>JAQAHW010000007.1:12272500-17072500 GCA_027580185.1 Tuta absoluta
AGACATTTCAGTCAAATCGCCATTAGAGGAAAACTTACATATTTAAAAGCTATTTTGTATATTAAATAAACAAATATATATAGTAAAGCGAAGAAAATTATCCAAGCAGTTGAGTAAAGTGTGTCGAGAAAAGGCATATAGTACAGGAATGTATAGAATCTACTGTTTTATGTAAATTTTTGGAATAATCACTTTGTTATATAAATGTACAGCAAAAGTCGTGTACCATACACAAAACATCCATATTTTGCATTTCCTACTAAGCAACACATCATTCAGATCAGCATACGTATTTGTAGGAACATTATTATTATTATTATTTTATTAATGATGGGTTTGCTCTTGACTCTAGTCTAGGTCATATGACAGAGACAGAGTCTAAGATGGAGCGAGCTCACCCAGAAGAAGCCTGTTAAGGCACTGGCACTCCCACACACTGATGGAACGCAGCAAGCTACTTGGTGCCAGCCTTCGGTGGGATGGTGGTCGCGAGCCAGGCGGCCCCTCACGGAGCCTTCCACCGCTTGGTGGGATCGTTCAGCCGGACTTATCCACAGGCAAGCCTGTGTTGCCGTTGCCCGGGGTGGACCGCAAGGAGGTAGAACCCGTACCACCCCAATAATAAATATTAATGCATTTCCAGACTAGGCGATCATGAACAGGCAGCTCAACTGCTGACGGAGATGGGTGCCCTGGCAATGGAGCATGACCTCCGTCTGGAGCTGGGTCTCGCGTTGCACCTTCTGGGAGAGCTTCACCTGCGCCGGGAGAGACCAGAGCTCGGCACTCAGCACCTCACTGAGGCATTTTCCTGTTTTATGGGCTCCGTGTTTACTTGCGGTGATGTTAGTGGGTTCTCCGTTACTAGCGATAATAATGTACAATCGGTAGTAGCACTAGCACTAAGGTACCAGGGGTACTCCAAAAGAACTGGATTATTTTTGTCCGTATATTTTTTTTTCTTCTTGACATGAATAAGTATTAGTAGAAAATGACTTCTTTTAAGAGAATAAATTTAAATTTTTATTACGTATTAACTGGGGATAAAAATAATCCAGTTCTTTTGGTGTGCCCCTTGCACCTTATGTGCTACAACCGACTGTACGTGGGGTCTCAGTCACTGATAATATTGATGTTTTTGTGGTCTCCGCCATTCGAAATATTGTTATAGGGGTCCCTAGGGCACGATTGGGCTGGTTTTCAAACTTCTGCAGGTGAACCCTTGCTTCCCACCTACCTGTCAGGTGTAGGTTTCAAACCCCCGGGGTTAAAATCACAGCGACCAGTCTTAAAAAAGCTTCAATTCTCAATCGCTGAAACATTATTATTATTGATTTGATTACGCGTAAAGATGTTTTATGGCTTAAGATAAAATTGACAAATGAAAGGAATTGTTCTGTGCCAATACATGAATTTGCCGGATTTGTCACCCTTGCCGTGTTGCGTCGTGTGTTTAGTAAGTAAAGTAAGTAAGTAAAAACACTTTATTGCACATTCAAAACATAAATAAGTAACAGGAAAACTTAAACTAAAAATGCGGAAAGGCGGCCTTATCGCTGAAAGCGATCTCTACCAGACAACCTTTGGGTGGAGGAGAAATCAAAGAGAGGAAGAGAGTAGTGCATAAAATAAAGGTAAGATTAGACAGTGTTATTACATTAATAAATATACTAAATCATACCATACCATATTAAAATATACTGCAATAGATAATATTATAAATTTTAATAATACATAAGTACACAGATCTGATACAGTATACAGATTTTAATACATAAGTATATATACATACATATATATTGTATTATATATATAATACAATATAATATAGAATATAAGAATGCAATAGGATACAATACTTAGCTTAGTTTGTTATTGTCAAGTTTTGTTTAAATTTACTTATTTGATGGTGGTTTGTACTTTTCCCATATTTAATAATAGAAATTAAAAGTGATGAGGACATTTCTGCGCCACCTGACATCTTGACGCGAAGGTTTGTAAAAGTGTACCTAGTAGTTTTTTTTTTTTTTTGTAGATTTTAGTTAAAATATTCTACGCAACTCTCTGATGCAACTTCGTATAATAAAGCATTAGAATGCTCGTGAAACAGACACTCGCATTCTCATGCCCTTCATTATATGACAGTTGCATAAACTACTTTTTTAGTATAACCATAGAGTAAAAATCACATAGAGATGACACTCCCGCTCCAGACGCGCTCAAGGTCAATCCGTCTGGCTGTCTCTTAGAGAACAATTCAGTCGGGAGTGCGCTTCGCCGCGGAAACGTTCGTCGTGCGGGTCAAATTTTCATTTTTTGTGAAAAATTTAGCAATGCCGAATTATTGTGGTGTGTATGGCTGCAAAAGTGATGCGTTTACAAAAAGAATGCTATTCTAATCTGGCACCACACGGCGCCATTTTTGCACCTATTTTAAAATTCTGTACCTACCTATTAACAATAAAATGGTAAGGTAAGACTTTAAAACGGGTAAATATTTTGTTCCCACGGGAAAACTGTTAGCAGCGGTCGCAACTGCTTGACTGGCCGCTAGTCTGGAATAAAATTATTGGCACGTGACAGCCCCGACTTAAAGCGCGGGAGAGTGTGGTGCGTTACGGGCTGCGGGGGGAAGTAGGTATTTAAAGCGCGGCTTTTGGGGCCCAGACAAAGGAGTTTCGTTTCTATACGCCAGTATTATTATTTATTCTTATGGTATAACCAAACCCACAAACGGCAGTGTTTGTTGCAGGGTTATCGTCGTAGTGTGACGTCACAGGCCCGAATTCAGTTTTTTTTGAGTCCTTATAATGCAGGACCGTGTTTTGCTCAGCATAATCGTGGCTGACATAGTTAGCCGCTGGGTATTTAGTTGTAAAACTAACCCGGTAGATGGAGCCGTGCCCCACCATCAATATACACTTGCAAAACTCGCGGGCAAGGGACGAGCCGCGGTAGCCCAGATGGAAGAGGCAGGTTCAAAAGTCGCAGGTTCAAATCTTGCCCGCGTTTGAAATTGTTTTGCTAGTTTTCAAAAAAGAATAAACATTGCCTAAATTAAGCAACAGAAGAATCTTGAACATTTTTCACAGTAATGAATCTTATGTCGGATATCCCCAATATAGTAATTGAAAAGTGGGTGTTATTCAATTTAAATTCTTATTTACGAGTAATAAGTAACTGGTACAAATTGCATCTTTTCGAATCACCTGGTCGAAGAGTTATCTAGAAATGCATGCAGTTAGATCTCAGAGTAAAATATATCGGGTGAAATTTATACAATTGATTGATACTGAAAAAGGAAATAGGCTGGTGTTAAGGAACATCTTTCCCCAAGGAACATAGGTCGAAATATGACAAAAATATTTTGACATTCCATAATAACCAAAATCAGCTGATCGGCAACCTTGTATGGGAGGTCCATTTTTTATTTCGACCTATGTTCCATGGGAAAGGTTGTTCCTTATCACAAGCCTGTCTTGAGTTTTTGCTATTGGTCACTAGTAAAATTTCAACATGTATAAAAAATTTACTTCATCCTAATACCTATTCTGAATGAACCATCCCTTCTGGCTTCAAGTCGAGATGAAGTAATTAGTAATAAATGTTACCTACTTACATCACTTTAGAAACTATTTGCAACAAGTCATTGATTAGGTACAAATTTTGTTTAGACGACAACATGTCTAAATTTGTATTTTATAATAGCCCAGAAATTTCTTGGTGGTACTGTGTAATGAGTTGATAAGTGGGTATCTAGAAATAATTTTATTTGAATCAATTAAATATCGATTTCCTGCTAAGTAGATAATAGAATAAAACTAAATCACTATTAAAGTAATATGAAGTTAATGTTTTTGTTAATTTTTCGTAGCATTTTACCTACGCGTGATAAAAAAACAATATTTTAAAGGACTAAATCATGATTTTTTACATACCAAGGTACGGTAAGGAACTGTTGTTATGTTTTTAGTCTCGTAAGTGTATTAGTATAAAGCACTATCTTTCACTTGGAAGAAAGTAAGATTACTTGCGTGTATTGCCCGAAGCACAGCAACTTCACCCTTCTTAGTAGTCGGTCTTTCTTCGCGCGTAAAGAATGTACTATATCTTTTCCTCACAGAAATCTAACCCAATCTTCAGTTTAGAATCTGGCTGGTCAGTCGGTGATACAGGAATGAAAAAAATCTTATCCTCTCTGGGCACTATCTACTCAACTACAAAAAATGAAGTATATAAAGAGGAAGCTGAACGTTCAAGACTTATGACTGCTATATCTGCAGGTTCGTTTTTTTTCCGAGTTGGCCAGAGCATCAATTACCAGATAATAGGCCATATTTCCAAAATGCCAAAAGAAACAAAGTTATCATGCGAAGATAAGTAACCAGTTCAAGTAGTTTCTTAAACGGCGGTCGTTACACAACTATGTAAGAGACCTACTGCTAGCAGTAGGCGGTTGAAAAACTCTGACACCAGCGTTCATCAGTTCGTTGGACGACTCGGTGTCCCACACGAAAAAGAAGAAGTAACCACATCATAGAGATCCTAGGTAGCTTACCTAAAGAACCAATACATGTGCTGGACATGTTATTTACAACTCCCAGATGCAGATCCCTTCTATTCTACACTCGGACCAAACTTCTATACCTACACTAGGTATATAAAAAGATTGCTAATTTGAAGAAAAAAAAACATTTTTATAACACTTCCCGTTTAATATTTTCATAAGTTTGCACAACCATTACTCACCATCATCACAATAAAACAGTTTAAAACGGATTTAAGTTCTGTTTATTTTGGATTTTACAATTCCTTCGTTTCGAGCTCTTTACAGAGCCCGTGGTCATGTCCCGGTTCCACGCAAAATGCTGAAACGGTATCTTGTGTAATAGGTCTTACAGCATATTGGATCTGGTTCTACTGGTGTGCAATCAGCGGACTCCAAGTTGATAAGAATACAACGTAGGAATTGTAAAATCCAAAATAACTTACACATACACAATCACACCTATTATCCCTTGCGGAGTAGGCAGAGCGTAAACGGCAGCAAAAAAGGCAATTTACACCACGTCTGACAAATATTTGAGGGCATTTGGAAAATTATGTATCGCCATAGTGACAGGTTGTCAGCCCATCGCCTAAAATTGCAATACAAACCCTCGAGTCCCTTAGTCGCCTCGTACGACTTCCATGGGAAAAAAATGGGGTGATGCTATTCTCAGCCGGCATCACACGGCAAAGTCCAAAATAAACACAACTTAAATCCGTATAAAATTGTTTTATTGTGATATACATAAGTTGTTTTGCTTTAATATTTCAGGCCAGGAAATAATGGCGTCCTACTTCCGCCTGCTGCTCGCGGCTCGCACGTGCACAGTGGCGACAGTGCAGTGCATTGAGTGGAAACTGGCCCAGCATGGCTGGTGGGTTCAGAGGCCGCACCATGAGCTCATTCCATGTGTCTGCGCTGTGCACAATCGAACGCCGCTTGATGTCTTATGGTAACGATACATAAAGCCATATACAGAGTGGCCCGTATAGTCACGTCCAAAGACAATATTTGAATGCCTTACACTAAGGGGTATCCGAATCACCCCCATGTATGTACCGGGATATTTGTAGTTTCCGAATAATTCAACTTTTAAAGTTGTATGGAAAAATTTCAACTCACCGGCTTTTTTCCTTATTTGCTTAATTACCGTTATAGGGCTTTTCGAGCGGTTATTTCTTTGACATAATCTTCATGCTTTGTACTTTGAAGCATACAAAAAAAGGAAAATAACCTCCCAGTTATTTTTTTTTCATACATCTTTAACAGTTGAATAATTCGGAATCTACAAAAATCGCCGAACATACATGGGGGTGATTCGGATACCCCTTGGTATAAGGCATTCAAATTTTGTCTTTGGACGTCACTATACGGGCCACCCGGTATATGTTTTAAGACACGACACTGCAAGTTTAGCCCCCGGACTTTGAAATCTACACCTGATTAGTAGGTGTGGAGCAAGGGCTCACCCGGAAATGTTTGGGTAGTTCTTCAAACAACCAGCTCAATCACACCCTTGTTCTGGGAAGAACGGACTGAATCTACCTGGTACATGCCGGTAGCTCCCAAAATGAGGAAGAAACGAGAGACCTCCGCGGTTGCTTGAAGATCTTGAGAAGTGTGATCTACTCGCAATGGCTGCAGCAGCGGCCACTGTGATATCCTCATTATCATCTGAAAGGACATGTCTGTGATCTGGGTTGGATAGGGGAAAAGAGTCATACACGCATTAACTCGTAACACTGTTTCTGCGTGAAACGAGTAGCAAAGAAAATGTAGGCATTTCAAACACATCATATTGGTAAAATTTATAAAAAATTATGAAATTATGCCGTGTGATGCCGGCCTAGAATAGCATCATCCCAATTCATTCTCGTGGAAGTCGTGTGTAAGAGGCGACTGAAGGACTTAAGGGTATGTATTGCAATATTAGGTGATTACACTATTTTCCGAATGGCCCTCAAATATTTGTCAGACGTGGCGGTAAATGTCCGTTTTTTGCGACCGTGTACGCTACCCCGCAAGGGATTATTAGCGTGATTTGTGTATGTATGTATGAATAAAAAATTGCATATATTTCAATGGGTGAACCAGCTCATGAAATTAAATAACTTTCACCAAGAAATATATGGCGAAATATGAAAAAAATTACCTCCCATGCAAAATGGATTTCCGAAAGACCTATGCTCCTTGGGGAAAGTTGTCCAATTTCAACTGATTCACCCTTTAAATGTTTGCAGCTAATATTTTAACATCCTGTATAGGGTGAAATTTTCTAGTGACCAATACGGAAAACTCAGGACATGCTGGAGATAATTAACAACTTTTCCTTAGAAGCATATGCTTTAGGTCGAGATAAGAAAAAAATGGTCTCTTGTACAAGCTTTATGCTAGCCGACCAACTCAATTTGTACGCTAGTGCCATCTTTATTTTTTTCGGCCTTTATTTCTTGGGGAAAGTTTTTCCTTATCACCCAGCCTTACTAAGTTATCGGTATCCTACCTGTCCTATTTAGTACCTTATTATTATTTATCCTACTAATATTATAAATGTGAAAGTTTGTATGTAAGGTTCCGACGGACGTTCGGAAAAGTAAAAATATCGGAACATTCACGACGAACATGAGAAAACTTTGGGGTTTTAACTTAAATAACTCTGAAGATTTATAGAACTTGTATTTATATTTAATATATTATATAATTTTTTTATTATATAATAATGTATGTTTCTATATCGATAGGTATTTAATTATTTAAGTAGGATTATATGTACTTAAACTTATTATTCTTTAACAGCTATGTTTCCTATTTTTTTCTTTGCATCTACCTCGTACCATAGTTTACCTGCGCACACCATGTCCTCTGGATTTCTCAAAGGTTGACTGGGAGAGATCCCTTAATGGGATAAGTCCGCCTTTGTGCCTTGCCTTTTCTGTTATTTTTGTTTTTCATTTGGTGCAATAAAGTTATTACATACATACATACATACTTTAATCAATTATCTTGTTGGGTACCATATTTTAACATTTGCCATTGGACAATGAAAGTTGAATCACCTGTTTATGACGAGGATGGTTAAAACATGCTAAGCGATATAACTAATTTATAAATAAGAATATTATTGTTTACAGGACTCAAGTAGCAATAATGAATGCGGAGCAAAATGTTTCGACGTCTGATATTAAAAGTGTCATTAAAATAGCAGGTGAAAAAATGTCCCCAAGTTTTGCTGATTTAAATCAACTTAAAAGTGAAAGTCGGGTAAATATCGCGGACAAAGATACGAGTAAAAAGGCTGTAACAATGGAAGGCGATAAAAAAGCATCTTATAAGATAGAAACTGAGAAGAAAGAAGATAAGAAATAAAGCTATTATAATACGCTACACGATTAAAAGAAGAGACATCCGAATAAAATGCATTAGAGGGATGTTTATTGCACCTAATGTTTGTGACCTACATGTCATTTATCTTATCAATTTATTATTATCATCAGGTTATTTTAGCAAATAAAAGAGTTTCTTGGAATCACAATGCTTTATGTTCAAATTATATTTTCCAATACAGTTTCTCAATTTTACGAAAAAGTGTAAAAACGCCGCTGTCACACACTGAACTCCAAATTCGAATCAAACGTAATTTTTGTCTCGCGTCTATGCTCTCCTTGCCTCCTCTCCTCCATAGACACAAATGTCTATGCTCACCTCACCTCCGCACCTCACCACACCCCACCTCTTTGTATAACATCGCTCCACACCACTTCGCTTTACACTGCTCATCTCGCCAGCCAATAGCTCCTCTCCTCACCAGCCGTTAAAATATATTTTACCAGTGTGAGTACGGATGTGTATTACATATAACAAATAACAAGAATTTGAATTTCCTATTTTTCTGAAAAGGCTGTTAGGTACCACAAAATCAATGCCTTTTAACTTTCCTGCAATAAATTAATTGGCAACTGGACCAAATAGAAATGGGCCATACTTTATCTGGCGAAGTAGATAATATGGGATACGCTGCTACTTTTAAAAGGCTTTGACGAAACTCTTTTCATTAAACCATGTTTTTTCCGCAGTGCGATTGACAAAATGGTTATTTCGAGACGTCAGACCTCGAAATCATAATTATCATGATTATTTTGTTTTTAGTCGGTAATAATGCAATTTTAATAAAAAACATATAACTTTTGCCAATATTTTATTGGTTTATCACATTTGTATTAATTAAACAAAAAATATTATTCACTATTTACAAATAATTAGTTACCAAATAGATCAACATCATTGAGTGAAAACTGCAATCCTAGCACCGACATCAATCCCGTGTATTCTGAGTTCTACCACCATTAATTCATCATCACTTATTAATAAAATAATTATCAACAATAATTTAGTCAGTACTGGTAAATATAACTTAAGAAAAGTAAAAATGTGCACATAGTTACTGATAAAGTACTAAGAACATACGAGTATAATTAACATGTTGTAAGTAGGTAGGTAGGTCTATGTAGCGTCTTAGAAAGCCTTAGCGAGCCTCTTGCGTGGCTCCAGGCGCACCTTGAAGCCCTCGGCGCGCTTGAGGATGATATCAGCCTGCAGTTGGAACTCTTCCTCTTTTAGGTCGGAGTAAACGCGGAAATTCCTCAAAATTGTGGACAGGATGATCTTAAGTTTTAGCATGGCATACTTGCGACCTGAAAATAATAATATGATATTTAAGTAAAAATAAAAAATATCTCGAGCGGGAAATGAAACTTGACCGCGTATCGTGCAAAAAATTGCAGTTGACAGATAAAGTAAATATAATTGGCGACGAATGCTCACCTACGCAACTCCTAGGACCGGCAGAGAAAGGTACGAAAGCGTAGTAGTGACGGTTAGCGGAACGTTCAGGCAGGAAGTTGTCAGGATCAAATTTGTTTGGGTTGGGGTAGATGTCAGGGCGACGGTGGAGCTTCACTGTAGCGACCACCACTGTGGCACCAGCCGGAACAACCTTGCCGTTTGATGCTGTAAATCGGATAAAATAAACGTTATTAATATATATTTTGCCACGTATAAATTAAATAAAAACTAGTAAAATGTTTGTATATGTATACTTACGCATTTTAACGTCCTGATTCAAATGGCGAGCAATGACTGGCACTGGTGGGTACATTCTGAGGGTTTCCATCAGGCACCTTTCCAGGTATTTCATTTCGAGGGTATCTTGGAATGTGGCAGGGCGGTCCGAGTCACCGAAGATCTGGTCCAGTTCCTCAATAACTTTGTCTTGGATATCTTGGTGGACACCCATCATTGACAGGAAGAAACTGCTTCCAGCCGCGGTGGTGTCGTGTCCTTCAAACATAATAGTGTCTACTTGTTCCTTGATTTCCTCGTCGCTGATAACGACTCCACTTTGTGAGCTCTCCAGGAGAAGGTCAAGGAAAGCCAGACGTTTCTTTTGTCCTACATCGTTGTCATCAACATCCAAATCGTCCTTGAGGCCAGCAGCCTGTCCGAAGGACAGACCTTCAACAGATGTAACCTTGACATCGCTGGGAGTGCTGGTTTCAGCAGCAGAGTCTAAAACGATCGGTTTCTTTCCGGATTTGAATTCTGCCTTCTTCTTTTGGATAACCTATAACAAAAACAAACCTGTTAGCCCAACCTTAGCGATAAATTTCAAAACATTTTTGCCTGCCCGCTACTCGTTATTATAGGCAATAAGTTTTCTTTCTGAAAAATCACTACGCAACAGATAATAATTTGTAATATATCTTTATTTTATCGTACCTTCTTTGTTAGGCCGTGGATGGTATCAAGAAGCTTAGTCTGGTTCTTGGCGTATTGGGTTAGGTTGAACAGGATATCGGGTCTCATCCAAATCTTAGTGTGTCTCAAGTGAAGAATGTCGCACATCTTCATCACGGCCATGGCGTACTCGAATCCACTTTGGTCCTGAGTGTTCTTGCTCACTCCCATAGCGGTCTCTGCAAAGGATATATATTTCGAAATTAATATGGTTTTCAAAGAGAGGTAGGAGGTTGACCTTTATTGAAAAGGAAACAATTGCATAATTGATGAGGTGAAGTACAATGGTAGCCGTAACCGCATGGCGTTGATGGTGTTTGAGAGCCATTAACGTTCCGTGTGGGAGGTCTACCAACCAAAATAAACATGACGGAGTTTTCCGCAACATTTCATTAGTAATTTTTATTCTTAACACTATGTTACGAGAGGATATTTAGAATGTTTCCAAGTGATTAACATCAGTAATTACTTGTTACTTGACTACCGATCTAACGGCTGCTTTGGCTCTTCTTATTTCTCTCTTCACAAATAACTATAATTTACTGACAGCGTATTAAGTTATTTATTATGCACATATTTAATTTTTATTTCGAGAATGAAGTGTATACATGTTATTCATTAAAATATTCGTGTTTTGCATATTCGCTAATATTCTAAAGATTATGACATGATATGCCGTTTACCCACGCAATTTCATGAGTTAAGCTGAGATAAAGTACGCAGTATTATGTTCGACATATAATGTAGGAATCTAGTGGTTGTCTTGTCTCATAAGCTTATGTTTGGTTGTATCCGCGACATTTAGCAGTTTCCGGCGTGTTGACACCGGCCCCAGTCGGCACTTGCCACACAGCTTCGCCTACGTGCCTCAACAACCAAATTACTCTTTATTCAACATTATTTTCGCGCATCCAGGCCAATCTATGTTTTAATTCTCGTTATTGTCTTATTAACTGCCCGGCCTGCCTTGAAAAAGCCGTTTTGTAGGTCCTTTTATATATTATTATTTTACGTTTTCCTGTTAATCTTCATAGAGATAAGCTCACCTTTGTGACTACGTTTTAATCTAATCTACTTCTTCATTTCCTGGTGTAGTTGTTTGAATGTACAAAGAATTACTATATTAATTTACTACCTGTCATAGGGATTATTTTATTGTCAACATTGCTTAGGCCGTTAAAAATGTAAATAAACACAAAATACATATTAAATAATTATGCAAAATTTGAAACACAGTATTATCTTAACTTAAAGCTTTGCAAAGTTAACGAATCAATGTAATCATAGTTACAAAAAACAGGATAAGTATATCTGATTGTAGTGCTCATCATACAGTTTTATAAAAATAACGTAACGTAACGTTACTATTTTATAAGCAACGACAGTGCAATGAAAACGCAAAGAATACAATACATTCTTATTTCTTATTTAAACAGAAATAACAAGTGGACTCTGGTGACCCAAAAAAGTTAATTATTCATTATTAGTTAGGAAAGGATTTCAATAGGTTTTCTGATTAAGGTATTTTAGTTGCCAAAGAGAAACTATCTATGTTGAAAATTGTAACATGATTGCTTACTGATTTATTTATAAACAAAGTTGTGTGTATCAATTTCCTTTAGTCACAAAAGTCTAGTGAATAGTGCTTTGATAAGAATTTTGCCACTTTAATATAGCGCTAGCTTAAAGCCATATTATAGCTCTTTATATTCATGTAACTCACCAAGCAGGATCTCGACGGTGCACTCGCTCATGTAGTCGTGGCAGTCGAACTCGCCCGCCTCCTTCTTGAGCTTGTTGACGACGTCGCGGGAGTTGGCGTTGAACAGGTCGATGAAGCTCTTCAGCACGTTCAAGTGGAAAGTAGGGGCGATCAGCTTGCGGTGGGAGCGCCATTTCTGACCTGAGGTAAGAAGGTTAAAAGTCAAACCATTGTCAGGCCCATAGGAACATAATAAAGACGTAAACATTCGAAACTAGTCTTTAAGATCGATACTGCTGACTTGCACTGCTTGACTTCGTTCAAAGCAATCACAAATCACATAGTGAACGTTACCTAAAAGATATGAAAATAAATAAAATTACCAGTACTGATGAGAAGACCGTTTCCAAGCCAGGGCTTGAAGAATTTGTAGTCATCAGCCTTGTCAATGTGGATATGACTGCTGAGGATGAGCTCCACGTCACGAGGGTCGTACAGGAACACGATGAGCCTGGGTCCGATCCAAGCTCTGACCACACTCTCTGTGTTGTACTCGTTACTCATGTCGATCAACCGTCTGAAGATATCTTGAAACAAGAAAAGATAATAATGTATTGTGCTTAGAATTTGAGGATTTAAAAAAACTATTGCATTTTTCTGATAGTCAAACTGTGTAGGTAAACGGGCACCTATATATTCACTCATGGTATCATTTAGTTACAACGCTGTATCTACATCTCCCTTAAAAATTAAATAGCAAAAGAATGATAATGCTTACTAGTAGGTACGCATCACCATACAAATGAATTTCAGCATTAGAAAACTCAATTATCGCAAAAAACATGTGCGATATTGCTGCAATTTTTTCTGTCGGAGTCCAACTAGACCCCGACTCGGCAAAGCTTACTAGAGATTCATGCCATAACTATATACCTATCTTTGACGTAAGTGAACTAATTTGCATTTAAAATGAAACAAGTTTGCAAAATAGATGATTTCTAACTTCAATGCGTATTTTGTTTTGCTAAGTGACAATTGACATTTACCCACCCGTAAATAATTAATTATTCAAGGAATTGTAATTTGATTATATGAATCCACTTCATAAGAATACTGATGAAACGGTTGTGCATTAAATAGGTACTTTGATATGTATTACGGAAGCTTTAATTATGTACTCAAGATATATTAACAAAAAACCGACAAATCAGGCATATAAAATGTCATAAAGAAATATAATAATTTGGCTCTAAATATTGAAATAAACAGGGGTATAAGAGTAATAGGTTTATTTCCATCCAGACACATTCGCAACGGGACATATTCATATACTTATTTGAAAACTGTCGTAGTTCCTATTTTCGGTAAATATCCTTTAAATTTAAGTCGGTGCAGTTTCAGATTGCTAAGATTGATGTAAAGAAACACTATAATTTAAAGTAAAAAAAGCTGTCCTGTTTAATCACGTGTTGGTTCAATGATGACGATCGCAATCAGTCTTACTTATACATTTTAATTTGTTTTATTTACATAATCGATTGTCACCGATGATTAAAACATTTTTTTAAGTAACGTAGAGAATACGCAAGTATTAGGTTTTACGATGTTGTTTTATATTACAACATCTTCAGAGCAATAAATTGCCTTTATTAGTTGTCACAACTTAATATCTTTGTCAATAGTTAGGTATTTTGATTGTGAAGAGGAAAGTTTATAACCAAATTAAGTCTAAATAAAATACAACATCAATATTTATAAGAAAAGAACACACATATCAGGCTTATATCCCTTATGGGGTAGGCAGAGCGTAAACGACCGTAAAATTAGTTTACGCCAAAGATTTGAGAGTTTGACAATCCAAAGTATTACTAAGTAATATCAAAAAGCTCGACTTATGTTAATTGGGCAAAGTTGCAAAACCTACCTACAACTGCAACATTCTGTTGCTGTACAGTAACTCTAATTACAACTTACCAGGTGAACCACCGGTGAATTCAAGTGCATTTCCAATGAGCGGGTAACCCTTAGGTCCAGCGAGTTTCTCAGCCAACTCGTACATGTGTCTCCTGGACATCCTCCAGTAGGCGTACCACAGGATCAGCGCTGGCACCAGCAGCATGTAGAACATGCTAGTGGCTGCCCACGTGCCCGAGGCAGCCACATTTTCTGCGGCTGCTAAACTCATTGTCAGAGTTTTTTAACCTGTGGGCAAAGATACATTTATTTTAGTTGCAGTACATTAGAAAAAATCAGTTTCACCAAAAAGTATGACTAACAAAACTCGAGATCAGCTATATTTTTACGAATGAATGACAATAGTCTTACGAAGTCATTTAAACAAAGCACTCATCAATCAAAAGAGGAAAATTGATCTACATAAATATCAGATCTTACCGTTCACGCCTTACACGATATCTAAGGCTAAGGTTGACTACCTCAATGTATGTAATCAATGCATTGATTGCAATGGTAGGAAAGAAACTCAAGGAAATGTACCATAGTCTATGATTATATTAGCAAGTGAATAAAATAAAATAAGGCCTAATAAGTACATTCCTACTTTAAAAGATGCAGGAAGGACTTTTATGAGTTCTAGATAAGCTTAGTCATGTTGTTGTTGTTGTTTGTACTAATGTATGATAATGATGAGACTTAGCTTAATTATGTAGATGTCTACTCTAAATTAAACTAGATGTTGGACTCTACCATAACGTTACTGTTATTTCTTTTTCATTCTCAGTTCAAAAACTTATAATTAATCTTTGCATGGAAAAAAACTTTCATCCCACTTGTTTCTTGTGAACGTAATGTTTAACTGAATAATATTTCCTTGCGATTGCGGAAACAAGCTTGAATATGCTGGCAGAATATAAAGCTGCTTAACACTTACTAAGTACGTCATAAGATAAAAAAATGTGGTTCTAGGCCAGCTGGACAAGTTCAATGTCATACATAATGATGTTTATGCTCCTGTTGTACCTAGGTTCATTACTTGTCGAGATACTTCTCTTGGAATTAGGGCAAAAATATTTTAGGAAGCTCAACATAATACAACACATAATATTTTATATTTATTAGTAACAAATGAATATAATAGCCATTATCAGAACAAACGTGAACTGCCAAGGTATCTGAATAAATATGTTCTATTGAACAAAAAAAATAACAAATTGGACCTACTATACGAGCTTCTAATTAAAACGATATGCTGAATCAATGCTTTAAAAATTACAAAAAATATTATAGCGTCACTAGGGGAGTAAAATAATAATAATAAAAAAAAAAATTTATTTTTTCCCAAAGACAAAAAAAAATTCACATTAACAATTCAAACATAAGTTACTCAATCTGTGATTGAAAGACAGGAGCCTAAACTAGGATGAAACCTGTGTCATAGGTCTCCTGGACCCCACCCTCGGATTACAGAGTAAGACATTAAATACAAGGGAAGACATTTTTAAAGAACACTGTTGCTTTGAGTAAATAACATGCCATTCACAAAAAGAAATTGAATTAAAAAGATGGCGTTAAAATAACAACTTTAAAATGTACTGTGATTCTTACTTTGCATATCTTTAATAATACATAATGGGAATATTTAGTAATATTTTTGGATAATAAACAATATGTTACGTGTCTTATTTATTAACTATCAGTCAAGTACAGTTAATTTACCCGGATGTCTAGAATAACAATTTATGGCGAATAATTTTAGTTTACCCTGCATAAATAATAAATTGTACAATCTATTGGTTTATAATGATTATTTTGCTTTATGATTTTGCAGCAATAATAATAAAAAGCAAATGATCATTGCACTCGTAAAGCTACACTTACCAACAGGCATAGACTGGTGCAATGTTTAATCATTTTTTTGTACGAATTTTACTGTAAAGCACTCGAAGCAGTAAACTTTTATTTAATATTTTTACTAACCATTTATTGAGAAACTTTACAAAAGACATAATATACAAAGAATGACGACACCACAGGACAACTTATTTCTAGTAAGACATTTCTTCCAGCCGACCTACATTCTATCTATTTATTCTATCTTAAAAGGTAAACAAACATCTTATTTTTCGAGTTTTTATCGTGACAAGTAGTAAATAATCATCTGCGAAATAGTCGGTTTGCCACAAAAAATAACTATTATTGATGCAACTGTAAATTTCAAATTAAAATGAATGGGCTAGCAATATACGACAGGTCACAGGTAGTACAAGAAGTTTATAGCAAAACTTCCTTTGTAGGTACTCATGATTGATGAAACCGGGGCAAACATTACCTGTCACTACTACGAGTGCTATAAATATAATGCAGTAATCTTAAGTTGTTGCTAAACAGCGGACAGACATCATGAAGCGTATTACGTATATGTTGCATTTAAGAAGCCAGTGTGCGATTATTATGGGAGATCATTGATATAAGTATTTGCTCTTGTAACTGACTAGGTACTTATTAATTTATATAAAGTCTAAAACAAAGGTGTCAAGTTACATGTCGTGTGATTAACCTGGCCAGCCCCGAGGCAGAGCCTTTATTTTTTTTTATTCCGCCCGAGCCGGTTTTTTATTAGGATATTACGAAATTGTTAAAAAAAATGTGTAATACAATTATAATTTTTTTACCATGACGGATCACGATGTCAATGAGTACTATCCTACATTGAATAAAGAGCTTCATTAAAAATAACAAAAACAATTTCAACAAACGGGCAACTTACAGACCTGGGGCCGTATTTTGCTATTTGAATAGCGTGTCAATTTTGGTTCAATAGAGTGTAAAATGGATGGGTTGTATTCCGCTAACAGTTTTAAATAAAGAAAATCAGAATGGCAATTAAATGTTAATTAAGTTTCAATAGCATTACAATGAATAAAAAAAGGAGAATATTTACTGCGGCAGGGATTTTTAAATCGCTGACTGAAGGCCTAAAGCTTTGTTAGATAAAATTATTTGAGAGGTTTCTATATGTTTTCTCATCTGAGAACAATCTGAACAATCAGAATTTGTCAGGTAGAATCAATAAGTAGCTATTTTATGAAAATAATAGTCTGCTCTATTGTTCGAGATATTATTTCTAAATGATTTTCTATTTGCCGTGTGATGCCGGCTTAGAATAGCATCACCCCATTTCTTACCCATGGGTGTCGTAAGAGGCGACTAAGGGACTCGAGGGTGTGTATTGCAATTTTAGGCGACGGGCTGACAACCTGTCACTATAGTGATACACAGTTATCTGATTGACCCTCAAACTTTTGTCAGACGTGGTGTTAATATCCGTTGAACGGCCGTTAACGCTCTGCCTACCCCGTAAGGGATATAGGCGTGATTTGTGTATGTGTGTATGTATGTATGATTTTCTAATCACTGTGGTGATTCATATAGTATTCCTGCCTATGCATGTATCAAAATATCTAATAGAGAGCACCCATCGCGAGCGATTACTTTTTACATTAGAAAGGAACATATTGATATAACAAGTGTTTATTGAATTTAACAATGTTCGTAAAAGTGTAAGTAGGCATGTGCAAAGCATAATACCCTTTAACAAATAGTTGATTCATGCAACGTGAGAATAAGTATATTTCGATTTGGTTTGGTTGACGGCCGATATGGCGCAATGGTAGTGCGACTGCCTGCGACGCAAAGGTTTCAGGTTCGATTGTCGGTGAGGCTCACAAAGTTGATATTTATCACATTGTGAATTTGTTCCCAGTCTGGTGAGGACATCAGACTGAACCACCTGATTGTCCGAAAGATAGATGGTTCCGTGCTTCAGAGGGCACGTTAAGCCGACGGTCCCGGTTGCTGTCTATGATTACTTAGACGGCGGTCTTTACACAACCATGTCAGAAGCCTACTACTGGTAGTAGGCGGTTGAAAAAACTCTGACACCGTTGTACCTACTTATAATAATTTTCATTTCCAAATGTATACCTATAATTAACAAGAAGTCAAAGATGATTCGACAAACTACATCATTTTTTAATGCTGTTATACTTAAAGTATACAGCGTTTGTAAAAGTATCTACCGCCTGGTAAATTTTGCGTTTCTTAAGTTCTATACATTCCAGCAAAATAGTTTATATCTGTATAGGCTTATTCATTTGATTGGAGGCCTACCTTCATACTAGACTTAGTAATGTCAAGTTTATTTCCTCAGGGAAAATCAAATATCGGTACCTGACCGGTATTGTAAAATGTGATGACTGGATATCTTATTTATTCTACGATATCAAGGACTAATTCTGGTGCAAAATGTTTTACTAAGTATATTTATAATGTATAAAAAACATATAATACAATAAATGACTGCGGTGTACGGCTTAGAATGGCATCACCCTATTTCTCAAAAGGCAGCTAAGTGTTGAATCTAGGGAATTTGGCAGCGTTCCCTGTGAATATCTACAACACCTTACACTACGCTCGCCAATCCAGCCAAGCGTGGTGAGCTGAATATAGCAAATACACCCCAATAGAGTCCTATGTCCAACAGTGGACTGTTGTGGCTGTTGTAGTATAACAAGCTATAGGTATTGCGTGATCTTATTGAGCTTTGCCATTTTAATTACTACGCAAACGAGGGATCTGATTTTTGTTATAGAAATAAACTTAAGTAAAACAAGGTTTTTGATGAATTTGAGACTATCTTGTAAACAAAAAAAAACTACTCTTGTGAAACCATATTTTGGACAAAAGTACTTTAACTGTTCTTCTGTTGTGAACGTTCTGATTACAAGAGTATTAGAAAATTAAAGTATTTTTAAATTAAAAGTATAATTTTACTGAAAATAACACTGAAAATTAAATAATATTTCTTACCCGTTTACAATAACTTTGATTCCGCCTGCTGTTTATTATATTTCCAACACTGATTCACACACAAATAAACCAAATCAACACCTACCTTTTCTCCACACCCGGCTCCAAACTGAAGCCAACACGAACTAACACAAGTTGCTATGTGTATGAGTGTGCTTTAATCCCCAAAGACCACCTCTGTGTCTCAGCGGCGACTATTTACGATGCGTACGCGCACCGTCTATATAACACGTGCGTGACGTCAGCAACTGATATGCGTACACAAATTATACTATGCTAATCGTTATAAACTTTCTGCGTCAATCATTAGTTTTGTTAGTGAAAACTTTGGGGTTCAGAGTCGGGGATGTTTCATTGTATGGCTTAAATCAAGGTGCATCGTGTCAATATCTGCGTATTACGACCACTTACAACGCATTAGTGTCTAAATGTTCATCTGCCATTTGTCCTGTGGAGTTTGGTCCCAGTTATGTGACTTGTTTGTTCTTTAATCTAATCAAACTGTTGTTTGCTCATGTTTCTTTATGAGACCATGACACACCGATATTTCCTTAGATATGGCTGAATGTAGGTATTCGATCGTAGCAATAGGATTTACGATGTAAAGAGTACCTAAAAATTATATAAGCAAAGAAAAAGCAACCGTTTTATATTAGCTGTTCTGCATTATCGTAATAAATTAAAACTACCTATTGATGGAACTCGTAGCAAAAAGAATAACTAGATATAAAATTTTATAGTTTATAACAGCCAAGCGCAAGTTGGACTCGCCAACAGAGGGCTTCATAAGATGTACATCATCATCATCATCATTGGCCACAGCATCCATCTAGATGCCTATCAAGCCCTTCTATAAGATGTAGGTACATTACTTGAACTTACCTCAATCCCTCAATTTTAAATTATTATTTTTTGCCGGCACATAAAACCATATAAAAAATATTTTTGGATCTTTTCCTGAACTTTAACTTTAAACGAAGCTATTTGCCAAGTTTTATAGTTACTGGTCCACGGGAAGTACCCTATGAATGAATTTTGATTCCATTAAAACAAAAACAGTAGTTTTTTTTTAAAAGATAGTTTATGAGCTAGATTTTTGTACAACAACAAGCGGCTATAGCATTTTTTTTGTATGTCGTCTTAAACACCGTATTTCGGAATTAATTGGACATGTTGTTGAGGGCACCATACTTAACAGATTTCACTACACGTTCAATTCTGAAAAACTAAAAAATAATTTCGACCTCCCATACTATGTCATTCACGAATTTTGTAAGAATTTTCTCGTTTTGCGGCATTTGTCCCATATTATTATACAAACATACACATATCGTGGCTTTATCCCTTGCGGGGTAGGCAGAGTATTAACGGCCGTAAAAAACGGTCACACAAAAATTTTACAAATATTCTAGATTACTAGGACATATATTTTAGAGCCGTTTCAGAAAAATCGTTTATCATCATCAGGTTGTCAGCATGTCGCCTTAAATTGTAATAAAATTGATAGCTTCGGGTCCCTTACACGCCTCTTACGACACCCACGGGAAAGAAATGATGTAGTGCTAATCTAAGCCAGCATCACACGGCCAACCGTCCATAATGAGAATAATTTGATAAGATGCCCTAAATTACGTGTCTAATTTTATGCATTTGTATTGATAACACACACACACACATATCACGCCTATAATCCCTTGCGGGGTAGGCAGAGCATAAACAGCCGCTAAAAACGGCCATTTACACCACGTCTGACAAATGTTTGAGGTTTAATCGGAATATTGTGTATCGCTATAGTGACAGGTTGTCAGCCCATCGCCTAAAATTGCAATACACACCCTCGAGTCCCTTCGTCGCCTCTTACGACTCCCATGGGAAAGATATGGGGTAGTGCTATTCTAAGCCGGCATCACACGGCAAATTGTATTGATAAATAGATAAAAAATAAAATTTTGCCCCATCAACGATCATCAATAATACATCATACAACAATGTATTTCTTTCCTAACATAAGTGTTCTAAGGTACTCTAATTTATTGACACTTTATAGCTGTTTCCCATTTCATACAAACATATTAAGGACAGAGACATTAATAAGCATAATTCCACTGGAATTATTGCAAAGGTTCGTGCGTCGTATACCAGTTTCAGTCATGTTTAGCCATCGTTATTGACGTCAGTGCTTTTATTTTTTTGTTACTCTTTTAAAACAGGCTTTAAAAAGGGTCCAATCTTCTGGAACTTTTTAAGTTTATGATATAAATAGCAGGTACTCGAAGAAAGGTACCTTTTTGTGCATCGCTATTATGTTTTGAACTCTTGAACATTGACATTATTGGAGTGAAGCAATAATGTATAATTGTTATTGTTATACATAATACATTTATTACAAAGTTTTGGTTTTATTGAATCACCAAAATAGCTTACATCGACTTGATGTTAGAGAATTAGCGTAAAACCTCTTAATAAAATAACTTTAGTTTTACTATTTTTGTAAGATAGTCAATATTGGTTTGCAAAAGATTAATCCTGCCGCAACCTTATCATGTGAGCTAATTTCAAGTTTATTTCGACATTGATAGAGCTGAATTCATACAGAAATAAGAACGCGTACCTATTTGAACACCATAGAACGCTATAGTTCAAAATTATAGGTATTTATCTTTTTGTAAACAAACCAAAGCAGGTATTTTATCATCCATGTTTCCATACACTACCTACAGAGTGATGTATATTTTCAATAAAACGGACTTATTTCTCCTCGGCAAATAATACGAATACAGAAGTAGCTATTTAATGCCGTGTAATATGACCAAAAGAACAGAAATTAAACAAATTATATTTAGTAGGTAAATACTTTTCGCATTTAAAACGTAATCGGTGTAATGTAAAACATTTGCTCGATTCAATGTTATGCGGCTAAACTAGAAAGGTCAGCACCTTCGTAATGTCACCTGTATTATTCACTAGATTTCCGCACAGCTATTTACCCGCTGCCACTCATTTTCCCGTGGTAATAGTTGTTTTCTCGTAGCAAAAAGTAGCTTATATGTTATCCCAGGTTATACTCTACCTCTGTTCCAAATTTCATTCAAATCGGTCAAGCCGTTTGAGCGTGAAGAGGTAACAAACATACATACATACACACACACAAACTCTCAGATTTGTAATATTAGTACCTACGGATAACATTTATATTTGGTGGTAAACAGATGTGTCAAATTTGACAAGATAAGTCCTATCTATGGTCCTATCCTATCTTTATGCACTATACGTGTTAGATTACGCTTCACTTTGCAATGTCACGTGGTTAAGCATCCCGCGATGCAGCGCCGCAACGAATAGACTAGATAAAAATCCTAATTTGCTATAAATTGTATTGTAAAAATACTACGGAGTTAATATATGAATTAAATAAATCTTTTTTTTTTAAATATCGGATATATCAGATTAGGTCATGTTTTTTATGCAAGTTCCAATGTAATTTGTAGAAGTCATCTATTTTTGTAATTTCGTGTCAGATGACGAGTCTAGCATGATCACTGAACTAGGTATCCTACGTATCGAATAAGTTTTGTTAACTAAACACGACTCTGTCCTCCAACAGACTGGTGCTGTTTTGACCTCCAAAATCCTAGTACTCCAAGACCATAAAAGATTTTCTGCCCAAGTTGATACATTTCAGAATTTGGAATATTTTAAAGAATATCCGCAAAGAGAAACATGTAAACAATGTTGCGAATATTCTCGTCTTGTGCCTATAAACCGCTATAGGTAGTTTTTAATACAAACGAATAAACCAGATATTAAAAACACCGGTCATGGCCAAACTAACACTGACCGTATCTCGAAAATTCTAGATTACGACCATTGACAAGCGTAGATACATTCATCGAAAATAAAGAGAACGTTAAAGAAGTATGGAAGAATATAGTCTCTGCCTACCCCTCTGCCTCTGAGAAAGAAGCATGATCGATAATGATGGTGATAAGTATGAAAGTCGTATAACGTGAGAGCAAAGGTGCATATCATTATAACATAGACTTTAAAATAGCATTATAACAATATGAATCCCGGAAGACATTCTATTTCTGATTAATTAGAACACTCTACTTTTCGTCGTAAAAACGACTAGTCACCTTCTAGCCAAAGATTTTGTTTGTTCATTATTTCTACTGTATGAAAATGAAGTATGTTTGATCCCTAAACAGGAAGATCGTCGAGTAAGGAAATGGATAAGTGCGGGAAATGGACAAAATCGATGAAGGCTCAAGCTTTCAATAGCTGCATATAAGTAGCTACAGTTGTCTCAAGTATTTAATACTAGATGTTACCCGCGGCTTTGCCTGCGTACTCATAAAAACTATCGTTTGTGTTGTTAATCCATGTTACCTTCTACCAGGGTTCATCGTGTCATTGAACGAATCGGTGACCCACACGCAAAAAGAGAGAGAGAGACCTTCTATAGTGAGCCAAATTTCATTACAATCAGTAGCTTTTGCGTGAAGAAGTAACAAAAAAACATACAAACTTTCGCGTTTATAATATAGTTTAGTTCCTAGTTTTATTTAAATATGTTATTATTTTATAAAATTTTGGTGTAAACAAACAGGGTTAACTTCAATTTCGCAATAACAAGGCATTTCTACTACCTGCGTGTTTTCCTCGTCAAATTAAGGCCTTCGACCCTGCGTCATGGAGATATATTTAGAACATTCCAAATATACATAACCATAATATTATAAACCGTAAAAATAACATTCAGTGCGGTGTGCCATTTTTTAAATTTGTTTTGATCAGACTCAAGACTCGTTTAGTGTTTTGATTTATAAGGTAGTGATACTTTGCAAATGTAAGAGTGGAATAATCGTTTCCATAGATACTATAGTTATGTTTTCTCAATTTATAAGTTAGACGACCAGTTTAGAATAAAATTTTCCAAATTTTTCTTTCTTCTTAGCAAGTTTTCTTTCGTCTTTATCGTAGCTGAGTATCTAATATAGTAACAAATGTAGATACTAAGTGTCGTGTGAATATCATCACCCAATTTAATTTCCCGTGGGAGTCGTAAGAGGCGACTAAGGGACTTGAGAGTGTGTATTGCAATTTTAGGCGATGGGCTGACAACCTGTCACTATGGCGATACACAATTTTCCAAATGACCCTCAAATATATATTATGTCAGACCCAGACGTGGCGTAAATGTCAGTTTATATATATATATATATATATATATATATATATATAAACTGTATATATAAATGTTGATGTTGCATCTCAGAGATGCAACTACGTACCCCTATCGAGTTTGGGCTCGTTGGAATCGTCTTGCCAACCACTCTTCAAATACATGGTAGCCAGGGTCTGAAGATGGAGCCGGAAGGTGGTCATAGCATCTCAGAGATGCAACTACGTACCCCTATCGAGTTTGGACTCGTTGGAATCGTCTTGCCAACCACTCTTCAATTACATGGTAGCCAGGGTCTGAAGATGGAGCCGGAAGGTGGTCATAGCATCTCAGAGATGCAACTACGTACCCCAATCGAGTTTGGGCTCGTTGGAATCGTTTTGCCAACCACTCTTCAAATACATGGTAGCCAGGGTCTGAAGATGGAGCCGGTAGGTGGTCATAGCATCTCAGAGATGCAACTACGTACCCCAATCGAGTTTGGGCTCGTTGGAATCGTCTTGCCAACCACTCTTCAAATTCATGGTAGCCAGGGTCTGAAGATGGAGCCGGAAGGTGGTCATAGCATCTCAGAGATGCAACTACGTACCCCTATCGAGTTTGGACTCGTTGGAATCGTCTTGCCAACCACTCTTCAATTACATGGTAGCCAGGGTCTGAAGATGGAGCCGGAAGGTGGTCATAGCATCTCAGAGATGCAACTACGTACCCCAATCGAGTTTGGGCTCGTTGGAATCGTTTTGCCAACCACTCTTCAAATACATGGTAGCCAGGGTCTGAAGATGGAGCCGGAAGGTGGTCATAGCATCTCAGAGATGCAACTACGTACCCCTATCAAGTTTGGGCTCGTTGGAATCGTCTTGCCAACCACTCTTCAAATACATGGCAGCTATAAAAGCTTGTTTTCTTTTTTAATTATAATTATTTATTTTCTTAACCATAAATAGTAAGGTATTGTGAAGAAGAAGAAGAATAATAGAAGTAGGCGGGAGGGAGAGAGATGTATTCCTATCCTAGCTAGACGTGGGCACCGCCTTAAGATTTCTGGGAATCTATTTTAATGGTCACTTTAACCTGATGATAAAAATATGATTATACGTATAGCGCGGTGATTATTTTGACACGATCATAATACATTGCGTGTTTCTCGGATGAAATACGTCTCCGATCTCCTCTTTGCTCATTAAACCTTCCCATCACCACCCCCCACCCCTCACTCTTCTTCGGGATTAGTCATCATCATCATTTCGTGTGGGACACCGAGTCGTCCAACGACCCGATGAACCCTGGTGTCAGAGTTTTTCAACCGCCTACTACCACTAGTAGGCCTCTGACATGGTTGTTTTACGACCGCCGTCTAAGTAATCATAGACAGCAACCGGGACCGACGGCTTAACGTGCCCTCCGAAGCACGGAACCATTTCTTTTCGGACAATCAGTTGGTTCACCCTGCAATGTCCTAACCAGACCGGGAACAAATACACAAAGTGATAAATATCAACTTCGTGAGAGTCCCACCGAGATTCGAACCCGGAACCTTTGCGTCGCAGGCAGTCGCACTACCACTGCGCCGCATCGGCCGTCGACTAGTGATATTGCATAATGTATCAGGTAGATAGACATATCATATTTAAACTTCAATTTGACATAGATTTAATAACATTGACATAGGTTTAACTTTGACATGTATTTGTTTTTTACATTTCTGTAAGTTTACTATTCTTTTTTTAATGTATTATGTTAAGTACCTAGATTTGACTTTCTAAAAGAGAATCTTGTAAATTCTTTGATTATTTGAATAAATTATTTGATTTTGATGTTGCATAAAGATTATCAAGATAGTTATTGCATTAAACATGCACCCACTCGATCCCTTTTACTCCTACAACACTCCAGCACACCTCATCCTCTTGCTCGTCCGCAATGGGTCTTCCAACACCGTGCCATGTTGCTATATTCTTATCTCCGTACTCATCCTTTTACTCGTTTACCAACTCACTTATATTCGTAACTCATCCCTCGACTCTTCTAAATTTTTTTCCAATCGATAGACTAGCTGTGCCAGAACTTTTGTACAAATTTGTAAGTTTAATATCTCTCGTTCTGCTCAACCGATTTTGATAAAAGTTGTCTCAGATGTTGGCCAGGAATAGTAGCTATACACCACAACAAGTTTTATTAGAATCGATCCAGAGATTAGCTCGCACAAACAGATAAACAGACAAACGGACAAACAAACAGACAAAAACTTTCTAAAACATTGCACATTTTTCTATTTTAATAAACAGTTTAACATCGCCCCCAATAAGATTTTTGTAAATTTGTTCAGAGACGCGAAATTACTTTTTTATTATATGTATAGATTTGTCATAAACGCATGAAAAATATTGCCATACTTAAAACTAATAAGTTTTAATCAAAACTATATTTTTTTCTGAACTACACAAAAATAAATTTTATTTGGAATACTGTGCATAGTACTGGCCAAAATTGAAATTCTCCTCTATAGTTATTGACATTCATCAATACACGTGTTGTGACGTTGTACAAAGCAAAGAAACAAAGTGGCAACAGCGCAAATAAGAAAACCACCAATCATAAAAACGGTGGCCTGTGATTGGTCCATTTGAATCAGATCAACATTTGATGGAGCGGATTTGTATAAAGAATGTTATGAATTGATCGTATTTGTGCTTCTAAAGGGACAGCGATTGTTGATCCGATCGGAGCCACATTTGTATGCAGGGTCATACATTACATCAACAAAAGCTGTCGGGATCAACAATTGCCAACGGATCAACAATTAACTGATGCTACAACCCGTATGATCAACATTTGCCGAGTTGATATATCTATATATATATATGCCTTGCCGACATAACATTGTTTGTTACTTTTTAATAATAAATTAAATATATTTAGAAAAATAAATCGTAAACCGGGTCAAAGTGGACAAAATGATTTACAAATTAATGCAGAGTACTTAAGGCCTTATATCAACAAAAAAACATTTAATGAAACAAAACAATAGGCCTTTAGTCAAATGTTTGGAATAACTAGTAATTGAATCAGTAAATGAAATTTAAAGTGTTATAGATTGATTTTTATCTAATACTTTTGGTTGAATGGAATTGCATTGTTTTGTTGTGATCAATAAGAAACAAAACTGAATTTCCTAATATCCGTCATAAATTGCAAATGTTCTCCAAAACTTCTTTAAAATTATATAAGTAGTTCGTTTTTACACAAAATATAATTTTTAACAATATGTATTAATATCTTGTATTGAGAATTTTTTATTTATTTCGCATTATTGGGTGTTTTTACTTTTTACGTGTCTATTACACGTAAAAAACACCGAAAAACGCGCTGAAATTTGAATGAAATCTGATCAGGTGTTTCTTGCTTACGCAGTGGCAATGAAAGGGACGGTCGCTTCAACCTACTAAGCGCCTTAATACATATGATTTAATGTGACAGACAATACGCTAACTTTCTTAGGGCCTACTAACATCTAGCGACATTTGTGCGGTTTTCAGTTATTATAATAATTAATATTCTGGAACAAGCAAAACAGTTCCATCCAGTGACCAAGCTAGTCTTTCCACGATAATCTTATTACAGTATGTAGGTAGGTATAGTTAGTTTGCATATGCTCCTGAAAACGTCGCACGTCAAAGTGCGAAACGTAAAATGAGCGCTGACCCTTAAAGGCACATTACAGAGCCGGTAATAAACTAGTAATGACTTGCTAATTAAGAATTTTGATTTTTATTATATTCATTTATTTTTTATTTGTTTATCAATTAGATTTTTTTAATTTAACAAATGTTCATACAATCCAACATGGGCATCAAAGTATTTCAACCCAAGTTGAGAATATTTATAAAAAATTTAAATTTTGCGACAAAATCGTACCAATGTTAAATCTGTCCCTAATAGGTTAAATTTGGTATAAATAGACCTTAATTTACCGAAGTAACAGGATGCTATCAAAACCGGTTCAGGTCATTATCATTGGATCCGCACACTAAGGTTATTTTATATTAAATAACAAATGTTTATCCGTGTGTCATTAGCTGGTTGGTATTATTCCGTTCTTTTGACGTCAACAGGTGTACTAACCTTCCTTACAAACCCAAATAAAAATACAGTAAACTATATCTGTAGATTCGTGCAAAAATGTACTAAGTATATCAACAGAGAGTAGCAAGCCGAAAGGAGGTCAAGAAACTGAACAACTTTCCCCATGAAGCTGGGCCGTTATATTATTTTTAAAATAGACCTCACGTACATAATTTCCGACTAGCTGGTTAATTCACTATGGGAGGTCCAATTCTTTTCAAAATATTTTGACCTATGGTCCATGGGAAAGTTGTTTAGATTCATGAGTACCTTGACCTCCGCTTGTCCTACTCTTCTTGCTTGTATAGGGCCTTAAGTTACAAAATGCTATGGCAAATGTATTTTGAATTTGGCTATTACCTAGTATTAATGGGTCCATGCTATTACTATCATTTTCTTAATCAAACAAACAGAAGGAACGAAAACTATTTTCGTCAACAAATCAATACCAGGCAAATTTATGGTGATAGATTTTTTAAATAAATCTAAGAACCAATATTTGTGAATTGGCCGAAAAAAATGAAAATGACACCAGGGGAAATATTAAGTTTTACAGCAATTTATTTTCAATTTATACTTTTATTATTTTCTAAAGAGAAATGTCTTTATTTTTACCAAATTTAGGTTTTAAAACCAGAATCCAAAAATATTTGTACCTAACTAGGTGCAACTAAAAATAATTAGATGCGTAAGTATATGTTACTACTAGCTTTTACCCGCGACTTCGTCCGCGTTAGATAGTTTTTGTAGAAACAGGTTCAGGTTTAGGTGGGCTCCTGATGGTACACCTGGTGGTCTACATAAGGTACTCCAGATCCTCTATGTCCTTGTGAAAAGAAGCGGCCCATCATACCGAACAACTTTTGTTTTGGAACCATGGCTGTATCTCTTATAGTTTAGCTGGGCTCTTGATGATACACCTGGTGGTCTACATAAGGTACTCCAGATCCTCTATGTCCTTGTGAAAAGAAGCGGCCCATCATACTGAACAACTTTTGTTTTGGAACCATTTCTGTATCTCTAATAGTTCAAGTGGGCTCCTGATCGTACACCTGGTGGTCTACATAAGGTACTCCAGATCCTCAATGTCCTTGTGAAAAGAAGCAGCCCATCATACTGAACAACTTTTGTTTTGGAACCATGCCTGTATCTCTTATAGTTTAGCTGGGCTCTTGATGATACACCTGGTGGTCTACATAATGTACTCCAGATCCTCTGTGTCCTTGTGAAAAGAAGCAGCCCATCATACTGGTCAACTTTCGTTTTGGAACCATTTCTGTATCTCTAATAGTTTAGGTGGGCTTATGGCGGGTGACAGGAGTGATGCCAATAGGCAGAATGGAGGGTTCCAGGTGGAGTCGGGAAAAGGGTAGCTACCCGCCTGGCCGGGTGTTGTGGCCAGGAGACCGACTGGTCCGCCTGGATAGAATTGGAAGTTGTATATATGCGTTGCGCGGTGAAACACTTCGATACCGCGTTTCAGGCTCTTTGTTCTGTCACGTGGCGCCATCTTGCAGCTATGTTGGAACTTCTGTTGCGACTTGCTTGCTCGTGAACCACTTTGAGTGAGCTTCTTGTTGTAGCTCCCAGAGGTCGCTACAGTACTCCCCCTCAAGACCGGAGGTCGATACTGTCAGCGAGCGAAGTGGGGCTGATGACGTCATGTAGCGTGTTGATGCAGTCAGGCGTGGCGAAGCAGTGCTGGTTCCAATGTCCACGGTGAGTCGGGACGTCTACGGTGAGTCGAGACGATGATGGAAGACCAGTGAAGCTGCCGTGCTGTGACTGCGGTGGGTGCTGATGACGTAGTAGTTGGCTGCATGCTGTAGTAGTTGATGCGTGGTTGAAGGCTGCGAAGTCCAAGGTAGGGGTCACCAATATTGGCGGGTGACAGGAGTGATGCCAATAGGCAGAATGGAGGGTTCCAGGTGGAGTCGGGAAAAGGGTAGCTACCCGCCTGGCCGGGTGTTGTGGCCAGGGGACCGACTGGTCCGCCTGGATAGAATTGGAAGTTGTATATATGCGTTGCGCGGTGAAACACTTCGATACCGCGTTTCAGGCTCTTTGTTCTGTCACGTGGCGCCATCTTGCAGCTATGTTGGAACTTCTGTTGCGACTTGCTTGCTCGTGAACCACTTTGAGTGAGCTTCTTGTTGTAGCTCCCAGAGGTCGCTACAGGCTCCTGATGGTACACCTGGTGGTCTACATAAGGTACTCCAGATCCTCAATGCCTTTTGAAAAGAAGCGGGCTATTATACTGAACAACTTTTGTTTTGTAACCATGCCTGTATCTCTAATAGTTTAGCTGGGCTCCTGGTGGTACACCTGGTGGTCTACATCTGTACTCCAGACCCTCGATGTCCTTGTGAAAAGAAGCGGCCCATCATACAGAACAACTTTTGTTTTGGAACCATGCCTGTATTGCCTGTATCTCTAATAGTTTAGCTGGGCTCCTGGTGGTACACCTGGCGGTCTACATAATGTACTCCAGATTCTCTATGTCCTTGTGAAAAGAAGCAGCCCATCATACTGGCCAACTTTCGTTTTTGTCTATTTCTGTATCTTTAATATTTTAGGTGGGCTCCTGACGATACACCTGGTGGTCTACATAAGGTACTCCAGATCCTCAATGTCCTTGTGAAAAGAAGCGGCCCATCATACTGAACAACTTTTATTTTGTAACCATGCCTGTATCTCTAATAGTTTAGCTGGGCTCCTGGTGGTACACCTGGTGGTCTACATCTGTACTCCAGACCCTCGATGTCCTTGTGAAAAGAAGCGGCCCATCATACAGAACAACTTTTGTCTTGGAACCATGCCTGTATCTCTAATAGTGTAGCTGGGCTCCTGGTGGTACACCTGGTGGTCTACATAAGGTACTCCAGATCCTCAATGTCCTTGTGAAAAGAAGCGGCCCATCATATTGAACAACTTTTGTTTTGGAACCATGCCTGTATCTCTAATAGCTTAGCTGGGCTCCTGGTGGTACACCTGGTGGTCTACATCTGTACTCCAGACCCTCGATGTCCTTGTGAAAAGAAGCGGCCCATCATACAGAACAACTTTTGTCTTGGAACCATGCCTGTATCTCTAATAGTTTAGCTGGGCTCCTGGTGGTACACCTGGTGGTCTACATAAGGTACTCCAGATCCTCAATGTCCTTGTGAAAAGAAGCGGCCCATCATATTGAACAACTTTTGTTTTGGAACCATGCCTGTATCTCTAATAGCTTAGCTGGGCTCCTGGTGGTACACCTGGTGGTCTACATCTGTACTCCAGACCCTCGAATGGTGATAAAAAGTAGCCTATGTCCATTCTCGGTATGCTAGCAAACTCTGTGTCAAGTTTCATGAAGATCGGTTCAGCGGTTTGGCCGTGAAAGCGTAGCAGACAGACAGACAGACAGACAGACAGACAGAGTTACTTTCGCATTTATAATATTAGTGTGGATAATAAAAACAATATGTTGGAATGTTCGAGAATAACTGAAGACGAAATGTTGTAACACTTATAACAGTTTTGCTATATTTATGTGTTCAAAGATTTGTAAGTATGATAAAAAAGTGTATACCCAATATAAGTTTAAAAACATTTTCTAGCTCTTTATGCGCATTCCATTACTTTATTCATGTTAAGTTTTTAAACGCTGGTGACTGACGTAATTCAACAACTGGATAATATGCTTGTTTTGTGTTAGATGACTCTAATTTATTTAATTGCCCATTTTATTTATGTTGTCTATGTAACTAACATACTCAAGCATATTTTTTATCTCAGTGCAACAAAATTGTACATTTCTTGGAGATTTTTCGGCAGCATTTTAGAACAAAAGCAGTTTATTTGAATAGACCGACTTTCTGTAAAATTGCGGGTTACAAATCATTAACAAGAACTCGTTGGCAAACAATAGGATAACCAGAATAAAAAAATAATTTTAGGTTGGTGCTGTCAGAAGAAGAAAAAGCTTCTTTTCGTGTGTGACAACTGAGTCGTCCAACGTCCTAAAGCTGAAATTACCCAATAAAGGATCAACCAGTATATGGTTCCTTTTACTGCATGGAGAACCAGTGTCTTAAGACTTTAAATCTATTTTCGTGTGGGACACCGAGTTGTCCAACGACACGATGAACCCTGGTGTCAGAGTTTTTCAACCGCCTATTACTAGTAGTAGGCCTCTGACATGGTTGTGTAATTATACAGATAGACAGCAACCGGGACCGACAGCTGAACGTGCCCTCCGAAGCACGGAACCATTACTTTTCGGTTAATCAGGTGGTTCACCCTGCAATATCCTCACCAGATCGGGAACAAATTCACAAAGTGATACAATCAACTTTGTGAGTGACCCACCGAGAATCGAACCTGGAACCTTTGCGTCGCAGGCATTCGCACTACCACTGCGCTACATCGGCCGTTAAATAAGACTTTAAATGGTAACTTAAGATGTTGCTTATAGTACCACTTTCCTACTTTCCTAAGGTTTCCGTTGGGTTTTCTGAATGATACGTACTTAATCGATTTTCTTGTGAATGATTTTAGTTTAATGTGGTTTGTAGAATATCATCAAAAACATTGGTTAAGCAATTATAATTGGTATTTTATATCGTTTAAGTAGGTAATAATTATTCTTAGAAGATGGATAAATAAGAAAATTCCATGCATTAGTTTGATGCTAAATTAAAATGACCTCTAGGTATGCGTAGAAAATTTAGGATCCAGCTGAATGCAGATCTTAGACAAATTTTCTTCCTTTTCCTACATGAATAAAGCGCTTGCCATCTTCTCGCACATAAAATGCTAATTTCGATTTTTATTTTTATAGGGTGCGCACTTTGAACTGTAATCAAGCAACGAATTATGGCAACTTATAGTTGACTATTTGTATTTAAAAAAACGTTAATAAAATTAACAAATATTTTGACGATAAGAAGGTATCAGTCGAACCATGGTCTAATTCAGTGATGCATGTTTTCTACTTGGTCCAGAGCACGCAGAAATTTCCGAAATCTGATAACCGAAGACAGCGCGCGCCGTTCCTTTAGTGCTGCAGATATGTAAATATAATTTCATTAAGAAGTACTTAAAAAGGGTGGTTTCTACGCTAGTTGTGGATTACGGAAAATAATCGTTACTATTCTTGATATTCCCGGATAGGATTTTACGCAGATGCGTTTCGATCCTTAGAATCATGAAAGTCTCGCAGTGTGGTAACCATAGATATTCACAGATGTCTTATAATATATGTCCGTACCGGTAGAGTCAAAGTAAAGAAAAATATCCCATGACACCACAAAAAGTAAGTATTGGCGGCGGCGCGATGACACTACCGGTAGTGCCACTGAGTAGTGACTTCGGTACGAAAGGGTATAGATATTGGGCTGAACTTTTTTTATGGCAATAATCAACCCTTTAGTTAGGGGATATTCCTGCCAACGTCTACTCAAAAACAAGAAACAAGAAATAACATCAAAGAGCTATAATTAACGTGAACGTTTAAATATATAAACTAGAGGTCAGTGATATACACAGACACTTTATATACATTATCATCATCATTGGCCTCAAACGTCTGTGACAGACGAATTAATCAGTGTCTGAGACACTGCGTTGCCTGGGACGCAATTATGGAAAACGCAGGGCTGCCCAGGACCTGCGCCACCCTCTCGGCCTTCCTGGCTGGATCCGCAGGAACGACTAGTCGATACGTGCGGAGCCAGGTCAGCTGCAAGAGTCTGCCGCGCGGTAGATCTCTGTCACACGCGCCTGACGGAGACCCCGTTCCGGGTTTAATTGTGGAGTTGGCCTCTCCAGGACCGTTGTGTTGGGTCTGATTTATCCCTCGGTCGCTTCTTACGACCCCCACGGGAAGAGATGGGGTGGTGCTATTCTACCCTGCCGGCACCACACGGCCTATATACAACGTATTAGATAAACGCCTACCATTGTAAGTAAGTAAATCATAGTAACTATTTTATAGATACTCTTTAGTTATAAACGACTTTGTTTATCTGTCAACATGCTGTTCAGTTTTTGTCAGAAATCAATATTGTCGAAGTAAATTTTATGTGATACATTATTATTATACTTACAATGAATATAGATAAAAAACCAAGTAAATCTCGGCCGTCTTCAGCAGGAATGAAGGCACGACCTATAGCAGTATCTATGGGCAGCAGTAGCAGCAGCAAGGCGCATATACTCGAAAATATCGACACATCCAGCGTCGATCTGAAAATCGTAAAAGAAGACAATCTTGAAAAAGCAGAGTCCCGCACAGAGTATCCAGAGCTTGAAGCCCTAAACAAGGAGATGTACAAATCCCAAGTCGAGAGATTCGTAGAAGTTTCCAAATATTTTTCAAATCCTCTTCGTAAAACCGCTTCGTATCTAAGCGAAAGTCAACTAGTGTCATACCCAAATCCATTCAAAATCGAATATAAGCGCGGCGGAATTACTACAGAACATTTAAAGTTCTCTAACCTCACACTGGAACCAGTTTACGTCAAGCTTTACAAACTGATCCCCGATTTGGAACAAATCAAGTACATAAACTTGTCTTTGTCGAGATGCAAGAGGATTCCGCCAGGGTTGTCGTTCACGTTAGGCTTCGTGTACGATGACGTCAATGAGAAACCTTCGCGTAATGCCAAGATGGTGTTCGTGGCTTCTAGAAAGACATCGACGCCCTGCTATCAGATATGTGAAATAAATTTGGAGATAGAAGCCCACAAGAGCAGGATGATCAAAACTTAATCTTGTCGTCAGGTCAGTCTTTTATTTCCGAGTGACAACATTTTTTACGAAAAAATAACTACCATGTAAAAAAAATAATAAAAGGATCAGATAATTTTATTATTAAACGAACAAGTATCACTCATGATGTGGGTTTACATGACTTACTTGTCTACGACTTACTTACTTACTCTCTACAAAAAATTTAACAAGTAAGTCGTGTAAACCCACATCAGGATCAGATAAGTTTTCAACATGTCATTTTTTTTCACAAGTTTTTAATGCATAAGGCGACTAGGGTCAATAGTACCAAGGAAGTTTAAAGTATCAAACTATCATAAGCTTGTCCAGTAGCGCCCTCACATGTTTTAAATTGATTTTTTACAAATCTGAAACACATATAAAAAATATAAAACGAAAAAATTGTTGTCCTATACGATATGTTAATTTTAGAATACAATAACGAGCGTTCTTATGCGTTTTAATTTTTTAATCATCCTTAAGGTTTATGGTAGCCAGATTTTCCGTTTTAGTGATTTTAAAGACGCATAACAATATAAATGTTATACCTTGAAATAAACTTGTTGTATAGGACACCAATTTGTCCGTTTTAGATTTTTAATGCTTGTTGTAGATTGTAATAAATGATGAAGGTGCTAATGGCGATCGGCGTTAAGTTCCTGCCAGAAGATTTTTGGCGTTTGCAACAATAAAAAAAATACTAACTTATATAGAGCAGATACAGAAACAGTGCAAGGTAATCTAGAAGGTAAACATAGACACGCACTTATACATAAAAATATGAATGTACTGAGGCAAGTAAACTGTCACAAATTTACCTCTACGTGAACAGTTCACAATAATTGGTCATCATCATCAATGCCTTCAATGGAAGCCCGATTAATCCTCCCCAGAATAACTTCTTGGTTGTTTGAACAACTACTCAAACTTCTCCCACCAACGAGTCAAGTGTAGCTTTCAAAGCCCCGGGGCTAATATTGCAGCTTAAAAAAACATGCCGTGTGATGCCGGCTTAGAATAGCATCACCCCATTTCTTTCCCGTGGGTGTCGTAAGAGGCGACTAAGGGAATCGAGGTTACATGAGTATTGCAATTTAAGGCGACGGGCTGACAACCTGTCACTATGGTAATACACAATTTTCTGAATGACCCTCTAAATGTTCGTTTTTAACGGCTGTTTATGCTCTGCCTACCTGTATGTAAAAAAATCATCGGTCCATAGATGATAATCAAAATTGATTAAAATGTTACAATAATTTTCAAATATGTATTTACATATATATATTTTTTTAAATAATGTTATCTTTTGAATGTTTTAGTTTCCAAAATTCACTACATTTTAGTGAATACGACACATAGCGACCTCTTCCATTTGTTTGTGAAACTTTTACCACGTATGATGCAACCTCTTCTCTCTTCGTCATGATCGTTTCGTTAGGAAGCAGGCCATAGCTAGAGTATTCAAAGGTGCTCGTTAGATGGCGCTGACCAGTTTTTTGTAGTGCCATGCTACGCTACCGTAGCGCGTTGCTACAGGCTTCGTTTTGCATTTTGTCAATTTTAATCAATAAATAAAGGTTATTTAAATTCTTGTAAATGTTAAGTCTTGTAAGGGAACTTTATAATTAGCTAGGTAGTATAAGTACCAAGCGCCACATAGCGTGTGTGGCATTAATCTTTTAGTATTATGCAAATCTGACATTAGGGTTCATCGGGTTTCGCCGACTTGGTGTCCTACACAAGAAGAAGAAGAATATACAATGTGTGGCCCACAACAGTGGCAAATATTTTACGGAGCGAAAATACTATCTTTGACACTGAACAACTTTTCGGAACATAGGGCAAAATAAAGGGAAGACGATAAGGTTGGGTCACTTTGTAAGGGTTTATAATAGAAAAGAATGCATTACCAATCAATTTTGTGTATCGCTAAAGATTCTAGCTTAAATAAAAAATTTATCAGTACAAAAAACATTTGACGAATGTCGACAATAACGTCTTTAGATGTTACAGCTTTCGCTCGATGTTTAGACTCTTTTTTTTTTGGCCTGAGATTGACATAATATCTTAGATTTAGCCATATACATACATACATATATCACGCCTTTATCCCTTTCAGGGTAGGCAGAGCGTAAACGGCCGCAAAAACCGGACATTTACGCCATGTCTGACAAACATTTGAGGGTCATTCGGAAAATTGTGTATCGCCAGTGTCAGCCCATCGCCTAAAATTGCAATACACACCCTCAAGTCTAAGGGGTGATGCTATTCTAAGCCGGCATCACACGGCTAGTCAATCGGCTAGTTTAGTCATATTCACCTTTAAATATTTTAAACAATATCTTAGATGTAGTCATATTCACCTTAAAATATTTTAAACTTTCGCGGTCACACATAATGCCTCAAAACACTAAAAACGAGGTTCCTACCGCAAAACCCGTTTTTTTTTATTGTCCGATATTTCGACCCAGTTGATGTATTGCGGCTGGGGTAGATAGCGAGGCAATCCCCTTCAACCTACTGCTTCGACGCTGGCTGCTGGTTTCATTTGCAAAACGGTGTTATGCTTTTCTTTTTCTGTGAGGATACTCAAAAGTTCTATCAGTTTTTACAAATATTTTAATCACATTTCTTAAGACTGGTAAAGGCGCTTATTGATGAAAGATTACGTGAATTGATTTATTTAAGTAAAATAAATACATTTTGATACAGAATTACTGATCCAATATTTTAATGTTATGTTTTATCCAATATTCTAATCAAATGTTTTTGTCCAGCAAATCATGTAATTTTGTATGTAATTATGTATTGTAGGAATACGACAACCTTTTTGATTCTATATTTAAATCATATATTTTTGACCGACAAGTTATATCATTTTTGTATGCAGTACATACTCGTATTGTAGGAATACAACAAACTTTGTTCGGCTTCTCGATATAAGATGTCGCTGTTAGTTTTCTGAAATGATTAATGACTCATATTGTTGTAGCTGTAATTTTTCTGAAACGCGAATTCACTCAGTAGCGCCACATTTATAGAAAATATGATAATATGCGTGTTCCCGTGGTAACAAGACATTTTTCCGCAATGCCAAGTAGCCTTTATGTTATTATTCTAGATAGTATTCCATCTACCGACAAAATTTCATTTCAGATTCAAAGTAGCCGTTTTCGTGCTAATCCCTTACAAACACACACACAAACATCCGCCTTTATAAAATTAATAGGATTAGGTTTCAAGCTCATATACACGCAAATTTTAAGTTAAAGATACGGGGCGGCGGCGTTACAGTTGTTTCTTAAATGTTGAGTGCCTTACTCCGTTTATCGGTGGATAATGGGCTTAGTTAGTTTACTTGAATGTTTACTAATGAAAACAGTTTATCAATTCTAACAGATATGTGGAAGCTTATATTCTTAAAAAAATAATGATACGGTAGATTTGAACATTTAAATCTGATTTCAAATGATTTTGGCGTTTAATTTATCTTCAAAAAAGTTAATGTTGTAATAATAAGGTAAGGTAAAAAAAACGCACTTTACCATATTCTAATAAAAATACATTAAACTGAAAAAAAAACGTAATTGAACGAGAACGTAAAAGAACGTAATTCTAAAGAGCACTAAGCCATTTTGTCTTCACCCAGTATGTAGAAAATGGACCTTACATACATACCGACCGACCCCGACCCATACTTTCGCTGGTACATTTTGTATGGGACGCCTAACTAAACTTTAAATAATATTTGGTTTTTATGATATTAGGGGCAAAATTTTTCAGTTTCATGGGTAATTTCTCCGCGTAAATTTTTTGGCCCTGTTGTAAGCCACAATCTGTATATATTTTTTCTTCTTTCGCCAGTTTACTTATAATAAAAAAACACATGGTGTAGCGTCTCATAGTAGTAAGCCGCTACACTTTCTTGTAAGTAGTAGTTTCTTGAAGTAAGTAGTATTTTGATCACTTGAAGTAAGTAGTAGTTTGATATCTTGATGCAGCGTGAGATACGTCGAACAGAAAGAACACCGAAGTTTATAAAGTTGTATAATAATTGTTAAAAGTAAAGAAGTATAAAAGGCAAAGGTGGCAATTCTTTCTTATAGTTCTGTCTCGGATGAGAGATATTGACGCACTAAAATGTAGAGATAATTGAATCTTTAAAATCGACTGCGATTTACGCACGACGCGACCCAAAACTAGGGCGGCGCCGAGTCAGTGGAAAAAATATAAATCATGCACGGTAGTAAGACCGTACATATTGGCAACCCGAAAAGAAACTTAATAAAAGAAGAAAGAAATGCCATTACAAAGCAAGGAATGTCTTAAAATTAATCATCAAATTCAAACGCAATATTATTCGTTGACGTAGACTGTCCCGTTCGTGGCGCTCGTCCTGGTTTCGGCGGAGGCGGAGGCGCAGGCATCGAACAGGTATCAGGTGCAGATTGTCGTCCCGGTTGGTTAGCTCTTAGTTGTAGTTCCATATCTTCGTAGCGAGATCTTGTTTGTTTCTTTTTTAGAAAACTGCAATTTGGGATCGCATATTTCTTTGCCAGCCAGACAAGTGAAACCAATAGAGCTGCGACGAAGAGGGAGTAGCATATTGCGTATTGGTGTATGTCATGTGATGACATCGAAGTTGGCAGTATTTCATGTTCCTTCAGGGTGAGCAAACGACTGTCAATATCCTTCGTTTCCTCGTCAAAGTCCTTTGTAGCGGTTGCCGACAATTTTTGTTGAATTCTATTGTTAGACAAATTCACAATTTTGTTAATAGTTGAGTTCAGGGTCGGAATGTTGAGATTCTGATCCATCTTCAATTTAGTGTTGTATTCATTGTGAGAGTAGATAGTGAAGTCCTTGGCTTGAAGAATGCATCCTTGAGACAAAGTTATTATGCTTGACATAGATATAGTATGCGCTGTGACCTCAGTTCCGCAGATTGTTCGCAAAGTGCATGTCTTGCAACAAACCGCCAGCCAGCTGTTTGGTTCGTGTAACGCGATCCACGCGTCATCGCATGACGATTTCTTGACGTCACAAGGTGCGCTCGGATTGTGACTCAGTAGTTTGGCTTCGCAGGGAGCGTTGTTGTTTTGTAAGTTGAAAACAAGCAGATTTTTGTAACAAAGGAAGCGATCTGATTTTATTTGGGTGCACAGCTTCACATCGTCTTCAGTCATTGAGATGTAGGCGCTCTTCGGAAAGTTAACAGCGATGTACTGTGAGTGGAGTTGTATGGTAGTCGTATCGGTCTGGGTTTTGATAGGTAGTGGAAATGCTTTGTACAGCAGAAAATCTTCGTCTGACGTCAAAGGTACATGAACTTCGAAAAGGAAGTAGCTAGTTGTTACTCGAGCTTTTACGTACAATAATCTGTAGATATCTTTTATATCATCTTGTATGTTTTCTATAGGTAGTGTCAGCGCTTTTGGAAGTTTGCCTGAGATGACACTTAGCTGTTCGACTAAGTCCACCGGAGAGAGTATGTGTACATCCATGTGTCCTTTGTAGACGTCTATTAGCGAGTCAAATAGCATTTCTTGCATAGATCTCATGCTTTTCAGTAGTAAGTAAGCTGCGAGTGATGCTGAGTTAAAGTAAGTGGTGGCCATCATAGCCTCCATCGTAGATTCAATTCGCGAGATGTCTTTTTCAGTCTGATTCATGTAGCTTTCAATCATGTTGAACTGTCGGTTTATGTTGATTTCTGTTTTTTTCATCACCTTGTTCTCTATTTCCATGATAGAAGTTTGGTTTTTTAGTAGCCCCAGTAGGTAGTTTTCATTGTTTTTTATAGATTCGATATCGTTCTGGTATTTCTCTGCAAACTGCTGATCCAATATCCCGAATAAGCTGTTCGCGATGCTGCCTATCCCGTTGATCAGACCACGCTTCTTTCGGTCAGATAAGTGTTGGTGAGGTGCCAGTAAGATGCTGTTGTAATGTTGAAGGAGCTCCTTTTCATGTAATAATTGTTCCAAGACAGTTCTGCAGTACCTTGGATCCGTTTGGTTGCATAAATTGCTCAAGTTTTGTATGTAGGCTTCAATACGTTGTACATTGCTCCAATAGTTAGTTAGGTTGTAGTACATGAGTAGCGTCCACTCGTCATGTATAACTTGCATTTTTCCGATAGTGTCGTAATAGATCGGCCGGTCCGACTCGAGGTTGGTAATTTGAGCGCTCGATGATAAGCTGACGCTGCCATGTGCTCCTGTTGTCATTGTTATCATAGCTATTAATAGCGTTAATAAAGTTGAGAAACATCCTTTTCCGACTTTTTTTGTAGTAGCATTGTTTGTTTTTTTTGAAGGGGTAGTAGGTTTTCCTTGTTTTAAATTTTCAGTTGCCGGTTCCGTTTCGAGTGGGAGCGGCGATAGTTTTACCACGGGGCGCTTGATTACTCCAGTTTGAGTTTTTATAGTTGTTACTCGCACGTAGCCGTCAGCACCTGGGTGGACCTCTAGAACACGGCCCATAGCCCACTTTCCGGGTGGCAAGTTGTTGTCCTTGACCAGCACGATGTCACCTCTCTTTATGTTTTCAGTTGGTTTATTCCACTTGCTGCGGGTCTGCAACTGGGTCAGATATTCATTTGACCAGCTTTTCCAAAATTGCTGCGTCATGTTTTCAGTAAGTTGCCAACGACGTCTTGGATCAATTGTTTTGACATCGCTGTGATCGGAGCGTGGAAGTGTTAGCACAGGACCGCCAACGAGAAAGTGTCCTGGTGTTAAGTAGTTATAAAATTCGTCCGGGTCTTCTGTAAGCGAGCACAGGGGTCGGGAGTTCATGCATGCTTCAATTTTGGTAAGTATGGTCAGCAATTCTTCATAAGTGAGCTTCTGGTCACCCAGCACGCGGCGAAGATGGTATTTCATTGACTTCACGGAGGCCTCCCAGAGACCACCAGCTGTAGGCCATGCGGGTGCATTGAAGTGCCACTCTATTTCCAATTTGCTGATCTTATCAAAGAATTCCGGTGATAGTAGTAGTTTGAACTCTTCGAACTCGTGACGCAGCACTTTGGCCGCTCCAATGAAGTTCGTGCCGCAGTCCGAGTACATGTGTTTGGGGGTGCCGCGCCGATCGCACATTCTTTCGAAGGCGGCGATGAAAATTTCGGTGCTCAGGTCCGATACAAGTTCAATATGAACGGCTTTGGTAGCCATACATATAAAGATAGCTATGTATCCCTTTGAAGTTTTTGCTCCCCTCTTCTTACTGAGCTTCAAGTCTACGCTCCCAGTAAAGTCGACTCCACAGTGGGTAAAGGGCTTGGAGGGGGTAACTCGCTGCGGGGGTAAATCGCTCATCAGTTGATAAGCTTCAATTGGCTTGTATCGATGACACCGAATGCAATGACGTAATCGGGTCTTGACCGCTCGATTGCCGCCGACGATCCAATATCGCTGACGAAGGTACGACAAAGTTAGTCGTGCTCCGCCATGCAGTGTGCCAGAGTGCGCCTGATCTATAAGTAGTTGAGTAAGGCGTCCTTTATGAGGTAGTATAACGGGATTTTTCATGTCAGGAGGCAAATTTGAGTAGTTGAGTCGACCACCTAGTCGAATGATCCCTTCCTCCAAATAAGGGTTGAGTTTGAATATTGAACTTTTATTCGAAACTGTTTTAGTGTTTTGCAAGTCTTTATATTCTTGTCCAAATTCTTTACGTTGTATGCATTTTATTATTTCGTCATTTGCGGTAGTCAGTTCACTTGCAGTTAGGAATGCGACGTCATGCATTTTTCTGTTGCGCAGCTTTGCACCGAAGCGCTGTATCCAGGCCGTGACTCGTATTACACGTTGCAGTGAACTACATTTGTTTAGTAGTTTGATTATAAAATGTTCATCGTCTTGATTTGAATTTTTCGGAGTTAGGGTTGTCAGAGGCTTGAGTTCATGTTTAGTAGTAAATGAGCACACCAATTTTTCTTTTTCTTTTGTATCCGTTTTCTGTGGCGTTTGTAGAAAATCTGGACCTTTCCACCATAATTTAAAGACTTGTAGTTTTGTAGGATACAGTCCTCGGGAAGCGCAGTCCGCTGGGTTATCTTCCGACTTGATGTAAGCCCAGTTTTCAGAGGGTATAATTTGCTTGATCTTCGTCACCCTGTGAGCTACGTATCGTTCCCATTTAGATACGTCTCCCTGGAGCCAAGCTAGTACCACTTGAGAGTCGCTCCATGCACTCACGGTGACGTCACGTTCTTTGAACGCTTCTTTAGCTTTAGCCATCAGTTGGGCTAGTAGTAGTGCGCCGCAAAGTTCCAGTCTCGGCAGTGTAGTTTTTTGTGCCAGAGGTGCAACCCTAGTTTTTGCGACTAGTAGAGTTACGGTTGGCGGGCCATGTGAGTTAGCCACGCGACTGTATATGACACATGAATAAGCGCGCACGCTTGCGTCGCTGAACCCCAGCAGTTCTATGTGTTTTTCAGTCCCTCCAATCCATCTGTATATTTTGAAGTTTTTTGTCATCGGGAGCTCAGATTTCAGTTTCAACCACTCATTCTGTATTTCAGTTGGTAAAGTTTCGTCCCATCCGAGTTTGCTGACCCACACCTTTTGAAATATGAGCTTTGCTGTAATGGTTATGGGTGATAGCCAGCCTAATGGATCGTACAGTTTTGAAATTTCTGACAATAGGCTTCGCTTGGTATCTGAACTTTTCTGTTGTTCTTCATTTAGGTTCCAGTTAAAATTAAACATGTCGCTGCTTGGGTTCCAACCGAGGCCGAGCGTTTTAGTTGACTGTTCGTGTTTAAAGTCAAAACTACTGTTTGGTGAAATCTGATCCATAGTTAAATCTTCCAGTAATGCTGGATGATTCGCAGACCACTTTCTGAGGTTCATGCCAGCGCCTTGTAATATTTCGATAAGTGATTTTTGTAGTAATTTTGCTTCTTCGAGAGTGTCACGCCCGCTAAGAAGGTCATCCATATAGAATTGAGTTTGTAGCACGTATGCCGCCTCGGGGTATTTGTGACCATCATCTTTGGCTAACTGCTTAAGTGTTCGCATTGCTAGCCAAGGTGCACACTTCATGCCGTATGTTACAGTGCACAGTTGGTAGTGCTGTAGTCTATCAATTGGGTGGTTTCGCCAAATTATCTGTTGTAGTTTTTGTTGATCTTCAGAGAGCCACATACAGCGGTACATTTTCTCGATATCTGCAGTGTAAGCGTATTTATAGGACCTCCATTTTAGTATAAGGGCTTGGATGTCTTTTTGTAGATTAGGACCCTTTTCTTGTAGGTCGTTTAAACTGATGCCGCTTGATGTTTTCTGGGAGGGGTTGACTACAACCCTTAGCTTTGTGGTTGTTGAATGTTCTCGAAGGACTCCATGATGACCAAGGTAACACTCCGGCACAGCTGATTTAACCGGAGTGGATGGTTTCATATGACCTAAGTCGATATATTCATTAATGAAGTCACGGTACATGTGGGCGAGCTTGTTTTTTCGCTGTAGACGTTTTTCTAGTTGTAAGTACTGTGAGACTGCGATATGACGAGAGTCTCCCAGATTTTCTTCATAGCCAGGTTTGAGTGGCATCTGAACAATGTATTTTCCGTCCTTAGCCCGTTGTACTGTTTTCATGTAGTGGTTTTCGCAATAATCGTCCATAGGGATATCCTTGTCATCTGGTAGGATGTCTTCATTCTCCCAGTACTTAGCGATCTCATTTAAGTCTATGAGAGTCGCATGGCATTTGTAAGTTTTTCTCTCGCCATGCACAAGCCAACCTAAGTGCGTTCTTTGGGCAATAGGTGATCCTTCATCTCCTTTAAGTAGGCCATCTATGATAATTTTTGCATAAACACCGACCCCTAGTAGTAAGTCCACGGGGCGTGATTTATTGAACTCCGGATCAGCGATCTGCATGTTGTCTAGGTCTAAGTGTGACCAGTCATTTATCTCAAACGAAGAATTTGGCAAGTTGTCCAAAAGTTTCCCCATAATGAGTACTTCCACTTCGAACGTGTAATCTGAGTAGGTTGATTTACACGTGATTTCCAGGCAGCCTTGAGCATCCTCGGCTATGTCACCGATTCCAGATATAGTTGCGTTTATTCGCCTTCTAGATAGTTTTAGTAATTGAACGCAGCTGGCGGAGATTAAGTTTACTTCCGAGCCCGGGTCTATAAGGGCCCGAAGTGTTACGTAGGTGCCATTTGCAGACTTTACTTGAAGTAGTGCTGTAGCTAGTAGTTTTCTTCTCGCATTGTTAGCGAGGGTTGCCAGATGGTTTGATAAAAATTTTGAAGATGAACCGGATGGCCGGTTTGGATTATATCTTCCTCCATTCCCCGGTAAGCGCGCGACATTCTTGGCGTCATTGTGTAGCAAAGTGTGATGTCCCAAATTACAGTACTTGCACGTTTTTGCTGAGTTGCAAATTCCATCTGCGTGTTCGTAAAGACAATTTGCGCATACGCGCAATTTTCTAACTGTGTTATTGCGTTGTACAGCGTTCATTTCGATGAATTTAGAACATTGCATCAGCACGTGCGGTCCGCGGCAATGAGGACATATTCCGCACGGTATGGTGGTAAAGTAAGTTTTTCCAAAGTTAGTAGTGTAGGATTTTCTTGGGGCTTCATAATGTTTTCTAGGAAAGTAGCTGTTCCTGGCTGGAGCTCTTGTCATCTGCGGTTTCTGTATGTTGGGTACTTCTTTTTTCGCATTTTTCATGCTTTCATAGGCCATAAATTTGCTTTCAAGGAAATATAGGAAATCGTTTAAGTTTGGCAATTCCCGGTGATCTTGTAGATCTTTCATGTATTCAGTATAGGTGGTAGCGTCAAGTTTCTGCGACATTAAGTGTATAATCAGCGGATCCCACGTCGTAGTGTTTAGGCCAATGTTTGCTAGTCCGTTCAAACATTCAGTGATTACATCATGCATTTTTTTGAGGTTGTTGCTTTCAGGTTGTTGTATAACAGGCAGGTTGAGCATGGTGTTAACGAAAGATGTAAATTGTAGGCGTCGATTATCGTAGCGCTGGGTTAAAATATCCCAACATGCGTTATAGTTGTCAGCGCTTATGCCAAGATGTTGTACCAGCCTCTCCGCCTCGCCTCTCAACCTGGTTTTCAGGTGTTGCATCTTTTGTGCCTTGTTGATCACGGGGTTAGTATGAATAGTTTCCAGGAATAGGTCTTTGAAAGATATCCATTGAGTATAACTTCCTGAAAATTCTGGGACCTCTACTTTCGGTGTTGATTTTTCATAGTGAGCAGATGACCAGATTTTTGAATTTAATTTACGTTTCAGTTCGTCGTATTTGTCTTCGATGTTGACAAAAGACGTGTAGTAAGTCGAGTTGGTGCCCTCAAGTTTTGTATCCAGCTCCCAGTGATGCCGGTCGATGGCGTCCCATTTAGACCTCAAAACTGAGAGGTGATCTTCGAGCTCCCATTTTTCCATAGTTTTATTAACGTCAATTTTCGACATCACTCGGTCGAGAGCTTTGAAGTTGCACTCCTGCTTTTCTAGTAGTGATTTCAAGTCAGGGTCAGTAGAATCACCTAACATTCCAGTGACGTCAAAGAAGACAGGTTCAGTTTCACGAAGTTGTAGTAGTAATTTGTTCATCTCTTTTCTAGTTTTTTCATAAAGTATTTTAGTTTTATTAAAAACATCTTCAGTGAAGTAGTGGATGTTTTTATCTTCAGTTATCTCCACAATCTCGTTGTGTCGTGCTTCAAAATCACTCCATTGACTCTCCAAGGATTTCAGCCTGGTAATTAAGTAGTTTTCATTTTTTCTGTCAGCTGGATCCTTTCCAAAATTGTTGCACAATGACTTGATGTTAGTGAAGCATTCTTGCTGTAAGTTCATCATTTTTCAAAAGTTCTCTCTTCTAGTAGCCGAAAAGAGTAGATAAGCAAGTAGTTGATAAGTAGTAGTAGTAGTAAGTAGTACGTAGTATGTACACAGTAGCCCAATCCGTCGCACTGTCGGCGATGCTAGATGTTGAGCGTGATTTTTCGACGTGAAGACGACGACTTCAAACTTGCAGCAGTAGTAGTAGTAGCAGCAGCAGCAGTAGTAGTAGTTGTAGTAGTAGTAGTAGTATTTCCAAAGTTCCAAAGCTTGGTTGATCGGTGGTGGGCATTCAGTGTATCCGCTCCCTAATGACAATATTTACGACCTTCTCAATTTAGTCGGTGAGACCCGCTTGTGGGAGGCCGACAAACCGATTTCGCTACTGTCAAAGAGAAACGAATAACACCAAATATCCGGCGTGAAGGACCATTAAATGTAGCGTCTCATAGTAGTAAGCCGCTACACTTTCTTGTAAGTAGTAGTTTCTTGAAGTAAGTAGTATTTTGATCACTTGAAGTAAGTAGTAGTTTGATATCTTGATGCAGCGTGAGATACGTCGAACAGAAAGAACACCGAAGTTTATAAAGTTGTATAATAATTGTTAAAAGTAAAGAAGTATAAAAGGCAAAGGTGGCAATTCTTTCTTATAGTTCTGTCTCGGATGAGAGATATTGACGCACTAAAATGTAGAGATAATTGAATCTTTAAAATCGACTGCGATTTACGCACGACGCGACCCAAAACTAGGGCGGCGCCGAGTCAGTGGAAAAAATATAAATCATGCACGGTAGTAAGACCGTACACATGGACTATATTAAACACCAAAATAAGCGCCTGACGAAAGTATATTTCTACGATTTAATCAGTAGTTTTTAGTTGAAAGGTTTGCTCTTATATAAGCAACAGGCGTTTTAGCGGAAGCTAGTGGGGTAACCTATAATGGTGACATGACCACAATAGATTTTTCGTACTGATGGTTTATGATCCTGGGATCTCAAATCTTGGGGATCTATGGCTAATGCGGAAGTATAGCAACCTACTCATTGGTTATTTATGCAACCAGCTTAATCTCATCCTTGGGAAAAGCAAGGCTTAAGAGATGTTTTGGTAACAACTGCAGTCCTGACTAACCAAGGAAAAACTAAAAAAATGTTTAAAAGTTACAAAAATATACCATTGCCACTAATTTCAACGTCACAATATAATAGGAGGTGACCCCCACGTGATAATTGGCGGAAACATTGTAGCGAGTTTGTTTTGGTCAGGACCGGAGTACCGTTAGCCCTAAGTGGGACACTCGCACTCAATGCCACCGGCGCATAGCACGATGGCGTGAACCCACCGGCCGCGGCGTGACGTCATCGTGTGAATACGTGTGGTTCGGTCACACGCCACGGAATGTGCTACAAAGTTGCACAATAATACCTAATAAAAATAGAATTCAGAATATCTTGTATAAAAATTGCGCAAAGACTAACATTTCAAAAAGCAAATTTGTAGTTCTTACTTGCCTATTTATGTTTAAGTAAATATTTTATTCGGTACTAATTGGCGTAAGTTTGCTTTTATTTTTTCAACTGTGGAATGGTTGATAGTCATTTCAGTATTCATGTAAAGCATACGAAAATATAACAACCTTGAACAAGGTCTCGCTACCAATCTGTCGTCTAAGAAAACAAGTATGTACGGTATGGCCGTTTTTTGCAGCTGTTTGCGCTCTGCCTACCCCGCAAGGTATTAAAGGCGTGATATATGTATGTATGTACGGTAATAGCTACCTTCTTTTAATATAATCCGAAATATAAAACTAGAATTAGTGGACTGGATTGGCGTGTGTTGCCGGCTGAGAATAGCATCACCCCATTTCTTGCCCGTGGGAGTCGTAAGAGGCGACTTAGGGACTTGAGGGTGTGTATTGCAATTTTAGGCGATGGGCTGACACCCTGTCACTATAGCGATACACAATTTTCCGAATAACCCTCAAATATTTGTCAGACGTGGCGTAAATGACCGTTTTATGCGGCTGTTTACGCTCTGCCTACCCCGCAAGGGATTGTAGGCGTGATATATGTATGTATGTATGTAGAATTAGTGGACTATACTGGGAAACTCAAAGTGAAGAGTGGAAGGCTCTGGTGAGAGCTGCCTGGCTTGCGAGCACTCTTCCATCAAGTGCGACTTCAGACAGTTTGCCTGAATCCGTCGACGGGTAGTTCTGTCAGGTCTCTTTTAGGCTTCAGGGTGATCTAGCTCTATGTTCTACTTAACCTCAGGTTTCACCCTAAACCAAACTGACTCAAAATCAAACTACATTATACTTATACTGCTTCCAAAATAAACAAGAAATATGTAATATATTGTATAAATATGTATTAAATGTAAGAAAAGACACTCTGGTACAGCTAACTTCATCTCACCTTCCCACGACTCTATCGGAACTCAGAACTTTATCGTAGGAAATAATCAACATTGAACTTCAAACGGAATCGAAGGACAAAAACAGCATGAATGCAGCGAGATCCCAACGCAGTCTAGAGAACTGTTAGGTATTGCGAGTGTTGCGTAACAGATTGTTGGTAACAGCTACAGTTATTAAGTCTAGAGCGAGGGCTCGTGAGTCATTGTTGCCTCATGACGCGCGGTAACGGGAGCTTTCCATCTCGCAGCCCAGCTCGCCATGCAGCCCGCCATGCAGCCCGCCACGCCAGCCAGCAAGCCCACCAGGATAACGGGAACGCTCCCTTCGATTTCAATTTCGAACTCTCGATTTCGACTCTTGTCGCCGTTACCCGACCTCGCCTTGCGTCACCTTCAGCGTAATCGGGTTTTAGAAAATGAAATTCAGCGCGCTCCGTGTCCCTCTTTATATGGATAAGTTATGCTCTTTTGAATCTTCGGCGAGTTTGCGGACGTTATGACATGACCACGACACGACACGACTCTCCACATCCTTTTTTGACCGACGGCCTTTTGTTACGTAAATTTTGTAGCTGTTAAATATGATGGTGTGAGCATCAGCTGTAAAAAGCTCGTTCTGATCCGACGATATCAAATTGATGTAATCGTTCAATTTTCCGGAGATTTATATTTCTCGCCATTTTTATTAGTTCATTAACCTTGTGTTCATCCAATTTAGTCAGTTGCATAGGTACTTGCGGTGGAAGGCACTAACCAAAATACATATATAACTTAAGTTTATTTTTTATTTTAGGTGGTTAAATTAGGAAACTATAAAATATAGGTATCTTCTTAAATCAAATACATAATTTAAGTTTTTATTTTATTTGATGCGGTTAAATTAGGACATTACAAAAGTTTGGTATCTTCTTAAAGCAATGATTAACATAAGCAGTTTTTTTGGTGCACTAACCACTAAGGTACCTTTTATTAAAATATTTCATAAATATTTCTAATTTATTTTTTATTAATAGGCATCCTAAAGGCATTATATTAACAAAAAAAGTTCAATTAATTATTTTTTAGCTATATTGCAGGTAGAATTAATATTATTACTAAACTGGGGTTAATTTAGGTTTCGCTAACAGTACCTGTATTTCTTTTGTTTTCTGAATCTAACTCGTTCATTTATTATTCCAATAATGACGTTTATTAGTCAGAAACAATGAAATAACTGTAATTACAACCTTCAAAAACTTCTCATTTTGCTCACGACCATGCGTCCGCGCTACTGCGCCATTTTCCTCAGGCTCGCGAAAATATTCCGGGAGTGAAAGAGATAGTTACATCTATTTGTTGGAGTGGAAGCAAGACAAACAATGCTGTGTTAGGCTCCGACGGAGGTCAGGGAACTGCAAGTAGGTCGGCTCCATCCTTCCAGCCAGGGGAGCGATTCTTTTTCATGTCTTTTTATCCAACCATCTGTAAACATGTTTAGTTGACTGTAAATTGCTTGCTTTGTTACAGAAACGATTTAGGTGTCTGCTAAGAAACGGTGTAATGCATATCAAATTAATTTGTATTTCAAGTTAAATTTAAAACTCGTTTGGAATGGTGCGGTCGCAGCCGTGGCTGTTGAACTTGACGTGAACGCAAAAACACGGTTTTGAATAAGTAGCTATAGGTAGGTAGGTATAGAACACGACACGCATCTGAGTAAGTATTTTCATGCGAATAAGTTATGACAAGAGCAATATTTTTCTGCTCGTGTGTTGTCGTCTTTCCTTGATCGTCCTTAGTGATATTAGATGGCCGTACTTTAGGTATGGCCGCCTTTGAGCATATTTTATTTTATCTACACTCGTCTCATAATGTTCGAATTATGAATTCGAAAACAGATGCATAATGACCAACTTTATGCATTCTGCCTATAAAAACTAGGGTTTACTATAGGTTTACTATAAATTACAGAAGCGTAATGACGTACTACGATAAAGTTGAGAAATGAAACGAAGTTTTTTTTTGCCAATACTCAAATCGCTATCTTCCGTCGCACCTGACAGTTGTTGTTGTACGGAAATTTTTCGGATGTTGTTCAGTTGTTTTAATAGGTTTTTGTTCTGTTGTTGTTGAGATGTTGTTCAGATGTTGTTCAGTTGTTGTTTAGATGTTGATTAGTTGTTGTTCAGATGTTATTCTGATGTTGTTCAGTGTTTTTCAGTTGTTGTTCAGTGGTTGTTCAGTTGTTGTTCAGTGTTGATCAGTTGTTGTTCAGTTGTTTAGTTATTTGCTGATGAGACTCGACATCTAAACAACTGTTAGTAAAGAATCTTCAAAAATTCATATCAAGCCATATTACGTTCTCGTATTGAATTTGACCATGTATCGGGCCTTGCAATCGCCGGTGCGGACGTTTGGAAAAGTGTTCAACTGAGTAAATTTTTTAGAGCGTAGATAAAATAGTGTATGCAACTGCATATAATTAGGCATTAGAATGCTCGTGTCAATCAATTATCACACTCGGCTACGCCTCGTGTGATAAACAGACACTCGCGTTCTAATGACCCCCATTTTATGACAGTTGCATAAACTACTATTACAGTTTTCGTTTACCTACCTACTACGATGTTACAATTTGCATTTTTTAGCTTACGAACTTAGTTATTTCCATCATTTTCTATATTTTAACTCGTTAAAACTAAATTACAAGACAATGTTACACTTTTTTAAAACTAAAGTAGGCTCTGTTTTGTTTTACTTTTTGTTTTTACGTTATATATAGGTACGATAACCTATTTTCAGGATTTCAAGCGTAGAGACCATTTAAATATATATATATATATATATATATATATATATATATATATATATATATATATTATCTGGGTCACCAGATGAGGGTCATATGGTGGAATCTTGAAAAAATAGATGAGACTTTACTTTTGGGTACCTACAGGTAGGTTCTACGGTCTACTTACCAAAAACTTAAACTTTATAAACTGTATATTATTTTAAAGTCATATTGTAATTCTAGAGTTACGTTTACGTTACATATCTCTTTAAGTTTCTTATGAAGTAGGTAAATGTCTTAAAATTAAACCAACGCTTTTCTTCTCATCTTCTCTAAAAGAAATAAAAACCAGAATATTTCCCAAGCTATGAAATGACGCAACTCCAAAATGGTCAACAGCGGTCATTTCACTTTGGCCAACTTACGCACGGCCGAAATGAGATAACCTTTCCTATTCTACCTTAGGTAATGGCTGGTGTGAAGAAGCGAGAGAGCGTAAGCGGGTTTACATCGGAAATAATTCCCTTTCTGGTCTACTGTAGGCCTCTGCCTTTATTCTCACTGGCGTCGATTTTGCTTGAAATTTACTTGGCTAATTCGCGGCTATTACTGTCGCTTTCTTAAATCCTACTAATATTATAAATGCAAAAGTTTGTATGTTTGTTTAATACTTCTTCATGCAAAAACTACTGTACGAATTGAAATGCAATTTGACACAGATATAGAAGGTAACATGTATTAACACAGGACATAGGACAGTTTTTAACACCACTTAATATGCTTATGCGAGCAACGCCGCAGGTCAAAGCTAGTAGAGAAAAGAGCCAGTAAACCTAGAACTATAATTTGGTTATTATATTGTCTAGGTAGGTACTTATAATGGTTCTAAAAATTAGGCAAAATCATCAACTCATCATAGACAATGTAGACAAACGACATCACGCAGTGGTTGTGCGTCTACGCAAAGTTCCAAGTTTAATTCTCAGCCGGATGATGAGTTGAAATAAGTATTTGATTTGGGATCTGGATGAATAGTTTGTCCATTTTATTTATTTATTTAACCATTTATTGTACACAAAAACATACACAGGAACAATTTACAATGAGATAAGACACAACAGGTTTACTTATTTCTAAAATAAATTTCATCCATGATAGTTCAATGCATATATATATATAAAGCAACTTAGAAGGGACGATAGGTGTGTTCTTGACATTCAAAACCCTTTTTGAAAATGCTTCCCCATGAAGTTTGGATTTCCTATCTCTCTTTTATTTTATTAAAACTTAGCTTAAACTGGAGAATCGAGTCCACTATGCGAAGAATGTTGTCCCTCAAATATACGTGAGAACATACAGTGTATATACAACCTCTCTAGGAATTGTAAACGGTAATTATTATTCAGATATAATTATGCAATTGACTTTTCTGAGCAAGTCAGTTTATTGAGCTTGCTATAAATCACTGTTACACTTTTGATGCCACGTGAAATAAATTGGATGAAGCTTGTGTATGATGAATTGAGGAAATAGTTCTCAATGTTATTTATTCAGATAGTAAAGTATACGTCTGTAAATTTAGGCCACAGTTTGGGAGCTCTCAGTTCCATTATTAAAAGAGTGTACAAAGGAAAATGGACCCTATGCTATAGCAATAGCACGAATCTAACAGCTGTCAAATATGGCTTATTAAGATGGTCGTACTTTAGGTATATTGTAAGGTGCTTACGTAGGCATAAAGTAAGTATTGGCGACGGCGGCGGCGCGACGTAGGTATCTTACTTTAAAACTTAGAAAATCCGTCCGATACGAATGTGCTAAAAATGCGCAGCAACGGTCTAGTGTGATCCCCGGCGCATGAGTTCCCTAATTGAAACCTAATGCCATTTGATCAAACGTTAATTGCTCGAAAGCCTGCGCGCGCATAGGTATATAGTACAGTAATTTTTTTGTAAAAGTTAGACTCTGCAATTTTAGATCCAGGAACTAGAGCTCAACCGGAGAAGTTACTCACCTTGAGAAGTTAGTAGAGTAAAGGAAAAGCGACTTCTATTTATATTTCTTTTAAAACGTCTTTCCATTATTATTATTATATTACTCATTCATTCCCCAGGTAGGTACGTCTTCCGGATAACTAGGTATGTCACTGCATCTCCATTATACTTTGTAGCAATAACTATGCAATAACTAGGTAGTTGAGTAGGTAGGTACAGGCACAAAATAGAGAATGCACAGAAGGATCACTCGGCCCTTTTTTTTGATTATTTCCGCTTTCGGCAAGGGCTGCTACAGTTTTCTTACCGATTATATTCAATAGAGTAGGTACCTAAACAAACATACAGGAAGTAACAGAAAGGGTAAATCAAGCCGAAAGATGCTCATGAAACTGAACAACTTTCCCCATTTCTCCACTTTGACCTCCTTTCGGCTTGATAAACCCTTTCTGTTACTCCCTGTATTTATATTACTTATACTACCTACATAGGAAAATTATCATGAAATGGGAATGACGAGTAGGTAGATATCTGCTCTGGAGCTGTTCAGACCTTTTTGGCTGGCATGGTGACGATCCTGGCCGGCGGTGGCGGACTGAGTGACACACATACATCACAAATCGAGAAATTGACCTTCTTTTCTATGAATTTGGTTCCGCTGGTTTTATAATCATAATAGGTTGATGTACTGAAAAGTACGTAGTAATATTTAGGTATATTAAACAAAACATACATGAAAAATGAGGTGCCGTGTGATGCCGGCTTAGAATAGCATCACCCCATTTCTTTCCCGTGGGAGTTGGAAAAGGCAACTAAGGGACTTGTAAACTGTGACTGTGTAAGTATTGCAATTTAAGGCGATGGGCTGACAACCTGTCACTATGGCGATACACAATTTTCCGAATGACCCACAAATTTTTGCAGCCGTTTATGCTCTGCCTACCCCGCAAGGGATAATAGACGTGATATGTGTATGTATGTACATCAAAAATGAAAAGTTATTTTTAGCCTTTATTTTTAAGTAGAAACTCAAATCATATTATAAAAAATATGCTGATTAGATTTATTAATCTTGTTTGTTCTTTTTTGAAAGCAAATTTTTATTTAAGTTGGTACAAAAAATTATAGGTTCATTGTAAAAATCACATCGTATACTAATAAACCTATTTATTACCTATTTATATGTCCGCACCAAATGCGGTTGACACTCGACTACAAGTGTGTTTGGATTGGTTTGGATTTCCTTGTAATCGGCAGCGTGTCAAATTGTGCGGAGTTTCGTGACGTTTGCTTGAAGTGAGCTCTCTGTATTCGGCGCGCAGCCGCCAATACTTACTTTGTGGTACAGGTACCCGGTTTTACTTGAAACTAACAGACGGTGAAAATATGATGGTTACAAACCTTTTGTTTAGAAACAGAGTAAGGCGCGTTGGGGTAACATCGGACGGATTTTCGACTAGTTTGAGGACTATTCCTAAAACTTGATTTATTCGACATCCATGAACGCAAAATTGATGAAATACAGAGTAAATAATTGACAAAAAAACGGAGCTTAACCTTGAATATCGTTTTTGTTTTAAAACTCAATACTTGGCGTTTTGCACTTGTGCAAAGTCACGTTATACTTTTTTCAGAGCATGATGAAAATTTTGCTGTAACGGGGTAAGTTCGGACGTACTTTTAAAACCACCTCTATTACACGTAGACCAAAGTCTATAGCAGGAATTTATCCGATCTTTTCCGTACTAACACGTATAGAAATAAAATCTTTGATTATTTAAACGACATAGTTGTTCCAATTGTTTATTATATTTTTTGAGTTTGGGTATCCGGTCTTGCCCCTCAGGCTGAAATTTGGTGATTCTGTGTTTCTCAAACTGTTTTGTGTTATGTCGGGGGAAGATCGGATAGTTTTTTTTTTTGTGGGATATGTTGTGACGTGTCAGTCAGGAAGTTCAAGTAACCTATGAGGACCACTAAAACCACCTTACCAACAATGTCATTAAATAAAATAAAAAGCACATCAGCTACAGTTAAGTGGAGCAGCGGGTACAGCAGAGTGGAGCGAGGGCACACTAGGGGACGACGGAGCAGTGGGTACATCAGAGTGGAGCGAGGGCACACTAGGGGACGACGGAGCAGTGGGTACAGCAGAGTGGAGCGAGGGCACACTAGGGGACGACGGAGCAGTGGGTACAGCAGAGTGGAGCGAGGAATCACTAGCGGACGACGGCGCTATCGAGCAATATTATCCAAATAGTGTTATTAGTGTTAGGTATAATAGTGTTATTACTCTATTTGGAGTATTTTGCTCGATAAACTATTAACAACAGAATTGTGGATTTTCCGTTTATACAATAATCAGTGTGTTGTGTGTTCTTATAAATGAAACGAATGTGTGAAAAATAAATCACGTTTTATTTACTTCGCATTTATTCTAGAAATACGTAGCGTTTATTACTTCTTATATTATATTATTTATACCGACAAAAATAATTAAATTGACCAAAAAATATTTATGACTCAAAAAGTTTGACAACCACTTCCATTTTTGTAACGGGTCAAGAGCGGATAATTTTATCCGGTCTTTACCTGGCAGGGGGAACACCGGATCTTTGCCAATAGTAATCCTAGGCCTATTTTGATCATGTAGATGCATTTATAACTATTGAAAACTTAGAATTACTTTTACAAATTAACAAAAAACGCTATATTTTCACAGAAAAACGCAATCAAAAATTTTAGGGAAAGATCGGACGGACGAAAAAATTTGAAAAATTACCTTGTTTTGTTTTTTGCCACGAAACACGCATCCATCACATCGGAGCGACTAGCGAGAACTGACAATCGATCAACAACAAAATGGCGTCGTGCACAATGTTGCCGGTAATAAAAAATATGGCTTAGTTCGCCAAATATTCCACTTGTACGATCTTACACCTCGTTCGATGTTACCCCAACGCACCTTAAGTAATAAAAATAAAACAAGACAAGAGCGAGTCGGACTTGCCCAGCAAGGGTTCCGTATTATGCACATCAAGCCCTTTTTTATGACGTACATAGAGTACCTACTTGAATTAGCCTCAATTTGAAAGTTCTTTTTCGGCCCTAATTTTTTTAAATAACATAGCTTTCGTCACGTTCACATAGGTATTTGCCAGGTTTCATAGTTACAGGTCCGCGGGAAGTACCCTATGAATTCTGATTTTATTGAGACACGCATTATTAAGGCTTATACGGTCGTTTTTATTTGCTTGACTTATGTACAGTCAAAATATTTTTATTTTATTTTATTTATAATATATTAACAATATAAGTCTTATGCGCACGGCATAAGAACGGCCTAAAGTCCAAACTGTCTAACCCAGCCTGATCTTTACTATACAACTACAAGCGGCCTTTGGTTGGTTTGTATTTCAACTCGATATCTCTACGCTTTCCCGAGATAAAGAGTCGTGACATACGGAGAACAAAGTAATCCTATCAGGGTTCTGTTTTTTTACTTTTGTGGTAAGGAACCCTAAAAATACCGTTGGGTAAATAGAATGCATGTTCATTGTGCATAGATGTAACAGAACTCGGGTGATAAATTATCGAACAGTAAAAGTGGAGTTAAAGCGAAAGTGTACCATTTGTCTTTATATCTTTTTGAAAAACAGACCCAAAATACAATACGTCGAAACCGAAAGGGCCTTCCGTTTTGTAATATCAACAAAGTTATGGCTGCGTCACAATTTCACGCTGGAATTTCTTGGTTTCAATTATTGAAAGACAAAGTTTTAACCAGAAATATACTTACAGTTTCTAAAGGACATTTTATGCTTGCGTTGTTGGAAATTCAGTTATAAAAAAGAGACATTGGTCTAACCCAATAACAACATTTTGTAAGGATGTAATTGTTTAGGATAAAACTTAAAAATACTGAATCGAGGTGTAAGTCTCCAGATGAAATGATGACTAAAAAAATGGGGCTGGTAGCGACTGGGTGGCAAAAATGAGAGTTCGTGCCCTATGGCGTACCCTGGGTCTACGTCCAGCAGTGGACTGCAAAAGGCTGATGTATGTATGTATGAAGTTGGTAAGTATGAAGCGAGGGTTATTGTAGTATGTTAAACGTTACTACCATACAAGAAAATAACACGTTGTTTTGTATTTTAACTTGAACTGGATGTTTTATTCGGAAGGAAATTTGCAAATCACGCCATGCTCCCGGTTGAAGGCCATCGTATTTGTTTTAGGAATCATATTGGCTAAAAATATGTAGGCACGCCTAACCTACAAACAAACAATTTATAGATACTAAATATCAAATAATTAACATATACATATACTAGAAAAAATATTTAAACTTACCTACACTGTCTCAAAAATAATCAATTTTGGTGCGAATCTTATAAATATTAGAGGCCTTCAAAAGTTCAAGCTTACTGACTGATGACTGAAATTGTATACAAAGAACTTTATCGCAAATACTTTATTTCTAGTAATAAGGAACTACTCGATACTTATATTATAAGGAAAGGCACCTAACGTAAAGGACTGAATCAAATGAGCACTATTGAGTTAAACAAAGTATGTATGCTGTTAGTACTTAATTGAGATTAGTTTTATTAACTTAGCTTACAGTCGTACTTTATGTAGGTAAATTTTATCCGCAGTCGATGTTGTTGTTTACATTTTTCTCTCAATTAACACGATTAAGAGTTTTCTCAAGAATATAATATCATCTACAGTAGGCTGTGTGATGCCGGCATAGAAAAGCAGCACCCCATGTCTTACTCATGGGAGTCGTAAGATGCGACTAAAGGACTCGAGGGTGTGTATTGCAGTTTTAGGCGATAGGCTAACAACTTGTCACTATGGCGATACACAATTTTCCGAATGATCCTCAAATGTTTGTCAGACGTGGCGTAAATGTCCGTTTTTTGCGGCCGTTCGCGCTCTGCCTACCCCGCAAGGGATTATAGGCGTGATTTGTGTGTGTGTGTGTGTGTGTGTGTGTGTGTGTGTGTGTTTTATTTATAATTAAGGACATTGTTTGAGTCACGGTGGCGCTCTTTACTTATCTCAGCACGTACTGGGTACACCATTCATACCGTTAATTGTACACAGTAAAAAAGAAAAACGACAAAACTTAAACAACAATACACAACAGATCAGCTTATTTCTAAAAATAAATCTCATCCAGCTGACCTGGACGTATCTCGTGTGCAGCCACGTGTGCTGGTGGACCTTCGAGCTGGTGGTCTTTAAATGACACATTCATTTATTCTACTCTACCTATTAAGGTCGATGTTACCTCTACAATATTATGTCACTTTCACATAATGCCAATATTTTCCAGGGAAATTGTGACTTTTTCATATTTTTTTGCTCTTAAGAATGAATACATAAACATTACATGACGTCACTAAATCTGAAAAGGTTTGTCATGACATCAGGCTTACCTGCTCGTTATTTATAATATAACATTCACACATACAAAAAAGAGAGTATTAATAATTGCTGATAATATTCACCCACAACAAACATATACACTTTTTCCATACAAGAGTATCAGTACCGAGCATGCAGTGGGAAGTGGGCAGCGTGAGTATGTAACAGGTTACTCTTGCTTCCACTCGTCATGCCTCTGTCATTTCCCGTACTATCTTGCTCACTCATATTGGTGCAAGAAGAGTATGACGGCAGTGTGTAAACACTTTCTCGCGTTGATACTTCTGCGGAAGTATTTCGAGCAGTATTCGTGACAGCGGCAGGAGCAGGTGCATAGTGTGAACGTGCTATTCTAATTCAGGGCAATGCTGAACAGTTACATCACAGGCGCACTCTTTTCATTCCAGCACGAATTAGATACCCGTCTCGTGTGGTGCCACGTGTTTTGCTAGACCTTCATCTTGTGGTCGTCAAATGATCCATTCATGTATTCTACTCTACCTATTCAGGTCGATGTTACCTCAAGAACTTTATAATACTTATTGAATTAAGGGGGTTAGTTGATCTGTTATGTCACGCGGCGCACTTTACTCATCCTAGCAAGCATTGAGCACTGTCTATGCAGGATCCTGACCTCACACCATGCCCGTGCCGTGTGGTGTCGCGTGTACTGCTAAACCTTTATCTAGTGGTCTTCATATGGCTCATTCATTTATTCTGCTCTACTTTTTAGGTCGATGTTATCTCAAGAATATGATAATCCAGGGAAATGTGACGGCTGATGTGGTGCAGTGGTAGTGCGACTGCCTGTGGCGCAAAGGTTCCGGGTTCAATTCCCGTTGGGTCACTCACAATAAAGATATAGGGTAAAATTATCATTTTGTGAATTTGTTTCCAGTTTGGTCAGGAGATTGCAGGCTGAACCACCTAATTGTTCTTAAAAAAACAGGATTCCGTGCTTTGAGGACACATTAAGCCGTCATCACTTAGACGGTAGTACTTACTCAACCATGTCGGTGGCCTACTAGTAGTAGCAGGTTGTTAAGGAACTCTGACACCAGGTCTCATCGGGTCGTTTGTTAACTCGGTGTCCCACATGCGAAGAAGAAGAAAGGCAATGTTGCTGGGTTATATTACGTGGTGCACTTTACTCATCCCAGCAAGCATTGAGCAGTATTTTATACAGCAGCCTCACCTTAAACCATGCCCGTCTCATGTTGTGTCACGTTTTCTACTAGACCTTCATCTAGTGGTCTTCAAATGACCCATTCATTTATTCTACTCTAGCTTTTTCAGGTCAAAGTTATCTCAAGAATATTGTAATCCAGGGCAATGTTGATTGGATAAGTCACGTGGCACTATTTACTCATCCAGCATGCATTAAGCACCACGTCAATCCCGTGTGGTGCCATGTGTTCTGTTAGACCTTCGAACTGGTAGTCTTCAAATGACCCATTCATTTATTCTACTCTACCAATTTGGGTCGATGTCTTAATATGATAATCAAAAGCAATGTTGATTAGATAAGTCACGCGGCGTTCTTAACACATCCCAGCAAGTATTGAGCGCTATTTAATCAGCCACCTCACCTTAAACCACGCCTATCTCGTGTGGTACCATGTGTTCTGCTAGACCTTCGAACTGGTGATATTCAAATGGCGCATTAATTTATCCTACTTTACATATTTAGATCGATGTTACCTCAAGGATATTATAATGCAGGGAAATGTTGATCGGTTATGTCAAACGTTGCACATTACTAGGTACATACAATATCTACACAGCAACATCTCTTTTGAACACGTGCATGCCATCTGTACTGCTATACCTTCAAGCTGGTGGTCTTCATTATTCATATGACCCATTCATTTATTCCCCTATAGTTACCTATTTAGGTCGATGTAAATATTCACCTGACTCTTAAGTAATCGGAGTTTATATGCAGTATCAACTACATTTCGGAGCGTTTTTTAATGGAAGCAGTTTCAGGTGTAAATCTTGCGTTTGGTTTAGAGGGTAATGTAAGAAATCTACTTGGTTTTTTTTTCAAAACACAATTTTTTGAGCAATACCTACTTCACCACCCCAAAATAGAAAGGCAACAAGTCGCAGGCAAACGGTCGGCGCTTGGGCAGTTTAGCCTGAATTCAACTCAAAATGTGGTGTATAATAATAACGTAGCATACCTCTAAAAATCGTGGCCCGGCGCCCCAGTATACTTTAAAATTTGACCTAACTGGAAAATCAGTTAGCCGGCGTTTGGCTACAGTGTTCCCTGCTTTGCTCAGATAGCTTCACTACTATCCTTGTACCCTCACCTGTACCTACATGCCAGTTGACCACCACGGCAGCTCCGCCCTCACGTTGTCCAGCGCGCGCATCCCGTGCACTGCCGCGTGTGCTGCCAGACCTTCATTTGTTGGTCCCCACATAGACCATTCATTTATTCCTTTTCAATTATGTAGGCCGATGTAAATCAGGAATATGTAGGTAATCCTGATGAATTAAGGGCAAAGTGTTGATCGGAGCCACGCGTAGAGATGTGTTGAGCAATCTGCCCATCAGCAGACTTGGCCGTGCGCAACCCGTGTGCTGCTAGGCCTTCGAGCTGGTGGTCTTCATAGCAAAAAAAATTATTCTACCACCATACAAATTTGGGTTTTTATACATTCTGATTAGGCACGCGCTATCGAAGAATAATGCAGTTAAACTAAAGCAAGGAACTTTATAGGATACGAGACGGACGGACGAGTGCGGAATTGTATAATACAATATTTTTCTGTTAAGGAGTTAATAAAAGTAACGAAGATATTTTAGGGAATGCTTATAATACCCACCCTTAGTCTGAAAATATAAATGAGTAATAAACATTTCATGGCATCGCCCTTTTTGTTAATATTCAGTTTTCACAGTGCCATGTGATGCCGGCTTAGAATAGCATCACCCCATTTCTTTCCCATGGGTGTCAAAAGGGTTGACTAATGAATTCAAGGTTGTGTAATTTGAGGCGATAGGCTGACAACCTATCACTATGGCAATACACAATTTTCCGAATCACCCTCAAATTTCAGTTTTTGCCACCGTGTACAGTCTACCTACCCCGCAAGGGATTAAAGGCGTGATATGTGTCTGTATGAGCTTTTACAGGTCGCATGTCCGGAATTCAACTTAATCTAAGTTAGCCATCACACGCCGATTTGCACGCATTACTTCATCGATTCTCACGAACGCTGTGATGTACTCGTTGGTATTCGACGCACGCGCTTGTGGTCGTGGTGCCTTCGAATGCCAGTCGAGACAATGCCGAATCGATAACTAACTGTACCTGGCGCCAAATATCGATTCAACTCACTCGTGACTGAATCGAGAAGGACAATAGTGTCTTGAGACTTAGTAGTCTTGAGATGTACTTTTATGTGTTCTCTGTTATGTACAGAAGGATATGAACTATGTAAAAGAACAGGTATTTTGCTCTCGTTTTGTTTCCTTGTATGATCCTTAGTCATGCAATTTTGGTCGTAATGTTTTTTGAGAACCATAAACCTGTACCTACTTTAAGTTAACGAGCTCTTAACAACCAAGTCGTTTTGGCTCATTCTCGTCGTCACGCACTCGTTTCGTTCTACATAAAGGGCCTTGATTCCTAATTTAACTTTTATGGTAAGTATGTGAATTCAAGTTTCATGGTGGGTTTGCTGTGCATTTTGCATCGTGGTATCTTATATATATAAAAAAACACCACTGGATTAATAATAACATATGTGCCCAGTGAGTTCATTATACGAAAATAACAAATTTGTGTCTTGCATTTAGAGAAGACTGATAAACTCTTAGTATAATACCATGCTTTTATGCTTGAACCTGACGAGACAACAACAACCAACAGTTGCAGCTTAACTAACTGTGAAGCTGAAACAAGCTAATAAAACTGGTAGAGTAATAGCTCCGTGTAGCAGGTACAACACTATCTGTTCCATCTTGAGCTATGCTGAGGCACCCTGCTTCTAAGACCAGTACCTACTTGCATTACAGGTTGTACACTTGATGATACCAGGAAACTAGCAACTGCTGAATACTAAGAAAAGACGGGTGGTTTTTGTATAGATTCTACATATCTACTCGTATGTAGTAATTTAATCAAGACCTATATAAAAGCTGATAAAATTGCTTATCAGCTTTTATAGATAAATCAATCAAATCGCTAAATATAAGGTCCTTTCGCGTCGTTTGTCAACTGTCGCACCCATCTCTCTACCCCACATAAAATATAGTTATTTAGTTTAAATTTTTCTGTGACATGCCAAGATCACATACATTGTTTTGCTATGCATTAGTGAAATAATAATAATTATAATATTATTCGCTTTTATGAGGTCACAAAAACTTCGGCTTCATTGCACCAAATATCATGCAAGGCTATACCGGCAATTGTATCTGCCCTTCGACTATCTCCAAATTGAGTATAGACCTCAACGTTCTGAAGGTAAAACCAATTGTAAAACCATAACTTTACTATTCCTTGCTGCTCTACCAACAGTATATATTATAATACCTCTTAGTAAAAGTAGAGTTGGACATCAAAGTAGAAAATATCTATTCGATAATTTCATTACGCATGCAACCCACACATTAGTAAGTGGGTACTCCGTGTTACACTAAGGTCAACTTTATGGCATGATTAATAGAGTTTAGTGAGTAAGTAACATTTAAAATGTATTTTAAATAACACGCCCAAACTTTTGAAATAATGCGTTTATTATTGCTGAAAGAAATTGCCATTCACACATTTTGCTAATTTACAAAATTTTGATCACATTCTGGAAAAAAGACGTCTAAAATAGTGGAACGGATCAAGTGGACGTTTGGGGAAGTGGGCGTTCCACCCCTGAAGGTTAACTAAACATGACAGCTCAATCTTTACTTTATAGAATGCCATCCAGCCACCACCTTTAGATGTCTACGTTTTTGTTGTGATAAATTATCATTTTCCAGTGTCTTTTTTTTGGCATGTTTTCTGTCTTGCGACACAATTATAGAAGCACGTTTCTGCCACCATACGTAATTTGTGGTTGGCGACGTTGATGTCTTTTGTATGGCAAGTTTAAATGACGCAACTTACGAGTAGTTTTACATCGTTCATTTAAGTGTTATTTTTCGATAATTCGCAGTAAAATACGTAGGTACTTATCTAGATTCTTCTGCCCATCGGCAAAAGTGCTCACGTCCTTAGTAGCACCAGCACAAGAACACATCTAACCATATCAAGCTGCAATCAGTGTCCGTATTCCGCGCACGTAGTTCTATTTTCGAATGGGTCTTCGCAACGTTTCCACGTAATCTCTGATTGGTTGTACCGTTGGTTGCCAACCTGGCATTAAGTACCTGATGGCACCCGGCGTGTGACAGCATACATGACTTGTGACTTGTAGTTGTAGACCTGGGAATCTTGATCCTGGCACTAAATTCTTCTCGCAAAAAACACTGTACGATACCTCCTCGATTTTCCTCGTAATTATTCTTGAGCATTGAGATGCGAGCATCACTATACATTAATTTTTCGAACTGATAGCAAAATATTATACTTACTTAAGAAAACATGTCAGAGGCCTGCTACTAGTTGAAAAACGCTGACACCAGGGTTCATTGGGTCGTTGGATGTGAGAAACAAATAGGTTTTTGGCTTTAGAGCCTTTTTGAGAGATAAGATAGCTAAAAATAAGGGGTTTTAATGTCGCCAGAGGACATTATCTATTGGCAAAATTGTTGAAATGCATATTTATATTACTTGTATTAATAGCACGCCTCTACCATTCCTGCTACCTAACGGATATAGCTATTTATCCATATAATATTAACGATACAAGATATAGAGGCAATTTACCTTGTCCCAACAATTAAATAATCTGTTTACTTGACATGATCAACGATTAATAATAATAGGTATAATATAATAACAGCTTGACAAAAGAAGCCGTAATGAGCATTACAGTTACGTGCGAACAAGTGTTTTTCTATCGCTACACATTGCTGCGTGCAATTTTCTCGCGATATAATTATTTCCGCATCAAAGAAAGCAACATCACTAAACAGCGGATTCCAGTAACGATTTCATTACTCAGTAAGTTCAATTTTGCGTTCGTTGCGTGTTTTTCTAAACTCTGTTGGTCACTTGGCTGTTTTGACCAATCAATGTACGCGTCACTATCGTTTCGTGTGTATAAATTTGTATGAGGATTGTGTGAGTGTTTAGTTTGCCGGCGAATAGCGGTGTTCTGTCGGTAACGGCGCGACACATAACGCGTTATGTCACGCGGCCTTGGCCTAGCGCCGCGCCGCCGCCGCGCTGCGTTACACCACTCGGGCCGTTTTCTTTACGATATACACCGTTGCTGAAGGCTCTTCGTGATGAGATAACAGGTGATGATGACAACGTGTGGGTGGGGATTGTTTTATTTGTCAATAAATAACTAACTGGTTGTTTTCACTTGATTTATCACTTGCAGCAATTGATAATTATTGTACATCCGTTCCAATAAGTCGTATTTGACAGCTGTCAACTCCATACTAAAAGAGATGTCAACAAAGGAAAACGGACCCTCTGCTATGATACTATGGTATTACCACAAATCTGACAGCTGTCAAATACGACTTATTGGAACGGCGGTACTTTATATTCTTTTGTAGGTACTCGATAAATTGCCGTGTGATGTCAGTTTAGAAAAGCCTCACCTCAATACAACCCGCAGGTGTCGTAAAAGTAATGAGTAAATGGGCAGCATAGTTTACCGTCAAAGAAATGTCTTACTCTGCGGTCGCCAACTCGCTTGACAAGCGTAGTGAGTATAGAAATAAAAAATAAATAAATAAAAATAAAATGCGTTTATTTAAAAGACCACATATAGGCAGTAACAATTTCCAGTGACTCCTGCACTAAGCTCGAGGCTTGTATTGTATCGCAGGGGCTAATACCCCTTACTAAGGACACAGTGTAACTAATAGTACTAGCGTACTAAGGGGAAGCCCATTTCCAGCAGTGGACTGTTGTGGCTGTTATGTTATGTAATGCAACTCGATAAATAAAGGTTTTTCTTTACCTATCTACACTAATACTATAAAAAGGAAAGATTTGATTGTTTGTTTGAATTGAATAAGCTCCGAAACTAATGGACCGATTTAAAAAATTCTTTCACCATTACTTCTAGAATCCTACATTATCCCTGATGAGAATAGGCTATATTAAAATGTCTTATTCCCGCGGGAAAACGGAAAACAGCTGGTGAAACCGCTCGGCAGACAGCTAGTATATATATAATTTGGTAAATTCGTCAGGAATTTCATGGCTCTGGCTAGCCTTTGATATCTTTCATTGTTATGAAAAACTTACCTTATCTGAAAATTCATTTCACTTTTCATATTCACATCAGTGTGGCGCATGGGCGCGTCAACTGGTGTCCCGGGTTCGATTTTCCGGCCGTTTGGTAATCGTACATCATTAAGTACCCAGGTACTATAATTACATCACCATGTACTCTCCGTCAGACTGATAAAATTCCTATTCCTAGTACAGATAATGTAAAACGGTGTACGTTGCGGATCGCAGTCATTACATTAGCTAATACAACATGTATCTTTAGTAATTCATCTCCTTCAACCTGCTCTGTATTTACTTACCTTAGTTTGTGATACATACAGATGAGTGTTTGATTAACAAAATCGAAATTGAATCGTCAGTTTATAAAATCCAAGAAATAGGCAGCAGGGTTTTTTGTAAATACAAAACCTTGTACTGCGCTCGCCGACCCCTGCCTGGTGTGGTGAGTATGGCCAAAACCCCTTCATTGGGGGAGGCTCATGTCCAGCAGTGGACTGTTGAAGTTGAAGTTGAAGTCAGTTTATCGTGGTGGATTCTATGTGCCGTACAACTACGAATAGTTCACTCGCGAAATTTTGTAGTTTGAATATGACATCAAAGATTTTCAGCGCAAGTTGTCATATCTCATACGATCTGATACGAAAACATCCTTTAAGTCATTAAGAAAAATAAAATTCACGTCCGATTGAGAACCTTTTCTTTTTTTTGAAGTCGGTAAAAAAAGAAACTCGAGGGCTGCAAAGCCGTCCATATAAGCAATTTAAGTAGCTATATGCAAGTCCAATAAGTAAAGTTAGTTTTATCAAGTAATGAACCGTCTGCCGATCAACACTTAAACTATACACTTAACGTAGTATTCAACACTTAAACTTTTTTCCACACACACACACACACATATCACGCCTTTACCCCTTGCGGGGTAGGCAGAGCGTTACCGACTGTAAAAATACGGTCATTATCGCCACGTCTGACAAATATTTGAGAGCCGTTACAGGAAAATCGCGTATCACTATAGTGACAGGTTGTCAGTCTGTCGCCTAAAATGTAATCTGAGTCCCTTAGTCACCTCTTATGACAACTGCGAAAATGAAATGGGGACATGCTATTCTTAGCCAGTATCACACGCCAACTTTTTACAGTTTCCAGAAATTGTATTGGTAACATCTTGCAATCGATTTAAATTATCATGTTCTAGGAAGCTCATTAGCAACTCGGAGGCGTCTTTAGCTACATTGTAAGTGCTGGTAGAAATGTTTATAGCTTCTTACACATTCAAGCCTTCAAGTGACTTTTGTTTATAGCTTCTTCAGCCATCAGTACACATTCAGATAGCGTTGAGACAGGCTATAAAATCAACCTGCTTGCGGCGGACTTATTTAGAGTACTTTGTAATTACTAATCAGTCTTTACGGGATCACTTTGTTGAATGTGGGAAGAATGAATGTTGGATATGAAAGAGTACATGGAGGCTGGGGTTTCGGCACAAGAAATAATGAAGGAGAGACTCTACTGCAGGCAGCTTGCGCATTTGATATGGCCATAGCAAATACTTATTTTCAAAAGAAAGATGGCCATCTGATAAATTACAAAAGCGGTAACCATCAAACGCAAATAGATTATTTCTTGCTTAGAAGACAGAACCTCAAGAGCGTCATAGATTGTAAGGTAGTGCCAGGTGAAGCCTTAGTCTCTCAGCATAGACTGCTATTACTGGAAATCAAATTGTGTGCCCAAAAGAACAGGAACAAAATGCATTCCCAGCCAAAAATTAGATGGCACTTACTGGAGAGAGAAGAATTGGCAGAGAATGTACGAAAAAAAGTGGTAGACAAGATGATTGATATGGAAGGGATATCAGTGAATGAATGTTGGAGTGAAATGGCAGGATGTATAAGGATGGTAGCGAAGAATGTTCTTGGAGAAACAAAAGGAAAGGGTGTCATCAAAAAGGATACATGGTGGTGGGATGAAGAAGTGCAAGGAGTTTTAAGAGAAAAGAAGAACGCGTTTAAAGAGTGGCAAAATGTGGATAGTGAAAGCGAGAGTGTGAAAGAAGCCAAAAAGGTAATATATATCACCTGCAAACGTGCCGCCAAAAAAGCAGTTGCCATTGCAAGGGCTAAGGTTCAAGACAAGTTATATAAAAACCTTGCTAGTCCTTATGGTCAAAAAGAGCTCTACAAAATAACGAAAGACAGAGAGAAGAGTGCTAGGGATATAATGCATGTGAAATGTATGAAAGATGAAACGGGAAATGTTTTAGTGGAATATGTGCAGATAAGAGCGAGATGGAAGACGTATTTTAATAAATTAATGAATGAAGAGAATGTATGGAGTGGAGAGCTAGAATCAGTCCAGTGTAATTTAGGCTTGGTAAATGAAGTGAGTGTAGATGAGGTAAAAAGAGCAGTGAGAAGTATGAAAAATGGAAAGGCTGTAGGACCAGATTGTATACCAGCCGAAGTGTGGAAGTTGTTGAGTGCGGATGGATGGAAGTGGCTGACTTTATTCTTCAATAAGTTGTTGCATGACATGGCGATCCCTGATGAATGGCGTAACAGTACACTGGTACCCATCTATAAAAACAAGGGTGATGTACAGGACTGTAACAATTATCGAGGAATAAAGCTCATGTCACATACATTTAAAATATGGGAGAAGGTGATAGAGAGACGATTGCGAGGGGAGTATGAAATTTCGCAAAACCAGTTCGGGTTCATGCCAGGTCGAGGAACAACGGATGCCATTTTTGTACTTCGACAACTGTGCGAAAAATACAGAAGTGCTCAAAAAAACTTGCACATGGTGTTCGTGGATCTCGAAAAGGCATACGACCGAGTGCCTCGGGAGGTTTTGTGGTGGGCCCTGAAAAAGAAAGGAATGCCAGGGAAGTATGTCGATTTAATACGTGCAATGTACAGCCAATCTAGTACCCAGATCCGGTCAGCCGCTGGTACAACCGACGAGTTCAGTGTGGCTGTAGGCTTGCACCAAGGGTCGGCTCTTAGCCCTTACCTCTTCTTGTTAATAATGGATGCTCTGACATCGGACATACAGGAAGATGCACCCTGGTGCATGCTGTTTGCCGATGACATAGTACTCGTCGGTGAAAGTGGACATGAGGTGCAGAGCAGACTGGACAAATGGCGGGAAAGGCTGGAGAATGTTTGCTTGAAAATCAGCAGAACCAAAACAGAACAAATGTTTTGCGATTTTGGCGGTTTCTCCAGTTTTGCCCCAGTAGTGCTTAATGACGCACCTTTACCAGTCTGCTCAGACTTCCGCTACCTTGGTTCACTCCTACAAGGCGATGGCGAGATAGACCGGACCATCAAGCACAGAATAAATGCAGGGTGGATGAAATGGCGACAGGTTACGGGCACAGTGTGTGACCCCCGAATGCCCCTCAAATTGAAAGGAAAGATTTATAAAACGGTGGTGCGACCTGTCGTCATGTATGGATCTGAGTGTTGGCCCACAAAGGTGACGGATGAAAGACGATTACATGTATCTGAAATGAGAATGCTTAGATGGATGTGCGGTGTGACAAGAAAAGATAAAATAAGGAATGAGTATATTAGAGGAAGTTTGAAAGTAGCGCCAGTTACAGAAAAGATGAGAAGTAGTCGTTTATCGTGGTATGGGCATGTTATGAGGAGGGATGAAAATCATGTGACAAAAAGAGTATTGAATATGAATGTAAATGGATGCAGAAGGAGAGGAAGGCCTAAAAAAGTTTGGATGGATTGTATAAAAGATGATATGAAGCAAAAGGGTGTAAACGAAGATTTGACAGCTGATAGAGATGAATGGAAGAAAAAAACATGTTGCGCCGACCCCAAATAAATTGGGATAAGGGCAGGCAGATGATGATCTTTACGGGATCACTTTGAATGTAGTGGAGTAGCGTAGAAGGGAGGCTAATTGTGTTATTACCAAAAAGTTAGACATGGTGTAAGTTGTTCTGGAAACGTCAAATCCTATGGAAAAATAATTTAAACGTTGTCTATAAGCTCGTCTAACTTTTATGTAATAACTTATCATCATCATCAGCCTATTGCAGTCCACTGCTAGCCTCCCCCAGGGTAAGCCATAGGACCGATGACAAAAAAAAACTTATATATAATTTATTTTTTACTTTTGTGATGGGTATGCTTAGCCTTGCCGTATCTTTTCGGTTATAGAGACACATTTGTTGTTAAAAATTGTACAGTTTATTCTCAATCTCCTTTCTTATTCAATTTTTAACACGTATAGTTGATAATTTACCAGTTCTATGACCCTGTGTGTGCAATCAATAGATGTAATAAGAAGATATACCTACATTCACACATATTTACTTTGCTTTTTACAATATAAATACAACACTGTACATCTCTTAATGGCCAAAGCCATATATGTGGCACAAACCGCGTCAGATTCAAGGTGAAGCTTTATGCGAACTTCTTTGTTGTCCCTCCTACGCGCATTCTCATGAAAGACGGAAAAAAACTGATGGATTGCTGACAAATCACGCCTCTTGTTCGGACAAGCCTTTAAAAGCTTTATAAAGCCCACAATGGGGGCACCGGCCGAATGACGGCGTGATGATGTTAAACAAAGCTTATTTTTTGAGACCTTACAAAAAATAGATTAATTGGCTACTTACGAAAAATTTGGTAAAGTTTATTCAAGAGATTTTTCCATGGAATGTGGGTCCATCCGGTCAATAGCTAAATAAATGGCAGAGGAAAGCTAAGACGGCCGTATCAACTCATTGCTTTTGATAATAAAAATATTAAAACAAGTAAATCTCTAAAGTAGAGCACTTATTTCTCACAAGTAGTCAACTACTCAGCATGTTCAGTTAGCATGAAAAATTCACATAGGTACACATATCACGCTTTTATCCCTTGCGGGTAAGGCACAGTGTCAACGGCCGTAAAATACGGTCGCTGTCGCCACTTCTGACAACTATTTGAGGGCCATTTCAGAAAATCATCGCTATAGTGAGGAATTGTCAGCCTGTCGCCTAAAATTTTGATACACATGAATCCCTAGAATTCATTAGTCACCCTTACGAAACCCCTGAGAATGAAATGAGGTGATGATTAACAGCCACAATTGCTTTTGCTGGATATAGGGGCTCCTCCTATTGGGGAAATTGCCATACTCACTACGATTGGCAGGCGGATTGGCGAGCGCAGTACAAGATTTTGGATTCACAGATAACGTTTCAGCCCTTCGAGCAACGACGGCCTGTCGGAACGAGACGGAAGACCGTGTTGCTCGAAGCTTCAAAAAATGAAAATGAAAATAAAATTACTTTATTCAATGTAGGATAGTATTATCACTTATTGACGTCATGATCCGTCATTGTAAAAACAAAGAAATTTGGATCACACTATTTTCTTTTTCTTTTTTATAACAATTTTGTATTGTCCTAATAGAAAACCAGCTCGGGTCTTTCAGCATTCCGTGAATAATTACACCTTAGTCGCTTTTTACGATACCTACGAGCAGAATGGGGTGATGCTATTCTAAGTTGGCACCACACGGCATAAGTAAATTCAATTTGGACAAATTCAAACAAAACAGTACGGTCGCGTTCTAAAGTGGAGTCATAGTTAACACAAACCTCAGAAAACAAGTCGCTCGCACCCGCGGCTACACTCACACAATGACACAAATGACGTATAACATACTATTATTTGACGAACTACCATTGTATAATAGGCTGAGTAGTATTGACTATTTCACTACATGAATCATTAGCTTCGGTAGCGTGGTCAGTAGCGCGGTCAAGCAAATTCTTGACCGTTATTGTGGAGACAATGGATCGAATCCCGATATCTTAGTTGTAATTTTTATTTTATCAAATGAAGCAAAATTTAGTAAATTTTGAATTACATTTTAGTTGTTGCTAGATCGTTTGCGAGATAGTGCGTGTGCTAAGTGATTTTTTTTAACCTAAGTTTATTTATTAAACTTCAGTGTTTATTTCTTCGAAATGCATACTATTATCAGTTTGCAGGATAAGCAGCGTATTGTTGCGCTGCAATTATCTGTGGCGCTGCATGATATTGGATTCAATTTAACTCAAATTGCTAATCAGACTGGTCTGGCCGTAAGTATAGTTTTATTTCATTACAATTGTATTTTAAATATTAAAAACTTTGACTCATAGTATGTTGGTAGCTGTGAACCGATTAGTATAAACTTTTTTATTAATAATGCTACTTTGTTTTAGTGGAAGACTGTTAAACGTTGGGTTACACATTTTGAAGAGGAAGGTAGCGTAAAAACTCGACTCGTCTTATTAATGATTCACAGCTGAGGATGATGGTGTAACAATATGAAGAAAATGGTTCTGCCGCTGGTCCAGGCGAATTAGTAGCACAAGAAACAGGGCGTGCAACTGCCGCTAATTATGTTGATATGCTACAGGAAAGCATGCTACCGACGACGCCGACGGTGCGAAATGTTTAACTGTTTATCCTGCTAGTGAAGTTCCTCGTTTTGCATTTGTCCAGGATAAATTGTCCAGTGCATCGAGCTGCCGTGGTGTATATTTGGTTTAGCCAGCACCCAGATATCCAAGTTATTCGTTGGCCAGCAAAATCTCCGGACTTAAATCCCATAGAGAATTTATGGGGTTTAATGGTGCAAAGGTGGGACATGCGCAATGAAAGAACTACAGAAGCTTTAGAGGCTCACTGCCTGGGAGTGTGGGAGAGTACCAGAGGAACAGATATATGCACTTATTTGATCTAGTCTATTAAGTGTTGTTGAAAACAGCGGAGGTAACACCAAAAACTAATTATGTAAGCGGCGATTTTTACTTAAGATTCCAATCAGACCCGATCTAGCATACATTGCTGATTATCTTGTGTATTTCATTATAATATATGAATATACACAAAATAATCAGCAATGTATGCCGAAGCGGGCCCGATAAATCGTTGCTCACTCAACCTCTGTTTACCTGCTTACCCGCCTACTATTGCAGTAGGTATTTGTGGAGCATTACATTAGCAATTAAATTATGCTAAAACATCGATATATATTTATATAAGATTGATCATTATTAGTCAGTTATCTTAAGGCCTTGCTTCAATATCTTTTCATTACGAAAACGAGTACTTAAGCTTAAACCTTGAGATGTAGGCAAATAACTGATTTATTATTATTACAATTACTTTTACTTCCGAGGAAAGTGCATCATCGTTAAACATAGAACAATAAAATAATTACTAACGAAATTATTACTTAAATAACTTTATTGAAAGATTCAATCTAAGATTTGGATCATTCCTATGATCTTATAAATAATTACCTATCGATGTTTCAGCTAATGAACACTTAATATCATTTTACATAATATTGTGTTTTATCATTCAAACAAAACTATTAACTAAGTATTACGACAGCAAGTATTTTATGTAGTTTTACATACACGTATCTTATGGTTACCAAAAGATCTCATTCATGTCATTTTGTTATTTACATAAAGTGATACCATACCTACCAATAAAATAATTTCTTACCTTACTTTTTGTTTTATTACAATATTATAGGTTTATGTTTTTAGATATAATATTTTGATACATAATTTACAATAAACATTTATAGATATAATACATAGATGAATGTATTGAAAAATATTATATAAAATAATTATTACTGGAGAAAATATGGTAAAAACATTTAAAAAACATTATTCAACATACAGAGATCGGATGGGAACCCGGTTCCGTTCTGATTAGAAGGTAAGAACTATTACCGCTAAGCTACGGTAGCTTGTGATCAATACGACGAAATAAAGATATGTAATCTATTGCTTTACTACAAGTGAACGAATAAGGATAACTATAAACAGTTTTAGACAAACCAGTGTGATGTATACTTTGTGGTGATGTAGTGGCGAATAGGCTATCACCGAGTAATTATTTCAAAGATTACATAGATGTCGCTTATAGGTGGTAATCTGTTTAAGTTTTAATGCTACGCCTTAAGGTGGACTTTTCTACTTACAGTCGATAATCTTACGTGTGTGCGTAAGTTAGTAAAGTAAGTACAGAGGATAATAACCCGTATTGCATTCTGTCAAGTGGTCTAACTATGACTCCACTTATGAATCCGACCGTGTTTGGATTACATGCCTACTGTGTTTGGATTAAACCTTTTCTGTCAATTTTCTCAATTTGCATGCATTCGTGATGCCTATCCCTGTGGAAAAGTTTCCGAGAGTCACCTTGGCAAGTCCTTTCATAAAACAACACGAAAAGCGATTACGTCATACCAGCGTCAATCAATCTGACTAAGTTGCATCGTTTATTCATACGACTTTACTTGTCAAATTTAACCTCTCCTTAAAATGATTATTTGAGGCTCAGAGAAAACTAAAATTAAAAAAGAGCAATGCAATGAAATAAATTGAAGCCAAAAACCCTCAGACTGAAAATCAATACGTAATTTATTTCAAGGAAAATTAGCAATTGCCGATTCATACTTTATATATGGTTTCTTATGGAAAATTATAACTTTCAACTTTTTTTTATAGGCTCGCATTTGTCTGCTATCTCACTTGATAGTAAGTGACGATGCAGGCGATGATGGTACATGCTTGCCTAGATAATGCCTATTCACTCTTGCCTTGAAAAGGCCCAAGTTATAATGTTCAGGAAACAGATCCGCCGGCAAGGCATTCCACTCCTTAGCTGCTCGCATGATGAAGGTTGAAGCAAATAATTTCGTGCGACATAAAGGTAAATCAACAATATAAGGGTAGAGATGTGAAATGGGGATGAGGGTATAAGGTCGTGGAGTGATTGCGCACACTCGCCAAAATGTATCCTATAGAATACCATACAACTTTGCGTCGGTATTTCAGGCTTTGGAGACTCGTCTCAACTAGTGCTGTGTCAGCAACAACATGGCGCGTTTTTCGACAGAGTCCAAGGCCGCCAGCTGGTACCCTCCCTTTATCTTAATATTTGCTCTTGAGTTGAGGGTCGGGTGATCTCGGGAGATCACTTCAATCAATGAGCTTGACAGGCGCGGCGTGGCGAGATGAATAACACGTAGGTACTATGTAATGAGGTCTTGCACGCGTGCTTACATTAGATACGTATTCAGATAAATACTTGAATCCATTTAAAAATAAATCGGTATGTTATATCGGACTTAAATGGGTTGGTGAAGTAGTATAGGAAAGAATCGAGATAGTAAAATCAATGACTGGAATAGGTGTTTTATTAACTGAGTAACTACCAACATTGATGACTGTGGAAAATAAGCAGCACATCGCCAGCCAAGGCTAGTTCGTGCTTGAACAAATATGTTAAAAATTGCTGAAAACATAATATGAAGGGGTTACACAGCTCATAAGACATAACTGATCTTTTTTCGAATCAAAAAATATGAACATAGAAATGAAGCTGAATGACGGACTGACAGATGCGTCTGTAAAACTTTGGTCAAATTGCATGCGTAACTGTGTGTAATGGAATCCGTTTTAGTCCGACATAGTGGGAGGACCGCCTAAGTAGGTATTTAGGTATGGTAGGTCCATAGGTATACCCACTTTTTTATCGGTGAAGATGAGATAATTAAATTAAAAATTAAATTAAAAATCATTTATTTCAGACAAAGTCCATACATCATTATAATATAAATTATCACATGTAAAAGAAAAAACAGCACAATATACATTTAAATTAACATGTCAGCAAATTTATTAAAAGTGAAATTATTAGAATTATTAAAGTAAATAAATTTTCATGTAGCATTTCCAGGCAATTATTAATGTCAATTATTGTTAAGAAATAGGTGGTAGGTTGTTTTGTCAAGGCCTAACAAAAAGTGATAATTTTATTTTATAAAAGGCGATGAGCCGGCATGCAGTTGCATCCACCTTTGTAGCATTGGCGAGTCCCACCGTTCGGCCAATGTACGCAGAATGCTGTTAGTGCTGCCTCGGAAGCGCTGCATCAGCGAGGCGCTCCGTTTTCTAATGATTCCGTAAAAAACGATTATTGATCCTATTACGAAAACAGACAAATGTATGGAGGTAACATCTACCTAACTAATTTCAATGCCACTAAATAAAACCCAAAAAAAAACAATTTGAATTCATTACAATAATTATACGTAAACGAGCCTAGCTGTCAGAATATGATGGATCTATTCATGAGATCAAATCGAAGTTGAATAATGCTACAATTCAAGGTAGTACCATAGAGTAGAAATCACATAGAGATGACACTCCCGCTCCAGACGCGCTCAAGGTCAATCCGTCTGGCTGTCTCTTAGCGAACAATTCAGTCGGGAGTGCGCTTCGCCGCGAAAACGTTCCTCGTGCGGGTCGAATTTTCATTTTTTGTGAAAAATTTAGCAATGCCGAATTATTTTGGTGTGTATGGCTGCAAAAGTGATGCGAGGAAGACTCCGCATCTAAGTTTTTTTAATTTGCCTAAAGATGAGATTAAAGAGAGATGAAATACCTAGGTACCTACCATTCGTTATTATACGTAATTGTTGTGTGTACTCCTATTTTTACTTACGTAGGTACCTAGTTTCCATTTTCTAATTTAAACTACCTAGGTGCCTAAGTCATTGTTAGCTGATAATGATAAATAAGCACATTCGTATCGTAGGTATGTTGTGCACCTATTTTAAAATTCTGTACCTACCTATATAAAATGGTAAGGTAAAACTTTAAAACGGGTAAATATTTTGTTCCCACGGGAAAACTGTTAGCAGCGGTCGCAACCGCTTGACTGGCCGCTAGTCTGGAATAAAATTATTGGCACGTGACAGCCCCGACTTAAAGCGCGGGAGAGTGCGGGGCGTTACGGGCTGCGGGGGGAAGTAGGTATTTAAAGCGCGGTTTTTGGGGCCCAGACAAAGGAGTTTCGTTTCTATACGCAGTATTATTATCTATTCTTATGGTAGTACCTACCTACCTAGCTAGAAGATGGTGGTCGACAAGCAGGTATTTATTGTTTCTTAACAATGCCTCGGAATGCCCTTTGCACAAGTTTTTGGCATTTAATTGTTAAGTTTACTTGGACCCTACCGAGTCGGTCTTCGCAGTAATTTGAAATATATCAATAATAGCACCAAAAGTTGCCGTTTTTGACACTTGATAATACCAAAAACTTGTGCAATGGATATTCACGTGTATTGTTTCCAAGAAGGGTTTTTTCGTGGATGGTGGATTCTATTGCGGCACCACTTGCCTTAATGAAAAGAACCTTAATTTTAGTCTACGGGTGAAGGTATATAATGTACACCACAGTAACAGGCAACATGTAATTCACTTCGCTAAATAAAAGCAGAAAAAACGATATCCATATATTGTTGAGTAAAACACGTCCGTCCGTTCAACCATTTATTTCCAACAGAAAGATTACAAAGTTACCCGACATTAAATTTATTGTTTCACTACCTACACAACACCTCCCTCCTTAATTAACAATTTTAAATTACAACCCCTTCATTAGAAAAATATAATAATACATGAGTACCTCTTTATTACCTTAGCACAACTAACTAAAACCAAAATATTGAGGGGGTTTTCTAACCCGCTTGGGTAGTACATCGACAGACGGGCCTCGCTGCTCCGGACGCAAACCTAACCCCGAGCACAACGCCGCTGTCGACGCCGCCCGCGCCGGCTGGGCCGCCCCGGGCGCACGCCCCGACGCCATATCACCCGCTCCCACTAGCCCCCTCCGTTCTGGTATAATTATATCCGGATGTGCTAAGAATGACCGTTTTTCAATCTCTGACCTGCCCTCTGTGACATTAGGTGATTCGCAAGAAGACGCTAATCTAAGCTTAAGTTGGTCTATATGGCGGTGTATCTCAGTTCCATTTAAATCTTTTACTTTATAATTAGTGTTACTCAAGCGTTCAACAATAAGCCCAGCTACCCACTTGTCGCTACTCCTGTAAGAGCGGAACCACACTTGGTCCCCGGCCGCCAGATGTCGCTGTGTGCCCCCTGCGTGCCGCTCCTGCCGAGCCTGCGCTGCGTGCACCTTCGCCTCCCGCTCCGGCCTTAAACAGTCAAGCCTGGAGCGCAATGAACGCCCCTGCAAAAGTTGTGCAGGACTCTCCCCCGTCACACTATGCTCAGTATTCCTATAGTTGATTAAAAATCTACATAAAGCTGTCTCTGCGTCTACATTTTCTTTTATAGCTTTAAGCAATACCTTTTTACAAATTTTTACTGCTGATTCGGCGGCACCATTAGACGCTGGGTGGTAAGGCGCAGAGAACACATGTTCCACGCCATTCCATTGTAAAAATTCGTGGAATTCCTGACTACTGAATGGGGGGCCATTATCCGAGACTAATTGCCGTGGTAATCCGAAACGAGACCAAAGCAGTCTTAGTTCACGTATTACACTTTTAGAAGTAGTGCTTGACATTTTGATTGCCTCAATCCATTTAGATGTAGAATCGACAATAATAAGATAAGAAACCCCTCCTAACGGACCTAGGAAATCGACGTGAAGACGTGACCAAACCCGACTGGGCCATTTCCAGAGACTCGGCGCATGCGCAGGCGGTGCATCGGCCACCGCGGCGCACACGATGCATGCGCGACACGCCGCCTCCACCGCCTCGTCTATCCCCGGCCACCACACGTAACTCCGAGCAAGGGCCTTAGTCTTTACAATCCCCATATGTGGCTCATGCAGTTCCCGTAGTACTCGATCCCTACATGACGTAGGTACTACAAGTCTATGCCCCCACAAAATACAACCCATTTCCGCATACAATTCATTTTTCCGGTTATGATATGGCTTCAATTCTTTTATTTCCACTTCATCCGGCCAACCGTCTCTTATATAACTGAAAACTCGGCTTAGCAGAGGATCTGACAAGGTTTCCCTTTTTAACTTTAAATTATCTAAAAGTAATGCGTCCGACGCAAAATGTAAATAAGTCTGCTCGGGTATGTTGTCAAACTCATTACTACCTACACTCGCCACGGTGTCGTCCCTATGACTCTGAATTAACCTTGATAAAATATCAGCAGTGTTTTTATCCGTGCTTACATATTCTATTGTAAAATTATAAGCAGACAAAATGATTGCCCATCTCTGTAGCCTGCTAGCTGCTGTGCAGGGAATACCAGTGCCGGGGCCGAAAATTGATACCAAAGGTTTATGATCCGTTCGTAAAACAAAATCACGGCCGTACAAAAATTGATGGAATTTTTTTACTGCGAAAATAATTGCTAATGCTTCTTTATGTATCTGGCTGTAGTGTGACTCAGCGCTTGTTAATGCCCGCGACGCGTAGGCTACCACGCGCTCGCGACCGTCGCTGTCCCGTTGCGCTAGAATCGACCCTATTCCCTTGGAACTAGCGTCGCAAGTCACAATTGTCTCTTTTGATAAATCGAAATGTGCAAGTACTTCTGTACTTATTAACAACTTTTTAACTTGGTTAAATGCTGTGTTTTGTTTAACACCCCAGACCCATGCAATCCCTTTTTTCAATAACGCATACAAAGGCTGTAAACAGGTACTTAAATTTTTTATAAATTTTCCGTAAAAATTTACCATTCCAATGAATGAACGCAATTCTGGTACATTATTCGGCGGCGGCATGCTTAATATGGGTTTGATTTTTTCATTATCTACACTAATTCCATTTTTGTCAATAACAAAACCCAAATAGTTTACCTTATCTGCCAGAAATACACACTTCGATTGTTTTATTTTCAAACCATTCTTATTGAGACGAACAAGTACCTCATTTAAAGCCTGCATATGAGCATCGAGAGTAGGTCCTGTAATAAGTATATCGTCCAGGAAGCATATAACGTTAGGTATGTTCCTAAGCAAATTGCTCATAAGGCGCTGAAAAATGCCCGGGCTGGAGGACAAACCAAAAACTAGCCGCTTATATTTATATAGTCCCCTATGTGTATTAATGACAGTATACTTGTCTGTACTATCTAATTGAATCTGATTATACGCTTGTGAAAGGTCTAGCTTTGAGAAAAACCTGTTGCCGTTACCTAATTGGCTCAGTAAATCTTCTATTTTTGGAACTGGATACCTATCGACCAACAAAAACTTATTCAACGTCACCTTGTAATCGGCACATATTCTAATAGCCCCATCCTGCTTCCGCGCGATAACCAGAGGAGTGGCCCAGTCGGAGGAGTCGATGGGCTCAATGACGCCGGCGCGCAGCATGGCGTCCAGCTCGGCGTCGACGCGCTCGCGCAGCGCGTACGGCAGCGGCCGCGCGCGACAGTACACCGGCACCGCGTCGGCTCGCAGCCGCAGCGTGGCCCGTCCGCCGGTGTAGCACCCCAGGGTTCCATCAAATACACATTTATGCCTGGAAACCAAATTTTGTATAATTTCATTTTTGTTCAACCCGGTAACATTAAGTAGATTCGAGCTTAAAGGGTCACTCGCATGCGGCATCTCTATTTTAGGTACTACAATTCCTAACTGGGCTAACCATTGTCTACCTAATAGATTAGTCGTGCCCCCTTCGACCACATACAAGTCCAATATTTTCTTTGTACCTAAATGTGACACCCTAACCTTAATATAGCCCAGAGGCCTAACAGTAAACCCATTATAAAATGACAACCTCAAATCACAAGGTAATATCTTGAATTTTCGGAAATTTGAATAATAGGTACGATAACTACAACATGACATAGCTGCACCTGTGTCTATCAGCATTTTAAAATTAATGTTTTCAACATTGAGAGTCATACACACCGGTTTATAGGCAGCTAAACCCATTTGATAAACTGGCTCATCATCGTCTTCCTCCGCCGTGTCGTAGTCGTAATGGCCCACTGGGGCCTCCTCGTTAGCCTCAGTCTTCACGACGTCATCAGCACCCTCGCGCAGTTGCACCGCTGAAGACTGCTGCTCGTCGGTTTCGTCTACCCAGTAAGCGCTGGCTCCCACGTACTGGCGGCGCGCTGGCCCGCGCGCTCCGCCTCCGCGACCGCCGCCGCGCCCGGCCCCGCGCTCGGAGTAGCCGCGCGCAGCTGACTGCCCCGCACCGCGCGCTCCCCCCGCGTAAGCCCCGCGACGCTGCTGGTGCACTGACTGTTCAGCGTACATTTTCTTCCTGCACACGCGTCGTAAGTGTCCGACATTATGGCAGAAACTACAAATGGCCTTTCGATGCTTGCACTGATCCGCACCATGTCCATCTAGACCACCGCACACCGCACACCCATAGTTTATTTGATGTACGTCCACTGCCGGTCCATACCTGGCCTGCGATGACGCCGGCGCCGTTCCCTGGCGCTGTTCCACTGCACATGCGTCGCGCTCCGCCGATTCTATAGTAGTGGCCAAAGTAACCGCCTTTTTATAATCTATTTGTGTCTCCGCGAACAGACGTTGACGAATAACTTCACTGTTGATACCACATACCAGCTGATCTCTTAGATTATCTTCCAAGTTAGCGCCGAACTCACAAAATCGTGACAATTTCTTTAGTTGAGCCACATATTCGGCAATGGACTCGTCCGCCATTTGCCTTCTTTGTCGAAACCGAAACCGTTCGGCCAGGAACGATGGCTCTGGTTGCAAATGTTCTTGAAGTAGATCCACGGCTTCCTTGTACGTCAATTTTGATGGTTTCTTTGGACTAGACAAGGTGCTGAGTAATTCGTACGCGTCATCGCCCATAACCGCAATCATGGTGGCCAGTTTCACGTCATCTTTTATTTCATTAGCCACGAAATACATCTCCAGTCGATCGACGTACATGCTCCAGTTTCCATTTCGCACATCAAAACCATCAATTTTTCCGACCATGGCGTAGATTACTTCGGGTATTATCCTCGTTCGCCACTGTTGAGTAAAACACGTCCGTCCGTTCAACCATTTATTTCCAACAGAAAGATTACAAAGTTACCCGACATTAAATTTATTGTTTCACTACCTACACAACAATATATATGGCGATATATAAAATAATATGGCGGTGTATCTCAGTTCCATTTAAATCTTTTACTTTATAATTAGTGTTACTCAAGCGTTCAACAATAAGCCCAGCTACCCACTTGTCGCTACTCCTGTAAGAGCGGAACCACACTTGGTCCCCGGCCGCCAGATGTCGCTGTGTGCCCCCTGCGTGCCGCTCCTGCCGAGCCTGCGCTGCGTGCACCTTCGCCTCCCGCTCCGGCCTTAAACAGTCAAGCCTGGAGCGCAATGAACGCCCCTGCAAAAGTTGTGCAGGACTCTCCCCCGTCACACTATGCTCAGTATTCCTATAGTTGATTAAAAATCTACATAAAGCTGTCTCTGCGTCTACATTTTCTTTTATAGCTTTAAGCAATACCTTTTTACAAATTTTTACTGCTGATTCGGCGGCACCATTAGACGCTGGGTGGTAAGGCGCAGAGAACACATGTTCCACGCCATTCCATTGTAAAAATTCGTGGAATTCCTGACTACTGAATGGGGGGCCATTATCCGAGACTAATTGCCGTGGTAATCCGAAACGAGACCAAAGCAGTCTTAGTTCACGTATTACACTTTTAGAAGTAGTGCTTGACATTTTGATTGCCTCAATCCATTTAGATGTAGAATCGACAATAATAAGATAAGAAACCCCTCCTAACGGACCTAGGAAATCGACGTGAAGACGTGACCAAACCCGACTGGGCCATTTCCAGAGACTCGGCGCATGCGCAGGCGGTGCATCGGCCACCGCGGCGCACACGATGCATGCGCGACACGCCGCCTCCACCGCCTCGTCTATCCCCGGCCACCACACGTAACTCCGAGCAAGGGCCTTAGTCTTTACAATCCCCATATGTGGCTCATGCAGTTCCCGTAGTACTCGATCCCTACATGACGTAGGTACTACAAGTCTATGCCCCCACAAAATACAACCCATTTCCGCATACAATTCATTTTTCCGGTTATGATATGGCTTCAATTCTTTTATTTCCACTTCATCCGGCCAACCGTCTCTTATATAACTGAAAACTCGGCTTAGCAGAGGATCTGACAAGGTTTCCCTTTTTAACTTTAAATTATCTAAAAGTAATGCGTCCGACGCAAAATGTAAATAAGTCTGCTCGGGTATGTTGTCAAACTCATTACTACCTACACTCGCCACGGTGTCGTCCCTATGACTCTGAATTAACCTTGATAAAATATCAGCAGTGTTTTTATCCGTGCTTACATATTCTATTGTAAAATTATAAGCAGACAAAATGATTGCCCATCTCTGTAGCCTGCTAGCTGCTGTGCAGGGAATACCAGTGCCGGGGCCGAAAATTGATACCAAAGGTTTATGATCCGTTCGTAAAACAAAATCACGGCCGTACAAAAATTGATGGAATTTTTTTACTGCGAAAATAATTGCTAATGCTTCTTTATGTATCTGGCTGTAGTGTGACTCAGCGCTTGTTAATGCCCGCGACGCGTAGGCTACCACGCGCTCGCGACCGTCGCTGTCCCGTTGCGCTAGAATCGACCCTATTCCCTTGGAACTAGCGTCGCAAGTCACAATTGTCTCTTTTGATAAATCGAAATGTGCAAGTACTTCTGTACTTATTAACAACTTTTTAACTTGGTTAAATGCTGTGTTTTGTTTAACACCCCAGACCCATGCAATCCCTTTTTTCAATAACGCATACAAAGGCTGTAAACAGGTACTTAAATTTTTTATAAATTTTCCGTAAAAATTTACCATTCCAATGAATGAACGCAATTCTGGTACATTATTCGGCGGCGGCATGCTTAATATGGGTTTGATTTTTTCATTATCTACACTAATTCCATTTTTGTCAATAACAAAACCCAAATAGTTTACCTTATCTGCCAGAAATACACACTTCGATTGTTTTATTTTCAAACCATTCTTATTGAGACGAACAAGTACCTCATTTAAAGCCTGCATATGAGCATCGAGAGTAGGTCCTGTAATAAGTATATCGTCCAGGAAGCATATAACGTTAGGTATGTTCCTAAGCAAATTGCTCATAAGGCGCTGAAAAATGCCCGGGCTGGAGGACAAACCAAAAACTAGCCGCTTATATTTATATAGTCCCCTATGTGTATTAATGACAGTATACTTGTCTGTACTATCTAATTGAATCTGATTATACGCTTGTGAAAGGTCTAGCTTTGAGAAAAACCTGTTGCCGTTACCTAATTGGCTCAGTAAATCTTCTATTTTTGGAACTGGATACCTATCGACCAACAAAAACTTATTCAACGTCACCTTGTAATCGGCACATATTCTAATAGCCCCATCCTGCTTCCGCGCGATAACCAGAGGAGTGGCCCAGTCGGAGGAGTCGATGGGCTCAATGACGCCGGCGCGCAGCATGGCGTCCAGCTCGGCGTCGACGCGCTCGCGCAGCGCGTACGGCAGCGGCCGCGCGCGACAGTACACCGGCACCGCGTCGGCTCGCAGCCGCAGCGTGGCCCGTCCGCCGGTGTAGCACCCCAGGGTTCCATCAAATACACATTTATGCCTGGAAACCAAATTTTGTATAATTTCATTTTTGTTCAACCCGGTAACATTAAGTAGATTCGAGCTTAAAGGGTCACTCGCATGCGGCATCTCTATTTTAGGTACTACAATTCCTAACTGGGCTAACCATTGTCTACCTAATAGATTAGTCGTGCCCCCTTCGACCACATACAAGTCCAATATTTTCTTTGTACCTAAATGTGACACCCTAACCTTAATATAGCCCAGAGGCCTAACAGTAAACCCATTATAAAATGACAACCTCAAATCACAAGGTAATATCTTGAATTTTCGGAAATTTGAATAATAGGTACGATAACTACAACATGACATAGCTGCACCTGTGTCTATCAGCATTTTAAAATTAATGTTTTCAACATTGAGAGTCATACACACCGGTTTATAGGCAGCTAAACCCATTTGATAAACTGGCTCATCATCGTCTTCCTCCGCCGTGTCGTAGTCGTAATGGCCCACTGGGGCCTCCTCGTTAGCCTCAGTCTTCACGACGTCATCAGCACCCTCGCGCAGTTGCACCGCTGAAGACTGCTGCTCGTCGGTTTCGTCTACCCAGTAAGCGCTGGCTCCCACGTACTGGCGGCGCGCTGGCCCGCGCGCTCCGCCTCCGCGACCGCCGCCGCGCCCGGCCCCGCGCTCGGAGTAGCCGCGCGCAGCTTATAGTCCTATAAGTAGGTAATATAAGATGCAATGTTATATAAATTCTGAAATCACATAAATATGACTGTAGTAGTAGTAACCAGTAGTAAAAGTAAAAAGTAGTAGTAAAGTTTTCTGGTCTCGCTAACAAAAGGCAAAAACGTCATCTAAACATGCATGTGCCAGTCTCAAATTCCACCTTCACTTGTAGAGCGTGCGGAAAATTATGCCGCTCCCGTATCGGCTTATACAGCCATGAAAAGTCCTGCCTAAGAAACTGATTAAATCGTCTGTCACAGACGTGTGAGGCCAATGATGATGATGAGTAGTAACCACAGTACCAACCGTAGTACCTCGAGTTATTACATAGTTAAGCGATCAATCACCATAGATTATTCTTATAAACTGTTTGAGAAACCCCTTTAACTTTAAAGCTTTAATGGTAACTTGAGATGCTGCTGATAGTACCGGCACTGAATCGAACATGTAGGAACAATTAGATTAGATACTTAGGAACATTTACTCTGGAATTATCTCAACCAGCCATACGAAGCTTCTAGCTACCGTATAGTTGTATATAGGTAGTTGCACTAACTCGTGATTATTTAGTAGATAAGTTAGATTTTACTTGCCATTTGTCAACTGAATTAAGGTATTCATTTGCGCTTTTCTACCTTTAGCGCTGGCATTCATCTGCTTAACGGGCCTACTTCCATGAAGTGAGGTGAAAACGAGCTACGAGAATGCATTTTATGCATAATCTAAGGCACATCACTGTCAACAAAATTTTGTTTTTTCATCTTCAAGATATGAGGAATACGCCAGGGCAGCGCAAAATCTCATTTTATATTTAATTACGGAGAAATTAAAATTTGAAGTTACCTCTATTTTTCAGTGATGAAGCGTGGCGTAAGAGATTTCCTCCGCTAGTGCTAATCGAACTGTATTGATCTTAGTATGATTATTAATGGCAATTTCACGTTGAACCCGCCCGGGCGGTTATTTTTTGACAAAACGTCTTAGTTATTATGAGATTTAGCAAAACACTTACTGTTTCCGGCTGATTTCCTTGGGAATAAAAGGTTTTTGTTTTGATGTGTTTCCTCTGCTGTCAAAACTGACGTGGAATTGATCATAGATAAACGGAATATGATGCAGACGCGACACACACTACATTTGTTCGATATTTTGACCGTGAAAAATTATTGTAGCTAGAATTTTGCCGTAAAATATATCAACTATCTACAACAACGGCATTCTATCCGCTATGGATAATTTTGCCAATGTCAATACTACGTTGATTGATACATCGAACGAAACGCAAAATATGAACCGATTAGACGTAGGTATTAAAAATATTTTTACGATCAAATAATAGGATGACGTGGTTGTTAGTGCAGATTAGTATGAAGTAGTAAGGTTCGATTTATATGCAACACTAGACGGCGGCACGGCGGCACAAAAGCAGTTTTTTAACCGCGGCGGAAATTTTTAATTGTAAATATGGAGCGCTGCGCATACGGTCACCACCAACCACAGTTTTAGGATAAATTATAAGAAAGCAAGGATAATAATTATGTACATGTACTTACGTACATACATACATACACATATCACGCCCATATCTCTTGCAACTTGCGTACCTAGTATACAAAAGTATTATTTATGTTGTAAAAGATTTTTGTCAGATTTCAGTTCAAGAGTGGGATCAATTGATTCGGAAGGTTTTTAGTGTTATGGGGTAGAAGGGTTCTAGAGTGGCACTGGGTCAAGATGTTCATGCTAGGGTAACACTGGGTTGAAAGGTTCTAGACTTATACCTAGCTGGAAAGTCCTAGAGTGTCACAGAACAAAATGGCAATACTAATGTTAAAATTTCGGGAAGGTCGAGAGTATTATTATATTAAAGGTTGTGGTCACCCTGGTTCGTTGGTAACACCGAAATATACCAAACATTGTATAGGGCTATAAATCCCTTTTCTAAAAATACCAATTTCAAGACCAAAAATTACAGGATTATCCAGATAGGAATGGATTAAAAACCTTAGTCAAAAAAAAAATTAGAAGCACCGTCGATTTTAAAATTTTCTTAGTTACTTTAATAGATATCACCAAAATGTATGATATTTTTTAACTATGAAGCAATTCAACTGGTGTCGGTGATTAAAGGAAAAAGATTGTGAAAGGTGTTCGAAGGTTTGAAATTTTTAAGGCATGCGGCTCTGTGTATGTCTGATGGTCAACAAATATTGTTCAAAACCTAATGAACGGTGCGAGAATGCGACCGCTATATATTATCATATCATAATATCATACTCGAATATATAATGGCCGTCGCTAATTGGTTTTTGCTATTTATATTTTGAACTTACATCTATGCAATAAACGTTTAAAATTGAAATTTAAATTTAACAGTATTAGTTGCGCTTAAGGTGCACGCAATGACGAAAATGACAAAGAAATATCCAAAAAAAGTTTCTAAATGTCGAAGTTCGCAAAAAAATTTACAATACCAGGATGGACAAAAACGAAACAAAAATATGTTCGCGCAAAGTGCGTAACATGATACTGGCCACTTGCATTTTTAAACCTGAACTAATAAGTTGGCTTTATTTTGTTTAATGACTTTGCTTCTTCTGTAATAACGTTAAACTAAAAAGTTGTAAATATGATTTGAGATGTTATGAAGATGTCCTAATAAATAAATAAAATAAATAAAATAAAATAAGTGTTTTGTGAACTGATTAAGCCCTTATTTTTAGATGAATTCTTTTCATGTACTGAAAGTGTAAGAATAACAAACAAACAGACAGTACAGTTTATAGAGTTCATAATTAATATGGATACTATGCGTTCAGCTAAGTCTTGGCGAATGGTTCAGCTTATTTCAAAATATGGTCCCTATAATAGGTTAATATTCCTTCCAAGTTATAAAATCAACTTTGTGTCCACCGAGAATCGAACCCGGAACCTTTGCGCCGCAGGCAGTCGCACTACCATTGGTCGTCAAGTATTGTATCAGTACCAGACTAACATTATATGAAATGGTGACACCTCTATAATATACTCTTTGACATGACTTCCGAATTTCATTTGAATTTCGTTCCTTCCGGCGAAGTAGGACTCTTAATCGTGGATTTTTTGATAGTATAAAACACGACAGTTAGCGCGTCTGTCATATTCATAGAACTTTGAAACTAGGACAAAACTTTTCGTAGATGTGTTTTATCACCAAGTTGTCAAAGGCGGTTCATCCACTTGTCTTCCGTCACTGCGTATTTTTAACGCACTGTTACATGCGTCTATTATATGAAAGGAAATTGTGAATTCGGATCTCTTACGAATACGTACCGTAAACGCAGAATAGCCGTATTATAATGGTAGTGAAATCGGGATTCGCAATTTCTGACCATTCATCTGACAGACGCATGCATTACGGTGCGTTAAATATACGCAAAAACAAACGACAAGTGGGAGAAACGTCAAATTTTGTACAAATCGTAATCTTCTTTATAGAACTGACTGCGCGCGCCTCTTCCCTAGTTTTGTGGAACTGTGCAGTTGTCCAGGACTCCCATTAACTTATTTTTTAGTCATGGTAATGTGAAATGACCAAAACGCAGTCTCACTGACAGGCCTTTGACACACAACTGAAATGATTTGTATTTAGCAGACTTCAGGCCCAGGCTCAAAGATTTCCCGCGTAGGTACATTGTAAAAAACACGTGAATTATAAATAACTGGTATACCAATAAATTGAATCCAACTACTAAACTACCGATCTAGATGCAGTAGATATCTACCGATTCAATTGGAGACTTTGGCTAGGCCTTTGTAAGCTCAGTTGGCAGAGCGCTGGTATGATATTTTACAGTCCCGGGTTTAATATCCACCCGCAATCGAAATATTCTTACATTCTTAATTATGAGTATAAATTTACCTTGTACTCTTAGTGCAAAACTGCTTTGTTCACTGGTAGAAGGCATGTAATGTAATGCCAATGTAACGGTAGACGTAGCGTCATATTAGTTCCGATCCATGCGCGTTCACGGCTCGCTGCCATTGTTGTGCTTCTGTACACGCGCACGCGAAAATTACGCGAACCTACCGAGTTATTATAGTACTTATAAAAAACTGTAAGGTACCTGCTTCCGTGGATTAGCCGTTCAGTTTCAGGATCGGGAAATCCCTGGTTTGGCTCTAGGGGGGATATTAAGTTGATACGTATTATTCAATTTATCACTTTTCCCAGTTTGGTTAGGAACTGAACCATCTGCCCCACAATTTTTAATATTGTACCTAAGGAATCAACTTGACAACTTAGTTGCAGAGCAGTTTGTTAACATAAGTGTGGGAGCGCATTTTTAAATGTGATATTTACAGGGAACGCTGTAGCCTATACCATAAGAATAGATAATAATACTGGCCTATACCCGGGATCATCAGTTAGTCACCTTTCCTACACCCTGGTTCTTTGTGGCTGTATGGGATGTGGCTATTCCCCCCTCTTTAGACGATGGCACCTACGAGTACTGTATATTGAAATGCAAAAACACTGTTCAAATTCATTTAAATGTTTTTTGCATATATTCATTTCACTTTGTAAAGGTGACACAAGTGCCCTTCACCACATCGCTATCATTATGCAATACCTAAACAAACGAATACCTACATAACCGTACGTCGATGGGAGGAACGCGCAATGCGCATAATCAGGCATTTCCATCGCTAATACAGACCTTGACCGTGACTGTGGTTGTGCAGCGGTGCGCTCCACTCCGGCGCACATAACCCCCCCTCCTTATATTCTCCCTCCCCCCGCTGGCCGCCTTATGGAGGCAAAGAACAAACAATCGAAGACATTGCAAAATTATGCCTAAGCAGCTTGAGCCTCTCAGACTCTCGGGCTCTAGACCGTTACTCCCGCCCGGCGCACGACCCTCATCTTTCATCTACATAATATACACATTGATTGTTGTGTTAAGGAGGTGAGGAATAAAATTTAAAAACCTAACAAGTTTGTAGGAAAATATGTAATTAATCTGCCTCTACGATATTTAACTATACTATGAAAAACTTGATGAACTTGATCCTGAAAACTAATTTTTATCTTAGTAATTACGTATCTCATCTACCCATAAAAATTATTAAATCGCAAAAAACAATACCTACTCAAGAGTTTATGCGAAAAATCTTAATTCAATGTGTTTATTATCGTCTAGTCTTTACATGAACCGTCTGTAAAGAAAATAAAGAGCTTTATCTTTGGCATGGAAGTGAGCAAGCGACTCCGACCGCAATTTGCGTCGTGAAATTACCGAGCTTGTGTAATGCCGCGCAATGGCATATTATTTGATCATCGCGGCTTCGTGGCGCAGCGCCCGCGCAGCCATCATAGTCGTCCACATCGCGACGGAAAATATAATATCTATCATTACTTCACCTTTACAGCAATATTGAATATCATAGATAGGTATTTTGTGTTATGTTTTCATCGTGAAGGATAGACTGATAAGGAAATTGCTCCAAGCAACTTTATAAGCAGTTTGGTTGAATTGAGAACACGCTCGGGTCTGACCGGCAAAGAGTACAAGGATAGTGCAAAAATAGTATACTTATATAGGTGAGATATTATTGCCTTGAATGATCTCCACTTAACAAATCGCAAAAATAAATGCATCACTAAAATGTTTTGGTCGTTGTAAGACAAAAGATCTTTGGGAAGGTTTTTGATGTGGACTTTACCTAGTTGCCTATTTTCCTGCTTTTAATATACAGGGTGTAAGGGACGGTGTACCGAAAACTTTGCAGTCATGGTCAGACGATAAAACTGTACAACTTTTACTATGGAGCCTATGTTGGAAAACGAAATATTTTTTTCGAGTTTCCATAGTAAGTCAGTCAACTGATCGGGTATTTTGTATGGGTAGTAATTTTTTTTCTCCTTTACCAACATATCTCCCATACAAAAAAGTTGTTCAGTTTCATGGTCTGATCATGCCTGCAAAGTTTTCGGTACACCGTCCCTTACACCCAGTATGTTTCTAAAGTAATTTTATTAATTTCTTATTAATCTGGGTGATCAACATATAACCTACCTAAGCCCGTTTTGATAATAGAACGTTTAAGTACTGTAGATTATTATTCATAATACTTATTTCTGTTATTATTATTCTTCTTTATGCCAACTTACTAATCTATTTTACGCAACTTTGTTTACAAAACACGTTAGCTATAAAGGACGTCCTGCAGTAAACTACAAATGGCTTTGAGCACTTTAATACGGGCCATACATCTGGTATGAAGCTATTAACTTGTAGACCCGTCATGAAGGCCCAATAACTTAGTTGGGTCGTGGTAAAAGAAAATATTTTGTAGGTACCCAATAAAAGTCACTATAACTTTATTTTTTATCCTGGGTTGAGAAATTTAAGATCCGACCTTGCTGGTAGAACCAAAAGGAGAGAAGGAAACTAGATCAGATAAAAATTTGGTAGGTATATTTTATGAAACACTAAATTATCTAAAATTACGTAGGCAGGTGTAGGCTTACCATTGGTAGATTTAAATAAGATAGGTACGGTGTAATGTCAGCAACATCACGCACGCACGAGTGACATTTAAAAGGATTTACTTAAACTGATTTTTCATAGAGGTACAGTCTATAAAAATGTACATTTTAGTACTAAAATGTTATGTCGTGGCACATATAATATAATACCACTCTGTCGAGGTGCTGTTGATAATGGTGCGTTTTTACAGCGGGTAGGCTGCAAGTTTCCGGCTGAAACCGGTTCGCATCCTGCTTGTCCCGTGCTGCGCCTGCGCCGCCAGTGGCCACTAGTCACACTACATTGTTAGTGCAAGTACTTGTACCTCCATGCGAAATACCAACGACAACCATTGACCATAATAAGCTAACTTAATAAGGTGCACTGCAAGCGCCAGCCGCAAGAAAACATCGACATCTTTATGCAAAAGCTTTTTAATTTCAAATTTTGTGTTTATATTTAAAACTAGCAGCCCGCCCAACGGTTTCACCCGCCGCTAACAATTTCCCCCCGGGAATAAGACAGTTTAATATAGCCTATGTTCATCAGGGATAATGTAGGATTCTAAAAATCTTGACTTTAATTTGAAACAAATATCGTTTTCAGATGGTGGTGGCGTAAAGTTACATGCCGTGTGATTAACATGGCCAGCCCCATGGCAGTGCCTTTATTTATTTATTTTTATCCCGCCCGAGCCGGTTTTCTATTAGGTCATAACAAAATTGTAATAAAAAAAAATGTATGATACAAATTTCTTTTTTTAGAATGACGGTTCATGACGTCAATAAGTGATAATACTATCCTACATTGAAGAAAGAATTTCAATTTCAATTCACGGTAAAAGAATTTTGAAATCGGTTCAGTAGTTTCGGAGCCTATTCAATTCAAACAAACAATAAAAAAATCCTGTTTCTAATATAAGTGTAGATTATATTATTATTATTTAAGTGTGATGACGGCTTAGAATAGCATCACCCGATTTCTTTCCCGTGGGAGTCGTAGGAGGCAACTTAGGGACTTGAAGGTGTGTATTGCAATTTTAGGCTATGGGCTGACAACCTGTCGCTATGGCGATACACAATTTTCCGAATGACCCTCAAACATATGCCAGACGTGGCGTAAATGTCCGTTTTTGCGGCCGTTTACGCTCTGCCTACCCCGCAAGGGATAATAGGCGTGATATGTGTATGTATGTATTATTTTAGTGTAGATTTTTTGAATGCATTATTTAATGTTTTTTGTCGTCTTTTTTTATACCGAGTAAGGGACAGTGTGCATGAAAACATACTGAAAGGGTGCATGAAACATAAAACTGGACAACTTTCCCCTAGAAACATATGTCAGGAAACGCCAAAAAAATGACCTTCCATACAAAATCACAATCAGCTGACTGCAGTCACAATCAGTTTTTTTACGTTTCCTGAAATATGTTCCTAGGGGAAAGTTGTTCAGTTTCATGGTCTGCATGTACCCTATTAGTATTTGGAGGGCTATCCCTTACACCCTTTAATACAGTAATGATTAAATGTAATCATTACACTACTGGTACGAATAATGTGGCGTAGTTTGTAAATTTTTAAATGAAAAAGTAGTTATTGTGGCATAACTGTAATAGTTAGACATATGGTATCGCAAACATTATTATAGATATTGATGTCTTCTATAAAACTGTAGTACATCACTTTGCTCTATTGTCAATAATTTCCACAGCATACCCGATATAAGATATTTTTTTTGTACATTTGTACATTTTTAAACGAAAAAGTAGTTATTGTGGCTTAACTGTAATAGTTAGACATATAGTATCGCGGACATTATTATAGATATTGGTGTCCTCTATAAAAGTGTAGTACATCACTTTGCTCTATTGTCAATAATTTCCACAGCGTACGCGATATAAGATATATTTTGGTACATTTTTCACACGTTGGGTTACATTATCGAAATTTTCACGCGTATCCCTATTTTTTTCTGGTATAAAATATAGCCTATGTTCATCGGGAATAATGTAGGTTTCTAATGGTGAAAGAATTTTTTAAATCGGGCCAGTAGTTTCGGAGCCTATTCGATGCAAACAAACAATCAAATCTTTCCTCTTTATAATATTAGTGTAGATAATTTAACCGTCTGTCAGTTTCTTTTCTCATCGTTATTGATTGAGTCCGTAGTAAAATTGATGGCAAATGGTACCTACTTACCTGGAGATAAAACATTTACATATTACCTATATTGCCTAGTAAATCTTATCAGGAGACAATGTGATCAAATAATAAGGAGTCGATGGAATCTTTATAGAGATGTTTAAATATACTGTTTGTGTCTCATTATTGACAGAAATATTTAATGAAGTGATATACTTAAAATGAAAAGTACTATGAGAATTATAAATAAATGAAACTCTCACTGTACCGACAACATCAAACACATTGTAATGCGAAGAGCATAGAACATTAGGTCTTGAATGAAAAGCCTCTAAAATGTTACTAAAAATAATCACTACAGAATTAGACCAAAAGCTGACGAATTCATTGGCCCTGATGATCAGTATCGGTTCATACAAAGGAAAGGTACTACAGAGGCTATTCTGGCATTAAGGTTAGTCATAGCAGGAGAATGGATTTAGTCACTGAACACACCCATAGCTTTCATCGACTTGGAGAAAGCTTGCGATAAAGTAAACTGGAAAAAAATATGAGTATTTTAAAAACCGCTGGACTTGAGTACAGAGATCGTAGAATAATATACATATATTCATAATGAACGGAAAACTATAATAGAAATAGGAGAAGAAAAAGGAGAGCTAAAATTCGATAAGGATTTAGGCAGGGGTGTCTGCTCTCGCTAATAATATTTAACATATTCATTGAGTGTGCTAAAAAGAAAATTATAGAATCTGAAAATGTGGGGGGGTAAAGATAAATGTGGAGAAGATCTGTTTTGTGAGATATGCAGATGACATAGCTGCTTTATATGAAAGCTCTGATCAACTTTTAAAGAATTCGGGCTTAAAACCAACATTGCTCAAAAAATATCACTTACAACATCTAATAAACAACCTGCGAATGCTCCTGTATCATTCAACAACTCTATAGAGCAGGTCAATAGCTTTAGATACTCAAGCAGTCTTATACGCCATGACTCTAAGTGTACTGCAGGTATGTTATCGAGGATCTCTATGGCTAGAAACATGTTCAAAACTAAGAAAAAATTCATGATATTCAAAATTACCAAAAAAGTCAAGAAGCGACTCATTAAAGCATACATCTGGAGTATAACACTGTACGGAAGCGAGACATGGACAATGACCCAGAGAGACAGAGAGAAGCTTGAAGATTTTGAGATGTGATGGAAAAAATTAGCAAGCTGGACCGAGAAGAAGACTGCAAAAGAACTGATGATCTCGGAAGAATGGATAGGACTTAATCTACCGGGTACGTGCCCAAAATAGGAATTAATTGAGGGATGTCCTTAAATATTATACTAATACATAATATACTTACCGCTCCTGTTTATCTCAAAATGACACAATATACCGTATAAAAATAACTTTGAGATTATTCAATTTTTTATAAGATGTTCATAATTAATGATAACTTTATATGATGATATAATTAAGGACTTACCTTTAAGTAGGTAGTTTTATTGATTTTATAATATGTTGTTCACGTTGCTGAGATTCATATTCTCGTCGAAGTAGGTACTTGCACGTAATATAACTGGTTACCGGTACCTACTAGTACCCACCTACACTATTTATAAATGTTAAATTTAATACTGCCAATAACTTTTTACAACATAATTTATTTAACATTTGCTTAATACTACCTACTTGTAGTTTTCGAACATAAATCGATAAAAGTGAATCAAATTATGATGCTTAAAATAATTAAGTATTTCATAATTTAAATTAAGGCGGTTCTCTCTTTTGTTGGCCGGTGCGTGTTTTTAACTTACCGTAACGTATGCGTCTGTCAGACAAAATGAAATTGCGATTTCCGATCTTATTGACATACAAATACGGCAACGGTGGGTTACGGTGCGTAGCCGAATGAAATTGCGAATCCCGATGTTATTCCCATACAAATATCGCGACATTTAGAAAAATAATAATAATAATAAAACTTTTTTATGACAAAAGACCCAGTGTACAATAATATCTAACAACTAAATAAAATAAACTTGTAAAAAAATAAATTACTTATACTACAGGATTATCTACACTAATATTATAAAGAGGAAAGATTTGATTGTTTGTTTGTTTGTTTGTTTGCATCGAATAGGCTCCGAAACTACTGGCCCGATTTTAAAAATTCTTTTACCATTAGAATCCTACATTATTCCTGATGAACATAGGCTATATTTTACTCGAGAAAAAATATAGGGATCCGCGTGAAAATTTCGATAATGTAACCCAACGTGTGAAAAATGTACCAAAAAAATATCTTATATCGCGTACGCTGTGGAAATTATTGACAATAGACCAAAGTGATGTACTACAGTTGTATAGAGGACATCAATATCTATAATAATGTCCGTGATACCATATGTCTAACTATTACAGTTATGCCACAATAACTACTTTTTTATTTAAAAATGTACCAACTACGCCACATTATTCGTACCAGTGTAATGATTACATTTAATCATTACTGTATTAATGGGTGTCAGGGATAGCCCTCAGAATACTAATAGGGTACATGTAGACCATGAAACTGAACAACTTTCCCCTAAGAACATATTTCAGGAAACGTAAAAAAACTGACTTTTTTAGTGAATGCAGTCAGCTGATTGTGATTTTGTATGGAAGGTCATTTTTATGGCGTTTCCTGACATATGTTTCTAGGGGAAAGTTGTCCAGTTTTATGTTTCATGCAACCTATCAGTATTCGAAGGGCTGTCCCTGTTCGGAATAAAAAGACGACAAAAAACATTAAATAATGCATTAAAAAAATCTACACTAAAATAATACCTACATACACATATCACGCCTATTATCCCTTGCGGGGTAGGTAGAGCGTAAACGGCCGCAAAAACGGACATTTACGCCACGTCGGACATATGTTTGAGGGTCATTCATTCATAGTGGCAGGTTGTCAGCCCATCGCCTAAAAGTGCAATGCACACCCTCAAGTCCCTTAGTCGCCTCCTACGGCTCCCACGGGAAAGAAATCGGGTGATGCTATTCTAAGCCGGCATCAAACTAAAATAATAATTATATAATTTTATATTTATTGTTTGTTTGAATTGAATAGTCTCCGGAACTACTGGACCGATTTGAAAAATTCTTTTACCGTTAATTGAAATTGAAATCACACATTTTTTTTTTATTACAATTGTGTTATGACCTAACAGAAAACTAAAATAAATAAAAATATAGGCACTGCCATGGGGCTGGCCAGGTTAATCACAGGCATGTAACTTTACGCCACCACCATCTGAAAACGATATTTGTTTCAAATTGAAGTCAAGATTTTTAGAATCCTACACTTATTCCCGGGGGAAAATTGTTAGCGGCGGGTGAAACCGCTGGGCGGGCTGCTATGTGATAATAAAAACTTAGCTCTGAAAAATGCCAGTAAATCAGACGAGTTGACAGTCACATCCGTAAAGCGCCGTCATTACACCGTAGCCATATTTGTATGGGAATAAGATTGGAATTCGTAATTTCCTTTCATCTGACAGACGCATGCGTTTAAAATACGCAGCAACGGACGACAAATGCGAGAACCGCCGTGCTGTAACTGACAACAGAAAAGCTTGCCTTTTTCAAATGGTAAAGACCGCCTTCGTATTTCGCTATTTTAAAAGGGTCTTAGTTGTGGTTCATTATAATGTCAGTTGGATGGTTTTAGCTGTTTTGTACAGTTTGAAGTATAGAAAATCACAATGGCAATAGAATGAAAATTGTGACTCGATGGCATTACAATGACTGAAAATAAAATAATCGGGGCCCTGGTGAACTGGTTGAACATGACATAGTCACATCACATCACAGGTGTCGTGAAAATGTAACAGTCTAATGAGAAAGCAAATGCACAAAGATACCGAGGTCCGCGTCACGACACGAGGCGCTAACAAACCGGGTGTTTTGCTAACAAAACAGGGTGTTAAACGCGTGACCCGCCACTATCGAGATGTTTGAACTGAAGCTTATAAGTAAGCTGCTTCACAGTGTAGGGCTAAAACCCTAGCACGAGAGAGGGTTAATAAATAAATAGCTATATTTATTGGTTGGGTATTGTGCCGTGTGATGCCTGCTTAGAATAGCATCATCCCATTTGTTTCTCGTGGGAGTCGTAAGAGGTGATTAAGTGACTCGGAGTTGTGTATTGCGATGGGCTGGCAACCTGTCACTATGGCGATACTAAATTTTCCGAATGACCCTCAAATATTTGTCAGACGTGGCGTAATGTCCGGTTTTTGCGGCTGTTTACGATCTGCCTACCCCGCAAGTACACAAAACTAATATTGATCGTGACAGTTAGTCTGCCCATCGCCTTAAATTGCAATACACATGTAGCCCTTGAGTCTCCTAGTCTACGACATCCACGGAAAAGAAATGGGGTGATGCTATTCTAAGCCATCACACGGTATAGGTAGAGGTACTAATTAGGGACCACCCAAACGATCACGGCTTGCAGAGAACAGGCAATTGTAGTTGCCAGGTTGTTATTAATTACCTTTTGAGGTACTTCTGGTTAACGATTATTAATTGAATGGAAGCAGATTCAATACTAGTAATTCATTGCTAGTAGCTCATATCTGTTTAAATATTAATTATACTTTGTTCTTGTATACCTAACTGGATTTAATGGTTAATTGCCTACGTACTATACACTACAACAAATGTTATAGCACCACCTACCTACTTATTAAATAGGTGTTAATATTGTCGGTTTGTGATTGCAATGACATCAAAATTCAACTTGTTTTTATTTGGAGAATTGATTGAAATAACCATATTTAATTACATTACTTACTCATACTTTTTCTATAAACTATAATAAAGTTTCTACTGCTGTCAGTACTTGAGTTTTACCTTAAAGGGTAAACCCATACTGGTTTTTCATACATTCATTAAGTCATTCCCACTATACTTATGCTAAACCCTTCAATAGTAACTCGAGAAGCTACTGATAGTAGAAAAAAAATCACCACTCCTAATGGTATATACAAACATACATACATAAATCACACCTATATCCCTTACGAGGTAGGCAGAGCGTTAACGGCCGTAAAAACGACATTAACACCATATCTGACAAAAGTTTGAGGGTCAATCACAAAACTGAGTATCACTATAGTGACAGGTTGTCAGCCAATCGCCTTAAATTGTTATACACATATAACCCTCGAGACCCTTAGGTTTTTTTTCTTTTTCTGGTAACTACATGGTTGACCAATGACGGCGCACTCTACGGCTCCACGGCGAGCGATACAGAATTCATCGCTAGTAGTTCTGGGGTCAATACTCCACTGAATCTGGGTCAGTTCGAGCTCAGCCGACTGGCCAGAAATTCCCGCCATTATGGTAGCAAAACATTTTTTTTTAGTATCATTATGACAACGCCCTCAATTCGGGATATAAATTCTCTTAATTTACCTTAAGTAAGTGCTGTCACTTTCTGTCAAATAGGTTAAGAAAATGATAGGAGATATCTACGTCCTGACATGTTTAAAAATATCAATGGGTTCTTCGTAATTTCTAGTAAATTTAGTCGCTATTGTTTTCATCGTCGACAGATAACACGTATTTTGCGTGAAATTATGAGACATGACATGACTAAAATATGTCTTATCCTTTTCTTAATCTATTTGACGGAATGTGACAGCATTAATTTAAGGTAAGTTAAGAGAATTGGTATCCCGAATTGAGGGCAATATTTTACCTTTTTATTAAGGCGTTTTATCACAGTGGAATTTCGAATTTCCAGTTTCTTTCATCTGCAAAACTATGTTAATTTCAGATATTATTGTTTATACTAGTTAGCCCTGGGGCTAAATAGTATATGACACCATAAAAAAATAAGCTATAGTCACCTACCTGCTGTATTAAACATGGATACGAGAGTATATCTCTAGGAGTTTTCCAGCTGACCTACTGTCAGATTATTCACCTTGCGATGGTCGCTCGTTCGTCATTACTTTACATTTATTCAAACTACAGAAATGTTGCTATTTTTGTCCCTCATTAATTCAGTTCCAGCATGTTGCTATTGCTAGTTCTGTGGTGTTCGTACCTAGACGGTTGAAAGTACATATTTTGTTTTATTTAGGACTACCTACTTCTCTTTTCTATTTACGTGGTACAACTTACTATGCCATATAATTTTGGCATGAAATTGCATCACGGAAGGCTTAGACAAGATGTACGGTGTGATCGGCAGTATGCCATTTGTCAACTTTTTTCTGTCGTGTAGGTCAAAAAGTCAACAAACGACCCGGTGAACCCAGCAGTAGATATCCCATCAAAATGTATAACACTTTTGTTTTTCGGCTGACAACCGCGGTGATATGACAACTGTTACCCTCCTGACAGGGAAGGACCCATGTCCAGCAGTGGAATATTGTACCTAGCTGTCGGTAAGTCCTACCTTAGCCACCGATATATTATATTTATAGCCTTTAGTTAAATTTATTCGCCCACTTTTAAAAATACATGATCGTTGCATCCGAATCACCTGTTTAGTGAGTTTAGCCACTCGTTTTATGAGTTCTTTGCCCCAAAAACTCGTCTCACTATTATAATCTTTGAATTATAACAACTGAAATAAGTCGCATTCTCAATTCTTTATTATCTATGCAGTCTACTCTTAGATTTTGTTATTCTAAGCTAGCATCACAAAATTGGGATGCTTTCGGACGCGTCACCGCCGTACTGGCGCGGCGCCTCTAATACGTAAGGTAGGTAATCTTTGTATAACATTGCTTACATCCTTTCGTGTGGTTGGTGGCGATTGTGAAAGGATCCATACACTACAATCAACGGTGCTCCGCACTGACAGCTTGGCTGGGGCCTGTCTTAAAGCCAACCTTTGTCTGCTTTGTCTCTTGATCATATCCTCAATTTACCTTCCTTTGCTTCGTTGCCAGCAAACCTCCTTAATAGTATGTTATTTACCTATTGGATTTGGATTAGAATGATATTTACGTTGCTGGTTTATGTCTAAATATCTACTCAGCTCGTTTTCTAATAATTTCCTGTACATACAAAAACTCGAAACTTTTTGGATACAATTTACAAACTGTTGCTGAATGTACTCAGGCACGCAGAAAAGGCTTGAAACTCTGCGCGGGGCTCCAGCGAGAGGCCTCAAGAGTTACAACCCACAGAGGACAAGAGAGGCCGTTCACCCCGGCCTAGCCACGTTGGAATATCGTGGATCTTCACTATTTGGCTTAACTATAGCAAATGAGAATAGGTTCTTATTTTGTGAACTTTGACAGATTAGTTATACGACAAAATATAAATGTAATGAATACAGGTGACATTATGAAGGTGCTGCCTTTCTAGTTTAGCCGCGTAACATTGGCTCGAGCAAATGTTTTACAGTACAGCTGTAACGTATCGGGTTCTAAATGTTTTTTCATAATAGAATTTGTTTTAGTTTTGTTTTTCTGATAATTTTACACGGCATTAAATAGCAACTATTCTGTATTTGTATAATTTATTGAGGAGAAATTAGTCCATTTAATTAAAAAGTTATTAAGCTCCGTATTTTGTGCAAACTTGGATAATAAAACACCTGCTTAGGTCTGTTACAAAAAGAAAAACCTATTCTTATGAGCTATCGGCAAAACGTTAGTTGTTATATCTAAGTACCCACGTAGATAAGTAATTGGTGAGGACACAATCTTAGCTTGATAATATTTTACGGCTCTTGCTTATATAAATTGATTAGTTATTGAAGTAGAGTTAAAATGCTCGCACTCAAATCAAGAAAAAATAAAAGAATGAGGGTAAATCCACTTTCTTAGATATTCTTACGCTCCTATAAAACCGGACTTTTTGAAGGTAAGAAGCAAAGCAAATAAATGGTCGTCTAGAAAAACTATGTTCCAAAACCATATGCACACCATCATCATCATAATATATGTGATGTAATTACTAATAAGTATGGATAGATTAGGCTTGAGTTATTTTTGCGACCTGCCCGCGGCCTAAAATATTTAATTGCATAAATGTCTCGTGAACTTGCGTTGAGCGTGTAGTAACGACCTAGCCGCTAGCGGTTGAATTTTATTTTAACCAATAAATAGGATTGTTCGTATCCCTACTAGTCCTCACGTTACACTCTAGCTAGCAAAGGACAGAGTTACTCGCGGAAATTGCGTGTGACCGACAAAAAATGTAATTGAAATGGAATGGCAGCCACTCCGTCTCTACGCGGCCACCATTGGTGAGCATGAGCATTACATTCTAACAATTTGATATTGATTAGGAAATAACTGCCGAAAAACTTTATTTATTTATTCAGGACACATATAGCCATGTAAACAAGAGAAAAATATACAAAGATGGATTTGACAAAAAAGAACTGGAGGACCATAGAAGAAAAAAACATTTTATTTTAAGTGAGCAAACGGCATAGCCTCACAAAAGAAAATACTTTTATAATGATTACTTTGCTTTTTCTTATACCGTATGAACGATTGATAGGGTACCTAAATAAGCGAAGAATCTGCTTTGAACTAATCATGTACGAAATACACTAGAATCTCGGGAATAAAATTGATGTTATTATAACTCTTTGGATACGAATCCATGAAGAACACAAGGCCATAGGCCACAGATAACTAGTAAAGTATTGGGTTGATTTGAAATTGTAGAGCGCAAGTAAAAATACAAGAATCATCGGAATTACTAGGTACTACATTTAAAGATATTAATAATCATGTTTGTCTAGTTATTCTTCTTGCAGAAACATCTTTATGAATTGCGGAGTCCATGGTTAATACAAAACCATTACTTCTGGACAAACAGTCTTCGTCCATGGTTGGTCAAATATTTCGCAAGCTTGCTTGCACACTCCGAACGGCTCGTCTTTTATTATTTGTTCGGTAATTAAGGCTAGTCAAACATTTAATCGGTCTTTCAACTTCACGTAAGTGCGGTATTGTCCGAGTCTGAGCGATGGTGAGGTATCACTATTTAAATGTGTAATGCCGTGTGATGCCAGCTTCGATTAGGTGAGGCGAAGTCGTAATAGGCGACTAAAGGAATGGAGGGCTTCATGTGTATTACAATTTTTGTCAATATAGTGATACGCACGACTTTTCTGAAACGTTCCTTAAATATTTTCAGACGTGGTTACAGCGACCGTATTTTACGGCCGTTAACGCTCTTCCTATGATATGTGTATGTATGTATGTAAATGAGTAATCAAATAATGCACATCTAGCGCCATTTGGTGTGCGTCATTCCCAGTACCATTATTGAAAATGAACAGTATGGTAATAGTACATTGTTGTCGAGGTATGGAAAATAAGACTTTGCTGGACGAGTATAGTTTGAAGTCCGAGCCGCAGGCGAGGACTTCAATTATACAAGTCAAGCAAAGTAATTTTCCCCGAGGCTTACATAGTGCTTTTCTCAAAAAAAGGCTAGGAAATGAAAGATTGTAGCTAGCTAGCGACCACAACACAACGAAACAAATAAAAATTTTCAATTTTCCCACCAATTGTAATTTTTTAAAATAAATTCGCCTGTAAGGCACAGTATTACGTAATATTCAGCCATACTAAATGTTTAGTTCATTCTTTTCTTTTTTAATTCTGGACAGGCAAGGGTCTTCACATCATACAGCCTCGTCTTTAGTTAGCTGTTTCATACAAAATTACGTTCCGTTTCGACGAGAGTCATCGAGATAATTTTGAAATCAAATTATGTGGGTTTAGCGTATAACGAATTTATCTTAATGGACACCAGCAAAGGATTTCCATACAACTTTGCTGGCGTGATCTGAGACGTGACAAACAATGTGAAACTTCGCGGTTTCTTTTTTGCAAAGAAATGATCACATTTCCTAGCATGTTTGAGAAAAATTTATAAAGATGATATTGGCCGGTATGAACAAACTGTTGCGACGTCAAAGCGAGCTGTTTCGTAGTCAGATCAATCAAGCAATTTATACATAAGGTAATGCAAGTCAGAATTTAATTAAGAATCTAAAATATGTTAATGACTTCAATAAGTACTTACTAATGCAGTAAGAGGTCGTTTGTCTAGCAAGTAAGTTGTTGTAAGTAGAGAGACACTTGTTAGTAACACTGCGCTTATGTATTTTAAAATCTGACTCAAAGAGGTCCTTACCCAGTCCTACTACTTTAGTCGAGGAAAACTAATGAACCTACTTTGTTTGAAACCCAAATATGTTTTGTCAAGTCGCGAAATTGGGGATGGTTTTAATAGTAGTAACTGTAAAATTTTTGGGGTTTAAGTATAATATCTACAATCATAATTGCACATACAACATAAAGTTTCTAGGCTGTATTAAAATATTAAGATGCCGTGTGATGCCAGCTTAGAATAGCATCACACCATTTCTTTCCCGTGGGTGTCGTAAAAGGCGATGAAGGGACTCGAGGCTGTGTATTGCTATTTTAGGCGATGGGCTGACAACCTATCACTATGGCGATACACAATTTTCCGAATGGCCCTCAAATGTTTGTCAGACGTGGCATAAATGTCCGTTTTTTGCGGCCGTTTACGCCTACGCCTACCCCGCAAGGGATAAAGGCGTGATATATGTATGTATTAAAAAATATTTTGACGATAGTTTCACCATTTTTTGGGGCACACAAACGGATCGTTGTGCCTTTTTTACCGCTTCCCTTTGTAAGAAACATAACTTGATTCTCTTGAGCAAATAAAAGACCTAATTTTGATACAAGCATGCAAATAATAGAAAATATAGATCGATAATGCCAAGGAATGACCTTTAGAATATAATCGCACCTTGAGCGCAATGTGGCCAAAGCGACGCAATGTGTGCAAGTGAAGCAAGTTGCATGATCGCATTGTATGGACGCGATCTGTCATATTTTGAGAATATTTTATTTAAAACATCACGTCATTGCTTATACACCTTGGTCTCATCTGGCGGACACAGCTTAGTTGTGGACAAGTGAGATTTTGTACTCGATTCAAAGTGGTTCTGTACCTTCAATGATAAAGGATCGATTCGTACTGGAAACTTCTTATGTACATTACTAGGTACTTCTATCACTTTCATAAGCTAGTCTGCATTGGGCGTATCCCATTGATACGATAAGAAGAAAAGGAAGTTAGAAGATTTATGTAAATTTTTCTTAAATTATTTACTTTTTCTTTATTTTACCATGTTAATTTTACCTTCCTTAAGAATAGATAAACGAAAGAACGTAATTTTAACACGCAAATGACCGAATGAATTATTGGAATTATTTCTAATTCTTATATTAATAAGGAACAACTTTAGACCCTAGAGAAAAAATAAGATTTGAGTCAAAATAGTAAAAGTACAAGTTTTAACGGATCCCGAAAAGTAGTATTGTGTTAAATCTGTGCCTGCGGTTGGCGGTCGGCGGTAATGCGACGGCTCGCCATTGCATTATACTCATGGCAATTGGCAAGTCATGTGGCATGCGCGCGCATACGTTTGCACAAACCGCTCATAAAGGGTTGCTGGGCCTCAAAACCCAAAACAGGATGGGCTCTTTGAAGAATTACATAATTCAACACGTTTCGCAACATCTTGTACCGGTCTTTTGTGGCGATAATCTTTGTAATGTATTGCAGTTTTGGCAAAAGCTACTGCAAAACACAGACAGGCATTAACTTTATATTTTTCATCAGTTCAATAAACATATGTTTGGTTCATTTTCACTAGAATAAGAATCATACAAACTTCTTTAGTTAAATGTGATTGACTATAACAGGGAGGAGGAAAATATAGATCAAAATCATTACCTACTAAAACTGTATCAAAAAAATTAAGAACATTTAGGTTATCCTATAATGGCTAATGGTTTCCTTAACAGTATGACCTGAATGTTCTTTACCAAACCCTCCAATATCACACAAAGACATTCTTGTGCCAGTGACTTGTTTGGCAATACGTGGGTGAAACAATACGATTTAAGAAGCAATTTTGATAAAATAATACCTACATAACATTGTATTAGAATCAATGATCGGGCTTTGAATAGTTTAAAACATCAACAGACAACAGTCTACAATGGGCCTCCCCATATTGGGGGTATTTCCATGCTCAACATGTTTGGGAATCGGATAGGCGAGCGCAGTGCAATATGTTGCTTAAACAGGAAACGCTGATGCCCATTACCTGGATTAATTTATCTCTTAGTCGCTTTTACGACACTCAAGATGCTATTCTAAGCCGGCGTCAGACGACTACGGCTTCTTAGAATAGTATCACTTAATTCTTTTCCTGAGGTAGGTTTTATAAGTAATTTTAAGCAATGTGCTGACAACAAATCACTACTGTGATAAAGTAAAGGTACTTTTTATCGTACTGAATAATAACCGTTGTCTGGAATTTTTGAACTGGTAATCAATAGATATTGCGAAGATATAACAAATTTGGGGTGACCCTTTTCGGAGTAAAAATGTGTAAATGCTTAAACTGTTTTTTAATTTGCCTGAGGAATGAGTCAGTAAGTCAGTGGGGAAATTTGCTTTAATGCGTTTATAAGACTTGTAGATAGGTGAAATATAGTACGTAAATAAACCGTTTACAATACAAAGTCCGGAAACAACTGAGCAAAATAAAAGTAATTTAAGACAATATTTAGCTAAGCGTAATATCCATTTTCCTACCATCCGGTATTTAAAAAGCAGCTGTAATGAAAAATCTACAAAAAGTAACAATTTGATACGTTCCGGCGAAACTTGTTACTTAGTTTCATTTTGTTGCTTTTCCTACTTGGTAAATGTCACTTGTAAGATGTTTGAATAATACGAGTATAAGATTTACAAATAGAAAATGTATTGTGTGATAAAACCAGTATTAGGAATGGTCATGGTAGCAACAAATTAGTTGTAGGACGCCTTGCAACTTTTATTTAGTATTCGCCTTGAACAAAATAGTATCTCGTTGATGTCTTTTGTATCGTCAAACTGCGACGTGCGACTATAGGTATTTCAAAATTATAATGTTGTATTTACTAATTATAATGTTTTATTAACTAGTATGATAACTTGATAGGTACAATGTTAAATAGCGTGTGATGACGGCTATGCCGTATGATAGCATCACCTCATTTCTTTCCCGTGGGTGTCGAAAGAAACGACCAAAAGACTCGAGGGTTACATGTGTATTGCAATTTTAGGCGATGGGCTGACAACCTGTCACTTTGGCAATACACAATTTCTGAAGCACTCTCTAATGTTCCTCAGACGTGGCGTAAATGTCCGTAAATTATTACGGCCATTAACGCTCTGCCTACCCCGCAAGGGATTATAGGCGTGCTATTTTTATGTATTTATGTAATGTGGTATCTGATATTGCTGCTAAGGTATGTCGATTAAGAATATATATTTTTTGAGATTTCCGAGCAAAGCAACAAAAACTTTAAAATTTAATAGTTTATTATTTCCATATACCACTATACCTAGTAGAGATAAGTAGAATACTTCAATTATTCGTCATTATTCTTCTACCACGAAACATCAATCATAAAACAAGCAGTTTTTCCTATCATTTCTTTGGTATGATGTAATTAAAATTTAATAAGGCCTATAATGGGTGTTGCCAGGTAGAGACTGAGGTTCACAATAGTGCCCCATCACACCATCTACTGCAATCCTTTCCCCGCCGCGTGGGAACCAAGGCAGATGTTAGAGAAGGCTTTTTTTTAAATCCTTCTTGTAGGAGCACCATGATTTATTCGGTAATGGAAAATTATTTGGGTGTTGTCTTTGTGAAGCTTGTTAACATTAGTTTGATTACCTGATATTGTTTTTTAAGAGGTAAGGTCTTTTTTTGTAAAATCTCTCTTACTTTATTAAGAAAAAACCACTGCAATATCTTGAGATCAATAATAAAACCTCAGAAGAAAATCTACCTACTACCCCTGAGGTGAACAAGAAAGAAGGTTAGTACTTCTTTTATTAGTAATTTAAGTAGTAGGTACAATACGTCTTATATATGAATAAATTGAAATTGTATCAATTGACTTCCACCTACTCACATTTTCCTGTTTTTCCTCGTATCTATGCCAATAATGCCAAAGCAAACCCAAACCTCTAATCCCTTCAATTGAATAAGGATATGGTCACCTTACCGATATCAAACTATGATCAATACGGCAGGAAACAACGACTTTCTATCCTAAAATCGCTATTTCGGAAACGCCAGTTAATTTCAACAGTAGCGTAAAGTTGTGTTTTTATGTGCAAGGGATATATTGCATCCGGCAAAGGCGATATTTGTGAGAATTTTGCAAGTAATGCATTCGCAAAGTTGAATAAACTGCATTTTGACACTTTAAATACTTTTGTACTTTTAACGAACGGAAATAGCATGAACCACGTTAAAGTGTTTGAGAACAAACAACTAATGTGTTACCTCACAAGATTTAAATGTACCTAGTACACACATACATCAACAGCCACAATAGTCCACTGCTAGACATGGGCCTGTCCCATTGGGTAATACTTCCATACCCACCACGCTTGGCATGCAGACAGGCGGGTGCACTGCAAGATATCGCACTAATTAATACCTAATAATAAATATTTATGAATTCGACCCTCGGTCGCTTTTTACGACACCTACAGGCTGTATTGGAGTGATGCTATTCTAAGCCAGCATCACACGACAAGTAAAGTAAAAGATTACCTAGTGGTCATGTGAACTAAAAAGATTTTGTCGGCATGATCAAAGATAGATTCTACATTGGTACCGATACTATTTGACCCTTATATATTTTTAGACAAAGATGCAGGCTTATTTGACCGGAAGAAAGTAAAGAAAGAGGCGGCTGCTTAGATCTTTTGTGAGGCAATAAAAATATTTACCTGGTTGTACGCAAAAGTATTATACTACTAAAGTGGACCGATGTCTGTTATCCAGCTTTCTTTGAAACTGTTACATTTCAAAGGATAAGAAAATAGTTTGGTCCAGTATTGTGTCAAATAGATAACTCACAATCCGTTATTGTACTGTTATTTCAGTACCTACTTACGTTAAATATGGTGATAAAATAGCCCTTATTTCAAATAGAAGGTTGTCAAATAGTTTGAGAAAACTATAATCATGATATTTTAGTAAATCTGCCTCTAACAGCCACAAAAAACTACTTAAAATTTTACTTTCTTTAAAAAAGTTTTAAAAAAGTGTTTACCTACACGTAGTTTTTTTGGGAAGCAACTGATTCATTCTTCCCGAATGGTTATTTTAAAAACATCCCATAGCCCACTATAATGCATAAAATTAAATGTTTAACCACATCCATTGAAGAATCGAGGGATTTCCGGTGAAATCCCTGCCTCTACTAAAAAAAACTAATTCAAACAAACACATGACAAGAATAAAGGCAGATGGCGCCACGTCCGGACGGAAATCGAAAGGAATTTTTTACAAAGCTTTTTTGTTTCATCATATTGAAAAAATCGATGAGAACAATTATAAAAAAGTAAGTGAAAGCGAATTTGGTTTTTAGCGTGAGAATCAATCAAGCACACGAATTTGTTCAAATAATATTGCTGTGTAGTGCCGGCTATGCCTTGAAATACCGGCTAAAAATAGCATCACCCCATTTCTTTTCCGCGGGTGTAGTAAGACTAAGGGACTCGACAGCTACATGTGTTATTTTAGGCGACAGGCTGATAACCTATCGCTATAGCATTACACGATTTTTCTGAAACGGCCCTCAAATATATGTTTATGTCAAACGTGGTAATAGCGACCGTATTTTACAGCCGTTAAAGAACTGCCTTCCCCGCAAAGGATAAAGACGTGATATGTGTGTGCATGTATGTATGTGTTTCCTATATAAAAAGAAAAGTATGGGGGGACTATTAGTTTGTAAAAGGCACTCATTGAACTTCAAAAAGTGTTGCAAATGTATGTAATTTACTTAACTTAGTGAATCTCCTAACAAAAGCATTTCCAAAGAAGGTTGACGTAAGTCCTACTGCAGCATAAATTGAAAGATAAAATTTAAGGGGAGGCTAGTGATGTCGAGAACTTGCAACGAAAGTTTTGTTAAATGCAGCAAATCTGTTAAGGTACAAATTATAAACGAATATAATAAACTATCATCGTAAAATATTCTTTAATCATGTAGCGGCAGTAAAACCCAAATTAGAAGGGAGCTTAATTAGATCGATAAAATCTACATCGGCGGTCGTAATCGTCAGAAACACTATAAACCTATTTTACCCTAAATACTGATATTTATCAAGCAAGTAGTCGATTCACTCACTTGCCGTCCGTCGTTTCGTTTTTTTAATGCAACGTAACGCATGCGTCTGTCAGACGAAAGGACCTATTCCTACAAATTCGAATCCGGGAATCTTTAAATTGTGCTTTAGACAAAATGAAGAATTCGATTCAAAGCCAATAGTCAAATACAAGCGTAAACTTCAGTCGTGGAATGTCGAATTGTTTGTATATGACGTTCAATTTTTACCCAGGTTGTCATATCGCATAAAATCTGAATTTTGTAGGTAAGGCAGTTTTCCCACTTGTCGTCCGCAAATGCGTATTTTGTCAATGTTGTTCCCATACAAATCCGGCTACGGTGCGTATACGGATAGGTACGTCTGTCAAACGACTTGACGACAAGTATGAGAAGCGCAGCGCCTACGTACATTTGATAGTAAATCAATAACCATACGCAAAAGCATGTTCCTAAAATAAATACTACATCAGTAAATAGGTCTTTACACCTAAAAGTAAACCTCAAATAAGCTTTTCTAAACCTTTACCACTACACAAACCTGGTACCTAGTAATAGTAACATTGTACCAAGCAATAACATAACCAACATAACTCATTTCATTGCCAAGTGCAGCACACACGATACGTACCGCATTCGCCATAGACGCCGAAGTGCATAGAGCCTCTTGAGATGGCTATACTATAAAGGGTGTTAAAAATACAGCATTCATTTTAAAGGGTGAACCAGATCAAATTTTACTAAGCAAAACGATGGGTTAAGTTAATAAAAATAGACATCGCATACCTTTTAAATCGGCTAACACAAATAGTATGAAAGATATAAGATTATTTTTTTAGGAAACTTTTTTAGGAATATTTTCTATTTGGTATTTAATTTATCACGTGTTAGATGGAGCCGTGCAACGCGTTATTGGCATAAAGACACTCTTGCAAAATTGGCTAAAAAATGAAAAATGAAATGAAATGAAAAATGGACAAAAAAGGACATCAGACAAGCTGCGGTAGCCCAGATGGTCTTCCATTCCATTCCAGAGGCGTCGCCGTTAGTGATGGCGAAAGTCGCAGGTTTCAATCCCGCCCGAGCTATTTATAGCAGAGATATTTTTCATAGTGTGGTATATCCCTCAAAAAGACCAATGTATTTGCTGACCCCCTGTATATACGCATACCGTGGGACTCTGCCGCAGGTGCAGCGCGGCACAAAGACCGTGTGCTTCCTATGCATTGCAGATGCATTCGCTAGAGAGCTAAGATGCTTGTGTACAGTCGAGGAAACAGCTCCGTAAAGAACACAAAATCACATATGAGTTTACTAAGCTAGTAACAGGGTTTATCGGGTTGTTCGTCGACTCGTGGCCCACACGAAAACCAGAAAACCCACTCGTTTGGAAAAAAGAACAATGTTTTAGATATAAGTTTTCTTCACAGTACTATGACAGTTATGTTTATAAATAAATAAATAATACTTACCTTTACAGATGGGCCTGATTGTTCAGATAGTTAAAAAGGTATTATTTTTTCCAAAAGTCCTAAAACAATTTTTTTTCATATTTTTATAATCCGCGAGAGGATTTGTGCCAATATTTCCCTCACATACAACTTATTTGGTGTACCTACGACATAGGTACCTACAGTTTTTCTGCTACTTAGTTTTGATGAGTCCAATCTATCTCGGATAATTATATCTGAAAACACTTATAGTAAAACTTTATTCCTATGCAAAACCAATCTATATCTTCAAAGTTCTATGAGCATCGAGGATGGTTTTTCTTCTAGGTTGTACGTTAGATGTGCATTTCTTTACTTACAAGAACCTTTGGATAAGCGATGAATGCATTTTATTTTTGTTTTATCATTATTGCATTTTCCGCTAAAAAAAAAATGCGTTCGTATCGTTCCATTATTAAGCAGTATAACAACATATATATCGACCTTCTTACCTATACAATGAATTATAAGCCAACTCATTAAAATGTTTTATTCGTGTAAAAAAAGCAATAGAAATCAGCAAAATCCTTCACACACCTGTTGAACGAGTTTTTCAATAAACCCTTACACCGATGAAAAAGATTTGATAGCACAAGGTGCAAAACTCAAAGAAACTGAACACCTTATTAGCATCCTTGGCCCGAGGCTCACTGTCCAAAACAAAAGCAAATCAATATCCGATAATAGCATTCAAAATTATGGCTTTAGTAACCCACTCCCGACCTACCATCAGCTGCCCCGCGTCGACCCATATGTTACAAAATATAGGTCAATTAGAACATTTTTCACAACGAAGAATCAACTCTAAGGATTTATATCAGGGTCATATTTAAACTGATAGGTTTTAGACGTGGTTGAAATACCGGACTTCAAATGGGGCATAGGCATGGCAGAGGTAATGAATCTTCTCAAACATGGCATCTGATTAGTATTATTTTATGGTAGAAAATTGGTGACAGCTGCAGGTGTTGCAAGCATGGTCATTTGTTAAAGGAGTCGGAATGGATTCCACATTGAGTTATTATTTGAACATTAAAATGAAAGTGATTTTCTGATTTCAGTTTTTTGTTGGCCAGAATTTTAACGACTTTATTTCTTTTGACTTTTTAGAGATGGGCGTGTGTTGGTTTAAAAGAACATAAGTCATTAGAATATTTTCATTAAAATACAGCAGTAGGTTTAAACAACTGTGAGAAGTGTATCCGAAAATAAAAAATATAACTAAAGTACCGCGAACTTGCCTCATACAATGTAAGCGGTAATTAACATTTTAAGAGTAGGTATGTATGAACACGGTAGATTTACCCACGATTAAGCCTGCGCCTTAACAATGGGGTTCCCACATCATAACAGTCGTAATAGTCGATTCCTCCAGTTAATATTGCTCGCGTGCTGGCAAGAGTAGAAGCAATAGTTCATTATGAGGTTCCGCATAAAATAATTAAATTAAGGGGCTGACACGAGCTAAAAACTGGTCCAATTTTGACAGGACGGAATCCTACAGATTTGACCTATTTTTTGTATTTTGATGATGGCTCAAAACCGAAAATAACTTGCTAGTTTTGTAGGGCGCTTATTATGACACCAAACACTTAATCATATCGTATGTTTTTATCACACAGTACGCATTTTTATTTTATTCTTAGAGGAAACTTTGTATCAACTCTTATTTTCAGTAAGTGTGGGAACAATAACACAATACCTAGCATTTTTCCGAAGATTATCACTAATTACTTTTAGTTGGTTTTTTTAATTTCGACTTGGATAAATATCATTATTATTGTCGCTTTTAGGTCTGCTCAGCGCCTTAGAACTGAACCAGAAAAATATACATACATACATACATAAATCACGCCTATATCCCTTACGGGGTAGGCAGAGCATTAACGGCCGTAAAACGGATATTAACACCACGTCTGACAAAAGCTTGAGGGTCAATCAGATAACTGTGTATCACTATAGTGACAGGTTGTCAGCCCATCGCCTAAAATTGCAATACACATCCCTCGAGTCCCTTAGTCGGCTCTTACGACACCCATGGGTAAGAAATGGGGTGATGCTATTCTAAGCCGGCATCACACGGCTTCAGAAAAATATATTTGGATGCAAAGGACTGGCAGGAATCCCAAGTGACGAGAATAACCATACTTTATACTTGTAACTAAGTACCTGCTTATATTTCGGATGGTTTGTCAAATTACATCAAATATTACGCGTGACTTGAGTTGTCTCAATTCATACACATCGCTCGCAACTAGACTTACCGCAGTAGTTCTGACCCTAACATCACAGGTGTGTAATATTAAAACAAAGGTTATTTTTTGAGAACCCCTTGTAAGGATCCCTGACATATTTTCCGATCGTTTCCAAGAGCAACCGGATGCTTCTTGTAACTACGGGCGCGGATCTCATGTCAATGTGAACTGAATTTAATTATTACAAAGCTTTTGCCTGTACCACTACACCGCAATGTGTTCTGAAATTATAATGTATTTCATGTGGTAAAAACAAACCTTACTGTGCGCAAATAATTTGAAGAGTTTCTAAAAATTATATTAGGTATGATATATTTATAATTGTTTAGCATATTTCTTACATTGTAAGTACTTAGGCGGATGTCCCATTTGTCGTCCGTCGTTGCGTATTTTTGAAGCACCGTAACGCATGCGTCTGTCAAGCGAAAATATATTACAAAATCCGATCTTGTTCCATACAAATACGGCTACGGTGCGTTACGTTGCGTAACAGATGCGTTTGCAAGTCTTTTGATATACTAGCATTCATTATAGTTATGGTTTGTTTTATTTTTCTGAAAGCGTAAAAATGCCCAAGATTATTATAAAAATGCTCAAAGATAAAAACCTTTGCGAAAATTTATTTAAGTATTTTATGATAAAAATAATATATTAGTAGCATATCGATCTCCATAATGATTTGTTATATTTTTGTTTTGCACTTTGAAGTAAACATTTTAAGTTTCTTTATTCTAATAATTAAATCACTTGGTCGTATTTTTCCCAATGTTTAGCTAAATTTCCGGGTATTAAGTATTCAATGACCAAAAACGCATTGTTTCTCTCAATATATACAATTCTTTAGTAGGCTTTAATGTACTAGATACTAACATTTGGTAAGATGTTTCTAAAACTGATCAAAAAAGGTTTTTGTTATCTGTATACTTATCAATACATAAATTTAGTTTAAGTGTTAAAATAACAAGCGGTTTTCTAATTAGCTCAAGTGTTTTTAATAATATAATAGAATAAATAAAATTTGGCTCTATACATACAAACCTACTTAAATCACAGCTATATCCCTTGCGAAGTAGACAGAGCATTTAAGCCACGTCTGATTAAAATTTGAGGGTCATTCAGAAAATTGAGTTTCACCATTGTGACTGGTTGTCCATCCATCGCCTAAAATTGCAATGCACATGTACTAGCCCTAGATTCTTTTAGTCGCCTCTTACGACACCTACGGGAAAGAAATGAGGTGAGGCTATTCTAAACCGACATCACAAAGCAACACGACATAAGTATTATCAGAGCAATGAGCTATTCTAGCCACCTAGGTAAAAGACACACATCAGCGCTAGTTACAGCGCGCACATAATAGCCGGCCGGCGACAACGTAACCACGTAACCGCGTAATGGCGTCGGCGGCGGCGCAGCGCAGGCGCAATCTTCCGTGATAGTGAACTTGGTTTTTGCACGTCCGCCGTGCGCACCGTTACCTTGCGCTACATTCCGCGGTTGCCGCGGTGCGCGATAGATGGCGCTAGAAACTAGCTACGAAGTTTCGGTTCCCTTTTGCTTGCAGACTTATAAGGTTATTTATTAGTTATTTTTCAGATTTTTGTTGAAAGTAATGATTGTAGTTTTCTGGCGAAGGCCTAGGAAAAGTAGCCCGGCTAAAGATGAATTTTTTTTGCTTGCTCCATCACCTACCTACCTCAGTACTTAAAATATTTCTTTCGGATTGTTACTCTATTCTTCTTCTTCTTTTAGTGTGGGACACCGAGTCATCCAAAGATGATTTACTCTATTGGAAATAGATCACATAAGTCCCGAGTCTATTCAAATGTCTTTTTAATTAAAGTTGCTTTTAAACTTTTAACGAAATGATTATAAATTAGAATTAAAACTAAAAATCACACTGTGAGGTTATGGCTTCTACGATATCTAAGTTGTTCTTGTATCCTGTATCTGTTATTGTAAGTAGTTTAGATTGGATCTACGCGAGATTGATTTTGGCAGACTTAAAGAAGGACCAGCGCTTTGGGAGTGCTGCACAAGTACACTCTTAAAGCATTTTGCTGAGCGGATACCTTTTTGTTACCGTGTTTTAGTATTAATAATTAGTTATTAATTTATGTACCTTTAATATTTGGTAACAAATAAACATTTTTCTTTCTTTTTTCTTTCTAAATACCTCAGTTACATATTTGGGTCCCCGATTTAATGATTTTCATGAGTTGCACTTACGCCAAATAAATATTCCTATAAAAATACTACCTATCATGTTGACCATTGAATAACATAGTAACTATGCATCAACCAGGAGCAACTCTATCCACGGATTGCATCCGTATGAGGCGCCAGGTCTTGGTGTCTAGTCCTGGTTAGCTAACTAGGAAGTGATCAGGAGTAGGTAGGTACTGTAAGGTCCAGCCTCATTTCTATGGCTGGCACCTCACGAATTCGGAATTTGAATAATCGTCACTGATTGACGCTAGGACAGATTGGGCGAAAAGATAGACACATTGTTTTAGGAGCTGGTTTGAGAATGTCCTCAGAAAATATAAAATAAAAAGCTTAGTAAATAAACTTCGCGTGTTATCACTTAGTAGCCTCCATCCCGTACAGTACCTAGATATTCTTGCATTATAATGAATGATAAATCATGTAAGGTGATTTACGCTACCAGAATAACAGTAGAGCTCTACATTGGTACTATTATAGAAGATTAGTATTTTTTTAGAGCTGAACTAATATTTTACCTAGTCGGCTACGCTACGTAACAGGCAATATTTAAATAAAATTTTGTAAGTATATCCTCCGAATTTTGCTTCAAGCCGAATACAAAATTTCGCCGTAAGTACAAACAATAGGTAGGTTTTATCAACAGAGCCAACAACAAACAACAATAGTAAAACTCAGAAGCAAAACGATTAAATAAAATTCATTTTGCGTAATATAAAAACGCGGAGGTAATAAAAATACAAGAAAACAACAACGCTCTAACGCTGATCTAAGCTTTGAAGGCTGCGCCCGCGTCGGGTCGACGACCTGCCATTGCCAATGTCAGCCATCTTGAGTTCCGCACTCGCTCGCTTACGTTCCTAACGTAAGAGGCTGTAACTGTGTGCTAGTGTGCGTGAGTAATGCTTGTTTTTCTATGTCGCCGGGTCTATGTGTGCGTGGCCTCATGACTAGAAGTGAACGTGTATGCGAATCTACTTTAGAACAACTTAGTTTGCCTTGTCGAGGTGTTGCTGAGATAGTAGGTATGATAGTTAGCGCTCTAAACTTATGTTTGGTTTTATGGCTGACCTACATGTTGACACAATATACCTACTTAAATGATCTGTAAGTTATATTCCAGAACAAAACCAAAAAGGATCTATATATCTATGATTACGTTGTTTTCTTCTAAAAATGATCATAAATTTTCAATTAAATCTAAACAGCCTTGCGACAAACCATAATAAAACATTGAATCGGCCATATTAAACTTACGTAACAAAAAAACTATGGCAATTTTGTAAATTTAAATTTTTTGTTTGTAATGGAAACGCTTTTTACTAAGAAAAACAATTTAAATAAAAAAATATATAACGTGGCTCTTTTATGACTAATTAGATAAAAAAATAGTACCTCATGAAGTTACAAGAAATAAATAAAAGGCTAGACTTTTTACCCGTGTAGTCAATTGAAAGAAGGAGTAGGTAATTTTCCAGCTTGGATGTCTGTATGTATAAAAAATCAATCATATATCGCCCAACCTACCTACCTATCCATAATTCTGCGACTGAACCTTTTCAGCTTAATGCCCCACCTATCAATCGTTTGTTTTTTTAGAACATATTTATATACGCGAGAGTGGAAGTTGCAAAGACCAATAAAACAGATAAAATAATCGTGGACTATATTTATTTATCAGGCTGGTACAATACGAATGTGAGACATTATACACCCAATGTTTCCCTTTCTGTTGTATGCTACAATTTTGTGACTATACTCACCATAAAGTAAAGACTTGTATAGTTTTTTTGAGAATGTTGCTGCATCCAAATCCCTCGTGTAAGTCCCCTGAAATAGTTTACAATAGTATTAAAAGTTACAAAATTTGCAATTTGTACAACTTGGATGAGTTTAGTGGAAAATGTCATATTCTTTGACTTAATTATTAGTAGGTGGAGCGCTGAATAACGCATAAGCTTGTCCCTTTAGCTAGAATACCTTATTATTTGACTGAACATACATACATACACATATCACGCCTATAATACCTTGCGGGGTAGGTAGAGCGTAAACGGCCGAAAACGGACATTTACGCCACGACTGACAAATATTTGAGGGTAAATCAGAAAATTGTGTATCGCCATAGTGACAGGTTGTCAGCCCATCTTCCTCTCAATGGGAAAAAAATGGGGTGATGCTATTCTAAGCCGGCATCACACGGCACTCTAAGCCGGCATCACACGGGACATGATTGAACCTACCGGTTTTATAGTGCAGGAATCGTTAATATCAAAAATACAAGCAAGAACTAAACCCAGGAGCTGGTGTCTGCAAGGATTTTGGGCTTGATATCTGCCCACTTCTGTCTTCTTATTGTTTTTTAGGTTAAATAGAAACATTTTCATCTGTGAAAAAGCAAAATTTATACTTCCATATAATAATATCATACTATTTTTTTTTCGTGTGGGACACCGAGTCATCCTACGACCCGATGAACCCTGGTGTCAGAGTTTTTCAACCGCCTACTACTAGTAGTAGGCCTCTGACATGGTTGGTGTAACGACCGCCGTCTAAGTAATCATTCACAGCAACCGGGACCGACGGCTTAACGTGCCCTCCGAAGCACGGAACCATTTCTTTTCGGACAATCAGGTGGTTCACCCTGCAATGTCCTAACTAGACCAGGAACAAATTCACAAAGTGATAAATATCAATTTTGAACCTTTGCGTCGCAGGCAGTCGCACTACCACTCCGCCACATCGGCCGTCATATCATACTATAACATAAGGTAACTAAGGTATCGATATTTTGATTTAGTGGCGCCACAGACCGCAATATAGTCCGGTACGTGTGCGATTCACCCGAGCACTATATTTTTTTTTCACCAAACGTAATGAAATGACTGATCTTCTGTTGCTATGATTAAAATTTTGTCAAAGCAAAAAATGTGTAAAAAAGTATATTTAAACTATCTGTAACAATAATGTGTAATAAAAACTATATAATATTTCTTTAGGAATAAGCAGTACCTGTTGTACCATTTTTCCATATGTTCTATGTTTTTGTATTTTCTTGTGTACAATAAATTGTTAAATAAATAAATAATAATACTTTATCATACTGTATCAATAATGATAAAAAACTATCTATTTGACTTACCGATTCTATGTTAGTTAATTCTCTAATTGTAATATTAGCGGAAACTAGAAAGATATTTCCTATTTTCTTTAGACCAAATATAGCCTCAGTCAAATTTCTAGGCTTAGGACCACGGCACTCTTGAACTTTGGTGAAATACATGTTGTAGGGGCCCTGAAACACAAACACACACACACATATCACGCCTATAATCCCTTGCGGGGTAGGCAGATCGTAAACGGCTGCAGGAAACGGACATTCATGCCACGTCTGACAAATAATTGAGGGTTATTCGGAAAATTGTGTATTGCTATACATAGGTTGTCAGCCCACCGCTTAAAATTGCAATACACACCCTAGAGTCCCTCAGTCGCCTCTTTCGACTCCCACGGGAATGAAATGGGGAGATGCTATTCTAAGCCGGCATCACACGGCTTTGCAAACGCAAACAATAGTTTCAATATATGTATTCTTGAATACAGAACAACGCAAAGATACAGGTTTAATTTTCAAATATCAAGAAATGTTTCTTATTTTTAGTGAAAATAATAAATATGCAATTTAATTCATAAAAGGCTAAAGGTTTTATATAGAAGTAATTTTTACTTACGTATGGATCATTCCCAAAAGCATCACAAACGTTATCTGACTTGATTATTAATAGCAGTAGAACAGTGTATAAAAACATTGCAATATATACTAAAATCTATCAACATAAAATTAAACCTACCTACAACGCTACATTTTACATGTAGTTAAAAATAAAATTTTGAATAATCTGATACACTGGTTAATAACATTATAATTTATTTATAAATACATACATACATCAGCCTATAAATACAATAAGGTAATACTACTCGTAATTACACGTATGTTAAATGTTAGTGTAATTTTAACTTTTCTTATAAATTTAGGTAAGTACTTACCTAAAAAAAGCTAAATAATAACATTCGAAACAATATAATACTAGGGTTCATATGTGCCTAAATACTATCGCTAAATACTATAATTCCAATTAGTAACTTAAAAAACTAAAATGTAATGTTTTGTAAAACCTTTTACAAAGAAATATGTAAATTTTGACATGTATTTGATTTATCAGTTAAATACCTACTTCTACTTCAAATTGAGGAGTCAATTTCTTGTCGGCGGAGGAACTTCCAATTTTCCATCTCTGCTAGTGACTTGACCTCCTGATACGACACGACATTGACTTTTACCCATATCTGGGTAAAGTAGGTGCGTCTAGGTCTACCTCTGCCTCTCTTTCCTTCTACTTTGCCTTCAATAATGTTATTTTATGAAGATGTCGTGTCGTAGCAATTCCAATCATCTTCCCACTTCTATTTTCTATGGTCTTCAGAAGACAACGTTTTTCTGCAACCAGATCCAGCATTTCTACGTTTGACTTCTTCTCTGTCCAACTGATCTCTTCCATTCTTCTCCAGCACCACATCTTAAACGTTTCCAACCTCTCTCTATCCCTTTGCGTCTTAGTCCATGTCTCACACCCTTAAAGCGCTACGCTCCAAACGTATGTCTTTAAAAGACATTTTCGAACTCGTTTGGCAATTTTTGCGATAATAAGATGTTTTTACTGTGAAAGGTTTTCTTGGCCGTTCCGATTCTTGAAACAAATTCCGGCGTGCACCTGGAGTTGTTTGTGATTAGACTTCCCAAATATCTAAAACTAGTTACATTTTCTATTGGAATATATTTCAAATGTCAAATTTGGCTATTGGTTAATGTGGCTTTTTTAAAAAAAAAAATTAAATCATTGTTTTTGTTTTAGCTATATTTATTTCTGAGCCCAATTTGTTTGAATGTAATAACCATTGATTCAAATAACTCATGTAGGTGTGAACTAGTTTCTGCGAATTCCGCCATATCCTCCGCAAATCGGAAAACTTGGAATTATTCTCCGTTAGTTTTGTCTGTTTCTGATATTTTTCTGACAGCGCATTCAATAAAAATATTAAGGGTAAAAGTGGACATCATTGCCTGACTCCTTGCCATCCCATACCTGCTTAATTAATTATCAATTATTTAATTTCAAATATCAGTCTCAGAGCAAAAATTGTTTACGGTTTTCGAACTATATACCATTTAACGAAATAACAGTAATAAGCGTAAGTATCTAGTATTGGACGTATTCCAGCCAGATGGACCGATTACTTGAAGAGTGGGGCTGATAGAGACTGGATGGCGAAAATGAGAGATTTTGCCGTATGGCGTACTACCCTGAGGGAGGTTTAAGTTCAGCAGGCAGCAGTGAACTAATCGTACCACTCCAGACTGTACTGTAATATTGGGTATTAAAATATATAATACGTTACCTGCCTGATAAATTAAAAAACGAGGAAAGTGACAAGCTATTCATTTCACAACTTAAAAGAAAACTACAAAATATAACGTGCTACGATCTCAATAGATTCTTTCATGAGATTGGGTCATCAACCGAACCTTAGGTTATAAATCATCAAATAAAATAAAATTAATAATGTAACAGATTGAAATATTTAAAGAATAATAATAATAAGTATAGAATAATGACGTTTGACTAGTAAAATTTATTTTTACCAATAAACGCTTGAATCTTGAATCTTTTCTATGATTGGTCAAAGTTAAGATACTTCTTATTGGTGTGAAATTGAAATTCTTGATCAATGTAGGATAGTGTTATCATATCACTTATTGACGTCATGAACCGTCATTGTAAGAAAAAGAAATTTGTATCACACAATTTTATTTTTATTAAAACTTTGTAATGTCCTAATAGAAAACCGGCTCCAATGTGTTTAGATACAGTCGTGCCTGTTGCCATCTGAGTTTTCCTGCCTAGCCCATTGAAACTTAATTGCATAAAATAAATGCGCATAATAGCTAAACAAAATTGCCTATTTATTTGGCTTCAACAATGAAGGTAAGAAGTGTAAGAAAACAAGTATGTTCATTGATAACAAAATAAATTTTAATTCAATTTATTTTTCAGGTACAACACGTAATTCACACAGAAAACATCCTAAGTTACCTTTTCTGTTAAATGCAATAACCTGATAAAAGTAATGACCATATATCAAAGGAATATTCAGTCTTTTGGTGAAAGCCATTGCATCTACTTCTCTCACGTAATTTCCCTGAAATAAAAAAACGCATTAATGTTATTGAACCTACCTATTAGTTTGGCGTATCAGTATAAATGAATTCAGTGTAGTAACGTTTGGCATAATTGTTGATGCGGCCTTTGCTATCTGTTATAATAGAAGAAAATATAAAAGAAAAAGAGGAAATAAGAGACAGAAAAGTAGTGACTGCGTGCAAGGAAAGAGAAAGCAGGTATAAAAAAACTACATGGTCTTAGAAGACCTTGCCCAATGACGAGCAGAATAGTGATTACTCTACCGGCCAGAGTGTGGTTTTTGAAAACAACAATAATACCAAAAAAATACCGGTTCTACAGCGCAGGAATCAGTAGTGTTAAATAAGGCAGACAGAAGAATACTCGTCGCGAAGTGTGTGCAAGGTTCTGATGCCCGATAGGTGGTCACCTCCTTCTTTTTCGTACCGTCTGCGATAAACAGCGTAGTTTTCATCTGAAAATTATTACAATAATATGAAATCGTGACACGATACACTGAAATTTTAATCTCAAATAAAAAGGATCATAAATGTATTATGATTAACAATGAAAACATATTAAAAATAAAATAAATTTTTACAACATTGCATGATTAATAATATGCAGATAACAAAAAAGTTTGGTACTCACAGTTTCAATTGTTGTTTTTTCATAAACCGTTAAGTTAACTATAACAATGGAATGATTTCCTATTTTCTTTATGTCGTATGTAGCATCAGTCATTTCCTTGGGTTTAGGACCATGACATGGTAGAATTTGGTTTATATCAATATTGTATGTACCCTAAAAGTTAAAAAAAGTTTATGACAAATACGTTAACATTAACAGCCATAACAGTCTTCTGCTAGACTGGCCTTCAGATAATGCAAATTTAAATACAAAATTTTGAAACACATTTTATTTAAACTTACAAAATTTTCAAGCGCGGGCAGGATTTGAACCTGCGACTTTCGCCATTTCTAGTGGAGAAAACGAACCCGGTAGATCGAGCCGTGCCACGCGTTACTAGCATTAAGATGGCAAGTTTTTAAAAAAGTGCAAAATTATATTTTCAAGATTAAGAGATATTTACCATAGTTCCACACACATCACCTATGATTTCATTTAAAATAAAAAATGTGAGTATTAAAACATTTACAATCATTTTACTTTTAATTTCGATTGCTGTACTCAGCGAAATACAAAGCAGATACTGCCAGACCAAATTATGTAACGAGTAGCTAGACAATCGTCTAAATCACAGATTGATTTTTAAAAGGTACTTTAGTACCTATTTAAGTTTTGAAATAGTTCTCATTAATCAACCGTCCGCAATTAGTAGTATCTACTATGCCATTCTGGTAAAAGAGCCATTATAATGTGATTAATCTGCTTAGATATTGCTCGAATGTAAAAGTAATTATTATGATGACTAGGAATAATGACAACTTAAATATTTGTATTTATACAAGTATAACTAAAAATATATGTGTATAAAATTTAAATATGTCACGTGACCTCGATAAATTTCTGTGGATTGAATACCAAAAAATTTTAAAACACTTCCCGTGTTACGTATACTTAAATTTTTTGAAAACTTGCAAAATTTTCAAGCGCAGCGCCCGTACTGGTATTAATAGGTATTTAATAGGTACACTTGCAAGCAAGGAACGAGCTGCGGTAGCCCCGATGGAGATGCGTCGTCACCAAAGTAATAATGAAGAAGGTCGCACCGCGCTTTAATATTTTGCATTAAGTTTTAGAAAATTTCCTGTGGTTTATAATGTATTCGTTCAAGGAATAGCAAAGTCAAATTCATAGCCCTTAAATCGTTTTAAAAAAATCGGACATGACTAATAAGTAATAGCCCGAATACCGAAACGTGATAAATAAAATCATGTTTTAATGATCTTTCAGATGTTTTAGTCACCTTTTAAAATTGTTTTGATGACACAGTTTTTTTCAAATAATATTGTTGATTTTAATATTTTTCTCTTTGATCAACGCGCCGGAAGGAGACGGAAGACCGAGTTGCTCGAAGATAATGCTAAAGTGTCTATTTGATAATCAAAACGTCAAACAAATGTCAAGTACATTCATCAATTGAGATGCAACCTCATACGTGGTAGCGCGAGTGATTCAGTATTTAGGAAGGCAATACAGGATGAAATTTGAATTAGCTTTAGGATTTTGTTATTTCAACCCGTATTCGTCATTCTTATAGTAATATTAACAAAAATATTTACATAACGAGTGAGTATACCAACTGTTGTATAGATATGGACAGTATTTAAAGCCTTTGATCGACGGTATTTTATCCAAGGTAGGTATAGACTCTTGCTGTTTAGGCCGATCGTTAGGCAGAGTGGATAATGGATATGTATCCTATGGGTGTCCAACCTCACGCTCTAAACCACCTAAGCGTTTTTTTTTGGATGGATGGGTTTTGCTCTGGACACTAGTCTAGGTCATAGGACAGAGACAGAGTCTTAGATGGAGCGAGCTCACCCAGAAGAAGCTTCCTTTGAAGAGATTAGGGTTGTATGCGTTTGGAAACACAGACGCAGGTAGTAAGTTCCACTCTTTAGCAGTGCTCATTATAAATAATGACTGGAAGCGCTTAGTCCGAATTGGTGGAATGTCAACCAGGTATGGATGGTATCCGGCGGTGCGTCTGGATGTCCGATGGTAGAAGGGAGCTGGTGGAAAAAGGTCGTGAAGCTCTTGAGCACACTCTCCGAAGTACAATCTGTAAAAAACCAACAAGCGGGCAACCTTGCGGCGATGTGCCAGCCTATGTAGCTTGGTGTCCACCAGTTCTATGTCACCTATAAGCCTCTTGGCCCTGCGTTCCACCGAGTCAAGAGCGGCAAGTTGTGTAAAATTGCGGCAAATTTTATGTGGTAGCATTACCACTACTAACTAAAGATTATGAAAACTAAATTTTCTAAGATTTGTGAGTAGCCTGAACCTCTCTCCCGAAAAAAAAATGTCCTAACTAATGATGATTGACCCATTATTAGAGTAAGCATGAAATTCCTTACAAGCTCAAGCCTGTGTCTGATGTCTTCGCTCGCCTCGCTCGTTGAGCCAAACTCAAGAGCAGTGCTACTTATTTATCAAACTACAGGCTACAACTTTACTGGTGAAATTCGATGTTCATTGCATAGTCGGTTAGCCATTATGATACCACGATTAACCAGCTACGCAATGTACTAAAAATTTCACCTGTAGACTTGTAGCCTGTAGTTTCATAACATGCACTGGCAGCTTTTATGCGTGCAGGAAGATGTTTTTTATGAATACTCGTAGTAATTTTTTGCAGTGACTTCAATGTTTTACTTGTAGAAATAACCACACTAGATAAGATACAGAAATATATAAAAATACCCAATTTACAAAAAAGGTTTTTAGAGATCTACTAAAAGGTAACCGAGGATCACTTTGTTGTCTGTCCGTTTGTCTGTCAAGACCCTTCATGTCGAAAACGCGTAGATATATCAATTTGAACTTAAAACTACTACTAATGCTCGCTCAAGCTACTGCTTATTTCATAAAAAAAATGCCGTTTGTGCTGTAAAAACCGCAAGTTTTTAAAGTTTTTTTTTGTTTTTTGGCCCAAAGCAAGTAGTACAAGGTAGGTATCAAATAAAAGGGCTTGATGTGCTTATTATATAAGGAACCCCCGGTGGACGAGTTCAACTCACACGTGGCCGGTTTTTTTTCTACTGTTGCGTATTTTTTTGTTGTTCATTTGACATCACCCGAAGCTATAAGCCAGGAAGTGAAAAGAACAGCGTTGAGAACAAATTTTATTTTATTTCTGGTACAATATAAAATTCACAAAAAAAGCATCCAAAATTTCCCCTTCTGTTAAAGGCCACGACTTTGTAAAAGTAGTGACCATATACTAAAAACCCGTACAGTCCTTTGGTAAATTTCATCACGTCTAATTCTGTGACGTAATTTCCCTGAAAAAAAAAAATACCGTTTTATTTAATTTTTATAAAAATATAAATATATATCACCCACAATACCCATTCTTGCGCACAACTCATGCACACTGTATTATCGATATGATACGAGTTTTTCTCTTTCCCAGCTGTCAAACAGTACAGGTATAGTCAAGATCAGGCTGGGTTAGACAGTTTGGTTTGGACTTTGGACCGTTCTTGAGCAGTGCGTGGTGCGCATAAGACTACATTGGCAGTTTGATTGTCTTACCGCACGTGAGCTTGACTGTACTTACTTAGGAAAAACGACCCTGGACGATATATTAACAAGTAATTACATTGGATTTTGGATATTTTATCTGATACTTAGTACATAATAAAGTTAAAAAATATATAGAAAAGACGACGGGGAAAAATTGACAACGCCCTAATATTTTTTTTGTTTGGTTCAATACTAACGTAGTCACTTTTTAATTATTTAGGTTTACGAGAAGAAAAAAATGTCTAGGTAAATTTCAAAAAATAATAATGATGCATAATCAATGTAATCCTTGAAAATCCGAACCAGCAGTTTTAAGAGAACTAAAAAAAGAGAATCTTCCTAAACCAGCAATTGATTGTTGTTTTACTATAATGCTCTACTTGCGATGCAGTGGCCAGGGAGATGTCCAGAGCTGAGTCCTATGGAGCACCCCTGGGACTAATTGAAATGCAAGGTTAGGTCCCGCGATCCTACTCCCAAGACTCTTCAAGAGCTTAAAGACGCCGTTCTGGAGGAATGGGAAAGTATCCCTCAAAAAGAATTCCAAAAATTGGTGCAATCCATGGCAGCCTTCATCAGGGCATGGGGTAACACTGGGTTTAAGGTAAGTTTTAAGCAAGTTTGTTTTGAAAATTTTATTAGTTTTAATTAAAGCTTTTGAATGATATTTTTTGTTTTGTAAATTTTTCTCAGTTCCTATATTTTTTATGTATTATTGCTTTTGCATTATCTCTTTCCTTTCCTTTCAAATGATACCAAACATTACGAATGTTTCATATATTATAAATAAGATTGAAAGATTTCTAATGAATATTTCTTAAAAGGTGCGATTTTTTTAAAGCCGAGTACTTAAATCAATTTAGCTAAAGTATTTCGCCGCCATTCTTAAAATAACTGGCGCACTAAAAGTATTGCACTACAGGCATTGATCTACAACAACCCTAGATTTAGCGCCTCATACAAAATTACGCTAAGATTTTGTCACCTACTGAACTATACAGTCATACATAGCGATTTATAGATTCATTGCGTCCGCCTGATTCAAAATATCACAACGAACCTCACCATAATCTATTGAATTCAGCCTTATTTGTTAGCCCGTACTTGGTCATGTTAACAGTTTCGCGGCCAGCCACGCACTGTGGGAAAGAAGTGCTCGCTTGCAAATTGTGCACTACTTTACCGGCCCACCTTTTGAGCGTACGCGCGTAATCTAGGGTTGTTGTAGATCAATGACTACAGGCCTTAAATTAATGTAAAATTTCGAATGCTATATTTTTTTAAAGAAGAAAATTCAGTTACTATTATAATCGTAAGTCGATGAATAAAAAAACAATTGACAAGCTTTTTCCCGCCATTTATCTTTAAAAAAATATATCATTCGAAATTCAAACATTCATTAGAGGCCAGTTGTGCGAAACTTTCAGTGCACTTTAGGTACGTCTACAGTCCTTTTTCGTTTGGAACTCTGCTTTGATATAAAGATGAATGACCATGCCTAGTTTAGTAAAATTAAAAAAATATATGATATCGTAAATTTTAACAATTATTGCACACAACAGGGAATCTTTTTTAATAACCATTTTTAGTAAAACAACGACATACACTCAAACTTCAGCCCTTATGTGTGTATCATTGCCCCATTTGATAGCTCCAGAACTTTTGTTCCAATCTTCCAATGCCAACGCAAATGGATCTCGAACTTAATTTTTTTAAATATGTCTATTAAAATGCTAGATAATGAAAGAGGAAAATATAATTTTAATTATATTAAGAGTTATGCGGTTAAAATCTCGTCCCACTACAGGACTTGAAGCACAAATTGAGACTGCAGGTTTTACTCACGTAATAGAGGCGTAATTTTTGCATGAGACAGTGTTGAAATTCACACTCTTCTTTGAAAATCTGTTAAAGAATATTTTACCGGTTTTACAACGCAGGACTCAGTTGTTTTATATAAGGCACCCAAAATAACACTTGTCACGAAGTGGCTGCAAGGTTCCGAAGCACGATACGTCGTCACCTCCTTCTTTTTTGTACTGTCTGTACCGTTTACGTAAAATACTGAAATTTTCATCTGAAAAACAAAGATGTGCAATAAAATTGAATTACGAAAAGCACAGATACTTTTATATAATCTTTTTTGTACAAAATTTCAAGCATAATTCATATACGCACTGATTCAATTTTAGCTTTTTCATAAAGAGTTGAGTTAATTAAAACAAAAGAATGATGTCCTGTAGCCTTTATACTGTATGACACCTTAGTCAGTTCTATGGATTTAGGACCGCGACATTGTAGAATTTTGGTTATTATAATATCATATGAACCCTAAAACATACAAAAATAGGCGGGTTATTATTCTAATTATAATACGACTTCATGTGGTTACCTTAAGTAAAAGTGTACGTGGAATTGGATCCTCGATATAGAAATTAATATGTTTGCAAAATCAATTATTAATAACTTGTTACCTACCATTAACGATGTCTTATTTCCACGCACGTCACCTATGTGTTCATTTAAAATCAAACATGTGAGTATGAAAACATTTAAAATCATTTTGTTTTCAATGTGCTCAGTGGAACACAGAGACACAAAGACCAAATCACCTAATGAGTAGATATGTAAACTACCACCAAGACCACTGATTGATATTTAAATGTCATCCTTGATAAACTGATATCCTGATAAACGAGTATTTATAAGTACTAGTGGTAAATACATACATACATTTATCACGATTTTATCACTTGCGGGGTAGGCAGAGCGTAGACAGCCGCAAAAAACGGATATTTACGCCACGTCTGACAAACATTTCAGGGTCGTTCAGAAAATTGTGTATCGCCATAGTGACAGGTTGTCAGTCCATCGCCTGAAATTGCAATACACACCCTCGATTCCCTTTGTGACGATGTGATGCTATTCTACCTCTTATGACGATGTGATGTGATGCTATTCTATGCCGGCTTCACACGGGTCTTACTGTAAGCACAGAATAATAACTAGTAACTCTGTAAGTGCCGGTGATACTTACTAATAATTATATTTGTCCTGAAATTTGCCTTAAACCGTGGTGACGGTTGCGTCAAAATAATGCTGTCGCGTAGCAGCAGCCGCCCCGCCAGTCTAATCCTCAGCTTTAAATATTTTTTTATAACTTTTGGCTTTCCTGAAAAACGGCATTTTGTAGTTAGGTAGTCATTTCCGGTGTTGCCACTAATGTACATTGTACATGCATTACAAACTTTTTTGTATTTCAATGTACGCGTTTGCTGCCGGATATGCGTCTCTTGCGGTTGTCAATTGCGGCAACACTGCCCCTTGCGATAGTGACGGCAAATCAAACACTTGTTTTGTATGAAATTTTGTAAAAATGAGTCTTTTTAAGCGGCGCCGCGACCCGAAGAGCCTTGGTGTCAGAGGTTCTATTCACAGCGTGTCATTCATAAGTATTCGTCGACAGCAACCGAGACCTATTACTTAAAGTGCTCTCCGAAGCACGCCGAAAAAATCTCATGCTAGCTCCAGGCCCTTTTTTAAGTTTTATTTATTTATGCCGTACTAATAAATATGAATTGAAATAAGCGCTGATTAAAAAAAAAAAAAATATTTTAATTTCATAAGTATTTTTTCTTTTTTTTCTCTAATAACTATCTTTTCAAGTTTTAGGAGAAATGGTACTTTTAGGATGATGGTCTCTTAGCAACCCTAAACCTATTTTTGAAATAAAAAAGGTTTGTCCCTTTTATGTCGTCCACGCCAGATTTCAAGCATTCATATATCGGAATTTAAGGCAGGTCCAATTTTATTTTCATATTCTACGTATCGTATGTTCCTTAATGCATCTTCCAAGGAAGTTGTTCAGTTTTATGAGTACCTTGACCTTCTTACCTCTTTTCGGCTTGTTAACCCTTTTTGTTACGCCGTGTCTATAGCGCAAATATGTCATAATCAAATAAACCTCTTGACGTAATATACGAGTACCTAAACTACATAAGGGCCCTAAGGCCTTTCATTTTTATTTGGTTCAACATTACATGATGACAGTAGTTTTAAGTATTAGACCGGGTCTATCGCGATAGTATTTAGGTAAATATTAGTAATTTACCTGTGTCCCGACGTTTCAATACAGTTTCATGCGTCAACCCGCGACCACAATACATGAAACTTACTAATATTTACCTAAATACTATCGCGATAGACCCGGTCTAATACTTAAAATTAATGAAAGTGATCGCGAGTGCTTCAAAAGTTATATGACAGTGTAGTTGTCTGTAAATCAGGAGTAAAATTTAATATTCTGTTTTAGTATATTTTTTAATAATTTTATTTTCATAATATTTTTTTGTTTTCAGGTACAATAAGTAATCCACATAGGAAGCAAGCCAGGTTTCCTTTTTTGTTGAATGCCACTACTTTGTAAAGGTAATCGCCGTACGGTAAAGATCCGTATATTTTTTTTGTGAAAGTCATCACATCTATTTCTGTGAAGTATGGTCCCTAAAAATAATAAATAACTTTTATTTGGGTAACTATACATACATACATACGCAAATCACGCCTTTAATCCCTTGCGGGGTAGGCAGAGCGTAAACGGCCGCATAGAACGGACATTTACGCCACGTCTGACACACATTTGAGGGTCATCCGGAAAACTATACGTTTGACAATCAACTAAGAGTGATTTTGGAAACTTGCAAAATTTTCTACCGCGGGCAGTATTTGAACCTGCGCCTTCTGTCATCTAGTGTTGACACCTCTTCCATCTGGGCTACCGCGGCTCGGCTCAGCTGGAAGCCGTGGTAGCCCAGATGAAAGACAAAGTTCAAATCCTGAACGCGGTAGAAAAAATTGAAAGTTTTCTAAAATTGCATAACTAACACGAAAAGTGCTCTAATATTTATGCTCTTGCAGTGCAAACAAGTTTATATCATAACAAAGCCAGCAAGTTCCAACCCTTATAATCATATGATTTATTCTACTTTAGCGGGGGACAAAGAGTCAACTAACGACCCGATAAACCCTTCGGTATTAAACCTTTGCAGGAATACCTTTTGATTTTGTATAATGTAATAATGAATTTAATAGGTAATTTTGATCAAAATATAGGTACCTTCTTCATAATACAGGAACTAGTAACGTTGAACAAGTAACCTAATAGAGCACCCGTGATAAAGTGGTTGCAAGGATCTGTTGCGCGATAAGTCGTCACTTCTCTCTTTTTGTTATTTTCTATGAAATACACTGAAACTTTCATCTGAAAGATAAAATTATGTAATTACGAAACAAATATATAATAACCCTTCGGAGGCATGTCGCCCGCAAAATATCTGGGCCGTGGGCGAGTTGACAATATCTCTAAAATAAAAGATTGCAATGAATAAATTATACACATTCACGCCTATAATCCCTTGCGGGGTAGGCAGAGCGTAAACGGCCGCAAGCAACGGACATTTATGCCGCGGCAAACGTTTGAGGGTCATTTGGAAAATTTTGTATCGGCATAGCGACAGGTTGTCAGGCCATAGCCTAAAATTGCAATATGTACGCACCCTCCAGTCCCTTTGTCGCCTCTTACGACTCCCCGGGAAAGAAATGGGGTGATGCTTTTCTAAGCTAGCATCAAACGGCATTAATTAAATAATGCAAATAATCACTCTGCCAGTGGTATTTATTCGTAAATATAAAAATACGTATTATCTGTTCTAAATTTTAAAAATTCGAAAGTTTAAAAAGCTTATAATATATCCCAAACAATAAATTTTAATCACCGTTTCAATTTTAGTCGTTTCTGGAATTGTCACGTTAATACGTATAATAGTATTATTCCCAATCTTGTTTAAACCGAATGTGGCCTTGGACAACTCCTTAGGCTTAGGGCCACGACAGTGTAGGAGTTTTGTTGCATAGATATCGTATCGGCCCTGAAAAATATGGCTATATTAGGGTTTTGTGCACTTACAGTTCTATTATATTAGCATTAACATTAACTGTCACAACAGTCCACAGCTGGACATTGGCCTCCCCCTATTGATAGGTATTGCCATACTCACTACAAGCGGCAAGCGGATTGGCGCAGTGTAAGTTATTCTTTGAGTTTATTGAAAATATAAACTTTATAGCCCAATCCCATTGAATTGTTTCACTGTGCTCCATTACCCTAAACTCTGGGTGAGGCCTTCGTCCACTAGGGAACTACTATAGTCTGATGTGATGATAATATGTGAATACAAAAACTTAGTTTAGTACATCCTGGATGAAGTCTGATACAAATGTTTTGATTTTTTATTATGTAGGCAAATTTATTGGTTGCTATAGCTTTGGTCAGGTCAGAATTTTAATTAAAAAGCAATGTGCATACTGATGAATAAATAAATACTTACGAATGCGTTATTTTCAGACACATTTGCTATAGTTTCTGGTAAAACAATTAATAAAAGCCTGAAAAAACGCAAAATCATTTTAAGTTTTACATTTGACTCCATCACTGTTTAAATAAATACTTAATACACTTGACAAGGAAAAGTATCTCTATCATTAATGGATTTTTAAATATATAAGTGGGTACTTACCAAACAATATCTGTATAATTACTTTCAAATTATTCATAAAAATGTATAAATAATTATGTGCGCAGTGGCGTATACAGTTTGAACACTAACCTCCACCACAGTCCAGGTCCTTTCCTCGACTTAGATCTCTCTACCATTAAAGCCTATGAAGGAGGTGTCTCGTCGCTTCTTCAACAACGCTCCCATAAAAACCCCTTAATTGTTGCCGCGTCCAACTACTTCCCCCATCCCACCAAGCGCTTAAAACGCCGTCCCAAACACGTCCTTTTGGATGATGATGACGACTGTGATAGCAGTCGCTCCTACAGCCATTACAAGTAGATCATACTCTACAAGCTCTTCAAGCTACCGACGCCCCCACCGGCCTTTCGTCTCTCATTTGTTTCTCATTTTGAGAACTACCGGCACGTGCCAGTTACATTCAGTCCACTCTGTTCTTCCTAGAACAACCCCACAAACTTTGCTGGGTCAGCCGCAGCTCCCCACCAAATAGTCAGGTGCAGATTTCAAAGCCCAGGGGCCAAAATTGTAGAGTCCAGCCCTAAAAAAAATGGACATGACCCTACTCCACCTCATGAAGCAAGAACTATACTACTACAACTATAGGTGATATCACATTATCACGTCTTCCATCAGATGATTTTCACTACCAATATACGTATATGCTCTGGCGCAGTGTAGCTGTTCTCTTGTCTTTTTAACCGTAAAATATGGAGCTCGCTTCGCTCGCATTACGTGTAGTCTTCCTGTAGGGAGTGTGGCTCTTTGGTTTTTGTAGCTTCAAATGTTAAGCTCGCTTCGCTCGCAGTACGTGTAGTATTGCTGTAGCGCATTTGCCTTTTTAACGGGAAATGTCGAGCTCGCTTTGATTGCAATAAGCACAGTGTGGCTTCTCACTTTACTCTTTTAACGTAAAATGTCAAGCTTGCTTCGCTCGCAATACGTGTACTACTAATTTGGCATAGTGTGTCGAGTCTCTTGCCTTTTTTGACGTGAAGTGTCTAGCTCGCAGTGTTTTTTTATCCAATTAATTGTGTTGTTTGCCGTGTGATGCCGGCTTAGAATAGCATCACCCCATTTCTTACCCGTGGGTGTCGTAAGAGGCGACTAAGGGACTCGAGGGTGTGTTTTGCAATTTTAGGCGACGGGCTGACAACCTGTCACTATAGTGATACACAGTTATCTGATTGACCCTCAAACTTTTGTCGGACGTGGTGTTAATGTCCGTTGAACGGCCGTTAACGCTATGCCTACCCCGTAAGGGATTATAGGCGTGATTTATGTATGTATGTATGTAATTGTGTTGTTATTGTGAAGGAGCTTACCCCGCTCAACCGCCGCTGTCAAAGTAGATAGGTGTTAATTATACCTCCGGATAGTCTGTGGTTGATGCTGGCCACACTGCGAAAACGGACGATTTCTTTTCTGTGAGAAACGGGTAAACTTCCGCTAATGTCGATTTTGAGTGATTGATTGTACTGATTGATATATAAGGTCCTATTAAATTCAGTGCAAATATTTTTAGGCTGAGCTCTACTCGTAAAATTGAACAACTTTTCCCAATAAACATAGGTCGAAATACGAAAAATAAAATTGCACCTCTCATACAAAGTGACACTTTTTTTGAACATTGTTGTATGGTAGGTCCAATTTTTTTTTCATATTTCGACCTATGTTTATTGGGAAAAGTTGTTCAGTTTTACAAGTAGAGCTCAGCCTAAAAATATTTGCACTGAATTTAATAGGACCTTATATACAAGATCTTTAACGTATCAATGTGTCAAATGAAGCTAATATGTTGGAATAAACGGCCGTTTAATTTCGCCCCTCTATAAATGGCTTGAATAGCGCCCCAGTAGGGCCATGGTTGCAGAAAAAGCGACTTTGGTTCAAATCAAATTACTTAGTCATGTGGGCTATGAGTGGGCTACAGCGGAGCACTTTTTCTCCGGTGCTTATTGCTCAGCAATGGATGCACTTATGAAGTTGAAATTAAGCCGACCGTCCAGTGGCGCCCTCACCTGTTTTTAATACATACATACATACATAAATCACGCCTCTTTCCCGGAGGGGTAGGCAGAGACTACTTCCTTCCACTTACTACGATCCTGGCATACTTCTTTCGCCTCCTCCACATTCATCAATCTCTTCATGCATGCTCGTCGGTTTAGGGTACTCTTGACCTGACCTTTCTTTAGCACGTCCCCGATTTGATCGAGGTACGGTCGCGTTCTAAAGTGGAGTCATAGTTAACACAAACCTCAGAAAACAAGTCGCTCGCACCCGCGGCGACACTCACACAATGACACAAATGACGTATAACATACTATTATTTGACGAACTACCATTATATAATAGGCTGAGTAGTATTGACTATTTCACTTCATGAATCATTAGCTTCGGTAGCGTGGTCAGTAGCGCGGTCAAGCAAATTCTTGACCGTTATTGTGGAGACAATGGATCGAATCCCGATTTCTTCGTTCTAGTTTTTATTTTATCAAATGAAGCAAAATTTAGTAAATTTTGAATTACATTTTAGTTGTTGCTAGATCGTTTGCGAGAAAGTGCGTGTGCTAAGTGATTTTTTTTAACCTAAGTTTATTTATTAAACTTCAGTGTTTATTTCTTCGAAATGCATACTATTATCAGTTTGCAGGATAAGCAGCGTATTGTTGCGCTGCAATTATCTGTGGCGCTGCATGATATTGGATTTAATTTAACTCAAATTGCTAATCAGACTGGTCTGGCCGTAAGTATAGTTTTATTTCATTACAATTGTATTTTAAATATTAAAAACTTTGACTCATAGTATGTTGGGAGCTGTGAACCGATTAGTATAAACTTTTTTATTAATAATGCTACTTTGTTTTAGTGGAAGACTGTTAAACGTTGGGTTACACGTTTTGAAGAGGAAGGTAGCGTAAAAACTCGACTCGTCTTATTAATGATTCACAGCGGAGGATGATGGTGTAACAATATGAAGAAAATGGTTCTGCCGCTGGTCCAGGCAAATTAGTAGCACAAGAAAGAGGGCGTGCAACTGCCGCTAATTATGTTGATATGCTACAGGAAAGCATGCTACCGACGACGGTGCGAAATGTTTAACTGTTTATCCTGCTAGTGAAGTTCCTCGTTTTGCATTTGTCCAGGATAAATTGTCCAGTGCATCGAGCTGCCGTGGTGTATAATTGGTTTAGCCAGCACCCAGATATCCAGGTTATTCGTTGGCCAGCAAAATCTCCGGACTTAAATCCCATAGAGAATTTATGGGGTTTAATGGTGCAAAGGTGGGACATGCGCAATGAAAGAACTACAGAAGCTTTAGAGGCTCACTGCCTGGGAGTGTGGGAGAGTACCAGAGGAACAGATATATGCACTTATTTGATCGAGTCTATTAAGTGTTTATTAAGTGTTGTTGAAAACAGCGGAGGTAACACCAAATACTAATTATGTAAGCGGCGATTTTTACTTAAGATTCCAATCAGACCCGATCTAGCATACATTGCTGATTATCTTGTGTATTTCATTATAATATATGAATATACACAAAATAATCAGCAATGTATGCCGAAGCGGGCCTGATAAATCGTTGCTCACTCAACCTCTGTTTACCTGCTTACCCGCCTACTATTGCAGTAGGTATTTGTGGAGCATTACATTAGCAATTAAATTATGTTAAAACATCGATTTATATTTATATAAGATTGATAATTATTAGTCAGTTATCTTAAGGCCTTGCTTCAATATCTTTTCATTACGAAAACGAGTACTTAAGCTTAAACCTTGAGATGTAGGCAAATAACTGATTTATTATTATTACAATTACTTTTACTTCCGAGGAAAGTGCATCATCGTTAAACATAGAACAATAAAATAATTACTAACGAAATTATTACTTAAATAACTTTATTGAAAGATTCAATCCAAGATTTGGATCATTCCTATGATCTTATAAATAATTACCTATCGATGTTTCAGCTAATGAACACTTAATATCATTTTACATACTATTGTGTTTTATCATTCAAACAAAACTATTAACTAAGTATTACGACAGCAAGTATTTTATGTAGTTTTACATACTCGTATCTTATGGTTACCAAAAGTTATCATTCATGTCATTATGTTATTTACATAAAGTGATACCATACCTACCAATAAAATAATTTCTTACCTTACTTTTTGTTTTATTACAATATTATAGGTTTATGTTTTTAGATATAATATTTTGATACATAATTTACAATAAACATTTATAGATATAATACATAGATGAATATATAGAACAATATTATATAAAATAATTATTACTGGAGAAAATATTGTAAAAACATTTAAAAAAACATTAATCAACATACAGAGATCGGATGGGAACCCGGTTCCGTTCTGATTAGAAGGTAAGAACTATTACCGCTAAGCTACGGTAGCTTGTGATCAATACGACGAAATAAAGATATGTAATCTATTGCTTTACTACAAGTGAACGAATAAGGATAGCTATAATACGGTTTTAGACAAACCAGTGTGATGTATACTTTGTGGTGATGTGGTGGCGAATAGGCTATCACCGAGTAATTATTTCAAAGATTACATAGATGTCGCTTATAGGTGGTAATCTGTTTAAGTTTTAATGCTACGCCTTAAGGTGGACTTTTCTACTTACCTACAGTCGATAATCTTACGTGTGTGCGTAAGTTAGTAAAGTAAGTACAGAGGATAATAACCCGTATTGCAATCGGTCAAGTGGTCTAACTATGACTCCACTTATGAATCCGACCGTACGTTCGTCGAGGTCTTCCCCTTCCGACGTTCCCATCCACACTTGCCATATACACCTGTTTCGTTAATCTTCTTTCATTCATCCTCTCTACATGACCAAACCATCTAAGCATACCCTTTTCTACACCAGTCACTATATCTTCTTTTATACCACAACGTTTTTAATAATTTCTTAAAATCTAGGACAAATATTAAAAATCCAAGACGGACAAATTGTTGTCCTATACGTTAAGTTTATTTAAAAGTACAACAATAAGCTTTACATTGTTATGCGTCTTGTAAAATCACTAAAACGGAAAACGGTAGCCACCATTTTCCGTTTTAGTGATTTAAAATTTAAAACACAAGAAAAAGCTCATTGTTGTATTTTGGAATAATCATATCGTATAGAACAACAATTTGTCCCTTTTAGATTTTTGATATTTGTTTCAGATTAAGAGAAATTAATTAAAAACATGGGAGGGGCGCCACTGGACGATATTTTTCTTATCCGATATTATCGTCCTCGTATATATCGTAGGATAGGAAATAATTGAGATTTTCGCAGAGTCAGAAATGAGCCATTGTGTACTAGGGGGTGGTTACAATCAATGGCTCGGCCTGATTTATACAGTGGATCATGGTGGATAATTAAACATAATCAAGAGTTATTAAATAAAATTAACCTAATCAATAATGAATCAAGCTTCACAAACATAAAGAAACCATTAACAATAGTTTCAAGATTAAAAAAAATATCTCCTAGTATTTATTTAATATAAATAAGTTAATATAACAGACAAATAACAAGAAAACATTACGCCAAGTATTTTTTCCATGATTTTTAGGCATTTAACACATTTTTAAACTTTATGAGTATTAACTTTGGCCTGCCTACCCACTCTTTAAATTTGTATACGTATTGCCATGAAGAATTGTGTACCCTTGAGGTATGCGCCACTGTGGCTAATAGTGGCTATCTATGCCAATTATGGAATCGATAATTCTATATGTTCAATAATATGGTAATTATGCCAAATTTCAAGTGAAACTTTATTAAATTTCACGTTAGACCCTCTTGAATGAAACTTTTGTTAACTCAAAAATAAAACATAACCAAAAACTTGCTGGGTAGATAGAACTAATAAACTGCACCAAAAAAAATGTACACCCCAAAAACTTGAAATACCCCACGAAAAATTTCACACTATTTCATTGACTTTTTTAGACATTTGCTTCCAATGAAGGATTTTTACTATAAAATATATCTTTTCCTTCAACACAAACCTTATAACCCAGTGATCCCGCCGCCTTAGCCAACGTGTACCACATGACCCTACTTATATCTTTTTTCACTTCTGTTTTGTTTCCTATTTTTGTCTACGTATGTTATTTACACTATATACCTAATTTACTATTTACCTACTTAAAAGAAAAGGCCTTTAGGGCTTAGGGGCTGCAGCCCTGAAGTCCATCATGTTGTACAGATTTTCCTTTGCAGCCATTTCCGTATGTATTTTAGTCGGGCTCGGTGTTCCACATTTCAGGTATTTCATAGTTTCGATTTCAATTTGAATAGCTAAAGAGGCCAAGCATGCTGAAGAAATTTTATTTTATAACAATTTGCGTATAGCGTAGGCAGGATTTGAACCGGCGACTTTTGCTGTCACTAGTGGCGACGCCTCTGCCCTGTTTTTAATAATATTTTAAAAGTTATATGATTTTAAAGTTAAATAACTCGGAAATTACAAAAAATCACGGAAAATACATGGGGGTGATTCGGATATCCCTCTGTATAAGCCATTCAAATTTTGTCTTTGGATTTCACTATTCGGGCCACCCTCTAAAAACGATTTATTGAATCAAACAAAAATGTTGTCATATCATATTTTTAATTCACAAGTATCTAGGCATATCTAGGTACCATCTGCAACACATTACAACCACCTTTAAGGGATCAATTCATTATTATTTTAGATACAGCTCATAAGAAAAACCAGTAAAGGTTAGTTCCGTAAAGGGGTAGGTTGATATGCTGCTGATAGTACTGCAATAGTATATTTCTTCGTGTAAATTCTGGCCTGCATTTCGTGGATTTAAAATTATAAGATCCTGTAAAATATTATAAATGACCATCCTGGTTGTAATCAAAGATTACCACACCCTAGGTACCCACCCATCCATCATGAAAATTCATCCTTTAAGCAAACAACAGAGTTCATCAGGTCGTTGGACGACTCGTTGTCCTACACGAAAAGAAGAAATAGCATAACAAAATACTAAGTTGTAATAGTCAGTCAATGTGTTTTTTCAGCAGCATCTGGTATCACAAGTAGTTCAGCTATAAAACACCAAATGTTTCCTTTTGTATTATACGCCAAAAACTTCATTGTATATTTTCCGTACAAGAAAGCCTTGAATACTTTTTTAGAAAAATCTGTAGCATCAAAGTTTGAGATGTAAGTACCCTGGAAATAACATTTAGTTTAATATTTTTAAGGTTGGCGTCCTTTTTCTCTTTTTGATCCATTTAAAAGTAGTAATTGATTACATAATCTTAATTTTGTTGCACGCACGCAAGTATTTTGAAAAATGTAGCTTATACCATGCTAAGGAAATTAATTTGATTTTGACGGAAATATACATACATACATAAATCACGCCTATATCCCTTACGGGGTAGGCAGAGCGTTAATGGTCGTAAAACATATATTAACACCACGTCTGACAAAAGTTTGAGGTCAGAAATATATATCATATAAAATAAATGAGAAAGTACCGGTTTTGCAGTACAAGAGCTGGTAGCATTGACAGCGATCACGATCAGAGGGCCCAACACGAAATGTGTACATGGCTTTTTTGGGCGGTATGTACCAATGTGGTTCTTCAAATTGTCTTTTAATATGTAGTGACTTACCATTTTCGCCTGGAAAATATAAAATTAATACATAAAGTAATAAATATGATAAAAAATATTATGTAAGTTGGTAAATTAAAAAATAGTAGGTATATAAATAAATGCTGGCGGCGGCATCCATTAGATAGATAGATAGATGAACGCTTTATTGCTTCCTACACAACAGAAATAAAACAATACACAAAACTTAAGACTTAAAGTAAGCAAAGGCTTCCTTATTGCTTGCAGCGATCTCTTCCAGGCAACTTTTTCATTGAAATAGAGACAAAGAAGAAAATATTGCAAGTAGTTGCATAAGCAAATTAACAGTAAAATTATTAAATCCATTCGTAGAGAAGTACTTTTTGAAAAGGATTGACTTGCATTTAGGTAAGCTCGCTCAAAGTCCAGAGATAACCTTACTGGATTCCTTGTATAATCAAATAACTATATTTTTTTTGTTTATATATGAATTTTTGGAGAAGAACAGGGAAGATAGAAACAAGTGGCTGTTACTCTACCGACAAGAGCAATAAGCTCTCAAAAATAACAAGGTATTTTTTTAAAAACAATACTTTGCTTACTGTTTCTATTTTAATAAATTCTCTAACAGTTATTTTAACCGAAAGCAATGTACTGGTTTCAACACCTTTAGGACTATTTATTTGAATATTAGTCAGATTCTTAGGCTTAGGACCATGGCACTCTATAAATGACGTGAATATAATCTTGTATGGACCGGTACCCTGAAAGTTAAAGCCGTTTTTAATATTCGAATTGATATAGTTTAACGAATATACATAAAAAAAAATGACTTAAAATTAAAGTACTCACGAGATTACCCGCCTCTTTCCCATTCACGCATGTAAACGATTTAAAAAAATATAGTTCTGAAGCAATTATAATAATATTTAGCACATTCATTTTATTCAATCGGTTTTACAAAAATAATTTTGCGAGGTACACAACTAAAATGATTTTAGTTGAATTATGCAATGTCTAAAAACAGCCTACATTACCTAATCATAAATTGCTTTTTAAATGGTTTTTGGGTAGGTTGCATCATAGGGAGCAATCATAAATTTATGGTATGTTATACTGGGTGGAAATTAATTTAAAAAATGTACTTTAAAGATTTCATAATAATGCACAAAGCTTTTTAATCTAATTATAACTAGCCAGTCTCTAGGAATACCTTTGGTGCGGCCTCGAAACCCAGACCTTCACCAAAATGCTACAGCTGGTCGATGGCCCCCATTGTTCGCGATTCCTATTTATTTATCGTAACCACGATCGCGCCATGGTTTCCGCGTTATGACGAACTCTGCGATTCCCAAAATGTATATTGTAAACCACATGTGTGACATAACACAATGCTCAATAGTGTTACCTTTTGCATACCATGTGCCATTCATTAATAAAAAAAGTGTTAAGTTTAGTTAAGGTACGAACAGTTAAGATCAGACTGGGTTGGACAGTTTGGATTTTGTAGATTGGCAGTTTGAGTATCATTTGATATTCACGTAATATTGACTGTACAATAAATTCCTCTTGGGCACAACTAGAAGAAAAAGTAAAAGGCTTATATATAACACGTTGGTCATTGTAGGCTCTGAGATTGATGGTAAGAATTCGCGTATAAATTTGACTTTGTTACACCCTCCTAAAAGTTTTACTTGTAAGTATTCGTATTTTTTTAAACTTGCAAAATTTTCAAGTGCGGATAGGCAAATTTTGAAAGTTTTCAAAAATTGAATAATTTAACACGGGAAGTTTAAGATTTGGTATTCAGGTAAAATACAGGGTGTAAGGGACGGTGTACCGAAAACTTTGCAGGCATGATCAGACCATAAAACTGAACAACTTTTACTATGGAGCCTATGTTGGGAAACGAACTTTTTTTTCGAGTTTCCATAGAAAGTCAGTCAGCTGATCGGGAATTTTGTATGGGAGGTCGAAAAAAATTTCTCGTTTACCATCATAGCTTCCATAGAAAAAGTTGTTCAGTTTCATGTTCTGATCATGCCTGCAAAGTTTTCGGTACACCGTCCCTTACACCCCGTATATTGGCATTAGCATTCTTAATCGTATTAATTTTTACTGTATATATGTAGGAATGCTTTTATTCTTAAAATTAAATACTTTTCATCTTTATCCAGTCCTTCATAATGTATAAGAAACTGCAGTTCAGCTGACTGTACCTACATACTTTCTGTTGTCTTATCTAAGCTGCTACTTTCTCCTATAAGGTTAGGATAAGGCTGAAAAAAATACATGAATTGAATGAAAAATAGGACACCACGAATCGTTTTTACGTCACTGAATACATTGGGAACCACTGTACGTAATTTAATAATTACAGTTTACGATGCTTGCGGATTTATGGCGTTTTGGGCAAAGAACTACCACTGGGCTGAGAGATTTATAGTGCGCAAATCAGCGGAGTCGTGAAGTTTAAGTTTATGTATATGCGAGACAAGTTTTATTCGATATATGTAAATACTTGTATATTTTATTTGTTGCCCTATATGAGTACTTTTGTCGCATATATTATATGTATTGTAACTTTTTAGTGAGACGAATATTTCATCTTTGCCTAGACCAATTTTCATAAATAGACTTTAGAATGTTTAGTTTGTTATAGAATTATAAATAAGTTTTTTTTATAATTATTATCCATTTATTTATAATGTATACATATTTCTTACATTCTAGACACACTGTAGGTAGCGAATGGCGAATTTTGGTAGATATTCTACTAAAGACATATCAAAAAGCTACTGACTGGTTTAAAGCGGATTGCCGTCCGAAAATGAACATTTATAGCGCATCCGTAACGCGTGCGTCTATCAGACGAAAGGAAATTGTACCACATGACCCTACTTATATCTTTTTTCACTTCTGTTTTGTTTCCTATTTTTGTCTACGTATGTTATTTACACTATATACCTAATTTACTATTTACCTACTTAAAAGAAAAGGCCTTTAGGGCTTAGGGGCTGCAGCCCTGAAGTCCATCATGTTGTACAGATTTTCCTTTGCAGCCATTTCCGTATGTATTTTAGTCGGGCTCGGTGTTCCACATTTCAGGTATTTCATAGTTTCGATTTCAATTTGAATAGCTAAAGAGGCCAAGCATGCTGAAGAAATTTTATTTTATAACAATTTGCGTATAGCGTAGGCAGGATTTGAACCGGCGACTTTTGCTGTCACTAGTGGCGACGCCTCTGCCCTGTTTTTAATAATATTTTAAAAGTTATATGATTTTAAAGTTAAATAACTCGGAAATTACAAAAAATCACGGAAAATACATGGGGGTGATTCGGATATCCCTCTGTATAAGCCATTCAAATTTTGTCTTTGGATTTCACTATTCGGGCCACCCTCTAAAAACGATTTATTGAATCAAACAAAAATGTTGTCATATCATATTTTTAATTCACAAGTATCTAGGCATATCTAGGTACCATCTGCAACACATTACAACCACCTTTAAGGGATCAATTCATTATTATTTTAGATACAGCTCATAAGAAAAACCAGTAAAGGTTAGTTCCGTAAAGGGGTAGGTTGATATGCTGCTGATAGTACTGCAATAGTATATTTCTTCGTGTAAATTCTGGCCTGCATTTCGTGGATTTAAAATTATAAGATCCTGTAAAATATTATAAATGACCATCCTGGTTGTAATCAAAGATTACCACACCCTAGGTACCCACCCATCCATCATGAAAATTCATCCTTTAAGCAAACAACAGAGTTCATCAGGTCGTTGGACGACTCGTTGTCCTACACGAAAAGAAGAAATAGCATAACAAAATACTAAGTTGTAATAGTCAGTCAATGTGTTTTTTCAGCAGCATCTGGTATCACAAGTAGTTCAGCTATAAAACACCAAATGTTTCCTTTTGTATTATACGCCAAAAACTTCATTGTATATTTTCCGTACAAGAAAGCCTTGAATACTTTTTTAGAAAAATCTGTAGCATCAAAGTTTGAGATGTAAGTACCCTGGAAATAACATTTAGTTTAATATTTTTAAGGTTGGCGTCCTTTTTCTCTTTTTGATCCATTTAAAAGTAGTAATTGATTACATAATCTTAATTTTGTTGCACGCACGCAAGTATTTTGAAAAATGTAGCTTATACCATGCTAAGGAAATTAATTTGATTTTGACGGAAATATACATACATACATAAATCACGCCTATATCCCTTACGGGGTAGGCAGAGCGTTAATGGTCGTAAAACATATATTAACACCACGTCTGACAAAAGTTTGAGGTCAGAAATATATATCATATAAAATAAATGAGAAAGTACCGGTTTTGCAGTACAAGAGCTGGTAGCATTGACAGCGATCACGATCAGAGGGCCCAACACGAAATGTGTACATGGCTTTTTTGGGCGGTATGTACCAATGTGGTTCTTCAAATTGTCTTTTAATATGTAGTGACTTACCATTTTCGCCTGGAAAATATAAAATTAATACATAAAGTAATAAATATGATAAAAAATATTATGTAAGTTGGTAAATTAAAAAATAGTAGGTATATAAATAAATGCTGGCGGCGGCATCCATTAGATAGATAGATAGATGAACGCTTTATTGCTTCCTACACAACAGAAATAAAACAATACACAAAACTTAAGACTTAAAGTAAGCAAAGGCTTCCTTATTGCTTGCAGCGATCTCTTCCAGGCAACTTTTTCATTGAAATAGAGACAAAGAAGAAAATATTGCAAGTAGTTGCATAAGCAAATTAACAGTAAAATTATTAAATCCATTCGTAGAGAAGTACTTTTTGAAAAGGATTGACTTGCATTTAGGTAAGCTCGCTCAAAGTCCAGAGATAACCTTACTGGATTCCTTGTATAATCAAATAACTATATTTTTTTTGTTTATATATGAATTTTTGGAGAAGAACAGGGAAGATAGAAACAAGTGGCTGTTACTCTACCGACAAGAGCAATAAGCTCTCAAAAATAACAAGGTATTTTTTTAAAAACAATACTTTGCTTACTGTTTCTATTTTAATAAATTCTCTAACAGTTATTTTAACCGAAAGCAATGTACTGGTTTCAACACCTTTAGGACTATTTATTTGAATATTAGTCAGATTCTTAGGCTTAGGACCATGGCACTCTATAAATGACGTGAATATAATCTTGTATGGACCGGTACCCTGAAAGTTAAAGCCGTTTTTAATATTCGAATTGATATAGTTTAACGAATATACATAAAAAAAAATGACTTAAAATTAAAGTACTCACGAGATTACCCGCCTCTTTCCCATTCACGCATGTAAACGATTTAAAAAAATATAGTTCTGAAGCAATTATAATAATATTTAGCACATTCATTTTATTCAATCGGTTTTACAAAAATAATTTTGCGAGGTACACAACTAAAATGATTTTAGTTGAATTATGCAATGTCTAAAAACAGCCTACATTACCTAATCATAAATTGCTTTTTAAATGGTTTTTGGGTAGGTTGCATCATAGGGAGCAATCATAAATTTATGGTATGTTATACTGGGTGGAAATTAATTTAAAAAATGTACTTTAAAGATTTCATAATAATGCACAAAGCTTTTTAATCTAATTATAACTAGCCAGTCTCTAGGAATACCTTTGGTGCGGCCTCGAAACCCAGACCTTCACCAAAATGCTACAGCTGGTCGATGGCCCCCATTGTTCGCGATTCCTATTTATTTATCGTAACCACGATCGCGCCATGGTTTCCGCGTTATGACGAACTCTGCGATTCCCAAAATGTATATTGTAAACCACATGTGTGACATAACACAATGCTCAATAGTGTTACCTTTTGCATACCATGTGCCATTCATTAATAAAAAAAGTGTTAAGTTTAGTTAAGGTACGAACAGTTAAGATCAGACTGGGTTGGACAGTTTGGATTTTGTAGATTGGCAGTTTGAGTATCATTTGATATTCACGTAATATTGACTGTACAATAAATTCCTCTTGGGCACAACTAGAAGAAAAAGTAAAAGGCTTATATATAACACGTTGGTCATTGTAGGCTCTGAGATTGATGGTAAGAATTCGCGTATAAATTTGACTTTGTTACACCCTCCTAAAAGTTTTACTTGTAAGTATTCGTATTTTTTTAAACTTGCAAAATTTTCAAGTGCGGATAGGCAAATTTTGAAAGTTTTCAAAAATTGAATAATTTAACACGGGAAGTTTAAGATTTGGTATTCAGGTAAAATACAGGGTGTAAGGGACGGTGTACCGAAAACTTTGCAGGCATGATCAGACCATAAAACTGAACAACTTTTACTATGGAGCCTATGTTGGGAAACGAACTTTTTTTTCGAGTTTCCATAGAAAGTCAGTCAGCTGATCGGGAATTTTGTATGGGAGGTCGAAAAAAATTTCTCGTTTACCATCATAGCTTCCATAGAAAAAGTTGTTCAGTTTCATGTTCTGATCATGCCTGCAAAGTTTTCGGTACACCGTCCCTTACACCCCGTATATTGGCATTAGCATTCTTAATCGTATTAATTTTTACTGTATATATGTAGGAATGCTTTTATTCTTAAAATTAAATACTTTTCATCTTTATCCAGTCCTTCATAATGTATAAGAAACTGCAGTTCAGCTGACTGTACCTACATACTTTCTGTTGTCTTATCTAAGCTGCTACTTTCTCCTATAAGGTTAGGATAAGGCTGAAAAAAATACATGAATTGAATGAAAAATAGGACACCACGAATCGTTTTTACGTCACTGAATACATTGGGAACCACTGTACGTAATTTAATAATTACAGTTTACGATGCTTGCGGATTTATGGCGTTTTGGGCAAAGAACTACCACTGGGCTGAGAGATTTATAGTGCGCAAATCAGCGGAGTCGTGAAGTTTAAGTTTATGTATATGCGAGACAAGTTTTATTCGATATATGTAAATACTTGTATATTTTATTTGTTGCCCTATATGAGTACTTTTGTCGCATATATTATATGTATTGTAACTTTTTAGTGAGACGAATATTTCATCTTTGCCTAGACCAATTTTCATAAATAGACTTTAGAATGTTTAGTTTGTTATAGAATTATAAATAAGTTTTTTTTATAATTATTATCCATTTATTTATAATGTATACATATTTCTTACATTCTAGACACACTGTAGGTAGCGAATGGCGAATTTTGGTAGATATTCTACTAAAGACATATCAAAAAGCTACTGACTGGTTTAAAGCGGATTGCCGTCCGAAAATGAACATTTATAGCGCATCCGTAACGCGTGCGTCTATCAGACGAAAGGAAATTGCGTCGACGGACGACAAGTGGAACAACCGCCAAAGTAGGTGTGTGGTGTTTACGGAGTAATTTTTGTCAGAACGAAAAATTTTCAAAGTGATTCTACTTATAAACTTTGCTATGAATAAAAAGTGCTCTTAAATATGAAATTAAATGCCTAATTTATTAAAATGTATTAAAGACTTGTATTTTTGTGATTTTGGGGATGGCCCTACAGTAAAAGTTTTTCATGATAGTAAGTAGAATCACCCTGCACAGCGGCGTAGCGTTGCCTGTAGGTTGAGGGATGCGTCATTCAATTCGCAATTTCTTTTCGTTTGACAGACGCATGCGTTACGGATGCGCTGAAAATACACAGCAACGGAAGTGGGAGAACCGCCTAAAGGTCACGCTGCTTTGATTTTTTTTAAAGAATACTATTCTTTGAAAAATACATGCCGTGTGATGCCGGCTTAGAATAGCATCACCCTATTTCTTTATCGTGGGAGTCTTAGGAGACGACTAAGGGACTTGAGGGTGTGTATTGCAAATTTATGCGGTGGGCTGAATTCCTGTCACTATGGCGATACACAATTTTCCGAATGACCCTTAAATATTCGTCAGATGTCCGTTTTTGCGGCCGTTTACGCTCTGCCTACCCCGCAAGGTATAAAAGGCGTGATATGTGTATGTATGTATGTGAAAAATACATTCACAACAAAACACGTAAGTCTAAATAGTGGACTAATTAGGTTTTCTGTAGCCATTCTTTGTACTCATTACCCGCGCGGAGCCTCTCTTTGAACTGCTTCCGTTTCCTGTTCTTTTATTTTGAATGGATCCTTTTCTTTATTTTGAGAATAAGTTGTTGGCCATTTTCTATTAAAAATTATACTTCTTATGTTTAGATGTTCATCTAAGTTTCTATCTGCTATTAGGTTTGTCAAAACCTAATATAATAAAATACATAACTTTATACATTTAGTGATTTTATTTCTTATACTTAGTTAATACTTGCGATTGTTGGCGCTTGGTGAAACTCCATGTTTAATTAATTTTGACAATAAGTACTTGTACGAGTACAAAGTACATTTTCACAGTTTTATTGCGGGGTAACCAAAATTTAGGTTTAAGTTTAAAACAAAACATTGTTTAAGAAAAAATATCTAAATTAATTTAATTTATTAATCCCCGTCCATCATTATTTGTATTTTTGTTTCGGGTCTACATTGTAAACTGAATATTTTATTTTGTGTTATAGGTGATGTTGTACTTGCTACATATCTACGTACATTCTCTACCTACCTATATATAAGCGGTCCAGACAAAATGTGTGACATCTACAAGTCAATCAATTTATAAAAGTTCAAATCAGACATTACACTGCCTATAGGACTTGCCTGCTCGCAACGGTCGTCATAACGTATATTCTAGCTAGAGTAGGTCCTAAATAAATTATCGATATCGATGGTAAACTATAAGCGCTCAAGCATTGTCAATTTTTTAAATATTTCTAACCACCAAAATAACAACCAATACAATCATAACCAGGAATTCTATTGAATTCTTGTTAACAGGTACCTACTTAACAAACAGGTATATCTTTTAGGGTTTTGTAGCTCAAAAGGTAAAATTAGAACCCATATTGTTTCACTTTGTAGTTCATCCGTCTGTCTGTCTTTCATATAAATGAAATTAAAACGACATAATCAGGCCGCTTGCAACTACAAAAACAAAGCTTACAACGACGATTATATAATACGACCGTTAATGCTGTTAATAAAGCGCGTGTTTTTGACCCTCTCAAATAAATCTTTAATTTGGTCGATTTGGGGGCCAAAATTCTTTTTTAGACTTGTTAGTTCAACTGGGGTATCAAATCATATGAAAAGGCTTGATGTGCATGTTTCAGAAACCGTGAGCGAGTCCGACTCGCACTCAGCCTGTTCTTTTCATACTCTCATATTTGGCTGCATGGATTTTTACGTAATAGTTAATTTATAGATAAAGATACCGACCTATTAATAAAACGTCTTGCACTATAAAAAAAGGATTTTAAATGACAATCTACTTTTAAGAACTTTCTTTCAATAGAGTCAATCTAGGTATTTGAATAAAATTTTCAACTACGCTGATCTACTTTCAATTTTTCGTTTCAAATCAATCTTATCGATATTTCCAATATATCGACAACACTATAATTCTGACTACTACCTGTACTCACCCTCAACCTTTGTCAGAAAACCGTGAATCAGATCGCGGAGTACAGGCAGACACACACCACAAAAGACACAATGCAAGCACAAACTGAGCGTGGGAACGTCGGTTGTGAATGAAGCAACCACCTGTACGGCTGCGAGACGTTGGGACTAGGCATAACGCGATCACAACCTTTGCCACGCCCATGTGTGACGTGATTTTTTGTACGGTTACTGGTTATGACGGTATGACGGTTGGTCGATACTTAGCACTGTCACAAATAAAGGAAACGGCGCACGGGAACAACTCTGCTTTTATTTTTCTTTGGTATGGTGAACTTTCATACCTATTTATTGAATGATCTTTCAAGCAAACACTCAAGCTTTTCTTGAAATCGTTGTCCTCACGAATTATTCAATAAAACGCTGCTTATGGTAATTAAAGAAGGTACCTTTGTGTACCCATGGCATGAAACTTGAAACTTTATTTTCAATCGATACAAGGATTTTTCTAAATCTGTTGTCCCTTACAATCCAACTACTACTAAGTTTAGTCGCAATCACAGTACTTCAAATTGTTTATTGACATCTAACAGTGTAAGCGCAGATTGTCATATCTTTAGCTTTTACTATCTATGATTGTTCCAGAACCCAACGAACCTGAACCTGATTTGCGGCCCTTAGAATGCGAGTAAGATAAAATTTAACTATTAATGAAATACGTAAACCCTAAGTGTTTGCGTATTTGAATTGTATATATGAATCATAAAATCATCATACATTTTTATGGCATATAACGATAATGCCCTCATCCTTACATTACGTCCAAACTTATTCAAAATATTGTCCTTGGATTGTCCGCGAGTTAGAAGTGAAGTTTAATGCAATAGATTTTTCCATAAATCACACTTTCATCTTATACAGTATATTTATCAAAAAGGGCATTGTATGTAGTCACGTGCGGTGTGTATAATTTACTGGAAAAGTTCTCTCGAATACCTCCATAGTTTTCAGAGTCCTTGGAATAAACACGTGAGGTTCTAGAATTTGACTGCTCATTCTGAATTCAAAGAGAGCAATTACAGTATACCTATCAGCAGCATTTCAAGTTACAATACTTAATAACTGAATAAGAAAAGATCTTTAAACTCAAGATACCTACTGTAGACGGTAACTACCTACTTTATACTGAGTGCAATACATTTTAAGAGAGGTACTTAGGTCTTAGGTAGGTTAGTAAATTCATATTATGTATCATCGAATAATTGGAGGGCCTTACCTTCATACTGCTAATGTGCTTAGTAATGTTATTTTACTTGCTTATCACAGGGTCAAAAATATAAGTTGTATTTTTTCTGTTTGTTTTGTTTTGATCAACTTTTAAGGTATGTGCATTAAGCAGCGCATTTACTTACATGCAATTGGTGAAGCTGAAGAGAAGATGGAATATGCAGTTCGGAAAGCTTATGGGTAGCGTACATGACGATTACTGGAGGTTTATAACCTGTATAAGATATTGTCAAAATTAACCAATTAATAGTCACAAGTCTATGTTCCCGACTGATACCTCTAACTAAAATTAGCTCTTCCACTTTCAGGTAAATAGGCTTAGACAAGAAAAGAAGATGTTTGCCTCTTAAATTGTCTATGATTATACGCATTTCACGCGGCATTAGTCAAAATTAAGCGGCGGTTAAACATACAAGGAAATCTGCAAAATGGCAGTTTAGTCAATAACGTGGAATTGAGACAACTATTTCTTTTCCACAGCATTATAAAACTAGTTCATGGACTAAGAAAACACTCCATCACGTGTAGGTATGCCTAATCATAATCATCGACAAATTAATCTTATAAAGGGTTAATGTCAATAGAGAGCCTACTTTCATTTTGATTCTACTCACGATTTTGGTTTTTTTATTTTACTATGGGGTCATCTCGGAAAACAAACCTATAAGCCTAGAAAACTTTGTACTTTGTACGGACTAAAAAATAACCCCTTAAATCCTACATACCACACCTACTCTTTTTAAACTTACCAACCTACATACATACTTAACTGATACCTACGTATTATAATATACTACGTCAAAGACATTGGATGGGTAAAAGATGAAGTAAAGGTTATTTAAAGTTTATGAATGGCATTTTAAGTAGGTACGCGCTTATATCTCTATGACCTTAGAAATTACGTGAACAAAATCACGTGTAGTCATATCTACTTATGTGTTGAGTAAACTAAATAATACCTATTAAGTACTAAATAATAAATAAAACATAAAGTAGGTACCTACTGCCATAAAACAAACTTTATTGTGAAGCATGCTAAAGGGTATGCAATTTTGAACCTTTCTTATTACGGATTAGATGCTTTAGTCACAAAGGCAACTTCTTACATAAGACCTATTAATCGAAGTGTTTCTGGATTCGAACAAGTATTACTAATAAAGTAGCAGCCCGGAGATACTTTGTTCGAATTGAAAACTTATCTCGTCTAGAAAAGGAGGACATTTGAATGAAATAGAATTTAGATACGGCATTTGTAGTTGGCGTGTGAAGTATTGCGCGTAGAGTATTGCGAAGGTTGTTCCACCGCGCTAACATACCCAATGTTATTTGTGACATCACTGTCACTAACCCTGGCTGTGTCAGTATCGTAACCAGAATTGTTTTGATACATACTGCATTACCCATTAAAACAAGAGCATTCTTAACAAATAAAGTTCCATATCAATAAAATAATAATAAAAAAATACTTAATAATCTGTGGGAATAAAGTAGATACTTTAATTTACGAACCAAAAAGTCGTTAAGCGTAAAAGAGCTGAAATAACAGTCGACAATTTAATCCTGGCGCAATATCCTGTAAGCAGTGGAAAGACGAATTACGTAATGGAGTGAAGATGCCTTTAATCGAGAGGAGAGGTGAGAAAAACGGGAGGAAAACATCCTAAGTCATAAAAATACATAAAAATTAAGTATATCCATTGGAGTTATACTTACTTACTGCGGTGGCTCAGAGACCCAAAGAGGATCTTGGCCTCCGACACCAGAAGTCGCCAGCTGTCTCGGTCTTGAGATGTCGTTCGCCAGTCAGGTTGCTGGAGCTGCAGAAGGTCTTTTTCTGCTTCGTCGGCCCAGCGATATCTAGGTCGTCCGACCGGGCGTTTGCCATTCGAGTTACAGAGTAATAGAATCGGTTTTGGAGCATAGTGGAACAGCCCTGATGGAATATTGCGCAGAGGCCGGCGAGGGTCGATGGCTTCGGAGACACGTGAGCGCGGTACCGTTAGCGGCGCGCGCGCTCGGCCCTCCGACAGCCTACACATGGGAAGGAAAACCCGTGGAACGGAGCAAAAGCAATGAAAACTCTGGAAAATTGTTGTTACTGAAAGGTTGCAATTGTTGTGGTTGTTTGTATCTACAAGAAGAAGTATGTATTAATAGTTTAAGCTTCTGGATGCTTTGTTATTTTCCATGTCAAGCTGGCTTAGGTTCGCATTACACCAGTTCTACCTGAGGTATGGCGTAGACTGCGACTAAAAGATAAATTCAAAAATAGGCAGAACCATCGCCTTCGTGAAATTAAACGTCTAGCACTGCACTTGCCACTCCGCCTGCAAAACGTTTAGAGTTTGTCAAAGTCTCCCACGATGAGGGTAGGCTAAGGTATGTCCAACCTAGACTGTTGTCCTTTTGTATAACCAAGACCTTGTCTACATGAAGTTATAAAAGAAGATTTATTCAAAAGATGAATTTAGTCAATGTAGAGTCATTACTTAGCTACATACCTACCTATATTATACAATAAAAACCACTGGGTTACTTATTTCTAAACTTTTTAGAAACGAGGCCAAACGAACTTTAAGTCCTTTGACTGTGCAATAAAGTTTCATCAAATCCAGTCCTCTCATTGTGTTCATGTGTGTATCATAATTTTCAAGCTAATAAGTTGTTTTATATCCTTTCGTGGCCGAGATTATAGACAATATAATTTGTTTGGTTTAAAGACAAAAAAAGTTCGTGCCGATTATATAAAATCAAAGACAACACGAATAAGAAAGGGTGTCACCTAATAATGCCTGCTAGTAAAGCTGAATGGAAGTAGAAGCCATATTGCAGCGATCTCAAATAAATTAAAATAAGGTCAATAAGATGATGATAATGATTTAGAGACGGAAAACTCATAAATTAGGTCTAATTTTATAATTAACTAGCTAGGACCCCGAACTTTGTTTCGGCAACTTAAAATTAAATGTTTACATACATACATACATAAATCACGCCTCTTTCCCGGAGGGGTAGGCAGAGACTACTTCCTTCCACTTACTACGATCCTGGCATACTTCTTTCGCCTCCTCCACATTCATCAATCTCTTCATGCATGCTCGTCGGTTTAGGGTACTCTTGACCTGACCTTTCTTTAGCACGTCCCCGATTTGATCGAGGTACGTTCGTCGAGGTCTTCCCCTTCCGACGTTCCCATCCACACTTGCCATATACACCTGTTTCGTTAATCTTCTTTCGTTCATCCTCTCTACATGACCAAACCATTTAAGCATACCCTTTTCTACACCAGTCACTACGTCTTCTTTTATACCACAACGTTCCCTTATCACGCTATTCCTTATCCTGTCACTCAATTTTACGTCAACCATGCTTCTTAACGCTCTCATTTGTACTGCATTTATTCTACTTTCATGCTTTTTCTGCCATACCCAACTTTCACTCCCATACATAAGTGTCGGAACTAACACCCCTCTATGCACAGCCAAACGAGCCTTATCAGAGACTTTCTGGCTGTTCATAAAAGCGTGCAACGCTCCATTCACCATGTTGCCGGCATTCACCCTTCTTTCGATGTCACTTTAAATTAAATGTTTTATTATTTAATTTTGGTAGGCGTCTATATCTTTACCTTTGTATAGGTACCTACTTAAGTACAAGGAAGCAAGAATCCTTATTTTTACTTGAATCCTATTAAAGCAACAGCATTCTTCAATTTCTTCTTCTGCTGCTCAGTCGAAGCCTCATTCCTGAGGGACGTGACCATAGGGAGCTACTGCTCCGCCAAACTCCTCCAGACTCTGCGGTCTTGTACCATGTGCCTGCAGTGTGACCTTGATCAATTTCAATCCTTCAATTTACTCATAGTTATTTGCTTTGCTGAAATATTTTTGACCTGGGCCCTTTTTCGTATCTCAAAGAGTTAAGATAACCTCCTGGTTTTCCACATTAGGTACTCCAGACTTTTGAAGTTCAATGTTCCAGCATAAGTGGGTCATCGTGTTGAAAAACTTTTTCTATGGAGCTTTTTTTTATATTTCATAGTATAGCCGTGTCTTGTCTGTTCCTCAGCAGATACTTCTCAAACCCTCGATGTTTGTGAGCCAGCAGAAGCGGCATAGCATGCTGAACAAATTTTGATATTAAGCCATTTCCAAAATCTTATAGTATAACTGGGCTCCTGGTGTTTTATATCAGGTACTCTAGACCCTCGGTGTATATACCTCGAGTGCTGGCCAAAATTATGGTAGATGTTGACCAAGACATTTAGCTATCACCTCACCACACAAATTTCTTCAAGGTCCATCGCCTTTTTTTATTTAGGTGCAAACCAACTTATTTAGAGTGTAGTGTCAACCCTTTTAGGGGGTAATTCTTTTAGCCTACAACCTGGTCGGGAAATTCGATATATTGGTAGAATTTTCATCGAAATTCTTTCTATTATTTTTGCGTGACACTTTTACATAAAAAGATATAAAAAAATGTTAGAACTTGTTCTGTTTTAAATTTTTAATACAAGCAATGTTTTTTCGAATATCTTTTACTTATGAACAGACTTTCGACCAACTTTTCGCTTTATCATATGAATAGAAAGAAGATACTTTTATGTATTCTTTCTACTTTTTACTTTTTGAAGTGCAGACGACTGATTTTATACAGCTACTTACATAAAAATCAGCACTTTAATAAGTACCTACTGATTTATCATAAAATTTTCCATATTAGCAGTGGAACATTATGTAGTGAGATGGAGGCGATTTTTCCTTCCCGGTTTTGCCGAAATCAGTGCACTTGCTATGTAAATTTGATACTACAAGCAGTGGAATTATCCTGCAGAGTATATTCATACTCACTACACATTAAAAAATATATTAAGAGTTTGATGCGGCTACGTTAGCCATAATATCCGGTTTTTGTATGGAATTTTGTAAACTCCTTTCGCCAAAATACCGGATCCGGCAAAACACAGATTAGTTTGTAACAGAATTGAACAGTAGCGCCAAAATTATTCTGAATGTAATATTCAGAATAATAAACAGTGCGCGTTGATGTCTTTTCTACGCGGTAGGGCGAAATATGCCCTTATTATCATTTAGGTTAGAATTATTATGTATACTTACCTAGGTAGTTTGTGATACTAAACTTAACAAACAAATTAAAATGACAATATTTTCAAGTTTGATAAAACCTTTGATAAAATTGAACTTTAATTATTTGCACTTAATAATTTTTATTTTCTATGAGCAGTAAATCTAAATCTTAAAAGATTTGTTATAAAAAACTTAAGATACGAAATGTGTGTTGTTTTTCCTTATTTTGACAATAGGAATATCCCAGACTCGTTTATTCATCAAAACTGGTGGCAATAACCTCGAATTTTCCGCAAAATCAAGGTTTTCAGCGCGATCTTGTTTATCAAAACCATACGGTTCTTCATCCCGGATACAAGAATGAATATTTCGATATTCTACATTTCAGGGAACTGATAAAGTAGGACAGTTTGTTTACATTCACAGCCACGCGCTGACGCAACTTGAGTCTGTTTTTCGAAACCCAAGTTATACTTACTTATGTATCTTGCTTTGCAACAATTTCACCTTTTTAGATTTATTTCTTTACTTATTTATTGGTCAAAATAACTAACTTGCTAACATAAAACATTCCAACACACAAGTAATCTGTTGTAAGAAATAAAAGTTATACAATAAAACCTGGTTAACTGGGACCTGAATAAGTGAAAAGCTCCTAATGACTGATACACTTTTGTATCGAATTACCTCTATAACTGAGAATTATAATAATAACCTCATTATCTGACATTTATTTTTGATAATTTTTCTAAATTTACCTCTATACTTAACTGAAACAAAAAGCTTAATAGCCCATGTAATTGAGACAACATTTTTTTTCCAACTTTAATACATAAGTCCTCGTCTTTGAGTAGAATTTTTAGTTTTATAGTAATCGCCGACCTCAATAAACAAATCTTTTTTTATGAAGACCTCTAAAGTGAGATTTTAAGTACACACGTCTTTATCTCACTGGCGATTTGGTGAATTTTCATAGAACTTATTGACTTATTTAAACGATTAATTGGTTAGTTTTAACCTTTGTAAGTGAGAACCTCTTTAAATGAGATACCTAATTATAATCTTTATACTCTTTAATTGGGAAACTGGGTAAGTGATAAACTTTTAACTTTTAAGTTATATGTAGGTAGCAAAAAAAACTTACCAAGTACGAATCGGAATTGCCATCCGAGTCTTCCGTTACATACATACAAGTACTTACTATATAGTCTCATTTTTGTAACTAAAAAAATAATTTTCATTGTACATGAAAACGAAACTACATGCCGGGAAAGTATTTTTTGTCTTTTTATTTCCTTGTAGAAGAAGGGGGTCAAAAACATGTGACTTACAGCGAAAACAGTCGTATCTTTTTTAAATATCAAGGAGGTAGCTTGATTTTAGCAACTATAAGTGGCCGTAGCTTTAAGAGTATAGTTATAATTGCAACTCGATATCTCTACGCGTTCCTGAAAAAAAAGATCGTGACAGACGGACGAACGGACAACAAATAAATTTTGTAAGGGTTCTGGTTTTTTTCTTTTCAGGTACGGAACCCTAAATACTAAGTTAGATTATTTGAAATCATTAAATTCTACCCTGTTTCATTCGTCATTGTTTTTCTCACGCTGATTCATAGCCTGGCCAGAATGAGCGCTGGTCTCTTGTGTCCTCATTTTTTGCAGCAAACAACTTCGGAGGGCATTACCCTTTCCCTCTCTCTTTGGAAAACACCTAGAGAGGCCGCGCGGCCCCAAAATCATTTCAACTCTCTGACATAGAAAACTTGTACAATATACACACAACACATATATAACCTTTGTTATCTCGTTACGTCAGAAACATTGATTTTAATTTTCATTGTTATGAATAATATTTATCCTTTATAGCTTTTAAAACGAGCAGCGATCACATTTTTTTTGTTTATTAAGTAATTCATCAACATTGCCAGAAGAACCATTTCTTTATGTTCGGTACACTACGTCAGAGGCTTGCCAGGTAGCAGTTTAATAACTCTGACTTTTTGTATTTTAATAATAATCATAATATTTAGTGTATAAGAAAAGATAAGAAACATTATGTTCGAAGTGTTGAAGATTCACTTGAGTCTGTAATAAAAATGACTGTAGTGTCAGATGAGGCACAATAACTTAACCCTACATTTCTTATGCAACCCATGAAACTGACGCTATTTTCAAATAGGTGATTGCGGTCGCAAATACAAACGGAAAGTAATCAGCACAACCAACACTAGAATGGCCATTCTATTTGAGGTCCAAGGACCTTAGCCTAGACATTGGTGCTAGGCGGCGCGGTCATCGGCCCTCCCCTCCCCGCGGCGTGACCTCTTTTCGCCAACAACTTCATCATGCCAGCACCGACAATATACAAACCGGCTTTAAAACATGACTGGCTTATCTAATATTCTACTGAGAATGCGTATTCAAAATCTCTACCAAGATACATTTATTTAACTGAAATATTTTTTAATAATTACGATTTGCATTCATCACAGATAGATATATATTTTTTTATTCTTATTGTTGTTTGAAAAATATCAGGAAACCTAATATTTTCTTAGTTTGCACAACTATTACTCATCACAATAAAACAATTTTAAACGGATTTTAGTTGTGTTTATTTTAGATTTTAAAATTACTACGTTTTGAGCTCTTTACAGAGCTTGTGGTCACGGATGATAAGGTGTTAGACGTCATTATTAAGAATATAAACTATTTTTGTTCTACCTGTCATACAGTATGGATATGATCCACGGTGCTGAAGCCTTTACGAAATCCGCCCAGTTCCAGTGGTTGGAAGGCGACAAACCTTAATGCCAAACGATTTGTAACGACTCTCAAGAACAACTTATAGACGTGGCTCAGAAGTGTGATCGGCCTATAGTTTTTGAGGTGCATATTGTCTCCTTTCTTGAAAAACAACGCCACAACACCCCTGCTCCACGCCTTCGGGGTTGTCCTATAACGAATTTGAATAGCCTTTTCAGCTCCTCGAGGACAGGCTTTCTAAGTACTTCAAAGCCCTTCCCAATCACATCAACTTGGACGCCGCTGATTACACAGCGGAGGAACCAGATCCAACATACTGTAAGATCTGCTACATAAGATACGGTTTCAGCATTCTGCGTGGATCCAGGACGTTACGCTACGCTAGGCAATTAAGAAGTAGATGGCGGTAGAACATAAATTATTAATAATAATAATAATATCATCCGTGACCACGAGCTCTGTAAAGAGGAATTGTAAAATCCGAAATACACACAACTAAAATCGGTTTAAAATTGTTTTCTTGTGATCAGGAAACCACTCGATAGCTCCATGAAGATCTTAAATTTAATGGTAAGAGCAAGCCCCGGAGAGATTCAGCATATTTTTCCCTAAACACAACCTCGTACTAACCGATGCAATTGAAAAGCAAGTAGGTATTTTATTCACCTCCTAAGGAACACCTCTTATACTTTTTTTCTGGCGTAGGTACTAACAATTTTCCAGCAGTCAACAATAACACTAGATTTTTATCTAAGTACACTTGCAATCACAAGCCAATCACGTATTTCCGTGCGGGCATTGGATCCCAATATTGCACAATATGGTTTAATTGGCGCTCAACAATTATCGCGCTCGCCCGATTTGGCTGTTTCTACTGTGCTCCGAAAACGAGGTTTCCAATATATAAAATTTGCGTTGTTACTTCTATAGGTATATAATGTAGGGGTGTACATATTATAACGTTCAAAGTTGACCTGCACATCAGGCCATTCAGCCTGTCATTTCGGTAGCATGTGATAGGTAGGTTGGTATTTATGTTTGAAAGCCTTACTAAATTACCTCTAACAATGGCAGGATCAAGTCTGAAAATTTACTTAAACTTGTGTCTGTGGTAATACTTACTTGCACATTGAACGTCGTACTTTTTAATTAGAACTTATAGTTTTTTTTACACCTACGACTCAAAAAAGCATCATTCGCACTCTTAGTAAAATAACGACTTAAATCAAAATTTGGCCAAAATGAGTTTTTGTGAAAAACTGACTTATTAGAGCAGGGCCCACAACATAGACTTTAAAATACAACCCTATCTCTTACACAATAAGATTCAAAATAAGATGAGTCTATATCTTTCCCGCCCCGAACTCCTATCTTTTCAGTCAAATAATGACCGATTTAGTCTTGCGTCTGCGGCTGCATGCAACGTTTTTGTGAAAAAACGACTGATTTAGAAATGAGCCGTTGTTTTATCAAAAGTTTAGGCGAGTGTAATTGAAAAGTTTTTATAAAAGAATGACCGATGTAGTGTTTGGTCTTTGTTTTACAAAATACCTGCGATGTTTGCTTGACTCATTTTGAATTAGGTCTGTATTTTACGAAAATTTTGGAAAAGCTCACTGACCCATTTGGAGATAAGACTGTATTGTTTTGAAAAAAATTATATTTATATGACTTAACTGAAATTAGGTCTTTGTTGTATTTCTAATGATAAAAATTTCTGGTAACATTTTAAGTTGAGTCTTTGTTTCAGCAAAAATAATAAAATTACTTCGGTATTATTTCAAATTTGACCTGTATTTGACTGATATCATAACATAATTTAACGTATTAACTTGGTGTCTCACTTCGCATTTTATCTTAATCTTGAGGTTTTGTACCGAAAGCTATTTACAAATAGGTTTAACGTTTTACTACTCTTGAAATTCAACGAAGTTTCTATATTTTTAGTACATTAATTTAATCCTCCGACTGAAAAGTAATCATATTGAACCATATTTGGAATCATTGGCACCTCGATTGCTGCCGTCAAACTCGACGATGAAACCAAGGCTAAATGTGTACCAACTCGGTCTCATCTCCAGCCGCATACCGTAGAGTTCGCCTTGAATCACTACCTCACACGTCTATCGTTTGAAGTGTTTACTACTGAACGTTCTACATAGAAAAGCACTGAATACCGCCATTTATCTCTTAAACCACTCAAATTTACCTCGTCCATCACATCATAAGCCAAATAAGTGAGTACTAACAGGACCAGCAGATGGATTAAAATCTTGTCACATTGCAGACTGAATGGGTAGGGAAACTTAAAAAAAATAGCACACGACACGCTACCAAGGTGCCACCTTAACTACAGTTACACAATAAATCTCCTACTAAGAACACGTTTTCGTCGACTAGACGGCTAAATCAGCACGTCGCTTGTCATGACGCCATTATCATGCGAAATAACATGGCTGCCATCGTCATCAAAGAGCATGCCGCAAGCCGATCTCCGTAAGACAGATAGTCACACTGTGCTCACCTAGTTAAAAGACGGTGCAAGGTGTTAAGATCCATACGTTTCGCACGGTATATTGGCAATACAATATGTTGGGAATATTACAAAACGACAGATACCAACTAAATTCAAAGTCACCAATGAAGCCCGAAATGTTTGCGACAAATTTGACTTACAATATCGGTAGTGCTAGTGTCATTATCCGCTATTCCAACATAGCCCACCGAGAAGCCCGCACCTGAAACATCCTGAGCCAAACACGGGCGAGAAAGGACATAACCTATTTCTCACTCAGCAAAGCACTCCTCAATTTGATCCTCCTCCTGATTGATTTTCCAAGGCCAGAGTTTACCACGTTCTACAGTCAATCGAAAACTTTTTCAAAACCAGCATTGTCATTTGTCTATAATGGTAGGCTCGGCCCATCAGCGAACTATTCAGATACAAGAAGTAGTATTCGTTTCCGCTTATAGAAGCCCGGCTCTGCCTACTTGCCATTTAGGATCGACGGGGTCATCAAATTGAAAACGAAACTTAATGATGCATCTACCATGGAAGCTAGCTCTAGCTCTAGAAGAATAGGCGACCACAGTCATCGACGGCAATCGTGTGGCACCCCTTTTCAAGCGGGTGTTACACCGTCAGCTTCATCACGCGAACCTCGACACGAATATCAATGATATAAACGAACGCTGAGCTCGTTAATTATTATTGTTATCTATGGCTGTGCCTATGACTGACGACGCGTTTCCCGCTTCACCGCTACTTTTTTTGAAAAATAAGTAAGACGTCTCACCGCAGTTAGCTACAGTATACCATCCACCTCCTCGTCTGGAGCAACGTCATTGTGCACTTTCATATAAGTCTATTTTGAGTCCCTTATTGTCACGCTATTCATCTGGCTCAGCACGCACGCCGTGTATTTTTTGGCATCGCCGCATCGCTCACTAGGCCTGGCGCTCCATAATATGGAAAAAAGTTGGTCCAATATCCACCGAATTACAAGGAACCGCCAGAGAACTCCACCAAGCTATCAACAGTATAATACAGAAGACAGCTACGATCAAAATAACAGCTTGTGTTTCACACCCTCTTAATGTCAGGGCCTGGAAAAGCCTAGTGAGTGTTAAGACAGCCCTGTGCAGCTCACTACCGGGCGATCACTTTCAAAAGGAAGTACTCCACACTCTGATCACTGAAATGAAGTTTATGGTCAACAGCAAACCTCTAACGCACAACTCCATCAACCTAAACAAGCTAAAGTCATTACTCACAATCACTTTGGTACTATTGAGTGTCCTCGTACACGACTCGCTTGTCGTCCCTTTGATAATCATAACCTCATCGAGAAAAACACATAAAGAACGTCGCAGTGCCATGCCGATGTATATTTCACCCAAATACTCAATATTAATATCTATTGATGGAGCCCCATGTCAAGCCGCAATGAAAGTCAACAACATCGTGCAGATCGTGGACAACACTCTACCATAAAACACCTGAATTATGGTAATTGGCCACGCGGACGAGCCATCGCTACGTATCACGAAACAGACAGCAGCGTGAGGAGGTGGACATCAGAATAAAAGAGAGCATCTGAACTCTAGCAACTAATAAGTAACATCGGGTAGAAGCGCTGCCGACCAAACCACACTAGCGTACAAATATTGTTTAGTTTAATTTTCTCATTTTCACTTAATTTTCCTTGTAAAAGCCGTCTCCGTTGCAATAAGAACAGCCACCGCACCATTTATAGCGACCGCGGCGCATCTAAGTTACATTTAAAAACGTTTATTCAAAGGGTTCATTGGGTCATTTGTCGACTCAGTGTCCCATTATGAATGACAGAAGAAAAATTTATCTTAATAGTTTCATTGTAATAGGACTGTGTTCTGTTGACCATTTGCTAGTCGCTATATCGCGATTTGAATTTGAGTCACATGTTTAAGTTATAGACTTATTTTTAAATAAACTGTATTTTCTTTTAGCTTTTTTGTAAAACAGTGACTTAATTTAAAATGAGTCGGAGATCTTCATGTTTGATTTGGTAAAGCAAAGACCGATTTTAACTTAGGTCAATATTTTTTTTAAATTTTTCATGAAATAATGACGCAATTCTAAAGGGTTACAAATAATTAACTTTTTTTAATTAATAGATGTGAATATTTGTGTAAATTTTAATGCATTTAAAAGAACATTTTCTTAGGATTAGTTAGGTGGTTCAAGTTTCATCCTTTGCCTTTTACTTTTAATTCTACAGCCATTTAAAAAATATTCTGTTTATTCAACAAACGTTTTTCATCGATACCCAAAAATTTGTGTTTTTGGATTAGGTCGTTATTTTATTAAGAGTGCGATTTGGTTTTAAAAACTTAGCGTTTTTTTTACACTTCAGCTGTTTTTATTTGCGGCAATTCCATGGTTCTTATTTGCGGAAAAAAATGATAGACGTAGGTGTCTTAAATGGAAGGGAAAGAGTAACTAACATACTCTTTTTAAAGCGATAGGGAACTACCCCGCGATTTGCTCCAGTTGTTACCGATTAAGTTTTTCCATTGCTCTTCTGGCTAAGCCAAGTTTACAGTTAGCCCTCAACTTGTTGCCAAGTTATGGTGTGTTATAAAAAATTATATCGTAAAATTGATTAAAGTGTAGCGGATGTAATCGCAGAGTTTGATGGTTGGCTACAAGATACTTAGAAACAGTTTATTCTGCAAAATGTTATTACATAACATAAAAATATATCAGTGAATTATGTAGCACTTACACTGCATGGAGGCGCATTGCAATTTCCGTTGCGTTGTCATTTTGACTGACTATATTATGGCATAATACAGCGAAGAAGAGAAGACTCAACGCGTCGTGTGACCGCAGGGTGAACCAGCTCTGCGAAAGCTGATAAGGTAAAAATATCAAGAAGATCTGACTTCACAATAAAAACAGGTTTCACTCTGGGAAAACCCACAAAACTAGGTACCTACCGTACGATATTAATAAAACTCTTTTCATGTATTTAAATTAGTGTATCTTAGAGATTGAACGGTAAGGATCACTGTAAACTTAATCTAATTACATTTTTCAACGCGAATTCAGAACATGGGAAAGAAATCAGACAAGTGCGTGTCAGACTCGCCCGCCAAAAGTTTCGTAACAGTAAATCAAGCTCTTCATATGATACCTACCCCATATGAACTACAAGCCTTAATATTAAAATTTGGTCCTTTTGGCCCCTTAAAAACCTAATAAAAATGTATTTTTTTTCTTTAAATTGCGACTTGCTTGCTGAAAGTTCTAGGTCCACGGCATGTACTCTATGAATTTTGAGTTCCTTGACATGATTAAAAACTAGAAGCTTATTTTTACAACTACAAGTGGCGAAAGATATGAGGGAGTAAGGTGGTTTTTATTTCAACTAGAGAGGTATTGCCAAACGGACGGACTGACAAAGTTTTTTTTTTATTTTTTATTATTGAAGGTAAGTAAGTTACAAACAAAAAACTTATCTACTATTCCTCGCCAAACTGAAACAGTTTGTTGGCGAGACGCGCTTATTAACACTATTATATATCTATAACCTACCAGACAGCACCCACTAACTATTCAAACAGCTCAATCGTACCTAACTAAGACGTAATTATTATACCTATCTATTTATAATAATGGCATGAGAATGCCAGCTTGATCTTGTGGATCATCACTGACATTGAGTAATGCATTTTTCAGTTTTATTTGAGCGTAGTTAAACTTAACTTAGGAGTTTGTCTAAGTATACTTAATTTATTAAATACTTTGGGTACAATCACAGATTACACTCTTTTTCGTTTTTAAATCCAATGATCCCATGAATAATTTTTTTTATTTTGATTTACGGTACCCTAAAAATCAAGATCACTTTTAAATTAGCAGTATTTTGCTCAAAGTAAGTGATTCCCACGGGTTTGGTATTGGTATTGATTGAATTTATGCGAACCGACCATAACCGTTTTGTGTTTTAATTATCGACACACATCAATTTCAAGGATCTACTTACTACCTACAGTTAAGTAATTTAAAAAAACTGTCGTACGATACCTGTGAAATTATAACGACCCGATTCCCATGTGGCTGATTACATTTATGATCGTGGAACCACAAACTTTTCCGGGTGAGCCCTTGCTACCCGCAAATCAATCAGGTGTAGGTTTCAATGCTCCGGAGCTGTCGTCCTCAAAATTAAGATATTTTATGAAATTAAATAAAGTATTTTCGTGCAGTAATAGAAGTTTATGCAACTATCATCCTTACGGAAGAAGATGATGAAATCACAGTAGCCACTGCTGCAGCCATTGCGAGTAAATCACACTCCACAAGCTCCTCAAGCAACCGACGCCCCCGCCGGTGGGGGCGCGAAGGTCCCTCATTTGCTCCCCACTTTGGGAACTACAGGCACGTGCCGGGTAGATTCAGTCCAACACGTTCTTCCCAGAACAACTCGTAAGCTCAATTGAGCTGGTTGTTTGAACAACCACAAACTTTTCCGGGTGAGCTCCTGCTCCCCACCATATAGTCAGGTGTAGATTAAAAGCCCCGGGGCTTATATCATAGGGTCCACAACTAAAAAAAATGCAACTGTCATATAATGGGGTGATGGGGTAAGTGGAACAGGGGAGATTCGAATGCGAGTGTCTCAGCTACGCCTCGTATGATAATAGTTTGACACGAGCATTCTAATGCCTTATTATAGCAGTTGCATACACTATTTTATCTACACTCTAAAAAAAATATTGTTAACACTTTTCCAAACGTAAGCACCGGCGATTGCAAGGCCCGATAAAAGGTCAAATTCAACAAGAACGTTATGGTTATAAATGATTTTTCTAAAATTCTATACTTTAGCAGTTGTTCAGATGTGGAGTCTAAATAATAACTTAACTAAACAACTGAACAACATCTAAACAACGTCAAAACAACAACTGAACAACATCTGGACAACATCGGAACAACATTGGAACTACTGATATAATACAACTGCATTACGCAGTAATATCTGTGGCATTACGCGTCTGTAATTTCTATGAAACTGTAATTTCTATAGGCAGAATGCATAAAGCAGGTCTTTATACAACTGTTTTCGAATTCATAATTCGAACAATATGAGACGAGTGTAGACAAAAAACATTAGGTGCTTTATTTAACCCCCGCACTGCGTAACACTGGTAAAAACTTACAATACCTATCAACAATTTTACTTACAAAGTATGTTTTCTACACTAATATTATAAAGAGGAAAGATTTGATTGTTTGTTTGTTTGTTTGTTTGTTTGTTTGCATCGAATAGGCTCCGAAACTACTGGCCCGATTTTAAAAATTTTTTCACCATTAGAATCCTACATTATTCCTGATGAACATAGGCTATATTTTATACGAGAAAAAAATAGGGATCCGCGTGAAAATTTCGATAATGTAACCCAACGTGTGAAAAATTTACCAAAAAAATATCTTATATCGCGTACGCTGTGGAAATTATTGACAATAGAGCAAAGTGATGTACTACAGTTTTATAGAGGACATCAATATCTATAATAATGTCCGCGATACCATATGTCTAACTATTACAGTTATGCCACAATAACTACTTTTTCATTTAAAAATGTACCAACTACGCCACATTATTCGTACCAGTGTAATAATTACATTTAATCATTACTGTATTAAAGGGTGTCAGGGATAGCCCTCAGAATACTAATAGGGTACATGCAGACCATGAAACTGAACAACTTTCCCCTAGGAACATATTTCAGGAAACGTAAAAAAACTGACTTCCTATAGTGAATGCAGTCAGCTGATTGTGATTTTGTATGAAAGGTATTTTTTTTGGCGTTTCCTGACATATGTTTCAAGGGGAAAGTTGTCCAGTTTTATGTTTCATGCACCCGGAACCTATCAGTATTCGAAGGGCTGTCCCTTACTCGGTATAAAAAGACGACAAAAAACATAAATAATGCATTTAAAAAATCTACACTAAAATAATACATACATACACATGTCACGCCTATTATCCCTTGCGGGGTAGGCAGAGCGTAAACGGCCGCAAAAACGGACATTTTCGCCACGTCTGACATATGTTTGAGGGTCATTCGGAAAATTGTGTATCGCCATAGTGACAGGTTGTCAGCCCATCGCCTAAAATACAATACACACCCTCAAGTCCCTTAGTCGCCTCCAACGACACTCACGGGAAAGAAATCGGGTGATGCTATTCTAAGCCGGCATCACACTAAAATAATAATTTTTTAATCTACACTAATATTAGAAACAGGATTTTATTTATTGTTTGTTTGAATTGAATAGGCTCCAAAACTACTGGATCGATTTAAAAAAATATTTTATGGTTAATTGAAATTGAAATTTTTTATTCAATGTAGGATAGTATTATCATATCACTTATTGACGTCATGAACCGTCATTCTAAAAAAATAAATTTGTATCACACAATTTTCTTATTTTATTACAATTTTGTAATGACCTAATAGAAAACTGGCTCTATCGGGATAAAAAAAATAAAAATAAAGGCATTGCCATGGGGCTGGCCAGGTTAATCACACGGTATGTAACTTTACGCCACCACCATCTGAAAACGATATTAGTTTCAAATTGAAGTCAAGATTTTTAGAATCCTACATTATCCCTGATGAACATACATACATACATACATAAATCACGCCTATATCCCTTACGGGGTAGGCAGAGCGTTAACGGCCGTAAAACGGATATTAACACCACGTCTGACAAAAGTTTGAGGGTCAATCAGATAGCTGTGTATCACTATAGTGACAGGTTGTCAGCCTATCGCCTAAAATTGCAATACACACCCTCTAGTCCCTTAGTCGCCTCTTACGACACCCATGAGTAAGAAATGGGGTGATGCTATTCTAGGCCGGCATCACACGGTAATAGGCCGGCATCACACGGTAAATGAACTTAGCACTGATGAACATAGGCTATATTAAACTGTCTTATTCCCGGGGGGAAATTGTTAGCGGCGGGTGAAACCGCTGGGCGGGCTGCTAGTCCATTTCTATTTTCCTAACACCGGTTTGTTATCGGTTCCAACGCAAGGTATCTGTGCGGTAGTGAAAACGCGAGCGATGCGGGCGCCCCCACGCGCCGCAGGAAGTGCCTGAATCGTATGCAGATAGGTACAGCTGTGAATAACACTGCCGTAATAAATGAATTGGATAAGTACGTGATGTGCGTTTATATGAAACAAATTATGCTCTATTAAATAGTTTTGCTTCTGGTAGAAACATTTACGGACAAGATTTATTTTATAACAAATATTTTTATTTATTTAAATAAAAATATATAAATTATATCACACACACATATCACGCCTATAATCCCTTGAGGGGTATGCAGAGCGCAAACGGCCGCAAATAACGGACATTTACGCCATGTCTGACAAATATATTTGAGGGTCATTCGGAAAATTGTGATTCGGAAATTAAAGACTTCTACGTGTTAGGTAAGTACCGAAACAATCTTGGAGAATTTGCATGTTAATACTGATACTGTTTGCGGTTTACAAATAATAATTACCCACACTGTGAGTCTTTCAATAAATATGTGAGTTCAACAATCAACATTATTCTGGGTAATTTAGGGTTCCGCTTCTTCTCGTTGGCGTTAGATGTGCGCCGGCCTTATATACGCCGGTGTCTGGCCGGACGATGACTGGCCATTTCCGCCAGCGCACTTGAGGTGGACGTGCCGTGCCTTCATCTCAGCCTTAATGCGAGTGTGACCTATTTTATAGGGAAAATTTATTGATTTTTGTTGTCCCTTGTCTGAGCGTTTGACTGACTAACTGCTAAGCGTTTTTATTTCTAATCTTGAAACAACATGTCTTTAAAGGTTAATATTGACTAAAATCAACTTGCAACGTTTTTTGAACGCTGGTGTCAGAGTTTTAACCCGCCTACTAGGTATTTACTACGCGCATGCCGCAACGTCTTATCTATCTATGTTGCGTTTAGACGATTACCTACGTACAATTTATACAAAGTCATATAGCAGTACTTATAGCAAGATAGTCAAAATCGGGATAAAATCAAGTTTTTTTTTCGTACACTCAACAGCACATGTTCTGTATATGCACATATACTGGCCTGATGGCGTGGCGGATAGTATCTCTACCTGCTACGCCGAGGGTCGTGGGTTTGATGCTCCACAAGACACAAATATTTGTCAAATAATTTTTCGGATATTTGTGTTTAGTTTGGGTATTTTCCATGTATAGTATGTGTTTATTTACGAAAAGAAACCCATATAAGTGTTTATTTCAGCTATTTAGTTCCCATAGTACAAGCTTTGCTTAGTTTGGGGCTTGATAGCGCTGTGTTCATAGTCCAGGATATTTATTTATTCTGTTGTAATTTGCCTTAAAAACTTCAACAGCCAATAATAGATTTATGATTATATAGCATATTACGGGGGTAGGTAGACAAAAAAGTATTGGGAACTTTTTACGTTTCAGTTTCAATTTATATCACAAATTAAAATTTTAAATTAAAATTTTAGGTACATTATAAATTATTTATTACATTATATTATAATAGATAGGTACGTCAATTTCTTATGTTGTTTATAGTGTGTGGTGTGTGAGTGCGTTTAGAGCAATTTTCACCTAAATTGATGTTTTGATACAGTCAATAATTGTTTACTACGTGGTAAAGGCAGGTTTTGCATCATCAATTAACATGCTACTAATTGTGGATCGAAACTGAACGTTCTAGAAATAGTAAGCATCAATTTACTGAAAATCTTGTAAGTACCTTTTATACCTAGGTATTTTTTATATTACGGATCTACCTGGCATCTCATTTAGTTATTGATAGCTAGGTAGGTACTAGAGAGAGTGTGTAGTATCTTAGCTGGTAATATCTGTAGTAAAAAATAATAATATTTAACACATATAAACAGAAGCACAAAATGTATTTAACCCGAAAGTTTGACAACATTACACTGATGAAATAAACAAGATGGGTATATTTTCTTTTCAAATCCACATTTCTATAAAAATCACTAGTGACAATCATAATATTTAATGGTACCTACTTAAAGAACGTTAGTAATAATCATCTGTTCATAGATCAGTAAGTAGGTGGGTGAGTAGCACTTTCAATATGCCCAATATTAAACCTACTTACACGTTGCAATACAAAATTTTACTTCAGAATAATACAGCTTTATAAATATTACCTGCAAATACTTCATGAGTTGAACAAGCCCATGAAACTGAACAACTTGTCCCAAGAAATATAGGTCAGACAATGAAACAGAGTTTTGACTTCACACACAAAATGTTTCAGCCGACCGGCTCAATTTGTATGAGAGGTCCAAATGTATTTTTTATATTTTGACTTGTGTTCCTGAGGAAAAGTTGTTAAATTCACGTTTTCAGTATCTCTGAAAGAGAGGTTGATCGTTCATTTGATTACTGACACAAAAAAAAGATTTTTAAAAGCATTGAAAGTAATTCACAGTATTTTAGAACAATAAAATGGTGGCGGTGAATGGTCACCACCCAGCATCACGTCATCATCAACCAACAACGGTCGTTACCACCAAATCCCTTAAGAGGTCATTGCCACGGCTGTCAATGGCCCGAAGTTCACTCTATCAAATATTGTGCAACTACGGAAAAGTTATAGAGTTAGGATAGAGGTACATGTGTGGGTATGACTAACAACCATAAACTACTGACTGCTCTTTAACGATATGGTAGGATATTAGGAAAGATCCAAAAAAAAGAATTGAAATATTTAGGAGATAACCTTAACTAGTAAGCTTATAGATTGTAAACTTAAAGCGACGGGGAAAATATAAAATTATGTGTAGAGTGTGACGGTCTTGCCTGATCCTAATATAAACAAAAAATTTGGTGCATTTGCTAAGCTTTTACTGAGGAAACTGTAAGTAAACGAAGAGGTTAGTGTCCTATTCGGGTTACTGACAACAAGAGAAAAGTGATGTATTTAGTGTGCTAGCTTGACTTGGCTCTGATTCTTCCAATCATTGGTAGAAACAAAAAATAAGGCACATAAGTACTTCAGTAACATTGTAGACATTTGCAAGATGTATACCTATAGATCAAGTGCTTGTTAATCATGTGACCGCTCTTGCACTCGACGAACACGTCATTTATTCGATTTTAAATTCAAAATAGAGCATTGCACAAAGTATTGTAAAAAAACACAATGGTTGTGAACAATACTATCAACTTGCACCCTTTGACATTACACTGACCCATCAGTTACGAAATTATCTGCTGCAAGTATGAGTAATTCATTAACAAACTTATATTAATTCTAAAACAATTGAGAGTGTTTCTGAGCTATTTCAATGATTTTCTAAAGAAGCAAAGGAAACAGGAATTCTCATTTAATGCATGCTAAAGTTTTGCTTGATTAGCATAGTCTATGAAATCAATAAAGGATCTAACGACAGTTTTGGAAAATGTGAGTACTTGAGTTGTAATTTCTTTAAGATACTGAGTAGTTAAAATTTTGGTATGGACGTTCCTGATTGAATTGAGTCCAATGTTAAGTAGGTAATCTAACTTGGGACTTAATAATAATAATATAATATATCATTTATTTCAGACTTATGAAATCTGAAATACTTGAGGCAGGTAAGTATATTGTTCAGTAGATATATTATATAAATAATTAATTGAACCTGCCTGCACTTGAAAGTTTTGCTAGTTTTCAAAAATTGAATTGATTAAAATGCAATGTATGTAGTTATGTTTTGTTAACTTAGTGATCACAATAACATGTTTGTTTTTCTCGACAGTACGTTTTGTATCCAAACGTACTAGAAGAAAATAGCTATAGATCTTTTTTTCTTAAAGCCGCCACTAAATTTCCACGCTAACCGAGTCACGATTCCAATGACCCAAGCTAGCAACAAGCGACAAAATAGGTAGGTACACATTCACAATATTATGTATCAACAAAATTAGCGTCTCGAATGGAGTGACACCGAAACCGAGCCAACCCGGCCGCGGCATTCGAAAAGAGGGCACTCATGAATATTGATGTACTTGTTTGTAATAGGCGAGTGTCTCGGTTTGCACCTAAGATACATCTATGGTCATACGCTAGCCCAGACAAGGCTTTTATTTTGTTACAGGTTTTGTATGCAAGAATATGAGTTAGGGGTGGGATGGGAGCAGCTTGCTTGGACTGGAATTCTAGCTTTATAAAGCGGAAGCCCGACGCTCGGATGGCATAAGATCTGCTGTAGGGAAGAGTTATATGCAAACAGGCAATAAATAAGAAGCCTATGTGTAACAGTAGGCTAGTAAAGGTATACTTAATAGATAGAAAGTTGTGGTACTTGGGAATGGAAAAAGGTGGCAAAGCATTAACATAATAAAAATGGATATTTGTTTTGCGTTTCAAAAACTTACTCAGTTCTTTTTCAATACAAGCACTACGTAGATATATGTAGGTACTGCTTTTTCCAAAAATAGAGTCTGACTCTGCACAACCTTAATTTATAAGAACAAGATAAACCAATATTTTGTAGGCACCTGGTTATTAACTCCAGTTGGACCCTTTAAAGACCGATTGCCTGAGCAGTTTTTTTTATTAAGGCACGGGATATTTTTTTGGTCGAGTAATATAGAGCATTAATCTCCTTATTGACTGGGGTATTTGTTATCAAGATAAACCCCATCAATTAGGGTTATGGACAAGTAAAAAGTTGATTTGAACTACGAAAGCGTGCCAGTTTTAAATATATTTATTAACATACTAGCGGCCCGCCCAGCGGTTTCACCCGCTGCTAATTGATTTTCCACGGGAAACAGACCTTCTCCCGACATAAATCATACATAAAAACCTTCCTCTTGAATCACTCTATCTTTAAAAAAAAACTTTATCCAGATTAACAACAAAAAAATCTTTTCTGTTTTCCTTTAGGTCAAACATAGTAGAATCATCTAGGCAAACTAACTGGACAAATGTAAGTAGGTACCTAACCGCTTTTTCTTTTTTGGTAGGACTCTACGAATTAAATTAACTCTTATCTAACTACCTAACCTAACTTGATAAGTTACTCACCTGAAAGAGTTTACCTCACCGGAAAAATAAAGATAAATTATGCACAAGTATTTTTCAAAAAGCCAATATCTGAACCACGCTAATTAGTCCCGCAAGGCAGCAAAATTGACTGAAGCTCATTTAGTTATACTTTTAAGCCTAAGAGATACTTTTAGCAATGGCAATACATTTAGTAAATTTCTTAAGCAGGCAGACATACCAAGTAAAGGCAGGTGATACGCTGTCAAGCCACCGATAGAGTAGGTAGCAACCTGCCCCCAAATTTGCGATGGAATCTCAAATCAAAACACCTGCAACGACGATGATTAAAATTGCTGAACATATTGAGTGCCGTCACGAAACAAGCCAATTAATTAAGTGCAGGCCTTAAACTTTTTAAGTTATAATGGGCAAATTTCGAAGGAAGAAGAAATTTCAACCGGCTGATTCTGACAGTTTCAAGTTGCTGATTCTATTGAGTGATTTTGTTGACAAACTGCTTCGGTATCAATATTATAGGTACCTATAAATAGTAGTAGTATATTCTATTTATTTTTTAGGTCAGAGCTGTGCGTAGATTATAGAGCTATTCGTATATTTCGCTAACTAAGAAAAACTTTTAGGCTTTTGTACCAAGCCCACTTAGGTACCAACTACCACCACACATTCCACGACACGATATAAAAATCATGATATTATTTTCGCATTTCAGCAATTGTCTATTAAATTACTGGAGTATCTTTATAATTTTTCGAAAATTGCCTAGATGCAGACTTCCATAAGCACAAACGCCTAATTATTGCAACATGTTTATATTTCTAAATTAATGATTTTTATCATTCTACTTATCTCCTTTCATTCTGTATAATTGTTTTTGTTTATTGCCAATTTCGTATGAGGATGGCTGTAGCAGGTGCGTAGTAATTAAATTCACATGTCAGTTTTTATAAAGGTCTCTCTCAGTTTTAGAAAGACGTGACAAATTTTACTTGTTAGAGAGTTATTCGTAATTGCTTTAATGTGTGATCGTTAACTTAAATTTGTTTTGAAAAGAACGCAGACATTATTGAGCAATATTTTAAGTAGCTCACAGCATAGCTAGGTACTAAACTATTTATCAATAAGGCTTGCAATAAAATATTAAGAAATTCAACTATTTATCAATAAAACTTGGTATCACATAAAATTCTACAACATTTTAATACTTCAACAGCACATTCCACTCGGAAATCGAATACCAGCCCATCCCAAGGCGGTCCAATGAGGTTAGAAACAAGTTTCATCCGTGGGCAATTTCGTAACATTTTGCCTCCGTGAGGTCTGTGTCTCGGTCAGGGCCAGAGAGGGCAGAGGCGTGCGGGGGCGCAGAAGAGGAAAATAGGGGGTGAAGAGGTTGGAGGGGGGGCTGCACTGGCGCAGAGCGGAACGCTAGATCGTGCTGCACCGCCGAGCGCGACCGCTAAACTCGCGGCTCTTGAGTTGCAACATCGCACGCTTTTTGTTACGTCTTTCTATCACCCTTCGTGATTCTCTTACTTACAGATTCTAAATTAAGTACGGACGGATGGACGATCGATCCATTTTAATAGCCTCTACATTTGCTTACTTACATATATCACGCCTCTATCCCTTGCGGGGCAGGCAGAGCGTAAACGGCCGTAAAAACGAACATTTACACCACGTCAGACAAACATTTTGAGGATCGTTCAAAAAAATTGTGTTTCGCCATATTGACAGCATAGATTTCGCTTATACGTATATTATCGTTTAAACAAGAAGATGGGTAGGCTAATGCGTAATATTTCATAACTTTAACGTTATCATCAGGGACCTACTTACTTACCATCAAACAAAGAACACCTCCGGCCAGATGGACTGATGACTTAAAGAAGGCGGCTGGTAGCGACCGGATGGCGAAAACGGGAGATCGTACCCTGGGGGAGCCCTAAGTCCAGCAGTGGACTGATATAGGTTGATGTGTGTATGTAAACAAAGAACAAGCAAAACTTGACAACGACGACGCATCTTTACATCTGCAACATGTAACTGGCGAGCCCAGTGCCATACATGCCGAGCCGGCAACCAACCGGTCGTACAAGTAGCGTAACGTTATAGCACCGACACTGATGTAAGCGACTTGTGTAGGCAGTAGTGTAGCATTCTGCTACAATTACTACCATTTTTCTAAATATTTCCTGAAATCCATTTTATTTTATCAATTTGTTTGTTTGCTTTCTTGATGTTATGTCAACCTCTCAAAGTTGACGGCTATCTATACATCATAGAGCCGCGTAGCTTTCTACTAAAAAGTTATTATACATTGATATACCTCTTCGTATTTTCTGACCTCCTGGTACTTGTATCTAAATTTACTACGCCTGGCACTCTCCCTCTCCCTCTCCCTCCGGAGGAACTGAGGTCCCGAGCCCTCCAGCGTGCCTCGGAGCCATCCTCATAACCACCTCATCATCAAGCTAACATGAGATGCCAACAGATCTCCATGGACAGCGACGACTGGGCACTGACAAGTTCCATGATCTCAAAATGACGGCTGACGAGGTCGACGATCGTCGAAGATTCTAGAACCGAAGAGGATGACGATCGAAATGAAGAGCGCGATCGTCATCGAAGCTTCTGGAAATGAACATGACTATCGAAATGAAGACTGTGACAGTCAGCGTCAGACGAGGGTATAAAAGCCACGTCAAGCAGCTAGGGGATCAGTTTTGGTCTGGACTCTAAGTTGTGATCTCGAAGACTCCCAGTATAGTCTCTCACTGAGTAACCACTGTAACAGTCTATTTTAGTCCTAAAAGTCTCCCCTCAAGTGACGGAAGCTTAAAAGTCTCCCCTCAAGCGCCTACGCCTCGTCGGATTGAAGATACAGCTGCTGCGAAGACGCTCCTCGCGCTGGACGCGCCGCCGTTACCTTCTGTGTGAGTGGCCAGGTTATAATTTTGGTTTTCGTATCAGGAGGTGGTTATCTGTTAATTCTTTAATAAAGCCTTATCGTTTACGTTCCCTCTTTTACTCCCTCGGCCCCTCACTTAGCGTGCGGGCGCGAGGCTTGCTAGGGTGCCTACACACAGGACACTCTACCCACACTTACTCACTCACGCCCTCCGGGGTCACAGGCACTCGTGTTCGCGAGACCACTCTACAAATACTTAGCTATAAGTATTCACCTGCGGTTACCTTGGCTCCCTGAGCGCCGGTGCCTCTCGGAGCCTAGATAACACGACAGTAGGTACACTACACGTCGTCAGTCGTACCAATCAGCACATATTGATGGCTTCTGCTAAGTCCCCACGTTAAAGAACAATATCTTATCAGCAGAAAGAGACAGTGACTTGTTTCAAAACCCTCGTTTCTTTTGTGATCGAGTTAGGATACCAGGATAGTCAATCCCACTAATAATGTAGATTGAAAGTAAACGATAATAATTTTGAAGTGAATATATATAAAATAAATCAAGCCCAAAATCTACACCAATATGATAAAGAGAAAAAATTTGTTTGTCCGAAACTTCGGGGCCAATTTAAAAAATTTTTTACCATAAGAATCCTACATTATCCCTGATGAATATAGGCTTTATTAAAATGTCTTATTCCCGCGGGAAAACGGTTAGCAGCGGATGAAACCACTGGGCCGCTAGTATATTAAAAAATCTAAGTGTGCCATGGTTAAAACAATGTACATATTTGGTATGGAAAACATTTATGTTTGAAAACTATTTTCAAGTTTTATTGTGACTCTACCTCATCTTACGGCATCTCTTCATCAGTAATCTTTTACGAGTAAAAACCCAATTCTTGCTTATTTTGTATGCACACACAGCATTGAAAATCAATCTCCTGACATGTAGGTCAACAAAAGAAAAAATAATTATGTCCGTATCCATTATCAATCAATCAAATCTCTTGGTATCAATCTATCTATACAATCGTATTCTGCCACCCGCAGAAGCGTCTGCCAATTCAACAGAGCGGAGATTCAAGATCGTAGCTCATTAAAAAGAATGACAAATTTTCCTAACCTACCAAGGCAAGAAAATTTATTTCCACAAGTCAAATGGCCCAGAGGTCATCGATCTTGCAGACCAGTGCGACCGGTCGGGCGGAGGAACTTTTTATGGCGCTCGCATCGGCGACGAACCGGCTACATGTTTACCCAGCACACCCGACATCGCCCGCAACAACTTATTAAAAATAATGAACTTTATTTATACCCTGCAAGTGTACTTGTGGTCAACCCCAATGTGGATTTTCAGGTTGTTGTAACAGCTTGAAGAACAGCCGCGTTGGGCCAACAGTTTTTTATAGACCCTGCCTTCTGAAGTCGATGTACCTAGGTATGTCATTTAAAGGTCCTGTAAGTTTTAGTTCCACAAATTAGATAGGCAAAGTGTAAATTTTTATTGCTGTTATACGAAATTCTATGTAAGTAAATAATACGTACATAGGCAAGTACGCCGGTACCTACTTATTAATTAAGATGACATTTAAGTTTCGATAGTTTTTATTCAAACAAATTTAGTTGATACTGAGCGGCGATTTTGTCACTTAGTTTTATTATTGAGGAGAAGGAGATTCAATAATATAATATTATGTATGATTATGTTTTTTGTATTATTTTGATCACAATTTTGATATGAATTTAGTATAAGGTCAAATTAACTGTTTATATAACGTAAAATAAAACAAAAACCTACGAAGCGGGTATGACTTATGTTACAAATTTTAAAGTAAGAATGTAGAAACAGGTCACTTCTTAACAATAGAGTCAGAAGGTGACCAAAAATCATCAGACTCCCTTTCAATATAATTTCACTGGCTAAACTGAGTGGATCCCGCTACATGACCCATACGCATTAGGGCACCAGCGCATGTTGGCTTTGCCGGCGATACCTCTACCCACGCAGCGCCAGAGTCGCGTCGCGGGCCCGCACTGCGCAACGCAAGTACAAATCGTACGGCATTCCTGCGCCCGCCGTGCAGAGCGGGACAGAACCTCATCATAATAATACCATCTCGTTCTACCCGCAATCCTTTCCTTTCTACCTGTTGCGCTGTTACAAAAACCCGGTCCTTAGGGCCGCTACCTTACGTGAATTGAATGAGGATTGCGGGAGGCTACGGCTCGGCCCATATAAAGATAGGGCAAGGAAGGGCTATTATACCAAGACATGGCGAGGCGAAGCTCGAGAGAATTGGACTTTATGTGCCATGGGGATGCGCTGACAAAAACGTTCGTTATTTATGCGAACCGATTGCATAATAGGAACTTGTTGGGGTAACAGGAAGACTTCGTGATTGGTGTTAGCACTATTCAAAGAAGATTATTAAGTGGAGAATAAGGAGGAACATAGGCACCATGCAAAGAAATCAACTAAATTTCCTGGAATGAAAACCTTTGCCAGACTTTCAACGAAAATCAGGAGACTAGTTAATAACCAAATAAGGTTGAGCCCTAAAAACTCACATAGAAGCTTAAATAGCACTTAAGTAGACGAATGGATTTCTGATTCAACAACAACAATTGAACTGACGAATCGTAATTGTGTTCGGAGTTCTAATTTCAAACGATCCAATCGCGATAGCTCAAAGCTCAAATCGTGACGTGGCTGACATTCGCCGCGTAAGCGCGGTCCGTGATCTTGGCAATGGCGGAGCGGCTCGGGCGCGGCGGGCGCTGCGGCAAGTATTGCGGTCGCTGTACTCCGCCGCTCCCCCCGACTACCGCCACACACCCCCGCTGCGCTCCACGCTACAGCCTTTTGACAACCGGTACCTATATAAGTACACGCGCTTGAGAATTTTCTGACGTTTAATTCACGTAACGAACCATTCCCAGCACTTGCAACATCACCAACCATCTCATAATGGGGTTTTTATTGCATCACGTCCTCTCTTGTTAAAAGCTTTTGCTGTTTAAGGGTCCTTTACCATGTACAAGTGCCTCTGTAATGTTTACATATGTAATACAAGTATTCATCGCATGGTTGTAGTCGTGGCAACCGTCCAATAAAAACAGAGAGAAGGTGAGAAGGATGTTAAATTTACTACGTTCAAAAATTGGCTGGAGTTCGCAGTTTAACCAGGTTACATGAGAGATGCGGGTGATAATAGTGACAAAGCTCATTAGCATTACAAGTCACGCCTGCCTGAAAGCCGATAGATATTCAGCAAAGGTGCATGCAAAAAAGGTGAAGCAGTTCAAGTTTAAAATTTGACTTCAATCGAATTCACAATACACTTACACCAATATAAAGAGCGTGCAATTGATAGGTATTTTAAAATTAGCCTCTAGAAAAAACCTATTTTCTTCCGTTACCACGGACGCTGTAAAAAGCTCGAAACGTAGGAATTGTAAAAATCCAAAACAAACACAAATTAAATCCGTTTTAAAATTGTTTTATTGTGTAAAGCTAAATTATTCAGTTTACCTTCTTTCTTATCATTCAAGCAGCTATACATTACTTCTGAGCTAAACAGCGATATGTTCATATTAATTTCTAAGCAAATATAAGATAGACAAGAAGTCTCAGCATTTACAGAAGACTTGATATGACAGTATGAATTTGTATCGATAAAATTCTCAGAAATCTATGAGAGATGAGTATTATGCATAAAAGCGATCTTGTTCTTGCAAACATCTAAGTTTAACAGCACAATTTCCTTTAAATGAAAAGCAATGAAGCCGCGCATGTTATCAAATTGAATAATATGACAGTTGGCTAGGGTAATTCTCGGAGCGGTTCTAAGCATTACTACCATTGCAATTTTCTCAAAGCGCGTGCGTAGAGCAATCATCAAGACTATGTATACCGTTCAGCGATCTGTATCGGCGACACATTTGATGCATTTCCGAGCTTGGAACTGATTGATATGCGGGTAAGTTATACATATTTAAAGATAAATTTGTAGCGAGCTTCATAAGCAAATGTAGCTCTACTCGTTCGCTTTTTGTAGTTTTGTCCATTTGATGTAGTAATTATAATGTCTGTATAGGAATATTAATATGGTATAGACAATCTGCATTTTTTTCTATTTACTTATCTTTATTATTTGGAAATTTCATAATAAATAATATCAAATAATCAAACAACTGTATACATAGGTTAGTTTCATAATACATAGTATACAGAGCATAAATTAAAAACCATCAACTACGCTATTCGCGGGTTGAACACCTACATAGAGTTTAGCTAAGAAGCGAATGAACAATCACCCTGGCATACTGTCAGATACAGCAAGATTAAGATCAATATCTAATCTGTTATAACATCGAGCCGTAGACAACAGCTCTAGTAACCAACGAGTAAACTTGAAGGGGGTTAGCGTTGCCGAGAACTTGAGGCTCGACGGCGCGGAACCGGCGCGCACGTAGGTTGCGCAATGCACGCACACAGCAGGCCAGCGCGCCGCCGCCGCTGCCCTATTTGCCGCGGTGTCTGCACAACGATGCAAGAAGAACTGATATGAGGAACTTGACGTTTTTATTCAAAGGAATATTAATTTATGAAGTAGTTCAAGCGTTTAAAGCAGTGATCTGATCAAGAAAAGTGGTGCAAAGTCGAGTCGGAGATCAAGATGCACTTTCGGTTACTGATCTTAAAGACTCAATGGTCCTGTAATAATGAATGACCCAAAATAACTTAAATTACAGTTAAAAGTAACTGGCTATATAATTCCTAAGCTTTACTTACAATTACTAAAATCTTTTCAGACTTAATGTATATAGTGATTTTAATTATAAGCTTTAGCTGAAGATAGGTACACAGATGATATAAAAAAAGAAATACCTTCAAGACCAGCTTCAAAGCGCAGTTACCATAAAGCATTAGCAACTCCATGTTGAATATCTGTATAGAAGAAGTTGCACGACGTCCGGCTCATCACGACTTTTAAACACGTGTATCGCTGGGAATGGGAGAAAAAAGCACATTTTAATTCTGAGTTGGAGAATGGTATAAAAATTGTTGGAATCCAACGCAAATACCTACCTGATAATTAAATTACTAAAGAATTATAAAGAATTAGTGCCGACTCGGTATATTTGTCTTACCTATATTTCTTTATATATATACGAAAAGGAACACAAACACAATAAATTTTTGTGTATGACATATCGAAGTATCAGATCTTTAACAAAAACTCCAACAACACGTAAATATGTAGGTATGTACATGACGTTTATTCTGATACAATATTATGTAACTGACCGATCATAAATTTTAAAAACCTAAACCTATTAATTCATTTTTTATTCAATCATCTGGAAAAAAGGTTAAAACTTGGTTAACGCAAAATCTCTTCCATTTTTTACTGAAGTTAAAAAACTAAACGGAAAAAACTAAAGCAATTCGGTAGCGGGCTACAGTTTTGCTTTATTTATGTAAACAAAGTAGCTCCCTGCCACTTTTTGGGCTTTTAGATGCATTTTATTTTTCGTAAAATGATTTATAGACTCTTAAACAGCATTTATTCGACCATGGATTTAGCATCAATTTTCCACGTGGTAATTTGATCTTTGATTTAGTCGTCGTCTGCATCGCATTATAATCTGAATGTGATAATATTATAATGTGTACCTTTGAAACTTAATCTAACGAAAAAATCGATAATAATATCATTATGCTCTGAGAATAGCAAAATGCGCAAAAAAATAATCTACACTCTCTCTGTTATCTAGAATATAGATACGTATTATAATATAGATACCATTTGTAATATAGATACCATTTACCACATAAGTCATAACACAGTTTTACTGATTGATAGTAGAACTTTTAAGTAAGCTTTTAATACCAATGTCACTATGTAACTGGCTCGTAGAAAACATCTATTTCTAATTTTTCGCAAAAAATCATACCGTTTTCGGGATTACGTTGTCCGCCTTAAGGATTTGCCAGGAACAGAGATGTAATAATCTCTTTTTTTAGATCTACAACTACAGGAATCCTCATTGTGGGCCGAAAACAAATTTTACACCTCGTTAGTTTCCATTGCTTGTCGTGTTTTATATTCTTCTTCACCACGTCTCCATTTCAAACCAATTTCTCCGAAAATGTTTTGAATTCCTACAGAACATCTACGTTATTATAATGCTACGATCATATCCTTAGGAGAGGAAGAAATTGTCGGAAATAAGAATGGAACTTTGTAGAGTAGGAAGTGCTTTATGTGTGAAATGTATAATTTAGGTAAACACTTGAATCAAAAGTATTAGCAACTCTGAAAGGGTTTTAAGTTGAAGGACTATTATATGTGTAAGACGGAAGTTTGATGGAGATTAGTCCAGTAAATTTTATGATCAAAAAAATTGAGGACATGTAGAGTTAAGAATCTCTAAAGTCACCGAATATTTCACTTGTAAAACTATATTATCTAATTAATATAATTTGAATAAAGTATGGCGTCCTAAGCATATGCCGCGACTTACGAATACTCTACACAAAGGCACCGCTCCTCCCAGTGAGATAAGCCGAACAAAACGTTTATTGCTTCAATAGGGAAAATAAACTTAGACAATGTCTTTCTTAAAAACTTATTGACGTTACTTCACAAATACTTTACAACCACCGTTTTGTTTTTACTTATTTCTTTTGAAAAATACCCTTCGTTGATTGCTGTCCCTCTGTGTCCGTTTGAGAACACAGAATAATGACTGTGAAAAGTAACCGTTGATTGAAGGGCTGCCGACAGCAAAATCTGTGCGGTCCATACCTGCTTGTAAAGTAAAGTTTTGACAACATAATAACTCATGAATATGCAAGCGATTATCCTTCAATATCTTATCGAACTTATGTACAGGATGTCTAGTAAGTTTTTTTTAGATTGGACCCTTCGACTTTAGCCCCGGTGGTGGTGCTTTGAAACCTTCACCTGAATTATTGGTGGGGAGCGGGATTTCACCCGGAGAAGTTTGTGGGGTTGTTCAAACAACCAGCAGTTGTTCTGGCTGAAAACAAAGTCTAGTATGTATAAAACAAAAAAAACTGTATATGAATTGCAAAGACCTGTTCTGAACAAGTAACGCATGCTTACACATTGCCTCCAAAAAAGTGATTCATGACTTGATGATTCGACTGACACAGATTTTGTTTAAATATTGTTTTCGGGATTCTGAACTTTATTTAGTGCGCCAATTTAAACCTTTAATATTCGATCCTAACAATATTTACTTTAATTAGAATGGGAAAGCCAAATAATAAGACCTAAACCTAAGACTTGTGATGACAGGGTTCCTTCTTAATTCTTGTAAACACAAAACAAATTTAAAACGACAAAAAAGCATCAAACAAATGCAAAGCCCAAATGATGCATGTGATACGATAACAGTACATGATATATAAGCCGAAGATGTTATCCTTAGTCAAAACAGCAAATTCGATGAAATGTGTTTGTGTTTGTGCAGAGATGCCGGGCCGGATCGGTGCGGTGGGCAATGCCCATGTCCGTGCCCCTGGCCCATGGCGGCGGCGGCGGCGGTGGCGCGGCGGGCGGTGCGCGGGCGCAGCAGTGCGGGCGGGGGCGGACCTGTTCGGGCAACGGTGTCGCGGGCACCGCACACCTACTAGCGCTCAGTCCTTTCGCAGCGGCCAACGGTACTACATGTGCCGCTAGCTGTTACGCACCAAACAAACATCAACAAAAAACGAGGAGACTTATCGTGCAATGTGATTACATATTATCCTGTGTTGAACAGTTAAGTTAAGGTGATTTTGAGGACACAGTGACAAAGACTAAATTAGGATTCGTGTGAAGTGCAACAGAAAGGCCGAAGATGCCGAAAATCTTCCTGATTAAGAAGCGGCTCCACGAGCAGCAGCTGGGGCTGCAGGAGGGGCAGGAGCTGCTGGCGAGCAAGGCGGACACGCTGTGCCCCGGCTCCCCGCTCGACGACCGCGAGGGCCCCATCCCGCTCCTCTCTAAAAAGGATAAGGAATGCGCCGGTAAGCTTCCAGTCAAACACTTCGCTTCATAATGTATCCATTCATTGGTCCAGACAGCTTTTTATACACTTAATCCTCGCTGTCATCCTCTCCACTATATTAACAACGACTTCATTTATCATGTCTTCAAATCTTGCAACGCTTATATTGTATGCTCTGCATTATGTCTTATTTTTAAATTTAGGCAGCCGTCGAAGGTTGCATTACCATCAAGTCATCACGACGTACCTATTGGTTTGAATAAAATAACGTTAATTTTTTAATTGCCACTTCCTCCATAACGGCCACTGCAAGACCAAAAAAAAGGATACGCACACTTGAGCAGAATCCTGTTCTCGCTGCGGTCCAATCTACCTGAGATCATGTGTGACTTGCGTGATCCCAACCTGTCCCTTCTTTGTCAACGTTGATGTTCTTTTCTTCAACAGGATTATTTACAGTCGCAATTATAGGTAGGTGCTTAGTAAATGTTTAAGTGAGGACACAAACAATATTGACTGCACTTCTGCGATGAGAGACATAAAACCAGATCTGCACTGCATATCAACAGGCCATATAGAGGTCACACTCATATATTGACCATAATAATAATTTATTTTTTCTATCATATCTACACAAAAACATGCATCGATGGTTGGGTCACTGGTCATTTTAACGGTCCAGGTAGTTACGAATCACGAAGCGTGAATCACTGATATAACTGTCGTGGTTTTGCGTTTCCACGAAATTTTTGCTCTCGTCAACATGCTAAAAACTTAGCGTCGCCGTTTACTTTACATTTGAGCAGACATTTGGAATTTTCGAGCGTGCAAAAAGAAAAATGATGCGTCAAGTTTTATGAAGCTGGCGATTATTATGTTCAGACATTTACAGCCAGCTTCCTTTGGATTTGCATGATACACTTAACTACCCAGTAGTGGGCCAAGGTGAGAATCAAATTGGTCTCTTCAAATTCAGGATTGCAAAACTGAATCTCGAAGTCGCGCAGTAAAATACAAAGTAACATTAGACAGCTTCAACCGTGAAACAGAAAAGAACAGTTAAATTATCAAATTTGATACAATCAAGTTGGTTTAACCAATAACTCATGCGGAAATCATTTTTTAGAATTATTCAGCGCTCAATGCGCAAGCGCACGGAAAGAAAATTTAAGTGCGCCATTGAGTGTCGATGATTTTTGTGAGTGTACGAGACAGGAATTGACCGGATGATGTAGGCAGTAGGTGTCAATGAATGCGGCACAATGGCGCTGTTTCCGGTCACCTACCACCGGTTTTGTATTTAGGTTACTCACCGCGATCTCGCCTGTCATTTGTCCAATCCAATTAACTATGGCTGTTGTATGCGAAACGCTATTTGCATATGCTAGTTACTCAACTTGGTGCTATGTTTGTTTCTTCCTTTACTGCAAAGTTTGCCATCAATGTGCGATATAAGGAAACATTGATTTGGTCTATGCAAACAAAGAAAATCAGTATGAGTATGTTAATAAACGTAGGGCGAAATAAACACTGAAAGATTTAAGCTATATTACACAGTGTCTATTTACCAATACTTCAACCATAATTACAATGGATATGAAAATAACACGCGTTGAAAAGTGAAAAGATTTCATTGTTTATCTTATCGTGACGCGTTACTGTTGCGAACTTATGTAGTCGCTTGTCACTCTTCTTGCATGTTTTGCAAGTAAAATGTAACGGAAGACGATTGTGCACAAATATACGGGCGCTTATCAATAATTTGTTCAATTCAAGGCTACAAAATGTAAGTATATCCCAATTTCTGATGGTGCATTACATACCTACATACATATGTAATTGTATGTAAATCTCTATTTAATGATATTATAAGAGTGCCAGAATTACCAGTGGTAATTGAAGATACAGGTGTTTTTAAACAAATACTCATACCTTAAAGCCGGTAGTATATTTATGAACTAAAATAAAAGCACACCGACCGTACCGTTACAAAAAGAGCCCGTATTCGCACACTTGCTTATCGGCGTTTCATACGCTGAGGGGCGTAAAAATAGAATTTTATTGGGCATTACAGGTGAAGAAGCACCTGTAGGTAAAAGAGCAAGTAAGGTAAGCAAGTAAAGGTAGGTCGTGTAACCTCAACCCCCACACAAGGGCTAGGGGTGCAAGGGGACTTCAAATTGTAAAGTCATAAAGCGACCCCTCACATAATCGCACAATGATAGTCATAGCATTAGATGTATTCAAAGAAACATTAGTAATTTTATAAGTTTATTTTGTTATTTATTCTAATATATAAAAACAAAGTAGAGCGAAAACAAAATAATACAATTTAGGTATTGTTGTGACAAGCGCCCGTACAAAAGACTTCAACGCGATGCCCTGGTTATCGCTTATCTATCTTTTCGCGTAAAGCTTCCGAACATGACCAAATTAAAACTTAATTCAAAGTACAGATTATATAGAAATGACTTAATAAATTGTTAAGAACAAAATAAGCGATTAATCAAAGCATGATTAAAATGAAAACAAACAAAGAGCCCATTTACATGCATTCAAAGCACAATAGCCGTTAACAGGTTAGGTACGCAATTAACAGCATTCTAAATTTGAATTTGTCGACCAACAAGTGCTAGTTATTGCTAACCGGTATTCGTACCAATTAAACATCAATAAAATCGCATTCTAAGATTGTGGGTTCTTCATCTCTTAAGAACCTTGAAGTTCTAATCTAGTGAACTTAAAAGGTTAACTTTAATAAGACATCATTTATCATATTTTATTTCGCAATCGAAAATGACCAGAGGTTACCTACGTGAATAATTATGATGCTTGCGGGTAATAGATGCACGTAAAACTTTTTCTTGGTATTGGAAAAACAAGTGTTCGTCGGCCTGTCATGTAGAAATGTAAATCCTTCAAATATCTTTACTGACGTCTAGATTTTGTTTATACTTACTTACCTACTTGCTTACTTACATATATCATGCCTATAATCCCTTGCAGGGTAGGCAGAGCATAAACGGCATTAAAAACGGTAATTTACGCCACGTCTGACAAACATTTGAGGGTAATTCGGAAAACTGTGTATCGCCATAGTGACAGGTTGTCAGCTCATCGCCTAAAATTGCAATACACACCCTCGAGTCCCTTTGTCGCTTCTTACGACTCCCACGGGAATGAAATCGGGTGATGCTATTCTAAGCCGGCATCACATGGCTATTTTATCGAGAACAGAAAACGTCACGTGAACGGAAACAATGATAACCTTCATAGTGGAACAGCCACAAGAACCCGATGTAGATTGATTATGACGCCGAGTAAACCCATCGCATCGAATTAGTATTCAGAATGAGCACTGTGGTTTGCTTAGGGATCGTGTGCCTTTAGACCTCAACCCGACCTAGGTTCTTGGTCTAGGTAATATGATCATTTCATGTTTTTATTTAGGCCAAGATTAAAGCTTCCTACATTATTCTAAGTACGCAGGTCACTTTACGCTGCAATCATATTTTTGACGTTTAATTGCCGTGTGATGCCGGCTTAGAATAGCATTACCAGTTATTTCCCGTGGGTGTCGTAAGAAGCGACTAAGAGACTCGAGGGTGTGTATTGCAAATTTAGGCAATGGGCTGACAACCTGTCACTGTGGTGATACACAATATTCCAAATGACCCTCAAATGTTTGTCAGACGTGGCGTAAATGTCCGTTTTTTACAGCCGTTTACGCTCTGCCTACCCCATAAGGGATTATAGGCGTGATATATATATTATACAAATAAAATCACGTGTAAGAAAAATTGCGATTAATAAATGAAAATTGTATAACAAAGATATTTTTTGCAGAATATCTTTGTTATATAGCTATAGCTAATATTTTGCACTATACTTTAAAAAGTGACTCAAATCAAAGTTCAACACCTGTTTATATAATATGCGTGCTTTGATTGCACCTAATCAACTTCCATACCGCAGTTGAAACATTTTTTATTCCGTTTCAAAACTAATCCGCAGAACAAAAGAAAAAAAACACAAACGGCGATCGTTATCGTGTGTTGCCATTTGCGAACAGTAAATCTGCATCTTTATGAATAGCCAAAAAGGAGAAATAAAAAAAAATGTGCCCCGCCATGTGGTCGCCCGCCACTATTGTATCCTCAACCATTGTGCTCGACCTGCCTTTTTAGTTTCGCTCTTTCTTTTTTATTTTACAGGAAAATACCACTTCTGCGATTGCAGGTTCTTGATTGCTTTATGTTTTAGATTTAGCTAAGCGAAGCTGACTGTTAGGAAAGGTATTTGACAGTTTCTTAATATCTTTGGTAATTGAGAGATCAATAACGCCACGTACGTCATGTGTGTGTTACTATTATAATTACATGCCGTGAGGTCAACCTAGTTTGTGCTTCAATTTTATTTTTTATTCAATTCGTAGCATTTCCGTAGCAGGTAAAAAGACTTAAAGCTTATCAAAAGATCCTACTGGGAATAATTATAATTTCTAAGTTTGTAATGGATTTAGCCTGTAGACGTATTAAATAACTTACACCTCGCAAATAGTTTTCATGGAATTAAACCATAAAAGTGCAGTCAAAAGAATTTAGAATAAAGGGTAAAGGGAATTCCATTGTTTGAAGAATGTTTAATTTCTTGTTTCCCAACTTGTAATGTAAAGGATACAGCTGTTTGTAATAAGGTAATTACGCTGAAGAACTTTGTAGGTCGCATTAGCAAGCTTAGGTACCTAATCTTCTGTTGAGGTAAGGACCCCATATTAAAATATTTAAGCCATCAGGTAGGTACATACTTATGAGCAAAATATATAAACAGTTTATTGCTTAAAGCATATTTACAAGTTTTGTGTTAAGAGGAAATTGACATTAAACAGTCAACATCCAACATTGCCACACTTAAGTGTCGGTTAGGTAATGGCCTGGCTGGCACTGGCATTAGTTTTTTGCGGCAGTCAAGATGGCCCGCACGTGAGGACAACGTTCTAGGAAAGATAGAAACACATGTCCCTGAAGCATACGCCAAACACCGGTTTAGCAATAGCCATATATTTATTAAAAACTATATTACAAGATGCGGGCAGAACCTGCGTATAGGTAATTGCACGATATAGACATCTGTCAAGTTATTTACTTTTGCATCTGTAGGTACAATTTTCCATTAGGTTGTTTGAAAACAATAATTTTTGACGTTTTGTTCCGTGCGCTTATAACTATTTAAACTATTCTTCTTTCCTTCACCAAAATAATTTTTTTTTAGAGATATCATAATTACAACAAGGAAAAAAAAAGTTCATATTAGTAGACTTTTTTGGTTTTAATAAGCTTAAAGTTGCTTTCGATAGATATATTCTAATTGCTTTAGCTACTTAATAAGATACCGACTGAATTCCTCCAAATACCTATTCCTTTACTTCATAAAATGGTACTTTAGCCACGATTCTGACCACAAAGTGTTTTCTTAATGAAGCTCTCGTTATAGTTCATTAGGATATGTAGGTACATATCTTGTTATAAACAAACTAAAGCAGGTGTTTTATTTTATTATTCAAGTTTTAACATACTGCAGAGTTTTCTATATTCTCAATAAAATTTACTAATTTCACCTCAACACATTATTCAAACACAGAAATAGTTGCTTTTTAATATGTTTTTTCGTGTAATAATCACAAATTCTTGAATTATTTATTTTATTATAATTCACTTAAAACTTAATCGGTGTACTGTAAAACACATACCACATACTAAAGCCAATATTACGCGGCTAACAATCTGTGTTATTCAATACATTTATATTTGGTCGTATAACTGATCTGTTAAATTTCTCAAAGTAAGTACCTATCCCTATAATGTCATTATGAAATTACAAACGTACTTATAAAAACAGTCATCAATAGTTGAAGCAAGTTATAATGTAAACTGTTGCGAAATAACATTGATCTTGATAAAGAAGTTCAATAGTAAAAACTATGTTCAGTCATCGCGTACGTATAACTGAAGAGGTGTGTGTACAGGGAGAAGTTGTAGCTAAGCTTAATCATTCATAGGTACAGGACTGTATGTCTTCAAAACATGTTTAACATCATCAACTCTAACAATAAATTAATGACAATAAAAATCTGTATGATGAATAACATGAAGTTAGTTAGCAGTCTAGTGCAATCTTATCTTCTGTTCTTTCTTTCATCACTTAAAATAGAGCTAAAGTGGCTCGAAAGTCTGTATTAGGTAATGAAGATATTTGCGGAAATTGTTTAAGTAAAATTGACAACAGAATACGTTCCAACAGTTTTGAGATTTGTTGTCTGATTTTCTGTTAATCTGTGTAGATATGTGAAACATCACGTGAAGACGACTGATCGGCACAATAAAACAATTTTAAACGGAATTAAGTTGTGTTTATTTTGATTTTTACAATTTACATTCAACGTTTAACCTACGTTTTACAACACAACACAACTTAATCCGTTTAAAATTGTTCTGAGTGAGTAATGGTTGTTAATAAACTCGAGAAAATATAACGACGACTGATCGGATTTTGATGAAATTTGGCATAATAAAAGATGATAAAATAACCTAATTAGAAAGACATAGTCTTGAAGTTTTTAATATTACGTATTTTTTATTGTAGATAAGTTCGAATACATAGTATACATACTGAACCGAAATCAAAGAAAAATCGTTGTCATACCACTTCGGTCGAATAATGCGGAGCAGTTAGGATAATTTCACACACGTGTAGAAAAAATTCATTGGCTCCGCTTATGTCGACTTAAACAGCTATTCATATAAATTCGTCGCGAATAACTGTTTCGATTGCAAAAACAATCGCACGTGTATATCGCACATGTGACAAATTTATCGTAACTATACTATACAACTATCACGTATAACGTGTTTATTTATTGGATTATTGTAACATATGTTAATGAGTGGATTCAAATGACAAGAAGAAAGAAAACCTACAGCTGACATTTTGAGGATCTGCAACCTACCGATACTTTTAAATGTGTCTTATTTTCCTGTACCCTTCTTCGAGGATCCCAATAATTTTTGGCTTTAGAATTTGTTCATGTTTTTTCTCTATTAAAAATTCATTGATAAGTTTTGAGTATTAACATTTTTGAAAGTATTAAAATAAAAATGTATTTTCCATAAAATATATCTAACAATAGGTAAACCTTTACTATAAAAGTTTGTAACGTAGACCTCCATTATACCTTTTATTTTAAAAGGAATAACCATAATCTACGGCAGTGAATAATAAGTACATTTTCTCAAAGCACTTTAAGTGTTATCAAATACTTGGGACCACCAGCGTGACACGTTTTGGTGTTTATCAGATGAACCATCGAAGTTTTAAAATCCATCTTTGTGGAATAAGAATGGTTACCCTTAAAATAATGGTGGTTGATAAACGATGCCGGATTAAGCAGACAAAAGATCAAGTTATATTATGTACAGGTAGATTTATTATTCTGGTGGTTAAGTCGTAGTGATAAAGTAGATTTTCGTGTATGTATGATTATGAGACGTGGTGGGCTGTAGGCCGTACAATAAATAGGACACAAAAGAATACGAATTAAATAAAATGGCAAGTGGTAACCGTCGGCAGCATCTCAGGAGTGTAAGGTCATCTCCTCCATTGTGCTGTCACGCGCAATAAAAGATAATCATTTCGTGTATTTTGGAGCAATTCACTGCACATGAGGCGGACTTCGCGAACTCTAGTACCTACGTACACCCACTCGAAAACAACGTGCAAATACTTTAATACGTAGGTACACATGATTTTAAGAGCTTACAAGTTCATCAATGTATGTCAATATTTCATATGCAATTAATGTGCTGTACACTCAAATTAATGTAAATGTGTAGTATGTTTATAGTACACGTGCAAGTGTTTTTAAACGAACCGTTTGTTGAAAACTCTCTCATTTATTTTCCACATTATCCAAAAAACCATGCAAATTCGTTATTTAAAAAGTACTAGTACTAGTTCTGTTACATTTGAGCAGTCAGTAGTAGGTACCTAATTAATTGGTAACAAATATTTTTTGTGAGCTTTTACACGGTCTGAACATTTATATGAGTTCGTTCCATATAACACGGAACTTTATCGTGTAGGTCTCCTTCGTAAATTTGAATAACGGTAACAGTTAAACGGATAAGTAGGTAATAAAATCGAGTTGGTTGGTCCGTCATCGGTCCAAACTGGCCATGGACGAAAACAAGACGTCGATCGCCTTCTAAGATACCAGATTTTTTTTACTGACTACCAAATTAAGTCGGCTTTAGCCTTGAACACTTTGCTAAACATATTTGGGTCATTAACCCTAGACAAATCTGGTTGTGATTCACTTCGTGAACAAAATAATAATATAGCATTGAACAGTTTTTGCGACCGTTCGTTTTGAGGCTTGAAGTTTAGAATTATCGTTTTTTTGTGCCACGGTTGAAAATATCCGGATATCTTAACATTTGGTAGAGATACATTTTGTGGGTGCAGGAAGCAAAGATTGTTATTATTTTTTGTATTGTTTTACCTACTAAAACAAGCTAGCGGTTTGAGGCAAAAAAACAAAGATAAAATTAAGAACTACTCTTTTTCCCCAATGGCAGACGCAAACGCGCGCATAAATTAGTTTCATCGAAAGGAAACGAACACAATTTTCCGCTTAGCACTAACTGTATTGCATTTAAATATATTCCTACATATCATTACTCAACGATTGCAAAACATACCTACGTCCTCAACCTCGGAGAAAAACATTCACGTTTTGAGCGATCTACGTATGCGTTGGCGATAAATAATTCAATACAAAAAATGTCCTTCGGAACGACCTTTTAACCGATCTTCAGCGCGCGTTCCCGAGTACCGTGTGCTATCGGTACTTATACTTATGGAAAAAAGGCTTCAACGGAATTTTATGTGCTCTCCGACCGGAGCGGTTCTTCATAGCTGTCTTCGAGTAACGCGTTAAATGCTAACGGCGTCCGATAACCCCGCGCGCAAGGACAGGCTGCCCGCGCGCCGCCCGCTCTGCCGCCGCCGCCGCCGCCGCCGCCGCCCTGCGCCCGCGCAAGCCTCTCAACCCAAGAGCCTCGCTAGTTTTTATTAATGCCCCAGGCAAGTTTTACTGTCGGCTCTTTGTGGCTAGCTAGTATGTACGTGCACTGTTAAAATAAACAGCGTCAGTTTATTATTCTTTAAGAAATAATAGATAGGAAACGAATCTAACAAAACATTATTAACGAGCTGAAAATATTTATTTTTTCTAAAAACCTACTAACCACAAATAGCTTACAAAAGAAAACGTGTAGGAAACGACTTTGATCATAACGAGCATAATCGAATAATGATCGCTGCGCACCAAGTCTGTAACATAACATTGTTGTAAGTAATTATTATAGAGCAAGCAGGTAGGTATATAATTAATCATTTTGGCGTATTAGAACATTTTGCTGGAGATTAATGTGTTGATAATTATAAGGAACCAGAACGACTGGATATAATATCGCGTTCAAATTATGGTTTGCCGCAAAATGTGTAAGGTTATTAACGCTGGCTAAATAACGACATAGGCAGTGATCGCATGATCGATTGCGTCTTTTGAAACGTGATCAATTGCCCATTATTTTACTAATGGCGAGACCAAAATATTATTGTAATGCTGCTAGGAAAAAATACTTTTGGTCTTAAAGATAGCTAAGATTTTCTATTATCAGTATTTGCTTTAATTTGGGAAACGATTGATCGGTCTTGTTTGATCATGTCATCGTACTTACGCACCTGGATTAGGTATCTGAAACTAAAAAACGGCTAATAAAGCTGCTTTTATGGGGCAACAATTTCGAACCTACTTGTATTAAAGTACCAACTACTTACTTACCTAGGTGCGTATTCGCGTATTCTGCTGTCAGATGCTGAACAGTCACTTCTCGAGACTTGCTAATTGTTGCCAAAAAGCGAGGTGAGGAAGCCTGAGCTCAGTTTAATGAGTAAATAATGAGTGTTCATACTCAAGGCTGTTCGCTATTCCTCGACAGGAAACGCGAAGTAACAGAATAGATATGGACACGGCAATTACAAGGCCTTGACTTACCGTTTTAAAATAAGAACTAGTAGGTACCTTCTATATGAATAGAGCTCGCGAAAATTGCTTTTAGTCCTCCTAATAATCTCTTTAGTAATGATCACACTGTTATTTACATACTCAAAATTTTTAACTAATTTAGTCGCTTTGTTTAGATGAGCAATACGTTTATTTATTTATACAAACTACCGTCTATGAGAGCATAGATACCATCTTCTAACGATTCCCATTTTAATAATTATTATTAGTTTCCGTTTCAGTATTTTAAAATCCAGAACAACCTACTACCTAGTTAACTATCCTAAGTTCTGTACACATAATAAATAAAAATATAGTTCCGTTAGTACGAACAAACTTTGTACCTGTGTCTTTATATATTAAGCATATATCATTCAATATTTGAACCGTTCAAATATACTACCATTAATGCTTGTTCAAACATAAATCCACCTATCTGCCATACCTCCTGCTGTATTCATAAAAAGCAGCGATTAGTGACACATCTCACTCAGTCAATTCTGGCTGTGCAGACCATACAAGTCGAGCAGTTAGCTGCTTCTACATTCCTTGCCATCCGCGGAGCATTTTATTCCAATTTCGTATCCAAGCTAGAACATTTATCTCCTTTTTTGCAGAACCGCTTTTGCTAAGAACATTTACATATTATTATTAGATGAACGTGTAGGTATGTGTAGGTATGTCTATATACTTAAGTACTCCAGCAAGGTTACTTAGGTATGTACCTATACCTAGTCTCTACGGATAAAAATTAAATTATAGAAAACATTTGAGATTCCCAGAGATATTTAAGCAAGCAATTTGATACTTGACTGGATCATTCAATAAATACCAAAGCTGTACCTATGCTTAAACTATTGTCGAATCGTCAACGACCCGATGAGCTAGTCAAGTAGCTAATTAGACAGTTAACATGAAATTAAATACAGATTTGTTATAAATTGACCCAATGACGCAAAAATATTTTCTGCAGGAAATTTGGTGTAAAATACCGCTATGAAACCTGTCAAATAATGTTTTACAAGTTCAAATCATTATCGTATAACAAAATTGTGAACTATGGAGAGATTCGAAATTAGAGTCCGTCCCGTCATGCTTGGCTGCGCAGACGCATACAATTACGGACCCGGTACAAAAACTGCTCTAACAATGCAGTCTTCGTCCTTGGAACCCTAACAAAAGACGAGAAAGGGCAAAGGAACTCGTTTGGGCCAACCTTGGGACTTTCACTGACTACCTACGCATTTTTGCTACAAAACAAATAGTGCAAGTTGAAAATACACGTGTTAATTCATTCAATACTTCTCAATGTACGAGCTGTTAAGTAATTTGGCGGTTTAATGAGTAATGACGTAGTTTGTGATTCAATCAACGAAATAATATAATGGTGCTCGTAAAATCCATTGCGATGATTGGTACACACGATCTGATTCTTGATCATGAAAATAATAGCCACAGACGTAACACAGGAAACGTTTGGCGCTAAATGAATGGTTAAAAGTCAATTGTTAGCAGATTTGGGTCGAGATTAAATATCTCACTTTGTCCTGACGCGCCAATTATTATAATGCGATACAAATACTCATGCACACAATCACACACTACCTACTATTACCGAGGTAGGTGTGTATGTGGAGGCGAGCATTACCGTTATGGAGGCACATACCAGTGACGTCAACCAGTCCTCAAGCCTCCGACGCCATACGAATACGTTAGCGACTAACCAAGAACATAATAGCTCTCGTTTACTTATTTAGTAGTTTTCTCGTTTTCTACCCGAGTTTGATATTCATAAATGTTTTTTTATTTACAATAATAGATTTTTCTTCTCTTGTTCCAGATCGTGATTGCTTTGGAGAAAAAAATGGACCATCCTCACCAGAGCGTCGCACAAAAGAACCCAGAAGATTTATATCTTCGATTCTCGGAGGTGACATTCCATACGGTAGCCACCGAGGACATGTTCTCACACCAGCAGAACGCAAACAGTATTTACCTATCCAAGAAAAGAAAAAAGATGAACGGCCTCTTGTAAAAGAGGAGAAAGACCCATTAGAGTCGGATCCTGTGCTAATTCCGACTCGAAACTCTCCATCGCCAGATTCAGCTCCTTCTCCGGGTATTGATAACAGTATCAGATGTCAAAAAGTTTCTGTTATACAAAGAACTCCATCACAGTCACAATTTCGTGATAACAAAAAGGAATTAGCAGACATCAGCCTACCATCTACACTGCCTACAACTGAGCCAGAACAAGATCAACCCATTGACTACGCCATCGCAAAAAAGAGAGGTGAATCTGAAGACGAAGAAACAGAGAAGAAGCTCCGAGAACAACGGCGCACAAGCAGTTCAAAAATTGCAAATGGAATTTTAGCTAGACCTATACTGGTTCTTAGAAACTGTCCAGCGAACAAAGTCCCCGGTATTTTAAGTGCAGCCGCGGGTCATGGAAGATCTACTGGTGGCAGTGGAAACAACAACAGCCCTCAGAGCAGTGGTGGCTCAGGGAATTTTAGCTCTGGCGGGGGCAGCACCGCTCCGTCCTCAGGTGGCGGTGGTGCCATGGGAGGAGGATCAGGAAGTGGCGGTAATGGCCGTGACGGCAGATCAAATTATGGACCAAACAGCCCTCCGACGGGAAGCCTTCCACCATTCTACGAGACTCTTGGACCATCCACGAAAGGTGGACAAAATTCATTACATGCCAATGGTTCCTTTTCAAATGAATTCAACATAATAAACGGTTTTGGCATGGATTGCGAGAACAATGACAACTCAACAACTTTTTCTGAACAAAGCAAACAATATTCACTAATGCAAAATGCGCACTATGGACTGGCTCTAAAAGATGAGGAAATAGACTATGAAAACAAACTAGAAAATTTAAGTGGTATTAATTACGGCAGCAATTTTGTTGACTCCATGGTTGTAGACATGGGAGAGGACTTTAACACTACGCTTACATTTGCCCAAAATGAAGGAATCTTAGCACTCTCTGATTCAACAGACACAGATTTTGCAAATTTATTGAACACACATCCAATTGTGGAGTCATTAACTGACCAAGAACTAAGGGATTCATCATCATCAATAACACCAGATTCAGTTCATAATCAAGTCGACATTGAATCACTGGCAGAACAAGTTAATTTAAGTAGACATTATTATGAGAAAGCAAATTATTTGGCATTTTCAAACCAAGAACAGAGTCCATCGTACAACTTTGCAAAAGAACGACCTGATTTATTGATGCAACTGAATCCTGCTCTGCTGCAACACAATGAGGGACAGATGCAACAACTGCAAATACACGTGCAACTACAGCAGAGGCAGCAAATCATGTCGCCTGGCTTCCCCTTCACTAGTCACTCGCTGGAGCTAGACTCCCCTCCCTCGCTGCCCTCTCCTGGCGGCAACAGTTCTCTGGATGGCAGCAGCAGTCACGTCGAGTCTTCGGCTCTTAGCCCTGCCGCAGCAGTAAGTCTCAAGAAGGATGGCAAACTACATGTCTTGCAACAAAGGGTAAGCATCACTTGATTTTAAGGCGAAGCTTTTTCAACTTCAATGTCATCTACTCTTTGTAAATATTTTGGAATGATGACAATATTGAAGTTAAATATGAAAGAGTATGTAATGCTGAGCCTGAATCAACTTATGCTTTACTTTTCTGCATTTCTTCTGTATTATATTTGTATCCCAATTTATGTATTTCATAGACGACAGCTGTTATTGATTTTGCTCAGCTTTACAAACTGAAACAGATCAAAATAGAGTTCTAGAAATGTAGTGACTACCAGAAACATAGCTGTCCTTAAACAAATTTAATCTCATTATCCTTTTTTTGTTCTATTACAGTTGGGCCTACCAGCCGAACTCCCTTTGGAATTCATTAACGGCGGACATGGTGTGAAGAATCCTCTGGCGACAGAAGCAAACGCGAGACAACGGGAAGAGGAGAAAAACAAGAACGTTTTAGTCAGCGAAGATGACCCTACAAAGTTTGTGTGCCGAATTTGCTCGAAAAACTTTAGCCTACAAAGGCTGTTGAACCGACATATGAAATGCCACTCGGACGTAAAACGATATCTTTGCACGTTCTGCGGGAAAGGCTTCAATGACACCTTTGACTTGAAGAGGCACACGCGAACACACACCGGAGTCCGACCGTACAAGTGCAATCTCTGTGAAAAATCATTTACCCAAAGATGTTCACTTGAATCTCACTGTTTGAAAGTTCATGGAGTACAACACACGTACGCCTACAAGGAGAGAAGGACTAAGGTAATTTGAAGAATTGTATTTTACACTGTACCTAATGATAATCACGATACTTCACTCAAATTATTACCTTTATTTTTATAACTAACAGTCATTAAAATATGACTAAATACTTATACTTCTATTATTGTTACAGATGTACGTCTGCGAAGAGTGCGGCCACACTACGTCGGAGCCGGAGGAACACTACATGCACTTGAAAAAACAACACCCTTATTCCCCTGCACTCCTAAAGTTCTACGACAAGCGACACTTCAAGTTCACGAACGCAACATTCGCCAACCAGCTGCTGGGACAACTTCCTATGCCAGTCCATAATTGAACTGCCTTTATTCCACAAAATGACTGATTTGGCGTTAAATAATCAAACACTTTAAAGAAAAAGGTACTTAACAAAACGAATTTATTCCGTCCGTTGTAAATTATAAATAACATTAACATTAGATACACCCAGTGCTCACACTGAATTCAGTTGACACGCACAGAAATCATTTTAGATTAGTAATCGACATTGTCTTCCAAAATAAACGTAGACATTCCACGATATTAAAATACACACGTTTATAATAAACAAGAGCAAAATACATAATTTTTGTTCTAATAAAATACCTTAATTTTTTAACAGTCGGTGGAATTCTCGCCTATGTATTAGGCATGACTGCAATTAAAAAATCAAAGTATCGGGTATTATGTGCAATCTTTGGTGATGGTACGGGGTTATATTATAAGATAGTTTTAAGTAGACTTAACATAGGATTAGTCGGTAGGATTTGACTTGTCTAAAAACTGATTGTGAGTTTCATTTCAAACCAGCCATGGATTGCTGAGAAGATTTTATGATGGTGCTAAACTACTAACACGATTAGTGAGGGCGCCAGACGCTGACTTGAAATGAAGCAGTATGGATCGGATGACATTTCTTGTCCGATTCATAATCGCTATCAAAGCATTTGCAGACTTTGATACATTTCCATACTAAGGAATCTCTTTCCTCATTTTAGTGATACTAGCTTCTAATTATCTCTGAAAATATTAACACAAATTATGTCACAAGTTTTATGTGTTTATGATGTTATGTTTGTTTTTTTTGTACTTATTATTTTAATATCAAAATTATTAAATCATTGGTGTCAACTCGAAATGAGTTCACAAAATGTCGTACCAAGTATAATTGCATTTCTACGAATATTTATATTATTTAAATTAAAATATTGATCGGTTATAGTTTGTGCTGTGAGTGTGTGTGAGACGTTTATTGTGTAATTGAGTTATTTAAAGTGTCGATTGTTATTTGTAATAATAAGAATAAATTTAGGTAGAGAATGATCTGTGAAGCTTCCGTAGAGTAGAAGGGTAAAAGACTACGATGCTCAAATAAAACGATTTGTGCTTTCACAGCGAATATGTTCATGAAATATATGTTTGTAAATAAATGTCTAAATTTAGAAAATGTAGAAAAATTTTGAGAAATTTTACCTACTTAACTTTAGAGGTACCTAATTAGCGATATGAGATTTTTAAAATGATAACTGTTATACATAAATTTGAACAATTATGTAAGTTTTGATATATTGGAATTTATATTGGCTTATCATGTCCGGTCAGTGTACAATATTGTGATAGCGCATTCTCCTCGGTTTAACCTGTCTGTTGCATTTACTAGCATTTTGTCATTATCAGACTATAGTTAAATATTTTAAGTCGAAACATCTTTGTTACTCTGTATTGATAAGCAATATATCACGATTTAAAGATTATTATGTTTTTTACTACATCAACTAAAAAAACGCCAAAGCAAAGAAGCAGAGTGAATTCTCAAACTCAGCTACATATTGTATCTATCCATAGTTATGCAGGTAAGTAAATTCTAGCAAAAATTAAAAAATAAAATATAAACTTAGATCAATCGCAAAAGCTTAAATTAAAATAAATGGAAGATAATAATTCATTACTTTAAGGTGAATGGAACCGCAGAACTAGCCCCACTTCACAAAAAACCATATTTCTTCATGCTTACATAATATATTTTGCCCAAATTTTAATAAACTTATTATGTTCATTTCGAACCTACAAACCCATGTATTATTAGCGGCAATTTGAGTTTTAACAATTAGTCCCACAATAACTTTAATTACCTACATCGAACATCTCAAAGCGATTGCAGGTATTAAGGCGAGTGTAGTCGTGAACGGCCTCGACAGTGGCACCACTTCACTAAATTAAAAACTCTTTATACAAACAAACTATCAGAACGTCCGTTGCTCTGGTTTTTAGTTAATATTATCCTTAAGTAAAATAAGAACCTACAAACTGATTTAAATATTCGCTGTAATGGCAATTAATACATAAAGTGGCCGTCTTAAAGCATTTTTTGCCTAAACTTTAATTACAGCGAATATTTCATTGAGTTTGAATGGAAATCTTAAATTGCTTAGTTATATTATTTTAATATACAATTTACATCAATAAATTTAATTATGCTAAAACCTAGTTTACCATCTCAGAATTAGGTGTCCCAAAAATTTAAATATCCACTGTGTTTTAATGGCAGAGAAACGATAACACCACCCACCAAGCCCGCAGACGGTTGTTGGCGAAGAAAGCTCATACATTTCGTTGGTCTACTTGGCTTGCATTGTAGTTGCCTATTGATCTGTACACATTCCTCTTAACATAACTTCAAAAACTTGTGCAAAGCACATTTTGATGTATGAGTGCATGAAAGTATATGAAAGATAAGTTTTCAAAAATCGAATACCTAACACGGAAAGTGTTTTGAAATTCATTAATTTACTTATTTATTATTATTTTTTGAGCCACACATGTCCCACTGCAGGGCAAATGCTTCCTCTGTTTTTTTAAATTTTCCCCATCCTGGGCCGCTTCCATCCAGTTTTGGGCGTGGGCGTCTATCTCACCGTTTCACCTTTTTCTTGGACGACCACGTGCTCGTTTTGCGTTTAGAGGGACCCAAGTAGTTGTTATTTTTGCTCATAGTGCCGCAGGCATTCTGGCAACATGTCCAGCCCAATCCCACTTGATTGAGGTGTGCTGCCTTCTGGCCTACGTCGACTATTTGTGTACGGGAACGCAGCGTTGTGTTCCTGACTCGGTCAATTAACCTGACCCCGAGTCTGCGTTCAATGATTTTTTGGCAAACCCTGAGTTTTAAAATTTGGTATTCGAAAATGATAATGTTTGTTTTCGTCAAGTGGCGCTAGTTCTGCGGCATCACTCGCCAAGGGACTTAATATCGCTACCAAGTTAAAACTAAATTATTGAGCTTTTGGATACGATGTATGCAATATCCGGTAGGTATCCACATTATTTATATTACATCGTTTGTTGGAAATGTTTCTTTTAATAAATAAAAAGCAGCTAGCATACTGATGTCACCGCTTAAGGGCAACATCACTAATGCATCTATGAGCTAGTTAATGACTGAGTAACAAGAGCTTCCTTTTACCGCAGTAAAACTGCTTTATCCCCTTGGAAGATAAGTAGATGCAGATGATACTGCCTCTAGAAGGAATACCGATAATCAATGACGCCTTATGCGAATGTTATAGCAAAAGAGTGTATCATCACTATATTTGTAATGAAAGGAGCACCTGAATACGTTTAAAAGCTATTATACGATGACACGCAATAACGCAATCAAATCAAGGCGCACAGTGATAGATACAATTTTAAAATAAAATGATTGCCCACAGTCTAATCGGAGTTCATATCTATAGTCTTGGGAGTTAATTTCCAAATACTGAAAATCAAAATGATATTTGGTTAAAAATTTATAAGTTTTCTACCGCAGCATTTAAGTATAAATTGTTTTAGAAGTAGGGTCACATGCGATTTTCTTGTAATAAAATACAATGGATTCAACCGGAAGTCAGGATAAAAAAGTGATTCTTGGCGAAACCATTAACAGATTACGTCCGCTTTATTACTGGCCTATAAAACTGCTCGGTTTCGGGCGATTCGAGATTGCCCATGGCGAAATCAGACAAAAGGGAATATCTTCAATCCTGTTCACATCACTCATCTTGATTCTAATACATATTTTTTCTTTCTACCTCATCTATGCACTGACTATCAAAATCGACTATCTCATAATTACCGAAGTAATTGTCGTATTAGATTTTCTTGGTTTCCATACAGTTGTGTTAGGGAATACTTTTCTAAACCGAAAAAGTGCTGCGCTTTTTATGAACACAAGCATAGAGTTGGATGCCTTTTTGGGGGCGAAGAAAACTTCTTTTATGAGGGAAATTTTTATTCAAATCTATTTATATTTAAGCTGTGCCGTAGGCATTACCCAAGTTGTGATTATGATCGTTCTCCTTTTCACTTACGTAGTGGACTTAGCTGTGTTTGTGACTGGTGGCATTTTGTTCTTCTTTTTGTATTTCATTTATTATGACCTCTCATTTTTCTTATCCCTTTATTCGACACTAACTATCAGGGTGCGATATCTGAACGTAGCAATTATGAAGTTGGCTAATGTAAAATTGGAATACATGCCGAAACAGTTTCCGTTTAATACTATTCTCTGGAGTGATAAATGCGACAACATGGTAGATTTTCACCTAAGAGCGAAAATGGAGGACTTCCCGAAGGCTTTCGCTTTGATCTTTAGACAGTTGATCCACTTACAAAATGCCTATCGTTGTACAGTAAGTTATTTTAATTTTAATTATTTTTTGCATTATTTTTTCTACACAACGCACTGATTCCGATAAAATAAAACAGGATGGAACGTCATCCACCACTATTGTTAATGGTATTTAAAAAAATAATTAAAATGTGATTCTACCCGAACAAGGCCAGCTGATACGATTTCTATGGATTCTACGCATCTTGTAAATGCTTTAGCCAAATGTCGTGAATAGTCGTAATCGTAGTCGTAATATTTATTCCAGCTGCTGAGTTGTTTGACCTATTTAACGGTTGGCACTTTCCAGACAGTCCACAGTTGGATTATATGGACAAAATCTGAGGCAAGTAGGCAACTTATGCCCTGAGATCATAATAATAATAAAAAATACTAAAGCGCGATGTCACCTTTTGTTCTTGTTTTTGAGTGTTAAATCCACAACATTTAATTTTACGTTAGATATTGTGTTTGGGATGCTTATTAAGATACACATATTTTCATATTTTTTAATGCAATCGTTTCTGAAATATTTTGAAAAGATGTAAAAACTTCCAAAGTTAGGATTACCCTGAAAAAATCCTTTGCTTATAAAGAAAAAAAAAAACATTGGAGAAGGAAGACTTCATTCATTCATCTGTCAATGTCAGTCAGTTTTTTTTTAATAAAGGGCATAGAGGTGGTAGGCAAATGAATTTTGTTTTCAGCAGCCTAGTTGTTGGAACTAAACTAAAGCATTTTTTTAAATTTAAAATCTCTGATTATGAAACAAAATAAAATAAAAAAGAACTTGCCCCTTTTTTAATAATGCGTTAAACTATCTATTAAAAATATAAAAAAGTCTTGTTAGAAATTTGAAATGTTGTGGATTTATTTTGAGTTCTTAATACTGTCTAACTTAAGGCAAGTGTATCCGTGAACGATCTAGACAGTGGTGCCATTTCACAAAAAATATTAAAAACTTGAGCAACAGACATTATGATATATTGTTTGTATAACGAGATTTTTTTTTATTAAGTGACGCCACAGGATGGGCGTCGTCGTCGTGGTCGGCCTAGGAGAAGATGGCGTGATGATTTTGAAGCCTTTCTCCAAGACTGGCATTTGGAAGCCCAAGACCGAGACTCGTGGCGTGAAAGAGGGGAGGCCTTTGCCCTGCAGTGGGACACAGAAAAGGCTAACTAAAAAAAAAAAAAAAAAAGTGACGCCACTGTCGAGGTCGTTCACGGCTACACTCACCTTAAGTACAAAACTGCTGATGGTTACATGCTTAATCTTCTATCCGTGTCTAAGAATTATAAATTTTCTTGCGAAACGAATAACCTTTCTTCTCGTGTGGAACACCGAGTTGTTCAACGAACTGATGAATTTGGTGTCAGAGTTTTTTAACCGCCTACTGACATACAAATATTTTTTTTTTATATATATTTTGATTTGCAGAATATAGATCTGCTGCGTATCTTGGCGATTACGGAGTGGTGCTTATTGAGCTGGTTGTTTCAATTCGGAGTAAGCATGCAGACAGATATGTTTCAGCGACAAATCAACCAAACAAGTCTTATTTGCACTTACATACAACTGAAACCCACTTATCCTGGTAAGATAGTTGCTGGCTTTTTCTAAATGTCATATTAACCGAAATAAGATACATTTATCAATGTGGATTGTACATACTTAGTTCAGATTCTTGTCCCCGATAGCTACTTTAGAACTACTTACTTTACTACGGCGTAGCAACCGTAGCTCTGCGGCTACACTTTACCTTCCTCACTACACTAACTACAGAATTCGAATTGTTGGGTTAATGAAAAGCAAATGATTATAATAAAATGGTTTTATACTACTTTAATTAATATACCATAGGTACAGTACCTGAAAATAAAACAGATGCCAAGTTGACAACGTTTAGCGACTGTCCCTTTTCTGACCATTGTAGGACAAAGTTCGTATTTTTAACCGCGGAATACACTAAGAAATAAATAATGCTTCTATGTTTGGAGTACTAATTGTTATTCTTTTTCAGAATACCGTGAACATTTTTTTCTATTCAACGTGATAGCAAAATAAAATAACCCTTTCGTACGGTAGGTACTACTAAGTGGCACTACTGGTAGTGTCATGGGAGATTTTTCTTTTATTTGACTCTACCGGTACTACCGATAGTGCCATGGGCGAAAGTGCAGAGTAAGTTCATGACACTACCTAGTGTCGCAGGAAGATATATCTCCCATGAGACGAGTGAGTTAACTTATAATTGTCTAATATGTTTCTTATAATGAAGTAGCTTTCATGATGGAAAATTACATTGTCACATATTACGTCACCGTCCGACTTTTTACCTTTATTTGAAAAAAAAAAGTGCGATAAAAGTTTAAGATAAATTTCTGCGACACTATGGAATCAAGGTAGTGTCATGAACTAACTCTGCAATTTTGCCCATGACACTACCGGTAGTACCGGTAGTAAAGAAAAGAAAAATCTCCCATGGCACTACCGGTAGTGCCACTGAGTAGTGCCTACGGTACGAAAGGAAAATAACGGGTACATTTTTTTCAGATGAAATCTACAAATTGACAGCTAGTATTGTCCGTATGTTAGAGACTCGGGACCCGCGGGTGTCTATCTACGACGTCTTTTACTTTGACACGGCGCTCATGCTTCGGTTGACATCATCTATCTTCGTTTATATCACTATGCAACTACAGATTGCGTTCGCTAAGAGCCCTGACGCCAACGTTATAAACAATACCACTATCTATAGTCACTATAGTGAAATAACTAAGCACTAGGGCACTAAACACAATAAGACTTTCTCCGAGACATTAAAAATAAAAAATATTAAAATGAAATAATTTTAATACCTAATAATTAATCGCGTATCACTTTACAAAATTCTTGTTTGTAAGTAAATTGTAGTTTTTGAGTCAGTTTGAATGATGTGCTTCATTTGCAATGCAATAATTTTAAATTACTCAAATTGTTCCGAGCAACTGAAAATTTTAATGAAAAATGAATAAATAATAAACAATTTATCAAAAGTCTAGTCTGGTATTTTCACAAAGTATTGTTTTATTTCTGCCACAAAAGATTTAGCACTATTTCACTAACACCCTGTGTGTGTAGGCATTTTGAATCGTTAGGTCTAAATAAGCTACATAATAAAAGAATACTTCAAACTTCAAGACGGACGATTTTGCTTGAAATACTAAAATTAGCTGTAGTGGGTAAATTATCTAATAATTAAACCTTGACGCAAAAATCTTCGCGGAAATTTTCAGAAGAAGAGGTAATTGTTCTTGCTTGACCATAGATCTGAATAATACAATTCCTAAGAAGAAATCACTTTAACAATCAACTGATTGACGAGTTTGGTTAAGTAGTTCGCTTACCAAATTTGAATAACAACACAATATTTTTGTCAACTACAAAACTAGTATTTTTTGTTTCTACAGTCACGAGTAAAGCCTTTTAGGGTTCCGTAGTTGGTTTGAAGTATAGTTTATTGACAGCATGCACAAAATAATATATACATTTTGTTTAAGTAGAACTTTGAAAATCCGACAGCGCAGTTAATACGATTACAATATTGAAATTTAATAATATATTTTTTAATACAGTCGTCCATATTTTTGCTAATATCCTAAATAAACGTCTTTAGGTAATATAAATTTTAACATACTTGCTTTTCGTGTGATATCCTTTTTGTGATACCTACCTAGATGGGTGTGATACCTATACTTATCTACCTAACTATCAATCTAAATGGTTAGATTTTTTGCATTTTGCACCACCACCTACTGTGGCAGTACATAATTTGATGACTTTGAATCTTGGCCGAGTTTGTGCGACTTGCTCTTAGACAGTTTCTGTTCACGTATAGTTTTGTATAAAAAGCGACAAAAAAATATCACGAACCATTCGATCGAAGACATCGAAACTGATCATTCGTTAAAGTAAAATAAAAATATTTTAACCTCATCATGAAGAAAGTTCTTTACATATTAGTGACCCTCGCCTTATTCAGCTACATCGTAAGTTCCACGTAGAAAAATAAACACTATTAGACATTATTGAGACAACGATTAAAAAAGTTTATATTTGGTTTATAATTTCAGCTTGCTATGCCAGCGGATAGTGGTAAGAAATTAATTTCATTATTTTGTGTTATGATATAGTTATATGTTTTTTTAAGAAATAAATATTTCAGATTTAATTTAACCTTGAATACCCATATGGGAACGCATTAGTTAATCTACCTTCGGTACAGGGCCCTAGGCTCAATTCCCGCGGCCAGCTAACTCGGTATTTAAGTAATGTCTATTTTTGAATGCTATTTTAGCAAGTTTCTGTGCTAAAACCATCCAAATTCTCATTACAATAAAACAATTTTAAACGGTTTAAAATATTTTTTATTCAGGATTTTACAATTCCTACGTTTCAAGCTCTGTAAAGAGTTCGAAAACGTGGTCACGAGGTGTTAGACGTCATTGTACGTATAGAATGGATAATCCCACCCATTAAGTCAGGTTCGATAAGGCCGCAATCCTAGCGACGTAGAAGATACTCATGCCGAGAAAGATACGGGAAGCCATAGAAATTCAATAACATCCGAATTTTAACAGAGATGCAGGATGGGGAATCCTATCTACTTGGACTCCACTGATTACACAGCGGAGGAGCCACATCCAACGTACTGCAACAACTACACAAGATACGGTGGTGTAAGCACTCTGCGTAGAACCGGGATATTTCGCGAAGCAATTAATAAATATATTGGCGAGCATAATATATTAGAACAATAATAATTTTAATTCTGAATAATGACGTCTAACAACGTAGTCATCCACGACTACAAACTCTGTAAAGAGCTCGAAACGTAGGAATAGTAAAATCCAAAATAAACACAACCTTAATCCGTTTAAAATTCTACACTGTAATAAGTTAGTACCTTATAGTAGTGCAAACTCAAGAAAATATCACATCCAAATTCTATTCTATCTTATAAGGCTACAAGAGTGGGTATTCCTATTTCTGGTTATTTATTTTACATGCATAGATTCTGATTTGAAGAAACGTGATACTTCAGAGGCACGCGAAGAAGGAAAGAAAATTGAAGACAAAGGAAAGGAGTCTGAAAAAGAGGGACCTGAAAAGAAAAATGGTGGGTATTTTTTGTAGGGTATTATCATTAAAATGTTTTGTTATATCTGAAACTAGCTGCCCGCTCATTAACTGCCTCTGACTGATAAATATTGTCATGTTCTTATGAAGAACTGATGCCCTGAATCCCAGATAGGTTCTTAGATAGGTAATGTTCCTTATAATAAAAATTATAATGAATTTTAATAATCGGTATAACAGAAACTGAGATCAACTCCTACAAACAAACTTACACACATACATTTTGCAAGTAAAATATGATTAGGTCACCTATATGTTAAAATTTTGCCAGCATGATACCGCCGTAAGATATTCAAATTCTAGTGTAATAAAAAAAATTATTTTTTTTACTTTTTTGTTTTGATTATAGTAGTTTTTTCGTAAATGAGGTACGTACCTATCTAATCGTTTACCAAAATATTGACTAAATTATTATTTTACCAGAGTCTACTAACGGGAAACAACAACCCGATTCTGGAATGATGGAAATAATACAAATACCGTTCAAATTAGCGGGAGGTAAGTATATTCTTAGTTTACCTGCCTATTTGTCTAATACCTTCCTAAACTTTAGGGACTATGACCAGAACATATTTTTCAAATAATTTAAACATTGAATACAACAGCGTAGATAAACATTAAATGAATCCTATTTCAACCAATTTGTCACTTTCAGGTCTTGCTGACATGGGCGCAGAAATGTGTAAGTAAAAATAACAAATTCTCGATCAACTACCTAAATATAAGTAAGTAGTTGTGGTAGCTATTTACTTTTTAATTTTCTAAATATTGTTGAGTCATATAATGTCATTCCTACAATAAACTTCTAATAATACAACATTACTTAAATATAACTTTTTAAGCACTCGCGATCACTTTCACTCATTTTAAGCATTAGACCGAGTCTATCACGATAGTATTTAGGTAAATATTAGTAATTTACCTGTGTACCGACGTTGAGTCAACCCACGACCACAATACATGAAACTGTGTTGAAACGTCGGGACACAGGTAAATTACTAATATTTACCTAAATACTATCGTGATAGACCCGGTCTAATACTTAAATTACCTAAATACATTCATAATATTGTACTTGCCGTTGCTGTGTGGCCGGCTTAGAATAGCATCACCCCACTTCTAACCTTGAGTGTCGTAAAAGGACACTAAGGCATGAATTCCGTGAAAAGGCAGAAGAGTTCCTTATGAATACAACACTTTGCACTACGAGCACTCGCCAACCCGCCTGCCAAGCTTGATAAGTATGGCAAAAACCCCTTATAGAGGGAGGCACATGCCCAGCAGTAGACTTTTGTACTTTTTTATGTTGATACCTACAGAACCTTTTTGTTTGATAACCGGCGACTGTTTTATTATAACTGTTAAAAAACTTAAATTTAATTTGCAGTTGGTGATTTTGCAGAAGGCCTTGAGAAAGGAATGGATAGGAAAAATTAAACATGTGATGAGAAGGTAACCGATACTGAGAAATGAAGATTTTAGTACCGATAGCGACAACGTTCTTGAATCAATTTACATTATCAATAATATAAAATATTATAATATTGTATTTATATAGTATTATCGTTTAAATAAATTTGGTCGCATTGTGTCCGTAAAGCGGACGAATAAAAAACATTTGTTTTTATTATATCTTTAATGAATTAATGAATACTTAATTATAACAACAGATCATTTTTGACAATGAAACTAGATGGGTGTACAGCTGATGTCAACTCTTCTATAATTATGTGAAGAGAATTTTATATTGTACATACTTACTCATACTTTTGGAAGATAGACTTTAAGGATTTTTTAGACGCCTGGCACTTGAGCGATAGCAAAGCACATTGATCATACATAAAACACAAGATGGCTGGTCTGTTTAAACATACAAACATACATAAATCACGCCTATATACCTTACGGGATAGGCAGATCGTTAACGGCCGTAAAACGGATATTAACACCACGTCTGACAAAAGATTATCATCATTTACTACTTCAAGCAAAATATTTGGAAGGTAGGTTGCCTCCACAGGGAAAGTAGTTCAGTTTCATAGTCTGATCATGCCAGTCAAGTTTTCAGTAAACCGTCCCTTACACTCTGTATACAAGCTTATTCTGATAAGTAATTAGAAATCATTTATTTGCAAGAATAGATGTCAATACATAATTTATTCAGGTTTATTGTATATGAACATAAAACCAACACAATTCAATTATTTACAGTAAAAAATAACCCTAAATTAAACTATGAAAAGGTCCTCCAGTGCGCCCCTATCAGACATGGTCTCCAGTAAGCTGGCAACGTTTCCTCTTTGAATGGCCAAACTTAAACGCTGGCCAAAGAAGCTGCCAGCTCTCCGGTCCCCGGTAGTCTCATTGAGGCGCGCTGACACCTCATAAATAATTTTCTTTGCGGAGGGGCCCCAAGAGCCCATCGTCTCAAGGCCCCACAGGAGAGAAAATGAGGTTTCCGGAAATCTCCTCGTACTACATAATTAGATCTTAAATTAGAGTCCAGTACAGTATTCTGCTTGCTTCAAGCGTGCAAAATTATATTATATTAACAATGTCATTTTAATTAAAATATATTACAATTTAAAATAGAAACTTGTAGGTTTGCTGTAAGAAATTTCTTTTTAGAAATAAGTAAACCTGTTGTGTCTTGTCTCATTGTAAATTGTTCCTGTGTATGTTTTTGTGTACAATAAATGGTTAAATAAATAAATAGAAATAGGAGATAATTGATTAATTATAAAATGTCAAGTAAGAAAGATTAAAGGAATATTTTGTTGATAAATATAATGTCAAACATGGTTTATATATTCCCCTACACTATAAAACAATTAGCCAATAACCAAATGAACAATTTTTATTTTAATAAATTTAATTAGTTAATTAGATTTCACTTGACAGCTTATTGAATAGTAGGTACAATGCTCATATAATATGAGTCATATTATACGATAGGAAAAATATTGTCTAAGCTATAAGGCATACCTTATATCTCTATACATACAATTATGACGACTTTATCCCTTATGGGGTAGGCAGTGTTAACAGACGTAAAAAACGGCAGTATTGCCACATCTGACAAATATTTCAGGGCCGTTTTAGAAAAATCGTATATCACTAAAGTGACAGCCTGTCGCCTTAAATTGTACCTAATGTACATGAAACTCTCAAGCTCCTTAGTCGCCTTTTAGGACACCACGACGGGAAATAAATGGGGTGATGATATTCGGCATCACGGTTATACGGATGATTTCTTATAGTGTTCAAGCCAAACAAATCAAAATCAAACTGTAACAATATATAGTATTCATTTAGTTATGTGCTTGTACTATATTTTGTGTACAATGAATAAATGAATTGCCGTGTGATGCCGGCTTAGAATAGCATCACCCCAGTTCTTACCCATGGGTTTCGTAAGAGGCGACTAAAGGACTCGAGGGTTGGATGTGTATTGCAATTTTAGGCGATGGGCTGACAACTTGTCACTATAGTGATTCACGGTTATTTGATTGACCCTCAAACTTTTGTCGGACGTGGTGTTAGTGTCCGTTTTGCGGCCGTTAACGGTCTGCCTACCCCGTAAGGAATGTAGGCGTGATTTATGTATGTATGTACAATGAATGGTTACTTAAATAAAATAAACAAATAAATAATAATGAACAAAAACTTGGAACTAGGTTTATCAAATAGCAAATCCAAGTGCATACCTACTTGCCAAATGATCAATAATTAATCTTTGCTACATATCTATTACTACATTTCCTCCCCGCAGTTTCACCTGTTGCCACTTATTTACCCGTGGTAATAGTTTTCCTGCGGTAAAAAGTGCCCTATGTGTTATTGCAGGTTATACTCTACCTGTGTTTCAAATTTCATCCAAATCAATCAACTCGTTTGAGCGTGAAGAGGTAGGTTATAGATATATAATAGTGTTAATAAGCGAGTCTCGCCAACAAACTGTTTCAGTTTGGCGAGGAATAGTAGATAAGTTTTTTGTTTGTAACTTACCTTAAATAATAAAAAAAAAAAAAAAAAAAAAAACAAACATACATACATACACACACAAACTGTCAGATTTATAATATTAGTACGGACAACATCAGTTTATGCACTATAAAAGTAACTAAGTAATATGAAAGAATAGCCTATCTATTTAAATAATTTCGAGTTGTCTCCTCGGGTTCTTGCACTGCGATAAGATAAAACTACATGTACCTACCTATCTACGTAAATATACGTATACCTATCTAGTGAGTAAGTTGATAAAGTTTTACTTGTACAAGTGGTACCTATTATATTGTCTTTGCTTATACGTAACTGTCAATATCACAATACCATTCGGCTAAGATTTTGTTTTTTATCGATTCTGAGTTTACATGAAAGCAGAGAAGATATATTTTTAAAGAGTTTTATTTGAAATGTAAGTAGTGTGGTGAAATGTAAACTATACTGTGGAAGAACATTGTGTGTAACTGTGAGAGAGAAGGTGTTTGATGTGATGATAATGCTGGAGGTTAGCTATGGAAAGTAACAATAGAGGACAGGTGACGCAATGGCGTTGGCCTCTACTTGTGTCTGTGATATTTTTAAATGTAAGTAAAACTTTTCTTGGTTGCTACCTTATTGTCTAAAAATTCAATGAAATTACATTAGTCATTCAATACCTAGATTGATTTTAAGCGCCAACGCTGCGTCGAGCAGGCTGCACGCGCGGCGGGCTACATTCGACAAAATACAAGAGCAGCGCTGCGTGACGCGGGTCGCCCAGTCTGCGTGCAGCCCGCTCGAGGCATCGTTTGCGCTAATACTAAGTATTATATAGATACAAACAAATAGGTACCTAAAGACAATGTTTCAAGATTATCCTTTTTGATGTTTGGCATTTTTTACACCATCAGAAGGGTTCATCAAGTCGTTTGACGACTTGAAGTCCCACACGAAAAAAAACAGGGCCTTTGATATGCACTTTAGGTAGATAGATTATCTCTTCGGATAGATTCTATGCTTATCTCTTCGGACGAATAACTTCGTATAATTATGATCGAACTTCACTTACAGGTAAATTCGTATAATCACTTATAATTTATTATCAACTAGCGACCCGCCCAGCCACCCGTTTCCCTGAATGAAACGGTACCTAAAACCTGTCTTTTGGATCATTCTATCAATTAAAAAAACCATATTAAAATCCGTTGCTTAGTTTTAAAGCTCTAAGCGTACAAAGAGACACTGAAAGCGACTTTATTTTATAGTATGTAGTGATTGACACACATTTAGTTCACACTTATTTTATTAAGATATGAAATACGATAGCCAAGGTGATTTTCTAAAAAGAGACAATAAAATGAAGAGCATCTTATTCAATTTTGGCATAACTATACAAGATTATGAACAATATACAGTAAAAATCAGGCTGGGTTAGACAGTTTGGACTTTGTACCGTTCTAATGTTGTGCGCATAAGACTTACATTGGCAGTTTGAGTGTCTAACCGCACGTGAGCTTGACTGTTCCTATGTGTAATCTAAATAATTATTGAAAGAAGTTTTTTTTATTTTTTATTCTCTTTTAATGATGTTAGAAATAGTTCATGAGTAAAGTCAGCATCAAATAATATAAAGTTAAACTTTGTATTTTCACACTATAATAGAGAGGAAAGATTGTTTACTGAAGCGCTAAAAAAAATTTACCATCATTATTATACACATTCTCCTTAAACATTAGGCTTTAACAAAAAATACTGGAAATTCCTTTTTCGCTCGGGAAACTTGCTGAAATATTGTTTGTCACGTGTTTTAGAAAATTGAAGATTGAAATTAATTATGTTGATTATATTTTACATTTGATTGATGTGTTTTTTGATAGGTATTAAGGACACATCTTGAACAAATATAAATTAAAAATATAACAGCATTTAACATCTCAAAAGTAAATAAATAATACGTAGTTACCATAATATTAGGTAACTACCCATTATTGCAATAACAAAAGTTGTTTTCCTACATAGACGAACAGGCTGACATAAGAACGCGTAAACGTTCTCGATCTCTTTAATAGTAACTCAAGGTGCTGCTGATTATACCTTTTACACCCACAAACGCGCCAATAACGCCTGAACTGGAAAGTAGATACTTGATCAAGAAAATAGACTCGATCAATGAACCATAATAACATCTATAGGTACCTATCTTCCTACTAAACCTACATACAATTAAAATTTCCAGGTCAGCATACCAAGTCTGGTGCATTCATATGGAATCTTCCTGTTAAGCTCTGTGAGCTTAGGAGTACCTGTCTGGCTGAGTTTGGCTACTCCAACAATTTTTATCGTCACGCATGGAATAACACGTGAGGTTTATACATTAATATTTTATTTTTAAAATTACTTATGGCCTATACTATTTAAAATTACATACAACTGTTTTCCTTATGTTGTAGTTTTCTTTGATTTGATTAGCATTAGACGTAACATATTTTGATAACTGTGTCGCCGCTACGAAGCTACAATGAAACATAATTATTCTATGCTTCATTACATTCTACTATCAAAACTTTATTTACAATTTGGCAATGATGCTGGAGTGAGGTTTACCAAATCGTATCTTTTGTTGTTTCCAGAATGCTGGTGCAGAGATGCAGCAGACTCTTGGGGCGGACCGAAGGGGTATCGGCTCATGGCAGGATTCGGCCTGGGGATAGTTGTGGCTAGTCTACTTGCCTGCGCCTTCACACCTTATCACTTCCATCCGCTAGTCTATGGTGTCCTTGGAGGTAGGGCTATTTTTGTATAGATAACTGAAGTTTTACACAATATTCCGAATAACCCTCAAACATTTTGTCAGACGTGGTGTAAATGGCCGTTTTTTGCGGCTGTTTACGCTCTGCCTACCCCGCAAGGGATTATAGGCGTGATATGTGTATGTGTATGTATGTATAACTGAAGTTTTCAAACTGTGCATAATGCATATACTTAGAAATAATCAATTTGTATGTCTTTTCAGGCATGGGTTCATCAATTATATCTGCACAAGTAGACGCAGTAGTTTTTGATACCTACGACTCTGATCTTGGTATCATCCGAGGACTATGTTTTACCGGTCAGGCTGTCGGGATGGCTATATTTCCTCACATAATAACGTTCTTAATAAGTTACTATGGACATCCCTTTTCATATATAGTATTAGCGGGGATAATACTCCAAACTTTACCTGCTATAATGTTCTTGAGAGTAGCTGACAACATATCGCGTCCTGTCTCGTTCTCTAGATATGGAGATTTATCTAAAACATACGCTCTATTTGGGCAAGGTGACGGACCTTATGCGGCTGAGCTGCAGTTACATGATTTGAGTAAGAAAAGTTGGAAAAATCCATTAGACGATAGTCTACATCAAGAGAACGAAGAAGAATTTCTAGATGAAGTTTATGACAATGAAGGAAATGCCATAATTACACCCCCGCCAAGTCCTGAAGAGAAACGAAAGAATATTTTTGGGGTAGAAATATTGCCAGAGATTCCAGAAGAAAGCGAGTGTACAGATAGCGACACTAACACAGATAACGATGAATCTGAACAAACTAATCCAGAACTGAGTAATAATAAAAAACGACTGAGTCAAGCAATTAAGAGACTGAGTACTATGGGAGATAACTTTAGTGATTATATTACAAAGCAGGTTAGAAGAGATTCCCAGGCCAGTCATATTAGTAGTAATAGTTTTAATAGTAATCAAAGTGAAAACAAAGAATATAGCGAAGTAGAAGTAACATATGAAAATGTATCTCCTGTTACTGACAAACAACGAGAGAAAATATTAAATTCGTTTAGCTATAGATGTGAGTCGGCATACGCTAGTATGAAACGTAGGTTGTGGATACCTTCCTATAGAATGTACAAACTGAAAAGACGTACAACGTATTGTATATATAATCTGAACGATACTCTTATCAAACCTTTAACAAGGTCACTATCTTGTTGGAGATTTTATCCGTCTGTACTGCTCTGTCTCGCAAAACTAATTTTGACATCCATATCTGTGGTACTTTTGCCAATAATTGCATCCCAGATAAGGCCTAGAATTTCGTTAATAGATGCAAACTTTTTGATGACACTCTACGCTTTTACGTGGACATGTTTCTTGCTTTGCACGCCGTGGCTTGCACTGACTCCTAAGAGGAACTACAAATATGTCACCGTCTTGGGGTTAGCTATTTCTACTGGTGCCTGTTTTAGTAAGTTTTATTATTATTTAAATTATAATAAAAGTATCAACACATTTATACAATCTATGAAATGATATGTGATTGAAATATTTTTCTATTATTTTCAGTGTTGGCAGAAGCGAACAACCATGATATGTTTTCCTTTGGATGCGTTGTAGCAGGCTTCGGATATGGGGCTATAACCTCATGCTGGGAGACTGCCGTGCAGGAATTCGTTGGTGCTCGCAAGTGGCCTAAGCTTCACAGCACTTTAGAAACTCTATCAGTCTCTCTACTAGCTGGTATAACACTCGGACTCTCCTTCGTGATAAAACAAGCCAGTGATCTACAGTTCTGTATGTTTTTAGTCGGCATATTGCTATCGATAGTGACTTTTATTTGGTCAATTTTAGCAATTATTTCCATTTATGTGAATCAATTTAGTTATTTTACTTGTTGTAGAAATTGGCGTCTGTGATATTTCCACAGCCATGAATTCACATCTATTAAATATTAGTGCTTATGGTGTTACCTTTGTATCTACTTGAAACTAAGTAGGTATATTAATTTCAAAATAGAATGTTGTGATTTAAATTGTGATAAATGATAATAAAACAATGATTGCTACTTAATGCTATAGTCAACTCTACATAAACATCGTCAAACCTTCTTTGTCAAAATGTATGACACCAAAAGCAAATATTTTATTTATGATTTGCAAACAACACTTTCGTAATAATTTATTGCATGTAGATATAATTATCATTATAAACCGATGTCAATTTTAAGCTTGATTAATTGCAATAAGCATCTTAAATTATGCGGGAAATCCAATACCTAGTCAGACCACGTTAGTCGATGTAAACAATTTCATCTGCAAACATCCTCTCCATGGGAAGAGATAATACAGTAAATTACTACAAGTCTTTTTGCCACTGCGCACGCTTTCTCGATGATAGTAGTATTATGATAAACATGAGTGATGTTATCTATGATTTCCCTGGATTATATCAGGCTACCTTGACATGTGATCAATTTTCACACAAAATACAATGATCACGCTGAGCGCTGGGCAAGTAGAAGAAAATATATTGGGGCGGAAACATAAACGGAAAACTAAAAAAAAGACTAAACAATGTAGTCACTATGAATTATATCTTGAAAATAAGATGAGCTCTTGCCATGTTCATGCTTAACTTTTCATTCAGTATTAATAAGTGAGTAATATTTTGGATCTAACCAGGCCACGTCACATCAATTATAATCCACACCATATCTATTTATATAGTCACATAATTTACAACGAAAAACAAGTCTTTGGAGGAAATAAGATGTCACATTATTTGTATACTCGTGTAATCTACAGCGAGGATGTGCGTAGTGTAAACATTTACTCTAGCAGTAGAACTATTTGCGAGCATAGAAATTATCTGAACTTCACGCCGGCAAGTCATTTGACTAAACGACACTGAAACGAACTTATGTTACCATTGCCATAAGACCTAAGGAGGAAATGCAGCAATGGCCTTCGATAAAAATATATACGACATGAAAATTATATTTGTGGTGAGTATAAATATTTACAAAGCGGATAAGTTAATAATAATTATTGTTTACTAATAATATTTTTTTTTCAGGTGCTCATCGGTATACCGCTGATAGCATCTACGAATTTCGACTGCGGTGGAAAATCATTTCACTGCTTGAACTCGACACATTTTATGATTTGTGTGGATCTCGGCGGAGGAGTTTCTTATACTGTTGATGACTTTGTGATAGAATGTCCACCGCCAACTGTGTGCTCAAGAACCAATAATTATGAATGTGAATTTGCGACAACAACGACCACCACCACAACCACTAAGCCGACCACGGTTCTTAAATCTTCGGTAACTGCAGAGAAAGTTATAGTTGATAAACTTCCATGGATTACAACACCAGAACAACACATTGAACTAAATACTGTAAACAATATACAAGAGACTACAACGGATGCTATCGTCATACCGACAGAAGCAACTGTATATGAAAGAGATTTGAATATAAATGGAAGTGAAAGTGTAACATTGATTACCACGGAAAAAACCACAATATCGGATCCAAACATAATAACCATCGTAAACGAAAGTGCAAAAGTACCATCTATTGACACAATTGTAGTAACTACAAACACTTCTTTGGATAACTTAACTAATATTATGGATTTTGGATCTGTTTCGGTATCAGATGGTTTAATAATGAATAACAACCTAACTGTTAAAAGTGATAAAATTAGCACAACAGAAAAAAATATAATTCTTGAGGAGAATTCTAATAAAACGGCCAAACACAGTGAAAATAAAAGTGTAATAAATAAAAATGTAAATGAAAATGAAAAAAAAACAGTAACGACTGATGTAATTGCCACTAATGCGCCTATTGTACAAGTACCAGATACCAGAGGATCATCATTATCCGAACGTTCTATACCAACAACTGAAAATAAAACTGATACAGAGGCACTGAGCATCACAACATATATTTTGAACAATTATGATACTACAACTGAAATTATCGTGACAAACACACCATATACAGAGGCAGAAGGTACAACAATATCTACTGAGATATCTACAAATACAGTTACAGTATCAGAAGGTACCGTAGTTACCGAAACACTTACAAACACAGATAATTTAGGACATTTCAGTACAAAACAAGTCACTGAACAAATTGTTTCAACTACAGAATCGACATCAGAATCAACTATTAAATTGGATAATTCAACTACTGATGAACTCTTTTCACAGTTAAACACAACTATAAGTAATTCAATGGACATCAGGGCTACTACTGAAAATACTGTGGTTAACGATACTGTAAATCAATATTCGGCCAGCAGTTTTTCTGTAAATACAACAGCAGCTTCAACAGTTGCAAGTTATAGAGAACATAATACTGCACCAGACGTAGAAACAACTCCTTTTACAGTAAGTATGTTTTTAAATACTACAAAAGGCAATAACACGGAAACAACTGCTGCTGATACTGACTCAGAAAATATAAATACACCAGAAACAACAAATTATATTTCAACTCAATCGGATATGATAGCCGCCGATAAAGATATCAGTATAGCAGTTACGGGAACCAAACTAGTTTCATCAAGAACTCCTACGGAAACGACTAATTATTTACCACCTTCGTCAATCAATACAGAAATATCGTATACTGATACATCAATATTAAATATTACGATAAATATCAACAGCACGCCGATAGCATCACGGAGTTCTACGATCGATACTACAATAACTACTACACAAGCAAACGTATTACCAACAGAAGAAACTGCATCTGATATTTTATTACAAAATAATTTTACTGCTGCGAAACCAAGACCTGTCACAATTACACCTATTATCGATCATTCGCTAGATATGTTAGATGTTTTTGAAATAAACACAGAAGAAACATTGTTTCTAAATGAAACTGAAATCATAGGTTTGTTTAATAAATCAGAATCAATTGTTTTAATCAATCACATTGATTCACTACATGCAGAAGAACAGCTAACAAACTTAACGGATACAACACAAACAAACGATACTGGTCAGATTGAATTAAACGCTAATATTTTGCAAAGTCAGCTTGAACCAATTAGTACAAAAACAAACATTGAATTAAGTACAGGAGCACCAAATGCCAAACAAGATAATACTGCGGTAAATAAGTTACAACCTGAAACTGAACAAAAATCTGTTGTCCTAATAGAATCACAATACACTACTGAGCAAAACAATGCTGGCCCATCTGTAAAACCAATTAATATTACACAACTCACTGACAGTACGTTAATGGTAGATGCTGACGTTACCACTATGCGCGGTGTTATTACACATACTGAAAATTCAATGGACACTGAACTAAGTATCTCAACACAAACTGTAACTCAAGGCATGACTGAGCTTAACACTCCTGAACAGGTTGAAGGTATAGAAAGTCCTGCTTCAAAAACTACTGTGCCTCAAAAGACTGCGGCTAATAACGAGCAAAGTACTGTGATACCGAACGAAGAAAGTACTGTGCAAAGCAATATTGCACCTACTAAGTCATCAGATAGCACAGAATATAGCAGTACCGGAATAAATATAGTTAACATTGAGCAAAACATCGCCACAGTATATGAATCACAAGCTAACGCTGATCAATATACGACAGTATCGACGACTTACAATGAAATAAGTGCGACTCGATTACCTGAATCTCAAAGAAACACGAAGATAATCTATATAAATGAAGCTAGTAATAAACATAGCATTGCTGGACGCAACGAAATGGAAGCTAATACCGACCAAAGTATTCATGCGGTGACTGAATCACAGGACAATATTAACCAAGTCACAGCTACCACAGATTCTATTGTACTAATCACCACTGCAACAACAGAATCATCCGCATTTATTGCGCAGCGGTATACAGGTCAGACCGATTCTCAAGTAAACATTGAGCAAGATATTTCTACAAATCCTACAGGTATTACAACAATAAGTAATCTGCCAGGTTATACTGAACAAAACATTGAACTATCCACAACACTGACTTACTCTGAAAGAGAAACAAATGGATCACAACCAGCCGAAACTAACTTTGGGAACACTAGACCGAAACATGCGGACATCGACGGGAAAACTTCGGCACAGACTGTATCTAATACAGAGCGGAATGAATCTCTAAAAATCTCGAAAAACGGTACTCAAAAAGCTCACACTACTGATTCAACAGCCTCGTCTCAAGGCATTACTGGTATGTCAGCTGTACAACGCGCTTTCGATCTGACTTCTGCACAAGCTACTACGCAACAAAGCGCTTTTGATGTTACTGCTGAAAAAGCTACATCGCCACAAGGCGCTTCTGATGTAAATGTTGCACAAGCTACACCACAACAAGGCGCTTCTGATGTATTTGTTACACAAGCTACATCGCAACAAGACGCTCCTAATGTAAATTCTGCACAAACTACACCACAAGGCGCTTCTGATGTAAATGTTGCACAAGCTACTCCACAACAAGACGCTTCTGATGTATATTTAACACAAGCTACATCGCAACAAGGCGCTCCTGATGAAAATGCTTCACAAACTACACCACAAGGCGCTTCTGATGTAAATGTTGCACAAGGTACACCACAACAAGGCGCTTCTGATGTAAATGTTGCACAAGCTTCATCGCAACAAGGCGTATTTGATGTAAATTCTGCAGAAACTACACCGCAGCAAGGCGCTTCTGATGTAAATGCTTTACAAACTACACCACAAGGCGCTTCTGATGTAAATGTTGCACATGCTACACCACAACAAGGCGCTTCTGATGTAAATGTTGCACAAGCTACTCCACAACAAGGCGTTTTTGATGTAAATGCTGCACAAACTACACTGCAACAAGGCGCTCCTGATGTAAATTCTGCACAAACTACACCACAAGGCGCTTCTGATGTAAATGTTGCACAAGTTACACCACAACAAGGCGCTTCTGATGTATATGTTACACAAACTACACTGCAACAAGGCGCTTCTGATGTAAATGCTTCACAAACTACACCACAAGGCGCTTCTGATGTAAATGATGCACAAGCTACTCCACAACAAGGCGTTTTTGATGTAAATGCTGCACAAACTACACTGCAACAAGGCGCTCCTGATGTAAATACTGCACAAACTACACCACAAGGCGCTTCTGATGTAAATGTTGCACAAGCTACACCACAACAAGGCGCTTCTGATGTATATGTTACCCAAACTACACTGCAACAAGGCGCTTCTGATGTAAATGTTGCACAAGCTACTCCACAACAAGGCGTTTTTGATGTAAATGCTGCACAAACTGCACTGCAACATGGCGCTCCTGATGTAAATTCTGCACAAACCAAACGACAAGGCGCTTCTGATGTAAATGCTTCACAAACTACACCAAAAGGCGCTTCTGATGTAAATGTTGCACAAGGTACACCACAACAAGGCGTTTTTGATGTAAATGCTGCACAAACTACACTGCAACAAGGCGCTCCTGATGTAAATTCGTCACAAACTACATCACAAGGCGCTTCTGATGTAAATGTTGCACAAACTTCACCACAACAAGGCGCTTCTGATGTATATGTTACACAAGCTACATCGCAACAAGACGCTCCTAATGTAAATTCTGCACAAACTACACCACAAGGCGCTTCTGATGTAAATGTTGCACAAGCTACTCCACAACAAGACGCTTCTGATGTATATTTTACACAAGCTACATCGCAACAAGGCGCTCCTGATGTAAATGCTTCACAAACTACACCACAAGGCGCTTCTGATGTAAATGTTGCACATTCAACATCACAACAAGGCGCTTTTGATGTATATGTTACACAAGCTACATCGCAACAAGGCGTATCTGATGTAAATGCTGCACAAACTACACTGCAACAAGGCGCTCCTGATGTAAATGCTTCACAAACTACACCACAAGGCGCTTCTGATGTAAATGTTGCACATTCTACATCACAACAAGGCGCTTTTGATGTATATGTTACACAAGCTACATCGCAACAAGGCGTTTTTGATGTAAATGCTGCACAAACTACACTGCAACAAGGCGCTCCTGATGTAAATTCTGCACAAACTAAACCACAAGGCGCTTCTGATGTAAATATTGCACATTCTACATCACAACAAGGCGCTTCTGATGTATATGTTACACAAGCTACATCGCAACAAGGCGTTTCTGGTGTAAATTCTGCACAAACTACACCAGAAGGCGCTCCTGAGATAAATGTTGCAGAAGCTACTCCAAAACAAGACGCTTCTTATTTAAATGCTGCCCAAACTAAACCACGACAAAACGCTTTTAATGTATATGTTGCACAAGCTACATTGCAACAAGGCGCTTCTAATGTAAATGTTGCACATTCTATATCGCAAAAAGGCGCTTCTGATGTATATGTTGCACAAGCAACGTTGCAAGAAGGCGATTCTGATGTAAATGCTGCAAAAGCTACACCACATCAAGGCGCTTCTGATCAGACTGCTGCACAAGCAACATCGCAACTAATCGCTTTTGGTGTAAATGCTTTACAAACTACACTGCAACACGGCGTTCCTGATGCAAATACTGCACAAGTTACACCACAACAAGGCATTTTGGATGTAAATGCTTTACAAACTACACCGCAAAAAGGCGCTCCTGATGCAAATGCTTCACAAACTACACCACAAGAAGGCGCTTCTGCTGTAAGCGCCGCACAAGATCTCAATGCTGCACAAACTACATCGCAACAAAGCGCTTCTGATGTAAATGCTGCAGAAGCCATACCACAACAAGGCCCTTCTGATGTTACTACTGCAAAAGATACATCACCACAAGGCGCTTCTGATGTAAATGTTTTACGTATTACACCGCAACAAGGCGCTCCTGATGTAAATGCTTCACAAGCTACACAACAAAAAAGCACTTTCGATCAAACTTCAGCACAAGCAATATCGCAACTAGGCGCTTTTGATGTAAATGCTTCACAAACTTCACCGCAACAAGGCGTTTCTGATGTAAATGCTTCACGTGACACACCACAACAAGGCGCTTCTGATGTTCATGCTTTACAAATTTCACCACAAGAAGCTGCGCTGAACATTTCCGGTAGTGTATTATATATAAAAAATGGTACAGTGACTATTTCACAAGAACATCTGGATTCAACGACCGTTCTTTCTTCTACAAAGTCTTTGATCAGTGTTGATGGGCCCATATTGAAAGCATCAACATCGCTAAGCGATAATTTCAAAAACGCAGGGACCCCACAATATAATAAAACGAAACTCAAAAGTGCGAACCCTAAAGACGACGAGATAAATTTGATAAAAGATAGCGATAGCAATCAAATGTCTAAGAGTGACTATGATATCACAACAGTTTCTACTGTATCGTCACAAGATAATTTTCCTATAGTGACGTTGATGGACTCATCTTACATTGTAACAGCTGCAACATTTATAGAAAAGGTTGTTTTAGCGACAAATAGTGCTTCAAGTGCAAACGCAAACACAGAAACTGTCGCTGGAACATTACTTTCTGATAATAAAGACTACAACATAGTACCTATTACGATGTTAAATACTATCAAATTGTCAGACAATGATCAACAAAACTCACAATCTACCGATAATTACAAAGTAAGTCAAGATCTAATTCAAATTGGAGATTTATCAACAATCACGCCATTGCCGATCGATAATATTAGATATGTAACGACTGCACCGTATATTGCAGCTACGTACACATTGACAACGCCTCCGAATCTCGTAGCAGCAATTCTTACTACAACAACAAAAATTACCAATAAAGAAGGAACAACTGTTACTACTATCACAAAAGGTTCTACTACCTCTTCTACCACTATTTACAAATCAAGCAAACCACGATTCGAATGCCAAGATCGCCCTAGTGGCAGATATGCCGACAACGATGACTGCAGTAAATTTTATATTTGCAGCAGTACAGCCCAAACAAATGTTGGATCATGTCCCGTGAATACAGTTTTCAGTGATATAAAAAAACAGTGTACCAGGAATCTATCGCACTGCATACGAAACAACGAATTCAAATGTACATCAACTGGAAGATTCGCGGATTATCTAAAGCCAAATGTTTACTACATTTGCATGAGTAAGGACCATTCATTTTTACGATTCAAGCTTCAATGTCAAAACGGTTACCTTTTGAATAAACTGACTGTGACCTGTTATAAAAACTTTGAAATTCCATCCAGCCAATCTACATCTAATGATAATTCGCTAAGTACGTCTGAGAAATTACCATACGAAGAGCCAGTTAAAAAAGCACGCAAAGAAAAGGAAGTTGATGATTTCGAATGTGAAGAGGAAGGCAGATTTGCAGACCCTTATAACTGCAGAGGATATTACATTTGCAAGTTGAAAAATAGATCAGAAGAAACGTATCGCCGCAAATATAAAAAATGCGACTCAGATGAAGTTTTCCATAGAGAAAAGAAAAGATGTGTTGACGCAGATAATAGCTATGAATGTTAGTAAGTTTCAGAAAAATGGTTATGGGCTTCTTTCTGCTTTTATGCTGATGATGTAAAAAACTAATGTGTGCTTATAATGCTTGCTTAATCTTATTAAAAAGTAATAACAAGAAATGTGTATTTCCAGGCAGATACTGCGATTCATTGACGCCCAATATTTACTATGTTCGAATTATGAAAGGAGAACATTTCTTAACATACAAGCTCGCTTGCCGGAACGACTACCACTTAAACAATAAGACAGTCATGTGTGAGAGACAACCAGAATCAAAGAAGGGGCCAAAGTCTCAAGAAATATCTAAAAAGTCATCTGAAGACGTATCAGAGAAGGAAAACGATTCAGAAAGAAGTGAAAGACGAGATTCTTTTGAATGTGAAGAGGAAGGAAAATTCACAGATCCCAACGATTGCAGAAGGTATTACTTATGCCAAGAAAAACATTCTCATGATTCCGAGCGAACATTTAGGCGCAAACAGAAAAAATGTGGCAGACATCAAGTTTTCAATAAAGACAAACAGAGATGTATTTATTCTAGAAATAATAGATGTCTGTAGTCGCTTACAATAGTCGCTTCCTGGGTTAGAATAGAATATACAGGAAGGTCTCAAATGATGGACTTTCACGAAAACGCTTAGCTCAACCCGTTCACCTAAAGAACATTCCCCACGAACCAAAGGTTTACACGAGGAAAGTTAGCGTTTTCGGAAATTTCCGTCGTTCGGTACCTCCCTGTATTCAGGCTGAAATTTTACTAGTGACAAATTGCGAATACTCAAGACGGGCTGGTGTGATAAAAGAAATCGGTCGAAATACGAAAAAAATATTTTGTTCTCTCATACAAAATTGCTGATCAGCCGAAATGAGTGACTATGGAAACTCAAAATAATTTTGTATTTTTTCAACCTAAACTACTTGGGAAATGCTGTTCTTTATCACCAGCCCGTATTGTGATTTCGCTGTCGGTCACTAGTAAAATTTTACCCTATAGTTTTCTTCTTGTTGTTGAAATCATTGTAAATATTTGAATATAATTCGTTTGTTTGCACATTAAAAATTTAATTATTGTTAAATAATTTGTTATGTTAACTTTATTTATTTGGAAAAAACCTTAAAACTAAGTCTTACTTATTTTAATTATAATAAGATTTTTAGTAATACTATGTTTGAACAGCCTGGTTTATTCATGGAATAAAGTCGTGCTCTGTATTGGCAGCCATTAATTTATTTATCAAACATCATACATTCAGTCATTTTCATTGATAAGACCTTATTTCTAAATTATTTTCATACCGCGGTCGTCTGTAAGCCGCACCGATGTTTTCGGAAAATTGATCTCCGTCATCGCGTTGTAAGATGATACAGAAATAATTAGAAAATACAGTACACTTGAGAGGCAATCCGGCGCTTGAAGGGCGGGGCGGACAGAAATACGCAGCTTTGTTAGGAGATTTCTCCTGAGTTACAGTCAATTTGTAATTCTTGCAATCGATAGGTCTCGGCCTCTGCCCATAGGAAGTCTGTCTTGTATCGTAGCCTGTTTCATGGTCGATTCTGCGGTTATCATCAAATATGTCCATGGCGTTTGTTGTCGTATTTGACATTGGGCACCTATAGGTGTTAGGAGCTGAGCATGTGCGTGTAATGCCGTTGAAAATGGTGTCTCCGGTGCACTTGAACTTGATTCCTTGGAAGCGGTCTTTATTAGGTATACACAGGATGTATCCTTTGCATCCTGGCACAGTGGGGTCAGCCATTCTTTCGTTGCGGCGACACCTGACCGACCTGATCGCAGGGTCTATGTAGTTGATGATGCTTTCGCAGACATCACTAGAGTCCTCGTTGCAGAATGTACCAGCGGGACACAAGAAGGCAGGCCCCAGGAGTTTCTCCCCCTCGCAGAGCCTGATTTTGCCGTTGCCCTCGCAGACGAAGCCGTAGGGCCCGCATTCAAAGTTTCTCGGATTGAAGTATGCCGTTACGGTACTTATGAAAAGTATGGTCTATAAAAAACAAATACTGAGCATTAGTCATTTGTTTCAAAAGATAGTGAAAGTAGAGCACACAATTCTAAAACGTTTCCTATGACTAAGTAGCGCTTTCTTTGCAGAAACAAATTACTAGCTGAAATATAAAACAATTACTAAAAAGTTACCGGTAGTTTATAAGTGAGGTAACTGAGCAACCTTTAAGATTACCTGTTAGTTACATTCTGGGTGTAAGGGAAGGTGTAACGAAAACTTAGCAATAATGCTTAGAACATGAAACTGGTCAACTTTTCATATGACGTCCATGCTAGGAAACGAAAAAAAGATTCGTCCTTTTCATAGAATTAGAACTAGAATTTTGCGTGACACGTTATTTTTTTTCTCGTTCACCAACCAAGACTGTATAGAAAAATTAATCCAGTTTCATGGCCTAATCATGCCTTCATAGTTTTCAGTACACCGCACCGACTGCTTTAGCATGATTTTACACATTTTCATCCGTTAGGATACGAATATAAATTAGTATAGCTTTGCAAGGTTTTATCATGATTTATACTTCAATCTGAATTACCGGGTTTTCAATAAATTGTTGAATTTTTCAGTGCGTTTATCTTTGGCGCCACTTAGTCTTGGGGAGACCTTTAATCAAATGAACTCCTTAACGTTGATAACTTTTAAGTTTGTTATAATTTTTCTAGGACTTACCAGTATTACAACGTAACACGGTTTCATAAAATTCATTTTTGGTTCACAGTAGATATGTCTGCTTACACTATGGAAGGTGATGCACGACTAACGGAAAGCGACCAACTTTCTTCTGGTCCTCGGTTCAAAATCAATTATCGTTTTTAACACCTTTTGTGTTGGCTGGACAAACGAGCACATGTCACCGTGTCACCGGAGTTTCGGGGTATTATTTAGCGGGTTTTGTGATGGGTACTTGAGTGTTTGTTGTGTTGCCGCTGCGCTAGTATTGTAGGTACCTAATACTGCTAATACTATGTGTCTGGTTTTGTTTAGTGTGTATTGCAGAACAGGATAATATTTTTGAAACCATATTATTTTCGCCACTAGATATGCGAATGTTGCAGGTTCAAATCCTGCCCGCGCTTGAAAATTTTGCAAGTTTTTATAAATTGTATACCTAACACGGGTAGTTCTTTAAAATTTGGTATTCAGGATATAATTTATAATGTTTCATAAGTTATTCCATAAGTTTTCTTCCATGTGTTTAATTTATTTTTACTTTGTACTAGTCGCAGGTGCATTCATTCAAATTGCGAAACTTTTTCAAACGTACTTACTTTTTTAACTACTGAGGCCGACTGTCACGCAAGCCGCCAGAAGCATTGACACCCGCAAACCGCACGATAACCTAAGGACGTCCGTTTTGTCACGCAAGATCACCAAAGTGAATTCTACCAATACATGCGAACCCTTTTCGGGCATTTCAAAGGCCCGACAAGCTTTATGCGTTTTTCTGCCCTTCTACTCACTTTCAGGGCGAAACAAGGTTCGGAAGTGAGTGGATAGATCTGTAAGAATGCCATCGTTTTGCCATTTTACTCAAAAAAAGTTAAGCATTCGTTTTATTTATAACCAGATAATCGGAGCCATAGCAAACTGTGATCGTGCGTCCGTAGCGAACACCATAAACGGACTATCTAATCTACTAAAGGTTTAGAAATTCAAACATAAATAGATAATTACCTAAATGCAAACTTTATTACAATATCTCAAATAATACAACAACTTCACTACATACAAAATAATGTCTACTCATCGTCCGACGAGGAGGTGTCTCCTTCGCTGTCCGAGCTTGAAGAGCTGGATGTTGTTCGCGACGGAGCCCCGGTTTTCGCCCTGCAACAAAACAGAAAACATTTCGTTTTCGAAAAGGTTGTATAATTATATCGAATTGGAAGTGTCAGTCGAGGCGCCCGCAGCGCAGTTGGTAGAGCAGTAGGACGGTACTCCGGGTCCCAGGCTCAAGCCTCGGCCGGCGCAAAAAAAACAATTTCTTGTTTTCATTTATTTCAATGATGGCTGGGTTAGAACGTAATTGCGGACCCTCCTATCATATCAACGTACCTTTTAATTAATCAATGTTTTAACCGTCAATTTCTGCACACCTCATTATTTTAGTAATAGATTACAAACAATTTAAGACAACTAAATAAGTCGCATAAACTAATTAGCCATATATTAATAAGTTTATGATATGGTATTTCGATCAATTAGCTTAGGTTTGAAATATGACCAACTCTTTGGTTTAAGCTCTTAGCTTAGAGCTATTATTTGCAATCCTAGTCACTAAAGTCAATCAGCTTGGAACATGTATTAATAAACCTAGGCGGTTAAGTCATTTAGCCTGGAACAAAAGAAAGTTAAATATGGGTAATTTTGTATTAATCGACATTTATTTTCGTTAAAAATATGAATATCAGAATAAAACATTAATCAGATTATTAATTATTTGTAACAGAAACAGTTATTTTTTTTGCGATGAAAAAATAATACTATTTGCCATAGTTATGTTTTTTTTTATGAAAATCGAAACTTTAAATTGCTCTGGTGTGAAGTTTCAAAAATGGCGGTTAATACAAATAGCCCGGAACACGTCGATATATTGTTACAATAGAATACACATTTTACTCACGGCATTTTACCTATAATTATGCGGTCACCTATTACCTATATTTACTATGTTGAAACTTTGTATTTAATAACGTCCCTTTACCAGCCAAATGAAAACCTCAAAATCTTCAGAATAATAATTTGATTATTCAAGAAAGCCATATAAAAAACCTAAGATTGTACACAAAAATGGACACTTATTTAGAAATATTTCTGTGGTACAGTTCTAATGCAGCGAGTCAATAAAATACCCCGCCCTGATTACTTGCATTACAAGTTTTTGTACCAATTATCATACTAATCACTTCAGTTCTCAATTTTTACAACGCTTTAATATGTACAAACGTACATATTTACATGAGTGATATCATAGAGAGATTAGAATGTAAAATAAGCCACTTGTAATTTGAATCACTCATATCCACTTCCGATAGTAAACAAAAAAAAAACTATAGTTTTAGATGACGTTATCTTGATAGATATTTTATTTCTAACACGATATTTATATATGATATGATAAAGTAGAATAAAGGAAAAAGTTGTCAAACTAGATCTACTTCATAAGGAAAACTGCAATGGAGTACTTCATCTATTTGTATAAATTGTAATGGAAAATAGTGAAAGTTTAACTTACAAATATTTAGCGTCTACAATTAGATTTTGATAACGTATAAGGAAATTAAACTAAGAAACGCACGTAAATAAGGAAAAGGTATGTACTTCTAAATATACTATAACGGAAAAGTAAATTCTGTAACGACACTCACGGATGACACCGCAGTTTTTTATTACTTGTAACCTAAGCGGAAAAACAATGTTACAGTCAATCCAGAAATCTAGGCAATCTTAGGCTTGTTTGTTATCTAAGTTAAAATTTCAGATGTCTAATGAAACATTCTTGCCAAAGAAAGCAATCAGTCTCCATAAACCTCGAACAAGCCGTACTTTCAGCGGTACAGGTAAAGATCTGGTGGTACAGGCAAGGATCTGGTGGTACAGGGAAGGATCTAGTGGTACAGGGAAGGATGTGGTGGTACAGAGAAGGATGTGGTGGTACAGGAAAGGATCTGGTGGGACAGGAAAGGATCTGGTGGAACAGGGAAGGATCTAGTGTTACAGGGAAGGATGTGGTGGTACAGGGAAGGATCTGGTGGTAAAGCGAAGGATCTGGTGGTACAGGGAAGGATGTGGTGGTACAGGAAAGGATCTGGTGGGACAGGAAAGGATCTGGTAGTACAGGAAAAGATTTGGTGGTACAGGAAAGGATCCGGTGGTACAGGGAAGTATCTGGTGGTACAGGGAAGGATCTGGTGGTACAGGAAAGGATTTGGTGTTACAGGGATGGATCTGGTGGTACAGGGAAGGATCTGGTGGTACAGGGAAGGATCTGGTGGTACAGGGAAGGATCTGGTGGTACAGGGTAGGATCTGGTGGTACAGGGAAGGATCTGGTGGTATAGGCATAAGAATAGATAATAATACTGCGTATAGAAACGAAACTCCTTTGTCTGGGCCCCAAAAGCCGCGCTTTAAATACCTACTTCCCCCCGCAGCCAGTAACGCCCCGCACTCTCCCGCGCTTTAAGTCGGGGCTGTCACGTGCCAATAATTTTATTCCAGACTATCGGCCAGTCAAGCGGTTGCGACGGCTGCTAACAGTTTTCCCGTGGGAACAAAATATTTACCCGTTTTAAAGTCTTACCTTACCATTTTATTGTTAATAGGTAGGTACAGAATTTTAAAATAGGTGCAAAACATACCTACGATACGAATGTGCTTATTTATCATTATCAGCTAACAATGACTTAGGCACGTATAATAATGAATGGTAGGTACCTAGGTATTTGCTGTAAAATCATCACTTACCTTGGCTCATCTTTAGGCAAATTAAAAAAACTTAGATGCGGAGTCTTCCTCGCATCACTTTTCCTGCCATACACACCACAATCATTCGGCATTGCTAAATTTTTCACAAAAAATGAAAATTCGACCCGCACGACGAACGTTTCCGCGGCGAAGCGCACTCCCGACTGAATTGTTCTCTAAGAGACAGCCAGACGGATTGACCTTGAGCGCGTCTGGAGCGGGAGTGTCATCTCTATGTGATTTCTACTCTATGGTATAGGGAAGGATCTGGTGGTACAGGGAAGGATCTGGTGGTACAGGGAAGGATCTGGTGGTACAGGGAAGGATCTGGTGGTACATGTAAGGATCTGGTGGTCTTCTCTCAGTAGTGCTTTCACCTCCCCCTTTAAATATACCGTAAGATTACATGGAACGTAGCTTTTTATTTGAGTAGCGCAGAGTAGCTACTCCACTCACCTGTTTTAACGGCGAGTTTGTTTTGCTTGCAATACGTATTGCATTGGTGCAGCACCTCTTTCACTGTGAATGTCAAATGAAGTAAGAAAGCCGTCGACTTACATCTGGTAGGACTCGAAGACCGCGAGTGCTGAGGGATGCAGGGAGCCGGCCAGTTCGGAAGGTGGTTTCTGCAGCATTTCCTGAACTTCCTCCGTGGTCCTGTTCAGCATGACGCCCAGGGTCGCCACGCTCGCTGACAGCGCCTCTTCGAAACCGCACTCCGCTAGGTACGCTACCGCCACCTTTGGATTAAGAAAAGAAGATTGAAATAACCGTCACACGATTGAACTACTATACATTTTGCAAGAAAGTCAAGATTAATTACTGATCAATACTTAATTTCCGACTGTCTATTAAGCCTCATTCATTGCATTTTAACACCCGTAGGAGCAAATGTTACAATACAAGTTCTTTAGTAGCAACATCAGCCAAAGCCTGCGGGTTACTCGGCACTCCTGAGGTCTCATCTTGCCGCAACTACTGTAAAACCTGGTTCACAGCCTCCCAACACGCGTCGTCTTTGCAATGTTGGTTTACTTGATCACGTCAAAGATGACAACTGTATACTCACAGAAGCGACTCCCTGTTTGCCGATAGTCGCCGCTTTGGTCGCTACATCAGCCAAAGCCTGCGGGTTACTCGGCACTCCCGAGGCCTCATCTTGCCGCAGCCGCTGCAGAGCCTCGTTCACAGCATCCCAACACGCGTCGTCTTTGTCTTTCGCGTCTGAACACAGCTCTATGATGTTTGATAGCGCGTTTGCTGATAGTCTGTGGGAGAGGAGAGAAGAATATTCTTTGGTTAATTTTTCTCCTTGCGAATTTGAAGAAATAATATGTCAATTTCTATACAATAGGTCGACACGACAATAGGTCTTCATGGTAATTTCTATAAAAGTTTGGTTTTGTGTAAAAAAAAACTCAGTTTCCGACTACCCATGGTTATTGTGGCGGAAGCAACAAATCAGCTTTATTTCACGTAGGGGATGTTTGATAACGTGATTTTATTCATTTTTATTTAAGGAACCGAAGATTTCATGGTGAGTGGAAATTTTACCCACAACCAACGGCAAACTACAAAACTATCGCGTTTTCATTTACACCGGTAAAATTTACCAACAATTTTTGCGCTCGGCTAAATTTTTTACGGCTCTTGATGATTATAATTAATATAATATAATGATATTTTCTTGTTTAATATCAACATTCATCACATTTCTTACTTGAGAGTAGTAGGCGTTCTGGAGTCTCTGGCTTCCTCTTGTTCTTCTGTTACTTGTCCGAATTTCAATATGTCTGCCACAGCATCCCGCATTTTGCTTTTCACATCTTCTTCTACAAAATAAATAATTATCCATTTTATTAAAATTACAATAGGATTTTGTCTTGGGTACATAGATATATTGGGTAAAATACGAGTCTTGGATGTTTTAAAACATGTTTAAAAGTAGAATAGTTCCCATTCATCGTTTTACAAAATATGCAAGGTAAGATAAATTAAAACTGAGAACCAATTGAAAAGTTTATATTTTGATGCCATCCCAAGTAGTTTATAGTGACGTCACAATATCAGTTGTTTATCAAAATATAGCTTTAAAATTTAGCTCGTTTGACTAGTAGGACACAAGCCTATTACTATTATTTAACAATTTATATATTTTCACTGGAATAGGAGTTACTGCAAAACGGGAGGGCAAAGTGAAAGGGCGGCCGGGTGGTTAGTAGAGCTGGTTCTCACCACTGAAAAATATCTTAATTCAATGGAAGAACAGGTAGCATGAGCATGAGGCTTCTAGTAGGAAACGCAGACAATGCCCTCAATTCGGGATATATACTTACCTTAAATTAGTGCTGTCACTTTCCGCCAAATAGGTTTAGAAAAGGATGGGAGATATTTAAGTCCTGTCATTTTTAAAAACGTCAATGGTTTCTTCGCCTTTTCTAGTTAATTTAGTCGCCATTGTTTTGAGCGTCGCCTTATTTTAACAGATAACACGTATTTTGCATCAAATTATAAGACATCACACGAAATATCATCTATCCTTTTCTAAACCTATTTGGTGGAAAGTGGCAGCACTAATTTAAGGTAAGATAAGATCATTTATATCCCGAATTGAGGCCAATACATTGATTTGGTTTTACCTTGATACTGGTAGCAAGTGCACATGGCGTGAAGGAGTTTCTCTACAGTGCGCACTCGACGCGCATGGCCGAAGATCACCAGCTGCGACCACGCCTGGGCCAATCTCTCGCCGGCGCCGGCCACTTCTAACGTTCTGATTATCTGTACGAATAAAACAATTCTTTTACTTTCCATTGAAAAGAAGAAGAAATAAGTTAACCAACTGGTTACGAAATCAGCAAACCGCTGGAAAACCTTATATCCTCTTGTCACTCCCATAAGTCAATTTGGCATTATGTCAATCAGTCAGTTACGTACATACATAACTACAAACATAAATCACGCCTATATCCCTTACGGGGTAGGCAGAGCGTTAACGGACGTAAAACGGATATTAACACCAAGTCTGAGTTAAAGTTTAAGGGTCAATCAGATAACTGTGTATCACTATAGTGACAGGTTGTCAGCCCATCGCCAAAAATTACAATACACATCCAACCCTCGAGTCCTTTAGTCGCCCCATACGACACCCATGGGTAAAAAAGGGGGTGATGCCATTCTAAGCCGTCATCACACGGCATACAGTTACAGTTGCAAAATTAATTTTGGTGGGAATTCATTTCAAACTATGCCTGTAGATGGAGCCATGAATTTCGGCAACGGAAGCTAAACCGCAGTGGTCCAGTCGGTAAACGCGTCGCTGCTATTGATAGCGAAAGTTGCAGGTCCAAGCCTGCCTGCGGTGCAATTTTGCAAATCCTGTAATACATTACCTCTTCCATAACGGATGGTTCAGGTACGTATACGTTGGGTACAAGGGTATCCAGCAACTGCCTAGTCCTTTCGAACGGCGCGTGTCTGAAACAACAACACAAAAAATATATAAAGTATCGCCGCCGTTACAATAAGTCAGCATTTGACAGCTGTCATCTCCATACTAAAAGAGATGTCAACAAAGGAAAATGGACCCTCTGCTATAGTATTATCACGAATCTGACAGCTGTCAAATACGACTTCTTGGAACAGCGGTACTTTAGTAAGCAGGTTTGGTTTCTACATACATACATATATCACGCCTATATCCCCTAGAGCGCAAACGTCTGTAAAAAACAGTAATTTTCCCCACGTCTAACATTTGAGGGTCATTCAAAAAATTGTGTATCACCATAATGACAGGTTGTCAGCCATACACATATTATTGCAATACACATGTGACCCTCGAGCCCCTTAGTCGCTTTTTACGACACCAACGGGAAAGAAATGGGGCGATACTATTCTTAGCCCGCATCACGGCTTTGTTTCTAACTAAGCTATAATTGTGTGGTTAGCTTTATATTACAGGAAACACAATTGAACCTGCCTCGAACTTTTAAATTGAGGTTAGAAAGATATCGGAAGCTTGATAGTAGCTGTGGGCTAACAGAAAATCTAGCCTCCAAAGACGATTAAAAAAAAAACCTCTAGATTCCAGCTTTACCTGCATGCAACTGTGACGTAATGCCTGTAGTAAATGCTCTCTTTGTAAGCGTCGCCGACTAATTTATAGTTGTCTCCTTTCATCAATAACGCGTGTACTCTTTCTGCCAAGTCAATGCTCTGAAATTGAAATTGAAATTCCTTATTCAATGTAGGATATTAATAAATGGTATTATCACTTATTGACGTCATGAACCGTCATTGTAAGAAAAAATGTATCAAAATTTAATTTTTTATAACAATTTTGTAATGTCCTAATGGAAAACCGGCTCAGGCGGGATAAAAGAATAATAAAAATAAATGAAAAGAACCAAGAATATTATAAATGTGATCTTTATTTGGATCTTCTTATTAGTTTCCGGTTCTCAGGGATTGAAGTAAAACGTTTCATCGAAGTCCGAAGAACACGACCATGAAAACAGTTTTTTTTTCTTGTTATTGTGTAAAGTAAATATTATGACTACGTATGACTATTACTAATGTACAGTCGGTTGTAGCACAAAAGGTACCAGAGGTACTCAAAAAGAGCTGAATTATTTTTGTTCACAGTAATTTTTTTTTCTTGATATGAATATGTGATAGTAGAAAATTACTTCTTATATGAGATTAAATTAAAAATTTTATTATGTATTAACTAGGGATAAAAATAATTCAGTTCTTTTGAAGTTCCCCTGGTACCTTATGGTGTTCCCAGCAATATTTTTTCTTGATATGAATATGTATAGTAGAAAATTACTTCTTTTATGAGATTAAATTAAATTTTTTAGTATGTATTAACTAAGGATAAAAATAATTCAGTTCTTTTGGAGTTCCCTAGGTACCTTATGTGCTACAACCGACTGTACATAAAATTATCCTTTACCTACCTGTAAATGATCACTGCACACGCCCATGGCAGTGATAAAGAAATTCGTGTCCGTCGCTTCTTTGGGCTCTAAACTATCTCGCTTCTCCAAATCGTTCAATATATTTGTTAGGATGTCGACGCGTGGACCTCCTAAGTAACACAGAATGTTCAGTTTAGTTAAAAAAGATTTTCTAGCTGTAGGTACAAGTAGTAACAAGTAGTAAATTTTCTTATTTTTTTTATAATACTTGAAATTGGTCCGATATGATACAAACCAGCGAACTTCACTGCACACTTAGCGACGCCACCATGACAATATTTCCAAATGCGTATTTGTTTATGATATGCTATTTATGGTACAGTCTGTGCGGAAAGAGAATAGGCGAAGGTAAAAAGTGAACCAATATCTTTATTATAATAAATTAAATATATAAGTACATATAATTATTTGTATATATTTGTTTGTATGTATGTTTGTATGATTGTAAGTGTACATAAAATTTGGTAATTTACTTATGCAACTACTTGCAAATCTTTTAATTTTTGTCTCTTTTTTAATGTAAAGGTAAGACCGATAAGGCCGCCTTTGCTTACTTTTAGTCTTAAGTTTTCTGTATTGTTTTGTGTCTGTTGTGTATGTTGTAAGCAATAAAGTGTTAATCTATCTATCTATCTTTTTCATAGGTTGCTATGATATTTCTCATACTGAGGCACAGAGGCGCCCCCAATTCTCACGCCGGGTCTTTTTCCGCACAGACTCTATAATAGTTTATTTTTTGTTGGATTCCATACAAAACAGTCAGTGTTGACTAGCGTACCTTACATCACAGGAAGAGCAGGCAATAATAAGGCAAAGGGCATTCCGTCTACGAGTGAAAGAGATGCAACTACTCACGTTCCTTACAGAAGAGGCACAGCAGGTAGTAGTAAGCGGAGAGGCCGGGCTGGATGCCAAGCTTCCTGAACTCCGCGACCACCTGCAGCGCTACCTGTTATAATCCGTACTTATACATACATACACTTAACACGCCTATTATCCCTTGCTGGGTAGGCAGAGCGTAAACGACTCCAAAAACAGACATTTACGCCACGTCTGACATATATTTGAGGGTCATTTAGAAAATTGTGTATCGCCATAGTGACAAGTTGTCAGCCCATCGCCTAAAATTGCAATTCACACCCTCAAGTACCTTACGTCAACTCTTACGACTCCCACGGGAAAGAAATGGGATGATGCTACTGAGCCGGCATCACATGGCAATCCGTACTTATATACTTAATATTATAAATCTGAGAGTTTGTGTGTGTGTATGTACGGCTATTTGTTGCCTCTTCACGCTCAAACGGCTTGACCGATTTGGATGAAATTTAGAACACAGGTACAGTATAACCTGGAATAACACATAGGTCACTTTTTACCGCAGGAAAACCACAATTACCGCGGGAAAATGAGTGGGCGGAAATTTTATAATATTATTCTGTAGATAGCCATTTTAGATAGACGCATGTGTATTTTATTCAAAATTATTTGTATGTTATTAGAAATAGAATATACAGTTAAAGTAGTCTTTTAAATGTCGCTACAACTTATCGAACATACACACATACATACATACACATCATCATGGGCCTCACACGTCTGTGACAGACGACTTAATCAGTGTCTGAGGCAAGACTTTTAAGTGTCCTCTCCACAGACACTGCGTTGCCTGGGACGCAATTATGGAAAACGCAGGGCTGCCCAGGACCTGCGCCACCCTCTCGGCCTTCCTGGCTGGATCCGCAGGAACGACTAGTCGATACGTGCGGAGCCAGGTCGGCTGCAGGAGTCTGCCGCGCGGTAGATCTCTGTCACACGCGCCCCCAGGAGACCCCGTTCCGGGTTTAATTGTGGAGTTGGCCTCTCCAGGACCGTTGTGCTTGGGTCGGATTTATCCTTCGGTCGCTTCTTACGACCCCCACGGGAAGAGATGGGGTTAGCCGTGTGGTGCCGGCAGAGTAGAATAGCACATACACATATCGCGCCTATAATCTCTTGCGGGGTAGGCAGAGCGTAAACAGCCGCCATTTACACCACGTTTGACAAATGTTTGAGGGTCATTCGGAAAATTGTGTATCGCTATAGTGACAGGTTGTCAGCCCATCGCCTAAAATTACAATACACACACTCGAGTCCCTTAGTCGCCTCTTACGACTCCCACGGGAAAGAAATGGGGAGATGCTATTCTAAGCCGGCATCACACGGCAAACTTATCACTTAGCACAACTTATCGAACCTAGTTTATAAGTAAATAATTCTTGTTCCTACCTCCTGCAGCTGCCTGCCCGCGCCCCATACCGAGATCGACCGCAAACAGGCCGTCAGAGTATGCGCATTAGGGGAAATTCCCTGTAATTGAAAAACGATCGACAAGGTCATACTAACTTAATGTGGCGTTAACGCGGGATTTAAAACATAGATATGATAGAATAAAAATATTCAATAAAGATAAGTGAGATATAAAGTCATTTGGCAGCAAAAACAGCAGTCAATATCCAATTAATGCCGTGTGAGGGCTGCCGCAGACCGAACGTACGTTTTTGTGTGTGACAGCTCGAGCACTTATCATAGAATTAAAAAAAGAACCATACGTATTTTAAGTAAAGGTGACATTAGGTACCTAAAATGTCAAACACGATTGCCGCCGGGCGACCGTGAGAGCCGTTATATCATCTTTATTTCAATTACGATAATGTTTCCTTTCGAATTTTATCGCTTCCAAAAACTGTTCTTGTTCTGCGGCGGCCCTTATGCTGGCTTAGAAAAGCACATATCTATGCCATGCCTTTCTTAAGAGGCGACTGTGAGATTTTTTTGAGCACTTTATGTGCACTTTTAAATAATAACTGTTTTAGAAATTCTTTCACCTACTTTTTTTACTATCTCTAACTGATATGTGCTACTTTTTACCATGACGAAATATCCCATACCGTCAGCCCTCGGGAAAACTGATCAGATCAAACTAGTGGGTTGTTTGTACCACGGAAAGCTAGTAAAAGTAATACCTGTTCATTCATCTGTACAAGTAATCCTTTCATAGCGTCAATTCGTAATGTGGTGCCTTCCTTGAGGAACCCGACACATCCCAGCAGAGAGTTGTACACTTCTGTTGACAGAGGTATGCCTTTCTCTTTAGCCTCTTCTGCCAATGCATGTGCTCGCTCGGCCTGGTAAACAATAAAAAAAAGAGAATTATTCATTTATCACTGTGTTGGAAACTTATTTCAACCATTGTTTTCAATGTTTTTCTGTTTCAAGTGGACATAGCCCTCCCCCATTAGAGGGAATTTGCGTGGTATTTGCCATACTGACCACGCTTGACAGGCAGATTGGCGAGCGCAGTGCAATCAGTTGTAGATATACACGAAAGACACTGCTGCCTATTCACCGGAATCATTAGATTAATAATGGGGTGATGCTATTCTAAGCCGGCATCACAGTTTTGTTGGCTACACCCTGTAAAATGATTTCAAAACCAGCTTTACCTGATAGTACTTCGCCATACCCTGAATGATGGCACAATATGCTTCTGGTGTTTTAGGATCCAATGATGCAAAGATTTTGTCCGCTAACCCACCCAGCCTTAAATTGAAAACATTTATTTGATATTAAATTATTTTATTGGTACAAGGTACAATAAATAGTGTTGCCTTGATGAGTAAAAACAGGACTCATAAATAAAGAAAAGTCAAGTGGTAGTTGAATAACTTGATGAATGAACTAATAAATATAACTAACAAAAAAACTTTATTGTCTGTAGATTTGCTGTGTGAGTGGCCTTCAAAGATGTGCACTTTACCTAATGATGTACTATTTTGTTATGTGACATTTTGTAATATATCTTCTGAACATACTTACTTATTTTACTAAAGTACTTTTGGATAATTCATCATCATTATCATCAGCCTATTGCAGTCCAGTGCTGGACGTAGGCCTCCCCCATTTAAGAAGAGATTTTTTTTAATACATCAGACCACTCCAGAAAGAAACTTGTTATTTTAATATAAGAATATTCTGCCTGCAACTTCAAACATACTGTCAATGAACTATTCTCACCTCCATGTAGCAGCTTGTCTATCTCTAGTACTAGCAGAGAACCACCTCTCTTCCAGCCACTCCATAGAGTCTGGTTCCTTCTCATTGTAGAAGCATAACAGCTGAAGGAAATCCACCTTCAATTTCTCATTTACATTCTCAGTGCCACCAAGCAGTTGGAATACTTTGATTGAATCATCTATCAGGGCATGGTCTATTGTGTATTGCAGGTCTGCTTCTGTTACCTGTATCACAAGAAAGCAATAATTATTAACTAAAAAAAAATAACTATGATTTATTCAAGCGCACTATGAAATGCAATAAATAATTTACTTTACAAAAATTTAAAATTTACTGTTTAATACTATTTTTTATTTACAGATAAACCGGACTAAACTCACCTTAGTCTCATCATTATAAATAGGTCTAGGTGAATAAGCATCTATGAAAGGTTCAGCATTCAAGTATGTGGTTTTCATTTTCATTGGAGGGTCCCATGTACGCTGTGTGAACAAATCCGCATGTTCATCTCTGATCCATGCTGCAGCTTTGCGTCCAGCCTCTGCAGATAGGGCATATGCTCTTTTACGGTAGTTTGATAATGGGATGAGATATGGATCATCATGGTACCTAGAAAACAGGAAAGGATTTTAATTATTTACTGTTAGTAAGGCAATGAAAATGTGATTAACTGGGGAATTATTCAGTTATACTTAAATGAAAATTATCAGAAAACTTGCAAAATTTTCATCTGGGCTACTGCAGCTTATTCCTTGCCACGAATTTTAATGCCAATAATGAGTGGCAGGGCTCTATCTTCCTGGTTAGTTCAGCAACTAATACCCAGTGACTTATCCATTCTTTACATATTGAATGTAGTCCAATCAAGTAAAACCTGCTATAAATTTAATACTAAATTTTGAAACACTTCCTGTGTTAGGTATACAATTATTAGAAAACATGCAAAATTTTTCAATTCATTTTTAGATGAAAATTTATACAAAAGTTGTAGCTTAGTGTCTTTACACTTATTGACTTAGTAACAATGTTATATGGGAAGTGGACTGCTGTAGCTGTTAATGAATGTAAAGTAATGTTATATTATAATAGATATCTTACGATATGTAAAGTACGTTAATAAAACTATGGATCTAATAGGTTACCATAACCAAGAGTTGGCTTATACATTGATGATATCATCTTTCCTTTATGTAAGAAACTATTGTTACCTATATTTACAGGTACTCACTTGTAGTGTGCAGCAGTTGGATCTGGGCCGACTGTAGCAGCCAGAGCCTGGAGGAGGTCAGTAGGCCCTCTCGGTATATAAGCAGGCGGGGTTATTCCATCACCAGCGCCGCCAGAACCACTCGACTCCGGTAACTTCTGGCCCTGGCTAGTTGACGATGACCGACAAATACACGCCAGGCGCGAAAATTGCCTACAAGAGACGAAAGCAGAAGAAATACTTTTGAACAACATAACCAATAATAACATTCGGTCCTAGACGATATGGGAGTTTTCTTCACATAAACTTACCTTGGTTTGAGTATGTTGGTGTACATGGTACGGATATATTTTTACTTTTCTTAATCTTACTGTAAATAACAGAATAAAACTTTACTATTTACTGATCTAACCTCAAAGCAAAACTTCAAACTAATATCAAATCTGTCAGACTGTATAGTGCACATCGTGTTTTTTTTTTAACAGCATTACCGTGGCCGACATAGTAATGTACAGCACAGGTGTGCACGGCACGACAGTGGTAATAAAAACAAAACTATGTCGCCAATAACAACCCTGTACCTGTGTCCCTGTATACCAACGTGTCTATTTTAATGAAGGGTCCACAGCTTTAGAGCTAAGATTCTGCCTTCACGTACCTTTTGTACTTTTGATGAGTACATATCATTTATGTTTGTCAATTATCAACTATTTTTCCTGTAATATTAATTATTTTATGAAATATATTACAATGGTCTAATACCTAAAGGTCATTAAAAAAAAACGGAAAATAACAGTTTGTTACGCTAGACTTACTGTGAACCTGTTAAATGCGACCCACTGATAACACCGTCGTCGCTATTTCGAATTTATCAGACTACAACACGGACTACAAATACCAGATTCGTCAAAAAGCAAGCAAATTTAGGCTTTTGCTACGTTTAATGATTGACACGAGCATACACTATTTTATCTTCACTCTTAAAAAATAACTCAGTTGAACACTTTTCCAAACGTCCGCACCGGCGATTGCAAGGCCCGATACATGGTCAAATTCAATACGAGAACGTTATATTGGCTTGATATGAATTTTTGAAGATTCTTTACTAACAGTTGTTTAGATGTCGAGTCTCAACAGCAAATAACTAAACAACTGAACAACATTGAACAACAACTGAACAACAACTGAACAACACTGAACAACATCGGAATAACATCTGAACAACAACTAATCAACATCTGAACAACAACTGAACAACATCTCAACAACAACAGAACAAAAACCTATTAAAACAACTGAACAACATCCGAAAAATTACCGTACAACAACAACTGTCAGGTGCAGCGGAAGATAGCGATTTGAGTATTGGAAAAAAAACTTCGTTTCATTTCTCAACTTTATCGTATTAAGAGTTTTCTCATTAAGTCATTACGCTTCTGTAATTTATAGTAAACCCTAGTTTTTATAGGCAGAATGCATAAAGTAGGTCATTATGCATCTGTTTTCGAATTCATAATTCGAACATTATGAGACGAGTGTAGATAATAGTAGTTTATGCAACTGTCGTATAATGGGGGTCATTAGAATGCGAGTGTCTGTTTATCACGTATGATAATAGTTTGACACGAGCATTCTAATGCCTAATTATAGCAGTTGCATACACTATTTTATCTACACTCTAAAAAAATAAACTCAGTTTAACACTTTTCCAAACGTCCGCACCGGCGATTGCAAGGCCCGATACATGGTCAAATTCAATACGAGAACGTAATATGGCTTGATATGAATTTTCGAAAATTCTTTACTTACAGTCGTTTTGATGTCGAGTCTGAACAACAAATAACTAAACAACTGAACAACAACTGAACAACATCGGAATAACAACTGAACAATATCTAAACAACTGCTCAGCATCTGAACAACAACTGAACAACATCTGAACAACATCTCAACAACAACAGAAAAAAAAACCTATTAAAACAACTGAACAACATCCGAAAAATTTCCGTACAACAACAACTGTCAGGTGCGGCGGAAGATGGCGATTTGAGTATTGGCAAAAAAAACTTCGTTTCATTTCTCAACTTTATCGTATTAAGAGTTTTCTCATTAAGTCATTACGCTTCTGTAATTTATATTAAACCGTAGTTTATATAGGCAGAATGCATAAAGTAGGTCTTTATGCAACTGTTTTCGAATTCATAATTCGAACATTATGAGACGAGTGTAGATATAACATTTGAGGAGTGTCTTTTCAAAAAGCCTTATTTCAATTTTTTGTCTTTTAAAACCTGGCAATTCTATTCGATTCTCTTTAAAATTTTACACAACTTACTTTATCAGGATTTTTTCAAATAAGTCTTATTTCATTAGGAATGATTTTTTCACAGGCCTAATCTTCCTTGTAGCAGATGGGTTTAAAACTCTGCCTGACACCAGGGTTTATCGGATCGTTCGTTAACTCCGTGTCTCACACGATAAAAGCATTTCTTTCTTTTTTCTCGTGTAGGATACCGAGTCGTCTAAGGAACTGAAGAATCCTGGGTCAGTTTTTTAACCGCCCATTACTAATAGTAGGTAAGCCTCTGACATGGTTGTGTAACGAGCTCCGTCTACGTCATCATGTCAGGAACTGGGTCCGACGGCTTACCTTTCTTTTCGGACAATCAGGTGGTTCAGCCTGCAATATCGTAGTCAGACTGGGTCAAAATTGACATAGTGTTAAATATCCACTTTGTGAGTGCTCCACTGGGAATTGAACCCGCAATCTTTGCGGCGCAGGCAATCACACTACAACTGCGCCACATCGGTCGACAATAGAATTTAATACAATAGTATTTTAAGTATAAGAAGCATAGAAAAAGGTAGGTACAAATCATAGGTGATTTTATTAATAACTTTTTATTTATAAAAATATTGTTATTCCATTTGTTTGTTTCCATTAAGATTTTTTACTATAAAGTAAAAGTGCATAAAAAATATCCCCAAATTATCTGCGTTACCAAATTTTTTCCTAAATGTAGTCTAGTCATTGTGTAGTAAGGTAAAACTACCTACCTACTTATTTATATATTTTTAATTATACTACATGGTAGGTATATATATGAGCTTAACATAGATTTTCAATCTTTCACGGGTTCTTGGAACGCAATGATGTCATATACTGCTGGGGTATCATCTATCATGGTATAAAATATGATATTCTCTGGGTCATCTTGATCCGAGTCTTCATCTGTAATAAAATAAATATTATCATTAATATCATCGAACTAATTCATAATGTTATCAACCGATATCATACTATTGTATCCGAACTCTTCGACAGATTTTCGAGATTTTTTGTTTTGGTATTATCAAATTCGAATTATACATACAGAATAACAAGAAAACCGTGTACTAAAGCGAGCACTCAAAAAAACATTGTGTTTTACCAACTGACTAGCTAGCTAGAACGACACGATTAGCTTTGTGCCCCAATGTTTATGTTACGACACTACAGGCTACAAGTCTACAGGTAAAATTCTTAGTACATTCCATAGCTGGTTAATATTCCTGGTAGCATAATGGGTGACCGACTACGCAATAAACATCGAAATTTACTTGTGAAATTGTAGCCTGTAGTTTGATAATATCGGACTCTAGTTTCAGAATTCGATGTCTTAGTGAGATAGACGTTCTGTGATAATACTTTTTATTACGTATTTTTTTACTTACCGATATCTTTATCACTGTTGCCGTTTTCTTCTTTTTTTTCGTCACCGTGATTTAATTCTTTGTCTTTGCTTTGAAGTCCTGATTTTATCTTATTATCGTAAGCATCGCCATTATTTTCATTTTCACCATCTTGATCATTATTAGCCTTGTTATCCACTTCATGTTTTTCATTTCTCGGATTTATTTCGCCTTTATTCGCTTTTTCATTGGCTTGACCTTTATTATCATCCTTATTTTCATCATTTAAACCCACTTCTGGGTAGGAACTTTTTTCTTCTTCTAAAGTCATACATTTAATTATTAGAAAACAGCACATTTTTGTAACTAAGCAGGTAACTGCCAGGGGGATTATTTTAGTTTGTTTTATATAAAAGTTTTTACTTACCATTTAATGAAGCACATAGCACATTGACTAATAATAATAAAAACATTATACTTAAAACCAACTTCATTTTAGCTACAGAACAAAAATGTAAAGTATAAGTAGTAAATGTAGGTAATGCTGAACAAGACGAAATAAAAATTATAAATATAATTTCCTTTACACAGCACAGTCCTGTCGTAACCAGCTACAAAAACGTTAAGAAACTGCAGTAACTTAAGAAGTGAATATATTTATGATTCGTCATAGATAATAATTTATGCAAAAGAATTGTTTAAAAGACTGCCTAATACATTAAAAGTCATTTTAATATTGTCCGTGTTCAACGTGAACAAATTATACCTAATTACTTCAACTTATTCATTTTTCAATGGTCTATATTTTTCATAATTATTATAATAATTTCATTTTATTTTTAGAAGTACCTAATGAGATCTTTTTTGCTGATTAAAAACCATATGCATTCAAACGACAATAGATACTACGCATGGTAAATCTTGTACTACGTACAATGTTTTATTATTTAGTTAATTAATTATAGGTACGTATAATTTAATTAGTATTATATCGTACGTTTATTTTATATGTTCGATATTGTTTGATTAAGTATGTACCTATAACCTTTAGTATATTGAGTAAGTATTTGTGATTTTTGCACCTCCTTGTACATTTCCACACACGATAAGGTACCTGTCACTAAAGCAATACACAAATTTCTGAATGATCCTAAATGTTTGTAACTTGGCGTAAATGTTTGTTTACAAGGCTGTTTACGCTCTGCTTACCCCTTAAGGGACATAGGTGTGATATTTGTGAATGTAAATATGTTCATATTTTTTGCATATTATACGGGTTGTAATTGTAAGGGACGGTGTACCGAAAACTTTGAAGGCATAATCAGACCATGAAACTGAACAATTTTTTCGATGAAAGTGATGTTGGTAAACGAGAAAAAAAATTCGACCTCCCATACAAAATTTCCGATCAGCTGACTGACTTTCTATGGAAACCCGAAAAAAATATTTTGTTTCCCAACGTAGGCTCCATAGTAAAAGTTGTTCTGTTTCATCGTCTGATCATGTCTGCAAAGTTTTCGGTACAATGTCCCTTACACCCTGTATAATAAATAAATACATATTTAAAGCAAGCACTTTGATACTTATTTTCAAAAACTCGGTAAAACAATATCCATAGAAGCATTTTGATTACAATCAAGAATTTGGTCAAGCTGCCACATATGGTAGGTAGAGCGATCAATCGAACATATTTGAACCTTTTGTTCTTGAAACGGTCATAAAAAGTATTAGGAAGAGGCATCATTTTAACCTGGATGTTTAAATATATTTTTTTAAATGCTATGTTTTAAATCGTGGGGACTTGTGGATGAAGAGCTACGTTACTTCATCGGATTTGCATCTACTTAATTTTCGGCCTTCGGACAAGACGGAAGACCGCGTTGCTCGAAGCATCTGAGGGATGACAATATTATTATACATTAAAATTAAAGACTTATAATATACCACTAATTAAAATGAAGTCAAAACACAGTGCTATTTTGGTGCTATCTGTCTTGGTGAAAACCCTTTTTTATAACATGGAGCGTTTATTTTAAATGGAACACGCCCACGTCAAGACTAAATGGCGGCAATTTCAAAACTTTTTAGTGGGTGTAATCACGTAATTCTTCACAAGCTCGATACTAAAATCGATTTTTTTATCACAGTATGGTATTCGCTGACTTGGTGTCTTATTATTATCTTGGACAGAATTTACGTGAAGCTTCTAGGACACAGGTCTTAGTTCGGGGTCTATTAGACCTATTAGATTTAAAAATATGGACAGGTATACGTCCATATTTTTAAATCCTAGTAGTCAGAGTGATCTACGAAGTCAGGTTTTTATGGTACTACTTACCTACTAACGTCACAAAATATAAAGAATAAGTATTAAAATAGAAGATACAACTTTTTACTATGGTACCAGACTTGAGGGAAAAAACAGCGTGAACGCAGTTCAAGGCATTAATTTAATGACACGTTTTAGTTTACCTGCATCCCATAGAAAAAAAGAACACATTTTAAGGCCTGACTAAATAAATAAATGATATAAGTATAGTGATTGGCCACTTGCTACGACACGACAGCTTCATTAAGAACATTATTGAAGGGAAGGTGGAAGGAAAGAGAGGCAGAGGTAGACCTAGACGCACTTACTTTACCCAGATAAAGGAAAAAGTCAATGTCGTGTCGTATCAAGAGGTCAAGTCACTGGCGGAGAGGAGAGAAGATTGGAAGTTACTCCACCGACAAGAGTTTGACTCTTAAATTTGAAGAAGAAGAAGATAAGTATAGGTAATTAATTGATGTTTAATTTTAACGTAAAACTATGAAACTCTTATTACTAATCAAGGGTACTAGGAACAAAAATACAACAAAAAATTCATAACCAAACTTAAACATAAACCTCCTATGGCAGATGCACTGTTCTCAGGTACAGGTTCAGGAATAGGAGTCGTAGCATTCTGCTGGCTGACATCTGGCTCACTCATGGGAACATCTGGCTTGGGCGTGGCACTGGGGCACGTGTAAGCAGTGTCTTCTACGCAGAACTCTTCTATCGGACTATACACAGTGTTTGCAGGACAGTCGACCAGCCTAGCGGTCAGCGCATCCAGGCCTTGGATACAAGACACATACGACATGCAATCGGTAGAGTCCGGATTCTGGTAGTTTCCAATCTTCGTGCAGTTGTAACTCGGGAGGCAATAGTATCCTGTGGCATTAGAGCACTGGCTATCAAAGTGGTTGTAGACAAAACTTGGCGGGCACGCTAGGTTGTACTGGTAAAAGGTATTCGTAGCCGTGGCTATACAAGTAGTGTACCCTCTACAGTCTTCGGTGATATCATTCGGGAATCTTCCACGAACCATACATTCTGTGTTGACTCCGGTATACAAGCCCTGCAATTAAAAACAGTGCTTATCAGTCATAAAAACAATGCTTTGTTTACACTGACAATGCCAAAGAAAATTGTTATCGTGATATAATCTTCAAATTGTAGAGCGTCGCGTCACATACCTGATATTAGACTATTATAAAAATGTTTATGCTATAAGTAACTACCTACAGGATTCTATATAAAAAGTACCTATGTAGATAACCGTAATGGATTACTATCTAGAATATAGGCTACTTGGCATATAACCACGGGATCACGCATTTTTAATATTTTATTATATTGAGTAAATTTGCGTTTCAGAAACGTAACAGCGACATCCTGTATCGAGTAGCCGAACAAGTTTATTGTATTCCAACAATACATACAAAGATGTCATATTTTGCCGGTCAAAAACATATAGTAAAAGTCATTCTGTATCAAGTAGCCGAACCAAGTTTGTCGTATTCCTACAATACAAACTGCATACACAAATTACATACTATGCCGGTAAAAAATATGATTAAATATAGAAACCTAAAGGTTATTTATTGTATACCCGCAAATATGAATGTATAAAGAAATACACGTAATATTCTATCAAACTCTTGCCAGTCATAAAAAAAATGTGATTAAAATATAGTTCAAAAATGATATTTTGTTTTTTAGTTTGTATCTAGTGATGTCACAACAAACCCTTCAATCGATACGGTTTGATCAAGTGACGACTCAACTGTGAAGCATTTAGATTTTATAAATTCATTATAAAATTTATAAACATTATAAAATTAAAGGCTGTCGGGGGTACCGTCTCACAAATTAGAACTCAAGGTGGCGTAACATGCTTGTCATACTAATGCGTAACCTTGATGCGCCAAAATAATGCAACAGGCGAAACGGTTTTCATTTCACGAATCCCCAATATCCCCACAAATATTATTATTATTACTTTTCAGTACAAACGACTGTAGCAATTTTTATTAAAAATGGCCTTCTTAATCAACATGATTCAGGGACAGACATTAAAAGTGGCTGGAATTCATTTGGGTTGTCCATGTTTTTTCCATGATTGACATTACGTTGGTTGGTCGCGTGTATCCAGAGCCAGAAATATCATACAAGAACTGTGGTTCATGCAGAGAACCACAGGTCCTGTAGTGTAAAAAACGTTCTTTACAGATTGTATAAATAGGTACCTACCCTTATTAATTTTCTATATTTTTACTAGTTGCAAATATATCAATTTTTACGTTTAAGTATCTTATTTTCTACTTATTGTACCTTCTTAGAAGACTTAACCAGACTAAGTCGGTGAAACCGCGGGACAGACAGCTAGTAATTATATAATTTAAATAAATCCTTTTGCTGAGGGCTCGTTAAAATGTATGTCTCGAGTGCTATTGAAACACCACTACCATAAGATGAGAAGAAAATAAAATCAAGTAACACTGTAAACCGCTAATTTACTGATTATTAAGTTGTGTAATATTTAAGAGCGCACTTACTGCAAACAAGAAAATCCATAACAACATTGTTGCGTCAAAATACAAAAAGAATTAAAAGCTTCTATACTCTTTATTACAAGACGTGTATAATTAATATTATGAAGAGTACTACTGCGGGTTTTTACACCTTAGTTTAATTATTCTCTCGCATATCATATCTCGGAAGATAATGATATAGGATGCTGAGTAATAATTATCAAAGCAATGAACTTACTAGTACTTACTTAAATGTGGATGGGACCAGTCCAGACCAGACCCAGTTTGTCGATAACTTTTGCACTGAAAAATAATAGGTATGCGGGAGTAAATAAGTAAACCAAATCACTTAGTACTAATCTATTCAATAAATAAAATTTTTTGGTTTGTAGAAAGTAACAAAGCAGCCAGCAACACCCCAAAATACAGGATATTAGGAAAATAGCGCAAAACATTATCGTGAGTTTGCCAAGTCTATGAAACATTATTCGAAGACAAAAAAAAAACATATGCCTAAATATGACATATCGCAATGCGCCGAGCGATGCGCACGTATTTGCCGACATAAATTATTTTATTGTGAAATAATAATTCGTCAGCGTAGCAACGACTGCGCTCGGATTGTTCCAAGATGCCATCTTTCTTGGCCAACGATGTTCTGGCGTTTCTGCAAGATCAACTGACCTTCACAAATGAGGCCAGCGCCATCCAGCTGTGTACGACCTACTTCTCGGTGGACGACATATGCAAGGCGAAGGCGTTGCTGTGTGAGTGGCTCAAGCTGAACGCCAAGTGTGTGCCCCATAGAACAGGGGACGAAAATGGGAAGAAAAGCCTTCAGGACATTATCAATATCCTTAAAGAGACCGACTACAACAAAGTGCCAGTGTTCGTGAAGGCTACTCATAAGGCACTTCCCAACGCGCTCGACCAGCAGGATGTTACCCGGCTGCTAAGGGACGTCAAGAACCTGGAGAATAAGCTGGAAGAGTTTCAGCGGTATGCTCACAGAAAACTATTGCTGAACTGCGTGCCGAAGTAGATTTGTTACGAAATTCAGCAACTAGGTCAGCTGAGACTTCGAGTTCTGCTGACAAGGAACAACGCGAAGTGCGTGCCGTCGGTGAATCATATGCATCGGCGACAAGCACATCGTCAGCTAATTCGCCCGCCAAGCGAACCGACCAGCGTGCGCCCGCGCCCCCCGCCGCCGCCGCACCGCTCGACCCGCCCCGCCCCGCTGCACCAACAACGCTGTCAGCTGCGCCCGGCAATGCTGCTGACACGATTAAACGTCGGCGCCGGAACATCACTAACCGGCCTCCTAAGCCGCTCACTGCAGCAGCGGTAAACAAAAAGGGCATGGCTCATCTATCACTCTGTGAGCCACCCCTTAACAAGCGTTGTGACCAAGTAGACGCGGATGGGTTTACTTTGGTTCAGAAGAAGCGCAGCAGGCAACCCCGCCAGAACAAGTGTGGCACAGCCCCAGTCGAGGCCAATCTACAGCTGCGCGCCTTCACGCCGAGGACATCGCTTTATGTCTCCCGCCTGCACGACTCTACTACCAAGCAAGACGTGCTGGATTACATCTTCGCGAGGCATAAAGCAGGTGCCTTCAATGATACGCCAAGACTCGGAGTATACGTGGAGCCGTTGGAGTCGCGCCATTGGGTGGGTTTCAACTCGTTCGTGGTGCGAGTCCCGACAGCTACTGTGAGCGTCTTCACGTCACCTGAGTTTTGGCCGCAGGGAGTCGTGTTTCGCCGCTTCCGAGGGAAGCTACCGCTCACGGCTTCACCGTTAGAATAGGTTTTAGAATAGTAATATTTTAAAGTGTATTTAAGTTTATTTTACTTGTATAGTCGTATTTTATTTTTATATTTTATTTAGAACAGTTATGTTGGCAAACTGTTTACCTAAGGCACAGGAATGATTATTCTTAGTTTAGGAAATAGTTAAGCCTCATAATTGTTTTTTATAGTTTTACGTATTAGTAATTATGTTTATTAAATAAAGAATTATGTTTATTATTAAATAAAGAATTTAATCGGTCCAAGACGATATTTTTATATTTTTCTATGGAAACCTTAAAACCATGAAAATCTATGTATTGGCAAACCTGATCATGAAATTAGTTTTATCTACACTCGTCTCATAATGTTGGAATGATGAATTCGAAAACAGTTGTATAAAGACCTGCTTTATGCATTCTGCCTACCTATAGTTGACCGTAAGTTGTGAGTGGTACACGGGTATGCGACCCCGGCTCCCCGAGCTGCTACTTTCCCCTCCTTCGAGCCAGTAGCATCCCAAATCCTTCATCTCCTTTGTCAGTTTCACCATATTCCTTCCTTTTCCTTTTCCAATTTTCCCTCTTTCCTAGGTCTAGTAAATGCGGACGCCTCCCGCATAATCCTTAAAGTCTATTCCGGCTTTGACGGCAATCCGACGGTTTAAAACAAACGGTTTTGGCTGATTTGGTGGTCTAGCAAGGCAATGCAGAAGGCCAAGGGCGACAGCTGAGGTCAAAAGCGCTGTCGGCCAGATGCTGCATCTAAACTTTTCTCCGGTCGTAGCGGTTCTCCGTTCCACTGGGCACAGAAGAGTGAGGACGAGAGAGTGCATCTGCGTTTGCGCGCACGCTTATGCACTTAAATATATCCTGCGCAGATGACTGCGGCATGAATAACGGCTCCTGAGACTAAGTCCTGTGGCGATGGGCAGAGGTAGAGAGGTCGGGTCGTGATGTGCTCCCGGCTTTGTCTGATGCCTGCACATTGGCGGCTCCGGTATTGATGGTCGTTTCTGCGCTGCACCTGGGGCAACAGCGTGGATTGGGCAGCAGCCGGAGTGACGGAGCAGCCCTATTTAGGGAGGCACTGCTTCCCCCACAAGGGGAAGGGACTAGAAAAGGTGTCCTAAACAAAGCTTGCCCTACACTGATTGGGGGGTAGTAACCACGGCTGCCCAAGCATCCCATTCCTCGTGGTCGCAAGTACAAAAATAATATAAAAATAACCACCATGACTTTCGGTGCGTGGAATGTTCGCACTCTTCTCGACCGTGACATAAACCTTTGCCCAGAACGGAAAACTGCTGTCGTGGCAAGAGAGCTCTCGCGTTACAATGTGGACATAGCCGCTTTAAGCGAAACTCACTTAGCAGGTGAAGGCGAGCTCATAGAACACGGCGGTGGATACAAGTTCTTCTGGAAAGGAACACCGGCTTCGGAACCGAGACGCTCTGGTGTTGGATTCGCAATAAAGACCCAGATTGCTAATAAACTTGAAGACTGCCCTGAATACATCTCAGATCGGGTCATATCATTGCGTCTACATCTTGACAATGACAATTATTTGAACGTTATCAGTGTATATGCCCCAACAATGGACAAGGATGACGAAACTAAAGGTAAATTTTATGAAGACCTTACACACTTGCTCGCTAAGATTCGCCCAAGAGAGCAGATTCTTCTGCTAGGTGATTTTAACGCTCGAGTAGGTTGTGATTATGAAGCGTGGCCAGGGGTCTTAGGGAGACATGGAGTTGGCAATATGAACTCAAACGGTCAATTATTGCTAAGTCTGTGTGCTCAATTTGACCTAACCATCACCAACACACGCTTCCGACTACCAGCAAAGTACAAAACCACCTGGATGCATCCAAGGTCGAAACATTGGCATCTCATTGATTACGCGATCATTCGGCAAAAACATATCTCCCAAGTCCATATCACACGCGCTATGCGAGGTGCTCACTGCTGGTCGGACCATCGACTTATAATTACAAAGCTGAGGCTTCGTCTGCATCGGCCACGCCGATCCTGCCGAGCAAAACCCTCCGGTATTAATGTTGAGAGGCTCGCAGACAAAAAGGTACGGACGGAGTATCAGCAAACACTTTCTATGGTTCTCTCCAATAAATTATCGTCTAACATCGGCGACGGTGATTTGACCACCAGTTGGAATTCCGTCACCTCTCAGATTGTTGAAGTTGGAACAAAGGCCTTAGGGTTTAAAAATCGTATCCACGAAGACTGGTTTGATGAGAGTGACGAGATACTTAGTAAAGCGCTCAAACAACACCGTGACCTTCTGCGTCTACAACAACACGGTAAGACAGATATATCAGACAGAATAAGGCAGAGTTCTACCGACCTCAGAAAGATGACAAGGGAGATAAAAGATAAATGGTGGTTACGAAAAGCAGAGTACCTGCAGTGGCTCTCGGATACAAACCAACTTGGTGTGTTTTTCGGTGAGTTGAGAACACTCACTGGAACATCTCAGCGGATGAATGTACCTTTAAGGTCACGTGATAGCGCAACGCTGTTGACGTCCAAGGTGGATGTGTTGGATCGTTGGGCTGAGTACTTTGCGGAGTTACTTAATGTTGATCGCTCAGCTGATATTCAGCACTTAAAGCAGATCACACCTCTCCCGCTAAGGTCTGAGCTTGATGAGCCACCCACGTTGCAGGAAGTGGTAGTAGCCATCAGGAGTCAACAAAATAAAAAGGCGGTTGGCGTTGACGGTATTCCTGGCGAACTTTTGCAGTACGGAGGTGAGGGACTTCATGAGATAATATGGAACCTTTTTAATCAGATGTGGTGCGATGAGCAAGTTCCATCTGACTTTAAGATCTCGCGTATCTGTTCACTGTATAAGAACAAAGGTGACAGATCAAATTGTAATTCTTATCGTGGCATCTCGCTTCTCTCTACACCCGGAAAAGTCTTTGCCAGAATTTTGCTCAACCGCTTAACCACAGTTTCGGAGAATATACTACCAGAAACCCAGTTTGACTTCCGTCCTGAAAGAGGAACATGTGAAGCTGTCTTCTGTGTACGACAGCTGCAAGAGAAGAGCCGTGAACAAGGTCGACCGTTGTTTCTTTGTTTTGTCGACTTAGAAAAAGCTTTTGACTGTGTTCCTCGTGAAGCCCTGTGGATCATACTGGAAAAGGTGGGTTGCCCGGCGAAATTTGTGCGTTTGATTCGACTACTGCATGATGGCATGACGTGCTGTGTATCTGCAAATGGAGAACAATCTGATTTCTTTCCCGTAAGCTGTGGTGTCAAGCAAGGCTGTGTTCTTGCACCCACACTATTTGCCATCTATTTTGCAGCGGTGGTCAGCGAAACGTTACAAAAAGTACCTTCTGGAATCCATATTCGCTTCCGAACTGATGGTATGCTTTTCAACCTAGCCAGGCTGAAAGCCCGCACTAAAGTGACATATAAAATGATTACCGAGATTATGTATGCGGATGACTTATGCTTTTTAGCTGAGTCTCCTACTTCTCTACAAGAGTTGATGACTGGTCTTGACGAGGCGTGCACCAAGTTCGGTCTGAAAATAAGCGTTAGTAAGACGGAAGTCATGACTACAGGCTTGCACACAGACGAACCTCTGAGAATCTGTGTCGGTCAAGATGTCCTAAAGCGTGTAGAGAAGTTCAAGTACCTGGGAAGCACAATTACATCACAATGTGACCTTGAAGCCGAAATAAATAGCAGGATAGGTGCTGCTTCAGCATCTTACGGCAAACTCCGCTCCAAAGTCTTTCGCTCACATGATCTCAAACTGGAAACAAAAATCTCAGTTTACCGAGCCATCGTACTACCTAGTCTGCTATACGGTTCAGAAACTTGGTGCCTTTACCGCAGAAACATAAAGACACTAGATCAATTTCACCTCCGATGTCTGCGGGACATCATGAACATCCACTGGACGGACCGCATCAGAAATACTGAAGTTCTGCGACGCGCTAAGATCTGCGGTATTGAAGCTTATCTGATGCGGCGTCAGCTAAGGTGGTGTGGTCATGTGTTCCGCATGCCCGATGAACGTATAGCTAAGTGCATCTTTTATAGCGAGCTTCAAGAAGGCAAGCGCAAGCACGGCGGACAGCTCTTACGATATAAGGATGTACTTAAGAGGCATATGAAAAATTGCAGCATTGATCCCTTAACGTGGGAATCGACTGCTAAAAAACGCCCTGAGTGGAGACGTCTTATTAGGCAAAATATCGACGCCTTTGAAAAATCACGCAAAGACGAACTCGACGCAAAAAGAGACGAGTTAAAAGCCAGACCACCAACGGCACTAACGTACCAATATAGTGGCGGCGTACTCACCTGTCCGAAGTGTTCAAGGACCTTTAAGGCCAAAATTGGCTATAGCAGCCACATGCGAGCACACGACCGCGCGGACCAACGAGACGCTAGCTGCTGAGCCTGTCCAGCAGTCGCTGTAGCCGAAATCGGCTAGGACAGATTATTATTATTACCTATATAAATTACGGTTTGATAGAAATTACAGAAGCGTAATGTCTTAATGAGAAGGCTCTTACTTCGATATAGGTAGAGAAATGAAACGAAGTATTTTTTTGCCAATACTCAAATCGCCATCTTCCGTCGCACCTGACAGTCACACGGTAATTGTTCGCTTTTTGTTCAGTTCAGTTCGCTTGTGTTTTTATACGTTTTTGTTCAGTCGTTGTTGAGATGTTGTTAAGCTGTTGTTCAGTTGTTGTTCAGATGTAGTTGAGTTGTTGTACCGATGTTGTTCAGATAATGTTCAGTTGTTGTTCAGATTTTGTTCAAATGTTGTTTAGTTGTTGTTCAGTTGTTTAGTTAAGTTGTTGTTCAGACTCGACATCTGAACAACTGCTGAAGTATTGAATTTTCACAAATTCATATCAAGCCATATCCGTGGACCACATCCATACTATACGGCAGGTTATACAGAAGTCAGAAGAGTATAACCAACCGCTGTGTATGGTATTTGTAGACTACGAAAAAGCCTTCGACTCCATCGAGACCTGGGCTGTTTTGGAGTCCTTGCAGCGGTGCCAAGTGGATTGGCGATATGTGGAGTTGCTAAGAAGCCTCTATCAAATGGCAACGATGTCCGTCCAAGTACAAAACCACAAAACAGGATCCATCAAACTACTCCGAGGTGCTTAACAGGGTGACGTTATATCCCCGAAACTCTTCACAAATTCGCTGGAGGATATATTTAAGATACTGCAGTGGGATGGCCTAGGCATCAACGTCAACGGCGAATATCTCGCACATCTCCGCTTTGCCGACGATATAGTCATAATGGCTGAATCGCTGCAGGATCTGCAAAAACATCTGACCAGTCTTAACGTCGCCTCGAGACTTTTGACTCGGGATGAACTCGAACAAAACGAAAATCATGTTCAATCAACACATCATCCCTGAGCCGGTCTCGGTAGAAGGTATAGCCCTTGAAGTTGTCCAGAAGTATGTGTACCTTGGGAAAGGGAGGCTAAACTCACCAGAAGAGTGCAGCTGGGCTGGGCAGCTTTTGGGAAGTTGCATCGTATCTTGGAATCACCCTTGCCACAATGCCTCAAGACCAAGGTGTTCGATCAGTGCGTCCTGCCAGTAATGACCTATGGAGCCGATACGTGGAACCTTACAGTAAAACTGGCCCACCGGTTACATGTCACTCAGAGAGCTATGGCAAGGTCAATGCTCGGTATCTCTATAATGGATAAAATCCGGAACGAGACTATCCGCAAAAAGACTAAAGTAAAGGACATAGTCTGGAAGTGTAGCAAACTGAAGTGGCAGTGGGATGGGCACATTTGTCGTAGAACCGAAGGACGGTGGAGTAAACGGGTTTTCAAGTGGAGACCACGCCTCGGCAAGCGTAGTGTTGGACGACCTCCGGCCAGGTGGACCGATGACTTAAAGAAGGCGGTTGGTAGCGACTGGATGGCAAAAACGGGAGATCGTGCCCTATGACGTACCCTGGGGGAGGTCTAAGTCCAGCAGTGGACTGTTATAGGCTGATGAATGTATGTTTATGTATAAAAAGAGACAAAAACACGTTATACGATATGACAGAAATACGATAAATTGTGAAAATTTCAACTCTCTAACTATCACTGTTTATGAGAAACAGCCTGGTGACAAACAGACAGCCGAGTCTCAGTTTTAGGGTCCCGTCGTGCTTGCAGCCTTGTGCTCCGAACCATACCTACTGAAAAATCAAAAGTTATTTAAGCAACTAAATAAATAACTATTAAGCACTGTTTAAAAAATTTAAAATTCTTTCCATTGACAAAAAATATATGCTGTACCACATTGTGAAAGAGTGCCAGAGTAATGAATTTAAAATTCAAAAACAGTACACTTATGCGTCAAGATTCGCCACACATGGTACCCTTGTAGGCTGTAGATATAATAATGTGCACGCAGAAGAACAAATAGGTATATGGTTTCAGATATTTTCAATAAATTGCCAGTAAAACTAAAAAATCTTAAATTTTCTCAAAATGTTTTGAAAACAAAAATTAAAAACTTTCTATTAGATTTGTAAGAATTTACATACCATATTATTATTTACTTACATTTTTCTTCTAATTAAAAATTCACTTATAAGGATTATTATAAGCGCAGCAATTCGTGCTCCCGATAAACTTCCCCGAAGTTTGGGAGTGTTTAGCCAAATTTGTCATGTGTTTGTAAGAGAATAATAAATTTAAAAACAAAGTTAGGATTACCTCATAACCCATTGCAGTGAAGGTTAATAAAAAAATAACAAAAATGTTTGTTGAAACGTTACTACTCATTCTACAAAATATCTGCAAAAACTTGTTTGGAGAAAACTTATCAGGAGATATAGATGGATCTTTGTTTGCAAGAGAATCTGATAACAAAGTTAAAAGGATTATCCAGTTAATTTATTCATTCATTCAAGATTACGGTATAAAACACAAAACAGTACTAGATAGTTTATGTATAATGGAGGCTAAGATAGCATTTATTACTTGTCTCGTAAGTTTGAACAGTGTTTTTAGTAACTAAAACATGCTAAAACAGTATTTTGTTTAATTTCCTTTTAGCAATAAAACAAAAAACGGTTGAGTGAGATAAATTTATGAAGTGAATTATATACGTTGAGGAAAATATTTAAAAAAATAACATTAATATTACAAAATGGAATTATAAAAACATAAGTTGGTAAAAATACAGAACCAATCAAGATAGTTTAAGTAGTTTAGTACTTCATTCAGAAAACTTTTTCTCATTTTTCTTTATAACGTGTTTAATAAAATGGCAAATCAATGCTTCATCTTCCTTAAAATTAAATTTTACTCAATTTAATCCCTTTGCACGGAGTGTACGCAAATCTTCGTACGTACATTCACGTAAGTTTTCAATGTCCGGCTGGCTAGATCGCTCACGGACGTCCTAAAGTTCAAGGTCTCGTCCGCGAGTTATGACAGATAGTTTGCGCAACTTCCAGATTCAAATAGTATAGTGTCAGATAGACGCTTCCAGTTTAACTGACCGAATCATTTGTTTTTAAACAGGTCTTCATTCAAGCATGGGTAGCAAACAGCCAAACAGGAAGTTCCACCTGCACCGAAGATGGTTTCGTAGAGAACCCTAATTCTTCTGACTGCAGCACATATTTACAGTGTACCAACATCAACGGAGCATTTGTGCAAACCACCATCCCATGCCCTCCTAATACCTTATATAATCCAGTTTCGACATTATGCGAGCCTAATTATGTTTGTAATTCCACGACAGTGGCTTTTTCAACTACAACCGAGCGCTTTACGATAACTTCGCAAGCTTTATTAACCACATCGCCTGAACCAAGCATTACATCTTCAGTGTCAATCATAGAAACTGAAGAAACAAGTTCAAACACTTCAGAATCAAGCACAACAACTGTAGATGCATTAACAACACATGCAGTGCCAATCTCAACAACTGATGAGCTAAGCACAATAACTGATGTGCCAAGCACAACAATCGAGGCAAGTACAACGACAATAGAGCCAAGCACAACTGCAGAGCCAAGCACAACGACAACTGAACCAAGCACAACAACTGTAGAGCCAAGCGCAACAACTGTAGAGCCAAGCGCAACAACCGTAGAGCCAAGCGCAACAACTGTAGAGCCAAGCACAACAACCGTAGAGCCAAGCGCAACAACCGCAGAGCCAAGCGCAACAACTGTAGAGCCAAGCGCAACAACCGTAGAGGCAAGCGCAACAACTGTAGAGCCAAGCGCAACAACCGTAGAGCCAAGCGCAACAACCTTAGAGCCTAGCGCAACAACCGTAGAGCCAAGCGCAACAACCGTAGAGCCAAGCGCAACAACCGTAGAGCCAAGCGCAACAACCGTAGAGCCAATCACAACAATCGTAGAGGCAAGCGTAACAACCGTAGAGCCAAGCGCAACAACCGCAGAGCCAAGCGCAACAACTGTAGAGCCAAGCGCAACAACCGTAGAGCCAGGCACAACAGCTGTAGAGCCAAGCAAAACAACAACAAAGCCAATTACAACAATCGTAGAGGCAAGCGCAACAACTGTAGAGCCAGGCACAACAGCTGTAGAGACAAGCACAACAACAACAGAGCCAATCACAACAACTGTACAGCCAAGCACAACAACAACAGAGCTAATCTCAACAACAGTAGAGCCAGGCACAACAGATGTAGAGCCAAGCACAACAACAACAGAGCCAAGAACAACAACTGTAGAGCCAAGCACAACAACAATAGAGCCAAGCACAACAACAATAGAGCCAAGTACGATAACGACAGAGTCAAGTACAACTTCGACAGAGCCAAGTACAACAACGACAGAGCCAAGCACAACAATGACAGAGCCAAGCATAACAACAATAGGGCCAAGCACAACAACTGTAGAGCCAAGCACAACAACTGTAGAGCCAATCACAACAACCGTAGAGCCAAGCACAACAACTGTAGAGCCAAGAACAACAACTGTAGAGCCAAGCACAACAACTGTAGAGCCAAGCACAACAACTGTAGAGCCAAGCACAACAACCGTAGAGCCAAGCATAACAACAATAGAGCCAAGCACAACATCAATAGAGACAAGCATAACAACAACAGAGCCAAGCACAACAACAATTGAGACAAGCATAACAACAACAGAGCCAAGCACAACAGAAATAGAGCCCAGCACAACAACAATAGAGCCAAGCACAACAACAGAGCCAAGCACAACAACTGTAGAGCCAAGCACAACAACAACAGAGCCAAGCACAACAACTGTAGAGCCAAGCACAACAACAACAGAGCCAAGCACAACAACTGTAGAGCCAAGCACAACAACAACAGAGCCAAGCACAACAACTGTAGAGCCAAGCACAACAACAACAGAGCCAAGCACAACAACAATAGAGCCAAGCACAACAACTTCAGAGCCAAGTACAACAACGACAGAGCCAAGCACAACAACGACAGAGCCAAGCACAACAACGATAGAGACAATTCTAACCACAACAGAGACTAACGTATTTTCATGTTCATCTTCAGGAAGATTTGCCAATACCGATGACTTAACTTGCGAGACATATTTCTTATGCGTAAGACTAAGGGACGGGACATACGGCCAATTTGGGTATAGTTGTCCACCAGGTTCTTACTTCAACCCAACAGTAGGTTATTGCACAAGCAGCTATGTATGTCCCCAAACAGTCAGCACGACTACACAGGCAAGTGTAACTACAGATTCTAATACACGTGTATGTACGTCTGCTGGACGATTCGCCAATTCTGATGACTCTTCTTGTCAGACGTACTTTATTTGTGTAAGATTCTTAGATGGATCCTACGGACGATATGAAAATACATGTCCATTAGGATCCTACTTTAATCCAACTGTCGGTTACTGTACAAGTAGTTATTCCTGTTCATCGCAAACAGCACCAACATTGTCATGTACAGCTGCTGGTAGATTTGCCAATACTGCAGATACAACGTGTTCGACTTATTATTATTGTGTAAGATTGCCAACAGGATTCTTTATGCATTATGAATACACATGTCCAGCCGGAACATATTTCAATCCTAATGCTAGATACTGTACCGAGAGCTATACTTGTCCAACTTGAAATAATGGCATCATTTAAAAATATATCAGAATACAGCCCAGCCTTGCATGGCAATATTTCAAAGATCAGATGTTTTAATTTTTTGGGCGGGTTTATGTGCTCGCCAGATGAAGACCATCAAAAACTTAGACGCGCCAAAAAACAAGTCGTTTGTTTTAGAACTACAAAATGGGTGAGTTTTTTTCGTCTTGTATTATATTGTAGTTGAGATAGACAAATTATATTTTTAGTAAAAAAGCCTTTTGGGTTTTGTTTTTGCCTTATTCTTACATCGAGTAAAGAACATCACTAAATAAGAATTATAATTATCTCTAGATAAATAAAAGATAAGAAAAGCGGAGACACATTTGTTTGGATTCTGTGATATCTTATAAGAATGATAACTCCTCTCATCATGTGGGTTAGTAATAAAATGCTTGGAAATTAATTGTAGGTACGTTTTATTATGCTAACATAATCTTAAGGATAAGGAAGAATAATCTTCATCTTGTCATTCATTACAGGGCTCAAGTATAGCGAAAATACGTAGTGCGATATACTTACAGCAAAACCCATTCCTCTACTTATGTATTGACAACTTCAAAGGATATCCAGCGGTCGACCATCTTAAACATGGTCCACAATGCAAAGTGAAAGCAATAGTATTAACTATTAGCAGCTCTAGACTCTACTTACCAATCCCTCCGTTTCCCAATACCATCCTACATTATTTAATGTGTTTATCAATTAATACCTAAACTATGATGATTGAGTCTGGTACAGATTACCCTGACACGAGAGGCTCATGAGTGAAAGCGGATATCACACGACGCAACAAACTTAGCCCGGTAGTAGAGAGGCTATTATTACTAAAAGAAAACCAGAACTAGAAGCTTCAATAATAATGCTATGTGGATGTGGGAAGTAAGGACTGCGAATACAGCGATATTACCAGCCGACGAATGCGAAAGTCGAATTTGATAAAAATAATTCTGATTCTGATTGATAAAGTGATGAAATTTGCATTTGTTTTAGGTACATATTTGTAAGTATATATTGTTTCCCAGAAGGACGAAGAGGAATATTGATTCATAAACAATTTAAGTAGCTCCAACTACTAATACTACTTTATTATTGAACGAACAAGTATCACTGTCGTGATGTAGGTTTAAGCGAGTTACTTGTTTATGATCTTGTTTATCTACCAAATCATGAACAAGTAAGTCGTGTAAACCAAAATTACTCATACTTACTTTATTATAATTGTCCAAACTCTGTTGAAAACCGCTCCATCGCTTCTTATGTTTATTTACGGAAGTAACAATTAAGCAGCGTGTACCCAATGGCATTGAAAACAATAACATCACAGAGAGTATCTTAGAGTCTTTCCTATCCTAGTTATTGTATGTTTTATTTCACGAAAAGAAGGTGCAATTTGCTATGATTTTGCGAGCCGCCGGGAGCTGTATTTGGATGATTTGCCAGACAAATTTGACCTGATTCCGCGCGCTATGGGAGCTGACTCTCATGTATTGTGTGTGACGGTTTTTATTCACTTTTTACCACGAGCGATAATATCAGCGCTATGCTTTAGCAGTCGAGCTCGAATTCCTAAGTATTCGTAATAGAAATCCCGCACGCAATGGCCCTTTTCGCATGCGCAATCCCAAAATTGCTATTTTCAACACTGAATTTACCCGTTTATAAGCAACTAATGGCTATGGCTTTACGACTCGTTTCAAGCTTGAGTAGATTGTAAAAAACAAATGACGGAATAAGCATTTAATTAAAGACTACGATTTGACGGAATAACATTTTAAATTAAGTTTCGTTTCACTATCTGAGATTACCGTTTTTTTTAATCAGTAAATTTTCTAGGGATGGTGGTGGTAGGGTGTCAATGATTTTTATGGAGGACTCTTATCTTATCGTTGTGGATCTGATGCCGACGGCAAATAATAATCTACATCATCTACATCAGTCTATTGCAGTCCACCTGACGTTCTTTTCCTCAATGTTTATATTTGAGTTGTGATGGTTGTGTCATTTAAAATATTCAAGCACTTTATTTATGTTAGTTTATTTGTTTGTGTGTTTATTTGATTAGGTGTATCATCCAATTTAGACATTGGCGGAATTATAGTGATATGTTGACAGAGGCCATTTAAAAAATATGTATATATAGTGACGTTTATTGTCATAATTTGACATGATTTCAGCGATTCAAGCATCTTCGTTGCTTTTCATGTTTTCTTTTATAACAAGTTATTTGTTCGTTTTACAGATCATATTTTCAAGTATAAATAATTATTCTATCAGTGCTAGAACTTACAAAGTACGTAAAATAAGTAATTACAATTATTTAGTGACACCGATGCCTGATTTGGAATTATATGACAATAATTCTAGAAAAACCATTGACTATAAAACGAAGAATGGTAGAGTTCTTGATATAAATAACATCATACCTATTGAGGATAGTACAGTGAACGTAGGTGGTAGCAATATACCTTACAGCAAAGTACTAAATAAAAAGTATGGACCACCACAAAATTTAATAATGCAAGCAAGGGATTATTATTTCAAGCATGTCTACCCAAGTACCGGGAAAACTACTTACAGAGTTCTCATAAAAAATTCCGATGTAGTTAAAAAACTACCAAGTAAGAATTTACTAGTAGCCAGGAATCTTGCATCAGACTTGATCCAAAAAGTTGATGAAGCTCAATATAATGTAACAAAGGTATGAATAAAATGATGATTTCTTATGGAAAAATGTTTTATTCATTTTATTAAGTTAGGTACGTTGCAATTTTTATTGTGACAAGTTGTATTCTAGCGGGTATAATTTGAGGAGAGAACTAACACATTGTATCAATATTTTCATAAATTATATTATCAACGATCTACAAATACTACGTGTATGTATATAAGGAACATATAAGATAGGACAAATTCAAATAAAGACGTCTTTTAATATGATGCACAGTGTTTATTATTATTCATATTCATCAACTTGCTATACTACATATATACCTATTTGAAACAAAGTTCTAGCTTAATACTATAAGGTTGTATGTTGTACATACCGCATGTTGAAGAAACAAACATATTTTATTATTTATTATTATTATTATGATAACTAATAAAAGTAAGACGCTACTGATTACATTCCTAGATGTATACACTTAACTCATCGAAGATAAAAAAAAAACATATTAGTACCTGCAACTTTAGGAACCACATACGTACGCAGTGGTACACAGTCTAGATAGCGGACTGAAGACGGACGTGGTAGGACAGGTGTACTGTATTTGGTTAAAAGCTGGTACTGGAGTGACTGGTGGTGTCACAGTCGCATTGATATTGGTATTTGCCACGCAGAAAAAATACGTCTGGCAAGTAGTATCAGCTGGGTTAGGAAATCTCCCAACCGCCGTGCAGGTGAACGCCACCGTCGGCGTACAGCTGAAGTTTGGGTCACAGAAAGTCGTAGTTGGGTTGTAGAAAGTGTTAGCAGGACATGTTAAAGTAGTCTGCACAAACGCCCCGTTGATTTGTGTGCACTGGATGTAGGAACTGCAATCAGTCACGGTAGGATCAGCTACGAATCCATCTGCGGTGCAGACGTTGTTGGCCGGGGCGATGGCGTTGGCGGTGGGACAAACATAGTTTGTGGTGCACTGACCGGAGGCGGGGTTGAACGTGGAATTGTTAGGACAGGTGTACGTGTAGCCGACAAAGCTGGCGTTGCCGGTGTTGAAGACGCAAAGGAAGTATGTGCGGCAAGTGGTGTCTGCGGTGTTAGCTATTCTACCCGCGGTGGTGCAGTTGGCAGGGATGGGTGGTGGCTGTATCTGCTGCGCATGTGTGTAGTATATCATGCACAGGGCCTGAAAAATAATATAAGGTAGGCTAAAGACAAAAAATACTAAAAACATTTCTAGAAGTGAATTTTTTTCTTAAGGAGTTGAAATATTAGTAAATTTTGCACCATCAGAAAAAGTATTTTCATAATAATTATGTATGAGAGTGAACCAGGTGAAATTTAACCTCAGTTGCTAATTAAAGATTTCTTTTATCCAAATCTCTTGTAAATGCTGACAACACACTTTGTCAAACAACCATTTTTAAATTATTTACTGGGCACGTCATAACAAAGAATATAGGTATAATCCACCTACTTTATTATTATTTAGGATTGAGGAAAGTACCTAAGTATAGTAAGTCTTTGAAAAAATACAATTCTGAAAGTTCAAGGTTCAAATACAGGAAAAAGGCACAAAAACAAAAGCCTTGTCGTAAACGTTTTCAAATTAAGTACTCACAAGAAAAGTAGGTAAGACTATGCAAGTGCCCATTTTGTTTTTGTGATTCGTTTTTGGCGATTTGTCATTATATACTTCCTAGCGTTGTAAAAATGGACAAACAAAATTATTGCGGAGATTACCTCGTTTTGTAGCTATTTAGAAGTAATAATCGTAAAAAAATACACTATCCACACTGTATCTTATTGACCAATTGTTAGGTCGTAATCACAACAACTCGATTATTTTGTCCTTCAGGAGGAAAAACTACAATTCTTTGTTTACTTATACAATGTAGGTATGAGCTGTGTTGTTACATTCATACTTACATACACCAGCCTATTGCAGTCCACTGCTGGACGTAGGCCTCCCTCAGGGTACGCCATAGGGCACGATCTCCCGTTTTCGCCATATACTATGGAGCCGGTGTGGTTGTCTTATAATAATACTAGCTTTTGCCCGCGGCTTCGCACACGGTAATTTCGTAGTAAAACAATTCCCCTGGTGTAAAGCAAATGTGAAGATTCCCTGCTTTTTAAATTAATTTTTAAATCACTTGAAGTCATTTCTTATTCATTGTAGTTTTGACGCGCAGTCGTGATGAGCGTTTAGTGAGTTACCGATTGCAGAACAGTCAATTGGCCTTTTTCAGTGACGCGTAAACTGAAGTATGTATCTAGTGTCGTCTCCTGGACCTTAAAATGTTTGGCTCAAATGCACGTTTTGTTTTAACGTAGGCACTTATAAATAAGTACGAAATATAGCTCAATCCCACGGGAAATCCGATTAAACGCACATTTAGGCCACTGAGTCCAGCTATACAGTATGAGAGAAAAGAAAGTTGTCCAGCATAATATGACGCTTTGACATCAAGGGTCTGGAGTATGAGATATGGTACACCAGGAGCCCGGCAAAACTATAAGAGATATGGAATTGCCTATAAAGAAATATTTTTAGCATGATGTGCCGCTTCTGCTGGCACACAGATATTGAGAGACTGAAGTTCCTTTTAAGAATACTAGGAGTCCAAATAAACTATAAGAGATTCGAAAAATAATGCCTCTATAACAAAAGATTTTCAGTGTATTGACCGCTCCTACTGGCACATACATTTTGAGGTTCTGGAGTACCTGTAATGAGAGAGATACGAGAGATAGAAATTGGTCCATAGCAAAATAAGTTGCTTCAATTAAAGTAAATTTGAAACGAGGATCTTGATGAGGAACTTATAAAGCCCAGCTAAACTTTCCACATCAATAGGCAAAAATTCCTGGTCTACCTCTGGACACGGGTCTATCCTATTGGTGGAGTTTTGCAATAATCACAACACTTGGCTGTCGGCTTGGAGAGCGCAATGCAAGATGTTGTTTATACAGGGAACGCTGCAGCCCATTTCTTGGATTCATCAATTAATCGCCTTTTACGACACCCACGGGTAGAATTCGGGTGATATTATTCCCAGCCAGCATCACACGGCACATGGTTCAAACGTAACAAAGGTGCAGAAATGCTTTCATTTCTGTGCATAAGGTTGATGATCAATCCAATGAATAATGCAGGTACTGCTGTTTAAACACTGAAGTTTCAGCAAAAGCTTATTAGCGTGACGGACAATATCTTCCTCTTGGAGCAAGTAAATTGAAGGAAAATTAAAAATTGCGCGGAAATAAAAAAAATACATTTTAAGTCAAGTGTCCAAGTGGTTGGAGTTTAGTTAAAGTCAAAGCCAAGAAACACTGGTTCTGGTGGTGGTATGCTAACCATAACATTCAGTCAGTGAAACGAAGTTCGCGGGCACCAGCTAGTTATACATACAAACCTTTCTCTTAAATCACTCTACCTTTGAAAAAATCTCCACCCCGATTATTTTGGTGGTTTTGAAGATTTAAGCATAAATACAAACAAACAGACTTAGACAGATGCGGAAAGCGACTTTACTTTATACTATGTAGCGATAGTGACTAGCTGGTGACCGCGAACTTCAGTAATTACTTAAATTTTCATCAAAATCGGTTCAGTCGTTTTCGCGTGATGCTTTCACATATAAACATCTACACATAAATAGACAAAAAGATGAAGTCTAAAATTGGTTAGAAAATGTTCAGTTATCAATTTTAAGGAGATTCTTTTTTGAATATAATATGTAGAGTAGAATGTAGATAAAATGGACTCTATTCAGATTTATAAAAAGCATAGATAATGCAGCCAGGCCGATAATACGTAAACACGAGAACTGTTCTCTGTTCTATGTTTCAACAAGGCTGTTATTCTAAAATTAGGTATCGTAAAAAATAAACCATTTGCTAATCGCCATTTAATCCAACTTTTGAAAAGCTGGCAAGATTGGTTCCCTGTATTATACAGATTCATCTAAATGGAATGAGACTACCCGCAAAAAAACCAAAGTAACAGACATAGTCTGAAAAGTGTAGCAAACTGAAATGGCAGTGGGCTAGGCACATCTGTCGTTGAACCGATGGACGGTGAAGTACGCGGGTTCTCGAGTGGAGGCCACGCCTTGGCAAGCGCGACCTCCGTCCAGCGATGACTTAAAAAGGCGGCTGGTAGCGACTGGATGGCGAAAACGAGAAATCGTGGCCTATGGCGTACCCTGGGGGAGGCCCTCATCCAGCAGTGGACTGCAATAGGCTGATGCATGTATTTTTTTTTTTTACTTTTTGTACCTCCTTAGACAAACTACTCACTCATTAGAAGATCACCAAGCCGGGGTTGACACTGCAGGACTTCTGTTAGGTAGTATGAAATATTTAGCTAGTATGAAATATTTTTTAACATGCATTTTTTATTCTCTTAAATGTAATATTTTATTAAAAACTAGCAAGCAAATCCAGATGTAAACACAAGTGTTGAATCGGTGGTTCTGGTGCTACAACCACTAGTGGTTCTAGTCGGTTGTTCTAGTGGACATAACGAAAACTTTCAATTGACAAAATAGTGCTATAATGCAACAATATTTGATTGTGTGATTTAATAAATAAAAAATTACTGATATTTTCAAAATTGACACTACGTCTTTAATTTATTGTCAATAAACTCTTTACAGGGGACTCTTTCACACAATTTCGGCTTTACTTGTATACATTCAATAATAGTTTCATTTTCCTCCTTTTTCCTTACAACATATTTAATTTCTACCCTCCTTTCCTTGAATCAACGTAACTCGTACATTTCTCTTTGCGTTCGCTGAGTTGTTCTTACACACTTTGTAATGTCTCTCTATTCGAATCCCAAAAATTCAAATCTACCGATCAATCTCCTTGCATGTTAAAGCACAGAATATATAATAGTTGGTTAAAGTCAAATTTATGGTCATTGGCAAGCATAAACCTACATCTTTAGGGTATTAACGAAACTGTTTTTTTATAAACTGTGCCTATGAAAAAATGAAAGACTGATATAGTACCTGTAGCCGCTGTAGCCTCACAGAATATACGGGGTGTAAGGAACAGCTGACTGAATAAGGTGCATTCAGATCATGAAACTAATCCACTTTCCCCTAGGGATGAAAAAGTTGTAAGGGATAGCCCTCCGAATACGGATAGGATGCATTCAGACCATGAAACTGAACAACTTCCCATAAAAAAATCACGAAACGCAATTTTTTATTGACTTCCCATAGTAAATGCATTCTGATTGTGATTTGTTTATGCCAGTTGTTCAATTCCATGGTCTGAATGCACCCTATTAGTATTCGGAGGGCTGTCCCTTACACCTCGTTTATTTTAGGAACCGTAAAATTAATTATTTTCCGTAGTAAAGCCAGTCAGTTGATTTAGATTTTGTATAGGAGAGGAGGTCGTTTTTTTTGGCGCGTCTTGACATATATAGCAAGGTGAAAGTTGTTCAGTAACATGGTCTTCATCCACCATCAGTATTCGGAGGACTGTCCCTTGCACCCTGTATAATTGTAGATAGAATAGTAGATTATAATGACATAGGTCTTCACGCGACGACGCTTCCTTCAATTTAAACACATTTCAACCTCAGTCTTGTGTCATCTCTGCCCTAATAACAACTTGCTTAGTTTTACAACCATGTTGGTTATTATTATTTTAAGTTTATTTCTGATATTTTTTTATACATTTTGGATTCATAGACAACGGAAGAACATGGATCTTCCTCCCAATGCTCCTAAAGATTGGCCAATCATTGGTTGCGCCCATGAGTTTTTGGGAAAAGCAACTAGTTCTAAAGGTTAACAAATACTTAATACGACTTCTGAAAAGTGGACCACCTAACCCAATTTTTTTATTGATGTGGATTTATTATTACGATCTGCAAATGATGTGTGTGTAATATGATTTATTGTTTTCAATTATGGTTGATTTTTTAAAATTATTTTATTTTATTTTGTTTATTTCAATTCAGATCTACTCCAACTAATATGCAATTATGGAGAATACTGCGAGCAGAAGGGTGGTGTCATACATTCATTTATGGGTCCTTTTCTTGTGTTTGGTAAGCTTATAATTAAAAAAATATTTTTAAAGTATCAAATTTGCTATATATTTTTAAAGTAAAAAAAACTGAAACTGTGTTTTGTCCATACGGTTGTTTTCTACTAACAACCTCAATAGCCCACTGCTGGAAATGAGTCTCACCATTTAAGTGGCTATTTAGCATACTCACCACTGCTGCTCATTCACGAGATTTATTCTTTGGTCGGAAGAAATGGGCTGGTGATATTATATGCCAGCACTACTTGGAAATATTGTTATTTCTATGAATCGAACTTATTACCTATCTTTAACGAAGGTAATGTTACAAATTGTAAGTAACTTTTTAACTTTAGACCACTAGGTACATAAAGTCTGAATACTTTTAATGCGACAATCGAATTTAACAGTGTTTTGCTCTACAGGTTTCAGATAGATACTTTTTTACTCATTATAGCTTTTTACCGGGTCACCCGTGATATTAAATAAAGTTGAACATCATTTAATATTATGTACAACTTTTCCCCTTCAAAACGTATAAATCTTCCGCCATTACACAACTTTTTTCGTTTGGCGTTTCGATTTGGTTACACAAGTTGTAATAACGGATAAATAAAGTAAATCGTCATTGCGAGGAAAAATCATCGTGTACCTACCTATGCTTAAAAAGTTATTATTATAATTTCATTATCTCTCTACTCAAAATTAAAGAAGTTCACATGCCCATACTAAGTAGGTATATTCTCTTCTTCTTCAAATTTAAGAGTCAAACTCTTGTCGGTGGAGTAACTTCCAATCTTCTCTCCTCTCCGCCAGTGACTTGACCTCTTGATACGACACGACATTGACTTTTTCCTTTATCTGGGTAAAGCCTGCCTGCCTCTCTTTCCTTCCACCTTCCCTTCAATAATGTTCTTAATGAAGCTGTCGTGTCGTAGCAAGTGGCCAATCATAGTACTAAGTATATACTTGTACAAAAACCGTATAAAAATAACAATTAATGTGTTAATGTATCGTAATATATGTATTTTTTGTAACAATTAAAATATTCTCTGCTTTAGTTGTTACAGATCCAGATGACACTATCACAATCCTCAACACATGCCTGGAAAAATCTTGGATTTACGAGTTTGGTAGATCGTGGCTTGGCGATGGACTTGTCACTGTTACATCTAACTGTGAGTAAACAGTTTAACATTTTAAATTGTATGCAGATTTAAAAAAAAGCTTTTTCAAATCACAACAAGAAGATTATACAAAGATAAGGGGTAACATTTGTCCCCGCAATAAGCGAACCTGTATTGCAGGAAACCGCAAATAAATACAATTTACATGGTTAGCAAGTGTGACAAAACTGTTGGTACTTTTGGTAACAAATTGGTGATGCCTAGGCAGGAACCGAGCAAGTCGAAACGATGGTTTGGGGTCAGTTTGCATAAAATTTTAAGTCATATTTGTATTACGCATATTTTATATAGTCATAATTATTCAAAGTCATAAAAGCAACACGCATAACCCTTGAAGCATAAATTACCAAGTCATAATGTTGACTACATACTCCTAGAAAAGCATGTTCGCGGCTTAACCATAACCTATTACTTACTTTAAAAGTGTTTCAAATTATAAAATAGGTCAAAATAAAAGTATGACTTTCAATGCAGTATGACACATAAATATTATGCCAAACAAATAGTATGACAAAAAAAATATGCAAACCGAGGTATGCCAAAGTATATTAGGAACTTCAACAATATGCAAAACGATGGTATCCCCGAAACGATCGGTGTATGTTTCAGGGCTAAGAGTGGACAATAACTTACCAGACGAAGTCAAAGATGCAGCTTTTACTGATGTCTTTAAAAATAGCTAAAAAGCACTGTTACAACTTTAGCTAATTTAGTCACGCCCTTATAGGTAATTACTTAAATAAAAAATATATTAGTGGACTAGACTAATGTATACCTAATTTTATAATGTTATCACAGGTAATTTACCTGTAATATAATTAACAATTAAGTTATTGTATTAGCTTAACTAATATTGCTAATTATTACATACAGACAGTGCTTAATTTTTACCTGCTAATGAAGTTTTACCTACTTAATGGTAGGTATTGTAAATGCAACAAAATGTGAGTCGTACTCGTAGGTGTGGATCAGGTTTGTCCATCGAAGATATGACTTTTTCTTTCATATCTATTTGAGGTTCAAGTATGAAGTTGCATTTACGTATAGAAAAAGTTCTTGTATCTTTGTTAATTTTGTAATCTTGGTAATTTTAGGACCCTTTGGTCATAAAGCTGAATAAGGTACCACATTTGTAACTCATGATAGCGATGCTTTACTGTTATTTCAGTGGTAGGTAATTCACATTGTCCGTATTGAAAGACCTAAGTAATAAGAGGCAATAAACAAAAAGTCTCTGTTTGCTACCTGTCAGATATTAAACTTTTTTACTTGGTTTTCGATACAGCTGAATTCTGTAGGTGCAAGGTTTGGTGAGTAAGGTAGAAAAATAAAACCGGTTGCCATACATTTAAATCTAAAAACCAAAATATACTATTAATATTAGTTTGGTTTAGAGGCTACCTACAAATAGCATCTACTACCTAATAGCATCACCCCATTTCTTTCCCATGGGTGTCGTAAGAGGCGACGAGGGGACTCGAACGGTGTGTATTAAAATTTTAGGTGATGGGCTGACATCCTGTCATTATGGCGATATACAATTTTCCAAATGACCCTCAAATGTTTGTCAGACGTGGCGTAAATGGCGGTTTTTCGCGACCGTTTACGCTTTGCCTACCCTGCAAGAGATAAATGCGTGATATATGTATGTAGAGGCTATCTAAACCATTAAACCTTTCGTTCGTAGAATGAATGGTGCCTTCAGTCATAATCTCTATTTATGACTAAAGGGGGAAATTGGAAAAAATTATTAAAGCAAAGTTAAATTGTACCTTTTTTCAAATATGGATAAGAAATACAAGCGCTAGGTAACTAAATTTTATATGATTTTACGTTACAGTGAGTATATGGAAGCGGCACCGAAGGATTATAGCCCGGGCCTTCAACCAGCAAGTTCTAGATGGTTACATGGACATTTTCAATAAACGCGCCAGATCGCTAGTCGATGAAATGGCAGCAATGGTGGAAACCGGCTCTTTTAACCACACTCACTTACTAGAAGACTTCGCATTGAGGACCATGTACCGTAAGTTGTATTCAAAACTTTAAACCCAAAGCAAAAAATTTGTTTACAAAATGGCTTAAACACGTGATTATCTTAAGACGAAGGTAGTGCTCAAAAATTTTCACTCCGCGTACTTGGCCGATAATGTTTTTGTTCGGTTGTTATTATGCCGTGTGATGTGCGACTAAGGGTCCTGAGGGTAATGGGCTAACAACCTGTCACTATGGTGACACACAGTTATCTGAATTACCCTCAACTGTTTGTCAGACGTAGCGTTATTGTCCATTTTTACGGCCGTTTACGTTATACCTAGCCTACCAGGAGATAAGCGTGATGATGAGTGTATGTAAGTAAGTATGTGTATGTTACTGTAGTACCTACACATTTTACTTAGTGGTTGAGAAGAGTTTTTGTTATTGTTAGATATAGATTCAGTTAACAGATATTCCACTTGATGATACAATAAATCGAAGTTCATTTATCGATTCGAGGCTCGAGGCCAGAAGAAGTATTTTATACTGTAAACACTGGAAAACCGCAACTTATTTCAATAAAAGACACGTAGTGACTAAATCATAGAAATGAAATGAAAAATAGCAATCTTGGGACGGTTTTTTCCCGTCATTCCGTGATTTTGTATGAAACCTTCAGCCTATTCTAGATGTAAAAAAAACAACTTAAAATATTTCAGCAGATGAATCAGTCCATGGAACAGATTTTTTTTTTTTCAAATACAAGTAATGGTTTTCTCATACAAACTAACCCAGTAGGCCCAGAGAGGTTGGCACTTGGCAAACACATTGTGATTTTTTTTTTCATATTTCTACCTTTGTTCAAATATTTTTCAGCTACACTCATATGTAATTATTACAGAAACCACGATGGAGTTTACCGAAGAAAATGTTGCCGGTGTTGCTGGCCAAGAAGTAAAAGAAGCTGTCAGATCAATGTTAAAAATATGTGCAAAACGGTTTCAACATTTCTTGCTGCAGAATCCACTTATCTATAACTTTACATCGTTAAAAAAAGAGGAAGAAAAGCAACAGGCTACGTTACACAAAATATGTTCAGAGGTATTTTTATTGCGTTTAACCAATTGTTTTTCATATAATTTGATTTGTAAAAGGTAACAAAACAAACAGTTTGAAACTTCCTCGTCCCCAGCGCAAACATTTATCTTGTAGAGTATTTTTGCATTCTTGTTCTTAATAGAATTGTATCATTCTGAACAATAATATTTCAAATTTTTACTAAATCTTTCTAAGCAATATTTTTAGGATTTTATCCATATTTTTTAAACTTCTATTACTAGTCATTTTTATAAAAATAATCCATGCAAATGCGATTCAACAACGTCTAAATGAAAATATTTAAACCAAGTTCGAACGTAATCTAAACGCACGTCTAATTTGTTAAAAACACTGTGAATTGTTTCAGGTGGTAAACAAAAAACGGCTATCTCTTAAAAACAAAGAAAAGAAAGCTTCCAAGTTCAAATCATTCTTGGAGTTACTTCTGGAACTGCCTGATGAAGAAGCTTTTTCTGAAAAAGAAATTCAAGATGAGGTGGAAACTATGATTGTAGCTGGATCAGATACAACGCACACTATGCTTGGTTATTGTTTGATGCTCCTCGGCAGTCACCAAGATATACAGGATAAACTTTATGAGGAGTAAGTTTATACACTTATAATATATAAGTAAAAGTATAACTTATAAGTTAGATTTATCTCAATTACAAGGAACCTCGCATAATTTTTTTTTTTTCCCACATACAAATGAACTAGCGCCAATAATAATTGTTGTTTTGTTTTTTTTCTTGTCCCCAAAAGTAAAATATCAAAATTTTGACTGATTTAAGGCCGGTTGATAATTAATTTTCAGATGATGTTAAAAATATCTACCTGGAAAAATTAGTATGGTTTTACTGGATTAAGCGAAACTAAACCGATTTGTTCAAGAAACATTGATTTATAAAATCCCTTGAGATATTTAAAAAAAATTAATCTTATAATTTAAAGATGCCAAATTATGACTTATATAATTTTCTTACATCCTAAAGATTAAATGAATTATCAAGTTTAGATAAATAGCTGATGTATTTATTTTAAAAAGCTTTCTAAAGTTATATCGGTTTAACTTCCAGGATAAAAGTGTGCGGAACTTCAAATGTGGAAAAACAAGACTTGTCTAAATTGGAGTTGATGGAAGCAGTTTTGTTGGAAACTATGCGATTGTATCCTATTTTACCAGCAACGATAAGATATGCGTCTACTGATGTCAAACTTAGTAAGTTGTTAAAGACCTTTCTATTAATTATTGCATTAGTGTTTTTATTTCAAACACCATTTGACATCGTAGGTTTTAGAAGAATATAATAAAAATTCCATTCCGATTCCAACCCAAACACGTCAAAAATTTGCATTCATCACTTACTATATTCCGTAAAACAGTCTGAGCTCCAGAGCTAGATACTTTGCAAATAATTTGCTTAATAATTATAAGCATTCGTGTAAATATCCCTATTATTAGATTGATAACGTTATTTTAGGTAATTCTATGGCCTAAAGACATTAACTTTTCTTCCCAGAAAATTGCACGATACCTGCCGGTACTTCTGTAGTACTATTGATATACGTGATGCATCGTAGTACGAAGCATTGGGGTCCAGATGCGGGCGAGTTCGTGCCCCAGAGATGGCTACCCACCCCCCCGGCTGCCGCCCGCGCCTTTGCTGGCTTCAGTATAGGGAAACGGGGATGTATTGGTGCGTCTTTAAGTAACAAAACTCTTGTGCGGTGGACCTGAAGAATACTTCATAAGTTATTGATGACCTTTAGGTTATGTTCAAAAGTTATTGATGGTACTCGTATATGTATTAGTTTATTCATTGCCGTGTGCATGATGCCGGCTTAGAATAGCATCACCCCATTTCTTTACCGTGGGTATCGTAAGAGGCGATTTAGGGACTCGAGGGTAACATGTGTATTGCAATTTAGGCGATGGGCTGACAACCTGTCACTATTGTGATACACAATTATATGAATGACCCTCAAACATTTGTCAGAAGTGGCGTAAATGTCCGTTTTTATAGCCATTTGCCTACCCTGCAAGGTCTACAGGCGTGATATATGTATGTATGTTATTAAGTGTTTTGTTTACACAATTATGGTATATGTATTAATTTGTAAAATTGTTTAAGTAATATATTTTGTATATTTTAGTACTCGTTGGTAATATTTGCACTATCCCGCTTCCATTTTCGCTCTCTCTCTTTCACCATAAGGTTGCTTGATAGAGAATGCTACCTAGCACTAAGGCCGCCTAGTTCTATTATCTGTGTTTATCTATTGTTGTATTATTTCTTTAATGTGCATTAAATAATTTTGTTATGTTATTTTATTTTATTTATATGTTACATTTGTCACAGGCAGGACGTATGCGATGATGTCCATGAAGACGACGCTGGTGCATGTGCTACGTCGCTTCCGGATCTCAGCTGACATCTCCAAACTGGAACTGCAAGTGGATTCCTTCCTAAAGCCGGCTTCTGGATGTGAAATATCTTTACATCTTCGTGAACAATAAATACTTTACCACACTTTTGGTGTAGGAGCTTCCTACTCTCCAAGCTAGCTGTATTCGTCACTCTTTGCATAGTTATGTATTAAACTAGTGTGCTTCTTGCTTTTGTGTTGTTTTCTTGGTTTCTGCAAACTCAATAGCCAAGTAAATAAGTAAAGCATACATACATACATCACCCTATTGCAGTCCACTGCTGGACGTAGGCCTTCCCAGGTTTGGTCATAGGGCACGATCTCTCGTTTCGCCATCCAGTCGCTCCCAACCGCCATTTTAAGTCATCGTAAAGCATTCTCCATTTTATTAAACGCTAACATTATATGCCCTCTGTCGAAAATATAGAACTACCTTGGATTGGGTATAAAATGGAGTTATACAGCTAAATTATGTTAAATCAAAGCACAAACGCACTAAAATTTGTAAAAAAATATGGATAAACACAATGACCCAATCACGTGTGAATACAATGCTGCATCCGCGCAGGTTTCGAAAGCAAATTGTTGAATAAATACGACGCTTGAATAAAACTGTTGAATAAATAGGTCGTCGTTTGAATTTAGGAATTTCACAACGATGCAACGGAATACAAACTGCAAGTTACAGCCTTATCTTGGCACAGAGAAGTATTTATGATCTCGGAGAAACGTGCGAGTGCACCAACGACAGTCATGGTGCAATCCTAGATATTCTTGAACCATTAGAAAATTACATGCATAGTTAACCTGTAAAGAAAATTACAAAATACTCAACTACTTTGGTGAGTAAGAGGATTTAAACAAAAATACACATGAACTCTATGAATATCAGTATTATATTGGTGGACTACTGAAAGCAGAATTCCACAAAAGTGGGCTGGTACCAAAGTTTTATACAGCAAGAAAATAAATGTATTTATTTATTTAACTGTTTATTGCACACAGTATAAAAAACAGGACACTTACAATAAAGAAAAACAACACAACAGGTACTATTTATTTCTAAAAAGAAATCTCTTCCAGCAGAGAGATAGCATAAGGTGAGGCTGATAAATCGTGCACAATATAATATAATATAATAAATATCTGCCAGAACCTAATAATACAGTTCATATGTAAAGGGTACTGAGTAGTGGAGATGAAAAGCCCCTTTGTGATGACATTTAATTTTTTTTACAGTAGCATTTGCAACATTGATGATTTAATTGCAAATAAATAGTGCATACTTGGGGTAAATTGCGACTCGTACTTTAGTTAACTCTGAAGAATATAAAAATACATCAGTGTTAGGATTATGGGAATACAGTAAAACAGAAATTTTACGCAAGTATACATCATTCCAATATATTAAAAGTTGATAAATTAAACAAATTAAAAACACGACTACTTTCTTAAATAATCTAGCTTTTGAGACTCGGGATAATGAAAGGATTCTTCCGATATAATTCCCATTCGAATCTGGAGTTTCAGTCCTTTAAAGATTCGCACATACTTATATACATACATGAACTCTAAAAACATCATACTCCTTTTTTGGTTGGGCAGTCGTGTTAAAAAAATAACCCAACCTTTTAAAAGAAATTATGTACTTTGGTACGAGTTCAATTGCTAATGCTAACTACCGATGGATGGTGGCAGCTTAAAATACCTTTTAATTTAGTGAATAATAGGTGATAATTAATTACGCTTGACATGGGCAAATCAAATAAAATCTAAAACTTTTTAAGGCGGATGCCCAGTAAATTGGAAAGAAAAACTAAAATCATCGACATTAAAGCATATCGGTCATGAAAACTGCGCATGCTGTTAACTTTATGAACAAATTTCTTCCTGGTTGACTCAGAACTAAGGATTCTTACAGAGAGAGCCAAATGAGCAAGCAAAATGTAGCTAAGAAAAACTCGTCGCTTTCTTTAAAACAGTACAGATAAAATTACCACAATCAGTATCAATCAGTTTTCCGGATCTGAACCGTCATAGGAAAAAAGGACTTACTTTTTAGGACTGATGCGGCCTTAAAACTTAAGCTGCAGCAAAAGCTTATCAGCGTGATAGACATTTCTTCCTCTCAGAGCAAGTAAATTGAAGGACGATGGCGCAGAAATATATGTATGTTTTACATGTTAACTTAGGTAACCTGGTTAGAGTTTAGTTAAAGTCAAAAGCAAGAAACGCTGGTACTAGCGGTGGTACGAGTATGCTAACCATAATATTCATTCGGCGAATCGAAATTCAAGGGTACCAGCTAGTTTTTAATTAAATAGCTACAGTACTTTATCGTTATTACCTATTTGCGATAAATATATTCTTGAAATTCGTCACTATCGCTATGTCAAAAAAACGACAACATAAACAATTATTATTAGAAGTTGTATGCAATATTATTGCGTGTTTGTATTTTAGCTAACACCAAACCTCATTGCAAAGAACTTTAAATGGCTTCATCCTGGTTGTTTGTAGGGTTCTCTCAGAAACATTTCCTTGCTCTAAGCTGGTCGACTACGGAACCGTGATATGACGACTGACAATAATTTGTTGCTGACTTAATAGATTAGGTTATGCTCGATGTATTCTGAAATGAAAACGCTTTGTGCCGTGACAGAATGTTGACTACGAAAATATAAATGAATGTAAGGGACATTTTAGTTATTTTGAGTTATATATATGGATGGTGGCAGCTTAAAATACCTTTTAATTTAGTGAATAATAGGTGATAATTAATTACGCTTGACATGGGCAAATCAAATAAAATCTAAAACTTTTTAAGGCGGATGCCCAGTAAATTGGAAAGAAAAACTAAAATCATCGACTTAATAGATTAGGTTATGCTCGATGTATTCTGAAATGAAAACGCTTTGTGCCGTGACAGAATGTTGACTACGAAAATATAAATGAATGTAAGGGACATTTTAGTTATTTTGAGTTATACCGCGTGTTACAGAATAACAAGTAAGCGGAAAGGGTGTAAAAGGGTCCCCTGTAACTATTACTATTACTGTAAGTCTATTGACTAAACTGAACCCGTAGAGTCGACTTTGACAATCAAATTACACAAAAAAAATATCATTGCATCGCAGCACTGTTTAGACAATATAAAGTTTATTTAAAGTTGCCATCGCGGCGCAACGAGGTTCGGTATACATTGCTTATTTTTTCATAGGTTTTCTAATTCTGATTTTCTGTATTGTTTTATTTTTCTTGTGTTTGTCACAGGCAATAAAGTTGTCATCTGTCTATCTTAAATAAAATAAAACTATTATGTAGCACTGCCTGCGAGTCAAATTCCTACTATGAATTTATTTTCCTAAACATCAGAGTATTCCAACTTTAAACAAAATTGACGCTGTAAGCAGTAGTTCCTAAAAATTTAAGAGACCGTCTAATCTTGGAATATATTTTGAAAATAGCAACATCGTCAACGGATATCTGAAATAATGTAAGAACGTTTTTGTCCCTTTTGTCAATATCAATATTTTGGCTGTCGGAGTCGCCGTTATATTAGTTAATTTTTTTTACTGATTGAAATTACTTTGAGGACGAAAGAGCAAATAATTTTGAATTGTTTATAAGCGGCATGTAGATGTGTGCTTGAGCGATTTTACGCGTTTTCTTTTAGCAGTCACTACTTAATTTGTGGTATTATCATAGTTTAACTTTTTTAACGCTTTTCTTGGTTTGTTACGGAAGATTGAATGAAAGAATTCCTACACGGTGTTTTCATTGAATGTGAACGTACGTTTTTCATTATTAATAAAGTTTTCTAATTTTCATCTTCTTTTTCGTTTCTTAATCATTTAATTAGCCATACCTTAACTTAACATTATAAAGTATTGCATAAGACATCTAATGATAATTTTTCATGTTGTTGTTTTTTTGACATAGCGATAGTGACTCATTTTTAAGAATATGTTTATCGCAAATAGGTAATAACTATAAAGTACTGTGGCTATATATTTAAACATCTGCCGGGACAAATCTAAAGGACATGCCAATTCTTAAACTACAGCGAAATCTTATATAATGTTATCTGTAACGTATACAATTTTAAATTATATACAAGTTTGTCTTAGAGATCAATCGAATCAGACAAAAAACGAAAAAGATACCAAGAAGTAAAATTAAACAAATACGATCGTTTTTTGGCTCTTCTGAAAAAAATCCTTTTTTCCCTTACATCTTCTATACAAACATAATACATACATAATTACAATAAAAGTGAAGAGGGTTGAGATGAAATCCAAAAAATAAATGTTTGGGGTTACTCGAAATTGATAACAGAATAAGCTCCAAAAGTGTTTAGAATTTTTTACTATTTATCTGTGTAGATGTTGTAACTATAAATTTTTATATAAAATATAGGACGCCTGTTTGTAAATATACATTTTTCGTGCTAAAAGTTTTTTACCAGTTACATTACAGCAAAACTAATTTAGCGGGTAACAACTACAGTTAAGTGATATTTCCGTGGTCGATGTGTTAATCGGATATCAACACGTAACGACTATGATACTTTATGCTTTTACGTATTGCCAGATTCAAAGTTATCTATCGGGTGAATTTTTTTTAGTGATCCATACCGAGAACAGAAGACGGGCTGGTGATAAGGAACAACTTTCCGCAAGGAACATAGGTCGAAATATGTCAAAAACATTTTGAGCTTCCATACTAGGTAACCCAAATCAGCTTACCGGATATTTTATACGAGAGGTAAGTTTATTTTTACATATTTCGACCTTTTTAATCATACATATATGTATACAAGTTATAAATTGAATAAAAAGTTTTCGAAATATTCCTTGGGGGAAAGTTGTTCCTTATCACCAGCCCGTCTTGAGTTTTCGCTATCGGTCACAAGTAAATTTTCACCCGATAGAACTACGTTTTTTTATCTGCGATTATTACTTAGGTACTGGTGTATTGCTTCAGCGAAGAGTTCAGTTGCGGTATTACGAATCGTATGAATATGGCATAGCATCAAAGATTTGCACTACGCACGGCTCAATGAGAATTCTATTCCCTCAACATTAAGAGGAAGACTGTGAAAGTTCAGTTTTCGATTTTAGCGAACTTGCCAAAGTTCAGTTGTTCAGTTTTATCTATTTATAAACCTCTGTTATGTAGATACAATTGCAATAGTTTCATTTTTATGGTAATACATATCGGACGCATAAGATACGAGATAACCAACTAAGTAGGTACCTTCCACGTTGGGTGCGAGCTGACTGTGGACCTTTGTAATAGCATTCTCAGCATATTCCTTTTATGACGTCACTGATCTGAGTGCGTTCCAAATTTAAAAAAGGACTAAAACGTGTGTAATTGCAGCTAGAGATAGGATAAAGAACTTTTGGGTTTTTCCCGCTTGCACAATATTAGATACTCTATCTACATTGATGTCAAGTATATATTCGTTGCATTTCACGGTATCCTGCCGTACTCGGATAGCAATAAAGGCCCGCAGACCGATTGATTTGTACCCAGCTCACTGTTTGACATATTAAAGTGTTTTTAGTGGGCATTTCATTTCTCTATCATATGCCCTGTGGGAACGATGACATAAGAAAAAAGTCATTTGGTAATCGAATTTAATAAAAAAATATACGTTTGTACCTTAGGTTTGTACCCATAACTAACATATAATTTTTTAATATAACCTCTCTCACTCGCCCTACGGACATTTGTTTAGAAAGTCATTATAATTGTCACAAGTTGTGGTTTTGCCATGAATTAACTTTCTTGTTTAATACTGTTCGCGCAATTTCAAGCACGATGCTATTCCCATAAAGAGTAGCTATCCGTCTTCCGTAGGTAAATACTTCTTATTTACTTATATAAGGTCCCTTGATGCCAACTTTATGCAAATTTAGTATGTACCTAATGTTACTGCAATTGGTCCAACAGCCTACCAGGGCCCGGATTATCTAATTTTTTACCCTTGCAATGCTGGCGACACTCAACTGTCATTTTATTGTCACCGTAATATTCTACACTTCAAACTGTTAGCAAAATACGAAACTCCCAAAACCATGCCACTGACACGCTATCTACAAACAACTGAAACGATTTTCATTTAGCAGACTTCAGACATTGAAGAAACTCCACCGACAAGAGTTTGACTCTTAAATTTGAAGAAGAAGACTTAGGGCCCTGATAGAAAGCTGTCGTGGAAGTCTGTAACACCAGAGGCTGAAAATAGGTCTGTATCGCTCATGTCTTTATATTCCCGCCGGAAACGCCATTTTTGCATAAAATAAATACTTTTTTACTTTTCCATTCGTGTTTTGCTCTAGCTTCTAAATTGTTAAACTGTAACCGCATTTTTTGGTTAAAACGGGAATAAACCGATGCGATGTAAACTAAGGGTTTAAAATTCCTAACATCATTATGGGTGCTTGATTTTGAAATGGGTCAGCAGGTATAGTAGGCTCTCCCCCGTGCCCGTGCCCGAGCCCCGACGCGCTCGCGGTGCGCGCGCTTGCGCTCATTCGCTTTTTGCCCACCTTTCGACTCGCGCGCAGCCTCCACCATTGTTTGCGCACGAGCATTTCTCTCGCGTGGGAACCATCCACTTTTTCGTGCTTTACTCGAAGCTTCATTTCTCTACAACCACGGGAGTAATCACACGTAGTTGAATAGTAGAATCGATAATGATTTTATGAGTGAATGAACTTGTGCTAAGGACGTTCCGGTGTGCTATGAGGACTGAGGATTGCCGGCATGTGAGGTGATGTCCTGGTGAAAGTTGAGTGATGATCAGATAACCTGTGTCTGGATCCTCGTTCAGCGGAGAGCATGGCGGTCGCGCCGGTGAGTGTACCCCCTCATATTTTGATAATTCATTTTCTAGAAGAATAAGAGTCGAAACTCATCAGCGTATAATTTTATTGAAGAAATATAATTACATGTGCCAAATTTTAAATTGACTGAAATATGACAACTTGGGTGGCAAATCTGTGGTGTCAATTTACGTACCCAGTGAAAAAAAACTCGCGCTTCTAAGCCTGCGCTCTACAGAGCTTTAATGTACTATGTACTAAATAGTACTATGTCTGAAATTAAATCTTTACAGCATACGTTGTTGTTACCTCTTGATGAATGTTACCTCCTTAATAAATCAAAGATTTGTTTATAAACTTTAAATATTAATATCACGGCTTTTTAAAATACACCTAAAAATATCAATAATAATAAAATAGCTACTGGATATTGTATAGCAATAACAATAAAACAAAGTAAAAACAACTTTCGATAGTTCTAATTACAAATCTTGATTAAGCACATCCACTTTACCTTAAAGTCATAGAAATATTATCACATCCATAAACTTTTATATCATAAACGTATAAATAAGTGGAATTAAAATATATTGGTTTCCTCTAATAATCTATAGTAAGACTAAAAATAATACAGGCAATCAAAAATTCTAAGTTTTAATTTTTATAACTTATACGCAACTTTATATTCTCACTTACATCAGTGAAACTCTTTATCACCTAGCACGTTGATAAAATTTGAAAGTAGCGTTTAAAACAAACATTGTACCTAAACAGCGATAAAAAGTTACATCCTTTTAAATTTAACGCATTCCAAGTTTTTGTAAATTCTAACCTTTTAAGCCATAGATAATCTTGAACTTTATCTGCTACACAAAAAGTGTTTTATGGTTCACAATCTACGGCACTCGGCCCTTTTACGTTAACCTTTGTAGTGGTATTGTGGTCGATTAGGTAATGTTTTTGTGACTGAAAAGCAGCTACCGTACATCAGAAACCACAAATAGAGATTCTTGTTGTTACTGAACTGTTACATTGTATTATCCAACTTATTTGCCATCTTAGAAGACAGACGCATTGGATAAATTTACGAATGTGACACGCACGAGACTTTAATTTCTTATTTTTTAAGAACAAATGTTATTTGATTCAATTGAATAATATATATGAAAAAGGTATGGTATATTGCAACTCAAACGAGAAATGATAGATGTCGCATCCTGACAATCTGCGTCTGAACTACATGTGACACTAAACGAAAGTCTGCAATTATAGGGTGAAATTTGTGACAGATAGCGAAATTTCAAAACGGGTAGGTGATAAGGAAATGCTTTCCCCAAGGAATATAGGTTAAATATGACGAAAATATTTTGAGTTTCCATAGTTACTCAAATCAGCTTACCGGCGATTTTGTATCGGAGGTTCATATTTTTTGTCGTATTTCGACCTATGTTCCTTGGGGAAAGTTGTTACTTGTCACCAGCCCGTCTTGAGTTTTCGCTATGGGTTACTAGAAAAATTTTACCCCATTTAGTTCATAGATAAATCCAGGCTATCTTATGCTTTTTGAAAAATATAGTTAGCGTCAAAGACACTCAGTCAGTGTTTCTTTGAATCCCACCCAAGTCGGTTGGGTACTATCATTTGACTTATGTAAACTAATTTGAAAAACCTATTCGATCACATCCGTAAACATTTTTTTGTTGAGTTAGAGGGATAGAATATGTATGTAAGTAGTTTAGAATAATATAGAGCGTCGAAATGAATACGATGCTTGCTTTTCAACACTTAGAAGAGAATTTCATGAGTTGGTGTACTCAAGCTAAAATTACCGGATATTTGCCAGTAGGTACCATTGCCAAGAAAAATGATAAGTTTTTTCATAAACTGTTTTCTTTTTCGTTTTAGGCGTCGGTACTAAAAGATGTGTAAAAATATTGACTTACCTTAAGAGCCATTCTGCCTACATTCCATAGATGTGAGCCTCCCTCTATTGGGGGGTATTTAAACCTGACCTAACGCTCCAGCCGAATTTATTCCTTAGGCGCGTTTTACAACATCTACGGGAAAATTTAGGGTGATGCTATTTTAAGCCGGCATCGCACGGCTAGAAATTTTCTGGGCAAATATTTCTTCGTTGAATATTTTCGGGGGACACTTGAAGAATTGAATGCGTTGATGTCTTTTACTAGAAAATAGCAAACAAAATCTTTTTTTGGGTGATTCCTTTAATAACTTTAGGTACCTACTAATCTCTTCAAACACACTTATTATGTTTGTTGAAAAGTTGTATGATTCCATTTCAGAATAGAGTAGACGACGCGAGAATCCACAAAATAAATGCCTGTTAAAGCCCAAAAAACTTAACCAAAAGACTTTATCGCCGAACTGTTTGCTTGCTCAAAGTAAACAAAGATGACGAAGCTGGGTGTTACGATCCGGTTTTGGGCTCACTGCACCGCATAGCGATCCACTGTTACTTTTCTTTGAATTATTCTCAAGTTGTTCATCTTACAGAGGTAGGTATAACTACATCCTTGCTACGCGTTGAGTCATGAATGCGCTTTTGAGGACAATTTATAAATCTGTACAGTAAAAATAGTTATTTGATGACCGGCGGTTTAGTTGTTTGTGAAGGTTTGTGTGGCGGGTTGCAGTTAAACCTATATTTTATTTATAGAAGCAAGCCTATGTCCAGTAGTGAACTGTTTCAGTCAAGTTGTTGTAGCCTGCGATTTAAAAGAAGCCCATTCATAGTCAAAACAAAATAAAAGTGTTGACCCTGTTTAAATTAAACTGAATAGGTGAGAAACAGCTAGGAGATCAGTGTTAATCACATTATAGGCTCCAAGTTTTATAGCTCCTAAGATAGAGAATTGGTAATGGCAATAAAGTAGATGAATGTGCCTTCTCTGAACTTTAGATCTGCTACATCCAATAAATTATCTACTTTAATTGAATCCCAGAAAACTGTAACTCTACTACTAGGTACGGAACTTGCTACAACGAAAGTTTCCTCATAAAGGGATTTCTATTAATTCTGAGTTGATTGATTACGAAGTTAACGATTGTACTTTCTCAAATGTTATAACAACAACCTTGTATATACCATCAAAAGCAGTGTTTAGTTACCGATTAAGACGAAACCAATATACAAGTGTAAATAAATGCTGACAATAATTCAAGGGTTGAACCAGCATACGACTCTGAAAAATTTCCTCACGGGTGACAAAATTTAGAGAGAAATATTGATTGAATGCCTAATCATTTCGTACATTAAATTTTACCTGTGTCTTGGCAAAGGTGTATTATCAGTTTCATGAGCTGCTGATTCTCCCTTTTTAAAAGCTTTTATTTAACTTGCAGTGTATGTAAGTAAGTAACAATGTTTGTTCGGTGCAAATCTTGCAAGTTTAATTTGAACCACTTCTCGGTATCCGATTGAGTTGAAATTTTGCATGTTGGTCCAGAACCGATGACAATGCATGTTAATCATAAATTTGACCTGATGCTGCTGCCAGGATCGGCTCCGTACGAGAGATCTCCTCAGCGGTTTATAGCTGGGACAAAAATTTTTGTATACGAATTCGTTTATTATAGGCAGTTGGTAGGCCCACCATGAATTAGACGCTACATCCAGGGTTGTCTTCGAACTATGGAACTCCTCAATATTCAACTGCTGGGACTTGCAATTTTGTATACGAATTCGTTTATTATAGGCAGTTGGTAGGCCCACCATGAATTAGACGCTACATCCAGGGTTGTCTTCGAACTATGGAACTCCTCAATATTCAACTGCTGGGACTTGCAATTTTGTATACGAATTCGTTTATTATAGGCAGTTGGTAGGCCTACCATGAATTAAACGCTACATCCAGGGTTGTCTTCGAACTATGGAACTCCTCAATATTCAACTGCTGGGACTTGCAATTTTGTATACGAATTCGTTTATTATAGGCAGTTGGTAGGCCCACCATGAATAAGACGCTACATCCAGGGTTGTCTTCGAACTATGGAACTCCTCAATATTCAACTGCTGGGCCTTGCAATTTTGTATACGAATTCGTTCATGATAGGCAGTTGGTAGGCCCAGCATGAATTAGGGTCACGTCAATAGAAGGCCTCCTGATAGAAGAATTAGACTGTTCGAAATTAACTGGGACTCGGCCATGTAATAATGACGCCATCAATGGAATGAAAAGACTAAGACATATTACAAGCTAATTCTTCTATTAGGGATGCCTGAGGAGTAGGTACCAACCTACTTCTATAGAATATAAAAGAGATAATTATACTTTATCCTAATGTTAGTTTTCCCCGTGCCTTAAGTTTTTCTATTGAAGGTCTCTCCGTTTTATAGAAAGACTTTCGTATTGATCAATAACTATCGTAACATAAACTAAAAAATATAAAATAAAATTGTGTAAAAAAAACTTTTAAAACAAGCTTTTATTTAAGTGCTCTGAAAAGATAAAAATAAAATTTTGAATGACATTAACCACATTCATTTATGACTTTACAGAAATGAAAATACATATAATAAAAGCTTGTCGCGAAACTTTCAATTTGTGATTGAAATTTTGTAATAAGGTACGCACCTAACTGTAATTAGGTAGTTTCTTCTAGGCATCGCGACAAGCTTTTATTATATTTTCATTTCTGTAAAGTCATAAATGAATGTGGTTAATGTCATTCAAAATTTTATTTTTATCTTTTCAGAGCACTTAAATAAAAGCTTGTTTTAAAAGTTTTTTTTACACAATTTTATTACTTCATAATACCATTCAAGTTTTCATCGCAGTGAAGTCATAATTTGTAACAAATGCTGATTGATATTCATGTTTTTGCGGTATAATTATCGCATACGTGCGGTAGTGGCCGATGGACGCGTGCGGTGCGCAGGCGACGATTGCGTGCGTACTTTCCATTTCAGATTGTTGGTTCCCTGCTCCAGTTGTGTCGGAAATAGGTACCTCGTTTTTTGGGTGTCAGTAGGTATTTAGAACTTCACCAATTAGATTTGCAGATTACGACATTCGAAATTATTCAAAATTTTATTTTAGTTTTAAGCTACTTCAAACAATTTGAGCCGTATGCAAGATCTCTCTGAGCACTCTAAGTACAAAATTTAAGAATTACCGAAATATGTTGCACTCACATCATAGAACATAATTTCATACATAAAGATTTCATTTTATCCAAAGCTTGCAAGACAGCTTGCCAGACCATTGCCATAAAAGACGCAGCACATTATTTCTGCCACCGTTGAATAACTCGCAGGTGGCGATTTCCCAGTACCTATGTAAATACACGATGCCTTATGAATACCACCTGACACTACTTAATTGAGTCAGTGCTCTTGAGCGGATCATTGTCTGCCGTAAAGCAACAATGTATGGGAAAAGAAGTAAAGCGCCGAGAAAGCTGACTGCCTTCTCACCCGCCCATAGCCTAGAGCAATGTTAAGGTCGCTTAAAAAATCTACTCTTCCCACGGCAATGCATGTAATGCCAACAATTTCTTGCGTTGACTTTGCATTATGTTATAGATATGTTTGTAATGAGGCGGCGCTTTGTGACTCTTTCCATTCAGAACAGTTTAGAAACAATAAAGTGATGAAAGTTCTATCTATACAACAAAATATAACGTGTTTAAAAATTTTTTAATGTTTCCACGACACTGAACAATTTCCAAAATTCCTAAGGAATAAATGACAAACTACAAAAACAAATTTGACCTCACACGAAAATTTTTTAGGCTCCTGACACAGACACAATTAAACCTAAATTTTCTTTACCGAAGATAAAATTATCTTTTTAAAATATGCATATTTCCTTATCCTCATATTGCATCCGATAGGATGATGAAACAGATGTTTATAGTCGCATAATGTAGCATAACATCGCGCATGCAATCCATGTGCGGAACCGGTCCAATAATGGACAAGAGCGTTCTTATAATGAACATGAACGTCCATGAACGTTATCGGAGCCAACAACCGCTAACAACGTTACTCAATAATTAAACTTGCAGTATCGTGCTCATGTCCCGCGACAAACAAAACATTGCAAGCCGAGAGTTTGCTTTAAATACAAGAATATTAATTCTTAGACAAGGAAATCTAAGATCTATTGATAAAAGGGAGATTACTTTCCTTCAGGACTACTTCATTTATACATATGCTTAAATAAGTAACAATTAAAACGAGTGATCTATCGGAATATCGGAAATATTACAGGTATACATACTAATGAGTTGACTCGCTGAAGCACGCACTGCTTTCTTCCTCCAATGTTTACGTTACGTCGAAAACAATTTGTTACATATTTCCTGACATCGTTTCACGTAACTAATGTAAATAGCAAACTAAAAATAAGTGACTAAAATTCTTTGTCCCCAGTTTTATTTCTATCACTTGGCCTTTCACCTCACATGTTGATGATCATCCGCAAGATCGTCTACGCACGTTTTTCAAAGTATCACATTAGCTTTAATAGTTACCGACATTTGTCTAATATTTTATTGTGCGCACTTTGACTTGGGAGAAAATCTTATGTTACATCACAAACGACATTCATCTGAGATCTTTGTCAATGAAATGTGACGTAAGGATCAAAACACCTGCCTATCTGAGCTGCCTTCTTATAAATCCTCGTAAAATTTGAGAGTGTAGGTATGAGATATAAAAAGTCGCGTGGAATTTCTGTAAGGTCATGCTAAAGAAATTCGTGATTCCGAGACTGAACCACAGTGCTTAAATAGGCCTACTGAACCTACAAACAGGTTTTTTTTGACACTAAATGCTTGCAAATTTTTAGAAAGAAATATTATTGTTACTAAAACTTGTTGGTGGTGGGTACAGTAGTTGTTCCTATGTTGGAATACTACATAGCTTTCCTGCTGGCATCTATAAATGTAAGGGTCTTGTGTCTTTAAATATTTTTTAACCTCTAAACGCATTTCTATCTTGGGTAAGTATGTATCTATCTATCTTGCTTAGGTGGTGCTCTCACCCACCGTAGCCGTATTTTTATGGGAATAAGATTGGATTTCCCAATTTCCTTTCGTCTGACAGACGGACGACAAGTGAGTGAACCGCCTTAGGTAGATAAATACGTACTATAGCATAATATGATAGATAACACAAATCCTTCTAACTTAGATAAAGCTTTCAGAAAGCTCTTTTAAGCAATGCTTAATAAGATTGAATGGTTACATTGAATTACCTATAAATGCAAGCATGGGACAAAGATTGATTGATACGTGGAACTAACCTTTCATCGCGCTTTCAGCAAACCCTTTTTTCTATCGTTATACAATACGTAAAAACTTCGTCAACAATGAACCGTTTGATAGAGATCAGTTGAGTGTGGCACATCTGATCAAATCATGTCAAAGAAGTTTCACTACGTGCCCGTACTTTATTGTTATTTCCCACAATACGCGAGTACCTAATTGTCGTACCTGTGGCGTGGCGAATGTGTGAAGAATGTTGGCGAGCTAGGTTGGCGAGTTAGTCCAGGTGGCGATAAGTTCCGATCGCGATTTCATGCTTTCTATACTAACTTGTCTGTATGCAAAAGCTGTATAAAATAGCCAGAAGACATTCGTAATTGTGGGGCGTATTCTACTGCTTACATTATCAACGGATGTAAGACTGTAACGGATGTTGTTTAACATAAGGAAATACACACATAACATACGCTAATATTTCGTAATCTTAATCAACCAAGGAATGTTAACACTTGACGAAGCCTCTTCAGTTTTACATAAATTCTACTAAATTGAGAGAAAATTTATGACCACTTCAACTTGCTTAGCTACTATTTTCATAACACTATCAAACCTTCTCAATAACTTTTCTAGTTATAGTTCCAATTACGAGTCTATACTAATAAACTTCATATACAATTTGTGGGTCGTAACGAAATATGAGATCCATAAGTCTAATAAACCGTTTATAATGCAATTCCCATCATGTTTCGTAAGAGTGTAATAACAAATCGAATATTTATCTTGAGACGAAATCGAGAGTTGGGATCGGATAGGCCCCACACAGTGGGCGTCCTTATAAGGCTTCCAGAACCAGTTTGGAATCAAAAAGGGATAATAGAGGTCAGATATGAATTTGACACCATGGTTTTTGTTTGATTACAACCTACGCCCATTTTACATTGACTGACAGCTATCATCAGTATAGTAATAATGCATAAGAAATTCAAAATTACTTTTAAGTATAGTCAGTGTGACCACAAAATTAATAATAGATACGCCCGATGGCTAGGTATTTTAATTCAAGATTAGATACTACTTACCTATTTATTGCAAAGTAGAAGGTATTAGGTGTCATTGATTTGACATACTTACAAACAACATAAAATATAGTAACTATTATTTTCAGACGATTGGAAATTTAAATCCACGTCTCCTCATATCATAACACTAGCAGCCCGCCCAGCGGTTTCACCCGCCGCTAACAGTTTCCCCCCGGGAATAAGTTTAATATAGCCTATGTTCATCAGGGATAATGTAGGATTCTAAAAATCTTGACTTCAATTTGAAACAAATATCATTTGCAGATGGTGGTGGCGTAAAGTTACATGCCTGTGATTAACCTGGCCAGTCCCATGGCAGTGCCTATATTTTTATTCTTTTTATCCCGCCCGAGCCGGTTTTCTATTAGGTCATAACAAAATTGTAATAAAAAAAAGAAAATTGTGTAACACAAATTTCTTTTTTTAGAATGACGGTTCATGACGTCAATAAGTGATAATACTATCCTACATTGAATTAAGAATTTCAATTTCAATTAACGGTAACAGATTTTTTAAAATCGGTCCAGTAGTTTCGGAGCCTATTCAATTCAAACAAACAATAAATAAAATCCTGTTTCTAATATTAGTGTAGATTATTATAATTATTATTTTAGTGTGATGCTGGCTAGAATAGAATCACCCGATTTCTTTCCCGTGGGAGTCGTAGGAGGCGACTAAGGGACTTGAGGGTGTGTATTGAACTTTTAGGCGATGGGCTGACAACCTGTCACTATGGCGATACACAATTTTCCGAATGACCCTCAAACATATGTCAGACGTGGCGTAAATGTCCGTTTTTGCGCCGTTTACGCTCTGCCTACCCCGTAAGGGATAATAGGCGTGATATGTGTATGTATGTATTATTTTAGAGTAGATTTTTTTACCGTGTGATGCCGGCTTAGAATAGCATTACCCCATTTCTTACCCATGGGGTGTCGTAAGAGCCGACTAAGGGACTCGAGGGATGTGTATTGCAATTTAAGGCGATGGGCTGACAACCTGTCACTATAGTGATACACAGTTATCTGATTGACCCTCAAGCTTTTGTCAGACGTGGTGTTAATATCCGTTGAACGGACGTTAACGCTCTGCCTACCCCGTGAGGGATATAGGCGTGATTTATGTATGTAGATGTTTTTAATGCATTATTTAATGTTTTTTGTCGTCTTTTCATACCGAGTAGGTAAGGGACAGTCCTTCGAATACTGATAAATGAAACATAAAACTGGACAACTTTCCCCTAGAAACATTTATGTCAGAAAACGCCAAAAAACTGACCTTCCATACAAAATCACAATCAGCTGACTGCATTCACTATGGGAAGTCAGTTTTTTTACGTTTCCTGAAATATGTTCCTAGGGGAAAGTTGTTCAGTTTCATGGTCTGCATGTACCCTATTAGTATTCTGAGGGCTATCCCTGACACCCTTTAATACAGTAATGATTAAATGTAATCATTACACTGGTACGAATAATGTGGCGTAGTTGGTACATTTTTAAATGAAAAAGTAGTTATTGTGGCATAACTGTAATAGTTAGACATATGGTATCGCAGACATTATTATAGATATTGATGTTCTCTATAAAACTGTAGTACATCACTTTGCTCTATTGTCAATAATTTCCACAGCGTACGCGATATAAGATATTTTTTTGGTACATTTTTCACACGTTGGGTTACATTATCGAAATTTTCACGCGGATCCCTATTTTTTTCTCGTATAAAATATAGCCTATGTTCATCAGGAATAATGTAGGATTCTAATGGTGAAAGAATTTTTAAAATCGGGCCAGTAGTTTCGGAGCCTATTCGATGCAAACAAACAAACAAACAAACAATCAAATCTTTCCTCTTTATAATATTAGTGTAGATGTAGATGTAGACTATACAGGGTTATTTTTAATTCACCCCGGAAATTTCACAGGGTGATTCTACTCATGATTGTGAACAACTTTTATTATGGGGTCACCTGCGAAATCGCGAAAAAAAACAGCTGCTCCATAGAAAAATTCATACCTACTCGAACAAAATGTATGGAACAGCTGTTTTTTTTTCGCGATTTCGCAGGTGACCCCATAATAAAAGTTGTTCAGAATCATGAGTAGAATCACCCTGTTAAATTTCCAGGGTGAATAAAAAATAACCCTGTACTGAATGCCTTTGGACATCACAGTTCAATCAAAAGTATGCAATTATTGCAATCAAAATTGAATTGAAAGTACATTGTACACACTTAGATAGGTGTTAGATTATCACTGTGATTTCATGCTGAGATGTATAATTAAAATAGGGCGTTTTTAATCCGCTTTCATAATAGATCAAATCTAATATCTTATTGTTCGAGTGTGCATACCTGCCTACATAACACAGCTATTTGTATTATTTCAATCTTTGTATCTTACAATAAGTTTAGACTCATTTTTGATGTATAAAAATGAACAAACTTTAATTAAATTTTTGCTTAAATTGTTATTACGTATTTCAACGTATATGTAATAAATAATATCTGAATCAGTTGAGACGAGACCACAGACAGTTTAGGTGTGATGTGACATGAACATGAGAATCTCTGGTTATTGCGGGCCGGTCACGAGCGGGCTTTCTCCGCAGTTCCCATACCATTTAGTTCCACAGCGCCATAGAAGCGAAGCTCCAATCTCAAGATCCTCCTCATTGTCACTGGCTGGCAAGAACAATCCCAACTTATTGTCAAGAACAATTTAAACATATTGTCACTGTCATAGAATGATTGTTTCAATAAATGACAGACGATTTTAAATGGCTCGTGATGATATCCGCGTGATTTCCTGATTAGGCAGTAATTAATCATGTTGTCAAAACTGGTTATGTAATATGTAGTTTTATTCCTCGGTGTAGCTTTCAGCAGTCTTTTATTTCTCAGTTAGTTTAAAAGTTCAAAATTTAAGATTTCGCTCATGAATTTTTGGCGGAAAGAATTCCCATTTGACGGAAAGTGGCAGCGCAAATTTGAGGTAAGATGATACCTTATCTATTTTCCGGATTGAGGCAATTTAGGTATGCAGATGTCAATTTTTGTTAACTAACATGACGTTTGTTTGCTAATATTATTCTCACGATCCTAGACTACCGTATGGTCTATCATCATTGGCCTCACACGTCTGTGACAGACGATTTAAACAGTATCTGAGGCAGACACTGTTGCCAGGGACACAATTATGGAAAACAATTATGGTCTATAATTATGCGATATTTTAGTAATCAAAAGCTGTCTAGCCTTATCTTCCTCTTTTCGTGTGGGACACCGAGTTGAAAAACGAGCCATTGAACCCTGGTGTCAGAGTTTTTCAACCACCTACTACTGGTATGTGTAACTAGCTCCGTCTACGTCATCATAGACAGCAACCGGGACCGGCGGCTTAACGTGCTTTCCGAAGCACAGAACCTTATTTCTTACGGACCATCAGGTGGTTCCGGTCGTTCAGCCTGCAATATCTTAACCAGACTGGGAACAAATGCACATAGTGTCAATATCAACTTTGTGAGTGCCTCACCGGTAATCAAACCCATAACCTTTGCGTCGAGGTATAATCTTATAATGTGAGCGTCTAATTGTTCTTATTATACGTCTTAAAGTTGTGCTTAGCCTTCGTACAATAAGAGGTCCAATGGCTCAAAGGTGCGCCCTTTGGCCCTCCCCGCGACGTGGGTTATCCTCCCATCTGTGGCAAGGTTTATAGTGTCATTGGCCTCTTTAGGTCGTGGCGCCATAAGACCAATGGCTCGTCACGCCTCCCATGGCATTTCCTTGGTGAAATTGGTACCGGCACATCTAAAACTTACTTTTGATTAATCTTCAAGAGTTTGACTGGCCATTAGAGATGCACCGATTACCAACTGATCGGTATAAAATCACCCGACTAGTCGCAGACTACAAAAATTTCCTGATACTTATATTTCGTTGACGTTCGGAAAAAGAAATTAGGTCTGTGCACGTTTTTAGAGCCTTTCTGACAATTATAACAGATGTGAATTAATTTCGAACATGATTATTACAGGTTGAAATAAATTATTATATAAATTTAATCTCTTCATTAGTCAAATTTGTGTATGAATACATATCACGCCTATTATCCGGGGGGGTATTGCGAGGTAGGCAGAGCGGAAATGGCCTGAAAAATATTTAAGAATCATCCGGAAAATTGTGTATCGCCATAATGGCAGGTTGTCAGCCCATCGCCTAAAATTGCAATACACACCCTCGAGTCCTTGGTAAAGAAATAGGGTGATGCTATTCTAAGCTGGCATCACACAGTCTTCATTACAGCCGACAATTTTTCCGACTATAAAAATTTCCGAACATGAAAATAAAAGGTCTTTCGTGAAATTTGAGATAGTTCGAGATATTACACATAATGCCAACCCGCGAGGAAAATGTCTTATTGAAACATATCTAATAATCTGTACAACTGAATTATATTTCCTACTACTCTAGGCATACCTAGAGTAAGCTTTCATATCATTCATTTACATTCTAAGGAACCGTGGTTTACCTGCAAATTCCATTCCTCTGAGTCTCTCAAAGGTTGACTAGAAGGGATCCCTTAGTGAGATAAGTCCGCCTTTTTGTCTCTTGTTCTTATTCGTTCCTTTACTGTTGTTGTAAATTAGTTTTGTGGTGCAATAAAGTTAATACTTACATACATTGGTACATACTTTTACTACTGGGCTACTCTCTCTTTTCGTGTGGGACACCGAGTCGTCCAACGACCCGAGGAACCCTGGTGTCAGAGTTTTTCAACCGCCTACTACCACTTGTAGGCCTCGGACATGGTTGTGTTACGACCGCCTTCTAAGTAGTCATAGACAGCAACCGGGACCGACGGCTTAACGTGTCCTCCGAAGCACGGAACCATTTCTTTTCGGACAATCAGTTGGTTCACCCAGCAATGTCCTAACCAGACCGACAAAACAAATTCACAAAGTGATAAATAATTATCAACTTTGTGAGTGACCCACCGATCGAACCCGGAACCTTTGTGTTGCAGGCAGTCGCACTACCACTGAGCCACATCGGCCGTACTGGGCTACGGTACAGTACAACGCTGTTCTTATGACAAATGATTTTGGTTTAGGTCATCAAAGCGACTAAGGGATAGCTTAATGAACTACTTCACGTTTTTCTTTTTATGTAGGTACCTATCTACTTCGAACTTATATTATTCACTTGACAACAGCCATTGGCTCTTAAAAACTTTGTATTTTCAAACTCATTCATATTTAAACTCTTAAGTCTACCGCACACGCACCGGATTGTATAGCGGTTCGAGACAGCCACCTTACTAATGACAACCATTGACAGCCGCAATTTGATGCGGCGATGTGTGCCATGGCATCAAATTTTATTAGGTATAAGAATTCGTAAATTCCTTTCAACAAAAACCAGATCCGGAATCACACCGTAACATCATGCGGTGCATGTAAGCACCGCCTTAACACAACAATGCATAATAATATCATATACAAGCAGGTGTGTGTGTATGCATAATTTTAACAGGAACATCTCTTTATTGCTTTTACTTTCAATGGCCGAAGATTATGGCTGTCACATTAGCATAGGTAAATGTTTGACCTCAGTGAACAATAATATACCTATGTTAAGTATGTAACGATGTTATGGTAGACAATCCATATTTAAAGTTATTTGATGTACTATTCGCAGGATTTTTCATTGATCGGGATCAACCTATACAGCTTATTGTTACAAACTGTATAGTTAACCAGAAAATGGTGATCCATTTTGTCAATAACATGAGGTACTACAGGGTAGTACCTAATCAACAAAGTACTTCCGAGTTGCACTCATCAATAACTAAAACTAGACACATACTTAAGTTCTACACTGGTCTTCTATACATGAAATTAAAATTTGTGTGACTACAATATGAATCGTTGCCAAGCCTTATCTCTATCCGCTCATGAAAAAGTTTAGAAAGCTTATCGCAAGAATAAAGAAGTCATATATTCCATCAATATTCAAACAAAAAGAAGTATAATGATTATATAAGTAAAATATTCAAAGCTCCGATCACGACCGGCAGACCAGAAACAAAAAGATTGGAGTCACGACACTGCAGTCTTATATTGTGATCATATTGACCGAACTGATCGACATCGGTCACTTTATGAAAGTAATCACATCATTGTTTGAATGTTCATTGTTCTTATGACAAGTTATTTTTCCATTCAGCTCTTTGCGGAATTTATTTGTCATTTAACTTTTAGCATTTCCGTGGTTTTACGTGAGACCAAAATATAATTGTTTTGATTAGAAATTTAAGCCAATTTGTTTTACTGCTGCGATAAACTTTGTGACCGGTTAAGATGGGTCAAACTGGCAGGTCAAACATGAATAGGTATACGGTTAGTACTATAAAATATATCCAATGACCTGAAAGTGTGACCTTGATAGACTTCGAAGGAACTGTATCTAGTTGCGTTTCGATATATCGTAAGATTTCGTTAGCAAGAGTAACAGGCATCCTGCATAAATATTTAAGTCGTGAAGTTTCATGTGAATTGCAATTCAAGGCGATGGGCTGACAATGTCCTAAATTCAATTTCTTGATTTTATGGCGTTTGCGTTATGATTTTGCCAGTAATTTGGGATATAAATTCTTAACTTACATTATATTAGTGCTGTCACTTTCTGTCAAATACGTTCAGAGAAAGAAATAAGATATCTTCGTCACGTCATGTCTTATAATTTGACTTTGACGCAAGTTACGTTATCTGTCAAAATAAGGCGACGATAAAAACAATGGTGACTAAATTGACTAGAAATTGTAAATTTTGACAAACGCTTATGTTGACCAAACTTCTAGGTTTAGAGTTTTTGAGATAATTAAGTGGATCAAATATCTTTCATCTAATGACCGATAATCGAAATCTGTAAGTATATCATCAGCTCATAAACCAACCCATTTAAGGGATCTATTTATACTGATTCTTCATACAGTTACCAGAATAACTAGTGTAATTTAGTACATTAAGTGAAGGTTGATGTACTGCTGATTAAATAGATCTAACAGTCTGAATCCATTTAACTGAAAACTCTTCTTTCTTACTCTTAGTGAATCATTTTATATTTCGTGATAGGTATTTAGAAAACTTAACAAGGGAAAACAAAGGAAACCCAACTTTTGCCATTACCTGCGCTGCGTCTAATCTTACACTCCCATCTTACATCTGCAGATTACAATGTTACTACTGTAACCAATGATGCCCGCCTCACCTAGTTTCACTTTTGTCTGTTTTCGTCATGAGAAAATACGCACCTTATGTCATAGTAAAAACAACTAAAAAGCTTTGCGTTTTGTCTGGCAATTAAGTAAAAGTGTAAGAGCGTGCGAACTGGCGGCCGACGACCTTTTCTGATATGACCTTTGGACAAAGAATCATTAGGTTTATGAAACTGTGTTAAAATCATAAGTAAATGTTTCTTCTGGTTATCTGTCCAAATGCAAGTTAATGTGTCTAGGTACAAACATGTTCCACACTACCAAGTGTACGTACATGACATACTCTAATTTTAACCTTGGTCCTTTTATCATACCCACGCGTGTCCTTTAGGGATGGAAAAATAAAAGAAAAATCAACTTATATCCTATCCACCTTACTTACTTATAAATAACTGCAATTTTATTCGTATTTGGTTTAAACAGCTTGTCTCTGCGTGACTTGAAAAAACGTTCTTAGCAGACGAGACAATTTCACTTTTCTGCACGTATAGGTGTACCTACATTTAAACGACGCCCAATGATATTCAAGTTTCGAAACTCGGCCGCAAGTACGAATTTTCAATTGGCGATCACTGTTTGGTTTGTTAATGCCAAATCATGCTCTCGTACGTGTGTGAACTTTCAAATGAAGTTATTTCCAATGCACAATCTTACATAATGCTTTTATATGTGTAACGTGAAGCTCGCAGAGTATACGAGGCAGTTATGTTACCTAGTGCCATCGAAAAAATGCCCGTTATTCGCAAAGATCACTTAGCTTAAAAGGCTCTTCGATGATTGTGTAAGCAAAAGAGTACAACTTTTGCTCCCATCAGATAAAAAACAATAGTTCCTGATTGAATTTGCATCCGCTTCTTGCTTTTCTCAGCAATTTAGACTTTTCATTACAAAATTAACTTTTTCACTACACAGACAATAGCTCAGTAATCAAAAATACTACAAGAAATTTCAATGTAGATTATAATTAGATTCATAAAGTGGTACTTCCGATCGCGACCATCGGCCGTGTATTATGAGAAAAGAGAAAAGTGCAAAGAATCAGAGTTCGTGGGAAGCGACTACAATGCCTCCGATATGTCGCACCGTGTTTCACTATATTTTCTAACTAATTATGAAATGAGCGCTTACTCGTTCTTGTTAATCGATGTCTACATTCATTGAGAAAACTTGACTTAATTACTTCTTTGCTCTTTTTCAGATATTCCGGATCCTACTCATCGCTATCATCGCAAGATGTAGAAGCGACACGTTCAATTACAAGAATGGAAAAGCTGTGTCAAAATTTGGAGAATTGCTGAAGCCTCCACCTCCGCCACTATCGAATATCGTCCCAGTGCCATTCCATGGGGGTTCATCAAGGTCACAGCGGCAGAACTTAGACACAGGATATGTGTACCAGCCCCCTCCTCCTCCACCACCTCCACCAGTTCCACCTTCTAGTGAATTCAAATTTCCTGCTCCATTTTATAAACAGTATAATTTCAATTTCGTTCCACCTCCTCAACCCTTTACTACAACTCCGGCACCCTCAATATTTCAAAAAGTATCAGGGTGGCTGTTTCCCTCACAACAGAACAGTTATGGTACACCGCAAACTTACAATGCCAATAGTATAACAGCAGGAAAGAAAGATTGCAATCCTTGTAATTTAGTGCCATGGATACCTGTATTACGATATACTGTTGGTGGTAAAAGCATAAATCAAAATTCTAATCCAACGTACGGCCCACCAAGTCCAACTGCATACGCACCCAATTATGTTGCTCAATATAGACCTCAGCCATTCTTATCTCAAGACCAAAGCCTACCTAAGCCAGGAGTGCCTCATGCTGTCTATGGACCACCACCACTAACGAGTCCTGGAAACAATTACGGTGCACCAATTTCAACGTATGGCCCTCCAAGTCCAACGCATACTGTTGCTTCACCTAGTCCACCAAGCTCTACATACTCAATAGGCAGTAGTTCAAGCTCATCGTTCGTACCAAGTTCATCTTATGGTGTACCAAGCCAGACTGTAGGTCAACTTTCTTCAACGTATGGAGCACCAAGTTCATCGTACGGTGTGCCAAGCTCAACTTATGGAATTCCAAGTTCAACTTATGGACCTCCATTATCTTCATATGGGACACCTTCGCCACCTTACGAGACACCTGCAAAGAGTACGTTCTCATCCGTCACACCTAATTATGAACTCTCATCTATTAACAACAATTTACCTCATCAAAGCGAAATAGATGTATTCCAGGAGACACAACCATCAAATGAATTTCAATTGCCTAAAGTAACTCATCCTTCAGGATTCAGAAACTCGTACGGAGAGCCAATAATTAATACATATGCATTAAATAACATTCCTTTCCCTGTATCAGCTACTGCTGCTGAATCAACAAAGATAAAGACTGAAGTACTACCAGACGATAATACAAGACCGTCGACTCCAAATACGTCTCTAGCATTAGCCAACCCAGCTCCATTTACCTTAAATAGGGGAAGGAATATACACACATTGCAACCCGTAGCTTTACCAAACTTAAGTGTATCGCCTTTACCGCCTATATTCAATGCTCGACCATTTAGACCAATGACAACTAAACAATTTATCAAAAGTCTCGTCCCAGGTATAAATACCGGGCAACAGTCATCAGACAATGTTAAAATCGAGCAAAGTTTACCACTCGCTGAGTTTACTCATTCTATTGATTATCCTCCGACAGTTATCAAATCAACTTTTATTGATATCGATGCAATAAGGACAGCAAATCAAACTAAGGCGTATAGGAATATACCAAATGAATTCATCGTTGATCAAGTGCGAGACATATCTTCCCAAGCTTCAGAAGACCATCCAGAAGCAACAAAAACTAACCAAGATTCAAGTTTCGAAACAACAGGTGCAGATTTTAGCAATGATCTTTACGACACACCCTTAGATATGAAACATAATGACAAGTACCCGTCTAATCATAAAACCAGTTTTGCTGATTTGAGAGGAGTTAAGGATGAAGATGTAGATAAATATCGTACAGAAAGTAATTTACAAAACATAGACTCGCCACTATTGTATCTGAAACCCAGCGCACCACATAAAGACTTCGGTAATTTCATATTTGCAATTTCGTCAACACCAGGAAGCGGAAAAGACTATGAAATTTATGATGACGTACCAAGTACAAATGCGCCTCAAATATCTACCTTTGCAAGTGCCTGGGATGAAAGTAGAACTGATTACAGTGAAGGACTATTGCCGCCACCTGCACAAGAAGACAGGAACGGACCTAAAATTGTTCAAATTATTGTCCCATATACAACTGGTGAACAAGGGCAATCTAGTAACCTCGATTATGAAAACAATATACCTGACTCTTGGACTCCAACCCCAGATGATGAATATCAAGGCAGAAAAGTACCTAACACGGATAACCCTTATATAAGTACAGTTACAGAAGGTTACTCCACAATCGCAACTACAGAAGAAACAGTTACGGAAAGCTACGACGCAGAGAGATTAAATACTCAAGCCATCCTCAATGATCTGTATGATGTAAAAGAACCACCATTTGATATAATTAAGTTGCAACATACTATCGATGACTGGACAGAACAAGAGTACTCTAAACGTTTTAGGTCACCACATAAGACTCGTACTAGTGCTAAGTATGCCAAACAAATCCCTGATGAATACTTTACTACTATAAGTCCCTTTACAAGTTATGTGACTGCCGCTACAAATTACAATTATGAATTTTATGATCATGAAGGTGCAAGTAGTATGCAGCATGCTGTTACAGATAGTAAAAATAAATCAGATTCTATACCTCGAAAGGAATATAATACCATAGAAAGAACAAAAGCAAAATATAATAGTGCTAAGAATGAAGATGAAGAAGATGTTAAAAAACCTCAAATTTATACAGCAGCATCGTCTTTTAGAAGCACAACTACCACGCCAGCTCCATGGGGCTCGATACAAACATCAATATCTCCATTGACAAAAGAAAAAGTCTACGTGGTTACAGCAAAGCCTTGGAAAGAAGCAGCAACAACCAGTAATAAACCAAACGAATGGTACGATGCTCAAGATTTTGAATCTAAAAAGACAAATTCAGACAATGATGTCTCAGCTTCCGATAGTTTACTCTTCAAATCTCCAAGATTTTCAAATCGACCTTCATTTGGATTCACAAGCAGTGGAAATGGAAGACTTGAGCCTCTCAAATCAGATTCTTCATATGCGTTCTCCAAAAATTGGCACCAGAGAAGTAAGTTAGTCAAATAAAATAAAATATCATTTTTATGCGTAGTAACTTAGATTAGATGATAATAAACTATAACAAATAATTCTTTTCTTACAGTTAACGACTTGGAAAATCAAGAATTGAACAACAGCAAATCTTTACCAGGAGGTTCTGAATCAACTGATGATACTACGACTAACGGCTATGCGGATGAATACTATACTGTTCCTAACACGGAAGAGGTTTCATAATTTAACTTACTAACATAAACAAATTGCTTTTTGCACAATCAAAGCATATTTTGTAAATACATAATCACTAGCACTATAGCACTCGAAAGTAACTTATAAAATGATTTTAACACAACCTCAAAATAAGTAATTATGATAACAACCACAACATGTTTCCTAAACGAACGTTAAAACAACTTAAAGAAAAAAGTACCTATATTATTCAGATTCTAATCGTTCGGACTTTAGGTATGTTATTAAGTTTACCCGTGATAATGACGCTTGCAACAGCGTCGAAATATCGGGAACTCGCATTTAAATAGTTCGTCGGTAAGAACCTGTTTAAATTAGAACTATGAATAGTGTAAACAACCGCGAAAGTTTAAAATTTAGAGTTAATTGTTCTTTTAGGAAAGACTAATTAGTTCTATGAAACTATATATGTAACCTCATCAATTTCATGAAAATTTTAAAATAGCCGTGACGTACCTACCGATTAACACACTATTTTCATTATCAAATAGTAAAAAGAACTAGTTTTCATTTAAGGAGATTTCTTTTGAGAATATTTTTTTTGTACTCCAACAACTCTGTAGATGACGCTGAACTGACTACGTTACTAGATGTCAGAGCCAGATAACAACAAAAAAAGGTTATTGTTCTTTTTTCATCTATCCTAATTTTTAGTGCTTTGTTATTAATTAATACTCTGTTTGTTTTTTTGTACGTTGTTTTCGTTGTATTTTTTGTTTGTACCCATTAAAGTTAATAATCTTTGATGCGATTTATGTAACAATGATTAGTAACGTTTCGTTTTACGATCTCATCCAAGTAACAAATATTTAAAGGTAAAAGACGTTCCGTTCCTTACGTTAACGCACCAAGTACAGCGCCAACTATCCAGGGAGTTGAGAAGATTAAAAAATTAATTAAAAGGAAACTCCATAATTGAATATGAAAATTGATAGTAACTGGCGTCCGGGCGAGCCATTTCTGGACCAGTACCCGATTTTATCAAACTACAGGCTACAATTTTACAGGTGAAATTCAATTTCCATTACGTAGCCGGTCAGCCATAAACAGATATTAACCGGCTTCGCAATGTACTAAGAATTTCACCTGCACATTTGTAGCCTGTAGTTTCATAACATAGGGCACAGAAATTGACTTTATATCAAGTACGATACAGTTGTTTTGAATTTGCTACTAGACACAAAGTCTAGAGTCAAATGGTTTATAGTTATACGCCAACCGAAAATCGTTAAGATGCAATAACAATACGTTTTTTTTTCAGGATACAGCCACCACAACGACTGCAGAACCTCAAGAAAATGAAAAGACGTAAAATAATAAATCAGTGCAAAATATGACAGAACCAAATACTCACATTAAAAAATCTTGTACTGAATCGAACTACCTAATTTGTGAAGTGATTCAGTGATAAACAGCAAAGTGAAAATATTATTGTGAGTGACGTTTGAAAAACAATAACTAACTGAATACTTATACATTACAAGTATTTGAACTATCGTTATATACCTAAATTTTATGTAGAAATAGTAACTAAGAAAGACATCGAGCAAATTAGAAAGAATACCAAGAATAAATTAAATAAGTATTCTTTTTAATTTGACCATGAATGAAGTGAGCCAAAGTTGGACTTTAAAAGTTTTTAATATTCCAAACTTCTGTTTTGTTCGCGAAATACTTAGTTTTATGTACAATTAGTAGTATTACAAAATAAATTCAAGTAACATAATAAGCCTCAACTTGTATTTACAAAATGGATACCACCTAGGATTAAATTTGTTTGTAAATATGACCCCCGACTTGTAAATAAAAGAATCATTATAAAACCATATAAGTGTAAATTATTTTGATCGACCCGTACAAAATGAATTAATAACAAAATCATTTATCGAATCGTAAGATATTCCGCAAAATAATTTGTCTTTTATTCATAAAATGGTTTATGTACACTATGCTAATGAACACTTCACTGATACAGGACAAACATTCCTGGGTACGCACAAATATAATGTCTGTCTATTCATCATACATTTTCACCAGATTCTTCAACTTTTTTGTTCTTAAACCGGTAATATGCAAACTCAGCACTCCATGCTACCACCGTTACCATGGTAACAAGATTAAGTAAGATTATGGGTACTTGATAAGAGCCCGACGCCTCACGAATTTTTCCTGAAAACGAAAATGATAAATATTATCGATTATGATAAATACTAGCTTGATTAACTGTAATAAAATAGTTACAAAAATACATTTAAAACCTTAAGAATACATATATCACGCCTAGCGTAAACGACCGTAAAAACAGGCATTTATGCCAAGTCTCACAAACATTTGGGGGTCATTCCGATTAGTGTATAACAATAGTAACAAATTGTCAGCAGAATGATATTTATTGTTATTAATATTAAGAAATCGAGACAATGAAAATCCATGCAAGGATGTCTGCCGTTTACTTAATAAAAAAAAACAACAACAATTTCATTTAAGCTTTTTTAAACACTAGCGGAATAATAATCTGCGACCCACCCATTGTACCTACTAAAGCCAATGTATTAAATAAAAACTAGTAATAAACAAAAAACAAATCATGCTCACCTAATAACGATCCGATGGTGATGATGATGATGCCGTTGAAGAACATCTGGATGCCAGAAGCAAACGGGAGCCGCTCTATGGGAACATAGCTCGGGATAACCACGTTCATGTAGACCGTCCTGACACCCTTAGTGATGCCCATGGCTAGTGCCACAAACAGCATACCCATGAAGGATGATGTAAACAGCATTACTGGAAAGAAATAAATGTTTTATAAAGAATTTTTAAGATATACACAGAAGTAGAAAAATCAGTGCCAAGTGCAAGTCGAAATCGCTCGCCGAGGGTTTTTTGTAAAATGCACATCAAGCTCTTTCATATGATACCGCACTTGAACAACAAGCCTAAATTTTTTTTATCTTCCAAAAAACATGGTTCTTCCTGAACTTGAATTTTATAACGCTTCTACTAGCCCTTTGAATTTTCATTCCATTGAGAGGTACAAAAACGCGCGTTGTTTACAGCTTAAACGGCCGTATCCTAACGGCTGTAACGTTTTATTAGTAGCTGTTTTTTTACATACAAGTGATTGTGAACTTGAGTAAATGGTTTTAATTTCATCTCCACATCTCAACGCGTTCCCAAGACATGCAAAAAGACAACAAAGTGATCCTATAAGGGTCCCCTTTTTACCTTTTCAGGTCAGCCCTAATAACTGCCAGTATGTTAAATTGATTTTTTATGACATAAATGATTTTCCACACAAGTTTTTATAGAAATAGTTCAAACTCATAAATTCATAATTAATTGAGAACAGATGCGTGGAAATCAGTGTCAGAAGTGTAGGTACTGCTTAAACTTGTACTATAACTCATCGATTACATTAACCAAACAATATGGTATGTATTAAATTTTAATGAAGGTAGAAGTCAAAAGCATACCTAGTAAAATTAAAAAAACACATTTACATCATCAAAAAAATAATTTAAAATATTTTAAGTAGTTTTAAACAAGGTAATACTTACTAGACCTTATAAAAATGATGAGAAGCAGGCTAATGACGTACATAACTCTGGGCGGCTTATTACACCATTCGCCAATAAAGGGAGATACAAATCTAAACAACGTATCAGATAATCCAATCACAGCCATCACAGTTGCAATGTCGGAAGTTTCAAACTTCATCAAGTCTTTTAGGATAATTGGCAACAATAGTGAAAAGTTGGTTTCAACGCAACCAGCAATTGATAAACCAAATAAAATGTTGACGAAAACTGGATCAGTCAGCAGAGTCAAATCGAAGAACGCTACGAACTTTGCGAAGAATGATTTTGGCGGCATTTTTTCGTTTTCCTTCAATGCACGTTTTTCATTTGCAAGTTTTTTCGCTTCTCCATCGTTAAATATGTTGATAGAGCTGCCTAAGTTGATTTCCTGAGATTCCCACCACCGGAGAGCAGGCTCTGGCGTTTTTTTACGTTCTTCAGAATTAGCCATGGCATTATTTGCTTCGAGACTGATTGCTGAACCTGCCAATGATCTAAGTGATGCACTGACTGCACCATTTCCTGTTGATCCTCCTTCTATACGGGGTAATGAAACACCTGTAAAGAATTGAAATAACAGACTTGATATACAGTTTTGAAAATATTAAATTTGATAAACAGCTTGACCTGCTGTAAGTATATTTTGTTAGTTTAAATACCCATGTTTTAGTGGTTTCGAAGCAGGGTACATTTAAATGATTGTATTACTAAAGTATAAAAAATTTGGTTGCACTGAGATGTCTGAATATTTATTATTCTTTTGAACTGTTGACTTACCATTTTGCTTAGCCAATGAAGTGCTATCGCTTACAAGTTCCACAGTACCATCTTTGTTTAGTGGAACCATTTCCTCAATTACAGGCGGATCTTTTAAGTACCATTTAGCTGGTCTTAGTAAACATGCAGCTACCAGTGAATGTAAGCAAAGAGCTCCAAGTATAAGGACGGCGTATCTCCAGCCATATGCGTTCATCAAAGCGCTCATGACAAGAGGCATACAGATGGCTCCAAGCCCTGTTATAGACATTCCAGCTCCAACAGCTCTTGCTCTCTTATCTTTGAAGAAAGAGTTTATTGCTAGAGTGAATGCCGCCATGACCGCAGCTATACCAGTAGCTGGAAAAAAAGAGTTTGTTTTATATTATAGTAAAGTCACTTTCATGCCATGTATTCAGATACATATATTGATGTCAAGCGTACTTACAATTGATAATACTGTAGGACAATATAAACACCCAGAAGTTTGAAGCAAACGACGTTATCATCAGGCCGGCTGCGATACATAAGGCTCCGACAACGGCCACTTTCCTGTAGCCAAAGCTCCTGAGGACTGGACCGCTGAAGAAGGACAGCAACATTCCGATGCCATGGTTCAACGTGATGATCAGGGTACCCTCGGTGGCTGTTAACCCTGTGTCAGCAAACGCCTCTTGGAACACCAGCCCAAAACCAGCAATCAGGGGAAGTACTACTACCTAAAGAAATTATTTTATTTTAGCAATTTGTGATTAAACTTTACATTATTTATCTTCAAATACCAATCTGTTTTTCCTTTATTGTTTAAGGTATCGCAATAGGCAAAAGAATGGTATAGGTTAATTTGTCTATATTTTATTTTTGCACATTAAGTAAATATTTCACCACGTTTTAGTGTGACCATCTCTGTTTACTCCATCTAACAGATAATATGTAAATAACAAGTACCTTATATTTTTGTATGTAATTTCTTTTCCTGCTATTCGACATCCATGTCGCATGTAGGTAAAGGTAAACCGGTAGGTATCTAAATTGCAAACTGACTCTACCAGTCTTACCAGCCAGTTACCGCGTGATGCACGCAATGTTGGCATAGGTTCTGTTTTGAATGTTTGAATAGTACTCACTACCTATCTATCAACAATGTACAAAATTATGCGATATCTTAATATAAATTCATGATATGATAAAGGCAGAGGTAATATCAGCAGCACATCAACATACCCAATAATTAAGGTGTCAACTTATTTGAGTTATTCCTAGTAACTGTAAGAAAACCAGTATACGTTGGTCCCTTAAATGGGTAGGCCGATTGCTGCTGATAGTACTAGAAATGTAGTTCATAAGTTTTGAATTTTTAATTTAAGATGTATTTAAAGTTTTGACGTGTATTTAAAGTTTTAATTTTATAAAGATAAACTATAATAGCTATTTAGAACATCAGAGGCTTGTTTACGTCAACCAGAGTATTGATAATTTTCAGATTTAAGCAACTTCTTATTTATAATCTTAATTTTTTTTCGAAAGATGTGGTAAAAAAGTTGAGAAAGGTACTCACATTATTTAAAGCATACGCCATGGTGATCACCCAGCCGTACCCCCCATCTGGGGGCACCTTGTTCCCGAACCCGGACATCGCAGTTACATAAACAATACACAACCGGTCATCTCACTGCGATTTCCCTCAGACGTTATCAAGTCTCTCTCGCACTATACATGGTTTCATTTACACTTGATATAACTGACACTTTGTGATTCTCTTCGGCACTCAAAATCTCGTAGACTCTACACAACTGGTCGCCATCTGCTTCGCTTGCAGTGTGATCCTTATAGGTTACAACACATAAAAGCAGTTGGATCCGAGTAATTCCAACGCACGTTATCGTTTACTTAATGTCCTGTTATCTAGAACGGTTTTATTTGTTCAAAAACATTTATTTACCTACGTCTGAACGCGACGAGCCGATAAACGGATATGCTGATGGCAAATTAAGAATGTAATTTATTCAGCACCTAAATAAGAGTTCAAATGGCATTTTTTAACAATAGACTTTCGTATCTATACAAATAAATTCTCAATCATTTTACTTGCTGTATTAGGTAACTATGTTATATTATGCTGAATCTACGTTCAACACGTACCATAATTAGGTACCTACCCAGTACTGGTTGTTCGTAGTGACTGTACGGGTAACCAAAATATGTTGATCTCGTAAATGGGTTACTGGATATGCTGTTATTTACGCACACAATTAACCAAATATTTCTTACATTTTCGTCATTTCATTATTGTCACATTAGTATTTCCTCAATCGTTTATTAGTTAATTGTTCTAATTGGCTATTGAGTTGAATGCTCTAAAAGAGGAAGTAGATAATTTGACAAAGAGTTTAAAAGGACCAATTTTAAAACCATAGTATAAAATCATACCTAACAATATGGGAAGTTGACTGTTATCTAGGGTACAATCTAGTCCAGACTAGGGATAGTAAATATATCTAAATTTCATATTGCCTGAACTTATTTGTGTAATTATGTCATATCATGCGATATCATCAACATCAAATATATATATTTTTTTGTCGTATGTCGTAATTTTTTACGTCATTTTATTAATATCATTAATTTCCTATCTCTACCATTAAATTTGTAATCACCTAGAGCAACTCGCTCCATCCGAAAAGTTCATTGAATCGACGCGATAACAAATCAGGTCGTTCGAATACAGTACTTACATACACACACATACCTACATTGTAAACGTAGAACTATACTTTATCACAAAGACATAGAATTCAATCGGGGTTTAATACATAATAGTACATGACTGTACTTATCAACTAGCAATGTATTTGCTTTAGTATTCTGATTATAAATTGCACTTGTCTGTCGGTAACTGAACATAAATTTAAGGGTTGCCTTTTTGTAAAAGTAAAGCTAGTATATTATTATTATTAAGAATTATTTGAAAAGTAAAGGTTGGTCCTAAAAGACCAATAGCCACTGCCACCCGTGTACTTTAAAAAAAAAACTAATAAATCCTATCCGAATTAAAATTTTGATGAATCTGAAGACATTCATCTCCTCGCTATTATCGAAGAGAATTTTCAATTCAATTCCTTGGTTTCGTATGAGATATTTAACTGGAGCATCGATATGTGTATCTACAACTGTAATTACGTTAGTTAGCTGAGTTTCTCTCAATTTCCCACTCGAAAGAATAGGTGAGAGAGACGGAGACGCAACTAAAACACAAATCAATGTTTAATTTCTAGGATCCTAAATACTGAACTCACTTGCGTTTATAGTTAAGGAATGAAATAAGTCCCCACCTAGGACGTGACAGACAACTCGCACGATAATCACTTTAAGGAATAGGGACTGGACTAAACGCAACAGGTTTGTTTCTAATAGTAGAATATTTACAAACTCTGACATGAGAGTGATGAATTGGATCGTTTCTCGATATATAAAAGTATCGATTGCCTGCTAGATTCACCTATACAACCCAGTAGATACCTACTCTGAAGGTCTAATCTTACGTGACCGCTGTTATCCATTATCCACGCTCTTATCACGGATAATGCAGTCACGCAGAGAATTAGCTTATCAAAGCTAAAATAGGTAATCGGGAGTTTTTATAAATATAATTTATAACGATATGACTTTACTATGTTGTAACCAAGCCATAGGGGTAGCTATATTAGGTACGTATAAATAGGTATGATAATGAATTCTTAAGCCATATAAATACCTTTCATGCTGTGTGCCACAAAATATTAGTTGCAAATATTTTAAGAAGTGAACCAGCCACTGCAACTGAATGATTTTCCCCAAGGAACATAGGTCGAAATATGCAAAATGAATTAGGACTTCTCAAACAAAATATTTTAGCCGACTAGGTCAATTTGTAAGGGTGATATTTTTTTTTACTTTTTAACTTGCTAAATAATGCATTTAAACGTTTGTCTATAGTCAGTTTGTCTGTATTGTTGGTGATAAATATTTTATTTTATAAGAAATAAAAAAGAAAATTAAATCTAAACCAGTACAACAAATTATATGTTTAAAATACCTTCGTTAAGGCATCAAATCCAAAATACTGATTATTAACTGAATAATTTAATATATATTTTGAGTAGGGCAATATAACTACCATGAGATTTAACAAATAAATGTACATAACTGTCACTTTGCGGACATGGAGGTTCATTAAAAATTTAAGTAGGTAGTTAGGTAGATAAATAAAATAATTGCGCCAATTTCCTCAATCAAAAACCGCCGGCTTAGTTGAAGTTATCAAATTATGATACACTCTATTCCTCTCATGCTGCTATGAACTCATTATCAGGCACTTTACCACAACATTCTAACCTAAAAACACTAATTCGTATGCACAGCTGTTTCGAAATCTATCTATCGATTAACATTAGCACTGTTGTGAAAGAGGATACATTTTAGGTTATTTTATTACTATCTCGTCCAGCAAAAGCACTACCACGCACAACACAAACACAGAAATAACTGCAATTCACTGTATTATAAGAATATCTTCGGTCGGATGCAGCGCAGGCGCAGGTAAACAAAACATAAAAAAACACACTCTCTGACGAGTACTGTACTGACGACAGATGCGCGCGCATGGGGCGTGTTGACCCCAATACTGACGGTGGCGGCCTCTGGCGTTTGGATTAGTCTAATCATTGATTCAAAGCTGTTCATAGGGGCATTTGTGGGTGAAGGGAATCGAAAAATAATGCAGCTTGTTTATAATTCTAGATGTTATTATAAAAATATCACAATGTTGTTTTATAAAATGTCTCTTTGACTTGAAATCAAATAGTAATAAATGATGATGATCTGATTATAATTTTCCTCACAGTAATTCTATATTTTGCTCAATACTCATTATCATTATTTAAGTATCTAAGTAGGTTCTTATTCTAAACTATTCTACCTTAACTATTTTACCAAATTTCTTTATCAGTAGGTAGAAATGCTTAAGTGGCTGAGGATAATACATTCTTGACAATTAACAAAATGTTTTTGGCATTAGGTACATGACATCATAAAATTTTAATCCTCTTTTCGATGTTTTCTGTCTTTTATTTCTTTGTTTTTAATTTTACTGAGAGAGAAGCCATTTTCAATAAAGATACCCAAAAAGTTGTGTAGCGTAACTGTCACCATTCACTATAGTGATAAACGATTTATCTGCAACGAGAAGACCCTCAAATATTTGTCGGACTCAGCGATCGCGACCGTATTTTACGGCCTTTAACGCTCTGCCTACCCCGCAATTGATAGAGGCGTGCTATATGTGTTTCTGTGTGTGTAACTGCACTGCTGCAGGGCTATTATAGGCCCTACAAATTCTACGCCTATTATAAAAGGCCGTAAATTATTTTTAATAACTGTATCTACCTAACTACAACTATTTTCTCATATCAAATGTTTGTAAACATTAAAAACTTCCGGTGTGAGAACATTTTCACTGGAAAGACCGATTTTAAACTTGTCGCTATTTTTTTGCATCACCATCTGTTCAATCTGCAAAATCGGAATCTATAACTACTTACTTATAAATGCTAATCTTAAAAATAAACATAATATTATTAAGCTTTCACAATTTCTTCAGTTGAATCACCTTGTTGTTTTCTTCTTATATATTTTTCTAATCCCCAAGATAAAGCTGTGAGCCAAGTGAAGATGTTCAGACAATGTAGAGTCACCGCTGTTGGTGCATTATCTTTAATGTAACCTGGAAATTATAAGTAGGTAAAGTTTTAAAAGTAATCTCGGAATGTGTGTATGTTTAATTAAAAAATAGATAAGGACAGATAATAAAATGATGTGTTGAATGCGTGATTATCGAGTAGGTAACAAACGAACACCACGCATTACTACGCATGATTACGCCTATGGATAAATGTTATGTAATTTATCTTAAAATATTTATTTCTCACAAATGCTAAACATCTCTGAAAGGCTGACCAAATTAAATTTTCACACACTTCCTTATACTGTACACCAACATTTGTGAATTTGTTTCCGGTCTGGTTAGGACATTGCAGGGTGAACCAACTGATTGTCCGAAAAGAAATGGTTCCGTGCTTCGGAGGGCACGTTAAGCCGTCGAACCCGGTTGCTGTCTATGATTACTTAGACGGCGGTCGTAACACAACCATGTCAGAGGCCTACTAGTGTTAGTAGGCGGTTGAAAAACTCTGACACCAGGGTTCATCATTTCGGTGTCCCACACGAAAAGAGAGAAAGACCAACATTACCTACTGACCCACTTTTTAAAAGGGAAGAGAATTGCAAATAAATATATTCTTACCGACAACAGGTCCTAAAGAAACATAAACAATTCCTGCTGTCACAAGCTGGATGCCACTGGCTCCCGGTAGCTTATGCAGTGGAACATGAGTGGGTATCACCAGCGCCATAAACACGGTTCGCAGACCTTTCCCGAAGCCGATTATCACCGCCACCAATAGTACCACGGTGTAGTTTTGACAGTAAGCGAGTACTAAAAATACAAAAGGTTTATTTTTTACAATTGTATAACTGGGCATTACAGTCACATATTCATAAACACAATTTTTTGACTCATCTATACAATATGTGCTAGACGGTTACAAGACATTGGCAAGATCTAAAATCGTTTTTAAATATTCAAGCAACTTTTAAATAGGATTGATATGGTTCTCCATAAAAACTTGTGCGTGATGTTCAAACTACTTACCAACTCGTCCCATAGCCATACATAAAACTCCAAAAAGAAAGAATGAGCTATTCTCCCATCCTATTTTACCGGCTATAAAAGGTATGCAGAATCGAACACTAATGTCAACTCCAGCAAGTAACGACATGAAGAAAGCTACTTGTTGCTTGCTCAAACCGAAGTCACCCAAAATAAAAGGTGTCAGAATGGAGAAATTCAGTTCATTAAAGCACGCCAAAGTCATACCTAGCATCAAGTTAACAAATGTAAAATCTTTTAGAAGATCTAAATCAAAGAATATGGACAGTTTCTGGCAGAAAGATAGTTCTTCCTCATCTTTATCGATTTCTTGTTTATTAGTGTCCAATTTCTTTTCGTCTTCAAACACATCATCATTCAGATCGCTACTTATTAGAAGTTTCAATTTCTGGTCTTTGTACTCGTTTTCTTTCAAATATTCTTCGAGTTTCATAGAAGCTTGTTTTAAAACTTCACTTTCATAATTAAAATTATTTGACTTTCGTCTAACTCTTGTTGCACGGTATGACTGATTGCTATGATTGTCTTTGAGATATTTTTTTTCTTCATACTCTTCCATATTTTTGTACGAGCTACTGCTGTTATTATCTCTATTATATTTATCTCCATATTGTGGTTCTAATTTAAAGGATTTCATACTTTTACTACCAGCTAAATGTTGCTCGGCTTTATCGAGTATTATTTTAGCTCTTTCAGGGTCTATGGTTTCAACAACAGCTTTTTCTTCAGCTTTTAAGTCTTGCGGTGCCTTTAGAGTTGGACAATCTTCTATTTCCGATTCCAGAATTTGTATATCAGTAATTGACTTCTTGCGTTTAGACTGTGATTTAGGTTTGTATGGGACATTGTCCCGATCCTGTGGTGCAAGTACTGCAAGATTTGCATAAGAATTTTTCTTAGATTCGTTAAGGTACAAAGTAGATGATTTTCTTGAACGGTTTTCTAACAAATTGGTCATCGAGGGTTTTTTAGATGGCAGTCTAGAACCTCTATTGGAACCTTCTCTTGAAGACATTCGGCTTTTAGATTGTCTTGATTGACTAAAGTATCCATCATTGGCCCGTACCATCATAGGTATACCTGGGTCAGTTATTTCATACCCTGGATTTTGAGGGTCATCCTCATTGTAAAGGTATTGACTTGAGAAAGCGCTTAAATTTTTTAATTTTGAGCTAAAATAACCGCTTTCTTTTTTGTCTTCTGACGATAATAGTTGTGTTTTATTTATTTCTGTATCAATAAGTCTCGCTTCGTCACCGTTAACTGCTGGTTTTTTAGAATGCCATTCCACTGGATGGAGTAATAGAGCGCAAAATATGGAATGTAATGAAAACCCAGCTAAGAGGAAAATGGTTCCTGATTCGCCAAAATATGCGAAGAGGAGTGTGATAATCTGAGGCCATAGTATTGGCCCAAGTCCTGTAGTAGTCCATGAAAAAGCTGTTGCCAGCCGTCTGCGTTCTTTCCAATATGTATTTAAAGCTAGAGCATTGGCAGAGCCGCTGATGCCGAACCCCACTCCTGAAATTGCAAAATGAATAAGTATCTTATCAAGTAGAGAGTAATATTGCAAATGTTTTGACCCATACATATATAGTTTCACTCACCATAAAGAATAGAGAACGAAATTAAATATGTGGTAAAATTGTAGGAGAATGTTGTGCACAGTAATGACAGAAATACAACAACTGCTCCTGTAAGCGACACTTGGCGGTAGCTAAATGTTTTGAACACTGGGCCGTTTGCTAAACCTGAAAGTGAAAGAAAATGTATAAGATATAAAGCATGTACGTTAAGATAAATAAATATGTTTTAACTAACGGTTAAGGTTAAACTTCACTAATCGGTACCTAATTTGCTTGATTTATATAGAGATAATAGGACAAATATTTCAATGTATGACGATATCAGTATAGTCGAATGAGTTGATAAATTCATGACGCATGTTCTTTGTAGGTATCTATGCTGTAAAGTAGGTTTACTTTACAGTTGCAGTAAAATAATTGAAATATTACTTCAAAGTTCGGAACTTGACAGCGTATATTACAGTCCCATATTTTTGTGGTATTTTAGCTAAAAGCGTGGTTAATCAGCGTAGTATAGGTACTATGTATGTTACACTTCGTGTTATTATTTCTATATGGAACTCCATGTTAATTGACAAATAAAACTCTTTTTCACTAATTCCACTGATTTGTTTAATTTGATATTAAACTAAATGCGTAAAGAGAAAAAGGTATTTAAACCAAAAGTGGCTGTTATTAGACACTTTTTGCCATAACTTTAACAATAGCGAATATTTTATTGTGTTTGCAGGTTCTAATTTAACTTAAGGATAATGCTAAAAACTTGGGCAACGGACATTCTCATAGAATGTTTGTATGAAGAGAAAACTTTTTTGTGAAGTACTGTTGAGGTCGTTCACGGCTGCACTCGCCTTAAGGCGGCACAAATTTGTAAAAGATAATACATTCATACACATATCACGCCTATAATCCCTGGCGGGGTAGGCAGAGCGTAAACGGCCGCATAGAACGGACATTTACGCCACGTCTGACAAACATTTGAGGGTCATCCGGAAAATTGTGTATCGCCATAGTGACAGGTTGTCAGCCCATCGCCTAAAATTGCAATACACACCCTCGAATCCCTTAGACGCTTCTTACGACTCCCACGGGCAAGAAATGGGGTGATACTATTCTAAGCCGGCATCACACGGCAAAGATAATGGAAGTCGATTAAAAAATATATTGAATATTCAAGTTTTCATAGTCTAGGGGCTTGGTATTAGTGAGTTACCGTGCCAGGCGTCACGCACCGACGAACGACTGCAGAGCAGAGTTCATGTTGATGATGGTGGTGCACTGGGAGCTGGTGATGCCGAGCCTGGTGAACCTGTCACGGAAGAGCAGCCCGAACTGCTGCAGCGTGGGTAGAGCTGCTAACTGAAAATAAGTGAGAAAAATCTATACAAACTCTTGAGTAAAGTAATGTGAAAATCATTTTTAAATCATATTCATACATACACACATACACATATCACGCCTGTAATCCCTTGCAGGTTAGGCAGAGCGTAAACGCCACGTCCGACAAATATTTGAGGGTCATTCGGAAAATTGTGTATCGCCATGGTGACAGGTTGTCAACCTATCGCCTAAAATTGCAATACACACCTTCGAGTCCCTTTGTCGCCTTTTACGACACCCAATGGAAAGAAATGGGGTGATGCTACTCTAAGCCGGCATCACACGGCATAAAATAAATTACATAATCTAAAACATACAAAAACACCTAAAACGCTTCTTTCGCGTACTGTAAAATACATCTATGTCTGCTTTTAGCCTGTCTTGGAAATACATTTTTTACTAAACAAAGTTACTCGACGTAAACGTCAAATAAGTTTGTCAAAGTCTCAAATTTTCATGATAAATAAATATGTTAGTAAGTCACAAAGGAAAATTTAATAACTTGTTTCTTTTTTATTTAATCTTATCTCAGCTAGACATATTGCTAAACATGGAAGCCCTTGAGACGAACAAATCCATCAAAGTTTATTGCTCACTGTGTAGACTTGACACATATTTTTTACGATTGGCTGAATCAATAATCTAGATGAGTTTAGCTATGCCACACGAAAAGAAAAAGAAGCTAATATAAGTGATTGCATTATTTAAAAAAATATTTTGCTGATAACAAATACGAAACATGACAAAATAAGATTTGAGAACTTTTAATCCAGTTTCCCTGCTAATAAACAAACGAATGCCACCGCGAAAGAAATCCCAGATGCTGGAATTCTGGGAATAGGTATGACACATTTTTTTTCCTGCTATGTTGACATTTTTTATCATACAAACTCAAAACACGAAGTCCAAATTTTACGTTAGTGAGCTCCAATCTATTAATTTATAATAAATAGTTATCGGGTTGGTACTTATTTTGAAAATACATTAAAACTACCTAATGAAACTTATTAGCTAAGCTCTTGAAACGTTAATACTTTCGTTAATTAAGTTTGCCCAAATTTCATTCAATAAAATAAACAGCTAAGTGGGTAGGTAACTCACGAACAAAATTCAATTAACTTGTTATCTATAAAATTTTAGACGATTCGGTGAAAGGAAAGACAGGAAACAAACATAAAGAAAGAAGAGAGAAGGTACTTACATTTGAGAATCCTGCTGCAAAGACAATCATCCACCCCCACCCTCCATCTGGTGGTATAAAATCACCTTCTTTCCTCAATTTACTCTTTTTTTCCTTCTTCTTTTCCATCTTGCAGAAAACTGTTTGCACTTTTTAAAACACACCACACAGCGCACACACTTGTCTTACTTTTCACTTTTTCTAAATTTATTTGTTGTTAGTTTGCTATTTTCTTTCCGTATTTTGATTCACGTCTGATTTCAAGTGTATGCGTAACGTAGTTTTATATCTATAGTAATTTGTCCAAGTTTACTGATAAGGTGAACAGACTGTTTCTTCACATGAATCACGCACCAGTGATCCTCGTGGTACACTTCTGACAACTGTAACCTCCCTGTTAGATTTTTATTTTCTTATCTTTACAAAACAAATTAAAAACATTGTTCATATGATACCGGTACAGTCTAGCTTGTAGAGAAGTGACATCTGTTGAATGCGTGATTTTATTTTCACGCAGAATTTCGTGCCAACAAACACACTGGTTGAACTCACGTAACTATGGGAAATGAGACTATTGCTAGCTTATACATACATGCTTATACATGAAACGTTGAGTGATGGCTAGTGACAAATTATTTACGTCAACAGGTAGGTACGTACTTTTATGAGATAGATACATAAATAGTTTCATGGTAATGTAATCAATGAATGTATGTACGTACACCTATATTTGCAACTTTACTAAAAAAAAGGGACTGCAGCTGTAAGGAAAACAATAGGTACGAATATAAATCGTGAAATTTTGAATAACTGAGAAATACGTACACATCTAATAATTAATGATCAACTTACTTACGTATACCAAAAAATATGTATTATATAAAAAAACATATACCTACCTTATAATTTATAAACAAATACAATGAGAAAAATACTTCCTACTTCATTTGAATATTGACCTTGGAATACGTACTTTACATTAGTAAAATATAAAAGTATGACAATACAAGCATGTGGATATAAAATAAGTCATATCTTTATTTCTTTATCGGCATTCATTATCGACGTGTTTTATTGAGTTACACCCCTTTTATTATTTCCTTTATGTCTATCAGCCGACAGAGACGTAGCGAATCAAGTACTGTCTCGAAACAAACGATTATCTACTTTATTGTTTTACTAACGTTGTTGATTTGTAACTCATGTATATATGAACTTAACTATCGACTGTCAAAATTCCCTGTCTGTTTTTGTTATAAAATTCTGATTTTGTTATAAAAATCTTTTTTTTATGTAGTCATTTAATGCAATGTGAAAGTGGTGAAGCGTACTTAGGTACAATGATTTTAAAAACTACCAAGGAATCCTGACTATATCTTATTGCATTTATTAAAAAACTTAATTATGAATATATAAAATACTTCTGTCACTACACTTAATTAACTATAATATTACCTACCTATTATGAAAAAACATAATATTGTTTTGTATAATTTTGGTAAGTAGTTCTGTAGGTAATTATTTAAACCGCTGCTGTAACGGCCGATTACGTTCAGGTGTTTTAATTGTTTACGATGTATAGAGATCTAGCCATATAACTCCTTGAAGTTACAAAGAAAGTTCATAATATCTTTTATCTTTTTATAAGGGTAGGTACCATTTTACAACTAACTATAACCAGTTTATGTTCGTCATTAGCAGTTGTGAGGTATATTGAACAAAACGTACTTAGGCAAGCCAAGTGTTTATTTCAAAACATTTTTAGTCCATCATTCATTTATATCGTTTGGGACAAGAGCTAAATTTGTCTGTATTTTTCATAATTTATGAGTGCTGTCGTAATAAAGACAACAAGGGAAATATTTATTAGCAGACATTTAAAATATATTTGCTTGTAGCAAGTACATTTTAAGAATCTTTGAGTATTAGCTGACTGGCAACCCATAGTAGGGTTAGGATTTAGTGTTTTTTGATATTTATTTTCATTGAATCAAGAATAATATTTCATATGATGAAAGAAAGCAACACTAAGCTATTCAAACGCCTTCACTCCGATATTATTATGGTCTTTGTAGGAGTGCTAATTACATGGGTATGCGTCAGTTTTCCGCGGAAACACGGTCGCTGAACGTGGTCTTTCAATGTCCTTGTGTTTATGTTTCTTTGTGTTGTTTAAAATGATATACGCAGTGTATGAATAACAATAATGAGGGTCATAAATTTACGTTTAGTTTTACATAGACATACATAGACCAAGGTAGGTATTAAATATAGCAGTCAAAATAAATTAGTTTAGCAACTGACAAACGCTTTGCGGATACTTACGGTGTAATTATAAAAAAGTAACTCAGGGTCTAAGTCGTTTGACAACGCCAAATCTTATGGAAAAAAATAAAAACAGCTTCTAAATGCGCGTCTACCCTAATTGTAATAACAAGGCTAAGGTATTAGATGTTATTTTTGATTCATAAAAATCTAGCTGTCACTAGGACCCTCAAATGTTTGTCAGACGTGGGGTAAATGTCCGTTTTTTTGTGGTCTTTTACGTTCTGCCTACCCCGCAAGGGATTATAGATTTGTGTATGTAAAATATACATTTAATGCCAAAGAATAAATCAAATAGTAAGTTGGTAGCTAAATAAAATTCTTGAGAGTGTTTTCTAGTACGTAAGTACTGGTTGATAAATTTATTAGGAACGCTTAACCAATTTCTTCACTTGTTTTTTTAATATATCTGGATCTGAAATATTTTTCCAATCCCCAGGATAATGTCGTAAGCCAGATGAAAATGTTAAGGCAATGTAGAGTCACAGCTGTTGTGGCGTTATCTTTGATGTAGCCTGAAAAAAAGTTACATTGGTAAGTACCTATAAGACGCTGAGGAAGGTCTAATGGTTGAAAAACGCCTTCGTTTACTTAGTTCAGTTGCGGCAAAATTATGTATAAGATATGACAACGTGCACCGAAATTCTTTGAATGAATATTTGACAACAAAAAAAACTGCATTTAACTTATATTGTTGAAAATAGAATCTCCTGTATGTTAGCTTGAATTAGGTATTTTGAGGCGAAAGGGATCGATTTAGGAGTGCTTGGCACTCATCTTTGGACCTATAACTAATTATACGTAAACTAATTAATTAATGTTATTTAAGACCTACCTTAATTAAGAATATGGTGAAAGTGCAATTTATAGTACTAAATACTGATTCAGACGTGCCACCTTGCCATGTGCTGCCCTTCTTGCCTCTTGTATGAGTAAGTTTAGTAAAGTTTAAACTCCACAGAAAATAACCCCTTACCCATTCCTAAACAAATATCTCTTAAAGAATGTCGTCAACAATCGTCTGGCAATAATATATTTTCATCAATGCCTTCACTAATCTTCTGTCCACTCTGTTATTGTGCTGTGACTCAGAATCCTAATCTCTTCTACTCGACTGACTCACAAAATGTGTAAATATGGGAATCACAAAGATCTTTCTTTGCGGATAAAAAGAACATCATTTAATATTTGTTATGTTATTTAACCTCCTTCCAATATTGAGGATTTCAATTCGACGTGTTTCCACGTATGACTTTAAATTTATCTTGTCATATATCACAAATACTACTGTACCGATGTTGATGCCTTAATCTTCTTTTCATCTTTTTCGTGTCCGAGTCACCCAACGACCCGATGAACCCTGGTGTCAGAGTTTTTCAACCGCCTACTACTAAATTCTACTGATTGTCAGATTGTGTAACTTAGCTGTCGCAATAAATTTCATCAAAACTGGTAAGCTATTCAGTGGTTTTTAAGATACAGACAAGTGTTTTTCCATTGTCAAATCGATACGACTTTTCAACTAAAATTATAATTTGTTAAGTGTAAAAAATCCTTACCCACAACCGGTCCAAGAGCAAGGAAAACTATTCCTGAAAACATCTGCAGGATTCCACTCGCTCCAGCCAATTTGTGTAGTGGAACGTGAGTAGGTATCACCAGCGCCATAAACACCGTCCGAAGACCTTTGCCGAAGCCGATCACCACGGCGACCAGAATCACCACCTCATACGCCTGGCAGTATGCCAATACTGAAAATATAAATTTTATAACATTTCAAAATATAAAAGAAAAAGAAAACATTGGAAGAAGATATCTAAGTAAAATAGAAGGACACGGGCGGTATCTACGAACACGTAATGAACTGAATTCTTCTCTGCATTCTCAACGATGATGTTGTATCGCATTTTTCTACACTTTACTCCTAAATACAATTTGTTTGAAAAGTTAATTCCAATATATTTGGTTTTCAGACATTGTACTAAACTAAGTACAAACTCGGCTAAATGAGGAGGTAGTTTAACTATTAGAAGCACTTCGAGTTACTCGATGGTGGCGCCACTCCACAAAAAAAATATTTTCTCTTTATACAATCAATGTTTCAGAATGACCGTTGCCCAAATTTTTAGTACTATCCTTAAGTAAAAAGTAAAACGGTAAAGCGGTAAAAAAAATTTGAACCTGCAAACTCAATTAAATATTCGCTGTAATTAAAGATACATACATACATACACATACACATATCACGCCTTTTATCCCTTGCGGGGTAGGCAGGGCGCAAATGGCCGCATAATCGGACATTTATGCCACGTCTGACATTATTTGAGGGTCATTCAGAAAATTGTGTATCGCCATAGTGACAGGTTGTCAGCCCATCACCTAAAATTGCTCTACACACCCTTAAGTCCCTTAGTCGCCTCTTACGACTCCCACGGGAAAGAAATGGGGTGATGCTATTCTAAGCCGGCATCACACGGCACATAATACATAATTAAAGATACGGCAATGAATACCTAAAGTGGCCATTTTAGGCACTTATGGCATAACTCTAATTACAGCCCAATATTTAATTGAGTTTGCAGGTTCTAATTTTACGAAAAGATTATACTAAAAACTCTACATTCTGATAGATTGTTTGTGTAATGAGTTTTTTTTTTGTAAAGTGGCGCTGTCGAGGTCGTTCACGGGTACATTTGAGGTGCTACTAGTTAGACAAAAAAGTAAAATATAATGTACAATGAACTTACTTATTCTTCCAATTGCCATCGATATAACCCCAAAGAGAAAGAAGGTGCTGTTCTCCCATCCAATCTTGTTGGCCACAAAAGGTATGCAGAACCGTACGCAAATGTCGACGCCTGCTAGAAGTGACATGAAGAACGCAACTTGCTGTTTTGACATGCCGTAGTCACCTAGTATGAAAGGCGTTAACGTTGACCAATTCATTTCGCTAAAGGTAACAAGAGTGAGCCCTAACATCAAATTAACAAATGTAAAATCTTTGAAGAGATCCAAGTCAAAAAATAAGTATATTTTTTGCCAAAGTGTAAATTTTTTGTCTGTATCGTCTTCACAGTTTTCGTTTCCATCTGAAATTTTATTTTTCGTGTCACTATTAGTTAATAGTTTAGAATCTTGACCTTTATCCTCTTTGAGATAATTTTCAAGTTTTTGTGATGCTTGCGTTAACACTTCGCTATCAATATCGTGTAAATTTTGTGCAAATTCTTTATCATGCGGCATTTTTAAAGATAATTTTAGAGTCTCATTTTCTGAAAGATTTGTAGTGGAAGCTTGTTTGGAAGCAGGTCTTGAAGTTTGATTTATTACCTCTCCTATTGACATTTGACCTTTAGATGGCCTAGGTTGGCTGAAGAACACTTCATTAGGCCCCACCGCCATTGGATTCTCCATTTCGTCTTCGTTATTTAAGTATTGACTTGAAAAAGCGCTAATACTTCTTGATCGAGTGCCATTTCTGTTGTTCTTTTGATCTTCTGATGTAAGCAATGCTTTGTTAAGATCAGGTTCTAATACTTTTTCTACGTCAAATCCTTTTTTTGTATGCCATTCTACTGGTTGAAGTAACAGGGCGCAAAATATGGCGTGTAACGAAAATCCTGACAATAGCAGGATGGTTCCTTCTTCGCCGAAACATGTGAATAAGTACGTTATTATCTGTGGCCATATTATTGGCCCTAGACCCGTCGTCGTCCACGAAAAGGCAGTAGCCAATCGTCTCCGTTTTTTCCAATAAGTGTTCAGAGCAAGGGAATTTGACGCGCCGAGGATTCCTAATCCCATTCCTGAAATGTCAAAAAAGCGTTATATCAAAATAAAATTCTTATCTAGTAGAATGCTTCTATCTCTTCTAATAAATTGTATCTTACCCATAAGGATCGAGATAGTGATGAGGTAGGTAGCAAAATTATACGAGAAAATGGTACAAAACACCGCTATAAATATAACAACTGCGCCAGCCAACGATACCTTGCGGTATGTAAATGTTCTGAATAACGGACCATTTAATAAACCTGAAACATTAAATATTTAATGTAACTAATATACGAAATGTAACGGTTAAAAAACCAGTTCAAAAACTAACACCCGACTACTGAGATATCGCGCTCTAAAAAGTAAGAAACAAGAAATCTGGAATATTAACTACAAACAATTTAATATCTATAGTCCACGAAATTTATACGAAGATATAACTTATAATTATATATTTAAATGTATATTTAATAAAAAATTATTGTGGTTTATAGGTGATAGCCGTGGACGTATGCCAGTTTGCCTTACCTAATTATGTTGTGCAAGTTTATGATATCATCTACTAAGCACTAGAGTAGGTGGCATACGACCACGGCTGTCACCTATAAACCACAATAAATTTTTATTAAATATACATTTAAATATATAATTATAAGTAATATCTTCGTATAAATTTCGTGGACTATAGATATTAAATTGTTTGTAGTTAATATTCCAGATTTCTTGTTTCTTACTTTTTAGAGCGCGATATCTCAGTAGTCGGGTGTTAGTTTTTGAACTGGTTTTTATTTTAATTATTTTGGGGTTGAAGGTAAGTTGAACACTTTGGTATGTATATTTTTTTTCTGGATAGAAATGCAGCTCAATTCACAATTAAAACATCACTCGTTAATTAAACAAAATGCACTCATCATAATCTTATCTTTGTATGTATGTATGTTTGACCATGCATAACAGGGTAGGAGCCAACACGCAGCCTTGGCGAACACCTCTACGAAAGGCTCGGATGTATTGCCGTTAAAAACAACAGATCCTTTCATGTCAATATGGAAGGATTTAACGAGCCTCAGAAGTTTTGGCGGGCACCCGATGTTTACAAGTGCAGTGTAAAGGCCCTCTCTGCTAACGGTGGCGAAGGTTTTGTTAAGGTCTATGAACGCCACAAATAGAGGTGTTCTCTGCTCTCTGCACTTTTCCTGAAGTTGGCGAAGTGTAAAGATCATATCTGTTGTGGAACGCTGGGCGCGGAATCCACATTGCGATTCGGGATATACACGATCAGCTAGTTTCTGAAGTCTTAATAAGACTAACCGAGCATATAATTTACCTACTATACTTAAAAGGGATATACCACGATAACAGTTACAGTCACCGCGGTTACCTTTGCCTTTATATAGGGTAACGACGTTAGCATCGCGCATATCTTGTGGTATATGTCCCGCTTCCCAACATATACACAACAGATTGTGCAGGATGGGTAATATGCACTTGAGCCTGATGATTTCGGCATGGGTACATATTCCAGGAGACTTTCCGGTCTTAAGCTGTTTAACAGCCTTGTGGTATTCCCTCATGGTAGGAAGATCATCTAACTCGGCCTAGGTAGCTAGTTTTGGCTAACTGGTTCCGAATAGAGACCGATATAATGTTCTATCCATCGTTCAGTTGGCGTTAGGCATCTGTAATAATAGTGCCATCCACTTCTTTAAGCGGGGCTGTTTTTTTAGGCAAAGGACCAAGGGCTTTTTTAATGCCAGCATACACACCACTAAATCGACACGCGACTTTTCGGAAGGGTTAAGGCGATGTGTAAGCGCAGCTTGCCGTTTGGACTCGAGCAGGGGTGTTATGTGTTCGAGATTTTCAGCGAACCAGTACTGGTTTTTGACTTTCTGGTGGCCGAAAGCCGTACCAGCCACATCTGTTAGTAACTTTTTTACTTTGCCCCAGAGTCTTCCTCTATAGGAGCGTCTACGTCCCAGGTGGCAGTTTTGTCGCGTACCAACTCCTCAAACTTTCGGACAAACTCATCATCCCTAGTTTTGGGAAGATCGATCTTCTTCCTACCGGGCAGTTTGGACGAGTGGATCTTGATGTGAGTTATTATAACAACGTGCGAAGCCACCAAGGAGTGATCTGTGTCACAATCAGCGCTATGAAACGCTGTCGGACCCTGCGCTCGGACCTACTCGCTGCACGTCGGACTCGCTCGGCGGTCTTGCCCGCCCCTCACGGACGCCCGCCCCGCTCTCGCCTGCTTGCGTTGTGTAGCACTCCGCCGCTCCATCTGATTTGCCTAGCGTAAGTCTCAAAATAATCTACTTGTAAGCATAATGAGAAACTGCGCTACTTGTGCCCAGCACGTTACGGTTTCAAACCTATTGACCTGCAAAAAATGCAAAGAAAATTACCATTATGAATGTGAACAAGTCGACAAAGAACAATACACTACAAAGAAATACGACCTCGACTGTCTATGGGTCTGTAAAGCTTGCACAAAAGCGAGCACACGGGTGACACGAAATGATGACACTCCTATACGCACTCAAGATAAAAATGTTTTATTGGCCGAACTACAAGACAGTACAATAAAACCACCGGGAACTTCGCAACAAAACCAGACAATCAGCCAATTACACACAATAAGAAACAGAATTGATAGAGAAAATGTCACGATCCGTAAGAATAGCAAAACTGCCGATTTTGAAATTGATCACTCCGAGATCAACTCCAGTTTATTTTCAGGCGACACCGTCAGCAACTCTTCCAGCCCAAAACCGAAAGAAGGTTCAGAATCTCATTTCAAAACAGACTTTTCCCTTACGCAAATAGAAGATCTACTGGATAGAAAATTGAATAACATCAAGTCATCCCTCCTTACCGAATTGACAGAGTCCATGGCTTCAATTACTGCATCACAACTCATAAAACTAAAGAAAGAGCTCCTTCATACTACTAACAGTTTAACTTCAGAACAAAAAGAACAAAAGAAATCAATCGAACAACTGAACAATAAAATAACTAAACTAAATGCTGAAAATATACGATTAAATTTAGAAATACAAAATATCAAAAAAAACATTGAAAATATAGAGAAGCCCTCGTATAAACCACCCGAAAGAACTAATGAGAACAACGACAAAAAACTCATTCTGTATGGCCTTGACGAACATAGAGGTGAAGTTGCTCAAGATGTGTATGAAAGAATAATCTACGCATTCCAAGAAATCCTAAACATCGACATAAAAGGATACGTTGAAGATCTCAAAAGATTGGGTAGAAAAGGCTTCAGAAGACCTGTCCTCTTGGAATTGCTCAGCAAAAACCTAACTAGACAAATACTTTATCACAAGCACTTATTCAAAAATACCGGCCTCTCCGTATCTGAAGTATTAGGAGAAGATTCTCTCAGACATAGAAGAAAACTTATAGAAATTATGTTAGAAGCTCGACAACAGGGAAAAAGGGCGACTGTTATAAACAACAAACTTTTTATAGAAGGGATAGAACACCATCCAAATATAGTAACAAGCAATACCTGCCCCCATAATGAGTATGACACAAACAAAAATGAGGTTGAACACCCGAACTCTATTCACCACGAAAATTCCTTTCGAGACTAATAATAATAATAACAATAATGAACAATTTCAGATACTATTTCAGAATATCCAGAGCCTACACGCAAAACAAGATATTTTAGAAGATTTTATGTCTAAAAACGTTTTCCATGTAATTTGTACTACAGAAACTTGGTTATCACAGAATAAATTAGATTTAATCTACTTTGAAAACTATAAATTTGCATCTACTTTCTGTCGCAAAAACTTCATGTGTGGTGGTATTGCCATATTACTACAAAATCATATTAATTACGTTGAAAAAAACGACATTAATTTATTTACAATCGAATTCATAATAGAAATTTGCGCTATAGAAATTCCTAAAGAAAGTCTCATTATAATTACAATTTATTGGAATGGAAAAAATAAAACTGCCTTTGATAAACAATTAACCTTATTAATGAATCATTTAGACAATAAATACAATAAACATAAAATAATCATTGGTGGGGATTTTAATATCGACGTTCTCAAACCAAATGAAAAAACAAAAAGCTTCTTGGCCCTAATGTCAGAATATAATTTCACCCAACACATTAAAGAACCGACACGAATATGCTCCACCCGTGCATCTTGCATAGATTTAATCTTCTCTAACTACACTGACGACATATTATATACAAAAGTTGAAGAACTCGGTTTCAGCGACCATAAAAGTACAATGGTAGGTACAAAAAGATCAGTACCAATAAAGCCATTAACGTGGTATATATCTCAAAGACAGTTTACACAAAGAAATATGGAAAACTTTAAATCAAAACTAAAACAAATAGATTGGCACAATATTATACTAGCGAATAAAAATATCAACCAAAATTTTAATAAATTCCATGAAATTTTAATCTGCATTTTAAACGACTGTATTCCAAAAATTAAATATAAATTAAAAATGTATAGAAAAATTTGGCTTACAAAAGGAATCAAGAGGGCGTGCAAAAATAAAAGATTATTTAAAATACTAGTCACACAAACAAATAACAGCATTTTGAAAAAATATTACAGAATCTATGAAAAGCTACTTAAAAAATCAATCATAATATCTAAGAAAATAGTATTTAGAAATAAAATGAAAAAATCGAAAAACAAAATTAAAACCATGTGGGGTATAGTAAACGAACGCACCAACAAAAAAAATAAAAAAGTGAAGCAAAATATAGCACTAAAAATTGACAACAGACAAATCTCTGAACCTAAATGTGTTGCTAATACATTCAATACTTTTTTTGCCACAATAGGTGAGTCTGCCAATAGCCCAAAAGGTCATCCAGTAATTCAACCCACTGAAAACACTATGTTCCTTGCACCCGTCGAACTACAAGAGATAAATAAAATAATAAAAAATCTTAAAAACAAACACAGCCATGGAATAGACGAGTTGCCTCCTTGTTTATTTAAAAACTGTGCTGATGAGCTAACTCTTCCTCTAAGTATGTTAGTTAACCAATCATTTATAGAAGGGGAATTCCCAAGTTTACTTAAAAAAAGCGTAATAAAACCGATCCACAAGAAAAATGAAAAAACTAATCCCAGTAACTATCGCCCCATAGCGCTATTACCTACTGCCTCTAAAGTATTTGAAAAAGCTATGTGCGAACGAATGTATAGATTTTTTGAAAAATTTAATATATTCAATGAATGCCAAAATGGGTTCCGAAGAAATCGCTCGACAACGTTAGCTGTTTACAAATACACGCAAGAAATATTAAATATTATGAACGATAAAAACTACGCCATCGGGCTCTTACTTGATATGTCTAAAGCATACGACAAAGTTCAATACGACATTCTTCTTAATAAATTATACGGATTAGGAATACGTGGAATAGCCCATAAGTGGTTAAAATCATACCTGCGGGACCGAGAACAAATTGTGGAAATAGAATATTTTAATAAAAACACCGGCGAAATAACTTATGTTAAAAGTGACCCTCTAATAACGAACGCGTCAATCCCCCAAGGTAGTGTGATCGGATGCCTCTTATTCTTAGTATATATAAATGATTTCCCTAAAATAATCAATGAAACATGCGTGCTGTTTGCTGATGATGTATCCCTGCTCATATCTTGTAAAAATAGTGATAATTTAAATCAAAAACTAAATGAAATAATGGATAAAACGGTAAAATGGCTTAGCGACCATAACTTAGAGGTAAACTACGAAAAAACAAAAATTATGACGTTCCACCCCCATCAGAAAAAAAAGTTGATACCTAAGCTAATTTACGGGAATTTTCAGATACAAATTGCAAATGAATTCAACCTTCTAGGTATAGAAATAGACTCACACGTTACATGGAAACCTCATATTAAAAAAATCCGTTTAAAATTGTCTAAATTCACATACGCGCTACGAGAAATAAAGAAAACGACAGACCTTGACACCGCGCTTTCAACCTACTATGCTTATGCGTACGCATGGTTAAGCTATGGCGTTGTTTTGTGGGGGAACAGTACGGATGCACCAGATCTCTTTACCCGACAAAAAACACTCATTAGAATACTGGTAAACATTACAAATATAGAATCATGCAAACCATATTTCGCCAAACTCCAAATACTAACTCTACCTTGCATTTATATATTGGAGATCTGCAAGTTTGTTAGAAAATATGCACATTTTTTTACCAGACGTTCTGATTTGCCCACAAAATATACCTTCAGAAATAACAGACTAATGCTGCCTACGTCACGCCTAACATCACATTCAACTAGCCCCTATGTAATGGCAATAAAAATCTACAACAAGTTACCGAAATACCTCAAAGACGAAACCAAAGATAAAAACTTTATAAGACAACTAAAAACGCTATTACTTAATAAATGTTATTATACGGTTGAACAATACCTGACTGACAAATTCTAATTATCAAATTAATGTATAATAATATGATATAATATAATGTTTTCTAATATTACTTAAAAAAAAAAATACAATGAATTAATTAATTAAATTATATTATTATTCTTGGGTTAAGTTTTAATATTAAACAATAAAACGTTTATATAAATAAATTGACTAATTGAAATATAAATTATTACTCTAAGGTTAAGTTTAATACTGTATCATAAAATGTTTTAAATGAACGAATTTATTAAATGAAATATTAATTATTATTCTTATTTTAAGTTTTAATATTATATGATAAAATGTTTTAAAATAAATGAATTAATTAAATGAAATGTAAATTATTATTCCTAGGTTATGTTTTAATATTATGTGAAAATGTATTATATAAATGAAATAATTAAGTAAATGAAATATAAATTATTATAAGATGAAATAAGACAGATAAATTTTATAGTACTTATATCTATTGAAATTTTAAATTTATTACGTTAAAATTAATGCATGTTAAGAGTTATAGCTATAAATTATTGTTGTGCCCTACAGGGTCCATGTTTTAAGTACCAATGTAATCAATATGACCACCATATGTAACACATGGTATGCAATAAATATATTGAGTATTGAGTATTGAGTATTGAAATGTACGCGTGTGTAGGATCTCGCGGAGATTTTTCTTTTTGGTTAGGATAAGGTCCAGTTGATGCCAGTGACCAGAACGAGAGTGTTTCCAGGATAATTTGCGAGATGATTTGCCTTTCAAGTAGCTCTAATAAACGTTGACCGTTTTCGTTTAACTTCCCTATACCGTGGTTACCTATACAATCAGGCCAAGCTACGTTGTCTGTCCTGTCCAACCCTTGCGTTAAAATCGCCCAGAATGTATAAGCGGTCAGATGGTCTTAACCCGCAAAGAGATTTTGGCTTCATCCGTTGAGGATAATGTTGGTGCGTAAGCAGAAATAAGTGTTACGTATCCATGATCCGTATTTAACGGCACCAACATAATGCAAGGAGCCTCTATAGATGTTAAGAGGTCGTTGCGGATAGCCAAGCCTACCACCACCACCACAACCATGCTCACGCACAGCGCTACTGTCCTTTCCTTTCCAATAGAATGTGTAATGTGTCTCACGCAAGGAACCCTCGTCAGGGAGTCTGGTCTCTTGTAAGGCAAAAACAGCAATTTTAAGTTTGTTGAGTTCGGCGTCGATAATGGCAGTTTTACGCAGATCTTGTGCGTCAGTAGAAGAGCCTCCACAGGTGTCAGGGAGGCCTGCCCTCATAGTACGGACATTCCATGTTACAAATTGCATGGATAAGCGGTGTTGGGAATTGTTTCTATTATGCCTTTTAGTCGCAGGTGTAAAATGTAACGGCGCCGATTGTCCAGTTGAGGCTGGTGCGCTCTACACCCTAAAAGAGCAAACCAGCACCGGGGCGGAACAGTACTTTATTGGTCGGGGGCTGCCCAATTTAGAGCGGGCGGTAACTGATCAGTGGGCCTACGATGGACCCTCCCACTGTCGTCGGAAGCGACCCCTGGCGCCCACACTTACGCCCATATGTGCGGACTTATAACCGATCACTGCCACTTCCCGTGTTGGTATCCGCGTGACGCGGGTGAAGTGTCCTCTCCACAGACACTGCGTTGCCTGGGACGCAATTATGGAAAACGCAGGGCTGCCCAGGACCTGCGCCACCCTCTCGGCCTTCCTGGCTGGATCCGCAGGAACGACTAGTCGATACGTGCGGAGCCCGGTCGGCTGCATGTCTATCACACGCGCCTGACGGAGACCCCGTTCCGGGTTTAATTGTGGAGTTGGCCTCTCCAGGACCGTTGTGCTTGGGTCGGATTTATCCCTCTCGGTCGCTTTTTACGACCCCCACGGGAAGATATGGGGTGGTGCTATTCTACTCTGCCGGCACCACATGGCTGACCGACCGATTTGAATAGTTTTTATAATACCGCCCGTTCTATTTGGATCGTTTGGTATGTGCTCTTGCTTAGGTATTTGTCCATATGTTTTAGACTCTGTTGAAGTGTCTATTGCATTGATCGTATAGATTTTTGTTCGTAATGCCAAGCGCTCTGACATTTTTTGTTAATTTAGTCTACCTGTTTTTTTATTAAAGTTGGAAATAATGTACAATTTCATCGTATTCAATAGTGTCGTTTACAATTCTTCTTGTGTCTAATATTGCTAATTGCTCCATTGTCAACTTCCCTACTCTAATGCTGTTCAATAGAACGACGAAACTGTTGTCATTTACTTGTCACATATTTTGAACCAATTTACAGAAACTGAACATTCTCCATAAACGTGGTTCAGCTGCATAAAATGTCAGGTTGTTTGTTACAATATGCGCCTACACGAGTTGCAGATACGGGTGGTATTGCATTAAGTTATCAAAGACTAATAGGTTAACCCTTAAAATCGTGTTTCACTTAAGTGACAGGTAGTCAGCTGCCGCCTACTTGTAATACCTACACATGAACTCCTCGTATCCCTTAGTCGCCTTATACGACACCCGTCGCGTCCCGTTATCCCGTAGTCGCCTCATACGACACCCACGGAAAAGAAATGGGGTGGTGCTATTCTTAGCTGGCATAACACGGCAACAACTGTGAGTGTTTTTGAACTGTGCTTATTAAGCCCTTTCATTTGATACCCAACACGATATTACTAGTAGTATAAACTTTTTCAATTCTTAGCTCTAGAGGGCGCCCTATGTAATGTATAGTGACATAACGTAGCCTATAACCAGCGGACTGTTTAGACGCTTAAAATGATACCTCATTTATCAAATTCTGATAAGTTGTTTAGAAGTTAGGACGGAACAAACGTTTTCGTTTCCACATACATACATACATATATACATACATACATACATACATACATACCGGTCAAAATCATAACCCTCCTTTTTGCTTTGCCGTAGTCGGGTAAAAACTCAGCTGTGTATTTTTTTGTTTAAAGTTCAATTGTAGAATTTTTGCTTCTCTAAGCTCTACATGACAATACTGAAACCAAAATTTTCAGACGAGTGACATTTAAAGCCACATCTATGGCGATTTGGGCCAGCTTATGGTTTTTATCTGGGATAAGATAAGCTTCTATTGAAATTACCAAGACTGGACTAGGCACAGCACGCACCAACGCAAGACGTGACGGCCATGCAGACGTTGACAATGGTGGTAGTCTCTGAGCTGGTGATGCCCTGCCATGCGAACCGGTCGCGGAACAGGAGACCAAACTGCTGCAGTACTGGAAAAGTCGCCAGCTGGAAAGACGCGAATATAGCGGATGAGAACTTATAACAGCACTCACGAGTTCACGCGGCGAAAATTCTATAGATAACCAGGGATTTGCCCTGGTTATCTATAGAATTTTTGCATCTCCAACGCCTGCTTGCTGATTTGGAAATACTTTTTATATTAAGTACCTACTTATAGCTACTATTGTTAATAGGCAATATTTTCTTTAATACCTATAGATATTAGAGAAATTGAAAGTCAGTATCGATGCCTAATTTAATTATAAAATCTGACGACGGTTCCAATGCTGTCTGCGGATTAATTATGCAAGTTCTCTCATTTTGTAGGCATACTTACATATTACGTCAAAGTGGTTGAAAATTTGGTATTAATTTCGGCCTATGTCCCTCAGGAAAGTTGTTCTATTTCGTGGGCTAGTTCACTCCATGAAATATTTTCAGCTTATTCTGTATCGTGTATCTATGTTATCTTAACAACCTCATCTATTATGACCCTCACAACTCAACAAAGCATCGATCAATATTTACTATTATTATTAGACGCACGGATATGAACAGGTAGGATAATGTTAGTGATCTGTGATGACTAGTATTTGCAAATTATAAGTAGAAAAAGGGTATCTCTGCTTTTGTAGGTACGCTATCTATCTCAGACAATATTTTGCTTAAGTAGTACCTAACCCAAGTAACAAAAGTGGTCTTGTAGTGGTTCCGGGGCCAAGCCTATAAGTGGCTAGTAAATGTTTATAACCACGGAAAAGGGCCCATTTTATAGGCGTACTTTTTCTGATAAAACATTCATAGTAGACTTGGCCAGCACCACTTGGGCTAATATTACACTCAAATTTGGCCTACGCAGAACTTTCTACTCCCGTGAAGCCGACTATGAGCATCTAATAGAACCAGGCAGGTCTGTAACGTACTCCACGCTTCTATTACTAGCTACTTCAAACGTTTGTAAATTTTGCTGTGTTGTGTTTGTGCCGTGGAGGTGAAAAATATATAAAATAAAAGGCACGTTCATCTATTTAATATTAAATGTATTAACAAGTATTTTGCATGTAATAGTATGCGTGCATACGTGTTTGCACGGCCAACGCGTAAGTGTTTTCGGTGAAATATGTATATTGTATTTTCCATCTCAATTTTTGTTCGCCTTTCGAACTCGGCATATTTAAAAAGTTGTGCTTACAAATAATTATTAATCCTAACAACATTATTGCGACCATCTTGTGACGAATTAGGGTTCTATACGCGCGATAAATATTATAGGCAAATGTCATCTTAAGTTGGTATCCTGAAGATAGCTTTGGATCCTAATAGCTATATAGAAAACTTTTATAGATAAATTAAGACTGTAACAGCATTAGCGAGTACACAATAAAACCAAGTAAACTTTCTCTTAAGGAAAACCACTATAGAACTAACTCACTTACGACTGGCATGTAAAGTTGACTTATACACGCTTATAAGCTCAACTAACAAACGAAAATGGTTCTAAGTACATGTGGTTCTATACATTACTGTTACTAGCGCATGACACTTATAGTGGATTTATTATTACTTCTTGTAGGTGATTATAACTATTACTTACAAGAGCAACTTCTCTCAAGTGTATTTACACCTTTGCAACACTTTTATAGGCCCCATTAGCCTTTACTGCGCTTATAATTTAGTTCTGTACGCGACTATAAGTCAACTTATAAGCACAGGTGTACTATAAAACCAAACGAACTCAGTGTAACCTGTTATAAGCTTGGTAGTAAAACCTGGAACCACTAAGAGGAAGTTACTAGTGCTGTAAACTGGGCACTATAGGAGAACTTTGTTACTTGGGAAGGGAATGGCGTGGACAGCAAAAGGCCTAATAAAAATAATTATGTACTTGGTTGTCAATGTACGAATTTACTGAAACAATTTTTATGTGTTTTTTATATGTTGTCGCATTTTAGCTTCCTAGATCATCTACATTGATAAATACCTATTTCTGCTGTTTTGTTTGGAACATTTAGCTAATTGTATGATTATAAAACACATAAGAATAAGGAAAACGCTATATTACTAACGCTGCATGTTGTAGGTATATTGTGCATTTATGTCGCTTTCAGACATCAATTTCATCATCCTTTTTTGTACAAAATTATCTTTACCATTTCGTTTTTCTTTTGTATTCATTTATCTACGTTTTCGCCACTTTGTATACTCAAACCCATTACTATTTGTTTGTACTTACATTTGAAAATCCTGCAGCAAAAACAATCATCCACCCCCATCCCCCATCAGGGGGCACAAAATCATCGTCAGTTCTCAGTTCTGACTTCTTTTCCTGCTTCCGTCCCATTGTATTAAGTACTTTCTATATTCTATAATCCTACTTCTTAAATCACATCACTCCAATGTCCAATATAGGTACACGTTTAGTTTGAAACTTGTTTATGCATAGAATAGATTTAAACCGTTAGCTTTCATTACGTTGAACATTAACCCCTTAGTTCAAACACAATATTTCCTCTTGTTAATTTATCTCTATGGTACGTTATGCATTTTAATTAAATCCTTGAAACTTATTATTAATCTATTCAAGTGTAGATACACTTATTCATCACGAAACAGTTACACTCGATGGCACTTAAAGTTATTTTTATACATTGAAAATAACTGCACTTGTAGAAAAAATAAGTATTTTTCCCAAATGACTGTGCTCTGTCCGGCACATCTATGTGTACACTGATTGCGGAATGATATCGACTTTGATCTCAAGTGTATTTATCTACGCATATGGTAAAAAACTGCCCATTCAGCGTGACTACACATGTTTGGGATGTGACCTTCCTACTTAATTGCCGCGCTCTACCGACTCCTCTATTGAACTGTAGGAGTAAGCACTCCATGGATAAGTTTCCACGTTAGGTAGGTTTCCAATATATTATAATTATAACTATAACCTACGTCCGCCATAAATAATGTTGAGGTAATGTAAAAATAACACACTGAGGCATATTTCTCACCAACCTAGTCATCTGGGTATATGCTCTTGGACTGTAGTGAAAAAACTGCCACTACAGTCACAAAGCCTGCGTCTTCTCGGCCGAAAAGCAGCAGAAATAGTTAACTACAATTTTACTAACAAATTATCCACTTATGTTTTGTTACACGTGGAGGTACCTTACCTATTGATGCTGACCGTTCTAACACAAATTACAGACGGCGTTTTGGGCGCCTTGTCTCTTACAAGGCAGGTTGAAACTACCTATTGCCTGTAGGGTATGCGGTAGCGCAGTGAGCGTTAAAATTAAGTAGGTATTATTATAATGTAAGCAAAAATAAAGAATTGAGAATATACCTACTTACCTACTTAGTGGTAAGTATATTTAACACACAACGATGATGACCATTCCCAACTAACGACACCCACGGGCAGAAATGAAATACGCTAATTTAAGCCGGCACTATCTCCACACTATAGCGATACACAATTTTCTAAATAACCCTCAAATATTTGTCAGACGTGGCGTAAATGTCCGTTTTATGCGGCTGTTTATGCTCTGCCTACCCCGCAAGGGATTATAGGCGTGATATATGTATGTATGTATGTACTATCTCCACAGCAAAAATACATTAATTCAATAAGCATCTGAAATTTGTTTTTCTTGTTTTAGAAACCTATAGAAGAACCTTTAAAACCTGAAACGGAATCAGCGGAACCTTTTGGTGAATAAAATTGATCAATTTTGCAGTTATATTTTCTTAGTAGTAGGTACCTAACTACATTTGTATGTTATTAATTTTATTATGAAAGCAATTGGAAATGAAATAGCCTAGAAGAACGCCACAAAACTAAATTATAAGATAAACACCAAAATAATTATTAGATTATCTGGCAACATGTCTAATGGCAAATACCTACCAAGAAAATACTTATATCGTTTCTCTTTGAATTTCCTCGTAGATAAGACTTATAATAGGAACCACAAAGTCACATACCATACCATGTCTATTCTCTTCCTATTTATTTGTTTAGATCTTTAAAACTACGCAATGGATATGTCAATAATTTATTTCATACATACAAAATCAGAATACAAAATCAAAATGTCAACTTAAAACTAGAAACTTACTATACCTAACTACAAATAATAAATACCCTCCAACGCGTCCCCGCGAGGCAAAGTACCCAAAATACTGGCAGCATTACCTCTTTGAATTGCTAAACTAATTCTCTGAGCTAGGTAGCTGCCAGATCTGGAATCACCCGATGCCTCACGGAGACGCGCCGCAAGATCGGTGATGAAAGCCCTGGCCTCCAACCCCCACGGGCCCAGGGTCTCCACTGCAAAGGGCACGAAAACATAATTATGGAGTAAATCTCGGTATTTACGCCGCTTGAGTCCTTCAGCCGTCGCTGCCGCTGCACCAGCACCTCGACATGTAGACGGTAAATGAGTTGGAGCTAACGTGTCAACGCAGGTAGCGTCCCATGGATTATGATCCCTAATGTTTTAAGTTTTTCGAGTAACGAGGTCTTCCGTCTCGTTCCAATTTCAAGAGGAAATTATACATGCCGAGATAAGGTTTTATTCCTACGGTAAAATGGTAAGCAGCAGGTGAAGTGAAACCACTGGACGGGCCGCTACACATAAATAAAATAGTATTCCCATTGTACACAACTGGCCTTATGTTTTAAAAGTTTTCAAATTCTCAAGTTCTCAAATATTTATTTGCTTTTCATCTTGTACAAGGATTGTAGGTTAAGTTATTCTGGACACTAGCACAAGAACAAAACGAGTACTTACATACTTACTTTCCTACAATCTTGACCTTTTCCGATTTTCTCAAATAACTCTACATCACAGGCATCACGGTTCGCTCTATGTAGAAAATGAAATAAAATGTGTATAGCCGCCATCTAGTAGGGAGTAGAGGAAACTGTAAAAAACTTCAAGAATACGTGAAAGGCTAAACCAGACTGAAGTCAGGTATCGAGCGGGTTACCACAGATGGTATAAAATGTCGTGACATTTTTAAAATATTCTGTGTATCCGAACATCATTGACAAATTGTGGTGACGTGCGACGAGTTCTCGATACGTGGCTGACGTTTCGAGTGTTTTTCGAGGTTGTCGTGCATTCAATATTGGTTTTGCAAGCCAAAATCACATAACTTTCGTGTCTCCAGTGCCTGTGAAAGAACAAAACTATAATTTGTAAGTGTTAAAAGTGCTTTCATACTTTGAAAACCGACATCAACACCCGTGGGTTTGGTTTTTCAAAAGTCTTTGATCATGTTACTCACAAATCTTGCCCTATTTCAGAAAATGGATCAAATCGCTAAGTTTATCGAACCTGGTAAGCACTTCGCTAAGGATTCCATCAGATTAGTTAGAAGATGTACGAAGCCAGACAGAAAAGGTACGTAGTTCACTTATTCTAGGCGTTTCTAGAACCTATGTTTTCTTAGTACAATTGATTTGCGGTGTTGGCATTCAGCCACAGATTTTGCTGTATTGATGTATAAAACCATTGCAAACAGGACCTATAATGCATATAACCAATAATATACATAAAGCCAAGAGATTTCGCAGAACTCTTGTGTTAAAACCAATATCTAGTTAGAAAGTTTGTCAATCTTCCAAATTGATGCCCCAAATGGTATACCATAACCATATATTCAATTTAAAAAGAGTGGAACTCACTACCTGCGTCAGTGTTCCCAAACACATACAACCATAATCTCTTCAAAGTAAGAGTGAACAGGCTTCTTCTGGGTGAGCTCGCTCCATCTTAGACTCTGTCTCTGTCCTATGACCTAGACTAGTCAAGAGCAAACCCATCATTAATAAAAAAAAAGAATATTTTGAAGTAGTGAAAGTAAAGAATTCCTAGGTAAATAAATCAACTAACTTAAGTTTTCACCTCTTGTGTTGTGTGCAATTAAGAATGAATATCAAATATTACCATTGTTTTCTGAGTAAGCAGTACCTTTCAATATTTACATGCATATTGTGAAAGCAATTTTAAGGAGATAATTCACTAGCTCTTACTTCCTAGAAGATGAAGTAGATATTTATTTAGACACATTCTTAGTGTTTGGTATTTTGCCCCAACATCTAGTTCTATTAGCTGGGGCTATTAGTTTTATTTTTCACTTACTTACATATTTTCTGTTTTGTTTCAGAATTCCAAAAGATTGCTGTGGCCACCGCTATTGGTTTCTGCATCATGGGCTTCATTGGTTTCTTTGTCAAGTTGATACACATCCCCATCAACAACATCATTGTTGGATCATAGGCCTTTAGTAAAATATATTCTAGATGTAATTCTTATGTTAAGGTGTCCACATTTCTAAGTTAAACTCAATACCTGTTTCTCCTCTACTCTGCTTACTATGTTTTTTGATAAGTGAATAAATTATTCCATTTTATATGCAGTTGTTTTTGTATCTGTTATGCATGATAGGAAGCTAAAATGCTCAATTGGCAAAACCACCACTTTTTTAAATTTGATAGGTATTATCTTGGATATTCCTATTACTTTCTTAAGTAGAGTGGAACTCACTACTAGGGCCTGTGTTTCCAAACCCATACAACCCTAATATCTTCTTCTTAAGTAAGAGTGAACAGGCTTCTTCTGGGTGAGCTTGCTCCATCCCTATGACCTAGACTAGAGTCAAGAGCAAACCCATCCTTAATATAAAAAAAAGTATGCAATCAGAAAAGACGAGAAATCTTCAGCACTCTTGCCTTAACACAAGTGTACTCGTGAACAGCACTGCTTCAAGAGTGGCACTACTTCACAAAAAAACACTATATGAACAATCTATTAGAATGTCCGTAGCCTAAGTTTTTGGTTTGTCAGTCAGCATTTGAATATTCGCTGTAAATAAAACTATGAGACTTAATGCCAACAGTGGCCATTTTTAAACAAACAATATTTCATTGTGTATGAAGGTTCTTTTTTTTTTTTTGTATAATATGAGTTTAATGTTATAAGGTATATGAACATAAAACTAACACAATTTAATTATTTACAGAAAAAATTAACCTAAAACTAAACTATGAAAAGGCCCTCCAGTGCGCCCCCATCAGACATGGTCCCCAGTAAACTGGCAACGTTTCCTCTTTGAATGGCCAAACTTAAACGCTGGCCAAAAAAGCTGCCAGCTCTTCGGTCCCCGGTAGTCTCATTGAGGCGCGCTGACACCTCGTAAATAACTTTCTTTGCGGAGGGGCCCCAAGTTCCCATCGTCTCAAAGCCCATGGGAGAGAAAATGAGGCTTCCGGAAATCTCCTCGTACTTTCGCGCCTTCGCGGCTTCGGCACCTGCGGCTGCGGCACCTGCACGGGCGCATGTGGCGTGTATGTGTGAAGGCGCAAGTGTGTCTACGCACGTGACACACACACACTAATTTTACATAAGGATAATACTAAAAACTAAGGCAACGGCAACGGCAATTTTGATAGATTCTTTGTATAGTGTTTTTTTTTTGTGAAGTGGCGCCACTGTCGAGGTCGTTCACGGCTACACTCGCCTTAATTAAGTAATCTGACAAACACTAGTTAGAATGAGAAGTTTTCTTTTGCATACCTAAGAAAGCTTAAGGTAGCTAAGAAAACGTGCTGCCAAAATATAGAGTAATGATCTCAGGCCCTTGGCCCAAGTTTAGAAACCATAGTGTTCCAATTCCATAGTGAATGAAACCAATGCTGCACCATTTTGCAAAGTTGGCATTTTCCGTCTTTGCCACATTAAATCATAGAATAACTCTACAAAAAGAAAACCTTAGTCCTGAACAGTGTTACTTTTTACAGTATACAGTACCTACCCATATCATCCTTGAGTTTATTGGTAAAATAATTTGAACTCCAAAACTAATGTTTACGATAGTTCACTCGTCTGACCCAATGGATAACAATCAAAATAAATAGAAAAAATAAAAAACACGACTGCTCTCTGAGATAAAACCTAGTCACTATGACACTCGGGATAATGTTAGGATTACTCCGATACAATTCCTACTTTAACCTGTTTAGTAGTTAACGAGTTGCAGTACATAAAAGATTCGCACGTATATACATACATGAACTCTAAAAACATTAAACTCTTTTTGACCGCGCAGTCGTGTAAAAGTTCCTAGTTCCATCATGGAACTACTCAATGGTACTACTGCGACTGAACTATTTTTTTTTAATATCAGGCTCACTTTGCTTTGTATTGTCGGTAATATAAACAAAAAGTCGTTGAGCTACTTAATGTAAAATAATTTTAATTAAATATGAACATCGGATTATTATTTACACATTAACATATTTGTTTATTTGATTGGTTTCTTCAAGACGTGTATGTAGAAGCCGGGGTTGGGGACCTGCTCCAACGACTTGAAGTCGGCGTAGATGTGGTGCTCAGCGCGGTTGCCGAACGCCTCGTCCAGCATTTCTGTGAACTTCTTCAACTTGTGCGGGTAGTAGCAGAGACGGAATTCACTGAAAAAAACACGTATGTTTAGTTTTTTAAATAAAGTTCATTATATCTAACATATTGCTTTTGACGTTTATGTAGGCGTTTTATTTAGTTGCTTGTATTTGTTATCTAAAAGCACTGTATTACACTGTGGTATTCCATACAGCCTAAAGCCGCGTTGACACTATCAAAGTATACTTGGACCAAGTAACTTTGACGTCTTCTTGGACGCTACTTTGATAATGGCTACTCTTATGAAAGTGCACTTGGATGGCGGCGTCCAATCAAAGTAAACTTGGACTGCGTTCAACTTTTCCAGCATACAAAAATAAATCAAAATGGCGTCAACTCCAATAACAGGGCATTCCACAACTAATGTAAAAATAAACAAATCAGAAAATAGAGCGAACGAGAAACTGAAAAACTTGTGGAATCATATGCATATCATTTAATAACTGTAAAATTCGTGGAAAAGAAGAAAATTACCAGGCGTTAAATTTGGTCCAAGTACCTTTTGATAGTGAACTAACAGTGTCAACTGCTATCCAAGCGGACTTGTATCAAAGCTAAGTTCATTGTTATTCAAGTTAAGTCATTATCTTCGTACTCTGGAGTGCATGGTATGGTTAGTCATTGGTCGCACTTGTTACTGTTACTGACTGATGATAACTGGTTAACGCCACAGTCAATGCAAACTATTAGCGTCAACGCTGCGTCAAGCGGGCCGGGCTAGATTTGGCAAGATACAAGAGCAGCGCGGGTTGGGCGACCCGCGTCACGCATTTAACATCAATTTGCCCGCTCGACGCAGCGTTGGCGCTTAGGGCCGCCGCACAGTAGGAGCCGTTTTTGCGAGAGATACCTCGAGCACTGTTCACTAGAAATCCGAACATGAACTCTAAGGTGACATTGGCTAGAATGACAAATGGCTCTCATGGTCGCCCGGCGACAAGCGGCGGCGTTCAGGGCAAATTACCTGTATTTCAATTTCAAACGGTTCATTCTCGGATTTCCATGAGAAGTGATCTTGGTATCGTTCGCAAAAACGTACGTCAAAAGCCGAAATATTGAGCTTTGTCGCAAAATGTCTCGAGCTGCTTCTTCGATTGCTCTGGTATAAAAATAGTCGAAGAGTAGATAGTCTTTGTGTAATAAAGGCATTAAAGTCGAGTGTAGTCATGAACGGCCTCGACAGTGGCGCCACTTCACAAAAAAAAAATCTCTTTACGACCGATGTGGCGTAGTGGTAGTGCGACTGCCTGCGACGCAAAGGTTCCGGGTTCGATTCTCGGTGGGACACTCACAAAAGTGGATATTTATCTCTTTGTGAATTTGTTCCCGGTCTGGTTAGGACATTGCAGGGTGAACCAACTGATTGTCCGAAAATAAATGGTTCCGTGCTTCGGAGGGCACGTTAAGCCGTCGGTCCCGGTTGCTGTCTATGATTACTTAGACGGCGGTCGTAACACAACCATGTCAGAGGCCTACTAGTGGTAGTAGGCGGTTGAAAAACTCTGACACCAGGGTTCATCGTGTCATTGGATGACTCGGTGTCCCACACGAAAAGAGAGACTGTATTATTGATATATATGAATATTTATATATGATAAACGTATATGTGTAGTATTTATTGTATATTGTCGTTGTTATTATACGTATGTACATTCTGTGTTATATATATTCAAGCCTTTCTTTATTTTATTTTTGTTTAATGCACCTGCTTTGACCCTTGCCACATGCCCTAAGGTAGACTGGGAGATAGTCCGCCCGTGTACATTTTTGTGCATAAAGTTAAATAAAAAAATAACAAGCAAATAGATGTAGGTACCTTCTCTCACTATCTGCCTCGTCGCTGGTGGCGTCTATGCAGTAGTCGAGCGCGATTAGTTCGGGCTTGCCGCGCACCACCAGCACTGACGTTTTGATATCTACCGGGTACTTGCACTGGAACACGGTAACAAATCAAGTAAATATGGACAAGGCACACAACGCCATCTAGCCCCAAACTCAGCAAAACTTGTTCTATGGGAGCGAGACAACTGATATTAATACTTCAATATTTTAACTGTACACACGAAGTGGTCTAAACCTGCACAGCCAGACAACGCCATCTTTTAACGACAAATTGAATTCATTGAATACCATTATAGACACATTAAAACACACACATTGACTGGCGCGCACACACACTAGAATTTAAGACGCGCAGTTTGATGACCAATAATAATTTAAACCTTAATTTCGCTGCTTGCATCACAGCAGTCGTAGCTCAACGGTTAACATAGCGGACTTTGGATACAGGTAGCTAAGGATCGAGTCGTGGTTGGTCGCAGGTCTAGGCCTGTTTTTTTTATTTAGGTTATACTTACTATTTTTTAATGATTATTTTGCTGTTGCTGATAAATTTTTATACCTATCTGTGTAGTATAGTGTGTGAATATAATAAATATAGTAGTTTTGAGGATATAAGGTAAAATGAATAAAACTACCATAATATTTATCAGTTAGGTATTTATTTTGGTTTTTAACTATTCAATGATATTGGGTTGGGTTGCATAATGTTTGTTAATGTGCAACAATAAATAGGTATGTCAAAGTGAATAAACATGTTATAAATGAGATAACGAGGTAGCCTCATTCCTGCATTTATTGTAACAATAACATCACTTAACATATTTTTTATTGGTAACACATTAAGCCTAAACTGAACCAGGGGATCAATTCATTTACATTCTTCGTTAGATTGTGTAAACATAGTTAAATAATTATGCAGAATAATTAGGTATTAAGTGACAGGTTAACTTGGTATTTTGATTGTTTGAGAGCTTGAACAGTTTCAGAAATTAACTAAGCAGTAAGTATCGAATAAAATAAATCTTCTGCAAAATTCCCAACCCAATATATTAATACCTACCTATTTAAATATTTCAATCTAATAATAATTTAATTTTAATACCGAAGAGGTGCACCTTCACCAGACTCGATCTGTTCTAAACGGCTTGGCATGCTAGCTACCATGTTCGAACACATTGGTTTACCACGCATGGACTCCCAGGTGAACATGGCTAAGTCGCGTAAATTTTTCTTGGTCCTGACTTCAGATGGGTCCCAGTTAAGGACCATTTGACCCAATAAATTTTCTATGGGATATAAATCCGGACTCTTTGACGGCCAGTTAATAACAGTCACGTCGTGCTGGGTTCGCAACCAATCCTGGACGATACGGGCTATATGCACAGAGCAATTATCATGCACAAAATAAATGTACTGATTTGGGTAAGCAATACGCACTGTAGGCATCATTACGTCCTGCAATATTTCCACATAACTCTCGCTATTGAACCTTCCTTCTATTTCAACTAGTTCTCCAGGTCCCATAGAAGACACCACAGTCCCACTCATTCTATTTGGGAGAATGTGAATTGGTCTGTAACGCTTGCTTCTCCAGCGCCATAAAATCTTGCGTCCAATCTTTATCCGATTTAAAAGCTTTTTCATCAGTGAATATTACTACATTATTCTCCCAATCAAAGTTTCTATAAATATATGCAAATCGGACTCGTGCTTGTTGATAAGCAGCTGACAGCAAATTTTTTGAGCTGGCTGATAACAACTTATACCAGCTGCGTGTAAATGGGTCCTTACAGTTTGTAATGTCACTCCGAACTCCGTTGCTGTTGAGCGAGTTGACAAGAATGGGGTATTAGCATGCTTGGCAACTATCCCTCGGTGACGCGCTGATGCATCAGTGAACATCACGGCCTTACGACCTTTCCGGGCAGGCAGGATGTCACCGGTATCGGCGTAACGTAACCCACAGCGTAACAGTTCTTTTCTGTAAGAAAAATACCTAGTCAATCTACAAGTATTTAATGTAGGTAAATGCCAATAATAATAAATAGGAAACTAAGTAAGTAAATATAATAAGCAATCTAATACCTATTTAAACATTTTAAATAATGAACGTATGGCAGGTAGTATGTAGTAGGTATCTTTATCTAGAAACTTAATGTTTGGATAATATGAACGACCTGACCTGAAGCATTTGCGCTAATTTTGTAAAATAAAAATATTTAACTTACATTTAATTGAAGACGTCGAGAAATTTCATAATACTAAGATTATCTTCATATAGCACTATGATCTTTGCTCTAAGCACTGTATGTAGACAAAGGAGCATACTATAGGTAGACATAATTACGATAAAACGATAGCAAACAACAACACAAAGAAACATCGAAAGCTAACGGTTAGATACGTAGGCAGTAGTCGATACAGATCAGATGACTGTGCTTATTACTTACCGTCTAATAGTTATAATGATTATGTGCAATACCCACAAACATCATTCATTCAAAATAACAAATGGGCCGTAAACTAAAAATTATCTTACATCAACTTACATATAAAAAACAAAAACATAAAACAATACACATGGGGGGCGGGATCGACCCAGTGTCCCACCATAATTTAAACTCGCTCTAAATCCAGACGCATACTATCTCGGCTATGCCAGCTGTGACGAGTGCATCGAATTTTTAAACCACTTAACTACTTACCTATGACGTCCTACCGACCCTTGCTATAATTTGTAAAGTGGTAAAGTGCGAATATGATGTATGCGGCTGCGCATGATATGCGTGCGCGTAAAACAGGTTCTCTGAGTTCTGCCGGCTCAGAGGTATTTGATTTTTATTATAGATGGCGTTATTCGTAGTTTTAGTTAGACCTGTGCAGCCTATTCATTTGCGCACTGTACTATACATAGAAAATACGTAGACTTAACACAAATATTTGAAAATCGACTAGACAAATATTTGTGTCTTAAAGGATCGAACCCACGACCCTCGTGTTGGCAGGCAAGACCACTATCCGATACACCATCAGGCCAGTCAATACAACGTAGGTAGATTCTTTGTTAACCCAATATTTAATAGCAAGAAGCTAATAGTGATCGGTAGGTAGATTATAGTCATAACATAACATACATACATACACAGATCAGGCCTTTATCCCTTGCGGGGTACGCAGAGCTTTACCGCCCGTCAAAATACGGTCGCTATCGCCACGTCTGACGAATATTTGAGGCCCGTTTCAGAAAAATCGTGTATCACGTGTGTTACCCCTTGGTCGCTTTTTAAGACGCCATGGGTTGAATTGCGGTGATGCTATTTTAAACCGGCACACATGCTTACATTATAGTAAATAGAATGTCCGGGCGTGGCGCCACTGTCGATCATGGCATCGTAGTTCCTATGGTCGATGAACAGCATGCCCCCGGGTTTGAGGCATTTCTCGAAGTTCTGCAGGCACATCCTCTGCATGCGCTGGTCTCCGTACTCGTCCAGGAGATGCGCAAAGGAGTTGCCGAGGCAGATGACGGCGTCAAACTTCTTGCCGGGTACGATTCGGTTGACGTCTTGTGGTAGCGTCTCCCAGTTCGCCTCCTCGATCACTGAAGATTGAAGAAAGTCAGCGAATACTATTACGATCTAACCTGTTTACCACCAACGACTTCAACAGTGGCGCCACTTCACAAAAGAATATTTTCTCTTTATACGAACAATCTATCAGAATATCCGTTGCCCAAGTTTATATATTATCCTTATGTAAAATTAGAACCTGCAAACTCAATGAAATATTTGCTGTAGTTAAAGTTATGGCAATTAATACCAAAAGTGGATGTTTTTAGGTCATTGAGTTTGCAGGTTCTAATTTTCCTTATGGTTAATACTAAAAACTTGGGCAACGGATATTCTGATAGATTGTTTGTATAAAGATAATTTTTTGTTTTTATTAAGTGGCGCCACTGTCGAGGTCGTTGACGGCGACACTCACCTTAAAAGAAAGGTATCGATTTTTAGGCCCGCAGACGTTCTGCCTACACCACAAGAGATAAAGACCTGACCTACCTACTTCTATATTAGTTTTAGAATGCTCTGAATTCGGGATACAAATTCTCTTAACTTACTTAAAATTAGTGCTAGTTAAATAGGTTTAGAAAAGGATAGGAGATATCTAAGTCCTGTCATGTTTCAAAATGTCAATGGGTTCTTCGCAGTTTCTAGTCGCCATTGTTTTCATCTTCGCCTTATTTTGTCAGATAGCACGTATTTTGCGTCCAGTTAAAACATGACATGACTAAGATATCTCCCATCCCTTTCTAAACCTATGTGACAGCACTAATTTAAGGTAAGTTAAGAGATGCGGTAGCCCAGATGGAAGAGGCGTCGCCACTAGTAATGCGAAAATCGCAGGTTCAAATCCTGCCCACGCTTGTTCAAAAGTTTTCAAAAATTGGTATTCAAGTTAAGAGAATTTATATCCCGAATTGAGACCAATGATTATCGATGTTCAGGCCACGGATGTCCTGCCTACCGCGTCAAGCGTGTTTACTACATACGTGGAACTATATGGGCGTCTGGTACCTACCCCAGTCATCGAATTTGGGGTTCTTCCTCTTGTCCCACCTTGCTTTGAGCGCGTGTTTCAACATCTTGTCAGACGCGTCTATTGACACTACTTTGAACCCTTCGTCTACCAGCATCATGGAGTCTATACTGAAATTGGAAAAGTAAATAAAGAAATATCCTGGACATTTCCCACAGCGCCATCTAGCTCCAAACTAAGCATAGCTCGTACTATGGGAAGTGAATAGCTGATATTATTACTTATATACTTTTTGTTTTTTTTCTACACTAATATTATAAAGAGGAAAGATTTGATTGTTTGTTTGTTTGCATCGAATAGGCTCCAAAACTACTGACCCGATTTTAAAAATTCTTTCACCATTAGAATCCTACATTATTCCTGATGAACATAGGCTATATTTTATACAAAAAAAATAGGGATCCGCGTGAAAATTTCGATAATGTAACCCAACGTGTGAAAAATGTACCAAATAAATATCTTATATCGCGTACGCTGTGGAAATTATTGACAATAGAGCAAAGTGATGTACTACAGTTTTATAGAGGACATCAATATCTATAATAATGTCCGCGGTACCATTTGTCTAACTATTACAGTTATGCCACAATAACTACTTTTTCATTTAAAAATGTACAAACTACGCCACATTATTCGTACCAGTGTAATGATTACATTTAATCATTACTGTATTAAAGGGTGTAAGGGATAGCCCTCTGAATACTGATAGGGTACATGCAGACCATGAAACTGAACAACTTTCCCCTAGGAACATATTTCAGGAATCGTAAAATAACTGACTTCCCATAGTGAATGCAGTCACCTCATTGTGATTTTGTATGGAAGGTAATTTTTTGGCGTTTCCTGACATATGTTTCTTGGGGAAAGTTGTCCAGTTTTATGTTTCATGCAGAATATCAGTATTCGAAGGGCTGTCCCTTCCTCGGTTTAAAAAGACGACAAAAAACATTAAATAATGCATTAAAAAAATCTACACTAAAATAATACATAAATACACATATCACGCCTATTATCCCTTGCGGGGTAGGCAGAGCGTAAACGGCCGCAAAAACGGACATTTACGCCACGTCTGACATATGTTTGAGGGTCATTCGGAAAATTGAGTATCGCCATAGTGACAGGTTGTCAGCCCATCGCCTAAAATTTCAATACACACCCTCAAGTCTCTTAGTCGCCTCCTACGACTCCCACGGGAAAGAAATCGGGTGATGCTACTCTAAGCCGGCATCACGCTAAATTAATAATTATATAATCTACACTAATATTAGAAACAGGATTTTATTTATTGTTTGTTTGAATTGAATAGGCTCCGAAACTCCTGGACCGATTTATAAATTCTTTTACCGTTAATTGAAATTGAAATTCTTTATTCAATGTAGGATAGTATTATCACTTATTGACGTCATGAACCGTCATTCTAAAAAAAGAAATTTGTATCACACAATTTTCTTTTTTTTATTACAATTTTGTTATGACCTAATAGAAAACCGGCTCGGGAGGGATAAAAAAATAAGAATATAGGCACTGCCGTGGGGCTGGCCAGGTTATTCACACGGCATGTAACTTTACGCCACCACCATCTGAATCCTTGATGAACATAGGCTATATTAAACAGTCTTATTCCCGGGGGGAAATTGTTAGCGGCGGGTGAAACCGCTGGGCGGGCTGCTAGTTTGTAAATATAATGCATAGGAAACACCCAGACTAAACACAAATAAATGAATTAACTTAACATATATTTGTCTTGTAGGGATAGAACCCACGGCTCTCGGAAGGCAGGGGTACTATCCGCTACGCCATCGGACCAGTCTCTCAATGTCAAAAGTGATCCATTTTTCGCAATGTAACAATCAAAATTCAGCTTTGAAATACCTCTGACTGACAGTAAGGGCCAAACACTTTATAGAATGCAGCGCACACATAAGGTATAGTGCGATGCGGATTTTAGCAGGGCGACAAAATAACGCAGCTATGTGTTTCGTCATTAAACATAACAAAATCTAAACAGTAGATTCATAGAACTGATCTAAGTCTAGCTCTAATTTTTAAAACATGTTGATGTTGGGATGATGGAAGTCACGTCAAATAGGTTAAACGTTTTATTGCATCAGATCGATACAGTAGTAGTTATTTTATCATCAGTAAAGCGTGGAACCGGGATGAAAAACATGTTATTATTTCTTGCTAGATGTTATTAAAATACCTAAGTGATATGAGATAAAGCTGCAAGTTATTTATGCTGTAAGTAATCAATAAGTATTGGATATGAAGTCATTTAAACTCGTGAGAGATTACACTTTAGTCTCCCGACTGTCATGTGAGAAATTAAAATTGAAATTCTTAATGCAATGTAGGATAGTATTATCATATCACTTATTGACGTCATGAAGCGTGTAAAAAAAAGAAATTTGTATCACACAATTTCCTTTTTTTATAACAATTTTGTAATGTCCTTATAGAAAACCAACTCGGGCAAGATAAAAAAATAAAAATCAAGGCACTGCCACGGGGCTGGCCAGGTTAATCACACGGCATGTAACTTTACGCCACCACCACCTGAAAACGATATTTGTTTCAAATTGAAGTCAAGATTTTTAAAGCGTGTTGTTTACATGCGTATAATTATTCGGGCCTCCTGAACAGGAAAAACCCCTCAAAAAACCCTCTCGTCCTGTTGTCCCCGTAAGCCGTGTCCCCGTGAACGGGGACAGCGGTACTTTAATAAAAAAAAAAAAAATTAGTCCCGCTGTCCCCGTTAGCCGTGTCTCCGTGAACGGGGACAGCGGTACTTTAATAAAAAAATCAAAATTAGTCCCACTGTCCCCGTTAGCCGTGTCCCCTTGAATGGGGACAGCGGTACTTTAATAGAAATAAAAAAATTTGTCCCTTTATCCCCAATGCCATAATGACTTTCAAAAAATATACTATTAACGTGTTATTTTACTAATAGTTGTGGGTATAAATGTATACCCTCCTTACATCAAATATGTTTTATTAACAATTTTGCATCAATTACCAGGTAGGTATAGTCAATGCAAAATTTTACTAATTTTTTGCCGATTTCCATAATACTAATAATAGACCCTATTCCAGATGCACTTCTATTATTACTAAGTCTAATTTGACGTTTCTAAAGCCGTTTCCTATTCTGCATGTAACTGTCAAACTCAAATGACATGATTATAATCTCTAAAAATAACTGACAGGATTAAACTTAGCTTAAGCCGATTATTGCAATTCTAGGAGGTGCAAAATTAAGCAATTTAAATATTTAAAAGGATTAAATTTTCTAATCTTAGCGGCCACTAAAAAGGTCCCGCTTAAAAATAGTAGTGTCAAAACAAATCGAAATGGTTGCAATTTTGGAGTTTTCTGTGTGATTTTCGGTCAGATAGGAGAGTTCTAAAGTGGGATCAATTGAGTTGGGAGGTCCTAGAGTGTCACCGGGTAGGAAAGATCTAAAGTGGCACCGGATCAGAATGTTCTAGGCGGGCACCGGGTTGAAAGGTTTTAAAGTGGCACCGGGTCAGAATATTCTAGGCTGGCACCGTGTTGAAAGGTTTTAGAGTGGCACCGGGTCGGAAAGTTCTAGAGTGGTACCGAGCGAATGTTTATCTATCAATTCCATCTCATCTCTTTTTGGCGATTTTGTGGCGATTTTACACAAAAATGCACCTTAAAGCATTATTGCGTACTGCGCTCGCCAATCCATCTACCAAGCATGGTGTGTTAAGCAAATTCCCCCAAAGCCTCAACAGGGACAGTCCTGTTTCTATAGTTAAATATAAGAATTATTTTACCAAATAATAGAAAAATGCTTTTTCGTGGTGTATAAAAATTATTTGTTTTCTTGCAACACTTTAATATATTTTTAAATTTGCAACACTAAATTTTGGTAAAAATAGCATTGTCAAAATCAAATTATATTCCTGTCAAAACCTTCCCAAAAACATGGCTTTTCTGGAATAGCCACACTTAAAACCTCTAAGTTTAGGGATTTTATTTTAGTGATTTTAGCATTAGAAACTTAAAATGATTAAAACGTGGAATCGAGTCTAATATAATACTAAATATTTTTTCCTTAACTTCCGGTCTGGTTTTGCGACCGATTCATCAAGAATATAGATTCTTAGATTTGCTTAAAATAAGAATTCCTTAAGGCTTTACGATACGTGAAGTGTAGTTTTTCAAGTCAAATTGTTTAAGAAATAAAGAATTTAATCCATAAAGAATCAATATGGCATTAAAATTAAGGATTCAAACAACAATTTCAGTTGAACAGAATAACATTTTTGTTTACCCCGTTGTAGAAAAATAGTCCCAAAATGAACCTATTTTTCGCCATATTTTGCAAATTCTCTTGGAAACGGCTTATGTAATCTAGTTCATTCTAACCGACAAAAAAAGGTCTTAAAAATATCAACATTTTGAGTTGAGAGTTTTATTTTTATCGCGCATTATAAGCGTGAAAAGTATACTTTTCTTCTAAAAATCGGGCGCGAGCGCTCTCCCCCACCCTCTGTAATCACACGTGATGATAATGACACGTGAAATCTTGACGTCCCATTGTCCCCTTGGTGGTACCAGCGTAATGGGGACAACGGTACAGAAAAATATTGACGTCCCGTTGTCCCCTTGGCGGTATCTGCGTAATGGGGACAACGGTACAGAAATATAATAACGTCCCGTTGTCCCCGTAAAGGGGACATGGCCAACGGGGACAACAGTACTAAACGCAAAAAACCTGCCCAGAAGTGCTCCTACTCTAAATTAACAATCGTACTAGCCCCTAAGCTACCCTACCTAATTCTGGAAGTAAAAAAAATATGTATAGACCAAAAATTGCTACGGCTAGACACCGAGTCGATGAACGAACCAAACTATAGTATGGATACGTAAAATTAATACCTGCTGTCAGTGTAGTAAAAAGTATTAACAAATGTAAGTACTGATCATCTGAAGTTGGAATTAGGGATTCGATGTCTTTTGCCCGAGAATTCAAAATTAAAAGTTTCGTTAATAAAACATTTGTGTTTTTTTTTCTTTTTACAGCGAAAAAGCATTTCAACTCACCCAGTACCGCAAGCTGCGTCCAGCACGTCAACGCAGCCGTGTTTTTTGAGCAGCCCTATCAAGAAGTCCTTGTAATTCTGTGTCCTCTCATTGCTGTCTCCGACGAACTTCTTCCAAATCCTCGCGGCCTTTCCGTCAGCATACTGGTCCTTCACTCCCTCCGAGGGAATACCTTCCGATCGCGGGTGGAAAACTTTGTCTGCTGACATTTTGGAGAGTGCTGGCGAGAAATATAACAAATCAAAATTACCGCGCGTGGTACAATTATAGAAATTGATATTTACTTAGATATAACGAAAAAAATTATAAGGTAGAGAGTCGACAAAATTCTTTCGTCTTTACATCAACAGAAAAAAATATTCATGAGACATAAAATATGAAGAAAAATGCGCACGCAAGTAACGCAAAGTATTAAAAAGTTTCTCTGTGCTACTTTTCATCCGTGAAATATCAGTCTTATCGCAAAATTAAGAGCGTATCACTATAAATATTTCAAGTCGCGAAAAATATACGCCTGGCATGATGAAACTAAGCACTTACCTTACACACTTCTGCTCGACGACTGCGAGCGAGTAGCAAAACATCAAATTATAACGGAGTTGTAAATTCGCGTGCCTTGATTTATAAGATAGCGACTAAATTACTAAGAGCTCTGACAACGCATGAATCGGTTAAGTTGATGGTAATATAACAAACAGCATTAAACAGCTCAAACTATAACGGCCTCGTGAGAGTAGACAACTGATATCGTTCATTATTATCAATATTTCGCGGACGTCAACTACTTGTTGGGTTCTCCTAGGGCAAGGGCAAGGAAGGGCCTCCTCGTTTAAATATTTTCTACTCTAGGTTGAAAAAACACAAACTTTATTAATAGTATTAAAAATATAATTTAAAATCGACTCACCTTTACGTCAAATCACTGTCTTTTCACTTGTCACTTGCAGAAACACTCGTGGACCATGTTAGTTTGCCTGCCCTGCCAGCCTATGCCTACTTTAGATACAAACGTTTTGTCAAGTCATTGTGAAGCGGGCCGCATACATGCCCTTTTAATTATAAGGAAAATTACATGACCGCAATACAAATTTCTGTTTCAACACAATCGTCATACACGACTGTGACGTACTCATTTTTAATACATTCAGTATTTACAGGAAACCAGTTAGTTATAAAATAAATGTATGAGATAAAAGAACACGTGTTTCATTCATAGCCTATTTATAACGGCAATTCCATTATAAAGACAAGACTTCCATTATAAAAGGACAAACAAGACATGACGTAACAACTGATAGTACGAGATGATATTACCTCATATCGCTCAAATTCTTAGCAAAAGAGATTTTACGACTTTTTATCTGCATTTGGTTCATTGAATGCTCGATTGCGAATTGAAACTGGGATATCGAGAAGAAACGCAATGTATAATACAATAAGCATAAAACCGCTCTAGGTATCATCTTGTTATCTTAAATATTTGACTTCTATAACCTAAACTTATCGACATGCAGAACCAGGTTTGTGTGTTTATCAACATAAAAAAAATAAGTAGGTATTTGATTTGAACTATGCCCATATCGATTTGTTTTTTTTTTCTTATAAGTATTTTACTATAGAATGTATTTATAATAAATGAAACATCTTGATTACTTAGCTTTAATAGTTTTGTATTTCTGTAAAAATAAAATGCTTATATTTAACTGGCTACATTTAGACCATCGTCGTTAAAGTAAAAGTTAATTTATATTTTAGATACAGAGAAATATCTTGTATAGTTTACATGCTATACATACATACATAATATTCCTATGATTACCCACCAACTATTTGACCACGGGCTTTTTATCCAATATTTTATAAATAGCAATAGTAAAGGCATAACTTGCTTACAAGAATTTAATTTACATACAATATACGGGGTGTAAGGGATACTGATAGGGTGCATACAGACCATGAAACTGAACAACTTTGTCCTAGAAACATGTCAGGAAACGACAAAATAAAATCGACCTCTTATACAAAATCACAATCTGTACACGATATTATCAAACTACAGGCTACAATTTTACAAGTGAAATTCGATGTTCATTGCGTAGTCGGTTAGCCATTATGATACCAGGAGTATTAACCAGCTACGCAATGTACTAAATATTTCACCTGTAGACTTGTAGCCTGTAGATTCATAACATAGACACCTGTGACTGCATTTACTATGCGAAGTTGTTCAGTTTCATGGTCTGACTACACCCGATCAGTATTCGGAGGGCTGTCCCTTACACTCTGAACAATGTCCAAATATAAATCCTTGAATAATTTTAAACTTTAGAGGATTTAACTTGTAACTGCTTATATTTTATACATGGTTTGGAATATAATTTGCTATTCTGACCTCACAGGAGCAACCCCACATAAACCACGTACAAAATGTATTAATTATACAAAACCCACAAGCGCCCATACAGTTCTCGCGGTAATGAATTGGAAACAAAAACTCTAATGTGCATGACAACAAATAATCAAAAAAAAAATGACTGCGGCCGGGACTTGAACCTGGGACCGTGGAATGCCGTTCCACTGCATTATTACGACTGAGCTACCGGAGCGTCGACTAGTACCACCAAATTCTAGACCTTGATACTTAATACTTGTCTCAAAGCAACGACATTAGCTATATATAGCAGAAATATTCTCAAGTAAGACTTGGCTTAGTCTACCGTACCGTAGTCTACTACCGTTCTATAGTACAGTAGGAATTTGAACCATGTGATGAAGCTTTTGTTTTATATCAAAGCATTGAGATTATTGCGTTCACAGTGTTATTATTTTATTCATACATCCCGCTGAGCACAAATCTGCTCAGAGCCAAACACACTTTTTACGCACAACATTCCCCAATTTGCGGATCTATATATTTGTTGGATAACTATAAGCATTTTTTTGTAAGACATAATAACTTATGGAGATATGTTTGTCTAAACTTCATAAACAGCTGTTTCCAACAAAGAGAACCGCTGATTGCTACAACGAGCTCTAATGCGTCTCGTCCACCGATGTTTACCATATTATTTGGTAATAAAAATGAGGAGTTCGTCAACCCAACATATAACTATGTTTGGAAAAAATATACAAAAAGAAATCAAAGCAATGATACCATAAAATAAACTAACAGTATCGATAGATAACCCTTCAGTTGTTCTCACACGAGACGCGACTCGATGAAACGAGACGTAAAGATGCATTATTGCATTTAAATTTTCATCCATCAAGCATGCATAATTTCTTGCTATTCATCTTATAATTTACGCGATCAAAATGTAGAAAGTAAGACCTCGTATCGCGTGTCTATGTGAGGTAGCCCGGTAACACTCAGTAAATAATGATAGCTTTGGCAGGTGTACCTTGTAAGCATTATATTTAAATCCCGGCGCCCACGTCGGAGGCGTCGATGCCGAGCATGGCCAGGTCATCCAGCTCCTCCCTCTTGGCCTGCGCGGCGGCGGCCTCACCATTCTCCTTCACCTGCTTTTGTTTAGCAGCCTCATCTTTCTGTTTCTGAGCTTGTTGGTTCGCGTGCTTCTGTTTCTCGTTGTTCTGTTGATTATTTCTATTCTGGTTGTTACGATTCTGGTTTTTGTTGTTGTTGTACGGATTGTTTTTCTGGTTTTTATTGTTTTTGTTGTTGTTGGATCTGATTTTCGGGCTCGGGACTAAGGGGACGTGGGTGTCGTACAATTGAGGTCGCGGTGGGAAGCCTAGTGCTCCGTTCATGTCGAAGCCCATCATCATTCCGGGGGGCATTTGCGGTTGCAAGAAGGGGGGGAAGGGGGGCATGACCCCACCGAGACCCATGAAAGGCATCTGGCCGAATATGTCTTGTTGCGACATGTCAGGTTTGACTTCTGAAGGGAATATGATGTCGAGCGCGTCTTGGAAGTCCTTGGGGAGAGTTGGTGGCGGCGGTTGCGCGGCCACTCTGCAAATAAAACGAGAATTGTAATTTTCTTAGAGTGAAATATCGTAGAAGTAACAGAATATAGAAATTATAGAAGGACAAGGAAAACAGGAATGGAAGGAATTTTGGAATGGACGAATAGGTGCAACGACCAATATTTAGAGATCATAATTTATGGATAGGTAGGGCAGGACAGTACGCAGTAACCATATATAATGGCTTATTTATAGGAAAGGTGCGGGTCAAAGATCTATATGAAAAAAGGAGGAAGTGACAAAAATCTAGAGAAGGAATAATAGGCAAGAGGAGGCGGCGGACGAATATAGCAGGTATATAAAGGGCATTGTGATGTAGGTAGCAGGGGGAGAGCAGTGCCCCCGGGGGCAGCGCTCGGGGGGGCTATGCTGCCAGCAGCAGTGGTTGTTGAAGGGCTTCTTAATTAAATTAGCGCCAACGCTGCGTTCAGCGGGCTGCACGCGCGGGCGGGCTCGGCGACCCGCGTCACGCAGCGCTGCTCTTGTATTTTGCCGAATCTAACCCGCGGGCGGCCGTCCCGCACGTGCAGGTCGTGCAGCCCGCTTGACGCAGCGTTGGCGCTTAGTACTGCACCGGATAGTACGTGATCCAACAAAATGCCTCGCAATACAGTATGGACGTTTTTTGCGGCCATTTACGCTCTGCCTACCCCGCAAGGGATTAAAGGCGTGATATGTATGTAGGTATGTATACAGTATGGTAACTAGTTTATTATTATCTTCTTGATATTTAAGTTTATTTAAAAAGTTACCTATTGCTTAAGACCATTTATCTCTTATTTTTACTGTATGTAAATATGATTTTAGCTAATCATTTACGTATAATATATGTGATGAAATTTTACTAGTGACTGATACCAAAACATTTGGGACAGGCTGGTGATAAGGAACAACTTTCCCTGAGGAACATAGGTCGAAATACGAAAACAATTTGAACCTGCCATACAAATGGACTCGGTTAGCTAGTACATTTTGTACTAAAGGTATTTTTTACTTCATATTTTTATCTAAATTCCTTGGAGAAAGTTGTTTGTTATCACCATCCTGTACTCAGATTTCGCTATCGGTCATGGATTCTACTCATGATTCTGAATAACTTGATTATGAGGTCACCAGCGAAATGGCGAAAAAAAAAAAAAAAAAAAAAAAACAGCTGTTCTATACATTTTGGTTAAGTAGGTATTTCTTTTTTTATAAAACTGCTGGTTTTTTTTTCGCAATTTCGCAGGTGACCCCATAATAAAGTTGTTCAGAATCATGCTAAGATTCATCCTGTAAAGTTTGCGGGCTGAATAAAAAATAACTCTGTATACTTCTTGCATTCAATAAATTCAATCGTAAACATGGTGTAAAAAAATTAGCTGAGAATATTTTAAGGGGTGAACCAGTACGTGAAACTGAACAACTTTTCCCAAGGAATATAGGTCGAAATATAAAAAAAAAATTGGCCCTCCCTTACAAATTATCCCGGTCGGGTAACACACTAAGTATGGGAGGGTCAAATTATTTTTTCATATTTCGACCTATGTTCCTTAAGGAAAATTGTTCAGTTTCACGTACTGGTTCACCCCTTAAAATATTCTCAGCAATTTTTTTTACATATTATATAATAACTTACTGTGTGGGTATAGGCGGAGCGGGTGCGGGGGCGGGGGCGAGGGCGGCGGGCGGGGCGGGCGCGACGTACGCGGCGGGGGGCACGGTGCCGCCCAGCGCGGTGGGCAGCGCGATGGCGGGCGGCCCTATGTCCAGTTGCTGCTGTTGCTTCTCTAGCTGAGCTTTGGCTATCTTCTCTTTGAATTCTGCCACCTGTACAACAAAGTATAAATGCTTACAAACTAATTACGATGCGGTTGAAAGATATTTCTTTGTCCCAAAAATTATATACGCACATAATAACACCAACTTACACACACACATTCGCTCACACATACATACAAATTTGTCTATTTTTTCTTTATAGTTCTTATTAAGTTTGTAAGTTTTACCTACTTATATGTTTTCTTTCATTCAATATAACACACAAGTTTTTATCAAACTTTATAAGCATTACTTTGGGATGGCCCTGAAGACTAGCACAGTGTAAACCTAGTGTAAAACTAACACAGTTTTCAGTGTTCAATATAATGTAACCTTAGAAGTTTGAAATACACATACACATATCACGCCTATCATCCCTTGCGGGGTAGGCAGAGTGTAAACAGCCGCAAAAAACGGCCATTTACACCACGTCTGACAAATTTTTGAGGGTTATTCGGGATATTGTGTATCGCTATAGTGACAGGTTGTCAGTCCATCGCCTAAAATTGCAATACACACCCTCGAGTCCCTTAGTCGCCTCTTACGACACCCACGGGAAAGACATGGGGTGATGCTATTCTAAGCCGGCATCACACGGCAACTTTGAAATAAACGATTATAATTATTAATTGAACTTATTTAGTATACAACATTCACTCACTTTTTTATTCGGTCGATCAACGACACAAGTTACAATAGTTTAAGAGTCCTACTTCGCCGGAAGGAACGAAATTCAAATGAAATTCGGAAGTCATGTCAAAGAGTATATTATAGAGGTGTCACCATTTCATATAATGTTAGTCTAACTGGTACTGATACAATACTTGACGACCAATGGTAGAGCAACTGCCTGCGGCGCAAAGGTTCCGGGTTCGATTCTCGGTGGACTACTCAAAAAGTTGATATTATAACTTGGAAGGAATATTAACCTACATTATATTATAAGGACCATATTTTGAAATAAGCTGAACCATTCGCCAAGACTTAGCTGAACGCATAGTATCCATATTAATTATGAACTCTATAAACTGTACTGTCTGTTTGTTTGTTATTCTTACACTTTCAGTACATGAAAAGAATTAATCTAAAAATAAGGGCTTAATCAGTTCACAAAACACTTATCTTCATAACATCTCAAATCATATTTACAACTTTTTAGTCTTTTCTTTCTTTTCGTGTGGGACACCTAGTCGTCCAACGACCCGATGAACACTTTTTAGTTTAACGTTATTACAGAAGAAGCAAAGTCATTAAACTAAATAAAGCCAACTTATTAGTTCAGGTTTAAAAATGCAAGTGGCCAGTATCATGTTACGCACTTTGCGCGAACATATTTTTGTTTCGTTTTTGTCCATCCTGGTATTGTACATTTTTTTGCGAACTTCGACATTAAGAAACTTTTTTTGGATATTTCTTTGTCATTTTCGTCATTGCGTGCACCTTAAGCGCAACTAATACTGTTAAATTTAAATTTCAATTTTAAACGTTTATTGCATAAATCAGTATACATAGATGTAAGTTCAAAATATAAATAGCAAAAACCAATTAGCGACGGCCATTATATATTCGAGTATGATAATATATAGCGGTCGCATTCTCGCACCGTTCATTAGGTTTTGAACAATATTTGTTGACCATCAGACATACACAGAGCCGCATGCCTTAAAATTTTCAAACCTTCGAACACCTTTAACAATCTTTTTCCTTTAATCACCGACACCAGTTGAATTGCTTCTTAGTTAAAAAATATCATACATCTATTAAAGTAACTAAGAAAATTTTAAAATCGAAGGTGCTTCTAATTGTTTTTTTGACTAAGGTTTTTAATCCATTCCTATCTGGATAATCCTGTAATTTTTGGTCTTGAAATTGGTATTTTTATAAATTGGATATAAAGCCCTATACAATGTTTGGTATATTTCGGTGTTACCAACGAACCAGGGTGACCACAACCTTTAATATAATGATACTCTCGACCTTCCCGAAATTTTAACATTAGTATTGGCATTTTGTTCTGTGACACTCTAGGACTTTCCAGCTAGGTATAAGTCTAGAACCTTTCAACCCAGTGTTACCCTAGCATGAACATCTTAACCCAGTGCCACTCTAGAACCCTTCTACCCTATAACACTATATGTGTATGTATGTATGTACGTAAGTACATGTACATAATTATTATCCTTGCTTTCTTATAATTTATCCTAAAACTGTGGTTGGTGGTGACCGTATGCGCAGCGCTCCATATTTACAATTAAAAAACTGCTTTTGTGCCGCCGTGCCGCCGTCTAGTGTTGCATATAAATCGAACCTTACTACTTCATACTAATCTGCACTAACAACCACGTCATCCTATTATTTGATCGTAAATTTTTTTTTAATACCTACGTCTAATCGGTTCATATTTTGCGTTTCGTTAGATGTATCAATCAACGCAGTATTGACATTGGCAAAATTATCCATAGCGGATAGAACGCCGTTGTTGTAGATAGTTGATATATTTTACGGCAAAATTCTAGCTAAAATAATTTTTCACGGTCAAAATATCGAACAAATGTAGTGTGTGTCGCGTCTGCATCATATTCCGTTTATCTATGATCAATTCCACGTCAGTTTTGACAGCAGAGGAAACACATCAAAACAAAAACCTTTTATTCCCAAGGAAATCAGCCGGAAACAGTAAGTGTTTTGCTAAATTTCATAATAACTAAGACGTTTTGTCAAAAAATAACCGCCCGGGCGGGTTCAACGTGAAATTGCCATTAATAATCATACTAAGATCAATACAGTTCGATTAGCACTGGCGGAGGAAATCTCTTACGCCACGCTTCATCACTGAAAAATAGAGGTAACTTCAAATTTTAATTTCTCCGTAATTAAATATAAAATGAGATTTTGCGCTGCCCTGGCGTATTCCTCATATCTTGAAGATTAAAAAACAAAATTTTGTTGACAGTGATGTGCCTTAGATTATGCATAAAATGCATTCTCGTAGCTCGTTTTCACCTCACTTCATGGAAGTAGGCCCGTTAATGGTTACAAACTGATTTAAAAACTTGAAATATTACAAGAGGTGAAGCGGGCCATGAAGCTGAAACAACTTTCGCAAAAAAAAAATGATTACCTACACGAAAGTCCTTCAGCCAAAACATTTCTTTAGCATGTAGGTATAATTATTATTAATGATTCAAGCTGTGATCTGATCAGATGTTTATTTTCATGAACATCTAATTGAAATAATTTCAGCAAGCACTTTACACTTTGACTAAGACTTACTTACTTATAATAAGAATGCTAAAGAAAGACCAATTTATAATAATAAATTGAAGATATATTTGATAAGGTTAATCGTTAGTTATATTTATTTACCTTCTTTTGTATTTCAGCGTCCATTTCCTCGCGTCTCTTCTTGGTCGCTTCATCTTCTTCTTTCTTCTTGTCGTCTTCCTTTTTCTGCTCCTCCGTTTTATTTTTGCTCAGCGATTTGTAAACGGGCATTTTACCTGCAAACAAAACATTATAAAATAAATTATCAAAACCTCGATGATTTGTCAAATAATCATAACAAAATAACGGAAAGGAAATCACAATTCTTCGGCGATCTCAAAAAACTGTTTGGTAGAAAACAAGTTATAGGAATTTCTTCTTCTGCTCTTTTAATAGAATGATCCATATTTTTGTGTAAGCGTAGATAAATCGAACACTATCTGTTCCACGACTATGCCGGTCTCCCTCTCTCTCCTCCAATCGACACCCCTCTCGCTCGCACTCCAGTTCGCGCCCCCTCGCCCCGTCTCACTCGCACTCACCAATGAAGGGCATCTTCCTGATCTCCGGTTTCTTGGCGTCGGCGCGCGGCGGCGTGGTGCGAGCGCGCGACCGCCGCCTCTCGCTCGAACGCTCTCTGTGTCTCTCTCGCTCCCGTTCGCGATCCCTCTCTCTGTCTCGCTCGCGGTCGCGGTCGCGTACTTCGCGGGCGCGTGACTCGCGCTGTTCATTTTCTCTGTAAAAAAGGGATACAGAAATCAAAAATTAAATTGTTTTTATAATCACAAACACATGAAATAAATCTGAATTAAATATACATAGATTAATTATTATTCAGTAGAGGTTTTGTTTACCTGTGCTTCTCACTTTCTCGAGACCTATCAGGTGACCGGCCTTTGTCTTCAAACTTCATTCTGTAAGCAAAATACACAATTTTATTACGACCTACGAACACGAAACCCCGCGAACCACAAAGAAAAATCTGCCTTAAACAATTAGATAAAATTTAATATTTCAATAGACATGTTGTTTACAGCCTATATTCAGCTGGAAGGGAGTGCAGAAATTGACTTGACTATTACTGTAGAACCCAGTCATATACACACATACACACACATGTTCACAAGCAAACATTTAAATTTAAAATTGAACTTCTAATTCTAAGCCCTTCCAATTTTGGTTCGGGTAGGGTCTGGTGTAATACAAACAAATCGTTATGTTAGTATAACGTGAGACCAATTTGTTGTCGGTTAAAAAAATCTTTTCGTAGCAAACCTGGACTTCAAAGTATCGAGAAGCTTGCGGTCGCTGTCGTTGAGCCTGTCAGATTGGATGGACGACATCCATTCTGTCAATTTCTCGTCAGCTTCGGACTTTTTGTCCTTCTCTGAAATAGAACATATCGATAAGAGCAATATTATAAATATAAAAATAAAATTAAAACTACAATGCTTCAAAGAATTAACCTATTCAATACGCTAAACAACTTTATTTATAAGGAACATAAAAACCAAATTAGAGAAACCACATTTTCTTGAACTTATTTTGGAAGCTGTCATTTTATTGGAGAGAATAATTCAAAGCTTCCTAAACGCGCCAATTAGAAGTACCAGAACTTTGACACGACGCATTTTTTACCTTTTTCACTTAAAAAACGTACGATCGAGAGTGGCGCCATTAGTTGCCTAGTTTGCTACCCCATTATACATAAATGTTAGGAAAACATATTTTATTCCTGAAATTGATAATAATTTTGAAAAACTTACTCTTTTTCTTCTTCTTGACAGGTTCGCTATCCGAACTGCTCGAGCTCGACGAGCTGCTACTGCTGCTTCTCTTCTTCTTCTTTTTCTTGTTCTTCTCCTTCTTTTTCTTCTTTTCTTCCATCGGCGGAGGGCTGCCCTTCACCTAAATACAAATTATATATAAAATATAGTAGTTAAGTTGCCAAAAATACTTCATCATTAATTAACTTGGGGTCAGTGCAACATGTTTTATGCACAAAAGCATGCTGAAATTTTTGAAAACTTGCAAAATTTTCAAGTGCGGGCAGGATTTGAAGCTGCGAGTTTCGTCATTACAAGTGACGACGCGTCTTCCATCTGGGCTACCGTAGCTCGTTCCTTGCCCGCTATTTTTGCAATAGGATTTGGCTTAGTTTTACGACCAGCCGCCAGCCCGCTTTGGAAATGCAATCGTAGGTAGATTGATCGTCAAATCTTCAAAATCGTCAAAGCGCCTCCAGTGGACACTGGATAGCAGTATTGTTAACCGTTACCATATAATAAATTTTTGTCATCGATATTATCATACATAACACAATTTCACATTAATAATCAAGGTCTTCACTTTTTTCAGCTATCTCCTGACCAGTGACAAACAATAATACACACCTTGGTGTGGAAGCCATCTTTGTTGAATGTGATGGTGTGTGAGGTGTAGCTGGGTTTTTCTTCTGGAGGTGCTTGAGGCTTGTTCTTTGAAGACGCTCGAGCCTTTTCAAAGGATTTCTGTCGGTCCGACATCCAGTCTGTCTCCCAGTGCGGGTTTTGTTCTACGAAGTTCTGAAACAGTAGGGTCATTCAATCAATCAACTTTATTCAATAACAATAATACAACTGTGGGCGAAATAGTTACATTTTGTATTTAAAACTAAAAGAAAGGTCGATACTAATGATATAAGAGGAAACATGATGCCAAATTTAATTAACATCACCCCATCAGATGTCGTAGAAACTGAGATAGGTATTGTTTCCAGGAGTGGGCAGAAGTTTTACCTGTGAATATAATCATATTGACCTACGTCGGCCATTAATAAAAGTTCACCACCTTCTACCCGTCTCAGCTTTTAAGCCCATTTATAAGGATCATTCAGTCTAAACTTTATATCATTATTGAATATGTCGGCGTGAGCGCAAGTCCAGTAAGGCACGTAAGACTTTATAAATAATATTCTCGTTAATAAATTTACAATTTATCGCTAACTATGGTATGGTATTTGGGGTGGTATGGGATCTACCTCCTAGCGGTCCACCCCGGGCAACGGCAACACAGGCTTGCCTGTGGATAAGTCCGGCTGAACGTTCCCACCAAGCGGTGGAAGGCTCCGTAAGGGGCCGCCTGGCTCGCGACCACCATCCCACCGAAGTCTGGCGCCAAGTAGCCTAGCTGCGTTCCGTCAGTGTGTGGGAGTGCCAGTGCCTTAACAGGCTTCTTCTGGGTGAGCTCGCTCCACCTTAGACTCTGTCTCTGTCCTATGACCTAGACTAGAGTCAAGAGCAAACCCATCATTAATAATAAAAAAAAATAACTATCGCCCCGCCCAGCAGTTTCTCCCGCTGCTAACGGTTTTCCCGCGGGTAAAAGACCTTTTCCCGGCATTAATTATTCATAAACACCTTCCTGTTGAATCACTCTATTTACTAAAGAAAACAACATCAAAATCCGTTGCTTACTTTTGAAGATGTAAGCAAACATAGGGACACGGGAAGCAACTTCATTTTATACTATGTAGTAATAGTGATACCTCAGCCATTTTATCCGCTAACTTACGGTGTAGTTCTTGGAATGCGTGACAGACTTCAAATGAGCGGAGGCGCAGTGCAGGTCGCCAATGAACTGGTCGCACAGCTTGCAATACCATGCAGTCGACGGCACGAAGAATTGCAGTCCTGTGTCAGACATACAATATTTACAAGTCTAATGCCGCGTTCACACACTCGAGCTATGAGCAGGGAAACAGGAGGGGAAGAGGGCAGCGCGAGCATGTAAACAGATATCGCGCTGCTTCTTGTCATGTCGCTGCCACTTCCCGTGCTCCCTTCATTCGGATTCCAAAGCGTATGTCTTGAAAATAGACACACATTTTCATGTCTTGTAGACTTAACGAAGAAGTAGGCAAAAATTTTTGTGCTGTAGAAAGTTTTACCTTTGATAGGAGTCCTTTTAGTGGGTGCATTTGGGAAGCTGGGAAACCCTTCATTAAGACCCGTCACGGTGTGCCATGGTGCTTCCATGTGAGCTGCGGCCATTCTTTAAAGTAACAATAATTATACTGATTAGTATGTAAAAGGGTCGTTCGTCGCACACGACAAGACAACGTAAAGATCTCTAGCTCAATTTATAGGTAGTGCTGAAATTCACTTCTTCGCAAGGCTAACTTCTGGTTCACAAGACTAACTTCTGGTTCACAAGACTAACTTCTGTTTCACAAGACTAACTTCTGGTTCACAAGACTAACTTCTGGTTCACAAGACTATCCCTGGTTCACAATACTCACTTGTTATGCGCTTGAGAATGCAGATGGTTCAGGTAATCCTTAGCGGTGGGCGGGAACTCATTGCACACGCGGCACCAATGCATCTCAGGGTCGTAGTACACATAGTTGAACTTCTGGTTCGTGGACGGTGACCTAAGATATTACAGCATGTTTAGACATAGAAATCACTTGTGAAAATAGTATTATGTTAAAATAAGATTAAGTGACACAATATTGAAAAAACTATTAGAGAAAACTTGTAATCGTAAGCAATGTTGTAAGTAAATAAATAAATGAGTGTAAAAACCTCACATCACTGCACTGTTTTACGAGAATTAAATACAACATTCTTTCAAATGAAAGAAATGTCCAACAAATCACGCAGAACAAGACACACCAAGTGTTTAATACGCAATTGGATTTTTGGTTACATCATTGTACATTAAAATGTTCATATTTTATTTGTACTTAAACTGAAATTTGTTCCATATGAAACAGAAAACACACGAAAATTATAATAAAAGACAAATGGTCAATGTTTTATGATTTAATATTCTTTTTGTTTTAACACATAAATAAAATTTCACATAAAAAGAGTATAAAAGATGATGATTATGGAACCTTAATAACATCAATGTAGAATAAGTATGTACATTAAAATTAAAATCTAACAGACAGACATTATACATATCTAAGTACTACAAAGCAACATAATTTTCTTAAAAAATTACTTACTAATTGTGACCTTGTTACAAGACAAATTTTTTACATTTTTTTATTTATTTCTTGTAATTCAACATCATTAAGCCATAAAATGAATAATATTAAGAACATCATGAAGCCATAAAATTAATAATAACTTTTTTTAACATTCTTATTCATAGAAATTCATAGTAACAATTACATCAATTTTAGCTAACAATTTTATCTCAAATAACAACTTCACTATGAAGATCATACAAACAACAGAAGCCCAGTCGGAGCGAAAACGTCGTCATGTTATTAAAATATGCTTTTTGCCACCATTGTTAAATTCACTATTTCTGAAAGCAAAGCTTGAAGTTTCCTCGCAAAAGCATCTTGGCATTTCCTGGGTTTTGGGGAAATTTCATAATAAATTCAACTAAATACTCACCATAATATAATAATGTAATTTGAATAAGAATCTTGTTAAACTTAAAGTTAAATTATTAAGAAGCCAAAGATACAAACCTCAAACTGTAAGCAAATTTTTTTGATATAATTAATAGCTTTAAAAAAATATAAAACTTTTAGTTTAACAAGATCACTGTAACTCTAAATAAAAATATTTAAAAATATAGACAACACACACCTGGATTTCCGTTTAGAAGCTCTTTCAGGTGATTCATCAGTAGATAGAGGCATTTCTTGAGCTTCTTCGCCAATGATGCCGTTCAGCATGTCCACAACATTGTTGATGGTCTTCAGCTTATTTTGTATCTCCAACTAGGAACAGCGCAAGGCAAATGCAATTTATAAAATTATGTGAACTCTTAGTTGTGTCAAGCTTTCAATCAGCAAGCAAGTTGCTACACAACTGAGAACTTCAGAGCAGAATCAAATTGAAATAATTGTACAGTATTGTATAATACAAATTTATTTTCTAAATATAACCAAACCTGTAGCTTAGTATTTTCTTTCAAAAAGCGCTTAGTGTCAGGGCTGGGTGAACGTTTGGAGTCACCACGAAGCTCGTTACGCTGATCTTTCAAGGTGTCAAGCTCCTTTTTCAAGATGCCTGCTTTCTTCATATAGTCTTCACGTTGCTTGGATAATGCTGCCTTTTGATGCCGCATTTCTGACTCAATAGCAGCTGTGGAGTAGAAAACTGTATTACTTTCCTACTAGATTAAAAAAGTATAATACCACTTCCTGATAGCAACTCTTTACTTGTTCATTTTATTACAGATACAGAAATATTGATATTTTATCAGTTTCAAAGTGATATTATACTTAACCAATAATAGCAAGAAAATAATCAGTAAACCTTCAGCTATAAGGCTGGCTGAGATATTGAAAATGTAGCACATCCAAACTGGACCAGAAGCTTATGATTGTGGTGATTAATGATAATGGTGTTCCAGTTTTTCTTGCAATGGGGTACATGGTGCATAAACAGTCTTATCTAAATAGTAAACAATTGGCAGACCTGAAAATTATAGCATGAGTCCAATATTCAAGCAGGTATTATTGTATTTCAGTGTCACCTTATACTGCATGGGTAAATAATATGGTTAATAAGTTCATGCTGGTTCTCCTTTGTTAGTGAATGGTGGTCATCCTTTGAGCTGTTGCTCTTTGCTGATATTTGTTAGTTTAGTTACAAAGGAAGAAAGCAAGTGATAAAATAATCACTTGCCCATAAACTGTTTAGAAATATATCACTTTACATGCAATCGTGTGTGATCAAATATAATAAAAAGACATTAATTAACAAAACCAACACTGCAAGGACCTATCAGCATGTATTGCTGCCTGTCCTATAAATAATAATAATAATAATAATCCACTGCTTATACACTACTAACAGCATTCAATACAACACTGTAACTAACTACATCATGAAATACACAGACAATAACAGTCTAAATAGTTGATAGATCATTTCCTATTTTACATTCTTTCACTGCAGCCACAAGATACTCTAAACATGAAACAAATAGAGAAGACAAACCTTCCTTCTTGAGCTGGTCTTCAGATGAGGTCATAAAGGGAGGCGGTGGTGCAGGCGTGGGCGGCGGCGGCAGCGACATTTGGTTCCAACTACTGATGTCTGGTGGGACTGGTACTGAAGACACCGATGCAACGGGAGGGAAGTCATCGTAGATGCCAGAGTAAGATGGCTGGTAGTTTGAACCATAATTTTGGTTTGGTTGCTTAGGAAGAAAACATTAGGATAAAACATCACAACTTAGTACATTTGTATCTACATTATAAGGCACCAAGATGAATAATCTGCAGACTCATTTACTCACTGCACTTCTATAGTCCATTGTTCCAAAATCACCACGACGCGAATATGATTCTATTGCATTAGGTGCCCATTTCACTGACTTGAAAGAAAAACAGAAGTTGGTAAGAATAATACCTACCACCCTACACGAACAACGGATTTTAAAAATTTTGTGGATAAGTAATTCTATTGCAAATACCTCTTGTTGAAACGAAGGTGCTGGAGGCGGCGCGGGGTAGCCACCACCACCGCCGTCTTGAAATTGACTGTCCCACAATTCACTCGGCTCAGGCAGTTTAGAAATTTCACTCAAGATATTATCGTCAATCATATCCTTGTCGCTTTTACGCGGAGAGCGACTGGTGCGCCTATCTAGTTCCCTTCTAGGAGGGCTCCGGCTTCGGCGATTAGGTGGAGGCCGACCTCTGTTGAAATCGCGGTGATCGCGCATTCTATTTCGCGGATCCCGACTGATGTAGCCTCTCCTAGGCGGCAAATGCTCGCGAGACATTTTTTCACTTCACTCTCTACTATCTTTTTACCGAATAACACACAGATTTATTTCAAAAAAGCAAAATGAAAACACCAAAATGCGGCGGATATTCACGCTTTGTTTGACAAGTGCCAACGAACGGCCATTTTGTTGATTATTCGTTTTCTTAACTCAAAGAATATTATTCAGAATAGTACGACAGAGACATCGCTATACAAAATTAATTTTGCCTCTCTGTACTAGGAGATCAACCATACCCTTTTTTTTGTGCAAATAAAACGCAAAACGCTGGCTACGTTCCGTTCCACTTTACACTAAGTTTTGTGAAATGCTAAATAAACATGTATATTTTCTACGTGCAATGAACTGTATTCGCTCCCGGACGGAGCGCGAAAGCCACAAGATGAAAATTCAAAATGCGAGACCTGCCTGCCTTACTGGCCTGGCCGAGCTTTGGTCATGTACATATCATTTTCTTGCAAATGACAGTGGGCAAAATTGTATGGAACTTGGTCCAAGAACCTCCACTATTGAGACTTATTGGAAATGGAAGAACACACTTATCAGATTATCCGAGACAAGTATTACCGAAATCTGCACCGGGATTCTTTTTTTATAGTCACTTGAAGTTACAACAAAAATATTCTTAAAAAATTATTTTAACAGGAGCGTGATATTTATTTTGACAGATTTTATTGATATTGCGTGTCTCTCGAATGTGCCACAATGTAAACTCCATGTAACGACCTTCCACATAACGTCAAACTCCCCAAAACATTCAATTATCATGACTTTGGTTTGAAAAAAGTGGTCCAAGACCTTCCACTGTTGAGACTTATTTGAAATGGCAGTACATACTTGTCTGTGACACATTAATATTGATATTGTGTGTCAGTCGAATGTAATACAGTGTAAACTCCATAAAACGAATGTAATACAGTGTAAACTCCATAATACAAAACTCACAAAAACATTCAAATAACATAACTTTGGTTTGAAAAAACTTACACTTAGAGTGACGATAAAAATATTATAAAGTATGTACTTCCACTTTCAATAAGTCTCAACAGTGGAAGGTCTTGGACCACTTTTTTCAAACCAAAGTCATGTTATTTGAATGTTTTGGGGAGTCTGACGTTATGTGGAGTGTCGTTACATGGAATTTACATTGTGGCACATTGGAGAGATACGCAATATCAATAAAATCTGTCAAAATAAACAGCATGCTCCAGTTAAAATCATTTTTGAACAATATTTTTAAAGTAACTTCAAGTGACTATAAACAAAGAAACCCGGTGCAGATTTTGGTAATACTTGTCTTGAAAAATCTGATAAGTGTGTTCTCCCATTTCCAATTAGTCTCAACAGTGGAGGTTCTTGGACCACTTTTTTCAAACCAAAGTTATGTTATTTTAATATTTTGGGGAGTTTGACGTTATGTGGAGTGTCGTTACATGGAGTTTACATTGTTTTACATTCGATTGACTCGCAATCTCAATATTAATGTGTCACAGACAAGTATGTACTTCCATTTCCAATGTGTCTTAACAGTGGAGGTTCTTGGACCACTTTTTTCAAACCAAAGTGATGTTATTTGAATGTTTTGGGGAGTTTTATATTATGTGGAATGTCGTTTTATGGAGTTTAAACTGTATTACATTCGACTGACACGTAATATCAATATAAATGTGTCACAGACAAGTATGTACTTCCATTTCCAATAAGTCTCAACAGTGGAGGTTCTTGGACCACTTATTTTACACCAAAGTCATGTTATTTGAATGTGTTGGGGAGTTTGACGTTATGTGGAGTGTCGTTACATGGAGTTTACATTGTGGCACATTGGAAAGACACGCAATACCAATAAAATCTGTCAAAATAAATAGCACGCTCCAGTTAAAATAATTTTTAACAATATTTTTATAGTAACTTCAAGTGACTATAAACAAAGAAACCCGGTGCAGATTTTGGTAATACTTGTCTTGAAAAATCTGATAAGTGTGTTCTCCCATTTCCAATTAGTCTCAACAGTGGAGGTTCTTGGACCACTTTTTTCAAACCAAAGTTATGTTATTTTAATATTTTGGGGAGTTTGACGTTATGTGGAGTGTCGTTACATGGAGTTTACATTGTTTTACATTCGATTGACTCGCAATCTCAATATTAATGTGTCACAGACAAGTATGTACTTCCATTTCCAATGTGTCTTAACAGTGGAGGTTCTTGGACCACTTTTTTCAAACCAAAGTCATGATAATTGAATGTTTTGGGGAGTTTGACGTTATGTGGAATGTCGTTACATGGAGTTTACATTGTGGCACATTCGAGAGACACGCAATATCAATAAAATCTGTCAAAATAAATGTCACGCTCCTGTTAAAATAATTTTTTAAGAATATTTTTGTTGTAACTTCAAGTGACTATAAAAAAAGAATCCCGGTGCAGATTTCGGTAATACTTGTCTCGGATAATCTGATAAGTGTGTTCTTCCATTTCCAATAAGTCTCAATGGTGGAGGTTCTTGGACCACTTTTGCCCACTGTCCTTTTACAGTGTTGTTTTCTCGTAAATTAGAGCAGATACGGCTTTTTTGGTAGTAGCTATGTAATGTACCGCTTGTATTGTTACTGGGATTTCTTTCAGAACATTTGTACCGCTATATTTACGGAGATATACGAAAGCCCAACAACCAAATGCCATATGAGCGTTAATCGCCTTTTATTCCTCTATCTGGTATTTACAAGGTATAAAAAAGCGGTACAAATAAAGATTTGCGATTTGTAACGGCATCCATGCGATCATTTTGTTTGTAGATCAATCCTTTGCAGAGATATTGAAGCTTTTCCAATTTTGAGGTTATAAAATCATTTGGACCCTGTGACACTGTAAAATGGCGATATTTCTAAAATCTTTGCGGTACAAATGTTCTCACTACCAAAATAAGCAATCTCATCAACGGTACAAAAGGTTTGTGAAGGCAGAATCTTGAAATAAGCTGTGGACCCTAGAAAAAAATAGACACTGATTTGCTACAAAATAAACTTGTATTATATTGAGTTGAGTGTTGTGGAACGTTATTTCAATTAAGCTGAACGCCCTCTACATGACACTCGAGAATCTCTAGAAAATTTCCCATTTCCACGCATATTTTCTTTCCGCACAGACTCTACCTGATACAGTACCTACAGCACGTCTCGCTCGCCACCTATCCATCGCGGAAAGGTAAAGGCCGGTTTACATTGTCTTAGTGTTTAGTAGAGTGCTTTAGTTCAAGTTGAAAGGCAAGTTCAATTCAAGTAGAACTGTACTAAAATGTACTAAAGCAAGTAGCGTTTACACGTTTCAACTAAAGTACTACCCTAAAGCACTCTACTAAACACTAAGACAATGTAAACCGGCCTTAACGCAGTAATGGGCACTTTCGAGCCAGGTACCTACAAATTGTAACCTGGCTCTATATATTTAATATATGGTATATTTAATATACTTAGTCTATGTTCCTATGCATCCGTGAAAGCAATTTGATAAATCGTTAATTAGGTTCTATTTTTTTTGTGTTTAGTTAGATTTAAAAGTACTTATACTCGTATTTTGCGAATATTTGCCAAATTGTTGTTTAGGTACGAAGGTAGTTATAAATTCTTGATTCGTGCCACAATACATTCGTGCTTTGAAGAGCACGTTAAACAGTCGCTTTATTTCGGTTTTTTAGGAAGATAGCTGATAGCTTTGGCAAGAAAACTACTTATAAGTATCATGCCTGCGCCCGTTACAGGGTCGGCATAGGTATTTTTACAGGCATGACAAGTATGTAACTATAAAATAAAAAACAAACAACTACAGCCCTCACAGTCCACTGTTCAACAAAGGTCTCCCTTTATTAGGGGTTTGTCATACTCATACTCATCATCTAGCATTGTTATTGATCAAATTAGTAATCTAGACTAGATTGCAAGGAGATTACCCATTAAAAAGTTTGGTCATTGACATTGAGCAACGGTCTCAAGTTAAAACAAATCATGATTGCATTGCGACTGTGGAGAACGATTCGCGTTTCACTGATCATCAAGGTCGCTTCTTTGGTAGTGCAGGGTTTCTTAACCTTTTTTGCCGCTTTTGCCTTTTAGAATTTTAAACCCTCCATGGAACCTATCACAAGAGATTTACAAAAGATACTTACTTTTATTGGTAAACATCAGTTTTATTATCTAAGTCTTACACCTACATCATACATACATACATCAGCCTATTGCAGTTCATTGCTGTACGTAGGCCTCCTTTCTTACACCTAATACTACTTAAATGTGATAGATGCTGGTTAGCCTCAATCTGTACATACAATTTCATTTATAAAGTATCGCGAGCAAAGCTAGCTCAACAAACGGGCGAAGAACCTTAGAGCCGGGCTTCGACACTTATCGTGAGCAAAACGAGCTTGAAAATTCTCGGTACGAAGGGGCTAAGAGCCTTATCACTAGCCTTACCTATATGTAAATCAGCAAATCGTGGACATGTATCGCGAATGAAGTGAGCACGTCACTTGACACTTCAAATGACCCAAGGGGTCCATGGACCACTGATTCAGAAACCCTGAGGTAGGGCAACCTCTTCATTTTATTGTCATCGATGGATTATAGGTAGAGAAGCAACATTAACTTTATTAATATACTAGCTGTTACCCGCGGCGTTGCCCGCATAAGTGCCAAGTGGTGACAAAAACTATCCTATGTGCTAATCCAAACATGGATTAATACTTATTTAGAAGAGGTAGGTACCGTTTCCCTACCTGCAAGCGATTTTCAGGTCTCAAATGTAAATGTTGTTACCTTCTATAGGTATGTGTGCCAAATTCCATTACAATCGCTTCAGTAGTATTTGCGTGAAGGAGTAACAAACAAACAAACATATAAACTTTAGCATTTATAATATTAGTAGGATTGTTACGGAAAGTCTTTACTTTTGATACCTGAAACGGTACTTTTTAAATGAGTATTGTTTCATTAAAAGAAGAGGAGCAGCAATAATTACTTACCGAAAAGACTCTTGAAGAGAGAGAAAATGATAGACTCTTACAGTTGCGTTAGGTTACTTTTTGTACCAATCTGTACGAACTAGGTAGGTAGGTAGGCAGGGTAAGACCTATGAATGGATCTTGTTTTCATTTCCTTTTTAAAAAATATCATCACTGTAGACAACTCAGACTAGGGTTTTTATTAATCTGCTCGGTTGATAACTTGACTGGATACCTACCACACCATATAAGTATCTTATACTTACTAAGAGAGCACTTCTGATCCTTGGATTTTCAATTAATTTGATAAGTCATATACCTAATATGGGCAGCAAGAAGTTACACTAGCTAACACGCGTGAGCTACATAAACGTTAACCGTGTATTACAAGAAAGATAGACGCGCTTTTAAACCGTGTTTTAAGCCGCTGTCAAAATCCCTAAATCACGTCTAACTTTATTAAATTACCTACACCGTAAATAACTTATACAGGGTTATTTTTTATTCACCCCGGAAATTTTACAGGGCGATTCTACTCATGATTCTGAACAACTTTTATTATAGGATAACCTGCAAAATCGCGAAAAAAAACAGCTGCTTCATAGAAAAGTTCATGCCTACTCGAACAAAATGCATGGAACAGCTGGACTTTTCTTCGCGATTTCGCAGGTGACCCCATTATAAAAATTGTTCAGAATCATGAGTAGAATCGCCCTGTAAAATTTCCGGGGTGAATAAAAAATAACCCTGTATTATGTGCTGAGTTAAACATCATGCAAGTAGGTAAGTAAGTACTGTAAGTATCTTCATACAGCCGGCCGGTTCCTGTTTACCAATGTGTCTAGTTAGGAGGACAACATTGTTGAACAATTCTGCACAGAAATGCAAATATTCAACAAATCTAAGCCGATTTGTACAGCCACATCAACCATGGGTGTGAAACACCTAGTGAAACTTCAGCAACGCGACCAGCGGCAGAACTTACACCAGCGCTACGATTTCGGCACCTATTTCATACTTCACCCATTCTTACCTTCACCTTCGAGTCACCACTTGCATTGCCTTAGGAAGTTGAATCTGTACGGTCGTTGCACCGCGCTCAGGCAGTGTGACAGCTGCGCGACAGCAGTGCTCATTCAGAGGGATTTTGAAGGAAGCAAAACTACGTTGCCGATTCCGTAGCCCGCCATTGCCGCGCAGCCGCATCGAACGCATGCGCGGTTACTCGCGATTGCGCGCCAAACTTGAGTTCGAATTTTCAAATATAATTTTTTTATCACATAAAAGTTTTAGAAATTTTATGATATTTTTTAAATTGAGTTAGTGTAGTGCTTTACTTTTATATTTGGAGGGAAGAGTTCCACTCTGCCGAGACAATGAAGTACAAGGTAAGATAGATTTATTTACCTACCTATGGATAATCTTTTCGAACAAAAGTTAATTAATAATTTAATATTAAACAAGCAAATATAAATTTTATTTAGAAAATAGTTAGTTAAGCTCTATAATTAAAATCTATTTAAATAATTCAAATCTAGACAAGAGATTTATCTTAGCAAGTAAGCAATAGTCAACCAATTCTGACTTTACCTAATTATTTTGTCTTTATTAATATGTACTTACTTAATATAATTAGATACTGGTTGTCCGCAACCTACGTACTCTTCTCAAAATAAAAAAATAACTGTTATATTAGCAACATACTTAGGTATATGTAGTTATTTTGGTACAAATGTATTACCTACATAACTTGCTGTCTTGAAACAATTTGAGGTTTAATAAGACGGTTCACTTTTTCTCCACTTTTGTTACAAAAGTGAAAATTGATCTTGTCATACATTTCGAAAAGGTGGAAATTATTTTCACAGCATTTTGCAACTAGCTTCTACAAATTATTATGTTCATAGTCGATTGGATAGATAGGTAGGTATTTTTCTAGGTAGACTCTTTCGTGCTTGAAGACACTCTGTCAAGGCTCCCTGTGGATTGTAGTCAGTCACTGCTTACTCATTCATTTACTTATTCATTAAAAATAAATGCTCGGTGGTTATGATAGGTACTTACCTACCTGGGTGACTGAATATTATTACGTAAAAGGAATTAGGCATTAGAAAAAAAAAACAATTTAAAGTTTCGGAAATTGTGATTGAGTTTTATAACACACAATTAATCTGTTGAATAAATAAATACTCATTAAATTATTTATTATATCATTAAATTATTTATTATTTAAACAAATAAATACTACACAATAAATGATTGAGGTATATAACGCACAATAAATCGAATACGTATTTTATTTTATTTTAAAAGTATGATAATGTGAAATCGTATCAGCTATTATAGAAAAACAGATGCATAGCTGATTTGCTTTTTCTAGTTCTTTATTAGAAACCGTGACCAACATTTAAAAATAAACAAAGAAATGAGTTGTAAATATTTAAGAACCTACTTTACTTACCCGAGATCAGATGCAACTTTTCACTGCAGAGTTGGTAGGTATACGAGGTGTAAGAGATAGCCCTCCGAAAACTGAACAACTTTTCCGTAGGAATATATTTTAAGAAACTTAAAAAAATATTGCGGTCCCGTAGTGAAAGCAGTCAGCTGATCGTGATTTGTATGGAACGTCAATATATTTTTTTGTTTCTTGGCATATGTTCCTAGGGGAAAGTTGTTCAGTATCATGCTCCATACGTAGGGCTGTCTCTTACATCCCGTATACCTACCAATTCTGTAGTGAAAAGTAAGTTGCATCTTGTCTCGGGTGCTACTACTTAAATAAATATTTACAAATCAATGCTTTGTTTGTTTTTAAGTGCCCCATGGTCACGATTTCTAATAAATAACTTAAAAGAGATTAGCTATGCATCTGTTTTTCTATCATTACTGATCGATTTCACATTATTACAGTTTAAAATTAAAATAAACAAGTATATTCGAATTATTGTAGTGTGTAAGGTTAGTTAGTTAGTTACTCAATCACTATTTCCAAAACTACAAAGTGTTTTTTTAGATGCCTTTTTTCTGTTAGGTATGTCAAAATATTCAGACAGCCAGTTAGTTTATTGGATGGATGGATAGGTATATAGAAAATTATAAGTATGGTATGGGCACAGTATGGGTTACATACTTACATTGGCTCGACTCACCTGCTATTTTTTTTGCGATATTGATAAAAGTTTAAATGCGAGGGAACTATCTGAATATTACGGCTGATGTAGCGCAGTGGTTGTGCGACTGCCTGCGACGCAAAGGTTCCGGGTTCTATTCTCGATGGGGCACTCACAAAGTTTATCACATAGTTATCTTTTTGTGACTTTATTCCCAGTCTGGTTAGAACATTGCAGGCTGAACCACCTGATTGCCCGAAAGGAAGATGGTTCCGTGCTTCAAAGGGCACGTTAAACTATCGGGCCCGGTCGCTGTCTATGATTAACAGCGGTAATTACACAACCATATCAGAGGCCTACTTCTAGCAGTAGGCAGCTGAAAAACTATGACTCCGAGGTTTATCTGGTCGTTGGACGACTCGGTGTCCCACAGGAATAGAAGAAGCAGGAAAATCTGAAAATTTCTTAAAAAAATATTTTTTGCACAATTTTTCACGTTCAACCTTAGGTACTTATGTTTATCCTTACGTACCTACCATCTAAAATTCAACAACTTTACGCAGTTGAAAATGTAATAAATAAAAGTAGGTACTTACCGATTGTAATTACAACAATGGACCTTATATTGATTCTCCCACGCTTCTTTACCCACTGTAACAGTTTTAAATAAATAAACAGCAATATAAAGCGTTTTTAAATTAAAAAAATGACTTATTCATGCAAATGGCTGGATTTAAATTTCCATTAAAATACCGTAGGTATTCAAAAATCGGCTGATAATCTTAAAAATCCCGTAACATTACTTTGAAACATTTTTGTAACCGGGTTTCGTTTTATAAATACCTAAACCTAGCTAAAATAAGTACGCGATTGATAATTCTTTTTTCAATTTAACGTACAATGTGCTGCCGGTGCAGTGATGCAATTTAATCGAAAGGTCTCACGCAGACAATGTAAAGTAGATCGATTGGTGTAGTGTCTTGAAAGGCAGGTTATATTGGCAAGAAACCTAATTTATAGCAAAATTGTAATCGGTAACATAGCAGCCTATTTTCATCTCTGTAACGGTAAATCTTGCGTATTAATATACAACGTGTCACGATAAAGAGAAAAGATTTTTTTGTGAAGTGGTGCCACTATCGAGGCCGTTCACGACTACACTCGCCTTAATCAAATGTTAATATTTTTTTGCAATTATTTGGCTACGTAGCAACCTCTAAGGTTCAATCTTGCGCGATGTTCTGCGACATCCTATGAAAGCTGTAGCTGTAATTCCTTAAATTATAGTAGGTACCTTCTTCCTCTTGATTACAAACAACTTTCCTCAAGGAAAATATCTTGGAAACTTGAAATATGAAACAAAATTGACATTAAAAAATATTTATATCCTCAGTCACTGAGCTACCGCAATAGTAATATACGCAATTCTATTCTATTAATATATTATAATCTATTTTGTTCCTCTGCATAAGTTACAGTTCTTATTATTTATTCTGTGTCGTAATCACGAGTAAAGAAGTTAGGTTTGTAACTTTGCAGATATGTAGTACATTCTCTCTACTGCGTGTGTAAGAATCTGTACTCGAATTCAATCAAAGTCAAAACACCTACAATGGTCAACCACCTTAGGAAGTGATTACTAACTGTGCGACTTCCTTAGAACCCGTTTTAACGATCCCCTATTTTAGACCGACCGGGGACCGTTACAATCATCTGAGTGTGTCATTGTTCTCACTTGTCAAAAATCATCAAGATCATTGGTCATAATGTCAACAACCTCGCGTGTTTTGACAATAGGAATTAAGTACAGTTATCAAAATGTATAATGCATTGGACACAAAGTAAGTATTGGCGGCTGCGCGCCATTGGATGTGATGGTCTGATGATAATAAGTATTGTATATCAGATGACCTAGAACTGTCACTTAAGTGTTAAAGTTGGGACAAGTTTTTTGTGGCCTGCAGATTTCTTGGTGGTCTCTTGCAGATAATTGATTGTCTGCAAAATTGTCGTTATTGTATTCAAATATGGAACTGCACTTATTTAAATTGTTTTTTTTTTTTACATCTTTTGTTATTAATTTTATTACCCTTCGTTACATCGGGATTAAAAATTAGCACTCGTAGTTAAAATAAACTTTGCTCTCATGTTCACCCCATTTCAGTTCGAGGCGACTTAGGGACTTGAGGGTGTGTATTGCAATTTCAGGCGATGGGTCCTGTTACTATGGCGACACACAATTATCCAAATGACCCTCAATTAAAATGTCAGACGTGGCGTAAATGTCCGTTTCTGCGGCCGTTTACGCTCTGCCTACCCCGCTAGGGACTATTGGCTGGCGTGATATGTGGATAGATTCTTCTTTAAAATGCTTTGCTAGGCTCGAGATTTTACACAAAAGTCGTTACGCTCGTTATTCAAAATTATTTTAGGTTATTTTTATAAGACTTATCTACATATTAATGACTGTAAAGTGTTCATTTTAAATAAGTGTTTTATATTGTTTGGTGGAATGTAAAAAGAGGTTATTGATATATATCAGCAGGTAGGTCCTTTTCACAAAATTGTCATCGTACATGTAACATTGAAATTGCTTCATAAAGTTATTATTTGTCTTTTACAAGTTATTATTCAATTGTTTAATTATGTGAGTCAGTTGTGCCCAAAATACTACATCAACTCGACTCACAACTATTGTTTCGTACAATAGTGTTTAAATAACATTACTAAAGCACTTTTGGCCCTTCCGTAAACATAAAATTATGAATGAACGTACAATATTTTGGTCTCTAAAACCCTTACCTACTAATTTACGCACTTTTTCATACTTAGTATTAGTAGGCGGTTGAAAAACTCTGACACCAGGGTTCATCGGGTCGTTGAACGATTCGGTGTCCCACACGAAAAGAGAGAGTAGGTAAACTTACATTCTTGGAAAGTAATAAATTTTGAACCATTGTTATAATTGATTGGTAAACTGAAAAACTCTGACACCAGGGTTCATCGGGTCGTTGGACTCGGTGTCCCACACGAAAAGAGAGAGAGATTGATTGGTAAGTTGGTTACTTAAATCTGTGCGGAAAAAGAATAGGCGTGGGCAAAAAGTAAACTAATAATTTTTCAAACAGGTTGCTAAGACATTTCTCATACTGAGGCACAGAGGCGGCCTGAATTTCCACGCCTATTCTCTTTTCACACAGACTCTGCTTGGTACCTTTTATTCATTTATTAAACTTTATAGCACAGAAAGTACAAATGGTCACACGGCATTCTCTACCGGCCAACCAAAGGAAACAGAAACAGTCAGTCAAAGCGGATGCGATAAAAAAAAAAGAATAATAGATCATAATATGGTATCAAATATTCAACCTATGCAATATGAAATCAAAGATTTTCCTTCGAGTTAACTCATACTATCTACAGCTCATACAGAGAAAATTAAGCGAGTTACACTACACACATCCTCAAAAGTACTCGTGCATTTTATGACGCCTGAAGATAGACATTACCTTTTACGACGGTCTCATCTGTATAATTCAGAATATAACATTTAGCACATACTTACGTAGGCACACACAACGCAATCTGTGATGATGGGTGCGGTATTTTGTTGGGTGCGATTAAAATTGGCGAATTAAAGAGGAGCCCACGAGCGTCATAGATACATATTGCTTGGATAATAAAATTGGATGTGACGCAAACTCGTAGCTATTAGGTTCTATCTATTAGGTATTAGAATTACCAAAACAAAAAAACAAGACTACGAAAAAACTTTGAAAAAAAAATAATAATTGTGAAATATTTTAGTTATTTTATATTCACGAGGAGTAAATATCCTGCAAAATATGCGAGCTAACTATAAAATCTGTTGGATTTAATTTAAAAATATAACTCTATAGGTAGAGCACTGTAAGGTGCAGGTATCTACTCAACTAGGTGAAAGATATCCCGCTTTATGTTAATCTGCCGCTCTCGAGAAAATCCCGAAATTCCCACTTGGGCTCCTCTTCTATATGCAGCCTTTCTTAATACGAGTAGATGCGCAAAATGAGCTAAAAGCTAGGCTTTGTGCATTGTGGATGTATTACCAGTACGAGGAACTCTTTTAAGGGCGGGGCACACCGGCTCCGTATCCGTTCCGTATCCAGCTCTAGTCCGTAGTCACGCACGAACTTATGACGTTGTAATGTATGGGACTGTATGAGATACGGCACACCGCTTGTGTTGCGTATCCGTTACGTACCTATCCGTTCCGTGCTGCACGCAAGCGGTGTGCCGTATCTCATTCAGTCCCATACATTACAACGTCATATGTTCGTGCGTGACTACGAACGAGAGCTGGATACGGAACGGATACGAAGCCGGTCTGCCCCGCCCTTTATACTGCATATATCTTTAAATGAACTTAGCTTTTTACTACATTCTGTGACACAACGCAACTTGTGAAGGGTACGGTGCGGTGGAGGGCGTGATAAAGCTCAGCGCCCCAGATCACTTATATATAAGCAATATTATATGTCCTAAAGGACTCAGCGCAGTCTTGCAACAGGATGCAACATCATCCTTTATATTGGCATTGTGTATGTTGTATGAGGCAAAGGAACTCTCTTGACTTCTTAAATCTACAATTTAGAATAAACAAAGCTTTTAATTATTATGTTCTGTAACACAACTGAACTTAATATTGTAATGAGCGCGATGCATATGCATTAAGGCTTTATAAAAGCTTGCAATGCGGCCTTCCGTAACAGATGCGCGCTTGCAAGATCTGCTAGCACCTAAATTTATAATGTGCCTTGTAGATTTTTACGAGCCCAAAAACACTTTTGCTTTTTTGCGCCATGTGACATCGCTTTAGAATAGCATTACCCCATTTCTTTCCCGTGGCCATCGTAAGAGGCGACAAAGGGAGTCGAGGGTTATACATGTACCTGCAACTGTAGCAGTACAAAATTTTCTAAATGACCCTCAAATGTTTGTCAGACGTGGCGTGAATGTTCGTTTTTATGGCCGTTTACGCTCTGCCTACCCCGCAAGGGATATAGGCGTGATATATGTATGAATGTTTAGAAAGAACATAGATGTTTACAACTAACCAGCGGGGCGTATTACGCCATTTGAAAAGCGTCTCTGTTTTGTTTCAATAGAGTGTGAGTTTGATGGTTTTGGCTGCTCTGTATTCCGCTAACAGTTTAAAGTATAGAAAATCACAATGGTAATAGAATGTCAATTGAGTGTCAATGGCATTACAATGGCAAAAAAAGAAAGATAATCGGGGTGGTCTAATATGGGCGTGAAGCAGGGCTTGGTAAAATGAGTAACTTGAACTGCTGCCTTTAGGTATATGGCTATTGCGATAATGTGCCTACTTAGTGAAATGTTTTGACCTGCAACCTTTGAGTAGGTACACGTTGGTAATTATGTTTATACTCCACTGGATGCAGCACAGACTGTTACGTAGGTACATTACAGACGCCACTTTCTTTAATACCTTGTCGCCGCAAAGATAATCACAGCTAGAACTACAGCTAAACATGTAAGACGTATAGTAGAACTTGCGCAGACGCTGCTTCTCCCAATTTTGGATTACGCCGATACTTGTTATATAGATCTAAACGAGGATCTTCTGAATAAACTAGAGCGCCTACAGAATTTGTGCATACGCTTTATCTATGGACTGCGCAAATTCGATCACGTGTCTTCTTTTCGTGCTCAGCTGGGTTGGTTGCCGATCAGACAGCGTAGAGACTCTCACGCAGTTGCAATTGTCTAAACGTTTTAAATAATCCTATTATTCCTACCTACCTGTCTGACCGGTTCAACTTTCTTGGTTTCGATCATGATAGAAACCTGCGATCAAAATCAGACAACATTTTGAAGGCCCCAATGAGTCAGTCGGGATACTACAGGGAGTCGTTTTTAATAAAATCTATTCACACTTGGAATGCTCTGCCGCGTGAAATACGCAACTGCAGGACACTTGACGCTTTTAAAACAAAGGTACATGCACATTACCTGTCAAAAGCAAGAATTGACTTCAAATAAGTTGGTACTTATATCCTTTTGTGTAATGATGTGTATATATATGTCGGAGCGTGAGGTATTAAACCTGAGGAATGAAGTAAAGTGCACTTTTTGATGTATTTTATGGAAAGAGCATTAATTGAGTACCTATGCGTTGGCGTCGGTCGAAGCATGTAGTAGACATATTGTGTCAAGTGGTTTGGCTAAAGGCATTTTTGGGAACAGAGAATTCCGAGTCAGTGTTGTTTGAGCGATCGGGCGCAGTGCAAGGCTCAAATGACCTTTCATCGTTCCTTGGTTTTGGTACTTCGCGTCCTGATCTTGATGTTAAAATTAATTATAGCTGCTAGCCTACTATCTGATTTTCGGCCGTTACGACATCAGAAGTGGGATTGAGACCTACAAACTGTAATGTAGTGCCATAGTGATAGACTTGTGGACCTAGTGATCGTGACTAAAATGACTTTCGTGGCGAAGATACCAGTTGTAAGCGGAAATGCAGATTGCAGAGAATGCTCTTGGACCACAAATAATTCAGGCCAGTTCTTTCCATACTATTATTTTCTAGCGATTTGATGTTATTGGTTGCTGATGATTTTTATTTGCCGCGCATTAGTAATGTTGGCAATTTTCAGTTTGTGTCATAATTATTATTTTAGTAAGTACGGTAATGATTGCCACACGTTAATCTACTGAATTTGTTTATAAACGTGGACCTAAGTTGGACTGGAGACAATTTTATCGGATTTTAATTGGCATTATTGATTGATGAAAAATCACTCGATTAAATAATTATTTTGGATAATGAATTAGATTCACAAAAACATAAAGATTAATTAATTTCTTTGTCAATGGATGACGTTGTGATGATTGGAAGATGTCTCTGTAATCGGAAATTATCAAATAAAAAGAAACATGTTTTAGTTTTGTTGTGCACAGTTAGTTGCACACGCATTTTGTTTTCGTTGGCACAGTTGGTAGACCGTTACAAGGAACATGAAGGTTCAGGTTCAATTCCTGGCCTAGTCTAGAAGTATTGATTTCGTATTTTATTGTGTAAAGAAGGATTTCTGATCTTTTGCAATTATTGCATTGCATTATTGCTTACTTACTACTTGTTAATAAAGTGACGCATGTATCGTTACAGTAAAATATTATTTAGCGTGTTTTTAAACTTTTGGAAATGGATAAATCAGTCTATTTTAGAACTAAGTTTAACAAACCTTAAGTCAAACTATGGGACGGCTATATGATAACGGCGTAAAAAAAGGGTCTTTTCAAGTACCTATGAGAACCAAGGCGTTGTGTTTTGGTTTGGGAATAGCGACTGGTTCTCAATCTTTACTGCAATTGATATAAAATATTACCTGGTGCAGAAATGCATTTATGCAAAACTTTTGAAATAAAAGCTTTTGGGGTGATATAAAGATAGAGCGATTTTCGGAAGAAGAAAAGATTTTGTGTTTGTAGTTTGCAATAAACGTGATTTGAATATTAACATAGATATTGTACGAAAGGGGTATACGTACCTATTTGATTTTCATGAGTCATGTTTTTAAAACTGAACAATTTGTTGCTGGTTCAGAGTCCCGGGAATGCTAAGTACTGTACCTATTGCCAGAAGAAATTGTTCTCTACAACTTTCAGTTTGAGAATCACTCTCGCGATGGATTTTTATTTCGTTTGTGAGAAACACACTTGAGTTTTAAAACTAATGAATGGATCTAATGTGATAATAGAAACGATTGTTAAAAGTTGCATTTTGAAATGGACTTATGTTTTCATTTTAGAAGTACTGAATTGTATTATTATAGCTTTAGTAATATTGGTTTGCTTCCTTGAGCAGGAAAACGTAATCTGGCTATCTTCATATAGCTGTTATGTGCCTTGCTGGGATAGAAAGCTAAAATGCCTGAAAGTAAAGTAAGTACCCATAAAATTGCATAACTAATCAGATGATAGTAGCAGTTAAAGTTTTTGTTGCTGGCAATGATGGACGTGTTTGTCCTCCCGACCCCTCACGACTATATACTATGACTGTGATCACCGTACCTACAATTTGACTCTGACTTAAGACCTCTGCGGGAGGAGCGCGTGCCATGGTGGAGACAGTGTGGTCTCAAATTGTGGAGACAGTGTGGTCTCATGTTGTGTTGGGTCAGATATAGCCCGGGGAACTATGATCTGATCGGGTGAGTGGCCAGCTGCAGTGGCTCATTCACCATCCGCTTTGCTGATCTGTGTGATCAGATGGTGTCTTTGATGGACGCATGGATTCGTTGAGGGCATCATACTTGACCAAGTAGGTGATTACTGTGGTCATTACTGTTATGTATGATGTCGCTCCAGGTAACCGGTGTTACCAATAGGCGTGCCACAAGGTGGTGGTGTCGGCCTGAGATCCGTGGCGGGGATCTGTGACTGTGATTGACAGTGTTGAGTGACCCATGGTGGGGAAGCTCTGTGACCGTTGCGACGGTGGCCTGATGCAACAAAAGACTTTATTGCGGTACTCGTATCAATTATTGTATTGTATTCAAGTTAGAATATTGTTTTATGGGCACTTGTCTTTCAATAAGTAGTGGCGTGATTTAAGTTGTCAGAAAGCGACGAAAACGGCTGGTTCAAGTGGGTTGAAAATTTATGGTTCACACTCAACTTGTAGTCTGTCACATAATAAACCCGTAACCTTAATGTCAAAGTTGAAATAATAATGAGTTTCTGATAAATGTTATTTCTTTAGCTGTTAAGTTTGACAGCACAGTAAAAGATTGCATAGTTACTAATCATGTAAGGGTAAAAACGTATTGGATGGCTTATGAGAAGTTTTTGAAGTGCAAACGAATATGGGCCTGTTTATTTATTTAGCAAATAATAACACAAACGTGAAAAATACTTGAACGATTTGGAAACAATAGATTTGTTGTTATGAATACCAAGTCTTTATCAAACAAGTATAAGAAAGTAAGTAAGTAAGTACCTAACAAGATTGCTAACTTAGCAAGTACTTTGGATAAAGGATACTTAAAACCGCAATGAATACTGAGCTGCTTTCGGTTCTTGCAGTTTACCGAATTGGGCCAGTTCACACGTTCAAGTGAACGAAGCGAAATGTTGTGAACAACTAGATTATAGTTCAGTTCAGGAGTCTAGCTAGATTATTATGGTTTTATGAGCTGTAAGCTAGAGTATGTCTGTCAGGATAACCGAACGATACTGTGAAATGGCTAGTTGTGACCACACGAGGACGTGTGTAAGTCAGGAAGGCCGTGTCGGAGCGTGAGGTATTAAACCTGAGGAATGAAGTAAAGTGCACTTTTTGATGTATTTTATGGAAAGAGCATTAATTGAGTACCTATGCGTTGGCGTCGGTCGAAGCATGTAGTAGACATATTGTGTCAAGTGGTTTGGCTAAAGGCATTTTTGGGAACAGAGAATTCCGAGTCAGTGTTGTTTGAGCGATCGGGCGCAGTGCAAGGCTCAAATGACCTTTCATCGTTCCTTGGTTTTGGTACTTCGCGTCCTGATCTTGATGTTAAAATTAATTATAGCTGCTAGCCTACTATCTGATTTTCGGCCGTTACGACATATATATATATATATATATATATATATATATAGATGAGTATGTATTATAATATTTATGTATATATTTATATTATATTAATATACGTATATATACGGGGTGTAAGGGACGGTGTACCGAAAACTTTGCAGGCATGATCAGACCATGAAACTGAACAATTTTTTCTATGGAAGCTATGTTGGTAAACGAGAAAAATTTTTCGACCTCCCATACAAAATTCCCGATCAGCTGACTGACTTTCAAACAAAAAACTTAAAAAAAAAATTCGTTTCCCAACATAGGCTCCATAGTAAAAGTTGTTCAGTTTCATGGTCTGATCATGCCTGCAAAGTTTTCGGTACACCGTCCCTTACACCCTGTATATAAATATATGTGTATTTGTATGTAGGTTTATATTTATATCATAGTTATGTATTCTGTATTTATTGTGTTTATTCAAGTTACCTTTTCTTTCATGATTACTCTCGCACTGCTCTGTTTTTCAATACTCTCTCCTCCACCCAAAGGTTGTCTGGAAGAGATCGCTTGTAGCGATAAGGCCGCCTTTGCGCATTTTAGCAATAATTTTTCCTGATATTTTTGTTTTTATTTTGTGCATTAAAGTGTTTTTACTTACTTACTTACTAACGTATTTCAAGCTTGCGACTAAACAAATATTATTCCAAAATACATACATACATACATACATATAATCACGCCTCTTTCCCGTAGGGGTAGGCAGAGACTACATCTTTCCACTTGCTACGATCCTGACACACCTCTTTCGCTTCTTCAACATGCATCAATCTTTTCATACATGCTCGTCGGTTTAGGGTACTCTTGACCTGACCTTTCTCTAGAACGTCCCCGATCTGATCCAAGTACGTGCGTCTTGGTCTTCCCCTTCCAACGTTCCCATCCACACTCGCCATATACACCTGTTTCGTTAATCTTCTTTCATTCATTCTCTCAATGTGACCAAACCATCTCAGCATTCCTTTTTCTATACCAGTCACTATGTCATCTTTTATACCGCAACGTTCTCTAATCACGCTATTCCTTATCCTGTCACTCAATTTCACTCCTATCATACTTCTTAGCGCTCTCATTTCTACCGCATTTATTCTACTTTCATGCTTTTTCTGCCATACCCAACTTTCACTCCCATACATAAGTGTTGGAACTAACACTCCTCTATGCACAGCCAGACGTGCCTTATTAGACACTGTCTGGCTGTTCATAAAAGTATGCAACGCTCCATTCACCATGTTGCCGGCATTTACCCTCCTTTCAATGTCACTTTCACACTTTCCATCTGATGTAAACTTCGATCCCAAATATACAAACTCTTTCACTTGCTCCACCCTCTCTTCTTCTATCATAATATTACACTCCGTCATACCTTCTTCTTTTTCAAAAACCATTGACTTCGTCTTACTTACATTCACTTTCATTCCTTTCTTTTTCAAAGCCTCATTCATAATGTTTACCATCTTCTGCAACTCTTCAGCCGACGACGCAAGGATAACTTGGTCATCAGCATAGAGAAGACATTTGACGAGTAACCCATTCATTCTCAGTCCATTTTCACACTCTTTCAAATCTGTCAAACAACTATCCATGAATAGGTTGAACAGCCATGGTGACGCAACACATCCCTGTCTAACACCTTTCTCGATGTTAAACAGTTCAGTGAAGGCCCCGTTAATCCTGACACAAGCACTGGAATCCTTATATAAGGATTTCAGTGCTCGTACCAAGATGCTGCTCACCCCATGCACGGATAGTGCCGACCATAATTCATTCCTCAGAACTCTATCATAGGCCTTTTCCAGATCCACGAATGTGCAAAAGACTTTTTGGTTCTTAGCCAAATACTTTTCCGCTATGCACCGCAAGGAAAAGACCTGATCCGTACATCCCATCCCCTTTCCAAATCCCGCTTGAGCATCCCAGACTTTCTCATCAGTTTCTTTCACAACTCTTTCAATCAGTACCCTTGCATACAGTTTACCGACGACACTGAGAAGGCTTATACCGCGGTAATTTTTACAGTCTAGCTGTGACCCTTTTCCTTTGTATAATGGCACTATTACAGCCTTGCACCAATCACTTGGCACTCGACCATAAAATATAAAATACATACATACATATATCACGCTTTTATCCCTTGCGGGGTAGGCAGAGCGTTACGAGTTATCGCTACGTCTGACAAATATTTGAGCGCCGTTTTAGAAAAATTGAATATCACTATAGTGACAGGTAGTAGTATCTGATTGACCCTCAAACTTTTGTCAGACGTTTTACGGCCGTTAACGCTCTGCCTACCCCGTAGGGGATATAGGCGTGATTTATGTATGTATGTATGTGTACTCTGTAGAGTCCACATTAGGATTCTCACTGACATGTTATACAGGAACAGAACACCCAGACCGAAGAATCTGTTCAAGTATAAAGGAACTAGGCCGAAATTGTAATATGGAATAAGTCCGAAATTCTAGAATTTTGGCCAAAAACCGGAATATGACAAAATCTGCCATAATATGCCAGTGACTTCATTCTGCCATCATCCTAAACAAATCTTGGAATTCGGCCAAATACAAGTTTTTTTTTCGAAAACCCAAAAAAGTTTAGGAAGATGGCAAAACGAGGTTCTAAAGATACATTTTTCAATTGAGTGTCGTCATAACTTTTTTGTGTTTTCTTAAGAAAATGATTAACTTTCTCTCTCTCTCTCTCTCCTTGACAATGATTATTTCCACCTAATGGTTGGGTCTGCCTTTCTGGGTTTCTCTCTCCACTTCGCTTTGTTGGACGTATCTTTCTTGGTCACACACAAAAAGAATAGCTTAGCTTACAAAGGAAATAAATGATTAAGTAAAATTTCAGTCTCGTACATAATAGGTTAATACTCCTAGGATCTATTGCAAATAAAAAACTATTTCATAATTTCTTGTCTACCTAGCAGTTGGAAAGTCTACATCCCGTCTAAATAGTATTTTCTTGTACTTGTTTGTCTGATGCTAGAAATCTTTCCGCGAACCAACTATTAGTTGTTCTTCCTGTACGTTAAATACTATAATATGTCTCATGTGCGTAGGTAATCATATAGAATTCTCCTTTAGATTTTACAAAGTCATCTAGGAAAATATCTGCTTTTTTATGCTAGGAGGAACCCTTAATTACTGATAATACTATAAAGTGTACACTGTTAGTAGATAACTAAATAAGTAATGAATAAAATTGCTTTTGAATATAACTATGACAGCTAACAGTAGAATTGACTTGATTTTTATATGAGTAACACTATAATGAATTTGAAATTTTATATCTTAAAATAAGAAACTTTTATTCATAACTAAAACTTTGACGCGACATAGAACTAGTCAAAATCGAATCTACCAATTTATCATGATCATTACGTATAGCTAAAGATAGCTTGAGGCACTGGTTAAAATTGATTTGTCCTATAAGTTACTCCAGAACCTCGATTTCAATGTGCTAGCAGAAGCGGCATATCATGCTAAATTACATTTTTAATGCGTCAATTTCCGTATCTCTTATACCTACATGTGAACTACCATGCTCTATGCTAAATAAGTACACTTATTTTTAAGACAAAGCTAACTAACACTTCATGTAAATAGACTGAAGATGTTAACTGAATAATGTATGTGCCATCTTTAATGCAATCCGGTTGTAATTAATTGCTGCAATTACTGATCAAAAGGATCTATTACACTGGTTGCATTATAGTTAGACACTAATAACAACCAGTGTATGTTGATCCCTTGTGATTATGCTGCCAGTGATAATCTCTCTGTGTTGTGATTGCTAATTGGAGATGTGTTTATTGCCATACCAATCTTGCGTATAATGTTCTAAGGAAACGTGCGTTGTAGGTGGTAGTCCGTCTTGTATTAGCATAATGTAAAGTTTAGTCAGAATTCAGGGTGTGTTCTTCTTCAATCAATCAAAAGGTTTGAACAAGAACTTGTAGCGAACCGTATTGCAATGAACTATGAAGCACGCTCCGCACACAGAGTGCTGCTGAAAAGCGCATCTACTGCTGAAAAGGCGACGATGACCACGCTGCCTTCACAGTGCAAACGCGCTACATCATACTGTCATAAAAGATTAGCCAGTCAAAAGCCATAACACCTAAAACGTGGTTACAAAGTTTATCGAAGACAAAATCCATGAACTACCAGTTGGGCTGCGGTCCTCGAGCTGAACACTTCGCTCGGATGGAATTTACCTTTTCTTTCATGCCATGCAGCATTGAGCCAACTAGGAACTCCTCACAAACTAATAGATAAAAAAAAAACAGTTTTTTGTGCGCGTTTGAGTAACCCTGCGTTTGCGGACTATGCTTTTTCTATGGTTTCTTATTTGTGATTGTATTTTTCTAAAACCGATAGATCATGGTTGTTTTCCTTACGCCCTGTATAGACAGTTGGTTGTTTAACTTGTTGGGAATGTGATGATGACGGATGAGCAAGTGTTAGCATGTTAATTGCATCTGAATGTAAATGAACTTATCCGACAACCATCAGCAGCGCTTTTCCGCAAGAGATTCGAGATTACATTCGCGTGATACGGAATTTATTTTTATAGTTTTAAACATTAGATATATTTTTTTTGTGAACAATCCATAAGGTTTTCAGTGGGTTTTCTTTCTTAAACTTATCTCGTGAATATTGAAACGTCGGATAATTTTTATTTCTAATATTTAATGAATACTTAAGGTATCTACAATTTTATTATAGCGATGCTTAGCACATTTCGTAGATCTTTGCCCTTTTAACATGAATGTGGGCTCAGGTACTTGGTTTAATGTTAAATACAATATGAACTTGGTAAGTATGTACCTAAATACTAACATCGAATAAAATATTTAACTGCATAGAATGATTAAAAAAAACAAAGTTTATGAAAACTATGAAATGTAGTTTAGTTATCTACTTACGTTAATTCACTAGCTAATCTTAACTCAAACTATAACATTATGAATTAGCTTAGTTGGCACAAATATTTTTGTAGTAAGAATTCTAATAAAAACCCCAGCTAATATATGTTACCAAAATGACTACAGATAAAGAGTCTTCTAAGTCAGCCTTCTCATGATTTGCTAAAGGTGAAACATAGTGGAACAGATTAAAATTTCAGCTCTAGAACCCAAACTTGCGTTTTCAAATCCAGAACACAAATTACATAACTATCTATATTTGGATGATTTCATTCCCCATTGATACCCAGTCAGGGCTCTTGAGTGACAAGCGTGTACACTTTCCCTCCAAACAAGACAAGTCTGAACTTTAGATATACGGCGTGCTATGGCTGTGTTGTTATGTTATGTTACTACCTACGGTCACCATAGCCAGTTAGGTTACGTAAGTTCCGGTGTAAGTACCTACCTATTGCATGGGGTTTAGACAAAAGGATCATGTCAATGTTTTGTCTGAAGATATAGGTAGAACAGTACTATTTGTTATAGTATTTTCACAATGACCGGAGCTGAAATGTAGGTTACATAGACACAAACTCTGGGTATACCTACGGAGATTAAGAAACGGAATTTATCTTATTTACCCATCTTTGGTAAAATTGTCTATATGGTATAGAAAAAGTTGCTTACTATCTTACCTACTGGACATTTCCGTCAACTTAAGTGCTTTTTTAAATTTATTATTGCTGTTATTGCGATATCTATTTTCAATGGATTACCAATTTACCCAATCATACGGTCGTTAAGTATATTGAACTTGAGGTTTTTTCGGCAAGTTTCGTAGGTAGTTGCGGTCGGTATTGGAAATACCTGCGTAGAGAAACGAGGTGTTACGTCAGCAGGGTGGCCGGTAGTCACAAAGTAGAACCCAGTGGTCCACAAAACAAGTGGCGTAAGGAAGGATGGAAAGTTACAAGCTGACTGACCGAGAACTTGACACTGATTGAAAATCCGTTTTTTTTATATTAAGGATGGGTTTGCTCTTGACTCTAGTCAAGGTCATAGGATAGAGACAGAGTCTAAGATAGACCGAGCTCACCCAGAAGAAGCCTGTTCACTCTTACTTTGAAGAGATTAAGGTTGTATGCGTTTGGAAACACAGACGCAGGTAGCCGTATCTATAAATGATTGTGTTTTATAATCAAGTCTATAAGAACACTCCTCCTCTTTGTCAGTACTTACTTTACTACGATACGTTATCAGCATAATAACTACTTCTGAGTGCATGTAGCCCGTGATGCACTAGGGTCTGCAGGTCACCCCCACATATATATACCGTAGGTCACTGGTTATTTTTCGGTTCCGAAGAAAGCCCATGCTGCACATGCAGGTGCTGTGTGCACCCTATTTCTTTCCTGCGGGACTCGTAAGAGGCGACTAAGGGACTCGAGGGTGTGTATTGAAATTTTAGGCAATTACCAAGTGCTATCATTTGTCGTCTCTATTACCTAGAGTGCATAGATACTATTTTTAAATACATAATAATATCTTCCTACCTAGGTACTACATAGGTACCTATACCTGTTACACTAGATACACCCAACACCATGGTATCTGTATTACTATCAAGGGAAAGTGGTATAATCAAAGCAAGAACCATGCTCGTTTTCTCACGATACTATTGTAATAAAATATATTCACAGATAATGTCTGTGTCTCACATGGTTTTGTCATTAACCTGGTCACTTTAAATATAGTGCTGGTTATTTATGTTTGCTTTATGACAAGTTCACACACAAATAGCAAGAGAAGTAGGCAGCGCGAGTATCTAAACAGGTTACTCGCGCTGCTACTCGTCCCTTCCTGTGCTTCCCCTAGTGGCGGTTTTTCTTGCGCGAGTCAAAAGACCGGCAGCACAAGCACGAGTAGAATGTATTTGTATCTTGCTCACTCATATTGCGGCGAGAAGAATATGAGGGCAGTGAGTGAAAAGAACAATCACTCGCGTTGATGCTTCCGCGGAAGTATTTCAGGCAATATTCGCAGCAATAGACTGCAATGAGTTTTCCTACTAGGTTACTAATTATTATTTGCCTTTGAAAAGAATAAATCAATAGGTACCAAATTCTTCTTCTCCTATGGGCGCCGTGTGATTGCCGGCTTAGAATAGCATCACCCCATTTCTTACCCATGGGTGTCGTAAGAGCCGACTAAGGGACTCGAGGGATGTTTATTGCAATTTTAGGCGATGGGCTGACAACCTGTCACTATAGTGATACACAGTTATCTGATTGACCCTTAAGCTTTTGTCAGACGTGGTGTTAATATCCGTTTTACGGCCGTTAACGCTCTGCCTACCCCGTGGGGGATATAGGCGTGATTTATGTATGTATGTATGTATGTATGTGACACCAAGTCGTCCAACGACCCGCTGACCCTTGGAGTTTTTCTTGATTATTGATAAATTGAATTTATGATTATAATAATATGATTATAATTGATATTATGAATGAAAAAGTATACTTGAGACCAATTATTCCTTCCGCAGATTTATTGATAATTTTAATTAATTAGGCAAGTACTTACTTACGTCTATTCCGAACCTGACCCGAAATCCTAACCCGCAACCGGGTTAGGTTAGGAACTTGAAAAAAAATAATAATAATTGTTCCGAACGTAACCCTCACACAAACCTGACCCGATGCAGTGTTCCTAACGTTACCCTAATTTCTTTATTATAAGTCATTGAAATATTTCTAAGCAGTACCTAGAACAGTAGCTATAATTTATTATTATACATTAAACTTAACATTAATGTGGGTACTTTCGGAAACCTTTTCTAACCGCATATGTCTTTTATATGTGTACTGGAAACCTCCTCGCAGCAATACAGTATTAATAAAATTGATGGACTTACTGTTTATTTGTTTATTATTTTAAACGAAGTTTCCCGATTTTAAATAACAACCACACATCACGAAACGATAACGTAATATCGCATATTCTTAATATCGACAGTGGAAAGGCTATATCGCTTAACCGACAGTTTGATAGTGTCCGAATATCGACAATTTAAGTTTTTTGTTGGAGAAATAAAATCATATCTTTTTTTCTATAGACACTATGAAGATAAAATAAAAACTATATTTTAGAAAAAACATGTTTTCTTTATCCTTATTATTTAATTGTACGTATCATTGCAAGTTTCGGAATTAAGTGTCGCTAAAGCGATAATGACTTTATTATTTTAAAATTTATAGTCAAGCAAAAATCGCTAAACGACCAAGACATTTTACAATTACAAAATTATAGTATTTCGATTTGCAAGCGTCATGATGTTTACCCGTGATTATGACGCTTGCAACAGCGTCAAAATATCGGGAACTCGCAATATAAATAGTTCGTCGGTAAGAACCTGTTTAAATTATAACTATGAATAGTGCACTAATAAATACTTACTACTCATATTGCAACCCAGAAAACCGGCCTTATGAAGTAATATATTTTTGAATTTATTAAAATTATTGCTAATCAAGACTGTTGCTATTTATTTTTTAATCTTAAGCTTATAAACACGAAATTATTGGCAATTTTAGGCCTACCTAATTAACTTAATTTCTATATTAAGTTCTAGTCGTTAGAGTCTTAATAATTTAATAATTTAATGGTTGGTTTCCCATACATTCACTACGAAACAAACAGTATAGATTGAACTCTTAGGTAAATGCGTAGTTGAGGAGTTGCTATAAAAGTTAGTGCAGTAAAATGGAGGAAAATGTAGCAACAGTTCGCAATATCTATTTGTTGTAAGCTCATTTCATTACATTTTATTTGATTAGTTATTGTATGGTAACTGGGACAGATGCGGTGTAAGTAAATGAAGTCATATCTATGACATAATATTGAGTATTGTTGTGAATGCACATTGCATTTGCACGGCAATAACACCAGCTGTATGTGGAGCACATTTGAAAAAAAAAACATTTTTTATCTTTTCGGCGAAAGTAACTGTGTTAAAAAAAGTATGTATAAGCTGCCTAAACGTAGATACTGCGTTCCTATCAAGGAACGAACTAGCTCTTGAATCTGAACTAAACTTTTAATATAAGGTCGAGTTTTTTTAGATCAAATTTTTATCTATCTTATCTCAACAATGATCGTTGGAAAATAGTGTTCGTTCAGTTTCACAGACTGACAGACCTTCTTTAAACCAAATCAATACTTTTCCTAGCACTCTCTACGTAGCACTACATACTTAGTATACAATTCAATTGCTTCCTGTGTCTGTCCATACTACGCAACGGATTTCGATGCATTTTTTAATAGATGATTCAAGAAAAAGGTTTTTACGTACCTTTTACTGTAAGAAAACTTTATTCCTACAGGAAAATGGGTAGCAGCGGGTGAAACCACTAGGCGGGCCGCTTGTACATTCAAAAAGTTGGCAATACTGTGTTGAAGCGACGACGATGGCATTCGATGTCGACACGACACAATGCATTTGTGGTCTCCGTTTTATACGACTTGGCGTGCATTTCGCAAAATATAAGAACATAAAAACTTTTGAAATTGGTAAACAAAGAAACAAAAATAATAGTCTTGAAAGAGAATTTCGCAAAGACGAACATTAGGGTAGACTTCGGATTCCTTAATTTATTCTCTGACTCATATGCTAAGTTTAATGAAGTAGGTACCAAATCAGCATCGCATCTAGTTAACCATTTATGTAAGGAATAGACATTATTCTGGTTTTCAATACAGTTTTTAAGAATATCCGGTATTGGTAAGTTGAGTATGTGCCGAAAGTTCAAAATAAATTAATGTTACTGATGTTTTCTATTTTGCACTTTTGAGGTTTTCAAACCCTATACATACCTACAAACAAATTATTGTAAAATATCTCCTAAAGATGACGATAACAATAGTGTTTCGATCAGAATCGAATAGAATTTTGTGGTTTTCCTTGAATTATTTCGTAACGGCTTCGTAAATACTGACTTGCTTCAAAGTTTTTTTCTTTTATCATCATCATCATCATCTTGAACGACTCGAGGGTTAAGTTGTGTATTGTAATTTTAGGCGTTAGGCTGACAACCTGTCACTATAGTCATACACAGTTATCTGATTGACCCTCAAACTTCTTTTGTCAGACGTGGTGTTAATATGCGTTTTACGGTCGTTAACGCTCTGTAATGGATATATGTATATATGTATGTATGTAGAAGATAGTGATAGAACAGTACTATCGACACCATTCATAGACAGATATGTTTAATCATTTAATCCACTTGGCTAAACATTAGCAGCTTTCGGTTACCATTTGATTGATAAATTGGAACGGGTTCTTCATGCAACTTCTAAGATAAATATTTGAGTTGATCCATAATCGGGAAATCAGATTTCAGAATTTCACTGAAAAAAAATGTACTTACAAAAGTGAAATCGTTTAGTTAATCGTGATAAATCTTTTGTTACAGGTCAAGGACACTGATTCGGAGAGCCAGCACTCTGTGAGGACGCCAGACTCCAAACTAGAAGAGAAATTGTAAGTTTTTATAGGAGATTGTATTTTTCTTACTTATTAGGTGGAATTTGACTGAAATACTGAGCTGGAGTTAGTGATAAGCAATAACTTTTTAAAGAAAATGAATCGTTATATAAAAGAAATATATTATAATAAAATCTTCCTCTACTCTCCATATCAGCTGATAATCATTTTCAATCATTCACCCTTTTAGTGGTAAAAATTTTGAAAGAGCACAAATACGTGTAGTTTTTAATACAAATACAACACGTACTTGTGCTCTTTCAAAATGTTATATAGTACTTAAACTTTTTAATCGTAGCACAAATTTAAACTAATAAATCGAAGATAAAGATAAAAATACTGAAAATTTAGTAACCTACTTTGGAGTTCATTCAACTTTTGACCTAATAATTTACCGTGTAGAAACTGAAGAAATATGTTGATTGCCAGTTAAATTTGTTTTCAATCATTGCAACCTTGAATTAGGTGCGAATTGATAGGTTTTTGCAATTATGGAGTCTTTATTCTCTAGTTTCTATTAATCATTGCAAATTCTATTATTTGGATGAATCAAATATCATGCTTCGTTTATCTGTGGTATTCTTGGTGCTACTTCTCGGCATTCAACAATGAATAGGAAAGAGACCAAGCCTATTTGATGTAACCTGCGTGAAGCGTTGCTAAATATTCATTAAACAAACCATCAATAGAGATCAACTTAAACTGGTATAAGTAGATATTAATTGATATTGTATGATCTTTTACCTACATGAAGAGCTTCCTATAGTATCTGCCTATTTGAATCAAAATTACAAAATACAATTTATTATTCTTCTCACAAAGGTAATGAATAAATTTACGAGTAACAATTACAAGCGACTGCTTGTATGTAATAATTTAAATAGACGGACACAGGAAGAACTAAAAACGTAAAGACCCGAGATAAACAACTGTTTTACTTATATTAAGAAATTATTTATATAAATATTTGGTTATACTCACAAGGGGTTAACACTTTACCATAAGATTACTATAAGTTTAGCATCATCAGCTTTACTTACAGGAAGTGTAAACCGGTAATATTTTGCCATATAGCAGTTACATAAGCATAATTAGCGGTGCAAAGAGGTGAGGTGTGATTGAGGAGAAAATTCCAAATGAAAATTATGCGCTGGCAATACATTTTCAATGGTAGAGTCATGGATAGATTTAAAAAAAATGTTTTCACAAAATCTAATAGAGAGCTACAGCGAGTGAAAGCGAGAGGGTTTTCGGAAGTTACTCCAGTCGATTACCTAGGTACTGTAAAAAGTAGTTTTAGAACCTGTGAAACTTTTTGTGAACAGCAGGTACATACAAATATAACGCCCTGCGGATTAGGCTGAGCGTAAACTGCCGTAAAAAACGAACATTTATGCCACCCTGACATAGATTTGAGGGTCACTCAGAAAAGTTGGTATCGCTATATGTATATGTCTCATCTGTTTGAGCGACAAGTCATACTCCTAATTATTCATTTTACACGCGCTAGCATTCTGTTAATTCTAGTAGCAATTCCTTGAACATGGGAGAAACACGCAATTACGATATGAAACAAGTTCACAGACAATGGAAAAACAAAAAAAACTTATCGCAGTATGTTTCCGTCAGGGTTCCGCATAAGGGAAAATAGTCCCTATTGGCACTAAATTGGGTTGCATACCTACAGGGCCCTGGTTCTAATTATATACATAACTGAAATTCAGTTGCCACTCTGGTTTTCTATACACTTCAACCTGTTTGTGGAATACAAAACGACTAAAACCATCTAACAGACACGCTATCGAAACACAACTGAGATAAATTTAAAATAGCGGAATACAGGCCCAGTACAGTTGTTGAAAAAGCTGGATGTTGCAAAAACAAAATACATGTCTTATACTCTCTCGGTTGGATACCTCTTTATTTCATCTTACTAGCAGCCCGCCCAGCGGTTTCACCCGCCGCCAACAATTTCCCCCCGCGAATAAGACAGTTTAATATAGCCTATGTTCATCAGGGATAATGTAGGATTCAAAAAATCTTGACTTCAATTTGAAACAAATATCGTTTTCAGATGGTGGTGGCGTAAAGTTACATGCCGTGTGATTAACCTGGCCAGCCCCATGGCAGTGCCTATGTGCCCGAGCCGGTTTTCTATTAGGTGATACCAAAATTGTAATAAAATAAAAATGTGTAATACAAATTTCTTTTTTTAGAATGACGGATCATGACGTCAATAAGTGATAATACGGATAGTAGATAGTACATTGAATAAAGAATTTCAATTTCAATTAACGGTAAAAGAATTTTTTAAATCGGTCCAGTAGTTTCGGAGCTTATTCAATTCAAACGAACAATAAATAAAATCCTGTTTCTAATATTAGTGTAGATTATATAATTAAGTGCCGTGTGATGCCGGCTTAGAATAGCATCACCCGATTTCTTGCCCGTGGGAGTCGTAAGAAGCGTCTAAGGGACTCGAGGGTGTGTATTGCAATTTAAGGCGAAGGGCTGACAACCTGTCACTATGGTGATATTCAATTTTCCGGATGACCCTCAAATGTTTGTCAGACGTGGCGTAAATGTCCGTTCTATGCGGCCGTTTACGCTCTGTCTACCCCGCAAGGGATTATAGGCGTGATATGTGTATGTGTATGTATGTATATAATTATTACTTTAGTGTGATGCCGGCTAAGAATAGCGTCACCCGATTTCTTTCCCGTGGGAGTCGTAGGAGGCAACTAAGGGACTTGAGGGTGTGTATTGCAATTTTAGGCGTTGGGCTGACAACTTGTCACTATGGCGATACACAATTTTCCGAATTACCCTCAAACATATGTCAGACGTGGCGTAAATGTCCGTTTTTGCGGCCGTTTACGCTCTGCCTACCCCGCAAGGGATAATAGGCGTGATATGTGTATGTATGTATTATTTTAATGTAGATTTTTTTAATGCATTATTTAATGTTTTTTGTCGTCTTTTTATACCGAGTAAGGGACAGCCCTTCGAATACTGATAGGGTGCATGAAACATAAAACTGGACAACTTTCCCCCAGAATAATATGTCAGGAAACGCCAAAAAAATGACCTTCCATACAAAATCACAATCAGCTGACTGCATTCACTAAGGGAAGTCAGTTTTTTTACGTTTCCTGAAATATGTTCCTAGGGGAAAGTTGTTCAGTTTCATGGTTTACATGTACTCAATCAGTATTCGGAGGGCTATCCCTGACACTCTTTAATACAGTAATGATTAAATGTTATCATTACACTGGTACGAATAATGTGGCGTAGTTTGCACATTTTTAAATGAAAAAGTAGTTATTGTGGCATAACTATAATAGTTAGACATATGGTATCGCGGTCATTTTTATAGATATTGATGTCCTCTATAAAACTGTAGTACATCACTTTGCTCTATTGTCAATAATTTCCACAGTGTACGCGATATAAGATATTTTTTCGGTACATTTTTCACACGTTGGGTTACATTATCGAAATTTTCACGCGGATCCCTATTTTTTTCTCGTATAAAATATAGCCTATGTTCATCAGGAATAATGTAGGATTCTAATGGTGAAAGAATTTTTAAAATCGGGCCAGTAGTTTCGGAGCCTATTCGTTGCAAACAAACAAACAAACAAACAAACAAACAAACAATCAAATCTTTCCTCTTTATAATATAAGTGTAGATGAATCAATATTAATATTGGCCCTTTGGTATTTAGGTATCTACCATAGGGTGGCAAAAGCAGTCCATCCAGATCCAAACTATTCCTATTCTCTATGACCTTTATGGACAATTAGTATCATAATATACATTCCCATCCGCTAAATAAGAGGTGTTAACTGTTGTCACAGACTAAATAAGCATACCTATCATATAAAGTGCTTGTGATATACGAAAAGAAAAAACAATTTCAAACAAAACATGTAACTATTATCAATGTTACTCAATAAGATTATTCAATCGATGCTAATCAACGAAAATAATAGCTAGTATGGAACCCGGTAGTTTTTTAAACACGCGATTAGAATGGATCTTGTGTTGTAGCTGAAGCACGTGAGGCATAGCAGTTTTCCTTGTAGATAAGTAGAGTATGTGCGTTTTCATAGAACGAGAAAGAAAAAGTTATTACAAGTAAGGGGCCGCTGAAGTCTATATGAATGCGTTAAATTGAAAGGTTTTGCCAGGCCTATTAAAATGGGAACATGCCTGAACTCTCAATGGTAGAATACTTACATACATACATACATATATCGCGCCTATATCCCTTGCTGAGAAGGCAAGGCAGAGCGTAAACGATCGTATAAAACGGACATTCACGCCACGTCTGACAATTATTTAAGGGTCATTTGAGAATTATCTATCACCATAGTGACAGATTGTCAGCCCATCGCCTAAAATTGCAATACACATTGTAGCATTCTGCTACAATTACTACCATTTTTCTAAATATTTCCTGAAATCCATTTTATTTTATCAATTTGTTTGTTTACTTTCTTGATGTTATGTCAACCTCTCAAAGTTGACGGCTGTCTATACATCATAGAGCCGCGTAGCTTTCTACTAAAAAGTTATTATACATTGATCTACCTCTTCGTATTTTCTGACCTCCTGGTACTTGTATCTAAATTTACTACGCCTGGCACTCTCCCTCTCCCTCTCCCTCCGGAGGAACTGAGGTCCCGAGCCCTCCAGCGTGCCTCGGAGCCATCCTCATAACCACCTCATCATCAAGCTAACATGAGATGCCAACAGATCTCCATGGACAGCGACGACTGGCCACTGACAAGTTCCATGATCTCAAAATGACGGCTGACGAGGTCGACGATCGTCGAAGATTCTAGAACCGAAGAGGATGACGATCGAAATGAAGAGCGCGATCGTCATCGAAGCTTCTGGAAATGAACATGACTATCGAAATGAAGACTGTGACAGTCAGCGTCAGACGAGGGTATAAAAGCCACGTCAAGCAGCTAGGGGGGGAGTTTTTGTCTGGACTCTAAGTTGTGATCTCGAAGACTCCCAGTATAGTCTCTCACTGTGTAACCACTGTAACAGTCTATTTTAGTCTTAAAAGTCTCCCCTCAAGCGCCTACGCCTCGTCGGGTTGAAGATACAGCTGCTGCGAAGACGCTCCTCGCGCTGGACGCGCCGCCGTTACCTTCTGTGTGAGTGGCCAGGTTATAATTTTGGTTTTCGTATCAGGAGGTGGTTATCTGTTAATTCTTTAATAAAGCCTTATCGTTTACGTTCCCTCTTTTACTCCCTCGGCCCCTCACTTAGCGTGCGGGCGCGAGGCTTGCTAGGGTGCCTACACACAGGACACTCTACCCACACTTACTCACTCACGCCCTCCGGGGTCACAGGCACTCGTGTTCGCGAGACCACTCTACAAATACTTAGCTATAAGTATTCACCTGCGGTTACCTTGGCTCCCTGAGCGCCGGTGCCTCTCGGAGCCTAGATAACACGACAGTTTGGCGCCCACGTGTTAGGAACCCTCTCTAAATTCAAAAATAACGCTTCTTCTAGCGTAAACCATTTCGGCCCTCCTCATTCGGTCCTCTCCCTCTTTCCCTCTCAAAATTTTAAAACAACTTAACTTAGTAGCCTAAATAATATACTTTGGCCCTCCTCTCTTGGCCCTCTTAGCCCTCTCTACCCTCCAGCTTAAGACCTTACTTGAATTATAGACTTAACAATAATCTTATACTAGCCTAAACTTTACTTTACTACCTTATCATTTTTCTTCTATTTTTACTTTATTAACCTTTCTTTCTCAATTATTTTCCTACTACTTTATTACTAAAAGAAAATGAGGCCAATAAAATACACACTACTTAACAAACCTGAGCTCGAGTACGAAATAAAGCTAAGATTAGGTGACCCAGCTGATACGGTCGTGGCTCTCAAGAGGCAGATTCTTGGGCTCATTGAGTCCAACCCTGAATACGTAGTCGACTCACCAGTCTCCCTCGCACAAGATATAGCGGAAACAAACGCTACCCTAGCTTTTCTAGAACCTAAAATTACTCAAATCGCCGAAGGGGTGACTCGGCTTATCCCTAAGGTGGAGACCTATATTAATCATATTTTTCATCGTATAGAACGAATGGACCCGGACACTGACCCCTCTTTAAATGATGACCTTAAAAATTTAAAAAACAAATTCGCGGACCTCGAAAAAATCTTTCTGTCGGCCATACCATCATCCCCTGACCCAGACTCTGAACAGCAAACACAAGACCAGCACACTCAGGCAGAACACAACCAGGAAACACGAGACCAACATACCCAAGAGGAGCACGATCAGGAGCAATACGTTGAGATATTTAGCACACCGCAGTACTCCCACCCGCAAATTCCTCCCCCTTTAGGACAACAACTCGATAAAAGCCTTCAGGAATAAAAAAAAATTAACTTTTCCGGGAAAACTTGTCCCCGGTCCTTTATCCAAAATGTGGAGGAATTTCGCGTATCCAGGAGAATAGATCCACAGTCACTTATGAGCAGAATCTTTGACATCTTTACTGACTCAGCTCTACATTGGCTTAGGTTTAAAACAAACATGAACCCTAATTACACATGGAAACAACTCTGTGCCGACCTAATCAACGATTTCGGAGGCCATGACTTTGACTACAAATTTCTAGAATCTATTAGAAACAGAACTCAAGGTCTGTCTGAGCCAATTATCATTTATGTGTCGATAATGTCAGGCATGTTCAATAAGCTTTCTAAACCATTATCAAGCGAAGGAAAGCTAGAAATAATAATGAGGAACATAAGGCCCTGCTACTCTAACTTCATAGCACACATGAACATACTGACACTAGAACAACTCATAACTGCCTGCCAACAGTATGAGAAAGTAATCGATAAAAATAAGAACTTTAAGGAACCACTCTCAGATCCACTCGCTGCAGAATTCAACTACAAACCTCTCGGGCCTCCCACACCATCCTCTAGTAAAACAGGCTATATGCATAGACCTAACCCCAACCAAAACAATCCTAAAGCCTCCTACACACCATCACCATTCAAGCCTTCATACTTAAGGCAAATCAACACGATCAACAGCAGACACAACTCCAACTTATTTTGTGTTCGGTGCCGAATTAACGGTCACTCCTTAGTAACATGTACTCAACCCCGCTTTCCAATTTGCTTCAAGTGTGGCCTAAAGGATTTCAAAACCCCGAAATGCCCTAAATGCAGAAGTAACCCCTCCCCAAAAAACTAGAAAAGCGCGACTTAGATAAGCCAAAATTTAACGCTGAGGATTGGAAGAACTGGTTACAGAATATCCGCTTATTCCACACGTGTTACAGAATTACTTCAATTCTATACGATGAGGAAAAAGACCATGAGCGCCCTTTCCTCCACTTCACTATAAACAACATAGCCTTTTCTGGTCTCCTAGATAGCGGCAGTTCTTTAACAATCCTCGGGAATAACTCCCACCTAAAATTCATAAATCTCGGCTACTCGTTATCTAAGTTGCGGACGATAACAGTATCTTCAGCCAGTGGCCACACAGCAACTTCACTAGGCTTTATTGACTTACCTTTTACATTTAATAATGAAACTCAAATTCTGCGAGCATTCGTGTTCCCTAACATTAGGCCCTCTATAATACTAGGTGTCGACTTCTGGAAGAAGTTTAATCTTATCCCTAAACTGCTTTCTTTAGCTTTCAACTTCAATACAACTTCCTGCAACACAATTACAGAAAATAAAAAAATACACCCTTATGAATGCTTATCCTCTGATCAAAAACTAATAGCTGATGATATAATTAATAGATTTAAGAAAATATCCTTCGAAGAGAAAGGCGAACTAGGCCGCACACACCTTATAACCCATAGAATTGACACTGGCGACACTCTTCCCATCAAACAACGCTGCTATAGGCTCTCACCTGAAAAACAAAAGGCACTTATCAATGAGGTTGATAAGATGCTATCTTGGAAGGTAATCGAAAAATGCGAAAGCCCCTGGCTGTCACCCGTTCTCATCACCCCCAAGAAGAACGGAGAGTGGCGATTTTGCGTAGACAGTAGAAAACTTAATTCCGTAACTAGGCGCGATGCTTACAGCCTTCCATTCATCAACGAAATCCTGGACCACTTAAAAAACGCTAAATTTCTTTCTAGCATAGACATCGCTAAAGCATTCTGGGAAATACCACTCAACGAAGCAGATAGAGATAAAACCGCCTTTTACGTACCAGGCCGAGGCATGTTCAGATTTGTGGTTATGCCTTTCGGGCTAACTAACGCTCCAGCTACACAGCAAAGACTAATGGACATGTTATTCACCCCCGACTTTGACAACAAAGTCTTCTGTTACTTAGACGATATCATCATCATCAGTTCAACATTTGAGGAACTAACCTTTGCACGTCTGACCATAAACTTCGAAAAGAGTGTATTTTTCAGGGGTCAACTAAAATACCTCGGATACATAGTTGATGAGCACGGTCTCCGTGCCGACCCCGATAAAATACGCGCTATCTTAGATTTCCCAGTTCCCACTTCGCGCAAAGAAGTTCGAAAGTTCATTGGTACCTGCAGCTGGTTTCGCAGATTTGTTCCAAACTTCAGCACTATCGCTTCACCGATTAATAAATTAACTACTTCCGGCAAAAATGCTCCCAAATTCAACTGGACAAGCGAAGCCAATTCCGCGTTTCTTAAACTAAAGGAACTTCTCGTTACAACACCAATCCTTGCTTGCCCGGACTTTAACAGCCCCTTTTCCGTCCACTGCGACGCATCTAATTTCGGCATAGGGGCCATGCTAACCCAAACCCAAGGCGATAAGGAGGTTGTCATAGCTTACATGAGTAGGGCACTTAACAAACACGAACAGAACTACTCTACCACAGAACGCGAGACTCTAGCAGTCATCACGGCCCTTGAACACTGGAGATGCTACATTGACAACGGCAAACAGTTTACAGTCTACACGGACCACGCGGCTTTAAAATGGTTTCTTAATCTCTCCAACCCATCCGGGAGACTTGCCCGATGGGCTATACGCCTTTCATCATTTAACTTTATATTAAAACACAAGAAAGGTAAGGATAACCTTGTACCTGACTTGCTCTCTCGAACTCCGAAACCTGCCAGCACTCTCACTCACATCGCCCCTATCTCAGGACCTATCCCTGACACAGAGCTCGAGCAGTACAATAGACTCGTCCAGTGCTGCCGTAGCAACCCCGACTCATACCCAAACTACATGATCAGTGATGACAAACTATTTCGCCACATCACTTCACCATTCAGTATACAAGATGACTTCTCATGGAAAGAGGTTCCACCCCCTCCAGATAGAGAAAATCTAATAAGAAACTGCCACGGCTCAGCCTCCGAGCCACACCTAGGTGTCTTCAAAACATTTAAGAAGCTATCTTTAACACATTACTGGCCAGGTATGTTTAAAGACATAACCAAACTTATCTCACATTGTGAACGTTGCCAGGCCTACAAATATTCTAATCACTCCCCTTACGGCCCTATGGGCAAACCAAGAATCTGCTCCAGGCCTTTCCAATGCATATCTCTCGATCTGATAGGCCCTTTACCCATGTCGAGACGTCGCAACCAGCACTAAGTACTGCCTTCTTTCTCCACTTAAACGCGCTCTAGCATCAAACATCATAAGTAACCTCGAAAACTTTGTGTTTCTCGTCCACGGCATCCCACAGACCATAATCATGGACAACGGTCCTCAATTCCGGTCTAGGGAGTTCAATAACCTAATAACAAAGTACAAAATACCCTTCCCGTCCTACTCACCTCACTACTGCCCACAAGTAAACCCCACAGAGCGATATAACAGAACCATCATAACAGCACTAGCATCACTAGTAAACGAAGATCACCGCTCTTGGGACATTCATTTACCAATTATTCAGAATGCCATGAATAATTCAGTCAACGCCGTAACGGGATTCACCCCATCTTTCCTAGTGTACGGACGAGAAATCGTCACATGTGGTTCTCTCTACACACCTACACACAATCTGGACGAAATAACTCTGCTACCTCGCGACATATACGCGAATAACGTAGGCCTGCTGGCCAACATATTCGATAGGGTCCAGACGTCACTTTACATAGCCCACACTAGGAACGCTGCTCGGTACGACTTGAAACATCCTTTCAAGGAATTTAATGTTGGCGAATTCGTCTGGCGGAAAAACTACGCCCTTAGTAACGCAGGCTCATACTTTTCAGCTAAACTCGCCCCAAGGTATATCAAATGCAGAGTGATACAAAAGATATCGCCACTCGTTTACCTCTTGGAGGACCCAAACGGTGTAAGAGCCAAATGGCACGTTAAAGACTTTAAAGTCTAAACTGAGTTAAGGCATTTCACTCTTTTCTTTGTAAATATTTCCTTTTATACCTCATCACCCTCATGGCATCGCTATTTCGGCCAAAGCGAAGCCAACCCTTTAACTTAGGCTCATAAGCCAGTCAAAGCCTTTCGGTTCTACTACAAAATCCCTAGCTGAATTTCTTCGGACTACTTCATTGGGCTCTTAGTCCAGGAACCTGACTCTAAAACCTCCACTACTCTAAAGGGCTCTCTTTATACCCTTTCTCCTAAAAGACTCTTACTAAATGGGTCTATTGTAATGTTCCTTACCTGTTGGGTTATCTCTATCCCCACTCGAGCTAAGGTTCATACCTCTTCGTGCGGATTGTGACACGTAATATAAGCCTACACTACTACACTCTACACGTGCGGCTAGTGACACGCTAAATAAGCCTTAACACTACCATGTGGGTTTTAAGCTGGAGCGGATGACAACTCCTAAAACAAGCCTTGCGTCATTAACTGAGGTATACTCAGAGAGCAGCAGCCAGCATACCTTGGAGTAGGAGCCATTGAATGTGAGCCCTACCCCAAACCTTGGATGTATGAATGAATGGTGAAGCCTGAAAGTAAATTTATGCTAGGTAAGGTAGCTGCTCATAACCTCAAAATTTTTGTTACAGCAAAAATTTTCTCGGGGTCGCGGGGGAAATGTAGCATTCTGCTACAATTACTACCATTTTTCTAAATATTTCCTGAAATCCATTTTATTTTATCAATTTGTTTGTTTACTTTCTTGATGTTATGTCAACCTCTCAAAGTTGACGGCTGTCTATACATCATAGAGCCGCGTAGCTTTCTACTAAAAAGTTATTATACATTGATCTACCTCTTCGTATTTTCTGACCTCCTGGTACTTGTATCTAAATTTACTACGCCTGGCACTCTCCCTCTCCCTCTCCCTCCGGAGGAACTGAGGTCCCGAGCCCTCCAGCGTGCCTCGGAGCCATCCTCATAACCACCTCATCATCAAGCTAACATGAGATGCCAACAGATCTCCATGGACAGCGACGACTGGCCACTGACAAGTTCCATGATCTCAAAATGACGGCTGACGAGGTCGACGATCGTCGAAGATTCTAGAACCGAAGAGGATGACGATCGAAATGAAGAGCGCGATCGTCATCGAAGCTTCTGGAAATGAACATGACTATCGAAATGAAGACTGTGACAGTCAGCGTCAGACGAGGGTATAAAAGCCACGTCAAGCAGCTAGGGGGGGAGTTTTTGTCTGGACTCTAAGTTGTGATCTCGAAGACTCCCAGTATAGTCTCTCACTGTGTAACCACTGTAACAGTCTATTTTAGTCTTAAAAGTCTCCCCTCAAGCGCCTACGCCTCGTCGGGTTGAAGATACAGCTGCTGCGAAGACGCTCCTCGCGCTGGACGCGCCGCCGTTACCTTCTGTGTGAGTGGCCAGGTTATAATTTTGGTTTTCGTATCAGGAGGTGGTTATCTGTTAATTCTTTAATAAAGCCTTATCGTTTACGTTCCCTCTTTTACTCCCTCGGCCCCTCACTTAGCGTGCGGGCGCGAGGCTTGCTAGGGTGCCTACACACAGAACACTCTACCCACACTTACTCACTCACGCCCTCCGGGGTCACAGGCACTCGTGTTCGCGAGACCACTCTACAAATACTTAGCTATAAGTATTCACCTGCGGTTACCTTGGCTCCCTGAGCGCCGGTGCCTCTCGGAGCCTAGATAACACGACAACATGTAACCCTCGAGTCACTTAGTCGCCTCTTACGACACCTACGGGAAAGAAATGGGGTGATGCTATTTTAAGTCGGCATCACAAGGCATACCATTTCCGGCATTACCTTCTTCTTCTTCTTTTTCGTGTGGGATATCGAGTCTACCAACGACCCGATGCACCAGATATCCTTTAAATTAGTAATACGAGTTATCATTTACCATGTGGCTAGTTCAGAATAGTTTCCTCGCGATCGCAATTTCTAGTAAGTATTTACTAAAATGAGCTAGTTGTAAAGCTTGATCTGTGGATGGTGGAGATGACTCTATTATAGTTGGTTGAAAGATAGACTAGATAGATAGACCATTTAAGTCAACACTACTGCGTAGATTCATAGTAACATTAAAATCATAATACCTATATTACCTATACCTCATGAATCTTTGACTCCTACGCTTAATGTAGATGCGAGAGTAAGCTGATTACCTAAAATATAGGTAACAGGGCTAAATCTACCGATTAGAAAGTCTGTTAAATTTTGTGTTAGAACTGACAGTAATCCTGACTGAATAGGACTGTTGGAAACATGAGAATGGGTAGGTACTTTGTGCGTTACTGTCTCGCATTGAAATTGGCATAAGTACACGATTAACGGTAAAAAATAAGATCAACGAACTGCAAAAAGTTTTGCAGCTCCAATTTATCTCACGTATCGTTATTTCGGCATCACACATTTGCAAAGGGCAAGTCATTTCGGGCCCCGACCTTTTCAATTTAGCATATTGGTGGGATGACTGGGCACAGGTGATGAGGGTTGACAACACTTGTCGAAGGGCCGAAGGAATCAGCATATTATGCACCTACAATACGGGTGTGAAGAAATTAGCATAACGAGCAAAAAGTTTATTGTGGCTTCTTGCTGTGTTGGTCGTGAGTAGGGTCTAACCTAAATTATTGCTCTATTGTAAGAGGGTGCTCTCTAATTACACGAAGAAAACGGTTTAAAATTGAAATAATATTCTCAGCATCACCTGTAAACAGATCGCCAACGAGATACTGACCCCAAAAGTTAGTAATTAAACTTGGATTCTCCTTCTTTATTATTTTAGAAGCATTATACTCCACAAATATTAAAAGATTTAGAAATTTTAACTCATTTACGGTGGCCACAAACAAAAACTTCTATTAAACCAAAGTTCTTTTTACTCATATCATAAATGTCGGGCTACTGGGGTACCAGTACCCCAGACCAGACCTCCCTCTTTATGGGATCACCTCATTACCTACTATTTAGGTAAGTTAAAAACTTTTTACAATAGTTCCACTAATACATTTTTGAATTAAACTATACTAAAATTAAATAAAACTACTTTATTAAATACTTAATTTAAAAATATATTAGTGGAACTAGTGTAAAAAGCTTTTCTTTAGGTACCTAGAATATATAGTTCCATCTAAAATCACAACAAAAAGTGTAACACACTTATTAATATTTATTTTAAAAACTTTACTGTGTTTTGGTATCCAATATTGCCTTGTACCTTAAACAAATGGATAAGTATTGCATTGAGCCGACTTGGCAAAAGATGAAACAAGTTTCATATCAAATGGCTCTTGGGAACATAACATAAATACTTACTTCCTAACACAACTAGTTACCATTGTTAACAATAATTAAAACTATGCATGAGCAATTAATTTTTCTATTTAGTTTTATCTGTTCATATATAAAATCTTGTTACATAATTTACGTAAGTGTTTTATTTTTATTTTAGCTGTATGTGTCGTTTTCATTGATGTATAATCAAAATAAATTGATGGGTTTCTATTCTGTCATTTCTGTTCATATAGTTGCCTTGTATTTCTCGTTTGATCTAGATAATACAGTTATTTGTAAAACTGCCTTAATAATATTCTTAGATACAAGTAAGGAGCTATAAAATTAGGTTCTTTAGTGCGAATTTTTGGGGTGGTATGGGATCTACCTCCTAGCGGTCCACACCGGGCAACGGCAACACAGGCTTGCCTGTGGATAAGTCCGGCTGAACGATCCCACCAAGCGGTGGAAGGCTCCGTAAGGAGCCGCCTGGCTCGCGACCACCATCCCACCGAAGTCTGGCGCCAAGTAGCTTGCTGCGTTCCGTCAGTGTGTGGGATGCCAGTTCCTTAACAGGCTTCTTCTGGGTGAGCTCGCTCCATCTTAGACTCTGTCTCTGTCCTATGACCTAGACTAGAGTCAAGAGCAAACCCATCAATAAAAAAAAAAAAAAAGAATGCGTAAACTCCATTGAAAGTGAACGCACATTGTATGTCAGTTTGCAAGAAAGTACACGTTCTTATAAAGTCGTCTACATTTGTGACAAACTACAAACAATTGTGCGAGCTATTTGACATAACTGGGGTAACATACACTCGCTAATTTGGTGTTTTTATATAGTCTAGTGGGATGTTTGGTACAATTTGACTCATAATCATAATCAATCAAAATCTTGCGTGCGTATTTATTGTATAACAAATCTGAGACATGACTACGAGTATATTATAATTGTAAAACACCGTTATGGAATTTTCAACTGTTGTTTAATTACGAACGTCATAATCATAAAAAATACTTTTGATGTTAGCAGTAAATAAGAGTTCTAAGTTTTAAATCTAACATCTAATAATATTACACTGTATTTGTCATCCTTATTTTCGATCCTATAACTAAGACTTGGTGCAGCATTTGTGTATATATTTTTGGGATTTTTATACCTATAGAACTCTTTTTACCGAATGCAAGTACTTCAAATGAAATCGAAAGTTAATCTTCACGCACCACAAACTGTAGTAAAATCTATGAAAGTGGTTGTTCTGTCAAGTTTGAAGCAGAAAGAAAATTATAGAGTAGGACTATATAGAGTAGGTTTTATCAAAAACTGAGTCACCACAGGCCTAAAAATATTCAAACACGGTGTCATGATCATGAACCAAAGTTCAGTGCAAAGTTTAATGCATCTTTTAGAATTATTATAATAATAGGTTTTATTTCATATAAACTTCTTAATTTATGGTGAAACCAAAATCATGTCACAGTGAGCTTGGAACGCAAATGGCAGGATGTTTTAACAACGAGAGTAACAATGCAAACCAAATAAACAAAACATTCTGACGTAAAAATCCTTGCGGTAGGTATTATAATTTATCCATGCCATTTCCGGAGTAGTTCTTCAGGCCAGTTAACATGTATCGCACAAAATGTGTTCCAACATATTACCAAAAAATTATATGCCACGATGGGTTAAAAGATTACAATCAGTTACCGTCATCTATATGAAATGAAAAATGTTACTTTCGCATGTTGCAACAAGTTGGCAAAAATATACATTACATTATACTCATTATTAATATAGAGACTCAGAGAGTTAGGCAGTAGTACCTAGCTACCCACTTAAATGTTTTGAATAAGTATATAAAACTTACGTAGGTACGTGCGAGTGCGAACGTTACTATTAATTTGAACAATAAATAAAGTTTTTTTCTCATACAAGTGACTGTTTTTTTGTCTTTATGAGAAATTAATGTATTTAAACCTGTTCTTTTACCGTAAACTGAATATGTGACTTTTACTTCGAGTCAATAACTTGTACAACAGACGTTTTAATCTTCTGATACATGGTAAGATACAGACACAAATTAAGCAGACCTCTCGCTTGCAAGGTACAAGAATAGGAAATAAACGTGCGTGCGACGTCTGATGATGTGATGATTAATTCCATCGTTAATGAGCAATTAAGTGATAAATATTCGATTGTGGATAGGAAACCAGCGAAAAAACACCATGATCGATTTGTTTGTTAACGTTTGATGCCGGCTTAGAATAGCATCACCTCATTTCTTTCCCGTGGGAGTATTGCAATTTGAGACGATGGTTTGTGAACCTGTCACTATGACGATTCACAGCTTTCCGAATTACCCTCAAATATTTGTCAGTAGTGGCGCAAATGTCCGTTTTTTGCAGCCGTTTACGCTCTGCCTACCCCGCAAGGGATAAAAGGCGTGATATGTGTATGTATCGATTTGTTTATCGTCAGATAATTAGTAAGATAGGTCGCTGTGTCTGGCGTTTTCACTATAATTTCGCCTGTCCTGACTCTTATGTTCCCCATTTTGGGAACTACCACCGGCATGCACTGGGTAGATCCAGTTCGATCCGTTCTTCTCCTAAGCCAAGTCACCCCAAGGGCACGATCAAGCTAGTTGTATGAACATAAGTGTTAGTACATAAATGTTGTTATAAAATTTAATAATTTTACTGACAATTATTGCTTATGCAACCACTTGCAAATCTTTTCCTTTTTGTCTCTATTTTATGTAAAGGTTGCCTGGAAGAGATCCAAACAGATAATACGCTTTGGTAAAATATCTAAAGTGACATACTTTTAAAATAAATGAGAGATGAAAAAAAATATTATTTTTAACCTGCAAAATTTTTAGGCGCGGGCAAGATTTGAACCTGCGACTTTCGCCATTACTAGTGGCGACGGCTCTTCCATCTAGGCTACCGCAGCTCGTCCCTTGCCTGCGAATTTTGCAAGTGTATCTTAATGCCAGTAATGCGTAGCCCCAAAATTATATACCATCTTATTTAAAAAATTATGTATTAAAGATATGTCCACAAAGAAATATGAACCATTAGCTCGGGTCTGACACCTGTCAACAGGGCCTATAAAATATCTCCAATATAATCGTTAATAGCGTTCGTAAGCCAGCATGCCATATTAAAATGCAATAAATAATAAGGGATACGAGTACAACGTAGAGAATTACTCTATCACCCGCAATGTCCTAAGTTTAGCTGTCGATTCGAATAATAAATCACGAACATTATTCAAGCTTCAACTTGAGACAGTTCTAGGCACACGCTAAGTGCTATGTCTTTTCAATTAATTTATATAATATTAGTATAGTATAGTATATCACGCCTATATAGGATAGGGATATCCCTTACGGGGTAGGCAGAGCATAAACGACCGAAAAAACGGTCACTTACGCCACGTCTGACAGACATTTGAGGGTCATTCAGATAATTTTGTATCACTATAGTGATAGGTTGTCAGCCCATCGCCTAAATTGCAAAACACATGGAACCCTCGAGTCCCTTAGTCGCCTCATACGACACCCACGGGAATGAAATGGGGTGATGCTATTCTAAGCCGGCATCACACGGCAATATATAATATTAGACAGTGGAAATTCTCTTTTTGCGCTATTGCAAGCTAGTTTTGACCACTAGTTAATTCTGTGCAATCTTAAAGTTAAAATCAAGTCAGAAACCTAGAAAATCTATTCCAGTCGAAAAGTATGTTAATTTTTGAAATGAGTAGGTCGGCGAAGTTGGCCCTTGGTAACCTGTTCTGTAATAAGTAAAAAACTGAGCCTCCCACCTTTTGCTGCACAACTGGAATTTTGTGTTCACGTTTTGGTATTTTACAGAGATGAAGTGTACAACAAAGGCATTTAATTATTATAATACTGAAACAAAATACTTAAAAGCCGCTTATTTTTCCTATCGAGTATGAACGCACGGTCGTTTCTTGGTTAGAGTGTCGGCACGTTACGCCGAAAGTAGTTTATTTTAAATCCCTCTCATGTTTAATGTTTTAGTTTCTGTTTGACTTTTACCTCCCCGCTGGTTTCCTAGCCCTACGGTGCTTTTGGCCGACGGCTTTCTTCCCGAATGATGAGTGTCGCTGTGACCTTCGCCGTATCGTCTCGTCTCAAAGGGCTTTCTTTACAATGAACAAAGAGTACACTAATAAGTCTTTTGTTTCAATCTGCATAATCAAAGCCTTAATTTGTATAATATGAATGTTAATACGATACTGGGAAACGATGAGACGTGATGACAATACATTGTATATAAAATTATGATTCACGAAAGCCCTTTGTCTGTATTTTGTTCATACTTCTTATATTTTTATAGAGTATTGCGGAAGAAGTATGAAAGATCTAAACTAAAAGTTGTCTTAACATAAATATACAATACATTTTGTTTTCCGTATCACAATGTTATGAAGCAGTTATCTAAACTACCTACCTATTATATAAGCCAACTAACCTACTAAGTCAAAGGTGATCGGGAGACGAGTCATGAAAGAATCGATTCGATGGAACTAGCTCTCTCCAGCGGTCTTCTGACGTATCTACCAAAGTAGGAACCAAGTAGCTTATACAAGGTGGGCCGAACAGTGATGTCCAAAGACAAAATTTTGATGTCTTACACTGAGTGGTATCCAAATCATGTAATCCCATGTACTTATGTTCCGCGATTTCGTGCAGTTTTCGAGTTATTTGACTTGTGGTATGGGAAAATTTTTACTGGCAGGCAATGTACCTTTTTTTTACTTCCGAGGTAGGGTTTTTCCAGTGGTTGTTCTTGTAGCATACCTAATCTTCAAGATAGGTACATTTTTGCAAACAATAATGACTACCCAAGTTTTTCCCCTACAACTTTAAAAGTTGAATACATTGGATGCTACAAGAAATCGCGAAACATACATGATATTGATTCGGATACCCCTCAGTATAAAGCATTCAAATGTTGTCTGTGGACGTCACTATTCGGGCAAGCCTGCATACCGCAGACCTCTACTAGCTTCTAGTTGGGCATGTACAGTAGGTATCCTAAACTGAAATGTTTCTATAAATATATGTTGGTTATTGCCACGGATGTGTCAGATATCTATCCCTGTCTATATTTTACTTCATACAGGAATTTCCGTCAAATTTATATTAAGCGGAATTATCTGACACGACAATCCTCGTAAATACCGATATAATAACAAGATGGAGATGCATTGTGACCCCGAACCAAGGCGGTTTTTTGTCAAGGAAGCTTAAATGTACCGTGAAGTGTCGTAAATAGCAAGACAATAAATCGAAGGCATTGGACGTTTTAAAATTATTAAGAGAGATGTTTCGCATGATTGGAAAGTTTGTGATCCTTGAGCTGAGTAAAGGCTGCAAGAATATATAGGTATCCATCAATCACTTAAGGTTAATACTTTTGACACAGGTTGTGTATAAAAGATGATTTTCATAATAATTTACATATACCTAATGCCCGAAAGCAATTCCAATTTCCTTTATTTAAAAATGAGGAAGTATTGCACAATTCATTCAGAATCAGATGAAAAATCTACATATAAATAAACCACGCATCCGTGGATCCGCACTTTATGATTTGTTGTTTTAATGAGATATAAATACCTATTATTCAGTAACTAAATATTTTATTCAGAAACAATAAAAATATTTCACACGGTCGGTTTCTTAGTCATGTGATGTTACGAATGCCAACTTGTAATGCAATAAAACCAAAACAGTCACAAAGACACACGAAGATCGCACAAGTTCTGCGAAGTTTGAAAAAGTAAAGAGCTTTTTGTAGTTATGGTGTTCTTGACCCCGATATAGCGTTATATCACTGACATGCCTGGTGATTTGCTTATAAAAGTAATGTTTAGTTTCGCTTTCTGAGAAACATGTACAACGATAAACACGAAGAGTCAGATGCAGGTAGGTCATATATTCTGTTACGTTATTAAGGTTAATCATTAGACTAGTGGCGCCCGCTAACAGGAAAAAAATCCTAGCTGAACATGCTGGTCATCCAGAAATCTAATTTTGAATTAACGACAATAACTAGCTGCAAAGATCATTTTAGAATCAGAAAAACCTTGTTAAAATTTTGTAATGTACGTGTATGCCGATATTGCTGTTTTGTTATAGTTTAATAGGTTACGAAAGTTTCATCTCATAGGCACCGTTTTCTAAACCTGCGGCTTTGTCAGAACTATGATGCTTGTAGTTATCTATCTAGTTATGTCCATATTATTTGCATGTCATATTCATACCATGAAACACAATGTAAAAAAGTGGCCTCTTTTAGAATTATTGGCATACATAAGTTAAGCGCACCATTTAACAAAGTATATCAATTATAAATAAAGTTATTGTCGTTAATACATAATTTAGTTTCCTAATCAATTGCGTATTCAAGCAGTGTTTTTTTTCTGACCGGCGCTAGTGTCGCTGACGTTACCCCTTAAGCTCTATGAGTTTTGACGCATGTATCAAGTACCTTTATCTGATGTATTTTTATTCTTGACTAGGAAGGTATACGTGCGGTTAGGCCACACTGTGTGTAAGACACCATTGCAAATAATTATTCCTTCCTGTTGTCATATGTGACTTTAGAATTTTATTTTCAATCGTATAGGTAGGCGGGTACCAGGATAAGAGCCGATTGTAAATTTATTCATATTTTTGCTTAAGTCACGGATGGTCACCAATACATGTGCGTTGATGTCTTTAGTTCTACAAGCGTCGCTGCTAGTCATAAATGAAGGGTGTAATTAGTAAATCGCTTTTCGAAACCGAAAATACTTACTAAACAAAATAAGATTTTTTAAGTAGCCTACTTAATCATAGAAAGTTGATTATAGTTTTCGTTTAATAGGTTAGGTGTTGAAAAGTAAACAAGCTACAAAAGGTAAAAAACATAGAAAGTGACTTCAGAAAATATTTTCTGTACATACATACATCACCCAATTGCAGTCCACTGCTGGACGTAGGTCTCCCTCAGGGTACGCAATAGGGCACGTTCTCTCGTTTTCGCCATCCAGTCGCTACCAGCCGCCTGATTCTGTTTTGTGTTATCGAAAGCATATTATTAACTATAGATCTCTTTCTTTTTCTTCAAAGAGAAGGAAAAGAGTAGAAGAAGTACAGATCAGCATTCTGTATGAACACCTGTGGACAGCGGTGACACAAGCTACAATCTTACTACAATTTATTCATCCAAACAATCTACGAACGTACATACAATGGATAATATGGAAATGATGTCACACAAAGCGCAGTATGAAATGAGATAAAGATGACGTTACTATGTCAACACGTTCTGTGACTTCATTGTCGTAAAGCTGGCGTGAACAATTTGCGTTTCGTTATAGTTTGATATGTTACGAAAGTCTCGTCTCATAGTCAACCTTTTTCAAACTTGCGGCTTTGTCGGAAATTTGATTCATGTAGCCTTTCCACATTGCATATTTGCCGACATGGAAGCAATTTGACAGCAAATAGCTAGGTACTATGAATTTGGGCCGCACAAGGTGCATAAAATATGACAGCTACGATGGAAAATCATAGACCTCATATTCATATCTATGCCATTGATACATAGAAAAACCATAACGTTACCTCGGTTTTGTAACTGTTGATCGGTATCGGCATTTAACTATTTAGACGACGCTAATATATGACCAGAAAAAAACGGCCAAGGGCGAGTTAGACTCGCCCACCGAGGGTGCCTTATCATGCATATCAGGACATTTCATATGATACCCCACTTGAACTAAAGCCCTCAATTTTAAAACTTAACTTTCGCTCTCTAAAAAATATGACTGAAAAATAACTGTTTTTCCTAATTTTATACTTCAAAATGATGCAACTTGCTAAGTTCCACGGGAAGTTCCCTATGAATTTTGATTCCTTTGAGAGCCGTTTCTTTTTTACCGTTAAGTTAAAATCTAGATTTTTTTTTTGCAATTACACGTGACGTGCACTTGAGTATATGGTTTTACGTGTTCTCGAGACAAAGGGTCGTGACAGACGGATGAACGGACAGACGGACAACAAAGCGATCCTGTAAGTTTTCTGTATTTTTTTTCTTTTTCGTGTACGGAAACCCTAATAGACCAATGGTACTTATCTTGTCAAATTTTACAGAACTGATCTTTTAAATTTGTCAAGATAAGTGCCAACAAGATAAGACCATAAATTCATGTAATGAATAATACAGGTGACATTAAGTAGGTGCTGATTTTTCTAGTTTAGCTACGTAACATTGGTTCGAACAAGTGTTCTACAGTACACCGATTACGTTCTAGATGCAAAAAGTATTTGCTTTAAAGAATTTGTGTTATTTATGTTTTTTAATCATATTACACTACATTTAAAATAGTAACTACTTTCGTATTTGTATAATTTGTAAAGGAGAAATTCCCGCAGGACCATTTGAGTATAACTATTGAAAATATATAAAGCTCTATAGTGTGTGGAATCTTGGATAATAAAACACCTGCTTTGGTTTGTTTAAAAAAAGATAAGTACCTGTCCTTATGAACTATCTAAAAGAATATATGTAATGTTCTCATACCTCAACATAAAAAACATTATTTAAATTTAAAAAATACTTAACATGTCGTGGGAAATCGATAGTGATGAATAGATTATCTAAAGGAGACAGGCAGGATATACAATAGATAGAAGTTTACATAAAACCATGCATTTAATTTCCTTTGTCTTATTATAAATATAAGTCACAAAATCAATACTGGTAAGTACCTTTATTATTATAACTTGCTTTGTATAATTTTATTGGTTCCTGTCACACATTCACTAGAACCGTTTACAATCACAAGGGTTTCTTACATAATAAAGATATTTGTTTTTGTATAACAATGCGACATACAAACATTATGGATATAAAATTGATAAAATTTAAAGATGAGTACAAGACGAATGTCTGGTTCACCAAAAAAGTTTTCTGTTTTTCGCGTAACTTTCGAATTCAAATAAACTTACAGCTTGAAGTTGATATTGAAGTCTCTATAATTTTAACTTTATTTGTTTGATGTGATTCCGGACAGCACTATTGAGCAATATTCGTAACTATGCTTAAAAATTATGCCCAGCTAAACTTGGTATGTATCGACATACTTAATTACGACTTCAAAACAACTTCCGCATCTAAAGCATCTATTTCACAGTGTAATATTAGCGAATGCTCTGCAACAATCAATTAGCAGGGAAAGTGACAGACATCCTTATTAGGGTGCCATTACACTTAGCCCACGACTACGGCCGGGGGGACCACGCGGCGTGACCTTCCCGCGTATGGTATAAGCGGACAAACTAAAACTAACCAATCGAGTATATGTACATTAGGAACATAGGTACAAAGCACACTTGGCAAACTGTCGCAGTTTTGACAAATTATATGAACAATTTACTCGGAATGTATTTAGAATTTCTGATTCAAACAATCCGAAATCTAAACGAAACTGGAATCTGCGCCTGTTGTACAATTATTAGTACAAACAGTAATAATTTTTTGCATAACACGTTAGATGATTCAGAAGGGCTACAACCCCATAATCTTAACTCTGCTTGAATTCTCATCACGTACCTACACTACACACTCATAAAGTTTATTGACTTCTTACTTACGCCGCACCATGCCAATCTGTCTCCACAATCTCCAAAACAACGCAAGGTAAGGTAATTTGAATATCATTTTTAAAAAAGTTTTTAAATTCTTATGCCACAAAAGACATTCATTTTGCACATGTCCAAAAGCTAGGTGATTTATCGCGGGCGCTTACGATTTATGCCATCGAGTAGTGGAAAGCCGCGGACGTGAGGCGAGTTGATTGCCGACCGCTGACCGCCCGCGGCCGAGTTCCGCCGTGGCAATGAACCTGCATCGCACGTGCGCGGTGCGATACCGTTGTCCTGCCTATGTGATAGGGTCTTAATTTTATTTTCTTTATCAACAAAATCTTATCACGACTTTGATAGAATAAGCTCAGTATTCTATAGATTAGGAATGGATAATTAAGATGGTTACTCGATGCCTCAAAATATCCTTTATGAAACATAAAGATTTACCTATCTAGTCTTTTAAAATTTTCATTGCCTGTCAATCTGTTAATCCGTCTCTCATGATGACTCTTTATCTCGGGAACGCGTTGAGATATCGGGATATAATGACTCCATAATACTCGGTATTATGTATAATACATAAGGTCTGCAGCCGCTTATAGTGAGTAGTAAATAAATCAAGCTTCTAACTTAACGTTACAAAAGATACAGCCGTTGATGCTGTAAAAAACGCATGTTTTTGACCCTCATAAGGGAATCAAAAGGGTACTTCCCATTGACCTCTTGAATTGATCTATTTTACAACTGTTATTTGGCAAGTAGGTAGCTTCGTTTGAAGTAAAAGTTAAAAAATATATATATATATTTTCATAAATATGCTTTTTTTTCTTTTTTTTTTTGTTTGCTCTTGACTCTAGTCTAGGTCATAGGACAGAGACAGAGTGTCTTATTGTAGAGAGAAAAAGAAAATTTTGTGGTCTATCTTTGATATGAATGGGCTTATGTGCATGTTACGGAAACTTGGGTGAGAAATTCCGACTCACACTTGGCTACTTTTTATTAATTTAGGTACCTTCTCATAAAACTAACACACCATGTTCATTTTATATACAGCTCAGATTTTCCTTAAACAATTAACCTAGGACTAGGATCACTTAATTTGCACTTTTAAATAGACTGGCCTGTGGTACGACTTTCGCACATTCACACTAGTTAGTCATTACAACACAGCGCCAGTGGAAAGCGGTCTAGACAATACGTTGGCCCAAGCACAGACACATGACCAGACCACAATGTGTGCGGTTATGCAAATCTGTGCATTGTCAGATTTAGCCAGAATACGATTGTGACAATCAGCGATCTGGATTTCACCGGAATAAGGCAAATTTACACCGCGAAATGACTGAATCTTTAAATTTATGTCGCTGATTATAGCGTGTTGTTTTGATATATTTAAAATTTACCTCATAGCACCAACACTTTTAAAATTACACAATTTTACAAAATAATTTTGATTAAGTATGCAAACTGTGTGGTGCCGACTTAGCATCATCTGAATTCTACCCGTGGGTGTCAAAAAAGCGACCAAGGGAAAAATTCGTCTACGGTCATTGTAACATTTCGCACTGCGATTGCCAGCCTGCCAAGCGTGATGAGTATGGCAATGCCCATGTCCAGCAGTGGGCTGTTGTGGCGTTAATGTTAAAATGTTAAGGAGACGAGAGAGAGAAAAGAGAGCTCGTTTTGAAGGCTAAAGATCCATTTTGTGTTGCTGAATCACTAGTGTTAGTTATTTAGTACAAAAAACAGTTAAGAATCGAGTTTAGAACTGAAGCTCTACTAGAATATAAAAGAATGTACGGCTAACGGAAGTTAACTAATGACAAAGCTCATTGTATCGGCAGATTAGGGCAAATTACCTATACATAGCCTGACCATTCCACATGATACAAAGGATCAAAAGAACAGTAAAAATCACAACAGTACCTCGAAACACGGTCATGTATAAGAACAGCATGCAAACATTGGTGGTCAGGTCAGTTTTGTGTGCTTTGGTTCTCGTTTAAATGTTAATTCGGGTATTGTTTAAAACTGGCATTGTCAAAAAGTTCGTAATACTACCCTGAATACATGAGTTGAGTGTTTATTTTGAACTGTAGTCAACTTCATCACATCGTTTTTGTATTTCTGGTAATAAATGACTATGAAAGATTAGAAAAGTGATATTACAATAATGTCCACAAGATCCACCAGATACGAATACGTGGACTCGAGGGTTACATGTTTATTGCAATTTTAGGCGCTGGGCTGACAACCTGTCACTATGGAGAAAAAAAAACTGAATGACCCTCAAATATTTGTCACACGACGCGTACGCAACGAATATAGGCGTGATATACTCGTATGTAGAACATAGAAAGCGATGAAAGTGAAAGGCTTCGACAAACGTATCTGAATCAAGTAAAAAGATCGCGCTGAAGACGGGCCAGGTCAAGAGTACCTTAAACCGATGAAGATGTAAGCAAAAATGTATACTCTTGTAAATGCATCATCAAATGTATTGAAGTTGTGATTGCATGCGTGCAAAAGCATTGAATGTCATAATTGCATCAGCAGCCAACCGATGCCGTACGTAATGCAGGCCGAGCCTACGTAAGTAATTTGATCACAGAGCAATAGGTAGAGATTGAAAGCAAACTAGTTAAAACGAATACACGTTAGTTAAATAGCCGTTGAAAACACTAATAAAAAAAATTGCCTTGTGATGCCGGCTTAGAATAGCATCATACCATTTCTTTCCCGTGGGAGTCGTAAAAGGCGACTAAGGGACTCGAGGGTGTGTATTGCAATTTTAGGCGATGGGCTGACAACCTCTCAGTATGGCGATACACATAATTTTTAGAATGATCCTCAAATATTTATCAGACGTGGCATAAACATCCGTTTCCGCGCCGCCAAGGGTTTATAGGTATGTATAATAATATTTTTAGCTGAAATATAAATGACATCATATTCAAGGTTTACAAAAATTCGTCACTATCCTGCCTTCAGTCGCGGAATTTTCGATAGTTTCGGTAGTCACTGAAATTTCGAAGGAGATCTATTCATCGATTAGCATAATCTGGTTTAGTTAGATACTTGAAGTTCCATTTAATTTTGTTATATAGCTCTACTTATAATATTATCTTTAGCGAGATAAATGATGGTTCCTTTTATATCAAGTGTAGGTACAAGTATTTTCACACGTTTATTAGCTTCATTGTTTAGAATCTATTTAATGTTATCAATCAAGGATCATGTTATTAAAACCAGATCTGAGTTAGCGGATTTTCCTTAGCATGAATGGGAAGCTACTTTATTCTTTGAAATGTTTATAAAAATTGGTATATCTGTTAGACATTAACAATACTAGGTTGGTACCTACTTGGCAAGCTAGCAATCAATTCTATACTCAATACATTCAATTATGACTCGGAACTCAGCTGTGGCAGTAAGTTTATTCGCTTAGAGGTACATTATCTTATTCATCTGTGGCTTAGAGAGCATTATTCTGAGAAGATGGCGTACAAAATACGTCGCTATCTGAACAAATGAATGAGCTTAAGTTCAGTGTTTTAATATTCTATTTGTATGAATTGTGGACGGGGCGGCGAGCGGCAAAGAAAAGCCAAATTAATATGTTAAAGTTAAACAATTTATTTTATTGCAGAAATCTTTACGTGAACATTCTTGCTATTCTGACAACGCAACTAACTAACTTCATGCCTTTCATACGTCTCTATTTTTCTCTTTCACACGTCATCATCCACGGAGATTTCACTCCTACAGAAATATGGGACAACTAGGTTGGATTTATCATTTATGATATATTCAATTGAAATTCTGCAACTGTCAGAGCTTATCCACATATAGGTTGATGTGGCAACTCAAAGCTCGGATGATGCATCGATTCGATGAGCAAATACCAACGCGCATGACTAACCCTAAACAAGCCTTCCCCTCGCTACAATCTGACAGCTACGCATGCCATCCATTACCCTGCCAGATTCCATATGGTAAATAATGAAATTATGGCTGAGACGTGAATCAGAACGTCAAAACAGCCTTTGCAGTTTGTAACCCACAGAATGCATTTGGAATATTAAGAGTTATGATGACGAGTTTGAAAATTTTTATTGACGAGGAGGCAGAAACTTTTTCAGAATATTTTTCTTTTTGTTATGCGATTCGGTATATGAAAATTATCCGTAAACTTTTTGAAAACTTGCAAAATTTTCAAGCGCGGGCAGGAGTTCAAAAGTTGCTAGTTTTCAAAAATTGTAAACCTAACACGGAAACTGTTTTAAAAAAATGGTATTCAGTTATATGTTATACTACTTGTTCTTTTGAGGATTTTAAAGAAATGCGACATGCTCATTTAATAAAAAATGCTGTGTGCCTTAGATCGAAATGATATTTAAGTGCTGTTATTGCGATTTTTGGATTGGTATACAAAATCTGGATATTTTGCAATGCCATCCATTTCTGATAGATAAGCGCAAATTGTTAATTCTAAGACCCCCCAATTAAAACTTTTTAAGTTAGTCTAATCCATGTACTTAGATACACTATAATACATTAATATACGTACGGTAGATAGGTATGTATAGACTCATTGTCAGAAATATGATTAAAATTCTTTGTATATTTAAGAGCTCATAAACTTAACTGCGCCTAACTTCGATCTTATCTGAAGTCGAAATAGGTATAACCTATAGTTGATATAATTTTTAAATACTACTACTTATCTTCATATTGAATAACAGTACAGTTCTTTTTAGCTTACTTCGTGTGTTCATAATCAATCAATCACTATTAATCTCAACGAGTAATATTCTTTATGATAGTAATTTTTTTTTGAAGCCAGTTTTCCGGCGACACAGGTTATCGCATCAAATCATAGAGACAGAACATAACAATTCAATAGGAAAGTGGTTACGTGGAACAATCGTCTTGTCTTGGCAAGGTTCCGCGCCTTCCAGCTGCGGAAGTGTTTAGGCTTGCATAGAAATAATGTTTAAGAGACAAGTTGGTAACAAACAGCACTGTTAGATACTACTTGAACAAAGACTAAAACTAAAATAGAGACATAGAAGGCCCCAAAAGAGAAAAAAGTGGATAAATATGATATCTACCATGTAGAAAATGGTGTGAAAATTAGCGAGAATGGCTTTTCCCTAGACTCTAGGCTAGAGTTGCTCATTACAGCTCAGAAAAAGGCATCGCCTGCATTTGTGACTACTGTGATATCAAAGCTGCCGCCCAGGTTGTCATATTTGCATACAATTCGTATTACAACTCAAAACCATTTTATTACCCTGTAAACTTCTGTGCTATACCTACCATGATTTCTGTAACGCCTGATGATGAGTTTTGCGACCACTGTGTAAGCAAGGCTATGTGTTATAATATCAATCAAATGCTAGGTCTAAATAGCTACTAGGCTCTAGGGTTATGTACTAGGCAAATCAAGGAAGTTATTTACCTAGTCCTGATCTTAACTTTCATTTCCTTATCGCTGTTCTGCATACCAGATAGATATTCAAAAGTTAGCAAGTGAAGATATACACAAAACAAACCATAGAATACAAAAAGTAGTAAAAGGAAGTTTACATTACTGTTGCATATTAAGATAGTAGTTAAACTGCATAATAATTATCTGATTACAAGTAAGCCGTAACGAGTTACGATAAGTGAACATAGTAACGTGCCAGTTTAAAATGATCTATGAAAAAAATGGCACTGGGTACTGCCAAGGAATGAAGATAGTTCTGAAAGATATTTGACTAAAATTTAATAACCAAACCATGTTCAAATTACTTCGTACAATGCAATCATGGATGCGAATCTGTCGTTTTTATGTGATACACCTACTAGTGTGTCTCTAGCTCATTTTTTACGTAGCCTGAGGCTTTCCCTCTCTCACGCCACTCATATCGATCTTGGCCCATCTTACTGAAGCCCAGTTTTGAAGAAAGGAGTCTGAGTTATCTTTTCATCTGTGGAGCTTATGTACACAAAAGTCGTTAAATTACGAAAACAAATAGCGAACTGCACATGGGCCTCCGTCTATTCATCGTATAAATAGGAATAATGTACAAATTCACGATTTACCATACCAGTCATACAATTATCTCTTACAATGTAATGTCCAGTGTCTACACAAAATGGACATTTTAATCTATTACAAACTCTGTCAAGTGTGAGATAGTTACGCTGGTTATGTGACATCACGTAAGGTGCTTCCTTGCTTAAACATTATTAAAACTTTAATAGAACAGAATTTTCAAAAATTGCTATCATGCCTCTTTTAGGCAGGTAACTAACTTATAAGTGTATAATATTTACCATGCGGTGGTTCAGATATCCAAACATTTTAAAACAATAAATTAATGTAAAAAATACCAGCTTTTTCACATTTCCTCCTATATTCCTAAGGGAAAGTTTTTTACCTAGATGAGCTTAGGGATTACTTAAAATTTCAGCAATTTTACACCCGATATCATCAGGATCTTCGTAAAATTGCAATAAAATATTTTTTTCATTGTTTCAGAGAGCGCACAATCAGATGTTCGTCAGTGTTGATCATCGCATTAGGGCTGTCCCTTATCGCCCTAGCAGTATACACGGTAGTCTTAGTGCTCACCGAGTACAGGAGCCCTAGGCCCTGCGTCAGCGAGGAATGTGTTAAGACAGGTATTTTTTTAGCAACTATGTACAGTCGGTTGTAGCACATAAGGTAACAGGGATACTCCAAAAGAACTGAATTATTTTTATCCCTAGTTAATACATAATCAAAATTTAAACGTATTTTGATAAAAGAAATTCATGTCGAGAAAAAAATATTGCTAAGGACAAAAATGATTAAGCTCTTTTGTAGTACCCCTCCTGGTACCGTATGTGCTATAACCGACTGTACAAATGATTATAATCTAATCTAGTTATCCCGAATTCGATTCAGTAAAGAACATTGCTATTTTTGAAAAATAGCAAAATTTTCAATCTAGCCCGCATTTGAACCTGCGAGTTTTGCATTACTAGTGGCGACGCCTCTTCCATCTGGGCTACCGCAGCTTGTTCCTTGCCCGCCAATTTTGCAAGTGTATTTTAATGCCAGTAACGCGTGGCACGGCTTCATCTACCGGGTTAGTTTTGCAACTAATACCTGACGACTAATTCTATCTTTACAGATTGAATGTAGTCTAAGCGATGAAAACCCGCGATAAATTGAATATCAAATTTTAAAACACTTCCCGTGTTAGATATAGAATTTTTGTAAATTGTGTTTTTTATTTTGTTTTTTTTTTAGTTTTTGCAAAAAAATGTATACCTAACACGGGAAGTGTTTTAAAATTTGGTATTCAAAGAACATTGCTTTAGGTAGGGTCGACATAACATACGATTTTGCGTTCTTCATTAGACATCAGAGGTTCATTAGCTTATTTTATTATGCTATCACCACCGTCGTCCGATTATGCAGCTAGGACAAAGCCAGGATGACGACGAAATCGTCGGTTTGGTTTAAGATAGAATAATCTATACTTCTATACTAATATTATAAATGTAGTTACTATGATTTTATTATGCACTCACAGTGCTATATTATTTTTATAAATGAATATAAGAAATTGAAAAAATGTCAGCGCCCGCCGGGACTTGAACCCGGGACCGTGGGGTTCCGTCCCACTGCTCTGCCAACTGAGCTACCGGCGCCCCGACTGACACTTGCCAATTTTTCAATATCTCTCTTTTTTTTCTTTTTCAATTTCCTATTTTCATGTAATATTATAAATTCGAAAATAACTCTGTCTGTCTGTTTTCACGCCTAAACCACTGAACCGATTTTGATAGACAGGAACCTAAAAAAGGACATAGGCTACTTTTTACCGCAGGAAAATCTATCAATCTCACGGTAAATTGTAATATCGAATTCACGCCGCGCGTACGAAGGTAGTATTTTTAAAACCACTCCAGGTAACTCTTTCCTACGTACAGCAATTTTTTATTAATCCGAGTTATACCTACAGTATTTCTGCTAAGTGCTTTAGATAATACGTAATGGAATTATAGTAGGTACCTACGTAGAAAAAGGGTCCACAACGTAGGTAGGTAAGATAGGTTTATTCCGCAGTTGCAAGACAGTTCCTATAGTCTGAACCAAAACGTGTCTGAATTGATTAAGATTTATGAATGACTAATAAATAAATGTGAGCTTATTAAATACAACAAAAAACAAAGATTCCTTAGTATACACATAGCCACCATGCCGTCAAAGGTGTTAAGAATCATTACTCTGGTGGGAATATTTGTGATGGTAAATTGCGGATATCAGGGACTTTGCGTCTCAAATGAGTGTCTTACTACTGGTATGTTCAATATTATTTTGTGAAAAATAATAAGTTTATTTAAGGGAAGTTTACTTACTTTTTTAGCTTAAATTTAGGTCAATCACTAAGATCTTTTTATAATTCTAGTCTAGTTTAGCTTAGTATTAATTGTTATTTGTACCTTACTTTTTTGAATTATTTTTATAAGTTTTGATGATACAAGGCATTTTCTTGCAAGCCTGTAATAAATTAAGTTCTTAATTTATATGGAGCTTTCGAAACGTGGTTTTAATAAGTTCCTTTAAAAATAAGGTTTTTTAAATTCTCATATTTATCTTTTGGGTAGTTATCAACAGTAGGTCCAACACATTTTATTTTGTGTTATTTCTAACTTAATTTTAATATCTAAATCTCTAAAGTACCTACAAATAATTTCAATATAAATATCTTGGTCCATGATAAATGAATTACCTACACATAATAAATCAATTACTTTAACACGTAGTATCGATACTGACCTACTTACCAGTGTAATCCATACAATTTATTTCTTTGATCATTCTGTTTTGCGAAAGGCGATCGATAGAGTCATAACCATAATTTTATTGCTAGAAAGATTTTCCTCCTTACAATCACGAATACGGTGAAGAATTTTAAACGACTATTGTTCTACAAATAGAATAAGATTTGTTCTAGGTACGAATAAGATTCGCCTAGAATCTAGCTAGATCATCTCACTAAAATGTCATGGCTAGAATCTGTAGGCTCATGGGAACGCCATTACGAAACACGTTTACACGTTTGAATTTATTCCAGACAATCAGAAACATTTATCGCAGATACATATACCTAAGCATGATTTTGTAAATCATCAACAACCACAGCTACTTGTTTAGACAATATTTACTGTGATTGTGGCTATTCAGACCAAGAAATAGTAAATTGTTGCAAATCAGACCAGAATGGACAATCTGTGCTTTTTCCATGTCGTCCTAAGGATGAAAAGATTGTTATTAGTAAAAAAATCATAAATTCCAACCAAGTAGAAAAACTCCATGACGCACTATCAGAAAAACTACCAGTTCTAGACTATGATACTAATAATCCAAATAACTTTTATACAAAACTTTTTTTAACGCTACGTGATGAATTTGAAGACAAATTCAAAGTTAAGAAAGTAACAATTAATCCTAAATTTAAATTCAGTGACTGGGCAACTGTAGGTATTCGAACAAGTAGGAGTAAATTATTCGAGCTGTATGACGAAAAGTCTTATAATCACAGTGAAACTTTTGTTGAACATGTTAAAAAATATTCGAAAATTTTCAAAAATGTTTGTTTACAAGCTAAAGCTATTTACACCAAAAATAAAATATACTCAGCTGAAAATGTTATTAAAACCGTTTGGAAAGTTGTTAATTCAGAGACTGGTAGAACTAAACCAATTGAGAAATCACATTCTTTAAAGACTACTCAGGGTATTGTTACTAAAGACACCGAGATAGCTAAAGAGTTTGAAACCTTTTTCAGTAATATACCATTTAAAACTACTGAGTTTCTTAATTCTTCGCCTGTCATTGCGTCAGCTCTTTTAAAAACGAATGTCCAGACATGTGTAAAGGGATTTGAGTTTAGGCACATCAATGCAAATCTAATAATAAAAACTTTTAAAAATATAAAATCAAAAACAACAGAGGATTTATGGGGCATGTCAGTAAAAGTATGTAATTCTTTAATAGATACATTAGCACCATACTTAGCCAGTATATTTAACGCTTGTATTGATCATGGTATATTTCCTGATCTCATGAAACACAGTAAAGTCATACCTCTTTTTAAAGCTGGGGGTAAAACGGATCCCAGTAACTTTAGACCAGTGTCTGTACTACCGGTTTTGAGTAAAGTCTTTGAGAAAATTATACTAAATCAAATGCTCCTACATTTCAATTTAAACAAATTACTACATGATCAACAATTCGGCTTCACCAAAGGGCGTTCGACAACCGACGCTGCTGTCAAGCTTCTAGAACATATATACAATGCTTGGGAGGAATCGCAGGATGTGATAGGGGTGTTCTGCGATTTATCCAAAGCATTTGACTGCGTTGATCATGAGACACTATTGTTAAAACTTGACCATTACGGGATAAGAGGAAAAGCGCTCGATTTGGTTGAATCCTATCTTGTAGGTAGAACGCAAACAGTCCAGATAAATGGTGCGAAGTCACTGGGATCTACAGTCAAAATTGGTGTACCCCAAGGATCAATTTTAGGACCGTTCCTGTTTTTGGTGTACATAAATGACTTGCCCTTCATGGTACAGAATCTGGCCAAGATAGTTCTTTTTGCAGATGATACCTCTTTAATATTTAAAGTGGACAGAAAGGCTAAAAATATTAACGAAGTGAATTTTGCACTTGATCAAATTCATAAATGGTTTACGTCTAATAATTTAGTATTAAATTCTAAGAAAACTAAATGTATTAAATTCTCTCTTCCTAATGTAAAAAGTATTAAACATGATATTGTTCTTAATAATGAAAAACTAGATTACGTAACTGAAACAGTTTTCTTGGGAATCACACTCGACGCAAATATTCAATGGGACCCTCAAATACTAGCATTGGCTGGTAAACTTAGCTCTGCGGCATACGCTGTTCGAAAAATCCGACAGTTGACCGATATCGCTACAGCCAGGCTTGTGTATTTTAGTTATTTTCACAGTATAATGTCCTATGGATTATTAGTATGGGGTCAAGCCGCTAACATTAAAACTATATTTGTGTTACAAAAAAGGGCTATAAGAGCTATATATAAATTGCGAGGTCGTGATTCCTTAAGAGAATTGTTTAAAGAAATAGGCATTCTTACGCTTCCTTCGCAGTACGTTTTTGATAACATAATGTATGTGCGTAAGAATTCTAATTCATATTTAAGAAACACTGATATTCATTGTCGAAACACAAGAAATAAAAATAAAATTGTACAGCCGCAAACCAGATTAAGTAAGGTCAGAAAATCATGTATGGGGAACTGTATACGTTACTATAATAAAATACCAGACGAAATTTTACAGTTGAATGATAATCAATTCAAAACAAAAATCAAGAATATTTTATGTTCAAAGGCATATTACAAGCCAGAAAATTATCTTACAGATAAAGACGTCTGGTCAGTACCAACTGTAGCTCCAACACAATGTATCAGGTAGATAGACATATCATATTTAAACTTCAATTTGACATAGATTTAATAACATTGACATAGGTTTAACTTTGACATGTATTTGTTTTTTACATTACTGTAAGTTTACTATTCTTTTTTTTATGTATTATGTTAAGTACCTAGATATGACTTTCTAAAAGAGAATCTTGTAAATTCCTACTTAGAAATAAATTATTTGATTTGATTTGATTTGATTTGATTTGTAAAAGCGATGATGGCCGATGTAGCGCTGTTGTAGTGCGTTTGCCTGTTTCTGGTTCGCTTTACGGTCGGAACCACAGATTTAGACACTAGTAGATAGACGCGATTTTGACGCGAGATTTTAGATGATTTTAGCGTTAGCTTGCTAAATATCCGCATTGTAAGCAAAAACCTGTAAATTTTTGGAAACATTGAGATGATGACGCCAGCTTAGAAGAGCATCACCCCGTTTCCGCCCGTGGGTGTCGTAAAATGCGACTAAGGGATGAATTCAGGGAATGGGCAGCAGCGTTCCCTGTGAATATAACGTATTGCACTGCGCTCGCCAATCCGCCTGCCAAGCGTGGTGAGTATGGCAAATACCTCACAATTGGGAGAGACCCAAGTGCAGCAGTGGACTGTTGTGGCTGTTGAAGTTGAAGTTAACAAAACGTAGACTTGCATAGGTTGGCATGGCGAGGATTTTATACGGTTATATAGGGTGAAATTATACAAGTGACGAATAGCGAAAACTTAGAACGGGTTGATGACAAAGAACAACTTATTCCTAGGAACTACATACTTAAAAATATGACAAAATACATCGAGTTTCTATAGTAACTCATCAGCTGTCGGCAATATTGTCTAAGAGGTAATTTTCTTGGAGAAAGTCGTTGCATAACACCAGCCCGTTTTGAGTTTTCGTTATCTGCCACTAGTAAAATTTCAACCAATATTTACTTGATTTGGGATGTTCACTTACTTACCTAAAGTTATTTTTGTTTGTCATGATGACACAACAAATTTTCTTTAAGATTTCAAACTTTTGCAAGTATTAGGTCTGTTGTTAACTAACAACTCTTCGAAAGCAATGGCACCCGTAGTTCAGAACAGTTTATTGATTGATTACCACCCAGTCAGCACGAACTGCGAACTAGATTAATAATAATTAAAAACCCATCCATTAATCATGGCACAAAACTCTAGAACGCCATTAAATCGCCTGTTTTCCATAAAACGTGGAGTATTTCCTCTGACACCATCACGTGACGAATATAGGCAAAGATGCGTAGTACCTACGCACAAGAACAGACTAGTTTATCTAGACACCCAGTTCTCTCCAACTTTGTAGGAAAACAGGTTCTTCTGAATGGTCGTAGTAGCTTACACATGGTATAATAAAATAACAATTTCTTTAATGTAAAAAGGGTAATTATTGTAATATGCGTCTGGCGTCATTTCACAAACTGCGAGGCATCTCAACATTTGCATAATCGTGATGTTTGTGATTGTGATAATTATTTACGATATCAATTATTTTAAGTATGAATGCAAAAAGGGTTCGTTGTCTGTACTTAAACAGAGGATATTATTTTTGTACCTATTAACATCATCAGTCATATTTTACGAATAGTAAATAAAGGTCTAATTCAGAAGCATATAAGTCTTTCACTAAGTTACAACAGGCCTACGAATAAACGGTGTACCAACCTATTGATACAATACTTATTACTTTTCATTTAAATTATTATTTATTTCATTTAAAAGGGGCTCGACTAGGACTGTCTTATAAGATATTTAATAACAGGGCCACCTCTCCAAGTTTCTCTTTTGTATCATAAATTCATAAACAACCTAACATCAAAACAAAAGCGTAATGTCAACATGTCCTTTTTACCTCCTAGATCAATAACATAACTAGGGCACTTCCTAATTTAATCCACATGTACTGAGATTGGTGCGCATTACGTACCAATGCAAAATACTCATAAGTTGCATCATGTCATGTGTCTGCGCAGCAATCATCGAATTCTTGCTCTGTAATTGGTTTGTTTTCAGAAACGCTCTATTTCTACGCAATACGCCGGCGACACGAGTATCTTTAGGTAATTGTGAAAATAAGTCATATCAATGACTTATTTTTGCATCGTAGAGCTTCATGCTACGGCGTATAGGAAAGTCTAAAGTTTAAGTTTATAAATGAAAAATGTCTACGATTTTGTAGTAGGAAATTATATTTCATATATTTAATGCATTAACTATTAAAAATCGATTACCAACGGGCCAAAATAAATCTGACGTATTGATTGTTGGAGTCAAAAACGGAGGCCCATTGCTGATTTTTATTTCTGCTAGCATTACCTACTAGAGCCTACTCGTGATTAATCAGCAAATAATAACGCGATAAACTGAGTCTGAATTAGTTTATTTATATGAATTCACTTTATCTTAGGAATTACATCTTTATTTCCCCACGTAGAAAATAACTGCGTCACTTAGATCTGGAAAGGTAGCATTTGCACTTAATTATTTTGAGTCACAACATAACGCAGTTAAGTTTGTAGGGCTAGCACGTGTTATCGTTGTTAAAGAATGTAATGTACATAATTAAAGAAAACATGTATAAGTTAAAAGTGTTATTAACTTAAGTGTAAGCTTTTCTTACGCAATACCTTTTAGAAGTTTCATAAATTAATGCTGACGTTTTTATTTCTACTTTTGCAAAATTCATAAAATTATAGGTACCTCCGTACCCACGCTACAACGTAAGCGCGTTTTCCTTTTAGCTGTTTTTAGGAAGCGCACTACCATCTTTAATAATATAAATTTCAGTAATTATACAGGGTGTAAGGAAAAGAACTGCGTTCAGTTCTTTCATATTTTGACCTATGTTTCTTGGGGAAAGTTTTTCAGTTTCACGGGCTGGTTCCTTCCTTGAAAGGGACGCAGTACTTTTCCTTACATTACATCCTGTATAAAACTGTTGCTGACTACATTCTACTAGCTTATTAGAATGTGTTTTGATCTGCTTTTTTAATCAATCTTTCCAGCCTCCAGAATTCTGCAAGGCCTGAACAAAGATGTGGAGCCCTGCAATGACTTCTACGAGTTTGCCTGCGGGGGCTGGATCAAGAAGAACCCGGTGCCAGACTGGGCCACATCTTGGGACCAGTTGGCTCAGCTCCGGGAGAGGCTGGTCACCGATCTCAGGGAGCTGCTGGAAGCTCCTGATGACGAGAGCCTGCCTAAAGCCGTCTTGAAGGCTAAGGCGCTGTATCGGACGTGCGTGAATATTGGTAAGAATTGCGTTAACCAAACAACCTTCTAAATATATTTTTGGGCAGATTTTTTCCAAAAGATGAATTCTCTTCGCAAATTATGGTTATTTAAACGAGTCTTATCGAGATAGTTTTTAGATACATTTATACAATTTACCTGGATCTTGACGTTTCAACTGAGTTACATCAGCTGTGGTCGCAGGCAGACTAAAGAATAAAAAATTCCTGTGTTTAAGATGGTATTTTTCTTGCGGGAAAAAAATCAAAATGATCCCGACATCTGAATGCGCCACCTTTTTCCTGGTACCTACCATATCTAGGATAGCTCTTCGGGATCGGATAGTTTACTGATCGGTGTTAGGCTAATGCATTACCATCACGTTCGAATTTCTGGAAAACCGGTACCTATTGATTTTACCGTGTGCTGCCGGTTTAGCATCATAGCATCACCCCATCTCTTTCCCCGGAGTGTGATTAGGGGCTATTGAGGGAATTAAGGGAAACATGTGTATTGCAATTTTAGGCGATGGTGACACACAATTTTATGAATGACCCTTAACAGTGTCGGACGTGATGCCGATGCTCGCCAACAAACTGTTAACCAGTTTGGCGGGAAATTAGTTTTAAGTTAATGTACCTACCTAAATTAATAAATAAACTTAAAAACTTAACGTGGTGTAAATATCCGTTTTTACGGCCGTTTACGCTCTGTCTACCCGGCAAGTGATATGGAGTATAAATGGCGCATTAACATATAATAATATGTATGGTAATGATTTATCTTTTTCCTTTCAGACAAATTAGAAGTAGATGGCATAAAACCTATCGAGAAACTCCTTCAAAAACTTGGCTTGCCTCCGCGGCCGCCCGTGCAAGCTAGTGCCAACTTCAGCTGGGAGGAGATAGCCGGCAAAGGGAGAAGGATGCTGGGACTGAACGTGCTGCTTAGTGTACAAGTAGCTGAGGACGTGAGGAATACTAGTCGGAACAGAGTTGTGGTAAGTGATATTTCATCTAGTATAGAGATGGGAGCTGGATCAATTTGATTAGATGTAAGTATGATAAATGAAGGCATTGGAGAATTATGTTTATGCCTACAATCCGGATATAAAGAATAGTTTTGTACTTTAATATGTTAATATTTTAGAATAAGTGAGGACTCACCTTTATAATACGGTCTTATGAAATAAAGAAAACTATTTGAACTTTCCATTATCTATCACAGAAAGGGAAAACATCTAGTTTGCTGCATGATTGCAGACAAACAATTAAGGCAGGCCTTCGACACGCAAAGAAGATATACCTACCTACATTTCATTCAGCTTAATAAGGAGTGAATCATCAATGTCGACTGTCTTAAAAAAACAGAGGATTCGCCAAACTCAATTACCTACCCAGAAAATTTCCACATGCATGAGCAAACAAACCCACACTGACCGATTATCCCATAAACACACCGGCAAAAACAAATTTTAGTTTTTTATGGCGCCTATCGAAGTTCACATCTAACCACAGCAACATGTTTATATTCGCCCTTGAAACTGTAGGTAACTATGGGTCAAAAACCAAAAAACCTTGACTTTGACTAGAAGAAAAATGTTAAGCGAGATAAAAATTTAAGCTTCCTTTACCATATCTCCACGCTTCATGTAGACTGTGACGGGTTTATAAGCCGTGACCTAGTAATTTATTATAATTTCAAGAATTGGATTAAGTTGTGTGTTATATCTTTTAAAATGAATTTACTTAAAATCAAATTGATTTTCTTCATAATAGTGATCATTTTATCGTTGTTCGGGTACTACTTAAAGCGTAATGTACAGTCGGTTATAGCACATAAGGTACCAGGGGTACTCCAAAAGAACTGAATTATTTTTATCCGCGGTTAATACATAATAATAAATACCTACCTAAAACTAAACCTACCCAATATTCTAAATAATTATGAAATGTGATACTGAAATTTGGTTAAAAATCTGTTGGAATACGTGATCCGTTCAGGTTGACCGAATCCTATATAAAATGTAAACTTGTCCTCAGGTGGAGCAAGTGTCACCAGGTTTCAGCGAGCGCTACCTTCTGCAACCAGAGCAGTTCGCTCACGAGCTGGAGCAGTACCACAAGTACATAAAGGCCATGATCGCCATTGCGGACCCCCTAACCGACGCAGAGGGCTTTGCAAACGATGTCATCAACATAAGCAAGAGTCTCGCTAAGGTAAAGATTGTTGTCGACATAAATAACAATACTTAGTAACACTTTGTCGTGTTACCTACTATTTAAAGGACCGAAAATTATTTCACCCAAATGATTTATATGATGAAATGGTTTCAGATAATGACACCGGTGGAAGTAAGACGAAGCGGGACCCACTTATTCCATGAAGTCAGCATTTCACAGTTGGTGAACGGGTCTGGTGGTGGTCCAGTGCAATGGAAGGAGGTAAGAAAGAAAAGAGTTTTCTAAGATATATGTGTAGATAGTAGAAGTGCATGAAAGAAAAGTTATTCAAATTGAAATCATGATATACCATACCATCATGTACAGCCGATGGTTTCTAAATATATTTTTTCTATTTATTTCAGCACAATTGGGACAAATACATCAGCACGGTGTTCTCAAGCACTAATGTGACGCTTAACCGCCACCTGGACCGAGTTATCGTGATGGACCTGCCGTACTTGCAGAAACTATCTGTATTGCTCTCGGAGACCAAACCTGTGATCATTGGTAAGACAGCAAAACTTATTTCTATAAGCGATGGGATAGATAGTATTGTTTTGCCTTCTTATGGCGCAGATAAGAGAATCAGTTAAGACTACAAACAAAAGCAAAACGCTAACCAAAGTGGCTACAACCAATCGAGAGCCATCCAGCTAAATCAAATAATTCATTTTTCAGAGAAATTCTTGTGGTGGAGTGTATTCTCGACGGTGGCGCCAATGACGCTGAGCTCGTTCCGGGACCTCGGATTTGAGTTCTCCAAAGCCGTGTTCGGTCTTCAGCAGCGCACCCCCAGATGGAAGAGCTGTACGGCAAACGTGAACTCAAACTTCGGAGTGGCCTTGAGCTACTTGTACGTCAAGAGACACTTCGATAAAACGTCCAGGAAAAAGGTATATATAACACAAGTCATTTTGCTCCAAATCTTTGTTGTAGACAAACCACCTAACGATTCCTGAATAATTCTGATGCCATAGATTTCAAACTACAAGTACCTACCTATGCTTGGAAAACGACCGTCGCCTAAGTAGATGAATAAACAGAATACATCCGCGATATCAGAAGTGGGATTAACACAAATTTCCTTGAATTTCAGGCAATAGAGATGGTAGAGGACGTCCGTGAAGCGTTTGCTGCAGCCGTGCACCAGCTGGACTGGATGGACACCACGACAAGACTGAAGACGCTCAGTAAACTGAAGGCTATCAGGAATTTTGTGGGATTCCCCGCCTGGCTGCTTACGGAGGAACAGCTCGATAAATACTACAAACATGTAAGCTGCATTGTGCTGGTTCAAAAAATAGGAGATACCAAATTGTTGCCCGAGGAAAACGTTTTCCACGCTCAGCAGAGTATTTTTCTATCCTGATGATGGTACAACGGGGGAAAATAAGTTAAATATGGCGCTTTTTCCTAGCAGACCTAAATGCGTACAATAAAACGTAAGAAAGTGTTATTGGATTTAATATTAACAATTTTGCTTGTGTTATTTTAGGCTGAAGTCGTTGAGGGAAATTTGTTTGATTCATACCTAAAGTTGACATGGGCAGCAGTCAAGAAATCATTCGAGACTCTTCGGGGCAAACCAGACAGAAACAGGTGATTACCTATTTATGTTGATAACTTATTCCTTAGGGTTGTAATCTGCTGTTCTCCTCCAGTAGAAGGGTAAAGTTCTATCGAGACACATTCCTATGATGACACAAGTTTCCAAGACAGTAAAGACCGCTTGTATTTTCTTTACAGATGGGTAGCTACCGCAACGACAGTCAACGCCTTTTACTCGGCTACCCTCAATTCAGTCAGTAAGTAAAATTTCACACTAGTTTTTCCTAGCCTACTAATGTATCGAACCTTTCAGTAGAGTAGCATAAAAAATATACTTAAAAAGAATTGAATACATACACAGATCCATTATCGAAGAACTATCCCAAGTAGACTGGAGTTCATTTTATTCATTTCAAGATATCTCGCAAGCTGTCTCACATTTCACGTGTAAACTAAAGGACATTACATACAAACATACTAAAACAGTTAAAGTAAACCGCAAATTTAGTAATCGCAAGGAATGGGTAACACCAGGGTTAATAAGATGCATGATGCACAGAGACCGATTACACTTGGAATTAAGACAGAATCCAAACGATGAGTTTAAAAAATACGTTTATAAAAGATATCGAAACTTCTATAATGAATTACGTAAAAAACTTAAGGCACAGCACGATAACTATCGCTTACGCACTAACAAAAATTCCCCAAAGAAACTATGGAATACCATAGACGACATATGCTGCTTAAGTTCTAAAAAAGACAAGTCTTCAGCTCTAATTAGTACGTCGGAAAATCCAAGAGAATCTCTAAACAATTGCAATTCCTTTTTTGCTAACGTTGGCCAAAATCTAGCGGCTGATATCAAATCTAAATTGAACTGCACCGAAGAAGAACTAATTACCGCCATGAACTTACCAGTTTCCCCTCACTCTTTCTATATGTTTCCCACTGACATCAACGAAGTTAAGTCCATAGTTATGTCCTTAAATAACAATAGCGCACCAGGTATAGATCAGATTAATAACAGCTTCATCAAATCTATTCTTCCAGCTGTTATCGAACCTCTCACTTATATATTTAACCTTAGTCTTTCGTCTGGACTGTTCCCTGAGTGTTGGAAGAGGGCAGTAGTGGTTCCCATTCATAAAAACGGATCCAAATCTAATCCATCAAATTACAGACCCATTTCCTTACTAACCGCTTTTTCGAAAATCCTTGAAAAGATAGTTAACCGCAGACTTACTAGCTATTTATCCAAGCACAATATAATATCACCCAGTCAGTTTGGCTTCCAACATGGAAAGTCTACCGAAGATACAGTTGATGTGTTGTTGGATTCTGTTTCGAAGGCCTTAGATGAAGGAAACCATTGCATTGGTGTTTTCTTAGATCTCGCTAAGGCTTTCGACACAGTTTCCACTACAATACTTTTGCACAAATTGGAGTCCATAGGTGTCAGGGGAACGGCTCTCGAGTGGTTCAAAAGCTACCTCTGCAACCGATCGCAGTACACAAGGGTAAACGACCATCTAAGTGACCCTTCGAGTATAAATTATGGAGTACCTCAAGGTAGCATTCTAGGGCCAACTCTTTTTATTATTTATATAAATGATATCGCGAATTCTTTGATCAGCAACACTAAAATAAATATCTTCTGCTATGCAGATGACACTGCCCTAGTCATCAGTGATTCCTCATGGAAAGATGTTCTCGAGTCCGCTGAGAAAGCAATGGCTTCAATTGCTAATTGGTTAAACCACAATCTTTTAACTTTGAATACCGATAAAACCAAATTCGTTTGCTTTCAAAAAACTAAAGCTTCGGCTCCACCAGTTTTGTTAAGTTCCGCAATTAAGGTCCATACATGTAATAGTAATTCTCAGTCACTAATATCCAGATCCACATGTAACTGCTCTGAGATTCGAAGGACAGACAAACTTAAATATCTTGGAGTTATTCTTGATGAACACCTCAATTTCCAACAGCATATTTGTACATTAGCCGGTCGTATTAGAAGATTAGTTGGAGTCGTGAAACTCTTGAGAAACAGTGCCGAGCCAGATGTTCTCCGATTAGTGTATACTGCATTATGCCAGTCCCTACTAACCTACTGTATTGGAGCCTGGGGTAGCGCTGCTAAAACTCACTTACTTATACTAGAAAGAGCACAAAGGTCTGTGCTTAAAGTTATGTTAAATAAGCATTTTAGATTTCCAACCAATATCCTATATAAAGATGCGGATGTTCTATCGGTTCGTCAACTCTATATTATCAAAGTTAGCCTAAGTCACCATAAAACTGTACAAAATACATCAAATTTTAAAGCCCTTTGTAATAAACGAGTATATGTTACTCAACCTCCGCGAGTAAAAACTAAATTTGCTCAACGATTTAAATACTTTGCTTTCCCTCACGTTTATTCTACAATTAACAAACTTTGCAACATTAAATACGATAATATTCAATCTGCAAAAATTAAACTCCAATCCTGCTTAAAATCATTAGATTATCATGACACTGAATCAATCCTTTTTATTACCTCTTGATTATATATAACTATTAATTATATGTATATTTTTATTCTAAAAACTACCAAAATGTAGACTTCATTGTTCACTACATTTATTTATTAATTTATAGTGTTTTTTTTTTATTAAAATAAGTTGAACATTTTAAAATTTAGTCACTCTAAGTGACTCTTGTGATTTTATTCTTACTATGCAAATTGCGCACTTCATAATGTAACGGTTGACTGGACTATCACGTCACAGGTTCTTCCTAGTGTGAAGTCCGATTGTAATTTTAGCATAATGAATTATGTATTGTAACTTTTATTCTGGCAAAATAAACATTATTATTATTATTATTATTACATACAGCATTTGCAATTTTTCAGCTTTCCCGGCAGGAATTCTACAGCCACCTTTCTACGGAAACGGAATAGAGTAAGTATTCCAGTGTTCAAATGTAATAATAATGATCCGTGATTACAGGAGATGATCTTTCTAAGCATTTACTTCTTATTACAGGGCAATAAACTACGGATCTATTGGTGCCATAATGGGTCATGAAGTCACACATGGATTTGATGATCAAGGTACGCAAATACAAATAGCGAAAACAATTTACAAGCAGTCTAGTTTTTGTAGATCGTTCTGTAATTTCAATCGGGGCCGAAGGTTTTAGAATAACAAAAACACAGGATGCAAATGGATAACATACCGTGGAGTGTCCATCTAAGGGCTGGACCGATGACCTGGGAACATTTGCCGGACTAATGCAGTCCCCTAAAGTTGCAGTCTAAGGAAGCACCTGGGTGAAGCAAATGGTTCAGCATTGATGATGATAGTGGTGACTCATAAAAAGTGTTTTGTTACCAGGTCGTCGCTACGACGAAGAGGGTAACCTAAAGCAGTGGTGGTCGGCGGCCACGCTCGAGCACTACCACGGGAAAGTGCAATGCATCATCGACCAGTACAGCAAGTACCACATGCCGCAGCTACCTAACTACACTGTGAGTTAGAACTACTACAACCTTAATTTTTTTGAGAAGATACACTAAACGATGCAATCTACCTGCAACTTAACACAGACTGTACTTTGGATTTTGCACTCACACTGCTATATGTGCAGTATGTCGCTTTAAGAGTATAGGTATATATACCTCTAGTATAGAGTATGAAGAGGTTAAAAATGTTGAAGTGTTCGGTCGAGGAATCTGTAGCTCAAAAGCAGAGCGGTAGGACAATACTTCACTGGTCTCTGGGCTTGAACTGAGTATTTAACGTACGGGGTCCGACCAAAAAATATCTATCTATCTAGTTTCGCTCGTAAGTAGGTATTGTATTGATGGGATGTAAAACGCCTTTATGATTTCAATAAGTTAACAAATACGGGGCGGTAAATCTGATTTACTTAAGGGCACCAAATATCTAAGTACGCTGCTGAAAACGGTACTGTAGAATACGTTATTTTTTATTCAACCAGGTGCACGGCTTCAACACGCAAGGCGAGAACATAGCAGACAACGGCGGGCTGCGGGCTGCCCTCAACGCGTACTCCTTGTTCACGGAGCGGCACCCAGCCGCCAAGAGGGACACGCTGCCTGGTCTGCCGCAGTACAAGCCTGAGCAGCTGTTCTTCCTGGGCTTTGCGCAGGTAATGCTTACTCTTAGACCTTTTTTTTACTGAGGCCATCTGTCAAATGTGCTCGTTCCATAAGTTTTATAGTAGTATTTATGACTTAGAATAGCATCACCCCATTTCTTTCCCGTGGGAGTTGTAAGAGGCAACTGAGGGACTTGAGGGTGTGTATTGCAATTCTAGGCGATGGGCTGACAACCTGTCACTATGGCGATACACAATTTTCCGAATGACCCTCAAATATTTGTCAGACGTGGCGTAAATGTCCGTTTTTGCGGCCGTTTACGCTCTGCCTACCCCGCAAGGGATAATAGGCGTGATATATGTATGTATGTATTTATGACTTATGATGACATACTCGTAGTATCTATTTTCTACCTAAATAAAATAATTCGCATTGCTCAGATTTGCATAGATTAATAGTTACTTAAAATTTAAATAATATGAAGATAAAATAGATAAATAATATAAAATTATTAATATCACACAACAGACAAGTAGGCAAAGTACTGCCAAACAAACTCACAAGTTTATGTTATCCAATTAATTGTTTCAGATATGGTGCGGCAACTCAACAACAGGGGCTCTCAAGTCAAAAATGGTTGAGGGTGTCCATAGTCCAAACAAAATCCGAGTCATCGGGACACTCAGCAACTCAAAAGAGTTTGCAGACGCTTGGCAGTGTCCGAGCGGGTCGCCCATGAACCCAGTTCACAAGTGCATACTGTGGTGATAGTACTTAAGCAACAAAATGTGATCTTAGTTCTAAGTAAACCAAAGACATTTACTCTACTAGGTTACCTAATAGTTACCGCTATAGATTTATGTACAAATGTATTTTTTTACTGGAGAATAGCAATGCATGTATGCCCTTCGTTGAACTATGTTCAACTTGCATTTATTGCAGTTTGTATTCCAAGAAATTTGTATTGAGTATTTTCAAATATGTGTAGAAAATAAACTTTACAGTTGTAATTATTTGTGCCAACTGCAAAAAAATAATGAACATTAAAACTATAGTATATTATAAGCTATAGATATGTTTATTTCTATGAAATAGACCAATGACCATTCTTTTTTTTTCAAGTATTGAATGAAATTCTGATAAGACTTAGGTGTCGGGCATGTATGCATCTCTGTGTCTCAAAAAGAAAACTATTTATTACAAAATAAAAGAAATTTGAATTACCAGTACAAAGTTTTATTTCTTCCTAATATATTGGAACTTGTACACAGGGGCTGAGTCTTTAGTTCCTCGTTGGACTCTCTTGGGCTTCATGATTTTGGCACTTTTGTCCTGTAGATGACGTTTCAACTCCATCTTCTGTTGCACTACTGTCAACTGCTTTTCTCTTTCAATCCTAGTGGCAAGCTCTTTGTAAGTCTGTTCCTTTTTCTTTTTCATTGATTTAACAGTCTGAAAATCAAAACAAAGAATTTCCTTATAACATTTACAAAACTCAAGTTTTACTAGATCTAATAGGGAAAAATAGACTTATCGAAAATTTTTAGTTTACCAAGGGAATAGAGTTTTAACCAGAATTTTTGCATTCTGTACATTAGATTAGACTCACATTAGCACAAAAGCAACAGCTACTAAGTCCACTGCAGAAGTGTCTTTTCTTCTTAAACTCACCATATTATGTATTCACTCACATAAAGGGCGGGGCACACCGGCTCCGTATCCGTTCCGTATCCAGCTCTCGTCCGTAGTCACGCACGAACTTATGACGTTGTAATGTATGGGACTGTATGAGATACGGCACACCGCTTGCGTTGCGTATCCATTGCGTATCCGTTCCGTGCTGCTTGCAAGCGGTGTGCCGTATCTCATACAATCCCATACATTACAACATCTTATGTTCGTGCGTGACTACGGACGAGAGCTGGATATGGAACGGATACGGAGCCGGTGTGCCCCGCTCTTAAGGGGGTTGCTAGAAAAATGCTGTGTGCATCATGAATGGGAAAACTTCCAGTCTCCCAATGAAATAACTATGGGGTGATCTACTCCAGCAACACAGGCTGTATCAATAAATTCCACAATTAATAATCTAGTCTACAAACCTCTTCATCTAAATCTGGCAGAGTTATCTTGTTCAGGTCAGACAGCCGCGGTCGGTTAGACTTCCTGCCAAGAAGAGATGGATGTGTGTCCAGTCTCTTAGCCAGATCAAAGTCCTTCTCCTCGCCCTCGTCCACAAAGAAAGTGTGGTTGTTCGGTGTGGCATCTGCTATGTCTGTCATATGCATTTGAGACTGAAATTATATTAGAAGAAATACAGATTTTCTTTTTCTTTGAATGTTGCAACAAATAAAATTAAGTGATATTATTATCCTATCATTATAAAATAACTTGAATTATATATCGGGATTACCTGTAGTCTATTAATTCTCCGGCTTTCAACAATTCTTTTCATGTTGATATACTTAATATCTTGAGTTTGCATGAGCTTGATTTGTTCAGGAGCATGTTCATCATCTTTCTGCACTTCATGGTGGATCTGGAATATAATAATGAATCCCTTCTGAATAATTTCTTGAAGTTAACATTTTTAGTAAAATGATTGCTACCAGGCGACTTGCTTCCAAATAAATTACATAATGGAATGCGACCAAAATGACCTATACGATTTTGGATTAAAATATCATGAATTAATAGACGTTACTGCTAGTGTTCAAGGACTGATGCTTACCCCATCTCTAACTCTGGAATTGACCATGTGAAAGTAGAATTCATCAGGATTCTTATCTAACGTTCTTTTGCGCAGCAATTTTAACGTTTCACCCTTTTCATGGTAATCATCAGCTCGTTTTTTGTAATCTTTCTTCTTCTCCAAAAGACCCAAGTGTTTCCGCGATTCTGGCTGATGTCTTTCCTTGTGAGTCTTCTGGTTGGCCTTAGCGGCCTTTTTCCACGACGACATTTTCAGTAAATCACTGAATTTCAGGTTATTTCTAAGTAAATTAAGCAAAAAACTACTAAATAAATACAACCAAAACACACGTGCAGTACAGGCAAACCCAGAACCACAGAGTAACTTATATATTCCAGAACAGACAAGGCAAACAAACATCACAGGACATTGATTATGCACAACATGATTGTGCCCGACAAAGTTTTGTACCACATGACTCTGTACGACACAATAAGTCTTGAGTGTAAAACAGCTCAGGCTGTATAGCAATATTAAATAACTTTTAGTACGGCTTGTTAGCTCTAAGTACAGTCCCATCCGGAAGCAAGCATGAAACAAGTTTCACCAAGGTATGCGTGTAGTTTTCATATGTGTAGGTAATTAATAATTTAAGGGGGAACAAGCTGTCAAATGAATGTTTCCCCCGCTTCACCCCCTTTTTATGTCCCTACTTTCGGTTTATCTGCTTTTATTCAAAAACTGTTAATGTAACACAAAAACTTTCGAGGAGTAAAATATTCTGCATTAAATTCTGTACAATAAATGTCTGTTGATGAGACTAACAGTTTTCAAGTTATGCTTATATGAATTACATAATTTTTTTTCGGATGACTTTTTGCTCTGAATTTGTCATAAGTACCTGGTGGTAGAGTGTTTTCTAAAATTGGGTATAGGCGTTTATTAATCATATAGTCTTCAAAGAAAATCCGCAGAGTCTACAATTAATTTACGCCTGTAGTGGTGGGGAGAGGGGGGCAAAGTTTGATTTTCACGAGCTGAACTTGAAGACTAATGGCTCTTAAAGTATTTGCGCAAGGGCAACTTGAAACACAAAAACAGTTGAATGTTTCAAGTCGTATTAAATTTAATTTTTAAATTTGAAATATGGACTTATATAATACTAGCGGCCCGCCCAGCGGTTTCACCCGCTGCTAACTGATTTCCCACTGGAAACAGACCTTCTCCCGACATAAATCGTACATAAAAACCTTCTTCTTGAATCACTCTAATAGAGGTAAGTCGCTTCCCGTTTGGTGTTTCCTTATATCTTTAGAATTACCCAACGGATTCTGATGTGTTTTTTTATTAGACGAAGGTTTATAAGCATAATTTATTCCGGGAAATTGTCACATTCCCTTGGGAAAACGGGCAGCCCAACTGGTAGTAAACTTTTGACACCTTTAAGGATTAAAATTTCAAAAGTGCTGAAACACGTTTAATTATTTCAAGTCATAGTTATGTATAACTCTAATCACTAATTTTGAAACGGATCATACTTAAGACAACGAACTTTCATACAAACTTTTAACCCCTTTTTCATCCCTTGGGGGATTAAAAATAACCGGAATTTTATCAGCCTTTGAACGGGATTTCCATCTTCACCGAATTTCGCATACAACCCTCAATTGTTGTAAACCTCAAAGACGTAAGGATTTTTTTTTGCACCGTCCACTAACTCACACAAACCGCCATAAATATGCAGTAGGGACTTCCGCAAAATATTCAGAGAAATTAGCGTAATTATTTCCATCTTCGTCGTGTAATAGGACGGAAAACTCGCTCCAGTGCTCTACAACATAAGCAATAATACTTTCGTGCACCTCCCGAGCCATGACTTGGGTGTCACACAACACAAAGGATATAATATTGCTCGAAATAAGCAGGCACCGTCGCCAATAATTGGCACAACATCATGCGGTAGCATTGTACCATTAATGTTTAGAATCTCTAAGACCATGTTGATCTATTGACCACCCTATTTAATGGAGAAACTTTTCATCACAACTTTGATCGATTCTAAACCCAAAAACAAATCAATTAGACAATCAATTTTAACCCAAGACCCAAACAAATACCATAAGAATAGATAATAATATACCAAAAACGACACCTTTGATTTCGTTTTCGATGAACGATAGCTAATAGCTAATAGCTAATAGCTAATAGCTAAAAGTAAATAAATTCGCGCATCAATAACATCAAGGAGCAAAATTAAATGCAACCCTATAGTTTTTGAAAAAACATAACGATAGTGAGTTTGAAAAACTAACAGCGACATCTATGTTTGTGTTATGGAAATAAAATATTATTTTTATCAGTTTTCGTGATAGTATAAAATGCTAAACTACTGAAGCTAGAGAGATAAAACTTGGACATGAAGTTTTTAATGTAATAAAGCAACTATTATAGATACAATTCCGTTTTTTTTAACCTCCAAGGGATGAAAAGGGGGTTAAAAATTAGTATGAAAGTTCGTTGTCTTAAGTGTGATTCGTTTCAAATTTAGTGATTAGACTTATGATTTAAAATTATTAAACACGTGTCTCAGCATATTTGAAATTTTAACCCTTAATAGGGTCAAAATGGGGTTAAAAGTTTGTATGAAAGTTCGTTTTTTTAAATGAATGTGATCTGTTTCAAAATTTGTGATTAGACTAATAACTTAAAATAAATAAACACGTGTTTCAGCATTTTTGAATTTTTAACCCTTAAATGGGTAAAAAGGGGGTTAAAAGTTTGTATGAAAGTTTTTTATCTTAAATTTGATCTGTTTCAAAGTTTCTGATTAGACTCATAACTTAAAATAATGAAATACGTGTTTCAGCATTTTTGAAACTTTTATCTTAAAAGGTGTCAAAAGGGGGTCAAAAGTTTACTACCAGTTGGGCTACCCGTTTTCCCGTGGGAATGTGACAATTTATCGGAATAAATTATACCTATAAACCTTCCTCTCTAGTTATTCTATCTAATAAAAAAAACCGCATCAAAATCCGTTGGGTAATTCTAAAGATATAAGGAGACACCAAACGGGAAGCGACTTAATTTTATACTATGTAGTGATGAGTTTGCTTCTCACTGACGAACTTATTCACTTCGAAGTTTCCTGGACTTATTCGTAGGTACCTACTTATTTGTAACAAAGTCGGCCTAGACAGTGTTGACATAAGGATTGTTGATGTCCTAGGGCACCCCACTGGTGCAAAGGGGGGATGATGACTTCACAAGATGTCGCCATTTTCCTCGGTCCTGAGCTGTAATTTTTACTTCACGCCATGTTAAGCCAGCTGTTTTTAATTTGGCCCGCAGACATTCTGCCTACACCACAAGGGATAAAGACCTGACCTACCTACTTCTACAATAGTTTTAGAATGCCATCAATTCGGGATACAAATTATCTTAACTTAGGTTTAGAAAAGGATAGGATATATCTTGGTCCTGTCATGATTAAAAATGCCAATGGGTTCTTCGCAGTTTCTAGATTGCACGTATTTTTCATCAAATAATAAGACATAACATGACTAAAATATCTTCCATCCCTTTTTAAACCTATGTGACAGCACTAATTTAGGGTAAGTTAAGAGAATTTTTATCCCGAATTGAGGCCAATGATTATTGATGTTCAGGCCGCGCATGCCAAGCGTGTTTAGTATGTGGAACTATATGGACGTCTGGTACCTACCCCAGTAATCGAAATTGGGGTTCTTCCTCTTGTCCCACCTTGCTTTGAGCGCGTGTTTCAACATCTTGAATTGTGCTTCGCTGCCTCGTATGCACGGGCTGCCCATCTCTCCGTCTTCGTTTGCCAGGTGGTTGCCACTTTAGAGCCAGCGTTGCCGCATTGTTCTCCCTCCGCCCCAATGTATGCCCTATCCATCGCCATTGTCGCTGGGCTATCTCTTGTTTAATGGGCAACTGATGACATTTGGTCCACAAATCTTCTTTTCTGATTGTATCAGACCAGTAAACGCGGACGGAGTATAGGCAGATCTAAGGCTGACTCTTTGCTGACAAATACTTTTAACTGGTTTGTCAATCCTTGCGTTTCTCTCCACGTCTCGCAGCCAAACAAAAGCACACTTTGGAAGCATGGAATCGAAAAAGGTAAGTTTGGTGCGACTGGGCAGCACTTTTGAATCCCAGACAGGTTTCAGCTGGGGAAATCTTGCCTTCTTAATTCTGGAAACTATGTCATCATCCAAACCTCCTTGGTTGGGTGACTGAGGTGCCTAGATATGTAAATTTTGGGAGGGTCTGCAGGGGATTGTTATAGAGCATGAGAGGTGTCAAATTCTCTGACATAATGCGCATATCGACCGTCTTCTTTGTATTAATTTGCAGTCCCCTCCTATCTGCAGCATGCCCGAGATCCTCAAATTTCGCTTGCATCTGACTTAAGGTAGGCGAAATTAACACAATGTCATCTGCGTAGTCAAGATCCTCCAGCATATTATTGTCGCCCCATTTCAGGCCCTCTGGCGATAAAACCACGTCCCGCTAATCCGTAATCATCGTCGAGCAGGATGATCAACAGCAGTGGTGATAATAGGCAGCCAGCTCTGTTTGACACGCAGTCATCTTAATAGGTTCACCCAGACCTTGGTCATATACCGCCCTGCAAGAGCTGTTGCGGTACAGGGCTTGAATAATACCGACGAACTTATTCGGTATTCGCCTGCGTTTCATACTTGACCACATTGCTTTCCAATCAACAGTGTCGAAGGCTTTCTCAAAATCAACTTAGAGTTAATCTCACAAAAGTTAGAGTCATTTCGATTTTTATTATTATTTTTGCACCTGCCTGTACTTTCCACATGCCCTAAGGTAGACTGGTAGATAATGCCACTGGCATTAAGTCCGCCCATGTACATTGTTGTGCATAAAGTTCAATAAAAAAATAAATGAATCATTGCGGATTGCCATTCGACGCTTTGCTTTAGGTATTAGTATTCGCAAGGTGTTTGTGTGGTCAGTACAGGATCGTCCGAAAGCCAGCTTGCTCCTCACGAAGTGCGTAAGGCTGCCCGCCCACGTCAGACTTTTTATAGGACCGATAATCGGGCAGATTTTTCCTCCGATTTTTAAGACCGATTTTGTGACCGACTCAAAGCACACGTCCGTCACTTTGTCTGTTGGTTTCGAGGGAGTAGCACGTCATGGACGGCCAACTGTCGGTGAGTAGACGCTTTACGCATACATTTCCGAGTGTTCCATTTTTCACCGACAATCGGATCGGTCGGGATGCACCGATTTTATTTCTGACCGACTATTTTTAGGATGTGGGCGTTACACCATTGCAGTCAATACGTTATTATACGTTCCATTTTACTCCAACTAAAAATCGGTCACCGATTATCGGACGTGGGCGGGCAGCCTTATAGATTTTAGTCGACATGCGGTTAGGAAGTAGTTTTAGTAGTAGTAGTTAGTAGTGTTAGTAGGTTGGTTGCAGCGTAATACCTCTTCAGTTAACACAAGATGACAGGTCGCCCTTTCTTCGGTACTTTAACGAGACCTTCGTTCCACTGAGAGGGAATTTGTTCAGTCTCCTATATTCGAACTATAAGCATAGTGTAAAAGTGATCTAGATCTTAAAGCAAAAGTTTCAACATTTCTACGTTCATATTGTCGATGCTCGGTGCCTTGCCTGGTTTTAATTGTTTAATAGTCTTCACGATTTTATTGAGGTCAGGTGGAGAGGTAGGTGTTTCCAATGAAACACTGGTTCTTGTGTCTGCGGCTGGGGCAAAGGTTGACATCTCGTCAACATGTTAGTGAGTCCTATTAAAAATTTGCCCGGCCGCATTGTAGGTATTTGACGACTCGGTGGCCAGCCCGCGATCCGTGCGACCAGCGCGACCAGAACCAACTTATCTTGACCCGCTGTCGCCGCCGCTGCGCTTTCTTTGTGGTTTATATTGGTGTTTTGAGTTTCATAATTATAATGCAGTATGGTAAAAATATGAAATTTTAATTCAATATATACACCTTAGATAGGATAACTTTTGTATTATTTTTAGACATGTCAAAAGTAGGCAGTAGCAGCATAAGAATAGATAATAATACTGCGTATAGAAACGAAACTCCTTTGTCTGGGCCCCAAAAGCCGCGCTTTAAATACCTACTTCCCCCCGCAGCCCGTAACGCCCCGCACTCTCCCGCGCTTTAAGTCGGGGCTGTCACGTGCCAATAATTTTATTCCAGACTAGCGGCCAGTCAAGCGGTTGCGACCGCTGCTAACAGTTTTCCCGTGGGAACAAAATATTTACCCGTTTTAAAGTCTTACCTTACCATTTTATTGTTAATAGGTAGGTAAAGAATTTTAAAATAGGTGCAAAACATACCTACGATACGAATGTGCTTATTTATCATTATCAGCTAACAATGACTTAGGCAACTAGGTAGTTTAAATTAGAAAATGGAAACTAGGTACCTACGTAAGTAAAAATAGGAGTACATACAACAATTACGTATAATAACGAATGGTAGGTACCTAGGTATTTACTGTAAAATCATCACTTACCTTGGCTCATCTTTAGGCAAATTAAAAAAACTTACTTTTGCAGCCATACACACCACAATAATTCGGCATTGCTAAATTTTTCCCAAACAATGAAAATTCGACCCGCACGACGAACGTTTCCGCGGCGAAGCGCACTCCCGACTGAATTGTTCGCTAAGAGACAGCCAGACGGATTGACCTTGAGCGCGTCTGGAGCGGGAGTGTCATCTCTATGTGATTTCTACTCTATGGTAGCAGGTAGGGTACGTAATTTCTAGGCTTACTAATAAAACAACCTTTTATATTAGCATTATTGGCCTGTAAGAATCTAAGGCACAAAATGAATAAATAAGCCACAAATAATTTGTTGCAAAATACTACCAGTATTTTATTCAGCACAAAATTAATGACTCAGCCACAAACAAAGTTGTCGCTAAATAGTTACGTAACATAATTAATACTCCGAGTATTTTGCGACAAATGGTTAGTGGCTGAGTTATTAATTCTTAGCCACAAGTTACTTTACTAATTTGGGGTAAATGCTAAACTCGCTACTCTGGGCAGGCAGACTAAATTTCCCTTCCCTTTCACCCCTCCCAATGGAGACAACCCCTCTTATGTCTTGAATTACTTGCGCCATGTCCTCTTTGTATTTCGTCCGTGCTTATCACACATACATACACAGACTACCTATACAAAATGAGTCTTTCAGAAAAAAGGTATTCGTTTCCCACCCACAGTCTTTGCCACCACGCTATTGAACTGTTCTGCTCAATTGCTATATATAGCAAGTTGTCGAACATTTTTCTCTTATTAACATTAATGCCTTTTTTTGTTGTAACACCCTCTTCTTTTCACAATAAAACAATTTATTCTATTGCTATGTTATTTTCCCGGAGTTGTCGTTTTACTATTTCAATACAATCCTTGACTGGAATTGCAGTGAAAAGCGATTGGACGTCAAAACAATAGAAAATGCAGAACTTTTAGAATGGTGCCTAAAATCTGGTTACCTATTGTGGAATGATGACTTCTACATACAAGTCGACGGCGTGGCTATGGGCTCTCCAGTATCCCCCTCGATAGCTGACGTCTTTATGGAGGACTTTAAGGATCGAGCCCTAAGGCACGCTCCGGCTGTAACGAAGATGTATAAAAGTTACGTAGACGACACCTTCACCATGCTTCCACAAGGCCAAGTTACTGCTTTTCTTAATCATTTAAATTCAATTCATCCCAATATTAAATTTACAATGGAATCAGAGCAAAATAATCAATTAGCATTTTTAGATATTCTTATAATTAAAAACACAAATGGTACAATCAGTCATTCCGTTTATAGAAAGCCAACCCACACAGATAGGTACCTAAATGGTAACTCCCACCATCATCCGAGCCAATTAGCTGCCGTTGGAACCTCTTTTTTTCAGAGAGCACGCGGTATCTGTGACCCCCAACACCTAGACGATGGGCTTAAGTATGTGAGACGAGTACTCTATGATAATAACCTGAAGCCACCCCGTCAACGTGACAGAAACCGTGCCAAACCATCCACAGTCGAACGACAACCAGCATACTTACCATACTTGAAGGGAGTAACTGATAAGATCGGTCGAATTCTGAAGCGAGCTTCAATCAAGACCATTTTCAAGCCGCCGAGGAAGATCAACTAGTACATCAGATCAGTCAAATGCAACATCCCTCTCCAAGACCCTGGTGTTTATAAACTTGACTGTGACTGTGGACTCTCATACATAGGAGAAACAAAGAGAAATATATCTACACGTCTAAAAAAACATATTGCTGATGTAAAAAACCGTCGTGACAGACAGTCTGCAGTGTGTGAACATATCATGGATAACACCACCCATTATGTCAGATTCGATAAGGCAGCAATCCTAGCGAGAGAGAAGAGATTCATTCCTAGGAAAGTACGGGGAGCCATAGAAATTCAAAAACATCCGAATTTCAACAGAGATACTGGATGGGGAATCTCATCAACTTAGACTCCGCTGATTACACAGCAGAAGAACCAGATCCAACATTCTGTAAGACCTACTATACAAGATACGGTTTCAGCATTTTGTGTGGAACCCGGACGTTACGCTAGGCAATTAAGAAATATATGGCGGTAGAACAAAAATAATTTCTATTTTAAATAATGACGTCTAACACCTTAGTCATCCGTGACCACGGGCTCTGTAAAGAGCTCGAAACGAAGGAATTGTAAAATCCAAAATAAACACTACTAAAATCCGTTTAAAATTGTTTTATTGTGATGAGTAATAGTTGTGCAAACTCAAGAAAATATTATCCTCTTCTTTTTTCTGCAGTAGTAAGCTTCACAATCTCCGTGACCGCCAAATATGTGTTTGGGGATATTTAAAATATCTTTCTGAATCTCGATGATTTTGACACTACTGATCCGTACTGCAGAAGTTGAATGTTCATTATGTTGATTCTCACCCAGTTCTCTATAACGGGAGAAGTATACTTCTTCGTTTTATTAGTTGGATCAACTAGAAATCAAGACAGAGTTATAGGTAACAGATTAAAAAAAACGGCATTTTGTAACGTATTATAAAATATTTGATTAATTGAAACTTACATCAGACAAGCTTCTTTTTACAGCATTTTAGCTTCTAAGAATGTAACTCGGCTACTCAATTAATGACTTGGCCACAATTTTTTTTTGTATCCTTCTTATAAATTACAGTTCAGAAATACAAGCGTACTCACACTAGTGAGACGAATGCAGAAGTTAATTGTTCATTATGTTGTGCCCGTCTGGTTGTCTATAACAGGTGAAGTGTATGAGTTTGTTTTATTGATTGGTTCAACAAAAAATCAAGACAATACATGGTGTTAGATAACTGATAAATCAAAAATACTGTAGATGAAACGTGTTATATATATTTGATCAACTGAACTTTACACCAGATTAGCTTCATTTAAACAGCATTTTAAGCTTCTAAAAATCTAATTCAGCTACTATATTACTGACTCAGCTTCTAACTTACTTACTTTACTCAAATCAAAATATTTCAAAATGTTATTTAGTGGGTATATTAATTATACAATAAATACTCACGTTACTAAATCATTTTCTTGTTAAGTTTACGATCCAATTAAAACATTTTTTTTATTTGCCCTGGAAATAAAGGTTTTTTTTAATTAGAACGAATGCACAGCAACACAGCGAAATCATAGAACCACATTATTCTCCCTATATTTGATAAATACTCACAGGTCAACGTCGCGTCAGCTGTCGAAATACGTCCGCGTGTCGGGAAGAGCACGAGCGACACAGATCCTACCTCTAAAAGCGCTGGCGCGATACTGAGGTCCGGAGCATCGTTGCGCGAAATATATAGGATTTTTTAAATATTTTTAACAAAAAAATTCAAGTAAAAAAAATTTTTTTTTTTTACAATTTGATTTAGTACACCTTCCTCTAACACATAATTTTTTTTTGAAGTAATCCTATGGCAAATTTTTCCTACAGAAGCCATTCAAACAGCAAGATATTTCAACGAAAAGTGAATGAGAAAACGAAATTTTAAACTATGTTTTAAAATGAATTTGAAAAATGTACAAAATAAAGTTTGTTCTCAAGGATATCCTCTATTTATATGTAAAATTAGTATTTAGCTACAGTGTACCATAGATCTAAAACCCAGGCCTAATTTAAGGTCTTTTTCTTCATTTTCAGTAACTTGATTTTGTTTTCGCTTTTATATTATAAGTTACAATCTAAAATATCAAAATGTTCATAATACAATTTTTAGTTAAAGATATGTTTGACAATATATACCAGAAATTTTATTTTTTTACCAAACAGTTTAACTTAAAAACGCTTCTTTATAACGCCTATTTTCGGTAATTTGCTAGAAAAAGGTGATAGCCCTCTTAAGTTGCTCATTGGTTGTGCCGCGCAGTTAGCCTGTAGCATCTTATAAGAGGCTTCAACTAACAAAAAACGAGGCAAAACACGTTATTTGTTTGCTATACGTTTGGTTGTGTCGGTTAGCTCCCTCATGTCCTTCCTTTCCGCGGGCATCTTGGCCTGGTCTACCAGTTCATCCGCTGCATGTTGTCTGTCTCTTATAGCCAGATTTTTAATGCTGTAACGTAAATTGGAGTATCCTTGTTTGATATTGGAACTGTAGGCGTGTTTAACAACTCAATTTTCAAAAGTTGGCTTCTCTCTATCGCCTGCCACAAATCAAGAGACATTCAAAACTCTCTTTACGCTGGAGTATCCGAGAACACTTCCCCTGCCTTAGTGTAAGCTGTCTGTATGCGAACCCAGTTCTCATCAATTTGCTCATATTCGTTCAGTTTCTGTAGTAGATCCAATTTATTCTGTAAGGAAAAACTGAAAGCCTTTCTACAATCCAGATCGTCTAATTAGCTTATATTAAATTTCCTAGCCATTTTGTCCTGTTTCTTTGTTGGAGCAGCAATTTTCAGTCGTACCTCCACCACATCAGGTTTTACTGATGGCAATGTGATCGAAACTAGTCATAACAATGCGCTGCCAATGCGTTCTGAAAATTATTTCAGCCGGTTATTTATATATTTTTGTAATCGTTTTGTTTTATTAAATATGTGACGTTTCTTAAGAGGATCGACTACCGAGCTCTCGTCCATACAAAAAGAGAAAACGTTTTTCTACCCCTAAATGTAATCCGATCTCAATGATTTTTTAGAATGTTGTTGACACGGTAAAAAACTAGGTTTATAGTTTTTCCTTTTTTCGAATTTTTCAATTGATTGAAAATTATAGGCGTCTAAAAGTCACTTTTTTCATTACAAAATCTTCCTTGAAGTAAAACGTTTGTATTTTAAAAACAAAGTTGTTTTAAAAAAAAATAAAAAACTATAAACCTACAATATAATATGCTGAAACGATGGACACCAAAATCAAAACTATTGGTTGTGATTTAGTATGTGGGAAACGTTTTCTCCCGAGACGCAAATTTCACCTCAAAAATACCTACAATCAGTCGCGAGCGGCAACGCTCTCTATCGCACTACTACGCGGGGACTTGAGCGTGCGAGCGACAGTATGAGTTTTCTTAAATACCAAATTTTTTGAAATGGCGATGGTATTCTTCCCTCTTAATATTGAGACATATTATGTGATGTTTCTGAACGTGCTAACAATAAAATAATTAGGCGGTAATTTTTATTTTGCCTGAGCGTGAGCATTCGAGCTGTACAGCCAATTTATCAAATTTCCATTGGCAGAATTTTGTCCCTGGTAGAGGGTGGTAGAGGTGAAAAGTTGTGTGTACCTACCTACCATACGGGAGCAAATTCATCCACAACACGTGCTTTTGAATCCCTCACTGAGTTAAGGATATACATTTTAATCACGAGCGTAGCGAGATAATTTTAGTTACCTCCACTACCTCGGGATTCAACTTTAGCACTCGATGCTAAAATAAACTTTGCAACAAGAGATGTAGTACAAATAACTGTTTAGGCGAATTAGATACCTTAGAAAAACATAACTATCCGACACTAGATATTAGTCGTGATATCACCTTTATTATACCTATTACTTCCGCAACATTAAGCATCTACCTGCGTCTAATCATGTAAATCACATTTACATTCGAATTGTATCTAACTTCCATTTACATAATGATATTTTCTATTATACTGTAGGTAGGTAAGTACTACTACTTATTTCTACTTGATTAATGGTTTTGTGCATCAAATACAATCTGAACCATACCATTGAATATTTTATAGATATATGATGTTAAATCAATTATGTGATGCTCTTTCTATTAATGTCATTCCCATTTCGTTATAGCTAACTAGACCACGCAAATCTAAAGTAAACATATTTTGAAATGTTACTTCAATTGTCTATTAAAAATGAAATCAGTTTTTTTTAGTTTATTAATATTTGCTACTGGTTTCTGTTGTAATAATTTGATGTTGGAAGATATACTTAAAACTGACATTGATCAACCGTGTAAATGTATAATACATTTACTTTCCCAAATGGCGCCACATCATCAACATAGTGACGTTGTTCTTCTTAATATGAATAATGAACTAAGTAAGCATCTTAATACAATCAAGGGATTTAAATTTACTTCGAGAACACCTATTTGTATAAACACAACGTTTCCTGTTGATGGTTACATTATAGTAATCAATGAACATCAATCTTTTGAAAAAACAATAGATGGAATTAGAAAAGATGGAAACTGGAATCCCAAAGGTTTTACTATAATAGTTTTAGAAAATGAATTTATAGAAAAAGAACATGTGACAGAAATACTGGTAAAGAATAACGTATTTAATGTTAGTATTATTGCAAGCAGCACAAAGGGAAGTTTTATTTATGCATTTGGCTCTAAAGTAGATTCCTGCAATAGACCAACTGATTTGGAGTTGATCGGCAACTGTTTGGAAGCAAAAGACAATATACGAATCCCAGAAAGAGAGGTGAAAAGTTTTCACAACTGTGTTTTACCAATAGTATCTCACAATTATTGGCCGTACACACAATTTAATGGTACCAAAATGCTTGGTGAAGAAATGCTATTTTTGGAGTTGGTCAAAGAATATTCTGGAATTGATTTTCAAATGATCCAACATTATAAAGATGAAGACTTTGGTCATATTTCACCGAATTGTACTTATTCTGGAATGCTACGATACATTGAAACATACCAAGCTGAAGGAGCAGTTGGTGGATATTATATTACTAGCAAAAGGTTCCGAGCTTTTGAGGCCACATATCCCTACTTTATCGATAACATAAGAGCCATATTGATTAGACCTTCTGCTATGCGAACCTGGGATGCAGTAGGTGCACAACTTAACATTACCACACTTATAATTTGCTTATTTTTCGCTGTATTCAGTATTTTGATTGTGGTGCTGGCTATTTTCCGTGGGAATCGCATCGATGTTACACGCGACCTGCTTATTGTTTTTGGGTATTTTATGAATAATGTCAACGTCACTAAAGTAAAAATAAAGAAAGCGGGTCTAAAAAGGCTCATAGTTGTGAACATGCTTGTTTTCGTGATCCTGACAAATATTGCTATTCAAGCAGCCGTATACAGCGTCACGTCGGAACCTGTTACTCCCAAAAGTATTTCGAACGCGATGACAGCTATGCGTACAGTGCATCCAATATTACAAGAATACTTAGCAGAAAAGACCGTAGGTTATAGTATGCAAAGGCCAACGATATGCCATACATTATTGGAATGCCTACGTTTACTAAAACGTAGTAAAATCGAATCATTTACAGCTATGCCAGATTCGTCCTACTTTTATTTATTATGGAAGGTACAAGACGACAACTATCGTGAGTTTTATCAGACACAGGATGCTTTTAATCGTGGACTTCAAGTAATGATATTTCGCCGAGGATGTCCAATATTACCGATGATTCATAAAATAGCTAGAATTTTACACGCCAGTGGAATCACAATGCACATATCTGATGTTGTTCAATATAATGAGATGCTTAGAAACCGATACCGAATAATACAGTCTAGCCAAAGTCAGCTAAAAGACGTATATGAATTCAAGGAAGCTTTTTACATTTTATGTATTGGATGCACAAGTTCTATAATTGTATTTATTTTAGAACTATCTTGGACACATATAAAAATATTTCTTATTAGAAGGTAAGTAAAATATGAAGTAGTTAGTAGTATACTGAAGTTTTTTTATGTCATATCAATATAATATAGTAGGTATTTATTATATGTATATATTTTGCCATCAATACTCGGATTATTCGGGAGTTATATGAGTTAAAAACAAAAAAGTTATAGATCTCAAAACATTATCAATACTTGTTTTGTCTGTTTGTCTGTCTGTCTGCATACGCTACACGTAAAAACTACTGGATGGATTTCCACCTTGTGTGAAGATAGATTAATAAACTAATATCTAAAGTACCACCGTTCCTATAAGTCGTATTTGACAGCTGTCATCTCCATGGATGAAGATGGACCCTCTGCTATAGTACTAACACGAATCTAACAGGATACATGTTACTTCCACATCCACGGCATTTGGTTCGTTTGACACATAGGTACATAACTTATAGGTTTTTTACTTGACCGGACTAACTTGGACACTGTCATAAACGACTTTGCAATCCAAAGTCGCATTCATTCTGACGAGGGTAAAGAAAGGCTGTTCAATGGGTTCTATTGATATGCTACGTATTCTTGTTTCCCTTGGAGAATACGATACACGAATATTTAGAGCTATACTATAAGAGATACGGAAATTGCTACGTAGTAAAAGTACCGTGTTGGCTACAGGCTAGTGTAACGTCTTTAAAAAAATACAATATAAAAGTCACGCTCCTACTTAAGGGGGCTTGGCAGACCACAAATATTTGTATGAAATTATATTTTTCAGAAAAAAGAAAAGCGAACAACTGTTTCGGAAGTAATACCAGCAACAACTGTCGACACTGGAGAATTGAAGAGGGTTTGGGGGCAGTGTAACATGCTTCAACCAACTACACGGGAAATTTGAAAGGGCTTGCAGAAATCACAGAAATTATAAAAAAATGTTCTCTACGCCGTGTGTTGCCTCCTTGGTTGGAATAGCATCACCCCATTTCTTTCCTGTGGTCGTCGTAGGAGGCGACTAAGAGACTCAAGGGTTGCATGTGTATTGCAATTTTAGCCAATAGGCTGACAGATAACCTTAACTATCTTATTCTTCTTCCTCGGGTTGGGACGTCTACGGAGCTCGCAGACGGGTGATCAGCTCCACCAGGCGAGAACCATTTCACTCAATTCCCAGGACCTTAACTATAGTGATACACAATTTTCTAAATGACTCTCAATTTTGTCAATGTAATTTTTTATGACCATTTACGCTCTACCTACCCCGCAAGGGATATAGGCGTGACATAGTATGTAGGTTTTTATGTGCTCTTAGTGTGACCGGCATCAACGCCATCAAATATAGGAGTTTGCCCCTCCACAGATAAGTAACGGTCACAAATCGGCGGTATTCCGGTGCCAAGTCCGATGTTTGCTTACACTTGAGGACTGAGGATATTTTAGTAGTTTGGGTATGCAGTAAGCACCTTTTCAGTATTTTATGCTAAAAATGTTTGAAATTGTATTAAGTACCTACCACGTATACATGTATGAGTGATATTGTAAATTACAATCGGTGTGTAAAAAGTAAAATAATGATAAATTATTTTGTGTACTTATTTATTTCATGTGAAAAAAATTTGAAGAAGATTTCGCATACTACGCGACAAATTTTTGAGAACCTTATGTGGGTTTCAACCACGGAGCAGAAAGAAAGTTTCAACATCATCTAGAAACTATATCAACCATATTATTTCTGTAAAAATACCAAACAGTGCCTCTTTTTCTAAATTTCTACTTTAATAATATTGTCAAAACAGTCAATTAAGTACTTTCTTCTTCTTCGAGTGTAGCTCAACAGTGACGTCACTTCACAAAAATAAGATTTCTCTGTGTATCACTACATAGTATAAAATGAAGTCGCTTCCCGTTTGGTGTCTCCTTATATCTTTAGAATTACCCAACGGATTTTGATGCGGTTTTTTTTATTACATAGAGTTACTTGAGAGGAAGGTTTATAAGAATAAATTATTCCGGGAAATTGTCACATTCCCATGGGAAAACGGGTATCCCAACTGGTAGTAAACTTTTGACCCCCTTTTGACACCTTTAAGAATTAAAATTTCAAAAATGCTGAAACACGTATTTAATTATTTTAAGTTATAAGTCTAATAAGAAATTTTGAAACACATCACATTTAAGATAAAAAACTTTCATACAAACTTTTAACCCCCTTTTCACCCATTTAAGGGTTAAAATTTCAAAAATGCTGAAACACGTGTTTAATTATTTTAAGTTATTAGTCTAATCACAAATTTCGAAATAGATCACATTCATTTAAAAAAACGAACTTTCATACAAACTTTTAACTTCCTTTTGACCCTATTAAGGGTTAAAATTTCAAATATGCTGAAACACGTGTTTAATTATTTGAAGTTATACGTCTAATCACTAATTTTGAAACGGATCACACTTAAGACAACGAACTTTCATACAAACTTTTAACCCCATTTTCATCCCTTGGGGGATTAAAAAAAAGAGTGATTCAAGAGGAAGGTTTGTATGTATGACTTATGTCGGGAGAAGGTCTGTTTCCCGTGGGAAATCAGTTAGCAGCGGGTGAAACCGCTGGGCGGGCCGCTAGTAATCTATATACGTAAGAATGTCCGTTGCTCAAGTTTTAGTAATTATCCTTTTAGTGTTTTAAGTAAGATTAGAACCTGCAAACTCAATTAAATATTCACTGTAATTAAAGTTTTGACAAAAGGTATATCAGGAAATTGTCTAAATACCTATTAATTATTATGCTAGTTAAAAATGATATAATTTACTCATACAAAACCATTTTTATATAAGCTCAAAATACTAAAACATAACTTTTAATACTAAAATTAAACAGCGGCAGATTTTCTATCTCCTAAGTTTTAGCTTTCAGCCAGTGAATGAGCTGTAGTTAGTTGTATTTTGCTGTTATTGTTTGTTAAAGTATGGCCAAAATAGTTTAAGTTTTTACTATGAAATTAACCCCTCAAGTGTCACCTGGCGGCGAAATTCGCTTGTTTGTCAATCATTATTTTGCAAATTGCAGTTGTATGTGCAGTTTTTCGTTTATATTTACAATTCATGTTATTATTTATAAGACATGTTATATACTTTTGGAATCCTGGTTAAATTTCCCATTCGATTTAATCATTTTCGGCGAAAGTTATTTAAATACTACTTCAATATAGTCATGCAAATTGTTAGAAAGTGTTCTTTGTTAGTGAGTAATTGTTAGAAAGTTATTGGAGTAAATAAAATATTTATCTTCAAGTTTCATTTTTTTAAATATAATTATATGAATTAAAGCTTACATATATGAAGAAATTATGCATTAACTTAAACTAGAACATTAAAAAATAAGTACACACACGATAAGCTGCAAATGCAACACTCACTTTGAAACTTTTTAATTTTACTTTTTTTAGTTTGAAACCTAGCAAATTTTGCTTGAATAGTGTAGTTTATTCAATCATTCGTTCATTTAAAGTGCCACAAGTGGTGATATTTATATTAAAAAACATCGTTCGAAGAAACCTCTTCACTCGTGTCATAATATGACGCGTGACAGACAACGGCCTGTCTTTCAAAGTCATAATATGACGCAAAGCAGGTCAGGGGTTAATAATATTCCAGTTATCGTTTACTATAATAGAAATTAATTACTTGGCACAAATTATTGTGGCCTTAGTAGTAAAATTTAGCAAATTTTTGGGCGCCTACTTTGTGTCTGCCATAACTAGCTTGAAAATCAAGCAAAATTACTCAGCACTAATTCTATTGACTACACAAAATCTCTTTTTTATAGCAAGTTACTATATAGAGTGAATTTTTTCTAGTGACCGATAGCAAAAATTCAAGACGGGCTGGTGAAAAAGAACAACTTGTCCTAAGGAACATCGGTCGATAAATGAAAAAAATGGACCTCCCATACAAGTTTGTCGATCAGCTGATTTGGGGTACTATGGAAGCTCCAAATATTTTTTAGATATTTCGGCCTTTCTGAACGTTGTTCCTTATCACCAGCCTGTCCTCTGTCTTTAGTATCGATCACTAGTAAAACTTCCCACGAAAGGAAAAATCCAAAAGTGTAAACAGTAGGAAGGTACTGATTTATTTTACGCTGTGGTGTGGTGCTTCTCTACGTGTCATAAAAAAGATAAAAAACTGCGTGAAAATTTACCGTCTATTTAATATAAAAAACAGCCAAGAGTGAGTCGTACTCGCACACGATGGGTTCTGTAAAATTATATATAAAAATTGGTAAAGTGCGAGTCGGACTCGCCCTGCTAGGGTTCCGTAATATGCACATCAATCTTTCTCATACATACTCCACTTGAACTACTGACCTTAACTTTAAAATTTTGTTGTTTTTCGACTCCGTGAAAAAAACACACTATAGAACAAATTTTTTTTTACTTTTCCTGAACTTATTCTTCAAAACGAAGCTACATGCCTAATATCATAGTTCTAGGTCCACGGGAAGTACCCTATGAATTTGATTACCCGAAGTTGCCCTTTAAAGGATCAAAATCACGCATTTTTTACAGAATTAGAGTGGTAACGTAAAATTAGATATTGTTTTTTTTTATACTGTTATTTTTTTAAGTAGGTGTCTATGTTTATAGACAAAAAATACATTATAAAAATAGGTACTTATTTGTAAAAAATACTAAATAACACGGTTTATGCGATACAGCCTGGTGATAGAGTGACATACAGCGAAGTCTCGGTAACTACGGACCCGTTTTTACCCTTTAGATTCGGAACCTTAAAAACCTAATGCCTAATTTTAACATCCTCTAAGTAAAAATATCTTTATGAGATTTTTGATAAATGGTATTTTATTGTCCATTATATCAAATCAATTATTTAGGACTACCATTAATGAAATGTAAACAAATGTTCACTCACATTAACACAACTGACAGGTCAATAGACAGCTAAGTGATATAAGTGATAATACAATGTTAATGCCTAAAAATCTTCCGGCTTTTACATTGGTGGTGGGCACATAATATTAGCTAACCTACCTAGTCCCATTAATATTCTTCAAGGCAACTGTAGAGAAAACATCAGTACATTTTGATATCAGAGGGACGTTTCAAAAATGAGAATTATTTGTCTATTTTTTTTCTTTTTAAGTATATGTTTCTGCATGAAAGAATTGTATTTAGAAGATAAATTTAGTGGTGCTGATAAAAGTGATGAATTGAGTAAGTGTATAGAAAACTTGATATCCAAAATGTCATCATACAATTTTGATAAAAATCAAATTGTTCTTATAAATATGAACGATCACCTGATTAAAAACATAAATCAAATAAAAGGATTTAAGTACTATACAAGGACGGAATACTGCGTCTCATCATTTTCACCGATTGCTGGGTATATTATATTGACCCATGACACGAACAATCTGGAGAAAACTCTAGATGGTCTGAGAAAAGATGCAAACTGGAATCCAAAAGGATTTTTCATCATAGTTTTACAAAAAAACACTATAGATAAGGAGAAAGTTACAAGTATACTGGTTAAAAATAACGCTTTCAATGTCAGCATAATTACTGCAAGTTTTTATGAAAACAATATTTATTCATTTAGCTCAAAAGTGGATGCTTGCAATCGACCAACGAATATTAAAATGATCGGGAGGTGTTCAGATCCAGAGCATGAAATAATAATCCCAAAAAGGGAATCAAAAGGCTTTCAAAATTGTGTTTTTCCCGTCGTTTCCCATAATTACTGGCCATTTACATACATGAACAACTCTCGAAGACGCGGCCTAGAGATGGATTTTTTAGGTTTTGTGGAAACATACGCTGGCATTAAGTTTGATATAATCCGTCATTATTTAGACGAAGATTTTGGTTACGTTCATTCTAATTGTAGTTTTAGTGGAATGCTTAACTACATTGAAACTTACGAAGCCGAAGCAGCTGTGGGTGGATACTATCTTACAGAAAATAGATACTCAGCGTTGGATTGCACATATCCCTATTTTATCGAAGACATTAAGTTAGTTTTGCTGAAACCATATTTTTTCAATATTTGGTATGCAGTCTATGTACAACTGGGGTATGTGACATTAACCATAATCAGTTTATTTTTCTTCGTGTTTAGTATTTTGGTTGTAATTTTGTCAGTTTTCTACGGAAATAAGAACGACGTTACAAGGGATGTTTTTATTGTCTACGGGTATTTTTTGAATAATATATGTCGAGTGAAAATTAGAAAAACAACCGCTACACGGTTGATAGTTGTCAATATGTTAATTTTTGTATTCATGATTAATGTTGTAACTCAGGCAGCTGTGTATAGCGTCACGTCTCATCCCATAAGACCCCAAAGTATAAGGGACGTTTTGACAGCTATCGATACACATCAACCGATTATCCAAAAATATTACGTGGGGAGGGTAGCATTACGCGGAAAAAACCCATGGGTTTGCAAAACAATGTTAGATTGCATTCTGAAAGTGAAATTTAGTGAAATGAATGTATGTACCATCATGCCGGATACAGCTTTCAATTACTTAGTGTGGCAGGTACAAGACGAGTCCCGTGAGTTTTATAGGACAAAAGATGCTCTGAGTATGGGACTGCAAGCGATGCTGTTCCGCCCAGGATCTCCTGTCTTGCCAGTGGTCGCAAAAGTGGGTAGTTTGCTGTACGCAAGTGGAATATCAATGCACATACTTAACAAGATTGAGCATAAAGAGATGGTGATAAACAGATATCGCAAACGGAACGCCGCCGGCAAAAGTCAAAGAAATATTTTGGGCTACAAAGAAGCTTTTTATGTTTTATTCTTTGGATACATATTATCTACGATGACATTTGTTTTAGAATTATACTGGGCTCGTATAAAGAAAGTACATATATTTAAAAAATAATAACCTGTTAGAAGTTTTTATTTACTCAATTATTTAAGTACTCCTATTTATAAATACACATACACATATCACGCCTATTATCCCTTGCGGGGTAGGCAGAGCGTAAACGGCCGCAATAAAAGGTACATTTACGCCACGTCTGACATACTTGAGGGTCATTCGGAAAATTGTGTATCTACATAGAGACAGGTTGTCAGCCCATCGCCTAAAATTGCAATACACACCCTCGAGTCCCTTAGTCGCCTCTTACGACTCCCACGGGAAAGAAATGGTTATCTTACTATATATATCTTCTTTATATCCACACTAATATTATAAATGCGAAAGTAACTCTGTCTGTCTGTCTGCTACGCTTTCACGGCCAAACCACTGAATCGGTCTTCATAAAACTTGGCACAGAGATTGCTAGCATAGCGAGAACGGACATAGGCTACTTTTTATCACCATACGAGGGTCTGGAGTACATATGTAGACAACCAGGTGTACCACCAGGAGCCAAGCTAAACTATTAGAGATACTTATAAATATTGATCTCTCAGGGCAGTGCACCGGATAGCAAATTTTGAATTGTCCCTTTAACAACAGAAGCAAGCAAGTCATCTTTAAACAGTAGAGATAAGAACTGTTCTAATATCACTGTCACACTTACTATGAGTATACATACCTACTTTAGAACTTCTGCCTAAAAAAACTATCTAACGCGGACGAAGTCGCGGTTAAAAGCTAGTATATATGTCGCAGTAATTGAAATTAGTAATTTTACTGACTTCCTAGAAATTATTAGGCCAAAAGCCGGGATATGGAAAAATCTTCTCGTTCGACTTCATTCTACCATATTCCTAAACAAATCTAGAAATTCGGACAAATTCCTAGGATTTTCAAACTGGTTTAGGAACATGACAAAAAAGATCAATATTAGTTATTTTATTCCAATCAAACGTAGAAATTTGTAAGTAATATTGATTTCACTATTATGGTTAATTCTTGTAACAATAACGTCAATAACTAAGTTAAAGGACGCTGGTTTGGAAATATACATTTTACGTGATAACTGTTTTTTTAATAAGTAACTATACAGCAAAAAGAAGTTCGTGGGTAACAAACTAGTAATTGAATAAGAATGTTCAAGTTAGATTTAGGTTTTAGGTAGCTTTTGTGTAGAAGAACAAGTTTGTTATTAGGTCATCATAGGTAAAACAAAATGTTTCGCCAGTTTTACTTATTTTCCTTTCAAGCGACTAATCTTTTAACTGTAAATCCGACTACTACATTTCCTCTCTTAGGAAACAGTTTTTTTTTTTAAATCCATTCTTGTTAAAAAATTTAGGTACTTTTGAACAATCTCTGTTCAAATGTTAATAAGTAAATTCGTAAGTAAAACACACATACACATATCACGCCTATAATCCCTTGCGGGGTAGGCAGAGCATAAACAGCCGCAAAAACCGGCCATCCACACTACGCCTCACAAATGTTTGAGGGTTATTTGGAATATTGTGCATCGCAAAAACACCATTGCACGAAAATAACTGAAACAAAAATAACAGGGAAATTCATAGCTGATATATCGAAACTCAATCACTTTCCCTATGGAACATCCGTAGTTTTTTAAATTGATGTTCTCATAGTAAAATTACCAGCTGATCGAGAATTTTTTGTGGGATGTCCCAGCGCGCTGTCGCCATTAATGAGTTTTTTTTTTTTTTTTCAAGATGTTCTAAAAAGGTCGCATTTTTTGACAAATATACACAAGGCAAGTAAATAAAATTTCGTTTACTGATTTACCAAAGAGCAGCAGTATAACGATAAATTAATCCTTAGTTAGGTACCTTATTTAATAAAAGAGGGACTATAAATAAAAACAGCTTTGTTACTTACTTGCATATTCTGTTCCATTAACGGTAATTTTCACAGACAACTGAAAAATATATTTTATTTGCTTACGAATCAAGATCATGTTCCAAAAGCTTTTTGTCTCGCAAATATCAAACGGAGTTAAATATTAGCTATCCATTTTCATCTTATTATGTATCAAGTATTTTATCGGTGCCTACAGAAATAAAAAATACTGAATCGCGTATTATAACTTTAGATCATTAAACTCTGTAAATTATAGGTTAATTCTCTTGACAGCAGGTAGCTAGATAGGAAACCAAATGAGAGTGAATAGGCAAAAACAACAATTGTATGAATCTGACATCTGTCAGAGTTCAGGCTATATTTTTTTTAACTTTAATCGAATCAACGATGTGTCATGCTAAAATTCAAGTGCATTTTTCATTAAATACGTTAATTTATTTTGAATTAAACGCATGTTAACTTTAAAGTATCATTATACCAAAAACTTATACCAATACTTAGCCATGTACTTAGAACTAAGAAACATTACCAAAAATGTTGACTTTTTACCCCAAAAACTTAAACTGCCTTTGCGAAAACAAAATATGCTCCGGCGGCGCCCACCTCACTGATTCATTTACATTTGTATGCCAAGGTCTTCCAATGTCCGATTAAAACAATGAAATATATCTCTTCCTTCAAGCCAATACCAATCCCGCCCTACAACGTGTACCACATGACCCAACCTGTATGAAAAGGTAAAGTAAATACTCAAATTACTGCAACTATCAAAATGTTCTTGTAAGAAAGCCTTCACAATTTCACATCCTTACTTCAACCACTATTGCATACCGACCACTAATACTGAGAACCTACTATTACAAATCCATTGACCACCACTTATATTACTTTTGATACACGTCAAAACTTAACAACAGAACTTTAAATTTAAATATTTTTATCTACACTCGTCTCATAATGTTCGAATTATGAATTCGAAAACAGATGCATAATGACCTACTTTATGCATTCTGCCTATAAAAACTAGGGTTTACTATAAATTACAGAAGCGTAATGACTTAATGAGAAAACTCTTAATACGATAAAGTTGAGAAATGAAACGAAGTTTTTTTTTCCAATACTCAAATCGCTATCTTTCGCCGCACCTGACAGTTGTTGTTGTACGGTAATTTTTCGGATGTTCTTCAGTTGTTTTAATAGGTTTTTGTTCTGTTGTTGTTGAGATGTTGTTCAGATGTTGTTCAGTTGTTGTTCAGTTGTTGTTCAGTTGTTGTTCAGTGTTGTTCAGTTGTTGTTCAGTTGTTTAGTTATTTGCTGTTGAGACTCGACATCTAAACAACTGTTAGTAAAGAATCTTCAAAAATTCATATCAAGCCATATTACGTTCTCGTATTGAATTTGACCATGTATCGGGCCTTGCAATCGCCCGTGCGGACGTTTGGAAAAGTGTTCAACTGAGTTAATTTTTTAGAGTGTAGATAAAATTGTGTATGCATCTGCATATAATTAGGTATTAGAATGCTTGTGTCAATCTATTATCACACTCGCATTCTAATGACCCCCATTATATGACAGTTGCATAAACTACTATTATTGTATTAGTTTTACCACAGAATATATAATAGTACTAACGTACAGAAGAATCACTCCCTAAGAAATGACATGTTTAGGTATAAATTAATACCTACGCTCGGTGTACCCAACCGCTCACAAACAAAATTGAAACTTATGAACGCGCGCGAACGCTCAATCTCCCTTGCGCATCGCAGTTTTATGACTGAGCCGCCGGCGAACTCCAAGGGTTGTAACTTGTCATCATGTTATTCGTGCACGAAGATTTTTTGTTATTGATTTTGCTATAATATCTTATTTGTTCACTTAATCTACGGAAGGAATTGTAAGATTTGTAAATATTTATAAACCTAAACGAAATTATTAATGACTACTGTTTATATAGAAAAACAATTAATTATTCTTGTGTCTAACTGTTCTTTGTATCGAGTGGGACACCGAGTCGACGACCCGATCGATTTTTTAACGAATAAACGTACTAAATCACAGTAAAAAATCAAGTAAGAGTGCGCGCGAGCAGCACGTGCGTGCGAACAGTGCGGCGGCTAGCGGCACACTGGCGGTCTGGCGACGACAAGCGACAACCCGCGGAGATTAGTCCCCGTAGGGGACCCGCCGCCGGAACATACCTAAACCGTGGAGTGAGACCCCCCTGGTTTTACTTTAGCTTTAAGAATGATGGTGCACTAATTCTACTAAAATATGTCCAAAAAACATTTTGTCCACTAGAAGGAACTAGTTAACACTATAAAGTCAAGTATAGTCTAGGCCAACACTATAAAAGTTTGTAATAAAATAAATCTTTTTCTTTCATTTTATTATTACCATGCCCGAAATAACATTCATGTTGAATTAAATCGGCTTCCTCCGAAACACGGTATTCTATAATTTACCAAGCAATAACATGTTAAAAATGTAACCCCAAATTCAAGGGTTAGGTACTCACTCTACCTACGCAAAATTTACACACAAAACAAGTTAATTACGGTTTACATATCGGCAAAATTTTAGAACTGCGTAACTTTTCCAATAAATTTGATAAGCCAACATTTGTAAGCCGAGTTTGTTTGTATTGTCCAATGTTAAAAAAGTTTTAAACGTTGAAACTAGAGGTATTACACCGCTAACTAAAACAAAACAAATTTTTATAGTTATGAAAAATGTTCTAACAAATTATAATTAGCACTTGAGCTAACAAGCTAATCTCGGATAAAAAAACAAATGGATGGCCCTGTTTTTTTATAAAAGTAACAGATGTTAAAAGATAAAATAAAAACCCAATGTAATGAATCACTTACCATTGTAATGTACTATACTACAATTTCAGAAAACGTGCAAATCCTGCCAGCAAGCAAACATTTTTCAAGTAAAAAAAAAACTATATAGTCTCAAGGGAGTAGCATTGTGTGATTCTACGCAACGACAAATATGTTCTACCCTAATGAAAAGGCAGTGCCAAACCACCTGTCCGAATGGCTAAATGAAAATAGATTAGTTTCACACTTTAATAAAAACAAGAAAAAAACCGATGCCGAAGACCATTTCTCTAAATGAGCGAAAACTTTGCTCATTTATGTTCTCAGTTGATTAATACCTGCTATAAAAAACAAATGATGGTCAATTTATTGGAACTTTTGGTACATTACGTTTTGTTTGCTTTTTCTTAGATTGGATTGTTTTTATACGCATTAAGCTTATCGTATTTACCTGCGACTGATAAATGAATAAAGATAAATGATAAATTAAGAAAATAACGCGTCTGATAAATTTCCATAAAAGAGTCTTGCTTGATGATAAAAACTATTGTAATTTATGTGGAGAATAAGAAGTAGATGAATTATTCGTAGAGCATCAGCCTGTTGTTCAATTGCGGAGTTTGAAATAGTACGTGCCTGGAAAATATTTGATGACATATTTCTGCTACTGAACTTTACTGAACCTTATGTATCTACCCATTTGAAAAAAGAAGTCCCTTCGAAACTCTGCCAAAAAGAAATAATAATAATAATCACCGATCCCACCTTTGCCAGACATACGTCGATAAAGATAAGTCGAACGAATGGTTAAGGAAGGGTGAACTGTTCCCCGAGACAGAAGGCTTCATGCTCGCAATACAGGACGAAGTTATTGCCACCCGAAACTATAAGAAGCGCATACTTAAAGATCCTAACCAGACTAACGACTTATGTAGACATTGTAATAGCGCATCTCAAACTATTCAGCACATATAACTTTTTAAGCACTCGCGATCACTTTCAATCATTTTAAGTATTAGACCGGGTCTAATACTTTAAATGATATTTATATATAATAATAAATTACTAATATTTACCTAAATACTATCGCGATAGACCCGGTCTAATATTCAGCACAAACTGGAACCTGTAGAAGTAGAGAGGTATAGTTCAGACTGACTACAAGCACAGACATGACCAAGTAGCATCCATTATTCATCAGGAAGTCGCACACAAATTCAAATTTACAGATAACAGAAAGCAACCATACTATAAATATGACCCAGACATAATTTTAGAAGGCAGTAACTACAAAATCTGCTGGGACAGGACAATATTATCAGATAGACGAGACATAACCTTACACGACAGACAAATTAAAACAGTTTACCTAATTGACGTAGCTATACCCAATACACACAACATTCTAACTACCATATCAGACAAGCTATCAAAATACCAGGACCTTGCAATAGAAATCAAAACTCAGTGGCGTGCTAATACAGTTCACATCGTCCCTATCGTTCTCTCCTCAACCGGAGTTATTCCCAAAACTCTTTTAAATAGTCTATGTATTTTAAATTAAATCTACAAACCTCACATACTCCCTACAGAAAGCCACAGTACTCAACACTTGCCGCATAACACAAAAGTTCCTGACGTCGTCGACAATAAGCTCCAGCTCAGAATCCTCTGCCATACTTGGTTAAGGCCCGTACGGTAGAGTAAAGCCTTCTTGTAAGAGAAGAGAAAAGAACAGAAATCTAAATAATAATAATGAAATTCTTTATTGCACATATAAAAAAGCAAATAACATCCTTAACATATAAATACTCTAAGGGTATACATATGGCTCTTTGTATATTGCTATTCTAGTATTGCATCAGGACGCGGGGTAGTGCAGCCAAAACGTTGACGATTCAAGTCGAGCTAGCACATAAAACTGTTCAGTGATGCTTTGAAAGCCCTTCAGATTTCTAACTGATTCACTCTACATTGAAATGAAAAAGAATGCAGGGTTTGGAGAGTCAGGCAGTTGTACCCTTTAAGAACTGCTGTGGCTATGCACAGAGCTGTTGTGAGCTCCTCGAAACGACTACCCAATTTCTTGTCTCCCTATGTTTATTACGAAGCGTGCAAAAAGTTACGAGACATAAAAATGATGACAATTCGTGAGGCCAAGGCATCGCTGGAGCAATGGCCCCTTGGTTTATCAAGATTCAGAAGAAATTCATTTTTATTTAATCGCTGTATTATCTACTTACTATTATTAAAATTGTCTTTCTTGTTTATACAGTTAAACTTAAACTGTCTGTATATATATATATATTTTAGTGTATCGATGACTTAAAGATGGTGGTTCACTAGCAGCCGAATACTAACTAGTGGCAGTCCAGTCGCTACCCTCGCCACACCGAGGGAATTGGCTGGGTTGGGAAAACGGGAGAGCGTGTGTTGTGGCGTACCTACTCTGGGGGAGGCCTACTTCCAGCAGTGCATTGCTTTGAGCTCTCTCCCTTTTTGTGTCGGAAGTTTATATGATAATTATAATAATTCTTTAGCTTAGAATAGCATCACCCCATTTCTTGCCCATGGGTATCGTAAGAGGCGACTAAGGGACTCGAGGGTTAGATGTGTACTGCAATTTTAGGCGATGGGCTGACAACCTGTCCCTATAGTGATACACAGTTATCTAATTGACCCTCAAACTTTTGTCAGACGTGGTGTTAATATCCATTTTACGGGCGTTAACGCTCTGCCTACCCCGTAAGGGATATAGGCGTGATTTTTGTATGTATTATGTACCTTAATAATATTTCTCACCTTGTCCTACCTATCTAACAACCTGTTAATTACGATCCGAAGTGCCAATATAGACGACGAAATCTTAATGTGTCAATAGAAAGACCCCATAAAAAATAAGTGCTCGTCACGGACATATTGATAAAGTGCCATTTAGAGGGAGGGGACCCTGAGTTAGTGGTGCCCATAATAAAATTATTGGAACACAGCGCTGGAGGCCATTAAAATGTTGTACTAACCGATATATTTTGACCTCCATTTGGTGGACAGTTTGAACAAACTTTCACCTTCTATCTGACATAAATAAATGATTTCAATTTATTTTTACACATATATCCAATAATATCAATGTATTTAAAGAAAATGATGGAACAACAGTTAACAGAATCGAATAAAAGAAAACTTATAAATTACCTCTATGATTATGAGTTCTATTTTATTAATGATTTATAGAAAATTAGTAGATAGTACTTAATAGTCAAGGTAAACAAAGTAGGTATACTCGTAAAGGTATTAACAGCGTATTTTCTTCTTACATCAGTAACAGGTTCAAAAAGGTGGACTTACCTACTACAAAAATAGCAATGATTTTCTATACTCCGCTATGCGAGCGTCCTACGCTTCGCAAATTGGTTCACTTTATTATTTGTCACGTTCTTGGACCAGAAACTCCTCGCACGTTCCTTTATAAAGTTGGTTACATGCCTACTAGTGAAAAACGTTATTTGAAGTAGACTTGTGTAGTCTACCTCCATTCACACGGTGCTTGGTGACCAATTGGCTATGTCCATCATGAGTTTCCTAGATCGACTAAACAGTTTATTACGTATCAAGCATTTTTTAGGATTAAGATCGTCTAAGAATTTTCTTCAGGTGGATAGTCAGCTTTACCACAGTAGATGTACCAACTATCCTACTTGAAAGTCCATTTGAACAATTTCAAATACTTTTACAAGTCTGCTATTTTGAACGTACTAAATTCAGAGCAACATAAATATAACATGCTTTACATTCTAGACTTAAGGCGGGCGGGAATAGTACGTGGGCAAGATTTTTAGAGATCGTGCCTTATGGCGTACCTTGGGGGAGGCAGTGTGCTTCAATAGGCTGAAGTATGTTTTTTTTAAACCGATTTCATATTGACAATAACAGCCATAAATTTCTGAAAAAATAATATTTTATCGTCAAGGATCCAACAGACGATAGAAAGTATCAGTTACACAATTTGACAAATTTTACTTGATAGAAAGAAGACCTCCAAGTCACTTCTTTTTGAACTTTTTCTTTACTATCAATTCTACAGTATAAAAGATTTTTGACAAAATTATTTATCCTATAATTAAGATACAATAAAAATGACATTGTAACGGCATTGCTCTAGTTTCTATGTCAAAAACATCGTAAAATCTCGCGAATATTTGAGCGCAAAATGATTGGCTATTTTTCTCTGACGCAGCGCAAATGAAAGGGACCAACTTTTCGGGTAAAAACAGGGCTTAATATAAAGAGTGTGTCAGCGAGGACGGATATATGATGAAAATCAGCATCTGTCAAATCCCTACGAAGTAACACGACTGAGGAAAACGCCGCCGGTGTGATAAAATTTGTATAAAACAATTAAGATGCGGTGGCCCTTCAATTTCCAACGTAAATACGCCACAAAATTCAAGCGATTAATCCCCGCTAGGCTATTTGAAGTCAGGTTTTTTTAAATTACAGATCTATGCCAATAAGCCGCAATCGACTGATGTACCAAAAAATCAACAAAACACAGGCCGTTTCTGAGATACAGTAGGATCTATGTGGAAGAGTCACTGAAAATTAGACCTCTCTGGTCTGTGCCACTGCTTAAATCAGCGTGAATTTAAGCATTTTAAACGAAATCGTAAAATTCTTTAGTAGATATCTCACCTTTAGCATCTGTCCGCCCTTGTTTTAAAATTAGTTGGTATAGGGTATTAGGTAGCTAGAAAGTGCAAGTATTTAATATGAAATATTGAAAGAAAGCGATGGATTCCGCCCACATTTTGTCTAAACTTGAGACATTTTATTCGTTTGATAATATTGCTCCGACGTTTTCATTTCGATGGCTTGTATCTACAACCACAAATCTTTTTCAAGCAGAAGGTTAGGCAGGCATCACTCGCATTTATCCAATTCCACTTCGGAAATACGAAGATTCGGTCGTTCCATATATTCATGAGCTCATTCCACGCACCTGACCGCGCCTGTTCACGCCGCGTTCTCCCATCTATATACCAGCTCCTAGCATATGTATGACGGTGGATGGTAGGTATCTATAGACAGTATGAATGTCAAGAAACTTAAGAGACAGATGCAGACCATAATACTGAACAACTTCCTTTAAGAACATTTATGTCAGAAAATAACAAAGAAATCGGTCTCCCATACAAAATCACGATCAATAAATATATATATATGTTACGGGCAACGTGATTAATCGGGCACTATTAATACTGACCGGCCATTATTAATAGTGCCCAAAAACATCGGGCAAAGTGATTAATTAATTACTTGGACCGGCCATTATTAATAATGCCCGAGTGCCCGTGGTCCATGTAATAAATCAGTCTTTAGAGTAAGCTTGAATTTATCACTTGGACCGGACAATGTGATAAACTGGGCCGAATTAATTTCTTAGACCGGGCAATGTAATATATTTTTTTAAACTATTAAAGTACCTAATATTATTATCAAAAATAGTAGGTAAGGGCTCGTCCACATCACCGCGGCGCGGCGCCGCGACGCGTTACCGCGGGAAACGGCGACGCGCGCCGCCTGAACGCGCGGCTTCTCGCCGTGGAAATTTACGTTGCGCTTCTTCGTTTAGTTACTCCCTCGTTCTCTCTTGTACTAATATTGTAATATTTGTGGCACGTTATAAGTCCGAACAACACAAGAGAGAACGAGGGAGTGGCTAACACCACGTAGCAGAGCGCCACGGTGCGCAACGTGAATTCCCGCGGCGCCTCGCCGCGGGGCGTTGGCGGCGCTGCGCCGCGGAGATCTGGACGAGCCCTTGCCTACTGATTTTATTACTTTTTATAACTAATTGTTTTTTCAAATCCCATGTTCAAATTTATCGATAACTTTATTGAATATAATGTAAGTTTAATTTCATTTACATAATGTAAGATTATGTTATTTGATTTTTTTAATTAACGATGGGTTTCATAATGTAGGTAAGTTTAACTTCGTTTAATAAAAAAATACATTACAGTTCTTTATTTTTATTACTTTGCCCAAGGAAGGGTGGGAACTATTAATACTGACCGGAAAAAGTAATAAATCGTGCTGTTTTAATCACATTGCCCAATTAGGTCGGGCACTATTAATACTGACCGGTCAGTATTAAAAGTGCCCGGACTTATCAAATTGCCCGTAACATATATATATGGCTTTTGTAGAGAATCTAACTAAAAAATACATATCAAGTCTTCTAAGAACCTTTGCCTATAATATTTGCATTAAGTAGATAACAAAGAAGCGTATATCAATACAATACCAAATAAAACAACTTTATGAAAAAGCTTCTACCAATTCACTCCACTCAGTGGGACTATACTCGCTTAAATCCCAGAAGATTGCAAGTATTTATTTAGGCCATAAACAATTCCAAGGAAATGCCTGATTTCAGAGAAGCAGCTAACAAACAAATCGTTTACAATTTAGTGAATAGGAGTAAATATCTTATGAGAAATTGAAAGAAAATTATTATTTATACCATCATCTTATGATCAAACTGTAAGTACCTACCAACTTACAAACCAAAAGTTATTTTATGGTAAATAGATAGATATAAAAATCTGAGTCCGATTTTGCTCATCAATAAAAAATTATTAATATAAAGCCATGACTGTCATCACGATATAAAAATATGATCTGTTTCATAGAAAACCATGGAACTAAATACAACTGGTCCTACGGGGATATTTCTTTGGCGACTTCTGAGATGGAAAACGTTTCCTACTGATATTGGTAAAATCGCTTACATTATTTTCGTACTAACTAAAATAACCCTGTATTTTTGCTGCCAATTCAGGGAAATACGTTTAAAGTAAAAATAGTGTAGTTACACCCACTTCTTATCAAACACCATTTGAAATCTCTCCGGGACCTCAGCAACACATAATGGCCCGTACAATGCGAAATTTAATTCTATAAGAAATGTGTGGCCTTTTCACAAAAACCTTTGAGATCGAACGGGTACGCATTTGCCCTCGATATTTCTTTTCGAGTATACAAATAATGTACTACATTACAGGGCACTTTCGGTCTACGATCCAGTTAAAAGGGTTGGACGCAAAATGTGTAAAACACTTACCAGATTTATGTCATACAATATGAAAAGAAAAACGTCATTCATAGGAGACCGTGTATTGTACAACATGATAAGCAGGTATGCTGGGTGCTACTATAGTGCTACCTACTTTTCTAACTTAGTAGATTAAAATAAAATTAAAACCGTTAGTAAAATATTTATTTACTACATTATTTATACTTTCGAATCGACGCTTCTCGATATAGGTACAGTAGGCTATTACTAGAAGCGTAAATTAGTACCTAACCTATAAAAATATTTCAGTACCTACCTACATATTTTTTTATTCACTAGTTTATTTTACAAAATTGCTGCGAAATGCTTATCAAGTTTGATATTGCGTGAAATTATGAAATTTCAACATTTCGAAGTAAAATGTCCGGGAAGACCACCACGAAATTGCTAGTTAAAATGCCGACACCCAATTTTCATGCAAATTGGGCTTCATCTAATTTCAGAACTTCTGTCGTATTTGAAGGACTCCAACCAAACTATTTTGAATTAGGTACTGTTTTGTAGATAGAGGGGTTAGTGGGCCACGTCTGTCACATCATAAATGGCGCGTGAGTCTCGGCAAATGTAGTTACTCGTATTATATAGGTCACTATAAAGACGAGAGCATGATTTTCGGTGCCTACGTTCAGCAGTGGACTGAAACAGGCAGTTATATAATACAGCATGAAAATACATACTTAGTAGTAAAAGTCATTCAAGTTTAACCCCGTGAACAATTTATTTGTAAAAAGATTACGTAGTTTTGAAATTCCTTGAATGTGTTTATTTATAGCTGTTCGTACTATATTTTAAAAGTTGGAAAGTGTTTTGAAATCTTTGAGAGCTTTTTTGTTAATTTAAGGTGAGTGTAGCCGTCAACGACCTTGACAGTGGCGCCACCTCACAAAAAAAGTTTCCTAATACAAATATACAATACAAAAAGTTTTATTGCCAAAAATAGACTTTAATTTTTTTTTACTGTTGATCCCACACTAGGTATAGCCTGTATCGTGGGCATCGAATTTTGAACAAAAGTTTGACAAAAGTCTGATAGCGCATTGATTTTAAAAATGTGACAAAATAAAAATAATAGTAACAGACAAATTCTAGGCTAAATATAAAACAAGCAAGTGTGCAGTGAAAGCTGACGGAATTCCGGACGCAAGACAAAAAGTGTTTGTGTATACATATTTAATGTTGTGTGTGTGTTATGTGTAACTTAAATCAAAATACTAGTTTCAATATAGATTCAATTTCCTCATAATTAAGGTTTTGAAGAATGTGTGTAACAGTTCTTTTAACCTCCGGCGGACTCAATGTCTGAAAGCGGCAACTTTTTACCATTTGGTTATAAATCAGTGGAAACAGATATAATTAAAAGCGATGGGCGAAGCTAGTTTTCACGATTGGTACAGGAAATCTAAAGACTCGTCTCTTAATCAGTATATCATATGTAGATAATTGTAAAACTTGAACTTCTCTTTATACAAACAACCTATCAGAATGTCCGAAGCCCAAGTTTCTAATGTTATCCTTAAGTAAAATTAGAACCTGCAAACTCAATGCAATATTCGCTGCAATTAGAGTCATTGAAAAAAGTGCCAATAAACGGCCACTTTTGGTATTAATTGAACGAATATTTTATTGAATTTGCAGGTTCTAATTTTAGTTAAGGATAAACTAAAAACATGGACAACGGACATTCTGATAGATTGTTTGTACATACATACATACATACATAAATCACGCCTATATCCCTTACGGGGTAGGCAGAGCGTTAACGGCCGTTCAACGGATATTAACACCACGTCTGACAAAAGATTGAGGGTCAATCAGACAACCGTGTATCACTATAGTGACAGGTTGTCAGCCCGTCGCCTAAAATTGCAATACACACCCTCGAGTCCCTTAGTCGCCTCTTACGACACCCATGGGTAAGAAATGGGGTGATGCTATTCTAAGCCGGCATCACACGGCGACTTATATATATTGTTTGTATAAAGACAAAATATTTTTTTGTGAAGTGGCGACACTGTCGAGGTGGTAGTTCGCGAGTACACTCGCCTTAATATGTTTGCTTAAATTTTAGCAGTGAATAAAACAAAACGGAATAGAAAGCTATTTTTTATATAGTTTTCTTGACAAGCATAGGACAAAAGATCCACTTATATATATAAAAAATACTTCGTTCTGACTATGACACAAAGTTTAGATGATCTTTTAGATGCAAGATGCATACATAAAAACCATCAATGGAGAATGTCATTAGTAGAACAGATTAATTAAAATTAAATTAATTAACAATCTTAACATCAACTTACCTGTTTTATATTGTGTACAATAAACGGTTAAATAAATAAATAAATAAATTACCCTACTTGAAAAAATTACCTGATTACTAAGAAAGAAGCTATTAAAAATTAGACAGCTTCTACCAGAACTTGCAGTTTAAGGAAACAATTTATTCTGGTGTATTTGAATATCCAAATTAATTAAAAACCAGTGTAACTTTCTATCTGTAGCTCAGAGGTAGGTTTATGTTATGCACAATGCAAAAGGAACTTTCACTTCAATAAAATATAGAAGTCTGTAAAAGCACAGTCAAAGGTGATTGATCAGCTGATTTGTTTGATCCCGGGCTCTGACTTCCCTAGCGCTTCAGCCTCAGCTATTGTGTCCGGGAGTTTGGCTCCCAGGGTCTCAGGCTGCGTGAGGATGAGCAGACCAGACAGCAGGCCAAGGCAGCCAAATATCACTGACGGTGTACCTCGCCAGTAGATCGCCTGTAAAGTAGACAAGTCGGGCATTATTATTAGGTATTACATACAGATATCACACTTATTATTATTCAACAGACCGAGGGCGTAGCGGATAGTACCGTGAGTTCTATCCCCCCGAGACACCAACACAAACATTTTTAAATTTTATAATATTTGTGTTTAATTTGGGTATTTTCTATGAATCATAATATGATTAATTATATTAATTAATCATATGTTATAATAATACATCTATTTGCAAAAAAAGTATATAAGTATTAATATCAGCTATCAAGTTCCCATAGTACAAGCTTTGCTTAGTTTGTGGCTGGATGGAGCTCTGTGAATTGTACAGGATCTTTATTCATTTATTAATTATCGTTTGCGAAGATCAATGCGTCCTACCAGTCATAATCTACGAATCCGATACAAAGTGGCTACATGTCATTCAGAGAGCTATGAAAAGGTCTTTGCTCGTTATCTCTGTAAGGGATAAAATTCTGATTGAGACTATCCGCAAAAAGACCAAAGTAACGGGCATAGAAGTAGCAGTGGGCTGGGCACACCTGTCGTAGAACCGACAGACGGTGGAGTAAACGGGTTCTCGAGTGGAGGCCAAGCTAAGTGCTGGACACATGACATAAAAAATGCGGCTAGTAGCGACTGGATGGCGAAAACGAGAGATCGTGCCCTATGGCGTACCCTGGGGCAGGCCTACGTCCAGCAGTGGACTGCAATAGGCTGATGTTTCCATGTATATAGGTATCGTTCAAGATATCGCACTCTTAGTAAAATAACGACTTAAATCAAAATTTGGCCAAAATGAGCTTTTGTGAAAAACTGACTTATTAGAGCAGGGCCCACAACATAGACTTTAAAATACAACCCTATCTCTTACACAATAAGGTTCAAAATAAGATGAGTCTATATCTTTCCCGCCCCGAACGCCTATCTCTTCAGTCAAATAATGACCGATTTCGTCTTGCGTCTGCGGCTGCATGCTACGTTTTTGTGAAAAGACGACTGATTTAGAAATGAGCCGTTGTTTTATCACAAGTTGAGGCGAGTGTAATTGAAAAGTTTTTATAAAAGAATGACCGATTTAGTGTTTGGTCTTTGTTTTACAAAAACCTGCGATGTTTGCTTGACTCATTTTAAATTAGGTCTGTATTTTACGTAAATTTTGGAAAAGCTCACTGACCCATTTGGAGATAAGACTGTATCGTTTTGAAAATTTTGTTATTTATATGACTTAACTGAAATTAGGTCTTTGTTGTATTTCTAATGATGAAAATTTCTGGTAACATTTTTAGTTAAGTCTTTGTCTTAGCAAAAATAATGAAATGACTTCGGTATTTTTTCAAATTTGCCCTGTATTCGACTGATATCATAACATAATTTAACGTATTAACTAGGTGTCCCACTTCGCATTTTATCTTAATCTTGAGGTTTTGTACCGAAAGCTATTTAGAAATAGGTTGAACGTTTTACTACTCTTGAAATTTAACAAATTTCCTATATTTTTAGTACATTAATTTAATCCTCCGACTGAAAAGTAATCATATTGAACCATAGTTGGAATCATCGGCACCTCGATTGCTGCCGTCAAACTCGACGATAAAACCAAGGCTAAATGTGTACCAACTCGATCTCATCTCCAGCCGCATATCGTAGAGCTCGCCTTAAATCACTACTAGTACCTCACACGTCTATTGTTTGAAGTGTTTACAGAACGTTCTACAAAGAAAGCATTGAATACCGCCATTTATCTCTTAAACCACTCAAATTTACCTCGTCCATCACATCACAAGCCAAATAAGTGAGTACTAACAGGAGCAACAGATGGATTCAAATCTTGTCACATTGCAGTGCAGACTGAATGGGTAGGGAAACTTGAAAAAATTTGCACACGACACGCTATCAAGGTGCCACCTTCACTACAGTTACACAATAAATCTTCTACTAAGAACACATTTTCGTCGACTAGACGGCCAAATCAGCACGTCGCTTGTCATGACGCCATTATCGTGCGAAGTAACATGGCTGCCACCGTCATCAAACAGCATGCCGCAAGCCGTTCTCCGTAAGACAGATAGTCACACTGTGCTCACCTTGTCAAAAAACGGTGCAGGGTGTTGAGATCCATACGTTTCGCACGGAATATTGGCAATACAACATGTTGGTAATACCACAAAACGGCAGATACCAACTAAATTCAAAGTCACCGATGACGCCCGAAAGTTTTTCGACAAATTTGACTTACGATATCGGTAGTGCTAGTGTCATTATTCGCTATTCCAACATAGCCCACCAAGAAGCCCGCACCTGAAACATCCTGAGCCAAACACGGACGAGAAAGGACGTAACCTATTTCTCACCCAGCAAAATACTCCTCAATTCGATCCTGATCGATTTTCCAAGGCCAGAGTTTACCACGTTCTACAGTCAATCGAAAACTTTTTCAAATCCAGCATTGTCATTTGTCTATAATGGTAGGCCCGGCCCATCAGCGAACTTATAAGACACAAGAAGTAGTATTCGTTTCCGCTTATAGAAGCCCGACTCCGCCTACTTGCCATTTAGGATCGACGGGGTCATTAAATTAAAAACGAAACTGAATGATGCATCTACCATAGAACTAGCTCTAGAAGAATAGGCGACCACATTCATCGATGGCAATCGTGTGGCACCCCTTTTCAAGCGGGTGTTACACCGTCAGCTTCATCACGCGAACCTCGACACGAACATCAATGATATAAGCGAACGCTGAGCTTGTTAATTATTATTGTAATCTGTGGCTGTGCCTGTGACTGACGACGCGTTTCATGCTTCACCGCTACTTTTCTTGCAAAATAAGTAAGACGTCTCCACCGCAGTTTGCCACAGTATACCACCCACCCCCTCGTCTGGAGCAACGTTATTACGCACTGTCATATAAGTCTATTTTGAGTCCCTTATCTACACGCTATTTATCTGGTTCAACACGCACGCCGTGTATTTTTTGGGATCACCACATCGCTCACGAGGCCTGGCGCTCCATCACATGGAAAAAAGTTGGTCCAATATCCACCGAACTACAAGGAACCGCCAGAGAACTCCACCGAGCTATTGACAGTATAATACAGAAGACAGCTACGATCAAAATAACAGCTTGTGTTTCACAGCCTCTTAATGTCAGGGCCTGGAAAAGCCTTGTGAGTGTTAAGACAGTCTTGTGCAGCTCACTACCGGGCGATCACTTTTAAAAGGAAGTAGTCCACACTCTGATCACTGAAAAGAAGTTTATGGTCAACAGCAAACCTCTTACGCACAACTCCATCAACCTAAACAAGCCAAAGCACAATCACTTCGGTACTACTGAGTGTCCTCGTATACGACTCGCTTGTCGTCCCTTTGATAATCATGACCTCATCGAGAAAAACACATAAAGAACGTCGCAGTGCCTTTCCGTTGTATATTTCACCCAAATACGCAATATTAATATGGATTGATGGAGCCCCTTATCAAGCCGCAATGAAAGTCAACAACATCGTGCAGATCGTGGACAACACTCTACCATAAAACACCTGACAACTGGCCACGAGGACGAGCCATCGCTACGTATCAAGAAACAGACAGCAGCGTGAGGAAAGTGGACATCAGAATAAAAGAGAGCATCTGAAGCTGAACGCTAGCAACTAATAAGTAACATCGGGTAGAAGTGCTGCCGACCAAACCATACTAGCGTACAAATATCTTTTCGTTTAATTTTCTCATTTTCACTTAATTTCTCTTGTGGAAGCCGCCTCCGTTGCGATGAGAACAGCCACCGCACCATTTATAGCGACCACGGCGCATTTAAGTTACATGTAAATACGTTTAATCAAAGGGTTCATTAGGTCATTTGTCGACTCGGTGTCCCATTTGAATGACAGAAGAAAAAAATATCTTAATATTTTCATTATAATAGGACTGTGTTCTGTTGACCATTTGCTAGTCGCTATATCGCGATTTGAATTTGAGAAGTTATAGACTTATTTTTAAATAAATTGTGTTTTCTTTTAGCTTTTTAGTAAAATAGTGACTTAATTTAAAATGAGTCAGAGATCTTCATGTTTGATTTGGTAAAGCAAAGACCGATTTTAACTTAGGTCAATATTTCTTTCAGATTTTTCATGAAATAATGACGCAATTCTAAAGGGTTACAAATAATTTACTTTTTTTAATTAATGGATGTGAATATTTGTGTAAATTTTAATGCATTGAAAAGAACATATTCTTAGGATTAGTTAGGTGGTTCAAGTTTCATCCTTTGCCTTTTACTTTTAATTCTACAGCCATTTAAAAATTATTCTGTTTTGTCAACAAACGTTTTTCATCAATACCCAAAAATTTGTGTTTTTGGATTAGGTCGTTATTTTATTAAGAGTGCGATATTCTGTTACATATTCACAAACTTGCGGGATTTAACAAAAGTATAATTTTGATTGCAGGTTTTAGAGTTTAGAGATACTTTCAGGTTTTATCGTGACTAACTCAACAGGAAAAAATAAATTATTGGTAAGAAAATAACTAATTATATTATCCTGTTTACCTACAGAAGTGGTTCTTCCTGCGGCAATAATAACCTGACAAATATAATATTATTCTAAGAGGAAAGCAACTCACAATTACAGTCATCTTATGTTATTAATGTCTAGCAATTTTCCTGCCAAAAGATAACGTAATTAATAAAACCCAACATTAATTAATTAAGTATAGGCTTTTTGGCTCTTGTGTATACCTACTTACATTAAGAGAGGCATGTTTGAAGTGTTTGCCTTTTGAAAATTAATTTTGATGCAGGTACTTATACAAACTTACCTAAAGTTGTGTCGGAGGTAATTATGTTTTCTTGGGGTTCCACTTCGTTAATATTCCCTCAGCCCCTAGACTAATTAATTAGAATATACCAACTCGTTAAATTTTCATTACAGCATTGACGGCAAATGTTAAGGTGATTCCGGAGCGTAACTAGCGCCCTCATCACTTAAAAATTTATATCTCGATGAAAACGTAATTTATCTCCATAATTAATATCCGCTGCTAACAGATGGAAGTAGGCACAGATGCTGAAGCTGTTTTCCAGAACGTTTTATTAATAATAGTAACGTTTCTATCTGGGACTACCTTTTACATTTTTTTCTTATACGACATCCGATGCATATAGTTAAGTACCTGTACATCAATAATATTATCATATTTAAGTAATAAAGGCGCTACTAACGGTCCGGAATTGCCTTAAAGCATACTATACTAAGAGTATTTAGCCTTTAAATACAAAACTAGATTTTTATTTAAGTTTTAGCTATGCCACAGTGCAAGTTTCGTCTCAAACATCGTTTATACACGTATCGCAAATTTTACTTATTTATAAGTTATATAAAAAATATATTCAACTTTATCGGAAGTACAAGTATAATAACCTTTAGACAAAATTGGAATTAAAAGGGTGTTCACAAAGTATGTTACTTACAAGAACAGGAGTCAATGGTGCTACGATGGATCCAATTCGGCCCACCATAGAGGAGAACGCGAGCAAGGTGTGCCTGTACTCTGTTGGGTACAATTCGGAAGTGTACATGTACAGGGAAGTGAACACCATCGCTATGCCGTACTTCCCGAGCAGGTACACTAGCAGTCTCGTCACTATCATTTCTAAAAAAAGATCTTTATTCAGATGGCGATTTCCAGACGCGCATTGTCTTAATATCTACAGGATGTAAGAGACAGCACTCCGAATACTGATAGGGTGCATTCAGACCATGAAACTGAACAACCATAAAAAAACAGGGAACGTCAAAAAATTTTGGATTTCCTATAGTAAATGAAGTCAACTGGTCGTGATTTTGTATGGGTGGTCAAATATTTTATGTCGTTTCCTGACATATGTTCCTGGGAGAAAGTTGTTCAATTTCATGATCTACATGCAGGGTGCATCAGTATTCGGAGGACTGTCCCTTACACCCCATATAGCCAAATGAGAGGATGTGGCACCGCACCCGAACAAACAATCCGAAATCCCAGAACTAATTTTATGCAGAAGGCCAACTAAGTGAACGTTGCAAAAAAGAAGCAACGGCGTATGCTAAATGTTGAAATCTCCATTTGTCTTAACTTTCTAAATAATTATGTTATCACCTTTAGAAGATACAAATTTCTTACCAGGATCGATAAAAGCGAACGCGATGTTACAAGCAGCGCATAAGAAATATCCTCCAGCTAAAGTTGGTTTCCGTCCTAGTCTGTTCACCAGAAGCAGAGCTGTGAAAAATCCGGGGAACTCTATAGCACCAGTCAGCATGTAGTTAAGATAAATGGTATCGGACAGGCTAGTGGAGTTGATAGACAAGCCGTAGTAGATGAACGTAGTAGAGATCCACCAGACAGGAGTAGTACAGACTCGACGGAGAAGGGTAGGAGACTTCAGAATGGTTGCAATCAAGTTTGAGCTGCAAGTCTGTAACATAAAGTGCTTATCTCATTTCTTTCTAAAGATAACTGTTTACTAGACGTGAAAATATTAATCAGGTGTATTTTGATAACTTACAGTTTCTTTCATGTTTTCAGCTGGAGCTCTTGTCAAAGCCTTTAAAGAATCTTCACTAATTGTTTTCTTGTTCACTAGTGCTACCTTCTTCAATATTCCCTTCGCTTCATCGTGCTTCTTTTTGGACAGCAACCATCGTACACTTTCAGACAAGACCCAGTAGTATGAAATAAATACGAAGCATAGAGCGAATAACACTAGGGTCATGTGTTTCCAATTGGGTATCAGCCATGCTATGCCCCCGAGGGTCACTTGACCTAAAGCGAACATGGATGAACAAGTAACGCCTACTGCCATTCTATATTTTGGTCCAACTAGTTCAGTTGCTGTAAAAAGAAAGGTGTACCGTTAGTTAAAAATTGCTTGTTAGAGGTAAATATTCCCAACAAACTAGTAATTTTTTTAAGTGCTCACCAAAAATGTAGGCAGTGCTGAAAATCCCAGCGCCCAAAGCTGTCTGCAGAAATTGCAAAATAAGATACATGGGGTAGTTAACAGAGAAAGCTCTGAGGCAACCGAAGAGTCCAGCATTGAACAGACTAATGATCAGCGTCATCCTTCTGCCGTACTTGTCGGATATGTAGCCACTGAGAGGCATGACGACCAAGGTTCCGACGCTGTTCAGCGTGCCGGCCAGAACACGCAGCCATTCTTGACATCCTAAATTAAACTGAAATGTAATAAATTCATAAATTGTAAATAAATTATAATTTAACTCTCGCTACTTGTCTTGAACAATCCTGCGACTCCCGACTATCTCCGCTCCCGTTTCTACTTCCTTCCCCCTGATCCCCGCCCTAGGCGCGACTGCATCACTGAGGTGCTGGAGTGTCCAAGAGCGAATACTTAATTTCTTTTAACTCTTTTTCTGTTAAAGCTGCACAGCTCTGGAATTATCTTCCTAAGACTGTACAGGAAAGCCCATCTATTTCCGTATTTAAAAAGCGAGTAAAAGAGCACTTCATTTCTCAACAACCTTGAAATATTTTTGTATTTTTATAGTATTTATGTAAATTTGTTTATCTATTCATGTAGGTTTATATATATTATTTGTATGCATGTTAAAATATTTTACCGAGTTATTTATTCATTTATTTTGTTAAATTTATTTCGTATTGCCTATTTGCCCCAAAAGTTTAAATTCTCACACAAGACATGGGTTGGCTGGAAGAGATCTCTTCTTTAGAGATAACCTCGCCTTTGCGACAAAAATTGTATATGGGTTGTTCTCATCGACCGCGTTTTTCGTACGTTCCGCTTAAAAAGTGCTGCTTCCTCTGGGACGAGCATTATAAAATTTTACTTCAAAATACTTCAGCACTTCTCACATATGGTCAAACATTTAATTCATCAAATATATGGTCAGTTTTTTGTAAATTTCCTGTCAAACATGCATTCTCTCACGTCCATGGCATGGTTCTTTGCTACCTTGCGCTAAATAGACTGTTATAGATCCTAAAATTACAAGTCTATGTCGTGTTAAGCTTTCTTATCTTTTAAACAATTATATTTTCTATCTTTTAGCATGTTTTTAGTTTCCACAACGGCAGAAACTTTTTTATAAACACGGATTTTTGCGTTGAAGCCCTGAATCAGCCCACAATTACCTCGCGCTACTCTCTCACTCATATATTCATGACGGTAAAAGCTATCTGTCGATTTTATTCACGAATTCGTAGCGGCTAATACCGCCGACAACGTCGTGGGGGACGCAGGCTCCACTCGCCGCTATATCTTCGATGGCGTGGGTAAGTTTCTCACATTTACGACTTTGTCCAGTACCGACCTCATTTCCATGCTAGTCTATTACCAGTTATTCAGTTATTAGGTATTATCGATATTTTTCTGAGGAATACCTTTGAAATGCTTAAAATAAGAGGCGGTACTGTATTAAATTTTAACGAATAGGTTTTTATTAAACTGCAAAATAAGCTTTCGTTCTCATTTCCATGTTCTCATTTCCATGTCTTTCCATGGTTTGAGATGACATGGAAATGAGAAAGTGACATGGAAATGAGAGAATGATTAAAATTTTGCAGTCCACAGTTGGACAAAGTTTTTAAATTATGAATATTTATTCTTAAATTAATCGAATGCCTGTTTTAATCGTAAATATGTGGAAGTACGGGTATTTTTCATTATTACCTATTTTGATGAAATGAAAGCATTTGTAGTTAATTTTATATGTCTTTCTACCGAATGTCTTAGAAGGAGGGTTAGAGTTTTTCGGGAGTCTGTCTGTATGTATGTTTGTATTATGTATGTGTTTATGTATTATGTATGTATGTATGTGGACATGCAATTTCTTTTTCGTGGGTTATAGCCCAAACGGCTAGATGGATATTGACATGTGGGGTGTCATGTGATTCGCAGCACATCAGCGCGAGTGACATTTGCTACATTTTAAACAAGATACCGCTATGACGCGGCACTCCCACCCGCTCTCTGATATTTCACCGCCCCGCGCTCGCCCGACTTAGAAGCAGTCTGAAGTGGTCATCAACTGGTTACGCGCGCTTTATACTAGTTTAGAGTGCGTTGTGGTTTCGGTAGCCCTAGTTTTGGCACGCACATATATACATAAAGGAGTTTTGCTTGTAAGAGGTAGCTGTATTCTTTTCTATAAGAGACATTCTATAGAAAAAAGTGGTTCTATACCAGGTACTGCAAACCCGCGATATCTGTACGCCAAAGCAGTCCATCATGCTAACCACTTTTTTCTATAAAATGTCTCTTATAGAAAAGAATACAGCTACCTCTTACAAGCAAAACTCCTACATGTATATATGTGCGTGCCAAGACTAGGGCTACCGAAACCGCAACGCACTTTAAACTAGTATAAAGCGCGCGTAACCAGTTGATGACCACTTCAAACTGCTTCCCAGTCGGGCGAGCCTATATTAATATTATGTTGGTACTCTTTTCAATCTTGGCCACAAGTTACTTTAATACAAAGTGTTATAAAACTGTTTGTTGCATTCTGCAGTCGGTCACTATGTAAAAGTTATCAGTATCCACACTCTCATGTTCGTGGGATGCTAAATAAATATTTAACTAAGTAAATAAAGCTTATTTTCTTTATATTTCCTACAAATCAAGTAGTGGACATCTCATTTCCATGACAAAAAATAGTGGCCCTCCGTTTTTTTTATATTTATAATAGTAAAATATTAATTATTTTTACTAAAATACGTTCTTTAAGCTCTAGCAAACATTACTGACTACTTATATATTAAAAAACATTTTTAATTATTTTAATATCAAATAAAAGAAAAATTGCCACGGAATTCTCTCATTTCCACATCCGCAAATAGTGGACATCAAATAACTCTGAAACTAGTGGTCCAAGAACCGGGCAATTTCAATCTAGTGTTTGTAATGAGAAAAACTTTGATAACGTATATTCAATTCTCCAAAAAAACTAAATTTGAAAAATGACATGGAAGTGAGAAAAATCCGTGTCATTGTGAGAATGACCCATATATATTTTTTCTGTGTATTTTTTGTGCAATAAAGAATATTATATTGAAATGGATGACTAGGGATGCTGTTTTCTTTCTTGCTTCCGACATTTTTTACTTGTTGACGAACCGTATACAATGAAACACTCGTTATGTCACAAAAATCTGTCATGCGTATCTACCAAGGGTTTTGACGTGAATTCTTAATTTGTTTATGTAGGTATCTAGTTAGATATGCTTATTTATTGACATAATTTTTAGTCTACATAATAAAACTGTAACGGGTTGCTGTCTGTACTTGGCAAATATATGCAAAGATGTGGCCTTTAGAAAGGCAATAAAATTTAAAACGAGGACTTATTTTTTTTGTCTTTATATCTGTTTGTTTATCTGCGAGTTCGTGTACACTTATCTCCGAAAATATAGGAAGGATTTGAAAGAAACTTTTTGTTGAAAATCATTTATAGCTACTAACTTAATATTATAAGATACTTTTTAGCTCATTCTCACGAGAAATACGATTAAACTAGTATTTACACCACCAACATCCCAGCTTAACTGTTACGAAAATAGCTACGTAGCATAGATTGTTAAGCATAATAGGCCGCTTCTGTTCAAGAAAAGGAACGTGAAACACCAAGAGCCCGGCTTAACTATATAATTATACGACATACCGAAATAGCTACAAAGAAAAATCTGTACAACATAATTTTTTTCTGTCTGTATGTATGCATGTTTGTGCTTGCGTCACCCAAAAATGAAGCTATATTGATGCCATTTGGTACGGTGATAGCTGAATGTACTTACTGATAATCATATTTGATAATTATTTGGTCAACACTTGGGGTCTAGAACGCTAGAGTACCTGACGTGGAACTTGAAATACTAGGGGCGCGTCTAAACTATCAAAGATTCGCAAATAACTTACAAAACTTGTTTTAAGAGCATGCTGCTGGCACATATCTCTTGGCGAAACGAAGTTCGCGGGTTCCAACCAGTTCAGTAATAAAAATCTTCAAACATATTTATTTGAATAAATTTCTAGTTCATGTATAATTTATCCCTACTAGGTTCCATCTTTGTAACCGTGATAACACAATCTATTGCACATAACAGATGTAAGAACTCATATAAATATCTAGATAAAACCTGACCTTATCTTAAACGACTTTATTCCAATATAAGTAATAAAATACTCACGTCATATACTACAGAGTTATTCCGAGCGTAAACGAAGCTATCACACTCGAGTTCCTGGTCTTTATTAAAGGAATTCTCTCCGCAAAACTCTAGGGAGGTATTGAAGTCTTCCGTTGACCGATATCGCCGGCAACTACGCAATCCTTCTCTATTTTTAGGAATGGCATTTAGGAGCCATTCTGGTTTGAAGATTGTGTTTATCTCTGAATCGCACTCTGATATTCTACATCTGTAAATAATGAATAATTTACTTGATATGAACAGTGACTATGGTGACTAGTGTACAGAAACGTTATCTGATTACCTTAATGTCAAACAAATTTTTCTGGTTTATGCATTTGACGTAAATCTACTATACAAATAGGCCGTAAAAGGCAATTAGATGTCATGTTCCAATTTTAATTTCACTACAACTGTTTCAATTCAAATACTTAATTATACAGCGTTACTCACCTGTGTGGTATTGCAGCCGCTGAAAATATGTATTCATTCAGCCAAGCGCTCATCATCATGGGGACAGCAAGTAACAGAATGTTATACAGCTGGAAGCGACCGAACTCACCAAGTTCGTTAACTAGTACGTCATCCAAGTCCATTGCTTTACCTTTCGTTTTAGTGTCTGTGGTCTTGGTTTTGAATTGTTCTTCTTTTGTTATCATTTTGATAGCTTTTTAGCTTTGAACTATTAAAGATTTTGTATAAGTAAACTACACGGTTTCTTTCGTTCATTTCACAGTTCCCGCATTGTAGGTTTCAGTATCCATTTAGACGAGCAAAACACAATTGAACACTAACTAAATAATTTAACCAACACATACTGAACAGTTTTAATGGTTCAATAAGCAGTTTCCTGTAAACAACAAAAAATATAGGTACCGCTTCAAATTCAATTGCAAAGTACTTTCACGTCACTTTTTTAAATAAAGACACTTTAAAACACTTTTACTTTAATGTACATTATTTAAAAAAGCGTTTATCCTGTACAAAGATTACCACGCGACAGACATCACATGAATGACTCGAAAACAGCTAGCGCTCTTATCTAACCCTAAAGAATTCTTAAAGAAGCGTGAAGGGGAAAACCTCGTGCATTTCGTTACTCTCGGAATAACCGGACGACTTGTCAAGCAGGCTCTAACTAGGGTGAGGGTTTTTCAAATGTGCAAAGTGGGAAGAAAAATATTTTTAAATAATCACTACATAGTATAAAATCAAGTCGCTTTCCTTTTGGTGTCTCCTTATATCTTTAGAATTACCCAACGGATTTTGATGCGGTTTTTTTTATTAGATAGAGTAACTTGAGGGGAAGGTTTATAAGTGTAATTTATTCCGGGAAATTGTCGTATTCCCATGGGAAAACGGGTAGCCCAACTGGTAGTAAACTTTTGACCCCTTTTTGACACCTTTAAGGATAAAAATTTCAAAAATGCTGAAACACGTATTTAATTATTTTAAGTTATAAGTCTAATCAGAAATTTTGAAACAGATCACATTTAAGATAAAAAACTTTCATACAAACTTTTAACGCCCTTTTCACCCATTTAAGGGATAAAATTTCAAAAATGCTGAAACATGTATTTATTTATTTTAAGTTATTAGTCTAATTACAAATTTTGAAACGGATCACATTCATTTAAAAAAACTAACTTTCATACAAACTTTTGATTCCCTTTTGACCCTATTAAGGGTTAAAATTTCGAAAATGCTGAAACACGTGTTTAATTATTTTAAGTCATAAGTCTAATCACTTATTTTGAAACGGATCACACTTAAGAAAACGAACTTTCATACAAACATTTAACCCCCTTTTCATCATTGGGGAATTAATAAAACCGGAACTTTATTACATAAAAAACTTCATGTCCAAGTTTTATCTCTCTAGCTTCAATAGTTTAGCATTTATACTATCACGAAAACTGAGAAATAATAATATTTTTGTTCCATACATAACACAAACAGAGATATGCAAAATTCGGTGAAGATGGAAATCCCGTTCATAGGCTGATAAAATTCCGGTTTTTTTTAATCTCCCAAAGGGATGAAAAGGGGTTTACAAGTTTGTATGATTATTTTTTATTTTAAATGTGATCTGGTTCAAAATTTCTGACTAGACTCATAACTTAAAATAATTAAATACGTGTTTCAGCATTTTTGAAATTTTAATCCTTAAATGTGTCAAAAGTTTACTACCATTTGGGATACCCGTTTTCGCATGGGATGTGACAATTTACCGGAATAAATTATACGTATAAACCTTCCTCTCAAGTTACTCCATCTAATAAATGAAAAACCGCATCAAAATCCGTTGGGTAGTTCTAAACATATAAGGAGACACCAAACGGGAAGCGACTGTATTTTATACTATGTAGTGATACAATACTAGCGTCCACCTCTGTCAATGCATCTTGCCAATAAAATGTCTTTAAATTACCTCTTATCTGTGCTTCATACAAAATGTTATCTACATCCTAACCTAATGCGTTAATGAAGCGAGACCGATTATCACTACCTACAAAGTATAAAGTAAAGTCGCTTCCCACGTCTGTCCCTGTCTGTTTGTTTGTTTGTACGCAATTCATGTATTAAATCTTCAAACCGCTTAACGGATCTAGATTAAGATTTTTTAAAAGATACAATTTATTGGATTATAAAAAATTCAAACAAAGGCTAATCCGCAACAGGCATCGTCAGACATTATTCTAAAAATACAGAACAAATCAGCAACAAGCTTCGTCAAAACCTGTGACAATAATACGTTTCAGCCACATGCTTCGTCAAAAATAACAATGCTTACTTTCAGCAACATGCGTCGTCAAATTCAATCAAGTAGCCCTCCCCGGGCCATACCCCGTCCGAAGGTGCCTAAAATACTTGCAGCATTACCCCGCTGAATTGTTATAGACAACCTTTGGGCAAGATACGAACCCGAGCGAGGATCAAAACCTTTTTCCCTCAACCGTCGACCTATCTCCGCTATAAACTTTTAACTTTTAAAAGATGGAGTGATTCAAGAGGAAGGTTTTTATGGATGATTTATGTCGGGAGAAGGTCAGTTTCCCGTGGGAAATCAGTTAGCAGCAGCGGGTGAAACCGCTGGGCGGGCCGCTAGTATATTATATTTATTGAGTAAGTACCTACTGAAGCTACTTTTATTATTTATTATCGTTTATTGTTAATAAACAAATTATTACAAGCGACACATACAATGAAAAACGAAATGACACAACAGGACAACTTATTTTTACTAATAAATTTCTTTCAGCTGACCTACAGAAAGTGAGGCTTCATAATGCAGGCGGATTAGGCGTGAAGTTACCTTTTTGGGTACCAACTTAATTTCATGAAACTATTCCAAATAAAGTTAACATCATATGGAAAAATTGTTTATAGTTGGGACTTGTCTACCTGAGTTAGTTCTGTCACAGAATTGTATGAGATATGAGATACGATAACTAGAGCCATAAAACAGTTTTTACTTTTAAAACAATCCAAAATTCCGCAACTGAAGTATACTTAGGTGTTTCATTCCATACCTACTTTGATTTGTGGTCCCTATTTTTTATTTCTTATTAAAAAACTAATTAGTCACGTCGAACCAAACAAAATATTAGTCATAAGTTAAAATACTATAGCACTGTGAGTGAAAAATAAACCATAGTACAAAATATTAGTATTTAAGACGGGGATAGAGCGTGGACAAGGTTTTTAAACCTGCTTTATTTATATAATTACGATCATAAAATTCTGAAAAAAATATATTCTCAAGGATTTAACAATACCTATGGATCTAATAGAAACCTCACAATTCAGTTAAACAATTTGACGAACTTTACTTGATAGAAAAATCCAATACGTCTACATTTTCATAGTTATTATGCTATAATTTAGATACATACATTTTGTAGTAAATATGTCTGAATAAGACATTGTCACACTATTTATCTAGTTTTTATGTCGGAAAAAAAAAACGCTATATCTCCCAAAAATTTGAGCGCCAAAGGATTGGCTGTGGCTCACAAACTTTTGAGGAAAAACCGGGCCTTTAGTCAATCAAACTTTGTCAATCAATTATAATCAATCGGCTACCAATCAATAAATAATAATCCGGCGCGATGGAAGTTGAATTTACTGATTTCCAATTGATAAAATACGTTTGGTTGGCTAAATCTGCTTTTTATTAAACTTGCACGGAATGTGTTTTAAAATTTGGTATTCAATGGTTGCAAGCCAGTCCTGGGAGTTCTCGTGAAACTTTTCAACAACGTGCTTTTGCAGGGCCTTACACCTGGCTCGTGGAAGAAAGCTACCGTCACGATCCTCCATAAAAAAGGGGACAAAGCGAAACTGACAAACTACCGTCCCATTAGCCTGCTCTCACAGGTGTACAAACTCTTCGCCAAAGTCCTGTGCCACCGACTTACCACTAGCATGGATGATTACCAACCCGTCGAACAAGCTGGCTTCCGGAGTGGATACTCGACTATGGACCACATCCATGCAGTCAAGCAGCTGATGGAGAAGTGCAAGGAGTACAACCGGCCCTTGTGTTTCGCTTTCGTCGACTACGAGAAGGCATTTGTCAGTGTCGAACACTGGGCCGTGTTCCACTCTCTCCATCGCTGCGGTATTGACAAGCGATATGTAGATATCCTCCGGGAGTTGTACGGGACCGCGACAATGCAGGTGCGCATGCACAGAAACACCGACCCTGTGCTTATTGACAGGGGTGTCCGACAAGGTGACACTCTCTCGCCTAAACTCTTCACAAACGTACTTGAGGATGTTATGAAGACGTTGGATTGGAGCGAGAGAGGAGTCAATATTAACGGAATACGCATGTCGCACTTGAGATTTGCGGACGACCTCATCCTTATAGCCGAACGTGTCCCAAATCTCCAGAATATGCTCGCAGATCTGCATGAAGCCTCACTGAAGGTGGGTCTTAGGATGAACATGTCCAAGACCAAGATCATGACGAATCGCACTGTACGTATACCTAACATTTGTGTAGGTAATGACACTGTAGAGGTGGTCAGCGATTACGTCTATCTTGGACATCGTTTATCTTTTGACCCCGAGGCTCAGGGAAAAGAGATTGGAAGACGTATCGGACTTGGGTGGGCAGCTTTTGGGAAACTGGACGATGTCTTTAAGTCAAAACTTCCACAATGCCTGAAGACCAAGGTGTATAACCAATGTGTTCTGCCTATTCTCACCTACGGTGCCGAAACATGGACGCTCACTAAGCAAAACATGCACAAGATAAAAGTCGCACAAAGAGCCATGGAGCGTTCTATGCTAGGCATCACCCTCGTTGATCGCGTACCAAACGTCGAAATTCGACGTAAAACGAAAGTCGAAGATGTAGGTAAGCGAATAACAAGGCTAAGGTGGAAATGGGCATGGACACTTGGCGAGAAGAAGTGACGATCGGTGGACAAAAGCAGTCACGGAATGGTGGCCAAGAGGAGCAAAAAGGTCAGTGGGTAGAACAGCTGCCCGTTGGTCCGACGATATCGTCAAGGTAACAGGACGGCACTGGACAAGGCTGGCACAGGACCGTGAGGATTGGCGCTGTAGAGAGGAGGCCTATACCCTGCAGTGGGTGGATGTGGGCTGAGGATGATGATGATGATTCAATGGTTAAATCTGCGTTTGCATATTGGTAACCCTATATTACTGTAAAATTTATTAATGATAAATTTCCTTGTAGGTTTGTTTAAGAATTGAAAATATAAAAATAAAACAAAAGTGTGCCCATGAAATTTGAAAAAGTCCCCTGATTTTACCAGGATCTTAGTTAGGAGATTCAAATTTAAAGCCACGAATGAAAACCTAGCTCTTTGAATACAACAAGGTGCTTTTGTTGTGAAAAAGACGGGATTCTGCAACAAACATGCATAGGTGCGTGGATATAGGCAAGGCAGGTGCAAAAGAAATGGAATAACTAAAAATCGAAATACCTACATACTGAGATAATAAGTACTAGAAATACAATATTTTACCTGCGTGCTTTATGTCTATGAAAAAGTTTTCTTGCACCAGAATTAGGAATCTGAAATCCTAGGAATTTTGGCAATAGCCGGAACAATCTAGAAAATATCCTAAGGATTTGGCCGAATTTTCTAAGTGTTTTGACCGAAATTCAAAAGCAACTTTATTCAAATCAAAATGGTATCATGGCTATTTTTGAGTTCACTTTTATGAATATTCTTTGTTTTTAACAAAGAAACTTTAACTTACGAAGAACATAAATTTTTTAAAGATTTTTAACGTTTTTTTATCCATTTATTTATTAAGTATATATATTTCTTACATAAATAAGCACCAGCTGTTATTATGCCGATACCGGTCGCTAGGACAACCTCTCACGCATACAGCAGCGACGCGGGGCCCGCACACGGATTGCTGCCGTTTGCATTGATCCCTAAATTGAAGTTAATAGTAACATTTTGGCCCATAGTAGTAATAAATGGTTCCAGGTGTGTTGATTTCTTTCGCCATATTTCTGAAAACAATCACTAGCAGACAAAGTTTCCCTTGTAAGTTTTTTTAAGTATACACGTAAACAGTCATGACGACACTCAATTGAAAAAGTTTCTTTTGAACCTCATTTTGCTATCTTACTTAACAACTTTAGGAATATGATCAAAATCCTAGGAATTTCGCCAAATTCCTAGATTTTTTGGACCAATTCCTAGAAATTTGGCCTTTATTAATGGTTTTGCCATTTGACTGCAACATAAACATACAATCCAATGCAAGCAAGCGGGTTCTCGAGTGGTTGGCAAGCGTAGCCTCCTTGCAAAGAACATGGATCTATAGCAAAAGCCATTGAACATGATGGGCTGCGTCTCCTGGTATATACATCGAAGGTCTGGAGTACGTGATGTGGAACACCAAGAGCACGGCTAAACTATAAAAGATACTAACATGGCCTAATAACAAAAGTTGTTAAGCATGCCATACCGCTTCTGCTGGCACATATACATCGAGGGTCTGAAGTACCTATGTAAAACAGCAAAGACACGGTCTAACTATAAGAGATACAAAAAAGGCTTCATAGCAAAAGTTAGTATGATGGACCAGTTTTATTGCCCCATAAAATTTAAGAGTTTTTAAAAACTTGCAAAATTTTCAAGCGCGGGCAGGATTTAAACCTGCGACTATCGCATTACTAGTGGACGCCTTTTCTGGGCATGCAGCTCTTGCCCGCCAATTTTGCAAGTGTATATTAATGCCAGCAACGCGTGCATGTTTTTAAAAATTGTATACCTAACACGGGAAGTGTTTTAAAATTTGGCATTCAAAATTCAAGAGTATGGAGTGCCTAGTGTAGAATGACAAGAACTTAGCAAAACACTACTAGATAATTACGAAAATCGCTCTACAGCTTAAGTTTTTCAACGTGATAAGCCGCTTCTGTTAGTACATATGAGTCGAGGATATCGATTGATGAGGAATTCAGCGAGCCCAGCCAAATAGTAGAAAATGCTTTTCTTGCTGTTGTTAAGGTCGATGAAGCACTTAATGTTTTATGTATTGACTTACTCCCAGTGCTAGTAACTAAACTATAGGACACTAGCGCGGAAATTAAAATTCAAGAAAAAATAAATAGCTTCCTTTAAGCACCTATACAAAGGTATTATCTAAGTACATAGACACCGACAAAAAAAAACAGTAATGTTAAGTTGGCGAAACAAAGTTTGCGGGCACCAGCTAGTGCATAATATCATCATGCATTTTAATATTGAATTGTAAAATGTACGTGCCTACTTACAGTAATAATGATAATGTCTTCTATTTAATAGTTTATCTAAATTACCTACCCATTGTTATTTCTGCCTCTCTATCTTTATCTCTACTTTCGCAAATAGTTGGTATAAACTTCAATTGAACCGTGGCACCGTGGCTTGTTGTGTTAGACCAACCGCACAGTTGGACAGCTAATTTGGAAACACTATTTGGTTCAACAAAGATAGTTTTGTTCTACTTACTATTTACCGGTCTCCTAAAAGTACATTTTCTTACAGAGTAGAGTTGTATGTAGAATTTATTTCACATTTACTGATCCTTCCTGAGAATAAATTTTACTTTTATGTTTACTAAAACCTTTATTCAAATGTTATTTTTTTATTATAAATGACATTATTTTTATATTTTGCACTTCACATTTCGGTAAATTTCCTCTGAAGATAACCTAAAGTACAGTTAACAACAGGAATCTTTAATAAGAATACTGCAGTATCACACGATTAATTTACATTTATAGACACAGTTTTTGGCACCAGCTCTCTTGACCATGTGACATTTGACAATGAGAAATAACTGATTATTCTCTGAGAGACAAATATTACAAAGTTGACTGCTTACAATGTTGTTGAATATCTTGTGAAAAAATGCACATGCGAGGAATAGTGGTTTCGTATCGTATTACACTTGCTGCGTACCTTAAAACAAGGAAGGTAAGTTTTCTTTGCTCTACCTTCCACGAAATATGTATTTTGTCAGCAACCAGTCAAGTCAACCAGATAATTGTATGTATGTGTTCACATTCTATGATTGATAAGTGCTCCTACAGATGCCGAAATTTCATCTAAAGACAAAATTATTGGTTCCTAATTTTAATAATATTTAGGTATCGATTTTTATATCAACAATAGGAATTTCAAAACTTTTTTATATGTTCTTAGATCTTACACATACATACATTTGTCGGAGAATGATCGAACTCTTGTGGGTGTTGGCTGAATTAATTGACAGTTCGCCTTTTGTTAACATTTCCAATTTTTTAAATTGCTATTTGATTCCTGCAGAAACTATACGAATAGCACTCGACCCAAGTGGTATGGTTTATTTGTTCACAGTTGGCTATAGACGGTAAGGTAGACCAGAATGACGTTTGAGGCATTATAATACGTTCTCACAGTTAATTGTTGACTGCGTTCGTGATGGAGAAACGGAACGGAAGTAGTCAATAGATTTCAAGTCTAGCATTTTCGGACTTTCCGGTTGGTCTGTCGTTCGATGTGGTTGTTTTGAAGTCAGGTTTAGAATCCGGTAAAATCATGGGAATCCTGGAGTATCTGGTGGAACTGTGGTGAGCCCTAGATTCGTAATACCGATGGAATATTTTGTGGAGATTATGAAGTGTGTGATAGGTTTTAATCGTGTAACTCTCTGAAGGTTGGAGAAATGCAAAGATTGTATGAGGATGGTGAGAGTTGCTGCTGTAGTCTCTATGTAGTCCTGCAGGATTTCAATTGTGTTCAGTGTCGAAGGTTGGTGGTGATCAGTATCGCAGGTATGATGAAGAAACGTTGTTGTGGATCAGCGTGTGTCTAAGAGTCTCAGGTCGTTTGGTAGACAGATCGGTTGAAGTAAGGATATACCGTGCCTGACGATGAACTGCCAGGTCAAAACAGACTCGCCGTGGAAATTTATTGCGTAATGATATTGACGCTGTGGTTAATCATTTCAGTGGCTAGAGACAGCATTTGACGAGGTAGGTAGGCAGTAGGTATTCAACAGGGTTCGACGATTATACGCCTACGACGCGGTGTTTTGTATCCTGACGTTATATTGATTTGTTGTGAGTAAGTGTCATCCAGAGTTGCTGGTTTATAATATTGGGGTCCATTCTTAATCTTATCTACAGCGGACTTATGCAGTATCATCCTGAGTAAGCGGAATCCTGATGTTCACGGCGTGTGTGCCTGTATGTGTCCAGGTATTTTGATTGTGTTATCTTCTTTTCTCTTTTCTACAATTTCCATACATATGTCACGGATTTATCCCTTGCGGGGTAGGCAGAGCGTAAACATTCACGCCACGTCTGAGAAACAATTGAGCGTCATTCAGGAAATTTGTATTATATTAGATTGTATGAGTATATAAAAATCCAGGCTCTTTCGTCTGTGACTAGCACATATTAGATCGCGATATGTTTGTGCATGCCACGCACCGCAATGACATACATTAAAACCGGTACGCGAGCGCATCCAATTTTTGCCCGACATCACAATGTATAACATCACAATAGCCGACACTGGAATGTTTAACCCGCACTGCACGACAGTAGAATTAGAATACAAACTAAGTCACAAATTTCGCTCCCGTATCAACAATGTGCAGTGTCTTACATTTTCATATTTACGTCACCGCAGTTGGACGATATCATGTTGTGTATTATCAATCTCATCTTACATATCTCATATACCTTCATACATATCACCTGGTGCGTGCGTGCAAGGCGGCGCGTGCATTCCCATCCAATCTGTGTTAGGTAAAAATTTACAAATAAACTTAATTCCAAAGGCAATAATAATAATGCCAAGTTTCATGTTGACAAAAAAACGACAGGTGTAAGGCTAGCACATTGCTGATAATAAAATTATGTCGTTGTCTTTACATGACAAAAAACCAACAATAAATTCAAGATATACAGCAATGTATACCAAAATGAGTTCCAATTTTATTATTGTTTCATTAATTTTTTTAATGTTTTCTTAACATATATTATGTCACTATACGTTTTTTAACATATATGTAATTATATGTTTTATAGGATGTTCAGTAAGCTTTGATATAATTGATCATCAAAAGATAATATTTTTATACATAGGTACATACATCAGCCTGTTGCAGTCCACAGCTGAACGTATAACGTGTATTTTTAATAACTGTCGGAGTGCAAAATTGGTTTTTAGTCGTCTCTATTCAGCTTGCATCTGATTGTTTGAATACTGTTTCTATTAAACATATATGTCAAAGAAGTATGTATAAAGTGAAAAATATCCATAAATAAGCAATTGATTGGGAAACTGTTGCCGACATGAATTTTTGGTCACTGCTCGCTTTGACTGTCCCGATCTCACTGCTCGGATTTCTTTAGTGCTTGCAGCACACAAACGCGATGCCCGCGAACCTTCTATTCCGGATTTTCATATACAAATAACGCTCGACATTCCATCAACAACAGGGTTGTACATACCTAGAAGTCTAATTTTAGCGATGCAAATTTTTTCTTTCTTAATCGTAATCAATTAATCACATCTATTTTAAAAAAGTTACCTTCATTTGAAAAACAGTAGACCCACATACGAAGCATCATTCTCTAACACACCTACACACCACACACTATAAACAACACATTATGTTTATACTTATAAATAATATGTTAAACTCTGATAATGGCTGTTGAAGTTTTTTAGGCAAATATTTATAACAGAACATGTGCTATTGAGTTTACTAAATAAATAAACCAAATCATGACCTAACGTCAATCACTTACTAGCTACAAAATATATTAAGAATCAATGATACCTCGTTAAAACTATGCGCTGTAATTAAAGTTACGACAAAAAGTGCGTAAAAACGGCCACTTCTTGTATTAATTACCATAACTTTAATTACAGGGAATATATCATTCAGTTTGTAGGTTTTTATTCTACATATGGATAATACTGAAAACTTGAGCAACGGACATTCTGATAGGTTATTTATTATGAAGAAACAAATTTTTTTTCTTAAGTGGCGCCACTGCCGAGGTTGTTCACGACTACACTCGCCTTAAGCACAGATATAAATACAGCGTTTAATAAAATTCGCGTCAAGAAGCATAGAATATAAATAAGACGGAGGAGGGATTCTTTTGTCCCAGTAAAAACTCGAAAACAATAGAGAATTTCTATCCAGTTTCGCCCATCCCTTGCCTCTACATTATGTAGATGAGATTAATAAATAAAAGCCAAGTTCAAAAGTAATTCCAACTCGAATTTCTCAGCAGGTGCTCCTCGGATATAGCTAGTTGCAAAGTAGATGCCAAGAGGGAAGGAGGAATTAAAGGGAATACCGTTCTTCCTTGATTAAGCAATTAAACTCAAAAACCCCTTTGGATAAGAAATTTAGGCAGGCAACAGATAAAGTTGCGAAACCGTGGCGGTGACTGTCGGAAGGGGATTTTATAGTCACTTAAAATTTATGTTAAAAGTATTTTTATGCAGCGTACTTTAATTCTTGCATACTAATTTGGGTTTTACATTGCTTTTCCTTAATTTTTTTTTATTCTTACTCAAATTTGAGAAATAAATAAGTGTGAATAAAATGATTTTGACGACGTTGCGAACGTAAAAGACTAAAATGAAAATGAAATAACTTTATTCAATGTAGGATAGCTTTATCACTTATTGACGTCATGATCGGTCATTGTAAAAAAAAGATATTTGCATAATGTTATTTTCTTTTTTTTTATAACAATTTTGTATTGTCTTAATAGAAAACCGGCTCGGGCGGGATAAAAAAAATAAAAATAAAGGCACTGCCTTGGGGCTGGCCAGGTTAATTACACAGCAAGTAACTTTACGCCACCACCATTTGTAAACGACATTTGTTTCAAATTTTAGTCAAGATTTCCAAAGCGTGTTATTTATTTATTTACTATTGTATGTAATAACCTAAACACTACTCGTTTCGTGTAGTGTAGTGTAAAATATACAGAAACGACACGTATTGTGAACGAGGCGAGCTCGACATACCACGCAACGAAAAACCGAGTAGCCTAAATAAATACTACTCGCTACGCTAGAGTAAAATATGTTGATAAAGACACGTATTGCGAGCGAAACGAGCTCCATTTTTCATGCTTTAAAAGGGCAAGAAGCCTAAACACTACCCGCAAGTGTAAAACATTTTGAGAAAGACACGTATTGCAAGCGAAATGAGCTTGAATTTTCACGCTACAAAAGGGCGAGTAGTCTAAATAGTACTTACTACGCTATAGTCCAAAGCAAGCTCAACATTTACGCCATAAAACGGGGAGGAGCTTTAACATTACCCGCTATGGTTAAATTTAAGAATGACACGTATTACAGTACAGTGAAGCGAGTTCTATTTTTTACGGTACAAAAGAACGGTGCCGTGTGATGCCGGCTTAGAATAGCATCACCCCATTTCTTTCCCGTGGGAGTCGTAAGAGGCGATTAAGGGACTCGAGTATGTGTATTGCAATTTTAGACGATGGGCTGACAACCTGTCACTTTGGTGATACACAATATAGTGGCAACTATAGCGATACACAATTTTCCGAATGACCCTCAAACATTTGTCAGACGTGGTGTAAATAGCCGTTTTTTGCGGATGTTTACGCTCTGCCTACCCCAGAAGGGATTATAGGCGTGATATGTGTATGTGTATGTATGTACAAAAGAACGATGAGCCAAAACACTACTCGTTTTGTCACGCTAGTGTAAAATATCCCGAGCGAAGCGAGCTCTACTTTTCACGCTTCAGAAAGGAAAGGAGCCCAAACACACTTCGCTAGTATAAAACTTGAGAAACGCCGGAACAGCTTCTTCATTTGTACAAACGTTACAAATGAAGTAGGTGTTATATTATTTAAACTTAAGTGAGACATTACATTTACAATCAATTTATATCATTCACAATCATTAAAAAAACACATTTTAACTACAATTATAATTTTGTTGGGGTAGCAATTGAAAAAGTCTCCGGAATACGGGACTTAGGAGTTCGATTTGATTGCAAGATGGTCCTTAATGAGCATGTTGAGTACATCTATACATATAATAAAACAGTAAAAACCGCGTGTCTGTACATTGAATATAATAACGAAAAACTAATTGGGGGCTATGTTAAAATAGTATTGGAACACATTCCAACACTTTTTGAATTTTTTGTCTGTTTGTCTGTTTATCTGTTTATCTGTTTGTCTGTCTGTTACGGCTAATCTCCGAAAGTACTGGACGGATTTTAATGAAACTTTTTTTGTTGTGTAGCTACTAAGCCTGGTCAACATCTTAGCTACTTTTTACTGCGGGAAAATCGCTCATTCCTAAGGGAAATACCTTTAATATACATTTTAAAGTCAATTTCAGAAACTACTGGACGGATTTTAGTGAAAGCTTTTTTATTGTGTTGCTATTAAGCCTGGTCAACATCTTAGCTACTTTTTACTGCGGGAAAATCGCTCATTCTCAAGGGAAATACGATTAATACACATTTTAAAGTTAATTTCCGAAACTACTGGACGGATTTTAATGAAATTTTTTTTGTTGTGTAGCTACTAAGCCTGTTCAACATCTTAGCTACTTTTTACTGGAATAAAACCGCTACGATTAAGCGTAGAATTTTTACATCTATACATATATTTTAAACTAAACGGATGGACTTGAATAAATCTTTTGGGATGAAAACTCTGCTCAACATCTAGGCCAAAATCGCTCATTTTCCATGCTCATAATGAAATCAGACTATAAAGTACAAATTGCATAAAAAGAAAAAAGAAACAATAACATAAGCTGGGAGTACCTCCACGCGGTGAAGGCGGTAACAGTATTAAGTCAAATTTTGCAACGACCAAGATTCTAGAAAGTGAAAGAGAGAGAATCGCCGGAATACGACATGAAGAAACAGAAAACCAACGCGAAGAACGATTAAATAGTGATCGGATTCGACACATTCTTAATAGAATGTCAATTTCTTCTGAAGACTCCGATGATGATTCTCAAGGTGAACTTATCGTAAGGCATGACGATCTTCCTTGGGATGATAAAGTAAAGAGTGCATTTACATATACACCTATGATCAACTATGCATCTTTTTCCAGCATTGGAGCTATGGTTGTAAATTGTTCTTATTGTGAAGCGCAGAAATGGCAAAAAGAAACAAACGGAATGTGCTGCTCAAGTGGAAAAGTGCATATTGGAGTTTTACAGAACCCCCCAGATATACTTAAAACACTGTTGAATGGTGATCACCCACAATCAAAACATTTCTTGGACAACATTCGGTCATATAATAATGCGTTCCAGATGACATCTTTTGGTGCTAAACAGATTTCAGAGGGACCATTCATGCCGACATTTAAGGTTCAGGGTCAGGTTTACCACCTTATCGGTTCATTGTTGCCTGAAAATGAGCCGAAATTTCTACAGATTTATTTTGTGTCTGATTATCAAGAGCAGGTTAACATAAGAAACGGAAACTTTCCACAACTTAACAATGACTTGATCGCGTTACTTCAAAACATGCTGCACGAAGTAAATCCATACATACTTAGCTTCAAAGCTGCGTTAGAAACCATCCCTCCTGGACAAAACAATAATTATAAATTTGTTATCAATGCAGATAAACGCCCTACTACTGGACATCGTGGCAGATACAATGCTCCAGTAACTAATGAAGTTGCAGCTGTTTTGGCAGATCAAGAGTGTGAGCGGCGTGACATTGTGTTACGGACTAGAGACGATCGTTTACAACGCATTTGTGAAACACATCGGTCTTATGACGCCCTGCAGTACCCTCTCATCTATTGCCATGGAGAAGACGGCTATAATTTCTCAATAAATCAAGTAAATCCCACCACAAGAGAGCCCAACATTAATAAAAAAGTATCAGCTCAGCAATTTTATGCTTACTTGCTGCAAATAAGACGTAATCGATTCATCTATTTGCAAAGATTCCGTGGATTGTTTAGCCAGTTCATAGTTGATATGTATGCCAAAATTGAGACAGAGCGTTTGGTGTACATTCGCACAAATCAAAGACGTTTACGAGCCGAGGAGTACGTACATTTGCGGGATGCTATGCAGCAAGACACAGAAACGGAAAACTTAGGTCGTCTGGTAATTCTTCCATCCAGTTTCACTGGCGGTCCACGCTATATGCACGAACGTACTCAGGATGCTTTCTGCTATGTACGTAAACATGGTCGACCTGATCTGTTTATAACGTTTACGACTAACCCTAAGTGGAATGAAATCAGTCAAGAACTATGTGCGGGGCAAGCTTCTTATGATCGGCACGATGTAATAGCGAGAGTTTTTCACTTAAAGCTAAAATTATTGATGGATTTAATTACAAAGGAAGCTGTTTTTGGTACAGCTCTGTGCTTCATGTACAGCGTCGAGTGGCAGAAGCGTGGCTTGCCTCATGCACATATACTTATATGGTTGCACGAAAAAGTACGTCCCAATGATGTCGACAAGATAATATGTGCTGAGTTTCCAAACCCCGACGAGGACCCTGTACTTTATGATATCATTAAAACACACATGGTGCATGGTCCCTGTGGTACTATAAACAGCAACTCTCCCTGTATGCGAGATGGTCACTGCACGAAAAGATATCCCCGTGAATTTAAAGAACAGACAGTAACAGGTGAAAATGGATACCCATTGTATCGGCGTCGTTCACCAGAACAAGGTGGCTTCACTGCTGAAATAAGAATACGCGGACAACAGATATCCATCGATAATAGGTGGGTTGTTCCCTTTTCACCTATATTATCGAAGACTTTTGGAGCACACATTAATGTTGAAATGTGCAATAGTGTAGAATCCATAAAGTATATATGTAAATACGTGAATAAAGGTAGCGACCAGGCCACATTTGCACTGCAAGGAATCGATAGGGACGAAGTAACCAGGTACCAGTCCGGGCGGTATATAAGTACCTCTGAAGCTGTTTGGCGAATATTGGGATTCCCTATTCATGAACGCCACCCTACAGTTATGCATCTAGATGTTCACTTGGAAAATGGTCAACGAATATATTTTGATCCTAACAATGTTAGAGAGCGCATTGAGAACCCACGTCAAACGACACTTCTGGCGTTTTTCAGATTGTGTCAAGAGGACGCATTTGCCAGAACATTAACTTATGACGAGGTACCATCATATTTCACCTACGATAAGCAGAGGGGTATTTTTAATAGACGTCGACGCGGTCAACCTGTGGAAGGCTTCCCGGGAGTTTTCAAGGACGCTGCTCTCGGAAGAGTATACACAGTCCATCCTAGCAATGGGGAATGTTACTATTTGCGTTTGTTGCTCCATGCTGTTAAAGGCCCAACTTCGTTTTCCTTTTTAAAGACTGTGGATGATGTAGAGCATCCTACAATCCAAGCGACGTGCAGAGCGCTTCACTTACTTGACGATGACCAACACTGGGACACTACACTTGAAGAAGCCTGTGTCAGCGATAGCCCCCGCTGTTTACGGCATTTGTTCTCAGTAATGTTAGTATTCTGTGGTCTTTCGGATCCATTAACACTGTGGGAAAAGTACAAAACATTCCTATCTGAGGACTTTTTACGTACTTTGAGGACCACCACAGGAGATGAAATCAGTCCAACTGATGACAGAATATTAAATAGTTCCCTTTCTTCTATTCAAGAGACTGTATTTTCAATAGGAGGCAATTCTCTCAGCGACTATGGCCTACCTGTTCCTCGAGCAGAACCAAATCAGCCACGTGTCAATCGAGAATGTGTTGCCGAAACAAACTATCCCAGTACGGAATTAACCGCCGTTGTGAATGACAGCCTTTCCAGCTTTACAATAGAACAAAGGGAAATATTCAATACAGTTGTTCAAAGTGTTTTGAATAACGAAGGGAAACTGTTCCACTTAGACGCCCCAGGCGGCACTGGAAAAACCTACCTGACAAGAGCTATCCTTGCAGAAATCAGGCGACAGAACAAAATTGCTCTAGCAGTAGCATCTTCTGGAATTGCTGCCACATTGCTTCCAGGTGGAAAAACAGCGCACACAATGTTCAAAATCCCAATTGATTTAGACAGAACTGAAACACCAACATGTGCTATAACACGAAACTGTGACAAAGCAAAAGTGTTTCAGGATTGCTGCTTAATCGTTTGGGATGAATGTACAATGTCCAACAAGAAAGCAATTGAGGCTGTGGATAGAACATTACGTGATATTCGCCGAGATGATAGGCCTTCTTTTGTCTGGCGATTTTCGGCAAACCCTTCCTGTCATAAGTCGGGGAACTAGATCTGATGAAATAAATGCCTCATTAAAACAATCATATCTATGGCCCCGGATACAAAAGCTAAGGCTAACAAGGAATATGAGAGCCAAGCTTGGCGGTGGATTACATATTCAAGAATTCTCAGACGTATTATTAAGAATTGGGGAAGGAAACCTCCCCGAAGAACATGGCCAAATAAGACTTCCTGAGATACTGGGCACAATTGTCACAACTGAAGAGGAACTCATACAATCAGTTTTTGGAGACCTCCAGTGTATGTTGGATCAGGAAAACTCTTGGTTATGTGAACGCGCTATTCTTACCCCAAAAAATGACCAAGTGGCTGCCATTAACGAAAAAATCTTAACGGAAATTGTTGGAGATGAAGTGGTTTACACATCTTTTAACAATGTTGTTGATCAGGACGATGCAACAAATTACCCAGTTGAATTTTTAAATTCTCTTTCGGCAAGTGGGCTTCCTGCTCACAAGATCAGGCTTAAGGTCGGTGTTCCGATAATGCTTTTACGAAACCTTACCCCACCGAAATTATGCAACGGAACCAGACTGAAAGTGCGTGCCTTGCAGAGAAATTTAATTGAAGCGGAGATTTTGACTGGATGTGGTACCGGGGAATCTGTATTTATACCGCGTATACCACTCATCCCCAACAATTTCCCATTCGAGTTTAAGCGCACCCAATTTCCTGTGGCTGTCTGCTTTGCAATGACGATAAATAAGTCACAGGGACAAACACTGAAAGCTGCTGGTGTAGACCTAAGGACAGATTGTTTTTCCCACGGACAGCTTTATGTTGCTTTTTCGCGAGTCAGTAGCGCTGCCGGATTGTTCATATTGGCCTCAGAAGGAAAAACAGCCAATGTAGTATATAAAGAAATACTGTAAAGGTTAACCGAATATTTTCAGATAGCAAACTTTGAGCAGAACTATACACTACGCGAACGAAGTCGCGGGCACCAGCTAGTTGTTAATAAAGCGTATCGTAGTCTCGGTTTTGTTTTGAGAGTCTGTAAACCTTTTAGAAGCACGTTGAGTTTAAATATTGTATATTATGCATACGTCTGGAGTGTGCTAGTAGTATTTGGTCCCTCTGTTACAAGATATATAAAGATCGGAATGATCGTATCCAAAAAATATTTATCAGACACAAACTATTTGAAAGGACAAAATTTTATCAACTTTTTAGAAAATTGTCGCCAAAACCATCTTCTTACGCTTGATGAACGTAGAATGGTTGCGGATATGAATTTACTTTTCAAGATAGTACGTAACCAGCTGGATTGTCCCGACCTCTTAAGCGGTCTAGGATTTTGTGCACCTTCACGTCGTACCAGATCAACTAGACTGTTCTACGTTCCTCTTCACGCGACCAATTATGGTTAAAATGCAGTAGTCACTCGATTGCCTTAAATGTATGATAACGTCTTTAATAGGTACTGTTGACTTATTTTTGGAGACTAAAAACTCCTTCAAGAATAAAATAACTTCTATTATACTCAAGTCGGAGTCTGATTTGGCCTAAAGGGCCTAAGTTTTTTTATATATAAGGGTAGCTATACTTTATCGTGTTTTGTGCAACCTGATTGCTTGACTGTAGTAGGGAATTAGGTATTTTGCTAAATCATACTTACTGTAATATCTATTTATTAATGTATATACATATGTAGGTTACTGAATAATGTTGTTCTAGATAACAAGATAGAATAGTTAAAGTTAAATTTCTATTAGTCTTGGTGAAAATTCTGTTGATTCTTAGTTATAACAGCACTATATCCACTCGAACTATATTCAATTTAGAAACCTTTTATTGGCGTTACAAAATTATGTTTTTTAAGAACTTTATTTACAAATGTAAGCTGTTGGTTTCTCTAATTAAGATAAAAGAGTACTGTAGTTTATAAAAAGCGGATCGAATTCACTGTTATTTTTGTTGCGCGTTATTGCGACGTATTCGGACCAGTAATTTTATTGATTTAATATTACTGAATCCGCCAATGATTTTACTATGACCGCCACTGCGCCAATAGTCGTCGATGTTGGCCGATGTGGCGCAGTGGTAGTGCGACTACCTGCGACGCAAAGGTTCCGAGTTCGATTCTCGGTGGGCAACTCACAAAATTGATATATTATCACTTTGTGAATTTGATCCCAGTGTGGTTAGGACATTGCAGTGTGAACCACCTGATTGTTTGAAAAGAAATGGTTCCATGCTTCGGAGAGCACGTTAAACTGTCGCTTCCTGTTGCTGTCTATGATTACTTAGACGGCGGTCGTTACACAACCATGTCAGAGGCCTACTACAAGTAGTAGGTGGTTGAAAAACTCTGACACCAGGGGTTCATCGTGTCGTTGTCCCACACGAAAAGAGAGAATTGCAATAGTTACTTACAAAAAGAAGACAGAATTCAGAAAATATGTGATTATTATAGACGAAGTTGACTTTGGAGATTAAGTTTCTTAGTGGTTTATAGTAGCAGAAAGTGTGCATTTACAAGAAGTATTGTGTGTCTGTGTGCAACAAAGAAGTATTAAGTCATTTAACAAAGTACATAAGTTATTATTACTCTACCAACAATTGTGTTGATTTCAACCAAACTTCGTTTGTGTTCTACAACTTCTCACAAATACGGTTTTGCGTGAGAAGAGAAACATCGAATCGGGAATAATTATACGGAAAATTTTATAGAAGAGTCTCAAAAAACTAATTTCGGATTACTTACCATAATAAAGTACTAGTACAGATTTCTAAATAAAAGCCTCTTATTTTGTATTAAATGCTTCAAAAATATAAGCTTTAGATGTGTTTATCGTATTTGATATTTATTTACTTACTTGATTTATTCGAGTTTGAGCCACTTAACTTGATTGAACTGATGCTGTTTAGTGTGTCTCAACTATTACATATTAGATCATGCTGAACCCAGCTCAACTAACTTTGTCATTGTCAAAATCTGACTAACTGGCTGCGAGTTAAACCCATTAGATACATTAATTAAGGTTTTACAAGATGATATTGTTGAATACAAAATTTTGCTTCTAGTAATTTCGAAAGTCGCAGGTTCAAATTTCGCCCTCCTTTAAAAAAAAATACAAGCTTACAATTTTTTATATTGTTTATTGAATTTAATCTTAAATAATTCATATGAGATTATATATTGCGATAGGTACCTTCATTTTCAAGAAATTCTGATCATTGCTGTCATTTAGTGCCGTTTTTACATAACTTCTTTACTTATTTGTACTTACTCTTATTATAAGTTGATGAACTACTAGCTAACTATAAGTTATGTCGTTATGAGTTCGTTTTACGGGACGCAAAAAGTTTTGTGTAACAAACGCTAATTACCTGAAGGAAAAGTTGTAACAAGCCGGAATAACTAAGAGAAACTGGTGAAAATATTTGTTTGATATTTTTATACCTTTAAATTTTGGATTGTTAGAGCTAAATAAAATTTGCCATCCAAGTTTCCATACTTATTTATACAAATCTCAAATCCAAGAGACAGAGCTTCATTACAATTAAACGTTTTTGATATTGCCTACCTACATATCTTTGTTATTCCAGACCAATATAAATCGGTTGACAAAGATAAAACTACTTAGAAACCACAGCAAAAGTCTTTCACTGTGTGAGAAACCCGACAGTTGTGCAATTTGTGCACTAACACACAGGGCATTATATAGTTTTGCCGGGAGAAGCAGAATTCCAGCGCAGCTAAACGACACTTATCTGCACGTGCTTTGTTTACTTGGAGGATTTAGTTATAATAAATACTTTATCTACACTCGTCTCATAACGTTCGGATTACAAATTCGAAAACAATTGTATAAAGACCTGCTCTATGATTATTTCTGTCTATGAAATTACAGATTTTTCTCAAACGTTGTAACATTATGTCGTAAAGAGGAAGTAAGCCTCTTAAAACATGATTATGAAGTTATAGGTGTAGGTGTTCTTGAGGGTGACGTTGGTAATACAAACGCACAAAGCTTAAGTTGACATGTTTATTGGTCAACTCCCAAATTACAAGTGAGTAATTATTAGCTAATATTCTTATATTAATTATTGCTTACTTTGCTATTCCATACATTTATGTCGCAGGCCGTAACGCCATGTTGCAGGCATTAAACTAATCTAGGTGAATCAGTGATTACTACACTTCATCTCCCCTTTTTTAAAATATCCCTTCATACCCGGGGTTCTTAAAAAAATAATTTTTGTTCCTTAACAATAAAATTATTTTCTGTTACTAACTATTATATTTATATTATATCTTAATTAAATTAAATACATTTCATTTCACGAATATTTTTGTGTTATTTTTATGAGTAACATATTCCTTTCCGTCTCTAATTATCTTTACATTAGGTGTTATCTCTTCTATTACTTTAAACGGACCCAGGTAAATCTTATCTAACTTATCGCCTATTTGATTCTTAAGTAAAACTAAATCACCACTCTTATACTTTACTGAATTCATTTTCTTGTCAAAGTTCAATTTCCTTTGTTCTTTACTTTGTATCAAATTTTGTTTTGCGTCAGATAAAGCTTTCTGAAGCCTGAATTTCAGTTCCAAAGGATAAGAGTCGGGATTATACAATGGATCTATTATATTAGTATTCAAATTGCTTGGTAAATTACATAACTTTCCGAAAACTAACTCATATGGAGTGTATTTGGTCTCAGTGTGAACCGTCGTATTAAATGTAAATGACCAAAACGGAAGCCAATCACTCCAATCGGTGTTATTGTTTTCGCATTGAATCCTAAGATAAGCTCCAAGATGCTTATGTGTATTCTCTAATGCACCTATAGTTTCATGATGGTACGCTGTCGAATGTAGTTTCTTGATGTGAAGTAAACTACAAATTTCCGTGAAAACTGAGGACATAAATTCGGTACCTTGGTCTGTAATTATTTCTTTAGGGATACCATAACGTAAAATGAAGTTATTTACAAATAACTGTGCTACTGACACAGTGTCCTTTTTCTCTAAAGGATACGCTTCTACGTACTTACTTAAATTACATTGTAAAGTAAGAATATATCTATAATTATTGTTATCAACGGCTAATGGACCCATCAAATCTAAGCTAATTCGTTGAAAAGCCACTGAAGGCGTTGACGTGATAACCATAGGTTCTTTTGTATGCCTATTGGTATGCTTTTGAATTTGACAACTTTTACACTTCTTTACATACTCAATAACGTCGTTGGTCATTCCGGGCCAATAATACAATTGTTTGATGTTATTTAACATTCTATTTACCCCCGCGTGTCCGATGGTAGGTAACAAATGAAAATCATTTAGGATAACTATTTTAGTATCTCTATCAGTTACTCGTATGACGTCATTAATAACAAGTAACTTGGGAATGTCACTTAGATTGTGCAATTCCTTCAAAAGTGAATTAATAAATTCTTCATAGCGCTTATTTTTCATTATGACGAGCTCGTCTAATCTTATTTGTTTGCATAATGTACCTAACTCTCTCGCTAGCACACTTATGGTCGATAACGATCGAGAAGTTAAGTATATGGCCATTTTTTCAGGCACATAGATGCAATTACCATTCTCACTGGAGATTTGCTTAAAGTTACTTATTTGCCTACGAGTTTTCCTATCTAAGCAAATAATTAATTCTGTACTACTAGTCGGTCGTTTGAGAATTTCCACTACTTTAGGTTGATCAGACCCAGAAGTAGAGGGAACCCTAAATGTCGAGTTGGTGTCAATATTTTCTTGTAATCTACGAGCTTGTGCTCGAGTCATGACTGATATTGCATGGTTATGCATTTTCTTTAAATCAGTCGATGTCAGTGGGATTCGGCTCAACGCATCTGCAGCTGCATTTTGCCGTCCTGGGACATAGCTGATATCAAAGTCGTACTCCTCAAGATAAAGTCGAAACTTTGTTAGTCGGCTTGAGGGATCAGTCATATTAAAAAGATAAATTAATGGTTTGTGGTCGGTCTGGATTTTGAATTTTTTGCCATATAAATAAGGTCTAAAGTGCCTAACAGCCCATACGATAGCCAGTAGCTCGAGTTCAATAACCGGATATCGCGTTTCGGCGGGTTTAAGATTACGACTTGCATAAGCCACAACCTTGCCATTGCTGTTGGATAATATGGCACCTAGTCCTATTCTACTTGCATCAGTTGATAAAACAAATGTGTTATTCTCAGAAAAATCTGGATAATCTAACACTTTTGGACTTGTTAAAATTTTCCTAAGTGTTTGGAATGCGGTTTCACACTCTGCTGTCCATACAAACTGTGCATTTTTCTTACTAAGTGCGTTCAAAGGATAAGCTATTGAAGCAAAATTTGGGATAAATCTTCTGTAGTAGTTAGCAAATGCCACAAACCGTTTTACATCGTCAGTATTAACTGGGGTTGGATAGTTTAACAATGCATTTACTTTTGACGAATCTGGGTAAATTCCTTCTGAAGTTATCTTATGGCCTAAATAAACAATTTCTTTTCTCAGAAATTCACATTTATGTGGATTCAACTTTAAATTGACCTTACGAAAACGTTCTAAAATTTTGATAAGATTCTTATTGTGCGTTTCCAGAGAGTTTCCTACAACTATACAGTCATCTAAGTAGATTAAACAAGCATGATAGTTCAGACCAGACATTGCAATTGTCATAAGACGAGAAAATGCACTAGGGGATGTTTTCAACCCCATCGGACATCTCTTCATCTGGTACTGCTTGTTAGTTGTGAACGCTGTATACTTCCTACATTCTTCTTCCAGGGAAAGCTGGTAATAGCCTTGACTCAAATCTAGTTTAGAAAAGTAAATATTGTTGGATAAGGAATCAAGGATCTCTGTTATATTGGGTAATGGGAACTTATCGTCTTGTATTTTGTTGTTCAGTTGACGATAATCCACAACAAGTCTCCATTTTTTCTCTCCTGACCTATCTGACTTTTTAGGTACTAAAAGAACTGGGCTTGACCACTCTGACGTGGTTTCTTCAATTATGTCGTTTTTTAGCATGTCATCGATTTGCATTTGTACTTCGTTTCTTAAAGCATTTGGCAATCTATAAGGCTTGTTGTACACCGGAGTGGTATTATTTTTTAGCTTGATTGAATGCTTAACTAAACTGGTAGTGGAGAGCCTATCTCCCGGCAAATGAAAAACGTCGGCGTATTTAGCACACACGCTTTCAATGCTCTTTTGTTCTTCAGAATTCAAATATGAGCGTAAATCGAGTAAAGTTAGCAAAGTTCGAACCCTACTTGAGGAATTTTGCTCATCGTTGAATTTACAAACATCGTAATTTTCTAAATTACTTATGTTCAAATCAATTATATTTAAAAATGCTTCTCTATCATTTGTGTTCAAAAATCGGACGGGAATAAATCCGTTTTGCGGTTTGGAAATCAGTCCCGCTGTGTACACACCTTTACACACCTCATTGGCTAATATTACACAATCATTTTGTAGTGTGGTTGGGATGTACCTAATAATTTCGCACCTGGGCGGAATCGTTATTAAATTATTATTTACTGACACAATAATGGATTGGTCTTGGTTTTCTAAACTTAAGGTGTTAGTTTTATAACTTAAAACTGCTTGGAAACGTTTGAAAAAATCTTGGCCTAAGATTCCATTTGACTTACAATTTAAGTTCTTTAATACGTAAAACGTTTGCCTAAAATTTACACCATTTATTGAAATATCTAATGTTAAATAGCCTACCGACTCTACATTTCCTCCTATACCTTTAATAACTATCCTATCTTTCTGTACTAGGGATAATAGATTTGCGTCATTAGCTATACTTTCATATTTAAGTACGCATAAACTTGCACCACTATCTACGAGCAAGTTGAGCTGTTGCCTATTTCGCAATTGACAATTTATACTATAAAAATTATCAAAACTATAAATGAAATATTTAATACGGTTAGGCTCGAAAAAATTCAAATTCTTCATTATTATTATGTGAATTCTGGCCATTGAACTCTGTCTCTGCAAAGTTATGCACACGTTGCTGTTGCTGGTGACGTGCGCCCCCTCCTCCGCCGCGAGACTGCTGACGCGGGCGGTAACCATGTCCACGCGAATAATTACCTCGCTGACCCGAATTTGCAAAACCATTGCTCTTTCTATTTGGTTTCGCATTTTGATAATTTGGATTCACTTTATATGATCCACGAGAGTAATTATTCCTGTGGCCACGAAAGTTGCGTGCAGGAACTCCGCGATTACTGTGGTTGGGCCTGAAATGATTTATCTGCTCGTGCTGTGTAGACATAGATTGTTCGTCTACCGCTGATCTAATGGCTTCAGGCAGGGAAGTAAATTGACGAGATGCGATAATAGTACTAAGTCGCTGATCTGACAGACCGTCGGCGAAACGCTTAATAGCTGTCCGCTCGTTGAGTGGCCGCAACAACTCGTATTTCGTACTATCGCCATCTGACTGAGCTATAGTCAAATTTACAAATAGCTCTTCCAGCTCAGTTCCATACTTTTCTATAGACCTACGACCCTGAGTAACCTTAAAAAGTTGTGTTTGCAGTGCTACCGTCGATTTTTTGGGAAGCAAATATTTCCTTATATCGTCGACTAACTTCTGTGCATCTGCATACGTGCTCTTGAGACGGAGCTTTGCACTGGGAGAGAGACGAGTTTTTAATACGAAATCAATTAACTGACTCTGGGTAGTGGCCGTAATAAGTGAGTTATATAATAGTATTCCATCAATTAGTTGATTTGTAACCTGTTCCGTACCATCTATTACCGGTAACAGTGAAATTGCTGTCTTTATATCAAAAGGACTAGCCATCTTTATTTCAATTTCACTACTTGAATCTTGAAAATTATTCTCTTCGTGCCCTTTGCCAGGTGGAGTTTGAGTATGACTATCTACCTTAGAAGTTAATGTCTTGATATGCGAAAAAATAACACTTATGTCATCAACTAAAAATTGGATTGACTTTACTGCTCTAGAACCTATCTCTTTTTCTCCGATCTCTTGGTTCACCTGAGTCAAAATACTATCTAATTGACTGTATAAATTTTTAGCTTCGGCTAATTTAGTTTCATAGACCTGTTTATCACTTCGAGAAGGGCCTATTCTTGTTAAATATTCCTTAATCTTAGCTAAATCTGCATGTAAATTAGTTAACTTTTGAGTCATATCCTTAATAAAAATAATAGGTAAATAGCCATAGTAACATAATCAATATACATAGTAACAATGTTAAAAATAAAAACTTACATAATCACGTAGACACTAGCCTCAAAGTAGTTCATGAACTCGGGACGCTTAACGCTGACTCGGCGCGCAGATACACGCGGCGGCGTACGCGGCACGGCTGTGAATACCCAGTTCCATTAGGTCGCATGTTCGATTTTTCGGATGGTTTGGCTGCTCCTCATCGGACCCGTTCAATGAAATCTCCCAGCGCCCAGCAATCATAGTCCTAGCATCAAACGGCTTGAATTTACTGCGAGCGCCCAGCAGCTACAACCTCTTCTATATTTTTGGGTCTTCTTATAATGTACCGCCTCACGGGAATTTCCTCTTCATGGGGGATGTCATCATCTTCTACTATATAATCTTCTATAATTTTACTGGAACTGCGTCATTAGGTTACTGGATCTCTTCACTGTAGTTGACATATTCCGAATTTTTTCTCAAAAGATTCTTCAGGAACTTTGGCTCTGGTCGCCATAAAACATGATTATGAAGTTATAGGTGTAGGTGTTCTTGAGGGTGACGTTGGTAATACAAACGCACAAAGCTTAAGTTGACATGTTTATTGGTCAACTCCCAAATTACAAGTGAGTAATTATTAGCTAATATTCTTATATTAATTATTGCTTACTTTGCTATTCCATACATTTATGTCGCAGGCCGTAACGCCATGTTGCAGGCATTAAACTAATCTAGGTGAATCAGTGATTACTACACTTCACGATAAAGGAAACGGCTTTAAACTCGTCAAATTAACCTTCGTTTAAAAAGCGCACCTGAAATTGGGTCTGGTATTGTGTAATTCATTTAGGAAACACACCGGGACAGTGAGAATCTAGCGCTTCTTAAGGTACCTACTTACGACAGTTCTGGTGGGCAGGTGCACTGTTTAATTTTTTATTAGGTTGAATATAATATTGTCATCATCTTTCGCTTAAATAATTGGACATTAAAGCCATTCGTGAACAAGTACATGTTGTAACTTCGGCCGAGGCGAGCAGATACGAGTAGCAAACATTTGTCAATTACAAGGACTAAAATTAAAATCTTAAATAAAAAAGGCATTTTCTCGCCGTTTATACTTCGTGTGGTCTTAAGGCGCATGTATAGTTTGAATATATATTTTTGAAAATTTCGGGCGCTATGTTTGCGTAAGACACGACTGTGTTTGATAAAAAAAAACTCAGTATTTTAATGATAATTTTGTGTTTAGGAATCCTGGATATATATTTTTTATAATAATAATTTATTAAAACTCTTAGCTAGAAAATATGGAACCCCGAAGAAATAAAAAATCTTCTTAGCATAATTAGATGATAGTGTAAGGAAGATTGAGGAGTTGTAGCCAGTAGGCTCAATGCTGCATGATGGAAAAGGGGAATTCCCGCCGAGCGAGGTGTTCAGCTCGGGGACCGCGGCCCAACTGACGTGGATTTTGTATTTATACTAAGTCTTCGACAAACTTCGTAACCGCGTTTTAGGTCTTGACTTCTGATTGGCTAATCTTCTATGACGAGTATGACGCGTCGTGTTTACATTGTGCAGGCAGCGTTGTCGTTGTCGCCTCGTCAGCAGTAGATGCATCCAGCGAAGTCAGCGCATTCTGTGTGCGGCGCGCGCTTCATATTTCTTTGCAATCCGCGCCGCTACAATAGCATTCTACTAGCTACAGAGTTGTGCCTGTATGCAGGTTTTGTATCTGTGCTCATGTATTTGTGTTAAATTATTCCCAGTGGGCTTGCAGGCTCTTCTGCCTTGCCAAGTTCATTTATGTTGCTAGGAAGTTTAAAGATTATTCCAACAAACATTTTAAAAGTTTTACACAGTGTAACGACACTGCGAGGGCTTATATTTACCTGAGTACCTACAGTTTTAAAAGTACTTGTTCTTTTTCATCGATTCGAATGGTAACTTTTTAGATAGCATTGGACCGGAATTTGGCTACGGCGATAGCAAAGTACTAGTAGTGGCGATAATAAAGGTACAAAAAAACTGTAATCGACCGAATTTTATCACAAACCGCGCAACAGAATATGATTACCGAAGTAAAATGAAACGTGAAAGTGATTAAAACTCTCCCGGGTAGCGATAGCAGCACAGGCATAACGCGCGGGAATATAACGCCATCAGTCAAAATTAACTCGTGTAATGGCAGGGAATATTCCCGACCCGAATACATTCGTGGTATATGAATGAACGATGAATGCAAAACATTTTTACCAGTGATAAATGAAAATGAAATTACTTTATTCAATGTAGGATAGTATTATCATCACTTATTGATGATACGATCCGTCATTGTAAAAAAAAAAAAAATTGTATAACACAATTTTCTTTTTTTGTAACCATTTTGTATTTTCCATAGAAAACCGGCTCGGGTGGGATAAAAATAAAAATAAAGGCATTGCCACACGGTAATACAGCGGTTAGGCTCAATCTTCCACTTTTAAAAAGAATATAAATTATTTATCCCAATTTTACACAATATGGGGCATCATGTGAGGTAGGTAAGCCATATAAAATTTAAAACCAAAACTCGATCCACTTGGGGTCGCTTAGGATTGGGTAAGTATGTATATAAATATGTGATTTCTTCTCCATAAAACTGAAATGTCCCTTTTATTTACATAAGACAATCATAGGTAAAAAGGGTTACAGGACCTATTCATAGGGTTTGATCGAAGTAAATTTGACAGGTATGTTGTTTGGATTGGATTTTATTAAATGTCAACAATAATCATCATTCGAATAGGTAAAACAAACACGTTTTAATATTTATCTAGGTTTAATTTTCAACACAAATTAAATTATCGAATTTTAATTTTGGTTTAAGCCTTTTCAATTTAACTGTAGCCACACATTTCCCGGAAAAATACAATTTCGAATTATGAAAACAAATTTAGGTTACAATGTGTTCGGTTCGATTGTCAATTCGGAGTCACATAAGATATAAGTACGAAAGCGGCAAGGATTAATTTTAAGTCGCATAGTTACACACTTCAGGTTTTAAAATATTTAAACTTAATTGAATTACGAAACTATACAATGCGGCACGCTTAAATTTATTTGCTTTCAATCAATTTATTTCAATAGTTAATCCAGCCCGAGTCGGCACTCTATTAAAACAATGCAATTTTACGCTCCGTTACTGGATTAAAACAATGCAATTTTACGCTCCGTTACTGGATTATCTGTTCGTCAAGCTTTATGAGCTATGTAATAGCTACCTTTAAACATTAAGCTAAAGGACTGCTGAAAGTTTTGGGATGTAAGGAAATGTTGGTAGAATAAGATACTACTACTTATCACGTTAATTACTACACGATCAATCACGATGGCGTTACACAATTTTCCAAATGACCCTCAAATATTTGTCAGACGTGGCGTAAATGGCCGTTTTTTGCGGCCGACTACGCTCTGCCTGCCCCGCAAGGGATAAAAGGCGTGATATGTGTCTGTATGTATGTGTGTGTGTATGTATCAATCACGATCAAACAGGGTCCGGTATCGAATTTCAGTGAAATAATATCCGGATTATAATTGAAATCGTCGAAAATTAAAAGGAAGAAGTAGCGTTTAGACTAAGAATGCACATTTCATAATAAGCTAAAACAAGATTTTTCTACGTCAATCGGAATATTATAAATATAATTTAACTCTGACCCTTTCCACATGCCGGTAGATTGGAAGATAACTAAAGTCCGCCAGAGTTCATTTTAGTGCTTAAAGTTAAATAAAAAAATATTTTCTATAAATATAACAAATTGTTTTGTTTTTGACTGATAATATGTAAAATATTATTGAATTCTAATAAATTCAGGATGTTCATATATATGTAAATAATGGCGTAATTCTGGATAAAGTACAAGAGATATGTGTGTTTCTTTGATCAATCATCTTATACAGATTGTAGAAGCTTCTTAAGCCTGACAAAAATAAAGTATACCAAGTGCTAATCTCGCTAAATTGTCTAAAACAAAAAATCTGTTAATACATGCCCCAATCTGTGAGTACATGTCCTAGTTTCCCCTACAACCTTTTAAAATTTTTGTTATACAGAATAATATGAAAAAGAAGGTAAACGTAGATATTAAATAAATCTATTCTTTATGGTCAAATTCATCAGTAGCATTTCCATTTGATTTATTACTTATGCATGTTTTGACAAACTATTCGTACCTTCTTAAAATAGTAGGTATAGGTAATTGTAATATCCTAAATATCAATCTACTATTTACAGTTAATAATTTTTCAAATGTTTGAAAATGAGATCAACAGCAGGAGAAGTTTCCAAGTTTTAAGCGCAAATGGCACCTTCCAATATTCTCAGAAATCCGGATCTCTTTAAGACTGGGAGTTACCTGTCATTAAAGTTTTTGTTTGACGAAATTATTTAATCTGTAAACCTTTAATATTGTATTGAAAAAAGTTATACTTGGTTTAATATTTTTGAAGTCAAATGCTATGGGAAAAGAATTAAAGCACTGTCTTAAAGACATTTAACTCTTATTTTCATAATAACACAATAAAATTGTTATAAAAACAATAGAAGCCGATATTTTTTAAAGAAATTTCGAATTTTGTTTATTTCAGGACAATACCAAATCATTTGAAACGCCTTCACAAAAATCGATACTAAAATACAAATGACAGCGATATCTATCTAAGGTTTGCAATTCAGATTTTATCGCAGGAATCTCAACAACACTTTCAAATTCTATATACAAAGTTGAATAGGGCGCTATCAATTCAAGCCGTTTACTCTTCAGATTTATTTCTAAAGCCAAATCTGGGACTCTAATTTATTTGGCGACTATGTTTCGGCGGTTCAACTTTCAGGATTGGACGGAATTTTCTTAGCGTGAATATGTGGGAGTAAGCCGAGCAGAGAATTGCTGAATTCTTATCTAGTGAAAAAGATTCTATTAAACTATAGATATCTCATGAAAATAATTAACCAATTTTTTGTAATGTTTAAATATTTAGATCAAGCTGTGTCAAAGTTGTCTCTGTTGTTGTAAAGACATACTATCTAGGGAACTTCTATACCATACACTCTTAGCGTCTTTTCGTTGCAGTTTAAGGCGTTATAAATAATACCATTTATCGAATCTCAATGTTAAAGGTACGTGGGAAGTTTCATTATATGATTGTGATTTGATGAAATTGGACATCAAAGATTAGCTGCATGAAGTATCATATTTCATATCATATTCTTACATAAAAATCAAAGTTGCTCTACGCAATTTACCTACACAGATTGTATCCGATTCTTAAAGTTTTCCAAGCGTGCCAGTCACTGGTTAGTAACTTTAATAATAGTGACAGCTTTTCGAGCGCTGTACTCTGAAGTGAGACATCAAAATAATTATAATTCCGCAAATTATAACACGAGCTGCGCACAAATTCTGTGGTTACATTTCCTAGACATTTTTGTCACGTTAAGAATAATTACAGCTGTCATTGTTTCCTCGAGAAGGCATTCGATTCCTTAGACAAGAGAATATAAAAGAGCATTGTCTATGATCCTAGAAGGAAGTGTAAAAATAGTAATAATTAGTAAAAAATAGATTGAAAATTCAAAGCAAAATAATTTAACAAAATATAATATATAATTATCTACAAGGAGTTCTCGGTGCGGAAAGTCCCAATATCCTAGCTATGTTGCCACGTAACGGCTAACTTAAGTCAACCTGAAATAAATTAAAATTTGTTATCAGCGTCCCTCTCTTTGAGACGATGATGGCCATTCTCACATAGGTATAATTTTAATTTTATTCTTTCAACTTTTTTGTTTGTATCGAAGCCATTGCCATCCTTCAGCGGGTTCTCTCGCTAGAGTTTGCAGTGCAATTTATTTCCAGCGCCAATACTTTCAGACTTGGAGAGCCGCGAGGAATTAAACTACTCCCGGGTTAAATGTTTTTTAAACCTATTTATAGTTCGCAATTTATCGCCTGAAAATCCAGGTATGTTGCCATATGCAGAGAATATCCGATTTAAAAGTAAATTAAAAAGAGGAATTGAATTGAATCATCAATTGTTTTAAACTATGTAAGTTACCGTATAAATAGCTGTAATGCAAAATATTTTTCAATAGGTACTTAGGTATTGATGACGACCATCATTGTACATAAAGCAAGACGTGTGGTACACTGACCAAGTTCAGCCCTTTTTTGCACCAACAGTTTGAACAGCAGGAGCAAAACCAACGTTAAAATTTAATATTTTCATTCCTATTTGTATCCAAATGCCGTGTCAGCGAGTGGCCATAAATTTCATCTACATTACGGCAATTTCCCTAGCGAAGTAAAATATGGTGAAAAGTGTCACGCTAGATGGCCGTCACTGTCACAGGTATGCGCATGGTATAAAATATTGTTGGCAATTTTTTGATAAAACGCAACCATCGCTTTATTCTGAATTTATAACATATCTATAATAGTTGAAAATAAGAAATTGAAAAAATGTCAGCGCCCGCCGGGACTTGAACCCGGGACCGTGGAGTACTGCTCTGAGAGCAGTGGAACGGTACTCCACGGTCCCGGGTTCAAGTCCCGGCGGGCGCTGACATTTTTTCAATTTCTTATTTTCATTTATGAAAGTAATATAGCACTGTGAGTGCAAAATAAAACCATAGTACATCTATAATAGTTGTAATAAATTAAAAATCTATTTCATGAAAATGAGCTTAATTCCAATATCAATTACAAGAAATCCATGTCTAACTACAGCTGTCACTGTTTCCTCGAGAAGGCATTAGATTATTTAGACAAGAGAATATAAGAGAGCATAGTTTATGATCCTAGAAGGAAGTGTAAAAATAGTAATATTTAGAATAAAAATAGATTGAAAATTCAAAGCAAAATAATAACTAAAATATAAGTAACTAGCAGCCCGCCCAGCGGTTTCACCCGCCGCTAACAATTTCCCCCCGGGAATAAGACAGTTTAATATAGCCTATGTTCGTCAGGGATAATGTAGGATTATAAAAATCTTGACTTTGAATAGCATCACCCGATTTCTTTCCCGTGGGAGTCGTAGGAAGCAACTAAGGGACTTGAGGGTGTTTATTGCAATTTTAGGCGATGGGCTGACAACCTGTCACTATGGCGATACACAATTTTCCGAATAACCCTCGCAGCCGTTTAGGATAATAGGCGTGATATGTGTATGTATGTATTATTTTAGTGTAGATTTCATAATGCATTATTTAATGTTTTTTATCGTCTTTTTTTATACCGAGTATGGGACAGTCTTTCAAATACTGATAGGTGCATGAAACATAAAACTGGACAACTTTCTCCTAGAAACATATGTCAGGAAACGCCAAAAAAATTACCTTCCATACAAAATCACAATCAGCTGACTGCATTCACTATGGGAAGTCAGTTTTTTTACGTTTACTGAAATATGTTCCTAGGGGAAAGTTGTTCAGTTTCATGGTCTGCGTGAACCCTATCAGTATTCGGAGGGCTATCCCTTACACCCTTTAATATAGTAATGATTAAATGTAATCATTACACTGGTACGAATAATGTGGCGTAGTTTGTGCATTTTAAAATGAAAAAGTAGTTATTGTGGCATAACTGTAATAGTTAGACATATGATATCGCGGACATTATTATAGATATTGATGTCTTCTATAAAACTGTAGTACATCATTTCGCTCTATTGTCAATAATTTCCACAGCGTACGCGATAGAAGATATTTTTTTGGTACATTTGTACATTTTTAAATGAAAAAGTAGTTATTGTGGCATAACTGTAATAGTTAGACATATGGTATTGCGGACATTATTATAGATATTGATGTCCTCTATAAAACAGTAGTACATCACTTTGCTCTATTGTCAATAATTTCCACAGCGTACGCGATATAAGATATTTTTTTGGTACATTTTTCACACGTTGGGTTACATTGTCGAAATTTTCACGCGGATCCCTACTTTTTTCTCGTATAAAATATAGCCTATGTTCATCAGGAATAATGTACGATTCTAATGGTGAAAGAATTTTTAAAATCGGGCCAGTAGTTTCGGAGCCTATTCGATGCAAACAAACAAACAAACAAACAAACAAACAATCAAATCTTTCCTCTTTATAATATTAGTGTAGATATATAATTGTCTACAAGGAGTTCTCGGTGCGGAAAGTCGCAATATTCTGGCTATGTTGCCACGATACGGATAACTTAAGTCAACCTGAAATAAATATAAACTTGTTATCAGCGTCCTTTATGGCCATTCTCACTTAGGTTTAATTTTAATTTTAGTATTTTCAACTTTTTTGTTAGTATCGAAGCCATTGCCATCCTTCAGCGGGTTCTCTCGCTAGAGTTTGCAGTGCAATTTATTTCCAGCGCCAATACTTTCAGACTTGGAGAGCCGCGAGGAATTAAACTACTCCCGGGTTAAATGTTTTTTAAACCTATTTATAGTTCGCAATTTATCGCCTGAAAATCCAGGTATGTTGCCATATGCAGAGAATATCCGATTTAAAAGTAAATTAAGAAGAGGAATTGAATCGAATCATCAATTGTTTTAAACTATGTAAGTTACCGTATAAATAGCTGTAATGCAAAATATTTTTCAATAGGTACTTAGGTATTGATGACGACCATCATTGTACATAAAGCAAGACGTGTGGTACACTGACCAAGTTCAGCCCTTTTTTGCACCAACAGTTTGAACAGCAGGAGCAAAACCAACGTTAAAATTTAATATTTTCATTCCTATTTGTATCCAAATGCCGTGTCAGCGAGTGGCCATAAATTTCATCTACATTACGGCAATTTCCCTAGCGAAGTAAAATATGGTGAAAAGTGTCACGCTAGATGGCCGTCACTGTCGCAGGTATGCGCATGATATAAAATATTGTTGGCAATTTTTTAATAGAACGCAACCATCGCTTTATTCTGAATTTATAATATATCTTTAATAGTTGTAATAAATTAAAAATATATTTTATAGAAATGAGCTAAATTCCAATATCAGTCACAAGAAATCCACGTAAGTCAAACCGCACTGCTCCTACCATAAATGAATTATTTGGCGTGAAGCAAAGATAGAATATTGTTGATTACCTAATAAGTGAGAACTGAAACTCCGTGTTGTGAATTGGAAGAGGTAGGTATTAACCTAGTATACACGGGGTGTAAGGGACAGCCCTACAAATACTCATAGGGTGCATTCAGACCATGAAACTGAACAACTTCCCATAGTTATTTTATTCAGGAAACTTAGTTTTTTTTACTTCCTATAGTAAATGCAGTCAGTCGATTGTGATTTTCTATGGGAGGTAATTTTTTTTGTATTTACTGACAATTTTTTCTAGGGGAAAGTTGTTCTGTTTTATGGTCTGTATGCAGCCTATCAGTATTAGGAGGGCTGTCCCTTATACGAGTATGTAAAGTTTTACAGTAGGTACACTTAATGCGTTTGTTAATATAGCCGTTTACAATAGCAAGGACCTAATTTGTGTTATTGTTATTTAAATTAATACATTTTCTGTTTACAGACTTCTTACTCACTGCTAAATTATTTTGATAAAACCATGGCTTTGCGGCGCAAAATTTATGGCTACAGCCGCCACAGCGGACAGTGTCGCTTTGTTTTTGTTTAATTAATTAAATACAGGAAAATTACCGCTGTATATTAAGGGCCTTTTGTTGTTTTCAAGGGGATTATTATCTCATTATATTGCGGTAACTGATTGCTGTAGTTTTAAATCTACAACATTTTCAATTACAGACTACATCACTAGATCTACATCAAAGTATTCGTATTTTATTAATTATTAGATTATATTAAGTTTGAAAATACTTGGCAGTGCCATGTTTTTTAATTTAGATCAAAGAATTTATTCAACTTTACTTCAAAAAACGGGATAATAAATAAGTGATGTCTGTTGTAAAATTAGGTAAGCAAACCACAAAGAATAAGAAGTAAATTAGAAATAAGCTAACCTGTTGTGTATTGTTCTATATGTTATGTCCTTTGTGTTATATTGTGTACAATAAACGGTAAAATAGAAGATTTTTTAAATCCCAGTAAGAATATATACTAAGTTGCCATATATCTTTTCAGCTAGTTTGACGAAGGTCTATAAGACTAACGTATTCCATTTTGATAATGGCATTGCTTAACTTAACTGCTTGAGTGGATTTAGTGTATAAGAAGTGTCTACATGCGTCTTCATCCATCATGCGTGTAGTTTCACGTCCATTCTAAGTAACGCCGCCATGGGACTTTATTTTAAGAGACCAATCTGATATAAGCAGCACCACGGGTCCGTAAAAGAGATGCAAGGAAAATTTATTTTACCGATTTATTTATTTACTGGCCAGGAACACCACCGAATACTTGGCTGGAGCCAAGCGGTGGTGTTTATGTGAGTAATTCTTGCACATGCACAGGGCACCTACACAACAATATGGCAGTAGAATAACTTCATACTAACGCCCGGTTTGCGCACTCACACCTACACACGAGCGACCGACCTATGCGTACAAGACTACTACATAGAATCTCGTGCCACTCATGTCACAGCAAAATGCACTGCCACCCCGCGTTATTGTTGGAGTATCAGGAAATCGCGAAAATTAATAGACAAAAAATTTAACTATTCATTAAATAATAATGTGATGCATTTTTTTCTTACTGTGTCTTAGCATTATGATATATGCGCGGGGGTGCCCGAGGAGTGGGTAGGGAAGCATTTGCTTTATTTTCGCGCCCGTCTAGTTACGAATAATCAGGTAAGTATTTGGTATTTGGCCGAATACAGAATATCAAAACATGCCCGAATTGTTGCAGAATACTTGGTGCAACTCTAGTTCATATTTAGGGTCTATCTTCACTGGTTATTATTAATGTATGTAGATCTATTCTATTTCTTTGATGGGTATCAGGATGTTCTTCTTCTACAGCTTTGCCTTCCTCTCTCTCTTTTCGTGTGGGACACCGAGTCGTCCAACGACCCGATGAACCCTCGTTGCAGATAAACAAATCATTGATAATCGACTAAGTGTCCCACACAAAAGAAGAAGAATTTTAATGCATGAAAAACGTATTTTATTTAAGGGTCTTCACAAAAACAACACGTAACGTAACTCTTCATGATGTGCACTTAGGAACATCAAATCGTTTATTTCTCTTAGCGTAGCTGTTTCGCAGAGCCTTTATATATAGAAGATGTCGTGGTCTGTGCCACATAAAAGTTTTATGATAAAAAATGTATACTAAACCGATTTAATGCTAAGGGTTAATGGAATTGTCGCATCTAAAATTGGGCCTTCAAAATGCACCTTAAATATTATTGTGGTACCTACTTATTTTGTTACAAATCTGGACAGTGTCACTATGTATATGTATATACATACATACACGTATATAATTATACTATTTCTTATTCAAACCATTCTTTTGTGTTTATCTTTAGTACTAATGGCGTACCCTGGGGGATGCCTACGTCCAGCAGTGGACTGCAATAGGCTGATGTATGGTGTATGGTGATTAAAAAACACATTTTAGGCAGGGCTTTGTTAACAAAAATGCACTTAAACTTTGAGGGCTTAGTTAATTATTTGCTTCTTGTATCTTACATTAACAAACGTAATGAAAATTTATTTTTCCGAACCGGAACGTAAAGTTTAGTGTGTAAAGTTGTCTGAATGTGACACAAAAACTTTCCGCCCATGTAGTCAATATAAAAATAATATTGTTTTGAATTGTTTTGAGTATTTCATACATAACGAAAATTCAGCAACTGAACTTTTCGAAGGTAAATGCAGATAGCTGAGTGCCTTTTTGCGTAACGGATGCGTCTGACAAACGCGTCCGTAACGCACCGTAAATCCACCGTAGCCGTATTTGTAGGGAAATAAGATTTAAATTCGCAATTTCATTTCGTCTGACAGACGCATACTTTACGTTGCGTTAAGAAAAACTGAACGACGGACGACAAGTGAGAGAACCGCCTAAACTTAAGGCGACAATTAAACACAATCGATGTTATAACTAATAGAGTTACCTAGACATGGTTTCAGCTGTTTCAAAACGTCAAATCTTATGGGAAAATAATTTAAACACTGTCTAACCGCGTGTCTAACTTTTTTGTAATAACACCAAAAGTCTAGTATGTATAGAATTAACCCTAAAAAACTTGAAAGTGTCAAAATATTGCTTCATTTAGGAGGTATACAACAACAGCCTTAAACTAAAATGATTAAAATTTAACACATTAAAACACAGACAATGTGAGCCCGACAAAGTTGTAACCCTCATAAAATCCATAATCAAGCCGGAAAGTTTAGAAATCATAACTTAAAGGCTAGAACACATCGAACCAAATCATAAATACGCGATAAATTTTACTAGTGATCTACCCCAGGCACTTCATTAGGTCGTTCCTTAACTAGGTGTCCCACACGACAAGAAGGAAGACCTTGCTCGTATCCTATCCAACTGAGCTGTGTGCTATTATGCATTTAAACTAAAAAAAAATCTTCAATCGACTGGGTTATCGTACCAAATGACAAAAAATAACTAACCGATAGCACAATTACGACAATAACGTTTATTACACACCTAATTAAATAGTGGGTTACTTTTATAAATTTAAAGGAAAGTGACTAACGTTCACGCTTCAAATAAACCGGAAGGAATAATCCATAAAAACAATGTTTCCCTGTCAAAGTTATCGTAGAACGGAACGTGTCTCTAATATTTTCGCAGACAGAATGGAAGACTTGGCTGAATAGACTTATTGCGTTGTGGATTTAGAGTTTATTGAACTGTCTTTTTTTTCTTGTGATGAAGTTTAAAGCACTATCTGTCACTTGGAAAAAAGTACAATTACTAATTCGCATGTATAAGGGCTTCAAAATACACCCTTATTAGTAATCGATCTCTTTCTTTCCGCGCAAAGAATGTACTTTAATTGCAATAAAAAACAACTCATTGTGGCTCTGAATTATTCTTGTTAGTATGATTGTCTGGGTCCACCTTTGAAAATGACATGAATACGCATAACATAAACAGCTGCAACAGACGACTGCTGGCCAGGAAATCCCCATTTGGGGGAATTTGCCACATTTGCCACGCCCGACATATGGGTTTACGAGTAAAAAATAAAACAAACGTGCATACATATTTTATAACCAACTTTTCTACAATTATTATATTCACCGTGTATCCGTGTCTTTATTAGTTTTCGTGAAATATTTACGACTAGCTGGTGCCCGCGAACTTCGTTTCGCCTATTTAATATTATGAAGTACAATTTTCATTAATTTTGGTAGGTGTCTATCTACTCAAGCCAGACCTTTGTATAAATATATAAGTCAAAGAAATCCAGGAACTCTTATTTTTCTTGAATTTCTATTTCCGCCCCAGCGCCCTTCAATTTAGTTACTTGGACTGGGAGTAATATATAGTAGGGAGAGCGTAAACGGCCGTAAAAAAACTATGAGGGTCATTCTGGAAATTTAGTATCGACATTGTGTCTGGTTGTCAGCCCATTACTTAAAATTTCAATACATACCTCTATAATGGAACCCTTGAGTCCCTGTTGGATTCTTCCAACATTTAGTTCAAAATATTTTTTTAATTTGCAACGCCTGTCAAAATTATTATTGTATCTGTGTTTTTCTCTGTTGAACTACGGTTGGTGTTATTGTTAACACAAGCATTCTTTCAACGATTAATTCGAATTTCATTTACACGATTCTTCAGCACCTTTTACAGTCCTTCATTCAACATTACATAGTTTTGCAGTCCCTTAGTAGCCTCTTACGCCAACCTCGGGAAATAAAAGAGGTGATACTATTCTAAGATGATATCACACGGCAATAACTGCACTAATAACGACTCTGGAAGAAAGACAACACATAATACATTGAGTGGTTCATGGACCAAATCAACAGGAAGAAAAACATTTTCGGCTATTACACTGGACTGTCTGAGTTTCTCGATATTCTCGATTCATATGTATCAACAGAAGCGGCGGCATATTATGATAAAAAGCTTTTGCTGTAAAGCCATCAGGTACTCTAAGACTCTTAAAGTTTATGTGGTAGCAAATGCGGCTCATCATGCAATCATGAAAAACGTTTGCTATGGAGCTTTTTGGGTATCTTTTATAGTTAAAAAGTGTCTTTGCTATTCCATATCTGATACTTCAGACTCTCGAAGTTTGTGCCAGCATAGCATTCTAAACAACTCTGGCTATTATTACATTTTCGTATCTTTTATAGTTAAGCCGTACTAATGGTGTGCCAAATTAGGAAGCTAACCTACTTCACACTCTCAATTTCTATGGACCAGTAGAAGCAGCTTATCATAGTCAACCACATTTGCTATGGGGCCATTTTTGTATCTCGTATAGTTAAGTCGGGCTCCTGGTGTTCCACATCAGTGACTCAGGACGCTTGATGTCTATTTGCTAGCAAAAGCCCATCATTTTGTAAAAAATATTCAAAGGAGCCATTGTAGTCAATCGCATAATTTAGTGGTGCTCCTAGCGTTTTACCTCAAGTACTACAAACCCTGCCAAAATTGTTTTCGAAGTTGACTAAACATTTAACTATCACCACACAAAATTTCATCCACATCCGTCGCCTACTTTTTAGTTTATTTCGAGTGTAGTGCTAACACCCTTTAAGCGGTTGAATTTTTATAGCCTACAATCTGTACCCGATATTATCACTGGCTACAATTTTACAGGTGAAATTCAATGTTCATTGCGTAGTTGGTTAGCCATTGTAATACCAGGTATATGAACCGGTTACGCAATGTATTAAGAATTTCACCTGTACAATTGTAGCCTGTAGTCACAGTATAATTAATAGTACTAGCGTACAGTATGGTCACTCCCTGCCTCCCCATACAAGCGCCGCCCACCCGCGCTCGGAGGACGCTCAGACACCACCGGCTAGCAAGGACGCGACGACGAAGGTCATTTCATACTGCCGCACATTGCATTCCCGATTCGCGAACGCAAAATGGCGGCAACCCTGACATGTTGTCTCACACACACAAGGATGGTCCGTGTTCACCTACGCGAGCTTAGACTGTGTGCGTAGCAACGCATTTGATTCATACATTTGAGCGCCAGTGTCCGAAGTGTGCTGTAGTTTCATAACATAGGCACCAGGACTATAATTTTCCGACATATTGGTAAAACTCCATCAAAATTTGTTCAGTTTTTTTTGCGTAAAGCTGTCACATACGAACATCTAAACAGACAAAAACTCCTAAAATTGACGGAATGTGATCTGTTACCAATTTAAGAGTTATAGAATTGAAAATCTCCAAACAAATATTTTTTAATATTATCTTCTATATGTACAGACCCTCGACCCTCTTAAGCTTTATCATATGTACTAGATTTTATTTTTCCGCCCAGCGGTTTCACCCGCTGTCACACATTTTCTCGTGGTAATAGATGTTATCCCGCGGTAAAAAGTAGCCTATGTTCCGAGTTATACTCTATCTGTGTTCCAAATTCCATCCAAATCCGTTTGAGCGTGAAGAGGTAACACACATACATACACACACACAAACTCTCAAATTTATAATAATAAGTACGGATAGATATTTAACTTCTGTTTAGGCTGGAGTGTCAGTTACAAACAACACTAACAGTAGGAGTTCGTTTGATGCTAAATTTGAACAAAAGACATTCTAGACAGGCATAACTTTCCTTGAAATCTAACCATCATTGTAAAAGACTAGTCAAAGTTTTCATATTCACAAAAAAAAACGCTAGTGGCACTTATTACTCTGCTAGATATGGAACTCCCTCTATTTGGGGAGTCTGCCATTCCTATGCTTGGCACGATGGTCGATGTGGCGCAGTGGTAGTGCGCCTGCCTGCGACGAAAAAGTTCCGGGTTCGATTGTCGGTGGAACACTCACAAAAGTTGATATCTATCACTTTGTGAATTTGTTTCCGGTCTGGTTAGGACATTGTAGGGTGAACCACCTGATTGTCTGAAAAGAAACGGTTCCGTGCTTCGGAGGGCACGTTAAGCAGTCGGTCCCGGTTGCTGTCTATGACTACTTAGACAGCAGTCGTTACACAGCCATGTCAGAGACCTACTACTAGTAGTAGGTGGTTGAAAAACTCTGACACCAGGGTTCATCGTGTCGTTGTACGACACGGTGTCCCACACGATAAAGAAAGGCTTTACGAATTCAATGCTGGGTGCAGTATTTCACTGAAAACGTCCCTGCCCTTTGAATGGATTTATCCTTTATCTACCTTTTGCGACAGCCACGCGGGTAGAAACGGGGTGATGCTATCCTAAACCAGTGTCACACGATATCGCACAATTACTTGTAACTGAACAGAGACAACACGAAAAATATCAATTCAGAGGAATAACAATAACTAATATTACAACAACAGTAAATTTAAGTAAGAGTTTGCGCGTACAACATATCTACAACCATAACGAAGCTTAATTCGATTCGCAAATAACCCAGATCTCCAGCTTCTCAAACATAGTGAAACTAAACTAAATTAGACACCCAATACGCAGGGTTTATAACAGGAGCCTTCATAATACTCTAAACAAACATAAGGGTTGATCCCAGCTCGGTTAAATCCGTTCACCCGCAAATGCCGGGTCGTTCCGCGATGGTTACAAACTAATTATCCTTTCAGAATTAGTCTCCGATATTTGGGTAGGTTTTGTAAACTCCTTTTAAACAGTTCACTGATTTAAAATTTTTAATAATAGATGGGTTGATATAGAGTGATGTCGGCTTAGAATAGCATCACCCCATTTCTTTCCCGTGGGTGTTGTAAGAAGCGACTAAGTGACTCTAGGGTTTTAAGTGTATTGCAATTTTCGGAGATGTGCTGACAATCTGTCACTATCACGATACACCATTTTCTGTACGACTCTCAAATGTTTGTCAGACGAGGCGTTATGTCCGTTTTTACGGCCGTTTACGCTCTGCCTACCCCAAGGAAATAGAGGGGTGATATATATGCCTGAGAAAATAAGTTATTCCTATCAGATAATTTTACGAAAGTTTATTTATCTTATTAATATCATAAAGAACAATAATGCTAATCATAATTCCATGAACTTTTGCTCGTAAATGATTACTTTATTAAAACTGAAACATTTCAAACTATCATAAATGAAAATAAGAAATTGAAAAAATGTCAGCGCCCGCCGGGACTTGAACCCGGGACCGTGGAGTACCGTTCCACTGCTCTGCCAACTGAGCTACCGGCGCCCCGACGTAAGCCGACGAAATCTTCAACCTCTTGGTACTCGTCTCGAAGCGACGACAAGCGACATCTAGTATAAGTTATTTGAAACGAATACTATGGTCAGTCCACTTAAGAGTGAAATTCGAACCATGCGATGAAGCTTTGCTTAATTAAATGTACTATGGTTTTATTTTGCACTCACAGTGCTATATTACTTTCATAAATGAAAATAAGAAATTGAAAAAATTTCAGCGCCCGCCGGGACTTGAACCCGGGACCGTGGAGTACCGTTCCACTGCTCTGCCAACTGAGCTACCGGCGCCCCGACGTAAGCCGACGAAATCTTCAACCTCTTGGTACTCGTCTCGATACGTCGGGGCGCCGGTAGCTCAGTTGGCAGAGCAGTGGAACGGTACTCCACGGTCCCGGGTTCAAGTCCCGGCGGGCGCTGACATTTTTTCAATTTCTTATTTTAATTTATGAAAGTAATATAGCACTGTGAGTGCAAAATAAAACCATAGTACATTTAATTAAGCAAAGCTTCATCGCATGGTTCGAATTTCACTCTTAAGTGGACTGACCATAGTATTCGTTTCAAATAACTTATACTAGATGTCGCTTGTCGTCGCTTCGAGACGAGTACCAAGAGGTTGAAGATTTCGTCGGCTTACGTCGGGGCGCCGGTAGCTCAGTTGGCAGAGCAGTGGAACGGTACTCCACGGTCCCGGGTTCAAGTCCCGGCGGGCGCTGACATTTTTTCAATTTCTTATTTTCATTTATGAAAGTAATATAGCACTGTGAGTGCAAAATAAAACCATAGTACATTTCAAACTATGTTTATTAAATAAGGATTCGTAAATTTTTGGTTAATTTGCATGTATTTTCAAGATTGAAAAGCGTTAACATTTCAGTTTATATCTCATGTGAAAATGCAATGCGTACATAAATTAAATTTATCAGTGAATATAGAAATTTAAACCACATCGTTAGCAGTAGTTAGATTAATCAAATCAGAAAGTTACTTTAAATCGATTTTGATCAAAAAAAATACTAACTCGTTAGCTCACGTTAAACCTTTCAGCTAATGATATAATTATATCGTATCTTAAAGTTCATACCTACTCACGTTCTTGAAAACGGCTGTAACAACTTGGATATCTTATTAGTGTGACCGAAAAAACAATCTAGCTAAGTACATCAGGGAAAACATACTTCATACTATTTTCACGGGAAAAGATTTTACTCTTAGCATACATAAAACAGGGATTTTCAGATAAATAATTTTTGTTTCAAAAATGTATACTATGTAGTTATTACTTTTAACTAGACAAAGGTATTTTAAAGCCGACTTGGTCTCCTGTCGGAAAAAAACATCTTTTCCGAATGAAAATAATTTATTTTTTGTTTGTTAGTGCGCTCGGAAAGTGCCACTGCGAAAGCAGAAAGTTAATCCGATGCCAGAGTTGCCAGACACTATCGGGACAAAGGCAGATTAAAGAGTCAGCCTGATCCACGGGATGGCTCAAAGTGGATTTGCACACGGCCGGCCGGCATTTTTACTTCGAGCTTTGACTGAAACGCGAGTTAAAATCGGAAATTCACGCTTTTTCTGCAATCGAATTTTATTCAAAAGCGGGTAACTTTCTGTCACCAAATTGACCCCGCAAATTGCATTAACTTTCAACTACTACCTATATTTTTGCGAAGTAATTCATCATCTACGGGCTACACATTCAAGGCGTCCCCGTGACCTTATTTACACCTATCAGCGGCATCCATTTTCTGGAACCCGACAATTTACATAAGGTTGAGTTTAATAAAGCTTTATACCTACACTCAGGGAGACGTCATTTGTTTTAAGAGGCCATTAATATCTGGTATCTCGCTGTCAAACCACAAAGTTGCTCCACATACACCCGCCGGGAATTTCAATTAAAACAGCTAACATACTCCTTGCTAGAGGCGTCTGAGAAGATTCCCACAACCCATAACATTTAATGAGTGCCTTCTGTTGTCACCAATCTAGGTTGAGATGGATGAGAAAATAACCCATGTCACTCAGAATATAATACTACTAAATTAGGTCCGATATCTTACGTCATACAACTAAAGCACGACCGACAAATAGCCAGTGTTTAGGTACTTTGACATTTGTATGGCATTGCAATTGGCGTGTTGTTGAAGCGATACATCATTCGCTACTTGCTTGGGTATTGGGTATTAGAAATGTGAAGCATGGTTGTTTAAAATTAATGTCCAAAACTATTACTACTCTCATTTAATGTTATTAAAAATGTGCAAAATTAGAATAATTGATCAAAAAAGTATTTTTAAAAGATCCTATTTTGAAGCCATTGTTTACAATCATAGTGACGTCATAGTTATGGTAGATTCATACAATGTACCGTTTTAAAAAGAAGCTCAATTGACTAGTAGATATACAAATAGCAAATTTTTCGTATTTTTGTTACTGACTATTTTTTAAAGCTTACCATACGTTAGTATGTGTTTTATTGCTTTGCACATATAAAAAAGTATAACGGATCGCTGTCTGTACATTAGAAATAAAAACTATAATGAGGCGTTAAGAAACGCAATAGATCCAAAACAAATATTTTTTGAAATTTTGTTTGTTTGTCTGTTTATTTGCGGATTCATGTTCGCTAATCTCCGACACTAAATGACGGATTTGAATGAAACACCCCCGAAAATCCGCTCATTCCCACGGCAAATACTATTAGTGGAATATTTGGAACATCACGACCCCAGCTAAACTATATTAGTTATGGATACGATTACGTATCAAAAGTCGTTGAGCAAAATGGAAAAGGGCCGCTTGTACTGGCACATACACATCAAGGTCAAGTCAGAAGTACTCAACGTGGAGCACCAGGAGCACAGCTAAACTATAAGAGATACGAAAAATAATCTATAGCAAAAGTAATTATGTTTGCGGGCACCAGCTAGTATCCATATACAAAGTGTAAGGGACAGCCCTCCGAATACTGATAGAGTGCATTCAGACCATGAAACTGAACAACTTTCTACAAACAAATATTTTAAATTTCATTTTTTTTACTTCCCGTATTAAATGCAGTCAGCTGATTGTGATTTTGTATGAGAGAGCAATTTAATTGTCGTTTCCTGACATATTTTAGTTAGAAAGTTATTTAGTTTCATGGTCTGCATGCACCCTATCAGTATTCGGAGGGCTGTCTTTTACACCCCGTATATTATAAATCATACAGATTAGAATCACAAGCGACTAACAAGTGTCATTATGTCGACAAAACGGAGTAGGTGACGCAAATTGCAGTCGCATCGTGCAATGCTATTTTCAGTTTAACTTCATAAACCAGTCCCGAGAAGCTGATTTCATTATGGGAACGAGAAAAAAGTAATATTTAACCGCTATCTTGCGACCAGATACTCCAGTTCTTTTCTTTACGTTCTTTGATAGGGGTGAAACTGGCCTGAATCTGTTCCTTTTATTATTTGAACGAGATAAAAACAGAAATAAATAGCGTAGCGATATCTGACATTACGCATTTTGGAATAGAGTATACGTAAAGACTTAGACAAAATATTTTTTGACATAATATTTTTTTTGTAATTTTACTCATGGCTATGTTTCGATTAACAAACTTTTGTTTATGACTTGCTTACATTAGTATTATAATATTTACACTAGCAGCTCCTTTGAGCTGATGCATGTATACCACTGCACTTGTGTCTTATTTTTTTTATTGTTTAGTTTTTAAATGATGGTTAAGTCTATTTTTGAAACTGTTCACACTGGGTGTACTGACTACTGTCTCTGGGAGAGTGTTCAAGAGCTCCACATCACGGGTAGGCAAGCAGTGTTTCCTTGGGTTGCTAGCACTTTTGGTCTTCCTTAACTTCATAAAATGCCCTCTTACACGTGTTTTATTGAGCAATAATTTTCAAAAATCGTATTACTTAAACTAACTACCTCAAAGGGTACTAACTCTGTTACGCTACTTGACATTCATTACGAAATGATTCAGCAATTCTAAAACCGAAATTGGTACTACATTCAAAATTATGGCCTCAAATTAATAGCTTACGTTAAAAATAATGGCCGTTGTAGCAACCCTGTTAAAGATCGGGGAAATTTCAGACAGAGATTATCTGGTTTTTTATAGTCACCATTACGATACTGCAGTGGTTTAGCGGAAAATAAAATACAGAACAATTTGCTTGCTTCTGTTTAAACGAGGGTCGAAATTGCTTTTCTAATTTGTGTTGCTCAGCTCAAAGAGCTTACATGGAATGCCGAGCAAGGTATGAATGAGACTTCCATTAATTTCAATGGGTACCTCTACACAAAGCTGCTGTCAAGTCAGTAAGTTGGGTGCTCCACAATTTGGTGTAGTAATTTTGATGAATGTATGACAGACACACACTAAGCTCATTTTTGTCTAGTAATGACTTCGATTTTATTTGAACGAAAATTTGAAAAGATCTTATACAGTCGTATTAGGCAGATAAATAACTAATGCCGTGTGATATATCACCCATATTTTTTCCCGTGGGTGTCAACTAAGGGACTCGAGGTTTACATGTGTATTACAATTTTAGGCGATGGCCTGAAAACCTGTCACTATGGTGACATAATTTTCTGAATAACCCAAGTATATATTTATCAGACATGGCTTAGTGGATATAAGCGTGATATTGTATGTATGTATGTGATCCAGAAAATTATAATAGTTAAATACCAAAACTACAGGTCAAGCTAAATAATCTGCCTAATCATATTTTTATTAAATTTAGTTTATGATATTGTTCGGAAAATAATTAGATCTTTTATATATTACAACAGATTTTCAATATAGATGTATATTACATAGTAATATTTCAGCTGAATTTTGTCGACTGCTGAGAATGAATGCCCTGACTTTACCACGGAATAACGAATAAATACTTGGTATACTGAGGGTTTTTCGGCCAGATATCATTGGTAAAATTGACCCAGAAAATTAAGAGAAAACCACTCCCACAAAGAAAAGTTTGACCCTTAAAGCAATTTCTGTAACCAAAACGTTGAATTTCCTTTCTGTAACTTCTGTTCTTCCCAAATGTGAATACAACTTATCCGCGTGGCTGTGATTTTGATTATGAGAGTCTTGGGGTTTTAATTGTTATGGTCTGACATCTTGTCTTGACATCTTGTCTTGACATCCTTTGACCTCGTAAAACAAAACTTTTCGGTTAATTACTTTCTTTAAATCATTTTCCACAATATAGCTTATGATAATAAGTCACTTTCCGTCACATAAGTTTAGAGAGGGATGGGTGATATCTTAGTCATGTCATGTCTTATAATTTGACGCAAAATACGTGCTTTTTGTCAAAATAAGGCGAAGATTAACAATGGCGACTTCATTGACATGAAACTGCGAAGAACCCATTTTGAAAATGTCAGTACTTAGTTATCTCTTAACCTATTTGACGGAAAGAGACAGCACTAACTTCAGGTGAGTAAGGAAATTTCGTATCCCGAATTGAAGTAGCTGATACAGATTGTATAACATTTTAAATAATCATATTATCCATCTGTTTTAGTCATATTATTTGCCACCTGTAGGTAATCTGTTGCTTTTGAAACTCCATACAAAGCCGATTGCCCAAACAGGATCACCACTTAATGGTTGGCTGCCGTCCAAATCTTACCACTCTGATCCAATTTAGAGTTCTGGGTAATCAGACTTTTTGCAATTCATATAGGGAAGGTTTATAACCGACTTTATAAATAAGAAGGAAGGTCTTATTTCGACCCATACAATTTGGACCAAGTTACTATTGCTAAGAGTATTGAATTCATACAATACAAAATTGAGAATAAAAAACAAAAATTCATTTTCGAATTTTGTCTTGATCATGAGCATCAACACTTATTCTTCACTTTGTTGAAAAACTTATACCTACGCAGCGTTTTTGTCAGGGCGTAAGAAATGTGCCATCCATCTTCATCAGCCAGCAAAACCTTCTCTCGGGAAAGATTGACGCCCACAATTAAATGTTATAAATGAACACCGTTTACCTTTTACCTATCCGCATGAACGAAATGTTATACCGTAATGTTATCGTGCGTGTTTATTTTGATAATTTTTCTTTCAGCCTACGCGAAATTTTATGGACTCAGATAAAACAGTCACGGAACTTTTTTAAATTTCTATTAAATAAATGACAGGGGTAGTCTTCTCTCTCTCTTTTCGTGTGGGACACCGAATCGTCAACGACCCGATGTAGTAAATAACCGATTCATATTCAAACAATATTAAATTCTACGATTGAACTGCAAGTCCGGTTCTGACTTCGCCGTTCAAATACTGGTAGTTCGGAATCAGCTTTTTGGCTGCAAAAGCACGCGTTAGGTACAGTAAAAGAGGAAATCTTTAAATTGGTGAAACCAAACATCACCTAATCGTCTATAGAGAGAAGAAAGAAAAATATTGTATCCACAACATAATGGGTTGCACAGGGTAAAACCACTGGGCAGGCTGTTTTTCATCAAAGAAAAGAAAAAAATTAAGTCGCTATCAGCATTTTCCTTTACGATGAAAGCTAAATAGGTGTACTGTTTATCCAAGAAAAAATGCTTTGTCAGGCTTTTTGCAAATACGATGAGATTTGATTTTAGGTAAGAGCCTTTTAGGCTTAGAAGCATATTTAGTACGAATTTGTATCTTTCCCGTTCTTTGAATAGTATTTCCATAAAGTAATTTTTCGCAAAATGCTATTACGCCTTCCCTTATACATACTTTCGTAAGAGCTAAAAGGTATGTCTACTTATTCTGGTTAGTTTAAGCCTTAGACTAAATGTAGGCTGAGCATGTAATGGGAGCACGAAATCATGAAATTCGCATTGTATAATGATATCGATGCATGCAACACAAATAATAAACATTTTAATGAAATACCTAGGTATTAATTTAAGTGCTAAACAGGTGTATGAGTACACATTTCAGTAAATTATGTGCCAAGCCAAGCTCCATTACTTTAATGAAGATTATTTAATTAATGACACCTTAACGACACAGTATACTCAGTTGCTGAGTAATTGGTTTGAAAGCAATTATCGTTAATGTGCTAATTAAGCCAAAATACAGTTAAATCTGAGAACCTTTGCGTGTGAAATTGAAGTATGGTATGATGTTTATAAAGGTTACTTTGGAAACAAACTTAATGTACCTACGTATAAGAGTTATCACGAGGTTTATTTCTTGCCCTTTTGTGTTTTCGTTTTTAGAAGGCAGTATTTAGGGTAAAAGTTTACTTATGACCGATGACGAAATATGTAGACGGGCTGGTGATAAGGAACATTTTCTCTAAGGAATATAGGTATAAATATGTTAAAAATATACCTTACAGCTGTTTTCTAACTCAAATCAGCTGATCGGCAAAATTGTGTGGAAGGTCCAATACATATTTTTTGTATTTGGGCATATATCTTCTTCGAGGATAGTTGTTCGTTTTAACCAGCCAGTACAATTTCACCGTATAAAAAGCTAGTATGACGGCAAAAAGCCTTGCATTTGTTTTGTATGAAGATACCAAATAGAGTTGTGACAAGTGATTTCTATAGAAATCGCATCATGACATCAGTTTCTACGGTTCCGTCACAAGGAAAAAGGAAAATACGGGACCCTTACAGGACCACTTTGTTGTCCGTCCGTCCGTGCGTCTGTCACTACCCTTTGTCTTGGGAACGCGTAAAGATATCGAATTGAAATTAAAAACATATTATACTCAAGTCTTTAACCGCTTGTAGTAAAAACTTTAAACGTTACTTTTCTAAGAGAAAGAAGAAGTAGGGTAATATATGCGTGTTTTTGACCCTCTCAAGGTACCCAAAATTCATAAGGTACTTCCCGTGGACCTAGAACTAGCTAACGTAGCTATATTGTGAAGTATTTCATGGTTGAAATTTTGAAAGTAGAATGTTGATTTTAAGGAGCCGAAAATTATCAATATTTCAAAGTTGAGTCTAGTAGTCTAAGTGGGGTGTCATATGAAAGGCCTGTAGCGGTTATGTCACTTGTCCGTATTTGTATTGGAATAAAAGTGGAATTCTCAATTTTCTTTTGACTGACAGACGCATGCGCTACGTTGCGTAAAAAAAGCGGAAGGACCGATGACAAATGAGTGAACGGACTTATGCATATTACAGAACCGTCGTGGGGCAAGTTTCACTCTTGGCCTGTTGTTTTGTCCCCTTTTAGTTTTTTTTCATGTCGAGTTATGAACATAACAAAATTCAGCTCAACTATATATACTTCGACCATGAGGAGTCTCAAACATTGGTGCTTAGAATAGATTCTACTTTAGCAATAAGTAAAGGTGTCTTGCATAATTATGAGATAGTGAAAAAAGTAGCAGCTACCCTTGTCATGCCTACCTTGTCAACCCTGACATGCAAAAATACAGAGTAGGGCTAGAGATTGTCAGCAAAACAAATTGTTCTTTCTGTGTGCCTAGTACTGAGGGTCAGAAGAATAGAACTCATTGGGATTATATTATTTGGATGCGACATCACAGATTTTTTGAAAATTAAAATGAAGTTATCAATAGGTACGCAGTGAGGTATATTGGATTGAATATAACTTGTATGAAAAGCTTTGTCAAGCCTTTCAGTAATAAAATAACGTAAAATTTATAATTTTTTACCTTCCCCCCCTCGTACTATGGACATAACACCCTTTTAGTATAAAAGGTTATGCCTCACCCCTTCCTCTATATTACGTTACGTAATTTGTTACAACCGAAATCTCCCTAGTCTGCTACTGAATCAAAGATGTGAAGTTTAACGTAATTTTTATGGCATACATACTCATTACATACTAGACTGCAAAATGTATAAGATGTAAATATTAGATGTAAATATCAGCAAATATTTTCCCCAAAGTACATAGCTCGTAATATGAACTAAAAAAATTGGACCACCCATACATAAACCATAAACTTCCAGCCGACCGTATGCAAGGTTAAATTTCTTCAGTTGTTCAGTTTCATAGGCTGGTTCACCCCTTTGTAAAAACGGCTCATTAAGGTGGGAAATGTTATTATGCTATATTCCTTATTTATGAGGTCAGAATGTTGACATTGATACGCACGCGACACAAATTACGTATGTCAAAGAAACGCTTATACCTACAGATGATTCACTTAGTACTCATCGGCCATATTTCTCACGCATACCTACCTACTACACCTACCTACCTACTACATGCGTCTTTGGGGCGGCACAGTGGTGGTTAACATAGGTTTTCAACTCTAAGTGAGGGTAGTAAAGTAAGGTTCAAAACGTTGATACACACGCTGTAACATGGGTAAATGAGGGGTTAAAAGTATCTTGAATGAATAAACGGCGCGAGGCGAGAGTGTCTTTATATCAAGTTGCATTGAGCGTAACATAATTTTTGTTTCGAAAGAATATTATTTATTATTATTCGGAGGGAATATTAAAAGATTCCAATTAAACAATTTGCATTACGACACCAATGCTAGAAAATGATAAAATAATATGACCTATCATACAAACTTAGACAGCTGATTGTGGAAATAAAATTACTTTATTCAATGTAGGATACTTATAACGTGACTAACGTGATTTTGGAATGAGAAAAAAAATATTTCCGGCATTAGCGTCATAAGCCATGTTAATCTTTTATGTCTTTCCTACGAAACACGCTGTACAACAAATTTAATGTGCTATTAATAAAAGGAAAAAGATTCTTTTTATTTTAAAAACTCCTTAACCAAACTACTTTACACGAGTAAAGTGATTTTAACCTGTCCATCTACATCATCATTAATATGCCATATTAAGAACCCTTAAATCGTAATAGGTAGTTAGGAAAATAGCGATAGTGACCCTTCTGTAAACCACTTTACTTTGTGCACGAAACCCACTATTACTGTTATAACTTAAGTAGATCCTATAGTCTTAGATATAGTAAGTACCTATAGTGGCAGCCGGCTTTGGACACACAGTAGGTATTGAGGTATAATGTCGTCGTACTCGTCGGATTTCTTACAGCATTCATATCATATATTTATTTGCATTCAAATGGTGCAATTACTTCTTAGGTTAGGTAGGTATATACTTTGTGAAATAAGATATCAGACAAACGTGCGTACTAACATAAGTACGAGTACTTGCATTATCATCAAAACCATTAATTTGATAGTAGTTCTATTACAACACTACAGCGCAAACATTTGATTGAAATGTTTGCACAGCGAAACTACATGATCGTAGATTTCTCTTTGTATAAACCGTATTTTTGTACTCTATTGCAGTAGTAGAGCTACCCCAAAAATCGAAGTATCCTCATTCCACCAGTACTTTCTTTTTGAGCTACCAGCAATTCTTACCCCGTTTTTGGATAACAGTTATTTTCTCATAAAAAACTAGACCACAGGCTTTTCGTGATATAAACAGCACTCATGGGGGTTGAAAATACCGCCTAATATACTTTTCACATCGATTCCACAAGGTGGCTATAGGGTAGGCTGGGATACTACCTACCTCTCAAGCTAAAAGCTTTTTACATTATATGTATTATAAAGCTATTTGTTTACTAGTGGTTGACATCCAATAAAATTGCAATTAGGTACAACGTATCAGCAGCACATCAACATATCTCTTTAAGGGACCAACTTAAACTATCCATACAGTTCATATAAAAATCCATTAATATTTCAAGCTTCAGGGGTAGGTTGATGTGCTGCTGATAGAACAAAGACACCACAAAAGAATCAGTTAAATTATGTTACTTTTATTATTAGTAAATTTATATTTTGTGAATATCTCTAACAAAGTTTTTACGTAATATAACCTGATTGTTAGGACTTGTGTATTCTAGCCATCCAATAAAATCGTTTTGAAACCAAGATACTTTATTTATATAAGTTTGAAATAGTTAGAGTGTACTAGATTGGAAGGGTATGCGAATGTATTTGGATTTTTATGGTATGGAAATGCAATTTAGCTTATCGTTCCATCCTCCGGGTAAGAGTCGAGATAGCCTATCACGGATCAGCCGGATATTGTCAATGCTGTTACCCGGGAAATTTTATCCTCCATTGGATATGGATGAAATTTATGTAGGTAGCGCACCTAGATAATAATAATGTAGGTTCCTGAACCATTATCATATTTTCTATGTCTGTTCGTAACTTTCAAGATGGGTGTTCGCTTACCACCACTGCACCGTTCACCGGCACCGCAAGTGTTTCTTTATGTAGTTTTATACAAAACTTCCCGTCAGTTATACGAGTACCGACTGGCAAAAAACGTTATGTCACGAGGCGCATGTGAAGACCAAGTAAGGGACGAAATGCTTGCTTAAGTACAACTAAGGTAGGCGGTCATGGTTACCTTCTTGATTCAAGTATTTTTCCTGTAAATTATCACACAAATCTTTCACAATCCGTAACTCAACTAATATTATCCATATTGCTGATATCATGTTGCAGAGTATCTGAATCATTAACAATGTTTCTTTTTACCAGACTCGTACTAGTACTAAATATGCCGATCCAACTTTTTGCTGTAATTAGTGAGCGATTCTTTTCCCTGCTAAGTAAAACTTACTTCTGAAGGATTTTCTGAATTAAAAGAAGAAAAATAAGGTAGTAGGTTAGTGTCGCTTCAATACCTACCATGTTAATATTACCGCCAGCTGTGTCCTACGCTATCATTGTACACCTACAATTCTACAGGCGAAAAAGTGGCAACATCGCGCTTTAATATTTAAATAGCAAAACTGATGAAAATTACAACTACAGGCGTTTTATAAAGCTACAGGTCTAAAATTTTACAAGTCACAGGTACAGGCACCTGTAGATTTCCATCGACAATACATAGCGTAGTCTTGCTTTTAAAAACACAATCGAGCAAGTTTTTACAGGTGTTCATCAAAAGATTTGCAAACTACGACTGTAAAAACTAATGGTAATTATTTTACAAGTGCAAGATTTCTGCATAAAACTCTATTCAATATGTTCCAAAGTACTCAAAATGCGTTCCTTGCCAAATTATTTTGATCGAGGCGTTAAATAAAACAAATGTATCGTCAATTGTGGATTATTATTAATATTTCACAGCAGTAGTATTTTAACGTACTCTATCAATAACACGATTTTAATTAGATATATTATTGATTTCATTTTGTAACTAACGTTATATCAAAATAATAATTTTCAGTGTAATGTCTATATATTCTGCTAAGTTTTTACAAACTTTTACATAATTTTATTCTGTATGGGTGTCGTAAGAGGCGACTAAGGGACTCGAGGGTGTGTATTGCAATTTTAGGCGACGGGCTGACAACCTGTCACTACAGTGATACACAGTTATCTGATTGACCCTCAAACTTTTGTCAGACGTGGTGTTAATATCCGTTGAACGGCCGTTAACGCTCTGCCTACCCCGTAAGGGATATAGGCGTGGTTTATGTATGTATGTCTATTATATTATTGACGTTGAATTTGAGTGAATGAATCTATAGTGTTGTACTTTGACTTGTAAAATTTACCTGTAGTCGAGATTTTGGAGCGGTCCTGACAGTGGTAGTTTTACAAGTGTCTTCATAAACGCCTCTTACCTGTAAATTGTATAAAAAAAACTACAAGTGCGCCACAGGCAGATTTCCGCCTGTAATGGTGGACCTATATCTAAAGATTGATAACACACGGCACTGCTTTACCAAATGGTTCATTTGCCGCTAGCTTGAACACACCTTTAGACGTAAGATCCAATAGATATGTAAGTACATTATTAATCAAATTAATTTGCTTGCTACTCGGCAAATTAACTTAATACCTCCAAACATTCAACTATCTAATATGAATTTAAATTTATGTATTATTGAAGACAGTTAAATAAGACAGGATAGCTTGTAGAAATACCAACCTAGTTAATAAAGTCAATTAATTTTTTTTGTAATTATAGTGATGTATAACTTGTCAGAGAAAGATTCGACGGGTTTCTTTTGATTACTGTCTAAAGAGATAAAAATACTTTTTCTTTAAAGAAGATTCAAATATGTGTTTAAAAAGAACATAAAAGGCGGGAGATATTTTTTCAAATAATATTTACTTATTGAAGTTACTATTTGCTCATATTCAAACAATCCTAAATTCTGCGACTCAGTTAAATAGCATCAGTTTATTGGCCGTGAGAATAGCATTACCTACCCCATTTCTTTCCCGTGGGAGTCGTAAAAGGTGACTAAGGGACTTGAGGCTGACAACCTGTCACTATGGCAATACAAAATTAATTTCCAATAAACACTCAAATATTTGTCAGACATGGCGTAAATGTCCGTTACGCTCTCCTACCCTGCAAGGGATTATAGGTGTGATATGTGTGTGTATGTGTTGAAAACTCTGACACCAGGGTTCATCGGGTCGTTGGACGACTCGGTGTCCCACACGAAAAGAGAGAGAGCACAGGCATACGTGCGGTCATCTTATATTTTTTCCTAATTAAGCTTAGGAAAATAAAATGCATAGGTTTTATCTGAAGCCACGTGTACGTGATGGATGTAAGCAATTTACATGAAGGCAATTTGCTATTCGTACTATAGAAACCTATCTGTGTGGTTTCCCCATCTTTTTTGCCTCGTGCAACATGGCTGCTGCAAAGTTAAAATCATTCCAGTCTAGCGAACTAAGGCAATTTTTCGATTGGCAACAATTTTTCATTTCCACTAGCTTACAAGCACCGCCGTGTAAACAACCTATTTAAACAAATGATATCAGGGTATTTCCACAGTACACTGTATAAGTTATAATACCTAGTTGTTTCCGCAAGTACTGGTACATTTTGATTACAAGCAGAGAAAAGCTTTAATATACAGGGTGTAAGGGACAGCCCTCCGAATAGTAAAAGGATGTAATCAGACCATGAAACCTAACAACTTCCCATAAAAACATTTTCAGGATATGTAATTTTTTTTACCTCCTATAGTAAATCGATTCGGACGATTGTGTTTTTGTATGGGAGGTAGTTTTTTTTGTCATCTTCTGACATATGTTTCTAGCGGAAAGTTGTTCAGTTTCATGGTCGGAATGCATCCTTTTAGTATTCGGAGGGCTGGCTGCCCTTACACCCCGTATTTAAATAAGATTTTTAATACAACAATTCTAAATATACGGCATCTATCCGATTATGAGCTTCGTAAATTATCAAAAATGTTATACCCAACACGTTGAAGTGTATTAATTACAATACAATAAAAACACATTTATTCACTATAAGCATACACAATACACAAAATAGTACATATAATACACAATCCCTTTTAAGGATTGAATGTTTATAGCCTAAACTTTCGGGCCGGTAATTTTCTCGACATAATGGTAAAATATGCATCAAAATCCGTTTAGTCGATGCTTTCACATTTAAACATCTACGCACATAAATACTTTCCCTTACATTACAAGAAAACACAAAATTAACTCATAGCTACTATACATAAATATACATTAACCGAGGTCCAAAGGTAAATAGACAAACAGACAAATATTCTAAAAACGGTTAGAACGTATTCTGTTATCAATTCTATGATACCCCATTTTATTTTCTTCTAAGTTCAGACTTTCGACCCTCATTAGCTTTGATTTTGTGCGACAAAAAAACTCCCAATATCAAACATCGTCCTGTTGGGAGCGCGGGTTTTTATTGAGCATTATGTATAGATAAGTAGGTACTAAGTCAGTTGATTTTTTTAGGGGCGGATTCTACAATTTTAGCCCCGGGGCTTTGAAATCTACACCTGACTATACTAAGTCAGTTGATTTCGCATGCGCCAGTCTACGGCGGTGCCGGGTCTAACTATTAGTATCACTTACTTGTGCGAATGACAAGAATCCACTCGAAAAGACACTTGAAATTGTCAAAATGTGTTATATGTATACTCATACACAAAGTAAGTATTGGCGGCTGCATTTTCTATTTTGTGACTCATATATACATACATACACATATCACGCCTATAATCCCTTGCGGGGTAGGCAGAGCGTAAACGGCCGAAAAAACGGACATTATGCGCCACGTCTGACAAACATTTTGAGGGTCATTCGGAAAATTGTGTATCGCCATAGTGAAAGGTTGTCAGCCCATCGCCTAGAATTGCAATACATACCCTCGTGTCCCTTAGTCGACTACGACAACGACTACTACTACTACGACTCCCACGGCAAAGAAAAAGGGTGATGCTATTCAAAGCCGGCATCACACGGCACTCTTTGTGTATAATCTTTGATATAATTTTGTTACTTAAATATTCTTACTTACTTACTTTCCATGAAATTAAATATTTAAGAACACCCGTTTTTGACTAGGAATAAGCTTAAAACCAACAGTGTGCTGAGCCTACACCCATTTCAGCTCATGTCGTATATTTATACTGTATTTATTGATTCGAAATAAATATATTTATATTTGTATTTTGTATTTGTACTTGAAATTGATGGATTGAAATTGCAAATCGTGAAATAGGATTATAGGAATAGTGCAACCATTCGTTTTAATGTGGTACTCGTGAAATCGGATTTCTACTGTTTCAAAAATATGCCTTATAAATTCCAGGAATTGCGCCCCGGATCCAAGACAACGCGCTCGCAATATTAATTCTGTTTGCGTAGGTTCCCATTATGTGTATTATGACACGTTTTTCTCTGTTTGTTATTCCAGTATCGAACTCGAGCAGTTTTAATAAAAATATATTGCGTCTAACATTTCAAGACCAATAGCTGTCGACTGTATGCGACAAACTATTTGTCTACTATAAAATTATCGGCTGCTCAAGCAGTTTTTTGAGCACCTTCAGAAGTTACAGTGGTCTATTACATACATAGTTACATTTTGGGGTGAAATTTATAGTATTTATAGGGTGCATTCAGTTCATGAAACGGAACAACTTTCCATGAAAAATTATTTTAAGAAACGCCTGAACATTTTTGACTTCCCATAGTAATTGCAGTCAGGTGATCTTGATTTTGTATGAGGTAATTTCTTTTTTGGCGTTTCCTGACACATGTCCCTAGGGGAAAGTTGTTCAGTTTTATGGTCTGCATGCACCCTATCAGTATTTGAAGGGCTGTCCCTTACATCCGGTATATCACGCCTGTATCCCTTGCGGGGTAGAAAAATGCCTTAAAACAAAAATTTATGCTGCATCTGACAAACATTTGAGGTCATTCAGAAACTTTTATGTATTGATACAGTTGCAGGTTGTCAGGCCATTGCCTTAAATTGCAACACACGTGTAACCCATGTGTCCTTTAGTCGCCTCTTAAGACACTCATGGCAAAGAAATGTGGTGATGCTATTCTAAGCCAACATCACACCATAGTGGTCTATTCATTGCAATATACCGCGTGTTACAAAATAACAAGTAAAGCCGAAAGGGTCCCTGGTAAGAGCCTATTGAAAAGAGATCGAAAATGTAGTGTCGATTGTGAAAAGTACAAAAATTGTTTTTTAAACAAATAACAAGAAAAAAATAGTTGCATTGCAGCACTACTTTGACAGTTTAAAATTCAACTGAAGTTGCCACCGCGGCGCAGCTTCGCTATACATTGCTTGTTGAATACATTTTTTTTTAAACAATTCCTGTGTTAAGTATACAATTTTTGAAAATTTGCTTGAATTATTTGGGTATTCGTTGCAAAACTTATTCAGTAGATGGAGCCGTGCCACGCGCTATTGGCATCAAGATACACTTGCAAACTTCGCGGCAAAGGACAAGCTGTGGTAGCTCGGATGAAAGAGGCGTCGCCGCTAGTGATGGCGACAGTCGCACGTTTTTAATCTTGCCTGCGAAAATTTTTTAAGATAATATTGCTTTCGAATTATTTTTTGGGTCATCATTTCAATAAACAGAAGAAAACTTTCGAAATGTAAAGTCAAAATCAAAATAATTGATCGAATATTTGATAGAATCGTATTTATAAAAGGTTTGCTTTAATGATATAAATGATCATATTTTTAAGTGCGGGTTGATATCCTATACCACAATTACATACTTACAAAATTATCATAACATAATACAACTGTGAGGTACTAAGAAACTAATAATCATTACGATGAGACAGTAAGTAGCTAGAGGGTCAATTACCTAATATGCTAGCGATAATGATGTCTGTTTATTAGAATGACTAATTATTATGATAAAAGAAACATCCTTTCTCATATGACCAGTTCAATCCGGCAAGCAAGCGGTGCAGTGACGAATAAAGTTAAAATTTAATAATTTTAATAATTTTCGAAAAAATAATGATTCTTAAAGTGATATTCTTGTTTATACCAGTATTGGTTTTTGGTGACAGTAAAATAAACTTACATCTCATGGCATCAACCAAGGAGAACAGCAAAATAGAATACTCTGGAAACATCGTTTACGCTGCTAAATTTGAAGATCTCGCTGGTTTTGGATTAGATTTCGACAGGTAATGATTTTGTTGGCGTTAATATCCCGTCAGCACGTGTTTTTTTTTTTCAAAAATTTTTAATAAATCCCCGGTCAACGCAAAAAAAAATCAATTTCTTTCATTTATGCAATGAATATAGCGAGTGAGCACTCTGAGTGCAAAATAAACCATAGTATATAGAAAGTTGACATATAATTAGTGCAAATATTTTAAGGGTGTGTTCCACTCATAAAACTGAACAACCTAGGTTTATTTTCAAAATATTGAAATTAAATCAGACTTCCTTGAAAGTAGTTGTAGGTCAGTCCGTAATTAAATGTAAATTTACATTCGTGTTTGTGACTAGGTTTGTTATTGTGTTTGGACAAATACCTAAATTGCATATACAACTTTAAAATTGCATGTAAAACGGAATCTTTTACTACATCAATTCAAACTTTTACGTTTTTATTATTCTAGGCTAAAAGAGGCGATCAAAACACATGCTGGAGAAGAACCTGGTGAAGTTTTTCTGGGGCCTCCAACTGTGGTCAATGGAGATGCTTCACAAGACTACTACAAGAAATACCATCTTACTGAAGTTACAAAAAATATCACACCTATGGATGCTAAAGTACTTGATTACAAAACCGAAACAGTGGACCTGGGTTCGAACTATAACATTCAAGTAGAATCACGTAAAACTTATTTTGCTACCAGAGATTCTGTTTGGGCAACGTATGGTCACTATATAAACAATACTCTGCCAAAAGGAGAAGATACAATTTATTACTTTATCAAAATGGGCATTAATAATCAGTCACCAAAGGTAAATAGCAGTTTTCACGCGCCTTTTGGGAAAGACGTCCGCGAAGAAATGTATATTCCTGTAAGGAAAGAGCATGTCTCAAATAACGATCATAGAGGTGAATTTGGATTACGAGTAACAAAGAGGATAGTTGATTACAAAGTTGACTATGTTGTTAGTTTAGTTGGTCAAATAGCATGCTACTATCCTGAAGAATACAAAGGTAAACATGTGTGGACTTACGACATTGATGATATTTTAAAAACAGCTGGCAAATCAACCGTTTTAGATGTAAATGAACACTTGGAAGTAGTGTTTTATACAGATGCAGTAATTTATCCGATGAAACAATAAATACCCAATCTATTATAATATAACCTTGTTTTATTTAACTTTTGGATAGATTTTTAAATAGTAATAGAAAATTAAAATCGTATTTTATCAATTCAGATAAATATTATATTATAAAGATGTATATTTTATAAGCAATTTCATTGTACGTATGTAGCAGCAGTCGTCATTCAACGGTGAAATTTACGTGCTTGGTTCTTATTAATTACTAATTATTTTATAAATAGGTAGTTGTTATTACCTTACATAAGAAAATATGCAATTTTTCAAAAAAGTGGCCTAACATTTGTCGTAAAGCTGATTTAAGCCATTTCCTGAGCTTCCCGACGGAAGAACATTACTACTTTTATAGAAAATCTGACAGATGGTATCTACTCTGAAGAAGTTGTCAGAAGTTGTTTAAGAATAAGGTTGTGTAAAAATGCATCGATTTATTTTAGCAAGTAAGTAGATAAGTTCTGCATACAGTTCAGTCCTGTCCTGTCAGATATTCCGCTCAATTTGTTTCTCATACTGAGTGAATTAATTTATCAATCAAAATACAGTGTCCTTAAAACTAACGCAAAACCACTTTTCGAGGATTCTCTGTGGGATCGAACAATGCTAACTCCCCAAGTGATCTTTGTACAAGTACACAACCAATCTCTAAAGCTCACTAAATTGAGCATACCTACGTAGCGCGCGTATGGAAAAACAAACTCTGTCCATATTGGAATGTGAAAATAGAGAATCGTTTTTCATTCGATCCCAACCTACCGCCGCGTGTGAACCGTCAAACGTGTAGAAAACTGAAAAAGAATAATGGTTAAGTGTCGCACCCTTGCGATATCCGAATATCTGACATATATAGCTACGTGGAAAACGAATGACTGGCAAAGAGGAATGACTCGGTACAATCCCTGGGGCAATAGAAATACAACGAGTCAGTTTTTTGCTAGAAATCAAACCGTAAAAGATTGTAAAAATACACATTGTTAAAAGATACATAGTTGATATTATTGTTTGTAATTTACCAATCAAACTAGTTAGGTACTTAGTTACAGAAGAAAAAGATCCCTTACACATTATAATAGACATACCTACTATTCTAAAAAAATTAAACGATCATGTGTTATTAAAATAAGTTTTGCATGATGGTTCCTAAAATACTATTTAGTTTTGTGTACCAATAGAGGGCATTTTAAAGATCCTTCTTTAGATCCTTAAAAGTTGAAGCAAAAATAGAAATAACACATTACTTTTCCATAAATTCTTGTTTATGTTTGCCAGAAGAACTTTCAAATACACATATTGTTTCTGTTATTGATTGCTCTGAAATAGCAAGGAAGACTTTGGGAATATTTTTGAAGACATCTCATATACTTTGCGTTTGTTTTTGAAAAGAGACAATAGGCACTGTTTGTTGTACATATTCAATCTGTTTTACCATGATTCAAACGTTCGATCAAGTACACTTATGAAAAGAAAGGAGTATGTACTTGAAAGAAGAAACAAATCTTTAATTTTTTTTCTCTACAGAATGGAATAAGATGGAATCAATGAGGGCTAAAGTACCACTATTGTAATAAATACACGTAAGCGTCTTAAATAATCGAGAACTGGATTTACAGAGATGTATTACGACCAGAATAAAATAAAATGGTTCAAGCACATTTATGATCAACGCTTGTTATATCTAGTGTTATGAACTTTCTGAAAACTTGGCTTTCAGACACTACAAAACATCCATATTACAACATACATTTTGCTTACTACAATGAGAATCTCTCACGGAAATATCTTCATTTTCGGGGAAAGGTTTTGATCAACTAAGAGCTCTACTCTCGTATCTACGTGCGAATAAGTTTATTGTAAGTACTCCAAGAATTCCCTGTGGCCAATCCTGTACGTAATACATTTGATCCTTTGAGCCCAAGCAAGTATTAGGAGTACAAAAGGACTGGATGTGCCACATTTATCAGCTAGGCTCATTCCTGCCCCTGCCTCTGCCTCCGCTCGCCCTGCTCGCCAAGCCCAATTGAAAACGGACATTCCAATTATTGGAATAAATGACCCAGATCTATCTATAGTAATAACACTCATTTATTATAATGCTATATAAAATGAACGTCTGTGATTCATATTTTTGCTTTTTTTAATTATAAGTGAATGATCTAATTATGCGGGAAAAACAACGAAACCGTGTGAGACGAATGTTTGTGTAAAGTCAATTTGACGTAGAAGAAACGTAAATTTTGGTGAGCCAGTTATTTAGAAACAAGAGAAAGTGGTTTTAAAGGCGGTTGATGTGGTACATATACCACAAAATGTATTTTTATTTTGCCGGTCCAGTGTGAATAACGAAAAGGATTGTATTAAATCGGCTGCCATTTGTTGACTGGCTGTCAAGTGGAGCAATATAGTGTGGCTCGCGGCAAAAAAGGTAATTATTTTTTTCTAGACTAGCCCTCACTAGATCACCAATTTAAATTTTACGAAGAACTTTTAAAAATAATACCAATTTCCCTAAATTATTCTGCAAAACTAAAATACAACAAACTGACTAAGCTGTAAGAGGTCCGAATACATATCACGTAAACGATAAGAAATCCTATGTCTCCTTTTCTAATAAAGGACCAACATACAGCAACTAAATATACTGATGTAAGTTATAATTGTCTCCATTACTAACAAATTCTTTTACCATTATAAACGGAAGGTTTTTTTTCGAAAGCTAATTTTTGACTTTGCGAGTTAAACTCCTTTAACAAGCAAATCAAGGAAAATAGGATGCAAAGTAGAAAGTGTCTGTAAAAGAAAATGTTTATGTATGAAAGATGCAATTTGTCGAGCTGATGCAGATGCGGCACCGGCGGGGGCACAAAGCTTGTTTGCAGGGGCAGCTTTGTGAACGGTATATTCTGGTCATAGATTTTTATGAACCCTTAGAAACGTAATAATTTTAAAGTTGATCCATAAAGGCATGCAATAACAACGAACGAATCAAATCAAAAACTTTGATGAGCTAGTCATCAAGATTTTGTAAAGGCAGGCTGAAGAAGGTACTAATTTAAGACATTTAAATTGATTAATAAATAAATTCATTCATTCATTCAATTACAGGGTGTTAATTTAAAGTAAGCCATAGCCTTAGGGAAGGTTTGATTTCAATTAAGGAAGCCTCCAAATATTTATAATATTCTGGCATAAAATAAAACTGTGGACTTCGCCAAAACGTTGCACCCCTTCTTCAAGGAAAAATTGGGCTTGTTATTTGTAAGGGTGACCACTAAGGGTCGACATTATGCAACAAACTGAGAGTGTGTAGTACAGTGGGTAAGTTAACACAATAATTATTGCAAACAATACAGTAAATCGATTTAACAGAATAATCTCTCAAGATATTTACAATTCAGATCGCACCTAGCTTGGTCTGCAAAGCGAATAAAATCCAGTTGGTCGCTTAAACAAACTGCTTTGGGACCGGACTAGAACATCAAATAGTGTCCCGTTTATTACGTGGCTTTAAATTGCCCTACTTTAAATTGCAGATTGTTGCAGTAGCCAAATTAAGGAAGTCAAAATGTTTTCAAGAATTTTTCTCAGAACGAATTTCTGATGAACGAATAACCTAAGTCGATGATCTATTTCCAATATCTCTGTCTAACTATTTTAAACTCGGGGAAAGAAATCAATTTCCTGGAAAATTTATGTGTCCTCGGAGACAAGGCATACTCGTAATTTACGGAGATCCGCTTTTCACCTTCGGCTTCATGCCATGCCTCATTTCCAGTAGTTCCTATGTAGATTGGAATCTGCCCTGAAAATTTATAGCGTGCCCTTATCAGGGCCAACTGAGATATTACCGGTCGCTGTAAATCTTGGCAAAGTGATATTTTGTGCAAAATGAAGACCTCAAAATGTAATGCGAATATTCCTCGCAAATACTACGCACTAAATACACGCTTGTATTTATTGATACCTACTTAGTTTCTATTGAGTAAAATTTACTAAGAAATAACATCAATATTTTATTGGTCCGATGGCGTAGCAGATAGTACCCCTGCCTTCTACGCTGATGGTTTAGTCTGGGTGTTTTTTATGTATAATATGTTTTTATAAAAAAAATTGTATATATGTAATAATATCAGCTATTTAGTTCCCATAGTACAAGCTTTGCTTAGTTTAGGGCAAGATGGCGCTGTGTGATAATGTCCAGGATATATTTATCTTTGATTAATAGAATTTGAACTCATTTAAAAATTCAACACCACTTTTTTTAAACGATGCAGCTGCATCCACAGCTGAATATTGTGGATGTGGTGGATAGATTCCGTTATTATGAAAAAATATGCAAAAGATCTGTGGTTGCGGATGCCGATGCAGATATTGCAGCATCGCTATTTGATTATTGAGCGTGCAGAGATATTTATAAAAATACGTAATAGTAAGTAGTAGAATTTTTTAAATTATTTTATGAAGGAAGTAAATATAGGTACTATGAGTAAAAAATAACGGAGCAAAATATGTGTATGCAAATCTGCAACGAAATTTTAGATTTGTATAAAATGTAACAACTAAAGCGTAAAAAGTCTTTGATGCCAAAGTTTTACAAATTCATTAGAAGTATTTAATTAGGTACAGAAAAAATTTGAAGCTAACATTACATTTACCTACCTACGTATCAAACTCTCTCATTACCAATATCTTCTCGCTGTACATAATTATGTTTTGGTTCTCTACCAATTTTTTTATTTACAATACTTGTCAAGATACGAATACTTACAAATATACCACTCGCGGTAACTTTACTTTGAATAACTTTTTGTAACATCGTCAGCATCGAAACGGTAAGTAAATAACACATTGCTGGAGGGGTCTTGAAGAATTGCCGTCAAAGTTCGTGCGTGGAGACTGCAAATTTTCGTTTCGGGTGTTACATAAGCAGTTTATATTCACGTCAGCTCACCTCTCAGAAGCGGGAGCTCGTATTACATATTATATACGAAGGAGCTGTGAGGCACGATATGTTCCTGAGGAGAAAGTATAAGATGAGTTCTAGATCTGATGATGCTTGCACGGCTAGGCTGAATGAAAGCGTCGTATAAATACCTAAAGATGTTAATGGTTAATTTTAGTGTTATATTCAACTCATCAAGACTTGGTAACTGGTCTTGATTTGACGCCATAATGGTCGTTTAGATAAGTTTATCTGGCTGCCAAAAGAAACATCTTTCCGTTTACATTCAAAAATAATATAACTTTGTTCTCCTTAAGATGTTCACCACCACGTCTATTGCGGATCGGATTACGAAAACCTTTATGCGGGTCTACGTATAGCTGTTGTCAGCAAGCAAAGAGTGTGGTGTTCAATACTTATAAATCATTTATCAAACAGAGTCAGCGCACGGCGGGAAAATCGCATCACGACGGATCAGAATCTCAGTTCTGAGAAAAGGATTGTAGAAAAAGATAATTGAAAACGTGCGAATGCGTGAATAATCTCAGTGAATACGGGGATTCGTGTGCTTTGTTTTGATTTTCGGGGTGGCGTAACTGGATTCAAGTAGCAACGGAGCATATCTGTACATTAGCATAAAAGATAAGATAAGAATACTTTATTTGCACACAAAAGGAAACAACATAAATATATACAGCCAAAGTAGAACTTAATTAGCGTACAATTAGGCGGCCTTATTGCTAACAGGCAATCTCTTCCAGGCATATCAAGTTGCTTGCCCAAAAAATCTATTTATACAAGTGTACAGTTACTTACAATTACCAGTATAAGTTGATAATAGGTGGCGCTACAAAAATCGAGTTTGATTTTATTGTGAACGAAATACTCTTTTTCTTATAACCAGAAGTAGTTTTGCGCCGAATTTACGTGTGCTTTCATTATTTCGCATAAGCATTTATTTTAACTGCTCATCATCGCATGTCCATTGACTTTCAGTTTTTCGTTTGTATGTAAAACGTCCCACCTTAAGGTATTAGAGATTAGAGCGGAAAGAGAATAAAACAACATATAAATATTTTTTTATAGGTTGCTATGACATTTCTCCTACTGAGGCACAGAGGCGCCCTCAGTTTTCACGCCACACATACTCTTTCATCAAGTGAACATTTTTGTGAGGTTCTTTACTGGGTAGGATTAACCAAACGACGTTGTCCAAAAATTTCTCTATAAATAAAAAGTCAGCATTTCTAATTCGAACGCAAAGATTATACTCTTTGACTTTCATAAACACCAGTGGCATAGGTCTATCAAGATAATTGTCGGGCCAAACAAACGGGCTTTGAGCAGCAGTTCCTTTTAACGAGGCAAAAAAACCCTTTACTAGCTTACCCTGACCATTGTGCTTTTGTGCTGTAAAAAGTATATTGCAACGATAAATGTGTAGAAAGGAGGTATGTTTATGAAGTCACGTCACATAAGCCTAAAACAGTCCACTACTGGACGTGGGCCTCCCCCAGGATATGCCCTAAGGCACTACCAGCCACCCTTTTGAAGTCATCTGGCCGAAGGTAGTCCAACGCTTGACCTACACTCGAGAACCCGATTGTTCCACCGTCCATCGGTTCTACGAAAAATGTGACCAGCCCACTGCCACTTTAGCTTGCTACACTTCCAGACTATGACCATTGCTTTTTGACGGATTATCTAATTCCGGACTTTATTTATTAGCGAGATCCCAAGCATAGACCTTTTCATAGCTCTCTGAATGACATGTAGCCGATGGCCATGTTGTACTGTCAAGTTTCACCTTGGATTCTAGGTGATGACTGGTAGGACACACTGAGCCAGTGATCGAACACCTTGTTTTTGATGTCTGATGGTGATTCCAGAATATGATGCAACTTCCTAAATGTTGCCCAGCCCAGCTGCACTTTCTGGTCATTTCAGCCATAAAGTTGTCTCCCCCCAACTTCAATGTTTGCCCGTATAGATACTTCTGGACAAAATAAGATAAGATAAGATCATTTATTTGCCATAGAATCACATAATATTACATTCATTGGTATGAAAATCAGCACTAAAAACGTAGAAAATTACAGTACTTATATAACAACAATCAATTTATTTATAAGTGTTATAATCATCTCAATATTATGTATTATTAATTTCATTTTTATAATTTATTATTATAATTCAACTAATAACAAAGTAAAATAAAACTATAAGTAATTAAATGTCAGAAATTATTAAATATCAAATTAACATGCATTGATATAAATAATAAACTAATTACAATAATTAACTAATTACGTACAGGTCATCTAATGGTTTTTTTATTAAAATAGATTTGATTTTGTTCGAAAATTCTGGCTAATTAGGACTATCACGTACGCCGAGTGATGAACTATTTGTCAATGGCAACACCTTCGATGAAGACTGGCTCAGGAATGATGTGTTGCTTGAACGTGACCTCACTCATGTCCAAGTTCATACAGTGTCTAACACGCCTCGAGGCCTCATTTAACCTGGACACCATTTTTGCAGCGATTCGGCCATTATGACTATGTCGTCAGCCGTCGACGTTGATGCCTTATTCAATGTTCATCTCACTTAAAGGCCTTGAAGACAACTTTCAGCTCATTGGTGAAGAGTTTCGCGGATATAACGTCACTCTGTCCTACACCTTGGAGTAGTTGATGGATCTTGTTTTGTGGTTTTGTACTTAAATGGACATCGTTGCCATTTGATAGAGGCTTCTTAGCACCTCCACATATTGCCAATCCACTTGGCAGCGCTGCATGGATTTCTAAATCCGGTATCGATGGACTCGCTTGAGTGGTTGATTATCTTCTGACTTCTGTATAACTTGACGTACACTATGGATGTAGTCCACAATGCCAACACAAATACCGGCCTGTTCTGGTTTTATGGCTTTAGAGCGTCAAATCTTGGTGCCAGACTATTCGTAAGGACTCTCAAGAACAGCTTATAGATGTGGCTCAGAACTGTGATCGGCTAATAGTTTTTGAGGAGAAGTGTATCTCCTTTCTTAAACAACAAAGCTAAAACACCTCTGCTCCACGGCTTCGGGTTTATTTATTATGGATTTTTATTTGGTTAATGAAATTATGCTCCCAAATTTACATAGTTAATTTCTGAAATCCCTTTAATAAAATGTTAACTATTTTCTCAAGCGTTGTTGTAAACATTAAACGTAAATTGCATGGTTTATTGAAATGTAGAGTTCCAAACTTTTGAATCGGACGTAAATTACTTGGCGCACCTCAGATTTAAAGTGCACACATACCTCATAATATTGCGGTTTTTGATAGCCAGCCAGCAAATGACAGCCTGGAAAAGCTTCGTGGCAATGCGGCGTTGTGTACAAGAGTATTTACCTAATGTCATTTTACTATACTTACCTACATAGAATGCCTTGCGCCAATAAAACTAGACCGTTCAAATACGAGAAAATTAAGTCGTTTGACGGACACATCCGTAAGCGCACCGTAGCCGTATTTGTATAGAAATAAGTTCGGAGTTCGCTGTTTCCTTTCGTCTGACAGACGCAGCGACGGACGACATGTGGGAGAACCGCCTTATACAAAATTGCCTTATCCAAAACACAATCCGTCTACTTTGATTTGTGGCTGTTTTCGCCGGGTGAAATTGAGTTTACACTTGTTGAAACCAACTAATCTCAAAGTTAGTTCGAGTCAAATAAGTTCATTTAAATTTTGCTAGACTTACTTACTTCAATCTTTTAAATATTTAACAGCGTAGCAAATGGTACCCCTGCCTGCAACGCCGCGTCGACAGAAGGCTACGGTAGTCATCTCGTTTTTTATTAGTAGGCTGCTGATTCTAGTATAGATCCAAACAAATAATTTTCACCCTGTACTTATAACCGTGTTTTTGAACTTTCCTATGAATAAAGCAATTTGATGCTTGAAACCTAATTTTGTGTTTGATTTTATTACAAACTAATTTCATGATGAAAATTGCTTTGTCAAGGTTTTTCATTTCACTGAATACACAAAGTAAGCAAGTATTCTGTTGTAAAAGATGCCCACAAGATTGATTGTATACTTAGCCTAGCAAATGCCCCGGATTTCCCTAACAAATTATCTCGCCTGTTTGGGTTAATCTTGCCAAAGCTATTCTACGATCCCTTTAAATTGAATGTAAGATTGTTCTAATAGGCAGGTTCTAAATGTAGACCTTGATCGGAAGCGTCATTTTCAACTGAGAGTAATGTACTGTAAAACACCTATTACTATCTCATAAGTGTGTATCCAAATTATCATACCTACAGGATGTAAGGGACGTTCACTCCGTGTGACGCCGGCTAAGAATATCATCACCCCATGTCTTTCCCATGGGAGTCGTAAGACTCGAAGGTGTGTATTGCAATTTAGACGATGGACTGACATTCTGTCATTATGGCAATATACTTCCGAATGACCCTCAAATATTTGTCAGACGTGACGTAAATGTTTTTTTTGCGGCTGTTAACTCCTGCCTATCCCGCAAGGGATTATAGAAGTGTTATGTATAATTATGTATATATTTGTATGTAAGGGACAGCCCTCCGAATACTGATAGTGTATGTGGTGGTGCACATGCGCTCCACATACAAGTCCTGAAACCCGGTATGGAAGTTATTTCGCCGATCGCTATATATACAACTTCCAAACATGTCCGGTTAGAACAGTCGTTCCCCTGGTTACAACTCCCGACCAGGCGGGTAGCTACCCTTTTCCTCACTGTCGTCGGAAACGGACAATCTTTTCCATAAGAACATTATTTCAACCTCCGATACAAATTCAGCTGGACTATCTTTACTTTGTTTTTTTTTTTACCTTTTCTGAAATATATTTCTAGGGGAAAGTTGTTTACTTTCATGGTTTAACGCACCCTATCCTATCAGTATTCAAAGTGCTGTTACGTACACCCCGTATACTGTTGCCAAGATAATCTAATTGCAACCCAATCTTTTTGGTAAATTCATTGCATTAGATGATGATGCAGATAGTCAAATTCATTCTGAAAGATTTCACATATATTTTTTTTCATCATTGGTACACATACATGCTCTTTCAGGGTAGAAGCTGGTAAAGCCTCAGGCGTTGACAATATCTCCGTAGAACAAATCCAACACCTAGGCCCCATTGCTGTCTCATGGCTGTTAAAGGTTTTTAACAACTGCTAAAATTCCCCAGTTATGGAGAAAGTCGAAAATTACTGCGCTGTTGAAACCAGGAAAACCGAGTAACGACCCGAAAAGCTATCGGCCCGTCTCATTGCTCTGCCATCTTTTTAAACTCTTTGAACGCATGCTTCTTAACCGCCTTACAAACATCGTTGACCCCAAACTTATACCAGAGCAGGCCGGTTTTAGACCAGGCAAGTCATGCTGCAGTCAAATCCTAAACCTCACCCAGCACATCAAAGACGGGTTCGAGAGGGGGTACGTGACTGGAGTGGCGTTCGTGAACTTGACTGCGGCCTACGATACCGTCAATTTGAGGAGACTGCTGCGGAAAGTGGCCGAGATGACAGAAGCTTTGTGAGGATCCTCACAAAGCTGAGATACCTCAGGGAAGTGTCCTCGCCCCTTTGCTGTTTAATATATACACTAACGATCAGCCATCTACTGCCCATACGACGAGTTTTATCTACGCCGATGACCTGGCACTGGCCTCGCAAGCGAAATCGTTTAAAGAAGTCGAAAATCACCTCAGAGACTCTGCAGCTGTCGAAGCTTTCTGTACAGCGTACAACCACTAGCTACAGACAACCCTCCTCAGATTAGATTCGACCGATGGAAGGAAGAGGTACCCACTCCACTACTACCTTTGCAGCAAAGTCTCCGTCCTGGGCAAAACTTGCCATGGCTGACTTGGAAATCACTAAATAGGCTGAGGACCCAAGTCGGCCGCTGCAAAGACAGTCTGGTTAGGTGGGGTTACATCGACAGCTCAAGAAACAAGTGTGAGTGTGGCACTTTCCCCCAGACAATGGCCCATCTTACCTCCTGCCCCGCGTGTCCCACCACATGCACGCGTGACGACCTGCTGGCCGCTACCACAGAAGCGGTACGAGTGCCCAAATTCTGGGCACGCAAAATTTGAAAAGACTGCCATTGAATCGACAAGAAGAAGAAGAAGGGTAGAAAAGGCCTCAAGTGTACGTACAGTCTGGTTAGGTACGCAGTCTTAGGGTCCGATTATAGTGAGCGGCTTAGCCGCTGCGGCTCAAAAGCGGCCAGGCCGTTTCTCGCGAAATAACAAAGACATATGTGCGCAACTAATTATGTGAATAATTGGGTAAATTAATAAATGATACGCAGTTTAATTCTTTGCAAAAATTTCATTCTAATTTTGTGCCAACGTTTTGGCCGCTTTAGCGCCGAAGCGGCCAAACCGCTCCCTATAATCCGACCTCACCCTATGAACGGGCCAGTATGGTCTGTTCATTAATAGTCAATGAGTCAATGAGGAACGGCAGGAACTTATCAAGGATTTCTTGAATATGAAGTAAATACAACCGATGCTATGAAGTCATTTTAATGCACTAAACTTAAAAATACGCAGAGTGTCAAAAGTAGGTTGCACGCGCTAGCATTATTATTGAATCATACAATTCCTACGTCACATGCACAAAATTAGAAAATTATCGAAATATAAAATGTACATAGCTTGTACATATTGCCACTACAAGAAAAGAAATATAAATTTACTAATAAAATCAATAAAAATTACAAAGTCAAATGTAAAAAATATAAAAACTAAATATAAATAGCGTGCTTATAAAAATTACATGTCAAATATTAATATCTACTTATTTAAGGTTTAAATCACTTGTACTCCCACTCAGATTAAATTTTATGTTTTTCTTTGGATGAGTTGGAGAAGTCCCAAAGTCAATTCTGGGCAGGGACTGTGTCAAGTCATCAGTTTTCCTAGAGGATGTCATAAAAGCCTTCGGTGGCGTAATGATGAGATCAGTGGTAGGTGACGCACTCGTCGACGCTGAAGTTTCTTTATCTTCATCAACAGTGTGTCTTTTGGACCTGTTCCATCTAGACTTCAGTTGGCAGTACAGAATTGAAAGCAGTAGCGATATCACAATCAATAGAATTGAGTAGATTGCTATATAATGCGTTTGATGTACGTTCGAGAACTTTTCTAGTTCAACGTTTTTCGCTGCGTCAATATTCTTTTTTATTGAATAAAAGGTTTCGTCATGGGATTCTGAGATAAAATCAGGCAATGGGACTTTCATGATGTCATTCAATGACTGCATATGCATCGTAGTGTCAATTTTCAGTTCATGATGTATATATATTTCGTTCATGTAGTCATGTTGCGCATTTATCGAAAAGGTTTCTCCTTTAATGATGCAACCTTTATCAAGTGTTATCAGCCCATTTCCATGCAATGACTTTGTCATAACTTCCGCCGCGCAAATAATACGTATTGAACATTGTTTACAACATAAAAATAGCCAAGTATCTTGTCTGTGTAACTTGACCCATCTGTCGGTGCATTGCTTCACTTCTGCTTGGCAATAAGGTTTATTTCTATTACTTATTTGCAATTGCATGTCACATAGGGATGTTCCAACTTGCATAGTATATACAGGGTGGTTCACAGGGCACATCATTTGATTTAGTGTATGTCGTGTGCAGGCTCGTACGTCAGTATCTGTCATTGGTATCAGGGTGTCCTTTCTCACGTTGATTGCCAAGTATTTTGTTTCTGTGTTAGTGTATATGAACATATTTTCCCCTCTTCTCTGCGGAATGTCTATGATGTCACTCAATTCAAATACGTCTCTGTTGATAAGTGGTATGCTGATCTCCATTATCAGAAATTTTCTTGTCACTGTAGCATGTACTTTTAAAAGTCCGTACAAGTCTCGAGCATTGTCAGTGGGCACAATTACATCACCCTGTAGTTGTCCTGATATCACATTCAATTGTTGTTGAATTTGTTGAGGCGAAAGTAGATGTACATTCAATCTTCCATGGTAGATATCAGTAACGATGTCAAGTAACGTATCTTGGGTTCTTCGAAGATTGGAGATGATCACATCTGCGGATAATAGTGATGACATAATGTGAAAGGCTTGTAAAGTACTTCGGTATTCAATTTGAATTTGGTTCAGTTCATGTGTTATCATTCTAAGGTGTTGGTTTATGTGGTCAAATTGCTTATTCATCACGGCTTCATTCCGCTTTAGAATGTTATTTTCTGCTTCCATGATTGAAGTCTGATTTTTGTATAAGGCAAGCAGATGATCTTCTCGTTGTTTTACGGTTTCAATGTCATTTTCATACTGTTGAGCAAATCTGTCATCTAGTACCCCGAACAAGGTGTTAGCTAAGTAGCCAAGCCCGTTTACCAGTCCTCGCTTCCTTCTTTGTGCTATATGATGTTGATTAGTCAGTAAGTCATTGTAATGACGTAGCTCGTTGAGTTCATGTTCAAACTGCGTCATCACCGGCAGGTAGCTAGTGTCGTCATTTGCGCAACTTTTGTTCAGCGAAGAAATGTACTTTTCAACAGCTTGCATATTTTGCCAATAGGTAGTCATGTTGTAATATACGATCATTTTCCATCGGTCTTGAATAATTCGTATATCAGATATTTTGTCGAAGTAAACAGTGTTGTTGTTGTTAAGACTCTGTATTTTTGTAAACGATGCATTTACAGGCATCATGCATGTCAGTAATAGCAGCATGGTCGTCAAAATATAGTGGATCTTAGATCTTGTTCTTGAGGTTCTTGGTTTTGTGTTTTTGGCGTCATCAGAAGCGTCATCGTCAGTATCAGGTGTGATACAATCAGTGTAGTCAGTTTTGTTATGTACAGGCAGGGGTACCAATTTGATGATTGGACGCTGCATTTCTCCATTCTTTGTCTTCAATGTGACAGCTCGAACATGTCCATCCTTGCCGGGGTGAACAGCTTTCACCCGGCCCATTGCCCACTTGGTTGGTGGCATGTTATCCTCTTTTATGAGAACGACGTCGTCAACCTTTAAGTCATCTTTGAGGTAGTGCCACTTGGCTCTTGTTTGTAGTTGTTGCAAGTAATCAGAAGACCATTTTCGCCAAAATTCACGTTGCATTTTTCCGATGAGTTCCCAGCGAGTTTTGATGGATTTTGGGTCCTTTTCTTTCCTTGGTGGGGATAGTAGAGGACGCCCAACTAGAAAGTGTCCTGGAGTCAAGTAGTCATCTTCTACATTTTCTGTAAGTGTACAAAGCGGCCGAGAATTGAGGCACGCTTCGATTTGAGTCAGTAATGTAGTAAACTCTTCGAACGTCAATTTTTGCTCTCCAAGTACTCGTTTAAGATGTCGCTTGGTGCTCTTGACTGCTGCTTCCCATAATCCACCAGCACTAGGCCATGCAGGTACGTTCAGATGCCAAGTAACACCCTTGCCAGATACTTCAGATAAAAAGTCATGATTGATTGTTTGGAGTACTTCTTTGTATTCTTTTTTCAGGAGCCTCGATGCGCCGACAAAGTTAGTGCCATTGTCGCTATACATGTGTGCTGGTGTTCCTCTTCTATTACACATACGCTCGAAGGCTGCGAGAAACGCTGGAGTGCTCAAGTCAGATACGAGTTCCAGGTGGATTGCTTTTGTCGCAAAGCATACGAAAACTGCGACGTAGCCTCGTCTAGTAGCTATCCCACGGCCTGTATTTGCTTTTAATTCGAATACTCCTGTAAAGTCGACACCAGTATGGGAGAAAGGCGTAGAAGGTGTCACTCTGGGCTCCGGTAAGTTCGCCATTTTTTGTTGTTGATTATGATGGTTGAATCGAGCACAACGTACGCAGTTCCGCAGGTACTTTTTAATTGTACGTATGCCGCCGATGATCCAGTACTGTTGTCTTAAGTAAGTCAGTGTGAGACTGGGTCCACCGTGCAGAGTATGTTGGTGAGCGTGATAGACAAGTAGCTCCGTCAGTTTGCAATCTCTGGGCAATATTATAGGATGCTTCGCTTTGTCAGTCAGTTTTGAGTATTGCAATCTTCCTCCCACTTTAAGTATATTTCTTTTTTCGTCAAGGTAAGGAGATAACGTCAGTAAGCGACTTTTAGTAGCCACGGAACCTCTTTGTTTTATTTGCTGGATGTCAGTTTGAAATTCCCTTGCTTGAACAGTCTTGATTATGATTTCATAGGCGTGTTCTATTTCATTCGCAGTCACATAAGTAGTATAACTCGGCGCTTCACAAATAATGCCAGATATGCAAGTCTTGATCGGCGACAGCTGTTGTTTCGTCACGCGGTGACGTACGTTTGTTATGAAACGTAATATGCGGGCTGTGACGCGTACAATGTGCCTTATTGAGTTGTGTTTATTCAATAAGTCTTCAATGATCGATGATGAAACTGTAGTTGCGCAAGTAATGGGTTCTTTTTTGATTTCGATTTGAGGCTCGTCAATTTGTGGAATATCTTTTGAGATGTCAGTGTGGATTCTTGCAGGACCTTGCCACCACAGCGTGTGTTGAAGCAGTTGTGACGTAGTCAAGCCTCTTGTTGCGCAGTCAGCAGCGTTTTCACCGGAACTCACGTGACGCCAGCAAGATGTAGGCACTACTTCCAGAATTTCTTTCGTGCGGTTCGCGACAAATGATTTCCAGCGCAACATGTTTCCTTGGAGCCAACCGAGTACTATAAGTGAGTCTGTCCAGCAGTAGATTGGAGTGTTAGTCAGAGATAATGCCTTTATAATATTTTTAATAAGTTTACTCAGCAATAGAGCACCATATAGCTCTAATCGTGGTAGGGTCATTGTATTTTTTCGAGGTGCAAGTTTTGTTTTCGCAGCAATCATTCTTACTGTGGTATTCGCTTTGTCATCAGTGGATTTTAAGTAGGCAACAGCGGCGTAAGCACGTTCGGAAGAATCGCAGTATCCGTGTATTTCTATTGTTGTATGTAGATTCCCGATCCACCGTGGAATGTCAATTTGGTCAATTTGTTGTAAGTCAATTTTTAGCTTGCTCCACTCTCGTAGAATGTCATCTGGAACGACGTCATCCCATTCCATAGTTACTTCCCAAAGTTTTTGAAATAGTAATTTGGCTCTAATCGTGAGAGGTGAGAGCCATCCCAGCGGGTCAAATATTTTTGAAATATTGGACAGTAAGCTTCTTTTAGTACATATAGTTTTACTTGCTTTGTCATTATCATCAATTTGTTTGAATTTGAATAAGTCATTTGCAGGGCTCCATTGCAATCCGAGAGCTTTTGCGGAGTTTGCATGTTTGAAGTCAATTGTAGACGGATTTATTTGTTCTGCTGATAGTGACGTCAATAGTTCAGGGCTGTTGCTACACCACTTTCGAAGGTTGATTTTTGCACCTTTTAATAATTCAATCAGCTGATGTTGAACTTCGCGCGCATGTTCAATACTGTGGCTTCCACTTAATAAGTCATCCACATAGAAGTCATTTTTCAATACGTCAGCCGCCAGTGGATATTTTTCTCGATCGTCATGAGCAAGTTGTTGCATTGTGCGCATGGCAAGATAAGGCGCAGCTTTCATTCCATATGTCACTGTGCATAGCTGGTATTCTTGTAGTAAATCTTGAGGGTGATCTCGCCATATTATTTTTTGCAGGTGTTGTTGGTCAGCTTTATACATCTATACATTTTTTCGCAATCTGCCATATAGACGTATTTATAAGTTCGCCACTTGAGTAGTAAATCCATGATGTTCTGTTGTAATTTAGGACCACATTCCATTAAGTCATTCAAACTGTATCCCGAAGATGATTTTGAGGACGAGTTGAAAACTGGGCGAACTGGAGTAGTAGTAGAAGATTCTCGAATTACTCCGTGGTGCGGCGAGTAGTACATAGGCTGTTTTTGTTCTGTGCATAGTTTCATGTGACCTAGGTCTCTATACTCGGTCATAAATTGGCGATATTTTTCAAATAGATTGGGATGTTTCGCCAGACGATTTTCAAGTTGTTTAAACTGGGCGATCGCACGTGCTTTTGAGTGTCCAAGATGTTTCTCGAATCCCTCTTTCATAGGCAGACGTACTTCGTATCTCCCGTCAGGCAACCTATTCGTGGTTTTTACATATAGGTCTTCGCAAAATTGTTCTTGCTGTGTCAATGTTTTTGATTCAGTGTGAATCTCTTCTATCTCCCAGTAGTTGGCGATATCTTCAATATTATTGATTACAACGTTGCACTTATAGGTTTTTTCGACTTGTCCAGATAGTATCCATCCGAGTTTAGTCAGTTGGGCGATAGGTTCTTCATTAGATCCTTTGATTAAACCGCTCATAAGGATTTCAGCGTAAACTACGACGTCAAGTAACATGTCAATTTGTTTCGAGATGTTGTAATCTGGATCGGCAAGCTGAATGTGTTCAATGTGAGAATATCGATTTTCATTGAAAGTTATATTTGGAATGCAGTTCAGTAGCTTCGGCATCACTAAAGCTTCTGTCGTAAAGTGATAGTCATCGTGTATTGAAAAGCAATCCAGCTGTAGTTTTCCTTTGATTTTGCTTTTTGAACCGCCAACACCCGTCACCGTAGCGCTATGTGGTTGGCGCGGCAGTCCTAGTCGCTGAGCTGCTTTTTCTGAAATCAAGGTTGTGTCTGAACCTTGATCTAACAGTGCTCTCATAGTCACGAAAGTATTGTCAATTGCTCGTACTCTTATCTGGACAGTAGTCAGAAGTTTTTCCTTTAGAGGATTCGCGACGTGGTTTACGTTTTGCTGGCGTGGCGAATTGCTTGTAGTTGCATTTCCTTTCATCGCTTCATGAAGTTTAGTATGATGAGCCAAAAAACAGATTTTGCAGCGTTTTGCTGATTGGCAGATATTTCTCTCGTGGACAAACATACAATTTTTACAAAGATGATATTTATTAATGGTTTTTATTTTCATTTCGGGCGTCATGGCGTCAAATTTCGTGCATTGGTATAATGCATGGTCAGGAATATTGCATAGAACGCAATTCGCAGTGTTTGTCGTAACAGCATACGTTGATTTATTAAATATCACTTTATTGCCAGTATTGAATGATGATTTTTCTTTGTTTCTGTTTGCAATGCTTTGTTTCATCGATGACCAATTTTCTTTCTCTTTTTTGCACATAGGCTCAAGGGCAGCGACCTTTGAGTCTAAAAATGTCATCAGTTCATCGAAACATGGAAGGTCACGTGGACTTTTTCGTGATTCCATATAATTGCTTCTTGTTTCAGGATCTAGTTTTTTCACTAGAAGATGAACAATTATGGGGTCCCAGGTCGTCGTGTCTACGCCAAGGTTGTGTATGGCGTGAATGCATTCCATTGTTGTGTCATAGATACGCCTGAGCTCTGAAGATGTTTGCTTCTCCACGTTACGCTGGCTGAGGAAAACTTCAATGTTTTTTGTAAATAAAACTTGGATATTGTTGTATCGATGGTAAAGCAGTTCCCATGCAGTTTTATAATTTTCAGACGACACGTTCAAATGTTGAATAATGCGATGAGCTTCACCCTTCAGTTTTCCTTTCAGATGCTGCATTTTTTGTGCGTCGGTCAATGTAGGGTTGTCATGAATGCTGCTCTTGTATAAATCTAAGAAAGTCGGCCATTGCGTGTAGTCACCATAAAAAACAGGAACGTCCATTTTTGGCGTGGATTCATATTGATGAGAAGTAGATGAAATTTTCTTATTTAAAAGTCGTTTCATGTCCTTAAATTTATTTTCATACGTGGAAAATTGCTCTTCGTAGTCATTGTCTTCACCTTCTAGAATGTTGTCAATTTTAAGATGCAAATTGTCAATGTTACGCCAACGGGATTGCAGATTTTTTAGTTCGTCTTCAAGTTCCCATTTTTCATGAATTTTCTCTATGTCAATGCTGTGTATTAGTCTTCGAAACGCACGAAAATTTGTTTTTTGTTCGCTTAGTAGATCGTCAACAGAAGGCGCTGAAGAGGCGGTTCCTTCAGGCTTGGTTTCTTCTCCCCCAGAGGTGCTTGAATAGCTTTGAATAACACCCTTGATCCTTTCATACAGCTTCTGAGTGTCAGCATAAATATTTTTGGCGATATAGTCAGATTCCGCCAAGTTAGGTTCGTCACTTTGCATAATTTGTGCATTATTGATGTCAAATTCTGTCCATAGGCTGTCAAGTATATTGATTCTTCTTTTAAGATAAGTCACAGTTTTTCTACAACTATCTTTATTAAAGTTTGAGTGAGTGCTTTGGATTTCGTTAATAATTCCCTTTTGCCTCTTGATGAGCTCTGCCATTGTTGATTACTGTAATTACCAACAAAGATACGTCAATATAAGGTAGTATACCTTGTCAATAGGATGGATGTCCGATGTAGATGCTGCCAAGTATTAACAACACCAAACGTCACTAGTCACTTTGGGATTTCACTGTAATCCAAGTCAATGGTGCGGAAAGTATTTCCTGTTATCCGGACGTTGATATTTTTTCGACGATTATGCCTCACGTACAACCAATACGCCCGTCTAAACTTAACCGGTGAGACCCGCTTCTGGGAGGCCGGCAAGCCGATGCGCTAGTTGCAATAAGACACAACACCAAAATTTTCAATCCGGCTCGAAGGACCAAATGAACGGGCCAGTATGGTCTGTTCATTAATAGTCAATGAGTCAATGAGGAACGGCAGGAACTTATCAAGGATTTCTTGAATATGAAGTAAATACAACCGATGCTATGAAGTCATTTTAATGCACTAAACTTAAAAATACGCAGAGTGTCAAAAGTAGGTTGCACGCGCTAGCATTATTATTGAATCATACAATTCCTACGTCACATGCACAAAATTAGAAAATTATCGAAATATAAAATGTACATAGCTTGTACACCCTACAAGATCTATCTATTCGTACAAATATCTCAAACTCTTTGTCTCTTTATGCAAGTTAAAGGTGCTTGTTATATGAAACGAACCGAAAATTTGCACGTTTAGGAACAGAGTAATGATACAAGGGCCTGTCGCGAGTGTGCTATTTGGAGATAAAAGGGTTTCTTCGTATCGATTGTTTGGGAGAGTTATTTATTCACACCTAGAGACAAAAGAAACATTTGAAACGTTTGAAATGTAAACCAGGATATGACACATTAGTATTGTATTCTGTGCTATTTCCAACGTATTTACTATATTGTTACTAATGGCTGCTTTGTAAGGGTAAATATACTTGTTTCTTCTTGCCTATTGTGTATGCATAGTTCTTATTTCCTAAATACTTATTTTATGCTATTATTAGTTGGTTGGTTCAATTTATGTAGATTACCTAACGGTTAATAACGGTTAGTTAACCAAATTTGCCGTTAGCAACCAATACTAAATTTTAATTATGAACCTTCTTTTAAAACCACTTACTGAAAAATCCAGACCAACAAAAAATATATGATAATAATAACCGTAGTAACCCAGTCGGACTGATTACTAACCTTTTACTAACCAACTGGTTAGAAACGTTGATTACCGGCTTTCCATCAATGTATGGTTCTGATTAAAAAGCAAGTGACCATGTTCATGAAAAACTTAATAAATGTATTATTTGCTCGAAATTTAGTTAATGTAAATATTTGAGTATGTATTAACTTGGGGCCAATAATATATAATTATTATACTATATTTAAGAAAAAAAATTTATTTAAAAATATTCAGATTACTTTTGAACCTAGCAGCTTGTTTTCATTCACCAATAGCATAAGATATCTTAAAAACAAAAATACAGAAACGAATTTACAAACGCCAGTTTAATTCAGTCGAAAATTACATTTTAACTTTTACAGTGCCAAAAAATTGCCACTTTTGGTATAAATTTCCATAAATTTAATTACACACACACACACACACATATCACGCCTTTAATCCCTTGCGGGGTAGGCAGAGCGTAAAAAGCCGCAAAACAGTGATATTTAATCGAGTTTGTAGGTTCTAATTTTACTTTATTATAATACTAAAAACTTGAGCAACGGACATTGATGGATTGTGTGTATAAAGAGATTGTTTTTTGTGATGTGTTCACGATTACACTTGACTTAATTCGGAAATCATATTCTACATTAAAAAGAGCTGTAGAGCTATTATGAAGATCAACCTTTCAACTATCAATATAATGTTATAAATAGTTTGCGATGCACTCTGCACAATATTTTCAATGTCGCTGGCTTTCAAGCAGTGTGCTAAACGAAGTGGATCTAATGCGTTCTCTCCAGCCCATAGCTAAAAGGTATATTCTTATACAGTTTTTTAAGAAAATTTCTTCGCTTTCAGATATTATTGTTTGCGTTGTAAATCGTTCTAATTTATCTATTCATTCATTTCAATGTTTAAAAACATAAAAAATGTTACATAACTTCTTTTTAACTTTACTATTCTTGAAGGATGTATTTTTACCAACCTCACTTCAACCAACGTTTCCTTTCACGTGCAACTACTTATTACCCAGCAAAGTTAATTAGCTTTTTGACGCAATTATTCTGATGTAGTGTTGTTAATTGCACTGTCATTTGTAATAATGAGTTTTGTATTACAGCAGAGAATTAAACGCCTTATCCATGAAATTTAAGTATGATAATCTAATTTGATTTTTGTTTATTATAAGAACATACCTACCTACTTTTATACATACAAACTGAGTAAGTTGAGAATGAACCTGCTGCCTGTTCAATACAAAACTTCACACATAGCTGTGCTGGAGTGCTCTCGACGCTCGCTGAAACCATGTTTGTATCGAGAAGTTTACCTACTTACCTTGCTACAGATTCTCAGTTATGGATCAGGCAGAACCCCTGCTTGTAAAATATAGTTAACCTGAAATACGTCCTTTAAACATACATACATACTCGTACATCCACACATTTACACATACATACTTTTAACCCCTGCTCCCTAGGATATATTTTGTCGCTCGCTATTAATAGTGGGCCCTGGTTGTTATTTTTGGTTTACGCTTTGTATAATTTTGTTCTGAATGCATCAAAATGTAGATATTTTTTTATTCTTAAATGATAGAATTTTAGATTTTTATCACTTTATTTAGTATAAAATATCAGTATTTTGAAAAATCTTCAGATATGTCTGCAATGACGTATGAGACAGCAGTCCAAAAAGCAGCACATTGCACAACAGCAGTCATATTCTGAGCGTCTAAAGTATCGGCGTTAGTATGGTGGTAGTAAAAGTAACGCTCGTTTTGATTCAGCAGTGATGCACCTTGTACACCCTTTTTAATAAACTGTGACATGTCTGAGCCTGGATATTGACTTTCACTCATTTTATCAATCGGTGCAAATAATTTCAAAATTTCTGCTATAATACATTTAGTTTTTTGTGACCCAGCAACATCCAGCCCTAATGGCGCAAATGTTCCTTCATCTGACTCTAGTATAAAGTGAATATTATCTAATTCATCAGCATGCTTTCTCAAATATGAAGCTGAACCTATTAGACCGAGTTCTTCTGCAGTCCATAGTGCCGCTCTTATTGTTCTTCTTGGTCTTAATCCCAATCGTTTTAAAACAACTGGGACAAACCAACTTATAAACATACCGCCACCGTCATCTATAGCACCCTGTCCTACGTCCCAGCTGTCAATATGACCGCTTACTAAAACCAATTCATTAGGTTGTATTTTACCTTTTAAATCAATAAACGTATTTCTGGATTTACTCATTTCCAAAGTGCTAGACATTTCAATATGAATAATAATTTCCTGCTTTCGCCTATACATGCGTTCCATCAAATTTGCATCTTCAACAGTAATAGATGCTGTCGGTATAGCAGTGACATTAGGGCTATAGTTTTGAGATCCAGTATGAAGAGTATATAACGAAAATGGTGTGATACTTCTTATCAAAGATGCTACAGCGCCTTTTTGTGCAGCTCTAAATGCTCCCTGAGTTCTATATTTAACAGTTTCACCGTAACTGATAAAGGTAGGGTTAAAGACTATTATTTTGCCAGTAACTATTTTGTTTGGCAGACTATCTAGTTCTTCAAAGGACTTGACTACTACTACTTCTGCCGTGATTCCTTCAGGTGGCGTGGGTACACTGCGACCGAGACCAAGAATGCCAATCGTTTTGCTTTGAGGTTGTAACATTTCCGCTCTTTCATCCCCTCGAATCCAGTGTGGAACCTGAAATCCAGTACGTACCTTATTTCCATATGTTACCTTATTTTATAAAAATATACTTGTATTATGTATTACATAGGTTAACATTGTTGAGTAGTTTGACAACGTCAAATCAAAAATTTAAACGTCATCTTTCGCTCGTCTTAGTTGTTGTAATATCACAGCAATTATCGAAGTATTTTGTTTTACTTTGGTTTTAAAATACTAGCGACCCGCCCTCCACTTTTACTCCTGCTGACCATTTTCCTGCGGGAACAAGACCATTTCCCAGCGTGTATTATAGAAATAAAACCTTATCTTAAAATCAGTTGTAGATCTAAGCCTACAATGACATGACCTAAGACACCGGGACACGGAAAGCGACCTTATTTTATACTATAATATATTAATACCTACCTCAACTTCTTCTGTAAATACATTTTTCATTCCATTTATAGTAGACAATTGTATCATATAGTCGATTGCTTCTTCTAAGTTTTCACTTCCTGATATGCGAGCTCCAAACTTGTCTATAAAGTCAGTGTAACTGAAACATAACATAATTGCCTTCCATTTTATAGAGTGCTTAGACTATTATTGTAATTGAAAATTAACGTAGGTACTTACTTACTTTTGGTACATTCTATCTCCTAATTCATTTTTGACACTGTCTATGATTAATTTAGTTACATTCCTATAATTTTCAACTTTATGTATTACTCCAATATCTATGAGTGATACGCATTCATTATCATCATATTTATTTATAATAACACTCGCACTACACTTTATAATAACAAATAATTGTAATAGTAATATTATTTTATACAAAATCGTCATTATGAAGACTCTATCAGCCGGGAAGCTAAAGCACACTAAAAATATAACTGGATTCTAAACTTTGATCAACAAAGGAATGTTATGACGATGACTTTTATAGATAACTAGTTGATAGGTTAAACTTTGTATGACCCAAATGTTTGTTGGTCGATATAATTCTCATTTACAGTAAGTTATGATACAATCGTATTTTTTTATTTTATTGTTCTCTATACACGTTTAATATTTTTATTGAATATGCCGTGTGATGCTGGCTTAGAATAGCATCACCTAATGGCACAACCCGTGGGTGTCGTAAAGAGCAACTGAGGCATAAATTCATCCAGAGAAAAGGAGCAGCGTTCCCTGTAAAAGCATTATCTTGCACTGCGCTTGCCAATCCGCTTGCCATGCATGGTGAGTATGGCAATGCAATTGTTCAGAGTATTTTTAATTCGTAGCTGAGGCTGTTGTGGCTGTTTAGCCACAAGTTAGTTATACATTAGTCATGTTGCGTATTTTACTGAATAATTAGCGGCCTCTCTAGCAGTTTCACACGCTGCCTACCGTTTTGTCGTGTGGTCAAAAGTAGCTGAAACTTATAGGTATAAAATAACTTTAAAACTTTCAACTTTGATGATAGTTTTTTAAAATAGAGCTTGTGTTCGTTACTAACATCTAACATTTATAATTTTTGTAGAAAATAACTCTTATATAATGAATACTCACAGTTTTACAAATGTCGTGGAGTATAAGTAAGACGTTAATAATTCCTTTATAGTCACAACGAGATCGCTGTATAAGGCTACTTTATCCAAGACACCATTAGATAAAACATTATAGCAATTTACATCGGAATATTGGTCAGCATTAACAATTTCTCCCCCACCTGATCTTGCATAGCTTTTGGAATTTGCATAAAATATTAAAAATAACAAAAACAACGTATTGATCCTACTCATTTCGGATAGAAATTGGCTCATTTGTACTAACTAAACTTCATTAAATATTTCATGTTCAATTTCCAACGTCGCTTTCTGAATTATCAGCAACATTTTTTTTAAACCAATTTGTGTATGCTTGTAAGGTACCTACGTCATTATCCTGCATAATTTTGTTTGATTTCAAAAAATGTTTTAGGTGATGCTGTGAATAATGACACAAAAAAAAATCGCCTTTGTTCACTGATTGACTGATTTGAAAAAACTTATTGGTACACTGAAAAAGGCAGCAGTGTATGATGTAGACTTAAAAAATATTTAAAAATGCGCGTGAAGGCATAAGGCGTCGCTTATAGGCTTAAAAGTGGAAATACTGCGACAAACGATGCTGAAAATAAGGTTGGACTGGTGATACAGAACATTGCCCAAGGAACAAAGCGGTCGAAAGCATTCCAATTGAGTCACTACCAGGAGTGAAAAAACTTGTGTTACAAACACTTGCTCCGAAATCACTTTTTGTTAATGGGTCAAGCGACATTCTACCCCAGCTGAAGTTTAGATATGTATTTTATATGAAAAAATATCTAGTCATACACTATTATTAAACGATTTAAGAATCATAACTTAAAATTTCGCATGATTAAAATTCAGGAACAAAAAACATTTAGGTGGTTCACCCACTTGTCGTCCATCGCTGCCTAGTTTTAACGCACCGTAACGCATGCATCTGTCAGACGCAAGTAAAAAGCGAATTTCGGTCTTATTCCCATGGAAATGCGGCTACGGTGCATTAACGGATGCGCCTGTCAAACGACTTGAAAGACCAAAAGTGAAATCATTTTATGCCCACAAAAACTCTTTCCCGATCTCATTAGTCACAAAAGTTCTGGTTTGCATTTGATAACATTGATATACTATAAGACTTATATATCAACTAGCTTTTACCCGCGACTTCGTCCGCGTTAGATAGTTTTTTAGAAACAGGTTCAGGTTTAGGTGGGCTCCTGATGGTACACCTGGTGGTCTAGATAAGGTACTCCAGATCCTCAATGTCCTTGTGAAAAGAAGCGGCCCATCATACTGAACAACTTTTGTTTTGGAACCAATTCTGTATCTCTAATAGTTTAGCTGGGCTCCTGATCGTACACCTGGTGGTCTACATAAGGTACTCCAGATCCTCAATGTCCTTGTGAAAAGAAGCGGCCCATCATACTGACCAATTTTCGTTTTGGAACCATTTCTGTATCTCTAATAGTTTAGGTGGGCTCCTGATGGTACACCTGGTGGTCTACATAAGGTACTCCAGATCCTCAATGTTCTTGTGAAAAGAAGCGGCCCATCATACTGAACAACTTTTGTTTTGGAACCATGCCTGTATCTCTAATAGTTTAGCTGGGCTCCTGGTGGTACACCTGGTGGTCTACATAAGGTACTCCAGATCCTCAATGTCCTTGTGAAAAGAAGCGGCCCATCATACTGAACAACTTTTGTTTTGGAACCATGCCTGTATCTCTAATAGTTTAGCTTGGTTCCTAGTGGTACACCTGGTGGTCTACATAAGGTACTCCAGATCCTCAATGTCCTTGTGAAAAGAAGCGGCCCATCATACTGAACAACTTTTGTTTTGGAACCATGCCTGTATCTCTAATAGTTTAGCTGGGCTCCTGGTGGTACACCTGGTGGTCTACATAAGGTACTCCAGATCCTCAATGTCCTTGTGAAAAGAAGCGGCCCATCATACTGAACAACTTTTGTTTCGGAACCATGTCTGTATCTCTAATAGTTTAGGTGGGCTCCTGATGGTACACCTGGTGGTCTACATAAGGTACTCCAGATCCTCAATGTCCTTGTGAAAAGAAGCGGCCCATCATACTGAACAACTTTTGTTTTGGAACCATTTCTGTATCTCTAATAGTTTAGCTAGGCTCCTGATGGTACACCTGGTGGTCTACATAAGGTACTCCAGATCCTCAATGTTCTTGTGAAAAGAAGCGGCCCATCATACTGAACAACTTTTGTTTTGGAACCATGCCTGTATCTCTAATAGTTTAGCTGGGCTCCTGGTGGTACACCTGGTGGTCTACATAAGGTACTCCAGATCCTCAATGTCCCTGTGAAAAGAAGCGGCCTATCATACTAAACAACTACTGTTTAGGAACCATGCCTGTATCTCTAATAGTTTAGCTGGGCTTCTGGTGGTACACCTGGTGGTCTACATAAGGTACTCCAGATCCTCAATGTCCTTGTGAAAAGAAGCGGCCCATCATACTGGCCAACTTTCGTTTCGGAACCATTTCTGTATCTCTAATAGTTTAGGTGGGCTCCTGATAGTACACCTGGTGGTCTACATAAGGTACTCCAGATTCATAATGTCCTTGTGAAAAGAGCCGGCCCATCATACGGAACAACTTTTTTCTTGAAACCATGCCTGTATCTCTAATAGTTTAGCTGGGCTCCTGATGGTACACCTGGTGGTCTACATAATGTACTCAAGATCCTCTATGTCCTTGTGAAAAGAAGCAGCCTATCATACTGGCCAACTTTCGTTTTGGAACCATTTCTGTATCTCTAATAGTTTAGGTGGGCTCCTGATGGTACACCTGGTGGTCTACATAAGGTACTCCAGATCCTCAATGTCCTTGTGAAAAGAAGCGGCCCATCATACTGAACAACTATTGTTTTGGAACCATGCCTGTATCTCTAATAGTTTAGCTGGGCTCCTGGTGGTACACCTGGTGGTCTACATAAGGTACTCCAGATCCTCAATGTCCTTGTGAAAAGAAGCGGCCCATCATACTGAACAATTTTTGTTTTGGAACCATGCCTGTATCTCTAATAGTTTAGCTGGGCTCCTGGTGGTACACCTGGTGGTCTACATAAGGTACTCCAGATCCTCAATGTCCTTATGAAAAGAAGCGGCCCATCATACTGGCCAACTTTCGTTTTAGAACCATTTCTGTATCTCTAATAGTTTGGGAGGGCTCCTGATAGTACACCTGGTGGTCTACATCTGTACTCCAGACCCTCGAATGGTGATAAAAAGTAGCCTATGTCCGTTCTCGGTATGCTAGCAATCTCTGTGCCGAGTTTCATGACGATCGGTTCAGCGGTTTGGCCGTGAAAGCGTAGCAGACAGACAGACAGACAGACAGACAGACAGAGTTACTTTCGCATTTATAATATTAGTGTGGATGAATACAAAAGTCAGTAGATAACAGAGTACTTACTCCAGAGGTGCCGATTTGAGCACACTAAAATGGTTAGCATAAGTAGATTAGACAGATCAAAAGGTAATATAAGTTACTGTTATACATTTTTATACCTCTATATACCACATTTTTTGTTTTTCTGTCCTCGGTAAAGAAGGCAATGTCCTTTCTCAACTTATTCCCATCATACTGAACAACTTTTGTTCTGAAACCATTTCTGTATCTCCAATAAGGTGGGCTCCTGATGGTAGACCTGATGGTCTACATACGGTACTCCAGATCCGCAATGTCCTTGTGAAAAGAAGCGGCCCATCATCATGAACAACTTTTGTTTCGGAACCATTTCTGTATCTCTAATAGTTTACGTGGTCTCCTGATGGTACACCTGGTGACATAAGGTACTCCAGATCCTCAATATCCTTGTGAAAAGAAGCGGCCCATCATACTGAACAACTTTTTTTTTGGAACCATTTCTGTATCTCTAATAGTTTACGTGGGTTCCTGGTGGTACACCTGGTGGTCTACATAAGGTACTCCAGATCCTCAATGTCCTTGTGAAACGAAGCGGCCCATCATACTGAACCACTTTTGTTTTGGAACCATTTCTGTATCTCTAATAGTTCACGTGGGTTCCTGATGGTACACCTGGTGGTCTACATTATGTACTGCAGATCCTTAATGTCCTGGTGAAAAGAGGCGGCCCATCATACTGAACAACTTTTGTTTTGGAACCATGCCTGTATCTCTAATAGTTTAGCTGGGCTCCTGATGGTACACCTGGTGGTCTACATAAGGTACTTCAGATCCTCAATGTCCTTGTGAAAAGAAGCGGCCCATCATACTGAACAACTTCTGTTTTGGAACCATACCTGTATCTCTAATAGTTTATCTGGGCTCCTGATGGTACACCTGGTGGTCTACATAAGGTACTCCAGATCCTCAATGTCCTTGTGAAAAGAAGCGGCCCATCATACCGAACAACTTTTGTTTTGGAACCATGCCTGTATCTCTAATAGTTTAGCTGGCCTCCTGATGGTACACCTGGTGGTCAACATAAGGTACTCCAGATCCTCAACGTCCGTGTGAAAAGAAGCGGCCCATCATACTGAAAAACTTCTGTTTTGGAACCATACCTGTAGCTCTAATAGTTTACGTGGTCCCTGATGGTACACCTGGTGACATAAGGTACTCCAGGTCCTCAATGTCCTTGTAAAAAGAAGCGGCCCATCATACCGAACAACTTTTGTTTTAGAACCATGCCTGTATCACTAATAGTTTAGCTGGGCTCCTGATGGTACACCTGGTGGTCTACATAAGGTATTCCAGATCCTCAATGTCCTTGTGAAAAGAAGCGACCTATTATACTAAACAACTTTTGTTTTGGAACCATACCTGCATCTCTAATAGTTTAGCTGGGCTCCTGATGGTACACCTGGTGGTCTACATAAGGTACTCCAGATCCTCAATGTCCTTGTGAAAAGAAGCGGCCCATCATACTGAACAACTTTTGTTTCGGAACCATGCCTGTATCTCTAATAGTTTAGCTGGGCTCCTGGTGGTACACCTGGTGGTCTACATAAGGTACTCCAGATCCTCAATGTCCTTGTGAAAAGAAGCGGCCCATCATACTGAACAACTTTTGTTTTGGAACCATGCCTGTATCTCTAATAGTTTAGCTGGGCTCCTGGTGGTACACCTGGTGGTCTACATCTATACTCCAGACCCTCGAATGGTGATAAAAAGTAGTCTATGTCCGTTCTCGGTATGCTAGCAATCTCTGTGCCAAGTTTCATGAAGATCGGTTCAGCGGTTTGGCCGTGAAAGCGTAGCAGACAGACAGACAGACAGACAGACAGACAGAGTTACTTTCGCATTTATAATATTAGTGTGGATGTTTGATAAGGTAAGTAAAATATTGGGTAGTTTCAAGCAGCCCTGGCATATTAGTTTATATTACACTTATTCTTCATCGTGTGTTTGTACCAGTATAATATCAAACTTTTATTTAAAATACATTTTTTTTTAATTAGCTGGGTACAACAGATCGACCGTTCCTACCTAAGTGGGCTTGGTTATCAGGACGTAGTAATTTCTCACAGATTGGTAGTTAGGCCATTATGCGATAAGAGTAATTTATAGCCCCTAGCAATTAGATTGTACCCAACTAGCTGGTACCCGCGAATTTAGTTTCGGTAGGTGTCTATGTACTTTAGCCAGTCCTTTGTAGGACCTACTTGTTTTGAATGTTATTTGTTTTAGTATTTTGAGCTTTGTATATAAAAATTATTTTGTTTGAGTAAATTATATTATTTTTAACAATAAATATTAAGAAAATTACCTGAGATACAAGTAAATATATTTTGTATTAGTTAGTTGAGATATAGTTAAGAAATGTATGCACAACTTTAATTTTGTATCTGTAAATTTACTATTTGTATGCTCACTTTTATTTTGAAATAAATTATCTTTATCTTTACTTGTAGTTAATTTTGTATTTGTAAGTAGATGGAAGCCGAGGACTTTTTTTCTTGCATGCAATTTAGTTTAAAACCGATGGAGGATAAAGTAGACGGGTTCTAGAGTGTAGGCCACGCCTCGGCAAGCGTAGCGTTAATCTTCCTTTGGCCAAATGAACCGATGACTTATAGAGGGCGGCTGATAGCGAATGGATGGCGAAAACAAAAGATAATGCCTTATGTCGTTCCTTGAAGAAGACCAACGTCCAGCAGTGGACTGCTATAGATTGATGAGTGTGTCCTCTCTAATTTAGTTAATTGCACTGGGAGTAAGATAATACGTAATACATTTTAGTGTTCATCGAACTAGGTAATATAATAGAAAGATGAAGCATTTTCTTCACTTCTATAAGTGATAATACCTCTACTATCCTAATGCTAATTCTAAAAATATGTTTTCTTTAAATTTTTTTTTTTACATCTCTCTTTTCTTCTCTTTTCTTTTCTTGTGGGACACCGAGTCGTTCAACGACCCGATGAACCCTAGTGTCAGAGTTTTTCAACCGCTTACTACCACTAGTAGGCCTTTGACATGGTTGTGTTACGACCGCCGTCTAAGTGATCATAGACAGCAACCGGGACCGATGGCTTAACATGCGCTCCGAAGCACGGAACCATTTATTTTCGGACAATCAGTTGGTGCACCCTGCAATGTTCTGACCAGACCGGGAACAAATTCACAAGGTGATAAATATCAAATGTATGAGTGTCCCACCAAGAATCGAACCCGGAACCTTTGCGTCGCAGGCAGTCGCACTACCACTGCGCCACATGGGGCTAATAGCCCCACTCCCACTATTCACCTTCCTATAGTTTAGTCGCGGAATTTAAATAATATGGAATACAGGTCGGCAGGTCTTTAATAAAAAAGGTGACAAAAGAGTGTTGAATAAGCAAAAAAAGGACATGCCATTTAAAATTGGTATAAACATATCGATTCATTTGGTATGAACATATCGATTCTACATTGATATAGCATAGATATTTAATACTTACATATAACGTCAGATTATATCAATTTGGTTTGAATGCAGTCATGAAAGGCGGTTCCTTACTTGTTGTCGTGTCGACTTGACAGATGCTTCCGTTACACACCGTAAAACCCACCGTAGCCGTATTTGTATAGGAATAAGATCGGAATACGCATTTCCCTTTCGTCTAACAGACGCATGCGTTATGTTGCGTTAAAAAACGGAACGAAACGACGACATGTGAGTGAACCGCCTTAGAAACACATGGATATCCTCATAGTACTGCAATAGAACTGACTTTCCGTCACCTTTAATATAACACAAATCAACATGTGATGCATATTAAGGTCTGTCTGAATGATATTTTATATGGAAAAACATCAAAATAATTACTATTACACGACCCTTTCCCATATATACACACACATACATATATCACGTCTATATATCTTGCGGGGTAGGCAGAGCGTAAACGGTCGCAAAATACGGATATTTACGCCGCGTCTGACAAATATTTGAGAGCCATTCGGAAAATCGTGTATCGGCATGGTGACAGGTTGTCATCCCATCATCTAAACTTGCAATACCCACCCCCAAGTCCCTTAGTCGCCTCTTACGACTCCCACGGGAAGGAAATGGGGTGATGTTACTCTTAGCCGGCATCACACGGCAATTTCCATATACTTAATATTTAGTATTTTTTAATAGGGTAAATTCTTGTTGTTGGTAAATAACATTATATCTTAATTGTAAATGTAATCTGTTGACTTATACAACAACAAGGTTCGGCGTAACAATAATGTCTGTTCATGTTCTGCGTACACCGTGAGGGATAAACATGTGATTCTCTGAATGTATGTATTACTATATAATTCGACTACTGTACCTACCATTGGCCTCATAATGAGCCAATTCAGTAGGAATACAAATGACGGATGTGGCCATCATATCCACTGTTTATTCAATAGCACATCTACAGTGCAACCACAAAATAAAGAGGTTGACAGAAGGCTCATTCTTGACATTTTAAAAACTAGTAAGTCTTTTAACCTTCAAGTTCGCTACTGAATGCACTTCAACCATAATAGGTATGATCGAAAATTATAAATCTGTTCTCGAAGTTTTGCATTGGTAATTTTCGTTTAGTAGTATTAAGTGAGTTATCTGTAAGTAATTTATGGTAGATACACAGCATACAACCATACTAAAGACACTTGAATCACTATTATTATATCAAAAAACTGATTCTTTTCGAATATAATACCTTCTCAATTCAATAAGTTGCACATACTTATAGACCAGATATCACGAAGTACGGCTATGTTTACCAACAACGATTTGATATATCGTAGGTGTTGACCATCGAGAGTAAGTGACCTACAAGTGCATGGTCACCAACTACTCTATGACAGTACTTTATCTTCTACTCTGCACAACGCACGGATATCGGACTACTAGATGAATAATGTATTTAAAACTATCGTGTATTATTTTACTGGTCAGTTTAATCAGTCAAGTGCATTGTGCTCCGAAGAAAAAAGTGCAATCTTATTCGGAATTGAAAAGTTGTAACGTTGGTGAACTAGCTGAAGAGATTGCTTCCTACGATACAGTTGTAAGGGATATTGTTGATTATGTGGTATCCGGACCTTTCAAAAGGAAAACTTATGACGAGTGAGTACCTATTCATACCTAATATCTTATGTTACGATCCAATTGTATGATTGTACAGTTGCTGAAAAGCTTTATTATCTTCTTATCAGAAATATGGATTATTGTAGATTAATCTCCAGTTGAGGTCTTGGTTATTTAGGGTAAAATTGTATTTCTGACCCATAGCAGAATCTCAAGACGGGCTGCTGAAAAGGAACAACTTTTATTCTACATTATATCTTGGTAGAGCTCGTATAAAAGTAGTGATAAAAAACTGACTCACGTAGGTTTTATGCTCTGTTGTAAAATTGTCCTGGGTCTGTTTAATGTGTTTATCGGGTCTACGCGCAGAAAAAAATATAGGAAAATATATTGATAATGCTAATGAATATAACTATTTCGCTCGTAGATCCTAAAAAAATACAATGCATACAAAGCGTAAAAGTTTTAAACAAATATTGTATAAATTGAATACCAAATTTTTAAAATAGTTCCCGTGTTACGAATATTTTTTTTTAAAACTAGTAAAGTTTCAAGCGCGGCCAAGATTTGAACCTGCGACTTTCGCCATTACTAGTGGCGACGCCTCTTCCATCTGGGCTACCGCGGCTCGTTCCTTGCTCGCGAATTTTGCAAGTGTATCCTAATGCCAATAACGCAAGGCACGGCTTCATTACTGACATTATTCATACTAAAAATTTATGAATGTTAAAAGCCGGCGTAATTCTTTGAGCTCCTTAAAAATTATATAAGAAGACATCCCGTTTGTATAATAGGATTTTGTTTTGGTTTAATGGCTGCTGTAGGCCGATACAAGTAGGTATTATGATAATTTTAGAGAAAAATATTGTTTTTTTACAGGTTATCTAAAGTAATGATAATTTATAACAATGAAAACTAAATAAAAGTTACAACTTTGTTTTCGCTTCGTAACAAAATGACACATTCTACAAAATGACCACCAATTACGTCAGATGAATTTATGCCATATGCCATCATTCATTATGTTTATCCAGCATTATAAGGTCAAAAAATATTTTACTCATGAAACTGAAGGTAACATAAACGTATGGGTACTAATTTAGCAGTCACAGTCCCAGAATAACTGAGATTGTCGTTTAATAGCCGTGAGTGAGTGAGAAAGTGAGAAATAATGTACACAATACTATTAAAGTAAACGTTTTTTAAATTATTCATAGGTATAGGTAGATATCACAGAGCACCAAATGTTATGCGCGCGCACCACTACGTAAAGGACAGTGGGCAAAAGTGGTCCAAGAACCTCCACCATTGAGACTTATTGGAAATGGAAGAACACACTTATCAGATTATCCGAGACAAGTATTACCGAAATCTGCACCGGGATTTCTTTTTCATAGTCACTTGAAGTTACTATAAAAATATTGTTCAAAAATGATTTTAACTGGAGCGAGCTATTTATTTTGACAGATTTCATTGATATTGCGTGTCTCTCCAATGTGCCACAATGTAAACTCGTGGTAAACTCCATGTAACGACACTCCACATGTACTATGGTTTTATTTTGCACTCACAGTGCTATATTACTTTCATAAATGAAAATAAGAAATTGAAAAAATGTCAGCGCCCGCCGGGACTTGAACCCGGGACCGTGGAGTACCGTTCCACTGCTCTGCCAACTGAGCTACCGGCGCCCCGACGTAAGCTGACGAAATCTTCAACCTCTTGGTACTCGTCTCGAAGCGACGACAAGCGACATCTAGTATAAGTTATTTGAAACTAATACTATGGTCAGTCCACTTAAGAGTGAAATTCGAACCATGCGATGAAGCTTTGCTTAATTAAATGTACTATGGTTTTATTTTGCACTCACAGTGCTATATTACTTTCATAAATGAAAATAAGAAATTGCGCGGCGGGCGCTGACATTTTTTCAATTTCTTATTTTCATTTATGACACTCCACATAACGTCAAACTCCCCAAAACATTCAAATAACATGACTTTGGTGTAAAATAAGTGGTCCAAGAACCTCCACTGTTGAGACTTATTGGAAATGGAAGAACACACTTGTCTGTGACACATTTATATTGATATTAGGTGTCAGTCGAATGTAATACAGTGTAAACTCCATAAAACGACATTCCACATAATATAAAACTCCCCAAAACATTCAAATAACATCACTTTGGTTTGAAAAAAGTGGTCCAAGAACCTCCACTGTTGAGACACATTGGAAATGGAAGTACATAATTGTCTGTGACACATTAATATTGAGATTGCGAGTCAATCGAATGTAAACAATGTAAACTCCACATAACGTCAAACTCCCCAAAACATTTAAAAAAACATAACTTTGTTTAAAAAAAATGGTCCAAGAACCTTCACTGTTAAGACTAATTGGAAATAGGAGAACACACTTATTAGATTTTTCGAGACAAGTATTACCAAAATCTGCACCGGGTTTCTTTGTTTATATATAGTCACTTGAAGTTACTTTAAAAATATTGTTCAAAAATGATTTTAACTGGAGCATGCTATTTATTTTGACAGATTTTATTGATATTGCGTGTCTCTCCAATGTGCCACAATGTAAACTCCATGTAACGACACTCCACATAACGTCAGACTCCCCAAAACATTCAAATAACATGACTTTGGTTTGAAAAAAGTGGTCCAAGACCTTCCACTGTTGAGACTTATTGGAAGTGGAAGTACATACTTGTCTGTAACACATTAATATTGATATTAGGTGTCAGTCAAATAACATGGTTTGAAAAAGTGGTCCAAGAACCTCCACTGTTGAGACTAATTGGAAATGGAAGTACATACTTGTCAGATTATTCGAGACAAGTTTTATCGAAATCGGCTGCGGATTTTTTTTTATAGTCACTTAGAGTGACCATAAAAATATTCTTAAAAATAATTTTGAGTGGAGCGTGCAATTTCTCTTGACACATTTATAGTGACATTGCGTGACTCTCGAATGTAAAACAATCTTAACTCCATGTAACGTCAAACTCCCCAAAACATTCAAATAACATGACTTTGGTTTAAAAAAAAGTGGTCCAAGACCTTCCACTGTTGAGACTTATTGGAAATGGAAGTACATACTTGTCTGTGACACATTAATATAGAGATTGCGTGTCAGTCGAATGTAATACAGTGTAAACTCCATGAAACGATACTCCACATAATACAAAACTCACAAATACATTCAAATAACATGATTTTGGTTTGGAAAAAGTGGCCTCAGAACCTCTACTGTTGAGACTTAATGGATTTGAAAGTATATACTGTGTGTGCTATAACTAATACATATCTATATGATTTCGATAAAACTTGTCTTGAATAATTTGACAAGTATGTATTTCCATTTCAAATATGTCTCAACAGTGGAAGGTCTTGGACCACTTTTTTCAAACCAAAGTCATGTTATTTGAATGTTTTGGGGAGTTTGACGTTATGTGGAGATTCGTTACATGGAGTTTACATTGTGGCACATTCGAGAGACACGCAATATCAATTAAATCTGTCAAAATAAATATCACGCTCCTGTTAAAATCATTTTTTAAGAATATTTTTATAGTAACTTCAAGTGACCATAAAAAAGAAATCCCGGTGCAGATTTCGGTAATACTTGTCTCGGATAATCTGATAAGTGTGTTCTTCCATTTCCAATAAGTCTCAATAGTGGAGGTTCTTGGACCAAGTTCCATACAATTTTGCCCACTGTCATTTGCAAAAAAATCCATTCATTGAAAATCATTTAATTGATTAAAAGCAATTAAAGAATTTCAATGAAAAAAAAACCGTGATTAAATTGTGTAGATTTTTTTACGGATTCCGTTTTGCTGTTGCCGCTGAAACAGCAAATACCAAAAAATTTAATAGATTAAAAATGAAGCCTTCAATATTATTTTATTCTATTCACAAACGTGATTTGTATAATAACATAGTTCATGCAAATCCAGCTTAAACTTGGCCGATTTTTCATTCAGTTTATAAAGATAACAAGTAAAGTTCAATTCCTAAAGGAATAACTCAAGATACTTTTCATTGTAGGTATGTTCCTAATCTAGATAAGACGTAAGTCATGAGCTCATATCTCAAGTGTTCAATATCTATAAGATGAGATGAAGTACATGATGGCTATCTACGTATATCACTTTACAGATAGTATAGGCTGTCTAGATAGCTATTGGTACAAAAGGGTCCTCTTTATCATAACATCTTTGTACTGGTTCAGCACAAGCGGAAAAATGAATTATTTAGTTCCATCCATTATATTTTCTTTATTAAGTTTAATATACGGAAAGAGTTTAGAAAAACAGGATAATTGTGGAAAGTTATTAAGCAACGAGTTGATTGAAGAAATTGCCAATTATCGAGATGTTGTAGATGAAATTATACAGTTTGTGACTAAGAAAGAGTTTAAAGGAAGAACTTACGATGAGTAAGTACCTAGCCCTACATCTGATTGACGTTAACTTTTAAAAGCTAATACTTGGCTGCTGAAAACACTGTATATCACGTGCTTAAAGTTCTAACTTAGAGGTACTTATTCATACTTAGCAGAACCATATCAATGTAGGGCGGTACCTGATGTGACAACTTATCTCCTAGGTCGTTTCTACCTCAAATATTCACAAAAACAATAGATAGAAATTAATCAGGTAATTATTGCATAAAACTACGACAACAAATAAATAATCTGTCTAAAAACTTGTTCCTAATTCTAGTGTACCATTCTCGTTATGGGTAGCGCGTATGGCGCGTATTAATCAGGTAATTATTGCATAAAACTACGACAACAAATAAATAATCTGTCTAAAAACTTGTTCCTAATTCTAGTGTACCATTCTCGTTATGGGTAGCGCGTATGTGGCGTAAGTCAATTTAATCAACACATTTTCGCACGCACAGCTTTATCAAAAATACAAAAAGTCACCTATTCGGACACCTATGTCTTACGATTATGCCAATATACAAGAACAAGAAAACGATAAACTATTTGTTCCTGTTGTTGTCATTATGAAGATTTGGAAATTGTATAACTCATTTTTTCTTGTTGTTATTTTTGGTTTCAATTTTACTCTTGTTTATTCCAGGTTGGCAAAATTCGTGGACAAGTTTGGTCCAAGACCCTCAGGTACTGATGTGTTGGAGCAAAGCATTGATTACATGATTCAGCTAACCAAGGAAGAAGGCATAAATGACATAACAACAGAGGAAGTAACTGTAAGTATTTATTTTATAATGCGTTGAATTCTATCATAAAATTCCTGGCTTCTTCCACCCATCGAAGTCCGGTGCCTATAAATTTATGTCTTGTGTCATTGAACAAAAATGCTAGTATCTTCTTGGTCATATGGATGAGTTCGCTTCATCTTAAATTTATTCATCCCTATTAAAAGAGCAAACCAATCATAAAAAATATGATTTAATTAGCTGATATACGTATACATCTCCATTTATTTAAATGTATTAAACTATTCAGGTCCAGCAGTGGACTGCACTAGGCTGATGTAGATGTAGAAGCTATTCATAGAAGACTCATGGTTGAACTTTAAATTGTAGGTACCACGCTGGGAAAGAGGTGAAGAAAAAATTACTATGTTGGAACCAAGAAAGAAAAATATTGCTTTGCTAGGACTAGGCAGAAGCGTGAGCACGCCACCAGAAGGCATTACAGCTGAAGTAGTAGTGGTTTCTAATTTTGATTCATTGATGTCCAAATCAAATGAAGAAATTGAAGGAAAAATTGTTTTATATGACCCTAAATTCAGCACATACTCAGAAACAGTTGTATATAGGTCATCAGGTGCCGTCAAAGCCGCTGAAAAAGGGGCAATAGCTTCTTTAGTGAGATCAATAGCACCTTTTTCAATCAACAGCCCTCACACTGGCTCTCAAACGTATGATGAAAATATCACCAAAATCCCCACTGCTGCTATCACCATTGAAGATGCTGATTTGATACGAAGGATGTATGATAGACAAGAAAAAATTGTTTTACACATGAAAATGTCTTCTACACTTGAGACCAACAAGACTTCCAGAAATACTCTGATCGATTTAAAAGGTCGTGAGAGCCCGGAAAAGCTTGTTATTGTATCAGGACATATTGATAGTTGGGATGTTGGACAAGGAGCTATGGATGATGGTGGTGGTCTCATGGCAAGCTGGGCAGTACCTGTTGTTTTAAAACGTTTAAACTTACGACCTAAGAGGACTATTAGGTCTATTTTCTGGACTGCAGAGGAACTAGGCTTGATAGGAGCTTACGCGTATGAAGAAAAACATAGAAATGAAAGTGATAATATAAATTTTATAATAGAAGCAGATGAAGGCACGTTCACGCCGCTTGGATTATATGTAGGAGGTAACCAAAAAGCGAAATGTATCGTAGCTGAAGTCTTAAAGCTGTTTGAATTCATGAATGCATCTACATTAATTGAACAAAGCTCTCCTGGTTCTGATATATCAGTCATTACAGGTAAAGGTATACCAGGAGCGTCTCTTTATAACGATAATGATAAATATTTTTGGTTTCATCACACCGAAGGTGACACAATGAATGTTGAAGATCCTGATACTTTAGATTTGGTTACGGCATTTTGGACTGCTGTCGCATATGTGATTGCGGACATATCTTCAGACATCCCGCGATAAATAAATACACTTCATTATTAGTTTATTAGAATAAATGTTAATGCCTGAAATAAAAAATTTGGATACGTGTTTGCCTTTGCCTTGTAATTACGATACTAATTTATACGTTAATGTGAGTGGCACAATAACTCCACAACCATGTCAGAGGCCTACTACTAGTAGCAGGCGGTTGAAAAACTCTGACCCCAGGGTTCATCGGGTCGTTGGACGACTCGGTGTCCCACACGAAAAGAGAGAATAACTCCACAGGTAAACGAAGCAAAATACTTCGGATTTGTTATCGATTCCGGTTTGACGTGGTCCGCTCACATTGATGCGTTATGTAACAGATTATCTGCGGCATGTTTTGCCCTATCTAGACTCCAAACACACTTATGAAAAACAACTTGCTTAAGGCATACCATGGATATTTTCATTCCGTTTGTACGTATGGGGTACGGCGACTGACCGCTATCGGGTAATTAAGCTCGAAAAGCGGGCTATACGTATTGTCGCGGGTAAGCCATACGACCAACAAAATTTTCAAGCGTGGGCAGGATTAAAATTTTGCATGTTTCCAAAAATTGTGTACCTAGTACGGGATGTGTTTTAAAATTTGGTATTCAATATTAACACTGCCATGTACCTACTTACATTTTTCAAATATGCAAACAGGTTCATCAAAGGAATGTGTATTTCCCAACGCTTGGTGTTACGAGTAGGTATTCACGATCGCAACACAACTTATAAGGATAAGCTAAAGGCACCTCGCCATCGCCTCGCTAAATCTTGCTCTATACAACGCTCTCCGGTCATGTGACCAATGCGTCAGTCTCCAAATTTTTGTATAACGGAAAAAAAAATGCTCGTCAAACTAGCGTGTTATAACGTTATTGAGTTTTAAGTTTGTTTGTAAATGATTCATTGTTTCTGCCCATGGCAAATAAAAATAAATATATAACCAAAATGTTTGGTCACATTACCTATGCTCAAATCTAAAATCGTACACATGACACATATCACGCATATAATCCCTTGCGGGACAGAGCCTAAACGGCCGCAAGAAAACGAATATTTGAGTGGATTTCTCAAGCGGAAATTTTTCTTGTCCTCGCTGAAAACGAGGTGTCGCTTTGCAGATATGACTATGATATTTTTTTTCAAAATATAAGATACTTGTTCTGATATGAAGCCATATAAATAATGTTTGGAGAGTTATTACTTTTTTAGAAAAAAAATAGTAAGTGTCGAATTTCAATGTTCGGTGGCTTGTCCCCAATCCGTTTTTCACAACATATTCATCTCTCAGGAAAATTATGTCGAACATATTTAGGAAAATTAATTTTGATTATGTTAAGGATTAGTGACCCTACGAGAAATTATTAAAAATTGAATTTTTAGATGAAAAGTTTATGAACTATGTCAAAACTAGATTTGTCCCAGCAAAAATAGCAATATCGGTGGCAATTTTGTTTCGACGCTCCCTGCTCACACTGTTAAGTATATCCAGACCTAAAACCCCTTCCCCACTAGGATCAGCCGAGTACTCACACGCAGTGTGAACGGTTGGGCACTACCTTGTTGCGTTTTCCCGCCAAAAATGTTAGTAAACTATTTCCGTTTACTCGGAACAAAATTTTGCAATTCCGGTGCTCAGGATTAAAATGTTTTCTCAAGGTTTAAAAATATTACAGTAATGCATTCTAAATAGCCTTTAGGTACACTTTTGAGATACAAGTTGCAAACTGGAATAACCTTGATACTTTTGTATATTTTTTAAATAAATGACTTTTTTGCAATTTCGGTGGGCGAATTTCGGTGGCTTTTAGGGCTGCTAGAAGCCCACTGAAATTGCAAAGCTCCACCGAATTTGCTTAATTGATACAAATTACAAACATATTTAGAAATATCACGCTTTCACTCCTTGCGGGGTAAACAGATCGAAAAAGCCTGTAAAATGCGGTCGCTTTAGGTCGTTTGTTTGCAAAAAAAATGCGGTTATTTCAGAAAAAAACAAAATCTGCGTCGTAAAAGAAGACTAAGGGATAAATTCATTGAGGGAATAGAGAACAGCGTTCCCTCTGAATGAAAAATTTTGTGACCAGCCGAGCGTGTAGAGGATGGCAATACTCCCGATAAGGTGAGGCTCATGTCCAGCAGTGGATTTTTGAGCCAGCCCGGCGATCTCTCGTGGCCTTCCTGCACGGCGATCCCTCGTGGCCCTCCAGCAGCCCGGCGATCCCTCATGGTCGTCCAGCCCAGCGATCCCTCGTGGCTCTCCAGCCCGGCGCTCCCGCGAGGTCCTCTTGCATGGCGATCCCTCATGGCCCTCCAGCCCTCAGTCATTGACACCCGTCAGCGATAGCCGAAGACGTGGCTACTATTTGAAGTCGCAGGTATCAGTTGATTTGTCGACCGGCAGGTGCTAACAGGTGTGGGCGGCTGCCGCTAACAGGGGTCTAAAGCTATCTTCAACACAATGCCATCCATATGTAAGCAGCCAAACAAGGCATTTTTTTTTAAATTATTGATGGGTTTGCTCTTGACTCTAGTCTAGGTCATAGAACAGAGACAGATTCTAAGATGGAGCGAGCTCACCCAGAAGAAGCCTGTTCACTCTTACTTTGAAGATATTAAGGTTGTATGCGTTTGGGAGCACAGACGCAGGCAGTGAGTTCCACTCTTTAGCAGTGCGCATTATAAATGATGACTGGAAGCGCTTAGTCCGAATTGGTGGAATGGCAACCAGGTATGGATGGTATCCGGCGGTGCGTCTGGATGTCCGATGGTAGAAGGGAGGGATCTGGTGGAACAAGGTCGTGAAGCTCTTGAGCACACTCTCCGAAGTACAATCTGTAAAAACCGACAAGCAGGCAACCTTGCGGCGATGTGCCAGGCTATGTAGCTTTGTGTCCACCAGTTTTTTGTCACCTATGAGCCTCTTGGCCCTGCGTTCCACCTAGTCAAGAGCGGCAAGTTAGTATTTGGCTGAGCCATCCCAAAGGTGACTGCAATACTCCATGCAGGATCGGACTTGTGCTTGGTAAAGAGTTAAAAACTGTCCAGGCGTAAAGTATCGCTTCACTCTATTCAGGATGCCCAGCTTCTTAGCCGCCGTTTGAGCCTTGTACTCGATGGTCGCGCCGAAGTTTAGATTTGATGTCAACTCCATGCCTAAAAGCTCAAGCCTGTCAGTGACTGGGACAGATGTACCCCGAAAAGCAGGTGTCCAGTCGAAAGGACTCCTTTTTGCAGTGAAAAGACATGCCTGTGTTTTGGTGGCATTGAATGAGACCAGATTGTCGTCGCCCCATTGCGAGACAAGACTTAAGGTCAGATCTGTTTGCTCTACCATGGCCTTTCTTAACGAACGTATTTCATCCCCACTGGTCCCTACACCTGTCAAGTATCTCTCTGAAACAATAACCATGCCGAAGGAGGTCATTGATGTGCAGCAGGAAAAGAGTTGCAGAGAGAACAGACCCCTGAGGAACTCCGGCATTAATGGCCATAAGGTCAGAGGAGCAGCCGTCAACGACTACTCTGATGGACCGTTCACTAAGGAAGTCTGAAATCCAAGTACAAAAATCAGCTGGGATTTCATACGCAGGAAGCTTGCTGAGCAGACTTGCATGCCAGACCCTGTCAAAGGCCTTCGAGATATCGAGTGAAACGGCAAGTGCTTCGCCGTTTTTCTCGATGGCTTCGCCCCAGCAGTGCGTGACATACACAAGAAGATCACCAGTAGACCGCCCCCGGCGAAAGCCATATTGACGGTCACTGAAAAATCATTGTCTTCAAGGTAGGTCAGCAACTTACTGTTAAGTACCCTCTTCATGACCTTGCATAGGATGGAGGTAATGGCATTTGGACGGTAAAGGGCAGGGTCAGCACGGTAACTGGTTTTTTTTTGGTAACTGGTTGCACATTAGCAACCTTCCAGGCCACCGGCACCGTTCTTTCTTTAAGAAAGAGGCGGAACAAGCGTATCAGCACAGGAGACAGTTCATGCGCACAAAGTCTTAACACTCTCGCTGGTATGCCATCAGGTCCGCTGGCTTTGTTCACGTCTAGACTGCACAATACTGTTCGAACCTCTTTAGTGTGTACTGCGATCTCCGACATCGAAGAATCGCAACGAGGTACAGTAGGTGGTTGCTTGGTGCCAGCGTCAACAAATTTGCCTTCTCACTTGCAGAGTGAGCCAGCGATCCCACAGGTTTCAGCATTGGAGGATCTGAGGCACAATTGCAACTTCGGTAGCACAAACCCAATTTCGGTGGCATGAATTCAATTTCGGTGACAAGGCAATTTCGGTGACCCAAATAACTCACCAAATACTATTGTTATATTTATCCCTGTTAATATATTATATTCAAAATGAGTATATTTTGCTATACAGCTACAAAAAACATCAAATAAGCAGAAAATTAAAAAATCCACCGAAATTGACTAAAATATGCAGTTGTTGAAATTGCCTCATTTACGACACGTCTGACAAATATTTGAGAGTCATATGGAAAATCGGGTATCGCCATAGTGACAGGTTGTCAGCCCATCGCCTAAAATTGCAATACACACCTTCGAGTCCCTTAGTCACCTCTTACGACTCCCACGAGAAAGAAATGGGGTGATGCTATTTTAAGCCGGCATCACACGGCACTAAAATCGTGATAGCAATTTTTGAAGGGTATGTTTTTACCATCAATTAAAAATCGTAATGTTCCAACATGTGCTTACCACTAAAATTTTAACTTGTTTGCTACATTTAAAATACAAAATTTGTCACGCCAAACGAGGTAAATATTTCCACCAATATATAACACTTGATTATTCTATCGCGCAGCGCAATAAACTATTATGACGGTAGTTATATTATTATTGCCCAGGAAGCATACATAAGTTGCACATTTTATTAATTGATACACAAAACATCTTGTACGAATTCTAGAACCGCACCGATATTTAAAACAGTTTTGTACAACGTTTAAGTTACTCGAATATTTTTTATTGAAAAACTATAAGTGCCTTAGGTACTAGGCAATTTACTGTAGGGACATGTCGTAGTAGGTATATATGTACCCTAGGTTGTAGCATTCTGCTACAATTACTACCATTTTTCTAAATATTTCCTGAAATCCATTTTATTTATCAATTTGTTTGTTTACTTTCTTGATGTTATGTCAACCTCTCAAAGTTGACGGCTGGCTATACATCATAGAGCCGCGTAGCTTTCTACTAAAAAGTTATTATACATTGATCTACCTCTTCGTATTTTCTGACCTCCTGGTACTTGTATCTAAATTTACTACGCCTGGCACTCTCCCTCTCCCTCTCCCTCCGGAGGAACTGAGGTCCCGAGCCCTCCAGCGTGCCTCGGAGCCATCCTCATAACCACCTCATCATCAAGCTAACATGAGATGCCAACAGATCTCCATGGACAGCGACGACTGGCCACTGACAAGTTCCATGATCTCAAAATGACGGCTGACGAGGTCGACGATCGTCGAAGATTCTAGAACCGAAGAGGATGACGATCGAAATGAAGAGCGCGATCGTCATCGAAGCTTCTGGAAATGAACATGACTATCGAAATGAAGACTGTGACAGTCAGCGTCAGACGAGGGTATAAAAACCACGTCAAGCAGCTAGGGGATCAGTTTGGTCTGGACTCTAAGTTGTGATCTCAAAGACCCCCAGTATAGTCTCTCACTGAGTAACCACTGTAACAGTCTATTTTAGTCCTAAAAGTCTCCCCTCAAGTGACGGAAGCTTAAAAGTCTCCCCTCAAGCGCCTACGCCTCGTCGGATTGAAGATACAGCTGCTGCGAAGACGCTCCTCGCGCTGGACGCGCCGCCGTTACCTTCTGTGTGAGTGGCCAGGTTATAATTTTGGTTTTCGTATCAGGAGGTGGTTGTCTGTTAATTCTTTAATAAAGCCTTATCGTTTACGTTCCCTCTTTTACTCCCTCGGCCCCTCACTTAGAGTGCGGGCGCGAGGCTTGCTAGGGTGCCTACACACAGGACACTCTACCCACACTTACTCACTCACGCCCTCCGGGGTCACAGGCACTCGTGTTCGCGAGACCACTCTACAAATACTTAGCTATAAGTATTCACCTGCGGTTACCTTGGCTCCCTGAGCGCCGGTGCCTCTCGGAGCCTAGATAACACGACAGTTTGGCGCCCACGTGTTAGGAACCCTCTCTAAATTCAAAAATAACGCTTCTTCTAGCGTAAACCATTTCGGCCCTCCTCATTCGGTCCTCTCCCTCCTTCCCTCTCAAAATTTTAAAACAACTTAACTTAGTAGCCTAAATAATATACTTTGGCCCTCCTCTCTTGGCCCTCTTAGCCCTCTCTACCCTCCAGCTTAAGACCTTACTTGAATTATAGACTTAACAATAATCTTATACTAGCCTAAACTTTACTTTACTACCTTATCATTTTTCTTCTATTTTTACTTTATTAACCTTTCTTTCTCAATTATTTTCCTACTACTTCATTACTAAAAGAAAATGAAGCCAATAAAATACACACTACTTAACAAACCTGAGCTCGAGTACGAAATAAAGCTAAGATTAGGTGACCCAGCTGATACGGTCGTGGCTCTCAAGAGGCAGATTCTTGGGCTCATTGAGTCCAACCCTGAATACGTAGTCGACTCACCAGTCTCCCTCGCACAAGATATAGCGGAAACAAACGCTACCCTAGCTTTTCTAGAACCTAAAATTACTCAAATCACCGAAGGGGTGACTCGGCTTATCCCTAAGGTGGAGACCTATATTAATCATATTTTTCATCGTATAGAACGAATGGACCCGGACACTGACCCCTCTTTAAATGATGACCTTAAAAATTTAAAAAACAAATTCGCGGACCTCGAAAAAATCTTTCTGTCGGCCATACCATCATCCCCTGACCCAGACTCTGAACAGCAAACACAAGACCAGCACACTCAGGCAGAACACAACCAGGAAACACGAGACCAACATACCCAAGAGGAGCACGATCAGGAGCAATACGTTGAGATATTTAGCACACCGCAGTACTCCCACCCACAAATTCCCCCCCCTTTAGGACAACAACTCGATAAAAGCCTGCAGGAATTAAAAAAAATTAACTTTTCCGGGAAAACTTGTCCCCGGTCCTTTATCCAAAATGTGGAGGAATTTCGCGTATCCAGGAGAATAGATCCACAGTCACTTATGAGCAGAATCTTTGACATCTTTACTGACTCAGCTCTACATTGGCTTAGGTTTAAAACAAACATGAACCCTAATTACACATGGAAACAACTCTGTGCCGACCTAATCAACGATTTCGGAGGCCATGACTTTGACTACAAATTTCTAGAATCTATTAGAAACAGAACTCAAGGTCTGTCTGAGCCAATTATCATATAAGTGTCGATAATGTCAGGCATGTTCAATAAGCTTTCTAAACCATTATCAAGCGAAGAGAAGCTAGAAATAATAATGAGGAACATAAGGCCCTGCTACTCTAACTTCATAGCACACATGAACATACTGACACTAGAACAACTCATAACTGCCTGCCAACAGTATGAGAAAGTAATCGACAAAAATAAGAACTTTAAGGAACCACTCCCAGATCCACTCGCTGCAGAATTCAACTACAAACCTCTCGGGCCTCCCACACCATCCTCTAGTAAAACAGGCTATATGCATAGACCTAACCCCAACCAAAACAATCCTAAAGCCTCCTACACACCATCACCATTCAAGCCTTCATACTTAAGGCAAATCAACACGATCAACAGCAGACACAACTCCAACTTATTTTGTGTTCGGTGCCGAATTAACGGACACTCCTTAGTAACATGTACTCAACCCCGCTTTCCAATTTGCTTCAAGTGTGGCCTAAAGGATTTCAAAACCCCGAAATGCCCTAAATGCAGAAGTAACCCCTCCCAAAAAAAACTAGAAAAGCGCGACTTAGATAAGCCAAAATTTGACGCTGAGGATTGGAAGAACTGGTTACAGAATATCCGCTTATTCCACACGTGTTACAGAATTACTTCAATTCTATACGATGAGGAAAAAGACCATGAGCGCCCTTTCCTCCACTTCACTATAAACAACATAGCCTTTTCTGGTCTCCTAGATAGCGGCAGTTCTTTAACAATCCTCGGGAATAACTCCCACCTAAAATTCATAAATCTCGGCTACTCGTTATCTAAGTTGCGGACGATAACAGTATCTTCAGCCAGTGGCCACACAGCAACTTCACTAGGCTTTATTGACTTACCTTTTACATTTAATAATGAAACTCAAATTCTGCGAGCATTCGTGTTACCTAACATTAAGCCCTCTAGGTGTCGACTTCTGGAAGAAGTTTAATCTTATCCCTAAACTGCTTTCTTTAGCTTTCAACTTCAATACAACTTCCTGCAACACAATTACAGAAAATAAAAAAATACACCCTTATGAATGCTTATCCTCTGATCAAAAACTAATAGCTGATGATATAATTAATAGATTTAAGAAAATATCCTTCGAAGAGAAAGGCGAACTAGGCCGCACACACCTTATAACCCATAGAATTGACACTGGCGACACTCTTCCCATCAAACAACGCTGCTATAGGCTCTCACCTGAAAAACAAAAGGCACTTATCAATGAGGTTGATAAGATGCTATCTTGGAAGGTAATCGAAAAATGCGAAAGCCCCTGGCTGTCACCCGTTCTCATCACCCCCAAGAAGAACGGAGAGTGGCGATTTTGCGTAGACAGTAGAAAACTTAATTCCGTAACTAGGCGCGATGCTTACAGCCTTCCATTCATCAACGAAATCCTGGACCACTTAAAAAACGCTAAATTTCTTTCGAGCATAGACATCGCTAAAGCATTCTGGGAAATACCACTCAACGAAGCAGATAGAGATAAAACCGCCTTTTACGTACCAGGCCGAGGCATGTTCAGATTTGTGGTTATGCCTTTCGGGCTAACTAACGCTCCAGCTACACAGCAAAGACTAATGGACATGTTATTCACCCCCGACTTTGACAACAAAGTCTTCTGTTACTTAGACGATATCATCATCATCAGTTCAACATTTGAGGAACACATTTCTTTACTTCTTAAAGTCCTGGAGAAACTAACCTTTGCACGTCTGACCATAAACTTCGAAAAGAGTGTATTTTTCAGGGGTCAACTAAAATACCTCGGATACATAGTTGATGAGCACGGTCTCCGTGCCGACCCCGATAAAATACGCGCTATCTTAGATTTCCCAGTTCCCACTTCGCGCAAAGAAGTTCGAAAGTTCATTGGTACCTGCAGCTGGTTTCGCAGATTTGTTCCAAACTTCAGCACTATCGCTTCACCGATTAATAAATTAACTACTTCCGGCAAAAATGCTCCCAAATTCAACTGGACAAGCGAAGCCAATTCCGCGTTTCTTAAACTAAAGGAACTTCTCGTTACAACACCAATCCTTGCTTGCCCGGACTTTAACAGCCCCTTTTCCGTCCACTGCGACGCATCTAATTTCGGCATAGGGGCCATGCTAACCCAAACCCAAGGCGATAAGGAGGTTGTCATAGCTTACATGAGTAGGGCACTTAACAAACACGAACAGAACTACTCTACCACAGAACGCGAGACTCTAGCAGTCATCACGGCCCTTGAACACTGGAGATGCTACATTGACAACGGCAAACAGTTTACAGTCTACACGGACCACGCGGCTTTAAAATGGTTTCTTAATCTCTCCAACCCATCCGGGAGACTTGCCCGATGGGCTATACTCCTTTCATCATTTAACTTTATATTAAAACACAAGAAAGGTAAGGATAACCTTGTACCTGACTTGCTCTCTCGAACTCCGAAACCTGCCAGCACTCTCACTCACATCGCCCCTATCTCAGGACCTATCCCTGACACAGAGCTCGAGCAGTACAACAGACTCGTCCAGTGCTGCCGTAGCAACCCCGACTCATACCCAAACTACATGATCAGTGATGACAAACTATTTCGCCACATCACTTCACCATTCAGTATACAAGATGACTTCTCATGAAAAGAGGTTCCACCCCCTCCAGATAGAGAAAATCTAATAAGAAACTGCCACGGCTCAGCCTCCGAGCCACACCTAGGTGTCTTCAAAACATTTAAGAAGCTATCTTTAACACATTACTGGCCAGGTATGTTTAAAGACATAACCAAACTTATCTCACATTGTGAACGTTGCCAGGCCTACAAATATTCTAATCACTCCCCTTACGGCCCTATGGGCAAACCAAGAATCTGCTCCAGGCCTTTCCAATGCATATCTCTCGATCTGATAGGCCCTTTACCCATGTCGAGACGTCGCAACCAGCACATCCTCGTCGTCACTTGCTGTTTTACTAAGTACTGCCTTCTTTTTCCACTTAAACGCGCTCTAGCATCAAACATCATAAGTAACCTCGAAAACTTTGTGTTTCTCGTCCACGGCATCCCACAGACCATAATCATGGACAACGGTCCTCAATTCCGGTCTAGGGAGTTCAATAACCTAATAACAAAGTACAAAATACCCTTCCCGTCCTACTCACCTCACTACTGCCCACAAGTAAACCCCACAGAGCGATATAACAGAACCATCATAACAGCACTAGCATCACTAGTAAACGAAGATCACCGCTCTTGGGACATTCATTTACCAATTATTCAGAATGCCATGAATAATTCAGTCAACGCCGTAACGGGATTCACCCCATCTTTCCTAGTGTACGGACGAGAAATCGTCACAATGACATGTGGTTCTCTCTACACACCTACACACAATCTGGACGAAGTAACTCTGCTACCTCGCGACATATACGCGAATAACGTAGGCCTGCTGGCCAACATATTCGATAGGGTCCAGACGTCACTTTACATAGCCCATACTAGGAACGCTGCTCGGTACGACTTGAAACATCCTTTCAAGGAATTTAATGTTGGCGAATTCGTCTGGCGGAAAAACTACGCCCTTAGTAACGCAGGCTCATACTTTTCAGCTAAACTCGCCCCAAGGTATATCAAATGCAGAGTGATACAAAAGATATCGCCACTCGTTTACCTCTTGGAGGACCCAAACGGTGTAAGAGCCAAATGGCACGTTAAAGACTTTAAAGTCTAAACTGAGTTAACCTTTGGCTGACGACCTGGTCTAAAAGACACACTTACGCCGCGGTTACGTCCCACAGACGTAAAAATTTAAATTATTTAAAAAAACGTGAATAAGCGTGCCAACGACTAATAATTTTTTATAGTTGTTAGATAAAGGCCTTAGCTAACGAAATAAGATATAATTAATATTAATTTATGCTTGATATTTAAAAATAATCAACATTTATTTATGATATCGCATAATTGGCTTACTAAATTTAGGTACATAGTTCAGTCCTAATTTTTTTTGAACAATCATATGTTTCCATAAAGTGACTTTTAAAATCCTTACTTCTATAAATATTTATCAAAATAAAACGAAATAAGAACCTCTAACTACAAAAATAAAAAAAATGACAACGTATATATTTGGCACATTTCACTTTCGCACTTTGCAGTCACTGCAGACTTGAAGGTAGCAAGTAAGGCACATTGGTTTCTTGCATTGATGGGAAAAGTACTTTGTTCGCTTTTTCATTTTACTGGGACATATTGCACAAGTCTTTCGAATACCTGGATCAGGATCGGGATTTGTTTTGGAGGTGTAAGCTCAGGCATATCAGTAGGTCCAATAAATAACTCGCTCTATAGTAAGCCGTAATTTGCGTAGGATTCTTTCGTTGTACACGCGTAACTTCATTTCAGGTAGAACCAATTTCCGTGCAAGAGAAAGTAGAAAAGGGCCACGTCTCATATTGATTTTATTGGTGCACTCTTTATACAGCACATAAGAATTGACACCACTCAGATCTATCAATCTGAAGTACGAAACCATAGGCCAACTACGTGTCCTTCGATAGCACGAATAATTAGAGCACTTTTTGTCCACTTCGTCCATGCCACCTTTAGTCTTTTTTATTATAGCCAGTGATCATAGTAACAAGCTTTTAGCTCTAATATTTTTTCGAGTCCTTTTCAGCGGCGCAGAAATCTGAATTTTAATTTTATCTACCGCGGAGAGTTTCAAAAATATAGGTTTGGAACTCGTTATAGTATTTTTAGATGTCGCTTCATTCACCACGGGTGCTCATCGCTCTTTTGAAGCAGTCTTTTGCTTCTTTGTAGCAGTCTTCTTCTTCTTAGTCATTCTGTAAAAAGCGTATACACCGACATCACGTCCAGGAGACACTATGGGTGACGACCTTGTAACGACACACAAACACTGAGGTGACGACTGAGAGACGTATAAAGTTTTGTACATAAACACCGTACTTACGTCTGTGAGACGGCGATGACTCCGATACAGTCTCCTGTGCACTCGTCACTAGCAACGACGTCGACTGCGGCTTCAGAATGGCGGCAGAGGAAGGTAGCGGGAGAGGGGAAGCTCCGCACCGCGTATTTCAGAAAATATTTTTAATACAAAAATATTGACGTCTGTGAGACGTATAGGTCGTCAGTTAAAGGTTAAGGCATTTCACTCTTTTCTTTGTAAATATTTCCTTTTATACCTCATCACCCTCATGGCATCGCTATTTCGGCCAAAGCGAAGCCAACCCTTTAACTTAGGCTCATAAGCCAGTCAAAGCCTTTCGGTTCTACTACAAAATCCCTAGCTGAATTTCTTCGGACTACTTCATTGGGCTCTTAGTCCAGGAACCTGACTCTAAAACCTCCACTACTCTAAAGGGCTCTCTTTATACCCTTTCTCCTAAAAGACTCTTACTAAATGGGTCTATTATAATGTTCCTTACCTGTTGGGTCATCTCTATCCCCACTCGAGCTAAGGTTCATACCTCTTCGTGCGGATTGTGACACGTAAAATAAGCCTACACTACTACACTCTACACGTGCGGCTAGTGACACGCTAAATAAGCCTTAACACTACCATGTGGGTTTTAAGCTGGAGCGGATGACAACTCCTAAAACAAGCCTTGCGTCATTAACTGAGATATACTCAGAGAGCAGCATACCTTGGAGTAGGAGCCATTGAATGTGAGCCCTACCCCAAACTTTGGACGTATGAATGAATGGTGAAGCCTGAAAGTAAATTTATGCTAGGTAAGGTAGCTGCTCATAACCTCAAAATTTTTGTTACAGCAAAAATTTTCTCGGGGTCGCGGGGGAAATGTAGCATTCTGCTACAATTACTACCATTTTTCTAAATATTTCCTGAAATCCATTTTATTTTATCAATTTGTTTGTTTACTTTCTTGATGTTATGTCAACCTCTCAAAGTTGACGGCTGGCTATACATCATAGAGCCGCGTAGCTTTCTACTAAAAAGTTATTATACATTGATCTACCTCTTCGTATTTTCTGACCTCCTGGTACTTGTATCTAAATTTACTACGCCTGGCACTCTCCCTCTCCCTCTCCCTCCGGAGTAAATTTTAAAATTTTAACTTGTTTGCTACATTTAAAATACAAAATTTGTCACGCCAAACGAGGTAAATATTTCCACCAATATATAACACTTGATTATTCTATCGCGCAGCGCAATAAACTATTATGACGGTAGTTATATTATTATTGCCCAGGAAGCATACATAAGTTGCACATTTTATTAATTGATACACAAAACATCTTGTACGAATTCTAGAACCGCACTGATATTTAAAACAGTTTTGTACAACGTTTAAGTTACTCGAATATTTTTTATTGAAAAACTATAAGTGCCTTAGGTACTAGGCAATTTACTGTAGGGACATGTCGTAGTAGGTATATATGTACCCTAGGTTGTAGCATTCTGCTACAATTACTACCATTTTTCTAAATATTTCCTGAAATCCATTTTATTTTATCAATTTGTTTGTTTACTTTCTTGATGTTATGTCAACCTCTCAAAGTTGACGGCTGGCTATACATCATAGAGCCGCGTAGCTTTCTACTAAAAAGTTATTATACATTGATCTACCTCTTCGTATTTTCTGACCTCCTGGTACTTGTATCTAAATTTACTACGCCTGGCACTCTCCCTCTCCCTCTCCCTCCGGAGGAACTGAGGTCCCGAGCCCTCCAGCGTGCCTCGGAGCCATCCTCATAACCACCTCATCATCAAGCTAACATGAGATGCCAACAGATCTCCATGGACAGCGACGACTGGCCACTGACAAGTTCCATGATCTCAAAATGACGGCTGACGAGGTCGACAATCGTCGAAGATTCTAGAACCGAAGAGGATGACGATCGAAATGAAGAGCGCGATCGTCATCGAAGCTTCTGGAAATGAACATGACTATCGAAATGAAGACTGTGACAGTCAGCGTCAGACGAGGGTATAAAAACCACGTCAAGCAGCTAGGGGATCAGTTTGGTCTGGACTCTAAGTTGTGATCTCGAAGACCCCCAGTATAGTCTCTCACTGAGTAACCACTGTAACAGTCTATTTTAGTCCTAAAAGTCTCCCCTCAAGTGACGGAAGCTTAAAAGTCTCCCCTCAAGCGCCTACGCCTCGTCGGATTGAAGATACAGCTGCTGCGAAGACGCTCCTCGCGCTGGACGCGCCGCCGTTACCTTCTGTGTGAGTGGCCAGGTTATAATTTTGGTTTTCGTATCAGGAGGTGGTTGTCTGTTAATTCTTTAATAAAGCCTTATCGTTTACGTTCCCTCTTTTACTCCCTCGGCCCCTCACTTAGAGTGCGGGCGCGAGGCTTGCTAGGGTGCCTACACACAGGACACTCTACCCACACTTACTCACTCACGCCCTCCGGGGTCACAGGCACTCGTGTTCGCGAGACCACTCTACAAATACTTAGCTATAAGTATTCACCTGCGGTTACCTTGGCTCCCTGAGCGCCGGTGCCTCTCGGAGCCTAGATAACACGACAAGGTATATATTTTTCAAAGCTGTTTGTGATAATGGGATTTACTCTTATTTCAAGACAGGTTTTCAATGAGACGCTATCGAGACTGAGATATCTTTGTCAAAAAATTGGGGTGCACATGACATTTTTTTAGGTTAGAATTAGGGAGAAATCGTTAAAGTAATAGGTGCAATGTGCTAAAGTGATGGTTAAGCTAAACCAATTTGGCACAATATGTGACAGCTGCAAGCACATTTTCCGAATAACCCTCAAAAATTTGTCAGATGTGGCGTAAATGACCGTTTTTTGCGGCCGTTTAAGTATGCTCTGCCTACCCCGCAAGGTAATATAGGCGTGATATGTGTATGTATGTATTTACAAGCACATTCGACTCAAGTGGAGCTGAAAAATAAGCGTTGGAATGTTTCCAACCCATGTCGAATAATGTCAATGGTACCCCAATCTTACTTTGACTTACTAAGCAAAGAGAAATTCTCATTCGTAATGTGGTTAAGGCGAAATCTGGCCGAGGTAGCCGCGTTTTCAAGGGGGTGAAGCAGCCGCGCGGGCGGAGCAGGCGCGGGGTGTACCCCCCGCACGGGCAAGTAGCAACGCACCGTAGCAGGCTCCCGCGCACAACAGTATAGGCGTAGGGTAAAATGTGCTAATAATTGAACTATTTGTTTCATTGAAAGGTTGTCTTTTTTAATGTTATATGATATACCTATTCAATGTTTATGTTTTTTAGACATGTAAACCATAGTTAGGTAGGTACAGAATTATTTATAAAGAAATAATGTCTAGGGATCCGTATGATTATTGATTATTCATGTTATATGGGGAAAAATTCAAATAATATACATCAAAATGCAATCAAAATTCATTTAGAAGACAAAAAAATTACATTTAAATTAAGATTTATCTGCTTCATTTACTGACGCCCATAAATAGGGTTCCTTCCGTAGTCTGTTGAAATTATCGAGGCGAGGCATACAAACGAACAGACATAGAAATAAAATTGGCAAAATAATAAGGGATTAAACTAAGGAAATCTATAACAGCCCTAATAAACAGGATCTGACAATCCAGCGCCCACTTTCCTGGTTATATAGCCGGTTTTTCAGAACCTCTCAAAGGCATCCCACGGGCTCGACGAGAATCTACCATTCTCATTTAGGGAGAATATGATTCTATTTTAGTTTACCAAAAGTTGTCATATCTTTGTATATACTGTCTCCATTTCATCAGATTGTTTTCTCCATATAAAACACATCTTATCTTTCCCGTCACACGTAATTGTCCCTGAACTTGGAAAAACCAATTACTATTTTGAATTCACAGTAACTCGATCTTGTTTTTTATAATATTTCAATATTTGCACCTTATTTTGTTTTATAGCATTTTGAATGCCATTTTTGAAACGCAACTGGGCATTTCACTTCCACTGTAGTATATTCACCCACGATTCCGAAAGGCGTAGCACCTATGAAGAGAAATGTTTCATCAACAGTCCACATTCCTTGATTCTCAAATTATCTTAGCTGCTCAAACAAACTGTAGAGAAATCGGTGTAGTCGTCTGTGTCTGCGAAAAGACGCCACATTGATGACTCTATCGATAATTATAAGCCAGCACAAGTCTGGAAATATAAACGCGCGCTTGGTGTTGGGAAGTCGCCAGCTACCCTTAGTGGTGCTGTAGATTTGTCAGCACTCAACCGGCATTTTTCGTCTCCTCCTATCAAACTGACTGATGTCGTCCAAGCAACGACTATCGCTAACATAAACCGTCACCACTTCCACAGTGTTCTTTCTTCTCTTTTAAAGTTGTTGCCGAGGACGATGTTAAGAAACATATATCATCCATTAAATCTACTGCCGTGGGCAATGATGGTCTCTCCTCCCGTATGATCTCCCTTATCCTTACCGAACTCTTGCCAATCCTCACACACATCTTTAATTTCACTCTGGTAACGAGTTCTTTCCCCTCAGCATAAAAACGTGCAATTGTTATACCTCTCCTTAAAGTTTCCAATCCTTCATCGTTCTCCCCAATTTCATCCCACTTCCATACTTCCATTCCTATCTAAGATCCTTAAACACATTGTCCACAAGCAGGCATCTGACTTCAACACATCTAATAGTCTTCGTTCTACGTATCAGTCTGGCTTTCGTGCTGGTCACAGCACTGTGACAGCACTTATCAAAGTCACCAACAATATTCACCACACCATGAAGAATAAGTCTTTGACTATTCTTATTTTCCTTCATTTCAGTAATGCCTTCAACTCAGTTGATCTTGATGTACTTTTCGCTATCCTTCGCTCATAACATCTCTTTTCCGGCAATAACTTGGTTTGATTCATAATTTTGGGGTCGTGATATAAATAGTGCAACTGTGGCTATCAACAATGACCTCAGCAAAATTGCTATATGGGCTGAATTCTTCGGTCTCGTGGTCAACCCAATAAAATCTCAGGCCATGCTAATAGGTAGTTCTTATATGTGTGTGTAGGCAAGTGGACCATCCAATTATCCCAAACGTTATTTATAACGGCACGTCTATAGCTTTCACAAAAACTGCCAAAATCCTAGGTATTTTGCTGGATTCTACTCTCAGTTGGACTGCGCAGGTCAACGCTGTCAGCAGTAAAGTATTTTTCTCTTTTCTTTCGCTTTAATGCCTTCAAAATTTCTTGTCTCTTAAAACTAAGATTACTCTTGCTCAGACACTTCTCCTCCCCCGTTTCAACCACGCTGACACCTGCTACGTAGATGCCGCTGAGGAGTTGTTTAGCAAACTTGAGCGTCTCCAAAACCTCTGCATCAGATTCATTTTCGGTTTACGCAATTACGACCACAGTTTGGCTCACAACTCACATTGAATCGTTAAAATATATTGTACGGAACCCTCCTCACTTATCGAGTCCAACTCGCACTTTACCGGTTTTTATATATCCACACTAATATTACAAATGGGAAAGCCTGCTTGTTTGATTTTCCTTTCTTCTCGTCGCAATGGAGCGGTTTTATGTAAAATTGAACCTCCCATACAAGGTGTACTAGCCGGCCTAGTCAATTTGTATGGGATCCATATGTTCCTTGAGCAAATTTGTTCTTTATTCTCAGACTGGTGTCTGGTAGGCATTCCATGGTTTTCGCTATCGGTCACTAGTTAAATTTCACCCTATACAATAGTAAAGTAAGGTTGTACGGAACCGTCCTCAGCTATCAAGTCTAACTCGCACTTGACAGGTTTTCATCCATCGAAACGTGTTTGTTTGATTGTCCTTCCTTGATGTTGTAATTGTAACGTCACGTTGCGTTGGGTGGATTGTGAGGCTGGAGCATGAACATAGGCAACTTTTTTTTTCTTTGGAGAAATATCTTTTCCTACGGGAAAAACATCACGCCGTGGGTGAGGCTAAGTATAAATAAATTGTTATGTTTACCATACATAAGGTAGTCCTTGCAAGGTACTGCTACCCTAATTCCAAAAAATATATCTTAAATTTTTTTTGTAAATATTATGCCGTGTGATGCCTACTTAGAATTGTATCACCCCATTTCTTTCCCATGGGAGTCGGTAAAGGCGACTAAGGTACTCGAGAGTCTGTACTGCAATCTTAGGCGATGGGCTGACAACCTGTCACTATGGCGATACACAATTTTTGCGCATAACCCTCAAATATTTGTCAGACATGGCGTAAATGTCCGTTTTTTGCGGCCGTTTACGCTCTGCCTACCCCGCAAGGGAATATAGGCGTGAGTGTATGTGTGTGTATGTAAATATTACGCCGCAAACTACCTTATCCTCTGTTTTTTATAGCAAGGCTTGGAAAGCTTCGTTTTTTTTCTTTAACTTGGCATTTGGTTTCCCTGCTCAATAAATGTCGTAATATCTCCGCGGCTGGAAAAAAGTTGTACATGTCTGCTTCCGACGAGGCTCAGTGGCCGACTGAGGGGTGCGGGCGCGGTAGAACCCGACGTGCCCGTGCGCAATCCGAACATACTTTTGTGTTTAAGTGTTCTTTTTTAATGATAATAAGTAGATAATTGAAAAACTAGTTCCATACGTTGATTACACATATAATAAGGAAGAAAATGACATAAAATAAATTTTGAAATATTGGATACCGGTCAAATGGTACAGGTTTTTAGTCTAAGAAACAGGCCAAAAACCGCAAAATTAGAGCTTACTTTGCGATTTTTTTCTATCGAGAAAATTTTTACCAATCGTGTTTTGGGCTCCATAGTATTGTAGCATATATCTTGAAGTAGTCCTGAAAATAATTACGTTTCGTGTTTTTGAGATTTGAAGAAATGGCATAGAAAACTCCGAACACTACTCCGCCTTTGCTCGGCGGATTTCTAAGGCCACCTCACCTTAACACTCGTTTATCAAACTATCTCCTCAAAAATTGGCTTAGTTTTTGAAAAAATACATAATTTGTTATTGACTGAATATTAAAGTGACTACATCACTTAAACCTTTTTGGGACAGCTTCAGGTAAAGTACCTGCTCTTTAAACATTATATATAAACTGTTTTAAAATTTCACGGACAAAATTAAACTAACTCAAAATTAAATACTGAAACGGGGTTCTTACCCTGGGTCGAAATATAGAACAATTCAATAAAAATAAGTGTCCCGGTAAGAACTCCGTTTCAGTATTTCGAGTTATTTTATATAAACACGTAACTTTACTTGCAATCAGGCTGAAAAACAAAGCAACACCAGTGGCAGAAAAAAACATAGCCATCGGTGAAAAAAGAAAACGGGGGCGTCCTACCAAAGCAATACGCATTTTATGAGTGCAATTATATAAAAAACCTGTAGTGAATAGTGTAATCACAAATAAAACATTGTAATAGTAAAGACAATTTTTATCACACTGATTTATTTTTGTTTACGACTGATAAGTACAGAAAACAACATTTTATTAGATTGACTTAGGCCTCCCCCAGGGTACGCCATAGGGCACGTTCTCTCGTTTTAGCCACCCAGTCGCTACCAGCGACTGTCATCAGTCCATCTAGCCGGAGGTCGTCCAACGTTACGCTTGCCGAGGCGTGGTGTCCCGTTTTAGTATTAGATAATAATTTTTTATTATTATCATACATTGTAATTCAATTTGTGTTTGATTTAAATTTATTTAGAATTACATTGTTTAAAAAAATAAAAATGGTTTTTTAATAATAAGAGTATAATTAGTTGTATGTACACTCCTCTCATAATGTTGGAATTATGAACTCGAAAATACCTAGTTGTATAAAGACTTGCTTTGTGCATTCTGCCTATAGAAATTACAGTTTAATAAAAATTACAGAAGCGTAATGTCTTAATGAGAAGGCTCTTACTTCGATAAAGTTGAAAAATGAATCGAAGTTTTTTTTGCCTGAACTCATATCGCCATCGCCATCTTCCGCCGAACCTGTCAGTTGTTGTTGTACGGTAATTGTTCGGTTGTTGTTTAGTTGTTTTATTAGGTTGTTGTTGAGATATTGTTCAGTTGTTGTTCAGATGTTTTTCAGTTTTTGTTCGGATGTTGTTCCAATGTTGTTCAGATGTTGTTCATTTGCTGGCCCGACATCTGAACAATTACTGTAGTATAGCATTTTTAAAACTTCATACTAAGCCATATTACGTTCTCGTATTGAATTTGATCTTGTATCGGGCCTTGCAATCGCCGCTGCGGACGTTTAGGAATGTGTATAACTGAGTTTTTTTTGGAGAGTGTAAATAAAATAGTGTATGCAACTGCATATAACTAGGCATTAGAATGCTCGCGTCAAACTATTATCACACGAGGGGTAGCCAAATAATAAACTACTATTATGCAACTGGCGATAATGGGGGTCATTAGAATGCGAGTGTCTGTTCACAGAGGCGCAGCCGCGTGTGATAATTGTTTGATACGAGCATTCTAACGCCTAAATTTATCTAAACTCTCCGAAAAAAAACTCAGTTATAATCTTTCCAAACGTCTGCACCGGCGATTTCAAGGCCCGATACAAGAATTCAATACGAGATCGTTATATGACCTGATATGATTTTTTTTTAAATTCAAAGTTGTTCAGATGTCGAGTCAGCAACTGAACAACAACTTAACTAAACAACTGAACAACAACTGAACAAAACCAGAACAACATCGTAACAACAACTGAACAACATTTGAACAACATCTTAACAACAACTGAACAACAGTGCTTGCTTGCTTGTCATGTCTTAAATAGTCTTTTTTCTTACGATAAAAGATTGATTTATAGTCGATTGTGGCATGTTTATGTAAGGTATAAATAAGGTATTACGAGGACACATTGATTGTCCTACCTTGTTTGGATTTCGTGTTCCTTCGCGTTTACCTAGGCGCCCTTTAGGTCTTCTAAGTGATCCGCCTTGTAGAACTAATCTAAGGCAATATTCTGCTATATCGAGAATGAGTAGAAAGTATAATATAATACATTAGATTGTACCATTGTTGATGAATTTGATGATACTCTCTTTAGTTTTAAAACTAAAGTCTTACAACAACTTAGTAATATGTCAGATTCCTAATCTCAGTCACTGTTACTAATCTTACATTAACTATATAAAATTATTTTTCTTTCATTGTTACCTATCCATTTTCGTTAATGCTGTGGCACCTTTAGATGAAGTGCATTTATGTCTCTCTCTTATGTTGATCATTGTAACTAATAATGTAACTACAATTGGTTGTCCTAATAAATAAATAAACATCTGAACAACATCTCAACAACAATCTAGTAAATAACCGAACCGTACAACCACAACTGACAGGTGCGCGGAAGATGGCGATATGAGTACAGGCAAAAAAAAAACGATTCATTTCTCAACGTTATCGAAGTAAGAGCCTTCTCATTAAGACATTACGCTTCTGTAATTTCTATGAAACTTTAATTTCTATAGGCAAAATGCATAAAACAGGTCTTTATACCACTGTTTTCGGGATCATAATTCGAACATTATGAGACGAGTGTAGATAAACTAGGTACTATTACGTATTTGCAACAATCATTTCATAAGAGTTCAATTAGAAATATCTTTGTAAACATATTTTTGTGCACACACACTGTTGATGGGAAAAACGATAAGAAATCGATAGATACCATCCTTTTTTAAATAGGTATATGGTTTATGAACATATAATTGTTAAGGTACACTATCCGACCCTCTAACTTTTTGAGTACCAAGACTAAAAGAATAAAACGTTATCAAGAATATCAATAAATCAGTCTCTTTAAAACTTTTTGTTCTTAATTAAGGAAAGAATTCAAATTGTTACAAACACTTACCAAACGGCGCACTCTAAATCTGGAATCATTTAAAACAATTTAATAATGATATATATATCTATATTCTATACAAATAAAACAACAGTAACTCAGTCAAGCCTGTACATTGAATATTTTTAAGGATTTTATTCCTTACGGGGTAGGCAGAGTGTTGGCGGTCGTTATCGCCACGTCTGACAAATATTTGAAGACCATTTCAAAAATATCGTGTACTATCAATATTATTATAGTGACAGGTTGTCAGCCTGCCGCCTAAAATTATAATACACTTGAAACCCTCGAGCCCGTTAGTCGCCCTTTATACACACCCATACACCCATTAGGAATACATGGATTCTATTCAACGCCAGCATGACACAGCAAATACATAAAAGAGTTAAAAATAAGAGTATTGAAAAAACACAAATGATGTACGACACCCACAGGAAAGAAATTTGGTGATGCTGTTCTAAGCCGGCATCACACAACAATTAAAAAAATTATGCTTCCAATTCAGTTTAAGTTACACATCTCAAAACAATAGCTTTTTCATTTTGTCTGTTTGTCTGTCTATCTGTTGTCTTCATTACACGCAAAAAAAATCTACAAAATTTTGTATAAGTTAGCTTACTACTAGGGAAAAATCTCTCATTTCCACAGGCAAATACAGCAACCGGTTCGGCGAAATTCATACAAAAATTTCAATGCATTTAATCATCTTTTATAATTATGGAGTGGGGTATATTAAACAGGTATTGTAAAATAAACGAAGAAACAAAGTCAGACCAATATTTCTCTATCTAGATATTTATGGTACCGTGTGATGCCGGCTTAGAATAGCATCATCCCATCTCTTTCCCGTGGGAGTAGTAAGAGGCGACTGAGGGACTTGAGGGCGTGTATTGCATTTTTAGGCGATGGGCTGACAACCTATCACTATGGCGATACACAATTTTCCGAATGACCCTCAAATATATGTCAGACGTGGCGTAAATGTCCGTTTTGTTGCGGCTGTTTACGCTCTGCCTACCCCGCAAGGGCTAATACGCGTGACATATGTATGTATGTATATTTTCTATTTAATAAATTGGCTATTTTTATACTTTGCTTACACGTTGCCGTAAATTAATTACACAAAATTACCGAGTTAACTAAAGAGGGCATTTATTACTGCGCACGTTTGCTTACGATCAATATGCAAATATTTGTGGAGACTGATGAAAATTATTTTAAAAATTAAAATAAATCAACATCACTTAAACGACCCTAAAACTGGCCACAGACGTAGCCCGAAATGTCGTAGTGTTATTGCCGTTTGATAACAACATTACAACGTGTGTGGCCCAACAAGTATCTACACCTAGCGTACGAAGTCGCGAGCAACAGTTAATAATGTATCCGGTGAAATTTTACTAGTGACTTCTAATCACAAAACGGGCTGAAGAAAAGGCACAAATTTCCCCCAAGGAACATAGGTTAAAAGAAGATATAAATTATGAGTTTCCGTAGTATTCGTAATTTAAATAAGCTGATCGACAATTTTGTATGAAAGGTTCATTGTTTTTTCATATTTCCTTGAGGAAAGTTGTTTTTTTATTATTTGAGTTTTCACTTTCGGTCACTAGTCAAATTTAACCGTATATATTGTTTATTGTATTCGCTTTTTATGAAATCTGCGAAAGATGATTTTCTTGACAATATAACACTTAACATTCTGTAAGTGATAACAACTGTTATTTGTAGCCAAAATATCAACATTATGATCTTTAGGTGTTTTGATTACTTTTCGCATACTCTTAAATTGATTAGAGTGATAGTCTTTGACAGATGCTTCATTCAAGTACATCAGAAATCTATCTATGAAGAGATCCAGATTCTGATATAAATTTAAATGGGGACTTTTCTATCTGACAGTTCTCGACGTTTTTATAAAATTATATTCATATGGCGTTAACAAATACATTTCACCTGTTAACTCACATTTCCTTGGAAATACACTTTTTTAGTCTAGTTCAGCGCCATCTATGTACGCCGTGAAGATTGGGCAAAAATTTTCCCATCCATTCAGCTGATAAGATAGTTAAGAAGAAGATATAGGTTGCAAAACAGTATTGAATATTGTAGCTATACGTTCAAAACTATTTAGAAACTGTGAAGGTTTATAAGAACAATGAAGTGTATAGTTTATATGTTAATTGTTTTAGTATTTAGCTTGATAGAGGGCAGAAGTTTAGAAAAACATGACTATTGTGATAGATTATTACCCAACGAGCTTATTGAAGAAATTGCTGGGTATCAAGACATTGTTAATGACATTAAAAAGTTTGTGACCGCGGGAGAGTTTAAAGGCAGAACTTATGATGAGTAAGTAATGAGGACAAGTTTACATTATCAATATTTTTTTTGGCATTTAAAATGGTTTTCTAAACACATCCAATTGATAGGTACTACTCAAATACCTATTAACTTATATATCATGTTTGTTTGAATTCCAAACCCCACCCTTAAATACAAGTTTATTTTTTTTAAAGTTACTAATTTGTTTCATTTAAAATTTTTGAAATGATTGTTTGACACTCTTCAAAAATATTATGAAAAGACAATTTCGTTAGTATTAATATTTAATTATAGTTGGGTTAATCATAACTTGGGACATTACTAATTATCTTTTTAAAATTGAAGAAGAAACAATACCGAACATTACAGTAAAACTATTTTAAACGGTGTTTACTCGTATTTAGACTTTTATATATCTTACGTTGAGAGCTCTTCACAGAGTTCGTGGTCACAGATGACTAAGGTGTTAGGAGTCATTATTTCGATTTAAATTATTTTTGTTCTACCGCCATCTATTTCTTAATTGCCTACCGTAACGTCCAGGTTCTACGCAGAATGCTGATACCGTATCTTGTGTAGAAGGACTAGAAGGTCTTGCAGTATGTTGGATCTGGTTTAAGACATAGATGCAGACAACAGAAATAAATCAAATTCTAAATAATGTCGTCTAACACCTAAGTCATTCGCGACCACGAGCACTGTACTGAGCTTGAAAAGTAAGAATTGTGAAATAAAATTATTAAAACACAATTTAAAATTGTTTTATTGTGCTGAGATACATAGTTGTGCACACTCAAGAAAATATTAAGAGCCAACATAATTGATAGTCAAACGATCATACTTGTAACTTAAATTCAACTGTCATTCTATAAAGTTGAAAGCCGAACATTGAAAACAAAAGTACAACAAATTTTTCGTTATTTTAACACTTTCAGGTTGGCGAAGTTTGTAGATAAATTTGGTGGAAGACCATCGGGTTCAGAGGTTCTAGAACAGTCTATCGATTATATGATTCAGCGCACAATCGAAGAACATGTTAATGATATATCTACAGAAGCAGTAACGGTAACTTCTATACGCGCTATTAAATCAATACACATTTTATTTCATATATAATACCTAATACATATGACTTAACTTTGAGTCTCTGGATCTTATATCCGTACCTAATAATTTAATTTTATTTGTCATATTTGTATGATGATTCATAATGATGGTTGTTAACATCCACAGGTACCTCACTGGGAACGAGGTGAAGAAAGAATAACTATGTTAGAACCGAGGAAAAAAAACATCGCTTTATTTGGTTTGGGTAATAGTGTAAGTACACCTCCAGAAGGCATAACTGCTGAAGTAGTAGTCATCTCTAATTTTCATATTTTGATGAAAAAGCCAAATGAAGAAATCGAAGGAAAAATTGTTTTGTTTGATCCGAAATTCACCACTTATTCAGAAACAAATGTTTATAGAAGAGAAGGTGCAACTGAAGCTTCGAAAAAAGGAGCCGCTGCTTGTTTAATACGATCAGTCACACCATTTTCAATCTATTCTCCACACGCAGGAGTACAATCATACGGAAAAAACGTAACTCAAATTCCTGTCGCTGCTATCACCCTTGAAGACGCTGATTTGATACGCCGGATTTCTGACAGGGGAGTCAAAGTGGTTTTAAATGTAGAAATGTTTTCTTCATTTGATATCAAAACATCAAGAAACACTCTCATTGATTTAAAAGGAAGTGAAATTCCAGAAAAACTAGTAATTGTATCAGGGCATATAGATAGCTGGGATGTTGGGGAAGGTGCTATGGATGATGGAGATGGTATGATTGTAAGCTGGGCCGTTCCTATTGTTTTAAACCGTCTCAACTTGCAACCAAAAAGAACTATTCGATGTATTTTATGGACTGCAGAAGAAATGGAATTGATAGGTGCTTACGCGTATGAAGAAAAACACAGACATGAAATCGATAACATTAACTTTATAATGGAATCTGATGAAGGCACAGGTGTACCACTTGGTTTATACGTATCTGGAACAGAAGAAGCAAGGTGCATTATAGCTGAAGTTTTAAAACTCTTTGCATCTATGAACTCGTCTACACTGATTGAACAAAACCCTACTGGTACTGATGTATCAGTTATAATAGAAAAAGGTATTCCTGGAGCGTCACTTTATAATAATTGGGAGAAATATTACTGGTTCCATCACACCGCTGGCGATGCAATGAATATTGAAGACCCCGATACTTTAGATTTAATAACCGCCTTTTGGACGGCTGTCGCATATGTTATTGCTGACATATCTGCAAATATCCCGCGATAACTTAAGCTGAAAGATATTTTACCAGATTATTAAGTAAAAATGTTTGTTATTTTTTGTGTAAATAAAACGTTTGTGTTTTCAACAAATAAAACAATTATTTAATGTAATAATAAGAATTGAACATTAGGTATTTAGTGCTTTTTTAAAACTAGTTACAATCTCATTTCTAAGTATTAAACAGATCGTACCAATTTAAAATCTTTGAAATCAAATGCTGAAATATACACAATACTCGTATCTCGTGTCGTCGTTGAGAAAACTCGCCGACAAGAGCAATGCTCTTAAATATGAGAAAAAGACTCGTATTTATGAAATGTAAATATGTTGTATCAAATATTTTACTCTTATTACGACAGATTCTTTTAATTTCTTATAAAATGTTTAAGTTTTTGTTTTATCATTTTTACGCCCTCGTAAGGAACAGAATACCGAAAAGTTAGCAGGCACTATCAGGACTATCAAACTTTTGAACTTTTTATATGGGGTCTAGCGAAGAAAAATAAATTCTCCTTCTGTACAAAATGCCTGAGCAGCTGACGTACTTTCTATGGAAACTCGAAAATAAATTCTCATCATTAGCTTCACAGTTGTTGAGTTTCGTGGTCTGATCATTTTATTTTATTTAAGTAGGCATAATTACAGAAATCGGACTGGTAGCTTTTTACAATGTAAGTACATTTAAAATATTATTAAGAGACTGAGTTCCAGTTACAATTATACACCGCATTGAACTTATGAATATTCCTAGTAAGTAGTAATTTAATACAAAATACAATAATAAGTAAGTACATGCACTGAGTTAAGTTTTAAAGCGACCTTTTAAAATGTGGCAGACTGTAGTTATAGATGTCCTTGTCAGAGCAGACATCATGATAAAATCTGCACATTCTAAACAGTGGATTGTTATATCACATTGTTGTTAGAAAGAGGTATGCTAAAAAGTTTTGGAATACGAACAGAGCGTGTTGGTATCTTCAGTTGAACGTGTTCTACAAGATGAGTATCTATTGATCCATTTTCAATTTTATGCAAGGTACACAAGTCACCTACGTCTTTCTACGGTCCTCCAAAGATAGTAAATTAAAATTACGTATTCGATCTTCGTAATTCATGTGATTTGCGCGTTAATCCCAAAGATACACAAATCTTTCTCTGGATGGACTCAATTCGGTCCCTGTGATTCTCATAAATAGGTGACCATACAGGTGAACAATACTCTGGGGTACTGCGTACTAGTGAACAATATAATGTTGTCCATGAAACAATTTTTGTAAAACAAATATCTTCAAAATGTTCATGCCTGCAAAGTTTTGGGTACACCGTACTTGACACCCGATATATATAAAAATTGCAAACTGCAAGTCGGACTCGTCCATGGAGGGTTCCATACCATGATATCATGGCCTTCCGTATAATAACCCCACTTGAACTAGGTACTAGCCTCAATTTAGAAATGCTATCTTGTTCGGCTCCCTTAAAAAAAAACAAATTATAATTTTTTTTCTAAATTAGTACTTCAAAACGAAGCCAAATTTCCAAATAAGATTACTGTCCCCTTTTACTAGAAGTTTAAATATCTTATTATTTCTTAGTTCCAAAAAGTACTGACACTATGGCATCCAAAGCAACCACAGATGAACACATTCATTCAAACTCATATTTTGAGTGTCATTCAGAAAAACGTAATCGCCATTATAACAGGTTGTCAGCCTATCTTCTAAAATTGCAAAACACATGTAAACCGGAGTCCCTAATAGGAGAACAGGTGACTAATCACCTTTTACGATACCTACAGGAAAGAAATAGGGCGTTGCTATGTAGTTTTGTTACTTACGCTGGTAATCCAGATACCTTGCACAAAAACTGTAAAGGCTTTACCTACTAGAAAAAAGTAAGACAAATGTTTAATATTAAACTACATACCTACAACCTACAACCTAAGATACGAGTTTAAAATTATCTATCATTTTTGTGGTAAATTCCTAAGGTAGAAAGCAAAAAAAAATATTTAACATTAACTCGCTGATCAGTAGGGACCGGATTATATGCAACATAAAAAGGCTGAAACATGCATGAAAAATGCTTGAAATATGCACGAAACCTGGCAAATTAAGTAAGATTAAATTAACATTTTTCTCCCAAACTGAAGAATATTTCCTCCGTATGAATATGATCCAGGGTAGTCAGACATCCACGGAGACACCGTTTTTACGGGACGAAAATATTGAAAATATGTAAATAATATGCATTATAACTATATAATATTTGCGGTGAAAAGAGCACAAAATGCAAATGCATATAATCTGTTCTCTGCTGATCAGGCTCCGAAAGCACCTGTTGTTTAGCAATCTGAGCGATAATGAGATGGGTGTCTTGATGTCTCGTTTTCACAGACCATTGGAGCAGACAATGGCATGTCAGTTGATGAAATTGGCTCCAGAAATAATCAACTCTCATTGAGTAGACCACTCTGGTGAGTCTTGAAAATATTGTAGAAAGTTTTTTTATTTTTATATCATTAATAAATTTAAGGTCTGCCACCACTTACGTAACAATTTAACTTAAGTACCAGTTATTTAAGAGATTATGACATAAAGACCATTTGCGCGAAATTGAAACTGGAATTGTACTTTATTCAATGTAGGATTGATTATCACTTATATTTTGTAGCGAAAAATCGTAGTTCTAATTTTTTTATATAAAGCATTTGTCTGCCATTTCACCTGATGTTAAGTGACGATGCAGACGATGTTGGAACATGCTCACCCTCACCTAGATAATACCTATTCACTCTCGCCTTGAAAAGGCCTAGGTAGGTTGTAACATTCCGGAAACAGAACATGTCATTAATATTGAAACAGTCTGAAATTCTGCGACTCAACTCTGTAACTCAACAATAAAAATAAAGAAGATAAGACAGATATAAAAAATAGTAAATAAAATTGATTTATATCATGTTTTGAATATTGTTTACAGGTAAAACATTGTGTTTGCTATCTAACCACCTCTTGAAGTAATGCCAAGTAGGTAGTTAAGAGAATGTAACCAAACATGACATAGACAAACAAAATAATACCCTACGACAGATAAAGACAGAAGATAATCGTTGTCACTAAGTCTTACTAAGATAGTTTACAATCTTTAATACCTACATGGCCGAACAGTAGTACTCTTTAATGGTCTGTACTGACAGTAAGTGAAGATTTAAGCATAGTTTTTTTTTTTTTTTATATCTGTATTATATTTTTATTAATTTGTATCATTGTATTGTATTTAAGTTGTAATTAATGTAAGTATGGGTCTTTTACTGCCTGAAATAAAGAATTATTATTATTATAGTAGGATACACAGTTTAGTCAGAATTTTAACATAGGCTAGCTGAAGTAGTTGCAATAATAACGCGCTGTCTGCGCCTTGTTCAAGGGACCTAAACAATCATTAAAGGGGCGACACACCTCCCTTATCTGGCATGAACCTCACTAAATACTCCGCCCTGTTTCAAGCAATGTGATCTGGATTACAATGTGCCTTTGTTTCAGCTTACAGTTTTCATTATTCAAGCTGAAAAAGGAAATCCGTGCCTAAAATTTTCTTGTATTTTTTTCTTTTGGTTTCACTGGTAAAAATACTGTCTTTCTTTATTTCACCACAGAGGCAAGTTAATTTTGATTATTGTGATCGCACAATAGTAAAAAAAAGTAAGTGTAGTACCTATAGATAATGAGTTTGAGTTAATGTAAGTCAGAGTTTTTATATGTATTTTTATGAATATGATGTATTATTATTAAATGAAATTAATTAATGTGTCCAACTGATGTAAACATGCAATTAGAGAACGATTATACAGAAACTTAATCTGTTTTGTTTCAGTTTCAAAAGGAAAAAGTTTTATATTCTATACATTAATTACCAGCTTAAATAACGGTTTTCTTTTTCTTCTAATATTTACAATAACACGTTTTTTGCGTCAAATTATAGGACATGACATAACTAAAATATCTCCTAACCATTTAAACCTATTTGACGGAAAGTGACAGCATTGTCTTCTTAACAGTTGCCAATACAATATTTTATTCTAAATTCTGTAGAATTTAAATCAAGAAAGTATACATAGAAGTTTTAAATCAACTTTTTCCATCACCTACACTTTTATTTTTATTCAATGGACTGAGTAGGTTTGTAGATAGGTACTACTGTAACTAAACTAGTATACAACATATTGAAGTTGAAGTAAACAAGCGCTGGAGTGTTACTGTTGTCCTGTAAGGAGTAGCAATAACAGGAGTTTCTTGTGCAGCACTAACGCCGGCTGTCATTTATGTGCTATCAAACACATCAAGGTGTGCTCTTGTGTTTGATGAATGTGCCGCTGCTCCCAGACTCAGATATTTGTATTTTTGCATACAACAACGCCTGAAAGTGTTTCATTCACTTAATCAACGAACATCTTCAAATGAACATAAAATTTTATTGCGGAACCATAGATAAGAACAGTAGTTATACGTTATTTATATAATACTCAACATGATAAATATAACGCCTTTGTAAAACGAGGCAACCTAGCTGCAAGATCACTTTATAAATGAAGAATTCACTTTTTGTTCATAAATCTCGTTTTATAACCTAAAATATGAATAATCTTTTAATTTATGAAAAGTTTTACAGTCTTATCGCCACAGTGCACCGATATATTTTAAATTAAATGAAAATACTTTTTGAGTAGTATGCCCTAGTATTTTGAATACTTGCATTATTATCCTGTTGTTTATCATTATTTAGAAATTTTGTTTACTGGTAGGTAGGTGATGTAATTGTATTGACAATCCAATATCTTACAGGCTAATATTACGAGTTTCTCGACATTCGTTTGGTATAAATGCATAAGCCATTAGTGAAGACAGTCCAATGCCAATACAATCGTTCAATCTCATTGGATTGTCCCATTAGGATATGTTATACCTACTTATAAGATAAAAAAACATAAAACTAAAGCAAACGAGCCATAATAAATTACCCAAAGTTTGCTTTGTCCCCTATTATAGGTACAAAGTCGTTGAAACTAATCTGGGTAGACGCTTTTTGAGTTGTCGGTGAAGATAAGTTACATTACAATACGATTTGACATTGATTTATTTTTTTCTAACACGCGTCAAGTTTTTTATCAGCATGTAAAATATTTATAAAACATTTATATCGAAACTTAGCTAGTAGAGTTTTGGACTTACCTACACTATTACATTGAGCGCTCGTTCAGCTTTGTAATTATAATCTCATCTGTGACTCAGTTGGTCATCATAATTTCATAACTTACTCACCTAGTGTCTAAAACAAGATTAATAACCAACTCTAACCAAAGCTAGCTAATGCAAAATGTTAATAAGTTATAGCACCCGTGTTTTTAAATCCAATCAAAAGTTTTGCTCTTCTATGTCAAGATAATAAATATAAGTAGGTAGCTATCGTAAATTATTGAATCGAGCGCCTGATAGAATTTACGAACAGTCATTTGAGTGCTTGTTACAAAGTTAGATAACTTCATCCATTATTATAGGCTCCATCCAGCGGGCTATGATAGAGACCACTGAATAGGACCCTTCAAATTTCACGTCGTACCCGCCTTACGTACCTTACTTGGCTACTTATTATCTTCAATAGGTACTTGGGTTTTGCAATTACAATTTGTGCAATTGAAAGCACATGATAATGATATACCTACCTACATTTACTACAACTTTGGACTCCTTTTCGTGGCGTGGACTCTAAAGACTGGATTCAAAATGTGTATTTGTGTCCAGTTGTAGATTTGTTGTCACATTTTGTATGAAATATGATAATATGACCGGGAAATCTTTAATGTCATATGAAACCCGTATAATTTGACAGACATTAAATTGCTTGCAGTACACCTTACAAATTCCCAATTTAATGGCTAGAGCCATAGAATTTGATGATCTTTCTTTATTAATAAGCGTCACAAGCATAAGTTTGTTTACAATTTACTACTTTTAAAATTTTGTTTGTAAACACTGCATCTGGCGGCGACAGTTATAAATTGTTTAATTTTCTGGTTTAACTAACAGCAAAAATTTGTTTCAAGTTAAAGTGTATACAAATAATTCATCTGCTTACTTGTTGACCTCACATTATATAAACTTGCTATACCCGGGTAGGTATAAGACCAAATTTAATAAGATTACCAACAAACCAACCATTATATCAACAATTAATAATTATTTCCCACTAAAAGTATACTGATTCTGAAATATTTTTTTCTTTCCTCTGCAGGAGTAGTAGAGAAATAAGCAAACTCATATTTGTTCTTACAGCATACATACACATACATATATCACGCGTATAGTCCCTTGCGGGGTAGGCAGAGCATAAATGGCCGTGAAAAACGGTAATTTCCGCAACGTCTGACAAAAGTTCGAGGGTCAATCAGATAACTGTGTATCACTATAGTGACAGGTTGTCAGCCCATCGCCTAAAATTGCAATACACACCCTCAAGTCCTTGAGTTGCTTCTTACGACACCCACGGGCAAGAAATGGGGTGATGCTATTCTAAGCCAGCATCACACGGGCTACAGCAAATGTTGAGAATATTTAGATAAAAAAGGAAGAATTTCGAATTTATGTAAAAATAGCAGCACATCATTCTTAGTAACTTAATTTACTGTATAAAACCAGTATAAGTTGATTCCTTACACAGGTAAGTTGATGTTCTGCTGAAAGTACGGTTTTGACTTGAAATTTAAGTTTTACGAGTCTTAAAATAAATGATGATAACTAGCCATATAATATTATCGTATTTGGTCATTTATGACTCGTAAAGTCCGAAAGCTTACGTCTATGATTTACACTTCTTGTTGTGATTTCTTTATTGAACTCCACGGTATTTTAGTTAATAAAACACTTTTTTATACAAGTTCCACTATTGTTTTAAAATATTAAAAATATTTGTATTTTCATTCATGAAAAGCTTTTCAAAATGGCGGTCACGTACCGGAAAGCGCAGCCTACGTGGACAGACTATAATTGAGTTTAGAGGAAATAATTTAAAGTATTGTTGAAAATGCTATTAAGACGATATTGATTTTAAAATATCTCATATCGCATCAGTTCTAAAATCATACATATGGGGTAGGCAGAGTGTTAGTAGCCGTAAAAGACGGATATTTACGCCACATCTAACAACTCTTGAAAGGTCATTCAGTAACTGTGTTTCACCATACCTAGTGGCAGATTGTTAGCAAATGCCTAAAATTTCAATACACCCAAACCCTTGAATCGCGCCGCCGCCAATACTTTCTTACTTACCCACGGTCAATAAATGGGGTGATGGTCTATCTTTTTCGTGTGGGGCACCGAGTCGTCCAACGACCCGATGAACCCTGGGGTGATGGTGATGCTATTTTAAGCCGGTATAAGAACGGTTCTTCGATATATTGCCGTGTGATGCCGGTTGCCGTGTGATGCCGGCTTAGAATAGCATCACCCCATTTCTTCCCCGAGGGAGTCGTAAGAGGCGACTAAGGGACTTGAGGGTGTGTATTGCAATTCTAGGCGATAGGCTGACGACCTGTCACTATGGCGATACACAATTTTCCTAATGACCCTCAAATAATTGTCAGACGTGGCGTAAATGTCCGTTTTTGCGGCCGTTTGCGCTCTGCCTACCCCGCAAGGGATTATAGGCGTGATATGTGTGTGTGTGTGTCTTCGATATATAGGTACATCATACATATACTAAAGCTAGGTTCCAAAGTCTGTACATAGAAGACATTTAAAAAAAAACAATGTTTTGGGCTGCTTCAAACTGATAAAACAATTGTAATGTCTGTTAATCTGTCTGTGTAGGTAGATATTTATTTGTTTGTATAATGAAGCATCAAGCGTCAAGTTTGCCGTGTGATGCCGGCTTAGAATAACATCACCCCATTTTTTGTAAGAGGCGACTAAGGGACTCGAGGTTGTGTATTGCAATTTTAGGCGACGGGCTGACAACCTGTCACTATAGTGATACACAGTTATCTGATTGACCCTCAAACTTTTGTCAGACGTGGTGTTAATATCCGTTGAACGGCCGTTAACGCTCTGCCTATTTCGTAAGGGATATAGGCGTGATTTATGTATATATGTATGTATGTAAGCGTCAAATAAACATCAATGTATTGGAGTAGGTACCTGATGTAGACCACCAGGAGCCCAGATTAACTATAATGAGATACGAAAGTGTCTCCAAAGAAAGTTGTTCTGCACGATGGGTCGCTTTTGCTGGCATATATATCTCGAGGATTTAGAGTACAGGACGTACTATGACCCTATGTAAGGAAATGGCTCTGTAGCATAAGTTGTTCAGTCTGGTTGACCGCTTCTGCTGGCATATAATATAATTACTTTGCTTATTTATAGAAATGTCTATTTTTTATAATATAATTACTTTGCTTATTTATAGAAATGTCTATTTTTTCTATACAATGGGTCGAGGAACAATCAAGTGATCTGTGGATTAAGTAATGCTGCTTTAGTAACAAGAACAACTTATTAGCGTAGTGGAAATTGTTATTTAACGTAAATTAAAGGACTCTGGTTTGGGATGTTACGTGGAAAGAGATTTTAATCAGTTACATTACAGCGAAATTAAGTTCTCGGGTACCTAAACTAAGAAGTATTCATATAAAACTAAGTTAAAAGTTTAAAAAAAATATACTATACGTAATGGCAAAATTTCAACGAAGCACTGAAGAACTCTGACACTAGGGTTCATCGTGTCATTGGACGACTCGGTGTCCCACACGAAAAGAGAGAGAACGAGGTACTTTTCTCAGCAGCTACTATATTGACATGTATAAACTACAACCACTAAAATTATAGGCGTGATATGTGTATGTATGTAAAATATTGTTATATAAAATATTGGTGTAAATTACAACCACAAAAACTGACGGCTGATGTGGCGTAGTTGTAGTGCGACTGGCGATGCAAAGGTTTCGGGTTCGATCCTCGAAGGGGCACACACAAAGTTGATATTCTACTCTTTGTGAACTTGTTCCCAGTTTGGTTATGACATTGCAGGCTGAACCACCTGGTGCCTATATTATGAAACTACAGGCTACAAGTCTACAGGTGAAATTCTTAGTACATTGCGTAGCCGGTTCATATTCCTGGTATCACAATGGTTAACTGACTACGCAATGAACATCGAATTTCACCTGTAAAATTGTAGCCTGTACTTTGATAATATCGGGTACGGATTGTCCGAAAGAAAGATGGTTCCGTGCTTCGGAGGGCACGTTAAGCCGTTGGTCCCGGTTGCTGTCTATGATTACTTAGATGGCGGTTGTTACACAACCATGTCAGGGGCCTACTAGTAGTAGCAGGCAGAAGATAACTCTGACACCAGGGTTCATCGGGTCGTTTGTCGACTTGGTGTCCCATACGGAAAGAAGAAGTTTCACCTGTGAGGCTTGCAGATAGTGAATGTTGAGTGAAATTTTCCTAACAATATGTTGGTAGTTTAACTAGAGGCAATAATATCGGCTTACGATGTAACGAGTAACATTAGCCGAACTCGGGAGAGCAGCGTTTATTTCGGGTTATGAATGGACACGTGTATTTGTATTGTTAGGGACCCATTTATCATCAGCAAATGTGTTTATTTTTATTAATTTCAAATACAGTATTCATAAACTTATACATAGCCCCAAAAAAACACTTTTCATGATATTTAATTTTACAAGCTACTTAACAACTTCTTTTTAAGTTTGGATGCAAAAGTATTTTGGTAAGTTTCTTGTCTTATATCTGTAGGAAAAGAATTAAGTTAGTAAGGGAAATGCTTATCTAGCGTTCTGTCACAAAAGTAAACAAAAGTTTACTGCTGGACATAGCCTCCCCTTATTAAGGGATATATGTCATAGTCACCATGCGGGGCAGGTAGGTTGGTGAGCGCATATGGTGCTATGGTAAACTTATTTGTTGAGGTTATAAAAAAACAGATTAAAATAATTCAGATAAATTTCCCTTTTCACGTTTCATCGACCGTCATCCTTATTCCATGGGATGAAGTTTTTACTGGCAAGTTCAATAATGAAAATAAAATCATAAGAAGAAATTGTTAAATATAATTATTAGATGACGACGCCTCTTCCATCTGATCTACCGCAGCTCGTTCCTTGCCCGCCAATTTTCCAAGTGTGTTTAATGCCAATAACGCGTGGCACGGCTCCATCTACTGCGTTAGTTTTGCAACTAATACCCGGCGACTAAATTATATCTTTACCGATTGAATGTGGTTGATGCGATGAAAACCCACGATAAATTTAATGATAAAATGTTGAAACACTTCCTGTGTTGAGTATTCAATTTTTGAAAACTTGCAAAGTTTTTCCAGCCCAGACCTGAAAAAAAAGTTGCAATTTGTCAAAAATTTTATCCCTAACACGGGAAGTGTTTTAAATTTTGGTATTCTTTAATTATAAGATATCGATTCGATGTTAAAAGAATTTTTGGTCTTCATTATTTTTATTGACATTCAACCTTTGTTTATGAAATTTGGTACACTTACTAAGCCTTCTGGGAGCTTATACACCGTCACTCTAGTGTGCTTATTTTAAAATAGATTTAAAGTTATGAAGGGGTGAAAAATGGCTCCAAAAGTTTCGTGTGATATTACACCCAGCACACAGTGTGGCCCGCGAGTTCATTGCTTTAATTTTGGATTGACTCGCTGCGCCGCCTGTCTTGATCTTTCCCAACATCTGTATTTATTCATCAGTTACTCAACTTGAATAATTTTCCTTAAATTCCAGATTAAGAATTCAGATAAGTCAATAGGTTTAGGGAAATTATTAATTTTATTATGCAACAAGTAAAAGTTCAAGATGCCGCCGCCGCCGCCGTCTAATCAAAATTTTACAGTGCTTAAAAACGTAACAGGCAACAATCTATCCAGTCCATAGATAATAAATATCAATGTTTTAGAACGTTGGTACGGAAAATTTACGAATTTTTGGATTAGGCGAATCCCTCCATATAATTGACAGATTATCAGAGAAGACATGACAAGACATGTCAACAAAGACGGTTCAGACGAACCATATTCAGAATGTAAAATATTATTCCGTGGAGAAAGTTTTCAGTTTCATGGACTACACCATAACATTTTAATCTGATGTGCTTAAGTATTTCAAAATGAAAATTCTTTCGTACTCTAGTTAGGGCCATAACTATGCAATTTTTTTTGTTTTTATTTTTGATATCGGACTTTTGAAAGAAAGCAAATCTGACGCGCCCGACGATAATTTTTTTGCACTTCCACCATGCAAACGATCAGATAAATACATTATTAAAAATACGTGGAAAATGGTTGCTATCAAAATCTGACGCACTCGAGCATGTCCATGCAACCCCCTTTTTTACATTTCGAAAATTTATGGCCGCTCCCCCCACCGATGAAAGGTAAACTTCGGATATCATTGTCTTGTTTTCACTAAGGTTTTCAACCTTATTGCTCTCAATGACGCTCAAACGACTACACATTTAGTATCGTGGGCTCCAAGAGCCAACTTTCAAGTGTAAGTTACTGTGGGCGTCGTAACTTTTCGCCAATATCTAATCTGTTATGTAGGTACTTGACAAAGTTCCATTCCAGTGCTATATAATATTCATCTTCGCGTCGAAGATGGCGGGGATGTTGTGAAATTTGTACAGAGATTTAAACTTTCCCTCGCATAGTTGGGAACCTTGTTATGTTAACGACTTTGTTGTACTAGACTATTAAAGTGAACGCGCTCTTCCTGCTCCGACATTTGAAGAAATTGTTTTGCAGCTACTGTAACTGATAGAAATATCAAATTACTAACTATTCACAGACTAAACTTTGATTTAGTGTAGGGTACACCAGAATTAGACCAAACTTGTTCTTTCTTTACTGTTTAGGTAATCGTGTCTACTCCCTTATCCTAGTAGATATCCACAATGTGAGTTTATTCTTGGCAACAAAAGTTTAAACTAATTTGCTAGTTTATATACACTTTCAGAGAACTTGCAAAAAAAGATAATCAAATGTTTTAAATATTAGTAGAAGGCGGTAGAAAAACTCTGACACCAGGGTTCATCATGTCGTTAGATGACTCAGTATCCCACACGAAAAGAGAACAAAGAGCAAACTCCGAAGCCTACGACCAAAATAGTTTTTCAACATTTTTAACTAGAAAATTAGTTTAATGAGCAAATATATTTTAATGACCTGTTATTTGTCTATGTTATCTGAACTGATTGGCCCTATACTAGTTAAACTTAAGTGAGACATAACTATAACTTGTTGCACAAAACGGTACGAACTCGTTTGAGGAAGGACCAACGACTGGTCCGAATACGTCGCGATAACGCGCAACAAAAATAATAGTGAGTTCGATCCGTTCTGTCTTACAAGTGATCGGCCCTAATCGGATGAAATATGCAAATACAATACGTAGTCATCTGTTTTGTATTAAAATATCTTTGGAAAACATTTCTGTTCTCTCTGTGGCACACTGGTAGTAAAAGACCTATCAAATTCAACCCTTCAGTCGTAGAGGCAACTTCACCGCTGAATTTGCAACAATCATCAGCGCCGTACCTCCTAAAAACATCTGTAGCCGTTTGTACAGTCAGTCGTAGCATATTTACAGGCAGGCGTCCGTCCTCCCTTCAGTACACACGCGACCACCGCGGCGAGCGGACGTGGTCCTATCGCATGTCGCCGCGCGACGCCTGTACACGTAAACGTTACAAAGTACGTCGACACGCATATGTGAAAAACGGACTAGAAACTCATTAGCATGCTATGTGATTGGAGTTTGGGCAATCTTCACAAAGGTACACAAAACATCTTGTTTGGGATGCTAAACGTTGAAGTTTTATGTTGAGCTTTTATGTGTTCGATGACTGTCTTGTGGTGTTGTTTTCAATGTGACCGCTTTATAGTATAGAAATTCCTGTATTTTCTACAATATTTATGAAACCGTACGTTATTTTTTAAACGTACTGTTATCAAACGACTTATTTTTCGAGCTAGGATTTCCTAAATTAAATATTATAATTGTATTGTAATGGTTCTAATACCTCCCTGTTTTGTATGCATTTTCTAAATACTTGGCTGTATAATAAAACTATATATATAGTTTGATAACACACTTGCCATTACCGGCTGCTAAACCACCATCCGATTTCTGTCCCTGGGTGTCGTAAAAGGGATAAAACCAGGAAAAACCAGGTAGCAGCGTTCCCTATGAACACTACACCTTGCACTGCACCCCTCAATCCGCCTGCCAAGCGTGGTGACCATAGCAAATACCCCCATTTGAGGAGGTCCATATCCTGCAGCAAATTATCGAGGCTGTTGAAATCGAAGTTGATTATACAACCTACAAACTCATTTCCACACACAATATATATTTAAAATCACTCTTGTCTGCACATGTCAACGCATTTTTCTTGCAAAAGCCTTACATAGCTGGACTCCAGACCAACCAGAACCAGCCGACACCACCCCACTCCTACCTAAATACATAATTCATTGCCGGGTCATAAACTGGTAAGGACCTTGCATGCCTGGAATATACTTGTATACATTAGCACAATGAATCGCAACAGGTTTACTTAACCATACGAGATAAAGTAAAAAGAAAAACTGTTCACTACTAAGTTCATCATTTTCATTTTATCGTTATTCGGTTTAATTTTATTTAAATAATACTAACCATGATTTTGGTCAGATAAACATCAGCTTTTAAAAAATCCATGCGACTAAAGCTGAATTTATCATTATTTTGTTGTGTTTTGCCACGATCCATTATATTTATAAATTTAAATTAATTTGATGCAAAATATTAAACTAGTAGTAAGTTTTAGGCTGGCCGCATACATCCGGAATCTTGGTTTGGTTTTTTTGACACAGTTTCTTCATCCGTGCACCTGAATGCTATGTTTTTATAAAAAAAAGTTCTAATTGCCGCACACGTATACGATCGTTTCCCGGGCGGAATGGGAACCGTGCGTCCAGAATGGAAACAAACCGTGAATACGAAAAAATGCGGATTACGTGACACTGCATTCTGTTAATGCTTTGCTCCCCTCAAAAAAAACCTCAGTTGTTCCGTGATCATGGCCCAACTGAGCTGAAGTATCGGACAATTCAACAAAATGGAGTATAGCGATAAAAACCCAGTTTTATTACTTAAAGTAATTTTACACCCATAGATTTTATTCGAGTATTATATTTTTGTTGGGTTTACAATTTCGGAGAACTTGCAAATTTGTACCGCCTAGCATTATACGCTTGCATAATTTTGCCAATGGTTAGTGAGCCGCGTTAGCCCCGTTAGTAAAGGCGTTGCTACTAGTGATAGCGAAAGTCACAGGTACAAACCCTGCGAGCCGTGTAATTTTTCCAAGTTCTCCTAAATTGTATATACCCAACACGTTGCCATATTATGAAAATTAAGTACTTAATTTATCGTGGGTCTACATCGCTTCAGCTACGTTTAATCTTAAAAAAATGAAATTAGTCGTTGGGAATTAGTTAAAAACTATCTAGGTAGCCATGCAACGCGAAACTGACATTAAGATACATTTGCATATTTTCGCCAATGGTAGTTGAGCCGCGGTAGTACAGTCAGTAGAGGAGTCGCTATTAGTGATTGATACGGGAGGTCACAGGTTCAATCCCTGCCTGCGATGCAATTTCGCAAGTTCTTCAAGTTTTTATTCGAGTCGCCGCACACGCAGGGAATTTCTATCTGGTGCCTATGTTATGACACTACAGGCTACAAGTCTGCAGGTGAAATTCTTAGTACATTGCGTAGCCAGTTCATATTCGTGGTATCATAATGGCTAAACGACTACGCAATGAACATCGAATTTCACCGGTGTAGCCTGTAGTTTGATAATATCGGGTACTGGAATCGTTTCCCCACTGTGCTGAGAAGAAGTGCATCTGTGTATGCATACCGGGGGTTGTTCTATGTATTTTTCCCCTTTTGAGATAGAACTGGCCTTCATTTATCCTACAAGTATGTACTAAATATTATCTTATATAGCGACATTAGCTCGTCATCCTCCATATTTGACGTGCTCTCCCAAGTTTGTCACTCAGAGCAGAGGCGGTAAAAGTATTCGAATACAAAAAATCCAATATCTGCGGCAACTTCACGGAATTCTGTACAAGCATTCCTTTTTCACGGAAATCCAGCCGTATGAGTACGGCCAGCCGAAGGGTAATGTTTTTTATATAAATATTCCTTATCTCGTAATAAATTATTTTTGACAGTAACTAAAATAACTTATTTCCATTGGAGTATCTACTCTAAGTACTTATTAGAATTTATTGTCAATTGATTATTGGTGTTTGCATTTTTTTTATTTATATAAGTTAAATACATATTCATAAAATATATACCTGGCTTTTAGACGACGTAAGTTTTAAAACTCACCCACGAACAGGGACTTTATAACTAAATCAAACGCTTTAAAAATAACTTTAAAAGTGGTTTTAAATGTATTCTTAAGAAAATAATCACCATTGAAAAAGTTGTAAGCATAGCTTTCACTCTTACCTAAGTCATTTAACTGTGAAAAAGATATTTTATGTTCCCTCTCTCTTTTCGTGTGGGATACCGAATCGTCCAACGACCCGATGAACCCTGGTGTCAGAGTTTTTCAACTGCCTACTACTACTAGTACTAGGCCTCTGACATGGTTGTGTAACTTTATGTTAATTCTTATTGATATAAAAAATCTTTAATTTCAGCCAACAGTGATATTTTCGCATCACAAAACCAAGCATAACACATAATATTTAATCCCTTATATTACACTGACAAGAAATTTTATATCGAATTGTTTGTTGGCTAGCATAGTTAAAAACTCCATTTACATTCTGCATAGCGGCACCGAAATCCTTTGACTTTTGCAAACTCAGGTATTTACAGAAGCTTTTTGCATAATAGGTAAATAAATCCGCTACTGTGTTCTGCGTTTTGCTTGCAAAAAACAGTTAAATGTTTCTTGTAAAAGGAAAAATGCTGTTTAACTTCCGTGGCGTTTTCCAAGTGGCTGGACTTTTAAATTCATGAATAACTAATTATGCTTTACGAAAAAAGGGTATTAAAAGTTTTTAAGTTACAGAAAATGTTCTTTCAGACTAAGTAATTTTAAGATTGGTAAACAACAAGTAAGCCTCATTTAATGTCGATTAAATAGTCTCGTGCGACAATTCTTCTATACTGTTCGTTGTTCTTTTCGTTTGGGACACCGAACCGACGAACGACCTGATAAATCCTGGTGTCAGAGTTTCTCAACCGCTTTCTACTACTAGTAGGCTTCTGACATGGTTGTGTAACTACCGCCGTCTATGTAATAATAGACCGACGGTTTTGCTGTTAGGCTAACAAGAAACCTATGTGTAGATACAGTTTTGAGCAGCTCGTTCTTGTAGTTGTTAGAGAATATATCATCAATCTCATAGATTATTGGTTGGTAAAATGTTCTCATAAAGTGGCCAGCAGAATTGACCAGTATTGAATAGTACAATATTTGTTCACAGATGAAAGCGTGGACGGCCCACGAGCAAGACACCACTCTGTGCAGGACACTCAACGTCAAACACGCCGCGTACGCGAGCGCACTCTATACCTTGGTAAGAACCCTGAATCATGATATTAAGCAGGGTGTAAGGGACGGTGTACCGAAAATATTACAGGCATGGAACTGAAAAACTTGTTATATGAAAGATATGCTATATATTATTATTTATATTTTCTTTCTGTTAGCTTGTCATTGGTATATCTTATTTATTGGTGTATGCATGTATTTATTTTATGTGGTTTAAATAATTTGATTTTATTACATTAAATTACTAAGTACTTTGTATTTATATTCATTCTTCTCATGTATAGCACAGCTACCTGTAGTGTGAATTGTACGTATGATCTTATTTAATATTTTTTTTTGTGTATAGGTACCCGCTTTGACTCTTTTTGTTTATCTTTTGGTTGGCCGGTAGAAAATAACGCGTGGCATTAAAGTCGCCCTTTGTACTTTCTGTGCAATAAAGTTTAATAAATAAATAAAGAAAAAAATATGCTGACTACAAATCGACGTCCAATTCAAATTCACGCTGGCTGACTTTATGGAAACTAGAAAAATAAATTATTTTCCCAACATAATGGTAAGATCATGAATGCATCGTTTTCGGTATACCGTCCCTTACACCCTGTATGTACAGGATAAGCAGCACCTAGAATTTTATTTAAGGGTTTGATTTTTCATACAGTTATCGAAAAGTGAGCTTATTACACAAATACATACACAGTCATATCTAAACCACCATACTTGCCAGGCCATTGACTCTGGCCTATCGAAATCGTTTTCGGAAAAGGATGCGTATTTAGATGGGTTTAGCTCTTGTGAAGTGACTAGAGACCATTCTATTACTTTAGATTAAACTGACATACTTATCTTAAATGGATGTGCAAAGAATTTTCTGAAATACAATATTTTTACAATGTAACTTTAGCCAAGTTATTTGAAAAATTATTTATATGAACTGTCTTGATTGGTTTGATTTACGACGTATAACCCAATTCCATAGGAGACAAATGTTTCGGGTTGTTTTCGATTAAAATTGCTTGCACTAAACTATTCATTGCCTTTACGTTACGATCCATCGTGTCATCACGTCTTCCTATGATTTAATCTGCTTTTCAGGCTGACAAACTACTAGAAGCACAGCGACGCAAGAGAGATGAATCACACACCATCTTTCTTTTTTTTTCGTGTGGGACACCGAGTCGTCCAACGATCTGATGGACTCTGGTATCAGAGTTTTTCAACCGCCTAGTACCTAGTAGGACTCTGTCATGGTTGAGTTACGACCGCCGTCTAAGTAATCATAGACAGCAACCGGGACCGACGGCTTAACGTGCTTTCCGAAGCACGGAAGCATCTTTCTTACGGACAATTGGGCGGTTCAGCCTGCAATGTCCTAACCAAACTGGAAACAAATTCACAAAGTGATAATATCAACTTTGTGAGTGCCCCATCGGGAATCGAACCCGGAACCTTTGTTTCGCAGGCAGTCGCACAACCACTGCGCTACATCGGCCGTCACGCACCATGTAAAAGCACCAATAAGTGCTTTGATGTCATTTGGGCAGTTTTTTTTGCTTATTTTTGACAAGTGAGGCCAATGGAACTTAAAATATCGGAGACGCATCTAATATTCGGGTTCTTTTTGATTAAAACCCTTATCAATTTGATAAGAAGAGAATACGTGATAGCAATATTTGATTGCAGTGCCTTTAAATAGTAAAATAAGTCACAAAAAAATATTATAAACATCGTTGTATAAAAATGACATTCAAAGATTGTCCGTCAAAATTGTAATATATTTACGTTATTGAATTTTTCGGCGACTTAAGTGTGTGTAAAGTTTTGTATTTTAGATACAATCATTCACTCATTAACGGTGTTATCACAAAAAATATTTGTGTTATATCACTTGTGTCTTAATTATATGTATAAAGGATTTGACATTTTCAAATTATCTATAATAAATTATATCTGACTGCAACGTAGATAAAGACAGTTTTCTTAGATTTTGTGTATTGATAACTAAATAACACAAATGTTTTAGATAATAATTATATTCCGCTACGTAAATAAAAGCAAATTGTTGCCAAAATAAGCTTATTAGGTAATAGATCGAGCAATTATAGCCCTCATTCATCACTTCCAATAGAGCATTGTTGATCTTACAAATTGATTAGGTGCGCCGCGACCGTGTTCCTTTTAACAACTTGTCCCGAAAAAGGTTCGATACTGGTTGGGTAGATTTAAATGATTCTAATAGAAAACATTTTCATACTAGTTAGTTATATTTACCAGCAAAACTCTCAACAATGAAGAGTGACTTTAGCAAAACCTATTTGTAGGTTATATACGTGATAATTTAATTAGTACAATCATATTCTGCTTCCCAAGTACCTTAATTAATCCCAAGCTCGACATTAATGTCCATGTACGTATAATATTATCGAAAGTCACGTCTCTTCTTGTCACGTATTGTAGAAATTCATCCTTTGTCAAAAGTATGTAAATATAAATATACAGTGTGAAATTTTTCTGGTGACCGACAGCGACAACCTAAATGGGCTAGTGTTGTGGAACAACTTTCCTTAAGGAACATAAGGTAGCAATACAAAAAAATAAATTAGACCTCGCATACAAATTGCTGATGAGCTGATTTGAGTTACAATGAAAACTCAAAATATTTTTGACATATTTCAACCTATGTTCCTTGAAAAATGACCAGTTGTGCTTAAGCCTGCGTCGTGCGTAAGCCGACCGTCCAGTGGCGCCCTCCCATGTTTTTTAATAATTTCTTAAAATCTAGGACAAACATTAAAAATCTAAGACGGACAAATTGTTGTCCTATACGATACGTTTATTTTAAGGTACAACAATGAGCTTTTTCTTGTGTTTTAAATTTTAAATTACTAAAACAGAAAACGGTGGCCACCATTTTCCGTTTTAGTGATTTTAAAGACGCATAACAATGAAAAGCTTATTGTTGTACCGTAAAATAAACTTTTCGTATAGGACAACAATTTGTCCGTCTTAGATTTATAATGTTTGTCCTAGATTTTAAGAAATTATTAAAAAACATGGGAGGGCGCCACTGGACGGTCGGATTTTGCACGGCGCCGCCTTAACAACTCGTCTTGAGATTTCGCTATCGGTCACTAGTACAATTTCACTCTACACAGGGGTGAGAGACAGCCCTCCGAATGCTGATGGGGTGCATGCAGACTATGAAACTTAACAACTATTCCCGTGGAACATATGTCAGGAAACGACAAAAAATATTCGACTTCCCCTACAAAATCACAATCAGCTGACTGCATTTACTATGGGAAGTTAAAATATTTTTTTATGGGAAGTTGTTCAGAAGTATTCAGAAGGCTGTCCCTTACACCCTGTATAGAAAGATCTTAAACTAGTATTTCGGTATGTAGACATTTCAAAGCAGTACCAAGCGTTCCTTAACCAATGAGGTCTCGACTGGCTGATGCAGCATGCGGTAAGCTCAACAACCAGAAACCGTATTTATTTGAGCAAATGTTTCATACCATTCCTGGCAAAGATGGATTTCACACTGTTTTCATTTTCTTGTATCTATGTTTTTCGTACCTTTTAAATTATAAAAAAAAATGCTCTTGTGTAATGGGTGCTGTAAGCTTTTGTAAGGCTGGTTAAATATTAATCAATTATAGATTTTGAAAAAGCAACCCATTGTGTGTTGCGACGGTAGCCACATGCGTTTAATGCAGACGCAGAAATTTGGATTGTCAGAATATGACATTAAAAGATTTTTCGTGTAATATACAAAACCTGTTTATGTACCTAAATATCCGTGATTCTATGTGTAGTTGAGTTGTGGTAAGTGGAGCAATTCATAAATGCAATAATTCGCGCAAGAATCCGCAAGGGTACTTGTAAAGTTGCCTCGCAGGTTTTAACTTGTGTTGTGATGAATCTACTAAGTGTGGTGGCAACAGTCTGTGCTGTGGTACTCTGCCACTCCTGAGCTCACTAACGGTTAAAAAACGTAACGTAACATAAATATACTTCATTGCACAAAAACAAGACATGCACATACATATAGAAAAGAAAGAGTACAATATAGGCGGCCAGACAACCAGACAATCTAGGGTAGAGGAAAATAGATTTAAAGTGCGGAATAGTGCTACGTATAAAGTACATATGCAATATACCTCTATTTTATACATAAATAACAATATAACGTTAGAGGGAGGGAGTCGTAAGAGGCGACTTAGGGACTTGAGGGTGTGTATTGCAATTTTAGGCGATGGGCTGACAACCTGTCACTATAGCGATACACAATTTTCTAAATAACCCTCAAATATTTGTCAGACGTGGCGTAAATGTCCGTTTTATGCGGCTGTTTATGCTCTGCCTACCCCGCAAGGGATTATAGGCGTGATATATGTATGTATGAATGTATGTAACAATATAACAGTATCAGGTATCGTTTGATTAATAGAGTGACGGTAAAGTTTACCAATTGCTTAGTTGGCTACCAAATTATCATAGTAGGAGCATTTAGTTACCAAGCTTAAGCATTCCTATTTAGTGTGGTGGCAGTAGTCCGTGCTGTGGTATTTTGCCACTTCTGAGCTCACAGCCCGGAAACTAGCTTCATCCCGGCTAGGTTTGTTTTATACTTATACAGCCTGACTTAGAACATCTTTATGTGTATTCAAAGAGATTTTAAATACATAGGTATTCGATTTTATGACTACAGAACCATATAATGGTTAATCATATGTTTAATTCAGTTTAGGTAGGATTCGTATAATATATGTATGAAATATATATTATATGTTTCCATAAGAAAGTATTTATATATTTTTATTGGCATTATTTATTTAAATTAGTAATTGTGCACGCCCAATCCGCCTGTCTTGTAGAAGTCTCACTTTCTGTCGGTCAGCTGGAAGAAATTTCTTAGTAGAAATAATTTGTCCTGTTGTGTCGTCATTCTTCGTATATTATGTCTCTTGTAATGTTTGTTGTGTGCAATAAATGGTTAATAATAATTATAATTGAGCGTGTACATGATATTCTCTGCAATTAATCTAGTGGTGTGGATAGATTTATCTCAGGCAAGAGCAGCAGTGGTCTGTGGTTAGTGCGCTGCGCTTCAGACCGCAACACCTACCTACTTATTGCGTATGTGATGCAATTTCACAATATGTTGTATTAAAAACCCTTTGCTCAAAATAAATTGATAATATTATGGTCGTAGCAGCAGGTTATTAAACAAGAATTAAATCCGACAAATACAATGAGCAGTACTTGCTTGGATAAGGAAATATAATTTTGGTCCCAGATTAGTTACACCAGTCAACAAGATGACTCCATGCTTTACAGATTCCAATGAACCTTTGGTTCCGCAGATATTTCAGTCTCTCAGTCAGTCATTTATAATTGTACGAATATGTTTTGTTTTTTAAAGTCATGTGATAAAAGAGGTATTGAATATGTATGTGGATGAATTCAGAAGGAGAGGAAGGCCTAAAAAAGTTTGGATAGATTGTATAAAATATTATATGAAGCTAAAGGGTGTAAACGAAAATTTGACAGCTGATAGAGATGAATGAAAGAAAAAACATGTTGAACCGACACCAAATTAATTGGTATAAGTACAGGCAGATGATTGTTATATGACTTCGATTGTATAATTGGAAAATTTGCAATAAAAGGTAGGTACTTAAAAAAAGCGACAATATTTACAGTGACGGAATAAAAAAAGGAAACATATTCAATATAGAGTTCTAAATTACGTACCTACATTAAGAAGCAAGGCATAAAATGAACGTGTAGTAAATAAGTTGTTGGCAGCGAGCGGTGCCTGCGGTTGTTGTGGTTCTGCGTTTGATAGGCGTCTGTTGCTGTTTCTCTTTCAGAATGACATGGCATATAGCAGTGTATTATGTTCCCTGTTTTGGTTGTTTTAGAGTTAGTCATAGCAGATTTGATAAATGAACGATTGAGGCTACGATAATGGCAGCGTTCTGAGTTTAGCGCACGTTGAAGCGTAGGTACAGATTTATAATTATACATTTAGATTATACAATTCGGAATCCCCAGAAAAGTATACATAAGTCGCAGTTTTGAATCAGAATCTCGTTAAATGATGTCGCAATACTTATAGTTACTGTGCACCTTCAAATAGATCATTTTATAAAATTGTACATCTACGTATAAATCACAGTTCATCTTAAAATGTTGTACCGAATACCCCATTATTCCGTCCCAGCAAAGGGCCGGCTTGTTTGTACAAAGGCTGGAACCGAAGACCTCTTGACTTGAGGGCCCTTTTCATTCTCTACGGAATGCTGATTACATCTTTATTTATTAGCAAGTGCTTTGATGTAATATTTCAAAATGAAGCACCCAGCTTATAAAGTCCCAGAAGAGAACTCATAGAAATAATTGAGCAGGCTATAAACTAACTTTGCACACCTGCAAATAACGCGAAATGGAGATACGAATTAATATTAATTACTATTTTCACAACCACCGAGGCAAAACATCGCATTTTCTCTGTAGTTAATTAATTTTCTTAAACGCGGTTTGTGCTTAAATACTTTGATACTTACAACACGAGAGATACAGATAATACGAGCTAAGCGAGTGTAACAATTTTATTAATATAATAAGATGGAAAGAAACCAGCCGAGCGCGTTTTAATTAACTCAAAACAGGTATGCGTTGACTATGTATCAAGTAACATAGTACATCTTTGGAGTATTCAAAATTACAAACATTAATGTTCCGTTTATTTCTTAGATGGACGTATTTCAATCAAATTCCTTCATAATCAATCTATTTTTTTAGATAGGTAGGTACCTAAAATTACTTACTTATAAAGTACTAAGTCTTAACTAAACTTAAAGACTCAAACTCTGTGGACGGACATCCCATCAACTTATTTCAATGGGTTAGTAAACACATTTGAAACTGGGGCAGGGATCCTTCAAGCGTATTTGAACGAGACTCATTGCGCTAAGCGCTTCTCTCGGACGCTTCTCAAGAGGCGAAGTTGAGTCAACTTGGCTGCAACGTCATAAGTTTTAGTTTTCGCCACTTTCAGCTTTCCTAGAATTTGGCTTTTAACAGGGCTACATAGTACTAATATTGTAAAAACCTGTCATATTTTGTATCGTCATAATAATGTATTATTATAATTTTATTCCACTTTATTATATACTAGCAGCCCGCCCAGCGGTTTCACCCGCCGCTAACAATTTCCCCCCGGGAATAAGACAGTTTAATATAGCCTATGTTCATCAGGGATAACGTATCACCCGATTTCTTTCCCGTGGGAGTCGTAGGAGGCGACTAAGGGACTTGAGGGTGTGTATTGCAATTTTAGGCGATGGGCTGACAACCTGTCACTATGGCGATACTCAATTTTCCGAATGACTCTCAAAAATATGTCAGACGTGGCGTAAATGTCCGTTTTTGCGGCCGTTTACGCTCTGCCTACCCCGCAAGGGATAATAGGCGTGATATGTGTATGTATGTATTATTTTAGTGTAGATTTTTTTAATGCATAATTTAATGTTTTTTGTCGTATTTTTATACCGAGTAAGGGACAGCCCTTCGAATACTGATAGGGTGCATAAAACATAAAACTGGACAACTTTCCCCTAGAAACATACTTATGTCAGGAAACGCCAAAAAAATTACCTTCCATACAAAATCACAATCAGCCGACTGCATTCACTATGGGAAGTCAGTTTATTTACGTTTTCTGAAATATGTTCCTAGGGGAAAGTTGTTCAGTTTCATGGTCTGCATGTACCCTATTAGTATTCTGAGGGCTATCCCTGACACCCTTTAATACAGTAATGATTAAATGTAATCATTACACTGGTACAAATAATGTGGCGTAGTTGGTACATTTTTAAATGAAAAAGTAGTTATTGTGGCATAACTGTAATAGTTAGACATATGGTATCGCGGACATTATTATAGATATTGATGTCCTCTATAAAACTGTAGTACATCATTTTGCTCTATTGTCAATAATTTCCACAGCGTACGCGATATAAGATATTTGTTTAATTTAGCGTTGCTATGCTGGGGTAAGTTAGGTATTAATGACGGTCTATGAATGCGCCGCGATTTCGCACGCATCGCTCTGGGCATATGTTGTCCCTTTCTCGCTCGCGGGGCGAGGGTGGCGGCGTGCGCGCGGGTCGCCTGGTAGGCGCCAAGCGGTGATTTCTGCACCGCACTGTCAGTCACTCAAAACCGTTCGGACGAGAACGTATTGTGTTTTGTACGGATTTCCCGCCACGCGTTTTGTGATGCCGCGTGTAATGGACGATTCAATTTGAGATCGCGCGTGTTGATGCATCGTATTATTGCGGTTCTCCTGGGTTATACTAGAATACCAGGCTTAGTGATTGTTGGATGTCTCGACGTCTTCCACGTGAGCGTCGCGTTGAATAGGCATCAAGTGGCCATATCGGCTCGCGTTTTGTACGGCCCTAATTCGTGTTGGGTCACGCGTAATGACTAATATCAAAGTGAAATACGAACAGAAGCTGTGAGTGGTTTGAAGTGAATAACGCGCCAAGGCTGTAGTGGAATGCTGGGTGTCGATATCTTTTCCACCCAGCCCTGTAAGTACCCACGGAATTCCTATTTGATCCATTCCCTGTACTTCCTTTCTCCGTTGGGTATTTTATGCATTTGCGCCGGCGACGTGACTGTAAGTGTGAAACCTAGTTGTTTTAGTATAAAACTGTTTCTTCGTGTTAATGGTGTGTTCCCTTTAGTCATATTTGTTGTACCATATCATTGTGACTCCTTAGTACGAATTGCGGAATTCGTGGGGTGATATAATTTGGAGGTACTTACTTATAATCTAGTGCTAATACGTGTGACGTAACGCCAGATCGGCAGACGGTATTTACTACCGACTTGAGTTATGTAAGGGTTGGAACACATCATTTGCCAATTTCAATCAACTTAGTTAATTAAGTTAAATAGATTTAGCTTCACGTTTAATTCATAGTATGCGCTGCTATATTGTGCAGCGTACATGCTATTTAGCGCTGCGTAACGCGGCCATTGTCTGCCTCCAGTTGAACTCCTGGTATTTTGTTCGAAATTTACCTGTGTAAATCGCTTCCACTGCGGGAGTTTAGCTTGGAATTAGACAATATTTTTTTGGTAAATTTTTCACACGTTGGGTTACATTATCGAAATTTTTACGCGGATCCCTATCTTTTTCTCGTATAAATATAGCCTATGTTCATCAGAAATAATGTAGGATTCTAATGGTAAAAGAATTTTTAAAATCGGGCCAGTAGTTTCGGAGCCTATTCGATGCAAACAAACAAACAAACAAACAAACAAACAAACAAACAATCAAATCTTTCCTCTTTATAATATTAGTGTAGATTTATGTATAAGTGAGATTATTGCGTTTTTTTTTGGCAAAATTCGAGCTCTTAAATCATTGATCTACAACAACCCTAGATTACGCGCGTACGCTCAAAAGGTGGGCCGGTAAAGTAGTGCACAATTTGCAAGCGAGCACTTCTTTCCCACAGTGCGTGGCTGGCCGCGAAACTGTTAACATGACCAAGTACGGGCTAACAAATAAGGCTGAATTCAATAGATTATGGTGAGGTTCGTTGTGATATTTTGAATCAGGCGGACGCAATGAATCTATAAATCGCTATGTATGACTGTGTAGTTCAGTAGGTGACAAAATCTTAGCGTAATTTTGTATGAGGCGCTAAATCTAGGGTTGTTGTAGATCAATGTCTTAAATATAAGAAGATATAATATTTAATAACGTCTTGAAACTTATTTCACCCGAGTGACAGTCAGTTGAATAATATATTCCTGGAACCAGCGAAATACCTTATAATCTTTCTTAGGTACGATGTTCGAATATGGAACGTCTTATAAGTAATATTCGTGGATATACATTTCCATTTTCTCAACGTGAATCTAATATCATAATCACGTGTAGAAGGATACCTATACACGTATTCCTAATAGAAATCGCTCTAAAGCGATCAGTGTGACCAAATAATTAGCCAAAAAATGTAATTGTTGCTCATCGACTTGATAATGAAGAACACCGTTTATGTTTATATGTTTTTCGAAAGGAAATAATGTTATTCAGTTGTTTTGTAAAAAATATCATAAAAAACAACAGTAGTTGTACTATGACTTATGATACACTCATAGGGCCATTTTATTTTCTTCTTTTCATCTATGAACAATACTTAATACAACTGCATAAATGGGGAACCCCCGCACTGCGAGTTATAGTACCGCCGCCGAGAGAAGTCGTATTTGACAGCTGTCAGATTCTTGATAATACTATGGCAGAGGGTCCATTTTCCTTTGTTGACATCTCTTTTAGTATGGAGATGACAGCTGTCAAAACCGACTTCTCTCGGCGGCGGTACTATAGTTCATGTGATAATTTTAGCACAAGCATATATGGTAATGCCTAACTATTTGCAGATACATTCAATATTTTATTTACACTTTACAAAAAAGCTTAGTAATACACTTTTGCAAAACTCCGCACCGGCGATTGCAAGGTCAAATTCAATATAAGATTTGGCTAGGCCTCGTGTGATAAAACAAACACTCGCGTCTCGCATTCTCAAGCCCCCCAACTTATATGACAGTTTTATTTTTAAATAACAGTCCGCTGCTGGCCATGGTCTTATACTGCCTTACTCACCACGCTTAGCAAGCAGATTGGCGAGCGCAGTGCAAGATTGTGCTTTCACAGGGAACACTGCTAAGCATTCCCTGGATAAATTTACCCCTCAGTTGCTTTTAACGACACCCACGGGTTGTTTTGGGGTGATGCTAGGATTTGCTCCAAAATTACAACCTCTGTAAGTGCAGTCAAGCTCACGTGCGGTTAGACACTCTAACAATAAGTCTTATACGCTCGTCATAAAAACGGTCCTAAGTCCAAATTGTCTAACCCAGCCTGATTTTGACTGAACATCATCTATTTGTAAGTGTCTGTTTTGTCCTAGAAAACCTTATGAACTAAATAAGTAAAGATAAATTGCATTGCCTTCACATATACCAAAGTTCTAGGGTAGAGAACTTCAGAATTTGCTTATCGTCTTGGCACTATCTATCGATGTCAAATACCAAGACTCGGCTTTTAGGCACGTACGTCTCGTAGAGCCGGGCTAAATAGCCAAGTGTCGGCTTCCCATTGTCTTCTTTTGATAAGCGACAGACTAACGCAATATAAAAAGGCCGGGTTACTAGGTTGCCAGTCTTCTTTTTTATCTTATTTTGGTATTCAAATGTTATCATTCTAAGTACAAAGTATAATTTCTGGAACCATGAGAGAGACATTTCAAAGGCATATTCCATGCTAAATGTTAGACTCTCTAGCCCACTTAGCTTAAGAACACAACATTTACAGTTTCCAAGACGTTGTCCTGAAAAGATGTTAAGCTGCAAAATCGAGAAGATATTATAAAGCTATCTGTAATCCATCAAAAAATGCAAACTCACGCGGAGGGATTTCTAACCCTATAGATGCAACACTTCACTACCCTACCAGAGTTGCCTATTGAAGTTGCCTGTGAAGTATTCAGTAAATTTAGGCTGTCAAAGTTTAGAATTTCCAGCTAAGCGCAATGATCCGACGCGTTAGGTAATACCACTGGTCTAGTTGACATGACGGGGTGGTAAAATTTACTGCTTTTAAATTTAAACGAATAACGAAAATTGATTTCCGGTTTCGAGTGGGGAATTTGTATTAAAATTTATGAACAAGTAGGATTATGATATTTTGTGCATCCTCTTACTGTGATTAATATTCTTGTTATCTAAAATACAAGTCACTTCGATTTACGAACAGCTCAGTCAAATAAATTTCAGCTCGTATTTATACGGCTAGCTGACTTCACTTACAATGGAAAGTCAATTCATTTTTACGTTTCCTGAAAAAAATTCTTATGGGAAGTTGTTTAGTTTTATAGTCTAAATGTGACCTATCAGTATTCAGAGGGCTGTCCCTCCCTTACACCCTGTATAACTAGTTTTCCATCCAAGATGTAGTAATGTCATACAATCGCGTCCGAACATATACTACTAAAAGAACGTTCGATATTGCTGTTTTAAAAACACCGAAAACCACAAAGGGGACGTCCGGGTTCATTAAATTCAATAAAATTCTCGCCACTTGGTAATTGAATGGCGCTGGCGTTGGAAACAATAGCTGTCGAGAAATATTACGTCAAAAGACCAAATTAAAATCTTGCGGGAATTCGTGATGAGAAGCGGCCATCAACAATATTGTCCAACGAGAAATACATAAAAAAGATTTAAACACTTGTATCTTCCTTCGTTTTCCTTCATGCTTTCAAGATTTTTGTAAGCATTTAAGTCGATAAGTATAGAAAATGTTCTTCTTTCATAATATCTACTTTAATTGGTTCTATTTCCTCTCCAAAAAAAATTATAACGTGTTATTTGTTAATTGATTTTATTATGAAAAACTATATGATTTTTGTTATTAAATACACATATGAAAACCATAATGGAGACATTAATGGATCAAGAACTACAAAACCTTAATCCGGATATGAAACCCGGAATCACTAGACTAGAGGAAGAGGTTATCAAATTGTCGCCGAAATTAAGAAAGTGTTTTTTTTTTTTATAAACAACTACTTACTAGTAAAAGTTTATGGTATATTATCATTATCATAATATTAAAGGTTATCCATCGCCATTCGAAGAATATCAAAGAAGCAATTTGATAATAACTTCATTGACGAAAAGGCTAGAATGGTGATATTATGTCGGCAACTATTGGTCACAATGGCAAACCAACTATGTAAGAGCAACTAAAGACAGATATTAAATCTAATAGCTATTGATCATCGAAATGAGGATAATATATCCGTCGCTATGATCCCGGGTTCCGTATTGTCTCTTGAGGGATGATTGAACATCATGTTACTTTAATAATATTAATCTGATACTTATCAAAGGACTTACACATCTCTTAAGGGACTGCCTCGGTCGGGACCATGAACATAAATGCTTAATACTATCTTTGATATTCAAAGATAGTGAAATGAACAAGTAATTGCTGTGCAGAAAATATGAAAATCAAAAAATTACATACAAGTTGAATTCAACGCTACGACTTTAAGCGTGCGTGTCGACGTACTTATCAAGATTTTGTTTGTTTCAGAATATATCAATACTGGTGGTGTTGTTATATAGTTGGCGGATTGGCGTCAATGCAAAACGATACAAAGAGCTGGACGATGTTTATTATGGTAAGTTTTTGTACATTAAGTAAGCCAATAGTCAAATTTAAATAACCATATTGTAATTCAACAAAAATAAACTATAAATTTTTGGTTATTATTACACACACACACACATATCACGCCTATTATCCCTTGCGGGGTAGGCACAGCGTAAACGACCGCATAAATAGACATTTACGCCACGTCTGACAAATATTTGAGGGTCATTCGGAAAATTGTATATAGCTATAGTGACAGGTTGTCTGCCCATCGCCTAAAATTTCAATACACACCCTCGAGTCCCTAAGTCGCCTCTAACGACTCCCAAGGGAAAGAAATGGGGTGATGCTATTCTAAGCCGTCATCACACGGCAACAAAAAATTATGATTATTATTAGACGAAGACTTTTCCTCTCTTATTTCCAGTTACAAATTTGTTCCAAAAGTCGTGTTGTATGTAGTTCATATACATAATTTAATGACTAGAGTGCGTCCTATTTACGAAAATATCATTTTATTTAAAGTATAAAGGCAAGTTTTAAGTGTAAGGAAGAGAAACCTACTTTTTCATTATTATGCTACCTGTTGTCGGCAAGCATACATACATCCCCCGCGGCTAAAAACGTAGACGTACGCGTAATAGCTACGACCGTAGACATTTACTACGCCGTAGCAAAACTCAGCATGGACATAAAATGCTAAAAAGCTTGGGGCCGAGTGCGATTCTATTACATGCTATTACCATAACGTTCACAAAATAATGCGTTATTTACACGCAAATACATATTACACGCTCGTTTTCACACTTTGGAACATGTTGAGTGTTTTCTTGCTGTAACATTTATGTAGGCGTTGCCTATTTGCTGGCATTCATGAAGCCGTAATTAATGTATATGAGGGGATATAAGCCCCATTATTCACAAATATATTTTACAATAATATACAATTTTCTTTTTAATAGTAAGGATTTCCTATTATAAGTCATAATATTTATTGCATGTCAAAATCAATAATTTGCATTCTTACGAGTATATGCATAAGACATAACATCTAGAAAGAAAAAAGATACCCCGTCAGAACAAAGTAAAACAAGTGATATTAATAAAGAATTGTCTTTATTAATATTTACTCAATACTCGATATCATTATTGGTTTTCTTGTGTAGGTACATTATGATCTTAAAATTATATTAGTAACAACAAGAGCCTGTTAGGGCACAGAAAATTAAATTAAATTCAAGTTTTATTGAGCTACTATTACGTTTGACTTCGTAGAACAATCATAATATTATTATTCAGTGTTTCAAACACTTATTCATTAATGTAATTCTATTTGTAGAATTAGTAAATTACTACCAAAAGTATTACTTTTTCAAAAAACTGTCTTGTTTAGATGTGAAATTGTAATTCTTATCAAAATATAATTTACTAGCTTTTACCCGCGACTTCGTCCGCGTTAGATAGTTTTTTTAGGCACAGGTTCTAAAGTATATGTAGATGTATATTCATAGTAAGTATGACAGTGATATTAGAACAGTTCTTATCTCTACTGTTTAAAGATGACTTGCTTGCTTCTGTTGATTAAGGGACATTTCAAAATTTGCAATCCGGTGTACTGCCCTGAGAGATCAATATTTATAACCATTGAATACAAAAGCCAGTAGATAACAAAAAAATCCTCGGTAAAAAGTTGCCAATGTCCTCTCTCAACTTATTCCCATCATACTGAACAACTTTTGTTTTGGAACCATTTCTGTATCTCTAATAGTTTAGGTGGGCTCCTGATGGTACACCTGGTGGTCTACATAAGGTACTCCAGATCCTCAATATCCTTGTGAAAAGAAACAGCCCATCATACTGAACAACTTTTGTTTTAGAACCATGCCTGTATCTCTAATAGTTTAGCTGGGCTCCTCATGGTACACATGGTGGTTTACATAATGTACTCTAGATCCTCTATGTCCTTGTGAAAAGAAGCAGCCCATCATACTGAACAACTTTTGTTTTGGAACCATTTCTGTATGTCTAATAGTTTAGGTGGGCTCCTGATGGTACACCTGGTGGTATACATAAGGTACTCCAGATCCTCAATGTCCTTGTGAAAAGAAGCGGCCCATCATACTGAACAACTTTTGTTGTAGAACCATGCCTGTATCTCTAATAGTTTAGCTGGGCTCCTGATGGTACACCTGGTGGTCTACATAATGTACTCCAGATCCTCTATGTCCGTGTGAAAAGAAGCAGCCCCTCATACTGCACAACTTTTGTTTAAGAACCATGCCTGTATATGTTATAGTTTAGCTGGGCTCCTGATGGTACACCTTGTGGTCTACATAATGTACTCCAGATCCTCAATGTCCTTGTGAAAAGAAACAGCCCATCATACTGAACAACTTTTGTTTTGGAACCATTTCTGTATCTCTAATAGTTTAGGTGAGCTCCTGATGGTACACCTGGTGGTATACATAACATAAGGTACGCCAGATCCTCAATCTCCTTGTGAAAAGAAGCGGCCCATCATACTGAACAACTTTTGTTTTAGAACCATGCCTGTATCTCTAATAGTTTAGGTGGGCGCCTGATGATACACCTGGTCGTATACATTAGGTACTCCAGATCCTCAATGTCCTTGTGAAAAGAAGCGGCCCATCATACTGTTTTTTTTTTGTTTTAGAACCATGCCTGTATCTCTAATAGTTTAGCTGGGCTCCTGATGGTACACCTGGTGGTCTACATAAGGTACTCCAGATCCTCAATGTCCTTGTGAAAAGAAGCGGACCATCATACTGAACAACTTTTGTTTCGGAACCATTTCTGTATCTCTAATAGTTTAGGGAGCTCCTGATGGTACACCTGGTGGTCTACATAAGGTACTCCAGAGCCTCAATGTCCTTGTGAAAAGAAGCGGCCCATCATACTGAACAACTTTTGTTTTGGAACCATGCCTTTATCTCTAATAGTTTAGCTGGGCTCCTGGTGGTACACCTGTTGGTCTACATTAGGTACTCCAGAGCCCCAATTTCCTTGTGAAAAGAAGCAGGCCTTCATACTGAACAACTTTTGTTGTAGAACCATGCCTGTATCTCTAATAGTTTAGCTGGGCTACTGATGGTACACCTGGTGGTCTACATAAGGTACTCCAGATCCTCAATGTCCTTGTGAAAAGAAGCGCCCCATCATACTGAATATTTTTTGTTTCGGAACCATGCCTGTATCTCTAATAGTTTAGCTGGGCTCCTGGTGGTACACCTGGTGGTCTACATCTGTACTCCAGACCCTCGAATGGTGATAAAAAGTAGCCTATGTCCGTTCTCGATATGCTAGCAATCTCTGTGCCAAGTTTCATGAAGATCGGTTCAGTGGTTTGGCCGTGAAAGCGTAGCAGACAGACAGACAAACAGACAGACAGACAGACAGAGTTACTTTCGCATTTATAATATTAGTGTGGATAGTGTGGATTACCTCTACATTTGACTACGTAAACACATGAAAAAGACTACAGTCATAAAATCGTTTTTTTTTATTATTAGTCCTTAGTCAAAAATGATTGTCTGTGGGGTTTCTAAATAAGACGTTATTTATGTCAAAATTAAATCGAATACACGTTGTTATGTTATCTTGATTCCTAAACTGATATAAACCGAGAATACTATAATAGCAGAAGAGTTAGTCCTGTCCAGTAGTTTTGTGACAAGCATACATACACTTATAAAATTTTGCAATTTAGAAATTTAAATAACATATGGAATTCTAGATAAAATATAATTAAATCCGTTAATATAAATAAAATCGTTTAGTTGTTTAGTTATTTTCATTAGATACGAGATAGATGTCTCTAACGATTGTAAGGCTCCCTGGGTTTTATGGCTCTTAATCTGCCTGGGATTTTAGTCGGAAGATCGTAAAACTGCAGATTGCTCTATTTTATTACTCTGCGCTATTCACAGTTCAGGATCTGCCAGTTTCAGATTGAGATGAACTAAGTATATCTAAGCTAGATTTTAAAGTAAATTTAACTTTGTATTTATAAATAAATGACAAATAAGTGAGTCGCAGCCAACAAATTATAAAGATGAAATTTATTTTTCAAATGTATTTCGAATACCTTAGGAATAAAATTAATCTGCATTGGAATTAAACTATTTTGATATTAAAAAAATATATTTTGAATACGTCAAGAATTGAATGGATTTTAATTAATATTAAATTAATTTATATTCTCACAATATATCTCGAATACCTTAGAAATTGAATTGATCTTAATTGAAATTAAATTGATTGGCACCTACAGTTTGTATGATTTCATTAAGTGTTTACGTAACTGAAACTGGGTGTAAACTGAAATGAAAAATTCGTGAAATTCGTGTCTACTTTCATGTGAAATTCGTGTCTACTTTCATGTATTTCATTTTGTTGGCGGCGGCAGCGCTGAGTCTTGCTTACGAGTGGGAAATTCCGAAGGACGGCTGGATGAAAAGCGGCGCGTCGTGTCGCGTCAGGCTCACAAGCTGCTTCACAATTGAAATTTCGGGGAATTCGTATTTTTTAGACGTAGGGATTTAAGAGCTTCCAAGTTTAGTTTTACCTACAGATTGCTCAAGCTAAGATTAAAATGTTACAGCTAATATATAGCTTAAAAACCTAAATAATATCAGCATTAAGTACTTCATACGACCAAACACTTAAATGCTCATAGGTTTATAAACAATAGTTTTGATTCTAGTTTTGCGTTACATCTAAACCTTGAATCCTATGTCACTTTTTATCCTAAAAACTCATTTTTACGCATGTTTGCTAATTATTTTTCCCATCATTGCGCATTATCATTATGAAATGAAAACACCGGTTTTACTCTCATCTACCTATTAAACAGGTGATAAATTATTCATACGCAATAAGGCCGGCAAAAGCCTCTCTCCGAATGTTTATCTCCGACTTTCCAGCTGTTGACAGCAAAACATGCTTGATAACAATTTTAGAATCAGAATTTGTCGGAGGTAATTTTTTTATTTATAGGTTGTTTTAAAAACGAATTTGTTTATTTGTATAATAAAATAATATATTACATATAAATGTAAGATTAAGAAATTATCATACACCGTTAACTTAAATCAGTTAATTACACTTTGTGCTCATTTTCCAAGTTGTGTAACATTTGGCAATATTTCTTCTCCTTAATATTTAATTTTACTGTTTTTCACCAAACACAATCAACAACACTAAGTTACCAACAATAGATGATTATATTCAATAGAATCAATATACTCTAATAACTCTGTGACAAACATATCTACTCATATTAGTACCTTCATCCATGCATACATCTAGACGTCAGTCGCTGGCATTACGGCTTTGTAATCACAACTACTATAGATACGTAGGTACTGACGCTCTATTAGTTAAGTGCTTTGACCATGACAGGGCGATATATTAAGGCCATCAAGTGCACTAGACATTCAGAGAATTACTGTTTGTATGTAAGTGATCAAAAGACACGTCAGCAAGACGATGCGAAAAAAATATACATAATATTTATTCCACGTTGGATTTACGTACTAATTAATTCAAAGTGTACATTGTTTTCATTGGAGCAATTGTTCTATTAATGAAATACTTATCTTTGAGATGCTTGTTGTGGCGTGTAAATATTCAGCACCACAGTGCGCTTCCTACCCTTGTTACAATAACCGTAAATATCCAATCATCTCAATCAAATCAGATGATTCCAAGCAATAGGGAATACACTGACTGACCTGCAAAGCATTTACAGCATTTACATTCTTCATGAGTCGCAGACCGGTTCCACGGCAAAACATACGAATACACAATAGAAAGTTCCCCAATTGATTTTCACAATATTATTATAGTTGAATTCTCACTCCGCGGCATAAATCAATTATTTTACACCGAAAGATGGCTTGTGGCCGGCCATGCTTTTCTCTGCAACCTGAAGAAATAAAAAACATGGTTCTCAACACAGAAGACCAGTTCTTAATCATACAAAACAAATTTGACTCTTTACCGGTGCGTTTCCGCCTCATAGCGCCATCTCTCCGGAGACACCTAACCATTGATCTACAACAACCCTAGATTTAGCGCCTCATACAAAATTACGCTAAAATTTTGTCACCTACTGAACTTGACATGAACTGTTTAATAAAATCTAGCATAAATTTTAATGGAATCTATTTGTAAATTTGTAATTTTATGTGTAACTAATTCTTCGTATGCCGCAAGGTACGTTGCAGAGATGCTAAACAATGTATTAAACTGTGATCTTTTATACCTACCTGTAATGACGAACAATAAATGATTTATGATTTATGACTATACAGTCATACATAGCGATTTATAGATTCATTGCGTCCGCCTGATTCAAAATACCACAACGAACCTCACCATAATCTATTGAACTCAGCCTTATTTGTTAGCCCGTACTTGGTCATGTTAACAGTTTCGCGGCCAGCCACGCACTGTGGGAAAGAAGTGCTCGCTTGCAAATTGTGCACTACTTTACCGGCCCACCTTTTGAGCGTACGCGCGTAATCTAGGGTTGTTGTAGATCAATGCACCTAACTCACAAACCTCATTATTTGAGTTATTTTATGTTTTCATAAATTAATAACTTTAAGGTGCTTACCATGTCCACGCCTTGAAAGGTCACAGAACTTAAGAAGGAAAAAAAAATGTTGCAGAATTAACAGAGCATTTATAGTCTTCATTGCTGAGACAAAATTAACTAACTTATGACTAAATACGAGTTTAACAATAAACTATTGTGTTGAAATTAGTTTAACGACAAGTCGCTTAAAGTATCTGTGTTTTAGTCTCCAATCCGCAGTAGATAATCCTCATCCAACAATATAGATAAGTTTTTTAGAAGGCAATTTGCCTTTCTTAAGCGCACTGATATCCCTGCATGGTGGACACTGTACGGAGCGTATCACAGCCTTTTCTGCTATCATAAGATATGCAAGTGAGACTTTCTTAAGGAACCGGCGGATATAAACAACTATCCGTAGATATTTATTCCATGAGGAAACACGTTGAGATAACTCACACAAAATTGGTTCACATTGAACCTTTGTCATGAACACAATACATCAACTTTATGTTCAGGTATTACTGGAGTATTTGCCGAGCAAAAAGGTTTTACGGGCCATTCCAAAGTTAGGCTGCGATTCCAAGTTAGACTGTTTCACCACAACGCATGTGACAGAAGCTGCAGAGCTGTGAAGGTAGCAAACCTCGGGAGGGATGGTCGCTCGGGTTCCTTTACCAGTGACATTCACTTACAGCCAACATTTTTGTTTTAAAGTTAAAGACCTAAAAGGCGTGATAAACTACGAAAGTAAAATTTTATCTTAAAAATACAATTTATCATCAAAGTTTTTGAGTTAAAGAGATTATTTTAGGGTTCAAATTAAAATGGATATTTTTATAACATGCCTCATATTTTTAGAAAGCTTAAGAGGATTAAGATAACTGGTAAATATTTATTTAGGCTCTACCAGCATGTAAGCAGATAACTATAAAAACCGTTAGTATTTTTGTTCACTCTAAACTCAATGTTTAAGTTGCTTCAAGATTTAGTTAGTAACTTGTACTTACCTAGGTGGGTACTTTGATTTGTCAGAGAATCTTTGATTCCATGTCATATTTATTCAAAGTTTCGTCAGAGTGATAATAATATGACTAGTTTTTTTTACGGAAAGTTATTTTGTGTTCCTACCTTGAATGAAAATTGCATTTAATTATTTCACTATTATAAAAGATCTCTCAGGGCGACTCATTGAGGCAACGTGAGACCCAAGAGCCGGCATTTATTTAGGCCAAAGAATTAGCTTGGCCATCCATAGAGGTAATGCTGCCAGTCTTTTGGAAACTTTGCCTCGGTGCGCCGCTCTGTGAGAAAATTTTTATTTATAGAATTTAAGGTAAGAAATTGCAAGTAAACAAATAAAAAATTGAGGTTCTTTGGTAATAAACTGTTGTATACGACAAAGGTCGTGCTGCTGAATGTTTGCTACCCTCATTAACCTGTATTAACCTTTTTTATTTGTTTCATTTATACATGTTTACCTGTGCCCAAGCCATAAAGCCACACCACACCTAGTATTTACTGTGGGTCTACATTTGCTCCCTCGTAACGGTCTGCTAAATATCGTTGAACAAAAGCTCGGTTCACGGTAATGTCACCAGCACGTGGCCTCTCCGAGGACAGTATGTTTTGTCTGCACAATAACCCAACATGTGTACTATATTGTAATTACACACAAAGGATTCTAAGCATGACATAAGCTATACTGACCTTTCTGACCAACATGAGTCTTTTGAGCGTGGCGGGAACAAAACACATAGTTGTATTTTTATTTGAAAACCTTCGAGTGAACTCGTCAGTGACTCAGACCAGCCATGTAACTTTAATAATGTAATTTTGTTTATTTATCAGCGCAACACTTAACTAAAAATATGCTATTGCGTTGTAGCAAAAATAATGTATTTTAATAAATAAAAGCTTTTGTTTATTATAATATTTTTTCATCGGGAAATCAAAAAAAATTACCGCATAAATATTTCTCGGCAACGTTTTTTCTCCGTAGGTATATAAAGGGTAAAGATTTACTAGTAACCAATAGCAAAAACTCAAGACGGGCTGGTGATAAGGACAAACTTTAAGGATTAGATCGAAATATGAAAACAAAATTGTACCTCCCATACAAAATTGCCGATCAGCTGATTTAGGTTACTACTAAAGCATTTTTTTTTAATATTTTAACGTATTTTATCTTATTGTATGAGCCATTTGACATTTTATATATGAATAAATTTCGACCTTGGGGAAAGTTGTTCTTTATCATCACCAACCCGTCCTCTGTTTTCAGAACCGGCCACGAGTAAAATTTCACTCGGTATAACTACCTACCTACATATTTTATTCATTAAACCACTAGACGATAGACCATATTGTGTTATGGTGATGTCTCTTTCTCTCTTTTTAGTTTGGGACACCGAGTCGTCCAAGTGGTGATAGTAGATTTATTTATTTATTTTATTTTGCTAATGCAAAACAGACTCTATATCGCTCCACAGACATCAAGGAGATCTCAACTTTTACAATATAGGATTTGAGCCGTAGGAAGCTCTTTTGGCTTAAATTTAAGAATACTGTCTGAACTCATTGAAGTCAATAATGATATTAGTTTTTTTTTATCAGCAACCTGGTTCAGGTTAGTATTATGTGTTTTAAATATTTATCTTTACCATACACAAGTTAACCTGTTTAAAGATATTGTATGAAGTATTTAAGATCAATGCAATCAGAATTATCATTGATTAGGTACTAGTTGCATCAGTTAAATTTATCTGAAAGGTTCTTCAGATAATTTTGTACTTTAAAAATAAAATTGCAGCTGTACGTCTTATCCAGAAGACAAATGCCTGTACTTGAGTCTAAACGAGCGCTTTCAGGATAATTTCAGCAAAGAATTGTTTCATTTATATGTCTCTGTATTTTTATTGTACGTGTAATTTAAAGACCCGCTTAGGCTTAGAAGAGAAGCTTAGTCAGTAATGGCGAAGGATGAATAAGAAAATTGCTTTCCACCTTCTAGACTTAATTCAAAATCTCTATTTTGACATATTAATTGAAATGAAGTTTTAGCTTATTTGCTGTTTTCTTTCAAAGTAAAAAATTGAACGAACTGTGTTGTGTTTAAGAAGCATAAGCAAAATTGTTTGTTTGATTGATTGTTGCTACATTACTAAAATACAGACTTATTTTTTATTCAGCCCGGAAAATTTACAGGGTGATTCTACTCATGATCCTGAACAACTTTTACTATAGGGTCACCTGTGAAATCGCGGAACAAAACCAGCAGTTCCATAAATTTTATTCGAGCAGGTATGAATTTTTCTTTGGAGCAGCTGTCCTTTTTTCGCGATTTCGCAGTTGACTCCAAAATAAAACTTGTTCAGGATCATGAGTAGAATCGCCCTGTAAAATTTTCGGGCTGAATAAAAATAACCCTGTATGTAGACATAAACTGTGGTGTGTAGATACGAGGATCAATACTAATTGTATTTCACTTGTCTTGTACATTATTGTAACAAAAGATTTGTATTTTCAAGATATTCTAATATCTAAGTATTTAACTGACAATTCTAGCCCATTACTCCAAGAAAAGCGATAAATCATTCCCATACTTACTAGGTACCCATTCGTAAGATGGATTACATTTAACAAGGAAAAACTTTGATAAATGACTAGCAACTTATCTTCAAACTTATCTTTCCTTTACCTTTAACTGTGGTTTAGCAAGAAATGTAATCATTTAAACTTGTTTTGGATGAACTTTGAAATAACTTGTTTTACTAACGACTCTGGGTCACCTGCGAAAGTTCAGTCGCCCTATTTTAAATTTAATAAGATAATATGACAATTGATGAGAAAAATGTTTTATCATCACTACATAGTATAAGATAAAGTCGCTTCCCGTTTGGTGTCTCCTTATATCTTTAGAATTTTCCAAAGGATTTTGATGCGGTTTTTTTTATTAGATAGAGTAACTTAAGAGAAAGGTTTATGAGTATAATTTATTCCGGAAAATTGTCACATTCCCATGGGAAAACGGGTAGCCCAACTGGTAGTAAACTTTTGACCCCCTTTTGACACCTTTAAGGATTAAAAATTCAAAAATGCTGAAACACGTATTTAATTCTTTTAAGTAAGGAGTCTAATCCGAAATTTTGAAACAGATCACATTTAAGATAAAAAACTTTCATACAATCTTTTAACCCCCTTTTCACTCATTTAAAGGTAAAAATTTCAAAAATGCTGAAACACGTGTTTAATTATTTTAAGTAATTAGTTTTATCACAAATTTTGAAACAGATCACATTCATTTAAAAAAACAAACTTTCATACAAACTTTAAACCCCCGTTTGACCCTATTACGGGTTAAAATTTCAGATATGCTGAAACACGTGTTTAATTATTTTAAGTCATAAGTCTAATCACTTATTTTGAAACGGATCACACTTAAGACATCGAACTTTCATACAAACTTTTAACCCCCTTTTCATCCCTTGGGAGATTAAAAAAAACAGAATTTAAAGTAAAGTCGCTTCCCCCGTCTGTCCCTGGCTGTTTGTTTGTTTGTATGCTTAAATCTTCAAAACCACTTAACGGATCTGGATGAAGTTTTTAAAAGATAGAGTGATTCAAGATAAAGGTTTTTATGTATGATTTTTGTCGGGAGAAGATCTGTTACCCGTGGGAAATCAGTTAGCAGCGGGTGAAACCGCTGGGCAGGCCGCTAGTGTTATTATAATTCAAACACATACGAAATTCCAAGACTAACTATTCGCAGTCGGAACCTGCCATTACAGGTTCGTCGCAGACTCTAGCTGCTGTAAAATTGCGTTACGCAATTATTTATTGGTATAATATTCCGCCAACTTGCTTTGCTAGCAAACAAACTTTGATGGAATTTTAATATGATTTGTAATTCCGTGAATAAACCACAAATAACTCGCACGTATTGGTGCGGTTCCTACTTGACTTTCCGCGGGTGCTACCTCACAACACACTAGCCTCTATTTGTAAGTGCGGTATCATAAACCTAAACACCGGAGTTGTTAAAATTTAGAACCCAAGTGGCTCTATATCATGTTCAATACATAGCTTTTAGAGTATTTCTTAAACGTGCAAGGCCCTATCTGCACAGCGAATTTTCTCCAAACGATATTTTCTCGCAATTTCTTTCTATTACACATTAAATATCAAAGAAATATTCGCCCAGGCGAGATTATTGTAAAAATGAATTAAATAAATAATTGTTACTGAATAAAAGAATTTTCGTGTGGGAACGTAGCAAACTTTACTTGTGTAGTTGTGTGTCATGGACACCCAGTCGTTTAATTACCTGATGAACCCTGGTGTCAGAGTTTATTAACCGCCTACCTGTAGCAAATTGAAGAGGCAGTTGCCTTGGCACAAATGTCGTCGAACCTACGAACGGTGGATAAAGCGGGTTCTAGAGTAAAGGCCACGTTTTGGCAAGCATAGCGTTGGATGCCCGCCGGCCAGATTGACCGCTGACTTAAAAAAGGCGGCTGGTACAACTCGATAGCGAAAACGAGAGATCGTGCCCTATGGCTTACCCTGGACGAGGCCTACGTACAGCAGTGGCCATCAATAGGCTGATAAACGTATGTAGGTATGTTTAATAATGAGTGAAATACATTTTGGAAGTAAGCAATTTCAAGCAACATAACTGCAAATACAATGAATTGAAAACAATACACAAAACACTCTGTGTTTTTTACACCCTCAACGTTATTGATTCAACTCGAGGAGACGATGTAAGAATTCTCATTAACCGATGCGGTCTCGCTCGTAGAACTCCACCCATTGTTTATTGGAAGACTCAGCAACCCTTTATTTTTTATAAACTTTGTAGCCTAGCCGTCTGTACTTTGAGTTTTTGGTGAAAAAGTCTGGGTTCGATATCTGTGAGAGATTGTGATTGTACTAAAACGACGCGTTTTTCTGAAGAGAGATATAATGACCTAACCTCTGAACTTACTACTACTCCACCAAGCTGATTTTTTCTCATATTATGTTGTTTCTTTTTGTTTTTTATATGTTAATAACAAAGTGTGGCTGTTTGCCTGTCTAACTTGTCCTATGCCTGGAACTTATTGAAACTCTTCCATCGCTATTCTTGCTAATTCCAATTAGTCCCACGCATTGTTTAAGTTTGCTTGCCAGGTTAGAACCCGAACATAGGAAAAATAACTAAGAAACATTTGAGGATTAGAATTTATTGCGTTATTTTACACGAACCCATTCGTATCTTCGCCATTTGTCGTGTAATTTAGTTATCTAAATAACACGACAAATGGCGAAGATACGGAGAAAGAATTCTAATGAAGGCATGTAGTCCTATTGGCAGATATTTCACTTAATGTTTATTGGTAGACTCCACAACCCTTTATTTCAAATCGCTCCGTTTTAATTTGTTCCGGATCCAATTTCTGTTTAATGAAACAATTTAATTATGCCTACCGGAAAAATATCAAATTTCAGGGCTTCATTTTCATTGTGTTGATTTCGCTTTTGGCTACTGGGATTCATATTTCATAGGTTAATGGAATGCAGAAGCTAGGGCGTAATATCGATGATGTCATTCATATTTATCATCATCATCATCATATACATACATGTTCTTCTCTTCTCTCTGCGTATGGGACACCGAGTCGTCCAACGACCCGATGAACCCTGGTGTCAGAGTTTTTCAACCGCCTACTACTAGTAGTAGGCCTCTGACATGGTTGTGTAACAACCGCCGTCTCAGTTATCATAGACAGCAACCGGAATCGATGGCTTAACGTGCCCTCCGAAGCACGGAACCATTTCTTTTCAGACAATCAGTTAGTTCACAGTGCAATGTCCTAACCAGACCGGAACAAATTCACAAAGTGATAAGTATCAATTTTGTGACTGAATCGAACCCGGAACCTTTGCGTCGCAGGCAGTCGCACTGCCACTGCGCCACATCGGCCGCCATGTTTATATCACGCCTTTTCCCTTGCGGGGTAGGCAGAATGTACAGTCGCTCATATAACATAAGGTAACAGGCATTATAAGTGGTATTAAACGAACACTACGGGTGTGCCTTGTGTGAAAGAGGCTAACTATTTTACGCCTTAGCACAGCAGGTCTGTGGTGTAATGGTCTAACTGCTCGGTCGTAACCTTAAGCAAAGCCACGATCGAGGTTCGATCCTCGGGTTGTGTTAGCGTTTGTATTTCTTTTTTGTGTATTATTTTGAATCATTTTTTGTTGTATTATGTTTTTGTCGGTAGCTGGTGACTCCAGGGATATAAAAATAAGGCGTAAGTATATTTTAACTACAATAAGAAAGCTTTATATGCTTTCTTTTAAAACATGAGATGACATTTTGGGGTGGTATGGGATCTACCTCCTAGCGGTCCACCCCGGGCAACGGCAACACAGGCTTGCCTGTGGATAAGTCCGGCTGAACGATCCCACCAAGCGGTGGAAGGCTCCGTAAGGGGCCGCCTGGCTCGCGACCACCATCCCACCGAAGTCTGGCGCCAAGTAGCTTGCTGCGTTCCGTCAGTGTGTGGGAGTGCCAGTGCCTTTGGGGGAATTGGAGGATGTCAGTTGCGCTATTCAGAACCGGTCTTGGACTCTGGGCGATACTGTACCGGGTAACTCATTCTGGAGGGTAGCGGGATCCGAAGCACGGTGCCAGCCGTTGGCCGACCGCAGTCAGTAGGGGGCCCAAGTAGCACGCCAGCCACGTGCCAAAGGCTGCCCCGCCAACTCGCGAAAAATCCCGATATGCTCCACCGTGCCAGCTGGCGACTGGATGGGAGGACCCGGTGGCCATATTCGGGGGGGTTCGGGCGTCCCCGCAGTCTCCAAATGAGTTTCCCATAGGTCGGTTAAGCTCTAGTGTTCCAGTGGTTAACTGAAATGCGCCTCGACAATTCAACTTTTTCCCCACAAACTCTAAAATTATGAAAAAAGTAAAAAAGAAGAATAGGTTTATACAACGGCTGCACTTCCTCCCAAAAAAAGTGCACCTCACTAACATCCGAGGGTTGCACTCCAATCTCGATCCGGTCCATCACCACCTTGAGACCGAGAAGCCGCACCTGTTCTTCCTAACGGAGACGAAGATAACAACACCGTCGGACGTGGCGTACCTCAACTACCCGGGTTACTCTCTTGAGCATAAGTTCAAGAAGCAAGCTGGGGTCTGTGTGTATGTCCGCGATGACATTTGTTGTCGTCGTCTCCGTTGCTTTGAGAAATCGGGTTTTTCTGCCATTTGGCTACTGGAGGACTCTGGCGTGGAGAAAACTCTATATGTCGGCGTCTACCGATCGCACAGCGGTGACCAGGAGACGACAGCGCTTTTCAATTACCTCGTTGAAACGACAGACGTAGCACAGCAAAGATACCCGACAGCGAAGCTAACTTTTCTGGGGGACTTTAATGCCCACCATAAGGAGTGGTTGTTCCCGTTCCAGAAAACTGACCATGCTGGGCTAGAGGCGCGCAAGTTTGCATTATCGCTAGATCTGACCCAGCTGGTGAATGTAGCTACGCGGATACCGGATATCGACGGCCATACACCCAATTGCTTGGACTTGCTGCTGACAACTGATCCAGACAGTCATTCAGTTTCGGTCTCAGCTCCGCTGGGAACGTCCGACCACTGTCTGGTGAAATCCGTATCGACCTGCTCTCCTCTCGATGACAGCCCCAGGGGCACGAGGCGAGTTTGGAGATACGAGTCAGCAGATTGGGAAGAGATGCGGCACTTCTTTGCATCTTACCCGTGGCGTCAAGTGTGCTTCTCTTCGCGTGACCCCTCGTGTTGTGCAGATGCGGTTGCGGACGTGATTCGGCTGGGGATGGAATATTTTATTTCATTCTCCGACATCCCGCTCGGTCACAAAGCCCAGCCTTGGTTTAACGCTGAATGCGCCCAAGCTGAGGCGCGTAAAGAATCGGCATACCAAGCTTGGGTCAAGGCTCGCGACTGCAAATTAAGAGCACGTAGGGTTCGCGCGAAGAAAAGAACCTTCAACTCTGCCACTAAGTCCTGCAAACGGGTTTTACGTAAGGCACGTTTTGACCATGTCGGACGAATAGGGGCCAAACTAGCATCACACCCTCCGGGTAGTAAAAAGTTTTGGTCCCTGTCCAAAGCGGTTGAAACTAATTTCTGTCGTCCAACCTTACCTCCAATGCTGAAACCTGATGGATCGCTGGCTCACTCTGCAAGTGAGAAAGCAAATTTGTTTGCTTCCTTGTTTGCAAGCAACTCACGTCTGGACGCTGGCTCCAAACAACCACCTACTGTACCTCGTTGCGATTCTTCGATGTCGGAGATCGCAGTACACATTAAAGAGGTTCGAAGAGTATTGTGCAGTCTAGACGTGAACAAGGCCAGCGGACCTGATGGCATACCAGCGAGAGTATTAAGACTATGTGCGCCTGAACTGTCTCCTGTGCTGACACGCTTGTTCCGCCTCTCTCTTAAAGAAAGAACGGTGCCAGGGGCCTGGAAGCTTGCTAATGTGCAACCAGTTCCCAAAAAGGGCGACCGTGCCGACCCTGCCCATTACCGTCCAATTGCCATTACCTCCATCCTATGCAAGGTCATGGAGAGGGTACTTAACAGTAAGTTGCTGACCTACCTTGAAGACAATGATCTTCTCAGTGACCGTCAATATGGCTTTCGCCGGGGGCGGTCTACTGGTGATCTTCTTGTGTATGTCACGCACTGCTGGGGCGAAGCCATCGAGAAAAACGGCGAAGCACTTGCCGTTTCACTCGATATCTCGAAGGCCTTTGACAGGGTCTGGCATGCAAGTCTGCTCAGCAAGCTTCCTGCTTATGGCATCCCAGCTGATTTTTGTACTTGGATTTCAGACTTCCTTAGTGAACGGTCCATCAGAGTAGTCGTTGACGGCTGCTCCTCTGACCTAATGGCCATTGATGCCGGAGTTCCTCAGGGGTCTGTTCTCTCTGCAACTCTTTTCCTGCTGCACATCAATGACCTCCTTCGGCATGGTATTGTTGGATACGCAGATGATAGTACCGTTTCAGAGAGATACTTGACAGGTGCAGGGACCAGTGGGGATGAAATACGTTCGTTAAGAAAGGCTATGGTAGAGCGAACAGATCTGACCTTAAGTCTTGTCTCCCAATGGGGCGACGACAATCTGGTCTCATTCAATGCCACCAAAACACAGGCGTGTCTTTTCACTGCAAAAAGGAGTCCTTTCGACTGGACACCTACTTTTCGGGGTACATCTGTCCCAGTCACTGACAGGCTTGAGCTTCTAGGCATGGAGTTGACATCAAATCTAAACTTCAGCGCGACCATCGAGTACAAGGCTCAGACGGCGGCTAAAAAGCTGGGCGTCCTGAATAGAGTGAAGCGATACTTTACGCCTGGACAGCTTTTAACTCTTTACAAAGCACAAGTCCGATCCTGCATGGAGTATTGCAGTCACCTTTGGGATGGCTCAGCCAAATACCAACTTGCCGCTCTTGACTCGGTGGAACGCAGGGCCAAGAGGCTCATAGGCGACATAAAACTGGTGGACACCAAGCTACATAGCCTGGCACATCGCCGCAAGGTTGCCTGCTTGTCGGTATTTTATAGATTGTACTTCGGAGAGTGTGCTCAAGAGCTTCACGACCTTGTTCCACCAGCTCCCTTCTACCATCGGACATCCAGACGCACCGCCGGATACCATCCGTACCTGGTAGCCATTCCACCAATTCGGACTAAGCGCTTCCAGTCATCATTTATAATGCGCACTGCTAAAGAGTGGAACTCACTTCCTGCGTCTGTGTTTCCAAAAGCATACAACCCTAATCTCTTCAAAGTAAGAGTGAACAGGCTTCTTCTGGGTGAGCTCGCTCCATCTTAGACTCTGTCTCTGTCCTATGACCTAGACTAGAGTCAAGAGCAAACCCATCATTAATAAAAAAAAAAAAAAAAAAAAAAAAAACATGAGGTCTTAACTAAGTAATTTTAGTATGGTAAGTGTAAGCACGGAGCTATATTACAGAAAAAATTAATTGGTATGAAAGTAGCGACATCTGGTGATCAGTAGTAATAACACGATGTTCTCTCTGGTCATAGCCAAGCGTCTGAGGGGGAGTTATACCTGAGCTGATGGTATATATGCATTGTATAGATGTTTCTAACGTATTAACGGGCAGTATAGGTAGACCTACCTATACCTAAAAATATCGCCTAAAATTAAAAATATGTAATACCTGTTTTTTATATTTATTGCTAGGCAGGTTTTTATACTTATTTATTGGTAATCTTATTTAATCATAACGATATCATCTTTTATAACATTATACATTATACAAATAAAAGTAGAAAGAAATAAAAGTGAACAATAAATTGAAAGTATTTATTTATTTACAACAATTGTTTACAGCCTCATATAGTTTCTATGCTTAGTAACAATATAGGTAGGTATATCTATCTAATTATTAGACAGGTTTAAAACAACGATTTAAAAAACTTAGTTTACAACTGCTTCCTTTGTTTAGCTAGCACACAGTGAATAAACATGTATAGTTAAATACAATAACATCACTTTGGCGCTTATTTAAGAATGAGTTGCACAGCTATTATAATTTTGTCACACATCTTAGGGTAAAGAAATGTTCCAGAAGGAACCTTACGACCAACCAAAATGAAACTAACAATGTATAAAAACTTATTCATTCATATAATAATACACGCTCAAATACAAATAAAAGCTCATTTTTTTGTAAGTATAAACAGAGTATCTCGTGTATTTTTAGTGCATCAAATTATATTTGAGCGTTTGTCTTGGCTTCACTCCGGTTATTTGTAGGGTTCCCTCTGATATTTTTAATACATTTAGGTTAAACAAACGTAACGTTAGGTTAATGTGGTCTGTAAAATTACAAAAATACTCCCGGGCAAATCGAATTATGTCCTGACTATGTCTGATAGACAAGGCGTTTTTTTTTTACCGGTTTGTATGTTTTGAATCCTTTCGCATGCAAATCTTAGCACGGTTTGTACAGATATACCATGTGCAATTGCTGTTTCCTTTGTTGATGCAAATGGATTCGCAGTGTGCGTTGCAATAACATCCCGATGGCGTGCAGACTGAGGAGCGAACATCTTGGGGGCAAAACCAGGCTTAATACCTATGTTGAACATCTTCAGTGTCACCATGACGCTGAATTCACAATCGTACGGCTTTTCTCTGCAAATAAATAAATCCTAAATTAGAAGAATGATCCTACAAAGTTATCTTCCTACCATTTAACATTTATTGAAACCTAATATTAAAATACATTGTAGGTTACTATTGAAATGAGGATCACGTAATTATATTACAATGACGTAACACAATATTTTACTCACCGAAATATTTAATTTACGAGCGATTGCACTCTCTCTCTCTCTTTTCGTGTGGGACACCGAGTAATCCAACGACCCGATGGACCCTGGTGTCAGAGTTTTTCAACCGCCTACTACCACTAGTAGGCCTCTGACATGGTTGTGTTACGACCACTCATTGACATTTCCTGTTCATGTAACACCACAATTTCAGCCTTCATAAAAACTGATAAATTATGCATTATAATAAAAATTGTTAAAGTTCTGTTAGAATTCAAAAACATTGTTGTCGCTTCCAAAGAAGACGATCAATAGTAAAGAAGCGAATTCATTCAAGCTGAACTGGTTATTTATAAGTATTTTTTATTGACTACCTGCAATTTTATAAGACTTGCGGTATATTCAACCATTTCTGATCTGACTATCTATGACGCGCCATGTTATTGATAAGCTTGTAGCAACCAGTTAAAAAATTTAACGTTCTACGTAACAAGCATCTGGTCTAGGGGCTTCGCTGTCGGATACAACGCAGCATAGCCACGGTTCGAATCTCGGCCTGCGCCAGAGTGGTAACTGTCATATTTTTATGTTAAAATTTTAGTTCCTAAGTGAATGATTGCGAGTTCGATTATACTTCGTATTTGGCTTGCGAGAAAGTTTCCAGCAAGTAATTTAAACAGGTTTAAGTGACGTATGCAACGCTAGTAGATTCCGGCTAACTAGCTCAGTGCTGCCACCAAGTTTAAATATTGGCGAAGAGTTTTATGTGGTGGTATGTGGTTGAAATTTTATAGTTAGTGTCGCTGGTGGTGCCATCTTTGTGTTGAACAGAGAATAAATTCCTTTGATACTTCGCATATGCATGCCTGTTACCTTAAGTGGTATAAGAGACTGTACATAACCGTAGGCCGTAAAAAACAAGCATTTACACCACGTCTGATATACATTCAAGAGTCATTTAGAAGATTTTACATCACGATAGAGACAGGTTTCTTGCCCATCGCCTAAAATAGCAAAATTTTAAATTAATTGAAATGCGTGTTACAGAAATAGTGTCACCATTAGCTTTTGTTTGGTGCACGTTAAATCGGATTTCTACTGTTTCGAAAATATGCCTCATAAATTCCTACAGGAAGTACGCCCTAGATCCAAGACAACGCGGTCGATTTTACTATTTACGTATAGTAATAGTACAATATATTAATACTCTTGGCATAGGACCCCATTCTGTGTATTTTGACACGATTTTCTTTGTTTGTTTTTCCAGTATCGAAGTCGAGCAGTCGTAATAAAAATATATTGCGGTCAAACATTTTAAGACCAATTCTGCTGTCGAGTGTTTGCGGCAAATTTTTCTAACCTAAAGTTAAAGCAGTCTTCTCACTTGTCGTCCGTGTCTTTCAGTTTAACGCAACGTATCGCATGCGTCTGTCAGACGAAAGGAAATACATCCCAATCTTATTCCCATACAAATACGGCTACGGTGAGTTTGCGGTGCGTAACGGAGGCGTCTGTTAAGTCGTTTGACGTTTGTCGTGTGTCAAACGACTTTCGGCTGACAGACGCATGCGCGCTAGGTTGCGTTAAAAAAACGGCACATCATTTTGTCATTTATTACACATTTAATATTTAATGTGATGTGTTTTAGTTTGCTACAATTAGACTTGTATCAAACTAAGTCAAATCAAACAAACTTGATTGTAATATTATTAATAATATAATAATAAATCCTTTATTTCAGGCAACAAGGCCCATATAAAATTAAATAAAACAATAAAATATGACTTAAAATCTAACACAAATACTATAAATACACTACAATAATACATACATACATACATAAATCACGCCTATATACCTTACGGGGTAGGCAGAGCGTTAACGGCCGTTCAACGGATATTAACACCACGTCTGGCAAAAGTTTGAAGGTCAATCAGATAACTGTGTATCACTATAGTGACAGGTTGTCACTACAATAATGTCACTTAAATAAAGCTAGATAGGCACTTTAGGCGACGGCGACTCACGTTGCACAGCGGGTCGATAGCGCCTGAATACGACTCCCTGTGGCCAGAAATCTGTTCGCATGAATTTGCACGCGTATTTCCGGGGAAACGACAAAACAAAAGAGCTAAAATTTATTGAAATTTTAGAGTCCAGCTGTCTGATTATCAGAGTCAAACCGGCGGGGATTCGTGGAGGATCCTGGCGTATATTTACCATCTTCTGCAGATGCTGTATAATGTCCTCCGGTGTCGTATCACAGTCTAGCCGGGACACATACAGCTGTGCGATGGGTTCGGCAGCGTTGAGCATGGCTGAGGCTGAAGTTACGGTGCCGCTTTTATTGCGGTTGCGACGAAGTCGACGCTTCCTGGGTTCTACCAAAGTTGAAGCCTTCCAAGTCTACAATCGCTTGAGATGCGACATTGTTTTCGTTCGCCGCAGGGCCTTCTGCTTCCGCTTTAATGATAATGATAATTATCAAATTAGTTTGTGTTATTTTCAGCACACGAGCAGATATATAGAGATCGAGACACTCCTCAATCGTGCTCAAGATCTTTGAAATTCTTACAAACGGAATACTTGCAAGTTCAGCAGTAAAATGCAACTCCTGAGCAAAGCTGAAGCTAAAAGTAATATGAGCGTGCCATTCTCAATATTAAAGTTACTCCAAGTTTCCACAGGGGCGATGTTGGAATCTCTACCGTCTATTTCCAAACTTTAAACTTTCCAAAAAATGTGTTCGTTGTCGCTACGTACAGCATTTATTCGACCATATTTTTAATCCATGTTTAAAACCAATAGGGGAAGAATATAATTAAATTTTAAATAGGTATTTTTAAATAACTTTTAACAAGTTTCACGTAGGTTTGCCTTATTTATAAAATTGTTTTACTTACACGTTTTGATTAGTTGTTGTTAAACCTTATAAAATACAATATTCCTTGTCTCATGAAGTTGGTCTGGATTCAAATTTGTTTCCTTCGGATACCTATCTTACACAAAAAACCATCTATTACAGCTGTTGTTTTGACAAATCATCTAATGTAGGTTCATTTTTATCACTAACACAAATAATGTCCGATTCAAAAAGAATTATTAATGAATAATAATAAATAATAAAGAGGTCTAAACTTCAATCTCTCTTTCTCTTTTCGTGTGGGACACCAAGTCGTCCAACTTCAATAAAAACCTGCGTTTTTTCAAAGAACTGGGGGCCGATAGAGGTAATAACGTCTCGACGCGACGGTATTAGACCTATTGCGGCTTGCATCAGTTTGACGCAGAGGCTAGAAGGGAAGGCAAGATAGTGACCACAGATAATCTTTTCTTTTATTATACGTTGAAGGTCAATGTATCAATTGCTTGAAGGTTCTATTTGAAATTCGTATATGCATAAATGTAGACTAGCTGTTACCCGCGGACTAGCCTGCGTGCTCATATTTTATACGAAGGGACCATGGACGTAAAAAAAAGTACGAACAGAATCCGGCTAATAACAAACTGTGTCGCTCAAAGTCGGCCAGTTCTCTGTACGTACAAGTGCACACGCACACATTCACACATTAGTCGGCCATAACGCGCGCAAACGTCAACATAAGCGGACAAAAATACCCACCGAAAATTTCGGAAAAACAATATGTCTTGCGTGGTGAAATGGTGTAAAAACCGTAGTGACCAAAAGAAAAAACATCCAGGAATTACGTTTCACAGGTAAATAGATAATTCAGTTACTTATTTACAGTTTTTCAATTTAAAATAAATTTTCATTTTCAAGAGCAAAACTATTTGTCAAACATCCAGTGTTGCTAGTATTCACTTAAACCATTTCCCGAAAATATGGGAAGCTTATCTACAGTTCTACACTTATATTATAAAGAGGAAAGATTTGATTGTTTGTTTGTTTGGTTGTTTGTGTGTTTTGACGCGAATAGGCTCTGAAACTACTAAAACGATTTCAAAAATTATTTTACGATTAGAAAGCTACATTATATTTATCTCTGCTTCTTCTTCTTCTTCTTATCGAGTGGGACACCGAGTCAACATAGGCTATATTTTACCGCGGAATAAACAATAAAAATATTTTTATCTATCAACTTTCTTTTATTGGTAAAAAATTTGCTAACTTGGCAACCCTTAACTCACTTATACATAGACAGCCGCCGCCATTTTGCTTCCTCAGATGTGTCTTAGCTGGGATTCCGTCAGTACTTTTTTTTACGTCCATGGAAGGGACATATTCATTAAGCAAGAATAAAAGATGCAGACCCACTGGGCTTATGTGATGCCACGTACTTATGTGAGGTGATGCCCGTAAGAAGTCATCACATTAGCTTTCATAGCTTTTTATTTCTCGTTATGAAATCACGGGGCTCGCGTGGGGCATATATAGGCCAAACAAGTATAGGCCGTTTGAGAGAAGTGTGAGATGGGATACACATTAATTACATTATTATTATAATAAATTATGAATATTTTATAAAATATTATGTACAATTTGTGCCAATAGTGGAGCTGGGTACCAACCTTTACTGTTTTTTCTTGTAAACTGTACAAAAGCCAGTTTAAATTGGTGCTTTGTTATAGATATAATTATGCTGCTGAAAGTACTTTTTTAACAAAGGAATATATTGATGTTGATCATACAATACCTTTTTACACGACTGCCCAACCAATTTGCAGTGTGATGCCGGCTTAGAATAGCATCATCCCGTTTCTTTCCCGTTGGAGTCGTAAGAGGCAACTAAGGGACTCAAGGGTGTGTATTGCAATTTTAGGCGATGGGGTGACAACCTGTCACTATGGCGATACACAAATTTCCGAATGACCATTAAATATTTGTCACAAGTGGCCCAAATTTAAGTTCTTTGCGGCCGTTTACGCTCTGTCTACCCTGCAAGGGATTATAGGTGAGATAAATATATGTGTGTGTGTGTGTGTGAGCACAACCAAAAATAAGATTGTAATATTTAAACTTTAATGTGTTCATATATGATGTGTGATTCTTCAAAGTGTAGTCTAGGTGCGTAACAAATAAACTTAAGTACTGGCAGAGTTTCTCTTTTTTTAGAATCTTTTTTAATCTGGTGGTTCGGTCCACAATGTTCTAACTAGACTGTAAACAAATTACAAATTACCAAAGTGATAATATCAACTTTATGAGTGTCCCAGTGGTAATCGAACCCGGAACCTTTGCGCCGCAGGCAGTCGTACTACCACTACGCTACAACGGCCGTCCGAACGGGTAGCTGAAACTTATCTTTATCACTGAGTAAATCGGCAGAAACTCTACCAGTAATTCAGCTGAAAAGTGATCGTAAAACGTAAGACTATAACTACTGAACAGGACAGGATAAACTGAGGAACTGAGGCATTAGATACAAAGCTAAAAGCTTGAAACTTTTTTAATGCACAACATTCCAGCTTTGCAGTCATGGACACCATAAGAACAGGTAATTACGCGTTTCATTATGTCATCTTATCTTCTTATCTTAATTAGCCTACATCGTCCCACTGCTAGGCAAAGGCCTCCCTCTTCTCTTTTCATCCAGTTCTACTCTGGGCCTCCAAGTGTCAGTCTTTGCTAAAGGCATGTAGCTCGTCTCGCCACCTGCGACGGGGTCTTCCGCGGCGTCGTCTCGGTGTGGGTGGTTTCATTATAAAATTATAAAATAAAATAATAATAATTACACAAAATATTTATACTTTTGGTGCATCGCCACCATTGCTTTTTTATTTAGTTTATTTAAAGTTTTTTTATTTACAGATAGACATGTGGGGTGGTATGGGATCTACCTCCTAGCGGTCCACCCCGGGCAACGGCAACACAGGCTTGCCTGTGGATAAGTCCGGCTGAACGATCCCACCAAGCGGTGGAAGGCTCCGTAAGGGGCCGCCTGGCTCGCGACCACCATCCCACCGAAGTCTGGCGCCAAGTAGCTTGCTGCGTTCCGTCAGTGTGTGGGAGTGCCAGTGCCTTAACAGGCTTCTTCTGGGTGAGCTCGCTCCATCTTAGACTCTGTCTCAGTCCTATGACCTAGACTAGAGTCAAGAGCAAACCCATCATTAATAAAAAAAAAAAAAAAAAAAAAAGACAGCGCGACAACATGATTTTTTTGTTTGTATATAGTTATTTCGCATCGGCGCGCGCGGTCTCTTCCTGTTGATTGGTTGTCATGGAGACTCGTTTGGTTATTTACGTTTTGGTTGTTACTTTTGGTTCCTAATTTTTTCTTGTAAATATTAAATAAACACCGAATTGTATAAGGCGAAGAACTGGTTTTGATTTACAGTATTTTTCCCCACGCGCTGGCGAAATACCTACCCACTCGTTACTAGAAGGTTAGATTTGTTTTTCTTACTATGCTGATGATCACATATAATTTTAGTTCCTACATGGTTCCTACACAATGTTTATGCTAGATATCTTAGCAAACTCGTCGCTTACTCTATAATCGAACCGCTGTAGAAGTTAATCTGCATGGTTTCCTTATATTTCAGTTTTTGCGAATACTGGCAGAGTTCACTTATTAAGTTTGATGGTAGATGGTAACATTCATTAATATACTTTGTTTACATTGTAGCTCAGCTGTCTCCAGGAAACCTTATAATTTGTGTGAAGTATTGCAGTTTTCACACGATTTGCCAGCGCAAATTTTATGACAAATTAAGACCTTGCTTGAGAAAAACTTAGCAGACGAGCAGAAAGAACACTCAGACGCGACAGACTCGAACCTCGAGAAGTCAAGAAAGGATTTTTATGCATTCAATAGTTATGAACTTATGATTGTTCTACTAACATCACCTCAAGATACCCATTTAAGGTTTTACTCGAGGTGTTTTAGATGGCATCTTATTAGGGAGAAACGCTATAATGGATCAAAATTAATAAAAACAACCAACTTGAAATTCTTTTTGCTTTTCTTTAACATCCGCATATAAACACATAGCCAGCAAGACAAGCGGTCTCTCGTCTCGTTCCTTACATAAAAGAAGGCCGAGTTGATCGACGTACATAGCAGACTACAGTTTTTGATTGTGCAATTTCCCACTCCAACCCCAGACCATATTGTAGTTAATCTGTGCCCCGGAACACAAGTGGGAGAAATGTAGTTTTAATTAAATTGGATGAAATTTTGGTATGTTACAGTATTCAGTCATCTGAACAAAATTTATTCATAACGAGTCATGATAATTCAGATAATTTATTTTAATCATTAGGAGTAAATAGGAATACTGATGCAAGTTCTAATAGTAGAGGAGCCTAAGTGGGGATTGCTGGATCCTATAGATCGACTTCGTCCATTTCCGAACTCGTCCACTTCCTAAATATATTGTAACAGAAGAAAATGCAAGGTTAATGGTGGGTGCAGTGTAGACAACAGCAAAAGAACAAATCAAGCCTAGGTCTTATATCTTCTTTAGGTCTCTATTTTAAAAGCTAAGCTGGTCAGTTCTGCCATGAAATGAGTTGGGCAATTTTTTTTAACCCGTAGTCCACCTATAGGTTATTTTTTTTTCTTCGCGTAGTTCACCAATAGAGCTGAGCTGGGATTTTTTAAAATAGATCCACCTGGTGGGCCATACCACATTTTTTTCGTTGCGTGGTCCACCAAAAATTTTTAACCGCTATTTACTCAAGTTCTATTGCCTGTAGTCCACCTTCTCAAATTTATGTCGCTGTCTTGTTCAAGTCATGCGCAATAATCAGCGCGCATGCAAAACTAATTTCTTTGTAAAAGTTGTAGGTCTTGAAATTTTAGATGACATCTGTCAAACTTTGAACTAATTTATTTCGTCAACTATGCATGCTTAACTACTAGTTCTTTGAAGAAGTTGTAGGTCTTGCCGAGATGTATATTTTGTAGTCAAACAAAGAACTTATTCATCTCGCTTTGCAATATGTACGAACATATCATGGATAACCCCACCCATTATGTCAGGTTCGATAAGGCAGCAATCCTAGCGAGAGAGAAGAGATTCATTCCTAGGAAAGTACGGGAAGCCTTAGAAATTCAAAAACATCCAAATTTCAACAGATACTGGATGGGCACAAAAAATTGACAGCTGTCATCTCAAATGTAGATCTTGTCAAGACCTACAACTTTTCCACAGAAACATACATGCATAGTTTCCAAGTTTTAATTAAGACAGCTATCACTAAATTTTGTCATGTATTGCTCTTAATTTTGAATCTTGGCTGATCTTATGTTAAGGTCTCTGACGCTCGAGTAAAACCCCATTGAGCATTGTGGGCTCCTCTACAATAATGAAATGACTTATGATTATGAATTGTCTGACGTGACGAATAACACATTTTATTCGAGTGACTGACATAAATAAAATTGATCAAGGATTGTTAAGTATGATGTAAAGAGTATTTAATAGTCAGTTAAAATGTATGGAAAATCTGTACCTTAGTATCAAGTAATTTAAAGTGATTATTCCGAAAACTGTAAGACTTAGGATGTTGGTCTATTAGGATGTTGGGCAGCTTTACACGTACGCTGACACCACGCGTGCTCTATGCATGTTATACGCCCGCGCAGCCCACGCGTTGTACACATGTAGAGCACGCGTTGCATACTAGTAAAGCAAGCATTGTATACAAGTAGAGCTCGCGTAATACACGTGTAGAGAACGCGTTACACACGTATCGAACACGTGTTGTACACTAGTATAATACGCGTCACCAACGTGTAAAGCACGCGTTTCACAAGAATAGAGCGCGCGTAGAAAACGTGTGTGTATCCTATGATAGAACGGACGGACGGTGGAGTAAGCGGGTTCTCGAATGGAAGCCTTGCCGCGGCAAGCGTAGCGTTGGACCACCACCGACCAGATGGACTGATAACTGGATGGAAAAAACGAGAGATCGTGCCCTGTACCTACTCTAGGGGAGGCCTACGTCCAACAGTGGACTGCAATAGGCTAATGAATATATGTAGAGCACGAGTTATAAACGAATAGTGCACACACCGTACACGAGTACAACCTTCAACTTAGTCGTCTCTTTCAACACCCACGAGAAAAGAATGGGGTGATGCTATTCTATGCCGTCATCACACGGCAATCATCATCACACGCATGTACGCTCGTTGGTGCATACATTTTAGTTAGTAAAAAATAAACCAACTAGCCTGCATGAAAAGATAAATGAATATAGAGAAGGCAAAAGAAGTATGCAAGGATCGTAGTAAGTGGAAGGAAGTAGACGCTGCCTATTCCTGCGGGAAAGAAGCGTGATTTATGTATGTTACGTAAATTTATAAAATATCTTCTATAGATAAGTCTGTATTCAATATTTAGCAATCCTACAGTGATGTTTGTTGATACAGTACGAAGCAACTCCAACTATTGACAAGCACAAGAAGTACAAAGTTTGATCACGAGATCAAGCATTTATAACACATTTGTTATTGTAATGATATTCATTATAATATTGAATATCAACTATCATAATGTTATCATCATCACTCAGAAAAGTAATCGAAATAATTATTTATAATGTAAATATATGAGGCTTAAAACTGAACCCAAAAAAAAACAGTTGCACATATAATCGAAAATCAACAGTAGCTGATGGCAAGTGGTAATTTTTATATGTACTTTTAGTGTGTCGGTAAAGTTAGCTTACTACTTTTTTAAACGAGTTTATTCTGCTCATGCGGTCTAAAATATCCTACAGATGCATTACCAACCTTAAAAATCTCATAGTTATGGGTAATTTTTTATAAGTTATCTTAATTAAATGAAACTCGACATCGGCAAGGCACCTATGCTTGAGACTGCTCATGGTCGAGCACAATGACAGAAACTTGGTTGTCATAGCTCGACCGCTTTTCGACACCATAGACAAAATATTGAATATTTGTCAGACGTGGCGTAAATGTCGCGGTCGTTTTCGCTCTGCTTACCCCGCAAGGGATATAGGCGTGATGTGTGTATGTGTATGTGTGTAATTAAGGCTTTTGTATTCAAATATATTTTTCTTTGTTTCAGGTGTACAGATAGCGTATGTTGCAATTATAGGAACACAAATGTTTATGATTCTACTGAGCATATTTCTTTTCTACGGAATTTATAAAGTGAGTATGTACTTTAATCAGTCAAGAGTTCAAAATTCTACTTATTTCACAACAAGACCATGTACAGTTAAGCTCAAGTCCGGTTAGACACCCGAACCGCCGATGTAAGTCTTATGCGGACGGAATAAGAACGGTCTAAAGTCCAAATTGTCTAACCCAGCCTGATCTTGACTGTACTTATCTACGCAAAGCTTTCTTATCTGTTCTTTGCATAAGTATTTTGTGTAAGTATTTAGTCGAGTTTAATTCTTAGGTAATCGATCACACTATTCTAAGTATGCTTAATATTTCAGAGGCAATCATATGAATAACCACTTTATTTTTGTATTCAAGATTTTCAGTTTCGCGGTTCACTTAAATTGTCGTCTGTCGTTCCGTTTTTTTAACGAAACGTAACGCATGCGTCTGTCAAACGAAATGAAATTACGAATTTCAATCTTATTTCCAATCAGATACGGTTATGTTGGGTTTACGGTGCGTAACTGACGCGTGTGTCAAACTTCACAGACAAGAAACTTGACGAATGACGTCATGTGAGAGAACCGCCTTTCTCATTCTTCTATTTATTTCATTGCAGAGAAGTTTTTCATGACTTCTTTACGGTTATTACTAGAGTTCCTGAAGCATTCCATTGCCTTGACGATTTAGCTATGAGTAGGTAAGTAAGCAATAGTTCAAGCAGTGGTTAGTCTTTTTGAACTTTAGTTCAGATACCGATTACCTGGCTAGCTACTGTTTGTTTAGTTCTGCATCTCAAGTTGTTGTGGGTAAGCTTATTTATACAAGGTTTTCAATAAATTATTACTTATGTTTGGTAAGCTGTCAATAAGGTTATTACGTAGGGTATTAGCTTACACGGTCGCGCCTCCCACATGCTACCGGAAGATAGATTTGCATACTTATATCGCAAAGAGCTCTGGGAATTGACTTCCAGTGTAGCTATACCCGACAATATTGGATTTTACGCCTACCACAGCCTAAATAAATATTTGCCCTCCCGTATAAAACCACAAGACTAAGATTTTTTCCCCTAAGCCCTCTGGCGTATAAATACCTCAATATTATACAATGACAAACTTTTTTACCCTTTCTTATTCACATTGCTTTTAACTTTGTTAGATTTGTTTGCGTTTGAAGTTAATGCAATGCAAAAACTTAATTATTTTACAATAAATTGAAAAATGGCTACAATTAAAAAGTAAATTAGAAGGTAAATTTACAAGGAGGAATTCTCATTTTATTTGTAGCTCTTCTATTTAATTTTAGTACATTTAAATACAATTGATCTAACTTCTACTCTCGTGCCTGACGGACAAAACGCCAAAGGCGTTATCTTCCAGTCTACATTAGGGCGTGTGGAAAGGGTCAAGGCAGGAGCATTAAACAAAAAAATAGTGGAACAAAAAGCTTTTTGACAGCGTCAAATCGTTCAGAAACATATTTGAAACACTGTACACGGGCGGACAAAACGCCAAAGGCGTTATCTCCCAGTCTACCTTAGGGCGTGTGGAAGGGGTCAAGGCAGGTGCATTAAACAAAAAAAAATAGTGGCACAAAAAGCTTTTTACAGCGTCAAATCGTATATAAAAATATTTTAAACACAGTCCAAAGCGCGTCAATTTTTTTTGTTATGACACGGTTAGACAAAAGATAACATTCAATGGGCCATTTAAAATTCGCAAACAATACCTATGGTTATTTTATAATGCACATCAATGTTCACCAGGTGTTATGGTTTGCAGGAAAATGTGGCGTTCCTCGTGCCGTGGGTGGTGGGCTGCATGACCTTCATGGCGCTGGAAGCCATGGCCATGGTCTACTCCAACATTCTTAGAGATCACGTCAACAAGGTAAGAAAAATAAAATTTCTCATAAGAATACACTAAATTTCCCCAGGTTACTTCAAACACGAAAATCATACTGTGAGTATCTACAATAGTCATCAGAAAATAAACACAATATAATAAATAATATAAGGTAAGTAATTTAAGAACCAGTGCAAATATTGTTAGTGAAACTGAACATCTTTCCCAATTAAAACAGGTCGAAAAATTTAAAAAAAATTGAACCTTCTATGTTTTGAAAAAGTTGTCACTTTGTATGAGAGGTCCTTATTTTTCTGTTATATTTCAACCTATGTTTATTCAAAAATGTTGCTCAGTTTTACGAGTAGAACTCACTCTAAAATACTTGCAATGTATTCAGTAGGGCCTTATACGGGGTGTAAGGGATGATGTACCAAAAACTTTGCAGTCATGATCAGACCATGATACTAACAACTTTTTATATGGAGAATATGTTGGTAAACGAGAAAAATATTAGACCTCCCATACTAAATTCCTGATCAGCTGACTGATTTTCTACGGAAACCTGAAAAAAAAAATGGTTTCCCTACAATATAGGCTTCATAGTAAAACTTGTTCACTTTCATGGTCTAACCATGCCTACAAAGTATTCGGTACAGAGTCCCTTACAACTGGTAAACAACTTAGAGATTCATCATAATATCAAAGCGTATGGCTTTTATTTTGAGAAAGGTAAATACACTATAGATAAAGTATACAGCAAAAATAAATCAGATCAAGTGAGGCGACCAGCTGCAGTTGACATTTTGCTTGTTATTATTTACCTTGTTTGCAAGATACAAATGCTTTGTTATCGAACGCTTCGTTAGCTCGCTCTGAAATAACGATACTACCATACTTAACAACTTCAAGAAGTTTCACTGTGATTTCAGGAGACAATAATATTATAGATACGTACCTATTACATTTTGTATTACGACACGCCCAATGAACAACAACGTATCTCATTTTTGTAAACTTTACAGTACAGCGATTTTAAGGTTTAAAAAAATTCTCACACTTTTGTTTTTTTATTAATTTAAGTGATTGTTTGTTTTAAAGAATACATGTATCGGGTTTTATATGTTGTTATATATGTTTTTAACATAATAATTTGCTTTCTTTGAGTTTTATGACTTACAATGAAGGGCTACGATGCATATTACTTGCAATAACAATGTAAGTTGAGATAGTGATTCGTCAAAGATAGAACCATTACGGTAAATTCCAGTGTATGTCTGAGTTACGTTTGAGTTGTCTTATGTACTTATTACCTTTTTACGGTAAAATCCAGTGTATGTCTGAGTTACGTTTGAGTTGTCTTGTGCACTTATTACCTTTTGACCTCAAAGTAATCCAAGTAGTGTAAGTCTTGTATAAAATTTACTAACTATAATGCAATAAAATCTTATATTTTAATGTTTTTCTACTCAATATATGTTATACAAAAAACTAATATGTGTCATACAAAACAAAACTTCTTTACTTACCATAGTCAGAATTATTAAAAGAAATGAAAATAAAAATAAGCAATCATCATTATCATCAGATTTACTCAAATCTTGCTGATTATAGTTTTTTGCAACAGGCAAATTCTTATAAAATTTGTCATTATAGTTATGTAGTTGAAATTGCTTTTGACGAGCACAAACTACATAAGTCTTAATATTTAGCTGCTGTAATTGCGGTAACAGACTTACGTAAGCGTTGTCATACATACATACATCAGCCTATTGCAGTCCACTGCTGGACGTAGGCCTCCCCTAGGGTACGCCATAGGGCACGATCTCCCGTTTTCACCATCTAGTCGCTAACAGCCGCCTTTTTCACGTCATCGGTCCATCTGGCCGGAGGTCGTCCAACACTACGCTTGCCGAGGCGTGGCCTCCACTCAAGAACCCGTTTACTCCACCGCCCGTCGGTTCTACAGCAGATGTGCCTACCCCACTGCCACTTGTGTACAACTGCCCACTGCAAAACAGGATCCATCAAACTACTTCGATGTGTAAGACAGGGTGACGTTATATCCCCAAAATTCTTCACCAATTCGCTGGAGGATATCTTTAAGACTCTGCAGTGGGATGGACTATGCATCAACGTCAACGGCGAATATCTCACACATCTCCGCTTTGCCGACGATATAGTCATAATGGCTGAATCGCTGCAGGATCTGCAAAAAATGCTGACCAGTCTCAACCTCGCCTCAAGACGTGTTGGACTCGGGATGAACTTGGACAAGACGAAAGCCATGTTCAATCAACACATCATCCCAGAGCCGGTCTCTATCGAAGATATAGCCCTTAAAGTTGTCCAGAAGTATGTGTACCTTGGGAAAACTTTGCAGCTGGGTAGAGACAACTTTGAGGCTGAAATAACCAGAATAGTGCAGCTGGGCTGGGCAGCATTTGGGAAGTTGTGTCATATTTTGGAATCACCCTTTCACAATGCCTCAAGACCAAGGTGTTCGATCAGTGCGTCCTGCCAGTCATGACCTATGGAGCCGAGACGTGGAACCTGACAGTAAAACTGGCCCACCGGTTACATGCCACTCAGAGAGCTATGGAAAGGTCTATGCTCGGTATCTCTATAATGGATAAAATCCGGAATGGGACTATCCGAAAAAATACCAAAGTAACGGACATAGTTTGGAAGTGTAGCAAACTGAAGTGGCAGTGGTGTTGGACGACCTCCGGCCAGATAGACCGATGACTTAAAAAAGGCGGCTGGTAGCGACTGGATGGCAAAAACTGGAGATCATGACCAATGGGTACCATAGAGGAGGCCTACGTCCAGCAGTGGACTGCAATAGGCTGATGTATACCTTAACAGTAAGTTGCTGACCTACTTTGAAGACAATGATCTTCGCAGTGACCGTCAATATGGCTTTAGCCGGGGGCGGTCTACTGGTGATCTTCTTGTGTATGTCACGCACTGCTGGGGCGAAGCCATCGAGAAAAACGGCGGAGCACTTGCCGTTTCACTCGATATCTCGAAGGCCATTGACAGGGTCTGGCATGCAAGTCTGCTCAGCAAGCTTCCTGCTTATGGCATCCCAGCTGATTTTTGTACTTGGATTTCAGACTTCCTTAGTGAATGGTCCATCAGAGTAGTCGTTGACGGCTGCTCCTCTGACCTTATGGCCATTTATGCTGGAGTTTCTCAGGGGTCTGTTCTCTCTGCAACTCTTTTCCTGCTGCACATCAATGACCTCCTTCAGCATGGTATTGTTGGATACGCAGATGATAGTACCGTTTCAGAGAGATACTTGACTGGTGCAAGAACCAGTGGGGATGAAATACGTTCGTTAAGAAAGGCCATGGTAGAGCGAACAGATCTGAACTTAAGTCTTGTCTCCCAATGGGGCGACGACAATCTGATCTCATTCAACGCCACCAAAACACAGGCGTGTCTTTTCACTGCAAAAAAGAGTCCTTTCGACTGGACACCTACTTTTCGGGGTACATCTGTCCCTGTCACTGACAGGCTTGAGCTTCTAGGCATGGAGTTGACATCAAATCTAAACTTCGGCGCAACCATCGAGTACAAGGCTCAAACAGCAGCTAAGAAGCGTGGCATCCTGAATAGAGTGAAGCGATACTTTACGCCTGGACAGCTTTTAACTCTTTACAAAGCACAAGTCCGATCCTGCATGGAGTAATGCAGTCACATTGGGGATGGCTCAGCCAAATATCAACTTGCCGCTCTTGACTTGGTGGAACGCAGCGCCAAGAGGCTCATAGGCGACATAAAACTGGTGGACACCAAGCTACATAGCCTGGCACATCGCCGCAAGGTTGCCTGCTTGTCGGTTTTTTACTGATTGTACTTCGGAGAGTGTCCCTTCTACCATCGGACATCCAGACGCACCACCGGATACCATCCATACCTGGTTGCCATTTCACCAATTCGGACTAAGCGCTTCCAGTCATTATCTATAATGCGCACTGCTAAAGAGTGGAACTCACTACCTGCGTCTGTGTTTCCAAACGCATACAACCCTAATCTCTTCAAATTAAAAGTAAACAGGCTTCTTCTGGGTGAGCTCGCTCCATCTTAGACTCTGTATCTGTCCTATGACCTAGACTAGAGTCAAGAGCAAACCCATCCCGAATAAAAAAATATATTATGTATGTATATACCTCTATAATACTTTTACTCTTTTTTATTAATATAACATATTAATAACAAACAATGACTAAAATTAAGTTGTTACTTACATCTTAGTCTGGAAGGTTGGTTTTCGTGTATCGAAACAGTATCTTCCTCATCAGTACCTAGTCCAATTGGAGAACTATGAATTGAATACGGAGAAAATCAACGTAACTCAATTTGCAATCTATTTGCATGTAAATTATTTAAAAAAAAATACGATCAATCATTGTAAATAAACATGAGTTGTTATATTTTTTAAAGGGAGAATATTTGATCCGTAAAACAAAATTGTAAATCAATATAACATGTTTTACCCGGTAAACAATCTTTTTTTTCAGAATGCAACCACAGGTTACGTTGTTGTGATTCTCGCTAACTTCGGTTCTATTGTACTTAGAGATACGTTTGTTGGACACACGTGTAGAGAAAATTATAACGAACAAGGGTATGTAATAAACTCATTTTTGTCGTAACTCAAGTTACGTTGTTGTTCATTGGGCGTGTCGTATTATTCATTCATTCGTACTCATGCCGTACGATATTGCGATGTTTGATAGCCAGTCAGTCACGTTTTGCCTGTGACAGCCGTACGGCGCGGCGTGTGTAAGTATTTCTTCATGCAATTTCATACAACTTCATGTGTCACAGAAACAAAAAGTACAAAATATTTTGTGTGAAAATATATTTGAGTGATTAACATAAAAATTAAATTGAATGTAGCGTTGGACCCCCTCCGTCAAGATGTACCGACCGTATGTCGAAAACGGGAGATCGTGCTTTATAGCGTACCCTAGAGGAAGCCTACGTCCAGCAGTGGACTGCTATAGACTGATGTGTGGTGATAAAAAATAACAAACAGATCTAAATGTTTATTGGAGTACAGACGAAAGAATTTAAATTGTATATAATATGATTGAAAACTTTTGATGTCATCATTCAAATTACTTTCTATACCATTACTATGTAGAAGTAGACGTAAGTATAGTATAGTACGAAAAAGAATATGAGCAATATCCCAGCCAGCGTGCTATTATTTCAATCACTTTGCCCTGTAATCGTATCAGCCGGAAAAGGTCGTCGTAATCAAAGATAATTGGAAAGTTCAAGAGAAGGATGAACGCGTTATAATACCTATACGTTAGTATTTTCCAAATTGGCGCGCTAATCGTGTGAACGATTTCAGTAATTTCATTTTATTCTTCCCTTTCTATGAATAATCACATACATACACATATCACGCCTATAATCCCTTGCGGTGTAGGCAGAGCGTAAACGGCCGCTAAAAACGGACATTTACGCCACGTCTGACAAATATTTCAGGGTCATTCGGAAAATTGTGTATCGCCAGAGTGACAATACAATATGTGTATATTTTATAGGCGGTATGAAACACACACTCTTTTTAGAAATCCATCAAAATTTTTACGCCTTTCTTAATTAGTTTTCTTATTTAAGCTAGCAATCTTGCTTACCCTACTCGAATTAGTGTTTTAAAATGTATATTTAGTTCTATAAGTTTGATAATTATTCTAGTTATCATGTTCCTCGTGTAGTCTAGGTGTGTATCTGCATAGCGAAGTGACGGTGACAAGCTTGTTTGCTGCACACAATAAGTGGATTGTAATCGGCAAATTGCTGCCCACAAATAAGGGTTGCCAGGCCAGGAGCTTCAGACAGAGTGCTTTTCTTTGACGTTTAATATTATTTTATGAACATCGCTAAGTTTATGACATAGAACATACAGCATCTACATAGAGCATCCATTATTATACATACATACATACATACATTTATCACACCAATATTCCCTTACGGGGTAGGCAGAGCGTAAAAATCCGTAAAAAACGGACATTTACGCCACGTCTGACAAACATTTGAGGGTCATTTGGAATATTGTGTATCACTATAGTGACAGGTTGTCAGCCCATCGCCTAAATTTGCAATACACACCCTCGAGTCCCTTAGTCCATTATTATAACCATATTTTTTTCGTTACATTGTAAGGTTTCTGCATAAATTGGTAGGCAATTCTTATTATCAAAGCTTTTAGAGAGGCAGCAAACCTTTTTTTTATTCGACTCGAGTCATGTTTTCTATTAGAGGTTATGCGAAAGTAATTTTCTCTTTGAACCTGATAGAAATAATAGAAGTTTGTACCTATAGTATCACATTATTTTATATTATAAAATATAACGATAATGATTTACTACCTCATCACATTTATTTTATTTATCTAACTATGCACACGTTTATTTATATACATATATTTATATAATTTGCCTACTCTGTATATTTAGTTTATTCTAAGTATTTACATGAGTACATAATATTTTATTTATTCGTCTCACTATATACGCCAATATATCATTAACATTGACTCGCACAGTGTGGTGTGAGTCAATATAAGCGATCTTATTGATTTCGATTGACTGTTTCGTTCTGTACTTTTCAAGTTTTTTTTGTTTGTTTAAAAACACATATTATACGTACCTACTGATTATCTATTCGCATTGTTTTGAAATAATTAAGTAGATATCTGTTATTGGCTATTTAAGTTATTCTAAAAGTAGACAAATGTGACTTATTTAAGCTGTTGATGTCCCAAATAAAAATAAATAAATATAGTATACAATTACAGTATTAACATTAACAGTTACAGCCACAATATTCCACTTTTGGACATGGGTATGCCCCTATTGGGGGTAAATATTGCCATACTCACCATGTTTGGCAGGTGAGGTGTTTGGCGGTTTGGCGAGCGCAGTTCAAGATGTTGCATTCACAGGGAACGGTGCAGCCCATTCCCTGGATGCTTATCCCTTAGTCGCTTTTTACGACATCCACGAATAGGATTGGGGTGATGCTATTCTAAGCAGGCATTACACGGAAAATTACTTAATTACTGGCTAACAATTAAATATTTTATAAGAATTAATACTACATTGAACAATTTTTATCTTTTATTTTGGAATGGTCTTTTTCCCAATTCGTCTTTTGGACTAAAGTTGCTGGCAACACTAATGCTGCCAGCCACCTCCTTTGTCTGCCTTGGCGACAGTAGCGAAGGAACTTGGAAAATAAACGCCTTTGACATGCTAAATTGGTACAGCTTTGTTCCACTTCATTTTATAACAAAACGACATTGTTCACTGATGCATTCAGAACAAAAGCGGGGCAAACGAACACAATTTATTTGTTTGTCTGAATCAAAAATGAATAAAGCCACTGTCCTAAATTTTAGGATATACCTACTACGGCATGAAAATTTAACAAAGTACTTCTGGTATGCGTAACGTTTGTTATAAAAACAAATCCCTGTTTGATTGAAAATGAAAAATGAAAATGAAAATGAAAATGAAATAACTTTATTCAATGTAGGATAGCATTATCACTTATTGACGTCATGATCGGTCATTGTAAAAAAAAGAATTGAGATTTGAAGAAAGATGAAAGATTGCATGCATGTATGCTTGGAGCTTGCTTGCTTGCGTGTTAGGTTGACATTTATGTTTGCTTCCTTGCTGATTGGATTCTTTTCTTCGAAGTTACCTACTTATCAGGTTGGTATTAAGATTCAAAATTTCACCTAATGCGTGGGTTTTAGTCTCGGAATTCTGTATTTGAATATCTTTCTCGACGCAATATCTTTTTTATTTTTCACACAGGCTCTGTGCTCTAGCGATCTAGCCCCAACCTAAGGAAAACTTGCTTGTACACTGAAAACTAAATAGCCGATACTAATACATACTTACTAAAAAAAAAAAATATATACAGAAAAACCCAGAATCTTCACAAATATTTGAAAAGTAACTTATAAATACTTGTGCTGGGTCTGTCAGCGAAGCAGACAGGGATACTATCTACTAAGTCATCAGGCCAGTCATCATCACCATCGTCATCAGTTGGATATGATATCAAAGATATTCGTGCCCGTTGACATATTTCCTACAAGTAAAAAATTGTGCCATAACTCTACCAACGTTACATCCTAGAACTCATACAAATGTTAGGTAACCGATTTTGTAAATAGAACCTTTACCCAACATACAATCCTATAGTAACGTAAATTGTTTGCGTGTCGATTAAGACTCCATTATCTAGACACCACAGCAGTTACCTAGCAAGGATTAGGCGCTACCGTGGCAATTTCCTCCTGTCTCCGGTCGTGACTCGAACCCAAGACCGCAGGTTCTGCAATCTCGCGAGCGGTGAGCTAAGGACTTGCAAACTTATCGAACTATTTACATCGTAGAAGCTAAAATATATAACAAGGTGCTATTAAGGGAGTTCTATTTATCGCAGTTTGATGCCGGCTTAGAATAGCATCACCCCATTTCTTTCCTGTGGAAGGGACTCGAGGGTGTGTATTGCAATCTTAGACGATGGGCTGACAACCTGTCACTAACACGGAAATTTTTCCGAATGGTGAATTTTTCCAATATTTGTCAAACGTGACGTTAATGATCATTTTGCGCTCGTTGACGTACCTCTCTCTGCCTACCCTGTAAGAGATTATTGGCGTGATATACCTATGTATGTATGTAGGTAGTTCTACTTGTGAAACTGATTTATTTTCTCCGATGAACATTTTGACCTCCAATACAAAAATGATAAAAATATGTGTTACATTTAATAGGAGAGCCAATTACTTTTTTTGTATTTCAAACTACGTTTCTCGGGAAAAGTTGCTCAGTTTTACGAGTAGAACTTGCATCAAAAATATTTGCACTGAATTTAATAGGACCTTATATACAGCTATGATATTTATCACAATATTAAAGCGTACGCTTTATTTAGACACAGTACACTATAGATAAAGTATACAGTAAAAATATATCAGACTAGCGGCCCGCCCAGCAGTTTCACCCGCTGCTACTTACCAGTTTTCCCGTAGAAATTGGATCTTTGCCCGCAGTAAAAAGTAGCTTACTCCTTTACTCCGTTCTAGCAGAAGTGACTCAACAGGACCATGTGCCAGCAATGAGGTGACCATCTGCATTTGACATTTCGCTGCGTAACGGTCGCATGTGTAAAACGACTTGACAGACACGTCCATTACGCACAGTAGCGCCTCCGTTATGCACCCTAAACCCACCGTAGCCGTATTTGTATGGAAATAAGATTGGAATACGCAATTTCCTTTCCTGTCATTTTTTGTGATGCATTAAAAAACGGAACTATGACAATTAATTCAACCACCTAAGGTACAACTTACATGGCAAAAACTGGTACATGTAGGTATATTTGCAGAGTTCAATATTCGCGAGCTGCATTTGACCGCTATTGGTTTCTAGATAATAGTTTCCGTAATCGATTTATACGAATTGGAATTCGATTCAAGCTTAAAAAATATTTTGTTCCAGCGCCAGGGCTTCGGCAGAATAGTTTTGTTTATTATAGTGTTTCCGATTTTTATTCTATAGCCTGCCGTTTAGTCTGAAGCCTGCAAAATTTGATTTTCCTTCCTATCTATGTGTTTATTGGCCAAAACTTTATTTAGCTTTGTACAGTTAAGGAAGTTGAATATCGAAACGAGATATTGGCCTCAATTCGAGAAATAAATTATCTTAACTTACCTTAAATGTTCTTTCGTTTGTTTTTATGCAATAAAGGATATATATATATATATATATATATATATATAAATTAGCGCCACTTTTCAGTGTTCGTCCCGAAAGTCCTGACATGTTTAAAAATGGGTTCTTTGCCATTTCTAGTCAATTTAGTCGCCATTGGTTTCATCGTTGACTTATTATGATAGATAACGCATATTTTGCGTCAAATTATAAAACATGCCATAACTTGGATATCTCTTGTATGTCAATAATGTGTTTATCTGGTACTGGCACTGGTAGGTACTCGTTGACGCACTTACCTACTTAGGTCGCGGAATTTCAGAGTGGATAAGGTAATGACAGCCTTTAACATAACAGTAACGGTTACAGCGGCCATTCAAATTGTGCACGTTATATTCATATTTATTTTATTCTTAATATAATTTAGTTGATAATTTTTCTGTCTGAGCAACACCTTAGAAATAGAGAATAAATTAAAATAGGCATTGTGTTTGCATAAAAACTGGTTAGGTAGAATTAATTGTAAAGTGTTGTAGGTGCTTATGTTGCATCAAGGTTTATTATAAGTTATTATTTCTGTTAAAATATTTTTACACGAACATTCGTTACATAAGCTCACGGCGACGACGGAACACTTCCAAGGCTTGTTATATCACAAGCATGAAATAACTTCACAAACTGAATTGTTTTATTATTCGTTTGGAGTGTCGAAAAGCTCTGAAAAATAATAATGTAAATATTGGCTGTGTGGTGCCGGCCGGAAAAGCATCACCCCATTCCTACCCGTGGGTGAGGTAAAAGGCTACTAAGAGATGAATCCGGGGAATGGTCAGCAACGTTTTCTGTGAACATCTTTAACACCTTGCACTGCGCTCGCAAATCCGCCTATCAAGCGTGGTGAGTATGAAAAATACTCCCGATTAGGGGGAAGACCATGTCCAGCAGCGGACTGTTGTAGTTGTTGTAGTACCAGGCATGGCGCACTCCCCGGTTTAGGTATAAAACTGCAAGTACATGCGGCGGCAAACCCGGGTTGACTAATCAGTGGGATGCCGCGCGCCGCCCGTTTTTAACTAAATTACTATTACTACTTACCTACTGACCTACCGAATTAGTTAATTTTATGAAAATATTTTTTCTTAGATTATCTTTTAATTTGATACTTAAATAAAAACATTTCAAATACGTTATTAATTGGTAGTAGATAAGTACGTGCACTTTTTCATAGGTAGGTACCTAGTACCTACATAGTTCGGAGGTGGCATCATAGAGTAGAAATCACATAGAGATGACACTCCCGCTCCAGACGCGCTCAAGGTCAATCCGTCTGCCTGTCGCTTAGAGAACAATTCAGTCGGGAGTGCGCTTCGCCGCGGAAACGTTCGTCGTGCGGGTCGAATTTTCATTTTTTGTGAAAAATTTAGCAATGCCAAATTATTGTGGTGTGTATGGCTGCAAAAGTGATGCGAGGAAGACTCCGCATCTAAGTTTTTTTAAATTTGCCTAAAGAGTGATGATTTTACAGTAAATACCTACGTACCGACACTACCGACCATTCGTTATTATACGTAATTGTTGTGTGTACTCCTATTTTTACTTACGTAGGTACCTAGTTTCCATTTTCTAATTTAAACTACCCAGGTGCCTAAGTCATTGTTAGCTGATAATGATAAATTAGCACATTCGTATCGTAGGTATGTTTTTTAACGTAGGTAAGTAGGTAACTACTTATCACTGCTCGACTGCAACAATAAGTTCCTTTGATAAGAAATCCTTGAGTAGGTATAACAAACAATTAATATTCATCGCAAAACTTTTAAACTCGCGCCGTGTGATTGCCGGCTTAGAATAGCATCACCCCATTTCTTACCCATGGGTGTCGTAAGAGCCGACTAAGGGACTGGAGGGATGTGTATTGCAATTTTAGGCGATGGGCTGACAACCTGTCACTATAGTGATACACAGTTATCTGATTGACCCTCAAGCTTTTGTCAGACGTGGTGTTAATATCCGTTTTACGGCCGTTAACGCTCTGCCTACCCCGTAAGGGATATAGGCGTGATTTATGTATGTATGTATGTAAACTTTTAAAATTATTGCATTTTGGTCAATCGGCGAGGCGGCGAATAGGTAGGTATCAAACCTACCTATCAATTCTGTACCTACCTATTAACAATAAAATGGTAAGGTAAGACTTTAAAACGGGTAAATATTTTGTTGCCACGGGAAAACTGTTAGCAGCGGTCGCAACCGCTTGACTGGCCGCTAGTCTGGAATAAAATTATTGGCACGTGACAGCCCCGACTTAAAGCGCGGGAGAGTGCGGGGCGTTACGGGCTGCGGGGGGAAGTAGGTATTTAAAGCGCGGCTTTTGGGGCCCAGACAAAGGAGTTTCGTTTCTATACGCCAGTATTATTATCTATTCTTATGGTGGCGTCCCTACAGAGCGCGCCGATCGTAACCTTCAGGAGCCGTGGGCGTCAGATAAACTCTCGCGCGACGCCATTATTGGGCAGATTTTTGCTTGCGCGCGCGATGAGTGGTCAAATATAAAATCGAATCCAATGGGGACGCGCGGTAAAATTGTACTTTATTATCGTGCGGTAAGGTTTATATTTGTTAATTGCAATCACAGTTTGTTTTTTATGTACCCTAGTACTATTATATATTCTGTGTTAGCACTAACAACATTTATTAAAATTCAACTGTGGAAAACCCGCTACGCCCAGTTTCTACCAGTAGAAAAGGAGTAAGAAGGTTTTAAACAGAACCCGTCTCTATCTTAAAGATATGAAAGTATGTTGGTATAAATAATAATCACTCATAGAAACACCCAATCAACTTGAAAACCTAACAAATTTGCAAAACGTTCGTTCGTCATCTGTCACGAATATGAAACTCTGATTCTGGATTCTGAGTCTTCGTTTTTAATCCAATATAAAAAATCCACACTTCCACACTAATATTATAAATGCGAAAGTAACTCTGTCTGTCTGTCTGCTACGCTTTCACGGCCAAACCGCTGAACCGATCTTCATGAAACTTGGCACGGAGATTGCTAGCATACCGAGAACGGACATAGGCTACTTTTTATCACCATTCGAGGGGCTGGAGTATAGATGTAGACCACCAGGTGTACCACCAGGAGCCCACCTAAAGTATTGGAAATACAGAAATGGTTCCAAAACAAAAGTTGTTCAGTATGATGGGCCGCTTCTTTTCACAAGAACATTGGGGATCTGGAGTACCTTATGTAGACCACCAGGTGTACCATCAGGAGCCCACGTAAACTATTAGAGATACAGAAATGGCACCAAAACAAAAGTTGTTCAGTGTGATGGGCCGCTTTATTTACACAAGGACATTGGGGATCTGGAGAACCTTATGTAGACCACCAGGTGTACCATCAGGAGCCCACCTAAAGTATTGCAAATACAGAAATGGTTCAAAAACAAAAGTTGTTCCGTATGTTGGGCCGCTTCTTTTTACAAGGACATTGAGGATCTGGAGTACCTTATGTAGACCGCCAGGTCTACCATCAGGAGCCCAGCTAAACTACTGGAGATACAGAAATGATTCCAAAACAAAAGTTGTTCAGTATGATGGGCCACTTAATTTATACAAGGACATTGGGGATCTGGAGTATTTTATGTAGACCACCAGGTGTACCATCAGGAGCCCAGCTTAATTATTAGAGATACAGGCATGGTTCCAAAACAAAAGTTGTTCAGTATGATGGGCCGCTTCTTTTCACAAGGACATTGAGGATCTGGAGTACCTTATGTAGACCACCAGGTGAACCATCAGGAGCCCAGCTAAACTATTAAAGATACAGAAATGGTTCCAAAACAAAAGTTGTTCAGTATGTTGGGCCGCTTCTTTTTACAAGGACATTGAGGATCTGGAGTAGCTCATGTAGACCACCAGGTGTACCATCAGGAGCCCACGTAAACTATTAGAGATACAGAAATGGTACCAAAACAAAAGTTGTTCAGTATGATGGGCCGCTTTATTTACACAAGGACATTGGGGATCTGGAGAACCTTATGTAGACCACCAGGTGTACTATCAGGAGCCCAGCTAAACTAAAAGAGATACAGGTATAGTCCTCAAACAAAAGTTGTTCAGTATGATGGGCCGCTTCTTTTCAGAAGGACATTGAGGATCTGGAGTACCTTATGTAGACCACCAGGTCTACCATCGGTAGCCCACCTAAACTATTGGAGATACAGAAATGGTTCCAAAGCAAAAGTTGTTCATCATGATAGGAATAAGTTGAGAAAGGACATTGCCTACTTTTTACCGAGGATATTTTTCCATTACTTCGGAAAATTAAGCAAATTATATGAAAAATACCGCTGTGCCGCCGCCGTTTGCTTCGTATGCGCTATCTTCATTGTACTTAGGCATATCTACTTAGGTGATACGTTACCATGTTCTATACTAGAAAGTATCATCCACTTGACACGTTAAGGCGGGGATCACATTTGACGTCCGATGCGGCGTATTTTGTAATTGTAAGGGAATAAAATAGAAATTCGCGATTTCCTTTCGTCTGACATACGCATGCGTTATGGATATGTATTAAAAATACACAGCAACTAAATAAATAATGCCTGGATAGCAAATTTTGAACTGTCCCTTTAACAACAGAAGCAAGTAAGTCATCTTTAAACGGTAGTGATAAGAACTGTTCTAATATCACTGTCACACTTACTATGAATACACATACCTACTATAGAACTTCTGCCTAAAAAAACTATCTAACGCGGACGAAGTCGCGGGTAAAAGCTAGTAGGCAAATATAATATAAAGAGATTGATGTTGTAACAAAGATCTCACTGTAATGTAAGATTTCAAGAATTTTGTTTTAAATATATTTTGTCTACTTGCATATTTTTTTTGTATTCAATTTATCGCGGGTTTTCATCGCTTAGACTACATTCTATCTGTAAAGATAGAATTAGTCGCCGGGTATTAGTTGCAAAACTAATCCGGTAGGTGGAGCCGTGCCACGCGTTACTGGCATTAACATAAAACACACTTGCAAAATTGGCGGGCAAGGAATGAGCTGCGGTAGCCCAGATGGAAGAGGCGTCGCCAAGAGTAATGCGAAAGTCGCAGGTTCAAATCCTGCCCACGCTTGAAAATTTTGCAAGTTTTCCAAAAAATTGCGATATAATAAAACTATTAGTAAAATATGTACGAAACATATATCGAAAATATTGTATTAATCTCTGTTTTGTTTTTCACTAGATATAATATGTCAAGTGCAAATCGGACTCGCCTCTTCACGCCGAAAATTTATAAATTATAAAAAAAAACAAGATTTTTTATCTTGATTTGTTACATGACATTGTTAAGTCTTCCCAGTAAGTAATTAGATACTTGTGTTGGGAATAACCTGCCCACATCCCATTTATCATAACAGAGCTGAAAGTATGTTAACTACTAAATACAAACTTAATTAACCAAAACGTTATGTGCGTGTGTGTATGTGTACTTTGGAGACGTCATACTTATGTGTGCACACAAAGCGTGAGTGTTAGTAATTGATATAGGTATTTCTAGTTCTAATTTTTCGTAACAAAGTATAAATTGGATATCTTTCCAACATTTTTTTTCCCTAAAAACACCTTCCCATTTTCTTTAATAACCCTTATTGTGGCTCATTTTTGGAATCCTTACTATACGCGCAAGTGTTGTAGGACGTGTTTATGCCAAACCATAAAAAATAACAAACCTGTACCTACTCACCAATATGTATACTTACCCAATGCCACGCTTCAACGAGATATGTATCGTTTGTATTTTCTGTACAATAGAAATTTGGAGTGGGTACTAGCATGGGGTACAAAGAGAAATAACTTCAGCACTTTATATCCCGGCGGGACAAATGGCTGCCACATGGATTTATGGGATGACCCTTACCTGCAGATTCGCGGGGCGCGATGGATGGAGCGAGGTCAAAACACTTCATAAATATGATGGACTCTTTGTGAAAAAGAGGTTTCAGCTCAAATTATACGTGGATGTTTTGTAGGAAGATTTTGATGTTATAAAATCAAAAAAAAAATTATGTTAAATATTGATGCGGCAACGTGTGCATTTTATACAGTTTTTTATTTTTAATCCATTAGTAAAAAAAAAATATTTTAAACGATTTTTAATCTTCTTCTTCAACCCGTTGCCACCCAATTTTAATACGTAATCGGAAATCTAGGTGGATACTAGAAATTATTATAAACACATAGAAATAACATCGGTAGGCCTAGCGCAGCACAGCCCCACAAGCAAGTAGGTAAGTACTTAGGTGGGCGGAACCGCTAACGCTAAACAATACGCTTCATAATAATTTTGTGTCAGTACCATTAACGAGCAACGAATGCGGGTATCTCTACATTTTCCATCATCATTCACTGTCAGCCTGACTATTCAAAGTTTTTCAGGACTTTGGGGTACACATTCGATTATTTGGATACTTTCAAATCACATTCGCTGGCGCTAGTAATGAAAAGTTAGATTGGTTTCCAAAAAAATTGAAACTTCTTTATAAGAAAAGCAATCAAAATCTTCATTGCTTTAGATATTTTTCTTAAGAGTACCTAGTCAAATCTAAAACCAAATTTTTTTTTTTTTTATTTTGTTTATTTTATTCGTTAGGATATTTATTTGAACATTCAATAAAAAAATTAAGCCACGACAGGTTTGTTCAATTAAACTGTTGATGAATACCAAATTGATCATAATGTTAGACGTGAAATAGGTATCTATACGTCCGAATACTGTTAGCGTGCATGCAGACCATGAAAATAAGTAGATAATTATCATCTACAAACATTATTACTAACAAATTTCGCCTTCTGATAAATACCACGTTATTAATTTGTAATCATACCTTCCTAATAAAAGTTATTATGTCTTTAGCATTATTGAATAACGTTTTAAGTTGTTCTAGAAAGTTAAGCGGGCAAACTTACCTATAAGTACAAATTGTTCATATAATTTATTCATAGTAGATTAGGCTCATTTTACAAATATTAAGGATGTACCTGCGATTTTTATAATAAGAAATACATTTGGCAAGTACATGGTAAAGACATTTTAAAGTGCTTGTGTGCGTGTTTGCGTTTAGTTCAGACCTGCATCATTCAAACATGACATCAACTATTTTCTGCGCAAAGTTGATGTCATGTCATCTCTTGCCATCTATGTTTCCGCGACTGAATTATCGTCAGATGCGTTTCGATCTTAATATATTTTTTGCAGCTGGTATATTAAGTATAATTATTTTTATAGACAGAGAATATGCAATGTAAATAAATGATTGTTAAATCTAAAATAATTATAATGTAATGATCGATGTTGATGTTATGGATAATAAATGGCTTTATTATTATTATATTAAGTGCTTCACCTACTACATTAACTTTTAAGTTAAGGAGGTACAGTCAAGCTCACGTCCATTCAAATAGTCGACCCGCTAATGCAAGTCTCATGTGCATGACTTAAGAAAAGAACGGCCTAAAGTGTAAACTGTCTAACCCAGCCTGAGTTTGACTGTACTGAATTGTTAATAAAAATAATCACCATAGCTATCCTGCATAATCGTAACATAATATTTCGTTATTTTGTTTCAGCAATTCGACGCCATGTGTAAGGCGGAAATCTCCTTCCTGCTACCAAGAATATTTTTAAATGTGAGTAGCATAATTAGGGTTTTTACATATTCATTTAAATAAAACTTTTGGTGATTGGTTTAAACATTGTCCTTAAAAAATCTTTTGTAAAAAAAGAGAGTTTATGAAGAGAACAAAATATCCAGTACGACTGAAATTTGTAAGTGAAATATCGAAATGGTCTTCAGTTAATTAGGATCGAATTCCACCTGCGCTCAATCGCGGCTTATCAGTTCGCCTGAATATAGCATCAAAGCTTTTCCGCGCAAGTTATCATATTCCACACAAATCGGAAAGTTCCGTGATTGTACTTTAAGTGCGTAGGTAGGATACACGCCAATCTGCCGATAAGAGTTCGCAATTGATAAAATAATGAGCATTTAACCAGAAACAAAATTGAGATACCTATCCAGTAACTGACAAAATGATAAATCTGTTGAAGACTTCCTGAAATTTCATAAAATTTCGTAACTTTTTAATACAAGCCTCGTGTAAAAGAAGTTGATCAAATAGGGAGCACGCAAAAACAGCAAAAACATTTGTAATTTGTTGGGCAGGCAGGACCTCCCTCGCGCGACCTCCATTATTGTAAAACCAACTGAGCTTAGTTTTGTTTTCAAATATAAGTTCATGGGAGCTTTTTGCAAGACCGACTGCCTCAGAAGGGCCAAAAAGTTTGCTAGGTACGGGATGAAAACGAACTTTAATGTAACACATGAATACCAGATGCATTGTCTATTTTATATGATACTAGCTGTTGCCCGCGACTTCGTACGCATGGTGTAGTGACTTGTGAGTTAGTGAAGTTGATGTATGCATATTGTTTAATATTAATATCATGTTTGTATAAAGTTTTTTCTCTTTAAGATGTGCAATGAATAGGTACTGGTTAACTTGTTTTTCGGTTAGGTACTTGGTTTTGATACTATGGACATCAGCTACAAAACATCATTATAAACTACTTTGGTAGTTTACCATCGGGTGCTTAAACGTACAAATTTTCAGGAGAACTGACTCGAGAGCAAGCGACATATAGCTGCCCGTGTGATAAACAGGGAATCGTAAGACCTACGCCTGCGGCTTTCAGCGTCTGTCCTTGCGATTTGTTTACAGTCATTGCAAAGAAAACGCTGACGGGAAACTGAATGCCCTGAAATTGAAATAAAAAGTTGTTGGGAATGAGTGGTATACGCGCCACAACCAGTGAAAATATCCGCCTCGAATACATTCATCTTTAAGCTTAAGATCTTCAGTCTGGTTCCATTGCACAGCTTTGGCGGAGTGAGATTGCAAAGAAGCATGAAAGGAACACCAAGTTTAAGTAATATTTGGTGTGCAGAAAGACCATTCGCACTCAAGGAGTTTAGGAATTCTATTAGGTAGTTAGTGGCTTTGTCTTGATTCATAACAGTGGTAATTGACCACCATATCCCCAGTGATTTGTGACATAATGGTATGGTTTATTGAAGCAGTCTGATCATTTTTGGGTGCAAAAATAGCTCTTCCACGTAGCTACGAATCTTTCTTTTGAAGGAAGGAAGGCTCGCCATACACAGAAGAAATGATTCTCTTTAGACCAGAAACTATTTGGCAAAGCGTTTCAGGCAGACTTACTTGACTGTTATCCTCTGGTAAAGTACCTCTGCCGAGTTTTAATAAAGCTTGTGAAAACTCTTCAGCCCGTGGATTACCTCCGAGACGGGTTCGCATGATCACCGTCATGGTCAGCTTGTGAATTTGTGGCCAAAGAGCCGATGATTTTAGTGAGGCATTCACCTCATCAGCCCTGGTACCTCGAGTAACAACTGGAAGTGTTTGGCGAAAGTCACTGAAAAAAAGAACAGTGATATGGCCCATGTCCCTTTTATCTCTGCGTATGTCTTTCAAAGTCCTATCCATAGCTTCTACCGTTTTTTTGTTGGCCATCGTACACTCGTCACATAACTACCAGACAACAATATCAGAAAACCTTTGCCTTGTAACTATTACGTGATACAGCACATATTGGAGTATCGTTTGTGTCCAAATCGATTGGTATTTTGAAAGTTGTATGCGCCGTTTTCTCTCCTGGAAGCAGTGTGGCAGCGATACTTGAAGATATTACAGCAAGTGCAATCCTACCTTGCCTTCTGATCTCTGCAAAAATGTTTAAGGCGAGTGTAACCGTGAACGACCTCGATAGTGGCGCCACTTCACAAAAAAAGATTTATCTTTAAAGAAACAATCTATCAGAATATCCGTTGCCCAAGTTTATACTTACATACGTATATCACGCCTATTATCTCTTGCAGGGTAGGCAGAGCGTAAATGTCTGACATATATTTGATGGTCATTCGGAAAATTGTGTCGCCATGGTGACAGGTTGTCAGCCCATCGCCCATGTGAAAGTCCCTTAGTCACCACTTACGACTCCCACGGAAAAGAAATGGGGTGATGCTATTGCAAGCCGGCATCACACGGCATAGTTTACAATACTATATTTTTTTTTTTAGAAAACCTGCCGCCTGTCAGTGGCTTTGTTATATAATTTTGGAGAAAACATTTCATTAGCGGGTTTCACAAAACTAACAGCGACATCTATGAAGTAATTTTAAACAAATTTTACTCTAACATTTTTGATTCTAACTAATGAAGGTATTTATATTTTTTTAGGTTCCGTACATAAAAAAAAAACGTACAAAATAACGGAACCCTTATACGATCAGTTTGTTGTCCGTCCGTCCGTCCATCCATCTCGTAAGACGCTTTATCTCGGGAATGCGCAGAGATATCGAGTTAAAATAAAAACTATATTGGTAAATAGCTTTTAGGCTGCAATATGGAACCCTTATAGGTTCACTCACTTTGTTGTCCATTTGTCTGTCTTTCAAGACTCACTATCTCGGTTACACGTAGAGATGTTGAGTTAAAATTAAAAGTATTATAACCTTTAACTCAGGCCAACGGCCTCTTGTAGTGGTAAAAAAAATAACTAATTTTACCCAAATCATAATTTGTCTTCGCAATAAAACAATTTTCAACGGATTTAAGTTGTGTTTATTTTGGATTTCACAATTCCTACGTTTCCACAATAAACACAACTTAATTCCGTTTAAAATTGTTTTATTGTGATGAGTAATAATTGTGCAAACTCAAGAAAATATCACAATTCATCTGTCTTCCATCACATACCTTGACCATGACCAAAGGTCAAAGTAAAAGTCCGAAACATTTCTGTAATAGTTAGAACGGCCCGCATATATGTCAGACGTGGCGATAGCGATAAAATACTTACGGCCGTTGACGCTCAACCTACCCCGCAAGGATTAAATGTGTGATTGTTTGTTTTTTGTTTGGTTAGGTCGTTTCACGGGGTCGTTTAGAAGTTCAGATCGTATGTCAGTCAATACGTGGTCAATACCGCGTTTTACAAAACTAACAGCGACATCTATATTATTTTTTAGGAAAAAAATTCGGAACTCGCTTTGCGGAACCAGTTACTGTGTTTTACCATGGGAATGAAAGATTTTTTCGAGGTAAAAAGTATCCTAGATGTTGACCCGGGTAATAAGCTACCACAGTATAAAATTTTGTAGAAATCTGTGCAGTAGTTTTTACGTGAAAGAATAACAAACATACCGACAGACAAACAGACAAACAGACAAAAATCAATTTTACTTCTGTTTTGATGTCTGTATCTTGAACACAATTAGAAGCAAAAACCCTTTTTTGAATCTATTTTATGTACAGAATTGGTTTCGTTTCTGTTTTATTATATGTATAGATACCCTTGATTTGGAATAATAATGGTCTTAATAAAGTTGTGATGAGCACAGCTATCCTATGCGGTTTTAAACCGACTCATCACTATGTCTGAAATATCAGGTCAGTCCGAATACCTACCTTCTTCTATTGATAGACTTTTAAAATGCAATAATTACTTATTTTGTAATATAAGCCTATACTCAGCAGTCGGTACATGTGGGCTGATAATATGATGATGATGATATTTATTCATGAATAAGAGAAATCTTTAACTTTTTCTTCCTAAATATAAGAATGTTTTAAATAAGACTTAAAATATATCCAAATGGGTTTCTTAATTTTTTTTTCTTTTTTGTTGCATGAATAGATTTGAATTCGAATCCAAAATTTTGAATTCAAATGGGTTTCTCAAACTATGTCTTCCAGCTAAACTTTACATACCGAATTAGGACCACGCCCTTTCAGCCATTAAACACTTCGATCAACGGAAGACCGCGTTGCTTGAAGATCAAATCTTCCATGAACATGAGCTCTACTATGGTAGGCATACAAAGTGTTTAATTATAGAAAGTAGGAACGTATTATGTAGACACGCACGCCTTGATGATTTAATAGTTACGTCACGACTATGCTCTTTGAAACACCAGACCGAACAAAGGAAGTTTTTTTTAATTGGACTTCCCATACAGAATGTACCAGTCCCCTTCATGACACGATTTCGTTACGAATCGAGATCCTGAAACAGGACACCACCACGAATCCGACTATACCGCTCAAATGTGGTGGCAGATAAAACTTAAAGGACTTGCTGAGAAATTTTATTTGTTATTTGTATTATGATCGAAATATGTTATTGTCATTCATTTAGTAGGTACTCGTATTGAAGGGTTTTATAGTAAAATCAATCACAATGTCGAAAAAATTTCAATTAATACAATTTTTAAGGTGTGCCTGTAAATTTCCATGAGTATTTGACCTTCTCTTACTTTTTGGGAAAATTGGCTTGGTTTCTTGGGCCTAATACGCAAAAGAATACGCCCAAAACAATTTGTCAGTTAATTAAGACTAGTGCTCAGACAAACAAGTCTTTCAACGTAGTTTGTGGTCTCTTTAGCCGCCTACAAAACCAGAACTACATACATAAATCACACCTATATCCCTTACGGGGTAGGCAGAGCGTTAACGGCCGTGAAAAGTTTGAAGGTCAATCAGATAACTATATTGTATGTCACTATAGTGACAAATTGTCAGCCCATCGCCTAAAATTGCAATACTCATCTAACGTTCGAGTCTCGTAGTCACCTTTTACGACACCCATTGTTAATAAATGGGGTGATGCTATTCTAGGCCGACATCACACGGCAAAAACTAGAGCTACGTTACCAATTTTGTTGATATAGTCAGTACAATAATAATTATTGTTTTCTTACGCAGTGCCTTTGCATATGGTGCGTGCTTCGGTTGTACCACCTGCTCCGCGCCGGGGTGACGTGGAAGGGAGCAGCAGCGATCGAGCTGTGACTATTGCCGCCCGCCCACCGTCCGCCAGCCGACCGCCCAGACCAGCCCAGGTCGCCTTCCAGCCACTCGGCACCATGTGAATCCACCCTCCTCTTGGGAAACGCTGAAAGTGATACCGATGCTAGTCTACATTCACTCTGACGTTTGTTGTTCAGGATTTTGTAGTTTCACCTTATACGTCAAGTTAAAACAGATCTGTGTCTGCTCTTTCGCAATAAAAAACAAGGACGTAATGTGTTAGATATTAATATAAAGTACGTTATATAAAAGAATATAGCATATTTATGATATCTGCTCTCAAATAGTTAAAGGGTTACCATCAATTGGTTGAGCCTTTATCAGGTGTTGGTATTAGATTTGCCAGTCCCATTAATTGATCCAGTTACATCGCCTCGAGTCAAATCTCGATCTTGCCGAGATTTCGCTTAGCTGTTCGTAACAGGGTTACGGATTCTAGATGCTATGCTGAACTCTAATCCTTCCTGAAGGTAGCTGTAATATGTACCTAACCTACTTATCATAAAAAGAACAACACATTGAACACTCACATTGGGCGTATTATCACAGATTAGGTAATAATTATTATAACAAGAGTCCGATTTTTCTCTGTGAGTCAAATAATTTTAATTTGTGAAATATCGTTAATAATCTTATCACAGTCTATCCGTGTAGTCTATCTATTTTGTTTTATACCACTTGCTTAAAACGTACTCAGCTAAGCAACCAATGCATAGGTACACGAGTATTTAAAAAAAATACTACTCTAGTGTAACAAGCATAATAAATTGAAATATTTAAAAACACGACTGCTTTCTGAGTAAAGCCTAGCCTCTGCCATTCGGGATAATGTAAGGATTCTTCTGATACAATTCCCATTAGAATCTGTTCAGTGGTTGCCGAGTTTCAGTCCTTTATATAATCGCACATATTATATACATACATACATGAACTAAAAACATTACATCCCTTTTTTGGTTGGGCAGTCGTGAAACAAGACGTGACAAGTAAGAAGCATGCAAAGTAATCAAAATGTAAGTGCAGGTGAGCTTTCGAATAAAAAATGTAACTTTCGTGGTAATAATAAACTAAAATATACCTACATACATACATAAATCACGCCTATATCCCCTACGGGGTAGGCAGAGCGTTAAAGGCCGTAAAACGGATATTAACGCCACGTCTGACAAAAGCTTGAGGGTCAATCAGATAACTGTTATCACTATAGTGACAGGTTGTCAGCCCATCGCCTAAAATTGCAATACACATCCCTCGAGTCCCTTAGTCGGCTCTTACGATACCCATGGGTAAGAAATGGGGTGATGCTATTCTTAGCCGGCATCACACGGCGTACTTAAACTAAAACGTACGTAAACTAAAATATAGGTACAATAAAATAATGCTGAGATTGTTACATATGGCTATGGATAGAATGAATGAATGATTTTTTAAGTAATAACCTTGTAGTTATTATCCACAATTTAATAGGAAATTCGTGTAATTCGCCGTAGGTTTTGGGTTCAAATCCTGCTAGAGTAAAAAAAGAGAATAGGTTCGGTTTAGAAAAAATAAGTAAGTACCTACTTATCACCTTCCTGATTTTCGGAAATGTTAAAGATCAGATTCCATTTGACATATCAAAGATCAAATTCGGTACAATGTAAAAGAGTAAAACCTTAATATCAATAAAATTAGAACAAAAAAACTGAATGTGTGAATGAAATAAAAATAACACTTGTACAGTAGGTACTTGTTGATTGTAATGTAAAGCTTCCGTTTGTAGGCAATGTAGGTATTGATTGTAAATAAAATATTTTAGTGGAAGAGAAAAATCTATTTTGTATATAAAGTAAGAAATTGTAGAATGTATTTTATTGGCAAAGACATACAGTGAATGCTTGGTTTTGATTGTAAATATTAATATACAGAAAATAAAAATCTAGGCAATGAAGGATACAATTTGTACCGGACATAAAGATATATTTAAAAAATGTAAAGAAATAATTATGTCTATAACATTGTGACGACCTGAAATTATGTAGTAGCTAACTTGGTACCTACTCTATACTTAGAAGGAAAAATAACTTTTTTTTTGTATCCAGTATGTACTTGTTTTTACTCCTTTATTTCGTTATTTAATACTAAAAATATACTTTACTTGGTCGTAAAAAATATCTACTATTAACCTATCAAATAATTTATAATGTACAATAGATATATAAACATGTAATAAATGTTGATATTTATTTGTGTTTGTTTGTATTTAATTCCACCTGATCTACCTAAGTTCTTATTTTCTAATCGTACTTTGATAAATTGCTCATTCCTACGGGAAAAAGATTAAAGGTAAAAGTTTTAGGCCGCCAGCTACGGTAAGAGCGATACAGAAATGTCTGCATAGCAAAAGTAGTTCAGCATGATATGCCGTTTTTGCGGGCACATTTATATAAATTTTACATCATAACTTCTTTAGGTAACCTGGTGGTACGAGTATGCTATCCATAATATTCGGAAACGGAAGTTCGCGGGCACCAGCTAGTTAATAATACGAACATAATACTCGTAATGATAATGTAAGGTAGATAGAAAGATAATTAAAACTCGCAAAAATAATAATTTCATACAATCAAGCACTTAATACGAGCACATCAAGTAATTACTTTGCTGCAACTAAGTACGCTAGTAAAAGAAATCAATCACATGACAGATCTTAATAAAGTGCTTGCTGAACAACAAAAAAATCACTTGATATGCTCGTATCAAGTGCTTGATTGAATCATACATTCATTTCTGTCAGAGAAATATACTTATGGAACCGACAACCACTGGAGTGAACAAGTCAAGTTCTTGAGAAGATACTGCGGCACAAAAACGCAGGGACGCCCTCTGGCTACAAGTTGACTTGATGTTTGTAAGAATGTAAGTAAGTAAGTAAATGTTGTTGTAAAAAAACAACTAGATTGTGATGTTTAAGGTGAGTGTACTCGTGAACGACCCCGACAGTAGCGGCACATCACAAAAAAAAACACTTTATTTAAACAACCTGTGAGAATGGCCGATGCCCAAGTTTTTAGTATTATCCATAAGTAAAATTAGAACCTTCAAACTTAATTAGATATTCGCTGTAATTAAAATTATGGCAATTAATACCAAAAGTGGCCGTTTTTAGGCACTTTTTTCCATAACTTTATTTGCAGCGAATATTTCATTGATAAAAATAATAAATATCCTGGACAATTCACACAGCGCCATCTAGCCCCATACTAAGCAAAGCTTGTGCTATGGGAACTAGGTAACTGATATTAATACTTATATACTTTTTTTTTGTAAATAAATACATATTATACATAAAAACACCCAGACTAAATACAAATATCTGAAAATGACTTCACAAATATTTGTGTCTTGTGGGGATCGAACCCACGACCCTTGGCGTAGAAGGCAGGGGTACTATCCGCTACGCCATCGGACCAGTCGAAAATTTAGTATGCAGGTTGTAATTTTACTAAAGGATAATACAAAAAACTTGGGCAACGGATATTCTGATAGATTGTTTATATAAAGAGAAAACTTTTTTTGTGAAGTGGCGCCACTGTCGAGGTCGTTGATGGCTACACTCGCCTTAACCGACGCTTGAGCTCAGTAGCGCGCAATGGGAGTTACTCGCCGATGACCAGTAGTGGACTAGGTATTAAGACTGATGGTGATATCTGACTAGCTTACATGTTTGTAGAGGTATTAACGTTATTCTTATTTATTTAAAAAGAGCTGGCAATAGCCCAATATGATATGGTTAAGTCTGCAACATTGTCTGCAAAGACGGATTACAAATTGTAAAGTACGATAATATATGTACCTAACCTAACCTTTCTTAGTGTTTCGGACGGTGTCTGTTCTTAGGACCGATATAAGGACAGAAAAAGACAAATGAATACATATTAAGGTATAAATCCAGCATAATGATCCAGCATAATGCTTCCATCCCATAATCAAAAGAACTGGGCTCGGAACACTGAATTAAAATTAACTGAAGTCGCCGTATTCAGCTTCCTACAGATTATTGTTTTAATGAAAATGGATTAAATTTTTCTACTTTTATGTTAAAATTGTCGTGAAAACGAAGAACTAAATAAGATTTGTTCGTCAAGATCGGGCTGTGATAAACAGTTTAGACATTGGACCGTTCATAAGCCGCGTGCATAAGACTTACATTGGCAGTTTGAGTGTCTAACCCCTTCGAGCAACACGGTCTTCCGTCTCGTTCCGACCCGGAAAGGCCGTCGTTGCTCGAAGGTCTAACCCAGCCTGATTTTGACTACTACCATAGACCAATTATGGTCTATCGGTCTATGCTACATATGTTTGAAAATGAAGTCAAGTAAAAACCTTCATTTACTGGGACAAAACCAGGATTTATTTATTTTTTAATGATTCTGTTTTCCGTCTGTCTGAATCTGACTTTTTGTCTGATAAATTGTCAAAAAACGTCAAGAACGCTTTCCAAAAGTGTCGCTTGCAAATCTGTGCAAGTTTTGTTTTATAATTTTATTATTTATTGATAATTTTAAAGAGCAGCATAATAAGTATTATATTATATTGACGAGTTCGAATAGACCAGAAGTTTAAAAAGAAATGGCGTACGTAAGTATGTGATTGGATAAAAACTTCAACTTTTACCGACACGAGAAGGGTTTTCGAACTGGCACTAAATAATTGTTTTATTCTCTGATCTCCAATTTGTTTGTGCATTATCATATCGTTGACGATCAACTGTAAATAAATCTATAGTCAATTGTATAATGAATGTTTTAAGATTATGATCGTATAGAATTTTATTCTTCAATTTATTTCAATAAAGGTAGGTAAGTACATGTGATGACAATTAATGTTACTCACCAAACTTAACAGTTTGATGGCGAGAAGCGCCTGAATTTATCTTCTTAGACCTTCCTTAGAAACAAACTAATACTTAGAAATAACTATTTTACCGTCTATGGACCCGCCATTCAATAAAATCACAGATGTGATCAGTGATTTGCATGCAGAAGCTAAACCATATTAAATAGCCCAATAGCATTAAATCTAGGTCCGGTTCTTAAGATATGTAACTTATTAAATAACTTTGGTTTCCACATTCAGTTTACGTTCTCTTATACTACGTGTATTATACTGAATATTTTTTTTGTTTTATATTTTATACTGTTCAATAGCTAATACAAAATTGCACTTTACAGTCAACAGATAATACTTTGCACTTAGAAAACAGCTTCTCATTGTCTTGTTTGCAATCCAACTTTGATTCTTTACTAACTAGGAACTCATGAAATCTTATTTATATTCGTTGGAAGACTCGGTGTCCCACACGAAAAAGAGAGATGTGTATTTTTTAATCTCATACAAGTACTTACATATGCATCAACGATACGACCATATACATTCAGACCATGAAACTGAACAATAACAACTTAAAAAATTTGTTCAGTTTCATGGTCTGAATGCACCCTATGAGTATTCGGAGGGCTGTCCCTTACACCCCGTATACTAAGCCCGTAGCTGAGAATTGAGTCATCTAGAGCAAAGTACACAATAAAGGATTCTGTGCTTCGTTAGGCACGTTAAGCTGTTGCATTGGTCACTGTTGCTCTCTATGACAATTACCAATAGTGTAAGAACTCTGATAGCTACCTACTTGGGGCTCAAAATCGTTAAACCTACAAGATTCTGCTTGATTTCCCTTCGAGTAATGTACCGTTTCTAAGAATAGTTGCCTGTTTTATGTAGGCAGTGGTTCTATTACAAATAATTCAAAACGTGTTGTTTTTTATTTCAGTATCAACAACCTGCTCCAGTCTATTATGGTAAGCAAACAAATATTTTGATGCTAAAAAAGAACCAAACTACACTACTACTACCGTACTTAGTAGTTTAAGGCTGGACTCTGCAAAATTAGCCCGAGGCTTTGAAATTTACTCCTGTCTATTTGGTGAGGAGCTTGGGCTCACCCGGAAGAGTTTGTGTGTTTGTTTCCGTGGGTATGTCTAAACAACCAGCCCAATCGCGCCCTTGGGGCGCGACTTACGAGTTGTTCTAGGAAGAACGGATTGCACTGAATCTACCCGGCACGTGCCGGTAGTTCCCAAAATGGGGGACAAACTAGGAACCTCCGCGCCCGGCGGGGGCGTCTGTTGCTTGAAGAGCTTGTGAAGTGTGATCTACTTGCAATGGCTGCAGCAGCGGCTTTTGCGGATTAAAACAATAGTTGGACGCGGCAACAATTAAGGGGTTTTTATGATGGGGAGCGTTGTCGAAGGAGCAAAAAGACGCTTCCCCAAAATAGGCTTAAAGGTAGGGAGACCTAAATCGATAATCAGGTTAGTGTTTGGCAGGTACCAGGGCGCCCCGGTAGAATTGCGCATGAAGCAGTTGGATAAAATACAGCATCTTCAGTGAATTCTCTTCATCATTGAAAGTGAGCAAAGGTTACGCTAGCGTAGGGGAAAGGGGGGTAAAACGGGGTGGCGGGCAAGACGCTTTTAATCAAAAACGAACTAATTAATCACGATCAATCTAGTGCATTTTGACGCGCCGCCATGGTATGCCTCCCTTTCCCCGAGGTCATTAAAGACCTGACGCACGTGGTGTAAATTCTCTAAGGGAGAGTTTGCTCCGTTTGTTCAACATCGGAAGGAATATGCCTAAAACGAATGTCGCGCGGTTATGAACTTACATGATGTGGCTACGGAAGCTATGTCTGGAGTCAAGGGTGACTCTTAGGTATTTGGTCTCATTAATCCAGGAGATGAGTTGGCCGAAAAGCTTTACAGCGGGGACGTTAAGCCGGTTTGAGTCCCTACGAAAGTGCACAGATGCACTTTTTTCGGGATTAACCTCATTTGCGGAACCAGCTCCCGAGGGAGTCTTGTGCGCTCTGGAGGGTCTTGACTACTTGTCATCGTTACGGTGGGATGCAAATTACGGGTAAGTCAGTCAGCTGAGACTTGAATGATTTGGGGACGTCGCTAGCGTATAGCATAAAAAGAAGCGGAGACAAAACAGAACTCTAGGGGACTCCTGCCTGTATAGGACAGAGTGCCTTCTACTCTGTAGCGAAAGCTTCAATTCGACATAAAGTTGCGTACTAAAAGCACGACACGATCCGGCACAGCGAACTGGTAAAGTTTGTATACCAGCCCGTTGTGCCAGACCTTGTAGAACGCTTTCGCCACATCGACTTCGGAGTCGACTGTCGAGAAAAAAGTCAAGTCGCAAGAGAGCGTGCTGGTTGTGCATTGGGCTGCAAGACTGTCAGCTAGGCACTCAGCCTTTTTGTCGTCGTCAATAGCTTAGGTGAGCAGTGAAGCGCTCATCTGTAATAAATAAGGGTGCCACCCCTTTCACCTGATACGCGGTCATTGCGTACCATGTTGTTTTGCGCGATGCGTGAGGTTCACAAATCAGAATTGAGGAACGATTCTTGTACAAGAAGGACGTCTTAACCGTGTTCTTTCAGGAAGAGGTTAACTTCCATTTTTTTTTGGGCTAATGCCGCTGACATTGAAATAGCTTAACTTGGGCGACTGAGGCTTGGTCCTACCACTGCTGGATATTCCTAAGCTATTGGACTATCCTTATCATAGCCTATTTAACAGAAAGGGACAGTGCTATTTTTTGTAAGCAATCGAAGTCGGTATCATGGAATTGACATTGGTCAAATTTTTGATACTCTTAGCATTTAATTAGTCTTCTTCTATTTATTAAAACAGATTATTAAAACGCATCTTAACGATTTTTATACCTAATTGTCGTGATTACTGCTTCAGTTGAAAGTTTAAGATTATTTTTTCATCTGATTTCCCATGGCCCGCGACATTACAACCGATTACTTAGTTTTCACGTAGTAGGTAGTTTGATATGCCGTATGATGCCGCCTTAGAATAGCATCACTCCATTGCCCGTAGCGTAGATGAGGTGGCGTAAAAGGCAACTAAGGGATAAAACCAGGGAAAGGTGTTCCCTGTCCTGTGAAGTTCAACCTAGTACTGCGATCGCCCAATTGCGTGCCCAGCATTAATACCTCTTACTAGGGGGCGGCCCTCGTCCAGCAGTGGCCTGTTTGAAGTTGAACTTAAGTTTAATATTGTGCCTCTATTATGATTTGCAGGCCCTCCGCCACAAGAAGAGAAAAAGGGTTGTTGTGATGGCGGGGTGGGTACATGTCTGAAAGTTTGCTGTTCGTGTTGCATAGCGTGCGCCGCCGTCTGCATCTGCTTACCGCCGCTCCTCAGAATGTGTGGTATAGACACCGATGATGGCGGCGATCACGAAGATGCAGCAACAGCGGCGACGGCGGCAGCGGCGGCGTCGGCGGCGGCTAGCGCGGCGACCACATAAGAGTGGTCGTAGATAGAGGAGTAGTGTAGTTAAGCAAATGAAAGCGTGTAGGCAGAAAAATTGTTGCCGACCTAAAAACTTCGTTCAAAACTTTCGTTTCTGAGCAGGGGCACAAATTTTAAAATAGTGCGTGTACCACAATAATAATGAAAATCGAGGGGTTGCATCGCTAACGTCTTCGTTTAAATTCGGTTGATTATAGGTAGATAGTTCAAGACAAGAATTATGCAAGCTTTCCAAAATAATTTTGAGCCCTATTACAGAATGGATAGGATGCAGTAGGTACTTAGTTGTATTCTTAGTATTTATTGTTATGTAAATTTAATTTCAATACTAAGTGCATTAAATTACTTACTTCTTTTTCTATCTTTTACTTTTTTGTTCTGTTTTAAAATTTACAATCGAACTGCTGGAACGATCGCAATGAAATATTTTTTGGCTTGTAGATATTTTAATTAATGATAACAATAAAATACAAAAGTCAAGTATTATCAGCAGCATCTCAAACTACCTTTTAATGGATCAACATAATCAGCTGGTTTCACATACAGTTATAAACAATATCCAGTGTTCATAAATTGATTTCTTGATTGAGTAAAATATAGGTTGAAAATTTACTTATGACCGATAGCGAAAACTCAATACGAGCTGGTGATAAGAAACAACATTCCCCAGAAAAGATGGGCCGAAATATAAAAAAAATTGGGCATATATATCAAATTAACGACCAGCTAATTTGAGATGCTCAGAAATGTCAAAATATTCTTGTCTTAATTCAGCTTACGTTCCTTTGGGAAAGTTGTTCCTTATCACCAACCCGTCTTGAGATTTCGCTACCGGTCAATAAAAAATTCACCCTGTGCCCTATATACTAAAAGTTAGTCCGATGAATGAGATGAAGACAAAAATCTGATTCCACAGTTAGCGCAACTGTGGAATCAGATTTTTGTCTTCAAGTTACTTTACATACGAAAATAAAATAACCATTGACTGCTTTTTAAGAACTATATGGCATGTTCCAATTACTTCTAGATAATATTTATATTAGTAACATACACATAATACTCAAACTTGACATTGTCTTGAAAATCAGAGAAAAGCAGTTAACAAATAATGTTGCCTATTTTAGCATTATTAACTGAATTAACAAACTGCAAACGATTCCGGTAGGAACATTGTAAAGTTATCGGAGTAAAAATAATGAGCTGAAAGCGAGAATTCTAAGGAATTCTTTCTTAGGTAATTGCCTGTTTCTTGAACCCGGCCGTTTTAACACGAAAGAAATTGTTTTCCTTTGTGTTCGTGAAGGTGTTTTTTTATTCTTACTGTGTTCTTTTCTTTCCCTTTGATCGGCTTAGCAAGCTGCAAAAGTTATTCTTTTTCTCAAAGGAGCACTCACAAGAATTATTACGGTCACCCCTCCTGGAATGTTTTTTTTTTGAGTTTAAGCTCTAAGTGTCATCCTGCAGACAGAAAACTAAGAAGTCAGTCAATTGATAGATAAATATTACACCTATTTGGTATGAATGGTTTTATTTCATACCGATTAAAGTAGTTATGTTGTGAAAAAAACTGCACTTTTCAAAAGAATCTATACTGGTAAATAGAGCCAAACAAATAGACGGAAATAATAGTCAGCTAATAATCTGTAAATTAAGGTAGGTACTTATCATTTTGTAAACAAATGAAAGCAGATGTTTTATTTTCCAAGTTTAAACGTAGTACAGAGTATTATATTTTTTTATGAAACGGACGAATTTATAATCAACGAAACATACAAAAACAGTAGTAGATGCTGTCAAATACAATAAAAAGAAAAAAGCAAATGCTTGTAGAGAAAAAGATTCATGCACTGAAAACGTAAATTTTAAACTCTAGAACACTTGCTCGAGCCAATATAACACGGTCGATGTGTTCGTATGCATTACATTAATATTTGATCGTATAACTGATCTGTCAAATTTGACAAGATAAGTACCTACACGTACAGAGCAGGTAAAAGCTTATTCAGAACATAGCCCATTGAATGAAGTGCCCAAAAGGGGGTCTAGAGTGCGTCAGCGGAATCTAAGATGTTTTCTTCGAAAACATATTCAGAGGTTTAGGTAATAAACATACTAAAAGTCATGGACACTGTAAAAAGAGTCAAGAGTGGGGGGAGGGGATAAAATTCCAATTTTTAAGTTTTCCGCATTCATTTCAAAACTGGTGCATTTTAAATAAAAAAAAATCAAGAAACAGATGAATAATGATTTATCGATGAATTATGACGAAAGGCCATTAAATTTTTTACAAGTAATATCTGAATCTATTTTTCTAATTTCCAGCCGTCTTCAAGCAACATCTCTGGAAAGGTAAAAGAACAGTTTAGTATCATCTACCGCCATTTTTGACTATACTAAACAATCTTCATAATGGAATCTACTCGAAAATCAGCGGTTTTATTAATTTAAAATGTACGACTTAGACTCTGCCAGATAGTGAAAATAATTTAGTTTTATACGTAGATACTGGCTACGTGGTAGCCTACCACTAATTTTTCATGTAAATATACCTCTATGTGTGATGTTCACCGATTCTTGTCCATCATGATTTGATGATGATGTTGATTACATTGAATACTTCTTCATTCTTTTGGTCGTGAGGGACCAGGTAAAAGAGATCTTCCTGATTTGCTCATCCTCAGTCGTATTGATTGATTTATATATATTTTTTGCTTTCTGGCATCCAAATTTTTCACTACCACAATCCTTAGTGCAGCAGCAAAATAAAGTTTTCAGCATCCCTCTGATGCTGGTGCATATTCAGTTTTATGGGCTCCAGTCCAGGGTGGTTTCTACAGACTTCCATCTCCACTCTGAAGGGGGCAACTTATTCTCGAGCTACTGCTGCACTTGATGGTAGGTGCGTCGGGTCTGCAGTTTAGTGCATTTTCAGTGGGTGGGAGAGAGCTGATGTCAGGCTTTAATTTCGCCACTATTCGAGCCACCCGGTATGTACCTAATTAATATACCCTAACTTCGTGTTTATTGATTTTTCTAATATGAATGTAAAGTACCCTTGAAAACGTTTATCTATCTATGATGTTGAAATTGCGGACAACCATAAAATGGTAATAATGTACTGGTAAAGTTTCCTAAGCAGGGTGGAGTATGAAGTGATGACAGAAGACAAAAAATAAATGCCTTTTACATGACTTGTATTATAAGCAGTCACTGAGACTGCGACTTACGCAAAAGACAGAAAGTTTATTTCAATTGATTAATACTGTAACGGCTGGTGTGGAGAGGAGCTATTGGCTGGCGAGATGAGAAGTGTAAAGCGAAGTGGTGTGTAGCGATGTAATACAAAGAGGTGGGGTGTGGTGAGGTGCGGAGGCGAGGTGAGCATAGACATTTGTGTCTATGGAGGAGAGGAGGCGAGGAGAGCATAGAGGAGACAGAATGACGTTGCATTCGAATTTGGAGTTTGATGTGACATCGGCGTTTTTTCACTTTTTCGTAAAATTGAGAAATTGTATTGGAAAATATTATTCGAATATAAAGCATTGTGATTCCAAGAAACTCTTTTATTCGCTAAAATATCCTGAGTCCACAATGAAGGGAACTCTGCAGGAGGGTTCAGGCGAGAAACCTGGACGGTATGTACGGCAAAAGAAGAAGCCAGAAAATGTGAGTAATGACCAGATTTGGAAAGCTTGATCACAAAAGCGCTGACAGCTCTGCAAATTATGTTAAATGAGGAAGGCAGTCAGTAGGTACGGTACCGAATCGAATTCCATAAAAAATTTCAATACCGCTAAATTAATTCTTGATTTTGACACGGAAGACCAGAATATGAATTTCAGAGTTGGATTAAGAAAATTGAACAACTGGGGGAAATTTTCCTACAGCTGGAGTGATTAAACGAAATCTTCTAACTTGCAATCGAAGCTGCAAGGTCAGGCACGCATTTAGTTTAAAAGACTTGAATCTTATTGAAGCAAAAGGGTGTAAACGTAGACTTGACAACTGATAGAGATGAATGGAAGAAAAAACATGCTGCGCCAACCCTAAATAAGTTGGGATAAGGGCAGGCAGATGATCATGGTGATGAGACTTGAGTTTTAATCTTATGAACATACATGGCAGGAGTGGTAAACAAGTAATTTTGGAATAGATGATGTAACGTAAGAAATTGCCCAGCGAAAGTATGACTAAATACTACGAAGAGAAGTTGGCTCTGAGCTATCGATGTTTGCAAAGTGAACAGGCAGAGGTGTCTTGTGTAATAAGAGGTTTAGCCGACGAGCTGCAAGCTAATGCTCAAGCATTTTAATGTTCTACGCCAGACAAAGTAGCTGAAGACAAGGTGCCGTAGGCAACAGTTTATTAAACCACTCATATACGCCGCAAGGAGACGTGTATGCAAGACATAGACAGCACAGCAATGGCTGTACTCACTATGCTATGGCCAGTTCTATTATTCACGATGGAGTAGGATACTTGAAGGTGTGTAACAAGGGAGAGGATGCCATACACCGGATCGAGGGTGACATGATCACACGAGCTGAGCAATGTGTTTGTGAGGTGAGTGGGTATTTTTAATTACTGCGGTGTGGGAAAAAAGAGGTGCAAACAACAAGCAATAGAGATGAGATAGGGTAGAGTAATAGTGTTGATACAGTTGAGATAAGTAACATCTTTAACAAAGCTACTTTAGTAAATACAGTCTGCAAAGGAGATAGGGGTAGCATCAAAGTACAGTTGGTAAGGAGATAGGGTATCACCTTCCGGACCATAAAGTTGAATTCCTTTTTAGTTGAATTCTTTGAACGTTGGATTCCCAATAAGTTGAATTCCAATAAGTTGAATCCTAACCTAAGCTAGCAAAGCTAAGTGTAATGTGTAAATGCAAGCAGTGGTTTCTCTCTTATTGGCTTATACTTAAAGCGTCCCGTTAGCCACACTGTGGTGATAGTGATATAGAATGTAGTGGACTAAAGTGATGGATGAGGAAGTCGTATTTGGGGATGATCTTAGTTATCTGCTGTAAAGTTAACGATTTTTCCTGCGCCAATTGCGGTGCAATTGCTTTCAGGATGGCCGACTGTAACGGCTGGTGTGGAGAGGAGCTATTGGCTGGCGAGATGAGAAGTGTAAAGCGAAGTGGTGTGTAGCGATGTAATACAAAGAGGTGGGGTGTGGTGAGGTGCGGAAGCGAGGTGAGCATAGACATTTGTGTCTATGGAGGAGAGGAGGCGAGGAGAGCATAGAGGAGACAGAATGACGTTGCATTCGAATTTGGAGTTTGATGTGACATCGGCGTTTTTTCACTTTTTCGTAAAATTGAGAAATTGTATTGGAAAATATTATTCGAATATAAAGCATTGTGATTCCAAGAAACTCTTTTATTCGCTAAAATATCCTGACGATAATAATTATTTCATATAAAAACTATATTTAAAAACGATATATATAATAAATATTATTTATTAGTATGATTTATTATTATGTGATGATTGTCTTAAAATAAAATAGATTTGAGAATCGTATTGTAATGATTATTTAGTTTTTGTTAAGACTACGGCGTCAGTTTGTTTATTTATGTTGTTGTTGTGGAATAAAGATTGTTTTTGCATGTACTATGGTTTATTTTTATAATGAAACACGTAAACTGGTTGAATATATAAGTCACACTTGAATATATTTTGATATTGCAGACCAATAATTTATTATGCATTTACAGTGCTGTAAGTATTATTATTATAAATGAAAATAAGTTTTCGAAAAATGTTAGCGCCCGGCGGTTGTTTTTTTAATTCCTTATTTTCATTCTTTTGTTTTATAATCGCGGTAAACTTTTCCACGTGAGTTGATGCTCAGTACAGTAGCTTCGATCAACGCGGCCTTCAGGGTTGGAACGAGACGGAAGACCACGTTGCTCGAAGCTCAGCAGTGTAGCAGCTGGTGGGGTCGATAAACCAGGACATCTGATCAGCTATTTGTGGTTTACCAGGTGAACCAATAAGTTGACTACGGGGTTGAAGGGATTCAGTCTAGTCTTGTGTTTGTGTTTTGAAAGCGTGATAAAGTGTTTTTACTTAACATACATTGCACGTATCTACAGAGTAAAGTTAATTGACGTAAACGATGCGGGACCCTATCCCGGAATGGATTAATACTTATGTGGCCTTGTAGGTATTAATTTGTACCTACAGAAATACGTGGGCTGTGCGAGTGTTATTAAAAATTCACCCATAAGTTGAAGACGCGAAGAGCACGCGTAGATCATGCGTAGATTCTGTATAGAACAAGCGTAGAACAGGCGTTGCGCACACGTAGAGTTCACGTTGCACACGCGCAGAGCACGCGTAGATCATGCGTAGATTGTGTATAGATCCTGCGTAGAGCAAGCGCAGAACAGGCGTTGCACACGCGTAGAGTTCACGTTGGACACGCGTAGATCACGCGTAGAACATGCGTTGATTCTGTATAGATCCTGCGTAGAGCAAGCGTAGAACAGGCGTTGCACACGCGTAAAGCACGCACGCGGGCGCACCGTGTCGGCTGCAGGGGTGACTATGTCCTTACCCATGCACAAACTACGTAGAGCCTGCGTACGTTTGAAACACTCCCTTACAGAGGGGCAACGTCTAAAGCTTGCGCAATTTTTTGTTAGTATTTTATTTTATATAAGGCATGAGTGTAAAGGAAGTTTTAAATTACTTTAGAACATGAAATAGACTAATCATTCAGGTTTTTACCGGTAAAGTTAGTATCTATTTTATTCTTTAATTAACAGATTAATAGACCGTGATTTACTTAGACATTTTTTGTTTAGGATATTTTCCGTTTTACAACAGAACACAAAATAACAATGACGGATGATAAAATTACATGTTTCATCATCACACCTCGGAGACATAAATTCTTAAGAAATATGTATTACGAAACATTTCATTGTTATTTCCCAAAGGGTCTGAGATCGTTGAAGGGGGGTAGGCAAATTGATGGTACCTCAGGTGACACACACGTGCCCCACGATATCGCGGTATTTGTCAACGAATTGACAGCCGCACGGCAGTACAACGTCGTGTTTGTTTCTACATACGACGGTACCGCAATATAACTCCTTTCATAAGTTAATATGGTATCGGAAAAAATACCGCAAAATCGTGCAGCACGTGCGAGATCCACCAAAAGCGTAAGTATTTTGTACCGGAAAATCTCTACCATTGTGCGAATGAAAAATATCTGGGCAACATGGAAAAATACGGTACGCCGCTTTAATTACAAAGCAAAGTAAGATTGATTCATTTACTTGATTTTATTACGGAATTTTCCCTTTGGTCTGCTAAATCCTGGTTTTTTATCTCCTCAAAATGTTTTAAGTACCCTTTTTCTTTCTGGGATTGCAATTTCAATAATTTCATTATAATAAATAATGATACCTACAACATAATGATAGCAATTTGCAGAATAAATCGCGCTAATGTAGGCTTCTCTTTACTATGTATTACTTTTATTACAATTTAATCATTGTAATTGCAGAATGGCTATGTTAATTCAATATACTCATTATCATGTCAAATGTAGCAAAGAAGAAAATCTTATTGCTTACAATGGTTTCGTTTTCGGTACCCGAGAATCTGGGAACTCCCGGGAAACATTTCGTTCGTGGCGCTATTTATATCTAAGTTACGCATATTTATTATTATTAATTGTTTCCCGGGAATTCCCGGAAAGCTAAAATTGTGATTAAATGCTTTAAAAACCCATTGATCACTATTAACAGATGGATACATCTCAATTTCTGGATGTAAAATGAAACAGAATAATAAATCATAACTACTTCCGTGGGAGACGAGTGATGCCGGTTGAGAATAGAATCACCCCATTTCTTTCCTGTGGGAGTCGTGAGAAGCGATTAAGGGACTTGAGGCTCTGTAATGCAACTTTAGGCGACAACCTGATAACCTGTCACTATGGCGATACACAATTTTCCCAATGACCCTCAAATATATGTCAGACGTGGCGTAATAGTCCGTTTTTGCGGCTGTTTACGCTGTGGCTACCCCGCAAGGGATAATAGGCGGGATGTGTATGTTTGTTTGTACTTCTTACGTAATCTAGTGGTTTGTGCGTTGATTTTGTGATCCTTGATGTAATACTCCGTGGAATCAATAACTAGCATTGTATGATAAGACCGGGCCTAAAACCTCTCAAGTTTGTGCTAAATAGGTTACTCTTTTACTAATAGGTTATGATACACCAAACCAATAAGTATTGGTTACCATGACAAACGTAAACCACAATCTGATTAGGTACGTCAGAATAGAAGAAATAAAATGGAACTAATAAACTGAGAGCTGCCCTTTTAACAAAGATTTCATATAAAAAGCACATACAAGTTCCTGCCTACCTTATGCAATTTGTGGTCGCATGCAGTTTTCTATACATTTGCAATTCTACTGTTATTCTTATAGGAATATTTTATTTAAAAAATATTTTTTGTTACGCAAGTTTTTGCTAAATAACTAAACTGTTATTACCTACTTTAGCAAGAATTATTTGTTGTAACATACCCAATCTTAGTTATAAGTTAAGTAAGTTATCTAAGTATAATATCCGCTGTGGTATATAGTACTTAATTATAATTAATTAGTAAACAACATCATAACTTGCGTGTAAATTTCATCTCGCCAGTAATTATACTACAGCCGGATAAACAGGTGTGTCCTTAGTGCCACAAACATTATCGACAAAAGTTTTATTTTAGGCACATGACCTACAATTATTTATTAAAAACGCTAACAATTTCATTAAATATTTTAATCACTACCTATCTCCTCTTTGAGCTCCGAATTGCAAAATATAAGGCTAGCTTTTCATGTATAGAAAATATTAAAGTCCCTTGAAATAAAAATTTAATTTATTTAATTTCAAAGAATAATTATTCTATAAAAGTAAACAATTACATTGTCCTGTTTTTTAAAAATCAGTTTTTTTCAAAAGCTGGAGATCTCTGTTCTAGATCTTCCAAACTAGTAGAACATCAAATCAGATCTAAAACTCCTTGAACAGAAATTTGCTTGCAAGCAATGGTGATTTGATTTGTCAGCTAAACAGAACTTCTCAAAATATTTTAAGGAGCACTGTAGAAGAACCCGCTGAAGTGAGCGTTATTATAATTCATAATTATCACCCGAGGGAGCTCTGTGATAATCGCGATATTATAATAATTTGTAGGTGTGTGTTCGGAAGATATTTATTACGAGCCTACCTACCACACGAACTAATTTATTTATTATTTATTATTATTTATTTAACCGTTTATTGTACACAATATAACACAAAGGACATAACATAAAGATCAATACACAACAGGTCAGCTTATTTCTAAAAAGAAATCTCTTCCAGCAGACCTAGGGTAGTGAGAAGGCATAAAGTAAGGCAGTTGGCGTGTACAACTTACTTAGTATGATAAAAATAAATTAAGGCTAATAAAACAAGAATACTTAGTACAATAAATAAAATAACAATGTATCCTAAAGTATACTTAATTATATGAACTATAAGATAAACTTACATATTATACAATACTTTAAATAATTAATATATATATATATATATATATACCTACGTACATAAATACATCATAAATATATAAAACTATACAAATTATTTTGACAGAGAAAGATAATGCTCTTTTACTCGTTTTTTGAATATAGAAATAGAAGGGCTGTCACGCACTGTGTGGGGGAGGGAGTTCCACAGTCTGGCCGCATGAACAGTAAAAGAATAGCTGTAGAAGTCAGAGTGATGGATTGGTATTGACAGAAGCGTTCGAACATGGGAGCGACAAGGCTTGTCCAGGGGACGAGAGAATTTAAAGCGTTCTTTGAGATAAGAAGGAGAAGAAGGGTTGTATAGAACATTGTAAAGGCAGGAAAGAACGTGAGCATTGCGTCGATGCCGGATAGGAAGCCACTTGAGTTGAGAGCGAAACTGTGAGACATGGTCGTATTTGCGTAAGCCGAAAACGAATCTGATGCAGAGGTTTTGGAGACGCTCAAGTTTGCTCAATAACTCCTCAGTGGCATCCAAGTAGCAGGTGTCGGCGTAGTCTAACAGGGGAAAGAGAAGTGTCTGAGCAAGAGTAATCTTAGTCTTTAGCGGCAAGAAGTTTTGAAGGCGTTTAAGCGAATGGAAAGAGAAAAATACTTTACTGCTGACAGCGTTGACCTGCGCAGTCCAACTGAGATTAGAATCTAGCAAAATACCCAGATTTTTTGCAGTTTTGGTGTAAGCTATAGACGTGCCGTTATAAATAACGGGTGGGATACTAAGATGGTCTATTTGCCTACACATATAAGAACTACCTATTAGCATGGCCTGAGATTTTATTGGGTTGACCACGAGACCGAAAGATTCAGCCCATTCAGAAATTTTGCTGAGGTCGCTGTTGATAGCCGCAGTTGCACTATTGATATCATCACAGGTGAAATGACGATAAATCTGCAAATCGTCTGCGTAAAGATGGAAGCTAGAAGAGAGGACAGAAGTAACTGTGTTAATGAAAACCGAAAAGAGAAGAGGTGAAAGGACGCCACCCTGAGGTACGCCTGCAGAGAGGTCACACCACTCCGAGTAAGCCTCATCAAAGCGGACCCGCTGCGAACGACCCCGAAGGTATGAATCGAACCAAGTTATTGCCGGAGAAGAGATGTTAAGAGAGCGAAGAATAGCAAGAAGTACATCAAAATCTACCGAGTTGAAGGCATACTAACTACACAAACTAACACATTTCGTGAGACAGAATAATGTCTTCATGTTTATCTTTTTTACATATCTACGTTAAGTTTGGTACATATGTATGAAATTATTATTTTTACATAGTGTTTTGATTGGTATTTGTAAATTTAAAAAATTGTTAATTTATCTCAGTTGACCTCATAGGCTCATATTATAAATATCACACACACTTTCTTAGCTTAAAAGAGCTTTCATGCAAAATGTTTTGTTATAGTCAAGTTTCTTGTCATTTATCAAGACTATTTAGTTTGGTACCAATTAACCATACATTCTGAATAATAAATAAAACTTTGATAAAAAAGTAATGTTTCAAGCGAAGATTAACTTTCAAATCACCTGTGCTGAAAGTGTCGCAGTAAAATGTCCCAAAATCCGGCAAAATTATGAGTTCATTCGGCCAGCGCAGCGGCCTTAACAGATCTAGGAATTCACCCAAAATTCTAGGAATTCCTAAATTTGTATTGGAAGATGGCAAAACGAGGTTTCAAAGATATATTTTTTCCAATTAAGTGTCGTCATGACTATTTTGTGTTAATAGCATTGTCAATGGTCCAAAAGCTGCATTTTTACGCAAATTCAAACCGCGTTGTACGGTTATAACAAGGACAAAATAAGCAACTTCAATCGCAGAAGTCGTAGTTTACTTGCGCCACTAAAACATAAAAATCTTTAAAGAAATCTACAAGTCCAACGTAGTATGTCAAAACGAACGCAGATTGTTTGATTCATTATAAAATAATATAATAGTTATGTTAAAGCATTGATAGCGTGCGCAAATTTGTATTTTTTGTGTTCAATTTCAAATATATCTTAGGAAAAGGGTGTGTTTTTATAATATCACTTTACCATACAGTCACATAATATTATTTAAAAAAAACTGCAAGTTATTTCTCTCTTACTCTGGGAGGTATTCAAAGATGATTTGTGATTTTTGTATGGCTCTAAAAAAATAATATTCTTCTGTTATCGTGTTAGGTATCAAATAAAAGAGTTCCAGAAATAATTGTGTATGTAAAGCATAGCTGGAATACATAAAATAAAAAAACCATTTGAAGATATTTTAGTCAAATTTAAAACATTCTTATATTTAATAAGAAAAAGTTAAGATTACTCTCATTCGTGAAAATAACCTTCATTTGACCAGTTTGACGTCATACTGACCAAGAATGAATCGAATCTCTTTCATGATCTCCTTCAAGATAACCATTGACATTAGAAACTATAAATCCTTGAACGTCAGTCAACGTACGTACAGTGTCAAATTTCAAACAGACTTATTGAATTTATTTTTTTACGAATGGAGTTGTTCGTTGCAATAATTATTGTTCCTAACAACGTCATCAAACTATATTTAAAAAAATACTTATAAATTTACGGATGATCAAATAAACAAAAAATCTAATTAGTTTCTTAAAATGATTTATTGTTTCAGATTTTATTTAAGTATTTTAGCTTTATATACCGAAATCAGTTGATCTGTTGGACTTGTAGAAGTGGCGCCATCTCTATTCGTAATAGAGTAAACTTCGACTGTTGTGACTGATATTGCTTATTTTGGTTCCTACAATAACTGTACAAATCGGTTAGCTTTTTCTTAAAAATGCAGTTTTGTTTCATGATATGTCTATGTCTAGTACTATGAGTCCCGTACAAAAATCCGACACTAGCGGGAACACGGGAAGTATCACCACTTGGCCTGACGAATAGCAGCGCGAGTAACCTGTATACCCAAGAGAATATAATACACTGACGTTTCTGTATACATGCTCGCACATTACTACTATTTCCCTACCCATAGAGGCGTTGTGTGAACGTGGCATAAAATTATAGGTATTCTCGCTAAGTATTTCAAAAGTCTCAAATATATATTTCATAAGTATTTAAATAAATAACACATAATATTCTAAACTGAGATGAGGTAGGAATCCGGTATTCGGTATTCCGGTAATTAGGTACGGTTACTTGTGAACTCGTGAAGGATTAACGAAATAAAGATATATCTACTACTTTACCAGAATTTAATAAGATTGGTTTATACTAGGAAGACATAAGTAACGCATACTTAACAATGTGCTGCCGTGAATAGGCAGATGAAAGATGACATAGCTGTTGCACGTTTTACATACAAACGAAAATCTTAAATTCCATGGGCTTAAGGTAGGACGTTTATCGAGTTTTTTAATGAGACTTTTAAAGACGTAAATCCCCTTTACTTTTGTATGAAAAACGTCCCACTTTAAGTTTAAATGCTAAGCAATAAGGTGGACATTTTTTACTACTGTCGATAATCTTACGTGTGTCAATAAATCACGTGCAGAGTGTTAAAATCTCTATTGCAATGTGTCACCTGGTTTTAGTATGATTGCACTCACAGATCAACTGTATATACATACAAGCTATTCCACTTCTGGATTCAACCGTACCTACCTACTTGCTTCGTTCTTGATTGGATTGACCTATCTTCTTAATTATTATGCTTACCTTATGTATGACATTTTATTTAAACCATATTACTTATATTGAAATAAATGTAACATGTATTTTTTTGGGGACAGTAACTAGTTAACATTTCTACTTAGAAAATTCATCCAACAATAGAAACAAGTATTGTGAAAAAAAACATCGTTCGACAAAGTGATGAAAATTAAAATTTCGACTATAAACTCATTCAATTTGAATAAAAATATCCCTAAAAGCCGCATCTAAATGCAAATATAAATTTTTTGCTCACCCAAGGAAAGTAAATTATTTGAATAGGACTTTTTAAATTAGTATTAAATTTCTCCTTCAACAAGAGTAAAACCAGCCCTTTGGCCATAACGAATTAGTAGTCCCACAATGACATACCTACTTAATTGGATTTTTACACGTGGTCGAACAATAGATTCCGTATCTTTTAAAACGGTGAGTGAGTGCATCAACACATACATACACATAACACGCCTTTATCCCTTGCGGGGTAGGCAGAGCGTTAACGGCCGTAAAAGTACGGTCGCCGTCGTTCGTTTTTTATGAGCGTTTACGCTCTGCCTACCCCACGAGGGATAAAGGCGTGATATATGCATGTATGGTACTAGAATTTAAAGTTATCACTTTTCAGGTCTCTTTATATCTAAATACATATCGCCACAGAAGTATCTTGGTACAAATAGCTTATAAATAGATATAATAGTTGATATCTGAAGTTAAAATTAGTTGAAAACTGTAACCAAACAGTTTTTAATTAAACATTAGAACTCCCTTTGAGAATCATTGTCTTTTTTTCCTACTAATCATGTGGGACACCGAGTCGACGAACGACCCGATGAACCCTGTTGTCAGAGCTTTTCGACCGCCTACTACTAGTAATTGGCCTCTGACATGGTTGTGTGTGTAACGACCGCCGTCTAAATAATTATATGACTTAATAGACTGGAAACAAGTTCACAAAGTGATGATATCAACTTTGTGAGTGCCCCACCGGGGATTGAACCCGAAACCTTTGCAGCGCAGGCAGTCGCACTACCACTGAGCCACATCGGCCGTCGAATCTTTGTAAAGTTTATTATTTCATACCACTTATTAGTAGAAATTAAACTAATACTCAGGCTATTAAGTCTCTAATGTCTCGACATAAGTAGTCTGCCACTAGGTATCCGGTCTTAAGTCAGCGTCCGGCAGAAATGGCGTGCTTGTGGAGCCACAGGATTGGCGAGAAGACGAGAACATTGGCTATGAGTGATTAACAGACTGTCAGTGGAAACCAAATACAGAAACAAATAAACAATGCTGTTTTTGGGACCCGTACCTCAAAAGGAAAAAAATGAACCTTTAATGGATCACTTTGTTATTTGCTGTTACGCGACACTTTCACCTCGGTAACGCGTAAAAATATCGAGTTGAAGTTATAACTGTATAATACGGCCGCTTGTAGTTGTAAAAACATAAGCTAATAACTTAACGTTAAAAAGAAACGGCCGCTTGTTCTTGATCTTCTCAAAGAAATTAGAATCCATACTGCCCGTGGAACTAGAATTATGGGCAATTGCTATTTATTAAGTACTTACCTCAAATATCCATGGAAATAAGTAGACTTGGACTTTACTTAAAACCATGGATGGAGCATAAAATTAATTTTATCCAACTGGCGTTTCGTCCAAAACTATTTATTTTCATGTTGTGAACAACTGTAATTTAAGCCTGCGCCGAGCGGAATCCGACAGCATAGAGGCGCCCTAACATTTATTTTACTAATTTCTTCAAATCTATAATAAGCATCAAAATCTAAGACAGACAAATTGTTGTCCTATACAATTTGTTTATTTCAAGTCGGTGCCGCCTTAAATCATGACACAAGTGCAAGTTCAAAATTTAGTATTTTTTTTATATCTCTTACTACGTTTGTCTTGAGCTACATGCTGCCTTTTACTCGGCGCGCCGCCACCAATACTTACTTTGTGCTTTTACGTGCTTTTACTATAAGTTAATCTTTTTTTAACCCCAACATACTAAGTTTGAACTAAGTAGAGTCCAATCTACCATCGTCCTTGTCATGGTATAATGCGTGACAAGATAAGAGGTTTTTCACCCTTGCTGTAGCTTTGTGTTGGCTTGTTTTGTGATTTGTCACCCCTTATTTTAAGGCGTCCATTATAAGGTTCTATCAAATTCAGTCGAAATATTTTTTGGGGACAGTTTTACTCGTGAAACTAAACAACTTTCCATAGCATAGGTCGAAATATGAATAGTAAAAATGGACCTCTCATGTAAAGTTAAGATACCTGTGTCCTGGCTGATCCTCACATTTGGTGTCGAAACATGAACGCTCACCAAGCGGAACATGTATAAGATTAAAGTAGCACAGAGAGCAATGGAGCGCGCCATGCTAAGCATATCCCTCGTTGATCGCGTACCAAACTGCTTGCTTGTCGGTTTTTTACAGATTGCACTTCGGAGAGTGTGCTCAATAGCTTCACAACTTTGTTCCACCAGCTCCCTTCTACCATCGGACATCCAGACGCACCGCCGGATACCATCAGTACCTGGTTGTCATTTCACTAATTCGGACTAAGCGCTTCCAGTCATCATTTATAATGCGCACTGCTAAAGAGTGGAATGCACTACCTGCGTCTGTGTTTCCAAACGCATACAACCCTAATCTCTTTAAAGTAAGAGTGAACAGGCTTCTTCTGGGTGAGCTCGCTCCATCTTAGACTCTGTCTCTGTCCTATGACCTAGACTAGAGCCAAGAGCATACCCGTCTTTAATAAATAAAAAAAAGACGAAATTCGACGTAGGACAAAAATCGAAGATGTAGAAAAGCGAATCGAATGATTGAGGTGGAAGTGGGCAGGGCACGTGGCAAGGAGGCTTGACTACGGTGGACAAAGTTGACAGAGTAGTGACTGAGGGGAGCAAAAAGGTCAGCGGGCAGACCATCAGCTCCGTGGTCGTTTTGTCTTTGGTTTGGTGCCTCTCGCCGTGTGATGCCGGCTTAGAATAACACCACTCCAATTCTGAGTCGTAAAAAGCGATAAGAAATAAATTTATCCAGTGAACGGGCAGTAGCGTTCTCTATGAATGCAACATCAATCCGCTTGCCAAGCGTGGTGAGTATGGCATTACTTCCCATTAGGGGGAGTAGTTTTAACGTGAAAATTACGCATGTCTCTAAAGCAATGTGAAATGCGTGAAAATCTTATAGCCACATTCTCCGTCTCTTTGACAGATCCTATTATCCATTTAGTTTCTCTCCATCGCATCGAATCAGCGTCTTCTGTTTGTAGAGGACTTGATACTGGCTGTCGTGATACAGAAATTTCGGAAGTCGTTAAAAAAAGGTCGGCTCGATATATTTTGTACTTACATCAAAGGGCCATTAGGTAGCAAAGGGCGATAGTTTCTTTGATTTCTGTAACTAGATAGCTACTGAGAATAATATTATTGACATGATGTTTATTATCCTGACCTGTTTTAAATTTACAAAGCAAGAAAAAGTTATTGGTTTGATCTTTTCAATATTTTCTAATGAAAATAAAGTTGTACTATAAATTCAAATATTTCTTAACTGAAAGTACATTTGTGAAGTTTAAACCGTGGATATTCTTGACCTATATAGATGATAGATGGTGTGTCCATAACTCAATTTGCAGTTGGAAGGACGGCAAGTCCGAGTTTTCAAGTGGGACGAAGCCTGCAACGCCACTTTGAGATTGCTCTTGCAGAGATCCATAATTTCTTTTACTTCTAAGAACATAGTTTACTTTAGTTTCCTGGTTTTATTAATATTTTATGAGTTTGGCCAGGTATTAGATTTATTTTGCACAGTTTCCTACAGTAAAAGCGCGTTAGCTGGCCAATACCCACTAACACTGTACTTATATTCACACACACTGTTGAGTTGTTGAGTCTGGATGTTTTCTATGTATTGTATGTATTTATTTACAAAAAAAAAGGTATTTATGTATTAATGCAGTTATCTAGTTCTCATAGTACAAGCTTTGCTTGGTTTGGGGCTGGATGGCGCTGTGTAAAATGTCCAAGATATTTATTTATTTATTTTATAGTTTAATAACCGTTAAATAAGTAGTTTTTGGTACCAGTCGTGTCAATTTTCGCTATTGCCAAGCTAACGCGTTTTACTGTACTTAAATTCATAATTCGTTTATTTCAAATTATAACATAGCAGTGTACATACATTAACAGCCGCAAGAGTCCACTGCTGGACAAGGGCGTCCCCTATAGAAAGATACATTCTCAGAAACCGCTGATTCAAGTTCATTGGTGGTACTTTTTTGGAGATTGTTATAAAGTATGATATCATTTTTTTTCTGCGCATACTGTCATTACATATCCATCCAATTTATCGTAGATCCATCCGCCTTTATTTATTACAAGGTGCATTCGGTCCCGGTTGCTGTCAATGATTACTTAGACGGCGGTCGTTACACAACCATGTCAGAGGCCTACTACTAGTAGTCGATGGTTAAAAAACTCTGACACCGGGGTTCATCGGGTCGTTCACGATTCGGTATCCCACACGAAAAATAAGAAGAAGGACAAATGGCGGCTAAGACACGATAGTGAATTAACCAGTCTCACCCTAATCATAGCTAAGTATTGATTTGTATACGAACCCATCAAGGCTATAGCTACTGACCATGACACTCACTGGACTATAGGACTCTACACACGATATTGATATTAACCAGCCACGATATAAGAGCTAAAGTTGTTTGAATGACACTATGCACTTGAAGCATTGGTGAGAATGTTAAGGTTGCCATTTCACCGGAAAATTGCTTTACCTATATGTAGCTAGCATCATTAGGTATTTGAGACATGGCCAGTGGCTGGTAAGAACTATAGAAGCTCGATGTAAGTAAAACTTGTAAGTTGGAGGTATAACAATGCGAAAGATAATGCACTAAATTAAATGTTAAGTTTAATGTGCTTAAAGCCTTTTTTCTATACATAATGAAATAATAACTAGGAATCCAAATATTAGGTAGATTACTCTTAGATTAAGATTGTAGACTGATATTGTCTTATCATGTTATGTTTCGTGATACAAAACTGAATGGCACTTATGTAACTAATAAAAGTTTTGTATGAAACCAAAAAAAAAACTATAAGCATTCTTCATCAGTACCGACAGCCGTAAGACGTATTAAAGTATAGCCATAACGTAAAAATTTGTTATAAATGACGTATCAACCGTAACTTATAAATGAGTTATAAATGAAATGACGTATAGATAAACGTAACGTATAAATGAGCTATAAATGACGAAAATAGCCATAAAGTATAATAAATGACGTATCAATAGCTATAACGTATAAATCAGCTATGAAAGACGTATCAATAGCCGTAAATGTACATCAGCTCTCTCTCTCTCTCGCTTTTCGTGTGGGACACCGAGTCGTCCAACGACCCGATGAACCCTAGTGTCAGAGTTTTTCAACCGCCTACTATCACTAGTAGGCCTCTGACATGGTTGCGTTACGACCGCCGTCTAAGTTATCTTAGACATCAACCGGGACCGATGGCTTAACGTGCCCTCCGAAGCACGGAACCATTTCTTTTCGGACAATTAGTTGGTTCACCCTGCAATGTCCTAACCAGACCGGGAACAAATTCACAAAGTGATAAATATCAACTTTGTAAGTGTCCCACCGAGAATGGAACCCGGAACCTTTGCGTCGTCGCAGGCAGTCGCACTACCACTGCGCCACATCGGCCATCAGCTATAAAAGACGTATCAATAGCCGTAACGTATAAATCAGCTATTAAAGACGTATCATTAACCGTAACGTATAAAACATCTATAAAAACGTATCAATAGCCGTAACGTATAAATGTATTACAAATGACGTATCAATAGCCGTTACATAAAAATGAGTTATATATGACGTATCGACAGCCGTAACCGCGATGTTTATCCCACTACTGCATCCAAAAGCTGCCCGCAACCTTTAGAAAGTAGTCAAATCTAGTTTTCTCGACGCTACATCGTAAAGCTACAGTACAAAACAATAAACTAAATCAAGCAGTCGCCAAAACCAATGCAAAAACAAATAACTGCTTTATGTAAAACACGAAATAAATCGACATACCTACCTAACGTGATAGCATTATACTAAAAATCGAAGCAATCTTCTCAGGCGCTTTAGCAGGAACTCGAGCTTATTGGAATTCCGATTAATTTTCTTTCCCTGAATAGATACACTTCATTCTGAAAATCGGTTTTCTTTTAGGCTTTTTCAGTATTTTTTTAACGTAAAACATTTAAATGACTCGTGTGTTATATAGTTAATTACCACAAGGATAGTCACAATGGACCTAATGGGCACTGCTGTTGACGTCAGGGTGGACAGGGGCTGTCCTCAAGGCGGTGTACTGTCTCCCCTGCTATGGTCAATTGTAGTGGACTGTCTGCTCAACGAGCTTAACTCGGCAAACCTTCCCACGCAAGGCTACGCCGACGACCTGGTCATCCATATTGTGGGCAAGTGTCCCAATACGGTATCAGGTCTCATGCAAAATGCACTTAGAATAGTGGAACGGTGGTGCGTAAACAACAAACTCTCCGTCAATGCCAACAAGACCGTTATAGTTCCATTTACGCAGAAGAGGAACCTAGAAAGGCTGCGGCCTCCTACACTCTTCAATAGGACTATAGAATTTTCATATGAGGTTAAATATTTGGGCATGTACATGGACCACAAACTCATATGGAACAAACACATAGACAAGACTGTCAAGAAAGCAAAGTCAGCACTAGGAACTTGTTGTCGCCTAGCAGGGTCCAGATGGGGTCTTAAGCCGAAACACGCGTGTGGCTGTATACCGCCGTGGTGAGGCCTATGATCACATACGGCTGTGTAGTATGGGCCAAGAAGGCTACCATGACCACCTACATAAACACCCTAAATGGACTCCAAAGACTTGCTTGTCTGATAGTAACTGGAGCCATCTCCTCAACACCCACCCTGGCCATGGAGGCACTTCTCAACCTGCCTCCGCTTCACATAGTGATACAAAAAGAAGCCCGATCATCCATGCTTCGGGCAATAGAGGTGGGAAAGGAGTACTGGCTCTCGGGTGTCATGAGAAACCTACGGGACAGTCTCATGAATATACCACTCATGGCAATGCCATCTGACGCGATGACTCTATCGCTTAACTTCGTAAGACTTTACAAAGTTATAATACCTGAAAGGGCGGAATGGAAGGAAGGTACAATCCCTCCCATTTTTAGAAAAGCGGAATTAGTCTGGTTCACGGACGGGTCCAGGAGGGAAGGACGTGCTGGCTCTGGTGTCTATTGTCAAAGGCCCAAAGTCGGTAAGTCAACTAGCCTGGGACCATTCGCAACCGTCTTCCAGGCTGAGATGTATGCAATAATTGAATGCATACACCTCAATCTGGATTACAAAAGAAAAAGGATTTTAATCTTATCGGATAGTCAGGCCGCACTAAAGGCGTTACAATCCGATAACGTGAGTTCCAAGCTAACTATGGAAACGATTACGCTCCTGAATCAGCTTGGCACCCAAAATGATGTGACTCTGGGCTGGGTCCCAGGTCACTCAGACATAGGAGGAAACGAGGCGGCGGATGAACTGGCTGGACAGGGCTCGGGAACACGTCCCACGGGGCCAGAGCCCTTTCTAGGCATCAACAAAAGTGCACCTCGCCGAGTCCTATACATATGGGCGACCCAACGAGCTCAGGAGCTCTGGAAGGGAACAGCAGGACTAACACACTCCAAACTGCTAATCCGTGGATTCTCCCAGAAATACACTTCCGAGATACTCACAATGAACCGGAACAACCTTAGGTTGATTACACGGGCACTTACTGGCCATTGTAATCTCAACAAACATCTCTGCAGAATGGGGCTGACTGAATCCCCATACTGTAGATTCTGTGCTGAGGACGATGAAACACCGCTTCATGTACTCTGTGAGTGTGATGCACTTGTGCAAACTAGGAGCCGGACTACGGGTGGCCCCTTGTTGTCCCCGAAAGAGGTCCAGTCTCTTAACCCCAAACAAGTCGTGGCCTTCCTTAGGTCGGCCCGACTGGATGAGGTAATTTAAAAAAGAAAGGGCTAGCTACAATAGATCTGCAAAGGTCGCAGTGGCTGTTGGTCTCTCAGGACCAACCCCTAATTCTCAAATAATAATATATAGTTAAAAATAGCATCAAACAGCGATTGAAGAACCTAATGGGTCAGATCTACATAGAAAAGACTGTTTCTTGCTTAACTGATTGATTTTTCACTACTCTCGTTTTTAATTTAACTCACGTTTTTAATTACTCTTCATTCCTATACTTTTCTACATATGAAAGCTTGTAATTGGCATTTGTTTATATATTAAGTTATGTATGTTTTTTAAGGCTGTAAGCTCCCCAATAAGATAAAATACTTTGGGCTAAGTCTTTGCAGCATAACACCAAAATTGACTTCACCCTCAATAATTTTTCAGACGTTGCTAAACCGGCTTATCATCAGGCTGTTGACGCTCATGCTACCCTGTTAGTCGTGATTTTATTTTAATATACATCTTGGTTGGGCCCACCACCGTCATGTAACCAATTGACTAATACATATTCAAATAATTCAAACTAATTGAGTTGTTTGTTGACTCGGTGTCTTACACGAATAGAAGAAGAAGAATTCAAACCATTCTGCTACCTACCTGATGCACCCGGATCGTAGGGCAAAGATCATCACCGAACAATGGGTTCCTCAAAACGGGTCCCGACGTAGAAGTAGACCCCGAAATCGTTGGCGTGACGATCTTGACGCCTATTTACAGGAGTGGATGACGGTGGCATTAGACCGCAAAAAATGAAAGATTGCGGGGGAGGCCTTTGCCCAGCAGTGGGATCAAGCAGGCTAATTATATTAAAAAACCGTACCTGAACCCCGGAATATACATAAGTATATTGTTTGTAATTTTAGACATTCAGTTTGTAATTGAATTGTGTGTTTTGTGTTTAAAATTAATTTATCTACCACAATAAACGATTTCAAACGGATGTAAGTTGTATTTGTTTTGGATTTTATATTTAATACGTTTCGAGCTCTTTACAGATCACGTGACCACGAAAGAGTTCTGTAAATAAACACTACTTACATCCGTTTATTGTGATGCGTAATAGTTGTGCAAAGTCAAGAAAATATTATAATTTACCTACCTATAAGATTAACATCGTTATGGAGATTGTGACAGACTTGGGCAAGTACTATAAACGTATTAAAAATAAGAATTAGGAGAACTCTTACATTGGGTCAATCGAGGTGTAGTCAAAATCTATGTTGCTTATTTTTTATATTCTTTGGTAGGTTCACTATCTCATTTAACACATACACATACATACATATACACACATAGATTACGCTTTTATCCCTTGCGGGGTAGGCAGAGCGTAAACGGCCGTAAAATACGGTCGCTATTGCCACGTCTGTGGAATATTTGAGGGCCGTTTCAGAAGAATCGTGTATCACTATAGTGACAGGTTGTCTGCCTGTCACCTAAAATTGTAATACACATGAATCCCTCGAGACCCTTAGTCGCCTCTCACGACACCCACGGGAAATAAATGGGGTGATGCTATTCTAAGCCGGCATCATCATTGGCCTCACGCGTCTGTGACAGACGATTTAATCAGTGTCTGAGGCAAGACTTTTCATGGCTGTATAAGCCGATACGGGAGCGGCATAGTTTTCCGCACGCTTTACAAGTGAAGGTGGAATTTGAGACTGGCACATGCATGTTTAGATGACGTTTTTGCCTTTTGTTAGCGAGACCAGAAAACCAGGCATTATCGTGTGTTTTACGCCGGCATCACACGGCATATATCTCATTAAAATCATGTAAATTAGAATTTCATTATCAATCAAAACTTGGTTAACAGACTGCAATCAAGCGTAGAAGGGTTGAAAAAGCAATGAATTTTAAACGGAAGTCCTCCATTAAAGTTCGCTCGCATGCATCCTCATAACCGAGAAGCAATTTAGTTAACTTTCAACGTAGAATTATTAGCAACGCACAAGCACCATCTTTTTTTATTATCTTTCCTAGGTGATTTATAAATGTAAAAAGTAATAAATAACAGATTAGGTTTTGAGGACGTTCATTTTTTACAACACATTTTTCGCAATTCATGATTCAATAAGAAATTAAAGAAATTCGCGAGAGGATGGGTAGAGCTGGCTTACTTAATTGAAATCAAATCTGATTTATTTTATTGTTATGCTTCTAGCTACTCTTGCCAGAGGAAATTGCTGGTTTATTACGTACAAGTATATATTACATATTCAAATCTTGCTTTTCTACACTAATATTCTCTCTTCTCTTTTCGTGTAGGACACCGAGTCGTTCACTAATATTTTAAAGAGGAAAGATTTAAATGTTTGTTTGAATTGAATAGGCTCCGAAACTACTGGACCGATTTAAAAAAATATTTTACCATGAGAATCCCACATTATTCCTGATGAAAATAAGATATAGGTATTAAAAGTCTTATCTCGCGGGAAAACGGTAAGCAGCGGGTAAAACCGCTGAGCAGGATGCAAGTACTTTTTTATCTAGCAACACGATGCAGCGTGAAACCACGATCAAGTAATAACGTTGCATTAGTTTTACCGTGTGATGCCAGCTTAGAATAGCATCACCCCATTTCTTTCCCTTAGGAGTCGTAAGAAGTGACTAAGGGACTCGAGGGTGTGTATTGCAATTTTAGGCAATGGGCTGACAACCTGTCACTATGGCGATACACAATTTTCCGAATGACCCTCAAACATTTGTCGGACGTGGCGTAAATGTCTGTTTTTCGCGGCTGTTTGCGCTCTGCTCAACCCGCAAGGGAATAATCCTATAAAGGCATGATATGTGTGTGTATGTATGTATTAGTTTTACCTATATAGTAGGAATCAAACTGATTAAAACTCGGGTTGTGCTTGGGGACTGAAATATAGAAACGAGGAACACTCTCGTAGCAAGCGCCAGCGTGGACGTGCAACGGGTTCTAAAATGTATTAGCGCTGCAAGGCTACATGGCAATTCGATTAGGATACATCGCATTTTTAAACAAGCTCGAGTACCTCTTACATACCTCAACTAAGTATTTTTCTCGGTACAAATATGTAAGGGTGTTTCAGCATACGGGGTATAATGTAATGAATGTTGTACCAAAACCAGTCCCGTGGCAGTGCCTTTATTTTCATTTTATTTTTTTTGTCCCGCCCGAGCCGGTTTTCTATCAAGACATTACAAAATTGTTATAAAAAAATAATAATTGTGTGATACAAATTCCTTTGTTTACAATGAGATATGTTAATTCTATCCTACATTGAATAAAGAATTTCAATTTCATACAAGTTTCCTGTCAAAAATAACGAATTCGGATATAAATTTATGATTAGCTAACCGTTTTACTATGGGATTGTGAAGGCCAACATCTTGAGCACTTTTAAAACATATGTTTCTTTAGGAATTTAAATTTTCGCCACTGCAGTACACCGTTCCTTACAATAACAACCGATACAATGAAATTAAAAAATAAGTAGGTAAGAAATTTGGCAGATGCTTCTGCCTAAAAAAAGATTATATTATTTTCCTTTACGTAATACAAGATCTATGTACATACGATACTGTTTATGTAGGTACCTGCTACACTTTTTGTATGGAGTGGTACTTCCCCACATCAATTCTTAGTTTAATATTTTACTGAAGAAAACCCACTCATATCAGTGTTTTATAAAGCTCATTGTATACAAAACTCAGTAGGTACAATCCACGCTAAAGAAAATATTTGAGATTTGAGAGCAATATACGTCGGATGTCCCACAAGTTGTTGCGAGTTTCAATATCCGGCGCAGACTTTAAACTTGTTTACAGAGCTTGCTTCAGCTTTCAAATAAATGTAATATAAAGTTTGGATTGTAGATGTTTCAAACCTTAAATCTTTGTACACATTGAAATTTTCTTAAGTACAGAAAGGTATTAAAAGATTCATGTGAAAAGAAATAAGTAAGTCTAAAAAGTAAAAGTGTCTGACGTAGTAAAATATTTTTTAGTATAGGTAAGCAGAAACACGTTACATGCATTTTCTTTGCCTGCTATGAGGTATTTGTATGACGTTGACACATGCTTTAAGTTACTTGCTGCAAGGCTTACCGATCTGGCTTCGAAACTTACAGTGCCCTTGTATTAGGATAATACACAAGTTTCCTTTTTTACAATACTGAATCAAATGATTCACACTTTGTGTTGTGATTTCTTGATGGAAGAAATTGAGTTCCACTATTATTTTAATATAAATGCTTTTAATGCGACCGGTTTCGTTACTTCATTCGTTGCCCGAGTTCCATCAACAAATCACAACCCAAAGGGTGAATAGTGGAATCAGTGTAAAAAGAACACTTCTGATATTTCACTGTGAACAGTGAAAGACAAAACAATGCTATCAGTTCCTGAGGGTGGTGTTTCATTCGTATCTGCTGCGGATTCTGGCTGTATTGCTAACACACTACGTATTAATTATTCATAGAAGTCAGACGCTATCCGCTTTGCATTTTGAAAAGCGCTGCCTCTACTGACGGTAGCGAGATGCTATCTTTTTAGAAGTTTTAAGAAATGAACATATAGTATTTTAGCTTTTGCTGTATGATGCGGGCTTAGAATAGCATCACCCCATTTCCCTCCCGTGGGTATTCTAAGAGGCGATTAAGGGTCTCAACGGTTACATGTGTTTTGCAATTTAGGCGATAGGCTGACAACCTGTTACATAATTATCTGAATGCCCCTCAAACATTTGTCAGACGTGGCGTAAATTATTGTTTTTACGGCTATTTAAGCTCTGACAACCACACAAAGGATATAGGCGTGATATAAGTATGTATTTTAATTCAACTTTCTTTCTCAAAAGAGAATTAAATGAATTTATCTTAATTGGTCTGTAATTTCCTCATCAAAGTGGGCTATAATATTCTATATTCAGTGTAGTGTTTCAATTCAAGCTCATTATCGCCCCGCACGCAGCTGATGACGCAACGCACACACGATTTGGCGCACGTGTTAACTAGGATAAAGCCTATGGATAAAACAATAATTTTGATTCTTATAGACTACAGAACTGTCTAAAATAGCTAACTTAAAATAGTGTTACTTACATTGAATGTCATTCTATTTTGAAAAACAAAGTTATAAAATATTTTATAAGCGAATATCTTCAGGTATTTTACCTTGAAATGGTAAGAGTAGTAGGTATGTGCTTAGTGAAAAACTACGGTACATAATCTTCTTTCCGTGTCGCGGCGAATTAAATATATATCAGTATTTTTTATCAATGGGATTGCGTCCCGTATGGGTAATTATTACAATACGAGACTTTAATGTTTAAAGCAGTGTCTAAAACTAGAATAGTTCTCATTCATCGCATTTCAAAATATGCAAAATAAGATTTTTACTGAGAAACATCAATTTCCTATTTTGACGCCATCCTGACTAAGTAACGTCACATCAGTTTTTCATATAAAATATCGATAAAATAGTAAGACACAAGCATTGATGAATACTTTATAGTGACTCATTATGGGTCAAATTATACGGGGTTTACGACAGTTTAAAGAATAATTAGCAAATAGATAATTTCATTCCTTAGTTTGGTGCGAGACACTGAATCGACGAAAGCCGCGACTAACACCGCTTATAATCATTGTAAAGACTAGCCACTACTACCTATGCATTATAATCAATCAATAAAAAATAAAAACTTGTTCTGGACAAGTCACACAGCGCTATCTAGCCCCAAACTAAGCAAAGCTAGATAGCTCATATCAATACTTATATATATTTTTGCAATTAAATACATATTATACATAGAAAACGAACAGACTAAACGCATCTTTAAAATCAAAATAAAATAAATATTCTGGACAATTCACACAGCGCCATCTAGCCCTAAACTAAGCAAAGCTTGTAATATGGGTAGATAGCTGATAAAAATACTTATAATATCTGAAAAGTAACTTAACAACTATTTGTGTCTTTTGGGAATCTAACCCACTACCCACAAACCTAGATACAGATTGGTAAATTCTATTATACGCATACTTAGTGAATTCTAGGTAGATCCTCGTAGACCGCCAGCAGTATGCATAAGCCAAATTAGCGACAGATGAAGCGGATCCGGCGAATTCGGTAAGCAGATTAAGGGTTGAGTCTCGTTGTCTACATTAAAATTATTCAGTTGGACCGCTCCTCATGCATTATTCACTGCTTCTGAGCGCTCAGTAATCTTTGCCACTGTTTAAAGCGGACAGGCACCGTTTCAGCGCATAATTTTGAGATTCCACATATCGTGGAATCTCAAAATTCAGTTTTGGTTTTTGTGTGATCAGAATTTTCTTGTATAAAAAGTATACGGGGTGCAAGGGACAGTCCCTCTAATACTGATAGGGTGCATGCAGACCACGAAACTGAACAACTTTCCCCTAGAAACATATGTCAAGAAACAACAAAATGATATCGATCAGCTGACTGCATTTACAATGGGAAGTCCAAAAACTTTTTACGTTTCCTGAAATATTTTCTTACAGGATACTTTTATGGTATTTTTATGTTTGTATTTTTATGTAAGTACTTTCGATTGGCATATGTTTTACCTCTTGCCGCTAAAACTTTTCTTTTGTCATCGGGAAGTGTAGGTTCCATACTAAAATGTCCACGTTTTTTGGTATAAGTTATGACAGGAAAATCTTAGATATAATTTTAAAGAAAAAAACATTTTTGCTTCAGTCCGTCCCTATAAATTCTATAAAGGGTAGTTCCTCGTCTTATGAAATGCGAGCTTACGTTTAAACGAGACATTTGTCAGATCATCATTTGCCGCTAAAATTATTTGCTACTAAATTCCTGTCTGCTCCGGGAAAGATGAATTTTGTTAGCATAAATAAATGCGAAGTTTGGGTGCGCATAATATGCGATAAAAATTGTTCAAACGAAAATGTACAGCAAATATTACGCGTCAATTGAAGAGTGTCATCTGTAATAGGACAGATATATGAAATTTGTCTAGGTGTGACAAGAATAGATAGACGTTTGAACAATTTTTATCGCATATTGTGCGCACCCCAAAGTTTTGTATGTCGATTCACGTTTCACAGAACCACTCTAGTTTACTCTACCTGCAACTCTGGAAAAACCTTAAGTTCATGGCAAAATGTCCCTAAAAAAATATGTCTTCTTGGAGAACACATTATAACAGTCATTCATAATCTTTGTCGCAGATGCTAAATTTAATTATACCAAGTAAGGATGTGTGAAAAATTTATTGCTAAACACGTAGCTGAATTACATTATAAGAACTGGCTCATAGAGCTTTTGCCTTCGATACCCTAAAAGAAAAATACATCGTACAAAAGTTACCCCCTCCTGTGAAGAATCGCTGCGGGTAAAATGGTTGTTTTTATCTGATCAACACGTGTGCTAAACGGCAAGCTTGCGCAAGTGTATAAAGATTAATAGACCCTTATCAATGTGATAAAATCCATGATTAGTTACGCTTTAATAATAAAGAGTAGACTCAGAAGTGTTAATGGACGGCTTACATCTTCTTTTGAGCTAAGGCTGAGTGTATTGGGGTTCCCTAGAAATAAGATCTAAAAAGGATTTCTACAATTAAATAACTTTTTAGGACTTTTCCACGCATTATCGGAAAAGAGCAAGTAAAGTACGTTGAGTCAATTGCAGAGAAACAGGACTACTTCTACCTACATACATATAGATAAAGTATAAGTACCTTTAATTCTTCATAATAATGTCTAGAGCACACGCAGCAACTTACTTTATAAGCGTGCGCTTGGCGTAAAACTCATCAGTCTTTCATTAAAAAAACTTTTGAGCCATTTTTTTTTTTCAATCCCATCATCATGCAAATTTGTGGTGTCAATTTCATGTCAATTATAAAATTCATCATTGTGTAAAGAAAATGTTACTTATAAAATGAGATCAGTTACCGTTAAGAACAAGCTCGGAAGGTTTCAAAAATAACATTATATTACTTGGAGCTCTATTTTTTCTGCTCGTGATCGTAGGTACATTGCGTCGAAGAGAAGTTGTTATTTCGGTAAAGCCATCACGTTTGCTGTTTGCAGTCGAAATTGGAAACGGGATGAGGATTACCATTGTGCTTGCTCGCTATCTACTCCGCCGCGCTGAAATTCTTCAACTAAAACTTATTTTAGATTGGATTCACCAGCATTGATGGAAATATTGATTGCTCTCAAAAACAGTAGAAGCAAATGCCTTTTTATTGGTCTACTAATAATACAATAAGTGCTACTGATAATACAGCACCAAATCGCCTTTTAATTCAAGTGCAGTCTGTACAATGATACAGACGGTCTTTTGACTACTGCCTACATTTTATACTATGGCGTCTGTCCGCATCCATAGCTTAAAATACAGAGTGTATCGCTCCGGACCGTTGCGCTCAGCGCAAGAAAAAGTTCCGTAGAAGATACTTATAGTTCAAATATAAAGCATCAATAGTGTTCTCACTGACATTTTTCTACCAATTTTGTGACACGGGTGGACGGCTGTGTTTGTACTCGTGCCAACCGTTTGTACCTAGTAAGGCGCACAGTACAAAGGTCGACTTAGACAAACAATGCGAACCGAAAAGATTTGAGCAATATGAAATATGTACAAATTGAAATTTGTACTCATGTTGCACTTGCAAAGGTCTGATAAAATCCACATACCAATTTTTAACACGGCACAGTAAATTCGGAGTCCCGCACACTTGCTATTTTCAGCCGCACTATTTGCATGTCTTTCTGTTCTTATTTGAGATAATTTTATGCTAATCCTTTTATTTAGTAGGAAGCATTTGATATGTTAAAACATTGAGACGGTACCCTACGGTCACGGGTTCAAGTCCCGGCGAGCGCTAACATTTTTTCAATTTCTTATTTTAATTTTTCTTCTGTATTTTATTTGTTCTAAATCTGGCTTTCGATAGGCCAAGTACTGTATTGATAGATCTACTATTATCAGTTCCTCGAGGTACCTTAAGGGATGTATGTGGATACTCTGTTTTTAAGTTTTTTAGAATTATCAGTATTAGATACTGAGAGGAAATAGACACTAATACTCGTGTTTTCATTTTTTCACGACAAAAACCATGGAACAGTCGTCGCGGATAAGCTGGCGTCGTACAAAGTAAAGCATCAAGCTGAGAATCACAACCCATTGGTGTTATTTTTATTGTTAAGCTCGAAGCTTTTTTCGTGATCCTTTTAGACAGTATCATGTTCCCTGACGAACTGGCACGACCATGACATATCGCCTATTTAAAAATTTGTGACTCGATCGACACCGAAATTAAAATTAGGCTTAGGTATTTTAAATGTGTCACATTTCCTTTTTACAATATTATGTTAAAAGATACACTGGAATAGAAATAAGACGTCTGCAATAGTAAGCTACTGCACCTAAATGTAAATTTTAACAAGCTTACTTTTGAAAAATTATAGGTACTATTTTTACCGAATATCTAATTAATGAAACTCATGTCATGAGGGCACCACATATCGTTCTCTCAACATAAAAAATTAAGTGGTGAACCTAGATGGTTATGTACGAAAATATTATTATGTAAAAAAAACATTAATTTGATTAAAATATAAGAAACACTTACCTAAACCAGAATCACAAATTTTGCGGTTTTCCCGTTGGAACACTTTGCTTTCCAGAAGTAAAAATTAGCCTAAATATTATTCAAAGTTATAATCGATCCGTATTCCAAATGTCCTTCAAATCTTTCAAGCCTTTTGAGCGTAAAGTAATAGTATGAATATAGACAGTATTTGATAACTTTCAGACATTGATCGAAAGTTTTTTTTTCCAAGGTATAGAATCGTGCTATTTATGGATATGCATCCTTTAGACCTGGGCGTCAAATCTGGGTTGCTCACGAAATGTCAGTGACGAGATATAGCACGAGATATGGAAGTTTCTGGCTCAACGACGAAAAAACGCGCTAACATAGAAATACATTGAACATTTTGTACTGAACAAATTAACAAAATGCTTCATAACAATCAATGTATACTCGGTGTCCCACACGAAAAAGAAGAAGAATGTATACTAAATTATAATTTTGCAAATGTGTGAGTGATGGAAATCGTAAGTCAAAAAATGCAAATAGTTCATTCAAATTCGAATGAAATATCAGAATACGGACCCAAATATCTGTCAAAATAGGATAGCTTTCCATACCTATTTTATGTCAAATACTGACATAAAATAACAAATCACAACATAAACAACACAGAATATTTTATAATTATTTGTTTTTTTTGGACTTTTCGAAGATATTGGAATGTTTTAGGTGTTTTTTAGTGTGTGTTTCAAGCTTCTGGTGGGAACAAACCTCAGGATGTATAGCACAAGCAGCCAATATGGACCCAATTGATCCATCCCAAATACCTTGCCTGCTTTGCCCTAATACTTCGAACAAAACTTACGAAAAGTCATGGTCTGGCCATCCTACTGCCTGGCCTGGCCACACTGGACGTATACACCGCCCCCCTGCTCAAGATGATATCAAGAGCACCTAAAGCGAATTCACAGTCCCATCCCAGCACAGCTCTTTCCCTGCAGCTTCCTCACTCTTTGATGACCTCGCACATCTCAAGGCCATCGTCCCTGTGTTTAAGCACATATCAAGAGGTGCTTGATGTTTAGCTGCTGAAAAACGAAGCTCTACAATAGAGAAATCATTCAGTGTCTTATTTAACCACCAATGTGAAGCACAACGTAGACAGTGCTCCTCTCTGCTTGGAGGCCTCGTCAATCCAGTTTTTCAAAGACCCATTTCAGTTTTAAAAAAGAAATGAAACTAAAATGTATGACGGAGATTTGAGAGGAGCGGTCAGAATCCTTACGTCGGACTACGGAGTGGCTCCAGCAGATTCATTCAGACAAGCACCCACCTACGACCAATTACGATCCCAGACAAGCCAAACCCCACCGCGCGTCACCTTGCTGTGTCCCCCTGATGACGTGATAACCCATCTATGGTCATTTCACTCTGGCTCTGCAGCTGGCCTGGATGAAATGTGCCCTCAGTACCTATGGAGCTCACCATAAATTGAAGGCACGGCGACAGTGTCTCTGGGCCAAGTATAGAGAATATTTAAAGCATAGCAATTGTAAACATGCTAAATTTATTAAATACACATAAAATAGATGCATTGTAGTTTGTATATCAGAAAATTCTAAGTAGCTTGTTCCTTGTTACACAATCCTAAGACCTAAACTGAGTTTATGCTTTAAGATCGATTTCTGCCTCTAAAACAGTCGTGTTTTTGTAATCATATTTTTTACTGTGCATCACATACATACATTTAAAATTAATTTTCACATCATCACATCGCATCAGCCTACGGCAGCATTCCACTGCTGGGCATAGGCCTCCCCCAGGGTACGCCATAAGGCACGATTTCCCGTTTTTCCCTTGAGTCACTTCTTTTTCCTCTTTTCGTGTGGGACATCGAGTCGTCCAACGACCCAATGAACGAGTCGCTACCAGCCGCCGTCTTTTATTCGATACATCTGGACGGAGGGTGTCCAACGCTACGCTTGCCAAGGCGTTGCCTCAACTCGAGAAACCGCTTGCTTAAAATTAATTTTAATATTTTTTTATTTATTTAACCTCGCAGTGTTAGTGCTACATACATCCGGTGTTGGTGCTACCTAAAACAAGTGGCATTTACAAAAAGTGTACTTGATGATTTCCTCTAGGACCACGAGAACCACCGGCACCGTGTAGAACCACCAGTGGTTCTAGTCTAGTGGTATCGTCAAACTGTGGTTGCCTATGTGTATCTATTACGGTGGCAACATGTGGAAGTTAAAGTAAAACAAATCGACTTTCAAATTAGTTAATTGTATTTGATAAATTTTCCTAGAATATAACTTTTCAAAAGGATCAATAGTTTAACTTGATATCTTAAAGTGCGGCTGATAACACCTATCCATCTAATAGAAATCATAACTTGTCAATGTATGAAAATCCTGTTTTGGCTGAGAGTTTTTATCGCATCTGATGTGTTCTTCTTGCTCGGCGTGCACTACAATTTTTGCAATGATACTTTCGGACGAATTACGCTGGCAAATTGAGTGAAATCGCAATACTTTGCACCACTATAGGGTTTCCGGGAGACAGCTGTGCTGCAATGAAAACATAAAGTAGTTAATATCTGGTAAACATAAGCTTACCATCAAACAAGTGAACCAATATTCCGCCGGATTTTTAGGCAAAATCTGGGATTTAATGAGCCAACACACACAATCACTCCTCCTAAACATTGTAGGAACTAAAATTGTGTGTGATCATCATCAAAGTAAAAAGATATATCGCTCTGGCTACCAGTTTTTTTTTTCTAATAGCAGATGGTAATGCTGGAATGTTGTGCATTGGGAAAGCTTCAAGGCTTTCACTAAGAGCCCTTATGATGCCTTGTTACAGTTTATTCGCCAATATACGTTTATTTAGGCAAAAGAAACACGTAAATTTTTATTTCACGTTTGTTATTGTAGACCACAGATCTCTTATATATATGTCCTAAAGGACAGATAAGCAACTAGCCTTAGTACATAAAGTCCTTACTGAATTGACCATAGACTTACAATATACCACTACGTGAATTGACCATGGATTGTGTAATTTTACTGTGATGTACCATGGACGTACTCGCTACGTTATATTGTTATCTCCTAGTATTTAATAGTGATGTGTAGTAGTCACAGTAATAGGTAGTATTTTTCACAGGTATTTTTATTATACAGGTAATTTAAATAAAATGAATGTTACAAAATTTAAAATAATTTTATTACAGCAAACTAAAAACGAATAATTTTATTACAGCAAACTAAACACAAAGTAAACGACTGTCACCTCAAGCCGCCATACGCCGGTTTCTTATTCGTATCACTCTGGGAGCCTGAAAATAAAGCATAGGAAAACTTTATTAAAAACGATACGATAGATAAATCTCAAAGTACGAGCCTTCTGTCCGTCGCAATGAATGTATGCAACTTAACTACAACAGGATAAGATAAATAAAGAATTTTATTTTATTTTTATTTATTTTATCCACACAATAATAATTGAGTGTGTCAAAGAAATTTGAGTTTCTATTTACTTTGCTGATCATGACCAACCGATTTTTTGATAAAATAGACGTGCAAACCTAGATTGTTTATATCAGGTTTATAATTATGTGTTTTCAGAGCTGAATAACGAAAACGCCACCCAGCCCACCAAGCTTATATGGTACACTTATTTTTTCTCCATGCTAATGTTTAAACTAAAATTAAGTTTAATTTGTCTTATATAAAAGATAACAAAACTAGGTTTTGGTCTAAAACCTGCGACATTACCTTCTACCTTATCAGGTAGGCAAAATAGGCGCGGATACGATTCTTATTTTTTTTTCTGTATCAGTCTAGCGCTGATACTGCCCATAGAATTGCACTATTCTGAAACATTAATATAGTGTTACGCTGTAATTGTTCTATTGTATATAATAAGTGTAGGGAAGTCGTGAGTTCATTTATTATAGGCAAGGTGGTAAAGAATGTGGGACATCATGCTATATTGACGCACACCTTCTGTGATGCAGTAGTCTAGCGTCTATTGATACTTAGCCAACTTATCGCTCGGTGTAGCTGTTCTCAATTTCAATTGTACATTGCTTTGGAGAGCATATCAAGCCATCAGGCCGGGATGATGTTTAAGATGATTCTACTTAAATGCTGATCGCTACACTGCCTCGTCGGCCTAGTAGGCAGTTTAAATACGCTAATACTGCGGTTATTCGTGCGGAAAGAGAAAAAGTATAACTCACCATGCATTTAATTCACCAGTTCAGATGCCGACGAAGAATCGAATGTGTGGATCTTCATTTGTATGGAACTCAACAGATCACCAGTCTACTAAGATCACAACATCTAAGTTGCTCTAATCTTTGGTATATTCTGAAAGTAGAAAGCATTGGATTGTTTTAAACTGGTCACTACCGTAATGAACGCACCAAAGAAATTAGACACTTAGACACACATCAGCAAAAAAATATTGTGATATCAACATCAAGGGAAGCTGCTTACATTTGCTATAGCGAATAAGTATGAACGTTGAAGTCATATCATTACTTATATTACATACCACAAAAATTGCAGCGAAACTGCGTTCTAAACGATGTTCTAAACAGTTTCAATAAATTCTTGATCGTAAAAACAGCAATACAAATTTTTATCAAATGCCGTCACCTCGTATTCGCCAAGTTCACTTTTCTTCGTCTTTGCCCATAGCACAGGTCAAAATAAAATAAATGGTTATAAAATGGTCAATGTTTACAATAATATTAAGGATAAATGTAATTAAAGAAATAGAAATCGTTAGAAGTTGGCCGTGAAAAAAATGACAGTTTGAATTTGACAGGCATAGACAAAATTCTTTTGTATTCTATTTATCCATTGGACAGGCAAAGGTCTTAAAACCATACAGCCTCGTCTCGATGTAGCTAATCGTAACTCAGAAGATAATCGTGGGACTGGGACAGGTATACGGTCCGGTAGCTTTGTTCGGAGATTCCAATGGCTGTTGTAGACTATGTCAACGTCAATAGGTAAAATTACAACTGAATAAACGACAGCAACGACATTTTGTGATTCTTTGACATGACATGATTTTACCAAAAAGAATTTGGTAAAATAGTTCCGATCACGGTTGTTTCTACCTTTTATTAATAAAAATTTATTTCTTTTCAAGTTGCCATCACGTTTCCTATTATTATTATTCTAATATAGTAATTCCGCTAAGTATAATATAAGTATGGCGATACTCAATTTTCAAATGTTCGTCAGACGTGGCGTAAATGTCTGTTTTACGGCCGTTCACGCTCTGCATACCCCACAAGGGATTATAGGCGTGATATATGTATGTATGTAAAGCTTGAGACGGAAGACCGTGTTGCTCGAAGATGTAAAGCAACCGACTGTCAAACGTTACAATATAGAACTGTGATAGTCAACATTCACACAAATTATGTCAATTCCTTCCGGGGGAGGCAGAGCGTTAAAAACCGTAAAAAATGCCCTTCATCATCACGTCTGCTAAATACTTTATGTTTTTTTCAGAAAATTGTGTAGAGATGTAGATAAATGGTTGGTCCATAGCCACCAATTGTTATACGTAGTAGCTAGGAACGTGAAGCCAGTCCCTTGGTCACCTCTTACGTATCTACTGAATAGTATGAGTTCTTACGTTTGTATAGTGGATTTTTCCTATTAAGAAGTTTATATGTGCCAAACCGCAATATTTTTAACTAATCTACGACTACGATCTCTAAAAACGATGATAATTTATTGAATTATGATTATTCTTTCAAAGAGAACATACCAATTAAAGACTCATTCTGTTTTTTCCTTATAATCCTTAATAAAGATATAAATCTACTGCTTAGAACTCCTTTGGGTTTCATTTTCAGATTTTAAGTATCTAGAATAAAACTTCTTCTTCGTGTTCAGTTCTATATAATTTTTTGACAAAATTTTGTAAAGGCTACAGCACTCCTAGTTGCCGTATTCAGATCCTCCCTGCTATTGTTTGAGATGGGGCTCCACAGACTCAATTGGTCTGCGTTTTATCCATGAAGCCTCATTTGCCGTGTTCACCCTGCAGTGGCCTACTTGACCGACGGTGTGATGAAGCCCACAGGAGCCGGCCAACGGGGGTACCACAATTGGTCCCTGCCTTGCGGCGCATTGTCTGTAGCAGATGTATTCCTCATAAGCTTTTTCGGCTTTTCAAACGAGCGCGAGACATTGAGTAGTTATCCAGTGGGTGTCGTGTATCTGTTTCTTGCTTCTGTTACTCCAATGCACAAACTACTTCTCACCGGACGTCTGGTGGCGCTATGTCTGCTTAAGGATACAGCATATTTAGAGGAATAGGTTTGATGTTCTAGAATAAATAAAGTATCGTAAATCGTAATAGTAACAAACACAGACATTATGCCACTAAACTCTAAAAAATTCGCAAAGATTTCTGGGAACTGCAACGAATGCATAAATAAACCTAGCATAATAAGAGCGATTTTATTAGCGACTGAAAATAGTAAAAATCGTAGTAGGGCTAAAGTATTTGTTAGTACCTTAACCAAATGCATTTGTACAGTTTATCATCTTCTTCTGCAAAAAAATACATTATGATGTCTTCTCGGGCCGGCTGGAACATTAGCTAGCCCAAAGCTAGCGGTTTTTTCCAGAAAAAAGCAGCCATTCACTCGATTCTTCTTTATTATTATCATTTGTGAAAATTACTTTCCTTTTGTTTGTTTTGATATTTTGTTTACATTCAACATATTGAATGACCGGAATGAACGATATTTGAAACATTAGGCTGAAATGTTTTCTGTTTCTTCTGTTGCCATAAAAACTGAAGGGGATGGAGTAACCAATTTGGTTCAGATACTGGCCAGAATCTCAGAATAGGGCCATATCTCGTTTTTGACATTATCAGCTGATTTTGATTGATATTTAGCCGCTCGCATGTGCGGTTTATAGCTTACAATATGATCCTACATTGCTGGCTCTAAAGAAACCCAGTGTGATTTTGGTAACAAAATCCGTAATGTATAAGGCCAAAAGCGTAACCGAAGCCAGAACCGCTATATCTCGTTCGATATATGGCCTCAGATTTGGCCCCCTGAACCGTTTTTCATGGTAAATGGATATTACCACCGCCAACTAGGAGATTATGAGATATACATTAATTAAAGCATCTTTACCAAACACTACGATTTGTAAGTGGCCTGAACTTCCTTCTCGAAAAAAACAATGTCCTTTATTTTGCGTGCAATTTACTTCTTTTTTGTAAGTACAAGATTAGGATGAAAATATATAGAGTAAGTACATGTTGCATTTTTCAGAAATCCTTTGACTGGAATGTTCGTTCGCGTCGCTTGCTCTCCACTTGCTTTGCCTTTACGTTTTCGTGGTGCGAGGAATATTATTGAGATAGCGGGCTTGCTTTCATGTGGTACGATTTCGTATATTTACGATTGAGTAAGTTAAGTAAGACGTGGTTTAAGCTTTTTGACAGCGTCAAATCGCATAGAAACATATTACACTGCCTGAAAATGCATCTAACTTTTTTGTAACAACACGGATAGTTTTTATTAATTCTGAAGTAAGTATATCTAAATTATCAAAATGTGTCTTTATAGAATATCAATAATCAAATCATCATGAATCATCATTAACCATTTATGAATAAAAATAATTAAAAATCAAATATCATTTATTTTTGAACAACTTAGTCCATAGAGGTTGTTAATAACAATTTTCCTAATTTTCAGGTAATACTAATCCAGATTCACCGCGCCAAGAACATGTAGCTCTGTGAATCTGATCATTACTGACTACTGTCCAAGCTACTGACTGACTGACTGACATTACTGACTGGCCCGATGGCGTAGCGGATAGTACCCCTGCCTTCTACGCCGACATCGTGGGTTCGATCCCCACAAGACACAAATATTTGTAAAGTAAATTTTACAGATATTTGTGTTTAGTCTGGGTGTTTTCTATGTATTTATTTACAAAAAAAAAAAAATACCTATGTAATAATATCAGCTATTTAGTTCCCATTGTAAGTACAAGCTTTGCTTAGTTTGGGGCTAAATGGCGCTGTGTGAAAATGTCCAGGATATATTTATTTATTATTTATAAAGCGCGTGTCCGTCCTATCAGCTACCACTTACAGAACCTTGTTCGTACTTGCCCGCACCCTTTTCATTAGAGACGCAATATTTTTACGCATTACTGCGTGAGAGTCGTCCACATTAGCATCGACAAACATGCCCGACGCACTGCAGTAGCGTAGGAGCCGGAAAAACACTCTGAAAACATTATAATACAGTACACGCAGAGCATTGAAGGTCATCTGCGTAATGTTGAAGCATAGGCTGCTGGTGTAAATAGTCTGACAGAAGGCTTTAAAAAGACTTTAACTTCACCTGAACACTGAGCATTTATATTCATTTTTTTGTGTTATTTTTCCTATTTAATTTCTCTTAATATAGGGTTAAGGTGTATTGTATAGCTGCCTAAAAATAGAATGAAGTTCATAAAAATTACTTCTTCTCAAGGAGTTTCTTTAGGAAACTAGCATGATGCTTGTTTAAATCTTTTATTTATGCTACCTTATAAACTGATATGCTGAATGATGGATGCCATGTGTACTTTCACAATGTTGGCTCACCATGAAAAAGAATAAGTATAGATATGTATACATTATAGATCAAACGAGTAGCAACATTCACACTGTGTAGGTATGTATGTATACCAACCTACATCAATTATTCATTAAAGGCGTGATTCGGGCTTAGGTCGACCCGTGACCATTAAGCGTAATCTAAGCTTTGTTTGAAAATAACACGCTTTCGGCGCCTATTTTATTATTTTATTGAACCATTTTAGATCAGGGTTGGGGTCATCACAAAACGTCAATACTCAACTTTATTGCTTGTCTGCCCAGCGGTTACACCCGCTTCTAGATATTTTTCAAAGATTTTTTGGATATTAAAATTGCTCAGGGATCATGTAGAACTTTTCAGTAATGATAAAAGTTTCATATTTTGTCCAATGACAGAATCACTAGCTTATAAAAATACAATTCTGAGCCTAATAGAAATAATTTTGAGCCGTTGGTTTAAATGTACCGTGGCAAAAAGATCTAGGTGTTGCTAGGCTTTCAGTTTATTGTTTTATAAGCCACTTTCTGGTGTGATGTACGGTAATACTGCCGACCCTCGTAAAGACCGCCCATTACACTTCCAGCGCTACAAGAATACTGGCGACTATTTCTACGTTTTCTCTACATTACGTTTTGTTGTGGCCGTGTGATGCCGGCTTATTATAGTATTACCCTATTTCTTTCCAGCGGGTGTCGTAAAAGGCGACAAAGTGACTCGAGGGTTTCATGTGTATTACAATTATATGTGACAGGCTGACAACCTGTTACTAAAGTGATGCAAGATTTTTCTGGGTCGGCCCTAAAATATTTGTCAGACGTGGGGATAGCGACCGTATTTTATGGCCGTTAATGCTCTGCCTACCCCGCAAGGGGTACAGGCGTTAATTGTGGATATATGTATGTATGCTTTTGTCTAATGCTGAAATCAGGAACTACACATTTACAAATTGAAGTAATCAATCCAAGCGATAAAGTCCACCAAAGTAGGTGCTATTTATTTATTTATCGAAATCTTCACGGTGACAACCATTAGCCTAACAAACCAAAATTCGACAGCTGATTGACCAACAAAACATGAATATATCCCTGATGGCAAATTATCATAAAAGTTTTCCCATTAACTATATAAACTTCCTCTTTTTATCGTATATTTATAGACTGGGTAATGATTAGTAGAAAAATACTTTAGTACTTACTAAATATTTTTAGGGAAATAGCTTTATATAATATATCCAGATGACTAAAAGGTCTATTCAGGAATTAATTCACTAGGTTCTCTTAAACTGGCACCGACACTAAAAGGCAAATAATGCTGAAATGTTTTTCGCAATTGTGTTAGAATCAGTTGTGAGCATTCGGTATCCTGCTATTCACTTTGGCCGAAGCCCGCCGTTATTGGGAAGTGCAAATGTTTGGAGAAATGGATAGTAAGGGACTTAGTGGTCCTTCAGTTGCTAGATTTGTTCTAAGATTTGTTGGTCTATTTGTAGTCATGTATTTCCTGCAGCAGATAAATAGGTAAAGGTAATTTGAATTGGACTACCTGATGAATGGAATAGTTCGTCAAAAATGCACTTTAAAACGAAACAAGAAAAAAGTCTGCTTTTCAAACGGGGTTCTTACCACGATATTCGTTTTTGTTGTAGGACACTGCGAGTTCGTACTGTCGTGACTTTCGAGTGAGTTCCAGTAGTGATCGAGGAAATACAGGGTGGCCCGTATAGTCACGTCCAAACACAAAATTTGAATGCCTTATACTAACTTTAACTCGGAAGTTACGAAAAATCGCGGAACATACATAGGGGTTATTCGGATACCCCTCAGTATAAGGCATTCAAGTTTTGTCTTTGAACGTCACTATTCGGGCCACCCAGTATACAGAAACGTATACCAATAAAAAAAAGACTTTATCTACCCACCCGCAAAACAGCAGTTGTTCCGTAATCATGGACCATACAACTGGGCCGAAATATCGGGCAATTCAACTAATCAAACATCGCGATCAGTTTTGAGTCATGACGGTGACCGCGAAAGTTTAAAGCAAGCAAATTGGATATGAATAATATAAACAAAATAATACCGACTAACTCTCACAGCATCAGAAATAAGCTCGATTACTTATTAAGACATTTAATTTCCACTGATTTACAGAGATTATTATATACAGATTTTGTGAATGTACGTGAATATAGAATTTCTAGCTTTGATCGCCATCTAATCCGATTGGAAAGGCTAAGGCTATTACAGGTGAAGGTTGGTCCTCGACCGGCCTAATCCAGCCAAATCACCAGATTTGTGGATGTGCGATAACGACCCTTCAAATGTGAGACTGACCTTGGGGCGACACACGCTAACAATCCTTACTAAGGGAACTTGAAGCAAATATTAAGGGCCGTTATAATAATTTCAATGCGTATAGTTCAGATATAACATTGAAGAATATGAAATTGTGAAAATGAAAACTCGCGCGGAAAATCTTTGATGTACTAAAACAATTCAAAATTGAAGCACCTACGGCAAAGATGTTTTTTACGCAGGTGTGTTGCCACACTAATAAAAATCATCTAAGTACGTTAAAGAATAAAATAGACTACAAACTTTGAAATTCATTAATTGAAATTGAAATTGAAATTCTTTATTCAATGTAGGATAGTATTATCATAACACTTATTGACGTCATGAACCGTCATTGTAAAAAAAAGAAATTTGTATCACAAATTTTCTTTTTTATTAACAATTTTGTAATGTCCTAATAGAAAACCGGCTCGGGCGGGATAAAAAAATATAAAAATCAAAGCACTGCCACGGGGCTGGCCAGGTTAATCACACGGCATGTAACTTTACGCCACCACCATCTGAAAACGATATTTGTTTCAAATTGAAGTCAAGATTTTTAAAGCGTGTAGTTTACATGCGTATAATTAATCGGACCTCCTGAACAGGAAAAACCCCCCAAAAAACCTGCCCAGAAGTGCTCCTACTCTAAATTTACAATCGTACTAGCCCCTACGCTACCCTAGCTATTATTTTTGTGAACAACAAAAACTGTCAGTTCCAACTTATTTACTATGTGTTACGAGACACAAAACATATTTCTTAGTTTTTTCATCTGATCAAAGTAAGAGAAGTGATAATGCCCAAATGTACAATGGTAGTGACAGTTGCTCCATTAGTGGTATTAAAAACTCAACCTTGCCCCTGAGTACTAGAGTGCACGACTAATAGCACGCCAGCGCTGCTTTCATTTTCATTTGTTATCTCGGAAAAGGCCTATTTTTAACCGTCTGCAGAAAGGAGGTTGTCAATTTAGACTTTTGATTTTTACATGTAACATTCCGAGAATTAGATTTTTAGGACATGGGAAAAATAATTGAACTGTGTTTGTATATACGTATTTTATATTTCAAAAACGATGAATCTTGCTATGACTGACTGATTGAAATAATAATATTTAAATATAAGTTAAAGAATTGTGTAGCTATACAATTTTCATTAAAATTAGTTTATTGGTTTTAATTTTCAGGATACAGACTAAGTAGACAAGTGTGTATGTATTTTCTCTCGTCAAGTCGGTTAATCTTTTGTTAAACTACAGCTTGTTTATTTCTCCAATAACGAATGGCTTATTTTTGGCTAGTGTGTTTATGGTTTCTATCACAAGTTGCTAGCCAATGGTAACTGGACTAGTTTTGTATATTTTTTAGTTTCACTATTAAATTATAGAAGACACACTCCATTTACTTTATGTGTAGATTAGTGCTTAACAAGCTGAATCAAATAAATCAATCAGCATAACATAGGGTAGGTTTTAGCGAATATACGTGATATAAAAAATGCAAATGCACTAAATAAGATTCCCAAAACCATGAGTGGTATTAAAATTGTACTTCTTTTTTTGTCTGAAATACAACAACTATCAAAGATGCTGTTGACTTTTTAGTTGCATCATATTTATATTGAAGTAATACCTTGCGATGCCAGCTTAGAAAAGCATCACTTCATGTTTTTCCTGCAGGTGTCGTAAGAGGGTTTAAAGTATATTACAATTATTGTATGTGATAGGCGGACCACCACTCACTATAGTGATATATGATTTTTCCGAAACGGCTTGCAAATATTTGTTAGACGTGGCGATAGCGAGCGTTTTTTACGGCTATCAATGCTCTGTCTACCCCGCAAGGGATAAAGGCGTGATATGTGTATGTATATGTGAAACTATCTGGTGCCTGCGACTTATTTCGCGCGGCGTGAATTCGATAATGGTTACCTCGATTTCATTCAAGAAAATTTCCTATAATGGTTTCATGCCTCATCTCAAGCTTATTATAATAGTAATGAATTCAAATAACAACGTAACCATACACTCTTAATTTTACTTTTGTTTTGAGTCCCTTTTTCGCAATAAGTCTAATGGTTGGTAGTCTTTTATGCACCAAGTAGTATGGTTGCCTATGTTAAGCAACCATTCCTGCATAAGCAACCATTCCACTTGGCATGGTTGCTTATGTTACAACCCCGGACCGTCAGTTATCTGTGAAACGTCAATCCGCTCATTGCCTCGAAGTTTAATGCTGGTTACACTTCTCAATGAGTTGCTATGTGGTTGCTATTTATAAAAAAGCTTTAATTTCTGCAATCACCCTGTATCGATGGTGATGCTGGTCTGGAATATTATTAATTCTATGCTATAAACCCAAGTCTTCCTTAACTCTCCGGAGTCGACTGTTGATATGCTGGTAATACTTCCGAAATAGTTGTTCACTTCCCTTTTTTCTGAAAATTATTGTTTAATAAAAATATTTGTAGTTCTGTGCGAAGCCCCCACAAGTTGAAGCGTGATTTTTTTATTTAAGATATTATACCGGCCTGTAGCCAACGCAAATTGTTTGCTATATACCTAGCATTTTTCGTATCTCTTATACCCACTAGGCTTTCGATGGACAGATATTCGCTCATAGTATTCCCCGTGGGAAACACGGATACATAACAAATCAATAGAATTTATTGAACAGCCAGAGGACGGCCGATGTGGCGCAGTGGTAGTGCGACTGCCTGCGACTCAAAGGTTCCGGGTTCGATTCTCGGTGGGACACTCACAAAAATGGTATTTATCACTTTGTGAATTTGTTCCCGGTCTGGTTAGGACATTGCAGGGTGAACCTCCTGATTGTCCGGAAAGAAATGGTTCCGTGCTTCGGAGGGCACGTTAAGCCGTCGGTCCCGGTTGCTGTCTATGATTACTTTGACGGCGGTCGTTACACAATCATGTCAGAGTACTTATACTAATAGTAGTAGGCGGTTGAAAAACTCTGACATCAGGGTTCATCGGGTCGTTGGACGACTCGGTGTCCCACACGAAAAGAGAAGAGAAGAGATTGAACAGCCTGTCTTTTCCTTTGTCAACTTGAACGCTTTTTTGGATTCCAAATAATAGGTTGGTCTCTGTGTCCAAGTTAGCCCGGTTAAGTAAAAGATCTTTTAAGTACGTACCTATACGTGTCAAATAAATCATTTTTGGTGGATTTAAGGTATATAAATTCACATTTGATTAAGTGCAAATATTTTAAGAGTGAGCTTTACTCGTGAAACTAAACAGCTTTTATTGAAATATGAAAAAAAGGACTTCCTATCAAGCATGTTTTGCACCTTTTTGTAAGGGAGGCCCTTAGTATAGTTATAGTTAGCTACAAAAATATCGTTTCAAACAAATCTTTGCGGTTCTCTGCCACGCCCCCTCAAGGTTAAAGCGTGATTTTATTTATATCTAGGCTCGAGCTCTACACATAATACGGTGGCCAAGATGTAACGGCAGCCTGTAGACAACACGAAGCTTTTTTGACGTAGCCATTTCCGTATACATTATAGTTTAGCTGGGCTTCTGTTGGTCTAAACATTGTCTTAATCGTATTTCCCGTGAGAATGAGAAATTTTCCCGCTCTAAAAAGTAGCCTATATTTTAAGTTAGCTTAGTAGCTATACACCACAAGTTTAGTTCAAATACGTCCTTTAGGTCGGTTATAGTACGGTTACACCGTGACGATGTAACCGTACTGGCGATGATCTTTCAGGTCGAAACAACCTCAACGTAAAATACTGCGTATGCGTAATGGTATCGACGTTGTGGTTAATCATTTCAGTGGCTGGCGACATCATTTGACGATGCAGTATTCTACAGGGTTCGACGATTATACGCCCACTACGTGTTGTTCTGTATCCTGACGTAAGGTTATACTTTCACAGTGTTATTTCATATCCTGGCATAAGAGTGTAAACTAACGAAGCGAACGATTTTGTTCAAAAAGTTATGCCCTGTATTTTCTAAGTTAATCAAAATTAACAAAAAAAACATAGTAATTTTATTTTTATATGTTACATTATGTAGCCAATTTTAATTCTGATAGGAAATAAAAACGGTGAACCATAATAACAAGTTTCAAAAGCTTTTGGTAATTTAATCTAAAATTGGTTATAGATATTTGATACCGCACTATAAATAGAATTTAACAAAACAAAAGTACTGAAAGTTCCATGAAAGCCAAAACCAAATATTGCATATATTTAAGCAGCTTTTGAAGTTATTACTTATAATAAAAGTTACATTTCGATTATGATTGAATATTCATCAGTTTTCATCAAAAGTAGAGATTCAATTTATTTGCTTGCGAGCAGTTCCTGACTCCTGTGTTCGATAATGGATTGCACCAACGGATTATGCCGCTATGGGAAATTTTGATTGAACTGCTGCTTATAATGCCTTGGTCATACTAACTTGAGAGGTAGTCAAATATTCCGCGACGGATATTCCGTTAGGATGGTTCATTTTGTAGATACATAACAAACAAACAACAATTAAATTACATTTAAATAAACAGGTCCCTTGCTTTTTTCTCTCTTTACTCGTTTACTTGTGGAATAGAAATTCGTTTTATCGAAAGAACCGATTTATAAAAGAACATCAAGGTCGTTTATCAGTCCATTCGTTTTAATTAGTACTTACATTTGACGACCAGAACATCAATATTAAAATTATAAAGGTCCTGCAGTAAAAAACAGCCATTGTCATAAGTAATTTATTAGGTAGGAATTTACTTAGCAAACTTGTAAATATAAACTACTTACAGTTTCCGTCCCTCTCTTTTCTTTTTCTCTTTACTCATTCACTCGTAGCGTAGACATTCGTTCTATCGAAAGCTCCGTTCCGTAAAAAAACATCAGGGGCGTTTCTCGGTCCATTTGTTCTAATACTTACACGCGACAGACACTTGAGCACTCGACTAATGTATCCTCTTCGCATCCGCCATTTTAGCTTTATTTCACACGTTTTTACTGAGTTAGCAACACATGTTTTGTGAAACCGATCAAGTGTGTCCAACTTAAGCAGGAAGAAACTTTGATCTGAGCGTATGTGGTATAAGGATTCGATAATTGATATTGTACTGAATATTTTTTTTATAAATATATAATATACATTTAAATATAAAAAGTTGTAAATTAACGTTGCAGAAATTGGTGTTATCGAAATTTACTTTATTCAATGTAGAAATTTGTTTAACACAATTTTGCTTTCTCATAAATTTTTTGCATTGTATTAATAGAAATCCGGCTCGGGCGGGATAAAAAAATAAAAATACAGTCACTGCTCCGGGGCTGGCCAGGTTAATCACACGGCATGTAACTTGACGCCACCATCATCTAAAAACGACATTTGTTTTAAAGCGTGTTATTTATATGCGTATGATAAACCGGGCCCCCTGAACATGAAAAATCTCTTAAAATCCTTCCCACAAGTGGTCCTACTTTAAATTAACAGTCTTTCTGGGCCACCTTTAGTCCAAAAATGGCTATCATCTATGGAAGTCTATTTATTCATTTTAGAAAGCTAAAATAAAGTAAAGAACAAAAAGGAATCAATGTCAATATAATGAACACTTGAAAGTTTGATTCCAATCGTAACCTTTATTAAGTTAATACTTCTTAAACATCTGTAAAAAGAGTAATTAACATTTAAAAGCTTTTAATTAAACAGGTATAATTAAATGGTCTGTCCTGTCTGGATGTTTTTCATCAAAACACTTCAGACAAATTTATATCGACTTTGTAATTTGTTGCTTTGAGAGCTTTTAAAATATTACTCAAAGGCTGAAGTTTAATTGCTTTAGAATTATTTTTATATAATCAGACATAAGAACTAGTAGTCAGATTTTATTCACCTTTCCCAAGTCTAGTCAATTTATAATGTGAGTCAATTAAAAAGCAACCACAAACTGATGCTATATACCAAAGGTGCTATTAGCGGCCCTACGAGTTACCGTTTTCACGGGTCAACAAGTACTGGTTATTCTAATAATAGTATGGAGATCAGAATAGCGGATTAAAGACTAGCTCTATGATAAATTAGAAATAGGACGTCGATAAAGAATCTTGAAATATATCATAATTTAAGATCGTACCTTGGGCTGTTTTTATGTCATGTCATAGTCATACAATTCGGAACTCAGAAAAGGTTACATTAACATATAGTTAAATCGCGTTAGATAGTATTAGAATGATGACACCCACAGACGTCTGGTGATCTGTGATAACACCTAACTAAAATAATCCTGGATATAGAAATAGTATTAAATATTGGGACTAAAGCAGATCCGGTTACATTTCATTTCGATCCTAATAAATGTGATTTGTTTCGTAAAATATTATCATAGTCTTTACTGACAGCTTTACATACACGGCACACAACAACTCTGCCTTCCAACACAGAATAACCAATAATATATATTAGTATAGAGATATAATATTATACATACTTCCAAGCCAGCCTGGTAGTAATCTCGTTGTTATAACCAAATTATTAACAGATTTGCAATGTACCCGTAATAACATTTCTGTACGCTTTTATCACAGGTGTGATTAAATTTTATAATAACATGTCGCTGAGAGGGCATTCTTGACAACAAATAATACAAATCTTGATTGATAATAAGTTTAATACATATTTATAACTCATTGACCAAACATTTCACTTAGGTTCAATACTTACTTATCGATATAGATTTATATATTTACTATCCATTTTCGGGTGTTTTAATGGTTTTCGAAGTGTTTGTATTTTGTGAGAATGGGTTTCCGATTTCGACCCTCGAAACCTCAACAAAGGAAGGATATGGTGTATTTTAAAGATGAATATTTTTCTTTCGGCTAAAGAGATGATATTACATAGGTTGAGCCTGAAATGTAATTGAAAGTACAACCTTATTCCGAGTACCAGCAGCAACCGCATGCTGCTCTCATAATTTGACAGCGCGCTACATTGACAGGTTTGTATGGGTTTGTATGAAATACCAAAAAAGCCGAGCAACAACCGCACGCGTCGTTATTGGGAAGTGTGCTGTCAATTTTGTACAGCATCATAGGGTTTTAGCTGTTACTGCTCGAACTAAGATTGTACCTGAAGCGTGTCTAAGTTTTCTGTATAACACTGTAAGTATTTATCGGTAGGTGATAATCGGTATCTAAACTTAGCAGATAAACTATTCTTCTTTCTTCTCAGTCGATGCCTCATTCCATCCAAACTATAGTTCTTAGTTAAAATATATGCAGATGATAATTGAGCTTTATTTAAAATAAAAAAGGCCATCTCTACAATTTATTTTTCAGCACCTATTCAATAGTTTACTGACATCGTCTTAACGTGTGCTACACCAAGTGCATACCTTTTTCATACATACATACACATACCTACCCATATCACGCCTTTATTCCCAGCGGGGTTGGTAGAGCGTTAATGGCTGTAAAAATTCAGTCGCTATCGCCACGTCTCTCGAATATTTTTAGACCGTATCCGAAAAATCGTATATTACTGAAGATAGAGGTTGTTAGCCTGTCACCTGAAATTGTGAAAACCCGCGGGAAAGGAATGGGCCGATACTATTCTGAGCTGACATCACACGACACCTTATTTTGTATACAAATTTAGACACAGTATATTTCCCCATTATTTTTTTAATATGGATTTAAAAGCACCCCTATGCCCCTATGCGTATCACGTTGACAAGTCGCCTCAAGCGAACAGAGTTTGCAAACATGAAACTAGTTTGATATACTTTGTATAAGTATATCAAAAAGGCTCGGTAATGTTCATAGTAAGCGTAGCGTCGGACTACCTCTGGCCAGATGGACTGACGACTTTAAAAAGGCGGCTGGTAGCGACTGGATGGCGAAAACGAGAGATCGTGCCCAATGGCGTACCTTGGGGGAGGCCTACGTCTAGCAGTGGACTGCAAAAGGCTGATGTATATATGTAATAATGTTCATCGGCTCACTAGACATTAACACTAAATTACATCTAACTTATATAAATTTTAATATAAAAATGCAATAATGCTTTTTTTTCAATGGTACATAAGTATAACTCCCTAAGGAACAAATGTCAAGAAGATACAAAAAATGGGTCTCACATAGGTAGGTAACTAGGTAGGAGGCACATTATTTTTATCTCGCTTAAATAGGTATGTTTACTCTTTTGAAAACATAAAATTATGTATAAAACCACTTTTGTTTCTATTAAACAACTGACATTCCAAACCAACAAACTTTTCCATTACTGGCATTTAAATTGTAGATATGCTAGAATACCACAACAAAAGTTTCTAAACAACGCCAATATTATTATCATGGCCGACTTTGGTCGAGTTAATTTTTACTATATCAAAAATTCATTAAAAAGTGGGCTATCAAAACAGGTAAGACAAAATATATGATGACAATGATAGACTAAGCAACAAATCGCATTACTCTATTTACTACAGATGAAACAGGCATAGGTATCTAAATGACATAAAATTATTGTTCCGGGATGCGGACACTCATGTCATTATGGTGGAAAAACATTTATGACATGTTTACAAAAACTCAAATTCAATTTCTTCAATCATTTCTGGGAATAATAGAACATAGAGTTTATTTTTCCTACAGGAAATTTAAAGAAACGGATATAAATGGGGGGTGAATTTACAGAAACAATACAATCTCATCAGCAGGAAAGGTTCTTTAATTAAAATACGATCGAATTCCACTTTTCTTGAAATGAGGTAAAAACAAGCTAACTTTTTCCTATTTTATACTTAATGTAGGAAACATTATTATAAAAAGGGTTTCAATTTTCAATATAAGTTATGTACATAAATACAAAGAAAGAAATATCTGAACTTACCTCTATTTTTCACTGACGTATCATGTCGCTGCCAATTTATATCGCCGATGATTATCGTAATTTATTAAACTTCGTATGTCACATCATCATATTAAAACGTTAAACAGTTTACCGGGGCTGCTTTGTGTAATAATTGTTTGATAATCAAATTATTTTCCAAAAAGTTTACTGTTTACGACTGCTTTCCATGGAAAATAATGATATTTGTTTTTATGTGTTTTCCCTAATCTCAGAATTGACGTGAAATTATCATCGATAAACGGAATATGAGGCAGACGCGACGAACTGACATAATATTATGTGCCTTGGAGAAAGTTGTTCAGTTTCATGGACTGGTTCACCGCTACGAAAGTGCAGAGCTGCAATTTCTTTAGGATTGACTTTGATTTTTCATTTGCGGAACCAACTTCCGAGGGAGTCTAGGGTACATAGAGGAGTCTTTATTTGTAATAGCCTGGCTAAAAAAAAATTATCAACTTAACTTATGTGAAATATTGGATTTATGTTTCTTTAATTATTCATATTATTTAATATCAGGTAGCAGGAACTATCAGCAGCATGATAAGAAGATCAACTAATACTGTTTTTTTTTATAAGTTGACCGCATATAAGGGTAGATTCATGTGCTGCTGATAGTAAATACCTATTAAAAAAGCGGAATTAGACAATCGCGCTGGCTAAAAGCGGAGGTCACGCGTGTTGATCACATATTAGTAGAAAATCACCACGCGTTGGCTCCGCGCTCAGCATGCGTGCGTATACTTCTGAATCTGCCCTAAGATTATTTGGAATGGTGACACCTCTATTAATAAACTCTTTGACAACCTTAGACACGTCTTCCGAATGACATTCCTTCGGCCTAAGTACAAGCCTTAAGAATATTCCCCAATGATGCACTCCGACCGAACCACTCAAAGCCTCTAGGGAGCGCAGACTGTGTACATATGCAAATTTTGGTGCATTAGTTGATTATCCGAAAACTATACTAATGGCTTGTTTTAGCAGTTTCTGCCAGATTCTACATTATATTTGAGTATTCGATCAGTGCTATGTAGTGCTAAAAGTTTGTTAATTTAGTAAGTAACTATCTTCTATTGTATTTTTGTCACGGGACAATATACAGATGATTAGTATACAAATCCTGCTAGAAACAACAATAATATTCGAAAATTGATCAAATCAAATATAGGGTGAAATTTTGTTACTGACCGATAACGAAAACTCAAGACGGGCTGGTAAGTAAAAACTTTCCCCAAGACAGTCATAATACGAAAAAAAATTGGACCTCTCATACAAAATTGTCGATCAAATCGTCTGTCAAACGACTTGACAAACGCCTTCGTAACGCAATGTAAACCCATCGTAGCCGAATTTGTATGGGACTAAGATTGGAATTTTCAATTTCCTTTCGTCTGACAGACGCATGCGTTACGTTGCGTAAAAAAAACGGAATGAAGGACGACAAGCGAGTGAACAGCCTTTCTCGGGATTCGTATCGAAGTCTCATCAAGCAATTTAATTTCACGCTGATAATAATAAGTAGGCACTTGTACTAAAACGCCGTGAGTGCATTTTTAAAATAAAAATTATAATTCCACTCTCCGAGCGACACTGATGGAAAGAAAAACGCATTTTTTATAGCTAGTTGTTCAAGTGGGATATCATTCATAATATGAAAGGGCTTGATGTGCATGTTACGAAACCGTCGGTGGGCGAGTCCGACTCGCACTTGGCCGGTTTTTTTATAACTTACTGTTTTTTTTATAATCTTAATATGATCACAGAGTCAAGCGTGACATTTTGTGTGTATATTCGTCAACATTATCGATTTGTGTTAAAATGTTTGTTTTAATAATAACAGCTTTTCAAAGTTTACAGTTTTTGTTTCAAAGTGCCCTTTAGATTATTTAGGACAGATACAAAAGTCTTAACAAAGGTATTAAGCTAGGATTAAGATATACTCTGCCTAATAGACAAAAACTTAGGTCGTTATGAACAGTCTGGACTCTCTAATGTATCAGTCGTTTAATATGCAAGGGCTGATACAGTAGAAAATCTGCCTACATTAAATATAAGCAAACGTTTAAAAAAAAAACGGCCTAAACAGCTTGTACTTGTATTCAACTTTACAATCAGTAGGTATGTGTTACGCTGCATACTCGAAGTCAAGTTGATTTATCTATAAGAAACACTACGCTGAGGGCTCGAACACAAATAATTGACGTTTGTCAAAAATCTGTATACCTGAAGTGGAATCGGAGTGGACATACTACCAGAATACCAAGCACACTATAGGCACAGAATAACCACTAGTATGTAGTATATATTATTATACAGAACGGACACTCACCTACCCGCACCCCAGCCCCCGACCCGCCTTCATCCGAGAAATGTCAAAATAGCGGTGGAGAATTAAGTAGAAACTAGCGCTAGGCTTGTTGCATCCTCTTTGGTAGTAACTGCATGTATTCATCAGGTTAGGTATAAAAATCAACCTGCATGCCAACCCTGCACTCACACATCTGTGATCACCCACACATGTACATGTAGAAATGACAGTTGTCTATAAAGAATCCGCTGTATGGAGTGTCCAAGGTGTGTTATAGGCAAATATTGCAAGTACTTTGATACCTCCTTAAGCGGAACAGGCACGCGGTCCACCACAAAAACGGAGTAAAGGCAAACTAAATGCCAACGCCAAAACATAGATAGAGGTGGCTGGTAAATGGGTAAGGGGACATTTCAGGCTCATAATAGTAAGTCGTGTAAACCTACATAGTAAGTTATACTTGTTTTCGTTTATTAATGAATAAAGAAGGTATGTGTGGCCAATGATATCCTTATAAAAAGGCTCGCAGTAAACGAATAAAGGAAAGAATGAAATGAACCAAAGTGGCTGACATTTAAAGATTACCAGGTTCTAAGGAAAATAAGCGGGCTCATAGAACCGACGATTGAGTTAAAAATTTCTGATTTTGAGCGTTTCCGAATCGAACGCTCGGCGTGGGATGATTTTCTATGAAGGAGGATTTCCTAGTCATGGATCCAGACCTTACAACAGTTGCGAGCAAGCATTTGATGCCGTCGCTAAGTAACTGACTGACTAACTAATTAATGATAATCGTGGTGATGAAAATCTGTTTTTTATCTTTATGTACAAAGCTCGTTGCGTAATTAATTATTTTGTAATTGTAAAATATGTTGAAAAACTTAGTTACATATGTTACGTGTCAACCCTGTGGGATTCCCAAAGGCGCTGGCCACTCTCAGATTAGTCCACTGCCACTGCTGCTAATTGTAACTCATTCACTGCTTAATTATTTAATATCCTACTGGGAGTTCGCCGGGCACTTTATTTGGTTTCAGCTAGAACAGATTACTATAATGGACACTGGTATTATCTCATAGACATAAATTCTATTTTGCAAACGCGAATATGTACTGAATGAGGTATCTTATAACGTATTTGCGGCCGCACAATTTTTGGTAAAGGTATTTTATGGCCTCATTTGATTATATCATCTAGAAAAGTTTTTTGTTGATGACTATAAAAAGATCTTAAAATATATTCAAGAACAAATCGCTAAACAATAAATTACCAGAATTTTACTAAACTTGTTCCAGAAATACTAGAGCAGTTTCCAAGGCCCGTGTTTTATTTCTTCCAAGATAGCGAAAAAACAAAACGGGCTAGTGATAAGGAACAATTAATATCCCCAAGGAACTAAAGGCGAAATATGTTATTAAAAAAATGGCCTCCTCTCAAACATTAATTACTGATCAGCTAATTTGGGTTACTATGGAAGGAAGCTCAAAATATTTTTGTCGCATTTCGAACTAAGTATGTTTCTTGGGAAAAGTTATTCTTTATTACCAGCCAGTCCTCTGTTTTCAGTATCGAACACTAGTAAAATTTCACCCTATATAAATGTTTTCACGGGTTATTCAAAACTTTTAAGTGTCGCAAACAAAATTATTGCTTTGCTTTCATATAATATACTCCGAAACGCCGCGCCGGCGCGCCGAACGAAACAGCTTACAGCCAGGGTTGCCTCAATCCGGAAATCTGTTGAATTGTCCCTATATTCTAATACATACCTATGTGTAGCAGTGCTTTAAAAGCATACAACGTTATATGTTTTGTAAGTAGGATTCAAGACGATATTCAACATTTTTAAAATCACAAAGGGACCTAAGGCGGTTCAGACAAAAGGAAGTTTCGAATTCCCACACATCATGGCACACTGTTACGCATGAGATTTGACTAAGGTGTATTACAGACGCATTCGTCAGTCCTTTATAGTGTGGGATTCGCTTTAAGAATACATGCCTATCTAAATGGACGCTTTAATCGTCAACAGGGAGGCAGAACGTCAATGAATTTTCACCACGTCTGACAAGACGTCGTCGAGGGTTCATTTAGATTTTATTTTCTAAGTCGCATAATTTACATCATCTTTGGGGACGGAATTGGGTGAAGCTATTCTAGCCCGGTTTACGAGGGAACAACAAAAACGAACTAACACAAGAAGTTTGACACTTTAGGTATGTTTTATTCATGTTGGTGCCTAACCAAGCAGATTACATATAACCGTCACAAAAGTATTGAAGTTTACAACCCTGCTTGAAGCAAGTTGAGAGCCTGAGCCGGATATCGAGACTCCCAACATCGAAAGATTCGACATCCCAAGAATATTGCTTTCAATATATCTTTCCGATCTTGCATTCAAACAAGTTTTTGAGATTTATGTGTGGACAATGATCGAATTAGATGCAAATTAAAGTTAGTAATGCCGTATAGTTTCATACAATTCATTATTGAATAAAATTCAAAATACTCTGTATACATCAACCATTTGTGAAATAACCTGAAAATACATTTTCACCAACTGTACCTATATTTTATTCATTACTGATAAGCCTACCTATCTAAATCACTGTTTTGCAAACCTGTCATTTAGAACCCAAATTCCAACAATACCTTGTGAGATACAGCTTATCTCCTGCAATCGGACCGATACAAATTCCAATAGCGTTAAATTGCGTTATATTAGGAAGGTATTTGCGGTTTTTCTTGGTAGAGACGAGATTTATTTACACAACCTGAAATGTGAGGGACAAACGGGCCAACGACGATAATGTTTAACTGAGGCCTTGATACAACAGCAGGACAAGTAGAAATGTCATAGTGTTGTTTTTGAAATAAGTACCTGGACCCTTATAAGACATTCGTGCACAAGATGTTCTCATAACATACCTATCCTTACCTATCTTATATTTAAGTTGCAAAGGTAACTAGGTAATACAGAAAGGAATAAATATTAGTAACATCAAGATACCACTAATTACTTATTGTGAGTCGTTTTCAATTTATCAAGCAAAGAATTCGCATTTCTTACCCATGGGTGTCGTAAGAGCCGACTAAGGGACTCGAGGGATGTGTATTACAATTTTAGGCGATGGGCTGACAACCTGTCACTATAGTGATACACAGTTATCTGATTGACCCTCAAGCTTTTGTCAGACGTGGTGTTAATATCCGTTTTACGGCCGTTAACGCTCTGCCTACCCCGTGAGGGATATAGGCGCGATTTATGTATGTATGTATGTAAGAATTCGAAATAATTTTTAACCTAGAAACAAAATAAATTAGTACGAAATTAAGTTTAGTGATTGGGCAACTTAAGGTCTTAAGATTAGTTTATATAGACTTTTTGAACTTTACTAACTTAAAAACTTGACAAATGATGGCAGTTTTAAGGACCTAGTAGAAAAAAAATTAAACCTTCAAGATAGCTTGTTTACCCGCTACAACAAACTTTATTAGTAAAAGGCAAAAATACATTTGCAAAAATCACGAGGACGACAAGCTGCAATAGCCCAGAGCTCGGAATTATCTAGTTTTTTTATCCTTGCAATGCCAGCGACACTCAACTGTAATTTCATTGTCACCGTGATATTCTATACTTCAAACTGCTAGCAGAACACGAAATTCTCAAAACCATGCCACTGACATCCTATCTATACATGTATACAACTGAAACGATTTTCATATAGCCACTGCTATTTTTACTTCAAAATTACCTAACATGGGAATAGTTTTAAAAATTTGGAATTCAGTAAATAACTTTATTTAAATAAATCTGCCACCAAAACCTTTTGCAAATTTGACTAGCTACAGCCAAATTGAGTTTATCGAACAATAAGAAAAACTGAATTCAAAGCAAACAAATGCGATCATATTCAACACTCAATTTTTTTTTTGTCAGTCAGTAGTGGCAATACTAGTACCACCAAATACATTTTCATAGAGCTCCGCGAGTTAAAAATCCATTGGAATTGTGGTGTTGTGTAGCGGTGGCTTACATTGTATACGGTTAGATCTCTCGACCAAAGTCATTTATTCATACTTAGGCGGTTCTCCCACTTGTCGTCCGTCGGTGCGTATTTTTAACGAGCAACATCGAGCCCACTCAATGGGAGGGTCTGGCAGCACAGCGCCCAGAATGGCGCGGGATGGTAAAAAGGCGAATACGCGAGTTTGAGGAGCAGCGCAAAGCAGACCTCGACGCTAAGCGCGATGAGCTGAAAGACCGTCCACCTGCAGCCATTAACTACAATTATGTGAACGGCAAGCTCACCTGCCCGCATTGCGCACGAGACTTCTTAGCAAAAATTGGCTATAGTAGCCATCTCCGAGCGCACAACGCCTCTTTGATTAGGAGTTGAAGTGGTCGCCATGGCCGAAATCGGTCGGAAAGATCATTTTTAACGCACCGTTACGCATGCATCTGTCAGACGGAAGGAAATTTCAAATTTTAATCTTATTTCCATACAAATACGGCTACGGTGCGTTTACAGTAACTACGTTGCGTTAGGATTTACGCATTACGTAATTACATTAGTCAAACGACTTGACAGACGCATCTGTAATCGCACCTTAGTCGTATTTGTATGGGAATTAAATCGCAATTTGTGATTTCCTGTCGTCTGACAGATGCATGTTGCAAATACGCAACGACGTACGACAAGTCGGAGAACCGACTTGTCTATCAAAGTATGGATCTTCGTACTTCTGTATTACCTTGCAACACCACTTGCAGGCCTCGCATCAAAGCTTAAGTTAAATACTTAAATTATAGAGTCTGATTGTTGGTATTTTTTTCAAACAGAAGCTCATTTTATCTAGACAGAAATTCTGGAGTTATTAACTGTTAAAGACTCAAACATCAGCATTTTTGTTTTGTTCAATACAAAACAAAAATGCTGATGTTTGAGTCTTTTTCATGTATTTCGTTCTCTTTGGTAAGCAGTGTACAGTCAAGATCAGGCTAGGTTAGACAGTTTGGACTTGGACCGTTCTTATTCTGCGCGCATAAGACTAAAATTGGTAGTTTGAATGTCCAACCACATGTGAGCTCGACTGTACAAAAAGTTCACATCTCAGTAAATTTTTTGGTAGAAATGGTTAACAGTTGATGAACTTTTTATTAGTTTTTCTGGCGATATTATATACAGGGTGTAAGGGACGGTGTACCGAAAACTTTGCAGGCATGATCAGACCATGAAACTGAACAACTTTTACTATGGAGCCTATGTTGGGAAACGACATTTTTTTTTTCGAGTTTCCATAGAAAGTCAATCAGCTGATCGGGAATTTTGTATGGGAGATCGAAAAAAAATTCTCGTTTACCAACATAGCTTCCATAGAAAAAGTTGTTCAGTTTCATGGTCTGATCATGCCTGCAAAGTTTTTGGTACACCGTCCCTTACACCCCGTATAGTTTTATTTTGATTTGTGCCACGCGATGCATGCATGCCTTGAATGGTCATTACGGAATTTGTGTCTCCGGGCACTACGCACAACTATTTAAATATTTTGAGTCCTTCCCGTGGTCTTCCTAGTTGAAAAAGATTTTTTACAATAATAAATAACCATGCTTACCATCGCTGTGCTTCCAGAAATAATATGAGTTTCCAATATTAGCCGCAAGACGCAAATTCATTCCTACCTAATAAAGAGATGCAAATATCCAAGTGAATTTTCGATACGTCGCATACATAAATCCATCTAGCCTTGCAGCATGCGAAGTTGCGACCGACGTGTGACCATATTTCTCTCGACACGTCGTCGTCACGTGCCACGTTATGATTAGTTCTATTCCAATGGCGTCGTCAAAACGTGCTTTTTCTCACACAGACCTGAGGTTACCTAAGAATTTTCATGAAGTTGACTTAGATTTGGTTTCCCACACGAAGTACGTAAGTATTATTCCAGTTATTGAAAGAAGAAAGTACCTTCTTGTGATAGATATGTATTTGAACGTACTAAATCACGGGGTGAGCAAACCTTTATCGTACCTAACATGTTTGTTCACATTATAAACAATAGTAGTACCTACTAGTAATTTGAGTAAAACGATATGTAAATTTTTATTCAAATAAAGCTAAACTGTTCAAAACTAACAGTTCCAAAGATTGCAATTATGATCTAGGTATGAACCTAAGTCAAAGTTCAATTTAACTTATTGAGTTGAGTAATTGAATCTTGAATCACTGTTCCGTCGGCATGAATCTTTTATCACGTCTCTGAAGCAGAAGTTTAGATTCGATCTAGTACGAGCAATCACTTTTCACATCCCTGTTAGTGTGTTAATAATTTCTTTTTTTTCTCGTAGGTGTGTTTAAATAATTGCCCGTTTATTGCAGGTATCGTATTTTTCAATAAAAGACAAGTAGATATGTAGTTACTACGGTACTAGTAACCATTTTCACTGAGACTGATTTCAAAACTTGGAATTCTAGTGAAGATACAACATTTAATTATGTAAGTACCTAAGTATCATAATATATCATAATCATCTCAAAAACAGCATCACTGAGAAGAAATACTTTTTATAAGCACCTAAGTAAATTTGTAACAAAGAAGAGTTTGAATACGTTTTGAACCGTAAAACCCAATGTTCTAAATTGAAAAGACCCTAAGAATCGCTACAATAGCCACCGTAGCTACGCGTATCCGGTGAAACAGAAATTTATGAGAATATTTTTCCTTCCTCAAAAGAAATTGTTTCCTAAAGATTTTCGGGATTACGTAAGGAAAATTTAAGCGGAATTTTTCGATAAGCTTCGCTGTCTCATGTTTGAATCACTGATCAAATCGCCTTGTTTTTTCGGAAATGAATTTAAGGCGAGTGTAGTCGTGAACGGCATCAAAAGTAGCACAACTGCACAAAAAAAATCTCTTTATACAAACAATCTATCAGAATGTCTGTTGCTCAAGTTTTAACTGCCTTGCACTTTCCCACGTTAGGTGGGGTCGGCTCTCCTAATTTTTCTGCACCATGACGTTCCGTCGAGGGTTGTCGGGTCAGGTAGGTCTTCTCTTTTCGTTAGGCTGTTCATACTGGTGTACCAAGTGTATGGAGGGCAGCCTCTGCCTCTCTTTTTCTCTGGCAGATTTATGGATGTCTTTACTACAAAATCTTCATCTCTTCTCAATACATGGCCGAACCACTTAGACGGCTTTCTTTGAGCTTAACGGCTAAAGGGGCTACCTGAAACTTAAATAAATTAGAACGTAGGTTCTAAATTAAATTTGAAGAAACTTAATTATGTCACAGAATAATAACTAGTAACTAGCGTTAATTATGTATGTAGTTATATATTTGCTGTCATTATAGTTATGGCAATTAATACCAAATGTGCCCGTTTTTACGCACTTTTTGCCATTACTTTAATTACAGCGAATATTTTATTAAATTTGGTGATGCAAATTTTACTTAGGGATAATACTTAAAACTTAAGCAAATGACATTCTGATAGATTGTTTAAATAAAGATAAATTTTATTTTTTGTGAAGTTGAGCCACTGTTAAGGCCGTTGGTGACATTACATTCGCCTTAATACTGGATGTCGTCGATCTTTTCAATTTCGGAATGCAGACTTGAACACAATACTTATTTGTACAACAAGAGAGCAAAGTTGATTGTTGCTCCGAGTGCTAATTTTTAATTTTGAAGCAGCAAAAATTCAAAGGTAGTATCCTGAGCCCAGTGAGGGATTTAAAAGCACGAATTGTGAACGTTTGAAACAACTTGTGAGTGAATTTGCTCTCGTGTCACGAATTTTCACCTCTACCAATTAGATAATTCTGTCAACTGACAACCAGCATACTTACCATACTTGAAGGGAGTAACTGATAAGATCGGTAGAATTCTGAAGCGAGCTTCAATCAAGACCATTTTCAAGCCGCCAAAGAAGATCAGCCAGTACATCAGATCAGTCAAATGCAACATCCCTCTCCAAGACCCTGGTGTTTATAAACTTGACTGTGACTGTGGACTCTCATACATAGGAGAAACAAAGAGAAATGGATATACACGTCTAAAAGAATATATTGCTGATGTAAAAAACCGTCGTGACAGACAGTCTGCAGTGTGTGAACACGTGATTCGATAAGGCTGCAATCCTAGCGAGAGAGAAGAGATTCATTCCTAGAAAAGTACGGGAAGCCATAGAAATTCAAAAACATCCGAATTTCAACAGAGATACTGGATGGGGAATCTCATCACCTTGGACTCCGCTGATTACACAGCAGAAGAACCAGATCCAACATACTGTAAGACCTACTACACAAGATACGGTTTCAGCATTTTGTGTGGAACCCAGACGTTACGCTAGGCAATTAAGAAATAGATGGCGGCGGTAGAACAAAAATAATTTCTATTCTAAATAATGACGTCTAACACCTTAGTCATCCGTGACCACGGGCTCTGTAAAGAGCTCGAAACGTAGGAATTGTAAAATCCAAAATAAACACAACTTAAATACGTTTAAAATTGTTTTATTGTGATAGATAATTCTGCCAATGTCAAGTTTGGGAAATTGTTTGTATATAGCTCTAAGGCTTCGGAAAACCAAAATTCACACCTAATTCATTTTTAGAAGATGCCTTTAGATATATCACATATGTCTTTATTCAGAAATAAAAATATTGAATAGAACGAAACGCTTACAAAAAGAAATAAGTGACTGAAATAATTTTCAGAACGCACCGCCGCTAGCTTTGATGAATTGAGATGTTAGAAATTCAAATCACTTTTCTCCCCCCAGTGCAAGACATTTGCCCACTGGGCTTATGGGGCAAAACTATTATTTTTAAGTTGGAGAGATGGAAAAGAATATATACTTACCAACTTTTTAGCAATTCAGAATTCCATCGCACTTTTGATGACTTTCCTGCAGATTGTCTCTTCCCATGGAGTGCTTGTGAAAATGCAACCTTTCTATATTTTTATCCTGTAGCAAGCAAGCAGATAGATGTAAAGTGAAGTGACTCTAAATATTAAAACAGGGATATTACTGCGATACTTGTAATCATTGAATTGTCATGATCTCGAAACAACATGTCCATGCAATTGAGCCAAGTATCGGACAATTCAATAATAACAAATATCGCGGTATAAAACCCGTTTTAATATTAGGAGTCATTATCTGTGAACGCGAAAGTTTAAAGCAGAAGTAAAGTGATAAAACTAAATGGCAAATATTATGAACTTGACTTTAATGAGTTTGAAATGAAACAAATAAAAAAATTACGACAAAGGTTATCAGGCTTTTTCCTCTGAAACCTCTGCCATTTAGGTAAATCGTATCAGATTCCTTTTTGTTCTCATTCCTATTTAAATTCCAGACGTGACTGAATGCACCTTTCTCGGAGAAAACTTTCCATTACCTACTTAAAAGGAATCTACCAATTTTTATTTCTTCAGTCTGTTCAGTAAGCTAACAAGACCTAATTTATAAATGACGTAGGTACTTGCCTACTTCATAAAGATCTCCAAATCTCGTCAGTTTGATGATGCTTCACTGAGCATTTTCTATCTTTTGACATATGCTTTTTTAACCACATATTTTTTGTTACTTTCCTACTATCTATATTTTGACACACTGAAAGATTTCCAAGCCATTTCCACGAAAATACTTCTAAATTGTATACGTAATATTTGTCCACTGCGAAAGTTAACGGTCAATTCTGGTATTCGGTTAAAGTAAGTATTTTGTTCTTTTCGTGTGGAACACCGAGTCGTTCATCCACCAGATAACACTTGAGTGACCTCTACTTTTTTCTTTTACAAGAGAAAAGAAGTAGCCAGAAGATCAGTGTTTGGACAACACGACGGAAAAGGATGCGTCGGACTTGCAGAGATTTTTTTATTTACAAATAATACCCTTATCTGGTTTTAAACGTATATGGGCTCAGTTGCGCCGGGAGTATTGGATTGAAAGCCGCTCAGAATTTTAATTTTTGATTTTTCGCTTGCGTCTGCTTATAATAGGAAGGTTTTTTTATGCTCTTTCCTAGTCGCTTCTTATATTAGATGTCACTGTACTAGGTAAGTTATCGTAAGGGACGGAACGTCACATAATTTTTCCACTTAGATGTATGAGATCATAAAACGACACTCCTATCACAAAAATATTTACTTTCACAGGTTTCAAAGATGTTCGTTTTGATGTGAGGCCACATTCTCTCATGGACTTTGTCAGGACTAAAACTAACTACCTACCTAAAAACTTACTAAAAAAGAACATTATTTTTCCAAGCGTATATATCCTGTACCCTTGGTAATATATTGTATTATTCGACTAAGTTTGTTCTTTAAAAGTATCAGGGTTGAATAGATCACCGAAGTTGGAGAAAACCACAGGAAACTTGAGGGCTATTAGTGAAACTTCTACTTCGCAGCGCGAATTAGTGTCTTATCCGTCATTTTAGTACTGAGTGGAATTCGTCAATACGTGTTGTATGTACCCGTTCGAGACGGAAGACCGCGTTGCTCGAAGATATATATTTTTTTATATACAGGGTAATTTTTTATTCACCCCGGAATTTTTACAGGGCGATTCTACTCATAATTCTGAACAACTTTTATAATGGGGTCACCTGCGAAATCGCGAAAAAAAAAAAGCTGGTCCATAGGTACATTTTGTTCGAGTAGGTATGAATTTTCTATGGCGCAGCTGTTTTTTTTCGCGATTTTGCAAGTGACCCCATAATAAAAGTTGTTCAGTATTATGACTAGAATCACCCTGTCAAATTTCCGGGGTGAATAAAAAATAACCCTGTATAATTAAATTAGATACCTATAATCAAATTGTAAATATTGTTGTTGTAGTAGATTTGTTGATGTTAGGTCAGGTTAGCATCCCAATTAAAACTAAAATGTAGATTTGACAATCAAAAAGTGGTACTTAAATGTTTTATTTTCATGCTTATACGTTTTTGTTTTCACATCACATTATACTATGGAAACGTATACCTACTTTCAAAAATTCACATCGATAAACAAGTATCAGCTCAATTTTATATACATATTCCTTTTATTTCGTTACAATAATTTTTACAGACTTATTTTAGAAAAAAAATCATGAAATTAGATTAATGTAACATGTCAATAGTAAAATAATAATAAAATAAATCATGTCATACAATTTGTAAAAATTGTACTGTGAGTACTAAAATATTAACAAATAAAATAAAACAAAACAATGTCAAATAAAATAAAGTAAAACAATGTCAATAAATCAAATAATTACAGAAAAATACAAAATTGTTATTTACTAATTATCTTATCAATTAATGTCAACTTTTAAAAATACTGTATAGATATAGAATGTATGCTCCAGTAGCCAGCAGCGCCTTAATTTAATTTTAAAAGCTTTAATAAAGTTTGCCTCAGTTACTACGATTGGGGTGGTATGGGATCTACCTCCTAGTGGTCATACCCGGGCAACGGCAACACAGGCTTGCCTGTGGATAAGTCCGGCTGAACGATCCCACTAAGCGGTGGAAGGCTTCGTAAGGGGCCGCCTGGCTCGCGACCACCATCCCACCATAGTATAAGCAAGGAAGTACGTTATCTTCATACAAACGCACCGCGCGCGGCTTGTATGTGTGCGCGATAGTATCTACTCGTCGTCGCACGCACACGTGGACATATTTCGGGTGGTCTCGCACTGCGCTTCGTCGGGGCCGCTAGTCGACAGTCTATCGAAACTTCAAACAAAAAAATTAATGTATGAAACGCAATAGCATTTTCATGGCGGCTATATCTGTTTCACTCATTTCCGTTTTCTTTCTCTTTTGTTTGTCAATAATGTCAACATCATTTGATCTGTTTATCTGTGGACATAATTTGGCAGTTCAAGTTTGTTAAAACGAAGTAATTGTTGTTTGTGAAATTATTTTCAAGTTCCTAGTTTATTTTGCTTTGTTTCATTTTCAAAAGTGACAAAACTTTAGTATTTGGCTAAACCAAGGAATAATGAAGTGTAGGAAATGTGAAATTTGTGGATTAAAAGCCGCAAGAAAGAATGGACAGAAACGGCATTTCATGGCTCAGTTTCCTCTGGATGAAGAAAGGTTAGTAAAGATAATCATTATAATGCTTGGAATATGACTCATAAACATCGTAATTATAGCAATAAACATTGATTTGAGTTGATATTATTATTTAGTTGAAGAAGTTGCTGTTATATAGTGCGACCAGAATAATTTATAATCGATATCGATACAATGCGTTGTCACTTGTCACAAATTTCTTTTTAATGGAGAATGTTTCTAACATTTCCTTACAACCGAGTTCTGGGTTAGACTACCTATGTTTTTCGGGGCGGGGGGATATTGGAGTAAACGCTTCTGGGCCCTATGAAACGTCGAAATTTACCATTTGCAAAGCCTTTTCCATCTGCGCTACCGCGGCTCGTACCCTGCCCGCGTAAGAAAGATACACTTGCAAAGTTCACGGGCAGGGGACGATCCGCGGTAGCCCACATAGATGAGGCGTCGCCACTAGTAAAGGAAAAAGTCGCAGGTTCAAATCATGGCCACGGCTGAAAAAAAAGCGGGCTTTCCGAAATTGTATACATAACACGGGAAGTGTTTTAACAATTTGGTATTAAATTAAATGTATTTATTATTTGATAAGATATTATTATATGTTTCAGGTGAAGAATAAATGTACCGATATATAGTCCTAAACGAATGGTACAAGAAAAAATCTTCGATCTACCCTACAATCAAATTATGTGCAATGATTGAAAATATGGTCAAAGTTTTTGATGAATAAATAGGACCTCACTAATAATAGTAGACGATTAAATGCATGGACATGCTTGTATGAACTCCGCCAAACCAGTTGCTCTGTTTTCCTGTGGGAATGGGGTGTGTGGGACTTTTTTGAAGTAAAAAGTATCCTCTAATGACCAGTTATACAAAATTTGGTAAAAATTCGTCTAGTAGTTTTTGCTTGAAACGTGGAAAAACAGACAGATAGATACAGTATTTTTTTTTACTATTGTTTTGAGACCTATAACTTGAACGGAATTTTAAGTATTCAAATGTACACACTTGGTTGACTTACTGTTTTATTATATTTATTTAGAATTTTACAAAAGTAATAATTATTGAAATCCTTTAGCTTGTTTTACTTAGAAAAAAGTCCATTAATTATGTTTCGGCAACTTATTGTTATTGAAATATTGAGTTAAAATTGTTTCGATAATATTCAAATACGGGGAGGTTCCGAACGACCGTCTTTCCCGAAAACGCTAAGCTCCACCGGCTAAACTGAACAACTTTCCCCAAGAAGCATAGGTCAAAACTTTAAAAAAATTACCTCCCATAGAGAAATATTCGGTCAGCTTAATTTTTGTATGGGAGGTAATTTTTTTAAATGTTGTCTATCACTTTTGATCCTCGGGGAAAGTTGCTAAGTTTGACGGGTTTAGCTGAGGGTCTAAGGAAAAGTCGGTTGTTCGGAACTTACCTGCTAAATTGCTGAAACATAATTATTATAAAAATAAAAATATTATTTTGAGCTGCCGCACCGTTTCGGCAGCTACTACGTTATCGATATCGATAAATTGCAGGCTGTCGCGTAGGTACATCACTACGTGTGTTCTTTATGTTGGCTATACTAGAATTGACTTGTTTTGACATGTTGGCAATGATTTGGGAACTGCGTTTTGACATTTTGCGTCGTTAATTTTTTTTCTTCGGAGTCCCAACTCTTAAAACGCTAGTTCTATTATATTCTCTTTGCTAGTCGACACCGCACGATGAGTCACGCGTCACGGCTTACTAGTACCGCGAAACCACGATATTGTAAAATGGTTGATTGTAGCAAAAGAAAGTATTGCTGTCTAAATTATTCATCAATTCTTGATTTGTATCTTTTCAAATTACCTACTGACCAGGATGGGTACCTAAGTAATTCATTTGTTTTAATATGATAGATAATTTTTACTATGTTAAACTCGATGATGCGATTTATTAGTTGTATTTATTTGTCTATTTGGGGTAATTATTGGTGTTCTTCCTAGTAGGTATAGGTGCTTTTAATCTGCAAATTGAGTCTGCCAGTTGCTCACATCAGGTAATGTTAATCCTTTCTTGTCTTGTGAAGGGGCACCGAGCCGTGAACGACCCGATGAACCCTGTTGTCAGAGTTTCAAGCCGACAACGTAAATTAACTTTGTAAAGTCGGTTTGCTCAGATGCGATTGCGCGTTCCGGCATTTGTCAAAGGATGCCGCCTCCCAAACGGAGGACGCCGCGTGCAAAAGCAAAGAGCGATCATTGATGGATGAATGATCAATCATCATTGAATTAGTTATATTTTACAGAGATGACATGCTCAACCAACTCCGCCCCGCACGTCTGCTGGTCGTGCAACCAGATGCCACTCATTGTCTCATATTTCCCAAACAATATTCTTTATTTCATTAAATAGGTTTCATCATCCTGTGGTTAGATAAAACTGACCTCAGACGCCTTGGTTGGACCCAAGGGTTGAACTAAAACAATTTAAAATGCAACAGCTCCCCGCTTGCCAAATCCTAGGCACTGAATTGAAATTTTGTTGAAAGTGACAACCCTGAGAGAGTAGGTAATTATAGCGTGGATTGGGCCGGAGTTGGCCTACTTCCCCCTTCTTTATACTATGATCCCACCGAAGTCTGGCGCCAAGTAGCTTGCTGCGTTCCGTCAGTGTGTGGGAGTGCCAGTGCCTTAACAGGCTTCTTCTGGGTGAGCTCGCTCCATCTTAGACTATGTCTCTGTCCTATGACCTAGACTAGAGTCATGAGCAAACCCATCATTAATAAAAAAAAAGAAAAAAGAAAGGAGATTGCATACCTCAGGGGGCCCATCACGTGAGTAAGCTTTATTGACCGCGCCAGTCTATGCCTTGTGAACTGCAGGCAATTTGCGTGTCGTAGTACTTTTACTTCCACATTTATTTTTATTTCCTTAATGAAAACTTTATTTAGATAGGTGCCTTTTTCTCATAAAATAAGCCTCTCTGTTGTGTTTTCCTGATTTAATGCAGTGGAGAGGAACTAAAGGGATTATAGGGGTGAAACAGTGAACACGGAAATTGACTTACTGAATCTGAAAGTTACTCATCCATCCAGAGTTATTACAATACATAACAAACAGAGGATCATTTTTAACAAAATATAAGTAAAAATTAATTTTATGTCAAATTATTAACAGAGCCATTATTCACGAGAGAACGTTATACTCGAAATGCTGGCAGTGACCCACAATGCAATGAGATTGTTATGTGTTATTTTACTCATTTATTACTGACAATATGTTCACAATCCAATTTTGATACTTTTAGCTGAAATAATGGAGATGGTGTTTTAGTACTATTAAATCAACAGATTAAATAATATACTTACTAACAATCTATTATTCCAAACAGCTCGGATACATCTACAAATTATGTTTAAATTAGATAAACGGTTATTATACTAAAACAAAAGTTTAAAGAAATATATTCTTTTACCTATTCTTTTACTTGTATCATACACTATACGATTACTTTAATCTTTATGAGGTATCTGTTTCACTTGTTTTCATTATATAATTAGATGGATACTCACACAATATTTTCCATCTGGCTCAACAATCACGTAGTAGCTGTAAATAGAGGTTTACGTTATTTGCTAAACCTGAGTGCTATCGTCACGTTTGTTTACTTCAAACAACCAGATTAATAATACAATCAACAACGATTAGGTATTAATATTAGGTACAACAAGAGTAGGTATTTATTTATTAGCAATCCTAATGGTAAAAAATAAACGACATTATACCAGGGTGTAAGGGACGGTACACCGTAAACTTTGGCTATGTTGGTATACGAAAAAAAAATCTGCCCCCTATACAAAAATTTCTATTGATACAAGACTTTCTATGGAACTTAGACCTAACTTAACTATCTTTATTTTAAAAAAACTGCCTATATTATCTTCTTGTAAACTTATTTTAAGTTTGTGTAGTTGGATTGTCAACGAAAATTGGTATGCTGGCCAAGTTGGTTCAAACTAAATAGAATACCTAAGTAATTCTAAGAAGTAGCACCATTCACAAAAAGATCCTATTCAAATATATCCAACGATGCAAATGAGCCGAATTTCCATAATTGCGCGAAAGCTAATCTTTTAAGAACTTAGCAAAACCTAGGGGTCTATCTATAAAATGTTTAACACTTAGGTATAATAATATAAACATGTAGTAGATACTAATACTACTCGTGGCTTTCGTAAAAAGTGACTTAAGAAGTAAATCATCCAGGAAATGGGCATCAGCGTTCCATGTGAAAGCAATATCTTGCACTGCGCTCGCCAATCCATTTGCCAAGCGTGGTGAGTATGGCAATACTCCCCAATAAGGGGAGGCCCATGGTCCAGCAGTGGACTGTTGTGGCTGTTATTGTAGTAGGTACCCAAGGTTTGTTTCCGTGTTTACAGCAGGCTTGTAACCTGCTCATAATAGGATGAAATATTACTTTATCATTTTCCAAGCACTTACCTGCTATGAAAAGTTTCAAGACTTATAAAAACACACGAGAGACCGGTAGTAATTATGGATGGGTGGACAAAATAAACTTTTCTGGTGTCGTTGAGAAATTATTCTAGTGAGGACTGTGCTTTTTAACGAGTGTTTTTAAGTGAGCTCAGAGCTTAAAATATAAAGTTCCGCAGTCATAAAAAAATAAGACGAATTGAGAAACCTCCGTTTTTTTTTGTCGGGCAAAAATGTGAATTGAATTCATTTTACATTAACAAGTGAATACTGTTTAATATCCCGGTATTCTGTTAATGTCTAGCAGCGGACTGTTGTGGCTGTTTATGTATGTATTATGTAAGCCATAAATTAAATGCCCATGTCCAGCAGGGGACTGTTGTAGCTGTTAATGTAATGTAAGCAATATATTACAGTACATGAAATCGATGAACAAATAGTTTTTTTAATCAAAATCAATTTCCGTTGGTTATGTTCAACATTACGACCAAAAGCAAAATCACACTTATATTATAAATTCGCTTTTCCGCCTAAACCATTAAAATTTTGATGATATTCGGCATAATCATAGATTTACGAATGCATTATCGTATTGAGAAAGGACATAGGCTACTTTTTACGGTAGGAAAGTTTCGCATTCCTTTGGAAATTATAGTAAATCAGGCACAAATTAGGGAAACGGCGCACTAGCTATAGGTAGCTCTCTTAGTACTTACTTTGCGATCATATTGCTCAGACACACATACACACGTTTACAGGAATCTCAGAGGAACTCAAATCCATTAAAAGTGAGGTATGCGTGGCAACGAGCAATCGCCGCGTATTTCAGCCATATTATTAAGTTTTCGTATTGAAATTAATCCTCGTATTGAATTCAGCCATATTACCTACGGTCTTGTTTTGTATCCACCCGTATAACGCCCTCGTATTAAATCCATCCGTATAGCGTTTTCTTATTGAATTGGAAAAACGTGTCAAAGAAAGGGTATAATAGACCAAAAGTAACTTTTGCTACTTTGACTTTCTGCTACTTTAACATTTTGTACTTTGATAGCTTGCGACTTTCTTACTTTGCACCTTTTTGCAGAGTTGCCGTTTTGAAATGTAACACCCCACGTGTCACACGTGATTTGTGACAGTAGAAATCCTAATAACATAATAAATGACAATCGCGAGAATCGAAAAAAGGTTAAAATGAACTTTCTGAAGGAGCAGTGACATGTCGATACCTTCGATCAACGCGGTTTTTCGTACTCCGGGTCGGAAAGAGACGGAAGATCGTGTTGCTCGAAGGTCAATACCATGGTCTTAAAAGTGTCATAATAATATATATAGAAAAGATACTTTCAAAAAGATATGACCTTTTTTGTAGGCTTTTGAGGTTCTGGATTACCTGAAGTAGACCACCAGAAGCCCATCTATACTATTAAAGCTTCGGAAATAGCTCCCCAGCAAATATTATTCAGTATGATGGGTCTCTTTAACTGGTCCATAAATATCGAGGATCTGGAGTACCTGGTGTAAACCACCAGGAGCCCAGTTAAACATGATAGATATGAAAATGACTCTACAGCAAAAGTTGTTCAGTGACTTAATTAATTTACTTAACCAACTAGCTGTTGCCCGCGACTTCGTACGCATGGTGTAGTGACTTGTGAGTTAGTGAAGTTGATGTATGCATATTGTTTAATATTAATATCATGTTTGTATAAAGTTTTTTCTCTTTAAGATGTGCAATGAATAGGTACTGGTTAACTTGTTTTTCGGTTAGGTACTTGGTTTTGATACTATGGACATCAGCTACAAAACATCATTATAAACTACTTTGGTAGTTTTACCATCGGGTGCTAAAACGTACAAATTTTCAGGAGAACTGACTCGAGAGCAAGCGACATATAGCTGCCCGTGTGATAAACAGGGAATCGCAAGACCTACGCGCCTGCGGCTTTCAGCGTCTGTCCTTGCGATTTGTTTACATTCATTGCAAAGAAAACGCTGACGGGAAACTGAATGCCCTGAAATTGGAATAAAAAGTTGTTGGGAATGAGTGGTATACGCGCCACAACCAGTGAAAATATCCGCCTCGAATACATTCATCTTTAAGCTTAAGATCTTCAGTCTGGTTCCATTGCACAGCTTTGGCGGAGTGAGATTGCAAAGAAGCATGATAGGAACACCAAGTTTAAGTAATATTTGGTGTGCAGAAAGACCATTCGCACTCAAGGAGTTTAGGAATTCTATTAGGTAGTTAGTGGCTTTGTCTTGATTCATAACAGTGTTAATTGACGCGTATACCACCATATCCCTAGTGATTTGTGACATAATGGTATGGTTTATTGAAGCAGTCTGATCATTTTTGGGTGCAAAAATAGCTCTTCCACGTAGCTACGAATCTTTCTTTTGAAGGAAGGAAGGCTCGCCATACACAGAAAAAATGATTCTCTTTAGACCAGAAACTATTTGGCAAAGCGTTTCAGGCAGACTTACTTGACCGTTATCCTCTGGTAAAGTACCTCTGCCGAGTTTTAATAAAGCTTGTGAAAACTCTTCAGCCCGTGGATTACCTCCGAGACGGGTTCGCATGATCACCGTCATGGTCAGCTTGTGAATTTGTGGCCAAAGAGCCGATGATTTTAGTGAGGCATTCACCTCATCAGCCCTGGTACCTCGAGTAACAACTGGAAGTGTTTGGCAAAAGTCACTGGAAAAAAGAACAGTGATATGGCCCATGGCCCTATTATCTCTGCGTATGTCTTTCAAAGTCCTATCCATAGCTTCTACCGTTTTTTTGTTGGCCATCGTACACTCGTCACATAAATACCAGACAACAATATCAGAAAACCTTTGCCTTGTAACTATTACGTGATACAGCACATATTGGAGTATCGTTTGTGTCCAAATCGATTGTTATTTTGAAAGTTGTATGCGCCGTTTTCTCTCCTGGAAGCAGTATGGCAGCGATACTACAGCAAGTGCAATCCTTCCTTGCCTTCTGACACAAAGTAAGTATTGGCGACTGCGCGCCGAATACAGAGAGCTCACTTCAAGCAAACGTCACGAAACTCTCCACAATTTGACACGCCGCCGTTTACAAGGAAATCCAAACCAATCCAAACATACTTGTAGTCGAGTGTCAACCGCGTTTGGTGCGGACGTGCCAAATGGCTTCACACAAATATAAATAGGTTTATTAGTATACGATGTGATTTGTACAATGTTCCTATAATAGTTTGTACCAACTTAAATAAACACTTGCTTTCATAAAAGAACAAACAGGATTAATAACTTATCAGTATATTATTTTTTTATAATGTGATTTGAGTTTCTACCTAGAATAGGCAACTTTTCATTTTTGATGTACAAGTATACATACACATATCACGTCTATTATTCCTTGCGGGTTAGGCAGAGCGTAAGAGCATTTGAGGGTCATTGGGAAAATTGTGTATCGCCATAGTGACAGGTTGCCAGCCCATCGCCTAGAATTGCAATACACACCCTCAAATCCCTTAGTTGCCTTTTACGACTCCCACGGGAAAGAAATGGGGTGATGCTCAAACTCAACAGCCCCAGAGCAGATATTTACCTATTCGTCATTCCCCATTTCATATTAATCGTGCTATGTAGGGAGAATACGTAATATACATACAGGGAGTAACAGCTAAAGGGTATATCAAGCCAAAAGGAGGTCAAAGTGGGGTAATGGGTAAAGTAGTTCAGTTTCATTAGCACCTTTCGGCTTGATATAGCATTTCTGTTACTTCCTGTATGTTTAGATACCTACTCCATTGAATAAAATCGGTAAGAAAACTGAGGCAGCCCTTGCCGAAAGCGGAAATATTCGAAAAAAAGGCCGAGTGATCCTTCTGTACATTCTCTATTTTGTGCTTCTGATCTCTGCAAAAATGTTTAAGGCGAGTGTAACCGTGAACGACCTCGATAGTGGCGCCACTTCACAAAAAAAGATTTATCTTTGAAGAAAATCTATCAGAATATCCGTTGCCCAAGTTTATACTTACATACGTATATCACGCCTATTATCTCTTGCAGGGTAGGCAGAGCGTAAATGTCCGTTTTTTCGGCCGTCTGACATATATTTGATGGTCATTCGGAAAATTGTGTATCGCCATGGTGACAGGTTGTCAGCCCATCGCCCATGTGAAAGTCCCTTAGTCGCCACTTACGACTCCCACGGAAAAGAAATGGGGTGATGCTATTGCAAGCTGGCATCACACGGCATAGTTTACAATACTATATAATTTTTTTTTTTTTAAAACTTGCCGCCTGTCAGTAGCTTTGTTATATAATTTTGGAGAAAACATTTCATTAGCGGGTTTCACAAAACTAACAGCGACATCTATGAAGTAATTTTAAACAAATTTTACTCTAACATTTTTGATTCTAACTAATAAAGGTATCTATATTTTTTTAGGTTCCGAACATCAAAAAGAAACGTACAAAAAAACGGAACCCTTATAAGATCAGTTTGTTGTCCGTCCGTCCGTCCATCCGTCTCGTAAGACGCTTTATCTCGGGAATGCGCAGAGATATCGAGTTAAAATAAAAACTTTATTGGTAAATAGGTTTTAGGCCGCAATATGGAACCCTTATAGGTTCACTCACTTTGTTGTCCATTTGTCTGTCTTTCAAGACTCACTATCTCGGTTACACGTAGAGATGTCGAGTTAAAATTAAAAGTATTATTATTCTAACTCAGGCCAACGGCCTCTTGTAGTGGTAAAAAAAATAACTAATTTTACCCAAATCATAATTTGTCTTCGCAATAAAACAATTTTCAACGGATTTAAGTTGTGTTTATTTTGGATTTCACAATTCCTACGTTTCCACAATAAACACAACTCAAATCCGTTTAAAATTGTTTTATTGTGATGAGTAATAGTTGTGCAAACTCAAGAAAATATCACAATTCATCTGTCTTCCATCACATACCTTGACCATGACCAAAGGTCAAAGTAAAAGTCCGAAACATTTCTGTAATAGTTAGAACGACCCGCATATATGTCAGACGTGGCGATAGCGATAAAATACTTACGGCCGTTGACGCTCAACCTACCCCGCAAGGATTAAATGTGTGATTGTTTGTTTTTTGTTTGGTTAGGTCGTTTCACGGGGTCGTTTAGATGGTCAGATCGTATGTCAGTCAATACGTGGTCAATACCGCGTTTTACAAAACTAACAGCGACATCTATATTATTTTTTAGGAAAAAAATTCGGAACTCGCTTTGCGGAACCAGTTACTGTGTTTTACCATGGGAATGAAAGATTTTTTCGAGGTAAAAAGTATCCTAGATGTTGACCCGGGTAATAAGCTACCACAGTATAAAATTTTGTAGAAATCTGTGCAGTAGTTTTTACGTGAAAGAATAACAAACATACCGACAGACAAACAGACAAACAGACAAACAGACAAAAATCAATTTTACTTCTGTTTTGATGTCTGTATCTTGAACACAATTAGAAGCAAAAACCCTTTTTTGAATCTATTTCATGTACAGAATTGGTTTCGTTTCCGTTTTATTATATGTATATATAGATATTTATGTCTTGTGGATATCGAACCCACGACCCTCTGCGTAGCAACCTCTTTATGATGTACACCGTAGAGAGACTTATGTCACAAAGTAAGTATTGGCGGCGGCGCGCTTATGTCACGCGCGAGGCGTGAGCAGACTTCATCAAATGTGTCAAATTGTATGGATTTTATCGAAACAAGTGAAAAAAAATTATATATACGTTTAGAAAAAGTCTAATTTGCGTGTTCGAATCAGAACCGGGCAGGCTACTTTCCAAATACAAAACCCAAAACAAATATTTTGCTCAGGTCTTTTTTATTTGTTGCGACAATTCCTCGAGATTTGGCAAAAGGCAATAATGCGGCAAGTTCGGATAATGCCGTCGTCATCGTCGGTCGAGCAGGGACGTTCTCTAGCGAAATAATTTGATGGTGCTATAGGCAGATAGCTGGCTACATCAGATGGCGTACGATTTGATTGGCAACCAAGCATAATAAGGCAAAAGGCAATAACGTGACGTGATGCAAGTTCGTTTAACACCGTCGTCATCGTCAGTCGCGCAGGCACGTTCTCTAGCAAAAGGTCCAGATGTGTCAGATGGCGTACGATTAACAACAAAACTTATTGGGGCGAAAGGCAATAATGTGGCATTGTAAGATAATGCCATCATCTTCGTCTGTCGAACAGGGACGTTTTCAAGCGAAATGTTCGATATTGCTATAATCGGACAGCTCAGTACGTCCTACAAAATATGATTTGATTGACAACAAAAATTAAAAAGCCAAAAGGCAACAATGACGCAAGTTCGGATAGCAGGGACGTGTTTTGAGCGAAAAATTATGATGGCGCATTAGCCAAAAAGCTGGCTACGTAAGCAGAAGGCACACGATTTCATAAGGTTGGTTATAACATGGAATAAATAGAATCGAAGCGTAATTTTCATTAGTTTTACAGACATTTTTCATAGCATCTCATTTGCATTATTGTTGTTGTCTAATGTTTTGGAGTAAGAAGAATAGTTTCAATTTTAATTTTATTTAAAAGTTATTTTATTGTCATTTTATGTAAATTCACATACACATATCACGTTCCTCCTTATTCTCAACCTTTAAGGGTAGGCAGAGCATAAATATCCTTAGAATTCAGTCTTCATTGCCACATTTAATAAAATATTTAAGGACTATTTCAGAAAAAAAGTATTCTATCATAAAGGTATTTAAGTATTGTAGTATTCGTATATATACGTTTATTTAATTTTTGCTATTGTGCACGTCATATCCGCGTCTTGAATTATAGAATGTCTCTTATGTAGGTTTTCTGTAAGAAATTTCTTTTTAGAAATAAGTAAACCTGTTGTGTCTTGTCTCATTGTAAATTGTTCCTGTGTATGTTTTTGTGTACAATAAATGGTTAAATAAAATAAATAAAATAAAAATTGTATCACTAAAATAAGAGGTTTTCAGCATGTCATTTTAAATTATAATACACATGAAGCCCTCGAGTCCATTAATGACACCCACGGGAAATAAATGGAGTGATGCTTTTCTACGCCAGCATGACACAGTAAATAGATAAAAGAGTTATAAATAAAAGTATTGAAAAAACACAAATGATGTCAACCTTTAGCTCTAGCTCGTGTATATGTGTAATGTTATTAAGTTTGTCTTTAATCTTAATTGTTTGTGTAAACATTGTTTAAATAAAGTAATTTATAAAATTAAAAAGAAAAAAATATGAAACATTTTGAACAAAAATATAACATTTTTGTTCAAAAATTTTAAAAAGCGAAATATTTTAAATATAAGTTAAGTATCCCGTGTGATGCCGGCTTCGAATAGTATCACCCCATTTCTTTCCCGTGGGTGTCGTAAGAACTGACTAAGGGACTCGAGGGTGTGTATTGCTAATTTATGCAATGGGCTGACAACCTGTCGCTACAGTGATACATAATTATCTGAATGACCCTCAAATGTTTGTCAGACGTGGCGTAAATTTCCGTTTTTTGCGACCGTCTCTCTACATGCCCCGTAAGGGATTATAGGCGTGATATATGTACATATGTATGTTAGTTAGTAATTAACTCCAAATAACTTCCATAAACTATTTTGAGGTAATCTTTGTTTGAATTGCCTTGTAAAAAAAATCCTGGATCATCAAATGGCACGCCTCCTTATTTCACCAGCTCTCAATCTTTTGGGAGAATTTCCAAAGTACTGGAAAAGTTTTATCCTGGCGCAATAGAAAATGATTTTGAGCGTTACAAGCTTGGTGATTTTCATATCAATTTAGAAGGTAAGGGTTAGAGGTTACTTACCGGTTAAAATAAATTATGGAATTAACTTAAATTTTTCGCTCCTTAAATCTTTTATATAATTTACGTAGTAAGTAAGTGTTAAATAACTATATTAAAAATCTTACTAAGATTATCTTGGAAATCAACAAGAGATCTACACTCGTCACGTGCTTTATGTTTGGATAACATACCTATTCGAAAAAATGTGGTATAATTGTGCCACTGGACATATGAAAACTAAAAGTAACGAAGAGCTGTATTAGAAAACTACTTTTTTCATTTTAGTATGTAGAGTCTCTGAGAAAAGAGAATAGGGTTGCCAAAAGGTGAACTAATATTTTTCATCGGTTGCTATGACCATCTATGACATTTCTCATACTGTGGCACCGAGGCGCCCTTAAATCAAACGCCAGTTTTTTTTCCCCGCACAGACTTTATAATTCTAAACTAGAAATTAAAAATGATACGATATTTCATATCCTGTGCAAACTATACGCAAATAAAATAAAAATGTGACACGGGACGTGCGAAATTGTGTAAACTTGTATTCGCAGTAGTTTGTTTACTTTTCCTTGCTTTTCCTATATTGTATGGAATGTATGTGTAGAGGTAGAGTGTAGATAAAATAGTTTATTGTGTCTCGGCTACGCCTCGTGAGTTAAACAGACACTCACATTCTAAACCCTCCTTTTATGACAGTTGTATAAACTCCTATGAACGTCGTCTCCATAAAGTTCTAATGTATATTTTATGTAGTTTAGTTCGGTTTTTACGCTGAACTTGTTAAGGAATACGATACGAAAGACGAAAAGTATATTTGCGAAATAAGTCGTCAACTGTTTCGCTTTCTATTCAGCTCATCAGGTAAGGTAATCTGCCTTACTACAGTTGGTATGAAACTGCGTCCGTATGGACTACTGGTGCGAATCTGTGTGGCATCGGTCTCATGAGTGTCTTACGACAATTCGTGTATGAGTTTCGTCCTCTACGATAAGCTTCTTGTACCCGAGCGGGGCAATCGCTAGACTTTATGTAGTTTAGTTCAGTTTTATATGGACGCAGTTTCATACCAACTGTAGTAAGGCAGATTACCTTACCTGATGAGCTGAATAGAAAGCGAAACAGTTGCCGACTTATTTTGGAAATATACTTTTCGTCTTTCGTATTCCTTAACCAGTTCAGCGTTAAAACTGAACTAAACTACATAAAGTCTAGCGATTGCCCCGCTCGGGTACAAGAAGTTTATCGTAGAGGACGAAACTCATACTCGAGTTGTCGTAAGACACTTATGAGACCGATGCCACGCGGATTCGCAGCAGTAGTCCATATGGACGCGTTTCTAATGTATATCTTTTTTTCTTACCAGTAAATCAATTGCTTATGTTTGAAAAATTTTAATTGTTGAAAGTCTCTGTTTTAAGCATAGGTATAATTACCCATTTGAGTTACCATCAAAACACGAACACAAACAAAATAAATAATGTGAATAAACAAACGCGCTGGAGAAATCCAATGAATAAAGAACAAATACTAAATACTAAATTCCTCTCCCCTATCTATTGTATTATATCAGTGCTGAATGATAAATGGGAACAATCCTCTCAGATTATAACGACACGTCATAAAGGCCTCATCACATCACCATGCGAGGCCCGGAATCACTTAAGTGAATTTATTCCTATATACGGCAGAGGTATTCGTATTCTTGAGAAATTTTCGTACGATATATCAGGTAGGTACTCGTAAACGGCCTCGACGGTGGCGCCACTTCACAAAAAAAAACTCCTTACACACTCTATCAGAATGTCCGTTGCTCAAGTTTTTATTATTATCCCTAAGTAAAATTAAATCCTACAAACTCAATAAAATATTCGCTGTAGTTACAGTACCTAGCAGAGTAGCAGTTTAAGGCACTTTTTGACATCACTTTAATTATAACGAATATTTTAATGAGTTTGCAGGTTATGATTTTACTTAAGGCGAGTGTAGCCGTCAGCGACCTCGACAGTGCCGTTAAAGTAATGAAAGTATGAATAGATTAGTTACAGCGAATATTTAATTGAGTTTGCAGGTTCTAATTTTATCTTAAAGTTAATACTAAATACTTCGGCAACGGATATTCTGATAAGTAGATTGTTTGATTTAATTAATTGAGAAAATATGTTTTGTGAAGTGGCGCCACTGTCGAGGTTGTTGACGGCTACACTCGCCTTAAGGATAATTCTAAAAACTTGAGCAACAGACATTCTGATAGATTGTTTGTATAAAAAGAAAATATTTTTTTGTTAAGTGGCGCCACTGTCGTAGCCTTTTGCGACTACACTCGCCTTAAGTACCTACTCCTTGGTGCCCGCTTCTTCTTATTCGCAGCGTGGCCTAAATTTCGGTTAACGTTGATTTTCCTTTCGTTGTCTTTACTTCAAAATGCGGAGGTTCTTAATTCCGCCCATATGTTACGCAATGACTTAACAAATTTTAGACTGATTTGATAAGTTTTTTTTCATTTTAAATGGAATCTTTACTTTCAAATGATCCCTGTTAACTCATTTAGATACCAGTAACTATAATTTTCAAAAAATATTAAAATGAGGTGCTATTTGAAGAACATGATAAAGTTGAAACCTAATCTCATGGCCATAACACTATTATATCTACGCCCTTGTGACTATAAACGTACGAACAAATCATATGAAGGCCTAGAACATTCCTCTTGCTAATCTTTCAATTATATCAGTGCTGGATGTAATAATGGCGAGTCGTAATATGCCCATCAACATCAGCGTATATGAATTTACGGCGTCCCTGACACTTGCTTATGGCCATGGCTCTTCGAGCATCACGGTCTTCCGTCTCGTTTCGCCATGGCTCATAGACAGCCTCGACTAATAAGACCTGCATGAGTGTGAATATAAATTGAAAAAAACTCTCGCATTTTCTATGCAATGAGCTCTATTTCAAGATTAAAAATTTAATGTCCTAAGTAAAACCAAATTAATTTCAGAGCACGCCACTTTAAAAAAATTAACTTTTAGTGGTTTTTCATATTAAAATGTATGAAAAAGCAGCATACGTTAATCCCTTTGAATGGGACGATGGCGAAGTACTGAAGATCAAATGTTAAAGCGCTCTTTCTGGTCCTGTTGAACATTTCTGGAATATTTTATTTTATTTTAACTGTAATTGGAAAAGGCCTCATTAACTCATTAAGGCACTAAGTAGGATGAAGCGACTATCCTTTCATTGCCGCTTCGTCAGAGAGAAACGCCCAATCAGATTTCTTTTTTTAAAAAAAGCAAGTAAGGATCTTTTTTATGTATGTATTACGTTTTTTGTTTATAAATCTTCTATGAATGGAATATCGGGGAAAATTACATCACGTAACTCGTTACGAGCAAAATACTCCATTAAACAAATGTCTAAATTGCCTGACGACAACACACGAAAAGCAATTTTTCAAAAGAGTGAAAGACTTATAGGTCTAACCTGCCTAAAGTAAATATTCTAAGTAGACCACCTTGTACTATAATTTAAAAGTAAGCTACGGAAAATACATTATCTAAATCACGTTCCGTTCTTCTATCATACCTCTGTATCATATCTAGTAATTTGACAAAATTAACACACACTTGGCAACAGTTGGAAATATAATTCATTATTTTGATGGTACTATATTCAATAAATTTCTTGAATTGGCCTTTCAGTTCGAAGTTTCGTAGCCACAAATTGCTACGCAGAACTCGTAGCTAGCTCGTAGTCAGCTCCAAACGACGTGCTTATTGTTGGTAATAATCATGTACCTATGTTGCCTACCTACGTTACCTACCTATATTTAATTATTATTTTTTATCTCAATGAGTATAAGTTAATATTACAAGTGTTACAATTACAAACATAACATACAAAAACGTTTTTAAATTAATAGAAAAAAATATAACTTACTATTTCAGGATTACCCTGCAATGGTTAAAAGACATTTTTAAGCTTATCGTAGAGTAGGAACAACACTTATACCTGATCTGTTGTAAGACTCACATGCGACTGTCTCCCAGATTTGCATTTATAGTCCAGCTGAAATACCTAACTGACCTAAAAGGTTGTCGTATAAACATTTTCTTCATAGTTGATGATCCGAAATAAAAGTAAACCAAGGTGTAGCTTTCGTATTCAATACTTCGGCACATCGCTTCAGCTTCTATGCTTGATCATCGTTATCATCATCATCATCATCATCATCATCATCATCATCATCATCAGACCACATCCATCCCCTGCAGGGTATAGAGCACTCCTCTATTGCGAAAATCTTCACGGTTTTCTGCTAATCTCATCCATAAGGATCCTGTAAACATGGTGATGACATCGAACCACCACCAAGCTGATGGTCTGCCCCCTGACTTTTCTGCTCCCCTTGGCCACCACTCTGTGACTGCTTTTGTCCACCTTCCGTCAAGCCTCCTAGCCAAGCCTCCTGCCCACCTCCATCTTAATTGCTTACTAAGTAATCAAAATCTATCAGTTCAAAAGTTAAGCACTTTTGCAAGGAGATTCCAAAAATATATTTTTTTCATCTAAGGAACTGCAAAAGTGATCCATTATAAACTGTTGTTAGCGAGTGTGTTTTTACAGGTTTGACTAATTGTAACATTTGTAACATTGTACATTTTGTTATACTGACGAGTTATATAAAATAGACAACTTGCTGTAAAATCACTGTCATGCATACTAAATTTCAGTGTCGATAAAGACATAATGACGTCATCCACCACAACCGCCCAACATGGCGACACATGTGTGACGTTGACGTTCCTAATAGTCTGTATCGAGGAAAATTGTGCTGGCAGCGAATAGCGAAGAATTTTGTGCGGAAAGTTATTTTATGCGGACATAAAATACCCTGATCAAAAGTGCTTAGACTGGTTACGATGTGTGGTACGACAATGTGTACAGCTTTCATGGCAATTACGCGAGTTAACTGAATACGCAAATAGGTTGTTCATATATGAACTTCATTCTATCGTTTTCATTGTATAATGTTTTTGCTACAAAACAGTAAATAGATATTTTATTTCATTCAAATATTTATAGGTATATGCTTGGATTCAATTACATTCAATATACCTACTTAGTTTTAAAATGTGCTTCTAATATCAAGGGATTGACAGCTAATTAATAACATTTCAAAGCTGATTCCACTAAATCTAAATATACTAGGTAATAAATAATACTAGTTTTGGTACAAGCTTTATAATTTACCACTTTAGACGATGTGTCTAAAGGCAGCTACAGTTAAATAACCCATAATATTATGTACTACCTATTTATTCTGTATGTAGCATTTTTTCTATATTCATGCGTGTCTGGAAATAACGAGATAAGATATTAGATGATTGACTGTACAATAACTTGTTTTCAGTAGGTACTAACTAAATGTTAGAGGATGTCGCGCTATTCGGTCACTGGTTACTCATGAAGCTGACTGAACAATGATGTATACATTTTTTCGTGTAGAATAAAACACGGTCATTCTCATCAGTTCTTTCCATCGAGTGTTCATTCTTAACCAAGATAAGTTTTTAGGATAAATTTCACCAGTTTGCTTAGTTCTATTTTGTTAAACTCGCACTAACTAAACGCGCAAAGCTTGAGGCAATTCTTTTCAATTACGGAATAGGTCATTTTGAATTTGTGATTGAAAACGGCTCGCACCAAATGGCGCCGGGCGTGAGTTAAACGAAAGTTTCAAACGTTTCATCAAACATAATGAAGCGTATGTAACGCAGGTGTGAAGGGTCCCGATTCAATCAGTACGAGACTGATTGATATGTGGACCAACTTTGTTACACGTGGCGTAAAATATCTCATTTTTAGGGTTTCGTACTTCAAAGGGAAAAAGACACGGTCCCTTATACGGGGTGCAAAGGACGGTGTACCGAAAACTTTGCAGGCATGATCAGATCATGAAACTGAACAACTTTTTCTACGGACAATATGTTGGTAAACGAGATCAAAAATTCGACCTTCTATACTAAACTCGCCATCAGCTAACTGACTTAGTATGGAAAGTTGCAAAAAAATGTCGTTTCCCAACGTAGGCTCCATAGTAAAAGATGTCCAGTTTCATGATCTGAACATGCCTGCTAAGTTTTCGGTATACCGTCTTTTACACCCTGTAAAGTATCACATTGTTATCCGTCTGTTATACCTCTTTTTCTCGGGAACTCATAGAAATATTAAATTAAAATTAAAACTATCTACTCAAGTCTATGGCCACTTGTAAAAAAAATAAAGTTCTAACTTAGAGTTAAAAAACATACGCCTGTCTATTTATAGAAAACGCGTGTTTTCACCATTTTAAGGGTATCCAAATTTATAGGATATTTCCCGTGGATATGAAAGGCTACAAGTATGAAGTTTGACAAGAAGCTTTATTTTGAAGTAAAAATGAAGGAAAAATATTTAAAATAATTATGTTTTATAGGGTGCCGAAAAAAAAACAAGACTTAAAAATTGGGGTTAGAAGTTCAAAAGGGGTATCACATTAAAAGGCTTGATGTGCAAATTACGGAACCCTCTGTGTGTGGGCGATTCAGACTCGCGCTTGGGCTATTTCGTAATATCAGAAAAGGTTGTAAGTACCTATTCGTATTTCAAAGATTGATTTACCCTACATACGATATATTTATTATTTTATTAAATTCATTCAAGTTTAAATTCTCTTAAACGTACTTCTTTGCCTGCAAAGAGAGGAAAAATGACTCATTATTTTACTTTCATTAGGTTTTTGGATTTCTTTAGGATTTAAAAGTATTAACCGTGCATTTTTTAACCGACGTAAACTTACCAACACACACTGTCGTTTTACACCCTGTATTAACGAAGCGAATATTGAATACGAGTAGGAAACGTTAGCAACGGTCAGGTCAGGTGTGTAGAACGAGCTCATGAATAGATGGAACAACCAGAACGACACAAATATTCAGCCTATTCCTGAACTAAGCAAATGTAAGTGTTCGACGCTACTGTTAAAGTGACAGACTGACTCGAATTTATGCAAATATACAAGTAGATTAAAGGCCTAAGTTGACTGTGGACTGCAAGTGACAAAGTGTGATTTTCGGTCAGATAGGAGAGTTATAAGTTGGATAAATTGATTTCCGAGGAGGACCTCAAACCCGGTGACCGGAAGAGTGTCATCGGGTAGGAAAGATCTAGAGTTGTACCGAGTCTGAATGTTCTAGAGTAGCACCGGGTTGGAAGGTTTAAAAGTGGTAACGGGTCGAAAGGTTCAAGAGCGGTTCCGAACGAATGTTATTATATCAATATTATGTTGTTTTAACATATTTCATTAATCATTATTTAAACGTAGAATATGGATCAATATCTACATATTCGGCATTTCTATTATGAAAAAAGTAATATTTCATGTTCGTAAGGTATACCTGTTTCACCCGGCCCCAAAAATATGGTAGGTAATACATAACGAACTTACCTACCGAGTCACTAATCTTGAAACTTTTACCTGCTAAGACACGGCCATTACCAACCAACTTTTATGGGAAGAAATTAGGAGAGGGCTGGCAATAAATATTATATCAGGTAGGCATTTATATGGGGCCATATTGATCCACTTGGCGTACCGGTAATGCTTATTACACATACACATATCTCGCCTATAATCCAATCAATCCTTGCGGGGTAGGCAGAGCGTAAACGGCAGCCGCAAAAACGGACACTTACGCCACGTCAGTCAATTTTTGAGGGTCATTCGGAAAATTGTGTATCGCCATAGTGACAGGTTGCCAGCCCATCGCCTTAAATTGCAATACACACCCTTGAGTCCCTTAGTCGCCTCTTACGACTCCCACGGGTAAGAAATGGGGTGACGCTATTCTAAGCCGGCGTCACACGGTAATGCTTATTCGAGAGCAAAATATTCTTTTAGCATTCACAGTCTGTGTTGTGTACAGTGTAGCTTATTAAGCCTAGGCTACGGTTCCCGACCGCAAGGTTAGACGATGCCCGTTCAGTCAGTAACGTGAGTGAGAGCGTCACACAACGCTTGGAAACGAGCGCTTTGGGCAGCTCGAAAGCACGAATTAAGTATTAGCGCGCACGCCTAAGGCAGATGGATGGCTACAAGGAAACGTCAATATCTTGCACACACACCTACACGCCGCCGCTTACAGGTAAAACCGCAGTTAACAAGTAGCTATTATAATATCTCTCGCAAGAAGTCGATTGTAAACAGCGATTGGTACGAAAGGTCTCGCAAATGTAAATACAGTTGCAGTGTTTTTGCTTGTCTAATTACAACTGAATTTAATCTTTTAAAATTTTTGAGGATACCGGATAATATTGTTAAGTAAATGGTGGTATGGGATCTACCTCCTAGCGGTGGAGCCCGGGCAACGGCAACACAGGCTTGCCTGTGGATAAGTCCGGCTGAACGATCCCAATGAGCGGTGGAAGGCTCCGCCTGGCTCGCGACCATCATCTCACCGAAGTCTGGCGCCAAGTAGCTTGCTGCGTTCCGTCAGTGTGTGGGAGTGCCAGTGCCTTAACATGCTTCTTCTGGGTGAGCTCGCTCCATCTTAGACTCTGTCTCTATTCTATGACCTAGACCAGAGTCATAAGCAAACCCATCATTAATAAAAAAAAAATGTAAATCAAATTCAATGTAATAAAAAATACTACGAGTCAATTAAGAACTTACCGTTTTGTTTGATCAAACATGACATTTAACTTCAAATACAGTAGAGGGGTTTTCTTTTTTAATAGCTATTTGTCGCTTATCGAACACTACTTTTCAGGTAAGTACCTACCTAAGTAAAATTTATAGGTTGCGCTTGTGCTTTGCTCAAGTAAATAAAAAAGCTTTTTTTCCGGTTACAATAATAACGTGGTGTATTCTAAGTAGTGTAATATGTTTAACCCAGGTAACCCATTCCAAACATTCAATAAGAAAACAGTAGCAACCCAAGTAGAGTAGGTACCAATAATCGAAATGGAGACGTGCTGTCGTTTTGTAAATTTTCTATTTCCAGTCGGAAGCTGGCCCCTTTTGGCTGGTGTTTATTGGTTATGTTCCGACACAGATGGTGTCAGAACTCGATACGGGTGAACAAACTGCCCGCAGCAGGGACCTTTTACGCTGAATTACTGTTATGGTTTTAGTAAAACAAACCTTTTCCGTTTTACAGGAAACATTTGGAGCAACGCAAATGATGGCAATAACTGGATAAGCTGGAACCTATTATTGAACTTGTTGACTTTTGACAAATCTGTCAATAGAAAATCAGCAGCAGCAGGGCGTCTTCGGTGGTTCAGGAATGCCGCTGGTTTAGGCCTATGAGGAAATCCTCGTGCCCGGGCATCTTTTCGAGGTGAACAACAGTCCCCCCGGTCTTAAATTGGGGTCCACTGTGGTGAGGGATCGAAATGGGAGGGATACACTTACTTACATTACATACCTTGTTGAAGTCCTATGGCACCCCGCTGGTGCAAAGGGCCCTGGAGAGCTTCTTCCATTCCACCCTGTTTGGCGCTGTGGTCTTCGCTTGGTCCCAGGAGGTTCCAACTGCATACTTTACATACCGTATACTTAGGTATTTAAAATGTAGGTTATGTATTACGTATTTAAAATGTGAGTTGCTATATATTTTTGGGTGATGCATTCTCCAGATACAGAAAAATGAATTGGTTTACTTTTTATAGTGTACATTATGCATGGGAGACTTTCCTACACTTAGCATTGGGTTGCAACAGGTTGAAGAAGAAGCAAAAGATGCCTTTTTTTTCTAAATCCTTAATTAGAACTATGTAGTAATTAATTTTGAAAATATTGAAAATATATGAAATGAAAATATTTATAATCGTATAACTCGAAAACCAGGTTAGGTACCTAAGCGATAGACCAATTCCTAAGCTAAGCCCTAGGTTGTTAAAAGGATTTGAATATGCTTACGATACGATAAAATAAACGAAATAATATATTTACGGATTTAGAAAATTAATTAAGAAAATTAATTCATATCTTGAGGTTTTGTAGGTCTGTAGCTGACTTATGAAGCAAATTACTGATTTTAATCGTTTTTACTGAAAAAGTCTAGTACCTACTCCAAATTGTATTTTTAAAAGGATCCCCCAGATGGCGCCACTATTGAGTATGTAATATGTATGTCTAGCTCTAGAGCGTTGCTGATGTGAAAGCAGCATGATTTAACAGCTAATATAAAAGAGAAAGTTTAGTTATCCCTCATTAATTGTTCCCCATTTTGGGAACTAGCGGCACGTGCCGGGTAGATTCAGTCCAATCCATTTTTCCCAGAACAACTCGTAAGCATAGTCGCGCCCCAAGGGCGCTATTGGAAGAACTTCTCCGGGTGAGCTACAACTCCCCACCAAACAGACAGGTGTAGCTTTCATGGCCCTGGGGCTAAAAATTAAGTCCAGAAGTAATAAAAAAAAGTTATTCTGCCGATTGATTTTAAATAGCAAGTAGATAAAGAGTTTCCTGAACTTATTACTTATTACCACATAGTTAAAGTTATGTTCTTATCATGTAGGTATGAGCTGGGCGATACTGTTATATATTCTAATTTGACTGTTATTAGATAAACGGGTATTATGTGTGTACGTGTGATTTCTAAGCTCATAATGTTTAGGCGTATGACCCAGCTTTGCATGATACACTAGTTCACTTTTATGCAAGTAGCAATAGGAAGTAATAGGCAGCTTTGTATTAAATTATGCTGGTCAATACCATTCAAGGGATTTAGATATTTATTTGCGGTCGGTAAGTAAGCACCGAGTTACGTTTGTAGCTGAAATCATGCGAATAGCGATGTTTGTAAATTCATACTGAAAGTACATATCAGTTTTAGTAAAAGAAAGATAGCAAGTTAAATATTTAGTTTATAAGATGGCCGGGCGCATCCTTGGCATACATTTTAATTAGACGCTTCAAATACTCGTTGTTGTCAAATTTTAGTATGGCTTTCGTCATCCCTAGCAAAAACAAGAAGCTCATCAAACACCCTTTGTTATAGTAGCTATTATTTTGTGGGTCGATTAAGTTACAAAAGAAGACCGAGTATAACAAGAAACCAACACCTAATGTTTCGTTCAACTAACTTTGTACAGCTTCGAGAATTCCAAGTTTGAACTTGAGTATTTCTGAAACTTTATCTCGTAATTAATTATATTGAACATGTTGCTTAGTGAGGCTGTAAGTATACAATATAATTAGTTATGTGAGATGACTGTCATTTAGTTTTGTGCTTTTTACCACATCTAACGAAAAAATATACAGGGTAGGGTGTAAGAGACAGCCCTCCAATACTAATATGGTGCATTCAATCCATGAAACTGAACAACTTTTCCCAAGGAACATATGTCAAGAATTAATCGACCTCCCATACAAAGTCACAATCAGCTGACTGCATTTTCTATGGGAAGTAAAAAAAAATACGTTTCCTGAAATGTTTTGTACAGAAAGTTGTTCAGTTTCATGGTTTGAATGCACTCAGTATTCATTCAAAGGCACGTCCATTAAATCCTGTATATTAAATACATCATTCTTTTTTATTTTGTCTTCTCCGCTCTACACTATACTCCCGAAGTTAGCGGTAACGTTTCTTTATATTAGGAACTAAAAAAAAAGTTTTACTATATTAACCTATCCAAGAAACGGTGGGTGAAAATGTGGACTAAAATGGACAAAGTGAAATTGCGAATTCCGATCTTATTCAAACGACTTGCCAGACGCATCCGTTACGCACCGTAGCGTAGCCGTATTTGTATGAAAATAAGATAAGATCGGAATTCGCAATTGTTTCGTTTGACAGACGCATGGATTACGGTGCTTGTAAAATACACTGCTATAAATGACAAGTAGAAGAACCGCCTTATTTTAGTAAATAAGCTGAAAAAACGATATAACAATGCTCATAAATGAGTGTTTTAGTCCATTATTAGCTTAAAAAGCGTAAAGCCTGAGTTAGAGCTAACTATTTAAAACGACCATAAGAAGAAACGTCATCTTTGTGGTTGGCAGTCTCAGGTTGAAGTTTGAAGTTTAGTGGCACATCCATTTAACAAGAATGCAAAAATATAGACGTACCCGGTTACGTAATCGTGAAATGTGGACGAAGAGAAGGGAGGCAAAGGCCAAACAGTGAGACACTTTAGGCTTAAATAATAATAATAATAAAAATGTTCGCAATTAAAAACAATAAATATAATTTTAGTCTAGTTTGTTTAGCTTAGTATTCATTGTTATTTTGCCCTTTACATTACCTTTGTTTACATTGATAAAGATTCAAATGTGATATGTAAGTATTTCTTGACTTCAATTTGAAACAAATATCGTTTTCAGATGGTGGTGGCGTAAAGTTACATGCCGTGTGATTAACCTGGCCAGCCCCGTGGCTTGATTTTTATATTTTTTTATCATGCCCGAGCCGGTTTTCTATTAGGACATTACAAAATTGTTATAAAAAAAAAATGTGTGATACAAATTTCTTTTTTTACAATGACGGTTCATGACGTCAATAAGTGATATGATAATACTATCCTACATTGAATAAAGAATTTCAATTTCAATTTCAAATTTCAGTCTTTTGTAACTTCTCATTCTCGAAGTAGATGGCGTAAAAATCATGAAATATTTAGGTTACTTTATAACAAAACACTTCATTTTATCTGGGTTGAGCTGGTTGGTAGCAATTTTTAAATAAAAGGTATTTAAAATGAGTAGTAAGAGATTTGTTATAGGTTAGGCACTCTGTTTAATTTACTGCTTAATCTAATACTCTACTAATAAACGTGCCAAATGGCGCGAAACACCATGTTATTGGCGGGCACTTAATTTTTTATGGACCATTATTATTGGCGCGTTAATATTTCGCCGATCCTATTACCACTTTAGACAGTAATTAACAGCAAAATAAAAGAAATGGAACAGACGCCCAAGTAATCAAATGGTTGTATTCTTGTTAATAAGATCAACTGTGCGAGAGACCCTTGCTTGCGGTTTTTGGCGCCAAAACTCTTTCTAATTTCAAATGTTTACTTTACATTAACAGCCACAATAGTCCACTGCTGGTCATGGGACTCCCTCTATTGGGAGGTATTGCCATACTCACCACGCTTGACATACGCATTGGCGAGCACAGTGCAAGATATCGTATTCACAGGGAACGCTGCTGCCCATTCCCTGGATGATTTTCCCTTTGTCGCTTTTTACGACACCCATACGAGTAGATTTGGGTGATGCTATGCTATTTACCACAGGGCTATATATTGCCGATACAACAAATTTATGATAATTTATTTAAATGCCGATTTAAATTATATCATGTGTAATAGTCATAGTCTCTCTTCACTTTTAATGTGGAACACCAAGTCGCCCAAGGACACGATGAACCCTGGTATCAGTTTTTCAACTATCTACTACCAGTAGTAGGCCTCTGATATGGTTGTGTAACGACCGCCGTCTAAGTAATCATAAACAGCAACCGGGACGGACGGCTAAACGTTCCCCTACGAAGCACGGAACCATTTTTTTCGGATAATCAAATGGTTCACCCTGCAATGTGCTAACCAGACCGGGAACAAATTCACAAAGTGTTAAATATTTATATGTGAGTTTCCCACCGAGAATCCAACCTGGAACCTGTAACGGATATTTAACCCGTACAGAATCAGAAAATGCATTACGTGTAAAGAGCGGGGCACACCGGCTCCGTATCCAGCTCTCGTCCGTAGTCACGCACGAACTTATGACGTTGTAATGTATGAGACTGTATGAGATACGGCACACCACTTGCGTGCAGCACGGAACGGATACGCAACGCAAGCGGTGTGCCGTATCTCATACAGTCCCATACATTACAACGTCATAAGTTCGTGCGTGACTACGGACGAGAGCTGGATACGGAACGCATACGGAGCCGGTCTGCCCCGCCCTTTATGGTGAAATCATGATTTTAAAAATACGTAGTTTGATACAAAGTCATAAGGACATTCTTTATAAAAAAAAGGGAACCATGTGCAAACACAGACGCCTCTTTGACACAAAACAGATGCGTTTGCATCGGTAGTTAAAATAATAGTCATAGGGTTTGGTATTGCTTAAAGGACTGAATGCGTTTTTTGGTATTTGGTACATTAGAAATGTAAGGATAGATATTTAGGAAGTTAGCCCCGAGTGGCCCAGCGAGATAGACGCGCGCGAAAACTATCTTGCATAAAGGTGAAAGTGTTTACTAATCCAAATTTTTCTTTTCTCAGAGTCTCGGCGAGCTTCTAGTCTTTCGTTAGGGTTTTTCCTTTCGCAGGGATACTGTTCGGCGGACGACTGGCGGCGGGGCTCCGGGCTTAGAAGTTGCTAGTTATCAGCTTAGTGTTGTGTCATATTTTATTGTTTCAATAGGTACGGAAAGCGGAGCGACCGACAACGGGCGTCGTGGTTAGAATGTTATAGGGGTGTACTATTTATTTATTCGTAGACTAGGGTTAGGCGAATGACTTGTGAAGTGCATATTAGAAGTGTGAATGATGTATGAAATGTTTTATTTTATTAGAAAAATAAACTACATTCGTTATTACTCTTTCATGTTTGGTGCTTACACAATAAAAAAAGTACGGAACATTAAAGAGGTTTTCTTTTATAAATATTTTATATTATAATTTTAAAATCATTCGTCCGCGTTACACTTACAAACACTCATTACAAATGTATAATTGTCATAATCAGGACGAAGTAGCCGTTGGTTATGGAGCTATACAGAAACAAGCGAATAGGAACACATCTGGGTGACATAGTGATATATGATTACTGACCTATGCATGTGGCCTATGTAACTACACAGTCACGGCTAACGGACCTAGGACTTAGCGTTCCTGGACAAACTGAAAGTGCAGTGCAGTATGTTATTATAGGTATCACTTAAGTGCATACTTGAATTTTTATATGTTATTAAGAAGCCCAAACGTAGCCGCCGTCACAGGTGGAAATCTAAGGTTTGCAGACCATAGGTAAATTAAGCGTGAAAGGTGTGTGAAAATGAGTATGAATGAAAAGTTTGTGAAAGGTTTTGTGATCTAAGGTGATCGAAATGTTAGCGTGAAGGTTTGGGAGTTAGTAAGAGTAGGTAAGTTGGTTAGGGCATAAGAATAGATAATAATACTGGCGTATAGAAGCGAAACTCCTTTGTCTGGGCCCCAAAAGCCGCGCTTTAAACACCTACTTCCCCCCGCAGCCCGTAACGCCCCTCACTCTCCCGCGCTTTAAGTCGGGGCTGTCACGTGCCAATAATTTTATTCCAGACTAGCGGCCAATCAAGCGGTTGCGACCACTGCTAACAGTTTTCATGTGGGAACAAAATATTTACCCGTTTTAAAGTCTTACCTTACCATTTTATTGTTAATAGGTAGGTAATATATTACAGCCTACTCTTGTACTGGCTTATAAGTATGTATTTAAATACCTTACCTCACCGAACTATCTACCTACTGCGTGGTATTGACGGACAATCTAGGTTATTCTCGCTCGGCACACGGCACAAAGCACAGCGCCACCACGCCGTCACCTCCGTTTGATACCTACCTATTCGCCGCCTCGCCGATTGACCAAAATGCAATAATTTTAAAAGATTTGCGATGAATATTAATTGTTTGTTATACCTATTCAAGGATTTCTTATCAAATGAACTTTTTGTTGCAGTCGAGCGGTGTTAAGTAGGTACCTACTTACCTACGTTAAAAAACATACCTACGATACGAATGCGCGTATTTATCATTATCAGCTAACAATGAATTAGGCACCTAGGTAGTTTAAATTAGAAAATGGAAACTAGGTACCTACGTTTGTAAAAATAGGAGTACACACAACAATTACGTATAATAACGAATGGTAGGTACCTAGGTATTTACTGTAAAATCATAACTTACCTTGGCTCATCTTTAGGCAAATTAAAAAAACTTAGAGGCGGAGTCTTCCTCGCATCACTTTTGCAGCCATACACACCACAATAATTCGGCATTGCTAAATTTTTCACAAAAAATGAAAATTCGACCCGCACGACGAACGTTTCCGCGGCGAAGCGCACTCCCGACTGAATTGTTCGCTAAGAGACAGCCAGACGGATTGACCTTGAGCGCGTCTGGAGCGGGAGTGTCATCTCTATGTGATTTCTACTCTATGGTTAGGGTTTAACTTTCAAGGTTTTGCGTGCTGGGTGGACTATATGGTGTGTTGGGAGGTCCATAAAATTCTTAGCTGCTAGGTCCCTTTTAGACTTAAAGTCTCAATCAAAACATATCTTTCCTATTCCCTGGAATTTGAGTCCATTCTTTTACAGCACGTGAGACATGGTGCAGCTACAGATCTACAGTCAAATTGTTTACACTTTTCTTCTCTCATAATACAGGTACCTACTATATCCAGCGCTGGAAGGGAGGACCACGAGGACGGAACCAGACATGCGCGAGTGCCTGTAACATGCGGGATATTTCCAGCTAAGTGGCATCTTTCTTAAACTTATTATTGTGTTCCTTTATGTTTTGTTACATTTCAGCAATTTGTTAAATAATAGAAGTGTACAATCCTCTAATACGATTAAAAATACACAACGTAGACAGAAATCTAGACGATCACAATATATGTTCTTTGGCCATACATAATAGCTTCATTTATTAATTACTATAGGCTTAGGGAGATTTTAGTAACAGTGGTACCGTGATAGGATTAAAACGTCTTAAAGGGCAAATCATTTTGATTTGAACACGGATTTAATGAATTTGGGTTACGCATTTTTTTTTTTTAAGTATAAAATCAGGATAGAAACATATATAGTAGGGTTGTTAAGCGATTAAAATGTTTTATATCCATAATAAGTTCGTAGTAAGTTGTAATTAATAATCAATTAACCTATTTTGAGCGAGTTATAATACTATCTCAAATTAAATACCTTTCGAATGCCTCTGGTACATTGTATTGTAAAAGAAAAAAGATGTGCCGAGCAATTAAGGCCCGCAATGGTTAAAGTGGGTTCAGAACAATAGACCGTAAAACGGGAACAACCAATATTTTTTTTGTTTTAAGTAGGTAGGTATAGTAAATATCCGGAATAGTATGTTTGGTTGTTAGAAAAAAAAAGAGTGTAACTTCTCAAAATTATTCTTCCGTTTGGGTGACCTTACGCAACAATTGCCTAATATTAAGAGTTTTAAACCATTCTTGAGAACAAAATTAAATAGTGGTTAAGAAACTACTGAGCTGATTAAATTTATAGATTGTAATTGGTGGCGTCGCCCCGTTTCTTTTCTACGGTTGTCGTGAAGGGCGATTTGGGAACTTGAGGGTTGGGGCGATGGGCTGATATCCGTCGCTGTGGAGATACATGAAGTGGCTCTCGAGTGTTTGTCGGACGTGGCGTGGATTTCCTTTTTCCTCTGTAAGGGCTCTGCCTGCCTCGCAAGGGACATAGGCGTGATGTATGTATGTATGTATTGTAATGGTCTAGTATGGATGCCTGAATTTTGGCCATAAACAATTCCATTAACACAATAAGAAGAAGAAAATCTAGCCATAGTTAAAGATTAAAAGGATTTGCTTAAAGTAATTCCGTATCTTTATCAGTCGTTTATAGTAAGTAGCTTGTGGGTAAAAAAAAATAGGTTATGTCTATGTCACCCGGAACTTGAGAGTCGTAAAAGGAAGATTAAGAGTTTTGGCGAAGAAGCCATAAAGGGTGCACAATAGTTCTAGTAAACAAAGATACAATGATGAACACCTAACACGTGTTATCTCGCTCACCAAGGGTTCCGTGGCGTGCAAATCAGGCCTTTTTTTTATGTGATTTTTCACTAACATCATCGTGTATGGCTTTGATTTTAGATTTCGGCCCCCTCAGAAAACTGTATTTTATCATTATAAAGTTTAGATTTTTCATAAACCTGTGTTTTTAGCAATACTTTTAAGATTCATATTTCTAGATTCACAGACGTGATATAGGGTTTATAATTTTATTGAAGGGATTATTTTCCGAATGACTTTCGAATGTTGGTAAGACGTGGTGTGGATGACCGTTATACGGCCGTTTATGCTTTGCCTACCCCGCAATGGATTGAGGGCGTGATATATGTATGTATCACACTACGTGTTTTACAGCATAAACGGGCGTATCCTTTAGCGAGAACTTAGGAGTTAGGGTATATATTCCAACTGTACGGGAAGCCTAGGCCTAAGGTTCTGGTTTGAGGTACGGACAAATGTATGAACATTTATTAAGTAGGTAGGTACGTGAGGGTACGAATTTTTGGCTTCATGTTTTTTTCTATGAGGTGTATTTGTCCGGCAGTGGACATAGCTATTTGGAGAGAGGTTGTAAGGCTCTGACACCAGGGTTCGTTGTGTCGTTGGATGGACGACTCGGTGTGTCACACGAAAAGAAGAAGAAGTGAACATATTATGATGACTTTTGATGATTAGGGGCGTGCAATTCTTGTGAGAGAAAGAAGTGTCATTAATTAGTATCAAATGAGAAAGTTGGAGTTTTGAAACCATACAAGAATTGTCGAGACGTTTCAAATTAAATCTATTATCACATATAGAAAAGGCACGCTGTTAAAACTTGCTTTTTCTGTAGGCGCATTGTCAGCTCTCTGTTATTTTTTGCATTTATCCCAATTTTTATTGTTCTCGGTAGGTGACGAAACTGACGACGGTTTGTGGTGTAAATCGTTAACACATGTTCTAAGAGTCGTCAAAATACCATTTTTGTTTTTGTCAAACTAAAAAATTAGAATAGGTCCGAAGTGTATAAGAATGTTTTTTCAAAAATGTGTATAAGATGTCAGTTTTGCCATTAGTTATGTAAGTGGACCATAAAATATTGTCAGTCAATAGTTTCGTTTCGGTGTATATTTATGGCTTCTCATATGTCGTATCTACTTGTCTCATAACTATAAGCTTGACACATTCAAATAAATGATGAACTTGAGAAATCATGGGAATTGAGATAAGAGCTTAAAAATTTTTTACTTGGACTTTCAGCATATGACACTTAAGTAAACGACAAAAGGTTATTTATGTCATGATTTAGGATGAAGCTTATAAGCGAAGGTTAACTGAAACACTTGACAGTTTAAAAATAAATAAATGAAAACGAAATTCAATAACCTAGGGGTGAATATTTTATGTCTGCGTACAAACAATGCTTTTGTTTATTGAAGGAAGACAGGCTACAATGGTTTATTTGAAAAAATAAAACGCCTTTGGGCTGATGTGATGCGAAGATGATGTGGTGGAAAAGGGAGTCTAGAATACTTTCACTGAACGAAAAAACCTGTTGACAGAGTTTTAAATTCCTGTGAGGTTATTGATATAAGAAAGTAAGTAAGTACTATTTGAAGGCAAGGATGCTTGGAAAATGTTAGGGGCGCAGAATTTAAATAAGTCTTAAAAATATAAAAACATAGTTACTCAATAATGAGTTATATCTTCCTTAGAATTCCTAGTGTTCAATTCTTCACAGTTTCTAACATTTTTACAAATATTTAAACTGCTCAGACTCGTAGGGGCGACTGTAACGGATATTTAACCCGTACAGAATCAGAAAATGCATTACGTGTTATGGTGAAATCATGATTTTAAAAATACGTAGTTTGATACAAAGTCATAAGGACATTCTTTATAAAAAAAAGGGAACCATGTGCAAACACAGACGCCTCTTTGACACAAAACAGATGCGTTTGCATCGGTAGTTAAAATAATAGTCATAGGGTTTGGTATTGCTTAAAGGACTGAATGCGTTTTTTGGTATTTGGTACATTAGAAATGTAAGGATAGATATTTAGGAAGTTAGCCCCGAGTGGCCCAGCGAGATAGACGCGCGCGAAAACTATCTTGCATAAAGGTGAAAGTGTTTACTAATCCAAATTTTTCTTTTCTCAGAGTCTCGGCGAGCTTCTAGTCTTTCGTTAGGGTTTTTCCTTTCGCAGGGATACTGTTCGGCGGACGACTGGCGGCGGGGCTCCGGGCTTAGAAGTTGCTAGTTATCAGCTTAGTGTTGTGTCATATTTTATTGTTTCAATAGGTACGGAAAGCGGAGCGACCGACAACGGGCGTCGTGGTTAGAATGTTATAGGGGTGTACTATTTATTTATTCGTAGACTAGGGTTAGGCGAATGACTTGTGAAGTGCATATTAGAAGTGTGAATGATGTATGAAATGTTTTATTTTATGTTCCTCCAATCAAAGAAAACCACCCTCTGCAAAGCCCACGATCGCCTAAAGGGCCTCTCAAGCCACGTAGCCCTCACCCTACTCAGGAACTGCCTGTCTTTACCAAAACTAACCTATGCAATCAGAACATGCCCCACATGGTTGTTTCCTCAACAGGTGACAGAGCTTGACGATGTCCTGAAGAACACCCTCGAGGACATCCTAAACATCAACCTTGGCGAGCGGGAATGGCAGCAGGCCAGCCTACCCATCCGTCACGGTGGCCTTGGGGTGCGACGCGTACAGGACACGGGCCCGTCAGCGTTCCTAGCTTCCGCAAACGGAGTCTTGAAATTAGCCGCTCTTATCCTGTCTTCACAAGGCGGCTGTCTCGAGATTCCTTTCGCGAAGGAGGCGCTGGCGGCGTGGACTGCAGCCTGCCCTAATTTGTTCCCCCCAGCCAAACCACATATCCAACGAGCATGGGATGACCTTTGGGCAAAGTCGGTGATCAACGCCCTCACGGAGACTGCCACCGGAGCAGACTTGGCCCGGCTCAAAGCCGTCTCCTGCCGCGAAACTGGGGCATGGCTCCATGCACTGCCATCACCACATATCGGGACGCTACTAGATAATAATTCTGTGAGGACCGCCGTGGCCCTGCGCTTGGGCTGCAAAATCTGCGAACCACACATTTGCCGTTGCGGCGTGCAAGTGGACGCGACTAGCCGGCATGGTCTCAGCTGCAGGCTCAGCGCTGGCAGACACTCGAGGCACCACGCCATCAACGACTTGATCCGCCGCGCCTTATCTACGGCAAACGTCCCGTGCGTCCTCGAGCCTCCAGGCCTGTCACGCGCCGACGGTAAGAGACCAGATGGCCTCACTTTAATCCCATGGGCGAGAGGCCGCTGCCTCCTATGGGACGCCACTTGCGCTTGCACGTTCGCTGCCTCCCACCTGCCCAAAACCACACGCACGGCCGGCTCGGCAGCTGAGCACCTTGCCACTCTTAAGCTGGAGAAGTACTCTGATCTCCAGCTGAACTACGAGTTCGTCCCTTTCGCTGTCGAGACCACGGGCGTGTGGTGCACTGCAGCCAAGGCGTTCATACGCGACATACAAAAACGCCTAAGGGCCCGCGGCGGCTGTGACCCCCGTTCTGGATCGTACCTGGTCCAACAAATATCCCTCGCAATACAGCGGGGCAATGCAGTGAGCGCCATGGGCACCTTCGGACCACGGCACGGTACAGACAGGGCTCCACCTCTAGTTTATATTATCTGCTTTTATTGATAGTTTATTTTATTTAAGTTATCTATAACTTATTTCTATTTTATATTAAGCCTGTGTAATTAATAAACCTTTAAAGTTTAACCCTTTTATTAGAAAAATAAACTACATTCGTTATTACTCTTTCATGTTTGGTGCTTACACAATAAAAAAAGTACGGAACATTAAAGAGGTTTTCTTTTATAAATATTTTATATTATAATTTTAAAATCATTCGTCCGCGTTACACTTACAAACACTCATTACAAATTAATTGTCATAATCAGGACGAAGTAGCCGTTGGTTATGGAGCTATACAGAAACAAGCGAATAGGAACACATCTGGGTGACATAGTGATATATGATTACTGACCTATGCATGTGGCCTATGTAACTACACAGTCACGGCTAACGGACCTAGGACTTAGCGTTCCTGGACAAACTGAAAGTGCAGTGCAGTATGTTATTATAGGTATCACTTAAGTGCATACTTGAATTTTTATATGTTATTAAGAAGCCCAAACGTAGCCGCCGTCACAGGTGGAAATCTAAGGTTTGCAGACCATAGGTAAATTAAGCGTGAAAGGTGTGTGAAAATGAGTATGAATGAAAAGTTTGTGAAAGGTTTTGTGATCTAAGGTGATCGAAATGTTAGCGTGAAGGTTTGGGAGTTAGTAAGAGTAGGTAAGTTGGTTAGGGTTTAACTTTCAAGGTTTTGCGTGCTGGGTGGACTATATGGTGTGTTGGGAGGTCCATAAAATTCTTAGCTGCTAGGTCCCTTTTAGACTTAAAGTCTCAATCAAAACATATCTTTCCTATTCCCTGGAATTTGAGTCCATTCTTTTACAGCACGTGAGACATGGTGCAGCTACAGATCTACAGTCAAATTGTTTACACTTTTCTTCTCTCATAATACAGGTACCTACTATATCCAGCGCTGGAAGGGAGGACCACGAGGACGGAACCAGACATGCGCGAGTGCCTGTAACATGCGGGATATTTCCAGCTAAGTGGCATCTTTCTTAAACTTATTATTGTGTTCCTTTATGTTTTGTTACATTTCAGCAATTTGTTAAATAATAGAAGTGTACAATCCTCTAATACGATTAAAAATACACAACGTAGACAGAAATCTAGACGATCACAATATATGTTCTTTGGCCATACATAATAGCTTCATTTATTAATTACTATAGGCTTAGGGAGATTTTAGTTACAAACCTTTAGCACAGTATAATTAATAGTACTAGCGTAACGTTAGTGTGATAGTATGGCAATAGAAGAAAAGACGAAGTTTTGTGACCGTGTCGACACGCTTATCTAAATCATGAATGACGGTCACTGATAAAATAAGAATTAAGTAAAGAAATATTCAGAATGCAGACATCGGATTTTTATAAATTAAAATCTCAAATTATCTGATGGTGGTGACGTGTAAAACGGTCCAACCAAATTGTGTATTATGTTAGGCGGTTCCATTATTGAAGTAATTTTGTATTCATTTAAAGTTAGCTGGAGAAAGGGTTTACAAATTGGATTTGCATACATATTGAAGTATCCACTTATGCGGTGTCCTGGTTTCGCTTTGTATTTTCTACGTAAAAAATAAATACTGTTGAAAGCAAAATTTTCTTCAATATTAAAATATTGTTTAAGTAGATTAAAATAAATCAGCACTATGTTGACGCACCCATATTTAAATTCGCTTGTGTGTTTCAACAGAAAATACAAACAAACATTTTTTCAGGTATACCTAGTTATTATATTTCAAAGCTTTTGTGGATAATTATATTTTGATCGTGTAATTATTTTATAATATAAGCCTGGTTTTACAGGTCTTTGATGTGTGTTAATAAAAATAAATGTAAAACGTCTGTGCGAGTCGGACTCACGCACGAAGGGTTCCGTACCATTATACCTTTACCAAACGATTATCGATAAAAACGCGCAAAAAATACGTGTTTTGTATGGCAGCCCCCATATATTTTTTTCACTATTTGTTGTTATAGCAGCAACAGAAATACAACATCAGTAAAAATTTCAACTGTCTAATTTTCGCAATTCATGAGATATTATAGCCTCGATACAAAAAAAGTTTTTTGTATGGGAGCCCCCTTAAATATTTTCTTTATTCTAATTTTTAGTATTAGTTGTTATAGCGGCAACAGAAATACATCATCTGTGAAAATTTCAACTGTCTAGGTATAACGGTTCAGGGGATACAGCCTAGTAACTGTAGGACGGACGGCCGAACAGACAGACGGACAGCCGAGCCTCAGTAATAGGGTATCCTGTTGGAATATGACAAAAATCAATGTGTCTCACTTCAACTTATACTGAGACAGTATTTCTCTTTTACACAATATTCTAATACAACAGTTCATTGTTTTTAAAGCTATATACTTCATAAGCACTGGGCGCTCTCCCCGTCTTACGCACCGCGCTCTTCTGTAGGAAACACGCACCTATCCAGAAACCGATACAGTTAAATAAATAATATTTCATATAAACTATAAAGTGAGTTTCTCTAAGTTTCCCATTTAACCTAATAGGTTATGGGCCCAGAGTAAAACTAAGTGAACTCTGAAAATAAATATAGTGTAAATAAAAAAAAAGACTTTGACTTGTGTTTAAAAATACTTTAATAAGTGTTTTAAAAAATATATATATATACATATATATCTTGTAAAAGACTTTAATTTTCAAAATGGACAATTCAAAAGTGAAAAGAAACATTAAACCATTTGATGGGGACAAATATAGTGTGTGGAAACTTAGAATAAGAAACTTATTAAATGAACTTGACGTGTTAAAAATAATCGACGAAGAACCTCCTACGGAGCCCGACGTTAAATGGCTTCGAAAGGAACGCATCGCGAAGAATACCATCGTGGAATATCTTGCAGATTCTTTACTTGGACTTATCAGCGAAAATAATTCAGCACAAGAAATCTTCACGAAACTAGATTCAGTGTATGCAAGAAAAAGCATCGCAACGCAGCTTGCTTTGAGGAAAAGATTACTCAATTTGAAACTGGAAGGAGAAACACCACTAATTAAGCACTTTCAAAACATTGAAGAGCTTATCTGTCAGCTTATCGCCGCGGGTGCAAAACTTGAAGAAGCTGATAAGGTATGTCACCTTTTTATGACATTGCCTAAAACCTATGATGGCGTTGTCACAGCAATAGAGACTTTAGCTGAAGATGACCTAACATTGTCTTTCACAAAGACAAGATTACTTGATCACGAAGTAAAATTAATAAGTGAAAGGCGTGATACAAGTCTGAAAGTTTTGCAGGCTGAAAGACGACACAACTTTAAGCCTAGCAAAAACTTTAACATCGGCCAGAAACATCGACCCACTTATAACAGAAAGCTACGAGCGCTTAAGTGTCACATCTGTGGTCGAAAAGGACACCTGAAAAGAAATTGTTATTTTAAAAACAAAGAAATGATCAGAACAATTAAAACTATCAACATTTGTCAAGATGAAAATCCTAAAGTATCCGGATTTGCCTTTATGGCGGGAGATAACATAGAACGCGTAGAAGGCCAACAATCCATAATTTTTGTACTAGACTCTGGAGCCTCTGATCATCTGATTAACAGAGAGGATTTGGCACAAAACTTTGAAGAATTAGAAGTACCGATAAATATATCAGTGGCGAAGAATGGGACTTACATAACAGCTACAAGGAAAGGGAATCTCTCAATAACTACAAGCTTGGGCGTGAAGGGCATTCTACAGGACGTTTTTTTCTGCGCGGAGATACCTCACAACTTGCTTTCAGTGAAGAGAATGCAAAAAGCAGGGATGACTGTCATATTTGATGATGATGGGACAGTACAAATAATGCAGAAGGGTAAGATGCTGGTAACAAAGGGTGAGTCTTTGAACAGTAATTTAATTTATATTAAATTCCTGCTTAATAAATGCGCTTTAAATATTAACAGCAGCACATCAAATAGAGATGTTCACAATAATTACGAATTATGGCATCAAAGATTAGGTCACATAGGCAAATCGAAGTTTTTGCAAATAAAAAACAAGCAAATGTTTTCTGACATAGAACAACTATCTAATGTAAAGCCAAATGACAATCTTTGCGAAGCTTGTATAAATGGAAAACAAGCATGTTTGCCATTCAATAAATCAAAGACAAAATTTTTGAAACGACCTCTATTTAATGTGCATACTGACGTGTGTGGTCCTGTCACTCCCACAACTCTTGACGACAAAAACTACTTTGTGATTTTTGTTGATGAGTATACCCACTACTGTGCAACATACTTAATTGCCCATAAATCAGACGTTTTTGCTGCATTTCGAGATTATGTTGCTAAGTGTGAAGCCCATTTTAATCTGAGTGTAGTCAATTTGTATTGTGACAATGGTGGTGAATATATTTCGAATGAAATAAAGGAGTTTTGTGTGCAAAAAGGTATAACGTACCACTTGACAGTGCCGTATACACCGGCTTTAAACGGGTTAGCCGAGCGTATGATAAGAACGATAACAGAACGTAGTCGTGCAATGGTATCTGGTGCGAAATTAAATAAGACGTTCTGGGGTGAGGCTGTTTTGACTGCTACATATTTAATAAATGTCAGCCCAACCAAAGCACTGATAACAGATAACACACCTTTTGAACTGTGTCATAATAAGAAGCCGCAACTTAAATATCTAAAAGTATTCGGTTCAACTGTTTATTTTGTCATCAAAACAAGAAAAACTAAGTTTGATGACAAGTCCTTAAAGGGTATATTAGTTGGATATGAACCGAATGGTTATAAGGTGTGGGATGTGGTAGATGAAAAGTTTGTTAAGGTCAGAGATGTGATCGTGGATGAGATTAATTTCTTGTCAAGTAGGCCATCAAATTCCGATAGGCCTGATCCAGACGACACCTCAGACGGGCGCACCTCTTAGAAGAGGATGTGCAAATCTGATACGAAATCAGATGGTTGTAGCAGTGAACAAACTTGTGAAATACCTAGTTCAGGTTTATTAGAGCCACCGTCTAATATGTCTGAAACTGATAAATCTGTACGTGAAACAGATGTGCATACAAACTGCTCTTTATTTCAAAATACAATGACTTCAACTCAGACTGAGATGGCTTTACCTAAAGTAAGAAGAAGTGAGAGGATAAAAAACTTACCTAACATTTCTTATAACGAAAATGACGATGATATTTCTGCGAACTATTTATTATGTGCTACATCATTGGTATGCAAAATTCCAAAGTCTTTTAAAGAGATTGAATCCAGGGACGATTAGCTATTATGGGAAAAAGCTATCGAAGACGAAATTAAGTCTTTAACTGAAAATAAAACCTGGACACTGGTACCAAGACCTGAGAACAGAAATATCGTCGATTGTAAATGGGTATTTACTATTAAAAATGATGAGTTTGGAAAACCCGTAAAGTATAAAGCTCGTTTAGTAGCTCGTGGTTTCAGTCAGGAATATTTGATTGATTATAATGAAACTTTCGCACCAGTAGCGAGAATTGCAAGTTTTAGATTTATATTAGCTTTTGCGAATCAATATAATTTGCATGTGCACCATATGGACGTAAAGACAGCGTTCTTGAACGGAATTCTGAAAGAGGAAATTTATATGAAAATTCCTGAAGGTATTGCAAATGAAAATAATTTAGTCTGCAAATTGAACAAATCGTTATATGGATTAAAACAATCGGCGCGCTGTTGGTTTGAAATATTTGAAAAGGCTTTACTTAAAAAGGGATTTCGATACTCGTCAGCTGATAGATGCATTTATTTTCTAGATAAAGGTGATATTTTAAGGAACATTTATGTCATTCTTTATGTGGATGATCTTGTCATTGCAACCGCAGATTTGAAAACCATGAATAACTTTAAAAGCTACCTTATGAATGAGTTTAAAATGGTTGACTTAAAAGAAATTAAATGCTTCCTTGGAATAAAAGTTGAAAGGAGTGTCAACAAAATTACATTGGATCAGACTTCATACATAAAGACCGTATTAGAAAAGTTCAATATGACTGACTGTAAATCTGTTAGCACACCTTTAGAAAGCAAAGTAGACTATGACGCATTGAATTCAAGTGAAGAAACAAAGGCTAATTGTAAGAATCTTATCGGGTGCTTAATGTATATTATGCTATGCACTCGACCCGATTTAAGCTTTTCTGTGAATATCCTAAGTAGATTTGGTAACAAGGACAATCATTCACTTTGGTCACACCTAAAAAGGGTTTTACGTTACTTGAAAGGGTCAATTGATTTGAAGTTGACTTACATCCGGAGCAATTATAACGATATGCTAAGTTGTTATGTGGATTCAGACTGGGGTAGCGATGAAATTCATCGAAAGAGTACTACAGGCTTTTTGTTTAAATTGTTTGAACAATGCACAATATGCTGGCAAACAAAGAGGCAAGTTACAGTGGCAGCTTCATCAACTGAGGCAGAGTACATGGCATTATTTGAAGCTGTTAGAGAAGCTTTGTGGCTAAAATCGTTGATAACCAGTTTAAACATTGAAATGATCAATGCTATTCCTATGTATGAGGATAATAATGGATGTATAAGTATTGCAAATAATCCTACAAGCCACAAAAGATCGAAACATATCGATATAAAGTATCATTTTTCTAGAGAACAAGTTGAGAAAAATGTTATAAAAATGTTTTATATTCCCACAGGTAACCAGTTGGCTGATATTTTGACAAAATCCTTACCAGCGGTACGATTCACTACACTGAGGGACGATCTTGGTGTTATTATGTAAAATGAAAAGGGTTTATCATATGAAGCCGTGTAAATAGATAGTGTGAATATTTAGTGCGAATATTCTATATTTTTAAGATTATTTTCAATTGAATTTTATAAGTTTTTCTAGATTGGTCTGATTAGGTTTTCCTGGGTTTTCCCTAATCCTGCGCAACAAATGTTGGACCATAATAAGATAATCATTGTTCCCAGAAAAAGGAAGGTGCGTGATTATTATTGTAAATAATTCCGATATTTTAAAAAGAAATTAATTTTTGAGGGGGCGTGTTGGAATATGACAAAAATCAATGTGTCTCACTTCAACTTATACTGAGACAGTATTTCTCTTTTACACAATATTCTAATACAACAGTTTATTGTTTTTAAAGCTATATACTTCATAAGCACTGGGCGCTCTCCCCGTCTTACGCACCGCGCTCTTCTGTAGGAAACACGCACCTATCCAGAAACCGATACAGTTAAATAAATAATATTTCATATAAACTATAAAGTGAGTTTCTCTAAGTTTCCCATTTAACCTAATATATCCGTTATTACCCTTTGAGTACGGAACCTTAAAATGATTAGGATACTCGGGCTCTTCTTCGGGTTCATAAAGTTACTGATTTGTTGTAGCCAGATGTGAAGGACAAATATTGAAATTTTCATTACATCCCTCTGCTACAAGGGTTCGTCGGGTCGGGTGACCACTTTGGGCACCACACCTATACAATAAAAGATAAGATATTGTAGCCTCCGCAAATTGTACAAAGTTGTTTTTAATATAAATCCGCTACAGTAATTGAATAAAATTGTCATAAAACTTATTTTTACGCTATGCCTACCGTAAGGGATATAGGTGTAATATAATCTATGTGCGGTCATGTATCCATCGTATGATGAGTTATATTCAAAATTAAGTAAATATGTTTAAAAAATATGGTGTTCGTTTGTTTACGTTTGAAAGCGAATAGAGTAAGTAAATAGGTTTGTGCAGCATCAAGACAAACCGAATCTCTGTTAAATGGTGCCAAGATGATTGAACAATATTGTTATGTGGTGTGAATATAAATAAATGTATGTATGCGTTACGAATAATGTTTTTTTCAGGTGCGTCTACTAAGTATTCCACAACAGTATTTAATTAATTGCGGTGTCGAGGACACAGTGTTGGTACCGACGACGACGACGCGCGGTTTACCGCGTGTGACTGACTTCACTCCATTAAAACTTTTTAATTATTTTGGTGTTCGTAATTTGCAAAAACAAAACCAATTTGTTACTTTTACGTACTAAGGAGTTTTATTCATTCTTCTTTTAGTTTAATTTTCTCTTATATGTTTTTGTTAGTGGATTGACCGGAACAACTTATGATTTGATCCTGACTGTAGAGTACCTATATAGGTAGGTGAGAAGCCAAAACTGCGGATTAAAAGTCCTTTTTACAAGAAAAAAAGCGTTTTATTTCGTTAATCTTTATGGACTTAATAATGGGATTTTCCAGAAAGAAGACACTTGTGATGGGGATCCCCGCTCTTCTACAAACACCATTCAGTACGATTTACATTTACTTCTAGTTTACTTCTCTTAAATATAGGTGATCTTTGAACTAGTTAGATAAGAAAAATATATATTCTACATTATAGCAAATATCATGGAAAAGAAAAGTGATATTCACTGGTATGCATATAAAGTATATAAAAAGCGAAAGAAACTACCTGCATCGTGTTCCAGATAGTTCCCGCAAAAACACCTCGATTGATTTTATCATTTCTGTTTGAGGCTTCCAAGGAACGGTAACGATATAGAGATTTGCGTCACGTAGGGTCGAGATAACGACGCGTGGAACGGATCGACACGACCACCCTCCATCTCCAAATGTCGTCAAATAATAAGCCGGGCCATTATCGTTTCACACGTTACCCTTTCGAAGTCCGTGAGGATTGTAGGGAAAATGTTACACCAAAGTGTAATAGCGAAGCAAACTTTTGTCTTTCATTCGTTATACTGGCTAGCTTCCAAACATTAATTTCTGTGAAAACAGGACCTAATTCGGACCATATTACAACAAACTGGAAATTAGTTCAAAATGGCGACCATAGGAAACTGTTCCACATACACAGAAAGTCATCAAAATAGTGAAATCAAAGTGTGATAGCGAAGCGAAATTTTGTCTTCAATCCATTATACTAGCTAACATTTCCGTGAAAACAGGACCTGATCCGGACAGTGCTACAACAAACTGAAAATTAGGTCAAGATGGCGACCATAGGAAAACCGTTTAAGGTTAGGTCCACAAAATGGTCAACAAAATCTACCGTTCTATACAAATATGAGCGAGTATTATTTTAGATATCTAAGTATATTATATTTCAGAAAATTGCTGTGTTTTACATGCCATTTTTACTCCGGTAGTCTTACATGGGGTACACTGAACAGGCTGCATAAAAATAGTGTTACATGACGTTCTCAAACTATCCTCCTTTAAGCCTAGTAGACGTGAGCGGCGTGAGGATAGTGCTAAATGGTTTCCGATAGCTATCTGCTGCGATTGGAAGTTGAGAACAAAGCGCGATGGCCGCCTCTTCCATGTTTATGTGAAACACTTTCAGTGGGCTTTTGTTCTTGAACCTCGAACATTGAAATTCATGACGATTTTATATTTCTTAACAATGTAGTTTGCAAAGATTTGTCTAATTAAAGACGATTCATTTCCTAGAATATTTTTCTGCACTGAGGTTCTTTCTGCACCAAAGCAGTACCAAAAATGACACAATTTAACGTCTTATCACAAACTACAGAAGAATTACTGTACTGCGTGTAATAAAGCCTCAAATTTTATAATGCAATTTCACACTCCAGACCATATCACAAGCAAGTAAATCAGAATCATTTTTATCACCTCATAAATAAAAATTCAATTTTTCTTCATTTAATTTTTTGCAAGACGAAGAACTTTGTGAATAATCTTGAGTTATGAACGAATTTTAAGTATTATAATAATGTCTGGGGTAAAGTGATGTAGGTACTGAGTAAATAAGAATTTATTGATAAAACTTGGATATCTAGATAAATATAAAGTTATTTACCTGTATTATTTATGATGACGGATCGAAAACTTCTACTAAATAAAAATATGAATTATTAAACACGTGTGATGCCGGCCTTGCCGTGTGATGCCGGCCTAGAATAGCACCACCCCATTTCTTACTCATGGGTGTCGTAAGAGGCGACTAAGGGACTCGAGGGTGTGTATTGCAATTTTAGGCGATGGGCTGACAACCTGTCACTATAGTGATACACAGCTATCTGATTGACCCTCAAACTTTTGTCAGACGTGGTGTTAATATCCGTTTCACGGCCGTTAACGCTCTGCCTACCCCGTAAGGGATATAGGCGTGATTTATGTATGTGTATGTATGTATGTATGTAGACACAGTAATTTAAAAACTGTTATATAAAGCTTCTACCGGCGGACTTGTATTTTAATGTAATATATATTTTTATTATTGCTTGTTGCCCTATTGCTTGTTGCGGTATGTATATAGTAATATGTACTGCATTCTATTGGTTATTTTGTGCTCATAATAAGGAGTGGTAAATAAATTACATTGGTGTGCTCGTTTTCTAGTGATTGATTTCATTACAACTAATAAAATATTTTTGACCTTAAATCGGTGATAGCGCGTAATAGCCTGCTCCACGCGGTTTTACTACCAATACTGCACGGGTATCTTTCCGTTAGAAAATCCTTAGGTAGGTACATTTACTCCATCATCCCTCTCCGACATAAATACGCGCTTTTGAATTAACATTTGACAAAAGTGTCAAACTGGCCATTTGACAGGCCTTTACAGATTTGCCGAGCTGTGCTGGCCGAGGGTGGGAGTTTTGAACTGTCAACACCAATTTCTAATCCCTTTGATAAGGGTTTACTTGGCTTTGGACGTGTAGCTTTAATACATCAGAATAAAAATATACCTGTAGGTATATCTGCACACCAAAAGTGAGATATTTTTAGCTTTCGATATGTTTATGTTACACTGGCTTTGATTTAAGTTCAAGACATACGTCATATTTCAATTCAAATGTACTTATATAATTCCATGTTTTAACACTTTCTATTTATGTTTAATTGATTTTGACGTATAAAATATATTTGCATCGAAGTGTTTTTATTTATTTTAAAATTTCGGCCCCCCCTGCGTTTTCACCCGCTGCTTACCGTTTTCCCGCGGGAAAATGACCTTTTCCCAGCATGATATCTACTCAAGAAAACCACATCAAAATCCGTCGGGAACTTTTAAAGATCTAAGCATACATGGACACGGGAAGCGACTTCATATTATACTGTGGATTATTCCTTTCTTAAGAGCTTGCCGATCATAGATGAATTTTGTAGTTAATGCTAATAAAGAGTCAATTAGGGATTAAATATCGGAGTAACAATTACTTATTTACCTTTTTTGTCTTGCCAGAATAGTTTCTTTGTGTCCTACTTGAACCATTTTCGTGTCGTTCCTACCTGCCACGTAAATTCTTCACGCACGTAGGTACTCAGTGCCTTCCCATCTAAGTAGATACTACGTAATGCTTTTTTTATTATTACGACGGAGTAATTTTACGTAGTCATATAAAGGTCATATACATCAAGAAGCGAAGTCGTAAAAATGCGAAATCCCTGATGCGACGTAAGGAACCCTTTATAGCTCATGTTTTATGAGACGACACTCAATTTTTAAAGCTAACATATCGCGTATCATGGTTATAACAGTAATGTTTTTTTTATGAACTTCTAAAAAATACATTTTATCTGAGGTATGATATATTGGAGGCGTTGTAAATAGTGTTTGCTTAACAGTGAATGTAAGTATATAAGTAGATTACGTGTTAGTAGAAGAATATCATGCCCGGCCTATAAAAAAAAATCTTTTTTTTTTTCAAACAAATATGTAAAAGCCAAGGTCCAGTACAAGGCAACTTTATCTATAAATCTATACACATATCCCGCCTTATCCCTTGCGGCGTAGGCAGAGCGTTAACGGCCATAAAATACTATCGCTATCGCCACGTTAGACAAATACTTATTTGAGTTTTAGAAAAGACGTGTATGATCATAGTAACAGGTTGTCATCCGGTCGCCTAGAATTGTTATACTGGGTGTGAGGGACAGCCCTCCAAATACTGATAGAGTGCATATGTACAGACCAAAAACCTGAACAACTTTCCCCTGGAAGCATATTATGTCAGGAAACGACAAAAGAAACGACCTCCCATACCAAATCACAATCAGCTGACTGCATTTACTATGAGAAAATGACTTTATTTTACGTCTACTAAAAAAAATATTGGGAAATTGTGCAGTTTCTTGGTATTAATGCACCCTATCAGTATTCCGAGGGCTGTCCCTTACACTCTGTATACATTACAATGACGGAAGTAAGTTATGGCAATAAACACCAAAAGTGGCAGTTTTTAGGCAATTTTCGCCATAACATTAATTGCAGCGAATATTTCATTGAGTTTGCAGGTTCTAATTTAACTTAAGGATTATACTAAAACTTGGGCAACGGACATTCTCATAGATTGTTTGTATAAAGAGAAAGCTTATTTTTTGTGAAGTGGCGGCACTGTCGAGGTCGTTCACGGCTACACTCGCCTTAAGAAGTTGCATAGCCAACGCCCACCCTAAACTACTCTTGCGATGAGAGGGTAATTACCCACAAAGGTACCCCTGCGGGTAATGGCCTTAACAACTACTAATAAACCCATTTTGTGGCCTAAAACTTCTTAGTACTTAGGGCAAAGGCATGAAGCTGGGAAAAGTGCGGTGAACATTCAAAACCAGAAATCGAATAAAAAATCTGTACTAATATTATAAATCTCCGTGTGATGCCGGCTTAGAATAACATCACCCCATTTCTTACCCATGGGTGTCGTAAGAGGCGACTAAGGGACTAGAGGGTGTGTATTGCAATTTTAGGCGACGGGCTGACAACCTGTCACTATAGTGATACACAGTTATCTTATTGACCCTCAAACTTTTGTCAGACGTGGTGTTAATATCCGTTGAACGGCCGTTAACGCTCAGCCTACCCCGTAAGGGATATAGGCGTGATTTATGTATGTATGTATGTATGTATATTATAAATCTGAGCGTTTGTGTGTGTGTGTGTGTGTGTATGTATGTATGTTTGATACCTCTTCACGCTCAAACGGCTTGACCGATTTGGAACACAGGTAGAGTATAACCTAGAATAACACATAGGCCACCTATTACTACAGGAAAATAACTATTACCACGGGAAAATGAGTGGCAACGGGTGAAACCGCTGGGTGGAAATCAATTGTACAATAAAACAACTACGGTGGTTAGGTAGACGTGAAATAAAGTGAGACAGATGGGGAAATTAAACCATTAAGAAGCAGTCCGATGCATGAAGGAGATATAATTTAAATAAAGTCTTATCAAGTTACATAAATTTGAGTGCAAATAAAGCCTATTACATTTATCAACTTACAGATTCTGTTCACAAGGATCATCTTTTCTAATCGAGTCCAGTCGTTGAACTCTAATATTCCTAGCGTAATTCAATGGTAGGTACTTTTTACAATTTTGTCTAGAACCTCACATTATTTAACTGTCCATTTTAATCTCAGAGTTGGTATGAAGAAAAACAAAATTTTTATAATAGTTGTTTTAACAGCATATCTCTGACATCACAGTTCAAATGTTAATAAGATATTCGTTCAGCCCGACTGTTCGTCAAACCCCTGGTAAAAGACATGTAAGTGTAACTTTAATCCTTTATACACTATCTGAAACTCATTTTAAGTATTAGACCGGGTCTATCGCAATAGTATTTATGTAGAAAGGTCGCGGGTTGACCACAATACATGAAACTGTACCTGTAGCGTCGGGACACAGGTAAATTACTAATATTTACCTAAATACTATCGCGATAGACCCGGTCTAATACTTAAAATGAGTGAAAGTGATCGCGATGGTGTGTATTGCAATTTTAGGCGATGGGCTGACAACCTGTCGCTATGGCGATACAGAATTTTCCAAATGACCCTCAAATGTTTGTCAGCGACGTGGCGTAAATGTGCCTTTTTTTGCGGCCGTTTACGCTCTGCCTACCCCGCAAGGGATAAAGGCGTGATATATGTATGTATGAATGTATGTATTATTTAAAAACATTGCAGTTTTGCAAGTTTACCGTGGATATAACGTATTAACAATCTTAAAACTCGTTCACAAGATTTCCAACCACTTTATGATTTCGATCGTAAAATCAGAATCATATCTATTTCGCTTTGAAGTATGATAGCTGAAAGGACATCCAACGTTTGGAAGAATTTTATCCTTGTCAAAAATATAGAACAAATTCTTATCATAAATATGAATAACATGGGATTGCTACCAAAATAAGAACTTACAATAACGTTAAAAATAATGTGATAGATGGATAAATTTATCTACACTCGTCTCATAATGTTCGGATTACAAACTCGTTAACTGAGACCTGCTTTATGCATTCTGCCTATAGAAATTACAGTTTCTTCTCAAACGCTGAAGCATTATGCCTCTTTAGACATAATGCTTACCTTCTCTTTAGTTAAAAAGAAAAGAAGTGTTTTTTGCCAATACTCAAATTTGATACCATCTTCCGCCGCACCTGTCAGAATGTTGTTGTATGGTTGTTGTTCAGTTGTTTTGTTGTTGTGGTGCATCTGTATTGTGACTGCCTGCGACGCAAAGATACCGGGTTCGAGCACTCACAAAATTGATATATTACTTGATAAATTTGTGCCCAGTCTGGTTAGGACATTGCTGGCTGAACCACCTAATTGTCCGCAAGCAAGATGGTTCCGTGCTTCGGAGGGCACATTAAGACTCCTACTTCGACGGAAGGAACGAAATTCAAATGAAATTCGGAAGTCATGTCAAAGAGTATATTATAGAGGTGTCACCATTTCATATAATGTTAGTCTAACTGGTACTGATACAATACTTGACGACCAATGGTAGTGCGACTGCCTGCGGCGCAAAGGTTCCGGGTTCGATTCTCGGTGGACTACTCACAAAGTTGGTATTATAACTTGGAAGGAATATTAACCTACATTATATTATAAGGACCATATTTTGAAATAAGTTGAACCATTCGCCAAGACTTAGCTGAACGCATAGCATATTAATTATGAACTCTATAAACTGTACTGTCTGTTTGTTTGTTATTCTTCCACTTTCACAGTACATGAAAAGAATTCATCTAAAAATAAGGGCTTAATCAGTTCACAAAACACTTATCTTCATAACATTTCAAATCATACTTACAACTTTTTAGTTTAACGTTATGACAGAAGAAGCAAAGTCATTAAACTAAATAAAGCCAACTTATTAGTTCAGGTTTAAAAATGCAAGTGGCCAGTATCATGTTACGCACTTTGCGCGAATATATTTTTGTTTCGTTTTTGTCCATCCTGGTTTTGTACATGTTTTTGCGAACTTCGACATTAAGAAACTTTTTTTGGATATTTCTTTGTCATTTTCGTCATTGCGTGCACCTTAAGCGCAACTAATACTGTTAAATTTCAATTTCAATTTTAAACGTTCATTGCATAAATCAGTATAGTATACTGTATTGCATAGATGTAAGTTCAAAATATAAATAGCAAAAACCAATTAGCGACGGCAATTATACTTATATTCGAGTATGATATTATGATATGATAATATATAGCGGTCGCATTCTCGCACCGTTCATTAATTTTTGAACAATATTTGTTGACCATCAGACATACACAGAGCCGCATGCCTTAAAATTTTCAAACCTTCGAACACCTTTAACAATCTTTTTCCTTTAATCACCGACACCAGTTGAATTGCTTCATAGTTAAAAATTATCATACATTTTGGTGATATCTATTAAAGTAACTAAGAAAATTTAAAAATCGAACGTGCTTCTAATTGTTTTTTTGACTAAGGTTTTTAATCCATTCCTATCTGGATAATCCTGTAATTTTTGGTCTTGAAATTGGTATTTTTAGAAAAGGGATTTATAGCCCTATACAATATTTGGTATATTTCGGTGTTACCAACGAACCAGGGTGACCACAACCTTTAATATAATGATACCCTCGACCTTCCCGAAATGATAAGTACCTACCTGGAAATTAATTTTAACAAAAATTTGTATTGGCATTTTGTTCGGTGACACTCTAGGACTCTCCAGCTAGGTATAAGTCTAGAACCTTTCAACCCAGTGTTACCCTAGCATGAACATCTTGACCCAATGCCACTCTAGAACCTTTCTACCCCATAACACTAAAAACCTTCCGAATCAATAGATCCTACTCTTGAACTGAAATCTGACAAAAATCTTTTACTACATAAATAATACTTTTGTATACTAGGTACGCAAGTTGCAAAAGATATGGGCGTGATATGTGTATGTATGTATGTATGTACGTAAGTACATGTACATAATTATTATACTTGCGTTCTTATAATTTGTCCTAAAACTGTGGTTGGTGGTGACCGTATGCGCAGTATTGCGCAGCGTTCCATATATACAATTAAAAATTTCCGCCGAAGTTAAGAAACTGCTTTTGTGCCGCCGTGCCGCCGTCTAGTGTTGCATATAAATCAAACCTTACTACTTCATACTAATCTGCACTAACAACCACGTCATCCATTATTTGATCGTAAAAATATTTTTAATACCTACTCTAATCGGTTCATATTTTGCGTTTCGTTCGATGTATCAATCAACGTAGTATTGACATTGGCAAAATTATCCATAGCGGATAGAATGCCGTTGTTGTAGATAAGTAGTTGATATATTTTACGGCAAAATTCTAGCTACAATAATTTTTTACGGTCAAAATATCGAACAAATGTACAGTGTGTCGCGTCTGCATCATATTCCGTTTATCTATGATCAATTCCACGTCAGTTTTGACAGCAGAGGAAACACATCAAAACAAAAACCTTTTATTCCCAAGGAAAGCAGCCAGAAACAGTAAGTGTTTTGCTGAATTTCTTAATAACTAAGATGTTTTGTCAAAAAATAGCCGCCCGGGCGGGTTCAACGTGAAATTGCCATTAATAATCATACTAAGATCAATACAGTTCGATTAGCACTGGTGGAGGAAATCTCTTACGCCACGCTTCATCACTGAAAAATAGAGGTAACTTCAAATTTTAATTTTTCCGTAATTAAATATAAAATGAGATTTTGCGCTGCCCTGGCTTATTCCTCATATCTTGAAGATTAAAAAACAAAATTTTGTTGACAGTGATGTGCCTTAGATTATGTATCAAAAGCATTCTCGTAGCTCGTTTTCACCTCACTTCATGGAAGTAGGCCCGTTAAGCCGTCGGTCCCGGTTGCTGTCTATGATTGATAACATAGATGGTGGTCGTTACTTAATCATGTCAGAGGCCTGTTACTGGTAATAGGCGGTTCTCGACTTGCTCTCGACACCAGGGTTCATCGGATCGTTGGTCGGCTCGTTGATCCACTAGTTTTTTTTTGCCAAGTCGCTGTTCAGTTGTTGTTTAGATGTTGTTCAGTTATTCAGTTGTTCAGTTACGTTCAGTTGTTGTTCAGTTGTTTTGCTAAGTTGTTGTTCAGCCGGTGTTCAGTTGTTGTTCCGTTGGTTTGGTAAGTACAACTAGGTTGTTCAGTTGTTGAATCGACATCTGGGCCCGGATTCTTTCATTTTTTTACCGTTGCAATGCCAGCAGCACTCCACTGTTATTATAATCAGTCAGGCGTCAAGAGTTTTTCAACCGCCTACTACTAGTAGTAAAGTTCGGTAACTAACTGAATTACCGAAGTATTGGCCAAAATTTCAATTTTTATCGATCTGAATGTTCGTCACACAGAACTTCGGTAGTTCAGGCAGTTACACAACCTTACTACTAGTAGTAGGCGGTTGAAAAACTCTGACGCCAGGGTTTATTGGGTCGTTAGATGACTTAGTGTCCCACACGAAAAAAAGAAGAGGTAGAAATTGGAACAGTATCGATAAAAAACCTAATAAACTCAATCATAATCCGAGAGTCAGATGATATTTCCTATTTTGTCGAGAATGTGAATTAATTTTCCACATAACGTTGGCCTAGTTGCCCCAGTCAAGCGTTGGTGACAGACCGACAGACGGCTGGAAGCAAATTTGCCTTGCAAAGTAATATTAAACTTCACCATTCAGAACTTTGTTTTTCTTTCGTTCCCTCTTAAAATATTACGATCTTGGTACAGGTTCACTCTCCATTTACCTACTTAGCTGACTTATGTTCTAGAAAATTCAATCTTTACCTAACGTGGTAAAAGGATTAAGCTTGAGCTGCATCACAGAATAATGAAAACTGCATTTTAAAATGATCATCCCTGATTCCTTTTAGCGGTTAGTAGAGGATCATCGGTCTATTTACAAGATAAATATTTGCCATATTTCAATGAGATTGCACTGAAACATTTGCGGCCCCGTACTTTCAAAAGTTTGAAGTCTCAAGCCGGTACATTCCATTTTCTTAAATTAAATCGCCTCCAAGCCAGAACAGAATTGGAAAATACATTGTTAACGAAAACACACACTGCAGGCGACAATCCTGTAACAAGTTTTTTATTTAACTTCCGTCCCGTTACTAAATAATAAAGTGGAGTTCGCTAGAGAATGAAACTAGAACAGTATTAGGTACTGTCAGCAGCACATGAACCTACCCTCCAAATGGATCAATCTTTACTGGTTTTTCTTATAAATTGTATGAAAAACCCGTTAAAGTTGATCCCTTAAAGGCGGGTAGGTTGATGAGCTGCTGATAGTACCTACAGTATATAGCGTAGGATTAAAATGTCTCCCAGAGCGCATTGCAGAAATGCAGGTTATTCTTTTTATGCAGATCTAAAGCTTGGTTAAGCTCCTTCCAGAGGGGAAAAATGCGAATTTACATAATGTTCAGTTAGTCTGCCTATCTCTATAAACATACCTAGGTATTCTAGGTACTTTCTCTAGTTAATTGTTTTCTTGCGACCTTTACCACTCACATTACCGATAATATTCGTAAGGTTTACGACGATCAATGCCCAAAGCTTTTAGGTAAGCAAAGCACATTTGCATATTGTCGATAATTCGTTTGATTTTGAGACGATCAACATGACAGTCAGGCAAATTCTAACTGCCACTTAACGATCATAAAGGTAGGCTACCTAAACACTCTATAAGGCGCCTCACACACTGGGAACGCGCCCCGACGCGTAGCGCGGAGCGGCAGATCCCGCCACTGCGCGTTGACGCTTTGTCGGTGTGTAGCACTAGGCGGTTTTTCGATACGTACTGATGTACTTGCATACAACTTTAAAATCTGCGATCCCGCGCTACGCGACGGAGTGCGGTGCAGTGGGAAAGCCGCCTTAGGAAAGTTGAAATCGCTGCACAGTTTCAAATGGTCACACTTGGCCACGGTCCACAAAATAGTAGTAGGTACCCAACCAAGCAATGGAACATTTTATAGAAAATGAATACATTGGAATAATACGAAACACACCTTCGACATAGTGGATTGTTTGTATATGACATAGATTTTCCGCGTAAGTTGTCATATGCAAAAATAATATCTGAAATTCGAAGACTAAATCTAATTTGATTTCAACGTATCATGCGGTTGTATAACACAAAATGTTAATAAGCGCTCAAAATATTATTTTAAAGCCATTTTCGTAATAGGAGAATTTAATGATGCAATCAATAAACACTTGTTGGGACAGGGGTGAAAGTATTTAAAACACAAGGATGAGGAACGCTTACCGCTGGTTCGATGGCGTGGTCTCGTGCTCGGGCGAGGTGACGGGGGCCCCCTTTGTATGTAATTTCACTCCAAATCCGCTGATTTTCCTTTTGTTGGATGGATCACGGCACGGATGACTCGCGCGCGCAAAACAATAAGTTATACGTATTTGCTGGTTCGCTAGAAGCCGATCGTCGGAACGTACGTGTTGACCGAATGGCGTTGAAGGGCGAACAGGACGGGCAAGCCGAACTGTCAATTTGACATTAGTGGGTTCTTCAAAATACCCACATTACAAGGCGTTCCTCAGGATTAGGTTAGGGACAGAGGGTAGTGACATAATAAAGCTTATACTACACTATCAACTATTATTTAAGGTTCATATACACTATCTATGCCTAACATACCGCCCCCCAAAGAGCTTCTTAGCTCTTGAGTAACAAGAAATATCCTTAAATAGAAATTGCTAAAAATAATACCTAATTGAGGTTCCTGAATCTAACCAAAATTAACCTAAGTGAAGTCAGCAAGTAAAACTATAAGCTAATTTTGGTAAGGTAAGGGACTAAGTTTAGTAACAGACCTGAGACAGGTACCGTTAGCGATTTTCAGCTCAACGACGCGGACAATGTTGTCGGCGCCAGGGTGCAACTTGATTACTCTTCCCTTTTTCCATTGGAGAGGGGGAAGATTGTCCTCTTTTATGAGAACCAAATCTCCAATGCTCAGATTAGCAGAAGTTTGACGCCACTTGACACGTTGTTGCAAATTGTTTAAGTACTCAAGGTGCCACCTGCGCCAAAACTGCTGAGAGATTTTCCGCACTAACTGCCAACGAGACAACCGAGAGGAAGGTATATGGTCAAAATCATAATCGGGGACAGCTACCAACGGTTGGCCCACTAAAAAGTGTCCAGGAGTGAGCGCTTCAATGTCATCAGTACTCTCTGATAGCGGGCACAAAGGCCGTGAATTGAGAACAGCTTCAACATGAGTAAAAATCGTAGTTAGCTCCTCAAAGGTAAGAACTTGCTCACCGATGGCCCCTTTAAGAAGCTTCTTTGCAGACTTAACTGAGGCTTCCCATATTCCACCCATGTGAGGAGCATAGGGGGGGTTCATATGCCAGCGCACTTGGGCATCAGCGAAATTTTCATATAACTCGCGACTATTTTGTGCGAGAAAGGCCTCAACCTCGCTTAGCTGGCGTTTGGCGCCTTGAAAGTTTTTTCCTTGGTCCGAGAAAACATCAGTGACTTTACCTCTGCGATGGACAAATCGCTGAAAACTTGCCATGAAAGAATCAGTGCTGAGGTCAGAGGTTACCTCTAAATGAACTGCCTTGCGTTACGTATCGTGGATACCTTAATGTTAAATGGTCCCGCAAAATCAATACCCACTTTGATAAAAGGGCGCGCTTGCTGTACCCTGGTGGTGGGTAAATCACCCATGAAAGGCTCCAAAGTTTTTGCTTTGAGCAGATGACAACGTTGACAACGGCGGATTCGGTTTTTCACCGCGCAACGTACAGACAAGATCCAAAATATTTGCCTCAGGATATTGATCAGCGTGGAGGGACCGACGTGTAAATTTGTCTGATGATAATAATCCACAATCAAATCAGTGAGATGATGCGATTTAGGAAGCAGCAGAGAGGATGCTTTGAAGAGAAAGGTAAGTTAGAGTGTCTCAACCTTCCGCCAACTCGCAAAAGGCCTTCAGAGTCCAAGTAGGGACTCAAACTAGAGATCGAACCTTTGAGGGGTCGATTTTTAGAAATAGCTTTGATCGTATCAGCAGAAACCTCCAACTGCGTTATACGAACCGCTCGCTTGAGAGAGCTGTCTAACTCCTGTACGCTCAAAGGTCCAATGAGCCTATTATCACGATGACGTGCGTTATGACAAAATCTAAGCGCCCACGCTGGAATACGTTGAAGACGCGAAAAGGAGCTGAAACGGTTAATAATCGCATCGGTTTCGTCAATATCATGATCCGATGATGAGCTGTTAACGTGTTGACACGTCAGTGACTGTAAAGGTTTAAGTCCGGGAAGATTTGCATCGATCTCGACTGGGTCTTCAGACGGCCATGAGGCCGGATCGTTTCTCAACCACGTAGGTGACCACCACAAGGGATGGTTTACAAGATCAGACGGTTGCAAGCCTCTGCTGGCACAATCGGCGGGGTTGAGCGATGATGGAACATGGCGCCATTTTACTGAGGGATTGAGACCTGTGATCTGAGAGACACGATTGCCTTCGAATGTCTGAAGTTTGTGAGGAGGCGTACGAAGCCACGCAAGAACAATCTTGGAGTCGCACCAAGGGATGGTGTCATCGATATTTACGTTTGATTTTAAAACGTTGGTAACGTGAGCTAGTAAATTTGACAGGAGGAGAGCACCACAAAGCTCTAGACGTGGGATGGTCCATTTTTGTTTGATGGGTGCTACCTTTGATTTTGCCAGAAGCAAATGAATCTGCGCTTCGCCTGACAAATCCACCACTCGCAGATAGACGACTGCCGCGTATCCAGTTTCCGATGCGTCGCAAAAACCGAGAAGATCGCATCGCTGCGCTGACGCACACAAAATAAAACGGGGCACCCGTGACTGACCTAAAAGACCAAAACCCTCGACAAAGGTTTTCCAAACATTTTGGAAATCCTCCGGAAGCAGGTCATCCCATCCGAGTTCATATGCCCACAAGCGTTGCATGACAACCTTGGCATAGAATGTGACTGGGGCCAGAAAGCCACAGGGGTCGTAAATCCGAGCGATGTTCGATAAAATCTCTCGTTTGGTGTTGCATTTACCGAAGTAAGAAACGCGATAAACGAAACTGTCGACTTTGGAATTCCATCCAATTCCTAAGATTTTGAAAATATTATCACCTGAATCCTCAAACCGTAATGGAGTTTCAAGATGATCCCTTGGAAGATCCTGCAATAACTCATCTGAGTTGCTAGCCCATTTGCGAAGCTGAAAGCCGCCTTGTGATAAAATATCTCCCACCTCCTGCTGTAAAGCTTTGGCTGATGCGAGATCACTACTTCCTGTGATGATATCATCAACGAAGATATCTTCAGACAAGATACGAGCAGCCTCAGGATGAGTCTCTTTGTTGAGCGACGCAAGCTCACGTATGACGCGCATAGCAAGAAAAGCAGAGCTGGTTACCCCATAGATCACGGTCGTAAGCTCGAATTGTTGAAGTGGAAGCTCAGGGGATTCGCGCCAAAATATTGTCTGGTACTTGCAATCCTCTTCGTGCAGCCGCACTTGGCGATACATTTGTTTGATGTCACATGTGAAGACAATTGCATGCGTCCTGAAACGAAGAATGACATCCACAACATTTTGCTGAAGCTTGGGACCGGAGAGCAAAATCTGATTTAGGGATATACCGGAATTACTGGGTTCTGATGCGTTTAGAACTGAGCGGAGCTTGGTGCTGCTACTTTGCTCTTTGAGTACACCATGATGTGAAAAATAACATCTGTCTACAGATGGAACACAGTCGATAGGTCGCATATGACCCGCCTCTAAATAATCCTTCCAAAAAGCGATGTAGAGCTCACGAAGAACTGGATCCTTTTGAAGTCTGCGCTCTAAACTATGAAATCGCTTTAAGGCTTTGGTATGAGTTTCACCCAAAGGCTTGTGTTCAGTTTTGAATGGCAAGCGAACTATGAAACGACCTGTGTTATCTCGAGAATGAGTTTCCACAAAATGTTTTTCACATTGTACATCCTCTGGATCTTGCACAAGAGTAACTGGAACCTGCTCCACCTCCCAAAACCTAGTAACGATAGAGTCAATGTCCATTGTGCAAGATAGAGTGGATAAACCGGAGAGAGTTGGTAATGTAGAGTCCATGAAAATTCGACCCATGATCACCCATCCAAATATAGTGCCAAAAGCCGTAGGAAGGCCTTCCCCTAATGGAAGCTTCCTACCATCAACAATTTGATCATAGAGATCAACACCGATCAACATGTCAATAGGCCTTCGCTTGCTGAACTCACTATCAGCAAGCGAAATATCCTTACAACTGTCGACCACCCTAGATGAGACTTGAACACTCGGTAAGTCTAGTCGTTGAAGGGCGAACAGGACGGGCAAGCCGAACTGTCAATTTGACATTAGTGGGTTCTTCAAAATACCCACATTACAAGGCGTTCCTCAGGATTAGGTTAGGGACAGAGGGTAGTGACATAATAAAGCTTATACTACACTATCAACTATTATTTAAGGTTCATATACACTATCTATGCCTAACAACACTATTGCACTTCTTTCGTGTATGTTTATGTATTCGTGGCCTGTGTATACACCGCACTAAACATATGCCCACGTCACATAATTCTATTTTAATGTTATTTGTTTCTTTTTTTATATATGTGCAATAAAGAATTTTATTATTATTATTTTATTATGTCAGACCACGTGGCTGAAAAAAAAACTGGTAGGTATCTAGGGAATAGTATTTATTCCGTGTTTTTAAATTTATCCAAGTTATGCCTGCAATGGTACCCATATTATTCCTGTTATCTAGCATTAGCTTTGTAATTTGTAACTAAAACAATTAAAAACGCTAAACTCGAAAACATAACGAAGAGTAACAATATTTGTGTTAGAGTCTTTAAAGAATATCGTAGTAAGCTCAACAGTACTAGACAGTACATACCTACCAGGTATAAGAGACGTGGTACCAAAAACTTTGAGGTGTGATCAGAACCACGCAACAACTTTTACAATAGGGCATAATTATGTTGGGAAACAAAATTGTTTTCATGAGTTCTTATAGATATTTAGTCAGCTTATTGGCTATTTTGTATGGGAGAGAGATTATTTTCCAACGTAATACTTTTAAGGGAAGTTCAGTTCTATTGAATCCTGCCAGCTAAGTTTTCGGTACAGTACAGCCCCCGTATGGCCATGTGGTATTTTGACTAGGGGTAAGCTTAAACCAGCAGTGTTCTTTGCGTACACCCATTTCAGATCATATTGTTATTTTGAACTTTATTTGCTGATTTGTGTAATATGTGATGCGAAATAAACATATTTGTATTTGTACCCCTACCTAGCCTCAGTACTATCATCATCACCATTTTGTCTGAAAAACTTGTTAGTAGTATCGGTAGGTATGTTAGTTCCTAAAAGGCATCAAGGTTAGTCAGTTCTGTTTTGATTATGCCGCATCAGTGTGTGTGGATGTTTGCAGTTATTTTGCTTAAGGCTCCTACTTCGGGGGAAGGAACGAAATTCAAATGAAATTCGGAAGTCATGTCAAAGAGTATATTATAGAGGTGTCACCATTTCATATACCTAATGTTAGTCTAACTGGTACTGATACAATACTTGACGACCAATGGTAGTGCGACTGCCTGCGGCGCAATGGTTCCGGATTCGATTTTCGGTGGACTACTCACAAAGTTGATATTATAACTTGGAAGGAATATTAATCTACATTATATCATAAGGACCATATTTTGGAATAAGCTGAACCATTCGCCAAGACTTAGCTGAACGCATAGTATCCATATTAATTATGAACTGTATAAACTGTACTGTATTTTTGTTTGTTATTCTTCCACTTTCAGTACATGAAAAGAATTGGTCTAAAAATAAGGGCTTAATCAGTTCACAAAACACTTATCTTCATAACATCTCAAATCATATTTACAACTTTTTAGTTTTACGTTATTTCAGAAGAAGCAAAGTCATTAAACTAAATAAAGCCAACTTATTAGTTCAGGTATAAAAATGCAAGTGGTCAGTATCATGTTACGCACTTTGCGCGAACATATTTTTGTTTCGTTTTTGTCCATCCTGGTATTGTACATTTTTTGCGAACTTCGACATTAAGACACTTTTTTTGGATATTTCTTTGTCATTTTCGTCATTTTTTTTTTTTTTTTTTTTTATTAATGATGGGTTTGCTCTTGACTCTAGTCTAGGTCATAGGACAGAGACAGAGTCTAAGATGGAGCGAGCTCACCCAGAAGAAGCCTGTTCACTCTTACTTTGAAGACATTAGGGTTGTATGCGTTTGGAAACACAGACGCAGGAAGTGAGTTCCACTCTTTAGCAGTGCGCATTATAAATGATGACTGGAAGCGCTTAGTCCGAATTGGCGGAATGGCAACCAGGTACGGATGGTATCCGGCGGTGCGTCTGGATGTCCGATGGTAGAAGGATTGCGTGCACCTTAAGCGCAACTAATACTGTTAAATTTCAATTTCAATTTTAAACGTTTATTGCATAAATCAGTATGTATAGATGTAAGTTCAAAATATAAATAGCAAAAACCAATTAGCGACGGCCATTATATATTCGAGTATGATATTATAATATGATAATATATAAAATAGCGGTCGCATTCTCGCACCGTTCATTAGTTTTTGAACAATATTTGTTGACCATCAGACATACACAGAGCCGCATGCCTTAAAAATTTCATACCTTCGAACACCTTTTACAATCTTTTTCCTTTAATCACCGACACCAGTTGAATTGCTTCATAGTTAAAAATTATCATACATTTTGGTGGTATCTATTAAAGTAACTAAGAAAAATTTAAATCGAAGGTGCATCTAATTGTTTGTTTGACTAAGGTTTTTAATCCATTCCTATCTGGATAATCCTGTAATTTTTGGTCTTGAAATTGGTATTTTTAGAAAAGGGATTTATAGCCCTATACAATGTTTGGTATATTTCGGTGTTACCAACGAATCAGGGTGACCACAACCTTTAATATAATGATACCCTCGACCTTCCCGAAATGATAAGTACCTACCTGGAAATTAATTTTAACATTAGTATTGACATTTTGTTCGGTGACACTCTAGGACTTTCCAGCTAGGTATAAGTCTAGAACCTTTCAACCCAGTGTTACCCTAGCATGAACATCTTGACCCAGTGCCACTCTAGAACCTTTCTACCCCATAACACTAATAACCTTGCGAATCAATTGATCCCACTATTGAACTGAAATCTGACAAAAATCTTTTACTACATAAATAATACTTTTGTATACTAGGTACGCAAGTTTCAAGAGATATGGGCGTGATATGTGTATGTATGTATGTACGTAAGTACATGTACATAATTATTTTTCTCAAACATGCTAGGAAATGTGTTCATTTCTTTCAAAAAAAGAAACCGCGATGTTTCACATTGTTTGTCACGTCTCAGATCACGCCAGCAAAGTTGTTTGGAAATCCTTTGCTGGTGTCCATTAAGATAAATTCGTAATACGCTAAACCCACATAATTTGATTTCAAAATTATCTCGATGACTCTCATAGAAACGGAACGTAATTTTGTATGAAACAGGTAACTAAAGACGAGGCTGTATGATGTGAAGACCCTTGCCTGTCCAGAATTAAAAAAGAAAAGAATGAACTAAACATTTAGTATGGCTGAATATTACGTAATACTGTGCCTTACAGGCGAATTTATTTTAAAAAATTACAATTGGTGGGAAAATTGTAAATTTTTATTTGTTTCGTTGTGTTGTGGTCGCTAGCTAACTTTTATAAGAAGTACAATCTTTCATTTCCTAGCCTTTTTTTGGGAAAAGCACTATGTAAGCCTCGGGGAAAATTACTTTGCTTGACTTGTATAATTGAAGTCCTCGCCTGCGGCTCAGACTTCAAACTATACTCGTCCAGCAAAGTCTTATTTTCCATACCTCGACAACAATGTACTAATACTTGCTTTCTTATAATTTGTCCTAAAACTGTGGTTGGTGGTGACCGTAGCAGCGCTCCATATATACATTTAAAAATTTCCGCCGCGGTTAAAAAACTGCTTTTGTGCCGCCGTGTCGCCGTCTAGTGTTGCATAATTATAAATCGAACCTTACTACTTCATACTAATCTGCACTAACAACCACGTCATCCTATTATTTGATCGTAAAAATATTTTTAATACCTACTCTAATCGGTTCATATTTTGCGTTTCGTTCGATGTACCAATCAACGTAGTATTGACATTGGCAAAATTATCCATAGCGGATAGAATGCCGTTGTTGTAGATAGTTGATATATTTTACGGCAAAATTCTAGCTACAATAATTTTTCACGGTCAAAATATCGAACAAATGTACAGTTTGTCGCGTCTGCCTCATATTCCGTTTATCTATGATCAATTCCACGTCAGTTTTGACAGCAGAGGAAACACATCAAAACAAAAACCTTTTACTCCCAAGGAAAGCAGCCGGAAACAGTAAGTGTTTTGCTGAATTTCTTAATAACTAAGATGTTTTGTCAAAAAATAGCCGCCCGGGCGGGTTCAACGTGAAATTGCCATTAATAATCATACTAAGATCAATACAGTTCGATTAGCACTGGTGGAGGAAATCTCTTACGCCACGCTTCATCACTGAAAAATAGAGGTAACTTCAAATTTTAATTTCTCCGTAATTAAATATAAAATGAGATTTTGCGCTGCCCTGGCTTATTCCTCATATCTTGAAGATTAAAAAACAAAATTTTGTTAACAGTGATGTTCCTTAGAATATGTATAAAATGCATTCTCGTAGCTCGTTTTCACCTCACTTCACGGAATGACGCCCGTTAATGAGCATTTTTGGTCATTGGGAGCCTTGCATACACAACACAACCTACCTAAATTTAAATTGGTTTTATTACAAGGCACTTAGAGACCAATCTAACTTCCAGCTCGGTATAGAAAAGTATTAATAATTTGCTTCGAAAGGAGCATCAAAAGGTTGAAAATTTGTTGGTAGCAATCGAGGTTTCGGTAAGGCAGTTGGTAGAACAGTGGCACGGTACTCCACGTTCATGGATTCAAGTCCCAGCCGCAGCCGATTTTTTTTCGGTTTCTTATTTTTAAGTTATACGGGGTGTAAGGGACGGTGTACCGAAAACTTTGCAGGCATGATCAGACCATGAAACTGAACAACTTTTTCTATGGAAGCTATGTTGGTAAACGAGAAAAAATTTTCGACCTCCCATACAAAATTCCCGATCAGCTGACTGACTTTCTATGGAAAATCGAAAAAAAAAAATCGTTTCCCAACATAGGCTCCATAGTAAAAGTTGTTCAGTTTCATGGTCTGATCATGCCTGCAAAGTTTTCGGTACACCGTCCCTTACATCCTGTATAATTGTTTGTTGATATCTGAACGATTTAGGATAGCTCGAGGTGCTGCAGACAGTACCGAGATACCAAACAGACATCTTAGTTATCTAAATATAATGACACATACATACATAATAATTAATATACCTACTCGTACTTGCTGTGATAGTGATAAGACATGACCGCATTCGGGTTAATGTCAAGTCTAACTAGTTTATATCTTGAGTTAACGGACTTAACAAGACTAAAGAGTAACAGTGCTAAAGTATTACATCACATTTTAATAATGATTAGTAAGTAATTAGAATTTACTTCGGTATTTGTTAAATCTAATATTTGATGACATAAGCTTTAAATTCCGAGTTTAAAAATGTCTTAAAAGCATTTCAAATGTCATGGTATCAAACGATTACTTGTCGAGTATTATACGTTGATTTATACTTATGTTAAGCCTAATATTATGAATGAGGGCATTATTAAAGTATTACGTAGGTATTTAATTTAGGTGAAACTCATTTTATGGCCTCTATTTAGCCGGAATTTGTTATTGTTTCAACTGTTTAAAAGCTTAATTATTAAATTCACAGGGATAACTGCGGTGAAAATCGTGGATAAAGCTTTGAAAGTATACTTCAACAATGGAAAAACAACAGTATTTGAAGATTGTTGGTTGAGAGACCATTGCAGGTATGCTTATTTAGTACCTATACAAACACAGTAGAATTCCATCTTGTACACTGTATAATAAGATAGACCGGCGCAGAAAATTTAAACAACGTTTTCTATAACAGAGCAGCTGCTATCTGAACCATTATCGAAAAAATATGCTATTTGTATTATTAAATTATCATTACGTCGCGATAGATGAAAAAGTTTCCAAAATAGTTGAATAAAACTCGTTCAGATTCATGGATTGTAAAGGGTTTTAGCACATACCGCGTTTTTTCTATGGCGTACTTTGCTAAGCTAGTTTCACTTGTTTAGAATAATCACTTCGAAAATTAGGTCAATGTTTTTTCATTTTCATGTCCCGGGTGATGCCGGCTTAGAATAGCATCACCCCATTTCTTCTCCGAGGTTGTCGTAAGAAGCGACTTGAGGGTTTCAAGTGTACTACAATTTCAGGCGACAGGCTGACTACCTATCACTATAGTAATACACGATTCTTCTGAAACAACCAAATTTTTCTCAGACGTGGCGACAGCAACCGTTTTTTATAGGCCGATAAGCGTTAAACTTTGCCTTCCCCGCAAGAGGTAAAGGCGTGATAAATGTTTGTATGTATTTTCAGGTGCTCTGACTGTTACAACGCCAGCACTAACCAGAGAGCTCAGCATATTCTAGACATCCCCGATGTCGATATTTACGAAATACAGCACGATAAACATCGACTTATCGTCACTTGTAAGTAAGAGTATAAGGATACTTCAGAATTATATTGAAAATGTTTAGTTAGATTATTCGTTAAATGAGACTACCAAATTAAACAAACTGGATTTACCTTGGCTGCGTAAATAAATGATAACAAATACATAGGTACCTAATTTGTAAACGTTTAACTATTATTTTCTTTGACAGATCAGTGCTTCTTCTTCAAATTTAAGAGCCAAGCTCTTGTCGGTGGACTAACGTCCAATTTTTCCCTCTTCTCTGTTAGTTATGTGACCAAATATGAGAGTAATGCATAATATAGGTAAATCAACGAAAACACCGCCCGTTTTAGTTCAGCCGCGTTATATTGGCTTGAGCAGGGGGTTTTTATTTCACTATTGTGCATAAACTTTTATTTTTTCATTAGTATTTGTTTTACTTATTTATTTTCTTTTAATTGTATTTAACAGCTTTAAATAACCACCACTACTGTTAAATATAAGTACCTAAATTTACAGACTATACAACAGTTACGTGCTTAAAGGTACTTTAATTTCCATTTACTTAGCAACACAGCTTTTCTTAAAGGCCCTGATTCACCTGAAAAATTTGTTCCCTACATTCGCGCTGTGCCAGAGAGAAACACTCATTTAGCGCTCAAATTTTCGCGAGATTTTACGGATTTTCCGACAAGGAAACTACAGAAAAACCCTAAGAATTTTTAATTTATACTAGAGAAGTTATGTACCTATCTAAACTATAGCATAATTGTTTTTGCAATAACTTTAAATCTGTAGACATAATATTGAAAAATGTTTCAAATAGAGGTTAGTTTTTTTTCTATCAATTAAGTTTGTCAAATTGTGTAACTGATAGGCACAGAGTAACTTATATATTGTAGCTGATAGGTACATGTTATCTGTTAGATTCTCGACAGTAATATTATTATTTAATTCAATAGCTGTAATTGTGTTTAAATTAAATTTAAAAAAAGTTGCCACCCCATTCCAAACAACTTATTACAATATAATAGTAAATAGCTCGTCGACTCGGTGTCCCACACGAAAATTTAATGCGATGATTTTTGTTTCATGTTCCAGGGGAAGACAAACACCGTTCGGAATTTTCTTCGGATTTCCTGGTGCAGTTCGACTATGAGACATGGAATGGCAGCCGTCGCCCTAAACCCGCGTTATGGACCGGAAATCAAGTGGTGGATAAAGTGGCAAGAGTTGACGTAAAGAAGTTTCTGAAAACGGATGCTGCTACTCGGGAGGTTTTCAAATCATTGCTGGACTACGGCGTGGCATTTATTACAGGGGTAAGATAATTGACAATAATAATGGCTTCGATTTAGTGAAGAAACTTCCTTAGCTATTCTTGCCATAAACGTTCCGCGTAATATACGAAATCGCTTTAATCTAAGAATGAGTGACATGATTAGATAAGTGAAATACAACTGTATCTTTTCGGTCATTGATACTCTGCCTTCCCCGCAAAGGGTAGAGGCGTGATGTGTGTTTATATACCTATATGTATTAAGTAAAATTCTCCTTTCTCCTCCTTTCTCAGCGAAAGCACCCCAAAGGAAATACACTAAGCATCCAAACCAAAAGCTTTTCGCCGGAATGAACACAAAAGTGATCCTCCAGCTAATGCAATTGAGTTTGTTTTTTACTTCAAACACGTTTCTAAATCAAAAACCCTTATTCACGTTGTTCTAAAAGTGTTTTTCGACCCACAAACTATGCAATTATCATTTACTTGCCAATTTCGCTTAAAACATTCAATAAAAAATATCAAGATTTCACGCAAAATGGGACCCTACATGATATAGGTCGACTTCTTAAGTATATAAGTTAGAACTTAGTACATGAAACTTGGAAAATTTAGATAACAATAAAATCATATGGTGCCGTGCCATCATGCTGGTCTGATGATGAAGCTCGAAGGTGACTGATGGTACCCTGAGATACATGCATACATACATACACATATCACGCCTATAATCCCTTGCGGGGTGGGCAGAGCGTAAACAGCCGCAAAAAACGGCCATTTACACCCATAGTTTACACCACGTCTGGCAAATGTGTGTATCGCTATAGTGACAGGTTGTCAGCCCATCGCCTAAAATTGCAATACACACCCTCGAGTCCCTTAGTCGCCTCTTACGACTCCCACGGGGAAGATATGGGGTGATGCTATTCTAAGCCGGCATCACACGGCAATCTAAGCCGGCATCACACGGCAATCTAAGCCGACATCACACGGCAAGATCATCACCCTGAGATACCTTCTTGTAATCATATTGAGTTTGGGCTCATTAGTTGTTATTTGATTTATGACATTATTTTCATTATGGTGGTTCGAGAGCCCAGTGACGCCCCCAAACAGGTAAAAAATCTCTGGAAACCAAATAATCAGTTCGGGGCAATAAATACCTACAAAGATTAATTAGAAACAATAAGACCTTATAAAAACTAAGAGCCTTAGTTATGTCGCTATTGTAATTTTGCTAAAAGTGGCCACTTTTAGTAATAACCTTTGTAGGTATTTATTGCCGCAAATTGATACTTTGGTCTCAGGATGACTAGCTTGTCCAGCCAGGTATTTTTTCTTGTTTGGGGGCGCCACTGGGCTCTTGAACCAGCTTAAAAAGATAAACCATATTACCGTATTTGATATAAATGTTCGTTTAGCATTAGAATAAACTGGTCTACAACTACCTTACCTAGCAATTTAGTAGAAAATATATTAAGCTTGGAGCTGGATCAAGAGAGTTGTTGATTACGCTACGGCCTTTGATTTGATTGGAGGAGTTGACACGTCTTTGAATAATTGCCTTCTGGAACCTTCAAACAGATCACCAAATTACCTACTGCTATAAACTTTGAAGGGTGAATATAAAATAAACCGTGGAACCGAAATCTTTACTCAGAGAGTGGTATTGCTTACGTTTTAGCCGCGTGATTACAAATTGGATTACAAAGTTATGACAAGTCCTTCGAAATAATGCTTTAGAACAGTACCTAATGTAGCCATGTATGGAAACAATCTGTACTGATTATTCTTTGTAACTGGATGCTCCTAGAACATGGTGATCCCTCAAAAGTCCTCCGTTTTTAAGTAGCCTTATCTATGTCTCATAATATTACGAATTTAATATATTTTTATGTGATATTTGACTTCGACGTGTGATGCCGACATAGAATGGCACTACCCAAATTCTACACGTGGATGTCGTAAATAGTGACTAAGGACAAAAAACTTCCAGGGATTGGGCAGCAGCGATCCCTGTGAATGTAACATCTTGCACTGCGCTCCCCAATCCGCCTGCCAAGCGTGGTGAGTATAGCAATATCCTCCAATAGGGGAAGGCTTATGTCCAGCAGTGAACTGTTGTGGCTGTCAATGTTACTGTTATTTGACTCAAAGGTCTCATTGACGATCAAACGATCGATAGGTATATAAAGACTGATTTTTAAGAAGGTATTTTTAAAAATTAAAATAGCTTTTAAGTTAAACTTTTCAGCTGCAAGCTACATTGCAAGACACCGAGTTGGTCTGCACAGCCCTTGGTGGGGTTCAACAAACTCTTTTCGGGGGGATGTGGGAGTTCACTACTAAAGCTGACCACGCGGATACCGCATACACCGCCCTGCCCTTAGCCCCTCATCACGACAACACGTACTTCACTGAAGCGGCTGGGTAAGTCAAACAACGACTTGACAGATTCGGACGAATCTAATTGGATCAATCATGTGCAGAGACCGGATTATATGCATTTGCATATTTGCATATGCAATAACATTTAGCCCATTTAGTCGCAAGTAGCATACTTTCTATAACACCTTGTTAAGATGCATATAAGTAATTGACATATTTTTCGAGTGCAGCGCATCTTATTTTTGTTCTCCCTCTTCTCTATTAGGCATGAGTACTCGTACTGTCTCATTGATGGCAAGTGCACTCATCAACTGTGTTTTTGTGGAAAACTCACTATCGTTGATCATTCTTATACAGCGGAAACATTGTTAAGTTTGGGAGTAAAGTGTTTGTTATTTTTGTTTAAAACTTGAAATATGATCTTGCATATTTTGGCAGTATTCGTGCGTATAATCCGGTCCCTAATCATGTGTAAATACAAGCTATCATCATCAGATCAGCAGAACACAGCGGAGAACAGCTTTGAAAACCGTATTGCAAAAAGTATTTCATGCACCAAACCTATCCGTCTGTTGGAAACTCGACTTTTGTACTTGATAACTAGGAAATCTAAGTGTGTTTTCTAAGGAGCAGATACAAAGGGCAGAAGAGCAGATATAAAGCATGCTACATAGCGTTTTGGCAAAACTGGTGCCCAATAGTCCGGTACGGCTGGCTTAATTTAAAGCATTATTTACAAAAATTCAAATGTCGTTTATTTTTTGTTCAATTGCATTACACGCTTGCGTAAATGTTGGATTCAATGTACCGTCGTCGGTTGAAGCACATAATAAGGTACCAGTAGTACTCCAAAAGAACTGAATTATTCTTATCACCAGTTAATACATAAGTACTAAAAATTTAAATTTATTCTCTTACAAGAAATCATTTTCTACTAATATATAATCATATACATCATTTCATGAAAAAAATATTGCTGGGGAAAAAATATTTCAGTTCGTTTGGAACCTTATGTGCTTCAACCGATCGCACGTACAGTAGCTTGTTTATCAAACATTTTTTTAAGTCTATAATTAAATTAATATTATAAAATATGCAGCATTGTCTATGTGAAAGTTTACACTTGAATTACAGAGTGTAAAAACCCAATTTGAGTAGCAAAGTATTCATTGCAAACGAAGGTATGTTAGCCAATTGTCCAGAAACAGAATAAGCCAAAAATGAACAACATTAATATTTTTGAATCATAAAAAGCACGCCATCCTAGGCTAATATTTTTACTTATGCCATAACAGTAGGTACTTATATCACTGTAAAGTAGCTCTGCCTCCGCCTTAACTGCCTCTCAACCGCTCTCAACAACCTTTGTTGTTTTAATTGTATTTACTTCCAAAATTAAATTTAAGCACCGTTTATGTAAAACCTAATTATCATTTTAATAGGTCGCATTATAATTTAATGAATATGCGCAATTAATTACTCTCAGTTTCGGATAATAACCGTTAAAGCAGGCCATTTTCTTGTAATGTTTAATACGACTTCACGAGTTTAGTAGGTACTAGCTGTAACAGAAAAGAGGTCAATATCATTTTCTAATACAGGAAGGAGTGTGGAAAGGGCCAATGATCTTGTTAAGGATAATCACCTTTTCATATTCAACCGATACTCAAGTTACACAAACATTTTCATTCTTCTTTATTAATTCGCCATGATGGACAATAATTTAGAGGGACAAACTAATAAATTAGTTGAAGTAACTAAAGATTTTTGCTACGAAAAGAACATTTTAACTTCAAGTAGACGACGACTAATTGTAATGAAAATGTTTTTTTGTCGTCGTTCCTTAAAAATCAAAATATTGAACCGATTTAAATACGAGGCAGTTGTATGGTATTTTAATCAAGTACAAAGTAATGTTTTAAATAATTATGTGCCTGTAAAGCACAGAACATTTTGTGTAATTTTGAACTTTTGCGTAAATGTTCGATTCAATGTGCAGTAGCTCAATTATTTAAAAAAATAAGTGTCTATATAATTATAGACACAATAATATTATTATTATTAAATATACAGCATTGTCTATGTGACAGTTTACACGAGGTGTACTGAGTGTAATAACCCAGTTTGAGTACCTACTTACGCCATCCTAGGCTAATATTTTTACTTGTGTCGTAACATTAAGTACTTCAATCATTGTAAAGTAGCTCTGCCTCCGCCTTAACTGCCTCTCAACCGCTCTAACCAACCTTCATTGTTTTTTTATTATATTTACTTCCAAAATTAAATTTAAGAACCGTTTATGTAATACCTAATTATCATTTTAATAGGTCGCATTATAATTTAATGAATATGCGCAATTAATTACTCTCAGTTTCGGATAATAACCGTTAAAGCTGGCCATTTTCTTGTAATGTTTAATACAACTTCACGAGTTTAGTAGGAACTAGATGTAACAGAAAAGAGGTCAATATCATTTTTAATACAGGAAGGAGCGTGGAAAGGGCCAATGATCTTGTTAAGGATAATCACCTTTTCATATTCAACTGATACTCAAGTTACACAAACATTTTCATTCTTCTTTATTAATTCGCCATGATGGACAATAATTTAGAGGGACAAACAAATAAATTAGTTGAAGTAAGTAACTAAGGTTTTTGCTACGTAAAGAACATTTTAATTTCAAAATTAAATTAAAATGTTCTTTTGTCGTCGTTCCGTAAAAATCTAAATATTGAACCAGTCCGATTTGAATATGAGACAGTTGCATGGTCTTTTAATCAAAGGTAAAGTAATGTGATAGCAACCAATGATATATATTTAAATTTACCATTAACCGGCGCAGATGGCGGGAAAAAGAAGAGTGTCGTAACATTAAGTACTTCAATCATTGTAAAGTAGCTCTGCCTCCGCCTTAACTGCCTCTCAACCGCTCTAACCAACCTTCATTGTTTTTTTATTATATTTACTTCCAAAATTAAATTTAAGAACCGTTTATGTAATACCTAATTATCATTTTAATAGGTCGCATTATAATTTAATGAATATGCGCAATTAATTACTCTCAGTTTCGGATAATAACCGTTAAAGCTGGCCATTTTCTTGTAATGTTTAATACAACTTCACGAGTTTAGTAGGAACTAGATGTAACAGAAAAGAGGTCAATATCATTTTTAATACAGGAAGGAGCGTGGAAAGGGCCAATGATCTTGTTAAGGATAATCACCTTTTCATATTCAACTGATACTCAAGTTACACAAACATTTTCATTCTTCTTTATTAATTCGCCATGATGGACAATAATTTAGAGGGACAAACAAATAAATTAGTTGAAGTAAGTAACTAAGGTTTTTGCTACGTAAAGAACATTTTAATTTCAAAATTAAATTAAAATGTTCTTTTGTCGTCGTTCCGTAAAAATCTAAATATTGAACCAGTCCGATTTGAATATGAGACAGTTGCATGGTCTTTTAATCAAAGGTAAAGTAATGTGATAGCAACCAATGATATATATTTAAATTTACCATTAACCGGCGCAGATGGCGGGAAAAAGAAGAGGCCTATACTCAGCAGTGGGTAGATGTGGGCTGATATGATGATGATGATGATGATTACCATTAATTATGTATTTACGAATCTTCTCAGTCTTCAAATTCTCCACTGCCTGGAGCACACCAACGGCACTGGTGGCGACACAACTTTAACCGACGGTTTCTATGGAGCCAATCGGCTGAGAGAAGAACATCCTGAAGATTTCAAATTTCTTTCAACCTTCGATCTGGAGGCGGAGTACATTGAACCCGGACATCATCACAAATATGCCGCTCCGGTTATCAAACTTGATGATGATGGAAATGTTGTTCAAGTTAGGTATGATGATTCGCATATATAACTAATGTATGTGTGCTCTTTTAGAGTAGTAGAGGCCATCATAGCTAAATAACCTGTGCAATAAATACAAACATTCATTTCATCTCTTTTCTCTGACATTTTATGTCTCGTATAGATAACTCGGCAGAAATTTAAGATAATTTGTTCTTATATGACAAAATAGTAGTTAATATGATAAGGGCCTGAAGTAAAAAAAGTATTGTGAGGGCGCTAATTTGAATCACGAGCAGAACGAGAGATTCTACAGTTAAATCCTAAGCATAGCAAAATCAATGTACGTCGCCCGAGTATAAATTGCTTCAGGTCCGAGTGATAGTCTGTGTGGAAGGAGAATAGGCGTGAAATTGAGGGCGCCTCTGTGCCTCAGTAGGTATGAGAAATGTCATAGCAACCTATGAAAATTTTTTGCCGATGCCTATTCTCACTCCACTTAATATGGGAATAGAAGGGTAGAAAAAAATTGCGTGAGTTGTCGAAAGTCATTAGTACAAATATGTAGTTCCGCGGCAGAACATTTTGCGCGTGAGTTTTAATTCCAACGCCTCTAAATATTTAATAATATTTTCAGGTTCAACGTGTACGATCGTTCAGCAGTGGCTTTCCGCAGTAGTGCAGAGTGCAGATCCTACTACCGCTCGCTCCGAAACCTGGCTCGGTACTACCAGGACCCAGCCAATCAATGGCAGTTTAAACTTACACCAGGTATAACCATTTACTTTCTGATAAGCTTAATCTTTTTTCATCTTCTTTATTACCTTTTTCCGATAAAACGAATCAAGGCGAGTGTAGTGAAGTGACTAAGTGGTGCCTCGACAGTGGCGCCACTTCACAAAACATATTTTCTATTTATACAAACAATCGATCAGAATGTCCGTTGCTCAAGTTTTAAGTTTGATCTTTATGTAAAATTAGCACCTACAAACTCAATGAAAAAAAAATTCGCTGTGATTAAAGTTATGGCAATGATTACCAAAAGTGGTCGTTTTTAGGCACTTTTTGTCATTACTTTAATTACAGCGAATATTTCATTAAGTTTGCAGGTCCGAATTTTCACTAAAATGTCTCAAATCTAACTTAGAATTTTTACGAAGTGTCATGCGAAATACTCTGGTAGGTCCCTATATATATTATATTTATTTTTTGCTCAAGTGTCTTATTCATGTTTGTGGTATTTCTAGGAATCGCCGTGGTAATGGACAACTTCAGAGTGTTGCACGGAAGAACAGAATTCACGGGCAAGCGACGGATGTGCGGCAGTTACGTTTCTCGAGCTAACTGGTTGGAAAGAGCGCGCTTACTCGAACTTATCGCTTGAATTTGGAATGCAAAACAGCGCTATCGTAAATAGGATACGAGATGTCTTTTGAAACAATGAACTCATAATCATGCAAAACTAAACAATGTAAAATCAGTATAACAAAGCATGTAAACATTAAACAATAAGTAATACATACATCACGCCTTTATTCCTTGCGGGTAAGACCGAGCGTTAACGGTCCTTATCGCCACGTCTAACAAATATTTAAAAGCCGTTTCAGAAAAATCGTGTATCATTACAGTAACAGGTTGTAAGCCTGTTGCCTAAAATTGTAAAACACTTGAAACCCTCGAGTACCTTATCGGCGACCCACGGGAAAGAAATGTGTTGATGCTATTCTAAGCCAGCATCACACGGCAAAGTCCCCAACAAAGTAATATAATCCCCAACACAAATACAAACACACAAAATTTAAAGTAAAATGTAAGTACCTATAATATCTTGAAACTTACGAACTCCGCGCACAATGTTCCTTTAAATTTTATTAAAAAATCCATGAAACTCATCCTGGAGCTCATGAATAAAACCACAGATAATTTTATCATTCAGCTGCATAATTTAACAATCGCAGATTAGCATTCAACGCTTTGAATTTTTTGATTGAAGTGTACAATAAAAGGAAAGACTCGTAATTGTTTGAAGGAAACTCAAAGAATTTCAAGTTTATTTTGCTGAAGTGGTTTCCTCTTAATTTTCAAACCCCATTCAGTGGTGTATTTGCGTGCTAAACCTTTCAAAATTGCTTTTTCTGTATTTGTAACCCGAGGTTTAGCATGAATATTGAGGCGAGTGTAGCCGTCAACGGCCTCGACAGTGGCGCCACTTCAAAAAAAAGTTTTATTTTTATACAAACAATCTATTAGAATATCCGTTGCCCAAGTTTTTAGTATCATCCAAAATAAAACTGGAACCTGCAAACTCTACTAAAAACTTGGGCAATTTTTTTCTTTATAGAGATTTTTTTAAGTGGCGCCACTGTACAGTTCGTTCACGAGTACACTCGCCTTAACAAATTATGTATAACAAGGTGTTTGTGTGAAAGAATTAAACAAGTTCAAGTAGGTATCAAAGTTATACGATACTTATAAGCGTGTCTATCAATATTCAAGCGATATTTTTTTAACGTAGCAAAGACCGTAGACATTCGTAACCCGGTCTCGATAATCTGACAATTCAGCAAAATACGGGGTGTAAGGGACAGCCTTCCGAATACTGATGGGGTGAACTGAACAACTTTCTCCTAGAAACATATTTCTGGAAACAACAAAAAAAATTATGTCCCATACATAATCATAATCAGCTGACTGCATTTACTATAGGAAGTGAAATTTATTTTGACGGTTCCTGAAACATATTTTTATGGAAAGTTGTTGTTCAGTTTCGTGGTCTGACTGCACTCTATCAATATTCAGAAGGCTGTCCCTTACACCCTGTATATTGCAAAACAAACATGAGAATGTGCCAGCGTCCCTTTTTATCCAAAAGTAAACCAATATCCTTGTCTTCTCTAAACATTTTCAAGTGAGGTTGCCTTCACACGTGCCGCACGATGCTGCGGTATTTGAAAATTTATAAAGGCATATTTGGCATATGATAGCCGTACGGCGGCTTCATACTGCTCGTCACGGGTCAGTGTGCTTCTACAGGCGGTTTCATACAAATTATCTTGTCAGTAAACAGGAAAAAAAAACAGCTGCTCCATAGAAAAAATTCATACCTACTCGAACAAAATGTATGAACCAGTTGTTTTTTTTTGCGAATTCGCAGGTGACCCCATAATAAAAGTTGTACAGAATTATGAGTAGAATCGCCCTGTAAAATTTCCGGGGTGAATAAAAAATAACCCTGTATTCTCAAAATACCGCAAAATCGTGCGGCACGTGTGAGTACCTCACCACTGAAGACGACGTCGTCTTTATTTATGGCCCAATAACATTGATACATTGAAAGGGTCTGCACAGGCTATGACATGAAATATGCGGACTCAGTTTTCAAGGGAACACTGCGTTGACTGGTTGACAAGTAGGATATTTGTCTTCTACTACGGCGTGCCGCAGATTATATAAATAGGTACTGGAAAATACTGAGAAAACAGTGAAGGCATTTTGAAATTAATCGTACCTACCTACATACAAGATTAATCAAGAAATATTGTTGGCTGTCCGCAATGCTGTGTGGGCAGCTTATATAAATTAGATTAGATTTATCATGTATACCTATTGCATTTGTGTCTCCCTAATAATATCATGTCACTAGAAAGCCTCAATGAGGTATGCAGTATGTATGTTCAGTCGCAATGAGATTGCGAAAAATCTTTTATCTACACTCGTCTCATAATGTTCGAATTATGAATTCGAAAACAGTTTTCAGACCTATTTTATGCATTCTTCCTATAGAAATTACAGTGTAATAGAGATAGCACAAGCGAAATCTTTTTAATGCGAAGGCTCTTTCTTCGATGAAGTTGAAAAATGAAACGAAGTCACCGCACCTGTCAAATGTTGTTGTACGGTAATTGTTCGGTTGTTGTTCAGTTTAATTAGGTTGTTGAGATATGTTTCAGTTGCTGTTCCGATGTTGTTCAGTTGTCAGTGTCAGTCATATAAAAAAGTGTATAACTGAGTTTTTGAGATTATAGATAAAATTGTGAATGCAATTGCATATAATTAGGCATTATATGAGAGTTGCATGAACCTCCATTATCTTCCGGTTCAAATAATTAGATTGAACTTCATGCCCCGAAAATCCTCTCTGTGGCACGTCAGTATTACCCAAGGGTCGATCGTGAGGCTATTTAAAATGAGAACCCAAATCATTTCAACCGGGTGGACGAGTTTAAATTGTTGTCCGCACAGAGTTCAGTCATTGAAAAGTTGAAACCGCGTGATTTATCATCGGCTCAACCGTCGAATACTGTGTGTGCTGTGTACCGGTCTAGTGCAGTGTTTGCAAACAATAAATCAAATATTACAATTCCAAAGACAAATGTGGGTTGAAAAATCTCGTCACCTACTACCTAGATGACAACATGCTGTGACGTCAGTAAACCACCCATGCTAGTGGAGTATAGTATTCTTTGGTCAACCCATTACCACAAGACACTAAACTGTGTTGAAACGTCGGGACACAGGTAAATCCCGGTTTAATGCTTTCAAAAAACGGGTTAATTAGTGAAAGATTATGACCTAGACTAGAGTCAAGAGCAAACAAAAAAAAAAAAAAAGATTAGTACAGATTAAGATGGCGCGTTTCGACCTACTAACAAAGTATTTTTATTTAAAAAATCAACATAGCTTGCTACGCCGTAGCCGTAGCTACGAGTTTTACGGATTGCTGTAGCAAGCAATATATTTTACTTAAAAAGAGAATTGCAAGCAATGCCTGTTGTCTGCCTCCAAGCCACTGAGCTTCTTTGTAATTAGTCGTAATAATTTATTTTTATTTTCTGCTTCAAGGAAATCTACCTATTACCAACATTCCTACTTCTTCTTTCATATGTAACACCGATTGGACGAACGACCCTGGTGAACGCTGGAGTTCCAGTTTTTTTTACTCATTCAGCATCTGAAGAAAATTCTCGAGTGGAGTCCATTGACCATTCTGGGTACCACACGGATGTATTTGATACCAAATTAAAAATTCACTAAGTAATTTCTTATTTTCGTCAAGAATCCAACCAAGAACCGGAATGTGGGAAAATCAAGTTACATTTAGGGAGTGACTAAAAGGGTATTCATGAAACTGAACAACTTTAAAAATTAATACAAAATTGCCGATCAGCCGGTTAATTTACTATGGGAGACCCAACAATTTTTTCATATGTCTATGTCCAACCAATGTGGTTTTCAGATGGTTGTGGTGTCTTAATATTTATTTTATTTTTTATCCGAGCCGGTTTTCTATTCGGACCTTCCGAAATTGTTATAAAAAAAGAAAATTTTGTAATACAAATTTCTTTTTTTACAGTGACGGATCATGCCGTCAATAAGTGATAATACTAAATTGAATAAAATAATTTCAATTACACAAGTATCAATTTCTGTCAAACATGGGTGCGATTAAATATATGTAGAATAGAATAGAGTAGAACGTATGATATTAGTGGTTAGGCTACTCGCCACAAGCTGTCGCTAACGAAATCAAATTTCCACTGTTTTAAAATACATCTACTAAAGCAGTAGCGTGCTGAAAGGAGCTAAATTACTCAAGAGCGCCACTTTTTCCCGCGTTACAGTCAAAGGTGATGAAAAAAGCTGTTGATTATAGCGCGCGTTTTTACCTGTCTCTACAATTCAGCTTCATAAATCAAAGAGGAAAACAGCGTTGTTGCGTAGGTATTAGCTATTGTAAAACGAGCACCTAAGAGCAACACGAAAAGTACTAAACTTTTAAAAGAAGTTTAAAACTTGTCAAACACACGCTAAAATCATAGCAATGAGTGTTTTCCTGGGTAGCAAGAGTCTTTTCATTAGTCACTTAGCTACTTACATACATACACATATCGCGCTTTTATCGAGCCGGTTTTATATTAGGACAATACAAAACTGTTATAAAAAAAGAAAATAGTGTTCACAAATTTCTTTTTTTTTTTACAATGGCGGATCATGACGTCACTAAGTGATAATACTATCCTACTTTGAAATAAGTAATTTCATTTTCATATTATTCATTTTCATCCCTTGCGAGGAAGGTAGGTAACGACCGTAAAATACGGTCGCTATAGCCACGTATGACAAATATTCGCGGGCCGTTCGAGAAAAATCGTGTATTTATATGACAGGTTGTCAGCTTGTCACCTAAAATTGTAAAACACGTGAAACCATCGAGTTCCTTAGTCGCCTTTTACGACATCAGCTGGAAAAAAATAGGGGTAATGCTATGTTAAGCCGGCATCACACGGCGTATTCTAAACCGGCATCACACACTTAACTAGTTACGTTATATTTTGACGATGCGTGGGTGTATTGTATTGCTACTAACTTATTTTCCGAAACTGACTTCATTTCTGTCTTTGAGTGTACTTTCAATAATAATGAAAAAGTAACAAACCCCTTTATTTCTCTTTTTCTTGTCTCAGGAGAAATTTCCAAAACCCCGTGTTTTTTTTTAAATATTTCTGCTCCTCTATCCGCTACTTTACTGGCCCATGCGAAAGCCTCAGCTTGTGGTTCTAAAGGCCATTACTCACTAGAGTAGTGGGTAATTAGAGCGCTTTCATCGCACGAGTTATGTGGATGTGCAAGTTCTTAATGCTCCATTTTGCTTTTGCTTGTGTTCTATTTCTGCTCCATTATAGTGGAGTACCGTGAGCCTGAAAGTTATGTCATGTGAAAACGGATTTAGGTAGGTAAATGATCAACTCGCCTTAGTTGGAATTTCATTTTTAACATACTCGTTAAAAGTTTTATTTTTAAGTCATTATTAAGTCATGAACTTCCTTGCTTGACAGTATCAATAATGCACAAAAAAAATATTTTCTCTGTTTACAACGATATATCAGAATGTCCGTTGCTTAAGTTTTTAATTTTATCCTAAAGTAAAATAGAACCTGCAAACGCAATCAAATATTCGCTGTAATTAAAGTTATGTCAATTAATACCAACAGTGGCCGTTTTAAGGCAGTTTTAGCGAATATTTATTTGAGTTTTCAGTTTCTTATTTTACTTGATAATAATACTAATAACTTGAGCAACGAACTTCTGATGGATTTTTGTTTTTGTTTGTTTAAAAAGAAAATATTTTTTGTGAAGTGGCGCCACTGTCGAGGCTGTTCACGACTACATTATTCGCCTGAAGGATATGAAAACTAAAAAAGTCGGTGGTTGTGGTGCTGGGCAACAGAAGTACAAACACAGCAAAATATTTGTTTAACCACACAACCTCCTCACCTTATTCTAAATGGCTCACTTATTATAACAGCGAGGCTCATAAATCATTCCTGTGGGTGGTAAAAGTCTACTTCCTGAAACCTTAACTCTGTGCATTATATATTTTCCCTTTAGATCCATTTCCTCACACAATAATTTCCTGTCTTTTTCTTAATTGATGTGTTAGATTGACGTGATGTGTTATGTTTATAATGTGATTTTATTTATAAATCTGTGACTAAGTAGGTAGGTACTTCTTTCCCTATTTAGAACAAAGGTAAAATCTGGAAGGCTTGTGAGATAAAACGTTTGTAGCGGATCATAAATAAAGTTTCAGCGTAACTTATTAAAGGTCTCTGCGTTTGTTGGGCTGTTCGTCGTGACCTCACGTCATCGTGAAGACACGACACGACGTCGTTCGCACGTCTGCCGGTTATGGTTGTAGGCCTGTTTCTTGTTTGATGTTGTTCTTTATTTCGTGTTTATGCGTGGTACGACTTGTTTATTAGTTACGGCTTTGTTCCTGTGTAATAATTAATGAACATTGTGTAGGTACTGTGATTTTGATAATGATATGATGAACTACGCAGCCGCCAATACTTACTTTGTGGAACTACGCTACGACAGGTGCGTTGCAACCATAGAAAATAAATGTTTGGTGATCGTAAAGCAAAGCAATTTCGTCCGAGAACACTAACTGTATAGTTTAATCGCGCTGATTTAGATCGTATTTCAGGAATATGAGTTGCACGGGATGTATAATGACAACATGCATACAAATTTGATTTTATACAATCTAAAATTTTGCGCTCGGTTGTGCACTTACGTACACAAGATAACTTCTAAAACAGAAGCCCAATCTAAGTTCATTCTAAGTTATGATTCCTGGTTGCCACCATATTGGGCATCTTATCTAAGTTTAGTCGCCCTCGTTCCTCCAACGGAACTTGCCAAACTAATTTTGGGGCAAAGTCGTGGCTCGTGAGTCGGATAGGTACAACAAATTTACGTCTACCAACTTCATTACATGATTGGCCTGTCAGTGTGACATGTTGTTACAAACTGAAGCAGCAATGTACAGGGTTCCGATTTTCTGATTATGTAAACATGTAACCAGAACTTGTAAGTCTATTTTGCTGAATCAAGGGAGGAAGTAATGTTAAGAAACATGCCAATATTGGGGAGATCACAGCTCTGATCGCCCTAGTAGGCCAAATTGCCTTAGTTTAGCGGTTTCGGCTCAATCACTGAAGGCCGGTTCGAACCGTCTTCGATCATTTATACCTACTCTGCTAGGGTTACTATATAATCTTCGTGATTTTTTTGAAGGAGTACCTAGGTACAACATAGGTAGTTACATTACTTACACTACATAACACAATTATTGCGAAAAGATAAAAAGAATTTTGTTTATTTGTTTGTATAAATTGAATGCAACTCCGGAACTACTAGCCCGATTTTTAAAATTCTGTGTCATGCGCCCCCTATTATTTAAAAACTATCAGTCTTCCGCCACACACTTTAAGTACGTAGGTAGTTTTTACGCAACTGATTAAGTAATTAGGTATAATAAAGGCTGTCGGCATTCGATTGAACCAACGCGAAACTATATCAGCGGATCCTCCGTTTAAATAAACCAAAGTCTAGCAACGTCAATTTCTACTACCTATTTAAATAATTTGGTAAAACCATACGTAACGTAAAACCTACCAAAAAAATATATATATACCTACTTGAACTAAAGCACACCTACCTACTTTTAATACTAACCTATTACCCATCTGAAACACAATTAAGTATATTACGTGCAAACAACTAAGTACCTATTGAAAAAGAAGAGTCTGAGTTTCTATAGTGTTTCTCTTAAATGTTTTCTCAAACAAAACGGTAAGTTGTAAGACGTATTTAAACATTCAAAGTCCGTGCGCACCGAACACTGTTGACACTCGACTACTTGCGATACCAGAACGAACCGGTTTCATCTGTAAACGGCGGCGTATAGATGTGTGCGTGAAATATTGACATTTCCTTGTATTGTAGTTGTCCATCTGCCTTGGGCGCGCTCTCCTACTCGCTCTACTTAATTTGTGGCTCAAGCCTGTGACAGGGTCAGAAAGTTTCGTTGAGGATACTGACTTGTCACGTAGATTTCCGATCAGAAGACGACCCTGGGAAGTAAATGAGCAAACTTTGATTCTGTTTCTAATGCAATCTAAAATAGATGAAGGAGTATTGTAATGCTACGTTCACGCCATGATTCTGCTCCTGCACCTGCCGTTGCCGCGAATATTGCCCGAAATACTTCCGCGGAAGCATCGACGCCAGCGAATATTCACTCTCTGGCGTCATACTCATCTCAGTAGCAGCGTTATGACAAGTAGCAGCGCCAGTAATTTTAATTTATTTGGCATGCCTGGTGAAATATATTGGCACCACTTTGTATTTTACGAATAAGAACTCTTCCTACCATAGTACTGGCAAATAAATTATCATTATGATTATTGTGTGTGTTCACATGCTCGCGTTGCCCACTTTCCTTACTATTTCCCTGCTCGTAGTTCCAGTTTGTGAACACGGCATAATAGACATAGGCATAGACATTCTTTATTAATAATTTTCATTATAGGTAAAAAGTACTTTATCTTCATTACAAAGAAATAAAAATAATAAATATATGTAAAAAATATATTATATTTTCATTTCTGTAAAGTCATAAATGAATGTGGTTAATGTCATTCAAAATTTTATTTTCATCTTTTCAGAGCACTTAAATAAAAGCTTGTTTTAAAAGTTTTTTTTACATAATTTTATTTTATATTTTTTAGTTTATGTTACGATAGTTATTGATCAATACGAAAGTCTTTCTATAAAACGGAGAGACCTTCAATAGAAAAACTTAAGGCACGGGGAAAACTAACATTAGGATAAAGTATAATTATCTCTTTTATATTCTATAGAAGTAGGTTGGTACCCACTCCTCCGGCATCCCTAATAGAACAATTAGCTTGTAATATGTCTTAGTCTTTTCATTTCATTGATGGCGTCATTATTACATGGCCGAGTCCCAGTTAATTTCGAACAGTCTAATTCTTCTATCAGGAGGCCTTCTATTGACGTGACCCTAATTCATGGTGGGCCTACCAATTGCCTATCATGAATGAATTCGTATACAAAATTGCAAGTCCCAGCAGTTGAATATTGTGGAGTTCCATAGTTCGAAGACAACCCTGGATGTAGCGTCTAATTCATGGTGGGCCTACCAACTGCCTATAATAAACGAATTCGTATACAAAATTGCAAGTCCCAGCAGTTGAATATTGAGGAGTTCCATAGTTCGAAGACAAACCTGGATGTAGCGTCTAATTCATGGTAGGCCTACCAACTGCCTAAAATAAACGAATTCGTATACAAAATTGCAAGTCCCAGCAGTTGAATATTGAGGAGTTCCATAGTTCGAAGACAACCTTGGATGTAGCGTCTAATTCATGGTGGGCCTACCAACTGCCTATAATAAACGAATTCGTATACAAAATTGCAAGTCCCAGCAGTTGAATATTGAGGAGTTCCATAGTTCGAAGACAACCCTGGATGTAGCGTCTAATTCATGGTAGGCCTACCAACTGCCTATAATAAACGAATTCGTATACAAAATTGCAAGTCCCAGCAGTTGAATATTGAGGAGTTCCATAGTTCGAAGACAACCCTGGATGTAGCGTCTAATTCATGGTGGGCCTACCAACTGCCTATAATAAACGAATTCGTATACAAAATTTTGTGTCCCAGCTATAAACCGCTGAGGAGATCTCTCGTACGGAGCCGATCCTGGCAGCAGCATCAGGTCAAATTTATGATTAACATGCATTGTCATCGGTTCTGGACCAACATGCAAAATTTCAACTCAATCGGATACTGAGAAGTGGTTCAAATTAAACTTGCAAGATTTGCACCGAACAAACATTGTTACTTACATACACTGCAAGTTAAATAAAAGCTTTTAATATTAAGTATAGTACTTACTTAGTATGTAGGTACTTATTGAAAATACTATTCGCTTAGTATAGTTTTATTAATTACAATAAATTGTAGTCTTATTATATTAGATCAGTCTTAATACTAGCTATAAAATATGTATACGAGGTCACCTTTTTTAAAAGCTTTTATTTAACTTGCAGTGTATGTAAGTAAGTAACAATGTTTGTTCGGTGCAAATCTTGCAAGTTTAATTTGAACCACTTCTCGGTATCCGATTGAGTTGAAATTTTGCATGTTGGTCCAGAACCGATGACAATGCATGTTAATCATAAATTTGACCTGATGCTGCTGCCAGGATCGGCTCCGTACGAGAGATCTCCTCAGCGGTTTATAGCTGGGACACAAAATTTTGTATACGAATTCGTTTATTATAGGCAGTTGGTAGGCCCACCATGAATTAGACGCTACATCCAGGGTTGTCTTCGAACTATGGAACTCCTCAATATTCAACTGCTGGGACTTGCAATTTTGTATACGAATTCGTTTATTATAGGCAGTTGGTAGGCCTACCATGAATTAGACGCTACATCCAGGGTTGTCTTCGAACTATGGAACTCCTCAATATTCAACTGCTGGGACTTGCAATTTTGTATACGAATTCGTTTATTATAGGCAGTTGGTAGGCCCACCATGAATTAGCGCTACATCCAGGGTTGTCTTCGAACTATGGAACTCCTCAATATTCAACTGCTGGGACTTGCAATTTTGTATACGAATTCGTTCATGATAGGCAGTTGGTAGGCCCACCATGAATTAGGGTCACGTCAGTAGAAGGCCTCCTGATAGAAGAATTAGACTGTTCGAAATTAACTGGGACTCGGCCATGTAATAATGACGCCATCAATGAAATGAAAAGACTAAGACATATTACAAGCTAATTCTTCTATTAGGGATGCCGGAGGAGTAGGTACCAAACTACTTCAATAGAATATAAAAGAGATAATTATACTTTATCCTAATGTTAGTTTTCCCCGTGCCTTAAGTTTTTCTATTGAAGGTCTCTCCGTTTTATAGAAAGACTTTCGTATTGATCAATAACTATCGTAACATAAACTAAAAAATATAAAATAAAATTATGTAAAAAAACTTTTAAAACAAGCTTTTATTTAAGTGCTCCAAAAGATGAAAATAAAATTTTGAATGACATTAACCACATTCATTTATGACTTTACAGAAATGAAAATATAATAAAAGCTTGTCGCGAAACTTTCAATTTGTGATTGAAATTTTGTAATAAGGTACGCACCTAACTGTAATAAGGTAGTTTCTTCTAGGCATCGCGACAAGCTTTTATTATATTTTCATTTCTGTAAAGTCATAAATGAATGTGGTTAAAATGTCATTCAAAATTTTATTTTCATCTTTTTAGAGCACTTAAATAAAAGCTTGTTTTAAAAGTTTTTTTACATAATTTTATTTAAACACCGAAAACTAGCAGGACTCTAAGGAATCAGGTACTATAAAATAAAATGCTTCTTGCAAATGAAACACCTAAGTTTACCTGTAGGTAGTAAGGTCAATCCGAATGGTAGGTACCTACAAAGTACTTGTTTATCAGAACAAATAAAGAGCCCCGTTTACTCTAATATCTGGCAACTCAATGCGAGTTTTATGAAGCTTGAAACTTTGTTTAATCATAATCCACTAAAAATAACTTGTTATGCGTTAAATAAAACCAGCCGGTAGCCTGTTACCATTTTCCCAATATAAATAAAAGTAAGTAAATACATACCTGTTTTATTCCCAGTATTTTTTATTATTTCAACCTTTGTTTAAAACCTGACTACTAGAGGGTGGTAATTATGACTAAAAGGGTCACGTCACGAGTATAATTTCCATTCATTGTTTCATCTCTACTTTCCTTGTTTTCATCTTTTTGAATACTTATTATATCTTATGAACATACATAATATAGATTGTCCCTAAATCAGTAACATTCCCAACAATAAATACAAAATAAATCAAATTGTCTGCACGGAAAATATATAAATAACTTTAGCCAGTTCAAGAACAAAAATATTTCGTGCACAATCAGTTCCGTCTTTATCTTTTTTGCTGAAAACATTTTGGAATACATCCATTACAAGACTGGCCATTTCCACAAAATCTTGGAAGAAAAAACACACTTCACATTTGCTTTTTAATCACTAATGGCTTGAAACACCAATTTTTAAGGCAGTTTTGGCCAGCACTGTTTAAATTAATGAATTGATTATCTTTTTAACCCCAGCATAATTTTTATAATATATTTTTTAAATTACAAAACTGGCAGTTGCCCCAAACTCTTGAAAGTAGAAATAATCTTCACATTGGCTTTTAACTTGTAAATAATAATTTATATTTTATGTATTAAATGGCTATATTTTGATCGTTCAAAAATATAAAATTCATTTATTTTTGGCTTATAGTTTCTGGACCCCTTCCGGTCCATAAAGTTGAATTCCCATTAAGTTGAATATTTTAAACGTGGACTTCCCACTAAGTTGAGTTTTTCAAAAGTTGAATTCCCATTAAGTTGAATTTTTTGAACGTCGACTTCCCATTAAGTTGAGTTTTTTAAAAGTTGTTTTTTTATTATTTTAAATGTATGGAACTCTCGGTGAGCGAGTCCATATTGCGGTCAGTCGTTTTTTTTGTACAGATCCCTAGAGTCTGACCACGATAATTCTGCATGGTTCATAAACTGGCAACCCATAAAACGTAAACGTATTCTGAAGCTGATGCTTTGTTCGCAGTTGTTCTACTGATCAGTTCTACGATAGAACAGGAAGGCATATTTTTGCCCACTAGTTCTACGGTGGAACAAGTGATCACATTATAGGTCCCCCTTGTTCTACGATTTTAAAATATTATTGTTCAAGGATAGTTTGCTCAATTTCGTGGAAATTCTCATCAAAACATACACACTCTTTGAAGCACATTTTGTATTGCAATAAGTCAATATAAAACCCAACTTTCTAAGAAAGAAAAAAACAATAATTTAAATACTTATGTTGAATTTTTAACTTTTAATCCCTTAAGCCGGGCGCTTTAGGTAAAGCGTACTTTGACTATGTCGCGTTACGACTAGGCAAAATGCGAAATAGGCATAAAGAGGTAGGACAAAGAAGGTAGGATAAAGAGAGTTAGCCGTATAAAGAGGTAGGACTATTACGATTAAAGTCAGCAGCTCAAAAAATTAGCCTTACTTAACTTCAGTTATGTATTTGGGTGGTTCTACGGAGTTGCAAATAAAAAATATTAAATTTCAAAATTAACTTTAATTAACTTGTTTAATTTTAAATTATATGTTGGTGTTATAAGAACTTAGGAAAAATAGTATGAGAGATCAATATTCAAAATTAACTTAGAAAAAATGAATTTTTACTTTCTGAACGTCGACAGGCGTGACACAAATGCGACAGATGTGATGAATATTACAAAATTTAATAAATCTAAATTCAAACATAAACAATAAATACTTCTAAAAACTTATTAAACTACATAAGACACTATGCTTGCAAATTAAACAGTCATAGCCTTCTAAATTATAGTTAAAAAAATAATCAAAAAATGTCGACAGGTTTGACATCACTTTTGTCGACAATAATCAAAAATTATCTTCTACTTTAGATGATGATACTAATGATGAACTAATTCAGATTTTAAAGCTCTAGAAGTTTCTGCCAGCGACGATGGAGGTGTATCATTTAGCATTCGGTTTTCTGTTTCTTCCAGATGCTTTATTTTTCAGCAAGTTTTCACCACTCCTCGTGTTTTTTTAATTGGAGCTTGGAAGATGTTCATAAATACTTTTAATCAATCCTGACTCTTTCTTCTTTTTTTAACCCATTCTTTCTGCTGTGCCAAACGTTTCTCCCTTTAGATACGCATTTTTTTCGTTCTGTTTACTTCTTTTTGACATTTAAGGACAAAATCAAAACCTACTATGAACATAAATTAATACCAGAAAGGATCTTCTATAGAAGAAACAGTATGGAAGGTACAAATAGTATGTTACATCTCGACCTTAATTCATCCGAGAAGTTTTGCAGTTTCACGTGTTTATTTACTCAAAAATATTTCAGCTGGTAAAATTTTCAGACAATAATATCTCGACACCCTGTTGTATACAGAACAGAGTATGCATGGACACTTACAAATACCACAAACCATGTTATTTTTCATGTAATTTTCAGTTATTATAAAGAATAATCTTTGTTAAAGGCATTCACACTTCTGTAGAAACAGCCTGTATATAAAATTAACCCGTTTTAGTATTCTAGAAATCACTTCTGTCGTATAATGTCACTTCTGTCGACCAGACTGTCGACAGACGTGACGTCGACAGATGTGAGGAATTTTAGAATAGCGGCACTAAGACAATGTAATATTGACGTTATGTTAAATTTAATCAGTTTTAGAACAAATATCATCGTTTACAACAAGGCCCATCCATGCAAATATTTTTGGATTGTAACTTACCTCTTGTATATCAATTTTAGAAGTGACTCGTGAACTTTGACACGGCTGTAGAACTAGTTTTCATATAAATTTTGAGCTACAAATAACAATTTGATCGAAATTCTTCGCGTTTGCCATAACAAGTGATTAAAGTGCTGCCATTTAATCCTAATAAATGAAGGAAATAAATAAAAATCTAAATATGGCAGTTGAATTTTCTATTGTCGACAGATGTGACAAGATTTCTATAACGCTTGTAGAATCACTTGTTATTTCTTTTGTTTAGGCCTCAATTTTTTGATTTTCTAGTGATTGTAAGTTCAGAATATAGAGGTTCAGTACAGAGGGTCTGTGGTGTCATTATTAAATGTGTTTATTTTATAATTACTGCTAAACCTTAGTCGGCCTCACGCGAACAGTCGACAGAACGTGACATGTCACGTACTGTTGACGGGAAAAATCTGCGAAATTATAACATTATCGAATATTATCGTCCACTGTTCTGCAGCATATGTGGCATTTTAAAATATAAACAAAAATAAACCAACCTACAAGCGATAATTTTCGATTCACAAGACGCGAACACAAATTTCGTTGTATGGTAGAATGACCCATTTACAATATACAATCAACGCATCTTTTCTAGAAAATGACCAACACTGATTATGCCGTTTATTAGTTGCATGCATTTACTGAGTACGGTCGCCTTGTTGAAATTGATGGCCTACCGAACTGGGCAGTATCATGTGTATGTTCGATCAAGTTTTTGTACTAGCATTGATATCGATATTTTTTTAGTTCTGCACTCTACTATATTAGCCCCGGGGCTATGAAATCTAAACCTAGTATGGTGGGGAGCAGGAGGGTCAATTTCCCAGACGTGTTTTTAACGTGTCCGAGCTGAAAATCCTAGTCAGAAGTACAGATACACCAATAAAAAAAAATTCTTTAAATATACGCTTGTTTTTAAATGTGCAAATGATAATTAAAAATAATAAGTAAATACAACAAAATAAAAAAAAATGCTAAAGCGCCATTTCCTAATTTTGGTGGCGTGTCCGGAATCCAAATTTGAGAAGAAAACTCTCTATGATATTTTCCCTCAAGACATGAGATGTTTCCAACTAGCTCAAATGTCTTCCTAGATATGTAAAGTAACTCTTAGTTTTATATTTAAGACAACTACCTTAAGTACTATAAAGTTAAACGGGTGAAAAGAAGTGTCCGAAAAAAAAAACAATTTTGGTGGAAAAATTTTGAACGATGGTATCTCATCTCTAATGCATATTCCCAACGCCCTGTTGCCTCACCGCGTCCCGGCCACTTGCGCTCAAGCGCTTGTGATGGTTACTTGGGTGCGGCGACGATGCATGTTCCCGCCAAAAACGTAAGTACAGACTTTACGCAATTATCTAAAAAACGGTTGCAATTTTGGTGGTTCGATTATTTTATTACTTTGTGTACAACCATAAACTATTGCTGTGGAATTTGATGTGTCATTTGTCACTCCTTACACTTATAGAATTTATTTTGATCTAAAACTTACACTTATTTTTTTATATTTACATAAAGGCTTTGTCTCAATTTTGGTGGGCCAATTTTGGTGGATTTGGTGGCATATTAGAGGCCACCAAAATTGGTTCCAACCACCAAAATTGACATCCTTATCTGTTTACATACTAAGCAGTTTAAAATGTTAAAAATAATGATGATTTCGTACCTAAATAGAATGTAAGCTGAACCCTTTTATCATCTGCAGGTATATTTATGCCCTTTCTACTTGCAAATTCAATATAAATTTCATGTTCTTCCATGTTCCTTCTTGGTATATTTATATTTTGTTAGATGCCTACCTACTCCAAGAGATTCCATAGGGTAGTTTATTCATCGGTTCCTAATCTAAAAAGCTGAATACTCACCAAACTACGAATTCCATAGGTACTCACCTCGATCACTGCACCATCCCCCAGAATTCCGTTAGTACTTACCAAGATTCCCCCAATAATCCCTTTCAGTGCTTAGTTACTAAGATCACTGATAATATTTTCGTATGTCGTAATGTGGTAATCACTGAAAACGCTGCATATTCCGTTAGGTACTCTCAAAGATCACCGCACACACCCCTGAACTCCGTTGGGTACTCACAAGGATCACTGCACACACCCCAGAACTCCGTTTGGTACTCACAAGGATCACTGCACATCCCCCAGAATTCCGTTTGGTACTCTCAAGGATCGTTACACATCCAACAAAATTCCGTTAGGTGCTCTCAAGGATCACTGCACACACCCCAGAATTCCGTTTGGTACTCACAAGGATCACTGCACATCCCCCAGAATTCCGTTAGGTACCCACAAAGGTCATTGCAGATAATTTTCAAATTTTGGGGGCCCCTTTTCTAATTTAGGTGGCATGAGTCAATTTTGGTAGGCTAAATTTCTAATTTTGGTGGCCCTCTGCAATTTTGGTGGACTTAAACTGAAATATCTTAAAAACTAAAATAGCTATAACGAGGCCCTCGATACATGACAATCAAAATGTGATATATTCTTAGAATTTATCAAAATATTATCAAAAAACTAACAAATAAAAATTGCCACCAAAATTAGACAAATAACATACTTGTTTAAATTGACCAAGGAGATTACCCGGAGAAGTTGTGGTTGTTCGTTCATACAACCGCCCAATCGAGTTGTTCTGAGAAGAACGGATTGGACTGAATCTACCCGGAACGTGCCGGTAGTTCCCAAAATGGGGAACAAATGAGGGACCTCCGCGCCCTTACAATTTTTTGATTTTCTATTGTTCAATTCGACCGGATTCAACTTTATGGGAATTCAACATATTAGGATTCAACTTATTGGGATTCAACTTATTGGGAATCCGACGTTCAGAAAATTCAACTTAATGGGAATTCAACTTTATGGTCCGGAAATAATTTAATATTTTGTGTCATGTGTTCTTATGAACCCGATTTATGCATTCTGTATAAAAGTTACAGTTTCTTTTCAAACGCTGAAGCGTAAATGAGAAGGCACTCCTTTTGATAAAATGGGGGAATGAAACGAAGTAATTTTAGTAATTCTCAAATCACTATCTTCCGCCGCTGTTGTTGTACGGTTATTGTCCGGTTGTTGTTCAGATGTTGGTCAGTTGTTTTGTTAGGCTGTTGCTTGTTAAAATTTTGTTTAGCTGTTATTGAGATGTCGTTCATATGTTGTTTCGAAATTTTTGAGATGTTGTTCAGTCGTTAACTCGACTTCTGAACAACTGCTGAAGTATAAAATTTGCAAAATTTCATGTCAAGCCATATTACGTTCTCGTATTAAATTTGAATTTTTTTATTGGACCTAGCAAAGTGCGAACGTTTGGAAAAATGCATTACTGAGTTTTTGTAGAGTGTAGATAAATTAGTTTATGCAACTGCATATAATTAGCCATTAGAATACTAGTGTCAAAATACATATTATCACACGTGCGTAGCAGAATGTGATAAACAGACTGTCGCACTCTAGTGCCTCCCATTTTATGTCAGTTGCATTTACGTTATGTGCCCTCAAATAATGCTAGCCGTACCGGACTATTACCTCTTTAATTAAAAACAGTGTTCATAGATGCAATGTTTCCATCAGAAACTAGGTAAGTAACCATTCTTCTCACAATTTATTTCAGATAACAATTTTGAAATTAATGAACATTTATTTATTCGTAAAAAAGGTCTACTGTATCATTCATATGGCATAGGTCTAGCAGCACTTCAACTACCCGTTTATGAGGTCAACATACACTTATTACAAACTACTAAAAGAGAAGTTTGATATAGCTATTTATCAAAACACCTACCTACTTCTCATCTACGTGACATGATAAGCTGCAGCTTTGCTTGAATAGATTTATAGTGGCTTAAACTTGGAATCTGGCCAACCCACACCGAGGAAATTGGGGTCGCATGTTGTGCAATATTTCTGACACCCACAAAACAAGTGTTGAATTAAGGCCCGGTTTTTCTTGAACAGTTGGACCATGAAAGGTCTTGCCTCAGACACTGATTGAATCGTCTGTCACGGACGTGTGAGGCCAATGATGATGGTCCCTATCATAGCTTAAGTTTTAATGTACTCTTTTTTGTTGTTGTGTTGTGTGAACCAAAATAAATGTATTTTCTTTCTTTCTATCATTCGCGCCGCGCCGAAGAAAAACAGCCAATCATTTTGCTGTCAAATTTTCTCGAGTTTCAGTGATTTTTACTAGAAAAGGTATCTACAGTCGGTAGTAGCACATACTCCAAAAGGACTGAATTATTTTTATACCTAGTCAATATCAGAAAAATTTAAACTTTTTTTCATAAAGGAAGTAATTTCCTACTAATACATATTAATTTCAAGAATAAAATATGTCTGGGGACAAAAATAATTCAGTTCTATTGGAGTATCCCTGGTACCTGTGTTACAACTGACTGTACTTATCTAGATTATAAAATAAAAGATGGGTAATAACTTTAAAACTACATAATTTTGACAAAATGACTCAAATGGAGGTTACATTGCTTTCTTCCAAAAAATACCTAAATTTGGTCAAATTGTCTAACTGATAAAATCTGCTATCTGTTAGATCCTCCACAAAACTGTAATATTTTAATTTTAATAATTTAATGGCTGTAATTGTCTAAATAAAACCTGTTTAAAAATCCTGCCTGAGCGCTATCTCCACCCAGGATAAGACTTAACCTTTAACCTTCTTTTCGTGTAGCCACCAAGTCGACGAAAGACCCGATTAACCCAATTGCCAGAGTTTCTAAACAAAATCTTAAGTGGTTTAACTCTGAAGACTGAAGTCTACGCCGCAATTTTCAAGCCTCTTTTTAAATTCTCATTAATCCTGTGTACTACATCAATCACTGGAAAAATTCTTTCCAAATTGAATACCTCATTAATTAAGGGAAGGTTGGACAAAAATCAAGCCTTAACCCTCCGCGCCTCTTAATGTTCATCAAGCGCAGGAAAAAGGCTCTTAAGGCTGCTGGTAGGCATGTCTTTTGAATACTAGTGCCGCATGCCCGCTTGAGTGATTTAAATAGTGATAATGATGATGTTGATGTTGATGATGATTCGCCGTATGATGCCGGCTAAAAATAGCATCACCCCATTTCTTTCCCGTGGGTGTCGTAAAAGGCGACCAGGGGAATCGAGGGTGTGTATTGCAATTTAAGGCGATGTCACTATGGCGATACACAATTTTCCGAATGACCCGCAAATTTTTGTCAGACGTGGCATTAATGTCTGGTTTTTGCGGCCGGTTACGCTCTACCTACCTCGCAAGGGATAAAGGCGTGATATATGTATGTATGATGATGTCCATCCCAGCCGATTTCGGCTACAGCGACTGCATCAGGAGCGAGGCTCTGCTGGTTTGCCCGCTCGTGTGCCCTCATGTGACTGCAGTAGCCAATCTTGTTTTGCAGTGCACGTGAACATATATTGCATGTCAGGATTTCGGCTACATAAAATAGTATTACTTAGTCAAAGGCATAATATACCTACTTACTACTAATGTAAGTGTTCCATAGTGCCCCCTCTCCCTAAGCACTGGAAGAGAGGAGCATAATGTGTTTCAAGGGTCAGAATCAATGTAAATAAAATTATGTAAAAAAAACTTTTAAAACAAGCTTTTATTTAAGTGCTCTGAAAAGATGAAAATAAAATTTTGAATGACATTAACCACATTCATTTATGACTTTACAGAAATGAAAATATAATAAAAGCTTGTCGCGATGCCTAGAAGAAACTACCTAATTACAGTTAGGTGCGTACCTTATTACAAAATTTCAATCACAAATTGAAAGTTTCGCGACAAGCTTTTATTATATTTTCATTTCTGTAAAGTCATAAATGAATGTGGTTAATGTCATTCAAAATTTTATTTTCATCTTTTCAGAGCACTTAAATAAAAGCTTGTTTTAAAAGTTTTTTTTACATAATTTTATTTTATATTTTTCAGTTTATGTTACGATAGTTATTGATCAATACGAAAGTCTTTCTATAAAACGGAGAGACCTTTAATAGAAAAACTTAAGGCACGGGGAAAACTAACATTAAGATAAAGTATAATTATCTCTTTTATATTCTATAGAAGTAGGTTGGTACCTACTCCTCCGGCATCCCTAATAGAAGAATTAGCTTGTAATATGTCTTAGTCTTTTCATTTCATTGATGGCGTCATTATTACATGGCCGAGTCCCAGTTAATTTCGAACAGTCTAATTCTTCTATCAGGAGGCCTTCTATTGACGTGACCCTAATTCATGGTGGGCCTACCAACTGCCTATCATGAACGAATTCGTATACAAAATTGCAAGTCCCAGCAGTTGAATATTGAGGAGTTCCATAGTTCGAAGACAACCCTGGATGTAGCGTCTAATTCATGGTGGCCCTACCAACTGCCTATAATAAACGAATTCGTATACAAAATTGCAAGTCCCAGCAGTTGAAAATTGAGGAGTTCCATAGTTCGAAGACAACCCTGGATGTAGCGTCTAATTCATGGTAAGCCTACTAACTACCTATAATAAACGAATTCGTATACAAAATTGCAAGTCCCAGCAGTTAAATATTGAGGAGTTCCATAGTTCGAAGACAACCCTGGATGTAGCGTCTAATTCATGGTGGGCCTACCAACTGCCTATCATGAACGAATTCGTATACAAAATTGCAAGTCCCAGCAGTTGAATATTGAGGAGTTCCATAGTTCGAAGACAACCCTGGATGTAGCGTCTAATTCATGGTGGGCCTACCAACTGCCTATCATGAACGAATTCGTATACAAAATTGCAAGTCCCAGCAGTTGAATATTGAGGAGTTCCATAGTTCGAAGACAACCCTGGATGTAGCGTCTAATTCATGGTAGGCCTACCAACTGCCTATAATAAACGAATTCGTATACAAAATTGCAAGTCCCAGCAGTTGAATATTGAGGAGTTCCATAGTTCGAAGACAACCCTGGATGTAGCGTCTAATTCATGGTGGGCCTACAAACTGCCTATAATAATCGAATTCGTATACAAAATTTTGTGTCCCAGCTATAAACCGCTGAGGAGATCTCTCGTACGGAGCCGATCCTGGCAGCAGCATCAGGTCATATTTATGATTAACATGCATTGTCATCGGTTCTGGACCAACATGCAAAATTTCAACTCAATCGGATACCGAGAAGTGGTTCAAATTAAACTTGCAAGATTTGCACCGAACAAACATTGTTACTTACTTACATACTTACATACACTGCAAGTTAAATAAAAGCTTTTAAAAAGGTGATAGTTTAAAGCAAAATACAGGTAGGTAAGTAGCCATATTTAACAGTTTGAATTCAAGTTATTTATTCAAATTAAATTCAATAATACAAAATCTCTAGCACATAAATATACCAGGTACGTAGCTGTTTGGTTAGACACATATCTAGATACAGTATTCACGAGCTTTTTAGCGATCCATCTCCAGATACGATAATATTTATAACTTCCTTGATCGCTAGTGTACAAGCGTCATGTTCATGCCAAAGTCTCGTAGGTATTCTTGTAATTTTATGAAAATAGAGTCTAAGGGCGGATCCAGACGGCGCCCGGTTTCTCTTTTTCTTACCCTTGCAATGACTGATACACTCTACTGTCGTTCTAATTCCACTGTGATGTTCTATACTTCAAACTGTTAGCAGAACACGAAATGTCAGAAACTGTCCCACTGACAGGCTATTGACACACAACTGAAACGATTTTTATTTAGCAGACTTCTGCCAAAGGGGGGAGCTATGTCGAGGACCCCCCGTAATATCTATGCGTAGTCGTATAATATCCAAAAAGCGATTTAGGAGGTGCCCGACGGATCAAAACTTGGCTAGGTACAAATTTTTAAGAAACAGGTGCAGTCGTCTGTGTAGAGCTGCTAAAAGACGCCACATTCACACTTCCATAGAAGCTTGTAGTCCCAATCAAATCTGGAATTTTCTTAAAACGCTGGGTATTGGCAAATCTACAACTGTTACTGATGTAGCCTTTAACCTCAACGATATTAATAAACACTTCTCTCTCCCGCCTGTTGTTCTTGATAATATCGTCAAGTCAGCTACAATTAATCTTATTTCTAGCCAATCTTTACCCATGTGTTGCTCTTTTAACTTCACTTCCGTCTCTGAGGAGGATATTAAGAAACATGTTCTGTCCATTTCTTCAACTGCTGTGGGCGATGACAACCTTTGTTCCCGTATGGTCTCCTTAATTCTCCCCGAGCTCTTGCCTATTCTAACTCACGTTTTCAACTTTTCCTTGGCAACGAGTTCTTTTCCTTCTGCATGGAAACGTGCAAACATCATTCCCCTACCCAAAACTTCCAATCCATCATCCTTCTCCCAGTTCAGACCCATTTCCATATTACCTTTCCTATCCAAAGTCCTTGAACACATCGCTCACAAGCAGCTTGCTGATTACGTATCGTCAAATCTACTTTTATCACGATTTCAATCCGGTTTTAGACCAGGTCATAGCACGGTAACGGCCTTAATAAAAGTCACTGATGATATCCGGTTTGCCATGGAAAATAAATCTTTGACAGTCCTTGCCTTGCTTGACTTCAGCAGCGCTTTCAATTCAGTGGATATTTACGTACTCTTAGCTGTTCTCCGATCTCTTAATCTGTCCTCTTCAGCGATCGCCTGGTTCGATTCTTATCTTCGTGGTTGCTCGCAGCGGGTCCGCTGTGATGAGGTTTCCTCTGAATGGTGCGATCTGAGTGCGGGTGTACCCCAAGGTGGCGTGCTTTCTCCTCTTCTTTTCTCCATTTTTATAAACACTGTAACTTCTCAACTATCATCCAACTTCCACCTTTATGCAGACGACTTGCAACTATACCGCCATTTCAAAGTCCATGATTTAAACGCCGCAATAGCGGAACTTAACCATGACCTTGATAATATACGAAAATGGGCTGAATCTTTTGGTCTGTTGGTAAACCCGAATAAATCGCAAATTTTGCTTATTGGTGGTAGGTACATGCGGACAAGATTGGAAAGTTGTGTTATACAACGTTATACAAGGAGTAAAAATAAAATAGATCAACCTAAGCATAGACTCGCTAAAGTTAGGACTTCATTTGAAGGTCTAAGTATAAGATACTATAACAAAATACCGGAAGATATATTGAGTTTATCAGAAAGTAAATTTAAGTCTGTTATCAAGAAAACATTATGTTATAAAGCTTACTATAAGTTAGATGAGTAGGTACATTAATGACAAAGAGGCATGGAGCTCTGAAATTCCAGCGCAGCACAAGAAACACGCACTCATTTTTAATACCAAAATGGGGCGTGCGTGGAGTTTACAACTGACATAATTTTATAAATCTGCATGGATGTAATTTCAATTGTTTAAAGTAAATATTTTATAAGTTAAAACTAGGTTTATTTATTAACCGGTAGATTTATCTACTGCAATTTTTACAAAAAATAAATAATTATGTTGCCATTTTTGGTCTATACATATTATTTTTTTACTTACAGAATTAGCTAGGGTAGCTTAGGGGCTAGTACGATTGTTAATTTAGAGTAGGAGCACTTCTGGGCAGGTTTTTTGGTGGGTTTTTCCTGTTCAGGAGGTCCGATTAATTATACGCATGTAAACTACACGCTTTAAAAATCTTGACTTCAATTTGAAACAAATATCGTTTTCAGATGGTGGTGGCGTAAAGTTACATGCCGTGTGATTAACCTGGCCAGCCCCGTGGCAGTGCATTGATTTTTATTTTTTTCTCCCGCCCGAGCCGGTTTTCTATTAGGACATTACAAAATTGTTATAAAAAAAAGAAAATTGTGTGATACAAATTTCTTTTTTTTACAATGACGGTTCATGACGTCAATAAGTGATATGATAGGTAATACTATCCTACATTGAATAAAGAATTTCAATTTCAATTTCAATTTCAATTTCATACCTCCAGTCATATACAATGGAACCCCAATTGCGTACACAAACACCGCCAAAAATCTAGGAGTCATGATCGACTCGAACTTGTCTTGGGTTGCTCAAGTCAATAGCGTCAGCAGTAAAGTTCACTACTCCTTTCACACACTCAAACGTCTCCAAAATTTTTTGCCTTTAAAAACCAAGATTTCTTTGGCTCAAACTCTTCTCTTTCCAATTCTTGACTACGCCGATGCCTGTTATCCTGATGCCACAGAGGAGCTCTTAAACAAACTTGAGCGTATCCAGAACCTCTGTATTCGTTTTGTCTTCGGTCTGCGTAAATACGACCATGTCTCTCACTTCCGAAAACAGCTCAAGTGGCTTCCAATCCGATTTCGCAGGAATACTCACATTCTCTCTTCCCTCTTCAATGTTTTACACAACCCACGAACGTTAGTTGTTGAGTGAACGTTTTAACTTTTCTCGTCCTCAGGACAAACCTTGTCGCTCGAACGTTCGAACTCTTCTTTCTATTCCTCTTCATCAATCTGACTTTTACTCTTACTCGTTCACTGTACATGCGGCTAGGCTGTGGAATTCGCTTCCTCACACGATCCGAGACAGTCCCTCTATCAATATATTTAAAAAAAGAGTGAAAGAGCATTATCTATCTCTAGACTGTTAATATTATATATGTTTATATATATATATGTATTGTATACGTATTTTATTTTTTATTTTATTATATTGTCAGGTTAGGTTAGTGTAGTTAATATACTATAAGTGATTAAATTTTAGTTATTAGAATAACTGTGCTGTTGCACACGTCTTTTCTGCCTTACTTTGTAATGTCTCACTTCCGAGGGTCAGCTGGAAGAAATTTCTACTTAGAAATAAGCTGTACCTGTTGTGTCGTATTTCTTTATGTTTTGTGTCTTTCCTGTAATGTTTTTGTGTGCAAGAAACTGTAAATAAATAAATAAATATCTATGATTTTATTTATTCATCGTCACGTTGTGACGTCATCGAAGTTCTCAGTTGTTCTTGAAAATATAAAATACCTGGTTTTGTGATTTATCTAGTTTTGTTTCGCGTGTTCAGTGCGTATTAGTACTAAGCGCGGGGGCTACGCGTAGGCTGTGCATATGTCTTTATTACTAACACGCGCACGACACGCGTACGAGTAGCTATACGTCTGAATCTGCCCTTATTTCTCGAGCGCCAGTCTTCGCTGCGCTTTCAGCCGCCGCCGACTTCATTATGATTTCAGAAGGCGTTCGAGAAAGGTTTCTCTCGTTAGTTGTTGCGTGCTTTCAAATTCTGTTTAGCAATTCTTTCACGGCTGTCGACGCTTTTTTTACGCTGACTGGCTGAAAGTTATTCAGTTTTCGCCGCGGCACTTAAGTTTCGTGGCGATTTTATTATGTGAAATAGAAATTTTTACTTGTTCATTTATTTCTATATATTTTATTTATTATTATCTTGGCCGTATGATGCCGGCTCAGAAAAGCCCATTTCTTCACCCCATTTCTTTATTTGGGAGTCGTTAGAATCGACTAAGGGACTCGAGGGTGTGTATAGCAATTTCATACTATGGGCTGACAACCTGTCACTATGGCGATACACAATTTTCGAATGACCCTCAAATATTCGTCATACGTGGCGTAAATGACCGATTTTTTGGCGGCTGTTTGCGCTCTGCTTACCCCGCAAGGTGCTGCTTAACCGCCTATAAAGGCGTAATATGTGTATATGTATGTTTTTTTGTTTTCTACTAAGGTACAGAAGATTTGATTCATCGCCTAACTTATATGCCCATGTCCAGCTGCGGTCTGATAACATATCACATGGCTTTTAACTTAAGGTAAGCTTTCTCTGAATATTTACAAAATTTACAGAGCATCTTGTTGGAAGTTTTCGTTTTCCTTTTCTAAAGAGCACTTCTGTCAACAACAGAATACACGGAACGGAGCCGTAGACGGGTGAATGCCTCGATCCTATCGGCTGAAAACGCGCACTCAAACTACTAGCCTTATACTTTGACACTTGTGTACATTTATTTATTTATTGATTTAACTTTATGCAATTAATTTACCTGGGCGGACTTATTGCCGAGCGCATTATCTACCAGTCTACCTTAGGACATGTGGAAATGGGCGAGGCAGGTGCAAAATAAATGCAATAATAAACTAGTATGACAAACACTAATATATGTCATTAATAATTATATATATATATAAAATATATACATAAATATTATGTATACCTTATCACAGGGCACAATAATCGGGAAAGGTGAAGAAGATAGATACATCAAGACTAGCTTAAACTACGCTTTAGGGTCTAAGTTCGATAAGGTTTAAGCTACGCAGGGAGATCTTCGAATTACCACCTACTTATTTTGTTGAAATATTGTGTACCGGCACCTTGGTATTTTGAATTTCGAATGAGACGTGTATCAATCAAAAATACCTGTTCCATCATTCGACTTCTATCAATGGTTGGCTTCTATTTTCGCTATTCTATACCCAAACTGAAATAAACGGGGTAGGTACTACGTCGCAGAATCTCAGCCACCACCTGCCGCCGGTTCAATTTTCGTGAGTAAACACCGAGGCATTTGCAAAACCTGTCGTGTTATGAGTTTGGAGGGTTACTGTTACAAAATTGGTGCGACGTAAATTTTACGTGATTTCGCGTCATCGATTATCAAAAGTAGCCTTTGTTACTCAGGGATGTTGTAGCTTTCTAATAGTCACAGTTTTTTTTAGATCGGTCCGTTAGTTCCATTACGTGTGTATAAACAAATCAAAAACCGGCCAAGTGCGAGTCGGACTCGCACACGAAGGGTTCCGTACCATTATACCTTTATCAAACAATCATCGATAAAAACGATCAAAAAACACGTGTTTTGTATGGCAGCCCCCTTAAATATTTATTGTATGAATTTTTTTTGTATTTATAGCAGCAACAGAAATACAACATCTGTAAAAATTTCAACTGTCATACTTTCGCGGTTCATGAGATACAGCCTCCATACAAAAAACAAGTTTTTTGTAAAGGAGCTTCCTTATATATTTACTTTATTCTAATTTTTTTGTATTTGTTGTTAAAGCGGCAACAGAACTACATCATCTGTAAAAATTTCAACTGTCTAGGTATAACGGTTCAGGAGATACAGCCTCGTAACTGTAGGACGGACATTCTTTAACTTCAGATTATTTATTTTATTCAGGCGACACTGAACTTCAAACACAAGTCTTCAAACTCCGGTTGCGTATTTTTAATTTACGCATGCGAAAGTCTGCCACTTAATTGTGCTCGTAATGTTCAATTACTCACAATCATTTAAACAATCAATTCAAACATTCCTCGATATTCACAAAGATCGAGTAGTAGAAAGTGTGATACGAGTGGTTCGTTGCAGACTTCCGTATGCAAAATTGGATTCAACAAGCATAAATTCTGAGATAAAGCCTAGCCTATGACACTCGGGATAATGAAAGGAGTCTTCCGATACAATTCCAAATCGAATCGGTTCAGTGGTTATGTTAACGAGTTGTAGTCCTTTAAAGAATCGCACATATATAATATGAACTCTAAAAACATTACACTCCGTTTTTGATTGGGCAGTCGTGTAAAAAATGCACCTCCAGGTTAACTTGGTACCTTATTTTAGTTCACATATTTTTTCAGGTTCATTAAAAATCCTATAAGTAGGTGCTGTTCCAAGTTTATTTTTCTTACATTTCATTAACTCGAGTTCATCTTAGTGGAGAGTTGGAGACAAGAGACTCTTGGACGACATCCAGAGAGCTTTCCAATTAACAGGCTGCGCGCTAAGTAATAGCTATAAGTAAGTAGTTCCTACGTGGTTTCTTTTACTAAGGTTTTTTTGGTTGTTAAAACTTAGAACAATATACATCATGGCACATAGGTATCTACGATAGGGTGTTTTACATAGGCCAGTTTTATTCTCATTGCAAGTTGTGTGGTTTCTATAGTTAAAAATGATACTTTTTATTAATATTAATTTATTGTGTAAGTATGAACTCAGTACTTAGTATTAATATAATTTTATTTATACGGGGACAGCCATCCGAATACTGATAGGGTGCATGCAGGCCATGAAACTGAACAACTTGCCCCTAGAAACATATGTCAGGAAACGAAAAAAAAAAACGACCACAAAATCACAATCAGCTGACTGAATTAACTATGGAAAGCCAAAAAATTGTTGAAGTTTCAATACAATTTAAGAGAACATGCAAATTTTAAGAATTTGAACCTGCGACTTTCGCTATTTTATTTTTTTATTTATTTATTAAACTTTATTGCACAGAAAGTACAAAGGGTGGGCCTCACGATAGCCCAGGCGGTAGAGCCGCCGGCGAGGCCCTTTCTACCTACCTATCTAATCTATTCTAATTCCATACATGCTAGAATAGATAAAGCCGCAACAAACTATTTTAGATCTTTTTGCTAGAAGGTATAAAGGACCATCCATCTTCATCTGGGGAAAAACGCTCCCTCGGGAAAGATTGACGCACGCAATTAAAAGTAATTAATGGACACAGCTTACTTATTAATGGCTTAGGAAAAAGCGACGTTTATTACAAATCCTAAAACTTTTTTTTTTGAGGACAGTTCAGAGTTATCGAGCAATGTAATTTATTTCTATTTACTTTTATTTAGTTACCCTTTGTGCTATATAAAAAAGTGATATTAGAGTAACTGTGTGCGTAGGTTATTTGTTGTAGGTTTACTTGTAGTAATCAATTTATTTATTTATTTATTAAACTTTATTGCACAGAAAGTACAAAAGGCGGGCCTAATGCCACGCGGCATTCTCTACCGGCCAACCAAAAGATAAACAGAAAGAGTAGAAGCGGGTGCCCATACACAAAAAAAAAAGAAATATAATCGTACTTAAATTTCTAAAATGCTATACTTAATAATATAACATGAAAAATAAAAATACATAAAATAAATACATGCATACATAAATAAATAAGATATACCAACGACAAGCTAACAGAAATGAGATAGGATGAACGCCATCTAACAAAATTACTAAGAAACAGAGAGACTAGCCAGGTATGGCAACTATTTTAGGATAGATGGCGGTGATGTGACTTTTGTTTGACATTTTCTTAGTTTGACTTGACAGTACTCTGAGAACATGTTTATAAGTGATCTTTGGTCACAAAATAGAGAATGTACAGAAGGATCACTCGGCCCTTTTTTCGATTATTGCCGCTTTCGGCAAGGGCTGCCACAGTTTTCCTACCGATTTTATTCAATGGTGTAGGTACCTTAACATACAGGGAGTAACATAAATTCTATATCAAGCCTAAAGGTGCTCATGAAACTGAACAACTTTCCCCATTTCCCCACTTTGACCTCCTTTCGGCTTAATATACCCCTTTTGTTACTCCCTGTATTTACATTACGTATACTACCTACATAGCACAATGATTATGAAATGGGGAATGACGAGTAGGTAGATATCTGCTATCTGCTCTGGGGCTGTTGAGACTGAGCATCACCCCATTTCTTTCCCGTGGGAGTCGTAAAAGGCAACTAAGGGACTTGAGGGTGTGTACCTATTGCAATTTTAGGCGATGGGCTGGCAACCTGTCCTGTCACTATGGCGATACACAATTTTCCGAATGACCCTCGAATTTTTGTCAGACGTGGCGTAAATATCCGTTTTTGCAGCCGTTTACGCTCTGCCTACCCCGCAAGGCATAATAGACGTGATATGTGTATGTATGTACATCAAAAATGAAAACTTGCCTTTATTTAAGTAGAAACTCAAATCACATTATAAAAAAAAAACATACTGAATAGAGTTATTAATCTTGTTTGTTCTTTTATGAAAGCAAGTTTTTATGTAAGTTGGTACAAAATATTATAGGAACATTGTACAAATCACATCGTATACTAATAAACCTATTTATATTTGCGTGAAGCTATTTTTCACGTCCGCACCAAACGCGGTTGACACTCGCCTACAAGTGTGTTTGGATTGGTTTGGATTTCCTTGTAAACGGCGGCGTGTCAAATTGTGGAGAGTTTCGTGACGTTTGCTTGAAGTGAGCTCTCTGTATTGGGCGCGCAGCCGCCAATACTTACTTTGTGCTTTGGTCCTCTGTATGATCGGGAAAAACAAATACCCACACGTAACAATAAAAAAAATGTAAAAGAAGTGTTGACGGTGTTAAGTATTAAGACGTCGATTGAAGTGGTTATATACCAGCCTCTTGAAAGCACCCCGATAGCACCTGCTTTCCTAATATCAACAGGCAAAGAATCCCAAAGTCGGAGTGACGCTACAGTGAACGAATTATTGTAAAAAGCTGTTTTACAAACGCGTGAGGCAAGTTCGAGGGTGTTTGAGGAGCGAGTAACTCGAGAATGATCGTTGCAGAGATAACGGAAACAGGACTTCAGGTAGTCAGGGGCAAATTTGTCATACATCAATCAATTTATTATACTCGTTGTTATAAAATTGCATTTTTAATTTAATAGTCGTTGTAACATGTCAGCTTTACAAGTATAATTGCTAAATGGTTTGGGTAACTAATTGGGTAGCGCATTTTATTGCTAAATTGCCGCGGTACCAGCTAAAAATCAGCGCTATTTAAAGCTGCACTAAGCTTCAGCATTATACTAATCTGGACTCATAAGTGTATAATATAATGATTGTTTGTACTTGATTGCAAATAAATAAATATTTTTATTTCTTTTCGTTTTTCTATTTGCTAGATAAAAGGTTCCAATTTTGGTACCCACATGTGTTACAGTATAGGTTTTCCTAGGTTCCTTCGTTTTTAGAAGCCCTTTGAAAATATCAGTTTGGGAATAAGAGTTCTCAAAATAAAAATCTACAAAATAATTCTTAAAGAAAGTGTTATGTACGTGAATTCAGCCTATTTTTTTAATAAACAATAGGTAAGTAAAGCTTAATCCTATTTTGATGTTTAATTGGATTTTAGAGCGAATGTGAGCAAATTTACAGTTGTCTCTATGTACTTACCTATCTATATTGTTTATCTCTAAATCATGCAACGTAATTTTCATTCTGCTAAACGCAACCTTAAAATTTTCATTTGCCCTAAATTTTCTACACCGACTGTACAAACCTGATTATGTAGATTTGTATGACCACAAAGTTGGGAGTTTGGCCAGCAGGTGGCGTAAACTAAGTAGTCAACTTTATTGAAATCAGTCCGCCCCACCCCGTGCCCAACTCCGCAACAATCTCTATGCATATTACTTCCACGGGTGTTGTATTTTACGCGGTTGCGGTCATATCTGTAAAATTTTATTGGTCACGAAGAGATATGCAATGTTACGTGGCGTCGTGGCTCGTGGCATGAATATCAATTTGTTTAAGCTTTTTTGCAGCTGATTTTCCTCCAGTTATCGGCCGGGAATGTTTATTTATTTATGAACATATTTATATCGCTATATTAGATCGTGGGCAAAATTATCTACTTTGTGGAAGCCACACCGCAAAAAGACGCCGTGGCAGACCCCGTCGTAGGTGGCGCGACAAGTAGGTTTTTTTTTTGAAACCTTGCATAATTTTCCATTTCAAGCGCGGGCAGGATTTGAACCTACGTCTTTCGCCATTACTAGTGGCGACGCCTCTTCCATCATCCTGCCCGCGCTTGAAAATTTTGCAAGTTTTCGAAAAATTGTTTATTTAACACGGGAAGTGTTTCAAAATTTGTTATTGGAGTTGGACGATTTCTCACGAAACTGGACGAAACGCACGAGACGCACGAAATGCGGAAGCCAAAAAATAAAGATGGATGGTAGGAGAAAAGGGAGGCCTTTGCCCAGCAGTTTAGTTTTACAGTGTGATCAAATCATGAGCCAATAAGGTTTTTGGTAGGTACAGATGCAAGGAGCGATCCTCTTACACCTCGTATTAATTCATCCAAATCTAAAACGATTCCTAAAAGTGTAACACCAGTAACTACGGAACTCTTCTGGCTTCAACGTTCAAATAGCACCTTCCATGTTTGTTGTACCGTTAATGTAATTAATAAGGAATCTCGAGCGATACCTACTCCAACTCTCACTTATACATATTAATAACAGTAAAGTTACGAAAAACTCATCGTAGGTGATGATAAAATAGGTATATATGTGTTCTAAACACATTTATTTCTTTTTTTTTTTGTCTGTCTTTTTGTCCGAGCTAATCTCCGGAACTACTGGATGGAATCGAATGAAACTTTTTGTTGTGTATATCTTTTAAGCCTGGTCAACATCTAGAATACGTTTTATCGCGGGAAAATTGCTCATTTCCGCTAGAAAAACGATTAAACGTAGATTTTTTTATGCTGCCAGCTACAAAAGTAGTTCAGCAGTATATGCCGCTTCTGCTTATATTTAGTCAGCTAATCGAAGTTCACGGGCACCAACTTATATCTAATATAGCTGAGACGGAGCTCTAGGAACTCAGTGTAACCGTGAGATAAAGTACGTACCTAATTTTCTTGGTAGATAAGCTCCGCTTATAGAAGATTCTAATACCGGATGTTACAAAAAAGACTATAAATTGAAAGAGTGTTGAAGGTTTCCTTGTTAAGAGTTTTGACAATAATCTAAAACTGTCGAGTCGTACCTATTAAATTAAAAACAATATTTTTTTGGCAAAATTTGACTAGGACCGATAGCGAAAACTCGAGACGGGCTGGTGATAAGGATTTTTTTTTCTTCTAGGAACAAAGGTTGAAAAATGAAAAAAAAATGGATCTGCAATACAAAGTTGCCGATGGTATGGTAATCAGAATCGGTCACTAGTAAAATTTCACCTGATATTATTAGATCATGTAAGTAATCAAATCTTAGAAGCATAAAACCTAGTTGTTATTCGTGTAGAACCATGAAACTAGGCAATTGTATGTAACCTAGATGACAATACAATAATATGGTACCATCATGCTGGTCTGATGATGAATCTCGAACGTGACTAATTACCATTACCAAGAGATATTTTCTTGAAATCATACATTAAGTTTGGGCTCATCAAACTTGACTAAAGATATAGGTACTATTCATTTCTTTCGATGACGAGAAAAGTCAAAATGGAAGATCGCAGTTAGTACTCCGGAAAGCCTATGACTAAACACATCGATTTTGGGCTCAAAGCTCCTGAAACTGGAAATTATAGGTTGCTGATGAAACCGTAGAATGACTGCTAGTAAACAGATATTTTGGGGTCATTTGCGTTGTTTTAACATAAACTACCTACGTATTGCTAGTGATTAAGACACTAAGTAGAAGTGGAAGGTCGATGATTGGGTTTTGGGAAGACTACTAGTAAAATTACCATCGGGAGGGAGGCTCAAATAAATACAACAGTCGAAAGCTGGATTTGGAAAAACAACCTCCTTGAAACACACCACCGGAAGGGTTGCAGGGGGCAGATACCTAGGCACGAGGGCACAACGCGCCTTCTAAATTCGGACGGGTTGTAACAGCATCACTGTAAATAAGTAGATGCGCGCGTGCCCGCGCGTGCTGCCTGCGCCTGCGTTCAACACAGCGTTGGGGCTAAAACATGATTTTTTTTGTAGACTTTCGCGAAGCTACGTGCTGTGGCCACGATCTAAAGGCACTCTACTGTTCAAAATAGTTTCAACTGAGCACGCTTCGCCGCAAATCGAAGGTAAGGAACTTTTTTCTATTTTTGTATAGCATAAGCAGATAAAAAAATAAATTACCGAATATTCTGTCAGGGAAGCTGCCCACGCTGTACAGCTAAATCTCAGTTATTGATTTGTTCTGATAGCTGTAATGTCCGGATATTGGCTGGGGCTGCAGACGACACTTTTATTTCCTTATGTTCTATTGGATTTGCGCGAGTATTCACGATCACGACGGCAGAAGTAATAAGTACCGAAGTCGCTGTCATTTTCCCATATTCTGTTCTCATTCTGGTCTAGGCAAATGAGATTTATTTACCTACTCCTGTCGACACAGATTTATTACAATGAAGAATAACATATTCTGGTAGAATTAAATACTGTGTTTCAAGTTACCTAGGCACATTGAATTCCTACTTATTCATTTATCATTAGCAGTAATGAAACTAACAAACGATACATACTTACATACATATATCAGGCCTATATTTCTACCGGGGTAAGCAGAGTATAAACAGTCGTAAACAACGGACATTTACGCCACGTCTGGCAAACAGTTGAAGATCATACAGAACATTGTGTATCGCCATAGTGACAGGTTGTCAGCCCATCGCCTAAAATTGCAATACACATGTAACCATCGTGTCCCTTAGACGCCTCTCACGACACCAACGAGAAATAAATGGGGTGATGCTATTCTTAGCCGACATCACACGACATAACAAATAATAATATATAAAATCATAGTTTAAAAAACTACTCACGGCTTTTATTTTGAAACGCATTTAAAAACAAAAATAAATATTTATATTACTGTATGTTTCACCCATTAATTATGACTTCGTGAGTAGGTAAGTCATGTATAAGGTTTGTTTTAATATAACTCAAAAAAGAGTTCGACTCTATAGTCTAAATCTAACTGTAGACGGCCGATGTGGCGCAGTGGCAGTGCGACTGCCTGCGGCGCAAAGGTTCCGGGTTAGATTCTCGGTGGGACACTCACAAAGTTGATATTTATCACTTTGTGAATTTGTTCCCGGTCTGGTCAGGACATTGCAGGGTGAACCAACTGATTGTCCGAAAAGAAATGGTTCCGTGCTTCGGAGGGGACGTTAAGACATCGGTCCCGGTTGCTGTCTATGATTACTTAGACGGCGGTCGTAACACAACCATGTCAGAGGCCTACTAGTGGTAGTAGGCGGTTGAAAAACTCTGACACCAGGGTTCATCCGGTCGTTGGACGACTCAGTGTCCCATACGAAAAGAAAAAGAAGATCTAACTGCATTCAAGTACCTTTACGATTTAGTATTCGTTTATAACGCCCCACGCTATTTAAGTTATATCAAAGAAAACAATTAAAATGACTTACTCTTAAGTTTTACATAAAGCGTTTTAAAAGCGAAAAAATTAAATAAAAATTAAGTTAGTTTTTACTGTAGAAAATACATTTATTAAGAAAAGTTGTACTTAAAGTACTTTAAATATTTACAAACAAAATATTATTCCTAGTTTTAGGTACTGATTCATGTTAAGGAAATACTTTTATTTCGTCGGCTAACCCTGTGTTAGGTACTTTTTTACATTTGGCAACATTAAGTAACTCTCGATAAATTATCTAGATAATATTATTTACATTTTAACTCCAATAACAAAATATTGCTTATAATATTACAAAATACCTACATCAAATTTCAAAATAAGAAATACCATAATACTTAATTGTATAAAATTCTAATAGGATATTTAAAAATTATGTGATTTTAGTAGGCGTCAAGACTGTGGATAATACTTATAATTAAAATGACTTTCATTTTACTGACTTAGGCAATCGGCTTCATACACTTAAAACTTGTTCCCTATGGTTATTAACATGAACATAGCTTTAATACATAAATATTAGTAGTAGGTAGAGTAAAATAACTGAGTAGGTATATCAAAGTGACGTACCTTTCTTAAAGAACAAAAAATAGGGGTCTTGGGAAAAATACAGCGTTGCTTTTAAAGGGTGAACTTACCTAGAAAACTGAACAACTTTTAGCGAGGAGTATATACATAGCTCTAAATTACGAAAATGATATAGATTTTCTACACAATATTATGTGTTGTCAGATCGGGTTGTCGGATCGGTTATGTAAAGGGCCCAAATTGTTAATTACATCCAGTAGGTAGTTCATTTTTATAGGCTGGTTCACCAATAGATATAACGCAGTACTTTTCCTAAACACCGTGTATAACAAGCATGACGTCACACAGCTCACAATAGCATTTCACAAACAAAACCTTTGCGTTGTTTGCATCAAAGCTAGCCGTACAAGTGCTGCGAAGCCGAGTAGAGTTCTGATTGGTTCTATTGTTAGTTACCGTTCGTTTACAACATGTTCTCTTTGAAGAATTTCTCTAGCGCGTGGTAGAGGTGCGGCCGAACGCCCACGAGACCGTGGTCTTCGTCAGTATAGCTCTGCAAGAAAGAAAATACGTTTCGTCATCATATTCCATACTAATATTATGAATGGGAAAATGTGTAGGAAGTTTAGACGCTAAAGATTGACACATGCTACTTTTTTGCGGAGGGAAACATCTCATTCCACAGTGACACAGCGGGGCGGAAAGGTAGTCAAGTATTACCAGACTGGGTTCGTCAACTTATTCGATAGTATGCGAAGAATAATCACACCACTCGCAGCTAACTCAGTCAGATGTTACGGATTTTTATTGATTTAAAAGGTCACATCACATCAGCCCTACTCCTACTCATTCAAACTACTAGATACAGCTTATAGTTCATAAGGATAAGTACTTAATATTTTTGTAAACAAACCAAAGCAGGCGTTTTATTATCCTCTTTTCTACACAATACAGAGTAATATAAATTTTCAAAAAAAATTGACTAATTTCTCCTCAATATAATATACAAATACAGAAGAAGTTGCTATTTAATGCCGAATAATGTAATCAAAAGAATAGAAATGAAACTTATTCTACTTAGCAGATTCTTTGTACTGTAAACACTTGCTCAAACTAATATTACGCGGTCAAAGTAGAAAGTCACAACGTTATTGTCACCTGTATTATTCATTACATTTACATTTGGTCTGTTAAATTTTACATGATAAGTACCTATCCTTATGAACTATAGTACCCTAAAATTTTTATGGCAGCCTATCCGAACCAACGACGCATCTAATGTATCATTTAGTGTACATTCAGTCCAGGCTCGCTGTTTCTTCCTTAAGAGTTAAACGGCAAAATTATTCCAAAATTGAGTGGCAACGTAACTGAAGTTACCACGCGAAATGAAAACGTACCATCTGCGTGAAGTAGACATCCTGCCTCTGCAGCAGGCGGGAGATCAGCATGGCGTGCTGGTAATGCACGTTGTCATCAGCTGTTCCGTGCACTAGGAAGTACCGCTTGTTGCGGTATGCATCCACCTGGAGTACGGAATAAGAAAGACATTATAAAACATGCCATCAATTCCATAACGATAAGCAACCGACGACGCCCCCGCCAGCGGGGGTACGGAGGTCTCTCATTTGTTCCCCATTTTGGGAACTACCGGCACGTGCCGGGTAGATTCAGCCCAATCCGTTCTTCCCAGAACAACTCGTAAGAACCACACCACAAAAACTTCTGCGGGTGAGCTCTTACTCCCAGCCAAGCAGTTAGGTGTAGATTTTAAGGCCCCAGGGCTAGAAAATTGAAGTGTAAAAACTAAAAATAATTACAATAATAATAGGTACCAAATTTGAACTTGATGGAAACAGAACAGTTTTATGATTGAACAAAAAAGTATCACTCATGAAGTAGATTTACGCGACTTACCTGTTACTGATTTGGTAGTTGTTTATCCCTCTACGTTTCGGCTGGTTACGGCAGCCTTCTTCACGGAGGTCGACAGATCACATACGCCCGCCCGTCAGCTGTGATTGCCGAACACTCATTTCTTCTTGAAGAAGGCTGCCGTAAGCAGCTTAAACGTAGGGAGATAAACTCTCTACCAAACAAGTAAGTCGCGTACACTTTCATCAAGAATAACAGTTGTTTGCCGATAACCGATGAATTGAAGAAAAATAAGAGATTTCGGCCCCAGTATGAGCGGCGTCATTATCTTTAAGGCGACCGCGATGATGATGTCTGCGACAAATCGAGCAAGTTTATTTTAGTACCAATGAAACGTGATATCGTTCCATCTATCGAAAGAAATGAGAAACTGTATCCGAAACTGAAAGTAGGACATTACAGTGTGATTTTATTTTTCAAGCCGTTTTTTGCTTATCTCATTTTCATGGGTCTCCAAAGAGGTGAATTTGTATTGGCAACCCTATTAAGGAAGAAAAAGGGCAAAAATGTATTACTGGGTTTTAGACCTTGCATATACTTACACAAAACGGGCCATACCTACCAATTAAGTATTTATTGAATTTATCATTATGGTACTTACAACTTCTTGAGTCAGGAGCGATGAGTTAATGTAGGCTTCCGAGTTGTTCTGTGGCACGTCCATGTACCGCTCTGTGTAGATAGTGTCTAGAATACAAGGTTAAATTTTGTAAGAAATATCACTGTATCATTTAGAGAAAATATATGTTTACTCGTTTTCTCGATAATCTCTGAAATAACTGATTTGGTGTCTCCTTATATTTTTAATAATCTTTATCTTTTCAGTAGTCCACAATCCACATGGATAATATTGCAGGTGGTATAAGCAAGCAAGCAGTGTGGTTCAAGCAGCAGATTGCTGCGAAGACTACGAAAGATAGCGCGTTTCAGTTTATTGGTTCTAAGTATACATATTTTTTTATTATTTACTTCTTTTTTTAATACATGTTTTAAAGCGTGTTGATTTGCTTGTTAAATAGTGGACTACCTTGAGTGAGCCAAGACGCTAAATCAGTTTATCAAGAGAGAGCATCCTCACCATAGAACCTCCAGTCGACGACTGGCGCCACGGCGGCTGCGCAGCGGAACACGGAGCCGCCCCTCGCGAGCGCCAGGGACGCGGCGTAGCCTCCGTACGACCAGCCCCAGATGCAGGTGCGGTTCGCGTCCAACCACGGCAGCGTCTCTTGCAGGTGCCTGGGCAAACGAATTTAAAATTAATACAGGTTTATTTTTTATTCATCCCGTAAATTTTACAGTGCGATTCTCCTCGTGATTCTGATCAACTTTTACTATGGGGTCACCTCCGAAATCGCGAAAATAAATCCAGCCGTTCCATACATTTTGTTCGAGTAGGTATGAATTTTTCTATGGAGCAGCTGCTTTTTTTTCGCGATTTCGCAGGTGACCCCATAATAAAAGTTGTTCAGAATCATGAGAAGAATCACCCTGTAAAATTTCCGGGGTGAATAAAAAATAACCCTGTATATTTAGAGGAACGTCAAAGGGAAGATAAGCAGAGATAGAATACCATCCCGCTGGACGGACGCTATAGTAGAAGTTACCCACCTAAATCTTCAAGGCTCTATACACATGGCAGAGGATCGGCCACGATGGAGAGCCCTTCTAAATAGTGCGACTTACGGTAGTCGCGAGCCTGAGTCATGAGGAATCGACAGAAAAGACTAAGAAGAATATTTAGACCCTTGCGATAGAGCTTTTTATTCCGTACATATTCTTGCCATCATTTTTACGAAACTTATGGAGCTCGCTGCGTTCGCCGTACATATGTGGGAGCATGCCTTGTTCATGAAATAGGTATCTAAGAAATTTTGACACAGGAAAGAAACCTCTCCGAATTTTTTGTATGGGACGTCAGATTTTTTATATTTTGGGTGATGCCGGCATATATATAAGCATCACTTCTTTTCTTTCTCGCGGGTGTCCTGACTAGCGTAGGTAGCGACTAAGGGATTCGAGAGTTTCATGTGTATAACAATCTTAGGCGACAGGCTGACACCCTAATACTATAGTGACACACGTTTTTTTTCTGAAATGATCCTCAAATATATGTCAGACTTGGCGGTAGCGACCGTTTTTACGGCCTTTAACGCTCTACCTACCCGCAAGGACAAAGGCGTGATATATGTGTGTGTGGTGACTTTAGGTTTTTGAGGAAAGTTCTTTAGTATAACGGGTTGAGCTTCGGGAGAGTCGGTCGTTCGAAACCCACAAAACAAAAATATTTGTTAAGTCATTTTCAAATATTTGTGTTTAGTCTGGGTGTTTCTATTTATAATATGTATTTATTTACAAAAAAAAAGAAGAAGTATATAAGTATTAATATCCGCTATCTAGTTCCCATAGTACAAGCTTTGCTTAGTTTGGGGTTAGATGGCGCTGTGTGAATTGTCCAGGATATTTATTTATTATTATTATTATTTATTTCTATTCCTGGTTTATTTATGAAACTCTTCAAGCTCGCTTTGCTGGCACAATGTCTTTATAAAAAGACATTGCCCTCAATTCGGAACATACATTCTCTTGACTTAGAGCTGAAATTTAGAAAAGAATAGCGGATATCCAAGTCCTGTCATGTTTTAACATGACAATGGGTTTTACGCAATTTCTAGTCAATGAAGTACCTAGTCATTATTCTCATCGTCGCCTTATTTTGACAGATAACACGTATTTTGCACTAAAATATCTCCTATCATTTTCTAAACCTATTTGACGAAAAGTCTAAAGTTTGCACTAATAAGTTTAGCAAATTTATTTCCTGACTCTGAGCCCATTTGATAGAGATAGATATAGATATAGAGATAGAGATATTTTATTTGTAAAACACGGTTAAGATAAATACAGATGATAATGTGAACATGTTCAGTGCTCCATGTTTTGCCTTGCGGCGTACAAATTTTTGTTGTGTAACCATACCTGGTGACGTTGATCTGGTCGCTGATCTCGAGGGTGCCGAGCGCGCGGTTGAGCGCGAAGGTGTTGGCGACGCCGCGCAGGCCGGACCCGCGCCCGTCTATGTGCGCTACCGCTACGCCCCACCGGCTGACCAGCGACGTGCCCCAGTCGACGCCCCACTGTTTAGTCACCAGCGACGAATCCGGCCCGCCGTACCTGGAAACATAAGTATACATTTCTAAATAAGTATAGTATATACAGCAAAGAGAAAGGAAAAAATCCTTCCTGCTGCATACATTTTTAGGGGTAGACTAGGCCATGAAACTAAAAAACTTAATTAGACCTTTTATATAAACGGGACGCCATGCGCCAAACAGTGGCCAAAATCTTGAGTTATATTGGAGGTCTAATTAAAAAATATATTTTGATCTTTGTTGCTTTGGGGAAAGTTGTTCAGTTTCACTAGTAGAACTCACCCTAAAAATATTTGCACTGAATTTATAAGACCTTATAGATTAGATATGATACATACATACATACATACATATATCACGCCTTTAATCCCTTGCGGGGTAGGCAGAGCGTAAATGGCCGCAAAAACGGACATTTGCGCCACGTCTGACAGATATTTCAGGGACATTCTGAAAATTGTGTATTACCATAGTGACAGGTTGTCAGCCCATCGCCTAAAATTGCAATACACACCCTCGAGTCCCTTAGTCGCCTCTTACGACTCCCACGGGTAAGAAATGGGGTGATGCTATTCTAAGCCGGCATCACACAGCATTGATGTTACAAACCTAAAAATCACAGTAAATCTTTTGGCACATATAGTGATATAAGATTTTTCTAAAACAGCCCTCGAATATTAGTCAGATGTGGCTATAGCGACCGTATTATACGACCGTTAAAGCTCTGCCTACCCGCAAGGGATAAAGGCATGGTATGTGTATGAATATGTTGACAGAGCAGCGGCGCGGCGGTTAACTCACACATAAACCAGGACTTGCAGACGGCTGATCTATGGAATGGTTCTGATGGCTACCTACATGTCCTGCCATCTCACTGCTACAATAAACATACTCACACATAAACCAGGAGCGGTACATTGGTTCTCTCCTGGTAGTTGGGCGGTACTTGAATGTGGACGTCTGCATCGGGGAGGCCGGGTGCCACGTGGACCTGGATGCTCTTTGGGATGGTTCTGATGGCTTCATGGCCTGCCATCTCACTGCTACAATAAACACACTCACACATAAACCAGGAGCGGCACGTTGGTTCTCTGCTGGTAGTTAGGCGGTACTTGGATGTGGACGTCTGCATCGGGAAGGCCGGGAGCCACGGGGACCTGGAGGCGGATGATCTCCGGAATCGCTCTGTTGGCCACGAACGCTGCTGTTTCGGCATTGTTGTCCCAGGTCCTCACGTACGTACCGTTCTGGATATTAAAGTGAGGATTTATGTTTTTGTGTATCTACCGTACAACACACAAAGGTTGACTGGGAGAGATCCCTTAATGGGATAAGTCCGCTTTTGTGCCTTACCTTTTCTGTTATTTGTGTTTTCTTTGTGATATTTATTTGGTGCAATAAAGTTATTACATACATACATACATACATACACCTTATTTATATTTATAATAAAAGTTATAATCAACTCTATAATCGCAACTTCCAGAAAACGAACAATCGTATAATAACTTTTTTTAATACTGGACCTATTTCCGAGCAAGCATGCAATATCCCTTTAAAAATGAACTAGAATCCTCCCATTATTGACGGATATCGAAAGTCGGTTTCTGCGTCATTTTGTAGTGTATATTCAACTGCACAACGAAAAAGGTGATAAGGTGTTTACAAAAGGCAACAGCATAGTTTTGCACTTCACAAAAATAGACCAAGCAATAAAACGCCATTTCCCATTGTCTAACGATCTTTGTTTGTATGCATCCGGTTTAGAAGCAAGATTATTCTCGATTTGTTTAGTCGTGCGATTGTATTAAACTCTTTCGAATCTATAAACACTTTCTTTCGGAAATCTAACCAAGTGTATGAATTTTAAGAAAGAACAATAAAGTGAATTATTCAATTGATTGAAATGGTGACTTTGGCGTATTATAGACCTCCACTACCAACATCCACAGGTTACAAATTGCAGGTAAATATCAGTGAATCGACATTTAAAATATACATCCAGAAATAACGGAATATTAGAAGAATCGCGCAATCGTGGGTTTTTTCATATATTACAGTTCCATTAAAGTAACTACTTTTGATCTAACACTTTTGTGAAAGATTTCGTAAAAATATTAAGACATTAAATTCAAAATTATTGATAAAATAAAATAATCCCCTAAGGCATTAAAACAGAGGATGTAAGTTCTTATCAGCGAGTGAAACCGCTTGTTACTAAATTTAAGCCTGGATACCGTAGCATTGTCGAGCCATACAGTTCCCAAATTACGTACTAAATTCATACTTTTGCTTTTTCTAAATTTTTTGCAGAAACTGCTGTAAAGCGTTTTCCTTCTAAACTTTAAGATTATGAAAAAGGTAATTCGATGCAGAGTTTTAGATAAATTTATTCGTAATACATCATTTTTTACAATTATTCTTGCAGCATTTACCATTTTTGAGTAAAGCAAATAAAACTTAATGATTGACTAAATAAAGTTTCATATAGCTGCATTTTTTTCAAGTAGTCCGTACAAGCCCTGGCTCGACATAGTTAAAGACCAGCCTAGAGATATGTAACCACCGTGCGGCCAAACTAAGATACGACTCGTAACTCCCAAAATACATTTGTAAGGCGATTCATACCTTATACATATAAGTAGGTATGAATTGAATAAATAAATTTTGAGTTAAAATTTTGGTTTTTCTTAGCAGATACATTCTACCTTAAACTATTAGCAGATTATATTACTTACCCATTTAAAATAACAACTCAAATGGGTAACTCGGGTTATTCCATACTTACGGTGTTGTAAATGTATATGATGGGCACGTCGGGGCCGGCGCAAGTCACAGCTACTCTAGTGGCGCCTTCACTGATAGATACTTCGTTGTACAGACACTGTCCGCCATCTTCCCTCTGAATGTTGCAAGTGAAGCAGGACACAACATTGGAATTGGACGTGTAGATGTGCTGTTCAGCGGAGTCATTAACGTGTGTAGCTTTGTACCAGCTGAAATAAAAATTGAAGAAAATTGTGAATTAAATCGATAGTGAGCAAGTGCCTTTAGCACTTATCAGAGCCTATGTTTGGAAATTTCAAATGCTTACAACCAAAGTTGTGTTCAAAACAAACGCTAACAATAGTGTAGTTTAGCAATGATATATGAAAATTATCGGTAGAACGAAACGATTACCAGTCTCAAACCAGTTTATTCTAAGAAATATTTGAAAATAGAGAAATAATGACGAAAAAGATTTAAATGTGATGCCGGCTTAGAATAGCATCACCCCATTTCTTACCCATGGGTGTCGTAAAAGGCGACTTAGGGACTCGAGGGTGTGTATTGCAATTTTAGGCGACGGGCTGACAACCTGTCACTATAGTGATACACAGTTATCTGATTGACCCTCAAACTTTTGTCAGACGTGGTGTTAATATCCGTTGAACGGCCGTTAACGCTCTGCCTACCCCGTAAGGGATATAGGCGTGATTTATGTATGTATGTAAAGATTTAAATTAACAAAGTGATCAGATCGGGTTGCCTGGTTTGCGACCGGTAGATCGCGACTGATACCTAATACCGCGTTCACACACTCGAGCTATGGGCAGGGAAGTAGTAGTTTTCCTTCTCTTTTCGTGTCGAGTCGTCTTACGAAACAATGAACCCTGGTGTCAGAGCTTTTCAACCGCCTACTACTTCTCGTCTCGTCATGCCGCTGCCACTTCCCGTGCTCCCTCCCTCGAGTGTCGGTTTTTCGTGCGGAATTCAAATGAAGGGGGTAAAAGCGCGAGTGGAATGTAATGCTATCTCGCTCTCTTGTATTGCTGCGATAGGAGTATCACAGCAGTGTTAGGTAGTACTATTATCTATTCTGTGGCAGTGTGTGCACTCTCACTTAACTTCCGCGGAAGTATTTCGAGTATTTTCGAGCAATATTAGCGGTAACGGCAGAAACAAGAGCATCGATCGTAGCATAAGGCACTTACATGACATCTTCGGAAGTCCATAGAAGAATATCGAGCACTGTATGCGCGGTGTTGACTCTGTTTTGAGCTGTCCACTGGTTGTTCGCGGTGCCTTCGCTCACTTGCACGATTTGCTTGTACAGGACTCCATTTACTGCCTGAAAGTATTAAAAGATTCTTCAATAATTAATGAATAATGCGTTTATCATGCTTATATGTCTGATGCCAAAAGGCAGAATGGAGGTACATCTGGATAGAATAGAAAGTTGTGTATATGCGGTGCGCGGTGAACACTTCGATACCGCGTTTCAGGTCTATTGTTCTCTGCCAATCTGTCACGTGGCGCCATCTTGCAGATTATGTTGGAACTACTGTTGCGTCTTGCATGCTTGTGAACCACTTGGGTGAGCTTTTTGTAGCTCCTAGATGTTGCTACACATAGTTGTGTGTAACGAAAAATAAATAAGAAAAAAGTTTTGGCTAATCGATAGTGCCGGATGTTGCAAACAATTGTTTTAATCATATTTGATCCACATTTGTCGTTTGTCATTTGTTGCTTACATCAAGCTTTGTAAAGAAGCCAATAACCGTATACTTTACCTGTGGAAGAATAGTAATAAAGGAGTTTCCTTCCGCGTTGAAGTGAAGGGGGACGTTGTCGATCCATCCATCGGCTTCAATGTACTCGTAAATCTGAAGTAAATTAATGAAAACTAAATTAACAACAAGATCGATGACTTACATGACATTTGCATTTCATAATCAGAAGCAGGAGCAGTACAATAAATCTAAAACACAAAAATAGTTCGCGCGTCCCATTTTTAATATGTCTGAACCTGTGGTCTAAACTATCCAATCTTTTATACTATTTAAACTTAAGTGAGACATAACTAAATCATTTAAGTTATGTCTCACTTGAGTTTAAATCGAATACATACATACATACATACATATAATCACGCCTCTTTCCCGTAGGGGTAGGCAGAGACTACATCTTTCCACTTGCTACGATCCTGACACACCTCTTTCGCTTCTTCAACATGCATCAATCTTTTCATACATGCTCGTCGGTTTAGGGTACTCTTGACCTGACCTTTCTCTAGAACGTCCCCGATCTGATCCAAGTACGTGCGTCTTGGTCTTCCCCTTCCAACGTTCCCATCCACACTCGCCATATACACCTGTTTCGTTAATCTTCTTTCATTCATTCTCTCAATGTGACCAAACCATCTCAGCATTCCTTTTTCTATACCAGTCACTATGTCATCTTTTATACCGCAACGTTCTCTAATCACGCTATTCCTTATCCTGTCACTCAATTTCACTCCTATCATACTTCTTAGCGCTCTCATTTCTACCGCATTTATTCTACTTTCATGCTTTTTCTGCCATACCCAACTTTCACTCCCATACATAAGTGTTGGAACTAACACTCCTCTATGCACAGCCAGACGTGCCTTATTAGACACTGTCTGGCTGTTCATAAAAGTATGCAACGCTCCATTCACCATGTTGCCGGCATTTACCCTCCTTTCAATGTCACTTTCACACTTTCCATCTGATGTAAACTTCGATCCCAAATATACAAACTCTTTCACTTGCTCCACCCTCTCTTCTTCTATCATAATATTACACTCCGTCATACCTTCTTCTTTTTCAAAAACCATTGACTTCGTCTTACTTACATTAACTTTCATTCCTTTCTTTTTCAAAGCCTCATTCATAATGTTTACCATCTTCTGCAACTCTTCAGCCGAAGACGCAAGGATAACTTGGTCATCAGCATAGAGAAGACATTTGACGAGTAACCCATTCATTCTCAGTCCATTTTCACACTCTTTCAAATCTGTCAAACAACTATCCATGAATAGGTTGAACAGCCATGGTGACGCAACACATCCCTGTCTAACACCTTTCTCGATGTTAAACAGTTCAGTGAAGGCCCCGTTAATCCTGACACAAGCACTGGAATCCTTATATAAGGATTTCAGTGCTCGTACCAAGATGCTGCTCACCCCATGCACGGATAGTGCCGACCATAATTCATTCCTCAGAACTCTATCATAGGCCTTTTCCAGATCCACGAATGTGCAAAAGACTTTTTGGTTCTTAGCCAAATACTTTTCCGCTATGCACCGCAAGGAAAAGACCTGATCCGTACATCCCATCCCCTTTCGAAATCCCGCTTGAGCATCCCAGACTTTCTCATCAGTTTCTTTCACAACTCTTTCAATCAGTACCCTTGCATACAGTTTACCGACGACACTGAGAAGGCTTATACCGCGGTAATTTTTACAGTCTAGCTGTGACCCTTTTCCTTTGTATAATGGCACTATTACAGCCTTGCACCAATCACTTGGCACTCGACCGCTTCGCCAACAAAGGTTAAAAAGGAGGTACAGCTGACTAGCTGCTACGCCTTCGCCAGCCTTCAGCATCTCAACCGATACTCTATCATACCCTGCAGCCTTACCAGATTTCATACTTTTCAGAGCTTTCATAATCTCATCCATTTCAATCTCGCTTTCGTTTTCACTGTCATCTTCTTCATGTATGTTCACCTCTTGTACTTCTTCTTTTTCAAACAAGCTTTCAAAATATTCCTTCCATCTCTTCAACACACATTCCTCACCTTTTATTATACTACCATCCTGGCTCCGAATCCTACTCAACTCTGATTGTGCTGTTTTTCCTCGAGTTGTTCCTATAGATTTCCAGAAAACCTTTAAGTTCTTGCGAAAGTTTTCTGATAGCCTCCTGTCAAACTCATCTTTATTTTCCTCTTTCTTTCGTTCCACTGTCTTCTTTACTACATTCTTTAAACTTTTATACTCCTTTCGTGCTTTCTCTACATCCTGATCTGTCGCTTTCTGCAATCTTTGGTTAGCTTTAGTAGCCAATAAATCTAACCATGCTTTCTTCTTCTTCTGAACAACTTCTTGCACATCTTTACTCATCCATGCAGTCTTTCGTTTATTACCTTTCGCCCGTCTAGTGACTCCACATACTTCAACAGCAACTTTGACGATTCCTTCCTTAAATACCTTCCAACCATCTTCAATGTCATTCATCTCATCTATCTTATCAAATTCATCCTTTAACCTTTTGACATATTCCTTTCTTACCTCTTTTTCTTGCAAATTTTCTACTTTCACTCTTTCCAGAACACTGGTCGCTTCGTGCACTCTATGTCGCCATCGTTTAAAGAGACCACTTATTCGTGATATCACTAGGAAGTGGTCTGTGTCGATCCCGGCCCCGCGATACGCACGAGTGTCTAGAACTTTCTTCTTCAATCTTTCATCCACAATCACAAAATCTATAATGGTCCTTGATACACCTTCTGCTCTTGTATAAGTGTGAATCTCCTTGTGTTGAAACATTGTATTCGACACAAGAAGACCCCACTCCAAACAAATCTCTAACAAACTCTTTCCATTCTCATTAACTCGTTCGTCTCCAAACGCTCCAAGAACCTTATCATACCCATCACGCTTTATACCAACCCATCCATTAAAATCACCTAGCATGATAATCCTTTCATTTGTTTTACAACCTTTCAAAACCTCTCTCACACTATCCCAGAACTCCTCATTTTCCTTTTTAGCTTTTGTGGAGCCACCCGTACCCAAATCCGTTGGCGCATAAACACCTAGGACAAAGATTCGCGTAATTCCATCCTTTAGCCTAATCCAGAGGAGTCGAGGGCTCACACATTCAAATTCAGTCACACATTCAGCCATTCGCGCGGAAAGAAATAAGCCGACTCCCTTACATGCACGATTGGTACTGGAAACACCAGACCAATACGCTGTGTAGGGTCCATGTTTGGTCGTTTCACATCCTTTCCGCTTAGTTTCATTCACACACAATACATCTATACGCCTTTCATCCATCACCTGACATACCTCGTCTACTTTATCTACCATTCCTCCTCTAACATTCATCGTAGCAAAGCGGCTTTCCGTAGGCCGCGTTCCGCTCCCGATAGAAACGAGACGTGATGAGTCGCGAACTCCTACATCGCCGCCATTTTGATTTGGGTTAGATAAAGAAATCATAGCGTTCCCACGAGTAGCAAGGGAATTAATATGTCGATCCTGGCAGAGCCCCGCATGCCAGGACAAGGTAAGCCGTAATCTGGGGTCACCTGGTCCCAGGGCAAATCGGCACGCTAAGCTAGGCACGCCCCTAGCTATGCATCCATCGGCGCGGCAGACCTTGGATTGGCGGAGAGGGAAGGAGAAAGGAACTGGGTAGGAAGAGGGAGTAAGAAAGGAAGTTATGACGTGGAAGGGAAAACAAGGTGTAAGGATACTACTGCCTCGGAGGACTAGGTTTGAGATTGTAGTAGCTCGGGAAGCCGGGGTCGCATACCCGTATACCAGACCTAGCTACCGGGCAGGCAGTTAGGTTGTGTATCCCCTGACTAAATCGAATACGTCGCGATAACGCGCAACAAAAATAACAGTGAGTTTGATCCGTGTTCACTGAAATGATTTATCAAATCTATCTTTGGATAAGTACGTAAAACGACATACCGACGCCGCTGGCACAGAATAACCAATAGTATGTAGTATATATTACTACTACCGCTTCTGAATATAGGCCTGTCGGTATTAACTAAAATGGGTTGCTTTCCGTGCACTTAAAGATGTAAGAAAATTGAGTGTTTTAAACCTTTGTATTAACAGACCAATTAACAGACCAATTTTGTTAGACAATGGAAGTGCGTGCTGTAGACAGTACCTACTTCAAAACATCTGAGGTACTTATATCACAACCGCTTAAATAAAACAACGACAACCTCGCAAACTTCTACGGGTGAGCCAAAGCTCCCCACTAATCAGTCAGGGTTGGGCTAAAATCAAAAGATCCAGAACAAAAAAATAATGAGGAAACGCTCGCGTAGATAAGAGGGGCGCGAAAGGCAATGACTTAGGGAACTGAGAGAGGTGAGGTCGGCGGGCGCATTCACGTCGCCTACCGCGCCCTTGTTGCCCCGCGGACGATGCCAGATTTAAACGGATATACTATAGTTGCAATACCTACCTGAGTGCAGTTCTCTGAGCCCAGGGTGCATAGTTCCACAGTAAGACTCGTCTGCACGCGGTTGGTCCACATCAAGGCGACAGTTTCGTTGCTCACGAACTTCACTTGCCTTAGAATTGGTCTGAAAAATATAAACACAGGGTTTTCTCTCATAGCATCCAATTTGTTTTTTTTTTACTACTAGAAAAGGGTTTAAGTCCTAATCCCGCTTTGAGAAATTTTTGGTTGTACGCAGCAAAAATCACATGAATTCCTTCAGAATATTTCACGTTACTCTCACCCATGGATACTTACGTACTTTACAGCAAAGTAAAGTACCTAGGCTGTGTCAGATATACTTAAGTTAATGATTGCCTACTATTCATTGAACTTAAATATGTAATAAAATTATATAAAACTATTTTTGTTTATTTTATAGTCATAAGCATTTATGTTTTTTGTTGTTTTTGTAGCTAAACAATTTAGGTTTTGTTTGGCTCAAGTAAAGCAAGTTTTATTTTGTTTACAGCTAACCAGTTTCGTGCTCGCGATTACTGTAGCATCATGTCTTGGTAAGTTTATTTAAACGGCTTACATTGATTTAAAAATATACTTACCTACTGCGGTGGCTCAGTGACCCAAAGAGGATCTTGGCCTCCGACACTTTTATTAATAAAAACGTGGAGTCAAGTCTTAAAAATATAGCTTTGACTTAATTTTATTTGGAACAACAATAGCCGATTTGACAACTTGTTACTTTACATTAATCAATCGCATGCAAAACTACTCATGACTCTTCTTTCTTTCAGGGTTTAATCGGTTTGGACCAATCGGGCTAGAAAAAAATACAAAACACAGCTTACATGATTTCCATTCTGCCTTTGCACAGCCAGCAAACGACATTGAATCCTTGATCAACCTCAGAAGTCAACAGAAACCATCAAAACTAGGCATTGGAGTTAGCCTAAACGACAATAACGCAAAGGTAGAAAATGAATTTTCCGAGTTTGGAGAACAGAAGAAGTTTAAACGAATGGGGCTGGATAACTTTAACTTAGACGCATTCCCCCAATATAATAATCAAAAAAGTAAACTGTTCCAACAACCTGAGAAGGGCACAGTAAATATTGCGGAAGAGCCAAACCAAGAAGAAAATGCTATTGACAACCAACGGGGAAACGCGCCACAGGGCACAAGTTTAAAAGAATCAGATAGCGTTAATCAAGGAAAAGAAGTTTATAACAATCAAGAGCTTGGTCATGATGTAAGTTTATTTGAGAAGGTAGGTCGAGCTGGGTATGGAGGCCTGAACAATCCGATTTCAAGTTTGAATGTCCTATTCCATACTTTAGACACTTTGCGACCGGAAACTAATAAAAACGTGGAGTCAAGTCTGCAAAATGCCGGAAATCTTCCAAAACAAGAAAAGCTGCAAGTGTTTCAAAAGGTTCCCAATAATGTTCTAGTAAATGAGCTAACCCAACAGATACTTAGATCTAAAAGTTTTGTCGAAGACAATCCAATGGATGAAATAGGTGATTCCTACAATAAACAAGATAGTGGAAATCAACCTAAACCTAACTATAGACGAAAGATTCTTTTTCCTCGCAGCAAAAAAAGAACAGCCATTACATATCAGGGTAAAATTGTTCCAATCAAACATAGCAGCCCATCCTATCCTAAGTTGTACCATACTCATAATCTACCGTTGTCGAAATACGGTCTAGATGATACTGCAACATTAGCAGAAAGTATTTCTAATTCATACAATTCCATACCAGGCGTGCACAACACTGGCAGTCATCTCACAAAATCTCTCAATGGTATAGAAGAAAATATGGGTGTAGGTAAAAACCTAGAAAGCACCAGTTACTTCGATGAATTTTCTAAACTGGGACAAAACAATGGACAAAATCTTCAAAAGCAGATTACCCACGTTTTGGGTAATATAAAATCACTCGTTATGGGAGCACAAAACGAAGCAGACGCCAATACCGGATTCAAAAATTTTGCTGAGCTCAATGATCTTGAAGAAATACAGAATGGGGAATAACAAGTCCCAACCGGTAAAATATTATTTAAAATAAAACTGTTTGCGTAGGTACACTAACAGTTTTAAGAAAAGTTAATCAGTTTTATGATTAGGCTATAATAATTTTGTTGAAATACAGTTGTTTAGCTCTAATTGAAATATTTACATGCTCTTTACTTGTTACCATGATTGTATAAATACTCGGCTTTCCAAGTTAATCTAGTTTTTTTTGTAAAAAGAAAGCTATTTTAACTTAACTTTTTCTGGATACCTTTTACTGATAGACTTTGATAAATATTAAATTTATTAAATAAAGTTTGATTACTTGATTAGATACGTTTCTCATGAACAGCTTATGATTGTAAGATGAAAAAAGTGATACTTACTCGCTGAGGTAAGCGGGAGCGGAGAAAACGTTTTCGTTGGTATTAGTGCTGTTGCTGCTACTGATGTCCCTTATGGTGACTGATACAGTCGGATTGGTGGTGCCAGGCTGAAAAAAATACTCTGATTAATTATAGGAGATTTGCTAAAATATGCCGCAGGTAGGACTCGAACCTGCAACCTCCTCTACCAGAACCTGAGAGGCCTGGAGGATGGGGGTTGTAAGAGAATGCTAATGCCAATGCAATAATGTCATTATGCGTGGATGGATCCATCCACCAGAAATAGTTATGTTATCCTAGCGATGATCTATTCTTTACAGATTCGCTACTACGTACTGACTGTTTGCGAAAGCATGAAGATCTTAGTATCAAATACTACCAGGTACAGAAGCGTTTTTGAAAGCTTCTGATAGGAATATCTATTTACCCCAATAGTTCTGCGATAGTGATAAGATAACTATACAAGGAGTAAGAAAAAGGGTATATAACAAGCCGAAAGGTGGTCAAGGTACTTATGAAATTGAATAACTTTCCCCATGAAATTTGGGTAGAAACTATAAAAAAAATTATGACCTCCTATACAAAGTTTCCGATCAGCTCGTAAATTCCATCGAACGACCCATTTTAGGAAAAATTTCGTCCAATTGGTTGTTCAGTTTCATAAGTACCTTGAACTTTTTTCGGCTTGTTATACCCTTTTTTTAAACCCTGCATACCCCAATTATATCAAGAGTTTAAACAATTTATAAACACTTTGAAAGAGGTGCCTTCTAGATCGTTAAAGACCTGGCTGCCTAGATTACAATAACAAACAAAAGATTATCGTACGAATCAAATCACTATAAATAAGAGCATGGGAGTTTTTACATCTGTTCCCAATTCATCGTGTTAGGCGTAATGTTGAATTAGCGCAGGAAATAACGTTTGCCCAATTAGTAAAAGTGTTTGCTTTTAATTTTCAATGTTAATGAGATGCACGAGGCACGAATTTTATCAATTGCTTTGCAAAGTGGGACATACATTGTCACTTGTGATTTATATTTGCATTTTGCGTACTTTACGAAAGGATATTTTTGAAGATTTATGAAAATTCAGATAATCAAACTGAACAGCTCTCTCCATAAAACGGCGGTCGAACCTCCCCCCCCCCGTACAATCAAGAATCATAGAAAAACAAACCCTCCCCCGCATAAAAAGTAATTGAAATTACTTTCCTTAGGGAAAGTTAAAGTTCGCTGTGTGATGCCGGCTTAGAATAGCATCGCCCCATATCTTTCCCGTGGGAGTCGTAAGAGGCGACTAAGGGACTGGAGGGTGTGTATTGCAATTTTAGGCGATGGACTGACAACCTGTCACTATGGCGATACACAATTACCCGAATGACCCTCAAATATTTGTCAGACGTGGCGTAAATGTCCGTTTTTTGCGGCCGTTAGCGCTCTGCCTACCCCGCAAGGGGTTATGGGCGTGATATGTGTAAGTTATTAAGTTCTATGTTCTGCATTATGGATGAGGAACCTTCATGGCACATACGTTTGTTTCTCTGAAGCTGTCAACACTGATAGATAAAAAGTTTATTTTTGTTACAGTCGCTAGTTCTATTAGATCTTATATTAGATACTCTTTGGTACCATTCACACATACATACATAGACAAAATTAACAATGCTGCCTATACCACATTCACAAAATCGCCTTCTCACCTTGGGGTAATGGATCTCATTGTGGACTGTGTACTGCCAGTCCACTGTGCCTGGCACGCCGTAGTGAGGCACCTTCATGACGCGCACGTTAGTATCGTCGAAGGTGGCAAACGCGAGCTTGGAGCCGTCGGCGGAAAACCACATGGCGTTGTTCGTTCCAAACACCTCCTCTGGAAAATGCGTGAATTTATATCAGGAATAAATAAACATACATGCATACATACACATATATATATCACGCCTTTATCCCTTGTGGGGTAGGCAAAGCGTAAACGGCCGCAAAAAACGGACATTTACGCCACGTCTAACAATTATTTGAGGGTCATTCGCCACGTCTGACAAACATTTAAGTGACAGGTTGTCAGCCCATCGCCTAAAATTGCAATACACACCCTCGAGTCCCTTCGTCGCCTTTTACGACACCCTCGGGAAAGAAATGGGGTGATGCTATTCTAAGCCGGCAACACACGGCATAAAATAAAAATTTGAAATAAAAATATAATTAAAAAAGCTTTTTAAAACAAGCTTTTATTTATTTGAGTGCACTAAAACGAAAATAATAGCCCAAACTCGATAGGGGTACGTAGTTTCATCTCTGAGATGCTATGACCACCTTCCGGCTCCATCCATAGTCAGACCCTGGCTACCATGTATTTGAAGAGTGGTTGGCAAGACGTTTCCAACGATCCCAAACTTGATAGGGGTACATAGTTTCATCTCTGAGATGCTATGACTATACCTTCCGGCTCCATCATCATATCAGGTTTTTGACATCATAATATTGCATTGTCACCCAATTTACATGTCTATGCAAAATTGGGTCGTTAAGTGGCGCAAATTTTGCTTCCAATATTTGACCCGTACAAACTAACAAACAAACAAACACGGCAAGTCAAATAAAAGCTTGTAAAAATTCCACAATTTTGGTGTAGGTAAACTAAAATTTCGGTTTCTAAAAACCTTTGTTCATACAAAATTATAGCAAGTTAGTATTTAAACAAGTACAAAAAATAGTAGTTAGCACGATGAAGCTGAGCAAACCTCGTAATTCTTAGCCCAAAATATATGGAAAGATCAGTCTAGATAAAAATTTGTATGGCAATCAGTTGTCTCATTCTATTGTTTAACTTTTTCAGTCACGAAAATGCATCGGGTAAGTTAAAGGCAGGTTAAAACATTTTTAGCTTTCCATTCAGTCGTCTGATCTGAATATTCTCCCGCATTTAGACTCGCGCCACTCCCGGCAGTCATTTGCAAGTCATCTCACAAGGTCCAAACATAGAATCGACAAAAATAGGTTTCGCCGGAACTTTTCAACAAAAATGGTGTACAGGGTGGCTCGAAACATGACGTCTAAAGACAAAATGTGCATGCTTCATACTGAGAGCTATCCGGTTCACCTCCATGTTTGTTTCGCGATTTTTTGTAGTTTCCCAGTTATAGAAAAAATCTACAGGCAGGCTTTTTGCCCTTTTTTTACGTACGCTAGAAAGAACTTATCATGAAGATAATGCTGTAAAATAACCGCTCGAAAAGCCCTTTTACGGAAACCAATAATATTATGAAAGAAAATAGGCTGCTAGTCGATTTTTACCCATACAACGAAATTACGAAAATCGCGTATACACGGGGTTAATATTTTCTTGAGTTTGCACAACTATTACTCATCACAATAAAACTATTTCAAACGGATTTAAGTTGTGTTTATTTTGAATTTACACGAGCTCTGTAAAGAACTTGAAACGTAGGATTTGTTAAATCCAAAATAAACACAGATAGCCGTTTTAAAATTGATTTATTATGATACATGGTGTTTTGGAGACCGCTGAGTATATGGCATTTCAATTTTGTCTTTCGTTGTCACTATTCGGGCTATCTTGTATAAGGTCATTTTATATTAAGTACAAATATTTTCAGAATACGTTCTACACGTAAAACTGAACAACTTTACGTCGTATTTTTTTTTCGAATCATGGTTATAGTGGACCTAATGCGTGTTCGCTCCTCGACATTATCTTAGCCTGATCTGGACTACACGATAGAATCTAGTTAAAACCCATTATATTGAAAACATAAATCACTTACCCTCATAAACCCAATCAGGGATACCGTTGTAGATAGCATCAACCCCGCTGTCGGTGACTTGCACCGGCTGGACTTCTAAACTGGCTTGGTAGTAAATGTTGTTTTCGTACACGAAAGCGAAGCTAGTGCCAGTCGGGCCCCAAACGAAGTTCTGGAGGTAGCGGGGGTCCTGCGAAATTAATTCGGCAATCAGAATGTGTGTGTCGAATTACAAAGCTTACGACAAGGATGCTTTGGATTCTAGGTTTTCAAGCTCAGCTTGAGTATTTTATTACACATATTGGACTTTATACCGTTTATACTTACACATAGCATGCCTTTAGTATCTCTATATAGTTTGTGCTTTAGCCCTTGCGGGGCAGGCAAAATTATCTTCTCTTTCGCCACGTCTGACAAATATTTGAGGGTAGTTTCAGAAAAATCGTGTATCACTATACTGAGAGGTTGCCAGCGTGTCACCTAAAATTTTAAATACACATGCGACGCTCTAGTACAATTGTTATGACACGTACGAGAAAGAAATGGGGTTATGCTATTCTAAGACCGCATCAACGGCATTTCTTTTGCCCCACATAATAATGATTAAAATGTCTCTCCTGCGTCTATCCGGATCTGAACTTGACTGTACAATAGTAACAAAACTAAAATTTTCTGGAAACACCTGTGATGCTTCAAATAAAAGCTCCCTAATTTTACCCGCGGGTATCGTAAAAAGCGATAAGGGACAAATTCAGTAAAATAGACAGTATTTTATCCGTCAATTGCAATACCTTTGCTGCGCTCGCCAACCCGTCTGACAATCGTGGAACCTAAGTAAGAATAAAACTGTAGATATAATCCCCCAATAGAGGAAGGCCCATGTCCAGAACTATGGAGTTGTCAGCAGCTGGAGCCTCGATGGCCACTTCCGCACCTGTCACCAGGTTGACAGCTGTCACTCTTGGAACACCTGGGAGTACCTGTGTCTGCCTGCTTATGTTAGTAGTGGCGTGGGCTGTGGAGTTGTCAGCATCTGGAGCCTCGATGGCCACTTCCGCGCCGGTCACCAGGTTGACAGCTGTCACACCTTGAACACCTGGAACACCTGGAAGTACCTGTGTCTGCCTGCTCAAGTTGGTAGTGGCATTGGCTGTGGAGTTGTCAGCAGCTGGAGCCTCGATGGCCACTTCCGCACCTGTCACCAGGTTGACAGCTGTCACTCTTGGAACACCTGGGAGTACCTGTGTCTGCCTGCTCAAGTTGGTAGTGGCATTGGCTGTGGAGTTGTCAGCAGCTGGAGCCTCGATGGCCACTTCCGCGCCGGTCACCAGGTTGACAGCTGTCACACCTTGAACACCTGGAACACCTGGAAGTACCTGTGTCTGCCTGCTCAAGTTGGTAGTGGCATTGGCTGTGGAATTGTCAGCAGATGGAGCCTCGATGGCCACTTCCGCGCCGATCACCAGGTTGACAGCTGTCACACCTGGAACACCTGGAAGTACCTGTGTCTGTCTGCTTATGTTAGTAGTGGCGTGGGCTGTGGAGTTGTCAGCATCTGGAGCCTCGATGGCCACTTCCGCGCCGGTCACCAGGTTGACAGCTGTCACACCTGGAACACCTGGAAGTACCTGTGTCTGCCTGCTCAGGTTGGTAGTGGCATTGGCTGTGGAATTGTCAGCAGATGGAGCCTCGATGGCCACTTCCGCACCTGTCACTAGGTTGACAGCCGCGTAGCGCGCGCGGAAGCTGTGACGGAACACCTGGAACGGAAAACAAGGTGCATTTTACAATAGCTGTCAATAAATCTAGAAAACTTACAGCTTTTTCTACCGCGGGCAGGATTTGAACCTGCGACTTTAGCCATCACTAGTGGAGACGCTACCATCTCATCCATTGCCCGCGAGTTTAGCAAGTGTATCTTGATGATAATAATACGTGGCACAGCTCCATCTACCGGGTTAGTTTTGCAACTAATGCTCAGCAACTGTTTTATTCTTTACAGATAAATGTAGCCTAATCAAGAGAACCCGCGATAACTTGAGTACCAAATTTTAAAACACTTCCCGTGTAAGGTATATGCTATACAACCCAAATTTTTTTGTAAATTTATTGTATCAGATATCGCAGTAAGACGATAAAAATCTGTGTATCTTCTTAAACTTGCATTGATTTTGAACATTTAGGGATTGCAGAATACGACAACATCTGGCCCGATGACGCAATGGGTACCCCTGCCTGCTTCGCCGAGGGTCGTGGGTTCGATCCCCACACAGCGCAAGTATTTGTAAGTTACTTTTCAAATATTTGTGTTGAGCCTGGGTGTTTTCTATGTATTGTAAGTATTTATTTACAAAAAAAAGTATGCATCTAGCTTTGCTTAGTTTGGCGCTGCGTGAAATGTCTAAGATATTTATTATTAATATTTATTAAAAACATCTTAGTAAGGCAAATGTATATCGTTACCAAAATAATGAAGTAACGATATGTTGCAAAGCACTTATTTATTACAGACGCAAACAAACAACAACTCAATTCGGTTATCCTTCGATTAAAATGTCATAACAGTAAGTAAATTATACAAGTAAACACACTTTATTGCACAAAAATTACAGAATAATTCGTAGCTAATATGCACAAAGGAGGTCTTATAGATACAAGCGATCTCTTCCAGCCAAAATCATAAATAATAGCAGTGCGAGAGTAATCTATATGAAAAAGAAATGGTAACTTGAATAAACGCAATAAATTCAGAATACAAAACTATAATATACAATTAAACCTACATGTAAATACACATATATTTACCTCTACATAAATCCACACTAATATTATAAATCTGAGAGTTTGTGTGTGTGTGTGTGTGTGTGTGTGTGTGTATGTGTGTGTGTATGTGTGTATCATATTCACGCTCAAACATCTTGACCGATTTGAATCGAATTTGGAACACATGTAGAGTATAACCTGGAATAACACACGTCATGCCACTTTTTACCGCGGGATAAAACTATTATCACGTCACGGGAAAATAAGTGGCAGCGGGTGAAACCTCTGGGCGGAAATCTAGTATAAAAACTATAGACATTGTAAGTATGAATAAAACTACATAGAAAATTACTCCCCATAGAATTCCAGTAAAAGCGCCCAGTCCAGCACAGATTCCTTATTCCTGACAGCAGGGATTCCTTATTCAATAAGATAAATGGCTTTCTTACTCCAATCCGAGAAGCCGGGGTCTAATTAGCTCCATCCTCCGACTTAATGTCGTCAATGAAACCAAGAGTGGCCCTTACTTATATGTAAAAGGTTCTCCAATAGGTATTGTAGCGTAGATATATGTTAGATGATATCGAACCCAGTAGGTATTTATAAATTAAGAATAACAAAAATTAAAAAGTTGCCTTTGCCATTTAAAATTTAAAATCAAATGCTACTTAATGTTAATCCTTTTTTTTTTAATTGATTTCGGTAGATTGAGCCAACATATAATTATGTATTTTTTTCAAAGCTTTTTTTTTACTGAACTCCGTTTTTGTCAAGAAGAGAGAGGAAGAGATGTTGATCCTATAAATGGGTAGCTTAGTTTGCTGCTAATAGTACCTACCTGCCTCAAACCCTAGTCACGTTAATTACTTGACTCTTGAATGGTTCTCCAGAAACCATAGTTGAACCCGAATGACTCTCAGTAAGAGGGTCACGCACTCACGAAGTGGATCGTTTTATTTATCCACTGAATCTACATCGTAAAACCACGTAAAAGGTTCTGCAGTGAAATTAGTAATTTGCGTTCCGTTGATATGAATAAATTGGTTTATGAGACTCGGTCGCCGCCGCCCGCGCCAACAGATTTCTTGGTAATTATACGGAATGAAATCTTGACGGATTTTGCATTACGAATTTTAGTTTGATACGGTTTATTTCGACGAGGATGATCATTACCTCTTTATAAAACATTATTAAATTAAGTACATAAATGAAAATAAGAATATGATTTTTTTAATGAAAATAATATAGCACCGTGAGTGCATTATGATTATGAACCATAGCACAATTAAATAACATGTTAAGTACCTTTGGTTTTGATATAACGAATTAAGTACCAACTTAGGTCAGAGTATAGCTTTCGGTTAATTAAGAATTGTGTATTTAATTCAAGACAAGTGTTGACATAAGTAGGTAAATAAGTTTAAAGAAAGCACCTTACCGGTTCAATTTGGTAAGCCAACACCACGTGGGTTCGGTCAGGCGATAGTGACGTCACTCTTCCTGACTGCTGTAGAGTCTGAAAGTAGATAATGAAAACTATGAAATACAGGCGTAAGGCTAGTGGCGAGTGGAGCGCCGCCACTTTACGAAAAAAAAAACATATCTCCTAATGCAAACAAATAGTCAATATACCCCAGAACGTTTCTTGCACAAGTTGTTGGTGTTATCTTAAAGAAAAATCAAAACCTGCAAATGATATAAAATATTTGCTGTTATAAAAGTTATGGGTGAAAGTGCCAGAAACGGCCACTTTTGGTACTAATTGTACTCAAATTACCGCCAATATTTCACCGAGTTTGTAAGGTCTCATTGAACATTAATATCACGCCAAAAACTTGTCCAAAGCATATTACGAGGTATTGTTTGCATTGAGAGTTATGATTTTTTTCCTGAAGTGGCGCTACATCTGGGGCACCACTCGAATACTTAATCTCGCTATTTAAGGTGTAACTTCTTATCTATAGAGGTGTAAGTGCAAACACTATCAAGCGGACTTATTATTTTTAGAACTCGCATTCAATGCAAGAAAGCTTCAAAATTAATTCTTGGTAAAAAGAAAAGCCGCGCTACCGCTTCCATACCTACGTCTTTCCATAAACAATAAACTTTACCACTAGAATCTATGCGGAAAGAGAATACGCGTGGGCAAAAAGTGAACTAATCATTATTTCCATAGGTTGCTTAGAAATTTCTCATACTCAGGCACAGAGGCGCCCTCAATTTCCACGCCTATTCTTTTTCCGCATAGACTCACCACCATCATGAGAAAAGGGTACCGGTTTTTCCGCGTTGTATAAGATAGTGACACAACAATATCGCCATAGTGCGTTCCATAAAGAGGCTACCGGTATAGGCTGAGGCTAAATATTTGTTTAACTATTTCTATGCTTGGTTAAAAATTATTTAGGTTTGGTTTTCCCAATTGCCCAAACCCCTTTACGCTCCAGGACTTCCAAGAGGCGAGCCTCAAGGGCATTTCAGTTGCCAAATATTGGTCACGGAAAATTTTACTGTTGCTATCGACTTGACGAAGAAGAAGAATTAGTTTAGTACTGATAGACTAAAATAAATTACCTGTGAAGTATTAGCGATGAGTGCTGTTGTAGAGTCGGTATCCACATCATACAGCACCAAGTCTCCGTTAGTGTTGCGGAACAAGATCTCACTGCCTGGAACGGAACGTGATAATATTAGACATTTTCGAGACAAATTTTGCTGGTCGACTCGAAAATTATATGTCATTAATGAAATAGATCATAATTGCATATTTTAATGCTATAGACATTTTTATCCATGTATTTCATCCCTCCGTGACATGACACACGTGACGTGAAGGACATGATTGGATGAGAAGGGCACAAGATCGCCTAGCATGGAGGGAACTGGAAGAGGCCTATGTTCAAGAATGGAAAACGAAAGGCTGAAAATAATTTTATCCCACTGTCCCATCTCTATTTATTAGTTCCATTGTAAACATGTCAAAATCACCCAGCCCATTATACTCGTCATAAAATCAGTCCAAGTGCCCTTTCATATTTCTGTACTGTTGCCACAAACGTCAAATCCGTTGGCTTACCCCTTCGGTGGAGCCCACTTTAGTGCTTTATATTTATTTATTTTTATTTATTTATTTATTATGTTTAAAAATTACAAAAATGAGGTCATAACAGGTTGGAACCCAAATCGACGTCACTTATAATAAAATAATATCATTAACACATAACACAGTAGGTATTCAACAATTCTATGTCCTTAATAAAACGTAAATTCTTCATGTCATTATCATTAAATTAAATATCTCATCAAAATGTCAATAATACAAACTTAATAAATTAAAATATATATGTATATATATGTAATGATCATAACATAACTTAAGAGTTAAGAAGAAAAGTGGCAAATCTTACCTCCAGTCCAATCTCCACTGAACGACGCAGAGGCGAATACACCGTTGATAACTTCTTCTAGTTCGATGGCTGAAAGAACGTCATTTTTATTCAGTTGTTAACCGGGAATTATTTTCTGATCGATTTGAGTAGGTACTTTGACAAGAAGGCGAAGTATCTTAGTAAAACTGTGTTTCTTAAGTCTAGTCTTGTTTAACCTACATTCCGCGTAACTATAGAACTATAGTAGGTAGATTTTGCTGTAGATGGAAGGAATCAAAATGTAATTTTAGCACTGAAATGACAGCTGTAGAGCTGTTTACTCTTCATCTGTTTGTAGTGACAGATATGTGCAGCTAATAGCACTTTCATACCATGCACATGCTCCTGCTCCTGCTGCTGTCGCGAATATTGCTCGAAATACTTCCGCGGAAGTATCAACGCGGGTGAGCCTTCACACACACGCGTTTGTGCTGTCGTTTCTTTGACTCGCGTACTAAAAGCCGACATTTGAGGGAGCACGGGAAGTGGCAGCGACATGACGAGTAGCAGCGCGAGTAACCTGTTCACACACTCGCGCTTCCCGTACTATTTCCCTGCCTATATTGACATTGTATGAACGTGCTTTAAGAATTAGCTACGAAAGGTGCTGTCTTCGCCAGAATCGCGTTTCTGTAATCATTGTTGAATCGCGACCTAATATTATTAAATTTCATGTTTAATTACGTTCTGGTTCCGGCGGCTCCGTGGGCGCAGGTGTTGTTGTCGTCGTCGTTGTAGTTGTTGTAGTAGTTGTTGTCGTGGTTGTGGTCGATGGTTGCGTCGGCACCGTTGGGCCTATGGGAAAAAAATATAAAATTAAAAATGACTCAAATTATATCGCGAAATGATTAGACTGGAACTATAGATTTTTACTATGTTCCCTAACGCTGTGTAAAAAGTATCAGAAAATTTCTTGGATAGGATGACCCAGCCTATGAAAGTGAACATCCTAAAAAATATTGAAAGAAGCATGAAAAATAACTTCCCATACAAAAATAACTCTATCGACTGACACATCTTGCATGGGATGATGGGAGTCATTTTTATTCTTTGGCATAGGTTTCGTGATATTACCTCCAGTGGTTACAAGTGGTTATTGCAAGTAATTTAGAACTAAAATTTCACAGATTCACTGGTACCTTCAGTAGTATTGATCAGGTCCTCAGGTGTGGGAGTGCCTTCGTTCCCGGATAGCACCACGACCAATGTGATGACGACTCCTATCGCGACCAACATGGCGATTCCTCCGACTACGTAGGCCAGCTTCTTCTTGCGTTTGGTGGCGACTAGGACCTGATAAATTTATTTATCATAAGTCTTGCACTGTCAGTACTTATTATTTTGCATATTTTATAGCAGCTAAATTATATGGGGCTGGCTTTAGCCGCAGTCCTAGCCCGACCGATATAGCTTGTACGGTAATATATACGCCAAATAGGTAGTTGTCTCGTTTTAAACACGACCCTTACCTATTGAATATTTAAACGACTACAAGATAAACAGAAACATCACAATAAAACAATTTTAAACGGATTTAAGTTGTGTTTATTTTGGATTTTACAATTCTTACGTTTCGAGCTCTTTACAGAGCCCGTGGTCACGTGGAAACGTAGGAATTGTAAAATCCAAAATAAACACAACTTAAATCCGTTAAAAATTGTTTTATTGTGGTGAGTAATAGTTGTGCAAACTCAAAAAAATATTAAACAGAAACAAATGTATAAATATGTGAAAGCAAGAGTACCTATTGTTTTAGTAATTGACTCGTTTCAGAAATAACTCTACATTATCATAATAATCACAGAAAACTTTAGTCTACTTTTACATTACTACAGATTTGCATACGACATGCATAATGTATATACCGTCTTTTATTAACCTACCCAAGTTAGTGTCAAAAACAATAAATATATTTGAGGCTAGGATTCTTTGAGTACTGTTGTTTGTATATGATGGTAAGAAGCCCTATTTTTTTGTTTCAATAGGGCATAGAAAAATCCATAACATATTTCTCATTGTAGACAATCATTGCACACAACCATGACCGACAAATCAATGGCAGTTTCATAAAAAATATCATAAACATGCAAACTACCTGCTAATTTACGCAAGTTTTTTCTTCAAGATTTTTTTGTACAGTTTAGGAATCGTACAACATAACATATACCTACTTAGATAAATGACAATAAAAGCTGATTACATGATTATAAATAAACATGACCTGAAACATCAATCGAATTACTACTTCTTAGTACTACTAACACGTTAAATGATCTAATTTCTATGATAATTAGTTTTAGATTCAAGTTATAAGTACCAAGTTATAAGTATGTATCTGTTAATCCACTTTGAACCAAAAATTACATCTCATTAGCTTACGCGTCATCGATCTTTACGAATTCCAGGCTATTTTTGAAATGAAACGTATGAAAGAATTATAACTGAAAAAATTACACCATAGGAAAAAAAGAAAAACCTTTCTCTAACAACATTCATTGCAAAATAATAGAAGCTAAACTTTAGTATCACAAATACATGTCCGTGCGTACAAATTTGGACAAATTGTTTAACTGATTCATGCATTTAAGTTTACTACTTGCACGGGTTATCACTTAAGGTTATCTGCAAAATAATAGCTACACACATAACATCAGTAGCAACGTAGGTAACGTAGTAGTTATTTATCCTGTGAATCATTTTGTACCTGAATCGTTATCTTCCTAATAATAGTTCAGTAACTACGTATCTTCCAATTACATATAATAGGTAGATAGGATAGTATTTGTTGGTATACGGCAAAAATGCCTATAGCTACCTAGATGTGGTGTGGATTTAATCCTTTTATAATTCATGCACATTTTACTATATTAAACCAAATTGATATAATGAACTGTCAAAAGTATAGTAGTAAGAATCCCCTATAACGAATTTATGTAAAATGTCGCATAGACGAGAGCATATGGCTCACAGTGTGAAAAAGATATTAGCCCTAACCTAACTCAACAAACCCACACTTTACAAACTCTACATTTCAGTCAAAACGTCGTTTTCGCCGAGGGGAAGGCAATAGGTTTTAAAATTTTCTGGTGTTTTACTGAACTTAGTCTACATACCAAATTGCTCGTTTTGGCGGCGCTTAGCTCATCTTGGCATACGACCATGCCCCCAGATACCCAGCGTACTTTTACGGTATTCTTAATTATTTAGGAATACCCTAACAACTGCCTCTAACAAAACTAGCATTGCGGAAAAGAACAAGTCAATATTTTACTACAGGAAATATTAACCATCGAATCCATAAAAATACAAGCATTTTACAAGCGTCGTATCTAGGGCAACCCCATAGGGAAATAAATGCTATGAATAAAAATCAATGCAAATATTTTTTCATAAAAATCGCAGCCCATTTATTTGACTGAGAGGGCTTCCTGTCTCAAGTGGATATCCTTAGGCGAGATTCTTTCAGACATATTTTCGCGAAGGAAAAACAAAGATACCGTTAATGTGGCGTCAAATTACAGTGATATGAATTTCATGAATCATGAAGCATGCGTAAGATCAAAACAAGATACTCGCGGTAGGGTTCAAAATAAACACAAATTGTCGACACCAAAATAAAACGCTTCTTAAGAATTGAAATATATGTACGATTGTATGTATTAAAACGTATAATATACACGTAGGACGTAGGTAGCTACATAATACTGACCTGTGTAATTAAACAGGCATCGAAGTATTTCAATAAATTCACTGTCTCTATCTCTACAATCTTTCAGAGGTTTTTAAATAGTCCTTTGACTTAGAAGAGTTTATGCATACTGAGGAATCGATAGATTATAGAACCGATTCTCGATAACAAAAAAACACGATCTGCTACAGTTTGACTAACAAAATGATCTTATAAATAAAAGTCACTTTCATGTTACTTTGATTGTGATTATTTTTGCTGGATTGTACCTTCTCAAAGTATAGGTACCTAAATAGATAGGTGGTAAACTGTGATAGTAAACGTAGGAGTTCAAGTGCTGCACTCAGTGATACGCGATAAAATAAATTAGATGCCAGTCACAAGATACCTACATAAGATTAGATTTCTACGTTAGGTATGAAGGAGAGAGCCCTCATCCCAATTCATTTGGGGTCGGATCAGCATGAGGTACCTATTTCGTACTCGAAATCAGTTGCAATAGCATGTGGCAAAATTTTACGACCGTTTCCTAAAGACAACTTAAATTAACCGAATATTACCGTAAAAACGGACATTTACGCCATGACCGACATATATTTGAAAGTCATTCAGAACATTGTGTATCACCATAGAGAAAGGTTGTTAGTCCATCGCCAAATATTTCAATATATATGTAATCCTCGAGTCCCTCAGACGCCTCTCACGGCTCACGATCACATTTACGAGAAAGTAATTGGGTGATGCTATTCTAAGCCGGCATCACACGGCATAGTAGATCATGGCGGGTATTCAGCCAAGGTCAGAAACTACGCGTCGCCTTTTACGAAACATTATGAGTGGTCTTATGGTGGTATTCTAAGCCACAACTACTAGAAGGAGATCTCTACTTCACGTTCACACTATGCACCATGAACCTGCCCCTGCCATTGTCGCGAATATTTCCCGAAATACTTCCGCGAAAGTATCAAAGCGAGTGAGTGTTCACACACAGCCGTCACGCTCTTCTCGCACCAATGAGTGAGCGAGATAGCAACACATTCCACACGCGTTCGTACTGCCGTTCCTTTGACTCGCGTACAAAAAGCTGACATTCGAGGGAGCACGGGAAGTGGCAGCAACGGCATGACGAGTAGCAGCGCAAGTAACCTGTTTACATATTCGCGGTGCCCATTTCTTTTACCATTTCCCTGCCCATATTGGCATTGTGTGAATGTGCTAGTAGAATTGATAGACCTAATAGGCATGCAGATATTTGCAAAAGACCCATTCAACGATATAATGTGATTTATAAATGTTTACTTGACCCGATTCGCTATACAATAGTGTATTGTTTCAATATGGAAATGCTGTATTGATAAAACAAGCTTCTGTTATAAATAGAGCGTGTTTCTAGTCAAAAATTGGGATGGAGGAAAGGAGCATTTCTGTGATTATTTATTTTTTAAACCATGCAAAACTTTCAAGCGCGGGCAAGATTTGAACCTGCGACTTTTGCCATCACTAGTGACGATTACCCGCCGATTTCTCAAGTGTATCTTAATGCCAATAACTCGTCGCATGGCTCCATCTACCGGGTTATTTTTGCAACTAATACCCAGCTACTAATACATTCTTTACAGATTGAATGTAGCCACGGTAGCCCAAATGGAAGAGGCGTCGCCACTAGTGATGGCGAAAGTCGCAGGTTAAAATCCTGCCCGCTCTTGAAAATTTTGCAAGGTTTCAAAAATTGTATACCTAACACGGGAAGTATTTTTTGGTATTCTGTGAAAATCACTGATAAAATTTTATAATAAAGTACAATAGGTACCTGATCACTGGTGCCCATCTCCATTGTAGAGTTGCTGTTATTTGCCGCCATGGTGCTGGTTTATATCACCTAGAAACAAAACAAAATAGAATTTAATATAAATAAGTAAGTACTGCCAAGCAGGGACCGGACGAGCGGATTAATTTTCAATACCCTTTGAAGGGGTTTCCCACTCATTTGGCTAGCGCAACGTTTGCTAACCGCGTTGGTATACGAGCTAAATGTTTAGCTTTCCCTTTTTATTTTGGGAAAACTTAACAAATCAAAGTGATTAGCGCTAACCAAAGTCTTTCATAGGCTTACCCAGCATTTTTGGTATTTATGGACGGACTGACGGACTCTGTTGATTATAAATTATAACAAAATAAGGGTAGATTGAACTTGAACTAGAAATGATGTTTTTTGAAAAATTCAAAATCTGACGGTACATAAATAATATCCTGTTCTTAAATTTGATAAATATATGTTTTCTGTCGTACTTATTCAATATTTGGTTGAAGAAAATGTCTAGTGATAATGAATCACCACCTTTTCACCAAGCGGCACTATTGCAAAGTCAATTTCACTCATATTAACTACGCATACGGCACTAACTCGCATGAATTATCTCGCGTGAAGCGCTATCGAAGGGTTTCCCTAGCGGATTAGGACAGTCGATCAATAGGCTTTTTTGTTCTGCTTTGCAACAATTTAACTTACCCGTTGGGAAAGCCTTTCATTGGGTTTCCGTGTGAAGGAATAGTCATTAAAATATCAAGCAATATCGCCGTGTATTTTTATCAAATAAAAGAAATATTCTGCTTCCAAACCCTGGTAAAAACCCCTTAAAGGGAAAGCGCTTCCGGTCCCTGCTGCCAAGTGAGGCCGGTTTCAAATAGCATCACCCGATTTCTACCCAAGTGTGTCGTAAAAGGCGACTAAAGGATGAATCCAGGTTATAGGCAGCACGGCAGCAGCGTACCCTGTAAACATCTACACCACATTGCGTGCTCGCCCATCCGCCTGCCAAGCATGGTGAGTATGGCAAATACCCATCCCTCAATAGAGGGAGGTTTTTATTGGCTGTCTGACCACAGTGACATGTCAACATCAGATTTAGTTCCATCATATTCGGAACTAATCGGATATTCTTGGAATAAGATGCAAACGTATTGCACCTTGTGCTAACGAAGTCGTGTTCGACTCGAGACTGCTGCCATACTATAGACAATAGGCGCAAATTACCCAAAACTGAATATTCGCATTCGCAAATGTCGATCGCAAATATCTCGAAAGGTATCATATGCTACAACACTATATACCTAATAAATTATCAGGCTAATGGTAGCTATATGTTTTTAGTTAATCTCTGGTGACGTACTGGATATAAATAAAGTAAGAAATTAACGTTTTAAGTTTATTTGGAAAATTACAATGAAAATGTATAACTTTTATTTTGACGTCAAATACTATATACCTAATAAATTATCAGGATAATGGTAGCTATATGTTTTTAGTAAATCTCTGGTGACGTACTGGATATAAATAAAGAAAGAAATTAACGTTTTAAGTTTATTTGGAAAATTACTATGAAAATTTATAACTTTTATTTTGACGTCAAATACTAACATAGAAAACAAGAAGGTAAATACGTTTACCACTAAATACATAATTAAAGAATGATAAAGACAAAGATCTTTTACATAAACACAAAAAACACGCCTACATCCCTTACGGGGTAGGCAGAGCGTTAACGGCCGTAAAACGGATATTAACACCACGTCTGACAAAAGTTTGAGGGTCAATCAGAAAACTGTGTATCACTATAGTGACAGGTTGTCAGCCCATTGCCTAAAATTGCAATACATATCCAACCCTCGACTCCCTTAGTCGCCTCATACGACACCCATGGGTAAGAAATGGGGTGATGCCATTCTAAGCCGGCATCACACGGCACTTTTACTTAAAAGAAAATATACAAATGCAATCTAGGTTCATGCCTACTTGTTCGACCCCAGGAGTAAATATAAAAAAACTATCAAGGTCAATTTATTCATAGAATACTTTTTATAGAGTTTTATTACCTGTTACGTTCTGTTTATTACTGACGCAAATACCCACCTAAATACAGTTCACTCTTTGAAACTTGATGTAAAAAAGTTGATCGTGTTGTGATGTAGTAACTTTTTAGGGTTCCGTACCCAGGGGGTCGAAACAGGGCCCTATCACTAAGACCAGGCTGTACCTACCTTTGAACCGCGATAGGCAGAAAACTAAAATTTTAATAGACTGTATTGTTTTTGCCGCTATAATAACAAAAATTAAAACTTACATTTAAAAAAAAACTTGTATATTTTTTTGCTCAATTTGAACTTTAATAGTTCGAAGGCTGTTTCTCCTGAACGGTAATAGTGAGACAGTTGAAATTTTTTGAGAATAAGTATTACTGTTGCCGCTCTAATAACAAATACTACAAACAGAATAAACTAAATATTAAAGCGGTCTTAGGTCTTACATACAAACAAGCACAACACACGTAATTTTTATACATAATGGTACGGAACCCTTAGTGTGCAGGTCCGACTCGCCATGGCAAATTTTTGATCTAGACGTGAATAATAGATCTGGGACATGCTATTTACTATTTGATTTTAAACTACAGGTTTTCTTCACGACTTACGCAGGAAGTTTTTATTTTTAAGTCATCATCATATCGTAGGTTTATTGCTACCTATTTATTGTTTAGAATGTTGTTTTATCTACATTTATCAAATCCAATAAATATACGATCAGATAAACTGCACTTGCCTATGTTCCTTAGGTAAGTCTAATTAATAATATTCATTCACTCACATATGAATACCTTCTCACCACGCTTGGCAGGCGAGTTGGCAACCGCAGTGAAAGTGTTGCATTCACAGGGGATAAGCTGCTTGCTACCCATTTCCTAGACTCATCCCTGAGTCGCTTTTAAAGGCCTACGCGGGTAGAAATAATATACATACATACATACACATATCACACCTATTATCCCTTATGGGGTAGGCAGAGCGTAAACGGCTGCAAAAACAGACATTTACGCCACGTCTGACATATATCTGAGGGACATTCGGAAAATTGTGTATCGCCATAGCGACAGGTTGTCAGCCCATCGCCTAAAATTGCAATACACACGGTACCTATACTCGAGTCTCTTAGTCGCCTTTTACGACTCCCAAGGGAAAGAAATAGGATGATGGTATTTTATGACTGAAAACATGACATGACCATAACTACAACTAAATATAAGCAAGCACACAGTCTGATCTGCGGAAACTTGCAGTTGCTCTAAAAATTGTTTGCTATTTCTGCATCGACTCTTCCATCACTTGAAATAGTCTGATTAATACCTTACGAAATGTTTCTTTTTCAAAATCTTTCATTAGTACGGTTTGATTGATTATAAATAAGCTACACAAGGACAATGCCAAATAAATATAATAGTAGTTTATGTTACTGTCATAATAATGGGGTGCATTAGAATGCGAGTGTCTGTTTATCACACAAGGCGTAGTAAAACAACTGAACAATTACCGTACAACAACATCAGACACACAGACTCACACCTCTTTTCTTATTTTCTGTGATCAGACAGGTGCGGCGGCGGAAGATGGCGATTTGAGCATTGCCAAAAAAATCTTGATTTCATCTCTCCACTTTATCGAAATAAGAGCCTTCTCATTAAGACTTTACGCTTCTGTAATTTCTATTAAACTGCAATTTCTATGGGCAGAATGCATAAAGCAAGTCTTTATAAGTACAACCGTTTACCGTGTGATGCCGGCTTAGAATAGCATCACCCTATTTCTTACCCGTTGGTGTCGTAAGAGGCGACTAAGGGACTTGAGGGTGTGTATTGCAATTTTAGGCGACGGGCTGACAACCTGTCACTATAGTGATACACAGTTATCTGATTGACCCTCCAACTTTTGTCAGACGTGGTGTTAATATCCGTTGAACGGCCGTTAACGCTCTGCCTACCCCGTAAGGGATACAGGCGTGATTTATGTATGTATGTATGTTATAAGTACAACTGTTTTTGAGTTTATAATTCGAACATTATGACAAGTGTCGATTAATATTTCTATTTAAAGTAAAAATTCTTAAAAAGAATTCTACTTACTCATTACACAATGACTTCCTCTAAGAAAATCTATTTCCGTAAATGTTTATATTCTCTTTGGGGGTCGAAATACCTTAAATTGTTTAGAGCACCCCTGTGTAGCTTCATTTTTTGCTGTGTGTAGTGTGCGTATCTACCTTTGTATAGCTAATTAAAATACTTAGCAGCGCTTCCTAAGTAATCTTAGCATACCAGCTACACAAAAATCATAACAGTCGAACCAGTAAACAAATCATTGTTAATTGGATATTCAATACTAATTGGATAGACACACGATACGATACGCATTTTTTTTCTAGTTCGCCATGTTATATCTGCTTGGTAGTTAAGTTACGTGGTAATATAAGAGCGTTACGCAAAACTTATTCAGGTTGGTCTGGCCACGAAGTGAATGGTCCACATACCACACAGTTTACCAAACATAAATGTACCAGAACATTTATATACCTTAGTAGTCTTGAGAGCGGTTATAAGTCTTTGGTGCGGTTTTTGCTGGGCCGCTGGCTACTTGGTTGGTAATTCAGTGAAGGAAGTTATAAAAAGTTGAAGTATTTACTGAGGCCATTTCTACAGAGCGTAACTTAGGAAGTAGGTTGGGTACTACTACTACCCTAGAAGATATAATTTGAAGGACTTGTATGAGTGAGAAAATAAACTAGCAAATAATTTTTCACCAATCTACACAAGATAAAATTTGGCTGTCTTTGGCCTAAGATATAAGATTTACATTAATCTCCGATATCATCATAATAATTGTTTTATCAGATAACATACTAAAGCTGATGTTTGGCACAAATTTTCATCCCAAACCTGTTACTGTATATGCATAAAGTTATTCGAATCACTGGGGTCGGGAACCCATGGGTTAAGTATTTGACCTATTTTCTTAGTATGGAAAAATAGCTACGCCACGTAATATAGTTCAGTCGTGGAATTCGGAATTGTCCGCGCTAGCTAATATATTGAATAAAAAAAATTACTACATTTTATGCAAAGGAGAGTTAAGTACAGACCTTTAAGTGTAGAAAAAAGTGTACCAAATTGCGAATTTCCGACTTAGGTGTAAATTCCAAAAGTTAGATTTGTACAACTTAGTACAAAATACGTTTAATACTTATACAATTTGCCATCGCTTTATGTAATATTTTTTGGATTCTTAAGTATTATTTTGTATCAAAAAGAAATTAACTTGAGAAGTTAGAACCAATTAGATGAATAATTGCCCCGATTGATTTCTGTTTTGAACCACTAAAACTACAGTTAAACATTTTGAAAAAAATGAGGATTAAAGTAACTAGTCTCATCTTCTTGTCTTAGCTTATCTAGCCTGCATCATCCCAGTGCTGGGCAAAGGCCTCCTTTTTCTTTTATCTATTTCTGTCTTGGGCCTCCATGTGCCAGTCCTTCGAGAATTTATCAAGCTCATCGCGCCATCTACATATTAAATGACAATCGACCTGATGAACCCTGGTGTCAAAGTTTTTCAACAGCAAATTGATAATTATGAACAAGGCCCAAAAACAAATATGTTCACTTACCACACGTCACACAGAAACAAACACGTAGAACCGGCCAGGGGCCGACTTTCCACCGCACTGGATTGGTCTGGCTAAAAGATTAAGATTATACTATCAAGCCGATAATAGCGAATTAAAAATTTACTTATCACACCGAAGTTATTGGTGATAAAACGTAATTTACAATTTGGGTATCATATTATGTCTTTAGTCAGGATATGATTTGATAAGGTGTGTACTGTAAGTTAACCTTCCTACAATATGCCAAGTGGTGCTTAGAATAGCATAATCCAATATCTACCCGAAAATGTCATTAATTAAATGCGACCAATAGATTAGGCAGCAGCTTTACCTATGAACGAAAATATTGCACTGTACTGCCACGACACAAGTTAACCTATGAACGAAAATATTGCACTGTACTGCCACAACACAAGTTAACCTATGAACAAAAATATTGCACTGTACTGCCACGACACAAGTTAAATTACGTTGAATATCAAATTTTCATCCAGTGCAGCATTTCATTATATATGAAAGTGAAGCACGGCACGGGTATACAAAATAAAACAGTCGCATGAATGAAAATAAGATGTTGCAAAACGGATGACACAAACATAAACAAACCGAATGTAGGCGATAAAGAAAGAGCTGCGTCTTTGTTCAACCGCATTAAAAATGTAGAGGGTGGGATAGAAGGAAGATTACGAATACGTAGGGTGATCCTGCATAAAGCTTAACCGTCTTATTTAGAATGAAATAAAGGCAAATACTTAAATGGCAAAGTGTAAAAAAGTTATAAAAAAGACACTTCTTTTGATAATATGTAGGGATGCAATCGGACTAAATCGGCTATGATTGATTGAGGGCGCCGCTAGACATACTTACATTAAATAACGAGATGGTGAAAGGCATTATTCTGTGGAAAGGCTCCAAATAACAGATTTCTGTGTCAAATAATGCAACAAACTGATGTAGGTCTATGACATGCAAAAAATACCATATTTTAGCATGTAGTGATGTTGACAAGGATTTTAAATAGATTACCTAAAAATCAGTTGAATAATAACATACAATTTAAATAAAGATAACTAAATTAGTTTTCCTAAAATGAAGGAATAGGTTTCGCTTTTGTTTGGGGCCATTTTCAATTTTCCTTTTCTTCCCATAATTTTCCGGTCACTGCTACCGGTAGGAATCAAATTCAACAAGATGTTACAAAAAGAGCATAACAACCCGAAGGGAGGTCAAGGTATGAATATGTTCGGGAAACTTTTTTTTTCCATTTTTAGGGTTCCGTACCCAAAGGGTCACTGGACCCTATTATTTAGACTTCGCTGTCTGTCCGTCTGTCCATACCAGGCTGTATCTTAATAACCGTGCGTGATACTTTGCTAGATAAATAAAATTTTCACAGATGCCGTATTTATGTTGCCGCTATTACAACAAATATAAACAATTTTGAATAAAATAGAAGTAACATACGAAAAACTTGCTTTTTTGGCTCGATTTGATCAATAATGGTTCGAAAACAGTTTCTTATAAACGCTTATAGTAAGACAGTTGACATTTTGAAAGAACGTGAATTACTGTTGATGTTAGATGCTATAACAGCAAATGCTAAAATTCAGAAAAAAAAAATATACAGGGGCGCTTATACGACCGTGATTAATATTCAAAGGAAAAAGGCAATAAAATTTATTTGACAGCTATCAAAATAGACTTTTAAATGTGGACTGAATTGCGTCCTTGCTGAAGTAAACTTTTGTTCTAAACGGTTTTTATAACCACTTCATTACCTCCAATTTTCATTTGTACATAAAAATCCTGGAGATAAAAGTTATTTAAAAAATATAACAACCTAAATCTAACATCACCCCCGTTTTAGTTCCTTACTTTGACATTTTACACACGGGTATTTATATCAACCGTGATTAATATTCCATTTGTAAAGATAATTAAGTAAAATAGGTACTCGTAGGTAAGGTAGGTCAACTTGATGTGGTGCTGTTAGTACGGGCTCCTATCTTTCTTTACATAATCACGAATAACATTTATCCGCGCAAAATTTTGAATACATTAATGTTTGCAGCCACTACATTCCACTGCTGGGCATGTGCCTCCCTCTATTGGGGGGATATGGCCATACTCACCAAGATTGGCGAGCGCAGTGCGCATTCCCAGGATGCTTACCCATTAGTCGCGTTTTCTACAAATAAAATTGAGTTGATGCTATTCTACGCCGACAAAACAAACTTTGAATAGTTCACATAAAACACGGTATTTGCCCGCGTTGGATTAATCTTAGCATTATTAAACAATCAGGAGATTAGATAACGCCTTCCCTCAGAGAGTTCATCGAATTTTTAAACGCGTTCAGATACGAGCTGGTGTAAATAAAGTATATAATGTAAAGGGCGGTGAAAATAAATAGGTAATGAATCAGGCAGTACAGACCTACATAAATGCTCTACATACACCACAACAGTCCACCGCTGGACATGGGCCTCCCTCTTTCAGGGGGTATTGCTATACACCCCAAGCTTGGCAGGCGGATTGGTGAGCGCAGTCCAAGATGTTGCATTCACAGGGAATGCTGCTGTACGGTTCGCTGGTCGATTGTCCTGTCGCTTTTTGCGGCACCCATGAGTAGAATTGGAGTGATGCTATTTTAAGCCGGCACCACACGGCAAACACGTAAACAGGCAATTAAACTGGACAAGTTTCCTTTAGAAATATTGGTCAACAAAAAAACAAAATTGAGCATCTACAAATGTATTAGCCGGACGCGGTATTAGTTAGTATGGAAGTAAGGTGCATTTTTTTCATATTTTGATTTGTGTATTTTATGGATTTGGTTCACCCCATACCCTAAGATACCTTTTTATATTCAGTAGGTACCTATGTCCTATACCTACTTTATAATCTATCTGCAAAAGTTGTGTGAAACTATAGTAAGTAACTATTATTAATAGGTAGTAAGTATATAAAAACCGTGTTATACCGGCTTAGAATAGCATCACCCCACTTCTTACCCAAGGGTGTCGTAAGAGGCGACTAAGGGAGTCGAGGGTTAGATGTGTATGTATTACAATTTTAGGCGATGGGCTGACAAGCTGTCACTATAGTGATACACAGTTATCTGATTGACCCTCAAACTTTTGTCGGTGTGGTGTTAATATCGTTTTACGGCCGTTAACGCTCTGCCTACCCCGTAAGGGATATAGGCGTGATATGTGTATGTGTACATTTTAGAAAACGTTTTTATTTATAAAAACATGGATACTTCAACAGTAAAATGACTGCATCGAACTTTCGTTCGAACGTTGACAAAAAATCATAACAATTGTAGTAGTGTTTTTTCCATAGATGTGTAAGGTAGAGAAAATCACAATAAAATTACTCGATCATGAGAAAATGTTGAATAGGCGAGAAAATTGCTCTTTCATAAAGATAATTTGGCGTCATAGAACTGTTCGACGATTCAGACGAAAAAAGTTAACGAATCGTAAAATTGGACTGGTTTTTGCCGTTTATAGATAAGCAGCATTTTGTATAGGTAGGTAGTATGTGTTTGAGCGAAAATGACATCGAAAATTTTTCTTTTTCTAACCGTGAACATCTACCTGTTTATACGTAGGTACTAAGATAGAATAGAAATAGAAAGCATTTATTTCAGTTTAATACAAAATTCAAGAGTAAACTTTATGTTGACACACATATCACGCTTATAATCCCTTGCGGGGTAGGCAGAGCGTAAACGGCCGCAAAAAACGGATATTTACGCCACGTATGACAAATACATACACATACATACACATATCACGCCTATAATCCCTTGCGGGGTAGGCAGAGCGTAAACAGCGACCGCAAAAACGGACATTTACGCCACGTCAGACAATTTTTGAGGGTCATTCGGAAAATTGTATATCGTTATAGTGACAGGTTGTCAGCCCATCGCCTAAAATTGCAATACACACCCTCAAGTCCCTTAGTCGCCTCTTACGACTCCCACGGGTAAGAAATGGGGTGACGCTATTCTAAGCCGGCGTCACACGGCCGACAAATATTTGAGGGATATTCGGCTAATTGTATTATTGATATAAAGTATTACACCAAAAATGGCAACCACTCAGCGTTCGCTGTAGCATATGAACTACAGCGTTGGTCTTCTTATATACTTTTTTAACTTTTATCCTCATAGGAAATACAAGTTTTGATTTCTCAAAGTCAAACAGTTAGGTACGGTCGGATTCATAAGTGGAGTCATAGTTAGACCACGAGACAGATTGCAATACGAGTTATTATCCTCTGTACTTACTTTACTAACTTACGCACACACGTAAGATTATCGACTGTAAGTAGAAAAGTCCACCTTAAGGCGTAGCATTAAAACTTAAACAGATTACCACCTATAAGCGACATCTATGTAATCTTTGAAATAATTACTCGGTGATAGCCTATTCGCCACCACATCACCACAAAGTATACATCACACTGGTTTGTCTAAAACTATAGTATTATAGTTATCCTTATTCGTTCACTTGTAGTAAAGCAATAGATTACATATCTTTATTTCGTCGTATTGATCACAAGCAACCGTAGCTTAGCGGTAATAGTTCTTACCTTCTAATCAGAACGGAACCGGGTTCCCATCCGATCTCTGTATGTTGATTAATGTTTTTTTAAATGTTTTTACCATATTTCTCCAGTAATAATTATTTTGTGTTTTATATAATATTTTTCTATATATTCATCTATGTATTATATCTATAAATGTTTATTGTAAATTATGTATCAAAATATTATATCTAAAAACATAAACCTATAATATTGTAATAAAACAAAAAGTAAGGTAAGAAAATATTTTATTGGTAGGTATGGTATAACTTTATGTAAATAACATAATGACATGAATGAGAACTTTTGGTAACCATAAGATACGAGTATGTAAAACTACATAAAATACTTGCTATCGTAATACTTAGTTAATAGTTTTGTTTGAATGATAAAACACAATATTATGTAAAATGATATTAAGTGTTCATTAGCTGAAACATCGATAGGTAATTATTTATAAGATCATAGGAATGATCCAAATCTTGGATTGAATCTTTCAATAAAGTTATTTAAGTAATAATTTCGTTAGTAATTATTTTATTGTTCTATGTTTAACGATGATGCACTTTCCTCGGAAGTAAAAGTAATTGTAATAATAATAAATCAGTTATTTGCCTACATCTCAAGGTTTAAGCTTAAGTTCTCGTTTTCGTAATGAAAAGATATTGAAGCAAGGCCTTAAGATAACTGACTAATAATGATCAATCTTATATAAATATATATCGATGTTTTAGCATAATTTAATTGCTAATGTAATGCTCCACAAATGCCTAATGCAATAGTAGGCGGGTAAGCAGGTAAACAGAGGTTGAGTGAGCAACGATTTATCGGGCCCGCTTCGGCATACATTGCTGATTATTTTGTGTATATTCATATATTGTAATGAAATACACAAGATAATCAGCAATGTATGCTAGATCGGGTCAGATTGAAATCTTAAGTAAAAATCGCCGCTTACATAATTAGTATTTGGTGTTACCTCCGCTGTTTTCAACAACACTTAATAGACTCGACCAAATAAGTGCATATATCTGTTCCTCTGGTACTCTCCCACACTCCCAGGCAGTGAGCCTCTAAAGCTTCTGTAGTTCTTTCATTGCGCATGTCCCACCTTTGCACCATTAAACCCCATAAATTCTCTATGGGATTTAAGTCCGGAGATTTTGCTGGCCAACGAATAACTTGGATATCTGGGTGCTGGCTAAACCAATTATTCACCACGGCAGCTCGATGCACTGGACAATTTATCCTGGACAAATGCAAAACGAGGAACTTCACTAGCAGGATAAACAGGTAAACATTTCGCACCGTCGTCGGTAGCATGCTTTCCTGTAGCATATCAACATAATTATCGGCAGTTGCACGCCCTGTTTCTTGTGCTACTAATTCCGCCTGGACCAGCGGCAGAACCATTTTCTTCATATTGTTACACCATCATCCTCCGCTGTGAATCATTAATAAGACGAGTCGAGTTTTTACGCTACCTTCCTCTTCAAACGTGTAACCCAACGTTTAACAGTCTTCCACTAAAACAAAGTAGCATTATTAATAAAAAAGTTTATACTAATCGGTTCACAGCTACCAACATACTATGAGTCAAAGTTTTTAATATTTAAAATACAATTGTAATGAAATAAAACTTTACTTACGGCCAGACCAGTCTGATTAGCAATTTGAGTTAAATTAAATCCAATATCATGCAGCGCCACAGATAATTGCAGCGCAACAATACGCTGCCTATCCTGCAAACTGATATTAGTATGCATTTCGAAGAAATAAACACTGAAGTTTAATAAATAAACTTAGGTTAAAAAAAATCACTTAGCACACGCACTATCTCGCAAACGAACTAGCAACAACTAAAATGTAATTCAAAATTTACAAAATTTTGCTTCATTTGGTAAAATAAAAACTACAACGAAGATATCGGGATTCGAACCATTGTCTCCACAATAACGGTCGAGAATTTGCTTGACCGCGCTACTGACCAAGCTACCGAAGCTAATGATTCATGTAGTGAAATAGTCAATACTACTCAGCCTATTATACAATGGTAGTTCGTCAAATTATAGTATGTTATACGTCATTTGTGTCATTGTGTGAGTGTCGCCGCGGGTGCGAGCGACTTGTTTTCTGAGGTTTGTGTTAACTATGACTCCACTTTTGAACGCGACCGTACATTCAGTGTTCTACTTGTTGAATAGTCTGTTGTCCTGACATATTTGGGTACGCATATTATTGAATATTTTCACAAGCATTTGCCTGAACAGAAAAAAATCCACATTGACATCACGATTCTACCTACTACGATGACAATAAGATAAAAAAAACTTGTAAATCCTCGTAAGTATGTATGTATGGGTCGTTTTCTCAAAAGTTGTCCCGTGCAAAAATAGTGACGAAAAATACTTTAGGTTAATGAAATTGTGATTTTTTATCTTTATCATATAGCTAGAAAAACTGCTTTTCAAATAATACTAGTATCATTATGAATTAATAGCTATTAATTGATAAATTTTACATTTTATTTGAGGAGGTGGCCCAAAACGTATCCATTCCGTGACCATATATTTTGTTGAATTTTGTAAGTAAAAGGCGATAAATAGTTATTCTGAATGTTTTATTAGTCTACAAAATCACATTTTTAATTAAAATTATAGGAACTTTACCGTACATTATATTAATAAAGGATAATGGTTATTTTTCTTCTCCATTCCGTTACACTTTGGCAAAATATACTCTAGAAACTTTCATATTATTTTTAGTATGGCACTTATATGAGATCTTTAGTATGAATTTTAACAAAAACATAACATAAAATAACTTCTCGTCATCAAAAAACAACTTAATATAGCTTAAATCTTCTAAAATTATGAGTTTAAGAAAATAAAATCCGTGGGACAGTCACGGAAAAAATATATCGGTAACGGAATAGAATTCTTAAGCCTAATACACATTAACATCAAATTTGGTTTCTTTTTAAGTCTCTCCATTTCTTCCTGGTACGTTCTTTTTCATCTTCAGCCATTTCTGATATTTTTTTAGTTTTAATTTTCATTCTCTCTAAATCTTTTTTCTTGTATTCTTCATATTTCTCAGGATCTTTTTTTTTAATTTTTCTCTATATCTTTTCATTTTTTCTGCCGGTGTTAGTGGCATCTATAAACAATAAAAGAGTTTATATATTACTAGTATAGGTGATAGGCTGACAGCCTGTCACTACAGTAATACACACATTTCTGCAATAACCCTAAAATAATTGACAGACGTGGCGGCCATTTCTGTCTGCCTACCCCGTTAGGGATAAAAGCGTGATGTGTGTAGTGTAGGTATGTTTCTAACATCTACTAGTTAAAGATTTATTAAAATCGGTTCAGTAGTTCTAATGAATGAGCACCTACAAACAGACTCTTTAACTCAAAAGTAAGAAACTAGTCACAAACTTTATTTCTCTAAAATAATAGTTCCTATATTTATATTTACACAAAGAGGAAAAATAAAATCAACTTTGTTACTGAAACCAAGGTCAAGACCAATGTGCACTAGGTTTTATAATTCCATTCCGAAACTTTTCCATTCTTTAAATACGTGACCGCTACTTTGGTTTCGGAAATGAAGTCACGGATGCACTGCTTGGCAGAATAATTATCAAATATTATTGTCAATTTGACGATAATAGAGTTATCTAATGTTCGAAATGAATTCATAAATGTTCAGTGCACACGATAAAAGACACTTAGTTAATAACTGTAAGCAATTTACCTTGATTTTTGGTATCGGAAGGGAGGGCACCAAAAATTGACACAGAGCGCACGTCTTGTTTTCACTTTCGCAACCGACAAAATGGACGAATTCAATATGGCAGAATTGTCACGTGGCTTTTAAGAATGTTGCCATTTATCAAAAAAACTTATGCAATGGTTGAATTTTTGGTTCAAAACCAACAGAATAATGGTTTCGGAGTGGAGTTTTCCACCTGAACGAAATTCCGACCCAACCGATTTTAAATTATTACCGATGAATCTGATCAGTTATAAGCAAAATAATACTTGTGGTAGCTAACATAAGGTTCATTTCATAAAACACATAATATTTTAACTGCAATATTATTTATATATTGTATAATTCAGTGTGTCAAATTTCTGAATCGTCGTGGGACATGGAAAATAAGCTGCATCTCAATATTATAAATGCACATATTTTTTAATTTGCATTAGTTTATATATTTATGAGCATTAAAATAGACAGTAATAAGCCATGAAATCTATTGACCGTCAGAAAATCATTAAAAAATATAAACAAATATTTTAAAAAAATATTTGAAGACTTGGGACATAGGCATATCGCCTATGTACAAATTTGTAGAAAACGACCCGTATACATTATATTTCAGCAAGATGTATCTGTTATCATGAGGTAGTTATCTAATCTACTTACGTTGAAAAACTCTGACACCAGGGTTCATCGTTGGACGACTCGGTGTACCACACGAAAAGAAAGAGAAACTTAAGAAAATTTAGCATCACCATATCGTGTTACAGTATTACCTATTGGGCGCCCCCGCTTATACCTACTTAATTTGTGTTATTACTTTGATAATCTTAAATTCCATGCTCGATTGATAACATTTGCCATTGACATTTGCACTTCTTGCAGAATACTTGCGAAGGTTTTTTTGTTTGAGATCCTTTGCGAACGTCTGTGCGTAGAGTGTAGTACTACGAAAGTACCAACCCTACCCACGAACATATCGTGTATCTACCTACCCACTAAGGTACTGTTATCTGCCGCACATGCTGAGTGAGGTCCATTTTCGGTGCATATGCGCAATAATCTGTGCTTACGATAGCTTAAGTTTTAATGTAGTATTTTTTGTTGTTGTGTTGTGTGGACCGAAATAAATGTGTTTTCTTTCTTTCTTTTTTAGGTAATAACCTAGGTACGTAATTTGTGCTCGGCAGTCGCGTGCGCAGACGGGAGACGCATACGCATGCTAATTGACACATTATATCAGTCTGTTGTAAGTTATCACTTTCTATTCACACAGACGATTGTGTAGGTTACTGTGACGTAACTGGGTTTATGTGACACGGCATGAAGCGAAGTGCATCCAACCAGATACATCTGATCTGATACAAGCAGATGATTGTGATCTAACTTCAGTTGTACTACCGTCAGTAATAGCAACTAGGACATATCTGATCTGGGTGGACTTTACCTATAGTGTGTAATTTAACAAGTGACCGATAGCGAAAACTCTGGTGATAAGGAACATTATTATGTCGAAGAAAAAATTTGATCTCCCATACAAAATTGACGATCAGCTAATTGAGTTACTATAGAATCCTAAAATATTTTTGTCATATTTCAACCTATGTTTCTTAGAGAAAGTTGTTCCTTCCAGCCCGTCGTGAGATTTCGTTATCGGTCACTAGTATTTGATCCTTTATGATTATGAGATATAAGAAATACTGCAAATACTTCAAGGGGTGAACCAACCCATAACACTGAACAACATATGTCGAAATATAAAAAATATGGATCTCCCATACAAAATATTCCTGTCGCCCCCGCCCGGGTCAATTTGTATAGAAGGTTAAATTCTTTTAGTCTTCGACCTATGTTCCTTGAAAAAGAAATATTTCATGGACTGGTTCACCCATAATAATATTTGCAGTTAATATTTTTACATCCTGTATAAACACAAAGCCATGAGAGACTAATTCTTACCTACACACACCGAATCTTTTATACCGAGAACTAGAGATTACGCCATTTTTTGTGGTAATAATAAATGTTTTCTTTCATAAATTCAAAAAAGAACTTACTTCAGCTTAGTTTTTTGAAGATGTAAGTAGACAGACTAACAGTTCGTAAGTAGTTTAAAACTACTAAGTGGCACTTATAACTTTCTTGACCCAAAGGCATAAGAATAAATAATAACACTACCGTGCCAAAAAGGTATAGTTCTTTAAGCGAATATTTAGAGCAACTCAGAAAATATATGAAAAGTACATAATAAACATAATCCTACTTTCTTGCCTATATTTACATACATATATTTTGTTCTCAGTCTTGTTAGGACATCGCAGGCTGAACCACCAGATTGTCCGAAAAAGGAAGTTGGTTCCGTGCTTCGGAGGGCACGTTAAGGAGTCGGTCCCGGTTGCTGTATATGATTACTTAGACGGCGGCACGCACGCTACAAATTACAATTTTAAGTCAGACTTTTTATGCGAGGACCCGGGTAGGTAAAAATAACAGCATAGCTACCAAAACATTGCATTGCATTGCAGTCTCTACAAAATATCTATATTATCTAAATATTTTCAACTTAATGTTCGCCAATATTCAGTTTCATCTGAGTTGCGCAGTTTATAATCATAAACTGATTTTAAATTGAGATAGCTTCATATTTTCGAACTTCAATTCAGGATAAAAGCTACGAACAGGACGCGGCTAGGTCATAAATTAAAGTCAACATTCAGTAGAACAAACTTTCCAATTGCATTCTGTTTCAAAGTCAGACAGCAGCTATCGCGAAAATTGCATTATGCAGTTGCTAGTGCTCCACAAACTGCATTTGTGTCAAGAACAACAATGTTTGTTAAACTACGTGCAACCTTGCCTGAAATTATTTGTCATTGTCACAATGGTTGATGACATTAAGTTGATGACAATCGTAAGAATATGAATTAAATATAACTTACACCTTTTATGTGCTGGAGATCGCTTATATACCTCTATTATATGACCTGGCAACAAAGTTCATAGACACGATCTTGAAATTGCCATAATTTATGGACCATTATATTGGCACATTCATAAATGCTACGCGGAGAGTTGGACAGGCACATTCCGTCAAAGTGCTCGTCAATAACAAAAGTGATCTATTCATTCATTTACTATTCATGATGTAAACAAATACTTTGCAGACATTATTTCAACAGATGATTACAGATTGTACTTCGGAGAGTGTGCTCAAGAGCTTCACGACCTTGTTCCACCAGCCCCCTTCTACCATCGGGCATCCAGACGCACCGCCGGATACCATCCGTACCTGGTTGCCATTCCACCAATTCGGACTAATCGCTTCCAGTCATCATTTACAATGCGCAATGCTAAAGAGGGGAAATCACTACCTGCGTCTGTGTTTCCAAACGGATACAACCCTAATCTCTTCAAAGTAAGAGTGAACAGGCTTCTTCAAGGTGAGCTCGCTCCATCTTAAGATTCTGTCTCTGTCCTATGACCTAGACTAGAGTCAAGAGCAAACCCATCATTAATACAAAAAAATAAAGATGAAACAGCCCTTGATACTGAACCACTTGTTCCAAGGAACATAGCTCGAAGTATGACAGAAAATGACCTCCCCACTCAAATGATAACGAAAAATTTTGCCTCCATTGTGTAAAAGCGAATATTTTGTAATATACAGGGTGTAAGGGACGGGGTGTGGAAAACTTTGCAGGCACGATCAGACCATGAAACTGAACAACTTTTACTATGGAGAGTATGATGGGAAATGAAAAAACAATTTAGAGTTTCAAGTCAGCCAGCTTGTCGGAAAGTTTTTTTTTCTTTACCAACATAGCCTCCATAGTCTAATCATGCCTGCAAAGTTTTTGGTACACCATCCCTTACACCCCGTATATTTTCAGATTTTTTTACAGCCTATTTAATTGTAGGATGTAATTAATTGAGCACTGAAAATACGGAATCAGCTCGCCATGGCGAGGGTAACCTTACGACACGACAATCTATCATTCAATAGCGTAGTTTGTAAAATATGGAAATTTCTAGAAAACTTTCATGACTATAATATTTTTCTTGGACAATAGAAAATGAAAAATATCTAAATAAAAGAGTAACATCGTCATTGACAACAATGGCCAGCCTGCATAATTATGTATGAGGTACGACAAATAAAATAAAAACATTCTATATACAGACTGCCTGCCTATTGACTGACAAATGTAGTCTGTTTACAAAATGTGGAAAGATTCGTCACGCATTTCAAGGTAATTACCAAATGGATGATATACAAATAAAAATATTTCCAAATAAAGACGACAGCACTGCATATAGGTACCGTACATCAATAATATAATATGGAAAATACTCAAATCATTTTACACTTATTATTTAACTAGCTGTTTTTAATGTAAAATGTGATCTTCGCAGCGGTTTGAAATCAGAATTTATCCAATTACTAGCGGCCCGCCCAGCGGTTTCGCCCGCCCAGCGGTTTCACCCGCTGCTAACTGATTTCCATCGGGAAACAGACGTTCTCCCGACATAAATCATACATAAAAACCTTCCTCTTGAGTCACTCTATCTTTTAAGAAAACTTCATCCAGATCCGATAAGTGGTTTTGAAGATACATACAAACAAACAAACAGACAGGGACAAACTTGGGAAGCGACTTTACTTTAAATTCCGTTTTTTTTTATCCCCCAAGAGATGAAAAGGGGGTTAGCAGTTTGTATGAAAGTTCGTTGTCTTAAGTGTGATCCGTTTCAAAATTAGTAATTAAACTTATGACTTAAAATAATTAAACACGTGTTTCAGCATATTTGAAATTTTCACCCTTAATAGGGTCAAACGGGGGTTAAAAGTTTGTATGAAAGTTCGTTTTTTTAAATGAATGTGATCTGTTTCGAAATTTGTAGTTAGACTAATAACTAAAAATAATTAAACACGTGTTTCAGCATTTTTGAAATTTTAACCTTTAAATGGGTGAAAAGGGGGTTAAAAGTTTGTATGAAAGTTTTTTATCTTAAATGTGATCTGTTTCAAAATTTCTGATTAGACTCATAACTTAAAATAATTAAATACGTGTTTCAGCATATTTGAAATTTTAATCCTGAAAGGTGTCAAAAGGGGGTCAAAAGTTTACTACCCGTTGGGCTACCCGTTTTCCCATGGGAATGTGACAATTTCCCGGAATAAATTATACTTATAAACCTTCCTCTCAAGTTACTCTATCTAATAAAAAAAACCGCATCAAAATCCGTTGGGTACTTCTAAAGATATAAGGAGACACCAAACGGGAAGCGACTTTATTTTATACTAGCGGCCCGCCCAGCGGTTTCACCCGCTGCTAACTGATTTCCCACGGGAAACAGACTTTCTCCCGACATAAATCATACATAAAAACCTTCCTCTTGAGTCACTCTATCTTTTAAGAAAACTTCATCCAGATCCGTTAAGTGGTTTTGAAGATACATACAAACAAACAAACAGACAGGGACAGACGTGGGAAGCGACTTTACTTTAAATTCCGTTTTTTTTTATCCCCCAAGAGATGAAAAGGGGGTTAAAAGTTTGTATGAAAGTTCGTTGTCTTAAGTGTGATCCGTTTCAAAATTAGTTATTAAACTTATGACTTTAAATAATTAAACACGTGTTTCAGCATATTTGAAATTTTCACCCTTAATAGGGTCAAACGGGGGTTAAAAGTTTGTATGAAAGTTCGTTTTTTTAAATGAATGTGATCTGTTTCGAAATTTGTAGTTAGACTAATAACTAAAAATAATTAAACACGTGTTTCAGCATTTTTGAAATTTTAACCTTTAAATGGGTGAAAAGGGGGTTAAAAGTTTGTATGAAAGTTTTTTATCTTAAATGTGATCTGTTTCAAAATTTCTGATTAGACTCAAAATTTAAAATAATTAAATACGTGTTTCAGCATTTTTGAAATTTAAACCTTAAAGGTGTCAAAAGGGGGTCAAAAGTTTACTACCAGTTGGGCTACCCGATTTCCCATGGGAATGTGACAATTTCCCGGAATAAATTATACTTATAAACCTTCCTCTCAAGTTACTCTATCTAATAAAAAAAAACGCATCAAAATCCTTTGGGTACTTCTAAAGATATAAGGAGACACCAAACGGGAAGCGACTTTATTTTATACTATGTAGTGACTATGTAGTGATTCGGATAAATTTGGATTTATCCTGATCTGGTCCTACTAATAACATAAATGCGAAAGTTTGTTTGTTACTTCTTCACGCAAAAACTACTGAACCGATTGTCATGTTTGGCACACATATAGAAGGTAACATGAATTTACACATAGCATAGTTTTTATGAGTAGGTACGGGGGAAAAGCCGCGGGTAACAGCTAGTACCAAATAATGGTTTCTTTTCGACGTGGAACATTTTCATTGTGCGGATTCTTATAACTATGGAACTAAGTTAGTACCTAACATTATGAGATTCCTTGTGATTACCCAATATAGCAGAACACTTTTAAGCCGTAGCTACAAAAGAGTTTTTTCCATAGGTATTTCATAGAAAACCACTTTTTCCGGGAGAAACACGCAGGGCTCTTTCTTTTCATTCCACCCTTTCTGACAGCTACCGGGATAAGCGAAATGCAGCGATCTAAATGCGATTCATCCTATTTGGTTTCTATACCCACCGACGTCTTTAGAAACCGGATTCTGAAATAAGAGCAGTGTGATAAAACCTGTAAATTGGAATCCAAAACCTTTGATTCTTGACGGATTAAATACGTAAGGTTTGTATGATACAAAGATACAAGCAAATATTAATTAGATGTGTCAAAGTAATTTGACAAAAGTAAGGAGTTCTTCTTTGTTGCCTTTATATTGTACTAGCGACTCGCCCAGCGGTTTCACACGCTGGTACCAGTTTTCCTGAAGGAACAGTGCTTTTCGCAGTAAAACGTACCTAAAAACCTGCCTTTTGGATCACTCTATTTTAATACCAAATTTTTATACACTTTCCGTGTTAGGTGTAAGGAACGAGCTGCGGTAGCCCAAATGAAAGAGGCATCGCCAATAGTAATTCTGCCCTCGCTAAAGCAAGTTAAAAAAAACACTCTATTTATTTAAAAAATCCGTTGTGTAGTTTTAAAGATGTAAGCATACAAAAGCGACCCGGAATGCGACTTTATTTTATACTATGTAGTGAAGTAAGAAATGCTTTATTAATTCTTTTTTATACTTTGGAATGTTACATACCAACGGCAACAGGAAAAAACAATTAAATCAGAACATGATACTTTATTAATATATGCGACTAGCAGCCCGCCCAGCGGTTTCACCCGCCGCTAACAATTTCCTCCCCGGAAAAAGACAGTTTAATATAGCCTTTGTTCATCAGGGATGATGTAGGATTCTAAAAATTTTGACTTCAATTTGAAACAAATATCGTTTTCAGGTGGTGGTGGCGTAAAGTTACATGCCGTGTGATTAATCCAGCCAGCCCCTTAGCAGTGCCTTTATTTTGATTTATTTTAACCCGCCCGAGCCGGTTTTCTATTAGGTCATAACAAAATTGTAATAATAAATAAGAAAATTGTGTGATAGAAATTTCTTTTTTTAGAATGACGGTTCATGACGTCAATAAGTTATAATACCATCCTACATTGAATAAAGAATTTCAATTTCAATTAACGGTAAAAGATTTTTTTAAATCGGTCCAGTAGTTTCGGAGCCTATTCAATTCAAACAAACAATTAAAAAATCCTGTTTCTAATATTAGTGTAGATTATGTAGATTATATTATTATTATTTTAGTGTGATGCCGGCTTAGAATAGCATCACATCACAATTTTCCGAATGACCCTCAATCATATGTCAGACGTGGCGTAAATGTCCGTTTTTGCGGCCGTTTACGCTCTGCCTACCCCGCAAAGGATAATAGGCGTGATATGTGTATGTATGTATTATTTTAGTGTAGTAGCCCTTCGAATACTGATAGGGTGCATGAAACATAAAACTGGACAACTTTCCCCTAGAAACATATGTCAGGAAACGCCAAAAAATTACCTTCCATACAAAATCACAATCAGCTGACTGCATTCACTATGGGAAGTCAGTTTTTTTACGTTTCCTGAAATATGTTCCTAGGGGAAAGTTGTTCAGTTTCATAGTCTGCATGTACCCTATCAGTATTTGGAGGGCTATCCCTGACACCCTTTAATACAGTAATGATTAAATGTAATCATTACACTGGAACGAATAATGTGGCGTAGTTTGTACATTTTTAAATGAAAAAGTAGTTATTGTGGCATAACTGTAATAGTTAGACATATGGTATCGCGGACATTATTATAGATATTGATGTCCTCTATAAAACTGTAGTAAATCACTTTGCTCTATTGTCAATAATTTCCACAGCGTACGCGATATAAGATATTTTTTTGGTAAATTTTTCACACGTTGGGTTACATTATCGAAATTTTCACGCGGATCCCTATTTTTTTCTCGTATAAAATATAGCCTATGTTCATCAGGAATAATGTAGGATTCTAATGGTGAAAGAATTTTTAAAATCGGGCCAGTAGTTTCGGAGCCTATTCGATGCAAACAAACAAACAAACAAACAAACAAACAAACAATCAAATCTTTCCTTTTTATAATATTAGTGTAGATGAAAATAAAATTTTATTTAATCCCAAATTTTGAAACAAATAGCTTCAAAGACCACGAACTTTCATCAAAACGCTTTACTCATTTCTTACCCCTTTAGCGGTAACAATACTAATAAACTTTTTTTAGCGGATGGTTATAAAGCAAAATAAACCTACTGCCCAAATTTCGATATTTCCAGCGTTAGTGCCCCAAGGGCGCGATTGAGCTGGTTGTTTGAACAACCACAAGCTTTTCCGGGTGAGCTCCTGCTCCCCACCATACAGTCAGGTGTAGATTAGCAGCCCCGGGGCTAAAAATCGTAGGGTCCAAAGAAAAAAAAAAAAAAAGGTTTAGGCTGTGCATTGATGATTTGTTTTTATAAGTATAGATAAACTTCGGAACTTCTGAAACGATTTTAAAACTCTTTAACCATTAGAAAGTAACAATAGGCTCCTTTTTACCACGGATTATTCTGTGACCACGGGTAAATATTTAATCCCCATGGAAAAATGGTTAGCAGCTGAAACCGCTGGGCTGGCCTGTAGTTAACTATGTAGCAATAAACGCGAAATGATCATTTCATTGCCGAGTGATGCCGGCTTAGAATAGCATCATCCCATTTCTTTCCCGTGGGAGTCGTAAGAGGCAACTGAGGGAGTCGAAGGTGTGTATTGCAATTTTAGGCGACCCTCAATTATACATCAGACGTGGCATAAATGTCCGTTTCTTGCGGCCGTTTACGCTCTGCCTACCCCGCAAGGGATTATAGGCGTGATATGTGTATGTATGTTGTATCATTTCATCAGGCCAAGACAGGATGTGCGTTTTCTTCCCAATGGATGCATTACAACCTCATATGTACGCGCGTGGTTACGTGCACTAGCTGCATACGGACTTGGTCTACTCCACCCTTTAGATAGAATTGTAGCTTAAACCGTACCTAAGTGTTGGTACAACGCGTGGGTTATAATTATGAAATATCTGTGTACTTATGTACAAAACCTATATAAACAAGCGTACAATTAGTCTGGTCGTCCTCCCTCGTCGCTCAGGGTTATTGAATTATCAACACTGCCATTAAGCTCGACCCAATTCCATCTACCAACTGCTATTTCGATGTATATGCGCGGGAATACAACGTACATCGCTTGTTCTTAAACATCAGCTTGAAGTTTGTTGTATGAGGTTGGGCTTGAAGCAATGGAGGCCCGCGAGGCCGGCGTTGCTCTAAGAAGTTGGGGTTGGATTGGATTGGGGAAGTCGTTTTGGGGAATAGGTAGACCCAAGTGGATCTGCCTTCTAATTGCCATTTCGCTGTAGATATCTGCGCGGATATACAATGTGCATTTCAAACATCAGCTCGAAGTCTGTATAAGATTGCGGTTTAAGGTAGCTTCAAAAGGAAGTCGAACAGTCCAAAGTGGCACATTCATCGTTTCAGCAAATAGACATCTACTGCTAATCATAGGCCTACTAAGATGTGCACGATTATCGGTCACGCTCGTTTTAGTCGGACAAGATTTAATCCACGGACCTAAACCTGCCTAGCTAGTACTTGTATATAACTTTCAAGTAATATTTCAACAACCCAGAAAAACGCAGAATATCAAAATTCATCAGTCAAATACCCTCTGGGAATCAAACTTAGAACATTTGTTCTGAAGGCTAGGCTCTACCAAAGGCTCTACCATTGCGATGTATCTGTTATCAAGTTCACACAGCATTGTATATTGAACAATGACGAAATGACAAGGCCCCAAGGGATGTTTGTATCACGTTTTGCAGGCAAAGGTGCGGAGAGCCAATTTAAAGGGGATTTCGGGTCAATATCGTTACATCCCTTCGCAGCTTCGTTAAGTTTTATACACGGGATAAATTTAAATTAGAACAAGATTAAATTATTATACATTTGTTGAGGAATACAGCAGGTGGCGTTGGCTTAAGCATAAACAAACAAAACATTTGTTACGATACACATATATTCCGTTTTTTTTATTAAGTATGGGTTTGCTCTTGACTCTAGTCTAGGTCATAGGACAGAGACAGAGTCTAAGATGGAGCGAACTCACCCAGAAGAAGCCTGTTCACTCTTACTTTGAAGAGATTAGGGTTGTATGCGTTTGAAAACACAGACGCAGGAAGTGAGTTCCACCAGGGGGGTCTCACTCCACGGTTAAGGTATGTTCCGCCGGCGGGTTCCCTACGGGGACTAATCTCCGCGGGTTGTCACTTGTCGTCGCCAGACCGCCAGTGTGCCGCTAGCCGCCGCACTGTTCGCGCGCACGTGCTGCTCGCGCGCACACTTACTTGATTTTTTTCTGTGTTTTAGTACGTTTATTCGTTAAAAAATAGATCGGGTCGTCGACTCGGTGTCCCACTCGATACAAAGAACAGTTAGACACAAGGATAATTAATTGTTTTTCTATATAAACAGTAGTCATTAATAATTTCGTTTAGGTTTATAAATATTTACAAATCTTACAATTCCTTTCGTAGATTAAGTGAACAAATAAGATATTATAGCAAAATCAATAACAAAAAATCTTCGTGCACGAATAACATGATGACAAGTTACAACCCTTGGAGTTCGCCGGCGGCTCAGTCATAAAACGGCGATGCGCAAGGGAGATTGAGCGTTCGCGCGCGTTCATAAGTTTCAGTTTTGTTTGTGAGCGGTTGGGTACACCGAGCGTAGGTATTAATTTATACCTAAACATGTAATTTCTTAGGGAGTGATTCTTCTGTACGTTAGTACTATTATATATTCTGTGACGACAGTGATGCCGCCGTGGTGATGCCAGTCTGAGATCGAAGTGTAGTGATCCGGCCTTTTTCAGTTCCCTTAAGAGAATTAGTCCATATTGTAATAAAAATCTTGCTTTACGTTGTTTGTTTAAGTAGTGTGGGAATGGGAAGTCTAAAATTTTTACGTTCCACGTTCTATGGAAAATTTGATCTGTTCATTGGTTCACCCCTTAAAATACTTTCAGCATTTTTTACCCCTAATATAGTTACTAACAAAATAACCACTGCGGTGGATATCTACCTACACAAGACTCATTTGTAATTCAGCCGAAATTCGTAATTAGCTTGAACTCCACGGTATCCACGTGTTCAGGGTACCTTTAATATTGTAGACAGCTTTAGGAATTGAATTACCTACATTCGTAGGTGAGTATGTACGCGACTTTGACTTTGGTTCAGTAGGTAGAGACGAAGATAAATAATATTCAGTGAATTTTATTATGATGTTCAAGTTCACTCGATTAGATACTGAATGCACACTGAGCAACTTTATACAACTTGCAGCATTTTAGTTTAAGTATAGTTCTAAAAGAGCACTATTCCTATATATCTCTGTATATTTTATACATAGCATGACCCTAAAAATGATCTCAATTTGCGCTTCCAGCTAGCGTAAAGAGTAGAAATGGATATCACAGATGAATACCCAAGGTGATAATACCTAGCATTCAAGGTTAAGAGTTTAGGTACAATAGATTATTGTACCGAGTTTAAGGTCGATTACTGTACCGAGTTTAAGGGACACTGTACCGAAAACATTTCAGGCGTGATTAGACCATGAAACTGGGCAACTGTACCCATAGAGACAACAGTGGAAAACGAGAAAAAATTACCTGCCCTACAAAATTCACGATCGACTGATAGAATTTGTATCGAGTTTGGTTTTTGTCGTTTACCAACATAATATGTTCCCTGGAGAAAGTTGCTAAGTTTCATGGTCTGATCACACCTGCAAAGTCTTCGCTATACCTAGGTACCCCGTATGCACTTGCTACGGATTCTACTCATTGTATCAGGAAAGTGGACCTAAAGCATTCAAATCGAACGTAATCGTTACGTTCTTCACGGCGCAAGCGCCGGCACCGTTGCATACAAATCGGCCACAATTCCTATGCAAGTAGGTAATTGGCGCAGTTATGTAATGTTTATCTGCAAAAGACCTGCCGGGCCGGTCTTGTTACGTGTATATTATTGTAATGAGTGTTGTACTGGATGTGTTGATTACAGGTCACGAACGTGTACGGTTCTTGTTGGTCTCTGTTGAGTCTTTTATCGTGGCCAAGCTAGATTCGAATGCTAAAAAAATAAAAGTGAATTCTGAATGAAGAGGTTTCTCTAGTTTTGTTGAATTTAGGCTATGGGGAGAGGGACTTATGCAGAAGGGTTTTCTTTGCTGGGAAATATATTTTATTCTACTTAAGAAGGAAGTCCCCTCTAGATATACGAATGGGTGAACAATAAATATTATCAGTTATTTATTGTTTCAAATTTATTGATTCATCATTCTCAAATCAGCTGATCGGCAATTTCGAATGGGAGGGAGACCAATGCTTTTTTTGTATTTCGACCTATGTGCCTTGGGGAAAGTTGTTCCTTACCACCAGCCCGTCTTGAGATTTCGCTATCGATCACTAGTAAAACTTCACCCTATATAGTGATTTATAATTTGATCGTCCTTTTGTGACGATGTGATTCCCTTTTTTTGAAGACTAGCGATGAACATAGTTTTTTTTTTATCAAGAAGGTAGGTACCTAAATGCTTAAATAATCACAGGACGGAAACACCTAATACTGTAAACAGCCCTGAACCAGTGACACAAGCTTCTTATAGAAATAGAAATAGAAATGTTTATTTGTTATCAAAATATCAACTTATCATTACAGTCACAAATACAAAAACTTTGATGATAACAAAAAGGTTCTCACTCAGCATTTGCTATGGAGGAGCTTACATTTTATTTCAAAACAGCTGTGTGGAGTAAATTGAGCAGTTGACAAGTAATTATCGTACCCTGTGGACAATGATGGGAACCGAGGTCGCTGATCGAAGTCGCCTGATTACATCTCCATACAAGGCCAGGGACATTGACATTGCCCTGAAACCGTAACGTACATTTCTGATACTCACTTACAAAACCAGTTACTTTCTCCCTCAAAAGAGCGGTGTGATACAGCAGTTTTCAGGATACACCATGAGAAAAATTGGTATTTTTGGGCGCACACAATTTGTTGGTGAATACGATAAACACAATATTTTTATGTATAGTAATTTTTCATTATTAATTTAGATTCTGATCGCAAGAAAACACGATCAAAGAAAGTTTGGTCGATAGATTTATTTTTCAAAGTTTGGTCTATTTTATTTAACACTTTTTGCGTGGTGTAAGTATAGCAATTTTATGAACATAACACATTATTTTTGCGAATACGATACGTCTTGTCTTGTACAATACTAGATTCTTGTCGTTCAGTTTTTTGATTACTTGTGTATTTGGCGAAAATAATCCAAAAGAGTTTAAAATCGTCTAAATATGACGATTCCGCTCTGTTCTCACACACAGGATTTTCGGTTAGATTAAAAATCGAACTTTCAAACGTCCTAATAATATAAAAAATTGAAAGTTCGATTTTTTTATGTAAAGTGGATTTAATTTTTGCTCAGTTACCTCTATTCTTCGTCCTCCACAGTTAATATCTAAAAAACCAACGTTTTGCTTTCCTTGTTTAAACTTGTGTTAATACCTATGAGAAAAAGTGGAGTTAAAACCTGTTTGTTATAAGTCACTGGGAAGTCCCTCTTATGTTTATGACGCATTCACAACACAGCACAAAATTGCAACTTATTCTTTACTCGTGAGTTTAGCATTAATTTTACAAATATTGATGAGATAACCAAACCAACTCAATCAGTCAGTCTAGAAAAACAACAAGTTTGAATGGTAGATATTCTATGCATAAGGTGATATTTGCAAAAATACTACGCGTGACGGACGCATAACCGCACAAGTATGAGATTTTAGTTTGCATATGAATGAAAAAGACTTGACGAAATGCAGATTTTGTTGGAGGTTTTACAAAAAAAAAAACAGAAGCGGCCGCAGAACTGAGTATTTACTTATTTATTTTGTGCAGAACAGAACCAGCCTAGTACAGTAATTTATGGCAGGTATCTCCAAATCTGGCTTCAAATACGCCTAGCAACGTTAATAGGTATCAATGTTTACTTTGTTCTTCTACACGTGCAAAAGTAGCATTGCGTTAGTATTATTAATAGTAATATTAGTATCTAGTTTAATCTAAATAAATAAATAAATTTACAAAAATAATTTGCCGTACCACCAGTTTTACAAATTAAATTAGGTTTACACAGTTTTATGTTTCCAATAAACAAATGACAGGTATTCGCTTAAGACTAACAAAATGCGATTATAGAAAAAAGAGCATTATATTCATTATCCTGAGCAGGTAGGTATCTACAGCTATAGTCACGCCTAACTGGGTTGAAATCATTAAAATCTGAAACATGATAATTTGATATATGCAGTCGTTGCTACTCTTATCTTAGCGCCGGGTCAGAAGGTCTTTGTAATACCTGTCGCCGGTGGATATGCTTGTTAAGGATCAACTAGGACACAAAAGGTGGATTACAGTTACAAATTACTGTTCTTAAAGGTTTATATCCACTAGCTGGCAAAGACTATACGCATTTAACAAAAAACTGGATATCTATCACGCGCAACGCTTGAAACAATTTCATTTTGTATAAGCTATGCTAAAAAAAGGCTTTAGAGAAGCAAAATAAATTGAAAATTATAAACACGACTCTGCTTTCTAAGATAAAACCTAGCCTTTAGCAGTCGGGATAATGTAAGGGTTCTTCCGATACAATTCCCATTCGATCCGGTCAGTTGTTAACGAAACTTTAAAGAATCGCACATAAAATAAAATATTCATACATACATTACTCCAAAGACACAACACTCCTTTTTTGTTGGGCAGTCGTGTATAAAGACAAGAGACGTTTTTTATAAGATATCTTCAGTGACTTGTTTTTATTTCATGGTGAAAATCAATGAAAAGAAGCTTTTCAGAACGTTGTTTGTTTGCCCCACTTTCGCATCAAAGGTTGTAGGCCTGGATGGCATTCAATGCAAAGACAGTTTCCAAGCGTGAGGGCCACATCTGTTTTTACCGTGGGACTGTCTTATTCCTATGGGAACAAGTTGCTTTTAGTCAAAAAAGCTATGATGCTTTTGTAATTTAATATTTATGTGTACTATTTGTGTAGCTGTTGCAGTAGTAGTATACTAAAAATATTTAAAAATATATATTTATACCTATTAAGTATCAAGTCCAGCCTCGCATTTAGTGGTAAAAATACGTGGTGTAAGGAGCAGCCTTCCAAATACACTTATAGGGTGCATGCAGACTTTGCAGACCAACTGAACAACTTTTCCTTAGACACGTGTGTGAGGAAACGACGAAAAAATTAGAGTCCCATACAAAATTGCAATCAGCTGACTGCATTTACAAGTTTTTTTCCGTTCCCTGAAATATTTTCTTATGGGAAGTTGTTCAGTTTCATGGTCTGAATACACCCTATCAGTATTCGGCGGGCTGTCCCTTACACCCTGTATATATTTTTCGTATATTTTTTTTGGTTGTTACATATAAGATGGTACCTGAACCTCCTACTCGTATCTGATGCAAATTTTTAAATGTCACTGTGTTGACATGTTGAAACCCGAATAAACCTAAGAAAACCTAGGCCGTCTTCCTAATTTGTGACCTAGGTGCCTGGGTATCTGCATTCTTGTCATGTTTTCCATATTTATTGGTTTCCTTCGCACTTGTTGTTTTGCAAACAAACTGCATATCACCACTCATATTGAAATTTATTCAAAGTGTCTACGGTACGGTAGCTCTACTTGTTATTCCTGTTTCTTAATTAGTTAAGTTTGGATAATCTTCATTTTGTATTTTTGCCTTTCTCCAACATTTGGATGACGCAGTCTAGCTAAGGTAAGAAAAAATATCCTAAACGAATCAGAACTAATTAAAGAGTAAATTTAGAAGCAAGTGACGCTTACGAATATACTTTCCCATGGTTAGGAAATAAATATATCGAACGTTTCCTTCCCTTAAAGTGGGTAGCCCATAAGACCATAAATTTATGAATAACGACCAATATGACGTTAACACAGCCGTTAGCCACTAACTTTATGGGGTTATATTATTTCTTTCGTTAACTATCAGCAGTAACTTGTCTAAGTAGTTACTAACCTATTTAAGGAATCTACATATCATTCATTCGTCATTATGTGGGTGTCAAAAGGGTCTGAGGGATAAATTTATCCAGGAAATGGGCAGCAGCATTCCCTGTGAAAGCAATATCTTGCACTGCGCTCGCCAAGCCAAGGCCCATATTTAGCAGTGGACAGTTGTGGCTGTTAATATTAAGCATAATTCAGGTCTTTACCTTAAAACATAGTGCAAAACTTCTACTGAATGACGAAAAAAAAAATGTAGAGATCTCAGTTCGTTTGTCAATGCAAGGTCGTGTCAAACTAAGTACTAAGTATTTAGGAACCTTTGCAATACAATGAAATCCAAGATGATTTTTTATCATTAGCTGCTGCTTAAAATTAAAATTAGGTACTTACCCATTTCATAGAAGGTATCATAAGCTCTTTCTCTTGAATTTAATTGAGTACCTACGTACCGAAGCTATTTTATTCCGAAGCATATTTACGTCAATAACTGTACGATGACTATCGTGTTTTACGTTCCTTCCATCCTGCATTTAAACTGATAACAAGCAAATAGCGTAGGTCTGTACCTAGTATAAAAATTCTACAGTACCAGTATAATTAGATACCTTATCCTTATTCTTAGTTATAATAGCACTTACCCTAGTTAATTCATGAAACAATCAAAACTGTAAGAAGTTTTCAAACTTTTATTACAGTCCGTCCTTTATAGATTCTTTGAATGTACAGGTACGTAATACAAGTAAACTTTTTCTTTCCCTCCAATGAAAATTAATCACGCAATCACAAGTTCAAAGCACTGAGTAGGTAGTCACAGTGGCCCAAATGTGGGCACACTTCTGGGCCTGTATTAGTAAACATTGCACTCGCGAATCTGGCGATGTTTTACACACGGCGCGTGGCAAAGTTGAGTCGCCCTGCGCGAGTGACGGCCATCTAGCGACTGAACTCGAACCGACAGTCTTAGACCCCAATTACACTGTGCCTGAATACCGTACACGGTCCGGCATACATTGCTGGTTCTCTTGAGTTAATTGATGACACCCACCCATCACAATAAAATGAAATTAAATTAACGTCAAAGTAAAAAAAAGAAATTCGTATAACAACATTTTTCTTCTGTTTTAGGTCAATTTTGTATTGTCCTGATAGAAAACCGAATCGAGCGGTATAAAAAAATTATCCAGTTTAATCACACGGCATTTAAGTATACGCCAGCCAGCACCACCACTCACCAGTAAACGACATTTCTCGAAATCATGATTTTTAAAAGGTGTTATTTACGTGCATATAGTTTATATTGCCGTGTGATGCCGGCTTAGAATATCATCACCCCATTCCCATTTCTTACCCATGGATTATATTATCTGTGCCCATGGGTGTCATAAGAGGCGATTAAGGGACTCGAGGGTTAGATGTGTATTACAACTTTAGGCGATGGATTGACAACCTATCACTATATTGAAACACAAGTAATTGATTGGCCCTCAAACTTTTGTCAGACGTGGTGTTATCCGTTTACGGCTGTTAACGCTCTGCCTACCCCGTGAGGGATATAGGCGTGATTTAGGTATGTATGTATGACATCCTGAACAGGAAAACCCCTCAAAAACCTGCCCAGAAGTGCTCCTATTCTTAATGTAGGTATATAACCAGCAATGTATGTTGAATCGTGCACGGTACTCAGAATAGTGCAATTGCCGTTTTAGTGCGCGCTCAACACTCTCCGTGCACTCTCCTTTACCTTTTTTTTTTTTTTTTAGTTGTGGACCCTACGATTTTTAGCCCCGGGGCTTTCAATCTACACCTGACTGTATGGTGGGGAGCAGGAGCTCACCCGGAAACTCTCCTTTACCAACTGCACTGGCGCGAGTGTCTTTTTACCCGACTGCGATATGTAAGTCGGCAGCATGTGCTCCAATACCTAATGTCCAGAATTTTCTAGAAGGCATGGTTTTATTTACTTGCAAGCTAGACAGATAGACAGCCGTTTTTACGTTCAAAAAAAAAAACTCCAGAAAACCGTTAAACCAACTTTGTGACAGTACCATTGTAGGTAAAACAGCAATTAAAACTACCCATTTAAGGGATCAACATAGGTATTTATCCTGATCTTTCATACAGTTTCTATAAAAGATAATTGGTATAAGTAGATCGATCAGAATTAATTCAAATTGCTCTTACATTTGATTTTATCGAAATTTTTATAAGTTCCTAACATTTTCAGCCATTTAGTCGGGTCGTTTGTAACTTTCTGGTCAAGAGTTATAGTTACAACTATCATGATTTATGATGATTGATGAGATGAGATAAAGCAAGTTCTGAGAAAGCTGAAATCATCGTTTCTTCAACTCTACACTTGTTCAAAATTAAAGGAAAGACAGTAAAAGTCTGAATATTTTACACTTTGTGTTGTGAATTCTTGATGGAACTCCATATTCTAGATAAATAAGGCCTAGGCCAGATGATGTTGTAACGAAACCGGTCGCTTTATAGTTTAATCCGTACTGATATTATAAATCTGAGAGTTTGTGTGTGTGTGTATGTATGTTTGTTAACTCTTCCCGCTCAAACGGCTTGACCGATTTGAATGAAATTTGGAACATAGGTAGAGTATATCCTGATATAACACATGGGTCGCTTTTTACCGGGAAAACAACTATTACCACGGGAAAATGAGTAGTAGCGGATAAAGCTGCTGGGCGGAAATATAGTCATTAATAACATACTATGTAGACAAGCTCGGCGACTAATTTAAAAATATGATTAGTGGAACTAAGTAGTATAAAAAGTTTTTAATTTACCTAAACTCTGAATAGTTTGACCTGTTTATTAAACTATCCGTAGAGAATGCAAAAATTCAAAATCGATAATATTCGAGACCTACGTATTTATACGCAACTATTATGTAATACCATGTTCGTGGTACTTGTAATCAAAGTTTTTGAAATTAATTGAGAAGTTTACAAATTCATGAGTTAAAGCTCCAACACAATATAGATACCTGTTGAATGAAAATTTAACAGCATATTATTTTTAAGTAGGTACCTAGGCGACATCGTTTCACTAGTAACAATAAAACCATTAAATCTTCTTGAATATACAATGGAAGCATTGCTTTTATAATTAAATTAAGTATGTCACTAACGTAATAGTATAATGAAATGACCCTACTTCAAAAGCAGTCTGGTTATAAAAACACTAGCAGCCCGCCCAGCGGTTTCACCCGCCGCTAACACTTTCCCCCCGGGAATAAGACAGTTTAATATAGCCTATGTTCATCAGGGATAATGTAGGATTCTAAAAATCTTGACTTCAATTTGAAATAAATATATTTTTCAGATGGTGTGGCGTAAAGTTACATGCCTGTGATTAACCTGGCCAGTCCCACGGCAGTGCCTATATTTTTATTTTTTTTATACCGCCCGAGCCGGTTTTCTATTAGGTCATAACAAAATTGTGATAAAAAAAAAGAAAATTGTGTGACACAAATTACTTTTTTTAGAATGACGGTTCATGACGTCAATAAGTGATAATACTATCCTTCATTGAATTAAGAATTTCAATTTTAATTGACGGTAACAGATTTTTTTAAATCGGTCCAGTGGTTTCGGAGCCTACAAATAAAAAAAACCTGTTTCTAATATTAGTGTAGATTATATAATTATTATTTTAGTGTGATGCTGGCTTAGAATAGCATCACCCGATTTCTTTCCCGTGGGAGTCGTAGGAGGCGACTAAGGGACTTGAGGGTGTGTATTGCACTATTAGGCGATGGGCTGACAACCTGTCACTATGGCGATACACAATTTTCCGAATGACCCTCAAACATATGTCAGACGTGGCGTAAATGTCCGTTTTTGCGGCCGTTTACGCTCTGCCTACCCCGCAAGGGATAATAGGCGTGATATGTGTATGTATGTATTATTTTAGTGTAGATTTTTTTACCGTGTGATGCCGGCTTAGAATAGCATCACCCCATTTCAAACCCATGGGCGTCGTAAGAGCCGACTAAGGGACTCGAGGGATGTGTATTGCAATTTAAGGCGATAAGCTGACAACCTGTCACTATAGTGATACACAGTTATCTGATTGACCCTCAAGCTTTTGTCAGACGTGGTGTTAATATCCGTTTTTCGACCGTTAACGCTCTGCCTACCCCGTGAGGGATATAGGCGTGATTCATGTATAAAGATGTTTTTAATGCATTATTTAATGTTTTTTGTCGTCTTTTTATACCGAGTAAGGGACAGCCCTTCGAATACTGATAGGGTGCATGAAACTTAAAACTGGACAACTTTCCCCTAGAAACATATGTCAGGAAACGCCAAAAAAAGTACCTTCCATACAAAATCACAATCAGCTGACTGCATTCACTATGGGAAGTCAGTTGTTTTACGTTTCCTGAAATATATTTCTAGGGGAAAGTTGTTCAGTTTCATGGTCTGCATGTACCCTATTAGTATTCTGAGGGCTATCCCTGACACCCTTTAATACAGTAATGATTAAATGTAATCATTACACTACTGGTACGAATAATGTGGCGTAGTTGGTAATTTTTTAAATTAAAAAGTAGTTATTGTGGCATAACTGTAATAGTTAGACATATGGTATCGGGGACATTATTATAGATATTGATGTCCTCTATAAAACTGTAGTACATCACTTTGCTCTATTGTCAATAATTTCCACAGCGTACGCGATATAAGATATTTTTTTGGTACATTTTTCACACGTTGGGTTACATTATCGAAATTTTCACGCGGAAATTTTTTTCTCGTATAAAATATAGCCAATGTTCATCAGGAATAATGTAGGATTCTAATGGTGAAAGAATTTTTAAAATGGGGCCAGTAGTTTTGGAGCCTATTCGATGCAAACAAACAAACAAACAATCAAATCTTTCCTCTTTATAATATTAGTGTAGACAATTAAATTTAAATTGGTAAAAGAAAAACTACTTGAAAAGAGTGTAAGGGACGGTGTACCGAAAGAACTTCAGCCATGATCAGACCATGAAACTGAACAACTTTTTCTATGGCGCTATGTTGGGAAACAATTATTTTTTTATAATAAGGTGCCTTTTTGTATTTTCATTTCAACCTGCAAAATATTTAAAGCCCGCGCTTAAAAATTTTGCTAGTTTTCACGCGAAGTATTTTAAAAATTTGGTATTCAATTGGGTACCTATCATCATTATCATCATCATCAGCCTATTGTAGTCCACTGCTTGACTTAGGCGACATCGTTTCACTAGTAACAATAAGACCATTATATCTTCTTGAATATACAATTCAATTAGGTACCTATATTGAAAATAAATGGGTATGATTTAAGCTGTCACCAATTTAAGTAGTTTTCTGTTTCCTTAATAATAGAGTTTGCCCCCAAAATAATAGATTTGTCACCAAAATCTAGTCCTCAAACAATATAAAATCAGTTCCACGAAAAATGACCTAAAATCATGGAGATATAAGGTCTAGTACCAAATTAATATTTTTGAATTTATTTTAATAAGTTTGTCCTCAGAAGTATTAAAGAAAATTAATTTAAAGTGATCACCAATAAATCATATTTATGTCACTAGAAAAATTTCAAATTTTGCAAAAAAAATTGGAGTTATCATCATCACCGTTTCAACGAAAACAGTCTACTTACTACTTTATCAGACATATTATGCCTCCCCCGAGGAGCTTAATTCCCACAGGTAAAAGCAGTATTTCGATTAAATTTCTAGTAGGATAGGAAAACACATAGTTCGCGTGAAATAGTCAACATTTATACGTTTTTAATAAAACAAGGCATTTTCTAGGCAAACGCAAATCATCCTAGACCTCATCGTCACTTTCCATCAGGTGCGATTATGGTCAATCGATAGCCTTTACCACAAAAAAGGTAATGCACCCTCAGCAATGAAATTGACGCGAATGAAGTAAAGTTGCACCTCGCGGCCCGCGCCACAGATCGTATGATCCTACGACCATTGCTGAGGTCTGATTTGTAAATTTTTAAAGCGCGCCGATTTGGCTCCGCCTATTTGAATATTTTTTCATTCAAATTGACAATTGATGTATTAAATTGGTAGCGAACAATATTATTTTGATAACTTAATGAAATAAAAAGTTACCACTGTATTGGTGACTAAATAGCAAATTAAAGGGAATCGCAGTCTGGGAACGAAAATTGATTAATTTGGTGACAGATCTACCATTTTGAGTACTAACCTATTAAATAAGTAACAAAACTATTATTAGGAGAACGAACTATAAATTCCATCAATGCTTCACAATTTCTTTGGTAATCCATCTTTTTTTTACACATTATATTACATTAATTTGGTGATGCAAACCTGGGAACATATTTGTTTATCTGTGAACGAAAATATTTCGTGACGATAGATCTCATTATTTGGTGATACTACTTGATGACAAATATAAATGTTGGTGACAGAAAATATAGTTCCCAAAATAAATCTGCCATTGCAGCTATGAGCAGGGATCCTTTCCTGACCGACCAAACAAGACAACTTTACTTTTCTTACAGCCCTCCGAATACTGATAAGAGTGCATGCAGGCAGACCATGAAACTGAACAACTTTCCCCTAAGAAGATTTCAGGAAACGACCAAAAATATTTGACCTCCCATACAAAATCGCAATAGCCTTTACTATGGGAAGTTATTTTATTTTTGACGTTTTCTAATGGGAAGTTGTTCAGTTCCATGGTCTGAAAGCAGCCTTTAAGTATTCGGAGGTTTGTCCCTTACACCCAAAAGAATTGTGATGAAGATGGCATTCCCTGATAAGACGACACATCTCAATATCTCCTAAACTATCGACGCTAGAGTTGTGCCTCTAGAGAGATTCTTAATCTTTAATAGAGCTGTCAGTGGCATCAAATAAAGAAATAAAATTAAAAATCACAATGTGTAGGTAATAACATTGTGATTTTTAATTTTATGAATTTATCGATTACCTTTTGTTTGCGAGAGGTTTGTGTGTCATTAGATGTTCGAGTGACTATTTGGATAGAAGCGTATTCTGAACTTTGAAGTTTATGTCACATAAGACCAAATAATAATGCTTTTGGGTAAGACAACATACCAGACTGGTAGGTGTAAGGTGGTGTGTCAACTTACCCGTACAAACTCATATTCAATGTCTAAGCACTTAATGTGCTAATTTCCTGGCTATTTATCATATATCGTCACTTAACAGTTGGCCAGAAAAGAATTGGGTTGACCATTTAACCAAAATTATGGTATTCCTGGTGCTATGTCGTATTACACTGGTCGGAATGATGTGGTTTTTGGTTCTAACTCTTATTTATTATAAGCTTATTGTTGTAAAACTGAAACAATCTTCTTCCTTATAAAATGTTTCTATACTTACATACATTAGATTTTGAACTGACCATGACATGGTTTAACAAAACATGTCTACTTTTAGACAAAAAGTACGCCATCTTAAGCACAATTCCCTTAGTGCTATGAACCGTTTCCCCGGCATACTAAGTTTTCCCGCCTATTCATGTAGCTTCCGTAGGTCTATGGTAGAATATTATCAAAGATATTTCAGCAATATTGAGCCCTATAATATTTTCCCATAATAATATATAGCTATGCAGAATATGAAATCTTAAGTTCGTTATAATAAAGAAAGTCATAAAAGCATCACAGAAGCGAAACTCCGTAATAACGTCATCGGAATAGCTAACTAGCTTCTTCAGACCTTACCGTGTTTGAATATTCATACAGCGCTAACAGGCTACTGCAGCCACGAAGCGAATTGAATTTTCATGAAGTGTTCAAGGTTTGTGGACGAAGTGTGATTGATTTGATTACATATATAAAAACATTTCGATTAAAATAAAACAAATTATAATGTTTTAAGCATCATACAAAGAAAGCACTAATACCTACCAACTACCTACTAATAGGAAATCTCGGAAAAATTGGTTAACTTCTAGTTTGTTGCATATGGTGATATGACATATTCGCATGCAGCTTTATAAGCTTTAACCATCGTCGGAGAATTGCACGTAAATACATCCGAAATATAGTAATCCAGCAATGATTTCATCTCTACATCTATCGGAACCACGGCAGTCGAGCTCGTATTTATTAAGTATTTTAAAAGATTCATATTAAGTTTTTCCTGGACGGTATCTGGTGATCCAAGTGCTGGACTGATTTGCGACATCCTGCATTCTAGAGAGTCCTGGTTATCGTAGAATAAATTAATGTCACAGTACTCTGCGAGGGCGCGGAAGATCTTCCAGTCATACCGTGCTTTGCCTGGAGGAGTCACAGCAGGCAAAGCATACTGTGGCCTACATTCCATATTCATGAATGTACCTCCTTGCTCAGTGTAAGCACTTCCTGGCAGGACAAGATGCGCCTCCTGTGCTCCTTTATCCCCTTGGAAGCCAACGTATATAACCGTAGATCCTTTGGGCGGGGGGCATACTTTGATAAATTCATCACTTCCTAATAATATCAACACATCTGGAGTAGGACGTTTAGCAGTGATTGGCATCCAACCGACTTCTAATGCACCAACGAAGCTAGCCTCTCGCGGAATAAAATGTAACACTGGCCATTTAGGGTCACATTTAAGAGCTGTCACTATCCCAGTCAATAAAGCACCGCACTGTCCTGACTGCAGTAAATCTATGCCGGCAAATACCAACGGTCGTTTCGCGTCTTTTAATACATTTACTATATTCTCAAAGCCATCATCTAAATATTCAACGAAGTAGTTATAATCAGCTTTTGGACCAAATACATAAATATCACATTCGTTTGTTCTGTAGGCTTGACGGATCCACACATTTAGTATGGGAGCTTCGAATCGAGGATTAGTGCCAACAAGAACTATTTTATCTGCATTAGCAATTTCTTTCATTGGTATATTTAACGAATATGCGCATCTCAGATCAGCCCCGGTGACAGTATGGGAAAAACCACGTTCAATATATGTTTGATCTGAACCCAGAGCATTAAGTAGGTCTTTGCAAGCCACAAGGGTCTCCACGTTACAATGTGGGCCTGCAACAGCCGCCAAGTTTTTGGCATTTTTAATCTTACTAGATGCCAACCACAAAGCTTCTTCCCACTCTATTGCATGCAAAAAACCATGTCTTTGGACCATTGGAGTTACTATTCTCTGCATTTCAGTGGAATCAAATGCAAAGCGCCCCTTGTCAGAAAGCCATTCTTGGTTAATTTCGTCGTGTTCTCGAGGCAAAATTCTCAATACTCGGTCAAATCTATGATTTATAACAATGTTGGTACCTGTGGCATCAGTAACGTCTATAGAATTAGTACGTTTCAGCTCCCAGGGCCTAGCTTTGAACATATACGGGCCAGCGGTAAGTGCTCCAACCGGGCACAAGTCGACGATATTTCCAGACAACTCAGAAAGAAACATTTTATCAACATATGTCCCAACAAGCATGCCGTGTCCTCGTCCTGTTGTCCCAAGCACATCTAACCCACAGACTTGTGACGAAAATCTTATACATCTCGTACAGTGAATACAACGATTCATGCTAGTGCGTATTAGAGGGCCTAAATTCTTATCTTCAACGGCTCTTTTACCTGCGAAATGGATTTCCGTGAATCTAGTTCGGTCGTTGCCAAATCGCATGGTCAGATCTTGAAGGTCGCATTCACCGCCCTGGTCGCAGATCGGACAGTCAAGAGGGTGGTCAGCGAGAATAAACTCTAGAACACTTTCTTGTGCTCTGAGTGTCATAGGCGAATTGGTAACTATTTTCATGCCCTTGGCTACTGGCAGCGCGCAGGCGATCTGGGGTTTCAACATGCCCTGGATCTCGACGAGGCACATTCTACAGTTTCCAGCAATGGAGAGTCTTTCATGATAGCAGAAAGAGGGACATACTACTTTCTCGCGCCGTAATGCTTGCATAACTGTGAAATATTTTGGAACCTTGACTTCCGTCCCGTTGATTTGTATAGCAACATCAGCAGGTTTACTGGCACTTGTACGATGTTGAATATTCTTGATCAATTTGCAATATTTATGGAACTTTTTATATGATCTAAACATGATTGGTTTTCCCGAAAAACATGAAATATTGCGTGTTTTTACAGTTTTTGTCACGGGTTGTTATTATTAATCTTTAATATTATTGTTTCTTTTCAAAAGTGAAATGTGACAAGATGGCGATAGATAGATAGTTTATAACCCTGACATTTAATTCTGAAAATAGTTTAGTAGATAGAGTTTACTTGCCGGTTCCCCCCGGTCCAGTGGATACTTACCACAGTACTTACTTAACCCAGCTAGCACACCACCGTTCAAACAAAAATATGCACGTCGGGAATCGATGAGACATATCCCAAAAAATTACGTTTTGATAATGAAAATGAGAAATTGAAAAAAGTCAGCGCCCGCCGGGACTTGAACCCGGGACCGTGGGGTACCGTCCCACTGTTCTGCCAACTGAGCTACCGGCGCCCCGACTGACACTTGCCAATTTTTCATTATGAAAATAATAAAGCACTGTAAGTGCATAATAAAATCATAGTACATATGTTTTGATGTCACTTGTCGCTATATCGGCGCGCGCCGCCGCCAATACTTACTTTGTGCTATATCCATCCCTATACATATTCAATAAAATGAATGCAATGAAAGTCAGGAGCTCTATGAGAATTCATTCGTAAATGTTATGGGACCTTCAATGGGCGAGTTTTACTCGCAATTTTCCAGTTTTTTTTATTAAGTACTAGCTGTTACCCGCGGCGTTGGCCGCATAAGTGGTGATAAAAACTATCATAATTATGTGTTAGTTAATCCATGTTACCTTCTATTAGATTAAGTTAAGAAATAAATAAATAAATAAATATACGTGCCAAATTTCATTACAATCGGTTCTGTACTTTTTGCTCGAAGAAGTATCAAAAAATAAACTTTCGCATTTATAATATTAGCATAGTAGGATAATCAGGCGCCCGTGGCCTTAAAAATGTTGCCCACATGCGGCCAGTGCTATGAAATTACAGGCTACAAGTCTACAGGTGATATTCTTAGTACATTGCGTAGCCAGTTAATATAATATCATAATAGCTAGCCGACTACGCAATGAGCATCGAATTTCGCTAGTGAAATTGTATCCTGTAGTTTAGAATAATAATATTGGGCACTGGATTATTTGTTGGCAGGCCTTGGTGACCACATTGTAGAGAATCAAGAAAAAAAGAGCCGTCGATCATTTTCGCCCAGTCTCCTATAAGAGTAAAAAAAAAATATTGAGAGTATGGTAGGACCTACCTTTAAGTAGGTACTTCTGTCTATAAAAGCTAGTAGAGCGCCGACATAAGAAACTTAGTGCGCCATTTCTGAAATAAATCAAAAATCTGAAATGAGATGCCCAAATAATAAATAAAGGTAAGTGTGTAGGTAATGGAAATAATAATAAAGCGATTTAGGATTTTGAAAGTAGTAGAATTGATTTACTAAAGAAAAAAAATCTAATTGAAAAATATATTATGCAAATAAATTCTTAAAAATAATTCATTCAAAAAAATTAATTGAAGTATTTTGTAAGCTTACCAGATTGGTGTTTAAAGATGAAGCATTGATTGATGATTGATTTTGCATATACAGAAACAGAAGGTATAATGAAGAATAATATTATAATGAGAATCAATACTATTATATAATGTAAAATACATGATTGTAATGAAATGAAATGATATAAGTATATTTTGTATTATTGTAAAGTGTTATGGCTCAGAATAGCATGGTTATGCTATTCTTCAGCTCGGCATTCTATGCCGTGTGATGCCGGCTTTGAATGCCATGTAATGCCGGCTTAGAATAGCATCACCCCATTTCATTCCCGTGGGTGTCGTAAGAAGCAACTAAGGGACTCGAGGGTGTGTAATGTAATTTTGGGCGATGGGCTGACAACCTGTCACTATAGTGATACACAATTTTCTAATTACCCTCATATGTTTGTCAGATGTGGCATTTCTGTTAGTTTTTACGGCCGTTAACGCTCCGACAATCCCGCAAGGGATTATAGGAGTGATATATGTATGTAATGTAATAATAAAACTTTATTGGAAAATAATTAATATCTAGGTACACATGCTAAATTTACTAAAATATGCATTAAATTGAATTATTTTCATATATAGTAGATTTATATTTGAAACACATTCATTTATACCTTTAAAATGTTTTTCTTACTTAGTAGGCCTTGCCATTAGCAGTCTTTCAATGGTGAGAATTTCTTCTTGTTCTTGGTTTATTAAAGTGCTGCTTATGTTCCTGTCACATATCAAGACCAAAAAAATCATTAAATGCCTGACTTAATCCCAGTTGATCCATAAATTTTGAAAATGCGCCCATATCTTGGTGTTTATCATTTTGAGAAGGTTTATGAAATCTTATCTCCTCAAATTTAGAAAATTTTTGGTTTTGCGTTTTTTCTGCCTCTTCAAACTTTTCTGTGGACTTCAATACAATTTTTTGCCAATTCATAGATTTAATATGCTTCCACCATTCTTGACAATCTCTGGAAGGACCCTCAATGCAAATGATACCGGGTTTCCCGGGCAAGCAGAATCCAGTTAGATGCAATTCCTTAGCTAATTTAACAATTTCCTCTCTCTTTTTTTTGTTATAAATGTGATGAGAATAAATCCACATTCTCACAAATTTATCCTCTATACTTGCTTCTTCATCATTTTGAACAGAAACAAGTTGACTAGAATCATTTATGAATATTTCTGCATTATCCTGCACCCAAGATATAGCAGTATACAGACATACCTCACCTAAATAGTTGCTTTTGATGTAATTTGATAACTCTCTGTTCAGTAATGTTTCTTGTTGTCGATTCAGGTGGTTACATCGTACATAGATGTCCGGTTCTTCAGTAGGATATAAACTGGGTAGCTCAATACAAATCTCCAGTTTGATAGTATTTATGTATAGATTTACAGTGAAGTCCAAATGGTTGGGAATGTATTCTGATTTTTGTTGGATAAAGCTCTGAATATCATTAAGGATTTTATTGTCAGTGAGCACAATTTCGTCGTTCTTAGGATACATCGATTTCAGCAGCTCAAACTCACTTGCTTGTTGTGTTAAGCATTCAATAAGTTTATCAACCATGGATTGCTCAGGGTTCAAGGACATCTGAAAAATTAAACATATGCTACAGAAATAGGATCTATTACGGTACTGCAACTCTGACAATAAATGAGCGATAAATTACTTCATATAAGAATTTATATTTACACATGTTTTCAAACAAGTAGGTAAATAAACAAGCCACATAATAATGACGAGAAGTGTTCTTACTTTATCCCGCTGCTTATTCTGTAATTGCAAATATAATATATTTCTCAAACACTAGTAAATAAATAAATAAATTTATTTCCCAGCAGCTTATATTTTATTATATTTCTTTCATTCAATTTCGCAATAAGAAAAAGTTTCTGTCGGAATATAAATTATTCATGTGAATCTGGAATATTATGTGACAATTTTTTTAAAGTTTACTCTGCACTGCACCCAAATTAGTAAAAATAAATTGTGCCCGACACGACATTACATTGCACCACGTGGTAGTGGTCGTCACCATATTATACATTATAACAGTACAAAAAAAGTATTTTTTTCAATAAATCCTAGTATAAAGTTGTTGGAGGCTTCCTGTTAAGTAGTCCTAGACACTTGCATTGAAAAAAACCCCGCTCTTCCAAAATTATTTCTAATGTTTAGGATCGTTGTTACAAAGGGTAGGTATTTTAGTTACAGATTGTGTTTGTATTTCATAATGTACCTATAACTTTTAATCACATTGATTACCTACTAGAACACAATAAGTAACAAAACAGTATGTAACAAACAGTGGAGTCGTCAGGTGTACAAAATTATCAGTGTAATGGTATGTATAAACTGATAGTGATGTTTTAATGTGAATGTGTTTATGTGAGAACGCACATGTTTGCATGAGCGTAAGTGTTAGTGTGTAGATGCGAATATAGGTGCAGTGCAACCGTGACAAAGGGTATTCAACTATACTTATTATTACTTATTTTATTGAGTAAGCTAGTAGTAAATTGTTTAAAAGAACTTTTTAATCAGTTTATTGATTGCGCAATCTTGTGTGCAGAATAGCTAGGGTATTTGTATAGCTACCTACTCCGCTTGCTCTACGGTTTTATGACCTTGGGATCTGTATAAGCAGACCACAAACGGAGTAGCCATACAAACCCTTATTGTAAAGGATGTAAAATACATTATAACAATGACTTTCATAAAATTGTTTGTGTGTCTCCACTTTCTGTATGCCTTTCGGATATATAAAACTCCTTGGGATCGGTGCTAGCTGCCACATGCAGGAAGTTGAGTCCAAGAGTGGTGGTAGGTGCATTTTAGGTTAGCCTTGCTAAAAATGTCTCGACCTCATCATAGGTAAGGGTTTTTAACCTCTCGGTCAGGGCTTGTTTGCAAGGGCGTAAGAGCATTCGTTATATCTGCAAAGCCCGGTTTATGTTGTAGTAAAGGTAAGGGGCTTTAGCTATATATTGACGCTCCGCGAAAGACTTACGCACAAAAGTAACTCGTGTGTTCATAAGTTTTGAGACGGAATAAAACTTTGATAATAAATTAAACAATAAAGGTATATTCATGAAATTTGTAGGAAATTATAAGTGGATTATAACTATAAATTAGCAGTAATAACTATTCGAAATGGTCGCCTTTATTCTTACTACAACCCCTTGGACGTTCGGGCCACTCTAGAGGGCTTCTGGAGGGATTCACTTCGCTTCCCTGACGAGGGCTGGAGGGAGGGAAGAAAGAAGAAGAAGAACGAAGAAGAAGGGATTCCAGGTTTGGGTGGGACTTTCGGCAGGCCCTGAGCTCTAATTCAGTCCACAAAGAATAGTCAAACGGGTTGAGATCAGGGCTGGAGGGGGGCCATTTTTCCACCGAGATGAACCCCGGTACATTTTCCCTTAACCAGGCTTGAGTTGTTTTTGCTTTATGGGACGGCGCTGAGTCATGATGCTGGAAAATCCATTCCTTGCCCTTAAATAGGGTTTCACGACAGTCTCCAAAATATTACTATGATAATTTTTGCTTTACACTTGACCCCTTGTTGGCAAAAATGGAGCGGAGTGACACCTTCATATGAGACTCCCCACCATACCATCACACTAGCTGGGTGATGGGTACGCGAGACATTTCGTGCTGAAGCTGGAACATCCTTGTTACTTTAGGCATAAACTTTATTGTTTTGACGGTTGAATTTTTCTTGAACTGTAAAGATTTTTTCCTCCTCCTCTGTGCCTCTTAAGCAACTTTGAACTTGGAAAACGTCGTAAGAAATTAACTTTTCTACGCCTTTATCTTGATATCATATTTTAGTATCCTGTTGATTGTAATACGCGATAAATTAGTCTGTAGAGCAATTTTCTTCTGGGTGCGGCATGGATTTCGGTGAAGTCGTTTTTTTTTCGCTAAATAAAGCGAAACAACAGTCGAACGTAATTCTTTTGTTCCTTCCATATTGAAAATAACAAAAATAATGAATAATGAAAACAAGCGGACAGAACGTAAAACATTCTAAATTCAAATTTGGAAAAGTAAACTCGCAGCTGCTAGATACGATTTTTCATTTCTTTTCAATAAAAAGTTTTTCTCAAAACTTATGAACATACGAGGTACATGACAATAAAATTGGGGTTTTTTTACTGTTCACTTATACAGCTTGACAGATCTTTCAATAATCCAGTAATTTTTTAAGAGCCATTTCGTTCAGACTAGTAAAACTTTCAATTAAAAAAACCATTTGTAGACCTGCTTGTACCAACAATGTCCTGTAATATCAAGTGATCATATTACTACAATAATATAAATGGGTCAACCTGTCCTACAAAAGGACATTGTTGTGGGCAATAGGATGTCGGCCATTGTATACTGCGAACTATAGTGTTGGGCAATATAGGGACTCTGCTTGGGTCAACCAACTTAGTGTCTATTTTGTTCTAGGGTCCACAGCTTATTTCAAGATTCTGCCTTCACATACCTTTTGTACCTCTGATAAGATTGCTTATTTTGGTAATGAGAACATTTGTACCGCAAAGATTTTAGAAATATCGCCATTTTACAGTGTCACAGGGTCCAAATGTTTTTATAACCTCAAAATTGGAAAAGCTTCAATATCTCTGCAAAGGATTGATCTACAAACAAAATGATCGCATGGATGCCGTTACAAATCGCAAATCTTTATGGAAGTGTCTATACAGCGGGGCGCCCTGCCAAGTAGTAATTTAGACTATATAGCGGGGCGCGCCCTGCCAAGTAGTAATTTAGACTATATGGCGGGGTGCGCCTTTATATAACGCTTACCTACCTGTGAATGACTATGTGCCGGTACTCATGTACCACCTTAGTAAAATTTACCTTTTTTGAATAAACTTCTGATGAAGAAGGTTATGAATTCAACTATATAACATTTCAGAAATTAAAAATACTTGATTTGTGCAGTGAACCTATGTTTGTTTGGTTGTTCTCGCTTGCTTCATCACTACAAAGTAGAAAGTAAACTCGCTTTCCGTGTCTGTCCCAATGTCTGTTTGTATGTATGCTTAAATCTTCCACCAAATGGACCTGGATGTTTTTTTTAAGATAGAGTGATTCAAGAGAAAAGTTTTTTGTATGATTTATGTCGGAAAAAGGTCTGTTTCCCGTGGGAATTCAGTTAGCAGCGGGTGAAACCGCTGGATGGGCTGCTAGTTTAACATAATATATCTAATCAGGTAAATAAAATTAAAATTAAACTTGTATCATATCATAATAGTATTTATTTGCGTACAATAAAACATACACCTGGTTCAGGTACGTAGATCTATTAATATTGCCTTATTGTGTGTGTAGATAATTCACTTTTTTTCTTTAGTGTCCTTACGACTTTTCTTTTTTAGTCCTATGACAGTATTTTCCGCCCCCTTAGGCCTGCCAACTCTTTTCATTTTTAAATATTTATATATTTGTATGGTCCTTAGATCATTTAAGGTATTATTTACTTAAGGATGTAATCCTTTCGTTGTTTTTTCACGAAAATATGTATGGTCTATGAGAGCAGCTGGTACAATGTTTTGAACTCCAGAAGACGTGTTGCTTTCTGTCGATGAAACAATTTCAAAATCTGTTGAGACCTCCTCAGTAACTGTATTATTTATATTACCTATCTTGGTTTTGGACTAATTTGGACAGAATGCATTGTTTTCAATTCCAATGTTTCCGTTTCGCTGATATGGTTTAGGCGCTTTTCATTTAGTTGACTTTCCACCTTGTCATTAAATTCTTCAACTTCAGTTTCTGTTATGACCTCAATCATGATATTATCAATATTTTGGTTTTCATCAAAATTCAATTGTTTCATACCTACTAGTAATTTTCTTTTTATCATGCAAATTCCAGTAATCCAGCCTGGTGTGGTGATAGATAAACAGACAGACAACGGAGTCTCAGTAATAGTCCTGTTATTACCTTACGGTACAGAACTCTAGAAACAAACTATTTATTGTGTCCTCTTTATGATTTAATGCGATAAATTGATTGTAGTACACACCTTGTCTTTCTTTTTCGTAATCCAGTGAGTTTGTAGTTTCCACCATTAAGACACATATATGTTAAACTATAGTACTCGAAGGCATTATTGGTATTAGTGATTTTAAAAGGGTATTTCTTTAGGACACTTGGAGCATTAAGTTTCTTTGCATAAGACCTGTTCAGTTGAACATAATTCTTACTTTCATATTCTTTAATGAACAGTTAAAGTTTTTCATAAGAATTAAACTGTACACCTCTCAAGTCACCACAATCACCTCTTAAGATGTTGCTTTCCATATTGAGATCTCACTATCACAATTGTTTTACGCTCCAAGCCACACAAACAAGTTACAACCGCCAAAACGATCCAAACAAACATTAAACAAACTTTGAAACATAACCTGAAAATCACTTGTCAATATCAAAGTGACAGATTGCCCCGGCAAATAGCTAGTTCACTTTGAAAGAGCTACGCAACTGGGCGCCCTGCGCCATAGACTTATAGACTACTAGCTGTTACCCGCGGCTTCGCCCGCGTACTCATAGAGTTTTATTAATTAGTTGTGTATTCTAAACAGGGCGACAGCACACACAACACAGGTCATTACTTTCCGGTTTAGTGACTGCGTCTCTATTAAAATTACGTTTATGGGTCACTTATTTAACTCCTACGCGAATATTATAATACAAATATAGTAGTAATGGTTATGCCAAATTATATCAGCGATATAATTTGGCATAACCTGCATTATTACACAATGCAGCGCTACATCTAGCAATACTACTAAACTACCAATATACCTATATTTATGCCTAGCTATTACACTCAGCGCTCTATGTCGCCATAGAGTATAGCTACCTTATGAATATTGTGAATATTGCCTAGTGTTATATTGGTGGTTAATAAATAATAAGAAAGTATAGATTGCTATATAGCTTTAATTTTTTTTTAATATTCCTGCTATTTTGAAATTTTTATTACATACAAACATGCTCCAAGAAGACATGAAAGAAAGGAGTGGGTATGTAATCAAGGATTTGAAAACCTATATTAGCTCCAAACCAAATTAACTTGGGGATGGATGTTCTTGGATTGGAATTATAATAATATGAATACGCAGTATAATGATTTTGCCTAGTCTTCAATTTTCAGGACTATGGTACCAAAAAATTTAAGTTTATTATGTGTCTTCGCAAGTATACGCAGGGCAAACTTACTGTGCTAAAAATGGTTATTATTATAGAAATGGACTTTCAAATCATGTTTAACTGTAGAAATTAACTTTACTACTGTGGTAAGAAGTATCTCAAGTACATACCCACATCACCCTTAAAGCCACATTCATATCCCAAAACTCATATTCAAGAGACATTCTCATAGTAGTGCTATACAGGGTGTAAGTGACAGCCCTTCGAATACTGATTGGGTGTATTCAAACCATGAAACTGAACAACCTGCCATAGATTAAATTCTTTTTTTCTATATCCCATACAAAATCACAATCAGCTCACTGCATTTACTATGGGAATATCAGTATTCGGAGGGCTGTCCCTTACATCCTGTATATACATCTTTTTTATGTGGTATGGATGTATTCTATGCTACACAATAATCAGTTTTCCGATGGGAAAAATATGTTTTTCCGAGATAAAAAGTAACCTATGACACTCACCAGCTTTTCATCTAACTGCTTTCCAAAAAAAAAATGCTTTACATCGCTGCATGATACTCATTTATGTATGTAGTATGGATGTATTCTATTGCTAAACATTAATCGGTTTTCCGAAGGGAAAAATATGTTTTTCCGGGATAAAAAATAACCTATGTCACTCACCAGCTTTTCATTTAGCTGCTCTCAAAAAAAAAAATGCTTTACATCGCTGCATGATACTCATCTATGTTCGTAGTATGGGTGTATTCTATTGCTAAACATTAATCGCTTTTCCGATGGGAAAAATATGTTTTTCCGGGATAAAAAGTAGCCTATGTCACTCTCCAGCCTCTCACCTAACTGCACACCTAAAAAACACTGCATGATATCGCTCTGTTGTAACGTGAAAGAAAGACAAACAAACAAACAAACAAACAAACAAACACACTTTCGCATTTATAATATTAGTATGGATATGGCAGGGCGCCCCGCTGTATAGACACTTCCAAATTAAAATTACATTCTATAGCTATTTCATTTTGGAAGTGTCTATACAGCGGGGCGCCCTGCCATATAGTGGTTTAATCTATGTAGCAGGGCGCACTGTCATATAGCGTTATGTCTGTGAATTGGCTATTCACCGGTGCTCTTATTGCGCCTTTATAAATTTGTAGGCTGAACCACCTAATTAATGGTCTGTAAGAAATATGGTTCCGTGCTTCGGAGAGCACGTTAAGCTGTCAGTCCCAGTCCCATGTGACATATGTATGACATGTCATACGTCATGTCATATGTCATGTCATATGTCTTGTCATATGTCATGTCATATGTCATGTCATGTGTCATGTCATGTGTCATGTCATATGTCATGTCATACATGTCACATGACATATGACAAGTCAACTGGGACTGACAGCTTAACGTGCCATGTCATATGTCATGTGTCATGTCACGTCATGTCATATGTCATGTCATATCATCCCTGGTGCTAAAGTATTCCCACTAGTAGTAGGCCTCTGACATATGCAACAACGGCCGTGTTAGTAGTGATGAACAGCAACAGAACTGGGACTGTAAGCTTAACGTGCCCTCCGAAGCACGAAACCATATATCTTACAGACCATTAATCAGGTGGTTCAGCCTACAGATTTAACAAGGCGCAATAAGAGCACCGATGAATAGCTAATGAAGAATGTTACTAGGTATTCCAAATTGTATCGGTAAAGCCTGTATGTATACAAATACACTAGTTTTTGTTGTAGTCAAAAATATCTAGTAGTTTTGATTTTATAGGCATTCAAAGTTTCAAAAAATATCGAGTCCCGCAAACTGCCACGTGACCGCTTGTGACGTCATATCACAACGCGCGCCGCGCTCCGCTTAGTAGGTCTCAAGTCACCAGCAGCGGTTATAGTAGGTGCAATAGCTTGTACAGTATTTTGTTTGTGTTTGCATCCGTGTAGGTATTACGTTAATAGTCTTTTAATAGTAAATATTACACACACACACATATCACGCCTATAATCCCTTGCGGGGTAGGCAGAGCGTAAACGGCCGCATGAAACGGACATTTATGCCACGTCTGACAAATAATTGAGGGTTATTCGGAAAATTGTGTATCGCCATAATGATAGGTTGTCTAGCCCATCGCCTAAAATTGCAATACACACCCTCGAGTCCCTCAGTCGCCTCTTACGACTCCCACGGGAATGAAATGAGGAGATGCTATTCTAAGCCGGCATCACACGGCATAGTAAAGTAAATATTATTCGATTCATAAAATGGATGAAGGATTCGGAAAAGAGCAATCGGATAATCTACCTAAAGTAGATGCGTTATTTTTTTATTTTATTTTTTATTTGTGGACCCTATGGTTTTAGCCCCGGGGCTTTTAATCTACACCTGACTGTATGGTGTGGAGCAGGACCTCACCCGGAAAAGTTTGTGGTTGTTCAAACAACCAGCTCAATCGCGCCCTTGGTGCAGCTTGTATACCAGCCCGTTGTGCCAGACCTTGTCGAAGGCTTTCGCCACGTCGAGAAATACTGCTCCTGTCGGGATCGGTTTGTACGAGACATTTAGAGCGACTTGTTCGACAATGCGGTGCACTTGTTGGGTACAAGAGTGCTGTTGTCGAAAGCCAAATTGCTCGTCGGGTATGAGATTGTTGGTCTCCACGTGGTCTCGAAGTCGGGCATAGATCATGCGTTCGTAAAGTTTGGCGAGAGGGTTCAGTAAGCTGATCGGGCGGTAGGAAGTGGGCTCATTCGCCGGTTTACCCGGTTTGTGAATGCCTATGACTATTGCTTCCTTCCAGCAAGCTGGGAAGGTGCAACTACCCAAGGCGGCATTCAAAATCAGGGTGAGGCGATTGATCAGGTGATCGGGGAGAATCTTCAGGACACGGTTGGTGATGCCGTCCGGTCCTGGAGCCTTTCTGGGCTTGAGTGCCTTAAGGGCGTTGCGCACTTCCATTTCAGTGATGACTCTGAGTGGTGGGCCCGATGGAGGTAGTGAGATGAGACGTTCGACTTCGGAGTCGACCGTTGAGACGAAGGTCAGGTCGTTAGAGAGTGTGCTGGGGGTGCATTGGGCTGCGAGACTGTCAGCTAGGCATTCAGCCTTTTCGTCGTCGTCAAAGGCTTTGGTCTGGTCAGATGCGTTAATGGTTGCACATTACCTATATATCAACAAATAATGATGTTGCCGCCGAAATGCGAGGAGCAAAAATGCAAGGGTAAGAAAACTTTCCTTGCTACTACTTATTCTTAATACTTTATATGTTAGAATGGAATAGTAGGAAGTGGGATAAGTACCTAGGATGTAGATGTACTGGGTTGAACGTGACAGATGTAAGTACTAAACCTTTTCTACTTGTTTTTTTTTTACTAACAAAATACGTAGGGCCATTTTATTTCATTTAGGTACTTTTTATTTCAAATGTATATGCTTTAGACAATGGGCTGACAACCTGTCACTATAACGATACACAATATCCCAAATAACCCTCAAACATTTGTCAGACGTGGTGTAAATGGCAGTTTTTTGCGGCTGTTTACGCTCTGCATACCCCGCTAGGGATTATAGACGTGATATGTGTATGTATATGTTTGAACAGATTAACCAAACCTTTTAAATTTATTTATATATTTTTTTCGCTAAATAGTTAAGGCCAGTTATTTATACAGCTATGGCGATGAAGCTATTGGTTATGTTCAAGTTAAGAGAGTAAGTAGGTGATACATAACGGTTGAAAAACTCTGACACCAGGGTTCATCGGGTCGTTGGACGACTCGGTGTCCCACACGAAAAGAGAGAGAGATAAGATAACGGTTAAATGTTGAATCACGCCAGAACACCGCGTACGTACCACACCTTATCATTGCAGTTTAGAATGCAATGAAAAGGATTTTTTTCGCATTTTAACGACCTTTGGAATTATAAAAAACAACTTTTTCGGTGAATTGATAGTTGTATTTTTACATTTAGGCACAACGCATGATTTCCTAGTATTTGGATTGGACATTTTCAAAATTATTTAAGTCCATTTTCGACGGCACGGGCGCGCGACCGCATGCGGACTGAGTGAGCCTGACCGGGCGTGTTGTACGATGACGTCACAGCGTCACCGGCAGCCCGCAGCAGCGGTTGCACCTTGTTTTACTTCTAAATCGGAAACTAATTGACGTATCGAATTAATTCTTTCACTAGTATTTTTTATTTTTGACAGAGAATATGGAGTGCTAACAATCAAAATTAGGTAACATTCTTCATTCACAGACAAAAGGCTATATGACTGTCGCGCCCTGCTACATAGATTAAACCACTATATGGCTGGGCGCCCCGCTGTATAGACACTTCCAATCTTTATTTGTACCGCTTTTTTATACCTTGTAAATACCAGATAGAGGAATAAAAGGCGATTAACGCTCATATGGCATTTGGTTGTTGGGCTTTCGTATATCTCCGTAAATATAGCGGTACAAATGTTCTGAATGAAATTCCAGTAACAATACTAGCGGTACATTACATAGCTACAACCAAAAAAGCCGTATCTGCTCTAATTTACGAGAAAACAACACTGTAAAATTTGCAAAAAAATGATATGTACATGACCAAAGCTCGGCCACGGTGTTCGCTTTTAGACTTTTAGCAGCGGTAATATGCGGATTTCGGATTCTGATTCCGATTTGCACTTTATAACAAGTAACTAATACATAGATGGACCGTCAAAGAAAAAAAGGTTGTGGGGTGAAGGCGAAAATTTAAATTCAGTCGCAAACTTTAAACTTTTTACACACATGTTGCCTTCGGTAATCGTTCCTGTAGTTTCGGAGATTAGCCCGGTGAAACAGACAAACAGACAGACAAAAATATTGAAAAATATAAATTATGAAAATTGTTTTATATTTTAACATCATCTATGATTAGTTTTTCGTAAATTAGTTCAATACACGGGTTTTATTGTTTTATGATATGTATAGATTGGTCCTCTTATTATTATTTTTATTATGGTCACACTACGAATTGACCATAATGACAAGTTGCCGAAGGTAATATGCGTATAAAACGCTTCTTGTTGGTAAACTGACGCAGCTTAATGTAAATAGACGAATAATACTATATTTCGCCTGCGCCATACAAACTTTATTCCTTTGACGGTCAACCAATTTATTAGGTACTTGCTTGAAGAAAATGAAATATATTTCGGTCAGTATGAAGTGCAAATCGAAGTCCAGAATCCGAAATCCGCATTAATACGCTGCTAAAAGTCTAAAAGTGGAACACCGTGGCCTAGCTTTGGTCATGTACATATCATTTTCTTGCAAATTTTACAGTATTGTTTTCTCGTAAATTAGAGCAGATACGGCTTTTTTGGTTGTAGCTATGTAATGTACCGCTTGTATTGTTACTGGGATTTCATTCAGAACATTTGTACCGCTATATTTACGGAGATATACGAAAGCCCAACAACCAAATGCCATATGAGCGTTAATCGCCTTTTATTCCTCTATCTGGTATTTACGAAGTATAAAAAAGCGGTACAAATAAAGATTTGCGATTTGTAACGGCATCCATGCGATCATTTTGTTTGTAGATCAATCCTTTGCAGAGATATTGAAGCTTTTCCAATTTTGAGGTTATAAAAACATTTGGACCCTATGACACTGTAAAATGGCGATATTTCTAAAATCTTTGCGGTACAAATGTTCTCATTACCAAAATAAGCAATCTTATCAGAGGTGCAAAAGGTATGTGAAGGCAGAATCTTGAAATAAGCTGTGGACCCTAGAACAAAATAGACACCCAACTTACTGCATTGTGTAAAAACTGTTTATTATCTTGTCTGTGCCCAAGCTGCCAGACGGTCGGATGATCTGTCCCTTTTGGCGCTAGTACTATTAATTATACTGTGCTTTTGGCGATTGACTATCCCTGTTTGTCCGTTTGTATCTACATAATGTCCTTGGTATCTACCGTCCTTTTTCGGACGGTCTAGTTTGTTAGACTATATAGACACTCTTTGGTCTTGAATATGTTGTCACTGATCGTTGAACACCACATAAACTATAACAAAGAAGATTTCACGATCGCTCTATCATCAGCGTGTTAATATGTTAACTGTCTTTTTATCCAGAAATCGGCATTTTGGGGGGCCATGAGAAGAGCCATATCATCCGAAATCAGTAGAGCAATCTGGTCTGGCAACACTGGTCATGTCACTGTCAGAGTGTCAGAATCACCAAAATTGACAAAAACGAAAGAAATTGCGGTGGTTTTAGGTTGCGATTATTCTAATATGCAAGCTTTATTAATTGAGTAAAAACAATTATATAACTGCAGACAGATACTACCCATCCTTTGTAACCGTTTACGAAAGATAAATAGAACATACCATGGCCTCCCCTTTGGAACAATTTGTAAACAATGTGCGGACAATGTCGGCGTCGGGTAAGTATTTATTTTTATTAAACTCAACAACTCTAGTTGGTGCTTTTATCGTGTAACAAAGTATATTTTTCAAAACTAAAACGTACGTTCGCTGACCCGTGCCAAACGGCTGCTGGGTCGGCGCTAAGGGAAAAACTTGACCAGTTAGAAATATTTGTTTGAATTTTATACCTATTTATATAGTACACTATCCAAGCACATTTTCGTCATTGGCAATTTTAGACTACGTTGCACCCAGGCCGAGATACAGGTCTTTTTAGTTAACAATGAAGAAGGTAAAGGACATCATCTGGTATTCATACATTCTTGGTCCAAGTGTAAAAGTGGCGGCCAAAACAAAAAAGTGCTTTATTCTAATAGGACTCATCCACCTTAGCATTTCTTACTGTGGCACCAAAACTGTAGCACCACTGTACTTGATTTTATACACATTTAAAAATCTATCTTTTAATACATTTTTGATTAAACGAATTAACTAAAATGAATGAAATAATTGCCAGAACATAAACGTTTTTTGTCTGAGTTGTGTGATCTGGTTTGGCTGCACTTAGGGTAAGAAAACAGGTGCACTCCAACCCAAGCTTCGGCTGTACATACTGTTCAGGAAGGTTGCCTGTGGCGCACTCTGAACTTCATAGCTTCTTCTTTTTCCTCGGATTTGGACGTCTGCGGAGCTCGCAGACAGGTGATCAGCTCTGCTAAGTGGGAAACTGGGAACTATTTCACCCAATTCCCAGGAACTAAATTGCTTGATCAGATATTTATTGTAACAGGTAGAATCTTGTTAAGTCTTACTGTAGCCTATCTTTTCTGTACTTACCTATGTAGTCAGTCACAGGGGATTTGTTTCAAGTTTCAAGTTTCAAGTTTTTATTTGCATTACCACATGGTTACACTACAAAGATCTTAAAATATTACAAGTCCAGCATGTAGCACCTCGCAGAGGCACAGCAAATTCTTTTGGTAGCAACAATCATATTATTTAACAAAGATATTGATATACTATTTGTAACATTGAACATTATCATAATATGTGTTACTCTTTTTCTTTATAGTAAAATAATCTTTATATTCATAAAAGAAACTACACAATATAATTTACTCTTTGGTCTTATCATTATCATAATAAAACTCTTTCAAACTATAAAACGCTTTTTCTAATAAGTATTTTTTTAAAAGGTTTTCATAACTTATTTGTTTTTCTTGGTTTTTAATATAGTTGGGGATTTTATTATAAATATTTATTGCCATTGAATGGGGTCCTTTTCTGTATAAGCTTAAAGTAGTAGACGGGAGTTTTAATTGATTTAAATAACGGTTATTTCTTTTGACTAACTTGTGTGGGGAGTACATGTGTATGTTTTTACGTACAAATTTACAGCATTCGAGGATGTATATAGAAGTAACAGTTAATATTTTAAATTTTTGAAAGTAAGGTTTGCATGATTCAATTTGTTTAATATTTCCAAGAATCCGAATAAATACTTTTTGTTTTATAAAAATATCGTCGATAGCAGTGCTATTTCCCCATATCAATATACCGTAGCTAATTCTAGCGTGAACATATGCATAATACGCACTGAGAGCAGAACTATAGTTTGTTAGTTTTTTAATTTTTGATATTGCATATGCTAGGGATGAAAGACGTTTTGTTAATTCATTAATATGCTGTTTCCAAGTGAGGTGAGTATCTAAATGGATTCCTAATAATGTAGTACTGTCAACTGTATTAATGTTTGTTTGGTTTGTATTACAGGCAGCTTCCGTGACCTGTGTGATGTGATCGGCAAATCTGAAGAAGTTCTGCAGAGGAATAGCGCACATCTCAACAATGTGCTGGAGACACTGGATATCCAGCAGCACTCGCTTGGAGTTCTGGCTGTTCTTGTAGCCAAATTCTCATTGCCAGCAGTAAGGAAAAACTTAAACTTCTTAATGTATTTTTATTTTATTTCTTGTTTTTAAAGAACTCTCCATATTAATAATACTTTAAAAAAGCAATAATTTTTAAATTACTTTTGAATCACACGCAAACTTTGTTGCAACCGTCACTTATTTTAGTCTGAGTATAGATCCCATCTCACTTGACTATGGCTAGTGGGGTGAAAGAATACCTCCGAAAGGAGAGAAAAGGAATGAAATACATAATAAAATAACAATATAATCTACGAAAATGTGCAAAAGTTAATCTGTATCTTGACCTAGAAATAAAAGTAAAATAAGACCAGATATACTCCTTATAAGTACAAAAATATATTTTTAAGTTATTAAAATAAATTGTTGAATAAATTCACAGAGCTGCAACACACTTAACCCAACAATCTATTAAAACTTGAATACTTTTATAAATTGCAGACCAACAATGATGTAGACAGAACAACAACGTACCAGCAGATCACAGACTTCATCAACAACTGCAATGGGGAACAGGTTCGCTTCTCACCTGACCTGTGTAAGTACAATTTAGTTTTACCATGGGTAGCGTGTTACCCTTTGCTTACCGATTTCCTAGCAAACAAATGGCTGGTAAATACAACTAGGAAGAAATACTGGGCGCAAAAAAAAATTATGAAAAGAAAGTACAGTTTGAAAATGAAAAGAAAAATGGATTCATGCCTCCTTCCAAGCTTTAACTATGCAAGCCAAACATGGGTATACAGACAGAGTAAAAAACAAAATACTGTCCTGTCAACATAGTATAGAAAGAAGCATCTTATAATGGAGCAAAACTGGAAATGGGCATGACATGTAGCATGAGCACACGCATGATACAATGACAAACGATGGACATATCAAACTACAAAATGGTCAGGCCCATGTGGCAAAAATGCGAGTTGGAAGACAGAAGAAGAGATGGTCTGACGTCACCAGGAAGGAGCCGGATGGATGTTGCAATAGACAGGGAGAAATGGATTAAAATGGAGGAGGCTTTTACCCAAGCATTAAACAAAAAAAAAGAAAATCAATAAATACCGTTGAACACCTAGGGACTATTAGCACAAGCCATCTTCATTTCATTAACAATTAACTATCATTCATAATAAGCACAGTTGATACTGGTTGGCATAGCAAACAGCTATGGGTCTCCTTGTGTTGTTTGATGGTCAGAACAATTATTAACTTCATGCTGGGATACAACTTACTTGCAATTTGCTACTAAAATCTGCCGTGTGATGTCGGCTGAGAATAGCATCACTCCAATTCTTTCACGTGGGTGTCGTAAGAGGCGACTAAGTAAATGTCGGTTTTTATGGCCGTCTACCCCGCAAGGGCAATAGTCGTGATATATACATATACATACAAAAACTGCTTAAAGCTGTCCCAGTCCTAAAATTCAAATTTTGCAATCAAATTAACATAGTTCTTCAAAATCTTTTTTTTTTTTTTTTTTTTATTGAACTTTATGCACAAAAGTGTACATGGGCGGACTTAATGCCAGTGGCATTATCTACCAGTCTACCTTAGGGCATGTGGAAAGTACAGGCAGGTGCAAAAATAATAATAAAAATCGAAATATACCAAAATAATACAGCTAAATAAATACAAATATATTTTATTAATAAATATATATTTATTAAATACATATTATATTATAAATAATAGACTAAATAACATATACCTCATGCATAGACATTTTGAAAAAAAAAAAAAAAAAAAAGAACAAAGAAAGAAAAAAAAAAAAACAGAGTTTAATGAAGCAATATTTATGATAATTGCATTTTATATAATATGTGACAGAAACCTACTACGAGCGTCTTAGGATGACTGTAATGGCTGCAAGTAATGCTCACGCAACTTGGCCTTAAACACCTGACGACTTGGGGCTTTCCTCAACTCTGTTGGGATTTCATTCCATAATTGGACTGCCTGGGACGGGAAGGAGTCACCAAGAAAACCAGTCCGGTGTATTTTGGGCGCTAGCAGGAGATTTTGCGATGATCGAGTTTGGCGTTCATGAGTGTCGCAAAGATATCGGAAAAGGTCCCTTAAATATGGGGGCGCAATCTTGCTAACAAATTAATTTTTTTATTTATTTAACAGATGCAGACCTCTGTCATCTTCTCACGGATCACCTGGTGGAACTAAAGCAGCCGATCCGAGGCATTGAAATTCTTAAGAAGGCCATCAGAAAGATCCAGCTGTTTGACTCTCAGCTTACGTCCATACATGCAGACTTGTGTCAGTTGTGCCTGCTCTCCAAGTGCATGAAACCAGCACTTGAATTCCTGGATACTGATGTTACCGGCATTGGCGCTGAGGTATGAAGTGTTTTTGTTATGTAATCTTACAGCTCATCAGTATTGAAAAAAAATCTAAGTCATATACAGGATTTAATATACTTTTTAGTTTATTCTGTATTAATTGGAAGTTTGTGTTGTTTGGATATAAAATATGATATATAAGTGAGCAGATTTTTGTCTGTAGATGCTGCCGCCATCACTTAAAAATACATAACTCAATGAAAACTTAATTTAACGTAAATCAGGTTTTGTCGAATTAAAGTACAGATGCTGAAGCTTATTTACAGAATGTTTTATAAATAATAGTAGTGTCGTTGTAGTTACAATACAAATAGAGAAATTGCTAATTGTGACTTTAGCACTTTCGGTATCTGTAACTACCTTGATAATTTGATACAAATGACGTCCAGCAGTGAACTGAAATAGGCTAATGTATGTACCTGTACTTTATTCAGACAGACGCGGATTATCGATAAATTACGTTCACATCGAGTTATGATTTTTTAAGTGATGGGGGCAGCACCTAAATTGAAATTGAAATTCTTTATTCAATGTAGATTAGTATTATCACTTATTGACGTCATGATCCGTCATTGTAAAATAAAGAAATTTGCATAGCACAATTTCCTTTTATATAACAATTGTGTACTTTCCTAATAGAAAACCGGCTCGGGCGAGATAAAAAAAAATTGGCACTGCCTCGGGGCTGGCCAGGTTAATCACACGGCATGTAACTTTACGCCACCACCAACTGAAAACGACATTTGTTTCAAATTGAAGTCAAGATTTTCAAAGCGTTTTATTAACATGCTGGAAAAACCCTCCAAAAACCTGCCCAGAAGTCCTAGCCTATGTAATTTCCTTATCAGTTAATTCATATTATCACGCGTCTTTTCTGTAGGGGTAGACAGACTACATTCTTTCACCTTCTAGTCCTTTTATGTTCATTTATTATGTTCCCTTTACGCTCCTTTCTCGTCAGTTAATACTTCAACTTCGTCCATTTGCTAAACAATTTGTTTCAATTCTAGCTCGGCGGCAACAATGACTCGAAACATTTCCTACTGTACTACTACTACGGAGGAATGATCTATACAGCCATGAAGAACTACGACAGAGCCCTGTACTTCTTTGAAGTTGTAGTAACCGTGCCGGCTATGGTGGTGTCTCATATCATGCTGGAAGCTTACAAGAAATATGTATTGATTTCTCTTATTATACATGGCAAGGTTTGTGTGTCAATTTTGGTATTAAATTAATAATTATATCCTGGACATTTCGCACAGCGCCATCTAGCATAGCTTGTACTATGGGAACTACATAGCTGATATTATTACTTACTAGCGGCCCGCCCAGCGGTTTCACCCGCTGCAAACTGATTTCCCACGGGAAACAGACCTTCTCCCGACATAAATCATACATAAAAACCTTCCTCTTGAATCACTCTTTCTTTAAAAAAAAATTCATCCAGATCAGTGGTTTTGAAGATTTAAGCATACAAACAAATAAACAGACAGGGACAGACGTGGGAAGCTACTTTACTTTAAAATCCGGTTTTTTTAATCCCCCAAGGGATGAAAAGGGGGATAAAAGTTTGTATGAAAGTTGGTTGTCTTAAGTGTGATCTATTTCAAAATTAGTGATCAGACTTATGACTTAAAATAATTAAACACGTGTTTCAGCATATTTGAAATTTTAACCCTTAATAGGGTCAAACGGAGGTTTAAAGTTTGTATGAAAGTTCGTTTTTTTAAATGAATGTGATCTGTTTCAAAATTTGTGATTAGACTAATAACCTAAAATAATTAAACACGTGTTTCAGCATTTTTGAAATTTTAACCTTTAAATGGGTGAAAAGGGGGTTAAAAGTTTGTATGAAAGTTTTTTATCTTAAATGTGATCTGTTTCAAAATTCCTGATTAGACTTATAATTAAAAATAATTAAATACGTGTTTCAGCATTTTTGAAATTTTAATCCTTAAAGGTGTCAAAAGGTGGTCAAAAGTTTACTACCAGTTGGGCTACCCGTTTTCCCATGGGAATGTGACAATTTCCCGGAATAAATTATACTTATAAACCTTCCTCTCTAGTTACTTTATCTAATAAAAAAAACCGCATCAAAATCCGTTGGGTATTTCTAAAGATATAAGGAGACACCAAACGGGAAGCGACTTTATTTTATACTATGTAGTGATATACTTTATTTTGTAAATTAATACGTATTATACATAGAAATCACCCAGACTCAACACATATATCTGAAAATTTTACATAACATTTATTTGTGTCTTGTGGGGATCGAACTCACGACCCTAGACGTAAAAGGCAGGGTACTATCCGCTACGCCATCGGGCCAGTCGAATTAATGGGTTACCTGTGATTTCCTGATTAGTAGTTTGACATTTGCGTTATCTACTAAATTGGCAAATTATAACAGGATAGTTAGGATTTTTTCTGGGTGAGCTCGCTCCATCTTAGACTCTGTCTCTGTCCTATGACCTAGATTAAAGTCAAGAGCAAACCCATCATTAATAAAAATAAAAAAAAAAGTATTTGAATTTTCAGGTTTTGCCGATGCCAAAATATACGTCGCAAGTAGTGGGGAGGTTCCTGAAGCCGCTGTCGGTAGCTTACCACGAGCTGGCCACGTCGCAGCACGCGGCCAGCAAACACAGGGAGACCTTCGTCAGGGACAACAACATGGGGCTGGTCAACCAGGTAAGTGTTTGTCCAATGCTGGCCATCTCCTGGGAATTGGGTGAAATGGTTCCCGCCTAGTGGAGCTGATCACCCGTCTGCGAGCTCCGCAGACGTCCCAACCCGAGGAAGAAGAAGAAGAATGCTGGCCATAAGGACGCTTGCAGGCCACGGCTCCTTCGTTGCCCTGCTGCGGTGTTTTGCCGCCGATAGATCAACGTTCATTATTTATGATATGACTAGATTTCCGCCCAGCGATTTACCCGATGCCACTCATTTTCCCGTGATTAGTTGTTATTCCCAGTGGCATATGTGTTATTCCCGGTTATACTCTCAGATTTATAATATTAGTATGGATATAACTGCAGACAGTATTTTGTATATGAAAAGTCGCGTGTTTAATCTCAAATCTACCTGTACTGTGAAAAGTGAGACGCGATAGAAACGTAACAAGCAATTTCAATGTACTTGTGTTAACACAATTTTTACAGATATGTACCTACTATATTAATATGTAATACAAAAAAAGACTATTCAATTTATTTTTTCAGGTATTAAGTTCAATGTACAAGAAGAACATTCAACGGCTGACGAAGACCTTTTTGACCCTGTCGCTAAGCGACGTGGCGTCGCGCGTGCAGCTCACCGGGCCTGCTCAAGCTGAAACTTACATTCTAAATATGGTTAGTACTGGTAAAGAAAACTATTCTTCTTCAGTTAAAGGTGTGACATTTGAGTCCTTAAAAACATTCAAGACTCGGCGTGGCTACTTGAAATATATGAAATAAGGCCCGGTTCGCATCTGCCTACTTTGGCGGGAGCTGTATCCAGTATGAACAGACAAAGAACACGTTTAGGCCCGGATTCACTGAAAAGTTTGTAACTTTCATTTGCGCTGCGCCAGAGAGAAACAGACAATAATTTTTCGCTGAAGTTTTCGCAAGATTTCACGGTATTTCCGACATAGAAACAAGAGAAATACCATCACAATGTCTAATTTAGGTACTTATTCGTACTAGAAAAGGTATGTTTCTAAATTATAGCATATTTTTTTTAATAACTTTAAAACTGTAGACATAGTTTTGAAAAACAAAATACAAATAGAGCTTACTTTGGATTTTTGTTCTATTGAGTAGTTTGTCAAATTCTGTAACTGATGTGATAGATATTATGTAATCTGTTAGATCCTCGACAATCACATATTTTTTCAGAATTTTATGGCTTTGTCTAAATAAAACTGGTATAAAAATCTTGCTCGCGCTAAATTCTCGCCTTATTTGAAATCAATTTGATATTGGCTGGTGAAAAGCTGCGGCGCCAGTGTGAACCGTTCCTCAAACATCCAATATCGATTTTATACTATTATTTTTTTCAATTTCGGTCGCAAAAAACGGACATTTACGCCACATCTGACAAATATTTGAGGGTCATTAGAAAAATTGTGTACCGCCATAGTGACAGGTTGTCAGCCCATCGCCTTAAATTGCAATACACACCCTCCAGTCCCTTAGTCACCCCTTACGACTCCCACGGGAAAGAAATGGGGTGATGCTATTCTAAGCCGGCATTACACGGCATAAAAAATAACTAACATTACATATATATTTTATTTAAATTACAGATAGAAGAAGGCGAGATCTACGCCATGATAAACCAAAAGGACGGCATGGTTGTGTTCCTCGACAGCCCTGAGAAGTACGCATCCCCCGAGACGTTGTCCATACTCGAACAACAGATGGCCGCTTGCACCAAACTGCACCAGTACATACAGGAAATGGACGAGCAGATTCAAGTCAACCCACAGGTAATTAACATACATACATACATACATAAATCACGCCTATATCCCTTACGGGGTAGGCAGAGCGTTAACGGCCGTAAAACGGATATTTACACCACGTCTGACAAAAGTTTGAGGGTCAATCAGATAACTGTGTATCGCTATAGTGACAGGTTGTCAGCCCATCGCCTAAAATTGCAATACACACCCTCGAGTCCCTTAGTCGCCTCTTACGACACCCATAGGTAAGAAATGGGGTGATGCTATTCTAAGCCGGCATCACACTGCGCCTTTTATCCTTGAAATCAGGGTTTATAGGGCCGTTTGTCGACTTCGTGTCCGACACGGCAGAAGTATAGTCTCGAATTATAGTCCTCGGTCGCAAGTTTAAAAATAATCGCCAGACAACGCGAATACTTTTTACCATTACATTACCTACATTTTCTAAAATCGTTCGACATGGATGCCTACTATTGAATTATGTATTTGGGTCATTTACCATAGGGTGAGATTCATCAGTCTGCCTATAGCATAACGTGCGATACGAATTCGAATTTCTGCTGATTGCCTCTTGGCAGTGGGCGGCCTGCGGACGAATGGTCGAAAATTTCTAGCCTTACTGATAAAGTGTGGTCGAAACAAAAATGTATTCATTTTCTTTCTCTTGTACATATTTCTATTCATAGTTTAGGAAATTGTTAAGCCTCATTATTCTTTTTGTATAGTTTTACATTACCTATTAGTAATAATGTTTATTAAATAAAGATCTCTAAAATATAAAATTGGACTAAGTTAATTTATCAAAATTCTTTCATTTTCAGTATGTGAAGAAATCAGTAGGGAGTCACGACGAGGATATACCGGCTACGAGTCAAAATTCAAAGACAACATACGCAATGTAATAACTAATAACCATTTTAGTGTAATGCTTTATTTTATACTCCCCTAAAAATAAATACAATAGTAATTTAACAACATTTATTATTACTCTCTACCTCAAATTATCAATAAAAACCCAACCGTGCTGCAGTTTTTCAGTCATATTATGCTCAATATAGTAGATAATTCTATGAGTTTTTTCATAACTTTGGCAGTTGTAAAAATGCGCATACGGAATGTTTCTATGTGCCAATTATAGTTATAATTTATAATGTTATCAGAAATCGGTCACGCATGGCATGCACAAGTACACGTGTGTGTAACTGATTTATCATACCAATTTGATACAAAACGTATTATAATTATAAGGCTTCATGGACAGCTTCAGTAAAGGTGGTCATGCTAATCAATGGTGTTTGAGGAGTGATGCCATGCCCCAGATTCGCGATGTAGCGATGCTTGCCGAACTTTTTCACCATGTCTATCGTCAGTTGGCGTAGTTCTTCCTAAAATCGTATTAGAAGTTAGCATACAACTACATAACTTTTGCAAAATATCAGTGTCCAATGTCATGAAACTTTCGACTACAAGTCTACAGGTGAAAATCTTAGTACATTGCATAGCCGGTTGATATTCCTGGTATCACCTACTACTATGGCTAACCTACTAGCTACTACGCAATGAATATCTTTTTTTTTTTTTTTTTTTTTTTATTAATGATGGGTTTGCTCTTGACTCTAGTCTAGGTCATAATATCTAAATATCTAATTCCACCTGTAATACTGTAGCCTGTAGTTTGATAATATCGGGCACAAGTCTGGGATAGGAATGGCCAAACTGAGAACACACTATATTTGAAATAATTAGACAATGACAATTTTATGTGTGCCGTGCCTCGAAAGGAACAGAACGGAACCCTTAGCGCCAACGCTGCGTCGAGCGTTCCGAAAAATACAAGAGCGGCGCTTTTTTACAACTGCAAGTGGCCGTAGACCTGTGTACATGGTTTTAATTTCAACTCGATATCTCTACGTGTTCCAGAGTTATAGGGTGGTGACGGACGAACGGACGCGTAAAGCTCGCTCGACGCAGCGTTGGCACCTATTGCATCAATTTGTTGTCCATCCGTCTGTTCGTCCATCACCCCCCTTTATTTCGGAAACATGTAGAGATATTGAGTTGAAATTTAAACAATGTTAACAGGTCTATGGCCACTAGCAGTTGTAAAAAAGCAAGCTCCTAACTGAACTTTTATTCTGACAAAAACTAACATAAGGTTGAAAATGATATGGCAGTTTATGCTGTAAAAATGCGTGTTTTTAACCCTCTCAAGATAATCATTACTAAAAAGGTACTTCCCGTGGACCTACCAATATGATGAGTAGTTTCGTTTTGAGGTACGAGTCCAACTTGCACCAGGGCATTTATGTTTACCTTCTGAACATATATTCTGGACTTTGTTTCGTCAAAACAAAAATTGTTAGGAATGTAATACCTTTCTGGAAAAATAAATACTGACTGAAGTAATCATACTTACTGGAGATTTATACAAGTCCTGCGGATCCAAATTGCCTTGTAGTGTGATGTTATCTCCAACAACTTTCCTGGCTTCAACAGGGTCTACTGTCCAGTCCAAGCCAATGGTTTCATAGCCTAGTTGTGCCTGCACATCTAAGGAGTGACCTGCACCTTTGGCAAAGATGGTCTGAAATAAAGAACACAAAAATATAAGTTAGTTACAAACACATCACAATTTTTTGCTGAAATAGGTTCCAGTTATGATGAAAATACTTTTCTAAAATGAACACTTACCATAGGAACTTGTTCCAACTTCTTCTCATCAAGTTTTGCCCTTATTCCACTCCTTATATCTTTCAAGTAAGGTAAAGAAAATTCTGCAAAGAGTTCCCTTGGAAGATGGTCAGCACTAGATTCAAACACTTGGAGAAGTTGCGCTCCACTTTCCGCCTGAAATCATTAACTTTAGCTCAAGGTCTGATGTAAAGGAGGTTATGGCAATCATCTCAAATCATGTGAGTACAATTCAATGTTAAAACAATTATTCATATCCTACCTGCATAACTAGGTAATCTATAATGACCCTGCTGAGTAGGCTAAGTAGTTTATGAACATCTTTAGGGTATTTCTGAAGCCATTCTTTTGTTTTTGCCATCGTTGGACTTCCACCACCTTCAATCATATATCCCATCAATGTGAACTGAAAAGTGAAAAGTAATTATTTTTGACTAACTTTCTTATCAATTACTAAGTGCATTGAGGTTATCAGAAAACTATGAAGTTTTCTGATAAGTCCATGAGGACACACAATTTTAAAACAAGATTATAACTTACTGGTGCTCCAGAAAAACCAATTAGTGGTACTTTGCCTTCAATCTTGTGCCTAGTAAGAGTTATAGCTTGACCAACATAAAGCAGCCTGGACACAGCACCCTCTTCTTTCAAGCCATCAATTTCTGATGGGTCGCTGAGTGGTTGAGGGAATACTGGACCCTAAACAAGAAAAGTGTGTATAAATATTTAATATTTCAGTCTGTGAAGGAGTATGGTTAAATAAAGTAAATACCTTGCCAGGATGCATTTCTACAGTCATGCCCAAAGCTTGTGGTATAACCAGTATATCGCTGAATATGATTGAGGCATCCAAGTGGTCGTACCGGCGCAGTGGCTGCAGCGTGACCTCGCATGCTAGTTCGGGAGTGCGACAGACTGTGAAGAAGTCATGCTTGGCCCTGACTTCTTGAAATTCCGGCAAATACCTCCCGGCTTGCCGCATAACCCAAACAGGCACCTTATCCACTTCCTTTCCAAGAGCAGCCCGCAGCAGCCTATCATTCTTCAACGGCGGAAAATTCTGCAAACAAAAATGCGTGATAAAGATACGTAACGAATTAGTAATGAATAATGAAGAATAAAATTGATAAATATTATCAACCGAAAACATGACATCGCATTTTCTGTGAGTACCTTGTTACTGAGGTTCATGTTGAGCAAATGAAACGACTGAAAGAAAAACAACAGCAGTGTCGATATCCGAACGCTAACTACGTGATAATTAGATCTGAAATTAATTTTAAATAATTGCAGAAGTTTCTCAAGTAACGCAGCTAACTATTAAACGTCAAAGTCAAATTACAGCTGATCGTATTACGGCTGCGTTCAATACGTTATTTTTTCTGACAATATACTTTAAAAAAAGACTGCTGATTCTGACAAAAAGACAGGTTAATATGAAATGAAAAAAGCATAGTAAAAAAAATAAAAAATAAAAAATACACAAGACAAGAATGAACAAGTACCTACCTAATAAGCATAGAGTGCTAAGGGAGGCTGTATGGGATTTGACCTTCGCCTGCCCAATAGACAAATACGATATAAAAAATAATTCTAATGAGGCCACACAATAAGGCCGTCGTTCAATAGATGTCGCTTTTCATTGTTGAGGTTTTCGAGCAACATTACAAAACGGTACAATATATTTGTTTTGGGCGCTAGTTTAGGGTGCTATTTTTATTCGATAATTAAAGTACTTAGTCGATAAAAGTTACATAATTAAGTACTTATCAAATAAAAATCAAATCATGACGTGGCTACCGCTTATGTCAAAAGCGCGAGCAAATCTCAGATTCAGGCATCGAGTATTCAGGACTAAAAATATCTAAGTACTTATAACCTTTAACGTCTAAGGGACTTGAGGGCTACATGTGTATTGCAATTTTAGCGTTGGGCTGAAGACCTGTCACTACAGCGATACACAATTTTCTGAATGTCCCTCAAATGTCAGACGTGGCGTAGCCAGTTTTGACGGCCGTTTACCACAAAATAGCAGCCGCCGATACTTACTTTGTGCGTTTACGCTCTGCCTACCCCGCAACTAATAAAGGCGTGATATGTGTAAGTATGTTTATTTTATGACTTTTTAAGCACTCGCGCTTACTTACCTACTTTCACACATGTTAAGCATTAAACCGGATTTATTATAATAATGAAATATTTGCGAATAGCCACATTGCCATAGTTAGTTAGCAGCTCTTAGAACACGTCAAGATATTTCGCTCTGATTTTTTGGATATTCATAGATCGAACTTCGATTCTCGATCCGAAGTCATTAGTATTTTAGGTTCACCTAAACTATATTTTTGTCGTATCATCGCGTGTGCCATATGTGCGTAGGTATACCTAATGCATTATTTTGCATTCTCGCCAGCAAAACTTCACGAAATTCATCCGTTCAAAGGTTAATCTAAAGAAAACATTTGAAAAATGCGCTGTTTAAATATACAAAGTTTGCGAGAGGTGAGGTTCCAACTACCTGCCTTTGCGCGTCTATCAAAACATAAAAAACCCGAATGAGAGGGGTCCGCGATAGTTTTTGTTGAAATTCAAACGACACAGGACGACCTTTCTTAATATAGTTTTTTGTATCTATCAAACCTTTATCCCACTTTCCTAATAAACTTTATTCGCCTTTGCAGAAAAAGAGTGCATCTCAAAAATCAAGTTTTTGAAATAGATAATGTTGGAGCTGAGGAAGAATAACTAGGTCTATGTAATAGTACCTACTTCAGTAAGTATAGGTACCATCTATCTGCCTACGTACATTGAATAATGAGACGCCTGCAAATTACTACTTACACTAAGGGCGACTCTCTTAAAATGTTGATGATGATCTCTACCATAACTGACCAGTTTTTTCTGGTTATTCAAGCCAAGCAAAGCCTTTAAAAGAAATTTTAAATTTAAGAGCAAAATCCTTTCTCTACTATTTCCACGCCTCTCGGTCTGCAAGGTTTTGCCAGTCTTTTAGTTCCACTCAATATCGTTATAGGGTGAATTTTTACTAGTGACCTATAGCGAAAACTCAGGACAGGATAAGGTACAACTTTTCCCAAGGAACAAAGGTCGAAGAACTAAAAACAAAATTACCTCCCGAACAAAATTGCCGATGGGCTCATTTGAGTTAGGTGAAAACTCAAAATACTTTAGTCCTATTTTAACCTCAGTTTCTTGGGGAATGTAAAGTTGTTCCTTATCACCAGCAAGTCTTGAGATTTTGCTATCGGTCACTAGTAAAATATCACCATATACACATATTATGGCAAAATTTTTTTTTTGCAGTTATGCAGTTTTCCACTGGATCTGAAGTTGCAGACTGCTGTGATACAGGTGCCAGTATGACTTGTGCATTCTTTGTGCGAAGCCGTGGGATCACAGACTTGATACTATTCATAAACAGGGAAAAAATTATACATAAGTACCTACTTTGTTAGGTGCCTTGTATTAGAGACGGGGTATAACTCATATCAGTCTTATTTTGTGACAGGTTTATGATATATCAAATTTAATATTTTGATCCTATCCTCACCCTTCCAGTGGTCTGTAGATTTCCAGTGGGCAAGAAATTTTTATGCATGAATATTTGCTTACATAATTCTATGTTAAAGAATACAATAAATAATTTTTTCGACCTATCTACCTGTGGGTTCTAAGTACTAAAGTTCAACAATAGTAATATTAACTTGCTAGCAGAGGGGCTACTTATATTATTCAATGATTTCATATATAAAACAATATTGAAAAAAAAACCTTATCACTACATAGTATAAAATAAAGTCGCTTCCCGTTTGGTGTCTCCTTATATCTTTAGAATTACCCAACGGATTTTGATGCGGTTTCTTTTATTTGATAGAGTAACTTGAGAGGAAGGTTTATAGGTATAATTTTTTTCGGGAAATCGTCACATTCCCATGGGAAAACGGGTAGCCCAACTTTTAGTAAACTTTTGACCCCCTTTTGACACCTTTAAAGATTAAAATTTCAAAAATGCTGAAACACGTATTTCATTATTTTAAGTTATGAGTCTAATCAGAAATTTTGAAACAGATCACATTTAAGATAAAAAACTTTCATACAAACATTTAACCCCCTTTTCACCCATTTAAGGGTTAAAATTTCTAAAAAGCTGAAACACGTGTTTAATTATTTTAAGTTATTAGTCTAATCACAAATTTTGAAACAGATCACATTCATTTAAAAAAACAAACTTTCATACAAACTTTTAACCCCCTTTTGACCCTTTTAAGGGTTAAAATTTCAAAAATGCTGAAACACGTGTTTAATTATTTTAAATCATAAGTCTAATCACTTATTTTGAAACGGATCACACTTAAGACAACGAACTTTCATACAAACTTTTAACCCTCTTTTTATCCCTTGGGGGATTAAAAAATACCGGAATTTTAACTATCATAGTTGCTTTGTTACATTAAAAACTTCATGTCCAAGTTTTATCTCTCTAGCTTCAGTAGTTTAGCATTTGATAGTATTATCACGAAAACTGAGAAAAAATAGTATTTTAGTTCCATAATACAAACCTAGATGTCGCTGTTAGTTTTTCCAATGCACTATCGTTATGTTTTTTCAAAAACTAAAAGGTATTTGCATTTACTTTTTCGCTTCCCACGTCTGTCCCTATCTGTTTGTTTGTTTGTATGCTTAAATCTTCAAAACCACTTAACGGATCTGGATGAAGTTTTTTTAAAGATAGAGTGATTCAAGAGGAAGGTTTTTGTGTATGATTTATGTCGGGAGAAGGTCTGTTTCCCGTGGGAAATCAGTTAGCAGCGGGTGAAACCGCTGGGCGGGCCGCTAGTAGAGCTATAATACAGAGGTGGATCTCAACATCTTAAATCTCTCTCTTTCCATACTTATTAATACCTCCTGCCAAACATTAGTCAATGCTGATAAAAGTGTGGGAATTCCACTTTTTTTGCCAAACAACAAAAGGAAAAAGAATAACAAAAGATTACACGCAATAATTTAGCCGGTCCCGTTATATCGAAAAAGGGCATTTTCAGAAAAAAAGTTAATGGTTCGCGTATCTGCGATTTGTTTTTTGTGATTCAACTTTTTGTTGTTGCAATTCGTTATCAAAGTTCGGTGGGCGCAGTAGGGGTGGTTCAAATTTAAATTAGAATTTGAGGTGTTAATAAAATTGTTTAAAATTAAATTCGAAATTAGGATAGACGTTAGACGTTGGGCGTTTGTGTCGACGCGCACTCGTCAATACGTATCTTGCTGCAGCCCATCTTGATCGCATTCTATGTAGAGTCAACGATTTTGAAAGTTTTATTTCAGTTTTGATCTTTCTTCTTTTTCGTGTCGAACATCGACTCGTTCAACGACCCGATGAACCCTGGTGTCGAGAGTTTTTCAACCGCCTACTACTAGGCCTCTGACATAGTTACGTAACAACCGCCGTCTAAGTAATCATAGACAGCAAGCGGGACCGAATGCTTAACGTGCCCTCCGAAGCACGGAACCATTTTTCTTTTCGGACAATCAGGTGGTTCAGCCTGTATTGTACTTACCTGGGCTGGGAACAAATTCACAAAGTGATAAATATCAACTTTGTGAATACCCTACCGAGAATCGAACCCGGAACCTTTGTGTCGCAGGCAGTCACACTTCCACTGCGCCAATTCAGTTTTGGTGTTCATTTCATACTTCAGTTGCTTTGGCAGTTTTCATGTACTGCTATTACATACTTCATAATATTCAAGTATATAGCAAAGGGTATTTTCGCATGCTCAGGCTGCGTCAGCAAAGTCGTTCACGACAAAATCTCCGCCATAATTCCTAATCTAGATCTGAGCACGGAATAATTCGCTTAATTTGTGACGTGCACATAAATATTTTGTGCTTAGTTAATTTAATACTTCATAATAATTATTCTTACGTACTTATGTACTGTATATATTCATGAAATTGTGTGCACAAACTTAACTAACCAGTTTAGTGACCTGCAGATTAGCCGTGATTTCATGTGATTGGACGAGTTTACATACTCTATAATTTTAGCCCCGGGGCTATGAAAATCTACACCTGACTGTATGGGTCTACCAGTGGTGATGTTCTTGTTCTAAATGACTGACCATGTGTATAGACTTATGGTATAGAAGGAAGTATGTGGCTCACAACAGGAGCAGTGCATGCATAATTTTCAGCCTCAATCAAACCTTTATTCAACCATAGGTAGAGCATTTTCATATCGAAAATTTGTCAAATGGATTAATTAAATTAAAACTTGCTTTTAGTGTGCATATTTTACTTCGTATCATTCATTTTTATGTTCTAGTTATGTAGTCATTTGTCGAAGTTAGTTTGGCGTGTGATGCCAACGCAGAATAGCATTATCCCTGTACAAGATGGTCCTTGTCCCTGTACTACCTGTGGTTGTCGTAAAAAGCGACTGAGGGATTAAATCAATCAGGGAATGGGCAGGAGTGTTCCTTGCTATTTTTATCTTGCTAAGTAAGTTGTACACGGCAACTGCCTCACTTTATGCCTTCTCACTACCCTAGGTCTGCTGTAAGACATTTCTTATTAGAAAAAAGCTGACCTTTTGTGTATTGATCTATATGTTGTGTCCTTTGTGTTATATAGTGTACAATAAACGGTTTAAACAAATAAATAAATTATCTTGCACTGCGCCCGCCTACCCGTGGTGAGTTTGGCAATATTCCCCGCGTTCCTATTTGACAGACAGAAACATGTAGCATGTATCGTCCGGCAATAGATTGAATTCTGTTTTCACATCACATAGCTTGCCTCCCGCCGGTCGGTGGAAGGTGCACGGCGCGTTGGCGGCAATAGCGAACAATTGCCACTAATGCAGGCTCAATTTATTTACGAGCAGACGCTAGGGGCGCGATGGCACAGAGACACCAGTCTACGGTAGAGACGCTCGAATATAATATTTTTGAATATAAATATGTCTTCGTTTTAAGATACCTCATTAGTAGGCATGGTTATCCTAGTCACAGATTAGATAATAGGTAGTTAATAGCGGAATTTGCAATTTGTCAATTTGTGCGGAAAATTTTTGATGAAATATTCAAACCATTATTTATGAAATGGATGGAGGAGTGATGATGAGGGCAGTAGGCCGAGTGACGAGTGTAAGGAAAAGGTACCCCACTGGTCGGGTGATGTGACCAGGGGAACGACTGTTTCAACCTGACATGTTTTGTTTGGAAGTTGTATACCTACATATATAGCGATCGGCAGAATAACTTCGATTCCGCGTTTCAGGACTTGTATGTGGAGCGCCTGCGCGCCGTCACATCGTCATACCAACTCCAAAACTTTAGCGCCCCTAAACTGATCATTTTACAGTTACTAATTGTTACAGTTACAGGTATTGGTGACAGGCGTCTGAATAAGTGCTACGCCGTAGCTGTAGCCTGCCTGACCGAAACCTAACCAGACCGTAGTAGGCTACTACTGCTTGCTTGTTTCGCTTTAGCAAAATATTTTCGTATAGTAAGTACCCACCCACATTAGAGTTTAAGTGTTGCCTGTAAATATAGATTGAGATAGACTATAAGTTTCCCGACATAGGTTACTATGATATTTATTAGTAGGTAAAAAAAATGTATTGCTTGCTTTGAGCGTGCATATTTTACTAAGTAATAATTTGTTGAAAAATTCTAGTTATTTAGTCAATTTTCGTCGTAAAGTTAGTTTGCTTTGTGATGCCTAATAACACTATCACCCCTACATACCCGTGGGTGCCGTAAAAAGCGACTGGGGCATAAATTCAATCAGGGAATTGGCAGCAGCATTCGCAGCGAGGGCAATATCTTGCACTGCGCTCGCCAATCAGTGGTATGGCAATATTCCCCAATAGGGGAAGGCCCATGTCCAGCAGTGGACTTTGTTGGCTGTTAATGTATGTTAATGTACATAGTTAAATCGACTGGTGTGCAACTAATACGAAGGCAAATTGTTTTACCGCATCCGATTAGCACGCACATAATGACTACTTATTCAAATCAGCCACCTTCACAGTGAAGTCAACAACCTCTGCAAGGCTTGTTTATAGTTATACGCGGAAGCAACAGCTCTAGAACAGCTCCAAGGTTTTCCTAGTGCGTGCTGAAGGAGGACATTGACTCAAACAGTGTAAACAGCTCCTTATCTCGAGCTTCGCTGCACCGACGGCTCGCAGCTTTTATCTACGCCCAAATTGTTCTTGGTACTCAAGACATGTTGCTATACAATGATACATTTTTTTAGTTCTGTACTCTTCAATTTTCTAGCCCCGGGGCCTTAGAATCTGAAGCATCTAAGGCCCCGGTCAGGTGAGGGGGTCAGGTGAACCTGACTGTTTGGTGGGGAGCAGGAGCTCACCCGGTACAATGTTACTCTTGTTAATATTTCGAAGGTACAATCTCACTTTTGAAGATTATTCAGTGTGGGTCGAAATAGTGTCGTAAAATTTAAAAATACGAGGCGTTTTATTACTCAATTTGCTACTGCCAAACTTGCGCTCTTAATCCAAGCAAAACCTTCCACCGTTTCTTACATAACATGTACCCACTTATAAGAAAAAGGTTGCAGAACGCAACAGCCCTTAAACTGGGTCATCAGACCACTGCGAAACAAATTAGCATAGCCAAATATTCTTAAATATGGCAACATTTTTATAAAATGTGGAAGCTTGTTTAGTGATTACAATCTGGAGGTGTATTTTTAAAGCAGTACCTTCAAACAATATCACATGCACGTTGTACTACTCGAGCCCATTCAGGGCAATGATATGTCTGAAGTCTGAAATCCTAAATGGGTATGTGAATGAATACGTGTAGTAGAAAGTGTGCTAAGAGCAGCGGTAGTAGTCTGGCGTTATGGCGTATGCGAAATGAAACTCCTGATTCAAAAATACATTTCTCTGTAGAAAGGTGGGTGCACTTGATAGGACCGCGGCTGATAGGAGTAATTTAGAAAGCAGTTTTTTTGCCGCCACGGCCAGCTGCCCACCAATCAAAATGTGCATTGTGCATTTGGGGGTGCCTGGAGTTAATTGACGGGTCATGACTAGGAGCGGTTTTGGGCTATAAAGTTTATCGTTGGAATAGATAGACACGAATTCTAACGTTTGAAGAATCTAGGAATTCTTCTTTTAGTGTGGGACGCTGAGCCGATGAACGACCACATGAACCCTGGAATCAGAAATTTTCAACCGCCAATTACTACTAGTAGGCCTCGGACAGAGTCGTATGACGGCTGCCGTCTAAGTAGGTAATAATAGACAGCAACCGGGACCGACCGACGACGGCTTATCGTGCCCTCTAAAGCGAGGAACCATCTTTCTTTTCAGACAATCAGGTGGTTCAGACTGCAAGGTCCTAACCAGACTGGGAACAAATTCACAGTTAAGATTAGATTAGATGAGATAATTCTTTATTAATTATAAACTTAATAACAAATAGGTAACACGATACAAAATAATTATGAGGCTTCTGTTTCCTAAACAAAGAATAAGAATTCCTGTATCTTAATGGTGGAGACTACCCGCATAATCAGCTTTGTTTAATGCGATGGTAGAATGACAACAAACCAAACTTGCACGTGCTTACTGTAAATTATGATTAAATGCAAGTAGGATTGCGTACTTTTTAAACAGTCATGCATATAGCAAATTCCCTTATGAGCGGAACTGTCAGTATAGACCTATATTACAAGAAGTACTTATTACCTAGGTGCCTCCAGTAGCGAGTTAAGTTGATCTTTCATTAATAAAATAAAGAAAAAATCATATACCTAAGTGAAATAAGTACATACATAAACATATTACGCCTATAATCCCTTGCGGGGTACGCAGAGCGTAAACGGCCGCAAGAAACGGACATTTACGCCACGTCAGACATATATTTGAGGGTCGTTCGGAAAATTGTGTATCACCATATTGACAAATTGTCAGCCCATCACTTAAAATTGCAATACACACCCTCGAGTCCCTTAGTCGCCTCTTAAGACTCCCATGGTAAAGACATGGGGTGATGTTATTCTAAGCCAGCATCACGCAGCGATGTGTGTAAGTGTAGTAAGTACCTACTTAATAGGTACCTACAGAAGCGAGTTAAGTTGATCTTTCTTTCTAACGCGAACGGTACCTAAATACAGAAAAACATATATCTAAGTAAAATAAGTAACCATCACAAATTAATTGTCATTATACCAAATTAACAATTTCCATAAAATTTTACGTAGGAAGCCAAAGCAGTTGCAGGGACGGGAGAGACGCGAGGGGCGGGAGGTGGCTTCGCGTAGGCGAGGCGACCGCTGCGCTGTAGCGATGTTTTATACTTTTTTGCCGCTCTACCCTTGCCCTGGCCGGTTATGTACCCACTCTTTTATTTTCAGCCAGACTTGCACGGCTTGCAGGTAAATAATGGCTCTCCTTTTTCTTATTTCTTTCGCCGCGGCAGGAATTTTGTATCCGCCTTCGCCTCCCAGAACTGGGCTTTATTAGAGAAAATTATGGTGGTGGTAATAATGCCATCATCTTCTGGATGGACTTAGTGGATGGGTAATGGACACTTTTTACTTACTTTGATCAAATTGCGTGTCTTATTAGAAAATGAGTAGTGAAAAATAGAAACATACTTGAATCACCGGCGCTATTTTTGAGAGACCAGACCATTAATGTCTACTCTAAATTGCACTACATATCTCAACGTTCCGTTTATTTGGTTCAAGTACACCTACATCTACATGACATACTTACATGTAGTTGACCTATCTAAAGGATAAAATCGTATAGTCACCAAGTCACCATAAATATCGCATCAAAATTCCTTCTCGAAGATTCACAAACAAATCCCATCGCATGCAGCGACGGTCGGGCTCACGGCTCGCCTAAAAAACTTTACATAGTCAAATATCCTTTGCCCGCCGTGCCGTCCGCACAAACCCGCTGTGCAACATCCACACTACTCGAAACTGCTATAATCCAACTGCATTCCTATTGGAGTTGCCGCGACGGAAGAGAGAAGCCGGCAGTGTGTACCAGCCCTCGGAATTTGGGTTCGGGGTGAATACCCTCTTGCCGGTAAAAACTATTTTCAAGGTTAGTTCGGCGCAAGGAGGGGAGCGTGGCGCGCTCGCGGGTAGCGGTGCAGGGCGAATTCGGCGCGGTGCGGGCGCGGCGCGGCGGCGAAATGCTGATAGTATAGGAAGACTTTCAAAGCGATAAAGTCCTTCCTTTTTTAAAAGGAATAATTTTATTTGGTAAGGCTTAGAAAATTGGCCTACCTCTTATCCTGATGTAGCAGGTTGCTACGGTTATTCAGTTATGAAGTTTGAAGCCACAACTGTTTAGTGATGTTTCCACACATACTTAGTTACCTACGTACTTAATTACTTTTCCAGTCACCATCGCCAACGATCACTGCCTAATATAAATTTTTCGAGACTTGTTACTGCTACGAAATTATTTTTAAAGCCAGTTTGAGTGACTGTACCTAAATGCTGCCGAAAAAAAGCGGGAAGCATTTATTATAAGTTGCAGAAGGCCAACCCTGAAAGCTTGCGTTGGGGGCGAATTCGCTGGTGGCCTGTAAACAATCTAATTGCTGCATAAATTTTCAGGTGGCGTTGCGTTAATTGGTTGGCCGCGAAGAATTGTGGGGGTAGAGGGGTAAGTTTATATTTTGTGTGTGGGATATCGGCTATCGGTCCCCTTCGTGTAATTCGCCATTAGTCGCCGTTTGCACTCGGCTTTTTACCTTAATGAGGTTCCCCCGTGCCTCCAGCTACACTACGCACGCAATACGCATTTTTGTGCAGCGCTGTAAAACACGAAAACGCAAAATGTTTTAGGCTAGTCAAAAAAATCTTCAGGTACAGGGTCCAGTCTGTTATTGAAGGTCCCTCTGCTTTCTTATGGCAAACAATCTCAATGCTTATCTATAGTAGTATACCTCTATACTTTTTTAAATTTTATATGTAGGTAAATTAAAAATATGAAAATTTGTAAATTAAATTGCATAAACACTTCTCATACATATTTTTTTCAGTTTAAGTTGGATAGGTAATTAAGTATTAATAGAGTATCAAGATCAGAGACAAAACAAACAGTCTTCATATTTATTTTATGTTTGAGTCATAATTGGATTAATTTGTTTTATGGTAGAGTCAGTTCATGTCTTGTAAAATTTATATTTAAAATAAAATACTTTTTTCAAATTGTATATTAATATTACATAGTAGCCAATAATTTAGCATTTCGTAGGTGAAATAGATAAATGTGACTCAACTACAAACAGGGGATCGACATTTCCGCATTAGTCATTGTCCACTGACTTCCGGTCGGCACCCTCATATTGCAAATTTTTCACATTGTTACTTTTTTGTTTACTTAAATAACAAAAGTAAATTACTCATGTTATCACAAAGTGTAGGTAAGTATTTAAATTTTAACATTGTTCATTTATCATTACCATGTGATGCCGGCTAAACATATAGCATCACCCTATTTCTTTCCCGTGGGGTGGGCCCGTGGAAGTCGTAAAAGGCGACTAAGGGACTCGAGGATGTGTATTGCAATTTTCGGCGATGGGCTGACAACCTGTCACTATGGTGACACACAATTTTCCGAATAACCCTCAAATATGTCAGACCTGGCGTGAATCTCACTTTTTGCGACCGTTTGCGCTGTGCCTATCCCGCAAGGGATTATAGGCGTGATATGTGTATGTATGTATGTTCATTTATCATAACTAAATCTAATAGTCAGTAAGAGCAAGTTTACCTAGGTACAATTTAACTAAAACCTTTGTAATCAAACTAAAATCAACAACAGCGTCTTTTTCTCGCGCCAACGCAGTTTTCGTTCGTAGCAAAAAAGTAAAAATATCTCCAAGGGATGATCCCCAAATGAGATTCAAAGGGTTAGTGAGAGTTTTTGCCCTCTGAACAGGTTGGTACCCACCTGTCGTGTCGTCTGCCACCCATAATTTTGAATTTTATATGCATTGTGAATTTATAATACGAACATGCTTACAATATGCCGTGAGTTATCATAAAAATGACAAAAACGATATTTATTTATAAACTGTTAACGAGTTTTTGAAACATACTACGTGCTTGGGAACACAATTTATGGATTTTGCATTAAGTTTTGATCTATGTATTAAAAATATCTAAAAAACTATGAAATGATGATGAGGTATTATTTTCAAGGAAATCAAAGGATTTATCAGAATTGCCGAATCAACTACATCGATAACTATCAAGTCTTACAAACCACAACTCTCTTCTTCCTTTTTCGTGTGAATTTCAGCAAACTTTCCATTTTTGTACTTCCGCGGCCCAAGAAGTTAAAGTGGCTAGCTGTAGGATAGTGCGTGCAGCGGGTGCGTGCGATAGCGATCTCGCGGCCCTCCGCTCCCCTCCCGCGCGTCTCGCCACCCCCGCTCTCCTCCGAAACAACATTCTGAGTGTTTGTGAGGGGTTTTTTGCGCGCGGCCGAGGGTGGCTATACCACGGCTAGGCAGAGCGCAATCGCCTGCCAACGCACAAAAAACACTATTAAATAACTCAACAGAAACGCGGGGCGGACTCGTGATCGTGATCGAGCCGAATTATAATACACTTTAATTAGCGTTGGCGACCAGCGTTTTACTGGTTTCAACTCTAGCTTTTATTACACACAAATGCTTGCATTTAACATGCACGCTAGTCTGATTCTAAACAAACTTTACATGATGGAGTTTACGGTGGCTGGTCCTTTTTCATCGGCTTTAAATTTCAGGCACAAACGAAAATCTTTTTAATATGAAACTTTTAGGAATCGCATTTTGTGAAAATCACAGGAGTCTTCCGAATGCCTCTCTGTGTCAACCTGCTTGCTCAGACGCAGAAAAAACGCGGTAAAAACTCGCTCCCCACACATTAGAATAGCGCGGAGATTTCCCGCCAAGTCGTCTGCGATTTACCTTTAAAATGGGATTAAAAAGTAAATATCGCTGACCCGAAACGAACCACGTACCAGTGCAAACATTGACAATACGCATACTCGTAGGTATTTTTAAGAAGAGATAGGTTAGGGAAGTGCGGCGAACAACGCGTTCCCTGACTACAAAAGCCAGAAATACAGCAAAGGTAAACAAAAAGTTTTTCTCCTGAACTTCATAGTGAGCCTATCTAAAATAGCAGCGATTAAAAGTTGGGTCTTATGGATTCATTTATTATTATTATCACTACCAATTTCAAGATTACTTACTCAGGTAGGTACCTACTTAAGTATATGCAACTGTTATATAAATATATAATGGGGGGCATTAGAATGCGAGTGTCTGTTTATCATGTATTTTTGTGATAATAGTTTGACACGAGAATTCTTATGCCTCATTATATGCAGATGCATACACAATTTTTCCTACACTCTACAAATAAACACTGGAAAATCTACGATTGCAATGTCAATAGCGGTCCAATTCAAAACGAGAACGTAATTATTAATAATAAAATAATATATTAAATAATAGTAGTAATAATTCACCAGAAAAACAACTGAACAAGAGCTGAACAACAACAACTGAACAACATCTAAACGACAACTGAAAATCAAATGAATAACAATCATACAACAACATCTGACGGGTGTGGCACAGATAATAGTAGTTTATGCAACTGTCGTATAATGGGGGTCATTAGAATGCGAGTGTCTGTTTATCACACGAGGCGCAGCCGAGTGTGATAATAGTTTGACACGAGCATTCTAATGCCTAATTATAGCAGTTGCATACACTATTTTATCTACACTCTCCAAAAAAACTCAGAAACACTTTTCTAAACGTACGCACCGGCCATTGCAAGGCCCGATACAAGGACAAATTCAATACGAGAACGTAATAAATGGCTTGATATGAATTTTTGAAAATTTACACTTTAGCAGTTGTTTAGATGTGGAGTCTTAACAATAACTTAACTAAACAACTGAACAACATCTGAACAACAACTGAACAACATCTGAACAACAACTGAACAACATCTGAACAACAACTGAACAACATCTGAACAACATCGAAACAACAACTGAACAACATATGTACAACAACTGAACAACAACTGAACAACAACTGAACAACATCTGAACAACAACAGAACAAAAACCTATTAAAACAACTGAACAACATCCGAAAAATTACCGTACAACAACAACTGTCAGGTGCGGTGGAAGATAGCGATTTGAGTATTGGAAAAAAAACTTCGTTTCATTTCTCAACTTTATCGTATTAAGAGTTTTGTCATTAAGTCATTACGCTTCTGTAATTTATAGTAAACCCTAGTTTTTATAGGCAGAATGCATAAAGTAGGTCATTATGCATCTGTTTTCGAATTCATAATTCGAACATTACGAGACGAGTGTATATAAAATAAGTATTGGCACAGAAAAAACCGTTTCTCTATTTTATTTAAACGCATAAAACTTTTGTAAGTACACGTAACGTTACAGCGATTGAGAAAAAAAGTAATTCGTTTTAGTCATTTTGTGAAAAAAGTAGTTAAGTATTATGAAAAAGTGGTAATTTTGGTAAAGTGGTATTTTTGTTAAAGTAGACTTTATGAGCCTGAAGGATTTCTATAGGCAGAATCAGAATGCATAAAGCATGTCTTTGTACAACTGTTTTCAAATATGTTTTCCGAACATTATGAGACGAGTATAGATAACGTTTAGAAGGGTTACTTGAACGTGTAGCGTGCAGCATAGCTGAAACTACATAAACATTTTTTACTCGATTGCGTTTCTGAACTTTTATGGATTGCATGTGCTACAGTTTCAATATAAAAAGGATTATCGGGTTTTTAACTGTTAAATTTAAAACTGTTTACTCACCTTGTGGTGATGAATGCTAAATATTTTGAAAGGAATAAGAACAGCAGCTCTAAGATTAACGACCTGAACAGTAGGTAAATAAGTGGTTGAATCTATTTTGGTTGGATAGGGCTATCAAATTCACCTTCGGGTAGGTCCTGTCTGGTCAAGTGTTTGATGAGCTTCTGCTTAGTAATATTTATTTATATTTAAGTAGTATGAAGGAAGTCTCCATTACACTTCTAACAGTGAACGAGTACTTAATGTTGTATTGAAAACTATTCTAATCTCCAATCCCAGATATCAGTAGGTATCTCCTTACACGCAAAAAAGAAATTGCATATATTTCAAGGGTCCATGAAACTAAACAATTTTCCCAAGGACCAAAGTTGAAATAAGAAAAAAAATTAGCTCTCAAACTAAATGTCTCAGTCGGCTTATACATTTTGTGTGGCATCCCAAAAGAGTGAATCGGCTCAAAAATTTAGAAAATTTAACGATAGGTATGGTATGGGTTGGCAATGGAAACGTGCTCATGATAAATAGGAGATAAAATCAGATGTTTATTAATCATAAATAAGGCTCCTGTAAGTATCGAAGCAATGTCGATTGTTTATTTTTATTGATACTTTCAGAAGTGAAGTGTCGAAAATGGTTTAATATTGTCCCACGAACGAACAAACGGACGGCTGGAAAAGTATGACAGAAGATGATGTATTAAAACATTAACAGAACTTTTTAAGAGTTGCATATAATATTCAAGGGGCTAATCATTTTTATTAACTCCTAGCAAAAAAGTAAATAAATAGAAAAACGCATGGTTGATGGACTTGAGACCGGTTCGACTCTTCCGACATCTACAATTGAATTTCCGATTTAATAATAGCTATACCTGCTTAGAAAAAAACTACTACTCTCGCAAAACACAGACAGAAAGTCATTAACGTGACTACGCTAATCCTCCATTAATTAGCCTATCTGTGACATCTCCAATGAATGAAGTCCTAATGAAAACTGAACTTTAGCATATGTGGCCAAATACTTTCGACACCTCGCAGTGTCCTTTGCTCAGACACGGGAATGTTTCAGAGGGAACCCTACGAACAACCGAATGAAGCCATGAAAATCTCGCCGCGATCGGACTTAGCGTTCGAAAAAAAACACAATTTAAGTTGATTAATGTATGACTAGATGAATAACATTTCATTTCCTATTAAATGTACAATGTACTTTTCTCAAGAATAAGGGTTTTAAAGCTTTCTAAACAAGTATGCATGCAAAACGAAGAGTTTAGTGGATTTATTGCGACGAGTTTATCGTTATTTTATTCTAGTTGTTTGGGGTATTACTTCTAAACATTTCATTGATCTGTGACGCCGTGTCATTTTTAATGGATTCTACTTCATAAATCACTCAATTAACGGAAGAAAAAAAAAAACATCGCAAAAATGTATAACAACCATTTATCACCGGTCGATAGACAGACTGATGAGCTTTCTCAATCAGTCGTAAAATAATGACATCACATCACAATATTACGATATGGAAACTAAGTTTTGGTTCATACATACATACACATATCACGCCTGTAGGTATCCTTTTCGGGGTAGGTAGAACGTTAACGGCCTTATCAGGCTTTGGGTTTATGGATTAATCGAGCTACAAAACATTCTTTAAGTAAGACAACCTGTGCTGACGAGATCGACAATAGGTATAACTTTACAAGCAACTTGCGATAACTCTCGTATATTTATGAATATAAAACTGGGTCTATCTATCTATCCATACTTAAAGCTAAAGAGGGTCGTGAGTCTGTACATAGAAGATATTCTAAAAAAACTATGTTTCTAATGCTTACAATAAAAACCAGCATTCTAGCACGGCAAACTCTTCTGCTCAAAATTAAATGTCAAAATGTAAGTACCTAAATTAAATTGAAATAAATACTATTATTTGTACGTAATGTACATAACATCTGCAAATAAAAAGTAATATTCCTGCAAATCGGTCTCATTTTTTTGAAATCTTAATTGTTTTTCGCTAGATATGACAGCCTCCGTGGAAAATCTTTGCTGTCATATTTATACAGTAGGTTTGAAATTCTGCGATTGAAGCAGGTTATTATTTATAACTAGCTGGTGCGCGCGACTTTGTGAATTTGTTTTAAAAACAGAATTTCATACCTACTATATAAATATAACAGCAAAGATTATCGAAAACCAAATTTTTTAAAACACTTCCCGTGTTAGGTAAGTATTCAATTCATGAAAACTGCAAATTTTCAAGCGCGGGTAGGATGAGCTGCAGTAGCCCAGACGGAAGAGGCGTGGCCTCTAATAACGGCGAAAGTCGCAGGTTCAAATCCAATCCGCGGAATAAAACGCGCAAATATTGTGCAAGTAAAAAAAAGGAAAGATATGATAATCTTCAGACAACAAGTTGTTATATCTCTGAAATCTATAATCCCGCGACAGCACTATGCGCAGGTGAGTTTAGATTATAATGCTTTTCCTTCAATAATCGCATTTTGCGAATACCTCTAATTAATTTATTAGAAACATAAATCCTTGTAAACCTAATTTGGTATTCCAAATAAAAAAATATTTAAATTTATTTATTTATTCTGCGCCTGAACATTGCAAGTTTATATACAAGTCTTTTCACGATATTTTATTTAAGTTACAATTTTAGGTTTTCACTATAGATAAACAGGATTTTTCTGAAATATTTGTCAGACGTGGCCATAGCGACCGTATTTTAAGGCCGTTAACGCTCTACCTACTCCGCACGGGATAAAAGCGTGATATGTGTATGTGTGTGTGTTATGTATTAAACATATTGTAAAGACGGATCGAATATAAATGTGCATAGTGTTTTTAATCGGTATGTGGCCTCTGTCATTCTGTTATCAATCAATAAAATCTCATGGACAATGTAATGTAGAGCTCTACCATCAATAAAATAATAAAAACAATACGCTCTATGATCAGTCAGCAATTACATTGCCTACAATTGCACTTATCCGTGGAATATGTCTACAAAGTAGTTACAGAAACTATCGCAAAGTTATAGTAGGTAAGTATACAGGGTGTATGTATGGGACAGCCCTCCTAATACTGAAAGGGTGCATGCAGACCATGAAACTGAACAACTTCACTTCAAAAATATTTCAGAAAACACCAAAAAAAAACTTCCCCTAGTAATTGCAGTTAGCAGGTTTTGATTTTGTATAGGAAGTTTCTTTTGTCGTTTCCTGACATATGTTCCTATAGAAAGTTGTTCAGTTTCATGGTCTGCATGCACCCTATCAGTATTCGGAGGGCTGTCCCTTACGCCCCGTATAATATTACAGTATAGGAAATATGTATATTCTTGCTTTGTTATGATGGGTAGGTAGTTGAAATAAATAAAACAACACCTTCTGCTCTCTCTCGGCGGTCTCTGTTAGCATTTGTGTGAAAATGAACATCGTCTTAGTAGAAATATATTTTATCAGAATCACCATCATCTTCAACAGTCCACTGCTGGTCATGGGTCTCCCAATACTAGGTTTTTATCAAGCATTTTACCATTGGTGCTCACCATGCCTGACGACACCCACGGGTAGTAATGGAGTAATTCCTCTGCATTCGCGCTTGTTGCCTAAGTGAACCGTTTCATGCGCAATTCTACCTGGGTGACCAGGTACTTGCAGAACGCCAACCTCCATATCGCTCCTTACCATTAACGCCTATTCCTATTTGGGAAAAGCGTCTCGTCGCTTCTTCGATAATGCGCCCAACATATAAACCCCTTAACTATTGCCACGTCCAACTACTTCCCATATCCAACCTCGCCTTTCGGATGATGATGACGATATCACAGTAGCCGCTGCTGCAGCCATTGCAATTAGATCAAACCCCACAAGCTCTTTAAACAACCGACCATTCCTCATTTGTTGTCCATTTTGGGAACCAGCGGTATGTACTGGGTAGAGTCAGACCGATCCGTTCTTCTCAGAACAACTCCTAAGACCAGTCGCGCCTCATGGGTGCGATTGGGCTGGTTGTTTGAACAACCACACCAACTTCTCCGCGTGAGCCCTTGCTCCCCACCAACCAATCAGGTATTAGTTTCAAAGCAAAAATCAAAGACTTCCAGTCTTAAAAAAATAATAAATGCCAATTAAAAAAGAACGAACGTTAAGTGAAAATCCAGTAAATTTTAAACAAATATATCTTTTCCTGTTAAGGTGATGGAGTAATAAGGCATTTGCGTGTTCAAAATCCTTCACGTGTTACTCACATACACCCTGCACGATGAACTCTAGGCCCACCCACGTCATCCACGCTTGGTATTCCATCAATAATGCACAATCCTGTCATTGTCAATGTTATTGCTATGTAGACAGCAAAATTACACGATTCTGCCTTTGATTTTTACAGGTAGACGTTTCTGAAAATATCTGCAAAACAACAATGATACCATATTATGATAAATTGCCCATAGCCACAGACTAACCTAAATACTAATAACTTAAAACGTAATAAACTGTTTTTCAGAATAATTTACAAGGCACACAAGCTTACGCCTTGGGCGTATCACCTTAAAAGCTGAAAATATTCCAAGGGTGATCAAGTTCATAATCATAATGCTGAAGAACTGTCTGTCTGTTCTCAAGTATATTGTTAAGAGAACCAAAATAAGAAAAAAATGTGGTCTCCCATACAAAATTATATCTTGCATGTTAGGTATGTATGTCGTTCAACCAGAGGCTTAAGTAATAGAACATTGTGTAAAACAATTCAGATGACAGCCAAAAAACATTGAAACTCTACTTAGTTTTTATTGCAGCAGAAAATTGATTGAGGTTGGTTGACAAGTATACAGATTATTTCTACTAATGCAGCTTGGGCGGTAAGTTCAGTCAAACTCAGTGGGGTAGCTAGGTAGAGTCGCTAGTCTTTACTTCTTGACTACTTACTATTTACCTACCAAATTGAATCTACTCAGAAAAACTTTACTGCTGAAAACAAATTCTTGCTGTTTTTCTAAAATTCGTAATGTTGGCAGCAATGCGTGCCTCGATTCCCTATCCGGGCGACGCGCGCGACACGGCACACGGCGACGCGATACCGATAAGATAAGCGCAATCAATATTTTCGCGCGATTTGCCACAACCAAGCCACGCTGGCTGGGTGGCCAGACATCCGAATTAAGGCGAAAATATTTGATTTTTATAATTGTACAAACACATTTTTTTTTAATCTGATTTCGCTTTAATAAACATTAACAGGGGGCATACTCTCGCATTTTCATAACAGCTCGATACATTTGGTATTCTGTGCAATTATTGCTAGGTAGACAGTTTATTTATGTGCCCTCTGAAGTTGGCACATCAATCTTCGGGGTGAGTTTTAGATGCCCACGCTATACGCCATCAACCATTTTGATAGTCAATCAGTCAACAGTGCAAGTCTAATTTAAGTCCCTGATTCACCTGAAAAGTTTGTCCCTTTCATTCGCGCTGCGCCAGAGTGAAACAGACGATCATTTTGCGCTCAAATTTTCGCGAGATTTTACGGTTTTTCCGACAAGGAACTAGAGAAATACCGTATCAATGTCAAATTTAGTTATGCGTCCTAGAAAAGGTCTAAATTATAGCATAATATTTTTTCTAAGAACTTTAAAACTGTAGACATAGTATTGAAAAATTTATTCATATAGAGGTATACTTTTTTTTCTATCGAGGAAAGTTTGTCAAATTGTAAAACTGATTGGTATATATTATTTGTTAGATCCTCGACCATAACATATATTTTTTCAGAATTTTATGTCTGTAATTGTCCTAATAAAACTGGTTTAAAATTCTTTCTCGCGCTATATCCCCACCTTAAACGTCAAAAATACGTCGTACCTAGATACTTATTTCAAATGAAGATATTGGATGGCAACCCTAAGCGCACGAAAGGTCGCGTTGCGAAACGATTGGACGATTAAGTGGACACGCGAAACTAAACACGAACGTTGACTGAACTATAATAATAACACTGCTATTTTCGCAGAAACTAATGAGATTAATTGTTCTTTGTTATTTATATTTATTGCTCTTTGTTATTAAATCATGGATACATCTAAATAGTAGGGATAGCATAGCATCGCTGTTGTGGACGAAAGTCAACGCAAGAAAGTTAGAATCCATATTTTGGCACTATGCCTGAATTTTTATTAGAAATTAATATTTGTGGTTTTGTTAATTAACCTTGACATTTGTCATTTAAATGACTTTTTTTATAATTTAAAGTGAAGCAGGATCTATTCCCAGCTCCAACCGATTCCCAATACCTATCAAATTCAGCTTCTTAAAATTTCGTAGCATTGTTTACGAATATTTCGATGCATTTCGTAGCACTCCTGCTACGCATGCGCGAAATAAGCCTTTGTATTGGATGTCGCCGACTCCGCCCTCGCGAATTGTTGCAATTCCCTCGCCTACTGCGATAATGCAAATTTCATTTCCTTACCCATCGTAGCACTGTTACATTATTTACTTGATCTACTTTTTAATTCTGTTAACTGTGATATTGCCATGTGCATATTATGTGACAGATTGCTTTATCTGTGTGTAGTAAGATTTAGGAAAGAAGAACTGCAAATTTGTCCTAGATTTTATTCGTGATTAATTTGTTTGTACAAAGTTTTTTCATCTAACAATGCAGCGGATTACGCATAATTTACCGCCGTCTTATTTACCTAAATTAATATGCATAAAAACGCTGTTTACATAGCTTATGTATAAACTCGCAGGTATGTGAAAGCAGTTATTTAAACTTGTTTCGCTATACAATCCACCTGCTATATAATCCGCGCTCTTTCGCAATTGAACTGGTATCTATATCTATGTCATTGCGAGGGAGGGAGACAGACATACGCGGCTTACGGAGGTGGGAGGGAGAGGTATAGTGAGGACCGGATTCTGCGAGGGGCACGGTCTACCTACTCCGTTATCTGTTCGCGAATAGTTGCGCAATGTACACCAGGGAAAATGCGTACATTCAATGCTACAATACGCACTTTTCTCGTACTATTTTTCGCGCTTAAAACGTATTTTTTTCTGAAATATTTTAACTTTTGGTGATAGACTACCTGGTGGGTCAAAATGGAAGAACAAACGGAATTTGAAACGGTCTAAATTGAAGCGCCATTAATTATTAAATATCTCGTTAGGGCGACTGTATGTGGCGGCGGGAAATAGTAAAATGGGAAGCTTTCTACGAAGTTCAATAAACAAAAGTGCGTGTTTTAGCCACGGTGGGTCTAAAGACATCTGTTGGCTTTGCATTTTTAATGATTAAACTGTTTTAGGACGAATTTGGCTATACCTACACGTTTTCGATTAACAATGTGTAGGTAGGTACTTTACATTGCTTTATTATTTGCTCGACATTTCGATGTTATTACTTCATTTGGAGACTGTAGTAGGTACCTATGTACAAAGTTATTGATAGCTTTAAACAACATTACAGACAGTGATTTTGGAAAATACCCAATGACCCGATTGTGTAGGTAATGCTAATATTTTATCTACTTAAATGTAATTATATTATTATCAGTAGATGGATCTTACAGCGAGCTCCCTATGTAGGTAAAGTAGTATGTTTCTACCATTCAAAAGTACCTACTTAGAAACGCTATAACGGAATCGTGTTGTTTTTGTGTTGCTTATGCAGAATATTCGATACTTTTCCATTGGGTGTTCCATTTGCGGCCCATGGCGGCCGGGCCCTACGAAACCGGACCATTGGCGAGAGAAATTATCTATGGAGCATTCGCGGCCTGTTATCGCCGGCCCGTTAGTCGTGAAACCGCAGGTCGGCTCGACGTAAACACGTTACGAAAGAACAGAAGCCGCTAGATTCGCAGTTGTCACAGTTGTTAGCAATGTGGCCATCTCATAAATGCCAAACCTGCTAAACACAAACTTAAACATTGCCTATCTCTAAAACTGCTCAGACGTATTGTGAATTAGTAGATAGGTATAACATTTCGGATGCGCCAGACTACTACGATTGCTTTAATATAATGATAGGTGAGTAGGTATGTACTCGAATCCATTAATGTCAAGGGTAGATAATGGTCTAAAATAGTCTGTTTGGATACGTCTCCTGCCTGGGAAATCAATCCCATGAATTTTTGTGAGTTAGTTTACACTGCATCCAACCCAGCATTAAGTTTACTGTTTTCAGATTGGAAAAGTTGCTTGCATGCTTTTTTATTCTATTTATTTTATTTTATAATTTATTGCACATCGTAAAAAAGGCGGGCCTAATGCCACACGGCATCCTCTACCGGCCAACCAGAGGGTGAACAGAGATCAAAAGCGACTTATTCAAACCCAGAATCAGCCAGTTGGTAAATAAAACAGTCAAAACCGCGAAGCTGGTCACACCAATATGGGCAACATGTCGGCCGCAAGTCAACGGCCTCCACGCTGCGCTTGCGCAACCACACACGCGCGAATCTCAAGCAAAACAACGTCTCTGTCGCTGTGTGCGTTCACCTACATACCAACACGCCCATTGACGACGGCGTTTTCTGCGCAGCTAAACACTACAGCTGTGTGCGTACAGCTCAGAGAGAATGCAATGAAAGAGTGAATGCACGAAGAACTCGTCTCGGTCAGATTTTACTCAATCTAAACTAAACTGTGTACCGTGTGATGCCGGCTTCGGTACCGTGTGATGCTGGCTTTGAATAGCATCACCCCATTTCTTACCCACGGGTGTCGTAAGAGGCAACTAAGGGACTCGAGGGTGTGTATTGCAATTTTAGGCGACAACCTGTCACTATAGTGACACACAGTTATCTGATTGACCCTCAAACTTTTGTCAGACGTGGTGTTAATATCCGTTGAACGGCCGTTAACGCTCTGCCTACTCCGTAAGGGATATAGGTGTGATTTATGTATGTATGTAAACTAAACCACAGAAACGCAAACTGCTCTGTTCACTGATAAGGAATATGTTGTTTTAATAGATTTAAAAACTAATTCGACTATTAATAAGCTCTGAAAAATACATAGCTTCTGTACTAGATCAAATGTCAAAAAATTTTGACAAATAAACCTTCGACTACGACTGAGTGCAGTAACAGTGCGTCTGCCTGCTCCTGCTTCGCAAATACCAAAGACTATTTTGGACAGAAAATACGGTCTACTTGTTGGTGGAAATGAGCGCTTGTCAGAACTAGTAAAGACGCGAGTTTTCCGTACTTTCTCTCTACTCATTCGAAGAGATCATTCTTAAAAATAATTTTTACTCTGAGGCATAGAGCCAGTTCATAGTTATGTATGAAGGGCTACAAGTTCCTACGACTGTGGAAGCGGACGACCTGCACAGTTAATTAAGTAGTTTAAATGTTAAATGACTCCATAATTTTTCCTCAATTTAGTGTGTTGAAGGATTTTCATGTAGACCTCAAATGTAAAATGAATGAGATTCAAATATGCACTCTATGTTTGTTTTTCCTCAGTTGACGAGACCATCTCGAGTGGGTAGGCAGAGTTTAGTTGAAATGCTTTGCTGTTATTGTTGCATACAAAATACTTTTAGCTTCCTGTGTAGATAGATACTTTTTTAGGTACAGAGCGAGATGATGGCATTGTGCAACTCTATGGAATTGTACGCTCTTTTGACCATCACGTAAATGGGTCAAATGCCAAAGTGGAACACGCGTTGAGCATTTGCGAACGTCACACTGGTGCCGTTAGAAAGCACTGGCTGATTTCATCGCATTTTCAAATTCGGAACACTGCACAAACTGTTATGCGGTTGCTAGTGTAGCCAGTAGGTTTATTATTATTTTATGGCGGTTTGGCATTGGCCATTGGCAATCAACGCGTGGCGTGAGCAGCCTCGAAAATTAGACGTGTAGTTTTTGTATCTATCAAAAAGTATATTTTTCTATGCCGACATACTTTTCACTGTGTCATTTTGCTGCTGAAGATCAGTCAATATCTATAGTTTGATGTTTTGGAATGAAAGTAATAATGTCAGTAATCGGATTATATGCCTTAACTCGTGTTTCATAAATTATAGTTTTGGTAAATTCTATCAGAAAAAGCTACCAAGTAGGTAGGTGCTAACAGTACAAAATCTTCAAATCCAACAAAAGGGCCTTAGCTCGCAGGGCTTGGGCACGTGATCGCGGGGCCCCACGCTGAATTTAGGTCAGCAGAAGAATTTGCATCTGCACTAGTAAACAAGTTCGGTATGGAGCTGAACTCATGTAAAAAACTTTTTGGAAGTTTTCGAAGTTTGAATTGCGTCCATAGAGACTATTGATAAATCTGCAAGGCTTCGGCTTTTCGTCTCTTGATGACAATAAAATTCGTAAAAGATTTGTTTGATTACTTTCTCTACTGTCCAGAGTTTGGGGTAGATTGAGAAATAAACATTGAGAACAGAATCAGTTATCCACAATTTGTACAAACATGGCAGCCAGCTATAGTTTGTAAGTAAATCAATTTCCATTGTATTAGAGACACATGTAAAAAAGTGCCCACCTACTAATAGATATTGATTAAGCAATATGTGGGAAGATAAAAAAGACGATGAAGTAGTAAATTTAGATGTTCTAGACGCATTGGAAGAGACCTACACTCAGCATTCGGTGGCAACAGGCCAGAAGAAAAAGACGAATTCATACCTTAAAATTGTTTTTAAACACAATCATGATAAATAATCGCCATTTAAATTCTATACCGCATCTTGGAATTAATTAGTGCCCTTGTGCAAGGTGTGAACCTCGGTCATCGCTAAGTTCCGCAGACGTCATCGCCTTTCAAAACACCACGTTAGCAATAACTTCAAGGGCTTTGAGTTACATTGCTGGCTGTAATGGCAAACTTCTTCGTAGCTATATTATTAGAGTAGTGTGACACATGAGATGGAAAATTTGGTTGATTTTAAGAGTAAAATTTAAGTTGTTTTGTTTTGTCGTTTTACAAGCTGGCTGAATCTAAGAAGTAGGTGGCTATGACCGATTAAAAAAATATAGACCTCGCACACTGACAATGATATGACAATAATGAATGAATAAATTACATAAATAATTAGTGGAAAATTAATGAATTCGTACGGATATCTGAATCAATGTGTCTATACAGCAATCTGTAACTAGTACTTGTGTTTTAAGAAATTACACGAATATGACGACACGTCTCTTACTGCTTCTGCGAGTGGGAGTAACGAAAAGGTCGGCCGTGACACTTTTAAGCAAGTCTATAGCAGTTTTTTTAAAAAACTTGCAAAATTTTTAAGAGCGGGCAAAATTTTGCAAGTTTTTAAAACTGTGTACGGTCGCATTCAAAAGTGGAGTCATAGTTAACACAAACCTCAGAAAACAAGTCGCTCGCACCCGCGGCGACACTCACACAATGACACAAATGACGTATAACATACTATTATTTGACGAACTACCATTGTATAATAGGCTGAGTAGTATTGACTATTTCACTACATGAATCATTAGCTTCGGTAGCTTGGTCAGTAGCGCGGTCAAGCAAATTCTTGACCGTTATTGTGGAGACAATGGATCGAATCCCGATATCTTCGTTGTAGTTTTTATTTTATCAAATGAAGCAAAATTTAGTAAATTTTGAATTACATTTTAGTTGTTGCTAGATCGTTTGCGAGATAGTGCGTGTGCTAAGTGATTTTTTTTAACCTAAGTTTATTTATTAAACTTCAGTGTTTATTTCTTCGAAATGCATACTATTATCAGTTTGCAGGATAAGCAGCGTATTGTTGCGCTGCAATTATCTGTGGCGCTGCATGATATTGGATTTAATTTAACTCAAATTGCTACTCAGACTGGTCTGGCCGTAAGTATAGTTTTATTTCATTACAATTGTATTTTAAATATAAAAATCTTTGACTCATAGTATGTTGGTAGCTGTTAACCGATTAGTATAAACTTTTTTATTAATAATGCTACTTTGTTTTAGTGGAAGACTATTAAACGTTGGGTTACACGTTTTGAAGAGGAAGGTAGCGTAAAAACTCGACTCGTCTTATTAATGATTCACAGCGGAGGATGATGGTGTAACAATATGAAGAAAATGGTTCTGCCGCTGGTCCAGGCGAATTAGTAGCACAAGAAACAGGGCGTGCAACTGCCGCTAATTAAGTTGATATGCTACAGGAAAGCATGCTACCGACGACGGTGCGAAATGTTTAACTGTTTATCCTGCTAGTGAAGTTCCTCGTTTTGCATTTGTCCAGGATAAATTGTCCAGTGCATCGAGCTGCCGTGGTGTATAATTGGTTTAGCCAGCACCCAGATATCCAAGTTATTTGTTGGCCAGCAAAATCTCCGGACTTAAATCCCATAGAGAATTTATGGGGTTTAATGGTGCAAAGGTGGGACATGCGCAATGAAAGAACTACAGAAGCTTTAGAGGCTCACTGCCTGGGAGTGTGGGAGAGTACCAGAGGAACAGATATATGCACTTATTTGGTCGAGTCTATTAAGTGTTTATTAAGTGTTGTTGTTGAAAGCAGCGGAGGTAACACCAAATACTAATTATGTAAGCGGCGATTTTTACTTAAGATTCCAATCAGACCCGATCTAGCATACATTGCTGATTATCTTGTGTATTTCATTATAATATATGAATATACACAAAATAATCAGCAATGTATGCCGAAGCGGGCCCGATAAATCGTTGCTCACTCAACCTCTGTTTACCTGCTTACCCGCCTACTATTGCAGTAGGTATTTGTGGAGCATTACATTAGCAATTAAATTATGCTAAAACATCGATATATATTTATATAAGATTGATCATTATTAGTCAGTTATCTTAAGGCCTTGCTTCAATATCTTTTCATTACGAAAACGAGTACTTAAGCTTAAACCTTGAGATGTAGGCAAATAACTGATTTATTATTATTACACTTACTTTTACTTCCGAGGAAAGTGCATCATCGTTAAACATAGAACAATAAAATAATTACTAACGACATTATTACTTAAATAACATTATTGAAAGATTCAATCCATGATTTGGATCATTCCTATGATCTTATAAATAATTACCTATCGATGTTTCAGCTAATGAACACTTAATATCATTTTACATAATATTGTGTTTTATCATTCAAACAAAACTATAAACTAAGTAGGTATTACGACAGCAAGTATTTTATGTAGTTTTACATACTCGTATCTTATGGTTACCAAAAGTTCTCATTCATGTCATAATGTTATTTACATAAAGTAATACCATACCTACCAATAAAATAATTTCTTACCTTACTTTTTGTTTTATTACAATATTATAGGTTTATGTTTTTAGATATAATATTTTGATACATAATTTACAATAAACATTTATAGATATAATACATAGATGAATATATAGAAAAATATTATATAAAATAAATAATTATTACTGGAGAAAATATGGTAAAAACATATAAAAAAACATTATTCAACATACAGAGATCGGATGCGAACCCGGTTCCGTTCTGATTAGAAGGTAAGAATTATTACCGCTAAGCTACGGTAGCTTGTGATCAATACGACGAAATAAAGATATGTAATCTATTGCTTTACTACAAGTGAACGAATAAGGATAACTATAATACAGTTTTAGACAAACCAGTGTGATGTATACTTTGTGGTGATGTGGTGGCGAATAGGCTATCACCGAGTAATTATTTCAAAGATAACATAGATGTCGCTTATAGGTGGTAATCTGTTTAAGTTTTAATGCTACGCCTTAAGGTGGACTTTTCTACTTACAGTCGATAATCTTACGTGTGTGCGTAAGTTAGTTAAGTAAGTACAGAGGATAATAACCCGTATTGCAATCTGTCAAGTGGTCTAACTATGACTCCACTTATGAATCCGACCGTACCTAACACGGGAAGAGTTTCAAAATTTTGTAGCAAGCTTATAGCAGCCATAACATAAAACTACCAATTTACCTGAGTTTTCGCGGAGGTTTGAGTAAGAAAGATGGTCACACTGGCCAGCACCAGTTTGCGAGCAAGCAATGTATACTAACGTATAGGCCTCGAAGCCCTTTTCGACGGACAACCGAGCTTGAGACCTCGCCAGTTCGTTGGCTGCTGCGAATCGGAAGTGTGGAAGAGGTCGCCACAGACACGTGTAACGCTTGCGCAATGCAACCTTCGCGAATCATACAAACTGTGGTGTCCATATACCATAGGTACGTGAGATAAGTGGGTATTATTTTGAACAGGAAAATATACTTTTCCTGCAATGTTGAAACCCCCAGATGAAGCATTGTCGAAAATTTTCCCGTATCTCCACGTTTGTAGGTAGGTATTTTCAATTAATGTTATTTTTTGATATTTGGGATAAATCTTGTAATAACCAATTTCGATTCTTATGCTTGTTTTCCTTTTTAAAGATTATGTTTAGATCAAGCAACTTGATTCAAAGAAGAATATGAAACAACTTGCGTATAATTCAGTCGTGAAACATTACTTACCTACTTTGATGAAATTAGGCAACATTTATGCGGAAAATCATCAATGTTTTTTTTATAATTCGAAATGTCGCGACTGTACTATGCACAAGTGTTTCAATGCTTGAAGCACTATGCATAATATTATATTTTAGGTCACCTAAGATATTCTTTTTTTCAAAATGGACACAATATTAACCAGCAAAATTAAAACTTATGCCGATCTCCAAATATGTTGTTTATTTATGTCAACCTTAAAACAGGTAAAGTAAACGATAAGTATCGATTTGTGAAAAACAAGGTCTTACGTTAGCAGAGACCATGAATAGGGCCTAGATATCTTCACACTCATGTTCGGTAGCGAATCAAAGGGCCTCGATGGAAGGTTAGGACCTTCTTGTGCAAACGAGCCAACTGACAAAACAGTGGACCTTATGCAAATCGTCTTTGCCAAGAATAAAAAAAACGGAATCTACGAAAATGTGTGGAAAGTGTACCTTAGTTTCTAATATAATCTTCTTTTATACTTGAAATGTAAGTAATAGGTAAATGTATACATAAATGCATACTTAGTACTAAAAATGCTTAGGACCTTTTGTCATATAACATGATAAAATCAGTAGGAAACTGTTTACTAATTTGATATTGATTTGATTGAGAGTTGATCCTCCAAATATAAGAACTCAAAACATCATAAATAAAACATCATAATATTTCACTAACTTAACTTTAAAAACATTTCGACGTGTCTGGACAAATTGTTGCGATAAGTTTCGAGTACATTTCGTGATAGACCTCTAAAGGTACCTCCAAGTAATACAATCTAATTGTGGCATATCAGCTGTTTAAATAATTTCCTAGTTTGGCCCTACCGCGCACTAGTTCGTGAATGTCCAACTCGGATATGTGCGGCCCTAGTTCATTAATATTTTATACAGCCATACCGGCTCTCCCGTAACTATCGATTCAAACCGATTGCTTCATACCCTATGAAAACTTGGTCAAAATTTACATTTGCCAGTAGGTACCTCCCTAACTTAGGCATGTTTTCGAAAAGTTCGAATTTTGCATGTTCTGCCTAGAGACGAGGATCTAGATAAGGTACTTATCTACTCTTGATTCCATCCGAGATACAAATACAAGTATTTTTTTACAAGCAGAGTGATGATAAATCTGTCTGAGTAACTTGACTTGAAACCTGTTGTAACCAAATTAAAATGTAGTGATCAGAAACTGCTTTAGTTACTTGCATTCATAATGAATTAATTAATAACAGCTGCAAAAGGTTGACAAACCTGCCAAAAGATCGTACTACCTATGCATGACTAAAACGAATATCAGTTCACCAAACTTCAGCATTCGTAGAGAACCTAGACCTTAGTTTTTAATATTTTGCTTATTATAAAATACAACGTATCTGCCACTTCAACTGTCGCTTGTACATTTTTAATTCCCTCCGCCCTTTCCGAAGGTTCGCTGTAAATAGTCGCCCTAGATGCGAGCGATCCCGGCGACCTCGGCAATTTGGCGAGTGGACTGGCGACTGCCATCATGCCATGGAGTGTTACCAATCTACCGGGCGAATGGACGTTGCGAAACACTGGCCTGTTTGACGCACGTGTTGATTGGGTGGAAATCAATCTGGGTTGAGTGTAATGGGTGACATTTTCCTTGTTAATTGTGGTACATTGTACCTGCTACTTCAAATGTACGGAATCTGACTACAGACGCAAAACTTGCTACAAGTTTGAACGTATTGGGGCAAATACACCTTTGACTTTTCACGATGCACCTTCAGCGTTTAACCTTCTGCAGCTAGCACCTACAATGAAACAGGTAGTATTTTTAGCAACAAAAACGTAGCGCAAATTAACATTGTGGCTGCCGCATTAGTGGCGGTTCAAGGCGAGCCCTGCGAAGGGCCGCGCCGGCGTCACGCGCCGCCATTGACCCACTTAGACGTACCTTCGGTGCGTGTGCGCAGCGTGTGCGACGTACACTCGCGACTGAAAGCACTTCGCGATACTGCCCTGTCACGTACACATGTCACCGCCATTATTTTGACGATTTTACCATCTACGGCGGTGGTTCAGATGCTTTGGATGATAAGTTCGTTTTTGTAACTTCGCTTTCTATTGTTCTCAGTCGTGTAGACTTTTAAACGACACAATAGCAATGTAAATGTTATATTCTCAGATTATTTACAAATGTGCAGCAATAAGAAACGGATTTCCTAAACATAATCAAAACGCTCTGTTGCTATATAGTGTAAAGTCCTGAAAAAAGCTTCAGTCGAATAGAATTTACCTGACTATTTCTATCAAGATTTTCAATTTAGATCCTTGAATTTTGTAAGAAAATGTTGATAAGGCGACAGATAACGGTAACACTTTCGAGTGCGAGTGTGCCGTAGGTAGGTTTTTCAGCAGACCTCGTTCGCTACAGTTGTTTGTGGCGCATCTCAAGGCGAGTCGGAGCGCCGCAAATAATTCTGCTATTGTGAAACACCCGCCTTATCACAGACGGCAGCCGGAGCCTTGGCTACATCACACGAATTACGGTCAAGTTGACGATTTCACGATTATTTATTTCTACGGCGATAACATTTCCAACGCACACAAGATACACGTAATGCCATTTTAGAATTATAATTCTGCCTTCTGGAAAACTCCATACACATGTGATGTCAAACAAACTGTAATGTTTAATTTTAAACGTTACTTTTGGTGCTGATTCTACCGACTATAACTACAGACGAAAACTAAGATTTGATTTAATTTTTTATGAAAAACCCGCAACTTCTAGCTTAACCAGGGACGGAGATTAATTCTAGGTCCTAATAAAAAAAAAATCTATCACGTGAATTTCAAAAGAATATTCCCTCCACCTGACCTAAAAACATTATTATTTTGTGGTTAATTATAGTTAGCGAACACCATCAAGGAAGCAGTGGTAAATAACAATAAACCCATTTAGCATTAGAGGTTATTGTGCTGTGCGTCCGGTTCTCCGTCCGCACTGCATAGATTTAGATCCTCAATTTATTTATAAGGAAATATATTATATATGTCTTTGAAAATCAGTCTGTCTGCATCGTGTCGGCTCTACGCCATCTGCAGCTTGAGTCTGCTTATAATTCCTCTCCACGAAATCTGAAACTGAGACAAACAGATGCGTTATTCATCAGCTAAAGGGCATGTTCTACGCATTATCTGTGAAGAAGCATGCCAGTGATAAGTTCGACGTCAATGCACTCGGCTGCATGCCCCTAGGTCAGTTCCCTGTGACTCAGTCACTAATGCACCGTTACATACACAGCGCATCGTGATCATCACTTCTATTAATCTACTTCAATCTAAACTTAACACATCGCTTATTTCGGATTCCATCGAACGCCTATCTACTGAGATTTAAAACATCGTCGACGTAAGCGAGCGATGGGAACGTTACAGTGTAAAGCTCTTTCCTTAAGACTGGTATTATGGTAGAGGGTTCCAAAAACAGCGACGCGACGCCGGAACAATCATGGTTACCCGGTGCTCCAGTGACTCTACAATAATATCTGCTTTACGACTTTCGGTTTCAATTTTTGTTATGCATCTCTGATCTATATCTCTACGTACAGATGTAATGAATGAATAAGGTATTGAGGTATAGTCCCTAAGTACCTTGAAATCCCGATAATCGATGTTATCTTGTTACATTGCGTTGTTAGGTTCCTTATATTCGTTGCAGATAAATGTAATTAATGTATAAAGTCTGCTTGGAAAGACAAAAGAGAAAAATCAAAGAGGAATAAGTAACTCATCCCACTGGTAAAATTATGCTTTAGAGAAATAAAGCCTTAAAATCTGTGATGTAAAGCCCCAGTGTTGTGAGAAAAGTAGAGACAGTGATAGCGACTGAAATAAGAGTAGACATACAAAAGACGTGGAAATGGTGTTTGTCAAGTCCGCAGTAGGGTCGACGTGCCCGGAATCGATGCAGTCATTTGAATACGATAAGTTTTCTGTTGATTATGTAATTGAACCGGCCACCATCTGCCTGTTTACCTCTTCTGGTCGGGGGTGGAGATAGCAACCCTACCAACCCTTGGCCCTTGGCCACCCTCGGACCGCACTTTTTATCAACGCCAAACAAGCTGCCTTAATGAGAAATATCGGTTACGGAAACACTCAGCCAGCACATATCACATTGACAAATATTTGATTACGCCCTTTGGTTTTTTGACAAATATTGAATGCATAATGCATTTTTTAAGTAAACTTCTACAGAAAAGCACAGACAAAAATGTATAGTCATGACAAAAATAATACGTGTTATTAAAAAGAATCGCAATAGTTCCCAACTACATGGTGTACATAGTGTAGAATTAAAAGCATGGCTATTATTGTTTATTGCATTTAATTTCCCCACATAATTACGCATCGACCGATAGGTAAGGTGTTTTTGACTTCATAGAAAAGGTAAGTAATTGTGGGGTGAAGCCAAAATATGGCGGACAAGGCAGATGTAAAAAACGCTTAATGTTAAGCAGGTTTTATCGTGATCTGCAACTGCATGCGCAGCGAGCAGCTTGAGTAGGCTGACCAATCGCAAGCCAGCACTATTCACGCCGAATTTATTCACAACCAACGGCTTAAAAAACGCTTAGGAAATGCGTGCCTACGTTCCATAAACATAAGGTAAGTAATTTATAACTTGTCCTTTAAAAATGAGGCGCTTAAAACAAAAGAGTGAAATTTAATTTGCTAGTTTACTGGATGGTATTAAAAGGTTTCTTTTTGTTTTCCATGTGAGCCGTGGCTATAAAACAAAAAAGATTTGGGTTGGGTTTGCGAGGAAAGGATGTGGCGGAAACATTTGTCGGGTTGCGATTTATTGCAGAGCAGCGGCCGGACGACAGCGGGGCCTTTTGCTTTTAATTGGCTACAAAACACAAGCCATTCTCAAAAAGGTTTCGTATGATAACGGTTTATTGAAGATAAAATAATATAAAAAACATTCTGGACAACTGAATCCTTGGTAAGTTTTTCACCGAACGATTATGAAATAAAGGGACAGACATGCATGCTCTTCAAAATTCAATACGTACATTGCAGAAAAGCTGCGCCTAAGAACATGCAGTTTTCTCTAACCAGAGGTTGTTTTACCGATACAATAAGTGTAGTATTGAAATCGTATTTGTTTACTGAATACATATTTTTAGATTTAGATTTCTAACTAAATTAGATAGGAAGGTAAATACTTACTTATCCACCAGTTAGCTAAAAAAGATGTTTATAAACACATCATCTACAAGTTTTTTACAAAATTAACATCCGTATATATATTTTTATGAATATTTAATATTAATTGTCGACATAGTGGTATTCATGTCATGTGGCAGTCGTGGTCGTATGCCAGTTATTCTAATACTTTGTAGATAAAGGCAAAGTGGTACACAACAGTGGCAGAATCATAACCTTTCCTTTTGCTTTGCTGTATTTGGGTAAAAGTCTAATTGCAATCTAATTAGATTCAGACAGCGTAAAAGTTAAAAAATATTGTTGACGTATAATCTAGTTAGATGGTGTCAGCGAAATTTTCATAATTTACAAACTTTCTTCTGATTTATTATGCCTAAACATTCCACTGGGCTCAGATATTAGTAAAAAGCGCAAAGAAAAAAATAATGGATAGGATTGCATTATATCCACAATAAATCTAATGACACGACAGCATCTATAAATACGAAACAGGTAGAATTTGGACCTAATAAAGGCTTCAGATCCGAAAGGGTGTAAAAGCCTATCTCGAAGATCGGAGGAATTATTTGATGAGCGATTGAGATTGGGACTATTTTATGATACACATGTGGATGGGTTTTTGTGCAAGTTGCGGTGGCAGGGGGGGGGGGAGCTGAAAGGGTTGTGTGGGAACGGAGGGCACCTGCGTCTGCACATGGTGCTCGCCCACTAAGTTTTTTATGCATTTGCGCAGACATATCAGACAAATGCAGTTTTTTAGTTATCTTCCCGTCCCGGCTTTTGTATGCAAAGATGCCTCAAAACAAAGAAAACTTTTTTCAGTCAAACCTTAATCATATATTAATGACGAGCAAATGTCGACAATTTGCTAGCAATGTTATTAACGCGCAAATCAGCATGCAAAGCATAATTATGTAATGAAGGCTGGAAAAGAAATGGGGCGGTGGCGAACTGTCGATTGCAACTGTTTGCTGTGGCATTATCGTGTCGGTCGGCGGACAAACTCATTACGAATGCTGCATTTCGCGTTGTATTCGACTCAACCCTTTCCAGTTCTCTTGAAATGGACTTTAAAGTGGAAAATGGCACCGTCGGTTTACATTATTGAGTCGGTGAGGCCGTTACCTGGCGAACTGCCCCTATTTCTCGCCACAATTTATTCATTTTGCAACACATCGCCTGTCGGCCTTTTCACCCTCCCCTGCCAGTCCTCGGCCTCATGTCGATGAATAGTTAATGAGCTCGATTCGTTAAAGGCCGCAAATTCACGTTTCGTTGTTGTGAAGCGCTAACCAAAACATGAACAGGGCACGCACGCCATTCGGTCTTACCTTTTGAATATTTGACGCTGAAACCCTGAAAATGAAAACATGATGTTATTTCATGTAAAGAAGGCAACGTTGCGAAACGCATTATATTGGGTATTTCAACTTATCGATTTAACCTAAGCTTTAAAAAGTCTTCACTAGATTATTTTACATTTTAATTTAAATCAAAAAGGGCACACGTCTAGGATGAAGGGCTACAAGCTATAACTAAGCGATTAAGGTCTTAACAATCGTTGGTATTTTAAGAGGCAGTTCTCGTGCATAGCGCGAGTGTTAATCGGATGGCTTTTTTGCATAAGCGGATAACCCTGCTACCTGCGCCCGCGCAGACTGCGCACAAAGGGCGCATTGTTGGCCCGGTTGCGCAAGTGGGGTGCGCACCCTGCCGGACAGTTGTAGGACAAACTGTTCCATGTCATTTGGCGAGCTGGTGGATGTTTATGTTTAGTTAGGGTGTTGATATTGTTGGTAGTACTTATCAAGTATTAGTTACTGACTTTGTTTTGGTGTACTTCAAAATTAAGTCAAAGATACAATTGCGCCGTGTGTTGCCGGCTAAGAATAGCATCACCCCATTTCTTGCCCGTGGGAGTCGTAAGAGGCGACTTAGGGACTTGAGGGTGTGTATTGCAATTTTAGGCGATGGGCTGACAACCTGTCACTATAGCGATACACAATTTTCCGAATGACCCTCAACTATTTGTCAGACGTGGCGTAAATGTCCGTTTTATGCGGCAGTTTACGCTCTGCCTACCCCGCAAGGGCTTATAGGTGTGATATATGTATGTTCAATTAATCTACCTAATTACTAAAATTTAAATGATCATAACTCTTTGTATAGACTTCAAGCGTCATTTGAATATATTGAGTCTTTGGTGTAAGGGACGATGTACCGAAAACTTTGCAGGCACGATTAGATCATGCCTCTTATCACCTTTATATCTATCATATATCTTAATCACCGTTTTGTTTGATAAATCATCACATTTAACTTTAAATACAGTAAAAATGGAGCAGTCTCTTTTCAAGTAGATTATTTTTCGCTCGTAAAACACCTAATTATATTGGGTACTTGGGTTGCGCTTGCAATTTTGCTCAGGTTAACAAAAAAATTTCATTTCCTTAGCTTAACTATCTTTAACTTAGGTAATCTATTCTAAACATTTCGTAAAAAACAGTATCAATCCTAGCACAGTGGGAAAAATTATACCGATGTCAAAATTATGGCTACTCTACACAACCAAAATTTCTTTAGAACCTGAAACTACAATGAGAATAATGAGCAAAAAATGCAAAAGAAAACACATGATATTTTTTCACAAGTGTAATATAGGTCAGGTGCGTTGCTCAACCCTTTCGAAGCGTGGGAGTGTTTTTTTTGCCACATTTACGATTTTTTTGCCACAAATTGCTCGGAATAAGGTTTTATGCAACCGTTTTTTGCGCACGAAAGAAGTGTTTGCGATAATTTGTTCCCACAATCTTCAATACAAGGAAGTGATGACAGAGATCTTTCATCGTTCAATTGATTTACAACCGTTATATCTACGCAGTTTTCATAAAAAAAGAATGGGTTTGAACACACAATCATTGTCCCGTTATTTTTAATACAAAGTTGTTTGCAAAGTGCAGTTGCATTGATTGCATACATACATCCTACACTGTGTATTTTTGCGACAATAATTGAATAGGACAAATGAAAATTTAAATACAACTAGTATATCTTCAATATAGTTCTAATCGTATCCTTTCGAATTGTTTGAATATTACATGAGATTAATAAGATTTTTCGTGTAAGATGTCATATTTATCTCATCCATTATACCAGCTGAAGGATATCAAATAACTGAACAAATTTGTGTTTATCTTTATTATTTGTATAGCACTAGGCACCACTCTGGTCTCTTTAAGGATGCTACCTCCGGAAAGTCTGCCTGAAAGTTCATTTGAATGAAATTCGGAAGTCGCCTCTGAGCTTGTCAAATTAAAGAGGTGTCACCATTTCGAATAATGTTTACCTGAAAAGGTACAATTATCTTTTATCTTTTAAGAGTAATATGAATCTACATTATAGAAAACACATAATATTTTAACGTATAAAATTAGCTAGATCCATACGTATTAATTATGACCTCCAGAAACTGAACGTAGGTACTGTTTTTATGTTATTCTCTCAGTCTCAGTAAATGAAAAGAATTCATTTAAAACTAAGAGCATTTGATCAATCCACAAAATACTTATTAACTACTATACTATACTGTACGTTAATAACCCGCTACATCGCAAATCGTACTTATACAACTTTTAATTTATACGTTATTTCAGCAGTAACAAAATTTTAACCCACATAAATCCAAGTATACTTATAGTAAATTTTTGAAAATGCAAATGGCCAGTTAAAATGCATCCTCGTAGCTTACTTTCACCTCACTTCACGGGATCATCTCTTTTTTTGGAATCAGGTAATTTCAGTACCAACTATATTTTGTTTTTCGCGTTCGCTCTCACCCCTTTATGGTGAACTTTCCACGCCATGTGCTCACCTGTTAATGATCTATAATGATGTAATCGTTATTAATGACGCCCGTATCATCATTTGAGACGTCCGGGGCGCAAGGAGTAGGTAAAGGGTGTAGTCAAAACATATTTTGCTTAAAGAATAATGAGTATTCGCCGTGGGGTGGAGGCGAATACGTAGAGAACCGGAAATAAAGCATTCACAGTGAAACGCGACTTCCGGTGCCGTCACATGCTCTGACGTTATTGCATCTATCTGTTGCATAAAAAATGCAAAGGATTGGATAATCTTGTTATAATAGTTTTTGTGCTTAATTGCGATGAGCCAATCTTTTGTGAGGGCTTTTCGGAAGTAGTAAGTCAATCAACTTCTAGTAAAATTGAAGAGGAATAAAATAAAAATAAAACATGCGAATGATTTGGTTGGTATACAAACATACATGTTTCACACCTATATCCCGTGCGGGGAAGGTTAGGTACACAGGGTGGAAATATACAACGTTGGTTTATTTTCAAATACTAACTAGGTATATGATATCTAATCTTCATACATAATATTCAGTGATTGCTAAATATCCTACTACTACTTCGCCGACTCTACGACCCAAAGTGAGTCTTGGCCTAAGATACGGCCTCCTGGACCTTCAAATTTATACATAACTTGCTAGGTGTGTGGAATATAAAATATAAACTAAAATTATTTATTTTAAACTAAACAACACATGTGCGTTCTAAATATTTTGCAGACACATTGAGCATTGTACATGTAAAAACTCTTATTGGAAACAGTTTGCCGAGTTTTTTTCTGGTGTCAGAGTTCGAGGCGCGATGCGTGAGAACGTCTGCGGGTGCTGCGCCTGCGCTGAAATGCGGGGGAGTTTTTACAGAGGTTCAACGACTCCCGCACAAATGCATACCGGCTTGTAGTTGTAGGCAACGTGTGTGATAAATTCAAGAAGCTAGAAAAAAATTGAGAGTGTTGTTATTTGTGTTATATGTAGGTTATGTATCAAACTGAATTAAGTCCTCGTAGTGCAAAAGTATCTTGGAATGTGTACTATTTTTATTCTAATAAAGAAATAGAAATGAAATAATCTTACTGGAATCTGTTTAAAATAAAAATATTTGCTGTTCATTCCTGTTTCAGAATCACTTATTTATACTTACGTTTAAGATATGAAGGAAGGTACATTAATTAATAACCAGCCTGTCACAGACCACGCTTCTCAGGAAGAATTATATATAACAGCTGTAAAAATAATATTGCAAGTCATACCTATTGAATTTTAAATTACGTGTCTCACAAGTAGGTATCTATCATTGGAAATCATTTGAAAAGGTTTAAAAACCTAAGCCCTTAAAACTTCCATCTCCATTTCAAAATAAACTTATCACGTTGCAACAAAAGTCGGGTAGATTATGTGTTTTTTGTGCGGTTTTGCACAAAAATCTTTATGACAAAAAATAATGCGCTCGGATCGGATTGTTTGCACTGACGACGCAAAGTAAACAACACAAGTTTGAAACATTTCAAGGATATCATATAAAATAACTGTCAATCTTTAAATTCATAGCATTTGTGTGCCGTGCAGGTTGTGACATACATATCTACATACTCATATCACACCTTTATTTATGTGGGGTAGGTAGAGCGTCAACAGCTTTAATTACGGGCGCTACCGCCACGTCTGACAAATATTTGCGTGCCGTTTAAGAAAAATCATGTATCACTATAGTGACAGGTTGTCAAAATTGTAATACACAAAGAAATCCTCAATTCCTCAGTCTTACAACAACCGCGGGAAAGAAATGGGTTAGTGCCATTCTAAGCCGGCATCACACGGCCTGTGCAGGTTGTAAGGTTTAATAATTCATAATATAATTATGAATGTCTCAAAAATAGAAAATTCCTCTACAGCCAGGCCAGAGTTAAAACCAAATTCCATATTTTGCCTTGATTACATTAGGTACCTATCTGCTTCACACTATAAAACATTTCCGTATCTGAAAAAAGATTACAAAGCTTAGTTCAAAAACCTTTTGTGAAACGTAACAAAAGATTTATATCAAGTAGATTGGCGCGGCCGGTGTCTCGCGAGGTACAGTTATTCCCCGACCCCTCCCACGTTTTTGCACAATTTTCTGTCAAAAAACGGATTTTTATAGGATTCCGTCTACCTGCTCGTGTGGCTTGCAGAATTTGATATCTTTTGTGAAACGTTTTTTGCTTTAATTTGTGACAATTATACCGGTATATGACTTTTTACCTGCGATTTTTTGTTCCCGATTCTGGATTCTGCCGTATCTGACATTTTGCACGACCGTTTGTTTTGGTGAACATATCGCTTGGTTCGAAGCTATTAACTGCTATAAAAAACTTAGAAGAGAGTTGAATTTCTTGGAGATCGGGCGTTTTTGTTCGAAAAGGTCAGGAATTTAAAGGGCTGGTGAAAGCTCTCTCGAGTTACAGCAGATATTTTATTCATATCTTGCACTATACATACAAACATAATATATCCCGCCTGTATCCTTCGGGGTAGGCAGAGCGTAAACGGCCGTAAAAAACGGAGAGTTACCTAAGTCACGTCTGTCAAACATTGAGGGTCATCATTAGGATAATTGTGTATCTCTATAGTAACAGTTTGTCAGCCCATCAACACATGTAGTCCCATAGTCACCTCTGTAAAATTGAATAAAAAATAACCCTGTATGTAAGAGCAGTATTAAAAAGAAAATGTTTCTTTAAAAATTCAATTTGCTAATAAATTCTACAACTTAATGTCACATCAAGCGTTTCCAGGTTGAATCGATTGGAGACGATCAATAAAATAGAATTGAATCGAAAGGTTATCCAGGTAAACTGATGATATTGCATTTTTATCATACAAGTTGGACGGTTGAGGTTGGATGTGCCTAAAAAACTGCTCTCTCTGCTCTGCATGTGCCATTTAAAAGGAGGTCTACAAAAAAGAGGTCTGTAGGTAAAGAATGACTACCAAGACCACGGGAAGGGTTAAAAGTTTAGGACAAAAACGCATGCGATAGACGGCAAAAAAATTTATGAAGCGTTGCCTTGGTATATACTGACGACTTGGATTGGCTTTTTTACCTAATACTATACCTAAGTAATAAGATTTGTTGATTAATGATAGAAGTACGCTACAAAAACTAAAACAATAAATTATTAAAATCTTAATCTGTTTATTTAAAAATTTATACATTTTGCAGACGCTTAATCTAGACTTTATAAAACAAGATTATGCACGCCTTGTCAGTAGGTAAGTGAGAAAAGTCAGTCTGAAAATATTCTTAAAAATAAAGAAATGATTTAATTTACGGAGTTTTGCATACATTTACATTGAAATTGAGTAGGAAGCCAACAGCCAACTCACACCGGCACCATTACCTACCCTTCGGGTGTACAAATTGCATCGGATAATCAAAGTTTTTTTTTCCGTGTGTGGAAACAAAGCGTATTGCGAGGGGTTAGTACCGCTTTCACAACATGTGCAATGTTCAATCGCTATCTGGGCTGTTTGACCTACTTACACACTTCCTCTCGTCAAAGGGTTAATGGAATATCCGCGTGTTTAAAAAAGCAAAAAAATCAACAGAGATTTTGTTTCTGTGCACGTGAAATGTATTGTCGGTATTGTTGCGGCTCTCGAGATCCGCTCAGAATTATGAACGGGCGTTACCGCATTATTATTTTTTATGTTTCCTTTGAGTGATTGAGAAGCAATGCACATTTTATTGCATTGCTTGCAAGTATGGAGGTGTTGCCGGATTAGAATAGCACCACCCCATTTCTACCCGTGGGTCTTGTAAAAGGCGACTAAATTATGAATCCAGGGAATAGGCAGCAGCATTCCCTGTGAATACAACAGCTTGCACTGCGCTCGCCAATCGGCCTGCCAAGCGTGGTGAGTATGGCAATCACCCCCGGTAGGGAGAGGGCCATGCCCAGCAGTGGACTTTTGTGACTGTGAAGGTAAAGTAGGTGTCAGGACAAGATAAGAATACTTTGTTTCAAGTACAGAAACTGCATTCATAAATCATCGAACTGTTTAGGTACCTAGCTGTTGATCAGTCACGAATCTTAATAGGTTCTTACCAGTTTGATACAGTCCTAATAAGATATACCTACCAAGTTATGTATTTTGATATACAGTTTACGAATTTCTAATTAAAAATAGGTAGGTATACTTTACATTCCTAGACACTTGGCATTTGAGTCGCGTATTTTTAAAACCGCTTCATACTTTTAATTGCTAAACACAATCGTTATGCTTTCCTGAGGTGGGTATTTGAGTCGCGTATTTTTAAAACCGCTTAAAGTTGAAGAGGGTGCGTGTTTTAGCGCCGCATGAAGTGAGGGGCTCTCCAAAATAATAGCAGAAGAGTTGACAAACTGACAGCTAATTGAAATACGCCCATGTGCACTGTTTTTGCCCGCGATACATCCGAGGGCTAATCTCGCGACAACCCCTTACTATTTTTTATATTTTTTTGCCCTCATTTTTTGCTCATTAGAAAGGGGTTCACCTAGAATTGCTTGTAAAAATTCCAAAAGTGATTTAATGTTCGACTATTTTCGTTTTGTTCTTGGCGGTTGCATTTATGAGAACAATGAACTTGCATTTTGTGCGCGCTGTTCCGTCGTCTGGGTTTGATAATTAATTCTAATGCGGTGAAAAGTATTTTTTAATTAGAACTTTTGTTTTGTCAGTATCCGAGCTTTATAGCAAGTTAATATTTCGTTTATTTTTATTCTTAGTAATCTTGTAAATTAATAAGCGGAGAAAAGTATATATATCATCCTAAGGAGCGCCAGCGAATTTATTTGCTACTTTACGTTCTTAGGCTGTAATAATTAGCTTCTTTCAAGTTACAATTTCAATTTACAGCCACCAGCAAGCGATGTGTCATTTTGAAGCACCTCCAGAGAGCAGTGTGAAAGCAAACACGTGTTTCAAACGTTTAAATAGTTATATTTTACACGGAAGGGTTCACTCCGCACTCGCAGCCCTCGCTAAACATAGGTGAGTGTGGCCCTTCTAATTCCCAGTCTCACTAGAGTAATCCCATTTAACTACCATTCTTAATAGAAACCACCCCTTGCAGCTTTGTTTTTGTGTTTCCGCCGCAACGTAATGCTGATTTTAATACACGTTCACTGACATTTTGACAACCACTATTGTATTCACAAACACCGGTAAACTATCAAGTTTGAAACGGTTGAACTTTGCAAGCGCGTCGGAGTACCAAGGTTGCATGGAGTCGAGGAGATCGCTCAAATGATTTCGGGTTGACGTCATTTATGTAGTCATTCACTCTGGTATCAGGTTTGACTGATTATTTAAATTAGGAACTCTAGTGACCAATGAGAACGGCCAGCGTCATGCGTATATGCGCAAAAAAGCTATATAAATGCAAATTGAGTACATAAGATAAGATACAATAAAAATAGCGCGCAAATTTATTCGCAAGGCGCGGGTTAGCGCACCGAGCGCGCGGTCTAGACGCGCGCTGATTGGCTGGCGCGCGGAGGGCGATCCTCCTTCCTCTCGCGTGATGCGATTCGCGAACAAGCTTTGGCGAATCGCGTCCTGTCTCTACGTTATACCTACTCACATACAAAGGGTTTATATCTTTTGCTTTGTATACGCGTCTATATGGTGACTTATTTATTTACTATATATAAAATGTTTATGTGTTAGTTATACCTACTACTACCACAGAGGAAGTTTGATGCGAATACCAGGAGTGTATGTGCTTCTTGTAATAAAACTAGCAAGTATTAGGGCAACAGACTATTAATCTACGTTCTATGTAAGATTAGACCATTCAACTTGCATACCGGTTATCCTTTTATCTTCTTACTGAAATAAAAATGGACGTGCATATAAAGTATCAATCGATTCTCACGCAGTGCATCGAAACCTGTCCTTGCACATTGTGCAACGGCTTCATTGGGTATTAGAGATCAGAAGTCACGGCGGATAGATATTGCAGTTGCAGCAAAGTAACTCTACCTATTGTCCCTATTGTATCTCTTTTGTGAAAAAAAACGAGATTTTGATGAAAAATTTGGGGAAAAGTGAGGTAGCTAGAAATGGGAAAGGCGAAACTGATGTTATGTAGCACAACTACTTACTATAAAGATACCTAGGTACTTAAGATGGTTCACTCACTTGTCGTCCGTCGTTCTTTTTTCTTATGCAAGAAAACGCATGCGTCTGTCAGACGAAAGGAAATTGCGAATTCCAATAGGAAATGTAAAGAAACGTAGAGGGATAAACTCTTTACCAAGTCATAAACAAGTAAGTCACGTAAACCTACATCACGAATCTCCTTCTTTTCGTGTGGGACACCGAGTCATCCAACGCCCCGAAGAACCCTGATTTCAGACTTCGCCTACTCTGATATATTGTGTAACGACCGCCGTCTAAGAAATCATAGACAGCAACCGGGACCGACGGCTTAACGTGCCCTCAGAATCACGAAACCATCTTTCTTTTCGGACATTCAGGTGGTTCAGCAAAAAATGTCCTAACCAGATTGGCAACAAATTCACAAAGCGTTAATATCAACTTTGTGAGTGGCCCACCAAGAATCGAATTCGGAAACATTGCGCCGCAGACAGTCGCACTACCACTGCGCCACATCGGCCGTCGTCATGAATGCATGCTTACCTTATTTGCACGCTAAAACAGACATCAAAACTAATCATTAATCACAAACATTCACCTACCGTCGACTGCGTAACGGTTTCCCGTACAAGTGTGAGAAAAACTTAGCATGGTCAGTGCCAACTGCCCACTGGGCTAATGATCACCTTAACAAAACTGCGAACAATGCGAGCGAGCATGAATAAAGCAGCCAAAAACCCAAAACAACGCAGAACAATGGCGCGGCTTTTTGCACAATACTGACCATATTAATTACCCTCAAGACTATTCACAAAGGCAAGGGTTTAATAAGCTTAGAGTAAATAAAAGAGCCAGGGGCTGACCGCTGTCCAGTGGAACCATAGCGCTGTGAAATTGATGTGACGTTTAATGTTATACGATATGAACACGATATGAATTTATTTGCCGTGCCGGGTGATGCCGGCTTAGAATAGCATCACTCCATTTCTTTCCCGCGGGTGTCGTAAGAAGCGACTCAAGGACTCGACGAGGTTTTCATGAACATGTCAATTTTAGAAGACAAGCTAACAACCTGTCACTATAGTAAAACACAGTTTTTCTGAAACGGGCCTCAAGTACTTATTTGTATTTTTATACCCGTTAACGCTCTGCCTTCCCCGCAAGTATATATGGATTTATTTTTAAGAAAATAAACAAAAAAATAATTTTCCAAATTAGTCAGGCAGGCGTCTTTGAGTAATCGGTGAACGTAAATAAAAAACCACCACGAAACATCAAAGATCATTGTTTGCTTACTGTGAAGAAAGACTTTAGTAAATTAGATACACTTATTTTTCATTTATCTGTCAAAAGTATCATTTCATCAATATGGTTTAAATTCCCAAAATTATTGCTAACAGGAAGACAACATGTTCATATTCCTGTTATAATGTCTTTGTCATAGCATATCCTATAACAAAACAGGCAACAATTATTTTTTTTCAACTTGCTTACATTTATTACTCAAAAACTTGGTTCAATATCAAGGCTACGGTGTGAAGTTGCTAATCCCTAGATTGGCGAGGGTTGTCCACTGTCCAGCACTGGTCAAGCGTGGGTCAGAGGTGACGAACGGACGAACAACCCGGTTCGATACGAGTATTTCACCTTGAGAACAGCGATTCTCCCTCCAATCTTTGAATATTCGCGCCTTTCTTTTATTGTGCTTTTTTATTTTTAACGATTTTTCAGTCAGTCTTTTATCCTAACTTGGCGCCGTAATAAAACATTGAGTTTTCGAAAAAATATACAGACGTAATTCTGGTAGAGGCATCAAGGTAAAAGGTAAAGAATCTGGGTAAAGAACTAAACAAAGCAACGCTTTGTATTTGCGGTAATGGATTTCGTGTAAGTTTATTGAAAAAATCCTTTGTGTGCAAAATAGACTTGTGACTAGTGAGAAAAGTGCGCAATTTTTTTGCAAGAAGTTCGTTTTTAGTTCAACAATGGAGCCGTACAGGTGAGTGATGGATAGGGTGAATGGGGCAGGGGTGGTCAAGTTTTACTTTCGCAAACTATTCGCCATCCGTTGGTCACCTCTGACCGATGACCAGTGACCTCCTGGGACTCAGAACTTGAACTTACCTCGAACAAAGTATGACATTGAACTTTTTTACAATTTGCAAAATGGTAAATTCGAGTCCCTACTTTTATGAGTCATTTTATTATTTACGACACGAAGTTTATGCTGCAATGTCATTGGACTTTTAATTATGTGACGAATTTTAATGCTTACAAATTATTTATATTTACGGTTTGTGTGTATAAGTAAGTATTTTTGATACCTGTGTATTTAATTAGGTTATATATCATATCATATGTAAAGGTACCTCTAGCATAAATAAGTATAACATGCACAAAAATTATAAGATTGATTAGGTGAACAATATAGTTAGGTAATTAAAACTGTATTGTTCAAATTGTAAACTTAATTTCTAAACATACTCAACTTATTTATCATTTGAAGTTAAATAAACGATTTTGCGTCAAATATTTCATGATAAATATTTTCAAATATAATAATATTATTATCTATGTACAATAACAGCGCCGGCTCAATCAGTTACTTAAAGTTCAAATAGTAGTGGTTTATTCCAAAAACAGTATGGAAAATCAGTATATGCTGATGCCTTGAATGGGTAAGTAAAGCTGATATTCCGATCACATTGACGGCAGTCAGGTTTGATTAGCAACCCTCAAGCCGTTGGTCACCCTTGACCAGCGCCCTCTGACCCCCTGGGACCGACAACTTGTACCACCACGAGTATCCTACGACATTGAACTCTACCGAATTCGCTAGTACAGGTTTTTGAAAGTAGAAAATAAAATAAAATCTAAAGTTATGCTAGAGTCTAGGAAAAAATGTCTTTGTTTAAGCAATGTACATATTACTGAGTTATATTTCAAGTCTTTTCTTTCAATTTTTTTGTTTGTTTAATGCATCTGCCTTGACCCTTTCCTCATGCCTTAAGGTAGACTGGGAGCCTTTGGCGTTAAGTCCGGCCGTGTACACATGTTTGTGCATAAAGTTAAATAAATTAAAGTAAATTAATGTTCTAAAAAACATCAATGCTCGATATTAACAAACAAAACAGGCTACAATTTTACAGGTGAAATTAGATGTTCAGTCGGTTATCCATTATTATAATACTAGGAATATTAACCGTCGCAATGTACTAAGAATTTCGTCTGTAGGTTTATGGCTTGTCGTTTCATAACATAGGGCACTGGTGTAAAACATAGTATAGTAGGTAGTATAACCAACATATTTTATGGGTAAGTTCCTAATACGTTTCTTCACAGTTATAAAAGTATTGCAAAGTTAGTTTAAACTACCACAAATGTATTCAGGTCTTGAAAGAAAATTGAACGTAAGTGTAGTACGTACCCCAGTATACCCTATTCATTTTTTTATAATGTAGGAAGCTATTTAATTTTATATGCCACGCAACATCATCCTTTTCATTCCAATGTCTTACCCTATCGTAAGCAAATATAAAAGTCCAGCTAGACCGAAATCGTTAGCGGGTCAGAGGTGACCAACGACCACTTACTGACCACTGGCCAGTTACTGCACCCTTTCGCGATGCACTGCATTCAACTTGCATATTAGTACCGGAATCCACCGCGGACAATTTGAATAATAAAGGACATGATAAAACACCTTTTGTCGGGTTCGATAGACAGATGAAAGGATGGATCTCCGATAGGCAAGATGAATAGGCAAACGGTCTCGAGATCGGTTGATTTTGCATCTACTTATTCTGTGCTGAGTGTTTTTTTTCGATGAGCTACATTCATACATACACACATATCACGCCTATAGTCCCTTGGGTGGTAGGCAGAGCGAAGACGGCCGCAAAAACGGACATTTACGCCACGTCTATCAAATGGTTGATAGTCATTCGGAAAATTGTTTATCGCCTTAGTGACATGTTATAAGCCCGTCGCCTAAAATTGCAATACATACCCTCGAGTCCCTTAGTCGCCTCTTACGGGAAAGAAATGGGGTGATGCTATTCTAAACCGGCACCACACGGCATACATCGGAAAGCTACATTGGGTTTGGTTAGATAGAAGAATAATTTAGTCTGAGCAACTTTTTAAGCACTCGCGATTTCTTTCAAACATTTTAAGTATTACACACACAATACACAAAAACACACGTGTAACACAGGTAAATTATGAATACTTACCTAAATATTATCGCGATTGACCCGGTTTATTACTTAGATTTTATAATTAACTCTGCTTATTTTTATTGAATTATTGGCGGCATTAGGTTCATCAACAGGGAGGTAATGTGTATTAAAATATTTATTTTCTCTATTTATGAATAGCATGTATTATGATTGCCGTGTGATTTCGGCGTAGAATAGCATCACCCCATTTCTTTCCCGTGGGAGTTGTAAGAGGCGAATAAGGGCCTAGAGGGTTTCAAGTGTATTACAATTTTCGGCGACAGGCTGTCACTATAATGATACACGATTTTTCTGAAACGGCCGTCAACTATTTGTCAGACGTGGCGATAACGACCGTTAACGCTCTGCCTACCCCGTTAGGAATAAAGGCGTGATGTATGTATGCATGAATTAATATTCCCTCTAATTTACATAAGCATTCTATTTAATTTTTTTATTTGGTAAAATGGTCACTAATTAACTACGTACGCCTAGTAGTAGGCGGTTGAAAAACTCTGACACCAGGGTTCATCGGGTCGTTGGACGACTCGGTGTCCCACTCGAAAAGAGAGAGAACTACGTACAAATACGGTTCCATGTTCAAATGTGTTCAACGCTAGCCGCGTTTCCACGTTGGATTTCCAGCGATTTACGCTGCACTTATGTGTTGAAAAATTCAAATACCCACCTCGCCCTAATTAGAAACAAAGTTTAAATCCTCGACTCGCGATTTCATAAATATACCAACAGTGTCAGAGGTGACTTTATTTGCATATAAACAATTTATTGAATGAGACACATTAACATTGCAATTTCTATGCAGCCATACATACATTGACCGGGGTTTCGCAAGTTAGAACAATGTGGTTCAATGATCTGGGGAAACCTTTGTCGATAGAAATAGCCAGAATTTATTTAATTAAGATCGTACTACGAATTTAAAGGTTAACATTTTAGAGTACACTTAATATAAGATTAGATTCAAGATCGTAGGTTTATTGGATCAAATGTAGGGCCAAATTCATAATACACGACCTGTTTTTAACGTAGCAGAATGTATGTAGCAGTACGACTTTACGTCTCATGTTATTGGTTTTTAATCCGTACTAATATTATAAATCTGAGAGTTTGTATGTGTGTATGTATGTTTGTTACATCTTCGCGCTCAAACGGCTTGTTGACCGATTTGGATTAAATTTAGAACACAGGTAGAGTATAACCCAGAATAACACATAGGCCACTTTTTACCGCGGTAAAACAACTATTACCACGGGAAAATGAGTGGCAGCGGGTGACACCGCTGGGCGGAAATTAGTATTGAAAAATACACATTCATAATACACGAACTGTTTTTTACGTAGCAGAATGACATAATATTTGCGCAGTATGACTTTCGTTTATTTTTCCTAATAATCATCTCATGTTATTGGTTTTTAATAAATAATTTTTGTGAAGATTAACCACTTTCAGTGCAGCCGCTGATAACATTCACAATATAGAAGGTACTGAAATATTCTGTGAAATATGTGTTAATATGAACTGTACGTTCAATATTATGACGAGATTCTTTTAATTTAGAATTGCTAATAGGAGAGGCTGTTTATAATTATGAATTTTTAACTGTTCCAGTACTCTCAGTCGAATTTCCAAGAAGTGATATCGGAATTAATGTAAGTAAATAATTCTAAGTTTAGAATGAATTCGTGTAACCCTACACTAGATCAATTAATCCGTCCGGGCGCGGCGCGGTAGTATGCGGTGTGCGCTATGCCTGAAATAGTACCTACCGTATGTGCGGTGTGCCGGGACTTTATTCCTCTTTTTATATCACTCTATCACGTACTGCACCTAGGATGCTGACAGGTTAATGACGTTACCCAGAGACTATGGTAAGTGCGTACGTAATTGCTAAAATATTGCGTATGAGTGCCTCCGTCTCCATTTTCAGTAGTAAATAGATTTAAAAATTAACTATAAATAAAAAATAATGTTTTGCCGTGTGATGCCGGCTTAGAATTTCTTTCCTGTGGGTGTCTTAAGAAGCGACTAAGGGACTCGAGGGTGTGTATTGCAAATTTAGGCGATGGCTTGACAACCTATCACTATGGTGATTGTCAACATTCCAAATGACCCCAAATGTTTGTCAGGCGTGGCGTAAATGTCCGTTTTTTACAGCCTACCCCGTAAGGGATTAAAGGCGTGCTATATACATACATACATACTAAATAATGTTGATGTTGATCACGTCCCAAAACAGCACGCGCGGACGCCTAAGACTTTTCGTTTTGGTTTTCCTCGATTTTATTTCAGTTACGTCCCACTGAAAATGTTTTACATTGTAAATATACAGCACGAGGTAATTTTCTCACATTAATGCTTTCTATTCTATTACACTGTCGTCCCGCAGCTTGATGGGTTGACGACATTGTAAGTTGTCGGCAGAACCTAAACAAGACTGGCACAGGATAGGGATCTATGGCACAAAACAGGCTTGTACCGATAAAGTGGATAAAGGCTAAAATGATTAATGCAAATTATGCTATAGTTTTCAGCCGGTCACTAGACTCACACCAAGCCGAAACTGTAATAAGTTTCTGTGCTGTATATTGCTCTGTACCACAGGAACGTAATTTTTGATAATATTTACCCGGCGAGTAATTAATAAGCCGCGTCGCGCACATGTCGCCCAAGCATTGCCTTCGCCTATCCTACCGTACGTGGGAAGTAGGAAGCACCACTCTTTTTATTCCAACTGGTAATTAAGGAAATTCCGCCGTAATAACAGGGGTGATCGCTAAATATAATCAAATTCTTTTTCTTTTAGCAGTGTCCCGTTTCATCCGCTTTCCACCTTCCGCGTGGGGGAAATAATTACAGCGTGTAAAGGCGGTTTCAATATTCAGGCGGGAATTAAATTCAAAAATGTTAAAACCTCTTTGCTTGCTCCAATATAAATAATCTCCTACGCTGGCTGATTTTACCAAAAAGTAATGACAGCAAGCCATTAGATACAAAAATAAAAAAAGCTATTTTCATTTTTTAAATATTCTAATGGCATTTACCATAGATTTTTTTTCATAGTATTAAGATGGCCAGTGCAGTGCCCCAAAACTTTACAAGGAAAGAAAGAAATAAAAACTTTTTGAAGAAGTTATGAGTAGAACAAAATAAAATAATTCTATAATTTATAATGTTAGAGTTCCTTTGGGTAAACATAATCTTAACTTCATACCATCATAATACATATTTTTGACTTTCGCTAATGTTATTCAAGCATCAGAAAACATTTACGAACAGAGAAATTATTAGAAGTAGCAAGTGGTAGATAAAGATAAAATAAATACACTCATTAGCGATTCAAGGCAAAATGAGTACAATTTGCTTGTTTGATAACTTTATTGTCACTGTTCTAGAAATAAAATGGAACAAGTTGACCTAGGGTAAGGACGGTAAATCGTATTGCATTGATATAAACGCGATATTTGGAAGTTTTAAAATGTAGACAGTTATTGTTGTTTTTGTAAAGATAATTTGGCACTTTGCTTTCCTTTGTTCTTATAATCTCTTGTAAATACGAACTTGCTCTTTGACACATTTTATTCTCAAATATTATTCACCATTTCAACGAGAGATAATTTAACTAAGTAGTGGAATTGTACCCAATTCAATTCAATTTCTTGTTTTAGACGTTTTCACTATGATTTCGCCAGTGTCGAGATATTGATTTTTTATTCAATTCGGTTTTTTCTTTGTGGATTTTTATCAAGATATTATTGTGATATCGCCAGTGTCAAGTTTACTCGATGACTTAGACAATTTAATTTATTATTACACAGTACAGTAGCAATTTATTTTTAATTTGGGGATGATTATAAACATTCCTTTTTGTTGAGTTGAGGTTGTGAAGGAACAGAGGAGAAATCGAGAAACAGACAGCATACAGTGGTTTTTACATTTAGAGTCTAATAATATAAGTATTATTAATATAATAATGTTGCAAAGAATTTGGATTGATGGGGAATTAAGGGAATTGATGGAAAGAGAAAGCAATGATTAATAAGAGGGATGTCGGGCGGAAGAAGGTGGTAAAGAGAAAGAGAAAGCAAGAAGCATTTGAAGAAGATGTGATCAGGGGAGCCCTCATTCAATCCACATTTATTTTTATTAAGTATGGGTTTGCTCTTGACTCTAGTCTAGGTCATAAGACAGAGACAGAGTCTAAGATGGAGCGAGCGTACCCAGAAGAAGCCTGATGATGACCAATAAAATGACGTGTCTTTCACATGAATTTTAGCAAGGTGAACCGGAGTGCAAAAGTGACCAAGACGCAATCTGCAAATGGTAGAAGTTTCGCATTTGCTGGCATTACAGAACTTGACAAACCAACCAATTCTATTGCTCTTCCCACACACATAATAGGCGTTTTTTGCTAGGGGCAAAAGATCCGCAGAGTCAATAACGTTAGTCTGATATCCTGAAACATATAACAACTATAACATTGACTGAACATAAATTGAATTCACTTCATACCTATCCACCGAAAAGGTTATCCAAGACAAAAACATGCGTAGTATGTAAAGTATGTTTTGAAAAGTAGGTAGTTAGCAAAATAACTTCCAACCACAGAAGACTCCTAAAAGCAGTTAGCTAGACATAAACCAGTGTGGTTGCAGCAGGAAGCGCCTACGTCACGTCTGACGGTGGCGGCGGCGCGGCGGTGAGCGGTGCGGCGGCGGCGGCGGTGGCATGCGCGGGCGCAGCGACCGGGTGAACGCGCCGCGTATTGAGGCAGGCCGGACCACACGATAGCCGGCCGCCTGCGCAAGTAGCGTCAGTACACAACGAAGAAAGTTACGTCATGGAAGATGAAGGTAAGAATTTTAGCCATCGTTTCTTTACTGAAAACCCTAGCCGTAGGTCGGACGAAAACTAAGTTACAAACCAAAGACACCGACTAAATTGATCAACTTAAGTTAATAAGTGTGTGATGCCGGCCTAGAATGGCATCACCCCATTTTTTTCCCGTGGGAGTCGTAAGAGGCGACTTAGGGACTTGAGGGCGTGTATTGCAATTTTAGGCGATGGGCTGACAACCACTATGGCGATACACAGTTTTCCGAATGACCCTCAAACATATGTCAGACGTGGCGTAAATGTCCGTTTTTGCGGCCGTTTACGCTCTGCCTACCCCGTAAGGGATAATAGGCGTGATATATGTATGTATGTATGTTATGTTAATAACAAACAAATAATTTTACGTGATGGTTTTTGAAACCACCACTCGTGAATATCGTAGCCATTTTAGCAACGTACAAAGCTCGACACTTCTTTAGATAACTCATGCAAATAACTTTTGTAAAGTCCACGTATAATCCACATATCCCAAGGGTTTGAAACTTTCTTGCGCGCAGTACTTGAAGTAGATGGCGTCTATGTACTTTACTTACATAACGGGTAACGGGAAGCGTTGCGTTTGTTCGCCGACTGCACGCACCGCCGTCTGCGCCGTCCTCCCATTGAATCTTAACCAGCCTTTGTGTATACTATTGATATTGAATTCAGTTGTACTTGATATGAGAATGCTGTTCGTTTCAGGACTCTAAAATATTAGAATCTGTAGAAAGTAAGATATTAAAAACCCATTTATCAGACCCAGCTTGGATGCAGCAAAATCGTCTACCACAAAAAGAATATTAACATGATATATTAGCTACTGTTAATAAGTAGGTACATAAATTATAAAAAACCTAGTTATCTTGTTCCTTTTGTGTCTTGAAATAGTCTCTCTGAGTGCTCTATAATCTTAACAAAAAATCTAAATTATACCTACTTAATAAATAACTAACAAAACAGTAGATCAGCTACCTAAGTACCTATCAATGAATATCGAATTCACCTTACTGCTAAAACACAAACCAAAAAACACACACCCAGAGGCCAAAGTACCTACAGCTAGAGCATTCTCGAATACCCTAGTCCACGTCACGATTCCCATAGCTGGGATAGTGGGGAATAAATAGTTGGATCCGGTAGAAGCGTTGCCAGTCGCCATTGCAGGGGGGTAAGGATAGGGCAGGCGAGGGGGGAGGGAAGTGCAATGTCCTCGCAAGATCACCGCAGCCAAACCACAAGGCAAACTCGTTTCACCAAATATTGGATACTTTTCTAATCCCCGGAGTGAGCGTTGCGTTGCGGCACGGCACTATGTTTCTCCTTCTAGTTTTAGGCTAGCTTCTGATTTGAAGATTTAATTTTTTTAAGGTATCAGTTACATCAAATACCTAAAATACAAACATGTATTACAATATTCAAATCTTGCATTCTTATTAATTAAGTAGGTACGTTCCTAAACTACTATGCGTTGGGGCGCGGTCTACATTTTTATTTGAATTACTGTTAGGGACTGTTTTGAGGATACCTATAGATACTGTAATTTATGTTCAGTGCTTTTGAGGAATAATATGATGCGCAACAGATTAAAAAGTCATTGTACTTTTTGTCCTAAAAACACTAGTGCAATAAAACAAAGTCAAAAAATATCAAATCCTGAAAAATTATAATTTTTTCCTTCTTTGTTTGAAAATATACAAGATACCTCAAAAATATACGTACCTACCTAGCAGTTTAATAGTTTCTCTGAAAGTCGAAAACAGTTGGTTTACCCTAGCATCCCCGCGCGGTGTCGTTGACCAGAGGGAGGATGAAGCCATAAAGTGACCACCGGCGAGGGTGGACTGAATCCTGTTACATCCACACCATATACTCCACCATGCTTACACCTACATTCTACACAGGTACATGTATACCTACCTACGTAACGTAAGTAAGGTATGCCTGCGAAAGCATTAAAGATTTACTTGTGCAAGATTTGTGGCTAGTTTCTGCTTTTGATTCATTCGAGCGAGGGATTTCAGATCACAATAGAACAACTTCGAACGGATTTAAGTTGTGTTTAACTTAAATCCGTTTGAAATTGTTTTATTGTGATGAGTAATAGTAGTGCAAACTCAAGAAAATATTATGGATCACAGATTGTCTAGATATGACATCAAAGATTTTTCGCGCCAGTTGTCATACAATACAACTGCACTTCTCAAATACGTTCAATCCTTTAAGTAGGGTATGCCTAACTGAAGCCTAGTGGGACTTAGTCGCGTTACGACTAGAAATGGCGGAATGGGCATAAATAAAGTTAGGTGTAAAGAGAGTTAGGGGAGGGCTATTGCGATATAGTTCAGCAGCTCAAATGTTTTGAGAATAGTTTCTTGACCTCCCTAAATACGAACGATTTCGGTCGGCTACTTATTTTGACCACCTTGAAAAAGGCAGGCTTTGCATGTGCAAATTTGCGAAAGTAAAAGACATCAACGGGAGATGTTTTGGAATTTATTCTTCCTTTGAAAATTCTGACTTTATAAAGCTAACTAATGACTTCAATAATAAAGGTCTCCAGTAATATAGATAGAAAATGACGCATTCTAATTGCTAAAGATGTTGTGAGTTTCGTATTTAAAACTCGCAAAGGATTAAGAGGTTTAATTTATCTTATGCAACTCTTTGAAACTTAATTCCTTTCGATGTCTTTCTTCACATTCATAGGTCCCAATTGATAGATAAAGATGTTCCTACTAAGGAATGATTCAGTCAACATCCTATCGCAAAACAGTTCTAATCTTATTCTCGTTTTCTACACGCACCGCAGTTTTATCTTTCGACGCCCTCGTAATGAAGAATTCGCAATTAAAAACCGATTAAATGGCTAAAGGGTCACGTTTGCCAACGTAATTCGAGATAAAGCATTCATAATAGCCAGATGCATTGAATAACCGCACGTTTTGCTTCTACAGATTATTTTGATGCGAATACCTATTAGAACATGCTAGGATATATGTTGTAGGAATTCATGGGGATTTTTGGTTTAGGCGACAGGCGTGACTCGTGAGGCGTTAACCACGAAGAGGAAGGCGCGGGGTTCGGGGTGAGAGGGTGAGGCGCGGGGTGCAGGGCGCGGGGGGAGGTGCACTGCAGAGACTTGACCTTGGGGCAGGATCGAGCCGAAGCTCGCGGTCCCTGACCTGACTATTTCGAGTGGCAAGTGCCGCGATGCGCCGCGCTGCATGCAATGTGCATACCGAAATAACCGCCTGGTCGGCCGCCCTCCCCCCCTCGCTCCCACACCCCCCTCGCCGCCAGGATGTGTGCCTTATACCCATGCACGGCACGCCTATCATGCTCCGCCGAAAGGGGAAGGAGTTCTGTTTTTCGAAGGCGGCGATACACAATAAACCCCTTGATACAACGGTTCAACAGACTCTGCGTCAGATACGAAAACGATCCCGCAACGGTTTTTTCATCGTACCTACCTACATCAGTCGGATAAATACAAATTATAATAAATTGGACGCGATAAATGTCCGCCTGATAGTTTAATGTAAGGTTTGGAGAAAATGGAGAGAGCGGCGGGTCGCTGCGGCTTGATGGACGAGGGAAAGGGTCCGCTCAAGGCTGCACCGATGCACCGCTGCACTTTCTCGAGAAGTGGCACACGCTATTATGGATGCATCCATTATGCGCCGCCGGGCGCTGCGGCCGTGACCGCCAGCCGCCAGCCGCCGGCCGCCGGCCGCCATCGCGCCGGTCCTGTCACAACGCCTACGCCCACTACACAAACAATTTAAACATTCAAAAGACGTGGACTGAAACAGCTTTGCAGCTAGCTTTATATAAGTTAGATACTTACATTTGTGCTTTTCTCAATGTATCTATCTAAGTAGGACAATTCAAGAGTTCATTGGTAGAATCTGTTATCAGAATAACCCTCAAATATGTGTCAGACGTAGCGTAAATGTCCGTTTTTACAGCTGTTTAAGCTCTGCCTTACCTACTATGATATTGGCGTGATATGTGTATGTATGTAAATTTTGGAAGCCTTGTGAATGGCTTCGGCTACGATATTGCAGTTATCAGCTGGGTGTAAGTAACCAATCAGCGGCAATTCAAAATCGTAGATTTATTTTATGTATTTTTATTTTTCATGTAAAATTATTAAGTATAGTATTTTAGTTTATTCCTTCTTATGTATTGTAGTTTAGTGCGAAATTTAAGTACGATTATATTTCTTTTTTTTTGTGTATGGGCACCCGCTTTTACTCTTTCTGTTTATCTTTTGGTTGGCCGGTAGAGAATGCCGCGTGGCATTAGGCCCGCCCTTTGTACTTTCTGAACAATAAAGTTTAATAAATAAAATAAATAAATAAATACCCAGCTCATGGTAGAGTAGAGACACGCAACAAAAAATATATTTATATATACAAATTCTGCCTATGCCACGTCATCGCTCTAACAATCAGCCCTTAGCACGCACACAGTTACCACGCCGAGCGTGTGTGACGTGCGTGTAACTTAACTAATCTATTGCGCTGCGCTCGCGTTGCTGCACTTTGGGCATCCACATCAACGCGAGCCTCACGGATCAGGTTCCATTTCTGGCAATCTATCGATCGCTCATAATACACCACAGTTCTGAGCAGCAATGGAAACCCAAACGCGCTCGGGTTTTCTAAACATGGCGACGCCCTCAAGGTCACTGCCCAGGCGCGTCGGCCCGCCGCCGACCAAATTTTAACATTGTAGATATCACGCTGACTTTCTAGGGGGACAATTATTGCTGGTACTATGTATATCGCTTTACATCGGATTTAAATATGCATGATCAAATGAAGTCAAATAGGACACTCCATTTAAAATCTTCTGCATGATATTAAATTGACTCTACATTGAAAAACAGCGTACTTAGATACACTTCCCTAATTATTAAGTATTAGATAGATTTCCTTTAGTAGCATATTATCATGATATGATAATTTGGTAATGCTAGTATAGTAGGTATCTATAGTGAAAAACAGTCCCAATACACCCAATCAATAAGGTTACCTTAGCCTGTGCGCGCATGATAGAAAAGAAATAGAAGAGTATAGGAAAAATAATAAAATGATATGATATGCAATGCGGATAAAGTAAGAAACTGGGGACGGTTAATTTAAATGATGTCTCGGGTTCAGTCGGGGCGGCGGACGAGGGTGCCCGGTTCTGCCGAAAGTCTTGGTAACTGACGTCCGGGAGCGGCCAACGACCTGCCCAATCTCCGCTGCATTAGCATAGCGAGCAATATTCGTGTCTAGCAATGTCTCCGTGTGCGTACAATCACAAGTCGACAAACGAAAACGGATCCCCGACGCTTCTACCTCTTGTTATTATCCGTTGAAAAATCTACGGCAAGGTCAGACGCGCTAGGTTTGCGGCAGCGCAAGTCGCGGCTCAACAAAAATTTGATGCGCATTAGAATCACAAAGTGCATCAGTGTGCGCTGCGCCTGCGTCGCGGTTCCACACATGTGTTGGTATGTGATGACAGATTAAGAGACGCGCACTACAAGTTACTTTCCGTAACAAACAATACATTTCTTGGTACATTGCTGATCATTGCAGCATGGAGTAAGACGCTGCGCAATGTACTATTAGCACTGCATTTGGTAACTGCAACCGTTACGTGCAAGTTTGTAAATTTCCAAGCAAAGTTCTTGCAAACGTAGAGCAATAGTGATAGATATCAGTAGAGTTTTAGAAATTGTTACAGCTAACTACTTATTCATATAATTCTTTAACCTACTCTTGTGTGTCTCCTTGAGATCTTTCCCCTATTCCTTTGAATGTTTAAAATTTAGATTCACCACTATGACGATGTGTGTGTCACGTATCTACGTGTGTTCGTGTGTGTGAGTGCGGAATGTGGCGACGACGCTGATATAATTTTTGTTCGTAAACTCGTAGCCGCATTTGATAAAAAGATCAAGTTCAAAGGGGCAACTATCTCGCCCGATATTAACTTTTAGAAAGATGTTGTAAACAAGAAAGTTTGAACGCCTATTTTTATAGCATCTTTTATCTTTTATTTACTAATAAATAATGTTTAAGTTGTCATTGTTATATTTTTATTTCTAATTGATATTTGAAAGGAATAGCTACAACAAATCGTCTATGTTTGTTTTCAGGGAATCAATAATTTGTTTACGACACACATAATCGGCTTCGGTAGCGCCATCCATTCAGAATTGCGTTCTCATTGTCATTGAAGAATGGGAGATCGTAAAAAGATTTGCACCTATTTGCATACAGTGTCATAAGAACCATGAATGGCACTTGTATTCGCAAGCCCTTTGTTGATTCCGAACAGACCCTTGCGCAACAAAGCGACCCTTTTCGTACCTGCGAAGCCAATTTTTTTCCACTACCGCTTTTGAGATTTGACAAACTCATAAAACTCGTCATTGCGTAATTTTTCCGCATTGTATAAACCCTTTCCGTTTGTTTTTATTGTACCCCTTTTATTTGGGCCCAGTCGGCATCTTTGCGGAGTTCTGCAATATTAGAGGCGAGTCGTAAAATAATAAAAATTGCATTATCTGCAGAAAACGTGCAGTTAAAGGGTTTAAATCGGGTTTCTCTTGTCTTTTATTCGTGGCCCGGGACTAACGGGACTCCTTTCTAAAACATTTCTCCCTTGTACGAGTGTAATGGATGGAAGCGGTATTTTTTAGATAAGTGAAATATCTTCACGCTTTTCGTTCAGATTCCTACATAAGTTATTTTATACATTTTTATCATACCTTTAACGTTAGCTTTGTCGTGTCACACTCAAGTTTGTTAATGCGTTTGAGAAGACATTAAAGAAAAATTTGAAGTGCGGTACCTATCCCCGGTAAAATAGTTTTATGAAAGCTAAATTATTATTAGGTTACGGCGATCAAATGCTAAGTGTGATGAAGTGACGACGGGTTACTTATTAATACTTACTTACATCATTGATAGATCATACATTACCTAAACGAAAATTTCTACCGTAGCAGCTTATAATTTAGCGTGTGTAAAGAGACTTGGGAGAAACATCTATTTACGTCTTCAAATATCTACGTTGCCTGTAAAAGACATATTTTTATTGTTAGGTAAAATTTAAACCCTTTTTCATAACCTTCTGCAGTCAGACCCGAGTTTTTTAGCATAATTGTTTTTTTACGACCGCGGTAAAAAGCATTTCTTTGCCTACATATTGGCTAATACACAATACATTTTCAACAAAACCCTAACTGTTTCGGAGAAATAAAACTTTCTAACGGAGAGTAGAGTTATCCGCAATGGCGCTTACGCACAAAGGCGCCGACATTTTATATCATCGCATGCAAAGGCGCCGCCTTTACGACGTCCGGCCCTTTGCCCGCCACCCACAGGATTTGCACAACCTACCTCTCCTTATCATTGCCAAACGGCCTTAGCGGAAACCTCTGTAAACCCTTATCTCACGAGCCATCGCAACCAAAACAGCCAGAGAACACGCCACTTTCACGCATTTACTAATCAATAACATTTATTTGCTGACCGCTCATTTGTCCTTTATCGTCCTCGCATCGCCAATGAATTACGTAATCGTTTCATAAAAATATCGGCCAAATGATAATGGAAGGCGGTTAGTAATGGACTCAAGAGAAAACAACCGCTTCCATCCATCACCCGGGCCAATCAGATATACAAGAAAGTTAGGTATAAATCGCCTTAGTCCATTACGGACGACGACGCACACAATTTGAGGAATGGGAATATAAAAACATTTTACTGTTTGACATGGCCGAGGCAAATGACAAAAGTCAATCTACACATCAATCGCCAAACATTGGAAATTCGGGAGGTAGCACGCGACTGTTCAATAATGCAGGAGTATCGATGTGGGGCATCGCCAGCCCCACCAGCCCACCACCACCGGCCGAAATATGCCGTGCGTGGACAGCGCTCATCCTTTGTTACTATTGCTGCCGGTCCTCGACTTCGCCAATAGTATGTAGCCACGTCAAAGCAGTTGCGTTCAAATAGGTAGGCGCTTTCTTTCAAAGTGTGTTCATAAGTATAGGGGAAAAGGAATAAATTTCGGCTCGATATTTTAGACTGCTAGATGTTTTTCTAACGACCGTTGTCATTACCGGCTAATGTTTCGCATCACAAGTCATTCATAATAGAACCGCCGTATAGTAATTGCCTCCACCGGCGCTGTCAACCAACTTCCAAACTTGAAGGAGTAGGATATGTTGACTTTGGTGACATGGGGTGGTATATAGCCAAAACTACTGTTGGTGAGGTGGCAGTGGGGGGAGGGGGTTGCCAAATGACACGTATCAATTATTCACACAAATGCCCCACCACATTTGCGTGTGGAAGACAAATAGTGCCGTTCGGACGCACCGAGGCCGAAACATCTCACTATAATTACCAACTCCTCGTCCAATCAATTCGATACACCAATAAAACCAAGTGGAATATTATTTTTATTTCAAATTGCTAGGTTGGATTCTACTTGCTCTATTGCTAGGGGTTTATAATTATGATCAATTCTATGTAATTAGTGTTTTCGTATTTCATCTGCAAAACTTTGGGGTACCGACTTGCAGGAAAACTTTATTCTTTAGCACCATTTTGTAGTGATTATTTTCTGAATGTCGGTTATTTTTATGCAACTTATTACGTACCTCCTACAAAACTCAGCATAACGATGATGTGCGCATACATTAAAGAACTTGTGTTAATTTTATAACTCTACCAATTTATTTAATAAGATATTTGTTAAGTTGCAAAATTAGTTTAAAATTATTATTTTGTTGGTCATTTGCGTCTAATCCATGGATGAGACACGCGTATGGACTGGGGTAATGGGGTTGAGGGTGGTGCGGTGGTAGCTTCTCTCTTCAATTATTCAGAGCGCGTATTTTGGTCACGAGGCCGCTACTCCGCACTCTTCGACTACTCACCCATGCTGCCTACGCCAACCATCGGCCCAGCCTGCTTTCAATAACAACCAAGGGGTTGATTTACCAAAATAATGAATTAAAAACATCCGCTTTTATGCCAAACGCACAAGGTTACGTTGACATGAAAAACGTATCATGCTCTACATAATTTTCTTATCTAGAATAAGGCGCTTATGTCGATGATATGATTTTCTACCTTTCAACGATGTTTATATCTAACTCACGTGAAGATATTTATTAGCGCGAGAACCTTGGCCCCAAAAATCTCCACGTAACCTCGCTGGCTTGTTGAACAATCTGTTTAGGCCACTAATATCGCAACTGAATAGATAATGTTATTTGACTTTGTCACAGTTGTTTCCTTCCGAACGCTTTAGAAGTGACTTGTTAACCTTACTTCACTCGATACATGGTCAAAATAAACATGAAATTATAATTCAAAAATTGTTTTATGTTTTGTCGAGACTGTGATGTTTTTTTTATTGCGTTATTTATCTTATCCCTTCCTTTTAACCCGTTCGTATACGCCCCCCAATTTGTAGTTAGATAATTTAGGTATAGCAGATACCAGGGCATCAGCAGCATGAGGCGAATTCGCGAGTGTGTATGGACCGTGATACCGCGATTGGGCAACGCCTACCGCGAACCGGTTGCCAAAAATGAGTCACAGTTTTTATCAGCCGCTCGAACGACGATGTGCAAAAAACAGTTAAGTGGTACTTAAAATCATTGCTACTGGGTTCTACATATGTTTTTTACAATAAATAAATCATACTGAAGAGAAGAATTGTTATACAAAGTGTCCCCATGTCTTTGTATTATGTAGAAACTGATCGGTTTAATATTGAGTAGAACTTTTCATCATAAATAACCGAAACAACGCACTTATACTCCACACAGTTTTCTGCGCAGAATCAGCAGATCCCTAAATTACACACACATCGAGATTTGGACAGTTATATAAAAGGCTTATATATAGCTGTGGTATATAGGTTGAACGATTACATACATGAATGATAAAAATATTTTGTTGTATGAGTAACCTCCAAGTAAATTATGATATCCTAGTAAAAGTTAGTTCTTACATTTTGCGGTCAAGGTGGAATTTGCAAAATCGCAAATTATAGTTCCCTTGTTTATACTTTTGCACTGTTTCCTAATAGTTTATGATCTCCTATTATTAATACGCGAAACTTTGCTGAGATTCATCTCAAAATAAATCATAATATGTACTCGGCTTCTAGCTGACACTTGGCTGCATTAACAAGATATTTTATGTCAATAATATAATAAATATTAATTAATTATCAACTTTTACAATCGATTAGGGTAGTTAGCTATCATGAATTACCTACTAGGTAATTAGGTAGGAATATGAATACACGGTTCTTAGCCCTCGCAAAAAGTAGCATAAAAATTTGAAACTTCTTAAAACTTCGCAAAAAATCATACAACAACGTGGTCCGGTTTTTGCAACAACAAATCCGCTCCTCGGGTCTCATTATCTCCTGGTATGTTTGTGCGAAATTGACGTAACTTCACGCCCGCCCACAACAATCGGCATTTTTTGCGCGCACGCGCCGGCTCTACATTCGTCATTGTTATGTCATCATTACGCTGAGTGCACAACAAAAGTGGGCTATGCATTTGTAGAGTATGCGACACAACATTGCATTTTTTCTAGGTCGGGGCTACCTCTCATTCATAGCACTGTAGACATGAGTCATGATCACGTGCGAATATCGTAGTAGGCAGGTTTTTGCTACTAACACAAGCAAACGAACTGTGTATGGTGAGAATATTGTGAGGCTACGGTTTGCATGAGTGCTATACATAGATTTCTATAATCATGTAGAACCTCAAGAGAAAAATATATTATATTGTTAAAATTTAACATGGTTCATGCAGCTATTTTGGTAAATTGTAATTGTGTGTCAATAGATAACGCGGGTAAAAGTCCAGTGGAGTGTTTGAGCGAATTGCAGTGTGAGTGCGCATGCGGCTGGCGCGTTATCGCGGATATGCACGTTACGTTATCACTCGTACGCATTTTATCTGCGCGCGGGCCCGTGCGTGTCCGTTGCGTTTCGCGCGATATGCACTTTCTCTTTTCACACGTTTCGGACAGAAATATTTCGCAAAAGGAACAGTTGGATTAGTTTTCCTAACACACTATCCTAATATACGTGACAATAATTGGGAAATAAAATGTGCGTTACGCACAGCTGTGAAACCAATACTGATAGCATAGTCTGCAGGAATTTTATTTCTTTATTTTGCCTTTATCAAATAGGCTTTTTGTTCTGTCTATTCGAAGCAGTCGAATGAATTGTTCTTCAAATATAACAATATTAGTACACCATTCAGTGATTTGGTTGTCCAAATTTTATTTAAAAATGTTGCAACTACGAAGTATCTACAAATTGCACTTAATCGTTGAAATGATGAATTTTATTTTAAATTAAAAAAAAGAATAAGCAATAGAGTTGCCATAATTTAGGAAAGCAGACAGATTAGCTTAGCAAATTCTAGCTACCGATAGGACTATCGCTATACCGAGAAACTAATGCACTGATACTGGCAATGTGGCGATAACGAAATGACAAATTGCAATGCTCTGAAATTATCGGATACAGCTAAAGACCGGTCTAAAAATAGTCACGTTTTACACTTTTGCTTATAGTCTTCTAAATTTATGTTAATTTTGATAAACACACAACCACGACTTTATTCGTTGTGGGGCTGGCATAAAACAGATTCTTTCGCGACAATTGACAAATATTGAAGGCCACTTATATCACCAACTGTAGAGACATGTTAAGGTTGTCATAATATTCGGCTGTTTTTGGCAAACAGTATTCAAAAATATTTAGCAGGTAGAGTCAGTAATACTTACGAGTTTCTACACCAAAAATAAAAAGATTATTCCTGCTGTTACGTTCATGATTGAAATTTATTCTCATCCCTGAATAGGCAACATTGCGTAAAATATCTGGACTTTACGGACTATGGGATCAGCTATATTTGCTAACAAAATGGTCATGGGCAATCTTTTTGTGATAAAAAGATGAGAAAAGGGGTTTACACTAAGCCTTTTGATACGGGTTCAATTGGGTATGGACAGGGCGACACATTCGCCGGTTTTTGCTATTATTTGAATAATAAAACTGTCAGTATTATTTTACGCACTATTGATATTTATTACAATATTTTTATAGAGATTTTCTAAGGGTTTGGAGCGAAAAATTGCCTATTGATATCGGTAACTATCTTACAAAAGGTTGTGTGGGAAAAACACGATGAAATGAGACAAAGAAGAATTTGTTTCCGGAGCTATAATTTTCTTTTTTGACATCATTCAAGTTTTTCAATTAACCTTATATTACAACTTAAAGAAAATATTGCATTTGCATGTGTATGCGTAGGTTTATTTTCTTTGAATCAACTTACGAAAAAACATACATGTACATCGCATTATAGAATTATAATATTGCAAACTAATTACACGATATCACCGGTACAGTATTTGTATCGAAACACAACCCTGCAATGTTTACCCTAGCGCTCTGTAAACAGGGTGATTATAATAAAAATACAATTTTGGCCACAACACAACCCCATGCGAGGGGTTGCGAATAAAGCGAGCGTGAAACTCTAATCGGTGTTATGTTTAGTATCGACATATTGCTGGTGTGTACGACTGTACGTGCGTGGCTTTGTGTATCACTTTTTTTGTAACAAAGTTATCACTAAACTGTTTAACACGTTCACAGCGGCGCTATTTTGTAAGGACTTTCAGACAGTGCGGATGAGGCCTTTCTGGGCCAACGTTGAACTTCTTTTCAGTGCGTATGAGACCTTTTCGGCCTCAGAAAGTTGGTTTTTAAAAAAACCTCTTATACAGATCAACAATGATTCTATGTTATTGATTTTTGACGTGTGTAAACTTAGATATATACTTCGTTGATTTCTAGCTTCGCCAGCGTTTACGACATTTCGTTTTTGAATAAATAAATAAATAAAATATGTCATCTATTCTGCCTCATAACGCACTGAAAGAAAGTTTGGTTTGTATGCCGACTAGTGATGGGAACAAAAGAAAGTTGCAAGTTACGATAATCATAATATTTTTATTTGAAGAAAAATTAAATACTTAATCAAAATGTTTTTCATTGAAACAGGGCAAACAAAGAGATTTTTCACACTGGCCGCAAAAAGTTTTTATTTTTTTAGTCTTTTTTGCAGCTTGACTTGCACTTAAAAATAAATGTGATACGAGCGGGCTAGTGGTAGCGAAACGCGGCGTGCTCCCTTATCGAAAGTTAGCGCGTCACTAAAAGAAGACGACCGGCGCCCGCGCTGCTCGAGCCCCGCTCCGTGCGTCTGTGAGGCCTACAATTCATGAGGCAATTAAAACCTCAATCCGCACTGAACGTGAATAATTTACCTTCAGTGCGTATGAGACCTTTTCAACCTCATTAACAAATAAATGTGCCACTAACATAGACTTCACGAGAGAAGCAAAAATGTATATTTGTCTTTGTCACACCTAAAGAAATACCAATGGAGCAGCTCCCCGCACAGAGTGAGATCGCGCGATTTTGGGCGCCGCAACAGGAAGAAGACACGCATGTGGCTTTTTCTACCTCATAACGCAACGAACGTGTTAAAAGTTCTTATTCCCTAATACACTGATACTAAAAATTATGGTGAAAATACTTACTGATGATAAAGATACTCTGATACTTTTATGACGCTGTGCTGTAAGTACTGCTAATTCTTTGAATAACATTAGGAAATCTTAAAACATACTTGGCTCTATTTTGTGAAACCTATATGTAACGAACAAAACCAAATAAATCGCATTGTCTATGCCTTGGATGAGACGGCTATACTGATCGATGGTCAAAACACACTTGCGTAACTAGGTAAAAAAAAGAAAAGATTTTCCATGCAATTTGTACAATTTATACGCAGATGAGTGCTGAGTCTCTGATCCTAAGCTAGTATTTTTTTCTAGAGTCATATTTTTAACAGCCAAAATCAATATTGCTTGTCACAATACCTATGAAGGAACAGTATGTAACTGACGACATGTTTTATAACTGCAATATCGCAACCGCTAATCCAGTTCCTATCTTTCTATGCAGCTCAAATAACCTTTATACGGTCTCGCATGTCCCCAGGTGTCTTTACAATTGTTGGCCAGTGAGTTTATAGCAAGTGATACCTGTAATTATGGCTGGTGGGTTCGTATCGGCGATCTACCGGCCACAGCACGCGCGACAGAAACAACGAACACAGTGATGGTTATTGATTTTGCTAAAAAAACATGTTAGCGGCATGCCATTTCTGAACGAAATCTGTTCATGCTGTAGGTTTATGTGATTTACTTGATTATTATTTGGCAGAGTTTAGCCTTCTATGTTTCGGTTGGTCGAATAAGATTGTCTTAACCAGCCGAAACGTTAGGTTTACGCGACTTACTTGTTAATAATTTAGTAGAGTTTAGCCCTATACGTTTCGGCTGGTTAAGGCAGTCTGCGTAGAGGATAAACTCTCTACCAAATCTTAAACAAGTAAATCGCGTGAACCTACATCATGAGTGATACTTGTTCGTTTAATAAGAAATCTGTTTATTTTGACGGGCTCCATTGCTGATGTCAACACAAACCTCTTCGGGTTTAGTGACGTCATGTAATGTTTTTTGTATTCATTGTTAAGAACAAAATAAATGAAAAAAAAAATTGAAACGAGTGGAGTGGAGCTTTCAAAGGGACTAAAGAGGATTTTTCATTGATGCTTCGGATGCTATGAATTTTGCACGTTATTAAATGCTCTACTTTTTATATCACATTGTGTTAAATTTAGATTTTTTTAATATACACGCTGCAGTTTGCAGTTGTTTTTAATGATTTGTGTACTTTTGTTTTAATGAGTTCGAAGAGAATTTTAATAGTGTTTGTTTATTCGATGCATTGGTGAGTCATTTTTGCAAATTGACAAACAAATTAACATCATTTACTTAGTAAAATGAATCACTCGATACAATGTTGATTTGTTTGCAGTTTTTTTTCGCTTTTCGCTAATAGATAGGTATATACTTTACTCGGACTCTGCCTCCTGATACAGTTAATTACATGAAATATTAAGAGGGAAGAATACCTTCGCCATTTCAAAAAATTAGGTATTTAAGAAAACTCATTCTGTCGCTCGCGCGCTGAAGTCCCCGCGTAGTGCGCACAACACATACACAGAACCTCACGCACACAGACAAACGCTGCCGCCAGCCCTGCGAGCGCAGCGACGACGACTGCGCAACGCGGGGTGCTATTTTGTTTTCTTAGATAGATCATTATGGCGTAACCGAAACTAAATTGAGGATTATTTTGATAAATCCAAGTAAGTATTTTACTACCTATGTTATGTAATGTGTATAAACTAAATATTTTTTGATGATTTAGCTTGAAAAAAGTAAGTACCTACACACAGAAAATTAATAAGTTACATGGGGATTCTTAAAACGAATTGAAATATAATAATTCCCAATAAAACATTCTTGTAGAGGAAGTTATTTTGTACCAGTCTTTTTTTTAGATTTTTAATATTTTTACTGGATATAAAAATATTTCGATTTGTTTGGAGTACCCCTGTGTAGCTTAATCATAATAGACTGTACCTAGGTAGTAGGTAGGTTGATATTTACGAAATATTATGATTTTTGACTTTGATTAGACTACAAAACTACTGCATTTGCTGCTATAATTATCTATCACATTACAACTAACTATAATGTTTTCAAGTACCAAATTTTTTTTCGGATTCGTGGTCTCATATCGAAAACTGAATAGGTATGTACCTAATGTAGGTATAACATTATTTTATAATTATTGCAGGTTCCGATTTATTAATAGTCACACGATAATGGCTATGACTATGTGCGCCTGAACTGTCTCCTGTGCTGACACGCTTGTTCCGCCTCTCTCTTAAAGAAAGAACGGTGCCGGGGGCCTGGAAGCTTGCTAATGTGCAACCAATTCCCAAAAAGAGCGACCGTGCTGACCCTGCCCATTACCGCCCAATTTCCATCACCTCCATCCTATGCAAGATAATGGAGAGGGTACTCAACAGTAAGTTGCTGACATACCTTGAAGACAATGATCTCATTGACCGTCAATATAGCTTTCGCCGGGGGCGGTCTACTGGTGATCTTCTTGTGTATGTCACACACTGCTGGGGCGAAGCTATCGAGTAACACGGCGAAGCACTTGCCGTTTCACTCGATATCTCGAAGGCCTTTAACAGAGTCTGGCATGCAAGTCTGCTCAGCAAGCATCCTGCTTATGGCATCCCAGCTGATTTTTGTACTTGGATTTCGGACTTCCTTAGTGAACGGCCCATCAAAGTAGTCGTTGACGGCTGCTCCTCTGACCTTACGGCCATTGAGGCCGGAGTTCCTCAGGGGTCTGTTCTCTCTGCAACTCTTTTCTTGCTGCACATCAATGACCTTCTTCAGCATGGTATTGTTGGATACGCAGATGATAGTACCGTTTCAGAGAGATACTTGCAAGGTAAAAAAACCAGTGGGGATGAAATACGTTCGTTAAGAAAGGCCATGGTAGAGCGAACAGATCTGACCTTAAGCCTTGTCTCCCAATGGGGCGACGACAATCTGGTCTCATTCAACGCCACCAAAACACAGGCGTGTCTTTTCACTGCAAAAAAGAATCCTTTCGACTGGACACTTATTTTTCGGAGTACATCTGTCCCTGTCACTGACAGGCTTGAGCTTCTAAGCATGGAGTTGACATCAAATCTAAACTTCGGCGCATCGAGTACAAAGCTCAAACGGCGGCTAAGAAGCTGGGCATCCTGAATAGAGTTCACAGCAATACTTTACGCCTGGACAGCTTTTAACTCTTTACAAAGCACAAGTCTGTTTGTCGGTTTTTTACAGATTGTACTTTGGAGAGTGTGCTCAAGAGCTTCACGACCTTGTTCCACCAGCTCCCTTCTACCCTCGGACATCCAGACGCACCGCCGGATACCATCCATTCCTGGTTGCCATTCCACCAATTCGGACTAAGCGTTTCCAGTCATCATTTATAATGCGCACTGCTAAAGCGTGGAACTCACTACCTGCGTCTGTGTTTCCAACGCATACAACCCTAATCTCTTCAAAGTAAGAGTGAACAGGCTTCTTCTGGGTGAGCTCGCTCCATCTTAGACTCTGTCTCTGTCTTATGACCTAGACTAGAGTCAAGAGCAAACCCATCCTTGATATAAAAAAATGGAGGAAAATTAGGAAAATACTTTTAGAAGGGGCAAAAAGAAACAAATACGTTTATTTGTCCGCAAGAAGAAATTTCACTTCAAGAGAAAGAATAATGTTTGGTTTGTATTTTGTTTACCTACCTACACCTCACTAAGTAGGTAGGTATACACATATTTTGAACATTTTGTAATCTATATACTAGAACAACAATTAGGGAACAATTCAAGTTTCATCGAAATCTGTTAAGAAGTTTAAGACATAATAATAATAAATAAATAAATAATCAAAACTCATAAAACGTTTTCATTGTTTCGAATTTTCCCGTTGTCGGGAATCAGTTTTTTAAAAATATTTATTAAATTTTCAACTTTTCCGTTTTAAGAATTATGTAACTTTAGAACCACGCATTCTGCCAGCAGAAAGGGGTCATCACGTTAAACATTCGTTTACTATTACTAACATTTACAAGCTCGATTGAAAAATAAGTTAATAATTAGTACACTAAAATTGGTAGTTGTTGATTACTTTGCCTTGATCGTAATTTTCAATTTACCAAACTTGCATCGTAAAGTACTATACCATCTTTCTGGAGCAGTCCGATAACCTATTGTAATATGTATGTAAGTAGGAGCGAAATTTATCTTCTCCTTACATCTAGAAACAGAAATTGGTATTAAGGGATATCGATTCCTTTCTCATCTCTACTATCGACTTTTTCGTTAACATCTCTATAATACGTGAAACATTACTTCACCCCCCGACCCCCGATAGTGCGATAGAGAGCGTTGCCGCTCGCGACTGACTGTAGGTATTTTTAAGGTGAAATTTGCGTCTCGGGAGAAAACGTTTCCCACATACTAAATCACAACCAATAGTTTTGATTTTGGTGTCCATCGTTTTAGCATATTATATTCTAGGTTTATAGCTTTTTATTTTTTCTGAAAACTACTTTGTTTTTAAAATACAAACGTTTTACTTCAAGGAAGATTTTGTCATTAAAAAAGTGACTTTTAGACGCCTATAATTTTCAATCAATTGCAAAATTCGAAAAAAGGAAAAACTATAAACCTAGTTTTTTACTGTGTCAACAACATTCTAAAAAATCATTGAGATCGGATTACATTTAGGGGTAGGAAAACGTTTTCTCTTTTTGTATGGACGAGAGCTCGGTAGTCGATTCTCTTAAATCTAAATACACTAATATATTACTAAACTAGATATCTAGGTTTATTGAGCACTTCTAAAATGGATAATCGGTGCCTTATGATGAGACTCGCATCCATATCTATATTTTAGTCGAAGAAATTAGGCTGATTTGAAATATGACGTCAAGAAATTTTCACGCATGCTATCATATTGTATTACATACAAATTGACAAATCCGCAACTAAACTATTAGACAGATGAGTATCCGACGCTTAATCTAAGTTAAAAAGTCACTCAAGTGTCCATTGCGAAACTTAAACCTTTTAACAGTGGTTTTGGGAGTTTCCAGTTGCGACAGATGGTTTTCTCTACAAGTTAGTAGAAGCATGCAGATAATGTAGAGTCGTAAATCTTATGGCAAAATACGTTTTGCCTACTCAGATGGGTGCAACCACGACGTAGCAAAGTAGTCTAGTAGCTTGTCAAGTAGATTTATGCTAGAACAGAAATGTAAACTTTTGTTGCTTTGCGGCTGCTGTAAGCTTCTGTATTTATGCAGATTTATATAGGTATATAAGTCAATATACCTATTGCAAACGCATTTTCTGTAGCTGGAGCCTGCGTCGTGGGCGATTATCACACGAGAAATACCAACGGCTACATTTTCAACTTTCCAATGCATTTCTAAAGTATCCAGTCGGTGCAACGACCATGCAGCGACGCGTCCCGTCTCTCGACTCTAGCAGATCGAGTCCGCCCAAGGACGTCCACTCACACGCAGCCTCCACAACTATACCATCTTATTTCTTGAGAAATAGGGAACAGTTTCCAATGGCTGTAGGTGTTATAATCCCCGAGCCGGTAAGAAAAATGATCCTGTATAAAAAAGGTAAAAAAGCTCGCGCTCGCGGTTGTTTTGTTGGAGTTTCGGGCGAAGCCAACATGGCCGCGGCCGCGACTCTGGAGCGAATTATCTCTGGATACACGCTGTAATAAAATTCTTATCATGCTGCGCTTGGTGTACCGACGTGTCGTATAATTTTAGGATTAAAGTAATTATTTAAGTTTATGATCGAAACATACCTGCGAGTAGTTCAGTCGCGGAAATTCGGTTTGAATATGACATCAAAGATTTTCCACGCAAGTTGTCATACCTCATACGTTGTGAAACTACAAGTAAATTTCTCTGTGTAAAGGAACCGTATTCATAAAATGTTGTAAAAATTCACCTATTTGTCACAGAAAGGACGCCTGTCTGTGTGTAGGTGTGAATAAAAAAAACATATTTAGTGTTACAAAAGTTCGTTACGCGCCGCTCCGTCTGGGGCAGGTGCTCGCTGATATTTTGACAACGATAGTTAGCAGAACCACCCATTTTAAAATTTAATACACTTTTTTTATATCCACTTGACCCATTTTCGGATGGTAGATAATTATCTAAACAAAATTTGACATTTGCATTATTATGATCTGAATTATTGCCGTTTTTTGTTTAGCTTTAATGTAATTAAGAGATTTCCGACGGTTGGAGTCATCTATCTTTATCATTTATCAATGTTTAGTTTGAAAAACAATCGTTTAAGAAAATCTACGGCATTTAATTAAACTTATAAAAAATATATACTTACATTACATTAACAGCCGCAACATTCCACTGCTGGACATAGCTAGGTTTGCCATAGTTGTTATTAGTAACTCAATTTAAGCAGTTTTTGGGGCAGTCACTGATTATTGTTGATCATGACATGACTGAGAGTGCAATATTTTTAGACAAGCAATACCTATAAACTGTCCGTTCTTCGGTCGTGTGGAACACAGATTTGGCGAACGATCCGATGAAATCCTCTATAATTACAATCTTATCACAATGTCAGAAATTACCTTGGGTATTAGATTTTATTTTCCCCAAAATTGTAACGTGTTTACTGCCCCGCCCACATAGGTATCTCAGCGCTTTTTGCAGTGCGGTTCCTATAGTTCCCACAGACAAAATAATATTTTTAAATTGTAGAGACAATGGGAGGATGGGACATTGTTTTATTGTCGTAGGGACGCAGAGGGACGCAGGGACGCGGGAGTTTCGCTACAATGAGCCGTTTCCGGACTCGCCCTGTTCTGTCCACCTAGACGCGACAGCCGAATTATTTGGTTCCCGTTTTAGTATTATTCAAATGAATAGAATAAATTGATAAACTAGTACAGAGCCAAAAATATGCTAGATTTTGCCACTTCGCCAGTACACTATGTCGTAGGTAATTAATAAATAGACAACTTTTTTGCCAAATGAAAAAGTTTCACCGCCAATATATTTTGTAATGAGAAGAAGTAGTCTGTCTGATTTAGCTATTATGTTTTAATTTGTTGTAAAAGAATTTTCAAATCAGTTTCCAATATTATGTGATAGGTATATACAGTCGTAAAAAACACTAAGAAATAAAAAAAATAAGTACAGTTTACCTGTATTATGTACATTTATAAAACTTGTATACGTGTTTTGTGTACCAATATTCGTGAATTACTTATTTGTTTATTTATTTGCACAATCTTTCCATAGCTGTTTGTTAATATTTAACCGAATTCTCTTAAATTGACGCCAATTTTTCCTAGTTATCTGTGTGTGCAAAGTTAAAATGTTCACTGCATTCTATTATTTAATTGTCTCATCGCTGTTAATATGGGAGATAAGAGGGTAAGAGCACCCCTAATAACACTCGTATACGATAATAAATTCGAGCAGGGCGCGTGGCAGGATGCTGGCGACAAATGACTCGCTCCGTAAAATTACAATTATTTCTCTATGAATTTATTATATTTATCTCTTTAGAATTACCAACCACCAACCCTTCACTCATTATGCAAAGTCAACGTATTAATTGCTGAAGAATAGCGAACCTTCCACTTGGAATAGATACACCGTGCCTAATGCATAAATTAATTGGTGCGACCACTTTTTTGTTGATTGTTTTGTGGCGGCACCACCGTTAGTTTGCAATTTAAATTATAACTTTGCATTTTCGGAATTATTTTTAATGCAAAGCAAATACAACATTGTGTCGTGGCACAAGATTGCCTGACAAAAATTAATCTAAATAAATACACAGACAAACATAGATGAATTGTTGATTGATGAAAAGTATTACGTTTTTTCGTGGAGCGCACGATTATCGCAATAACCGCTGTTGTTGTCAGCTTATCCCTTATTTTCGGTTGATCAGCCGCGTCAATTTCTGTCTCAACAAGCCACCATGCGGGATCGCATTATTGCTTTTTTATTAGTTTTTTTTAACCCCCGCTTCGTTCGCGTGCAGTTTTTGTTGCGCGCGCGCCGTGGGATAGGTCGCGTCTATGTTTATGCTGGTATTAGCATAATGCACTTTTGTGAACCACTTCGGATCTCCCTTATTCAATTGGCCTTAATTTTATGAGCGTGAATTGCAAATGTAGCTTCCTCGGGTTTGTTGTACCCGATGCCTGTCTAATGAGGCGGGCGATTGTTTCCGCGAATCTTGGTTCTAATTACCACTCCATATCAGAGGTCAAACAGCCGTTAGTTGTTGACAAAGGAACATTTGCATTTCGGTGTTTGCATTCTAAAACAATCAGCGAATCTAATGTTAACGGACGTGTGGTTGACCGCAGGACGGTCGGCGTCAGCGCATGGATGCCGCAATGATCAATATTTATTGCAAATTCGTATGCAATTAACTGTAACTATACCTTTCAACCAGTTACACAAAATGAGTTTCAAAATGAGTCACTGATTAGTTTGCTGTTGTATCGTAACGGTCCGCTTATCACTGCTCGTATCCGATTGGCGCGGTTCTACATCTCAATTTGTTCCCACTGCTATAGCGTACGCACAGTTGTTCTCAATGAAATCGCCTGGTGTACGGGGTACTTCCAGTATTGGTATTATTGAGAGAGTCACCGATATGCAAATGGCGCATGAGAGCTCAATGCTCAAGTGCACTTGTGAGCGTGACGTAAGCCTCTCTGACGTTTACCATTGTTTTGATGTTTGATGGTGGTATTCGTAGTTCCTTCACCACTCGGTTACAGCGTGAGAAAAATTTGCTAAGAATTTGTGTACAATTAGAAGGTACAAACAATGATTTTAAGTTCAAGATTTGTTTTCAGCATTTTAGAAATTATGTTTTATCTAAAGGTATTGGTCTCGTTTTAATCTGTTAATACCTTATACTTAACATTTTATTTTTGTAGAGGTATGTACAATTTCTTGTAGGTAAACCACTCGCTTTGTAGTAAGTAAACATAAAACTATTGCCTATGTCAAATATTTAAACGTCAACGATTCTACGACAACAATCAAAATAAATGACATGCATTTTCAAACCATCAAAGTCAATAAGCAAGCATGCTGTATAAATTTGATTTATGTTTCGTGCTGTATAAGTTTCATGTCTTTTCTGTAATGTTTTTGTGTGCATGTAAACTGTAAATAAATAAATTGCACATATGTAACAATTTCCAGTCTTGATCACTACACAACACACGGACACGGTGTTTTCATACAACATTTTTTCAACGATGGTTTCAACTCTCAAATTGACAATCAATTGTGTTACTCGATTGATGCGGCGTCGATGTATCAGATAAAATCAATTGATGCACCCTTTCCATTATCGATTCAACTTTAGTCGACAATCCGCATGGCCCGTATAATAATATAATAATCTACGTGATGAAGATTGACAATATACATCGCTAATGATGGGAGTTATAGACATTTCCACAAGCGGTGTTACAGAAATACACAATATTGCTTTATTCTGAAGGCTAACATTATTACGGTAATTAATAAACCGTAATTATTTCGTAGGAATTAAACCAGATCGCTAGTTGATTTTACCAGCTTACTTTTTTCCTCAACAACTAAAAAACATCATACAATACTTTTTCAAAGATTTGCCTAAGATTTTGTAGGTATTAGCTTACTTATAAAGAAAATCTATCTTTACAAAATCCTTGGAACCCTATACTGCGGTAACTGGTAAATAGTTTATACTAGCGGCCCGCCCAGCGGTTTCACCCGCTGCTAAAGTTTGTATGAAAGTTCGTTGTCTTAAGTGTGATCCGTTTCAAAATTAGCGATTAGATGTATGACTTAAAATAATTAAACACGTGTTTCAGCATATTTAAAATTTTAACCCTTAATAGGGTCAAAGGGGGGTTAAAAGTTTGTATGAAAGTTCGTTTTTATAAATGAATGTGATCTCTATTTCAAAATTTGTGATTAAATTTATAACTTAAAATAATTAAACACGTGTTTCAGCATTTTTGAAATTATAACCTTTAAATGGGTGAAAAGGGAGTTAAAAGTTTGTATGAAAGTTTTTTATCTTAAATGTGATCTGTTTCAAAATTTCTGATTAGACTCATAACTTAAAATAATTAAATACGTGTTTCAGCATTTTTGAAATTTTAATCCTTAAAGGTGTCAAAAGGGGGTCAAAAGTTTACTACCAGTTGGGCTACACGTTTTCCCATGGGAATGTGACAATTTCCCGGAATAAATTTTACTTATAAACCTTCCTCTCAAGTTACTCTATCTAATAAAAAAAACCGCATCAAAATCCGTTGGGTAATTCTAAAGATATAAGGAGACACCAAACGGGAAGCGACTTTATTTTATACTATGTAGTGATTTCTTACTTCAATGCCTATAGTAGAGTCGTTGTTTGTATTTAGAGATTGTTGATACTATTTAATCAATAGGTTCGGGTGTTACCTATTTCATGAAAAGAACGCTTTGTATTATAGTTGTTTTAAGCTAAAGCTATTTATTGTTAAGCTAGCGACTGTTGTGTTGTGGCGTTGTAGAAACAAAAACACATTCCCCAGTTTCGGCGGATGCGCGCGTCTAACAAAAAATATTGCACACATAGCGTTGTTCTATTTTTGAGTGCATTTCGCGCTATTTTGGCGTTCCCTCCGCATGCAGGTGTCAATGACCCCGTTTGGCGCGTTGTTCACGCACTTTTGGGAATTTTTGGGGCGCTCTACGTCGAGTGAAATAGTGGTGGTGTATTTTCAGACGTAGCGCGCATTTTCGGCGCGTTGCTATGTTATTGTTCGTTCGACATGAATGAGTGCTGTTAATTTTGTATAGGTACTTTATGTATGCATCTAAAATTGCAGTAAAAAACTACAATTCTCCACTGAAAATCAAATCTTGTATTATTGTTGATTAGTAAACGAATTTTTTACAACGTACTTTTAGGTGGGTATTTTAACTCCACGGATAACTTTATCTAATGAAAATGCATCAAGGCATAATAATTCGATTTTTATTTAAATTAACGACACGATCTAACAAAATTCTTGATAGCGATGGCACGACGCGAAGTTCAGCGTTAGCATACAAAGGGCCGACAAGGCGCGGCATCAATTTTTTATAAGCCAAATTCGGCTTTATTCTATCGTCTCAGTGGCGATACCCACACAGAGGCAGCGGTGTAATGCGATGCGCCGGCGCACTCACGCACACAGCGAGCGCTAGCCCTCCTCAGCGCTGCAATTCGTCGGCGGCGGCGGGTCGCGTCTGCGTCTCCCCCGCGCCGCGCCGCGCCGCCGCTCCTCCGCACGCAATTGCACTGCACCGCTGCCGCGGCGCGCTGCGTGCGTAAAAAGCGCACGCACGGGGCGCGGGCGGCGCGGCAGCGGTCGCGGGCGGGGGCGTAGTCGCGCGGCCTGCAGCCAGCAGTCACCGACAAGCGCTCGCAGCAACTCGCCGCCCCCACAACGGGCGCGCGCATCCCTTCGTCTCGAGTGCTCCGAACTTTTCAGTGCCAGTGTGAAAATTACTCTTCGTGTTTTTGGTGTTTCCCATGAATTTTCTTCAGCGCTACTGTCGCGCCAGCCTGTAACTTTGGATTTTAACATTAAGGGTAAGTTTTTTCACATAAAACTAACTTGTTGCAAAAACTCGTAGCAGCGCTACGACTTCGTAGGTTTCGTAGCAGTTTTGCGAATTCGTCTCAGGCATTCAGGTAACTGTTCTAAATGTACTGAAAGTGTTGTCAATTCCTTCTGAACCATGATTAACAACAAATAGGAGTGAAACCTTGCAAGTTCGCGTGGTGGCGATGGGTGACTACATGTTAGGGAGCCGGCGTAGCGGCTTTCATCGGTCCCCTAAGTTCGATTTACCTGCCGAATAAAAGGTAAAAAGTCAATTTGGCAGTGAGGAAGGGCTCCGGTGCGTAAACTGTATGTAAATGGGGAAGGGCGGTGCAGTGTGATCGCGGCGGCAGCGAGCGCCGCACGTCCGCAGTCGCAGTGAGCCCGCGTTGCATTGCCTTGTCCAGTGCCCATTGACCAGTGCCCACGCGCGATTGTCACGCCGCTTCGCCACTGAAAACCAACATACCAGTTTCGCTGTATACGTGACCCAACTCCGTTTAAAATGTATCCCGGCTCTACGTACGGGGAGACTATACCAGGTTCGTAGAGTTTCCAGGCGTTAAAACAAAAAAAATTAGATATTAAATGAGATTTTCAAACAATAACATAGCTTAGCCGTCTTTTTGCAAATCTTATAAGAACTGTGCTCTAACATTTATTATTATCATTTTTGTAACTCTATATCAGCATTTTTCAAAATGTTTACCTTTATCAACATGAACATTGCAGTTCTATATAAAATTTCATAAAGACGATAGTCAAAGTTTAAGCTATTTATCTTTATCTCGAAAGTTAAGTTTTTATTCTTATTTAATTTTAATAGTGTTTTGTTCTTTAGCCATGATTAGATTTTCTATAACGATAAATTTGTTTTGTCTACAGAAGCACACATGAGCACCATGGGGAGCAGCGAAGGTCAGCAGACGTTCTGTCTGAAGTGGAACCACCACAAGACCAACCTCGTGGAAATCCTGGATGCGCTCATTAAGGTAGAAACCTACGTGGACTGCACGCTGGTGGTGGACGACCAGGTCGCTTTCAAGGCCCACCGAGTCGTCCTCGCAGCGAACTCCCCCTACTTCCAGTCCATCTTAGCTGATGTGCCCATGGACCACTGCAGCATCCTCTTTCCCGGAGTGAAGGACTTCGAAATGAGGGCGCTGCTCGAATACATGTACACTGGAGAAGTGAACGTGACGCAGGCGCACATCCCGAGGATCATGAAGGTCGCTGAACAGCTGGAGGTGAAGGGGTTGTTCGACATGACGGAGCTGCGCCGGCCAGGCAGCACGGAGCGCGCGCCCGGCGGCTCCCCCACGCGAGTAGCCGCCGCCGCCCCCTCCAGCGCCTCGCCCCCCACCCCCGCACCCGCACCCCCTTCCATGTGGCCGCCTCCACATACCAACAACTTACCAGCCCTCTCTGCAGCCTACGACTCCTCTGATATGAACCCCCTGAAACGAAAGAAGCTCTCTAGCATGTTAGCCACGCGCGATACCCCAATCCTGAGAAACGTGTTAGCTCAAACAACCCCAGTCGACTCTTCGCAACCCATTTCTTTGGTATGTCACCCGATAAACCAACATGAGCACCCGAGGATGCACTCAAATGGTTCAGCTCACGACCCTGAGAGAGCACCAAGCCCTCACCGACCTTTTGACTACCGGCCCCGTCGTCTCTCGTCCCGCGCCTCGTCACCCCACTACACTCGCTCAGACCGCTCAGAAGACGCCCACTCGCCCTACACGGAACGATCGTTTGAGGAGGACCATTCACGCAGTTTTCATCCGTCCCCACCTCCCAATAATTTCCAACAAGATGTCCGAGCTGGATTAGCACCCTATGTACCACCCCAACAAAAGCCTGAATGGAAAAGATATAAACAATACACGAGATCCGATATCATGTCTGCAATTGAATGCGTGAGGAATGGAATGAGTGCCCTACAAGCGTCACGTAAATATGGCGTGCCCTCACGTACACTATACGATAAGGTAAAGAAGCTCGGTATTACGACTAGTCGTCCCATGAGTCGAGGCATCAAAAGGGAATCAAACGGTGCCGCTTTTCCCTATGGTCTAAGTGGGACCGGAGGCAATGACGACGGATCAACTCCGAGTCCTCTTATCGACCCATCTTTCTTGCAACAAGCCTTAGAAGGCGCAACTAGAGATGGCGGGCGGGAAGCTCTACATGCAATGGCTCTCGCAGCCGCAGCGCACGCGGCTTTGACACCTCGAACGCCGCCGAGGTCACCACCCACACACTCGACGCCACCACCGGAAGACGACCACGTCGAAGACTTGTCAGTGTCCCGGCGCCGCGATCCCGATCCCCCATCGGGCGTCATTGTTCCTCCGCGAAACTTTGCTCTAGATTGCAAAATGGAAAGAGATTGAACGAAAAAAGACGCCGTCGATTTGAGAACATTCTAAAAGACTGACTTAGGCGTACAAAGTTAGAAGTAAGCACTTAATGGTAGGCTCCTGGTAGGACGCGCCGCGCGCGCAAGCCACGCAGACCGGGCGCTCCGGCCGGGCGATTGCAATGGGCCCCGCGGCCATTCTTTTTCTACCTCTCTTCTTCTCTATTTATTTCCTTGCGCCAACAACCCGCTAACGAAATAAAATTTCCGTTAGACGGTGGGCGACTCCTGTTTGTGATTTTATTTTTGTTTATTTTCTTCTTTATTTTTTGTTTATAACATTTACGTCACTGTTAATGAAATAGCGAAATAGGTTAGCTTTAATTAGGGTGTAAATGTTGTCTTAGTTGGAGCGGTAACCGTGTAAGGCCGAAGGGCAGGGAGGCAGCGCGGACCGCGCCGCGCGCCTCGGGCGAGTCCGCCTAGACGAGTTATTGTGCAATTTGTTGTCCGCGACTGTGATGTTTATAGACTGAAATGCCGCCACTACCTCACGCTCGCTACAGCTTCTCTAGTCCGCGGCATCGCTCGACATAAAATCGCGAAAATGATGGCTCAATCGCGAATTTCAGGCGCAGTGTAAAAGCCTTATGCACTGTGCAAGTCGAGCGGTGCGTGACGCTGATGTCACTGCGAAAAGCGACGTTATTTACGTACTATAACAAATATTCCTTGTGTTACGGGTTAGATTAATGTAATTGTTTGTCGTTTGCCATAAATGTTCGTTGTTGATATCTACATAACAAGTTGTGCTCACATTATCAACAATAAGATTTTTTTGCATAAGCACGGTCGTTTTAGACATGTAAGAGATACGTAACTTAACACATAATGGTAAGAATGCTCAATGTTTTCATTAGGTATACCCATTTCGTCGCAATTTGCTCTTAATTTATACGTAATAAAAATCATGTTTATATATTTTTATAATCAAAAGATAATTAATTGTACCTATATAGATATAAAACACATTTTGATTTCGCCCAAATAATATTCTTATGAAATGTACCTTTAAACTTCAGTACCTCAAAAAGCCACTAAGGTAGCGTTTATTCACATATAGTGTTTATTTTATCGTAATTGTTAAGTTAATTTTGTACCTTTCATTACTTATTATTTTGGTAATTGATTGGAAGACTGATTCGTTACTTTAGTCTAGTTTGAAAATGCCATAGATACGAGTAATGTTGGGCGTAGTAATATTCGCATACCTACTTGTATTATTTAGGTTGCATCGAGTTTTAGTGTAAGAGCTACACTTGGGAGGTCTCAGTGTTGTGCCTTTTGTTGTAAATGAGACGTAATTTGTCATTTATGTTAGAACGTGGTTAGGACATTCCAGTAGCTCACTTTGTGCTTTCTTTAGCTGTGTGGCTCAGCCTCAGGCCCTAGTGACTAGAGGATCTGTTATCCCCTACTTACACCCTTTTGGCTAACCAGCCACAACCTTATATACCTCACAATTTTGTTAAATCAGATGTTATATAATATTATATACCCACTTTTGTGCCTAGATAAGTATTTGTTATGCACTAGAGTTCAACAGTTTTAGTTGTGGATGCAAATTATCTTGTACTTTTATGTAGTTGGCTATATGTATCTATTGTATCTAGTTTTATTAGATCGAGTTTGTTTATCTCGTACCTACATAATTAAAATAAGAACTCTATATTTACAGATAATATAATGTTATAAATATAAATTAAACGTTTAATATCTAAGAACTTTACTTATTTTGACTCTACATATTATTTAGAACCATCCTCATCCTTATACCTACTAAACCAATACATAGGTACCTACTATGTATTGGTTTAGTTTTAAATTACCTAGCTATATAAAAAGTACCTAAGTACGCTAAGTACCCACGAAAAATACACTGAGTAAGTACCTTTAAACCTATGGTCATAATATTAAGTTAAAAATAACCATATTGTTTTTTTTTTACTGGAAATAAACATGAGATGTAGGCTATAGTATAGACGAAAACAGTTTCTACTAGCTAAATAGACGTTCTCCCATTTATTGTTCATCGCAGCGTATTTTTAACGCACCGTATTGCATGCGTCTGTCAGACAAAAGGATATTGCGAATTCCGATCTTATACGGTACGATATTATAATACGGTTACGGTGCGTTTACGGTGCGTAACGGATATACTCAAGCTTCTGTTTAAGTCTTTTGACAGTCGCATACGTAAAGGCACCGTACCCGTATTTGTATGGGAATAAGATCGGCATTCGCCATACATACATATATCACGCCTATATCCCACGCGGGATAGGCAGAGCGTAAACGGCCGTAAAAAACGAACATTTACGCCACACTTGATAAATATTTGGGATTCCTGCAAAATATTGTGTTTCGTCATAGTGACGGGTTGCCAGCCCATAGCCTAAAATTGCAATACCTACACATCTAACCCTCGAGTAGGTAGGAACCTTAGTCGCCTCACGACAGCTACAGGAAAGAAATGGGGTGATGCTATTCTAAGCCAACATCACACGGCACATTAGGTATCAGGATCAAATTGCTAGTATCTTCGGTATTCATAAAAAGAAATGTAAGTAGATAGGTACAACGATACCTACTAAAATTCCAAAATAATGATTGATACTAAGTAGTTGATTGCTGAAATTACACCTAAAATAGACCTTATTACATAGAAGTTCACGTAGTTTCAGATAATTACTGTAGATTTGTTTTTTGGAAGTTTACGATAGACAGCGGCATCTAACAAAAAAAGTTAAAACCAAACGTACTAGATACCGGCTCTATAGTATAGATGACGCGCTACTCTAGGACACTTTGATTTGTTGCACGCGTATGATCGTTAGATGGCGTTAAATAAAGCGCGTAACAAAAATAATAAGAACGCAGCCATATGTGACGTCATATCGCGCCACTATTTTCCTTGCTTGTGATTGGTCTACAAAAATCAGCAGATGTCAATCTGTCAAATGGTGGAAAACGTAAACAGTGCGCAACATTTTATTATTTTTGTGAAAAATATTATTATTTTAACATAAATGTGCGCGCAATAACGAAAAAATGGAACAAGACGAACCATTCTTAAATTCTGATGTCTTCAATGTTAATGACATCGCTGAAATCGAAGGTAAGGTTTTAAATTGATGACTCCAGTATAGGATGATTCAACTGATTGAAACAAAACAAAATAAAATATAACTCATGCCTTTTTCAGACTTCCTCAGTGGTTGTGATGGAGATTTTATGCAAAAGCTCGAACAGGAACTAGCCACTGTTGACAATGACTCTGGGCTGCTTAGCGTCGATTTAAAAATCAAGAGCGAACAACAGCCACAAGCTCAACATTCGCCCTATTTCAACAATGTTGGAGGCAATCCTTTGATGCCTCAGTACTCCAACACATCGAAACCTTTACAGACACCACAGCCAAAAAGTAGTCCAGTGCAGGGAATGTACGGAAGAGAAAAGAGCTACAACTTGCTTAGTAGAAATGATGGCATGCCCTTGCCCGACGTCACACAGCATGGGCAGAAGCTATCGCAAGTTCCGCAGCCCACACGGAGTCCTATGATAGTGCAGCAAGTGGTGCAGAGCCCATTATATGTAAATTTGGCCCCTCACACTCTCCAACAAGTCCCCGAGGGTAGACCACCTTTGGTCCAACTAGATCGGGTCCCTGTGACCCAAATGAACAAATCACAGACCAGTCAACCTTTGTTGATTCAAAATAATGCAAAAGGAATGACTCCTCTTATAATTAAAAGCTCAGATGCTAATTTTTCTCCTGTGATTCTTCAGTCAAATATTATAAATCCTGACACACAAACTTTGATGTATGCTACGGCACCAGTACAAGGTAATTTTATGAAAGTGTTTCATACAGCTGTTTATTACTATTTATTATTAATAAGATTATGATGCAATATCCAGGACATTTTAGAAAAATTGTAAGTAAAATGGTATTTGAACTTATGTTTCAATGAATTATATGAAATTGATTGCTCATTCTAGGCACAACTCAAGGCATCCTGACAAATGCAAAATCAAGTACAGAAAACAGACAGCGAGTGCACACATTTTTTGCCAGCAATAATGGGCCTACTCTCCTTACTACTGGCATACCAGTTGTCCTTGAAGGAGACAAGATAGCCCTCAGTCAAGTGGCCAACACTGGCATGCCTAAGGTGAAGGAAGTGAAGAGAAGTGCGCACAATGCCATAGAGAGGCGATACAGAACTAGTATTAATGATAGGATAATTGAGTTGAAGAACATGTTGGTTGGAGAAGATGCTAAAGTAAGTACCATTTATTATTGAATACTTAAATCTTAACTGTTACTGAAGCAATGCTCCTTAAATTGCCTTAGGTCTTCAGAAGTTGATATTTATTTTCTTGACTTTGATGTAAATAGTAAGGTCTCTTTGTTATGGTATACCAAAAATTGATTAATTAAATTAATTAATTAAATTTATTTATTTTATTTACAATTTATTACCATTATACCAGAAAGTCTATTGCGCGTTCGTAGATTTGGAAAAGGCCTATGACAGAGTGGTGAGGAATGAATTGTGGTCGGCACTATCTATGCATGGGGTGAGCAGTATCTTGATACGAGCACTGAAATCCTTATATAAGGATTCTAGTGCTTGTGTCAGGATAAACGGGGCGTACAGTGAACTTTTTAACATCGAGAAAGGTGTTAGACAGGGATGTATTGCGTCACCGTGGCTGTTCAATCTGTTCATGGATAGTTGTTTGGAAGATTTGAAAGAGAGTGAATGTGGACTGAGAATGAATGGTTTACTCGTCAAATGTCTTCTCTATGCTGACGACCAAGTTATCCTTGCGTCGTCGGCTGAAGGGTTGCAGGAGATGGTAAATATTATGAATGAGGTTTTGAAAAAGAAAGGAATGAAAGTGAATGTAAGTAAGACGAAAGCAATGGTTTTTGAGAAAGAGGAAAATATGCCCTTTCTATACCCCTTAGTAGGTCAGCTTTCTTCGGTAACTCCTTTACGGTCAAGGCAGCGCGTCTCTGGGATTCATTGCCACCCGAAATCCGGAAAGCTTCTGATCGTGTTGCTTTCAAGAAGTTAGTGTATGATCACTTTGGCCGGCTTCTTAATCGCAATAAGTAGTTTCTGTTGTCAAATAATCAGTCTCCACTTTTTGTTTTTATGAAGGTATATAGCAGGTACTCGCTAGTTAGTTTTCAATTTTCTATTTAAGTAGTATTAATTTATTTCTGTTTACATTAGAGTATGTATATTAATATAAGTAAGTTTATTTTAGTAAGTATTTGTGTAGGTATATTTTAGGAATGATATGTATGTTATATATTTATTTCATAGTAGTTCAATTTGTTATTTTCCATTATTTTGATTTCACACCTGAGTGCACCCGTGTATTTTTCTCTCTGTTTACCTTCTGGTTGGCCGGTAGAGAATGCCGCGTGGCATTAGGCCCGCCTTTTGTACCATGTGCAATAAAGTATAAAATAAATAAAATAAATAAAAATATGACAGAGTGTAAAATTATGATAGAAGAAGAGAGGGTGGAACAAGTGAAAGAGTTTGTGTATTTGGGCTCCATGTTCACATCAGATGGAAAGTGTGAAAGTGACATCGAAAGAAGGGTGAATGCCGGCAACATGGTGAATGGAGCGTTGCACGCTTTTATGAACAGCCAGAAAGTCTCTGATAAGGCTCGTCTGGCTGTGCATAGAGGGGTGTTAGTTCCGACACTTATGTATGGGAGTGAAAGTTGGGTATGGCAGAAAAAGCATGAAAGTAGAATAAATGCAGTACAAATGAGAGCGTTAAGAAGTATGATTGACGTAAAATTTAGTGACAGGATAAGGAATAGCGTGATAAGGGAACGTTGTGGTATAAAAGAAGACATAGTGACTGGTGTAGAAAAGGGTATGCTTAGATGGTTTGGTCATGTAGAGAGGATGAATGAAAGAAGATTAACGAAACAGGTGTATATGGCACGTGTGGATGGGAACGTCGGAAGGGGAAGACCTCGACGAACGTACCTCGATCAAATCGGGGACGTGCTAAAGAAAGGTCAGGTCAAGAGTACCCTAAACCGACGAGCATGCATGAAGAGATTGATGAATGTGGAGGAGGCGAAAGAAGTATGCCAGGATCGTAGTAAGTGGAAGGAAGTAGTCTCTGCCTACCCCTCCGGGAAAGAGGCGTGATTTATGTATGTATGTATGTATAATTTATTCTAGAATTTTTCAGCAGTACCATAGTTAAGGAATGTGTGCAATATCTTGATCTTCTCTTGCTATTGTTGAAATGTGGTGATAACATTTTGTATCTGATAGAGAACTACCATAATTTATTATATTTATTTTAATTGTATTTTATTTCTACAACTTATTCTTCCAGTTGAACAAATCGGCAATATTACGTAAAACGATAGACTACATAAAGTACCTGCAGAACCAGAACGCCAGGTTGAAGCAAGAGAATACTGCTCTCAAACTTGCTTGCCAGAAATCTGGTGTAAAAGAGCCCGTGTTTGATGGAGGGTACACTCCTCCACACAGTGACATCTCGTCTCCGTACCACTCGCCACACGGCTCTATGGATAGTGATTCTCCATCGTCGCCAGAATATAAGGTAGGTTTTTTTATATTGGTATTTTCAAATGAGAATTAACTTTTTGTTTGCATTCTGGGGATATACTCAAAGTGGTCAGTGTAAATTACTGCAGCAAACTACAAATAAAAGAGATTAACAATTAAGAGATTAAGATATCAACAGAACCATTTGTAATGTACTTTGGGCTACTGTGCCTGCATGGTATAGGCCTCTCAAGGTGATACAGAAGCTTTGAACTTACAACATAATTTGAACTGAACCAATATCTTACAGTTTTTTTCAGGTAAAATTGGAATCAAACCTGATTAAAATTGTTTTCAGGTGGAAGAGAAATACTCCAAGATCGTGATGGGCATGGGCGACCACTCCCGCTTGGCGCTGTGTGCGTTCATGGTGGGTCTGATCGCATTCAACCCGTTCAGCGCGTTCTTCGGCGGTATAGTGTCTGAAACAGCGAATAACGACTTTAGTGCTAAAGTGGATACGAGACGGATCTTGTCTGATGACGATGGTGAGCACTCAAATTGATCTAAAACAGTAGTAGTTACTGGCACTTTAAATGGCTTAATCCGTTCAGGGCGTACTTGACATAATGTACTTACCACAGCAGTGAATTTGTTCCCCATTTTGGTAACTACCGGCATGTGTCAGTCCAATCCGTTCTTCCCAAAACAACTCGTAAGCCCAGTCGCGCCCCAAGGGCGATTTCATAGCCCCGAGGATAAAATTAAAGAGACCAGAAGCAAAATAAAAAAAGAGAAAAAAACAACAACAGTTTCAGCTCTAAGGTAGGGGTAGTTGTGGTTTGCCCAATGACGATGATAATCATTGATTCTTTCCTCCGTCTTTCCATAGACAGAATCTGTAAAATAAATTAGATAAGACTTTAAAATAACGAGTAATAATTGATTTACGAATTCTAATTGAAACGCACAAATACATTCCAGGCTACACAGGCACATCATGGAGTGCTTGGCTGTTCAACACATTCATAATTTACTTGGTGAATATGGTGATGCTTGGCGGGTGTCTGGTGAAAATGCTCGTGTATGGAGACTCGGTGCCGAAGTCGCAATCACACGAAGCTGGACTCTTCTACAAACACAAACGACAAGCAGACACTTTTCTTAAAAAGGTAAATGTAGTCTCTGTTAAATTGTAGTTATATTGTAGCAGTAGACAGTGGACTTCTGGGCAGGTTTGTTTGTCGTTTACAGGTGGTGGTGGCTTAAAGTTACATGCCGTGTGATTAACCTGGCCAGCCCCGAGGCAGTGCCTTTATTTTAATTTTTTTTATCCCGCCCGAGCCGGTTTTCTATTAGGACAATACAAAATTGTTATTAAAAAAGGAAAATACAAATTTCTTTTTTTTACAATGACGGATCATGACGTCAATAAGTGATAATACATTTTCGCTGTTGTAGCTGTTATAGTTTATTATTATAGCTGTTATAGTATATTTTATTATTATTATATGTATATTTTTTATTAAGGATAAGTTTGCGTAAAAGAGGGGAGGCCTTTGCCCAGCAGTGGGACACAGAAGAGGCTATATAAAAAAAAAAAAAAAGTTTGCTCTTGACTCTAGTCTAGTCTAGGTCATAGGACAGAGACAGAGTCTAAGATGGAGCAAGCTCACCTAGAAGAAGCCTGTTCACTCTTACTTTGAAGATCTTAGGGTTGTATGCGTTTGAAAACACAGACGCAGGTAGAGTTCCACTCTTTATACATTCTAGGGAGACTTGCAAAACGCGCGTTTGGAACTGCACCGCTCGCTAGCTGTTTGCGGCAAGAGTGTGCAAGCTGGCGGGCAGGGGCACGCCAAATACTCGGCATTGGCGGCGGCCGTGTTGAGGCAAGTGCTGCAGAGGCTGCCTTTCGGAGGGTACCTGGCTAGACGCGCGGGCGACCTTTGGAGGGACAGGTGAGATCTTTATACAAACAACAAACAAACATATTACGCTTTTAATCCCTTGCCTTGCCGTTTTTACTCATAAACGGCCGTAAAAACGGTCATTCACGCCACGTCTGACAAAAGTTTGAGGGTCAATCAGATAACTGTGAAGAGGAAGATGCCGGCTTATAATAGCATCACTACGAGGGTGTGTATTGCAGTTTTAGGCGATGGGCTGACAACCTGTCACTATGGCGATACACGATTTTCCGGATAACCCTCAAATGTTTGTCAGACGTGGCGTAAATGTCCGTTTTATGCGGCCATTTATGCTCTGCCTACCCCGCAAGGGATTATAGGCGTGATATGTGTATGTGTGTATGTATGTACTACATTTCTTTCCCGTGGGAGTCGTAAGAGACGACTTAGGGACTCGACGGTGTGTATTGCAATTTTGGGCGATGGGCTGACAACCCGTCACTATGGCGATACACAACTTTCCGAATGACCCATACATATTTGTCAGACGTGGCGTAAATGTCCGTTTTTGCGACCGTTTACGCTCTGCCTACGCCGCATGAGATTATATGTGTATGTATTAAGGGCGGGCCGTGAGAAAAATGGGTATTTTTGGATGCACGCAATTTCGTTGGTAAATACGATAAACACCTTATGTTTATGTATAATGATTTTTCAATATATTATCTAGATTTTTGTCCCAGGAAAACACGATTAAAGAAAGTTTGCTCGATAGATTTATTTTTCAAAGTTTATTTTCACACTTTTTTGCGTTTTGTATAGCAATCTTAAGAACATAACACATTATTTTTTGCTAATACGATACGTCTTGTACATTACTAGATTCTTGTCGTACAGTTTTTTGATAACTTGTTTATGTGGCGAGAAATTTCCAAAACATTGAAAAATGGTCTAAATATGGCGATTCCGCTCTGTTCTCACACACAGGATTTGCCATTAGTGGGAAAGGGACGTTTAAAAGTTCGAGGCAGGCCCTTAAGCTAAATCTGTTTTCCAGCCCTGCTCGCCGAGCCAGCCAGCACTGGGCCGCCGAAGTGTCAGCCGCCTCCCACCGCTTAGCGCAACTCGAGATCCTCTCAACACACTCGGGCCGCAGCGAGCGAGTGTTACTGGCTCTACAAGCTGTCAATCTGGCTGAAGTCACTGGAAACAGGCAGCTTCTCGCCGATACGTATATAACTGCGGCATTGGTATTCAAGGACTACATGCCCAAGATTGGGAACTGGTTGTGTGGGTAAGATTCTGTACAAAATTGTTTCCAGTCATCATTAAACAATGGAAGCTAACAGTTTGTCTGTAATGCCCTCGGTGATATACTCGTTGTAGAATGAAATTCAATCTTGGTATTAATTATCTCTGATCAACCTTATAATATCGTGGATCTTCATGACTTAGACAAAATTTACAAACTAATAGTAAGTATAGCAACAGTAAATCGTAAGTTTGATTTAATTTGAATATCTCCTACTATGGCGTTACACTAATTTCCGAATGACCCTCAAATATATATCAGACGTGGCGTAATTGCAGGCCTGTGTCACTCCGCGTGTAGGTATTGAAAACATACCTCCAGGCGCCGGCCACTGCGAAAGGGCTAATCTAGCGGGCTGCCGCAAGCGAAAGAAGTCACACGCGTGCGCTATTTGTTCAACTTTCTCGACAATTTTTTGCAAGATGGACAGACGAAAACATACATACATACATATATCACGCCTATAATCCCTTGCGGGGTAGGCAGAGCGTAAACGACCGCTAAAAACGGACATTTACGCCACGTCTGACAAACATTTTAGGGTCATTCAGAAAATTGTGAATCGCCATAGTGACAGGTTGTCAGCCCATCGCCTAAAATTGTTCGTCGTCGCCTTTTACGACACCCACGGGAAAAAAATTTGTATACATTATAATATTATTATTATTAGTATACATTTTATTATTATTATGTTGTTATTCTTTTCGGATCTCGGGCCCACAGGGACCCGGTCCTTTGAGGCATGTGTGGGGCCAAAGCCAACAGCACAGAGGCCTTTTTTATACCAAATAATGTGTTGTGATGTGTACATCAAGCGGATACTTGCTCTGTCTGCACTATAGAAGTACTCGTACACCCAAAGCCAGCCCGCCTGATGCAAGGACTATTGCAGGTTTATTACTTCATTGAATTAAATCTTCGGCAATAATCGTATAGCATATACAAATTATGCTGCTAGGTCATAGACTACATGAACGTACTCGTCGCTGCCTGCTGCGTGCCCGCCAAAAGTAGGAGTAAACGCTCGTGTTGTGCGCTAGATGGCGTAAGTAGTTTCTCGTAGTAAGCAACCCTAGACCGCGGCTCATATTCTCTCAAAAAAATATTTGACAGGTATGCAAATGAACACGTGGTTGACTGGAACGCGAGCTAAATTAAATCATATTGTCTATCAGATTGAGTACATATTTCTTTGAAAACCATTGCGAAGTAAAGCTTCTGTAACGCTAGTTACTAGTTATTATTCTGTGGTAATTGTCCGTTTTTTCGGCCGTCTACGCCCAGCCTACGCTGCAAGGGAAAATAGGTGTGATATGTGTGTAAGTCTTCTCTTTTCTTGAGGGACACCGAGTCGTCCAACGACCCGATGAACCCTGGTGTCAGCGTTTTTCAATCGTCTACTACCGCCGTCTAAGTAATCATAGACAGCATCGGGACCAACGGCTTAACGTGCCCTCCGAAGCACGGAACCATTTATTTCTGGACAATCAGGTGGTTCACCCTGCAATGCCCTAACCAGACCGGAAACAAATTCACAAAGTGATAAATATCAATTTTAGTGAGTGTCCCACCGAGAATCGAAACCAGAACCTTTGCGTCGCAGGCAGTCGCACTACCACTGCCACATCGGCCGTGTGTGTAAGTTATAAATTAATTTTAAAAAATAATTATAAACCAGTAAGTAATCTGCTCGTCAGCTTCTACCTCCGGCTGTGCCGCTCGTGCTGCAACGACTCCTGCTCGCGAGTGCCGGTGCGGCTGCGCTGGACCGCCAGCGCCCTGGGCCAGCAGTTCCTGCGGTCCAGGCACTGGAGCTACGAGTCCACTGCCCCGGCTGCCGCACTCTTCTCACAGCTGGCCATCTCGCCCGACCCGCTCGCTTATGCTATGAGGGTATCTTACTGCTCAATTTCTTCCCCCATCCAACCTCGCGTTTTAAACACCGTCCGAGAGAAGATGATGAAATCACAGTAGCCGCTGCTGCATCCATTGCGAGTAGATCACACTCCACAAGCTCCTCAAGCAACCGACGCCCCCGCCGGCGGGGGCGCGGAGGTCCCTCATTTGTTCCTCATTTTGGGAACTACCGGCACGTGCCGGGTAGATTCAGTCATATACGTTCTTCCCAGAACAACTTGTAATCCCAATCGCGGCCCATGGTTGTTTGAACTACCAAAAAATCTTCTCCGGGTGAGCTCCTGCTCCCCACCATACAGTCAGGTGTAGATATAGCCCCGGGGTTAAAATCATAGGGTCCAGAATTTAAAAAAACTGCTTAATTTCTAATGAACATGTCATATTATATTGCCTTTATGTGGGAAATAGGAAGGGAATTAGTGCGAGCATGTAAACAAGTTGCTCGCGCTGCTACTCATCATGTCGCTGCCACTTTCCGTGCTCCCGCTAGTGTTGGCTTTTCGTGCGAATGTCAAGCCCTGGTGTCTAGAGTTTTTCAACCGCTTACTACTAGTAGGCCTCTGACATGGTTGTGTAACAATCACCGCCGTCTTGAATCACGGAACCATCTTTCTTTTCGGACAATCAGGTGGTTCAGCCTGCAATGTCCTAACCAAACTGGGATCAAATTCACAAAGTGATAAATATCAATATGTGAGTGCCCCACTGAGAATTTAACACGGGACCTTTGCGTCACAGGCAGTCGCACTACACATCGGCTGTCATTAACTGTGTTAATCCGCATATAACATTGCAGTAGATCTCATCTCATTTGTGGAAATACTTGATTTTTGTTTGGTTACTTTTTTCATTTTACTCACCATATATCTTCTTGATCAGGCGTACCACCTGGAGCTGCTGCAGAAGAGTTTACACACGCTCCTCTGTGCGGACGAGCGCAGCAACACGCGAGATGTTCTGGACATGGTCAAACTTATTACTGACGACGTGTCCACCGACGCACCGCAACACACTGGTAAGTTCAACCACAGAATATATAATAGTACACACGAAGTGGTCTAAACCTGCACAGCCAGACAACGCCATCTTTTAACGACAAATTGAATTCATTGAATACCATTATAGACACATTAAAACACACACATTGACTGGCGCGCACACACACTAGAATTTAAGACGCGCAGTTTGATGACTAATAATAATTTAAACCTTAATTTCGCTGCTTGCATCACAGCAGTCGTAGCTCAATGGTTAACATAGCGGACTTTGGAAACAGGTAGCTAAGGATCGAGTCGTGGTTGGTCGCAGGTCTAGGCCTGTTTTTTTTTATATAGGTTATACTTACTATTTTTTAATGATTATTTTGCTGTTGCTGATAAATTTTTATACTTATCTGTGTAGTATAGTGTGTGATATCGAATAAATATAGTAGTTTTGAGGATATAAGGTAAAATGAATAAAACTACCATAATATTTATCAGTTAGGTATTTATTTTGGTTTTTAACTATTCAATGATATTGGGTTGGGTTGCATAATGTTTGTTAATGTGCAACAATAAATAGGTATGTCAAAGTGAATAAACATGTTATAAATGAGATAACGAGGTAGCCTCATTCCTGCATTTATTGTAACAATAACATCACTTAACATATTTTTTATTGGTAACACATTAAGCCTAAACTGAACCAGGGGATCAATTCATTTACATTCTTCGTTAGATTGTGTAAACAAAGTTAAATAATTATGCAGAATAATTAGGTATTAAGTGACAGGTTAACTTGGTATTTTGATTGTTTGAGAGCTTGAACAGTTTCAGAAATTAACTAAGCAGTAAGTATCGAATAATATAAATCTTCTGCAAAATTCCCAACCCAATATCTACCTATTTAAATATTTCAATTTAATAATAATTTAATTTTAATTTAAACGGCTTGGCATGCTAGCTACCATGTTCGAACACATTGGTTTACCACGCATGGACTCCCAGGTGAACATGGCTAAGTCGCGTAAATTTTTCTTGGTCCTGACTTCAGATGGGTCCCAGTTAAGGACCATTTGACCCCATAAATTTTCTATGGGATTTAAATCCGGACTCTTTGACGGCCAGTTAATAACAGTTACGTCGTGCTGGGTTCGCAACCAATCCTGGACGATACGGGCTTTATGCACAGAGCAATTATCATGCACAAAATAAATGTACTGATTTGGGTAAGCAATACGCACTGTAGGCATCATTACGTCCTGCAATATTTCCACATAACTCTCGCTAATGAACCTTCCTTCTATTTCAACTAGTTTTCTAGGTCCCATAGAAGACACCACAGTCCCACTCATTCTATTAGGGAGAATGTGAATTGGTCTGTAACGCTTGCCTCTCCAGCGCCATAAAATCTTGCGTCCAATCTGTATCCGATTTAAAAGCTTTTTCATCAGTGAATATTACTACATTATTCTCCCAATCAAAGTTTCTATAAATATATGCAAATCGGACTCGTGCTTGTTGATGAGCAGCTGACAGCAAATTTTTTGAGCTGGCCGATAACAACTTATACCAGCTGCGTGTAAATGGGTCCTTACAGTTTGTAATGTCACTCCAAACCTTCTCCAAACTCCGTTGCTGTTGAGCGAGTTTACAAGAATGGGCATGCTTGGCAACTATCCCTCGGTGACGTGCTGATGCATCCGTGAACATCACGGCCTTACGACCTTTCCGGGCAGGCAGGATGTCACCGGTATCGGCGTAACGTAACCCACAGCGTAACAGTTCTTTTCTGTAAGAAAAATACCTAGTCAATCTACAAGTATTTAATGTAGGTAAATGCCAATAATAATAAATAGGAAACTAAGTAAGTAAATATAATAAGCAATCTAATACCTATTTAAACATTTTAAATAATGAACGTATGGCAGGTAGCATGTAGTAGGTATCTTTATCTAGAAACTTAATGTTTGGATAATATGAACGACCTGACCTGAAGCATTTGCGCTAATTTTGTAAAATAAAAATATTTAACTTACATTTAATTGAAGACGTCGAGAAATTTCATAATACTAAGATTATCTTCATATAGCACTATGATCTTTGCTCTAAGCACTGTATGTAGACAAAGGAGCATACTATAGGTAGACATAATTACGATAAAACGATAGCAAACAACAACACAAAGAAACATCGAAAGCTAACGGTTAGATACGTAGGCAGTAGTCGATACAGATCAGATGACTGTGCTTATTACTTACCGTCTAATAGTTATAATGATTATGTGCAATACCCACAAACATCATTCATTCAAAATAACAAATGGGCCGTTAACTAAAAATTATCTTACATATAAAAAACAAAAACATAAAACAATACATATGGGGGGCGGGATCGACCCAGTGTCCTACCATAATTTTACTCGCTCTAAATCCAGACGCATACTATCTCGGCTATGCCAGCTGTGACGAGTGCATCGAATTTTTAAACCACTTAACTACTTACCTATGACGTCCTACCGACCCTTGCTATAATTTGTAAAGTGCGAATATGATGTATGCGGCTGCGCATGATATGCGTGCGCGTAAAACAGGTTCTCTGAGTTCTGCCGGCTCAGAGGTATTTGATTTTTATTATAGATGGCGTTATTCGTAGTTTTAGTTAGACCTGTGCAGCCTATTCATTTGCGCACTGTACTAACGTGCAGAAGAATCACTCCCTAAGAAAATACATATAGGTAGGTATAAATATAATAATAATAAAATCGCAGGGCAGCTCTGGCAAGCTGTTGGTGAGTAGCGCCACCACGGACCCGAAGTACTTCTGGGTTGCCCCTTGGGGGAGCCCGCCTCTGTCTTGCCTTAACCGGCCGGGCAGAGTGGAGTCGCAAGAGTTTCACAACTCGAAGGGTGGAAGTGTTAAAGGCATAAAGCCGCGAGTAATGCTGACGGGAGAAATCCCAGAACTTGAAAGTGCAGCACACCTCTCTACACCCTTAGCTACCCGTAGGGCAGCTTGTGACGAGCTGTTGGGGAGTAGCGACCCCACGGACCTGAGTACCCCCGAGAGTGTAGACTGGCCGTCTCCGGCTCGCCGGAGTGGACCCCAAGGCCAGGACTCTCACCTCTGGCTTGCCTTAGTTGGCCGGCCAGAGTGGGGCCGCTAGAGTTCGAGCCTGTGCCCGGACTCGAGGGGTGGAAGTGAAACATGCGTAAGTCGCGAGTTGGTGTATGTTCTGGCCCTTGCCCAGGACCTCTGCGCAGAAAGCGGTGTACACCTTTCGACACCCCTTCAGTCGCCCGCGCCAGTGTTGCGTCCCGGCACCACGCTCTACGCGTACCGCCAATAGTGGAGGCCCACCTAGCGAGCGGCGAGTCGCCGTCTGCCGAGATTATCAAGATTGGGACATTTGATTTGGCAGGCGTCCCGTTGTCTCAATCAATAGCCCAGCAACCGGTCCAGCAAATTCCTCCCCATAACCCTATTATTCCGACCCTCACCTGCAATAGTCCTTGCATCAGGCGGGTGCTGGCTCTGGGTGTACTTCTATAGTGCAGACAGAGCGAGTATCCGCTTGATGTACACATCACAACACATTATTCGGTGCAAAAAGGCCTCTTTGCTGTTGGCTTCGGCCCCACTCATGCCTCAAAGGACCGGGTCCCTGTGGGCCCGAGATTCGGAAACGTACCAACATAATAATAATAATAAATATCCTGGACAATTCACACAGCGCCATCTAGCCCCAAACTAAGCAGAGCTTGTACTATGGGAACTAGACAACTGATATTAATACTTATATATACTTTTTTTTTTTGTAAATAAATACATAAAATACATAGAAACACCCAGACTAAACACAAATATCTGAAAATGACTTAACAAATATTTGTGTCGTGTGGGGATCGAACCCACGACCTTCGGTGTAGCAGGCAGGGGTACTATCCGCTACGCCATCGGCTCAGTACCTGGTTAATGGTTTAACTTTACGGTATTTGGACCTGGTGACGGTTACTAAGATAGATAAAGTGTGTTCACCTAAAGCACAGCCGTTCGAATAAGTCGTATTTGACAGCTGTCAGATTCGTGATAATACTATGCCAGAGGGTCCATTTTCCTTTTTGACATCTCTTTTAGTATGGAAATGACAGCTGTCAAATATGACTTATTGGAACGGCGGTACTTTAGACCCTCAAAACAACTAATAAATTCACTGGCTAATATAAATAGGATATAGATAGGATGAAATTTTACTTGTGTCTGATGCCGAAAATTCAAGACGGGCTGGTGATAAGAATCAATTTTCGCCAATGAACATAGGTCGAAAAAGAAATTCGAGATGATTTGTATGGCAAGGTATTTTTTTCATATTTCAACCTATGTTTCTAGTAGAAAGTTGTTCCTTATCACCAGCGCGTCCTGAGTTTTTGGTATTGGTCACTTCATAAGAAAAAATTAGATGACTTTAATTTCTTTGATTTATGCAGTGGATGGTAAGGTTTACTTACTTATCAATACACATATCACGCCTATTATCCCCTGCGGGGTAGGCAGAGCGCAAACGGCCGCAAAAACGGACACTCACGCCACGCCCGACATATACTCGAGGGTCATTCGGAAAACTTTGTATCACCACAGTGACAGGTTGTCAGCCCATCGCCCTAAATTGCAATACACACCCTCAAGTCCCATTATATATTGAAATTATCAATAATTTCAATAAATAATTCCTGTGCAGGTTGTTGGGACCCGGTAATGGAATGGTGGGCGAACCTGGTCGGTGTGGCCGCGGCCTGGCTGCTGGCGGACTCGGCGCAAGCAGTGGAGCTGGGGGACAGACTGTACCACCTGCCCGAACACCTGGCCACTTGCGAAGACCCGCTGCCGGGGTGAGTCTGCATACATTGGAAGATCAGTTTAACCTGGCCGATGCTTCAAACGTTTTGTATTTTATAAGGAACCTCAAACTGATCAGAACATCACTGTTTTATATGCCGAGATATTAGGAAAATACATGAAAATAATCTGCTTTGGAAGAAATACAATCTAGAATGATTAGTTTTCGATAATACCGGGTGACCCGCACAAATAAAACTTTAATGCCTTATACTGAGGGGTATCCGAATCACTCCTATGTATGTTCCGCGATTTTTGTAGTTTCCGAGGATTCAACTTTTACAGTTGTAAGGCTGAAATTCTTATAGGAGGCTATTTTCCTTTTTTAACGTTAGACAGTACAAATAATGAATATTATGCTACAGAAACAACCGTTTGAAAAACTCTATGACGGATATAAAAATAGAAATTTTCCCATACAACTCTGAAAGTTAATTATCTCGGAAACTACAAAAAATCATGGATCTTACCTCTTTATAAGGTAAAATTATGTCTTTAGAACTCAGTACACGGGCCATCTCAATAATGCTTAATCAAATTTAAAAGCTTTCACATAAATCCATCACCATCCAGTCAATCAGTCTAATTTAAAAATAATTTACACAATATTTAAGAAGTAAGCTATAAAAACCCTTACCCTTGGACGGCACAGCTGACTATGAGGCCCTTCGCCAAACCAATGACGCATCAGCATTCCAAGAACTAACTAGGTGAGGTCATCATACTAATAGCACGATCACACGATGCCAATATGGACAGGGAAATAGTAAGGGAAGTGGGCGGCACGAGCATGTGAACAGGTTACACGCGCTGCTACTCGTCATGCCGCTGCCACTTCCCGTGCTCCCGCGAGTGTCGGCTTTTCGTGCGTGAGTCCTAGGAACGGCAGCAGTGGAATGTATTGCTATCTCGAGAAGAGTATAACGGCAGCGTGTGAACACTCGCGATGATACTTCCGCGGAAGTATTTCGAGCAATATTCGCGACAGCGGCAGGAGCACTAGCAGGTGCATAGTGTGAACGTGCTATTACAATGAACAGATTCCCACACAGACTTAGAACTCCTAGCCGCTATGTTTATCAAACATTTAGTTTAGTTTATAGTTGCGGTATCAATAACTATTGTGTGGACTTAGTAAACATGGACCGTAAGCGTATTGTCTATTATGCAGGGCATTGCACATGGCGTACAAAAGCCGGCGCGGCCTACTGAGCCTCATTCAGTGTCGAGATGAACACACGCTGGAAAGGACCTCGGAAACCATTCTTAAGGTAAGACAATCTCTCTTCTCTTTTCGTGTGGGTCACCGAGTCGTCCAACGACCCGATGAACCCTGGTGTCAGCGTTTTTCAACCGCCACTAGTAGTAGGCCACTGACATGATTGTGTAACGGCCGCCTTCTAAGTAATCATAGACAGCAACCGGGACCGGGTAAGACAATTATTATTTTAAAGTGCTTTTGAAAATAGCTTTGTGTGCTACTGGTCAAGCGAGCTACGTTTTAAAACGGTATTTTGTATGAAAACTGATGATTCGACGTCACTAAACACTATTTAGGATAACGTCAAAATAAAAACCTTTAAATTGATTGTAAGTTCAATAAATCCTTTCTTACATATTTGAAAAAAACGATAAATGAGAACCATTACGTTTTTGGACACTGTTTTTGAACATCCCAGTTTGGTATTTTATTAATTAGTTTAATTACCCCGTGACTACGATTACTTGGCGGGACAAACAGCTTTATTGCATGGTGCTGAAACATAAAATATCGAATAACATAAATTTACATAATCTTGTTATATCACATAAGATTGGTTGCATAATTAATTGGATAGTTTGAAATGGAGTTACTGAATTATTTTATTTATACACCAGTGATCTAGAATACAATTTTGAATGTAATAAAGAACGAAATTGTTGTTCGATAGTCTGTGTAAAATTGGAGCATTCAAAATGTAAACTACAAAATCACTTATAAAAAATTACATCTGTTTGTAGGTTTGCGACATTGCTGGAGCCAGATTAGCGGACTCGTTGGCATATTACTGTTGCAAAACTCCAACACAACTTATGCTGGTAAGAACTTGATGAATTTCCAGCTTAGAGTCCGCGCCACGAAAGGAAAAAAGCCAGAGAAAAAAATATATACAGGATGTAAAGGGCGGTGTACCGAAAACTTAGCAGGCATGATGAGACCATGAAACTGAACAACTTTTACTGTGGAACCTATGTTTAAAAACGTTTTTTTGGAGTTTCCATAGAAAGTCAGCAGATGGAAACTTTGTATGGCAGGTAATTTTTTTTTCTCGTTTACCAACATATTATCCTTTCTCTCTTTATGATGTCTCACTTCCGAGGGTCAGCTGGAAGACATTTCTACTTGGATATAAGCTGTACCTGTTGTATCGTATTACTTTATGTTTTGTGTCTTTTCTGTAATGTTTTTGTGTGCAATAAACTGTAAATAAATAAATATCCTGCATAGAAAAAGTTGTTCAGTTACATCGTCTGATCATGTCTGCAAAGTTTTCGGTACACCGTCCTAAGGGTGTAAGCACCCGTATCGCCCCTTGTACCTTACCTCAGTGGCACACGCTGACCGACTGATTTTTAACGCCAGCGCCGCGTCTCCGGAATCCTTTCGTAGCGCGGATACTTTACCACAATTCTATTTATGCGTTTTTTATTTTCAGTTTTAGAAGATTTTCAAGCATGCTTTTGTTGAAGTTACGACTATTGCGGGAGTGCATTGTAGTTGCATTGCACTTGTGTGTGATATTGTGCAATATTACTACAAGGCAAATCTCGCGCTAGTCACAATCAGCGCACTGCTACATATTGTTGAGCCCTGCATGCCCCGGGTTTGATTTATGTTTGTTTATTTATTTTTCTGTAATATGTGATTTGCTCTAGTCTTTTCGATTATATTTCTGTTAATTTTAGTAAGTCGTATTTTGTTTGTTCTTCACAATAAAACAATTTTCACGGATGTAACGAAAGAAAAGTAATAGTACATTGTTGTCGAGGTATGGAAAATAAGACCATGTTGGACGAGTATAGTTTGAAGTCCGAGCCGCAGGCGAGGACTTCAATTATACAAGTCAAGCAAAGTAATTTTCCCCGAGGCTTACATAGTGCTTTTCTCAAAAAAAGGCTAGGAAATGAAAGATTATACTTCTTATAAAAGTTAGCTAGCGACCACAACACAACGAAACAAATAAAAATTTACAATTTTCCCACCAATTGTAATTTTTTAAAATAAATTCGCCTGTAAGGCACAGTATTACGTAATATTCAGCCATACTAAATGTTTAGTTCATTCTTTTCTTTTTTAATTCTGGACAGGCAAGGGTCTTCACATCATACAGCCTCGTCTTTAGTTACCTGTTTCATACAAAATTACGTTCCGTTTCTATGAGAGTCATCGAGATAATTTTGAAATCAAATTATGTGGGTTTAGCGTATAACGAATTTATCTTAATGGACACCAGCAAAGGATTTCCATACAACTTTGCTGGCGTGATCTGAGACGTGACAAACAATGTGAAACTTTGCGGTTTCTTTTTTTGAAAGAAATGAACACATTTCCTAGCATGTTTGAGAAAATGTAATAAACACAACTTAAATCCGTGAAAAGTGTTTTATTTTAATGGATTGTAGTTGTGAAAAATCAAGAAAATATTTGTAACTTCTTGCTGTACATTACTATGTGTTATTAAGTTGTAAGTTAAATGTTCACTTGTTGATAAAATTACGAGATGTTTTTGCTCAAATACTGATTGTGACTGTAACGTTTAAATAACCGAGTGAGCCTGTTCCACAGTCAAATCGGTTCTGTCGGCTCACAGACCAAAGAACTTGCGCGGTAGGGGTGACAGCACATGACGTTTCAGAGCTCTGTGTGTCGACTCAAGAAGTTAACATTTATTTAACCTTGTCGTTTTTTTATGATTTTAAGGCGAGTGTACTCTTGAACGGCCTCGAAAGTGACGCCACTTCACAAACAATATTTTCCCTTTATACACATAATCTATCAGAATGTCCGTTGCCCAAATTTTTAGTATTTTCCTAAGTAAAATTCGAACCTGCAAACTCAGTTAAATATTCTCTGTAATTTAAGTTATCACAAAAAGTGCCCTTTTAGTATGAATTGCCATAACTTTAACTAATGAGAATATTCATTCATTTCATTTATTTTGCAGGTTCTTATTTTACATATGGATGATATTAAAAACATTGTATAAAGTGAAAATATATTTTCTTTAGAGTAGCGCTACTGTCGAGGTCGTTCACGGGTACACTCGCCCTAATCATTTATTGTGTAATTTACTTGTGTCCGGCCGAAGGATAGTTATTTATCCATCCTGCATGACTTAAAACAGACAGACAGAGAAACGCGGAATGCGGTTATATTTTGTACTATGTTTTGAAGGTGGTTTTATAGCGGCGCTGCCGTGATGACGCGCACGCTTCAAGAAGCAACGCTTACTAACATAATGCAATTCTTTTACCGTTTTAAAACGGTATACCTGAGGCCATCCTAATGAGCCCAAATTAGGTACCATAAGATCAATACTCTACCAAAAATTATAAAGTATCTAATAACTGTAGAACAGGGATTTTTAAACTTCGCCAACTGTAGTGGAAATCCAAGCGTGCGCGCTTCCACGCCGCAGGTCTAAAACCAGCTTTGATTGAATAGTATTCTATAGCGTGATTGTGGGCGTCAATGAAGAGCCTCAACTTTGCTTATCGAGCCAGGAAGCTGGAAATTGGCATGAAGGTACTTCTTTACCTACTGATCATAGCTGGGTGTGATGCCAAGTGGTTCCATTGACCCCCAGTTTTGATCCGTAGGTAAAAAAGTACCGTCATGCCGATTATCAGCTTTCTAGCTCTACCCCGCTACTAAACTGATATTGGCATCAATTCGGGATATAAATTCTCCTTACTTGCCTTAAATTTGTGCTGTCACTTTCCGCCAAATAGGTTTAGAAAAGGATAGGAGATATTTAAGTCGTGTCATGTCTTATAATTTCAGGCAAAATACGTGTTAATTGTCAAAATAAGGCGACGATCAAAACAATGGCGCCTAAATTTACTAGAAAATGTGAAAAACCATTGACGTTATTAAAAATGACAGGACTTAAATAGCTGCTGTCCTTTTCTTAACCTATTTGACGGAAAGTGACAGGAATAATTTAAGGCAAGTAAGCAGAATTTATATCCCGAATTAAGAGCATTGTTTCCGTCAGCTGATGCAGGTGCTGTGCTGTGATTGGCTGGTGGAGGTGCGCGCGGGGGTGTGGGAGGCGCGCGGGGGCGGGCCCGCCCCGCACGCACACATGCGCGGCTTCCAGCGTGACCTGCACTCTTTACGCCGCCTGTCGCAGAGCTTGCCGGTAATATACAATTGTCACAATAAAACAATTTTAAACGGATTTAAGATGTGTTTATTTTGGATTTTACAATTCCTACGTTAAATCACAACTGAAATCCGTTTAAAATTGTTTTATTGTGATGAGTAATAGTTGTGCAAACTTAAGAAAATATTAAATATACAATTGTATTCGTATTCTCATAAAGTAGTTACAGATTAAACCCATCGTAAGGACGTGTTTACTGTAAATTACATACTTGTCTCTCAAAGGTTGACTGGAAGTGATCCCTTTGTATGATCGGTACGCCTTTGTGCCTCTTGTTTTTATTCCATTCTATAATGTTATTGTAAAGTTTTGTGGTACAATAAAGTAAATACATACATGCAGATACGTGTCGGCTATTTAATGAGGTCTTAGCTGGTGGCACAAACATCAATTTTATATACTTTTCTGTAGTGAGATCTCTCCCTCTTGCTTGTAAACCAAAAGAACACAATTAGTTTATTATTCTGAACAATAGCATTAGTCTAATCCAATGCTGTCTTAAACAAAAGTTAACATAGATTGCAAACATTATATTTAAGATTAGTGTAGAAGTTTTAACCTAAACTGGATGTTGTATTATTTTAAATATTTTGTATTTTACTCATGTCTTTATCACTCGATGAAAATCTATATCGTGCTGGAGAATCGCGTACCTATTGGAATACTTAATTTGTAATATTGGCTATGTTTAATTTTATTCTGTTGTGTTTGACTTAACAATTAAAACAAGATTGTCAGCTTGTCAACTACCATGTTAATAAGTTGGCTCGTTTCCAGTGGGTGACGTCGCGCGTGTTCCTGCAGTCGGCCGTGTGCCGCATGATGGCGGGCGCGGCGCCGCGACGCACGCAGCAGCTGCTGGACGGCAGTCTGCGGCCGCGGCTCAACCGCTCCTCCATCATATGCGGGAAAGGTGAGCTGATCACACGTCGCGCGTGTTCCTGCAGTCGGCCGTGTGCCGCATGATGGCGGGCGCGGCGCCGCGACGCACGCAGCAGCTGCTGGACGGCAGTCTGCGGCCGCGGCTCAACCGCTCCTCCATCATATGCGGGAAAGGTGAGCTGATCACACGTCGCGCGTGTTCCTGCAGTCGGCCGTGTGCCGCATGATGGCGGGCGCGGCGCCGCGACGCACGCAGCAGCTGCTGGACGGCAGTCTGCGGCCGCGGCTCAACCGCTCCTCCATCATATGCGGGAAAGGTGAGCTGATCACACGTCGCGCGTGTTCCTGCAGTCGGCCGTGTGCCGCATGATGGCGGGCGCGGCGCCGCGACGCACGCAGCAGCTGCTGGACGGCAGTCTGCGGCCGCGGCTCAACCGCTCCTCCATCATCTGCGGGAAAGGTGAGCTGATCACACGTCGCGCGTGTTCCTGCAGTCGGCCGTGTGCCGCATGATGGCGGGCGCGGCGCCGCGACGCACGCAGCAGCTGCTGGACGGCAGTCTGCGGCCGCGGCTCAACCGCTCCTCCATCATATGCGGGAAAGGTGAGCGGATCACACGTCGCGCGTGTTCCTGCAGTCGGCCGTGTGCCGCATGATGGCGGGCGCGGCGCCGCGACGCACGCAGCAGCTGCTGGACGGCAGTCTGCGGCCGCGGCTCAACCGCTCCTCCATCATATGCGGGAAAGGTGAGCTGATCACACGTCGCGCGTGTTCCTGCAGTCGGCCGTGTGCCGCATGATGGCGGGCGCGGCGCCGCGACGCACGCAGCAGCTGCTGGACGGCAGTCTGCGGCCGCGGCTCAACCGCTCCTCCATCATATGCGGGAAAGGTGAGCTGATCACACGTCGCGCGTGTTCCTGCAGTCGGCCGTGTGCCGCATGATGGCGGGCGCGGCGCCGCGACGCACGCAGCAGCTGCTGGACGGCAGTCTGCGGCCGCGGCTCAACCGCTCCTCCATCATCTGCGGGAAAGGTGAGCTGATCACACGTCGCGCGTGTTCCTGCAGTCGGCCGTGTGCCGCATGATGGCGGGCGCGGCGCCGCGACGCACGCAGCAGCTGCTGGACGGCAGTCTGCGGCCGCGGCTCAACCGCTCCTCCATCATCTGCGGGAAAGGTGAGCTGATCACATTACAGCTGGAGTAGGTCAAACGAATGGTGGACATGCTGTATAGTACGCTGATATGTGTGCAAGCCTCCTTCGGGGACAGAGGTGCGAGTAGTACGTTGTTATGTAAATAAATACATACATACATACATAAATCACGCCTCTTTCCCGGAGGGGTAGGCAGAGACTACTTCCTTCCACTTACTACGATCCTGGCATATTTCTTTCGCCTCCTCTACATTCATCAATCTCTTCATGCATGCTCTTCGGTTTAGGGTACTCTTGACCTGGAATAAATAATAATAATAAATAAATACCGTGTGATATAAATAGCCGTGTGATGCCGGCATAGAATAGCTTCACCCTATTTCTTTCCCGTGGGAGTCGTAAGAGGCGACTAAGGGACTTGAGGGTGTGTATTGCAATTTTGGGCGATGGGCTGACAACCCGTCACTATGGCGATACACAATTTTCCGAATGACCCTCAAATTTATGTCAGACGTGGCGACAATGACTGTTTTTTGCGGCGGTTTGCGCTCTGCCTACCCCGCAGGGGATATTAGGCGTGGTATGTGTATGTATAAATAAATACTTTCTTGGACATTTCACACAGCGCCATCTAACCCCAAACTAAGCATAGCTTGTACTATGGGAACTAATAGCTGATATTATTACTTATATACTTTCTTTTTGTAATATACATACATACTATACATAGAAAAGACCCAGACTAAACATAAATATCAAAAAATTTAGCTTAACGAATATTTTTGTCTTGTGGGGATCGAACCCACGACCTTCGGCATAGAAGGCAGGGGTGCTATCCGCTACGCCATCGGGCCAGTTATAGTACAGAACGATGTGTGTGCAACTTACAATAACGTGTGACGTATATTCATTTTAATAAGTCCGGTGGAATTGAAATGTGAAAATAATTTGAATGTATTTAAGGAAAAATTGAAAAAATTACTTTTAGACAAAAATTGCTATACAGTAGATGAATTCTAATAAATGTTATTATTTATGTGCAATATTGAAATGAACTATCCTAAAATGAAATTTATGTTTGATTATTTGACATTTTTAACTGAAAATCTTTATTAATGAGTTATTATTTTATGATTGAGATGATTAATTAATGTGCATGATGTTATTTTGTATTTGTATTGTATTTTTTTTTAGTTAAATGTATATTATATTTTCACACACAGTTGTACTGTTTAATGAATAAACGATGATCACAATAAAACAATTTTAAACGGATTTAAGTTGTGTTTATTTTGGATTTTACAATTCCTACGTTTTGAGCTCTTTACAGAGCCCGTGGTCACGGATGACTAAGGTGTTAGACGTCATTATTTAGAATTGAAATTATTTTTGTTCTACCGCCATCTATTTCTTAATTGCCTAGCGTAACGTCCGGGTTCCACACAAAAACGATGATGATCATACTTGTCCCCAGAACGTGCACTGGAAGGCGGCGGGGGCGCGGGCGAGCGCGCGGTGGCGCTGTATATGGCGTGCAAGCACCTGCCGGCCGCGGTGATCGCGGCGCCGGGCGAGCGCGCGGGCATGCTGGCGCAGGCCGCCGCCACGCTGCACAAGATCGGCCACCGGAGCAGACTGCCGCACTGCTACCACCTCATGAAGTCCGTGGGCACGCTACCGTCGGCGCCTTAGACATTAAAATATAGAAAAATAAGAATTAGTATGTTTTATTGCTATGAATAAAAGTGACCTGTATATGGCGTGCAAGCACCTGCCGGCCGCGGTGATCGCGGCGCCGGGCGAGCGCGCGGGCATGCTGGCGCAGGCCGCCGCCACGCTGCACAAGATCGGCCACCGGAGCAGACTGCCGCACTGCTACCACCTCATGAAGTCCGTGGGCACGCTACCGTCGGCGCCTTAGACATTAAAATATAGAAAAATAAGAATTAGTATGTTTTATTGCTATGAATAAAAGTGACCTGTATATGGCGTGCAAGCACCTGCCGGCCGCGGTGATCGCGGCGCCGGGCGAGCGCGCGGGCATGCTGGCGCAAGCCGCCGCCACGCTGCACAAGATCGGCCACCGGAGCAGACTGCCGCACTGCTACCACCTCATGAAGTCCGTGGGCACGCTACCGTCGGCGCCTTAGACATTAAAATATAGAAAAATAAGAATTAGTATGTTTTATTGCTATGAATAAAAGTGACCTGTATATGGCGTGCAAGCACCTGCCGGCCGCGGTGATCGCGGCGCCGGGCGAGCGCGCGGGCATGCTGGCGCAAGCCGCCGCCACGCTGCACAAGATCGGCCACCGGAGCAGACTGCCGCACTGCTACCACCTTATGAAGTCCGTGGGCACGCTACCGTCGGCGCCTTAGACATTAAAATATAGAAAAATAAGAATTAATACGTTTTATTGCTATGAATAAAAGTGACCTGGCGTGCAACTATTTTAAAAGCTTTTATTTAACTTGCAGTGTATGTAAGTATGTAAGTAAGTAACAATGTTTGTTCGGTGCAAATCTTGCAAGTTTAATTTGAACCACTTCTCGGTATCCGATTGAGTTGAAATTTTGCATGTTGGTCCAGAACCGATGACAATGCATGTTAATCATAAATTTGACCTGATGCTGCTGCCAGGATCGGCTCCGTACGAGAGATCTCCTCAGCGGTTTATAGCTGGGACTTGCAATTTTGTATACGAATTCGTTTATTATAGGCAGTTGGTAGGCCCACCATGAATTAGACGCTACATCCAGGGTTGTCTTCGAACTATGGAACTCCTTAATAATCAACTGCTGGGACTTGCAATTTTGTATACGTATTCGTTTATTATAGGCAGTTGGTAGGCCCACCATGAATTAGACGCTACATCCAGGGTTGTCTTCGAACTATGGAACTCCTCAATATTCAACTGCTGGGACTTGCAATTTTGTATACGAATTCGTTCATGATAGGCAGTTGGTAGGCCCACCATGAATTAGGGTCACGTCAATAGAAGGCCTCCTGATAGAAGAATTAGGCTGTTCGAAATTAACTGGGACTCGGCCATGTAATAATAAAATAATAAATAATGACGCCATCAATGAAATGAAAAGACTAAGACATATTACTAGCTAATTCTTCTATTAGGGATGCCGGAGGAGTAGGTACCAACCTACTTCTATAGAATATAAAAGAGATAATTATACTTTATCCTAATGTTAGTTTTCCCCGTGCCTTAAGTTTTTCTATTGAAGGTCTCTCCGTTTTATAGAAAGACTTTCGTTTTGATCAATTACTATCGTAACATAAACTAAAAAATATAAAATTCTGTAAAAAAAACTTTTAAAACAAGCTTTTATATAAGTGCTCTGAAAAGATGAAAATAAAATTTTGAATGACATTGACCACATTCATTTATGACTTTACAGAAATGAAAATATAATAAAAGCTTGTCGCGAAACTTTCAATTTGTGATTGAAATTTTGTAATAAGGTACGCACTTAACTGTAATTAGGTAGTTTCTTCTAGGCATCGCGATAAGCTTTTATTATATTTTCATTTCTGTAAAGTCATAAATGAATGTGGTCAATGTCATTCAAAATTTTATTTTCATCTTTTCAGAGCACTTAAATAAAAGCTTGTTTTAAAAGTTTTTTTTACAGAATTTTATTTACTTTATGAATCAATTTTAATAGCAATTTTTATTTCCGTTGTCTCTTTTTCACAAATTAAACTAATTAAAAAATAAATTAAAAAGGCCCAACGCTCCGTTAAGCGGGCAGCACGTGATGTCGCGTGGGATCTTTAAACCCGCGTGCATGGATACTATTCAGAAGGGTACACAAAGTTGCAAGCTAACAAATTGTATAGTCGACCAAAGCAGGATTTTCTAATCAAGGGCTTATACCCGACGCGACGTAATTAATACATTTTATTGACATTTATAAACTCATTTCGGTACAGTAAATACAATTAGTACCATAGTATCCGCGCAGGGGCGCTGTAATTTCTTAGCAAGTTTGACTGTATATAGCTAATAAGTTAAAAGTATTAGTTAATTTTGTATACTATTTAGGTAAGTAACTGTGCCTTTGAAAATAGGTTAGATTCGGCAGGGGTATAAATGCACTCTAAGTATGAAACTACTCCCACCAATCCAGTTTGAAAAATTGTACAACACTATAACATGAGTTGAGAAGGTACCTACCGAATAATGATTATATTCCGTCTATGTATTTTATAATGAATTACAACATACATCATGGTAAACTTTGTTTGAGTCTTGTAATACGGCAAAAAAATCTGAAAAGCATACCTAGAAGTTTTATTTCATTTCCCTTTATCCAACGTCTTACATTCTATTAAAACAATCTACACCACAACTCATCGAGAATATATCGTAATTAAGAGCCAACGCTGCGTCGAGCGGGCTGCACGCGCGGACCGGCGGCGGCCGCGCGCGGGCATAATACCAGAGCAGCGCTGCGTGACGCGGGTCGCCTAGCCCGCGACACGGGACGCTAACACGCGGTGCGGGCGCGACTCAGCTACTTACGTACGATGCGCCTTCTAAAGTCGGACGTCGGCTAGCCGCGCGTGCAGCCCGCTTAACGGAGCGTTGGCACTAATAGATTGATATCCTTTCTCCATTTAGTTAATATGTATTGTTATTGCCACCATAGTGACAGGTTGTTAACCTGTCGCCTATACTTGTAATACAATGTAAATACCATTTTTTTCATACGGGCGTTCTTTGGATGCTTGGACGTTTCAGCGCACACATTAACTATATTTTCAGCGTGCGTCCCACACAAAAAAAGAACAAACTCCCTAGCAGATACATAACGCCATCTATCGATTATTTTTAGTACTTTTTTATTTTTAAACAGCTGTAAAAAAAGCGTGAAGTGAAACGTGAAAAGTCGTGTGATGCCGGCTTAGAATAGCATCACCCCATTTCTTACCCATGGGTGTCGTAAGACCCGACTAAGGGACTCGAGAGATGTGTATTGCAATTTTAGGCGATTGGCTGACAACCTGTCACTATAGTGACACACAGTTATCTGATTGACCCTCAAGCTTTTGTCAGACGTGGTTTTAATATCCGTTTTACGGCCGTTAACGCTCTGCCTACCCCGTAAAGGATATAGGCGTGATTTATATATGTATGTATGTATGTAAAAAAAGCTCTCTTTTACGTTGAGTTACGATAAAGCTGTTTGATATTAGTTAACGAAAATGTCGCGCTGCGTCGTAGCCACGTCGTCGTAGCGTAGCGCAAGTGCGGTTCCAAGACCTTTTAACCACTTCACATAATGTACGTTACGGTTCCATACACCTTATATTTACTAAGCGCTAGATTTCCACCCAGCGGCTTCACCCGCTGCCACTCATTTTCCCGTGGTAATAGTTGTTTTCCAAATTTCATCCAAGTCGGTCATACATACATACACCCACAAACTATCAGATTTAGTACATACGCGCCACCGCACCGTCGTGTCGTGCTCGTGCCCCCGGTGTCAGTAGTACCATCGATTAGTACCATTAATGGTACTAATGACACAGATTTATGTCACTAGTACCATTAAAAACAAGACTAGTTTTAGGTCACGTATTTACTTTATATTCTTTTAATATTTTAATTACTTATAAGTTTTTTTTTTATTTAAAGCACCCTTAAACTTTAACTTAAACCCTTTATTTAAAGCACCCTTAGGATGAAAGTGAATGTATACAAGACAAAAGTTATGGTGTTTGAAAAAGAAGACAGAATAACAGAGTGTAGTATTATATATGAAGGTAAGAAAGTAGAACAAGTGAATGAGTTTGTGTATATAGTTTCTTTGTTTACTAGAGACGGAAAGTATGAAAGTGATAATGAAAGAAGAGTGAATGCGGGTAATATAGCGAATGGTGAATTGTACACTTTTATGAACAGTCAGAAGGTGACTAAAATGGCCCGACTGGCTGTCCATAGAGGTGTATTGGTCCCAATGCTATTGTATGGAAGTAAGAGTTGGGTGTGGCAAAAGAACATGAAAGTAGAATAAATGCAGTGGAAATAAGAGTGTTGAGAAGTATGATTGGAGTAAGACTGAATGATAGGATAAAGAATAGTGTTATTAGAGAGGAATGTGGAGTAAAAGAAGATGTAGTGACAAGGATTGAAAAAGAGATGTATCTAAGGATGGTTTGGACATTAGGAGAGGATGAATGAAAGTAGTTTGACCAAGAAAATGTATGAGGCAAGAGTGAATGGAATGTTGGAAGAGGAATACCCAGACGTAACTTTCACGATAAGATCAAGGACATTTTAAAGAAGGGGCGGGTTAGGAGTACCTACTCTAAACCAACGACCTTGTATGAAGAGAATCATGAATGTTGACGAAGCGAAATAAATGTGTAAGAATCGTAGCAAATGGAAAGAAGTGGTCTCCAACTACTCCAATGGGAAAAAGGCGTGATTTTATGTATGTATGTATGTAAGGCACCCTTAAAACAACCTTCTGGCTCGAAATGTTCGATTTGCCTAATAAAATTACAAAATGTTGAATTTGGCATTTTTTATAGCCAAATTACCTACGTAATTTTTCTAATTACATTTATAATAAATAATAACATGTTTGTAAGTAAGTAGGTTTGTACACAATAGTACTAGGCAAGTACTAGTAACACTTGATAGTGTCGTTTGTACTATCAATGGTACTAGCGACATAAATCTGTGTCATTAGTACCATTAATGGTACTAATCGATGGTACTACTGACACGAAGGGTGCTCGTGCATGCTTGGGTTGTACAATACAATCATAGAGTAACTTATATAATAATACAATACTCTGTAGTTCATGTACATTACGCTGTGCAAAACACGTGCAAAACACGGACTCGTTGGCTCCCTGCTGTTATTATCTTTGCAATAAAAGTTTAAAAAAGAAAAACAGTGTGACCATAATATACCAGGAACCTGCCGATCCTACCTCTACACTAGCAGTTGGTATAAATTTAGTGTCTTTTTAATTCAAAAATGCGACTAGTGGGTTTCACTATCAGATTTGAACTGCAAACGAACGACTTAAGACGTATGTACTACAACAGTGTGGACAAGGATGTTCCCCTACATTTTTAATTTACTCTCTGAAGAATGTGAATCGGATTGGACGGATGTTGTGCTTAAGAAATAGTAACATTATTTTAAAAAGTAAAACGTCATTCAAATATCAAAGCAAAGCGAAAAAAGAGCGCAATCGATCGTTTTGTTTATTTTAAATTTTTTAAATAACTGCGTTGTAGTAATTCAGTTTATTCGGCAGCTCTTGAAGTTATATTTCGCAGTTCTACCAGTAAACGAACGAAAAAATGGTAAGTTTCAAGACAAACAAGTAAAATTGCAATCTTGCAACAAATTTCATTCAAATACTTGCCTAGATTCCGCAATCAAGCTTTTGCAATTCCTGTTATAAATTTCAGGCAACTGCTGTAAGTGCTGCTCCGAAAAAACCTGCAGCTACTAACCCATTACCGGGAGGGGTGCGCAAAAAATCAGGACCCAAGTTTGAGCTTTCTGAAGAACAACGACGAGATATCAAAGAAGCGTTCGACCTATTTGATACAGAGAACACAGGTAAAATAGACACCAAGGAACTGAAAGTAGCTATTAGAGCACTAGGATTCGAACCCAAGAAAGAGGAAATAAAGAAAATGATAGCAGAAATTGACAAAGGTGATGGGAAAGTATCGTTTGATGATTTTCTTGAACTGATGACTGTAAAAATGGCAGAGAAAGACACCAAAGAAGAAATCATGAAAGCATTCAAGTTATTTGATGATGATGAAACGGGTAGGTATTACTACTGTTTTCTCAATTATTGTTAGCATACATAAAGGGGTGCCTTATATTTAGTTTCCAAATACAGGCAGCCCTCAACATGTTTTAACACTTAATTTTAAAGTTCGCAGTTGTTTAAACTATTCATAGTTATAATTTAAATAGGTTCTTACCATACATATTTTGATGCTGTTACAAGCATCATGATCATGGGTAAACTGGTGGAACTGCAGGTGGCTCAACATGTTTGTTATCAAAACCATAATTCTTTGTTAAAAACCTGTCTAAATTATAACATTTGGTGTTGCTTTGACTTGTAGTTACCATTATCTGAAGTTCATAAACATCCACTTAAAACTTATACATATGAGTGATCTGAACTAGGATAGTAAATACACTTTATTGTTTATAATATCAACTAGATTGAACTGAAAAAATTATATTAATTTATTGAAAAATCCTATGCTATCATTTCAGGAAGAATCTCTTTCAAAAACTTGAAAAGAGTTGCAAAGGAGCTGGGTGAGAACCTTACAGACGAAGAGCTTCATGAAATGATAGATGAGGCAGACAGAGATGGAGACGGAGAGATCAACCAGGATGAGTTCCTGCGAGTAATGAAGAAGACCAGTCTATACTAACAATCCCACTATGATCTGGTTTTATCTGTTCGTACTTAGAAATTGCAGGCTTGTTCCTAAAGTATGTCTTGTTGAAGTCTGCTTATAAAAAATAGTCTGAATGTTTGGTTTTGTAATTTTCGATGTTTTGGGTTAATGGAAGTTAATTTTTTTGCATAAAATGCATAAATTTTAACTGATGCCCAGAGTGAAGAGAGAATTTATTTTGCACAAATTACTTATAATATTCTAATATTTTGATTTTGTGAGTTGCATCAAATTATAGAACTCTTCCTGTAACCAAAGTTGTCTTGATATTTTAAGATCTGTTTGTTAGGTTAGGTGTACTTGAACAGAATACTTTCTGAAACTGCATCCAGCTTTAAAACTGAACTAAAGTACATAAAAAATACAAATTTTAACTATAATTTGGAAAAAGGCCAGAAAAGCATATCACTTTATACACTTCTTCAATGTATGACCACATTCCACTATTTTGTACATTTTTAGAAGACAATCTTTAACTGTGTGTGAGAAGAGAAGTTCGGTAAAAAGTAAAGCATTTATTTATACAAATGCTATAAGGCTTAAAGATTTGTTTGATCATAATTTTGGAAAACTTACAAAATTTTCAAGTGCAGGCAGGAGTCGAACCTGCGACTTTCACCATCACTAGTGGCGACGCCTCTTCCATGTGGGCTACCAAGGCTCATCCCTTGCCCAAAACCTGCCCATACTTGAAAATTTTGCATGTTTAAAAAAAAATTATATCTAACATGAGAAGTGGTTTAAAATTTGGTATTCAATATTAAGACTATTTTATTCTTATTGTTTGACTATATGCATAAAATGTTTGGTATAGAAACGATAATTTCCTGAACTAATTGTATATAATATAAGTTATCCTGATCTGATTGTTATTTCTAGGTATAAAATATTGTGGCAAATAGTGACTTTATTCTTCTTCTGTTTTGTGGGACACGGAGTCAGCAATATTGATAAATCCTTACCTTGCCTTTTTATTTGTACTGCTGAATATGTAATTGATATGTTTTAAAGCATTATTATCTATTAATTTACTGTGTTTAAGTGAATTGCATGCAGCATATATTTGAGCTTGATTATTGTAAGGATATTAATAGTTTTATCTTGTGTTCAAACAACTATTAATCATAACAAACCAATTTTAAATTGATTAAATTGTGTTTAATTTGGGTTTTACAATTACTACGTAAACAACTTAAATCAATTTAAATTTGTTTTATTGTGATGTGTTTAGGGTATTTTTCGTTTTAATCACAAACTTGTTATGTATTTTACCAAAGTATTTTTAGGATTATAAGAGAGTGCATTTATATTAATTTTAATGTGGAAAATACATTTTATGGCACATCCATGTTATTTTAATTTCAACTTTTACCACAAAGTTAGTTCATATTTAGATATTCTAAATATTAACTCTCACAACATGAAAATCCAGTTCATGCAGACATGTGAGCTATGAGTATTCTGTTAATAAATTTACGGAGCTAATAAAATATTGAGGTAAAGTCCAATAAGAGAATAACAGTTTATTCATAAGTTATTCATCTACAGTTAAATCTTAAACATAGTATTGGTAGAAGGCAATAAGTAAAAATGTAAAAAAATATATAAAAGAACACAACTTAACTTACAAAAAAACAAAATAGGTAATGATGATTCTTCATATTCAGACTTAAGTAAACAACAAAAATAAGCCCTGAAATTCCCTGAAAAGTTGTTTATGAGGCAATTCTTTCAACAACATTGCCTTCTGGCTGTCCAAAGTAAGCTTTCTGGCACATCTTCACAAATAGTCCTGTTTCAACCACTCCGGGTATCATTTTAATAACATGGTTTACTTTTTCCCAATCTAAATCTTGATTTGAGAAATGCCAGTCTAAAATAAAGTTTCCATTGTCGGTAACTACAGGTCCCGCTTTAGCCACTGCAGAGCGAAGTTTCACTTCGCCACCATACAATGCCACAATTTTGTTTGTAATTGGAACATAAGCCATGGGAACCACTTCTATGGGTATTCCTTTCTTGTATCTATCACCTAACTTCTTGGAGTCTTTTGTATAGTCTGCAATAACAATGAGTTTGTTGGAGCATGAAGCTACTATCTTCTCTTGCAGTAAACAGCCGCCGCCTCCTTTGATAAGAGTCATGTTGGCGTCTACTTCGTCGGCGCCATCGATCGTTACATGTATGCGTGGGTTGGTGTCCAGCTCCCCCAAAGTGAGGTTATGTTTAACAATCAGCTGTTTTGCTTGGAACGATGTTGGAATGCAAATAACCTTCAAGTTTTCTGTCTCGACACGTTCAGCCAACCGCTGAACGGCGTATACCACCGTGGAGCCGCTGCCGACACCAAAAATGCAGTTATTCGTCACAAATTCATCAACAGCCCGGTATGCGGCAACTTGTTTTGCTTGTTCTAGGGACATTTTAACTCCCGCGATTTTATGCGAGCAACGGTTATAACTAAAGTACTTTATCAACTTAACAATACTGTTGGAAAACATAAAAACTAATCTAACTGATACACATAATAATCAAGCGAGCGTGGCCAGTTAAATAATGGCTCTAATCTAATCACATTCGAATAAACCTTCTACCTAGCACGGAAGGTCTAAAATTGAATGTACTTAAGTGACAGCTGTTGGCAAGTTGTGGACCATTCGTTTTATCGTCTAAATGTCAAAAGGTTGTGTCTGTTTTAATCTAGGGTCCACAGCTTATTTCAAGATTTTGCCTTCACAAACCTTTTGTACCCTTGATGAGATAGCTTATTTTGGTAGTGAGAACATTTGTACCGCAAAGATTTTAGAAATATCGCCGTTTTACAGTGTCACAGGGTCCAAATGATTTTATAACCTCAAAATTGGAAAAGCTTCAATATCTCTGCAAAGGATTGATCTACAAACAAAATGATCGCATGGATGCCGTTACAAATCGCAAATCGTTATTTGTACCGCTTTTTTATACCTTGTGAATACCAGATAGAGGAATAAAAGGCGATTAACGCTCATATGGCATTTGGTTGTTGGGCTTTCGTATATCTCCGTAAATATAGCGGTACAAATGTTCTGAAAGAAATCCCAGTAACAATACAAGCGGTACATTACATAGCTACAACCAAAAAAGCCGTATCTGCTCTAATTTACCAGAAAACAACACTGTAAAATTTGCAAGAAAATGATATGTACATGACCAAAGCTCGGCCACGGCACAGTATAATTAATAGTACTAGCATACAGTATGGTCACTCCCTGCCTCCCCCTAAAAGCGCCGCCCACCTGCGCTCGGAGGACGTTTAGAGACCGGCTAGCAAGGACGTGACGACGACTTCGTGCAACGAGCGAAGGCAGCGCAGCGTAAATTATACTAAACTAATTAATATTAGAAATAATTTTGTGATCGGTGTGTGTTTTGCTAGGTACGGTTGTTTGAGCACTGCAAACGACAAAACTAAAAAAAAATCTACTGATTCTACCTGTCTTTACAAATCTAAGTATTTTTAAAGAGTTTTATGTTTTAGTAGCAAAGAATAGGCGCTTATGTTTTATATTTCTTTGACATTATCCGTTTAAGACCTTATCCTATCAGTTCACGCTGAAAACAAAACAAATTCTATAAGAACAAAAAATCATGTTTTCAACTTACGTAATATTTTGGTGACCGTCATTTATTTACAAAAAATTTGTTATTTCGTTTATACTATTTGAAATAGGAAACTATTGTAAAAATTGAGCTTACTGCATAAGTACATTATGATTCCTATTTATTCCTAATCCGCGCGCAATAAGTTTCGAGTAATTGGGGTCATTGAACTTGAACTGGCCGGGCAATGGCGGCGGCCGGCCAGCCATTTTTTTACAAGCCCGCAAATCAAATTCAAACCCGCTCATATAAACACATACAAGGTCATTTCATATTGCCGCACATTGTATTCCCGATTCGCGAACGCACGACGAACAAATTAAGGTAAAATGGCGGCAACCCTGACATGTCTTATCTGACACACACAAGCATTTTATCGTTAGCGTTCATCTACGCGAGCTTAGACTGTGTGCGTAGCAACGCGTTTGTTTCATACATTTGATTTGTCCGAGGTGTGGCCACGGTGTTCACTTTTAGACTTTTAGCAGCGGTAATATGCGGATTTGGATTCTGATTCCGATTTGCACTTTATACCTGTGACACTGTAAAAAATAGACACAGTTCGGTGTCTATTTTTTTCTAGGGTCCACAGCTTATTTCAAGATTCTGCCTTCACAAACCTTTTGTAACCTTGATGAGATTGCTTATTTTTGTAGTGAGACCATTTGTACCGCAAAGATTTTAGAAATATCGCCATTTTACAGTGTCACAGGGTCCAAATGATTTTATAACCTCAAAATTGGAAAAGCTTCAATATCTCTGCAAAGGATTGATCTACAAACAAAATGATCGCATGGATGCCGTTACAAATCGCAAATCTTTATTTGTACCGCTTTTTTATACCTTGTAAATACCAGATAGAGGAATAAAAGGCGATTAACGCTCATATGGCATTTGGTTGTTGGGCTTTCGTATATCTCCGTAAATATAGCGGTACAAATGTTCTGAAAGAAATCCTAGTAACAATACAAGCGGTACATTACATAGCTACAACCAAAAAAGCCGTATCTGCTCTAATTTACGAGAAAACAACAATGTAAAATTTGCAAGAAAATTATATGTACATGACCAAAGCTCGGCCACGGTGTTCTAATTTTAGACTTTTAGCAGCGAATTAATGCGGATTTCGGATTCTGGACTCCGATTTGCACTTCATACTGACCGAAATATATTTCATTTTCTTCAAGCAAGTACCTAATAAATTGGTTGACCGTCAAACGATTAAAGTTTGTATGGCCAATCATCTTCCCTCTCCTGTTTTCAATGGTCTTCAGAAGACAACGCTCTTCCGCTACCAGTGCCAGCACTTCTACGTTTGTCTTCATCTCTGTCCAACTGATCTTTTCCATCCTTCTCCAACACCACATCTCAAACGCTTCCAACATTAGAACAAATTTCATAATTTCTATTTTTCAATATTTTTGTCTGTCTGTTTGTCTGTTTCATCGGGCTAATCTCCGAAACTACAGGAACGATTACCGAAGGCAATATGTGTGTAAAACGTTTAAGGTTTGTAACTGACGCGACTGAATTTCAATTTTCGCCTTCACCACACATACTTTATTTCTTTGACGGTCCATTTATGTATTAGTTACTTGTTTGAAGAAAATGAAATATATTTCGGTCGGTATAAAGTGCAAATCGGAATCAGAATCCAAATCCACATATTACCACTGCTAAAAGTCTAAAAGTGAACACCGTGGCCACACCTCGGACACTGGCGCTCAAATGTATGAAACAAACGCGTTGCTACGCACACAGTCTAAGCTCGCGTAGATGAACGCTAACGATAAAATGCTTGTGTGTGTGAGATAAGACATGTCAGGGTTGCCGCCATTTTACCTTAATTTGTTCGTGGTGCGTTCGCGAATCGGGAATACAATGTGCGGCAATATGAAATGACCTTGTAATAGCAAGTTTGAATTTGATTTGCGGGCTTATAAAAAAATGGCTGGCCGGCCGCCGCCATTGCCCGGCCAGTTCAAGTTCGATGACCCCAATCACTCGAAACTTATTGCGCGCGGATTAGGAATAAATAGGAATCATAATATAATAAATCATATCATAAATCATGCTGTATAATTTACGCTGCGCTGCCTTCGCTCGCTGCACCAAGTCGTCGTCACGTCCTTGCTAGCCGGTGTCTGAGCGTCCTCCGAGCGCGGGTGGGCGGCGCTTTTAGGGGGAGACAGGGAGTGACCATACTGTATGCTAGTACTAATAATTATACTGTGCCGTGGCCGAGCTTTGGTCATGTACATATAATTTTCTTGCAAATTTTACATTGTTGTTTTCTCGTAAATTAGAGCAGATACGGCTTTTTTGGTTGTAGCTATGTAATGTACCGCTTGTATTGTTACTAGGATTTCTTTCAGAACATTTGTACCGCTATATTTACGGAGATATACGAAAGCCCAACAACCAAATGCCATATGAGCGTTAATCGCCTTTTATTCCTCTATCTGGTATTTACAAGGTATAAAAAAGCGGTACAAATAAAGATTTGCGATTTGTAACGGCATCCATGCGATCATTTTGTTTGTAGATCAATCCTTTGCAGAGATATTGAAGCTTTTCCAATTTTGAGGTTATAAAATCATTTGGACCCTGTGACACTGTAAAATGGCGATATTTCTAAAATCTTTGCGGTACAAATGGTCTCACTACCAAAATAAGCAATCTCATCAAGGGTACAAAAGGTTTGTGAAGGCAGAATCTTGAAATAAGCTGTGGACCCTAGATTAAAACAGACACAAAAGGTTATCTTTTTAAAGCATTCTTCACACCAACTTTGGTCACAAATTTGGTCACAAACACAAATCACCCGTTTGCAAACTTATAATAAAAATAAATTGCGACCGTGTTTAAGAAAGTACCTACGTTTATCCTGTTTATACCGCTAAACAGGATAAACGTACTTTCAGGCCCAGTCAACTGAGTAGCGCTTCTGCGGCGAAAACTCATTTCACTTGCTCAAATGTAAAAAGCTAAAACCCCCATTAATATAATATTGTAAATATTCGAAAGTAGCTCTGTCTGCTACGCATTCAGGCCTAAACCACTGAATCGATTTTGATGAAATTTGACACAAAGATCTTCTTCTTTGCGTGTCGCGGCGAATTAAATTTTGCGGACCAATAAGCCACTACTCGAATGACATTTGGAGTGGCTGCCCACAGATCTTCTAGCGGGCAGGTATCGGGTCACGCGGGGTAGATCAAGAGGTGAGACATGCTCTGTGGGATAGCGCCGCAGGGGCACTGTTCCTTTAGGACATTGGTAGGTATATACAGGGTTATTTTTTATTCACCCCGGAAATTTTACAGGGTGATTCTACTCATGATTCTGAACAACTTTTATTATGGGGTCACCTGCAAACTCGCGAAAAAAAAAACAGCTGCTCCATAGAAAAATTCATACCTACACGAACAAAATGTATGGAACTGGATTTTTTTCGCGATTTCGCAGGTGACCCCATAATAAAAGTTGATCAGAATCATGAGTAGAATCACCCTGTAAAATTTTCGGGGTGAATAAAAAATAACCCTGTAGGTATAATAAGTAATCTCTGATTCGGTGTTGCTGTAGCCCCATCGACACAGATTCTCTTTGCAGCGACCAACTTGCGTACGAAGCCGGTTCAGTTTTTTCCAAACCGACCACTGGAGATCGCTGCCTGGAGGAAGGAGATGTAGAGCTCAAGCATTTTTGCGAATTAGAAAACTTTTGCGACCAAGGAGCTTTTTCAATGGAGCTCGCCACATCTCTCCGTATATTAGGAGGTGCAATTCCAGATAATGGGTACAGCTTTCTTATTGGTGTCGGCATCAGAAAACCAGTAATAGTCCGGGAAACAAAGATAAGACGGTATGAAAAGACAAAGGCTACTTTTTAGACCAATGGAAAATAGCCAAACTGTTCACGACACGAGACAGCCTGCGCACAACCCAAACAACTTCTAATAAGTAGGTAGGATATAATACGACGTTCAGTACATCAGCAACCATTCTGCTGTTTGTAATTGGTCTAGTCAGTGGGTCTAGTTAATTTGACTGGGATTTATGTGGATGGAACAAAATATAAACTAATACTCGGGTAAGTTGAATTCTGTTTTATTTTAAAGAGGATCAAAAAATATTAGACGAGATGGTACAAAATATGTCGCAGGTTTTTGGTCAAACACCGGCAGATGACAAAATTTAAACTCAATTCTATCATAAACCTGAAACGATCTAGTCAAATCCTGCACTAATTTAGATTTATGATAAAGTTCGTGCCAAAAACATGTGGTTTCTTAATTTCATGACAATATTGGCTGTTTACAGTCGAACGGCACTGTATCGAGGGTAACTGTCGACGTCAGCCACCGACAGTTTTCAGTGGTCGCTGACGACAGGTTGACGACAATCGTCGACAGGTGTTAGAGGAGCTGCAGCTGTGTCGCCGGCTGCCATCCATAAGCAGTCTAATCTGTCATGAAACTAAGCAAATCCATTTTCTTCTCAAGTACTTGATCATACACCTAAACTAGGTTGATTAGGTTTCTGATCAAATACGTGGATCGTTTCATGATAAGATTGAGTTAAAATTGTGTTTACCGGAGGTGTTTGACCAAAAACCTGATTTAATCAAAAACCTACGACAGATAGATAGGCATTCAGAAAGTAGCATATGCCCCATGCTCAATCATCATCATAGCCTTGCTACTTCATCACTCAAATTCTTTAATTCAGTCAACATGCTATCCTGATCCTTTAATAATTCATGTACTAGCGACAAGTGCGAGGAGAGGTCAATGCCAGAGTCAGAATCTCCCGAGAATTGGCTGGAGCGGTAGCTATGCAGCTCAGTGATTGGCTCTATAGTTACACGGGCAACATTTATTTCCTGCGACAAATTGAATTCAGAACGAACGCAACCGATTTTGTAACCACAAATATTATCTTTGACGCTCTCCTTCGATTTGCTTCTATTGCGGTCTTGATAACTTTTCAACTCTATTGTAACTTTATCTAAATGCCTTTCAAGGATGCTCAACTTGTTCCCTAGAAAACGATTCTTCTGTTCAAATTGAATACATTTGTCGTGTTCGTTGTGGTAGTCCGCGTAGTACTGACCGCAGCATACGATGATTTCTTTTAGTTGCAGTTCTATCGACAAATCCTTTACTGCTTCGCTGCGCATGCCTTGCAATTCTTTATAACCCAGTTCAATAAAGCTTTTCAGATGCTGAAATTTTGAGTTCAGGGCTTGTTTTTCACTGTGTAGTTTCTGAATTAATTCTGCAAGCTCAGCATTCTTTTTTTGTAAAGCTACAACTTCAGCTCTAGAAATATTTAAATGTTCGTTTATTGAGTTTTGTTCCTTTTGTTTTGATGACGTCAATGTTTGTGCCACCACTGAAACAAAATCAATTTTGTAAAAGTGTTTAACAGAGTTTTTTGAGAGTGTTGATAAGTAGTGTATGCCGACTACCATGCCAATAGTAGTACGCCAACTGCATATAATTAGGCATTAGAATGCTTTTGACATATTCTTATAACACTCGGCTACGCCTTGTGTGCTAAACAGGCTAACAGACACTCGCATTCTAATGACCTCCAATAAATGACAGTTGCATAAACTACTATTAAGTTTATTTTGCATTAGACGTAAGTGGGTGAGTAGGTGCTTACTGCAGGCTGTGTTAAGATTTTCTTTCAGACTTTTAATTTGCTTCTTTTTCATTTTCAACTTTGCTGCGTAGATATTCTTATCTGCTTCATCTGATGCTAAATCGTCTGTTGTGTCCCTTTGAAATCTGTAATCAGAAAAACAATTTATTTAATCTTCATCAAAAGATAGGACGATATCGAAGTTGTAAGATGGTCATCTCGGCGTGACGGATGGTCGTTTCGGTTCTATCAGTCAAAGTCTATACTTATGTTTGTTTTTTTATTCAAACACTTGTAGTAGTTTCACAGTTTTATATTTGGTCTAAGTGTTTGTATCAATAATTATAACAATGGAGTTTTACCAAGGGCAGACAATTGCAAGAATAGACTATACATACATACATAGTCCATACCATTCGGAATATCCTTTCGTGCAAGTTTTCTCTACCATGCTCACATAAGCTCTGACTCTTTCTGTTTATCTTTTGGTTGGCCGGTAGAGAATGCCGCGTGACATAAGGCCCGCCCTTTGTACTTTCTGTGCAATAAAGTTTAAAAAATAAATAAGCCTGGCTGATGATAAGTAAAAAGAATAATTACTTTTGTAGCTCAAGAGCAATTTTAGTAAGAGCTTCTCTCATCTGATCGGGAGAGAGTTCAGCCGAGCTGCTCTTCTTCACCACGTCCAAACATTTATTCAGGATCTGCTTGTTTACTTGGCTAGATTTTGGAGAACTGCTATCATTGTCTGATTTGTGATTGCTCATGTTGTAGGATACGAAACCAACTATTCTTGATTCTATATATTTTTTTTATTAGTGTATGAAATAATTATGAAAAATATTTAAAGGAACTGTAAAAGCGGAAATAAAATAAAAATACTTTCAAAATAGTAAAAAGTCTTTGAACAAAATGATCAGAATCAGAATAATATAATGTCAAATCAAAAAAGTTTTCCTTATGAGTCTGGTTAAGTTTTCAGCCTATTCTTTGTCTAAAATTCTAGGTAGGTCCCAGGTCCTAATATTGGCTGAGGGCCCAGCTGATGCAGTTTCTATGGTATCAAATGGTATGTATGTACTCGCACGTGCAGTAAGCAGAAACAACTACGAAAAAATAACACTGTGATGCACTTAAAATCTAAAGTGTAACGATATAAGACCCTAAATAAATAAATAGTCACATTACCCCGGAAGATATTTGGTTAGTGGGGTAGCAATTTTCCGCTTGACGCTACGCGGCAGGTTTCGGACACGATGGTGCTTGTTCGTAGCTATTTCGTAGCATGTTCGTAGACATCGTTACACGCTAAATTGCCGTTAGCTACAACATTATTATAGTAAGGAGATGAATAAATTTAGTTCTTTTTTACATGGGCGTGGCAAAGAAGCATACGGTCCGCTAAATGGTAAGCGGTAGTAATCAAATAAAAGTTTGGCAAGTGTCGTTTTTTTCTGTCGTAGCAACTATTCGGAGTATGCTACGCGTCATCGACTACGATATAGCGTATTACCCCCGCTGGTATTAAATAGCGTTAGGTCACAAGTCAAATAAAAAGTACTTCTGGTTGGGTAGAATTTAAAAATAATGTTTTAATACTTATATTGCTTAATAGAGTGTTTAGTTAATTCAAAATCAGCTGTTGGTTTTCCAAAATAAATAAAAATAAAAATAAAATATATCCTCGCAGTCATGATGTACGCGTGCGAGACGTGGAACTTAACAAAGGGCGATTAATCCACAAGCTCCAATTAATGCAGAGGAGCTTGGAACGCAGAATGCTGGGAATATCTCTGCGCGACAGAGTCCGGAACAAAGTCAGGTAGAGTACTCATGTAGTAGATATCGGACTCCGAGTCGCCAAGTGAAATGGGCTTGGGCTGGACACATGTGTCACCGAAGAGACGGGAGTTGGAGTAGCGTTCTCGACTGGAGACCCCGTTTACGGAAACGCAGCGTAGGCAGACCACCCGTCAGATAGACCGACGACATCAAGGATCGCGCCGGAACAGTGTGGATACAAAAAACGGAACTCCGCGTAGAATGGAGAACTTTAGGAGAGGCATATGCCCAGCAATGGGCGAAACCGTGCTCACGAAGAAGAAGAAGAAGAAGACTTATGTATTAGGTACCTACTTACCAGAGTAGGTGTTTAAATAAAATCTATAAAAATTTAGGTAAGTATATAATTTTCCCTGAATGCGATGATTTTGAATTAACTGAACACTCTATTAAGCAAGTTAATTGAAGTGAAGTCAATTTATAAATTAATTGAAGCGTAAATAATGACAAATAACGCGCTTCATTGATTATAAATCTGTTCCAATGGAAATTGGTGATGATGAAAAGTTGCTGACAGGTGAGGAGAAGCAAGAATCCATTAAGTAAAAGTCGCAGTTTTTAGCACTTCACCAAATAAATATGGCTACGACTAGTAAACCGACAAGTTCGAATTGTTTCTGAAATTTAAAGTAATCAAACATTAAATAAACAATATGATAGCTGTAGATATTCCGTCGTATTTTTTATGTTGTTTTAGAAGCTGAACATAAAAGTTGTGACTCTGAATAATTAGCTAAAGAAATGGCCCCGCAGAATTGAGAGAATACATTTATTACGATCAATGCAGCGGCTAAAGAAAAACGCCCTGAGTTGACCATAACGGTTGCATATTGAATTTCGTTATCTTCGAATCACCTAAGTTATTTTATTTATCCGTTTTTTTGCGTTGGCCAATAGTTACTTTCATCTTGATTATATTCCAAAATAATGACGTGTTTTTAACACCGTGAACTCGACCGGACAAAGAGCTGCATTACTCCAACTCAGGCTTGATGAATGAAAGTGATTCACCAATATATTCCAAAAGGCTCCCGATCTTCTTACTTAGCCGTTATCCGCACGGTCGGTTTATTTCAATTTCCTTCATAAAAGACGCTATTCTCGGATTTGAAGTAGATTTATCATGCTCGGATAAAGCGGGCACTTTTTGTGCTTTTCTTGTGCCTGGATCTGACCCGAGATCTGTCCACTTAATGTGAATAATGGTGCGCTATGGAAAACGAATGCGTGCCGGAACACAAAAGACAACAATGCGCAACGATTTTCGGATTTGATACACGGATTTTTTGGAGAGATAATGCTGTGCCTTTGTGTACCGCTTATCAATAATGAGACCGATAGAAATAGACTCGAGGACTGTTGTTGCTTGATGCTTATTTTGATAACATGGAATGAAAAATACGAATCTACGAAATAACTCAAAATACTGCAACGGGGTTCTTACCGCGATACTTATTTTTGTTTTATTGTCCGATATTGAGTTGTTCCGTGATCATGGCCCATGCAACTGGGTCGAAATATCGTATATAAATAAGTACTGCAATAAGAACCCCGTTTTATTATGAGTGACCGCGAAAGTTTAAAACAGTTTATTACAAATCTGCGAATTTTATCTAGCTTATAATAGCCTGATACTTTTGTAGAACAAATCACTAACAATGCATATCTTACGCAACAGATTAACACATTTTTATTACGAAACAAACAATTCCAGCTTCATCGGAAATTTCTCTTGCAAAGGTAGTACTGAAGACATTTAATACTGGTCGTCATAGCGCGTTCGCGATCAAGTCGACATCCCGAGAATGCGAACACCGAGCGCCGAGTGCCGGGGATAATCGATCCCTGCTACCTGCACTTAAGGCACAGCTTAAGGCTAGTGTACTCGTAAACGGCCTCGACAGTGGCGCCACCTAAAAAAAATATATTCTAATATATATATAGATATATCAACTCGGCAAATGTTGATCATACGGGTTGTAGCATCAGTTAATTGTTGATCCGTTGGCAATTGTTGATCCCGACAGCTTTTGTTGATCTAATGTATGACTCGGCATACAAATGTGGCTCCGATCGGATCAACAATCGTTGGCCCTTTAAAAGCACAAATACGATCAATTCATAACATTCTTTATACAAATCCGCTCCATCAAATGTTGATCTGATTCAAATGGACCAATCACAGGCCACCGTTTTTATGATTGGTGGTTTTCTTAAGTGCGCTGTTGCCACTTTGTTTCTTTGCTTTGTACAACGTCACAACACGTGTATGAATGAATGTCAATAACTATAGAGGAGAATTTCAATTTTGGCCAGTACTATGCACAGTATTCCAAATAAAATTTATTTTTTGTGTAGTTCAGAATAAAATATAGTTTTGATTAAAACTTGTTAGCTTGTGAAAAATAATATTATTATAAAGTATGGCAATATTTTTCATGCGTTTATGACAAATCTATACATATAATAAAAAAGTTAATTCGCGTGTCTGAACATTGAATATATTTACAAAAATCTTATTGGGAGCGATGTTAAAATAATTTATTAAAATAGAAAAATGTGCAATGTTTTAGAAAGTTTTTGTCTGTTTGTTTGTCCGTTTGTCTGTTTATCTGTTTGTCCGAGCTATTCTCCGAAAGTACTAGATCGATTCTAATAAAACTTTTTGTGGTGTATAGCTACTAATCCTGGCCAACATCTGAGACAACTTTTATCAAAATCGGTTGAGCAGAACGAGAGATATTAAACTTACAAATTTGTACAAAAGTTCTGACTCCACGAGAACGAAGTCGCGGGCACAGCTAGTCTATTAATTGGAAAAAAATTGAGAAGAGTCGAGGGATGAGTTACGAATATAAGTGAGTTGGTAAACGAGTAAAAGGATGAGTAGAGAGATAAGAATATAGCACGATGAACATGGCACGGTGTTGGAAGACCCATTGCGGACGAGCAAGAGGATGAGGTGTGCGGGGAGTGTTGTAGGAGTAAAAGGGATCGAGTGGGTGCATGTTTAATGCAATAACTATCTTGATAATCTTGATGCAACATCAAAATCAAATAATTTATTTCTAAGTAGGAATGTACAAGATTCTCTTTTAGAAAGTCAAATCTAGGTACTTAACATAATACATAAAAAAAAGAATAGTAAACTTACAGAAATGTAAAAAACAAATACATGTCAAAGTTAAACCTATGTCAATGTTATTAAATCTATGTCAAATTGAAGTTTAAATATGATATGTCTATCTACCTGATACATTTTGCAATATCACTAATCCCGAATAAGAGTGAGGGGTGGGGGGTGGTGATGGGAAGGTTTAATGAGCAAAGAGGGAGACCGGAGACGTATTACATCCGAGAAACACGCAATGTATTATGATCGTGTCAAAATAATCACCGCGCCACACGTAAAATCATATTTTTATCATCAGGCTAAAGTGACCATTAAAATAGATTCCCAGAAATCTTAAGGCGGCGCCCACGTCTAACTAGGATAGGAATACATCTCTCTCCCTCCCGCCTACTTCTATTTCTTGTTCTTCTACTTCACAATACCTTACTATTTATGGTTAAGAAAATAAATAAATAAAATTAAAAAAGAAAACAAGCTTTTATAGCTGTCATGTATTTGAAAAGTGGTTGGCTAGACGATTCCAACGAGCCCAAACTCGATAGGGGTATGTAGTTGCATCTCTGAGATGCTATGACCACCTTCCGGCTCCATCTTCAGACCCTGGCTACCATGTATTTAAAGAGTGGTTGGCAAGACGATTCCAACGAGCCCAAACTCGATAGGGGTACGTAGTTGCATCTCTGAGATGCTATGACCACCTTCCGGATCCATCTTCAGACCCTGAATACCATGTATTTGAAGAGTGGTTGGCAAGACGATTCCAACGAGCCCAAACTCGATAGGGGTACGTAGTTGCATCTCTGAGATGCTATGACCACCTTCCGGCTCCATCTTCAGACCTTGGCTACCATGTATTTGAAGAGTGGTTGGCAAGACGATTCCAACGAGCCCAAACTCGATAGGGGTACGTAGTTGCATCTCTTGAGATGCTATGACCACCTTCCGGCTCCCATCTTCAGACCCTGGCTACCATGTATTTGAAGAGTGGTTGGCAAGACGATTCCAACGAGTCCAAACTCGATAGGGGTACGTAGTTGCATCTCTGAGATGCTATGACCACCTTCCGGCTCCATCTTCAGACCCTGGCTACCATGTATTTGAAGAGTGGTTGGCAAGACGATTCCAACGAGTCCAAACTCGATAGGGGTACGTAGTTGCATCTCTGAGATGCTATGACCACCTTCCGGCTCCATCCTCAGACCCTGGCTACCATGTATTTGAAGAGTGGTTGGCAAGACGATTCCAACGAGCCCAAACTCGATAGGGGTACGTAGTTGCATCTCTGAGATGCTATGACCACCTTCCGGCTCCATCTTCAGACCCTGGCTACCATGTATTTGAAGAGTGGTTGGCAAGACGATTCCAACGAGCCCAAACTCGATAGGGGTACGTAGTTGCATCTCTGAGATGCTATGACCACCTTCCGGCTCCATCTTCAGACCCTGGCTACCATGTTTTCTTCCAAGATTTGACCCGTACAAACTAATAAACACGGCAAGTCAAATAAAAGCTTGTAAAAATTAACACTTCTCGTCTCACTTGTGCAACGTTGCCGTTCTGCAGTATCGGTTTAAAAGATCACGGCAAATGTTGCTCATAAATGACTTTATATAGATCAACAAAGCATCATTTTCCTTAAAAAAGAAACCCGTTACAGGATCAACAACTGCCGTGTCAGTTGGTGTCAAGGTAGCGACTTTTCCGTAAGCTTGGGTACTGCGTTACAAGCCGGTGAATAAATGTAAATCAAAAATAAAGCGATACCCCCAATAATTCCTCAGTAAACTGCGGACAAAGGTGGAAACGCGTATTTCAGCCTGATCAACTACGGCCGAAAGGAGGACAATATATATATATATACATACAATCTATCACAATGTCTGTTGCCCAAGTTTTTAGTATTATCCTTAAGTAAAACCTGCAGAGTCAATTAAATATTCGCTGCAATTAAAGTTATGGTAAAAAATGTCTAAGAACGGCCACTATTGGTATTAATTGCCATAAATTTAGTTACAGCGAATATTTCATTGAGTTTGTAGATTCTAATTTTACTTAAGGATAATACTAAAAACTTGGGCAATGGACATTCTGATAGATTATTTGTATAAAGATTTTTTTTTGTGAAGTGGCGCCACTGTAAGGCCGTTCACGGGAACACTCGCCTTAAGGTGAAGCAAGCTGCATCTTGGCCAAGGATCAGATAATTCCACTCATTATTAACCCCATTAGGTCACATTCATCCTCTTATTCTCATGTAATAAGACGACGATGAACGGTTTGACAAATTGAGAAATGATTACAAGAAACGGGTCGAAACTTAAGCGTGCCCTCTAAGACACCGGAACAGTAGATTCGCAATGTTTTGGAAATGCAATATCTGTGCCCCCGGGGATAACCGATCCCTGCTACCTGTACTTAAGGCGAGTATACTCGTAAACGGCCTCGACAGTGGCGCCACTTCACAAAAAAATGTTTTCTCTTTATACAAACAATCTATCAGAATATCCGTTGCCCAAGTTTTTAGTATTATCCTTATGTAAAAATAGAACCTGCAGACTCAATGAAATATTCGCTTCAATTTAGTAATTTCCATAAATTTAGTTACAGCGAGTGTTTCATTGAGTCTGCGGGTTCTAATTTTACTTAAGGATAATACTAAAAACTTTTGTAACAGACATTCTGATAGATTGTTTGTTTAAAGAGAAAACTTTTTTGTGAAATGGCGCCACTGTCGAGGTCGTTCACGAGTACACTCTCCTTAAGATGAAGCAAGCTGCATCTTGGTCAAGGATCTGTAACTCCTCCCAATATTAACATCATCAGGTCACATTCATCTACTTATTCTCTTGTAATAAGATGACTTTGAAATTGATGAACAACTTGATTACAAGGAAGGGGTTGAAAGCTTAGCGTGCCCTCTAAAACACGGAACAGTAGGTTCGACATTGAGTCAATGTCTTGGAAATGCAAGCTCTGTGCCCCCGGGGATAACCGATCCCTGCTACCTGCACTTAAGGTGAAGCATGTTGCATTGTGGCAAGAATCTAAACTCCCACTCATTATTAACATCATCAGGTCATATACGTCTGTTTACCTATATTTCTCTTTTTTTTTGTAATAGGACGACGACGAACGGTTGGTTAAATTGTGAAATAATTACTCAAGTCAATACTCAATATCTTTATTGCTTTTATTCTGTAGTTGGTATCATCACGGCCCTGTTAGGGCACAAAAAATTTAATTGAATTCAAGTTTTATTTAGCTACTTATTGTAAATAATAGACAAGTAAAAAAACAACGGAATGTGATGAGGAAGTGGTTGAAAGTATAGCGTGCCCTCTAAAACACGGAACAGTGGGTTCGACATCGAGTCAATATCATGGAAATGTAAGCTCTGAGTCCCCGGGGATAACCGATCCCTGCTACCTGCACTTAAGGTGAAGCATGTTGCATTGTGGCAAGAATCTAAACTCCCACTCATTATTAACATCATCAGGTCATATACGTCTGTTTACCTATACCGATTAACCGATATAACCGATTCCTGCTACCTGTACTTAAAGCGGCGCAAACTGTCTAGCGGCACCCTCATCAGTGTTTTATTCATTTCTTATAAACCAAGCATGTAAATCTAAGACGCATAAATTGTTGTCCTACACGATTAATTTATATCAAGGTTCAACAATAAGCTTTATATTGTTATGCGTTTTTAAAATCACTAAAACGGTAAATGTTGGCCACCATAAACCGTCGAGTTAGTTAAAAATTTTGCATTATCGCTAGATCTGACCCAGCTGGTGAATGTAGCTACGCGGATACCGGATATCGACGGCCATACACCCAATTGCTTGGACTTGCTGCTGACAACTGATCCAGACAGTCATTCAGTTTCGGTCTCAGCTCCGCTGGGAACGTCCGACCACTGTCTGGTGAAATCCGTATTGACCTGCTCTCCTCTCGATGACAGCCCCAGGGGCACGAGGCGAGTTTGGAAATACGAGTCAGCAGATTGGGAAGAGATGCGGCACTTCTTTGCATCTTACCCGTGGCGTCAAGTGTGCTTCTCTTCGCGTGACCCCTCGTGTTGTGCAGATGCGGTTGCGGACGTGATTCGGCAGGGGATGGAATATTTTATTCCATTCTCCGACATCCCGCTCGGTCACAAAGCCCAGCCTTGGTTTAACGCAGAATGCGCCCAAGCTGAGGCGCGTAAAGAATCGGCATACCAAGCTTGGGTCAAGGCTCGTGACTGCAAATTAAGAGCACGTAGGGTTCGCGCGAAGAAAAGAACCTTCAACTCTGCCACTAAGTCCTGCAAACGGGTTTTACGTAAGGCACGTTTTGACCATGTCGGACGAATAGGGGCCAAACTAGCATCACACCCTCCGGGTAGTAAAAAGTTTTGGTCCCTGTCCAAAGCGGTTGAAACTAATTTCTGTCGTCCAACCTTACCTCCAATGCTGAAACCTGATGGATCGCTGGCTCACTCTGCAAGTGAGAAAGCAAATTTGTTTGCTTCCTTGTTTGCAAGCAACTCACGTCTGGACGCTGGCTCCAAACAACCACCTACTGTACCTCGTTGCGATTCTTCGATGTCGGAGATCGCAGTACACATTAAAGAGGTTCGAAGAGTATTGTGCAGTCTAGACGTGAACAAGGCCAGCGGACCTGATGGCATACCAGCGAGAGTATTAAGACTATGTGCGCCTGAACTGTCTCCTGTGCTGACACGCTTGTTCCGCCTCTCTCTTAAAGAAAGAACGGTGCCGGGGGCCTGGAAGCTTGCTAATGTGCAACCAGTTCCCAAAAAGGGCGACCGTGCCGACCCTGCCCATTACCGTCCAATTGCCATTACCTCCATCCTATGCAAGGTCATGGAGAGGGTACTTAACAGTAAGTTGCTGACCTACCTTGAAGACAATGATCTTCTCAGTGACCGTCAATATGGCTTTCGCCGGGGGCGGTCTACTGGTGATCTTCTTGTGTATGTCACGCACTGCTGGGGCGAAGCCATCGAGAAAAACGGCGAAGCACTTGCCGTTTCACTCGATATCTCGAAGGCCTTTGACAGGGTCTGGCATGCAAGTCTGCTCAGCAAGCTTCCTGCTTATGGCATCCCAGCTGATTTTTGTACTTGGATTTCAGACTTCCTTTGTGAACGGTCCATCAGAGTAGTCGTTGACGGCTGCTCCTCTGACCTAATGGCCATTGATGCCGGAGTTCCTCAGGGGTCTGTTCTCTCTGCAACTCTTTTCCTGCTGCACATCAATGACCTCCTTCGGCATGGTATTGTTGGATACGCAGATGATAGTACCGTTTCAGAGAGATACTTGACAGGTGCAGGGACCAGTGGGGATGAAATACGTTCGTTAAGAAAGGCCATGGTAGAGCGAACAGATCTGACCTTAAGTCTTGTCTCCCAATGGGGCGACGACAATCTGGTCTCATTCAATGCCACCAAAACACAGGCGTGTCTTTTCACTGCAAAAAGGAGTCCTTTCGACTGGACACCTACTTTTCGGGGTACATCTGTCCCAGTCACTGACAGGCTTGAGCTTCTAGGCATGGAGTTGACATCAAATCTAAACTTCGGCGCGACCATCGAGTACAAGGCTCAGACGGCGGCTAAAAAGCTGGGCGTCCTGAATAGAGTGAAGCGATACTTTACGCCTGGACAGCTTTTAACTCTTTACAAAGCACAAGTCCGATCCTGCATGGAGTATTGCAGTCACCTTTGGGATGGCTCAGCCAAATACCAACTTGCCGCTCTTGACTCGGTGGAACGCAGGGCCAAGAGGCTCATAGGCGACATAAAACTGGTGGACACCAAGCTACATAGCCTGGCACATCGCCGCAAGGTTGCCTGCTTGTCGGTATTTTATAGATTGTACTTCGGAGAGTGTGCTCAAGAGCTTCACGACCTTGTTCCACCAGCTCCCTTCTACCATCGGACTTCCAGACGCACCGCCGGATACCATCCGTACCTGGTAGCCATTCCACCAATTCGGACTAAGCGCTTTCAGTCATCATTTATAATGCGCACTGCTAAAGAGTGGAACTCACTTCCTGCGTCTGTGTTTCCAAAAGCATACAACCCTAATCTCTTCAAAGTAAGAGTGAACAGGCTTCTTCTGGGTGAGCTCGCTCCATCTTAGACTCTGTCTCTGTCCTATGACCTAGACTAGAGTCAAGAGCAAACCCATCATTAATAAAAAAAAAAAAAAAAAAAAAAAAATTTAAAACACAAGAATATTGTTGTATTTGAAAAAAAAAAAGCTTATCGTATACGACAACAATTTTTCGGTTTTAGATTTTAGATATTTGTTCTAGATTTAGATATAATTAAAAACATGTGAGGGCGCCACTGGAAGGTCGTATTTCGCTCAGCGCAGGCTTAAAGTAACGCATGCTGCATCGTGGGCAAGGATCTGTAATTCCACTCAATATTAACATCGTCAGTAGGTACTCATTCGTCAATATACAAGTATTTATTTTTGTAACGCAGTCAGCGTAATGGGTACCTTCGGACCGGGTACGAGCAGGCATGAGCTGCTAAAAAAGGTTTAGGTTAATGCATATATACAGGGTTATTTTTCATTCAGCGCGGAAATTTTACAGGGTGACTCTACCTATGATTCTGAACAACTTTTATTATGGGGTCACAGAAAAATTCATACCTACTCAAACAAAATGTATAGAACAGCTAATTTTCTTTTCGCGATTTCGCAGGTGACCCATCATCAAAAGTTGTTCAGAATCATGAGTACAATCGCCCTGGAAAATTTCCTGGCTGAATAAAAAATAACCCTGCATGTATAGATAGGTAGCTAGTAGTTAATTTAATCTTTTCTTTTACTGTAAATAAAGTAATCTTAACTTTTTCAATGTTATAAGACGACGATCCGACGCGTTTCCCACGGTGTCTCACTTCCGACTCAAAAGAGGGGTTCGACAGTTTAGAGTACCCTCTAAAACACAGAACAGTGGGTTCGAGATCAAGTCGATATCCCGGGAATGCGACCGGCGAGTGTGTGGGGGTAATCGATTCCTGCAGCATGCACTTGAGGTGAAGGTACGTGTAGTATCCACCTGCATTGTGCGCGAGGATTCATTATTATCATCATCTAGAATACATTGACCTCTAACAGACAAGCTCGAAATAGCAAAGCTATCATTTGACCACTCAATGTAGTTACTAACCAACTTCGTCGACCGATGTAGCGCAGTGTTAGTGCAACTGCCTGTGGCGCAAAGGTTTCGGGATCAATTCCCGGTTAAGCATTACAAAGTTTACATAATCATTTTGTGAATTTGTTTCCAATCTTATTACAACTTTGAAGGCTGAACCATCTAATTGTCCGTACGAAAGATAGTTCTGTGTCCCAGAGGGTACGTTAAGCCATCGGTCCCGATTGCTGTCAATGATAACTAAGACGGTGCGGCGGTTGCTACACAACCATGTCAGAGGCCTATTTCTTCTTCTTTTCTTGTGGGACACCGACTAGTAGTGGTAGGCAGTTGAAACCTCTAACACTAGGGTTCATCGGATCGTTCATCGACTCGGTGTCCCGCATGAAAAGAAAAAGACCAAGTTTTTAAGAGTTGGGTTTCCTGTTTAACAAAAAATAAAAAGCAAACGAAGTCGAAAATTTATTAACGTACCCTCTGAAAAGCGACAGATTTTTTCTTAACTTTATCAATAAAAAGAAAAGATTTACAGTTTACTACCATGTATTTTAAGTTAATCTTAATTTGAAACGACAAAACAAAACAACATTAATCCCAACATATCTGTAAAAGAAGTGTGAGAACCCGAGGAAACAAAGGGAATAAATAAAAAACTTAAAACTACTTCCCCTGGACTTAGCGTGCTCGGGAGTCCCTCCGGACTCGGCGGAGACCGCATAAATAGTTAAATCTACTACTCTAATACAATTTGTAGTAAACCATGATCCCGACGCTAAGGTCGCATTATCGGATTGGAAAAAACTGTTACAAAACATTGAAGAGACACCGAAAACCGTCTTTGGTCCGGTGGAGTAGAGATGGAATTTGCGTGCGGTCACGGACGTGAGTACGAAGGCAAGTTTTACAATGTTCATGTGACGGCAGGACCTTTTTGTTGGGCCTTTTGTGCAGGGAATCCGCGATGCCCCCGGGGCCGTGGGGCACGATTTCCATTACACGAGAGAGTTTTTCGAAGAACGTTTCGTTTTCTGAAAATTTTGTGCCACATTTTGCTAACGACTTATAGTTAGGGGCTGTTTTTAATTTATATTTAATATTTTACAAAATTACACGAAGATCGAGTTTTATTGGTAGGCTGTTTGTTTGTGTGATGCATAGAGATTTGGTGCAGCGATAGTATGTAACACACGTATGAGCGAGTGTGGTACAATGATGCAATATCGGCGAGTCACGTCGGGCCAGTATTTCCGGGCCGGAGTTTGGACCAGCTGTTGCGACGAGTGCGATCAGCTTTTCAAAACTAAGCCTCTTTGTATGACAGCTCTAGTCTAGCCCACTGCAGTTGAATTTCAATTTCATATTTATTCAATCTACATTCGTGTGTGTTTGTCGCACACAATTAAAATTGTAGAGGTATTTGACTTGTTCTAAATTGTCTTGCGTGCAATTAGACTATCGTGCTCTAGTTAATTGCTGCTCGCTACTAAAGAAAACCCATCTTTTCAGCAGCTAGGCTTGATGGATACGTTACTAAATATACGTATCTCAATAAGCAGAAAACCTTGAAGAATATGTTACTTTATACATAAGTACGCAAACACATACATGGGTCGAGTAGCTCGGAGACAAAAGTCACGGAGAACATCTGTTAAGCAACTTCTTAAAGTTCTCGTAAGAACAAAGCAGAATGTGTGTCCTTAGGGCCGGCGCGGGAAACTTTCGATATAACAGCTCACTCAATATACGAGGGTAAGATATATTCTGCGAAACGTAGCCGCAGGGATCCGACGCCGCACTTATTCTCGATTTTACCAAGAAGGGACATTAATGGAGCGACCTAGTGCAAAAGATTAGAGCAAGGTGTGTTTTTTAAATTAGGGTATGGTTCTTGTCTGTAGCGCAGATAATGCTGTAGAAAGCTCTACAAGTCTACCGCTGTAGGTAGACCGCGGATTGATAGCGCTGGAAACAACGATATAATCTACGATACAGAATTAATCCGAGGGCGCATTCTGGGTGAAGACAGAAAACGGGAGCACGGCGGTCGCGTGCGGTGTTGTGGTTCTAAATCCGCGCTAATAAAGACAGATGGTCGTCGCCGCGGAAGCCGGTAACGTCGGCTTTACACCTGCCGCTGGGACTTGTTTCTCCAGCGGTTCTTGTAGATATGCATGTCAGCATTATATGAGCATCGTTTTGTAACCTTATTAGCTGAACTGTGCCACCCACATTGAAAAATAACTGTAGAAGTCTAGACCGATTCAATTTTTATTGTTTTGATCGCAATGTGATCAAAAACCAACACTATTGTAAAAACGAGTAGAAATATTTCATTTCATTGCAGATTTAAAAACGCCAGACGAACAACTAAACATCGGCGTCCGTTTAAAAGAGCGAAACATAGGAGTCGTTTCACGGTTCATTTGAAGCGCATTTATCAGCGCAATCGTTCCGGTATATTTGGTCGGTAAACTCCGCGCCGGCGTCGTCGGTGGGACTCGCTGAACCAGCCACAGCGACAGTGTAAAGCCACCTTAAGGCTCCCCGCCCTCTAACTTGTCTTCGCGCTAATAATTTATTTTTATTTTTCTCCCTGAAATACGAGTATGCTTAGCCCAATTTTCCTTCCCCCCTGATTAGTGCAGATTTGTGGGTTTGTGTAAATGATTTCTCTTTGTTGCTATAAAAAGGTGATGCTTAAATTCTTTGTAACAATGCAAAGAGGGTTCGCCAGTAAGGCAACCGACGTAATTGTCTGAAATTTGGATAATCGTCATTGCAAGACTTATTATCGTTGGTACTTGAACAAATGGCCCATTTGTAGGGCATATTTTCAGGGGTAATAGCAGGTAATTTCAGGGGCTGGGTCTGGGAGGGGGAGGATGGTACAGTCGCCGACAATGCAGCTACACCATCGTGATTGCAACCATAACTCCATTCCCCATTTCATTAACCTCGTCGATCATTTCGAGCTGTTTTGTAATTTGAGCCAATAAAATTTCATTAAGGTATGTTTTACTTTACAAAAACGTTTTTACGAAAATTTCCGATACGACATGTGACATGAATTACTATGTAAGTATGTAAATAATAGGATACCTTTTGCAATCAATCATTTTGCTATGGTATTTAAGTAATAGGTACTAAAGTACAAAATTAATACTATCGTGCAACTGCATCTTATCACAGTTACTATAGTCGTAAGTAATTTATAAAATCTTTTAAAAAGATAAATTGATACGACAACTAATGCTTAAAGTTTACTTACTTATTTGTATATTTTATTGAGTAAATATACAGAGTGAAGGCAGTCTCTCCGCGCAGTAGAGGCTGGAGTGAATTTTCCGCTTCGTTGCGCGCCCAGATGAAGACCCTCAACTAACGCGCACTACTAAGAAATTTAGTAACATACTTTGATAAGTTTATATAGTACCTATAACACTCCTCAATAAAAAAATATCGTCGTTACATGTCGATGTTGAGGTATATACAGGTTAATTTCACGATATATCGATTTAGTAAAAAAAAGGCAGCGAGATAGAAGTTTTCATAAATGTTGGCGTGAAAGCGAAACCGTGTCGTATGGTCCCCGTGGGGCCCTAAGTAACCGCGTCCTAAGGGTCATCTGAGGGTCTGACCATCTACAAGCCTTTCGAATTTAACGCTCGCTGCCCGCACCCGAAACAAATGGATATGGAGGCATCAAATAAAGTTTTTATTTTCTGAATTTTAGCTCAAATGAGGAGCAAGTTGGGTCAATATACATCTATGTGTAGTTTTGTCACCGTTTTTCGGACAAAATTGTCAGGCTAATTTTCAGGGTTTGTCGTAAAACGATAATAGCTCAGTCGAGGACGCAGGATTAAAAAAAAACTACATATTAACGACGAACAGATAAATTAAAAAGTAGTTACATCAAAGCAGGTAATATGGCATATAAACTGCTAAGTATCTACCAAAATATTGCGTTGAGTGAGACTAATTAGGTAGCACGTTGCTGCAGCAAGTTTGCAGAATTCGTATAACGCATCAATGTAGGCAAAATTCATCATTACTCGAATTACAGGAGCTCATTTAGGCATTATTAACCGTCCGAGCGCGGCCACATTGCTCGAGCCGTGCTTATTTGCGTTCGAGTTGGAATTCCCCGGAGTGCTTCACCTGCCGTACTTTACACCGATATAACCTATTCAGCGGGCTCGCACAAATAAAATTGTATAATGCATAGGCGAATGGCGAGTTTGATTTACGAGCGGGGCTGGTCACGTGCTGAATAACTAACGCACGGCTATTCAGATGCCGCACTCACGCCGCAGGAACAGAACAACGCTGCGGGTTTTGCGTGCGGACCGCAAACGGATTCGGTGTGGAAGTCAAGTTTATATTTATATATGGATGCTATTTGATTTAGATTGGGAAAATTTTATAATGCGAAAGGCGAGTTTGATTTACGAGCGGCGGCTTGTCACGTGCTGAATAACTAACGCACGGCTATTTAGATGCCGCACTCGCACCGCAGGAATAATGTTTGCGGACCACAAGCGGATTCGGTGTGAAGTTCAAGTTAATATATGTATGCTGTTTGATTAAGTTCAGACTGATAAAAGCGCCGTGTGATGCCGGCTTAGAATAGCATCACTCCATTTCTTCCCCTTGGGAGTCGTAAGAGGCGACGAAGGGACTCGAGGGTGTGTATAGCAATTTTAGGCGATGGGCTGACAACCTGTCACTATGGTGATACACAATTTTCCGAATGACCCTCAAACGTTTGTCAGACGTGGCGTAAGTGGCCGTTTTTTCGGTCGTTTACGCTCTGCCTACCCCGCAAGGGATAAAGGCGTGATATATGTATGTATGTATGATAAAATTGTATAATGCTAATGGTGAGTTTGATTTACTAGCGGTGGCCGGTCAAGTGCTGAATAACTAACACACGGTTATTCAAATGCCGCAAACGCAAAGTTGCGGGTGGTGCATGTGGAAATAAATCAGATTTGGATTAAGGTCAACTTTAAGTTTTTTTAAATATGGATGACTGATACAGTTCAGTTAAGATTGATAGGGCAATTCTCTTCGTGTAGAAGCAGCCAGAAATGAAAACCCATTGAAATTGATGGAAATCTTTATATCCTTACTTTGTAATAGGACCAGATACAAAAGGCTTACATGCCTTTACCTTTACCGATCGCGATCTGTACCAAAGTAGGTTTACAAAGAGAGCTAATCAGCTAATGGAATAAACTGAGGTGCTATTACGTGTATGAAGATAACCATCTTCGCAGCTCCACTGATTCTGTAACTCAGATGCTGATTACTTTATCCATTCAAACGAGAGACCCTCGCAAGGAGCTCCCGAATCAAGGAATGTTTATGGTTCGTGTCCACTGTGATGAGATTATAATGTTTTTACCAACACGCCATGAAGATGAAGGAAAGCGAATCACATTGAGGTGGACTTCCCTATATTTTAATTAGGTACTTATGTGGGTAGGTAGGTACCTATAGGTATTTAAAGGAGTAAAAGCATGTAGGCCAGGATACGTGGCAAGACCGCTTGACGGACGGCGGACAAAAACAGTCACAGAGTGGTGGCAAAGGTGAGCAAAAGGTCAGCGGCCAGACCATCAGCACGGAGGTCCGATGATATTACCAAGTCGACGGGATCTCTATGGATGAGATTATCACAGGTCTGTAAAGATTGGCGCAATAGAGTAGCGGATTATGCTCTGCAGTGGGTGGATGTGGGCTGATGATGATGTTAAGAAGAGTAAGAAACTAATGAATACTGGATTGCCGAAGCTTGACTTTACCGTATTTTTTATTTATTTATCAGTATAAGTAAGTACATAAAACAACCTCAAAGGTTAAATTTTTATTCAATTAGATCATTTTCAGTAGAAGCGTACCTTTCCAAAGTCGAACTGAATACATTTAATTTTGATTTAAAAGGCTGGAGAGAATTTGGGAAAACACACGATGTGAGAACTCATTTGTTTAGCTATACAAGTATAACTGATTTAAATAATACTATCTAAACTAACTTCCTTCTTTGTCGGCAATTAAAAATGAATGGATAAGGTTTTGCGTTAGCGTCGCTGAACTCAATGGTGGTTCACTCACTTGTCGTCCGTCGTTCCGTTTTTTTAACTCAACGTAACGCATGCGTCTGTCAGACGAAAGGAAATTGCGAATACCAATCTTATTCTTTTACAAATACGGCTACGGTGGTTCTTATACATAGTGAGTGTCATCAAATAATTTTTGACGACAAGCATGATGTTTAACATAGCACAATATTACATTCAATGGTTATTATTCCAACAATTTATAATTAATCAATGAAATTGGGTAGTATGCTCAAATCCACGAAGAAGGCATAAAAAGAAGCGTAGCACTTGCTCCGCTGAAATTTCTTCTGTTTACAGCTAAGCCTTTAAATATAAATTAGAAGGGCAATAAATGCTCACATTGTGATAGCATTATTTACCTGCCTGCCTCCGTCTGAGTTTGTAAGTGCGCATAAAAAGTCGAGCAATCAAGGGCCAGATGTTTTCGCCGAGCGCATAAACGCGAGCGGCGTAAATTGACAATTAAGCTCGAATTTCGATACCTTCAAAATATGTGCAGTAAAATTTATGCCCCTGACTATAACAACAGGGTTTATACAAAAGGTGCTTGAATTAACTCATTGTTTTTCAAACGCTCTTAGTGTTTCCGTTTGCTGCTAATACGTTTCTACGAATAGAGATCGGAAACTTCACCATCACATAAGTCGATTTTTGCCAGAATAGCATTGGACCGTTCAATATTTATTCGATAATTTTATTTAGTACCATTTTATTAGATATTCTAGACAATATTGTCGAAATGCGATCGCCGTGGCAGTTAAATTTTATTCCCAATTTATTTTTCTTTGACACCAGAGATTTCGCAATGTTTGTCATTTTATGAGCTTGTGAACAGTTTGTGTAATCGTTGTTTGATAGCGGTCATTTATTTGGGGCCGAAGCAAAGTAGCGATAAACTGCAATGACTCCGGACGAGCAAACATATTAAATTGCTATTGTTCGTCTGTTTCGTAGGTTAGCTATATAAAGAATACATCATACGTGCATCTGCATCAGTGCATCAGAAACGGTTTGCTTCAGTGTAAAAGCAGAAGTCCCATTTATTTTTTCACCTAACAGTATAATAATATTATTTAGTTACACTCTGAAAATATTCGCAGTTAATATACCTCTATGAATGACCAGACTATTTTTAGTGTCACAGAAAGTGAAACAGATGACCCATATACATTTTCATTTAGTCTAACATAAGTATTTATTACAGTGTCAAGCAAAATAAAGCGATGAATAGGCAGAGGATGGCAGAGGTCAACTCATTATTAATGTTATAAGTGCAAGTCTCTTTTCAGTAACCTACCATATCTATAAACGGTGTATTATATTATAATGTATCACTTATAATAAACAGTTTTGACTGTCTTCTTTTGACTATGCGAACACTTGCCGCACGGTATTGCGGTATTTGACAGCCAACTAGCAAATAAAAACCCGTGACAGTCTTTTACGTGCACTTTCATAAAACTCCTTACGTCATGTCTGTGACACTGTACCGGTAAGATACCGCTTATCCTTGCGACACGTGTGACAATTAATTGTACTTCTTTCAGGCATTAAGGTATAATAAACTGATTTTTCCCTACTTACAATAGTAATAGTTAAGTGTGCACGTGCAAAATATTCTATGTATACAGCCCCAAACACCACTAAGCAGCGAGCATCTGCCTGTCGGATCCCAAACAAAAGGAACAGTGTGCTAACGATACTCCAAGGAAGATACAAACACTGTTGGAAATATTTATGGAGGTTTTTCAGAGCGCATCCCGGAGGAGACCGCGCGACTATCCCAGAAAATAGAAGGTACCTACTTACCTACACCCACGTACAGAGAGAAAGCTTTGTACAACACAACCGCGCAGTAAGATTAACTGCTATATTCATGTGATGTTGTGAAAGTATGTGCGTCGTCGTCGGCTTTTGTGTCACAAACTGCAGATAGCTCACTTATTTTATTACTTAGGTACCTACCTATACCTACTACATCCTCATAGGTTCTCAAAGTATCTCAACGGAAATATACCTACTCGAGTGTTTCACACTCGGGTAAGTGAAGTGGTTACATTTAAATGGTGAGAGTAAGCCTTCTGTAGGTCAACTTCTTCTTGCGATCCTCCTGTCGGATTTTTATACGTTTGTAAGCGTTGATGCTGACAGTACAGCTTACTTTTGAGTATTGTCTTAGGTCGGTTATTTACTCCTAGTACACTTCTAGCTACCGTCCCAAGCCGCACATAAGTCTTAATACTCCCGGATTATAGAATGGCTTATAAGTCTTGGGTGCCGAAAGAAAGATAACAAGCAATTAGGATGTGAAAAATGTTTCATTATAGCGAAGGAGTTTTTTAAAAATCCCGATGTTTTCTTAGCATTTTGTCAACTTGGCAGTTTGGATACAAAATGATGGTATGTTATGCAAATTTTTACTTTTGTTTTTCTCTTTTAGATTTTTATAAACCTTCGCGGGGTTTCCTGGCTATATTTTAGCTGCTGGAACTAATATTAAAATAGGCCCGATGAGGTGCTTACCTTCGTTTCTCGTTCACCTGGGCCTCGTAAATATTACAACGCCACCATAAAATGCATTAGTAAAGTCTGCCGTGAATAATGCCTCTCCTTGCGCGCCGTGAAAAATAAAACGTAAAGAAAAGGTCAAAAATTATACTGTTCTGGAGATTGGAAGCATAAATTCATGGCATTATTGTAAGAAGTGGTTACTCTTAGCTGGTTCTAAATAGTGTTTGCAGCTGAACATCGTCATCCTGCTCGTTACCTTATTCCATTTGCAAAGTAGTTTGATTTTGTACCATCTTACATAAAGCTATTTGGCCGTGTCATGCCAGCTTAGAATAGCAACACCCCATTTCTTTCCCGTGGGTGTCGTAAGAAGCGACTAAGCTACTTGAGGGTGTGTATTGAAAATTTAGGCAATGGTCTGACAACCTGTCAATATGGTGATACACAATATTTCAAATGTTTGTCAGACGTGGCGTAAATGTCCGTTTTTACAGCCGTTTACGCTCTGCCTACCCCGTAAGGGATTATAGGCGTGATATATGTATTATGTATGTACATAGAAGCAAAGTCACAAAGCTCACCTTAGGGTTTGCATATTTATTTGAGGTTCACTTAAGTTCGTCTAGACTCTAGCACAAATTACATACGGCGCGTGGTGACTCTAGCTCAGAAACAATGTTTTCAGTTCAAACTCGAGGGATACATTGGCTCAGATATAAACTACCTATAAATCAAGTTCACCTGTTAAAATATAAACGCACTGCAAAATCAGCGCATGAGCACTATGAGCAGTGATAATTAAGTAATGGGTCTTCGGGGAGAGCGGGAAGGGCCAAATTAATTAATTAATGACCATGAGCCCTTGGAATTTAATATGACAGTGTATTTCAGGCAAACTGCTGGGAAGCGATGGGTTTGGAAGATTATATAAGGGTTTGTTTCTAGAATTTAAATGAAAAATTTGGACTGAAATTTGAATTTGACTGAAAATTACAGATTCCGTTAAGAAGACGAAATAAAAAAATTAAGTAAGCTTTTCTAATACGATGATCCTAAAAACACACAACTTGCATTTAAAAGACAATGATTTTCATTTAACGGGCCTACTTCCATGAAGTGAGGTGAAAACGAGCTACGAGAATGCATTTTATGCATAATCTAAGGCACATCACTGTCAACAAAATTTTGTTTTTTAATCTTCAAGATATGAGGAATACGCCAGGGCAGCGCAAAATCTCATTTTATATTTAATTACGGAGAAATTAAAATTTGAAGTTACCTCTATTTTTCAGTGATGAAGCGTGGCGTAAGAGATTTCCTCCGCCAGTGCTAATCGAACTGTATTGATCTTAGTATGATTATTAATGGAAATTTCACGTTGAACCCGCCCGGGCGGTTAATTTTTGACAAAACGTCTTAGATATTATGAAATTTAGCCAAACACTTACTGTTTCCGGCTGATTTCCTTGGGAATAAAAGGTTTTTGTTTTGATGTGTTTCCTCTGCTGTCAAAACTGACGCGGAATTGATCATAGATAAACGGAATATGATGCAGACGCGACACACACTACATTTGTTCGATATTTTGACCGTGAAAAATTATTGTAGCTAGAATTTTGCCGTAAAATATATCAACTATCTACAACAACGGCATTCTATCCGCTATGGATAATTTTGCCAATGTCAATACTACGTTGATTGATACATCGAACGAAACGCAAAATATGAACCGATTAGACGTTGGTATTAAAATTTTTTTTACGATCAAATAATAGGATGACGTGGTTGTTAGTGCAGATTAGTATGAAGTAGTAAGGTTCGATTTATATGCAACACTAGACGGCGGCACGGCGGCACAAAAGCAGTTTTTTAACCGCGGCGGAAATTTTTAATTGTAAATATGGAGCGCTGCGCATACGGTCACCACCAACCACAGTTTTAGGATAAATTATAAGAAAGCAAGGATAATAATTATGTACATGTACTTACGTACATACATACATACACATATCACGTCCATATCTCTTGCAACTTGCGTACCTTGTATACAAAAGTATTATTTATGTTGTAAAAGATTTTTGTCAGATTTCAGTTCAAGAGTGGGATCAATTGATTCGGAAGGTTTTTAGTGTTATGGGGTAGAAGGGTTCTAGAGTGGCACTGGGTCAAGATGTTCATGCTAGGGTAACACTGGGTTGAAAGGTTCTAGACTTATACCTAGCTGGAAAGTCCTAGAGTGTCACAGAACAAAATGCCAATACTAATGTTAAAATTTCGGGAAGGTCGAGAGTATCATTATATTAAAGGTTGTGGTCACCCTGGTTCGTTGGTAACACCGAAATATACCAAACATTGTATAGGGCTATAAATCCCTTTTCTAAAAATACCAATTTCAAGACCAAAAATTACAGGATTATCCAGATAGGAATGGATTAAAAACCTTAGTCAAAAAACAATTAGAAGCACCTTCGATTTTAAAATTTTCTTAGTTACTTTAATAGATATCACCAAAATGTATGATAATTTTTAACTATGAAGCAATTCAACTGGTGTCGGTGATTAAAGGAAAAAGATTGTTAAAAATTTGAAGGTTTGAAAATTTTAAGGCATGCGGCTCTGTGTATGTCTGATGGTAAACAAATATTGTTCAAAACCTAATGAACGGTGCGAGAATGCGACCGCTATATATTATCATATCATAATATCATACTCGAATATATAATGGCCGTCGCTAATTGGTTTTTGCTATTTATATTTTGAACTTACATCTATGTATACTGATTTATGCAATAAACGTTTAAAATTGAAATTTAAATTTAACAGTATTAGTTGCGCTTAAGGTGCACGCAATGACGAAAATGACAAAGAAATATCCAAAAAAAGTTTCTTAATGTCGAAGTTCGCAAAAAAATGTACAATACCAGGATGGACAAAAACGAAACAAAAATATGTTCGCGCAAAGTGCGTAACATGATACTGGCCACTTGCATTTTTAAACCTGAACTAATAAGTTGGCTTTATTTAGTTTAATGACTTTGCTTCTTCTGAAATAACGTAAAACTAAAAAGTTGTAAATATGATTTGAGATGTTATGAAGATAAGTGTTTTGTGAACTGATTAAGCCCTTATTTTTAGATGAATTCTTTTCATGTACTGAAAGTGTAAGAATAACAAACAAACAAACAGTACAGTTTATAGAGTTCATAATTAATATGGATACTATGCGTTCAGCTAAGTCTTGGCGAATGGTTCAGCTTATTTCAAAATATACATACATACATACATATATCACGCCTATAATCCCTTGCGGGGTAGGCAGAGCGTAAACTGACGCAAAAAACGGACATTTACGCCACATCTGACAAATATTTGAGGGTCATTCGGAAAACTGTGCATCGCTATAGTGACAGGTTGTCAGTCCATCGCCCAAAATTGCAATACACACCCTCAAGTCCCTAAGTCGCCTCTTACGACTCCCACGGGCAAGAAATGGGGTGATGCTATTCTTAGCCGGCAACACACGGCGATAAATAATCAAAATATGGTCCTTTTAATATAATGTAGGTTAATATTCCTTCCAAGTTATAATATCAACTTTGTGAGTAGTCCACCGAGAATCGAACCCGGAACCTTTGCGCCGCAGGCAGTCGCACTACCATTGGTCGTCAAGTATTGTATCAGTACCAGTCAGACTAACATTATATGAAATGGTGACACCTCTATAATATACTCTTTGACATGACTTCCGAATTTCATTTGAATTTCTTTCCTTCCGGCGAAGTAGGACTCTTAAAAGGCCATCTTTTATTTTAGAAATTAGCTGTCAGATATGATTTTTCTGTCAATGCATAACCTCAAAAACAATGTAATTTTTCTCGACACTCCTCGGGTGGATTCTGCTGAGGTTTAGGTTTCAGACTAGTATTAGTCTAAAAAACATTAGGCACTATTATTCAATACTGGGCAGCACTTGGTTGAGTATCAATACAAAAGAAGAAGGGATAAGATGCCAGCCTGAAGAATACCATTGGTAGTGGCATTCTAGGAAGTATGTAGGTAGTAAGAATAGCGGAGAGTAAGTGAGATAATGATAACCATAGAGGTATTATGTACTAACGTTACATAATACCTCTATGATGATAACAATTAAAATTGTGAAATGAAGAGGTGATTAGATGCTACCCTGTTTAACCCCGGTTGTAGTCATATACGATGTAGTTAGTACATTTATTGAAATGGTTGACTCATTGAAGAGTACCACCTTTTATTTTAGAATTAAGCTGTAACTTAAATGATTTTTCGTCAATGTAAAATCTGAAAAATACCTCTAAATAGATTTTTCTCCACGCTTTCAGAATAGTATACTAAGGAACATTATCCACACTAATATTATAAATGCGAAAGTAACTCTGTCTGTCTGTCTGTCTGCTACGCTTTCACGGCCAAACCACTGAACCGATCTTCATGAAACTTGGCACAGAGATTGCTAGCATACCGTAGCATGGTGCAGTGTAGTGCCTTACTGATACGAATGTTACATTCAAATCTACTCTGCGTCAGCTTATGGTCACTTTCCTTTATAGCTTTGCTCCGACACCGAAGCTTAGACAAGACCACTTCTGCCTAATAACTACTTATCGAGAAAAATACTGTAAATATCCCTTACTTACCAGACGAGTTAATTCGCCACTGGCTTTAGGCCTTACCATGGGCCGGGCAGAAACCGTTGGGAATCACTCAGTTGCTGGTGAGCTTTAAACATGCTTCACTATGACATGCTAACTTATTGGGGATTCTATTTTTGGACTTTGATTGTTCATTGCACTGGCTGGGAAATTCTTATGAAATTTAATTCTGATAAAAGCAATTTTCACAACTTATTCCGATAATAAAATAACACAATATATTATTTACGACACATATCCAATTTAAAAAGTGCGATTATAACGCCGATTTCACACCGGTCTATCCATCGGCGGTGGCGGCGGCGTGGCGCACGTCTTTCTGACCTTCAAACTGAAACTGCTCCCACAGTGCATGTGTCTTTTTTTCTTTTGCTTGTTCATTCTTTTTTGCAGGAATAGCTGCAAATCAGCTGCTAAAATTGAGAATACCTCTAAGGCTATCGGCGTAAAATTTCCAGACAGATAAATTTTCATAGCGTATTGCAGGAAATATTGAAGAAGTTAGATTGAGGAAGTGACGACATTGTTATTATCGGCTCAGTTCTACGAGCAGTGAAACAATATTGAGCTTCTCGCCATCTCGCCCCAATCCATGCCATCTCACCCCGAAGGCAGTAAAACCCCGACTGTTATGATTTCCATCGACGATTTTCATCTTCCTATAATATCCGTTCAATTTCATGGGCCTAGTCTGGGAAGCAAGAATTTTCTTTGACTTTATTTTTAGAATAATACGCATTACTGTTAAATAGTTTGTTATTTATAAATGATATACCTGTATATTATGGTACACTTATAGGTACTGTAGCATACGAGTAGGTATGTCAGGAGTTAAGAAAACAAAGCACAAGCACGCTTATGGTTAAAATAATACGGAACAATTGGCTTCAGCTGGAACACAGTCTACTCGAGAGCAAAATTCAGCTTTTCACCGAGATTTTTTGTCATACTTACTTCTAAAACAAAGCGTAATGACCCGCACGGCACGCATTTGTTCGCGAACAATCCGAATAGGCCATTTTTCATGCGGAACAATTGAGGGCGGTACTCAGACACAATTGGCAGTGTATTTTGTCAAGCATTTGTCGTTCGTGCGAGTCCCGGGAGCACGACATAATAAGTGCACTCCATACGCCTATTCCCTGGCAGTGAAGCTTTTTTTCTGTAAACAATGAATATTTTTTCATAAACGAACCGAAATTTTGCAGCTATAGTAAGCACAAATACGTTTTCCTCAATCAAACAGGAAAATGGAATTATGGAAGGTAGGTACTAAGTAGCTGATAAAGTAATAAAATACCCAATTTTAGTTACGAAGTATTGACAGAAATCGTACTTTCACAGTTGTGTGTTAGGCGTATTTATTACCAGTTATATTCGATATTTGATCGACGTGGCTCACTACATTGATATTGGTTATAATTAGTGCGGCATGGTGTAATTACTACATAACTTAAGTACCTATTGTCGAACGAGTTTAGTGTCTGAAGTAACTTTATACAAACACAATCGTATTATACGAGTGATTGAGTTGATAACAATTATAATACAGCTCAAGCAGCTATGGCAGTCACAATCACAACAGATCCAGCGGTAACGTGAGTTTGAACTAAGTTTTATGTTTTTCACAGTTTAACGGCTCTGGTGTATTAGGAATAAAATTTAGTAATATCAATGTTATAAAACTAAGGCGGTTCACTCACTTGTCGTCCGTTGTTCCGTTTCTTTAACGCAACGTAACGCATGCATGCGTCTGTCAGACCAAAGGACATTGCAAAATCGAATTTTATTTCCATACAAATCAGGCTACGTTACGTTGCGTTAAAATTACGGAACCACGTACGACAAGTGCGAGAACCGCCGTAGGTATAATAAATTACGAGTATTCATGGCAAGAAAAAATGCTATTCCAATTTTGAGATTCTGATGATCTGACTTAATGAAGAGCAGTTTCTAACCTAGCCAACTGACAAACAATCATTTTGTATTCAACTGTTGTTATTTTCATGATCTTTTTTTTGTAGGCTAAGGAACCCGAACCAAGATGATGTTGAGATTGACAACATAAACGATAAAATAAGCGAATCTCAATTGCTGATAAATGAAACTGTTGCCATCATGGACAATAACATACAGGTGTTGTATATTATATAGTCTTCTCTTACCGTTATATATGCACTATTATCTTCTCTCTGATATGTCCTCCTCCCAAAGGTTGTCTGGCAGAGATTGCTTTCAGCAAAAAGGCCGTTTATACGCATTTTTAGTTTAAGTTTGCATTTTGAACGCGCTTACTTATGAAGTGACTGGATGAGGAAAATAAATCGTGCCAATGGCGTACCCTGGGGGAGGGCATCCAGCAGTGGACTGCTTGAAGCTGATATGATATTTATATACTTTTTTATTGAACTTTATTCACAACAGTGTACATGGGCGGACTTTATGCCAGTGGCATTATCTACCAGTCTACCTTAGAGCATGTGGAAAGTACAGGCAGGTGCAAAAATAATAATAAAAATCGAAATATACCAAAATAATATGGCTAAATAAATACAATGATATTTTATTAATAAATATATATAAGTCAAATACATATTATATTATAAATAATAGATTAAATAACATATACCTCATGCATAAACATTTTGAACAAAAAATAAACAAAGAAAGCAAAAAATATATATATTACAAAGTATTAATGTGTGATGTGAATTATTTTCTTGTAAACTTGTATTTTTGGATTGTATTGTTACTCAAGAGTGGTCCTTTATGCGTCAGACTTACTTGCTTACATGTTTCTTAAAACATGCAAAATTTTCTACCGCGGGCAGGATTTGAACCTGTGACTTGCGCCATCACTAGGGGCGACGCTTCTTCCACCTACGCTACCGCGGCTCGTCCCTTGCCCCAAATTTTGCAGGTGTATCTTGCTTGCAAATTTTGCATGTTCTATAAAATTTTATACTTAACACGGTAAGTATTTTAAAATTTTGGTGTTACTTACAGGTGTTGTATGGACGAGAGGCGATGTTGGGCAAGCTAGAGGAAAGAGCAGCGCACTTGGCAGTAGACGCAACGACATTCCAGAACAGATCCAATCATTTGAAGCAAAATCTATGTAAAGAAAATTTAAAGCTTATCGTAATAATTGCTGTTTTTTGTTCATTAGCTGGACTCATAGGATTTTTCTGTGTTACCTAATAAAAAATGATTTTTGTTGATTTAAATCAAAGTTTATTATTTCTATGAGCCTAGGTATATAAGTTTTTCAAGAAAACTATTGTAATACCTAGAGAAAGCTGTAATTAGGTAGGTACCTATATTTCAATATATATCGTTTAGAGTGTTTGGGATGCTGATTAAGATATACATATTTTCATAATTTTTAATGTCAGCTGTGGCGTAAACATCCGTTTTTTGCGGCCGTTTACGCTCTGCCTACCCCGCAAGGGATTATAGGCGTGATATGTGTGTGTGTGTGTAAATGTAGGTATTGCTTTATTAATTTTTCATTATGATTGGTAGTTTTCAAAAAATTTCAATGATTCGAATGTATTCTATCTGCCTAGCCTAGTGTATAATTTCCTTTAAGGTTATTTAGGAGATTTTCAAATCACAGTTTTGCCATTCTACAATGACATAGGCACTTTGTAGAAAATGGCAACATACGATTTTGAATAAAGAATACAACCATTATTAATTACCTTTGTAGGCTGGTCGAACACATTTCGTACGGGTCGTAAAATCTCGCCCTTATGATTTCATAGCTCAGGGGTTGTCCCAGGGGTGGCGGTGGCGGAATTTTTCGTTTTATTTTATGATGGCGCGCTCTGTCGCCGAGATATATTGGCTCAGCGGAATAGCTCGTAAAGAAGGCCGTTTCTTTCCGCGGGCTACGCACCGCAACTGCTTAGTGCCACAGCTCGGCTGAAATGCAAGTGTAAATCTAAACATTTCGGTAGTCGATAGAACTTATTGTTTCCATTGATCACCACGATCGAACCTATTCAAAATACTGATTATAACGTGAGATTCGAATTTGTTCTACAACCCAACAAAGACTGGCCATAAACATTTTCTTCAGAAACTGAGGCAATTTAGGTACCTTCCTTGGCAAGGTAAAGCAAAACAAATCGTCTACATAAAGTTCTCATTAACAGAACACAGAACATGACCATTACAGTAATGTTCTGCTGACTTGAGGGATCACCACCCAAACTCATTACAGGGCTAATGATGATATAGACGAGCCAATTATGTTTTTCTATTCCCCTGGACTGGATATTACCTATGTACTCCCACCTAGATGGATACTTTAGGTACGTATTAAGGTTTAGAAGTTTTCGTGTATAACTTGCCAATTGATATCAATGGCTCAGGGCTATCATTACACCTTACCACCTATATATGTCGCAGTATTATGGCAGAATTAGGATTTCGGCCGAAATCCTAGGATTTTGGCCAAAAGCCGGATTATGGTAAAATCATAGACTTCATTCGACCATCGTCCTAAGTAGATCTAGGATTTCGGACATAACCTTAGGATTTTGACCGAAATCCTGGATCTACGTAGTAATATGGTAAAACAAAGGCTTCAGAACACTTTTTATAAATTTTGTAGTGACTATACACTTACATACATAAATACTTGCGGAGTATGCAGAGTTTTAATGGCCATAAATAATTTTGAGGGCAATTTTAGATAAAACGTGAATGACTATAGAAAAATAAAATGGTAATACACATGAAAACTTCCATCCGTTTGTCGCTTCTGGGTGTCGTACCCGCAGGAAAGAATAGGGGTGATGCTATTTTAAGCCGTCATTACACGGAATAGTGACTATCGCCATGCATTACTATTTGTCTTTACTTTAATTTGTATTCTCATTATGCTTTTGGAGAGAACAATAAGAACTTAAGAAAATTTGATGAAACAAAATAAATGACACAAAAAATATAATAATAATCAAATCAGTCTTTTATTTTTAGAATAATAGAATGTACTAATCACTATTATTATTAGGTATCTAGTCTCGATATAAAAATTTACCATTTTTCATAAACATTTAAGTGCTAACCTATACCCTCTTCTAACTATGATTAATGTAACAAACATTAAATAATTCGTTTTTCTGTCATTAACATAAACTTTTGAGTACCATTCTTTCATTATTAAAGATTTTTCAAGTAGTAAAAACAATATTTTTTAGATAATCACCATAAGTAACTGTTTATAATATTATTAGATGAGTAATATAAAATTATGTAAAAAAAACTTTTAAAACAAGCTTTTATTTAAGTGCTCTGAAAAGATGAAAATAAAATTTTGAATGACATTAACCACATTCATTTATGACTTTACAGAAATGAAAATATAATAAAAGCTTGTCGCGATGCCTCGAAGAAACTACCTAATTACAGTTAGGTGCGTACCTTATTACAAAATTTCAATCACAAATTGAAAGTTTCGCGACAAGCTTTTATTATATTTTCATTTCTGTAAAGTCATAAATGAATGTGGTTAATGTCATTCAAAATTTTATTTTCATCTTTTCAGAGCACTTAAATAAAAGCTTGTTTTAAAAGTTTTTTTTACATAATTTTATTTTATATTTTTCAGTTTATGTTACGATAGTTATTGATCAATACGAAAGTCTTTCTATAAAACGGAGAGACCTTCAATAGAAAAACTTAAGGCACGGGGAAAACTAACATTAGGATAAAGTATAATTATCTCTTTTATATTCTATAGAAGTAGGTTGGTACCTACTCCTCCGGCATCCCTAATAGAATAATTAGCTTGTAATATGTCTTAGTCTTTTCATTTCATTGATGGCGTCATTATTACATGGCCGAGTCCCAGTTAATTTCTAACAGTCTAATTCTTCTATCAGGAGGCCTTCTATTGACGTGACCCTAATTCATGGTGGGCCTACCAACTGCCTATCATGAACGAATTCGTATACAAAATTGCAAGTCCCAGCAAATGAATATTGAGGAGTTCCATAGTTCGAAGACAACCCTGGATGTAGCGTCTAATTCATGGTGGGCCTACCAACTGCCTATAATAAACGAATTCGTATACAAAATTGCAAGTCCCAGCAGTTGAAAATTGAGGAGTTCCATAGTTCGAAGACAACCCTGGATGTAGCGTCTAATTCATGGTAGGCCTACCAACTGTCTATAATAAACGAATTCGTATACAAAATTGCAAGTCCCAGCAGTTAAATATTGAGGAGTTCCATAGTTCGAAGACAACCCTGGATGTAGCGTCTAATTCATAGTGGGCCTACCAACTGCCTATCATGAACGAATTCGTATACAAAATTGCAAGTCCCAGCAGTTGAATATTGAGGAGTTCCATAGTTCGAAGACAATCCTGGATGTAGTGTCTAATTCATGGTGGGCCTACCAACTGCCTATCATGAACGAATTCGTATACAAAATTGCAAGTCCCAGCAGTTGAATATTGAGGAGTTCCATAGTTCGAAGACAACCCTGGATGTAGCGTCTAATTCATGGTAGGCCTACCAACTGCCTATAATAAACGAATTCGTATACAAAATTGCAAGTCCCATCAGTTGAATATTGAGGAGTTCCATAGTTCGAAGACAACCCTGGATGTAGCGTCTAATTCATGGTGGGCCTACCAACTGCCTATACTAAACGAATTCGTATACAAAATTGCAAGTCCCAGCAGTTGAATATTGAGGAGTTCCATAGTTCGAAGACAACCCTGGATGTAGCGTTTAATTCATGGTAGGCCTACCAACTGCCTATAATAAACGAATTCGTATACAAAATTGCAAGTCCCAGCAGTTGAATATTGAGGAGTTCCATAGTTCGAAGACAACCCTGGATGTAGCGTCTAATTCATGGTGGGCCTACCAACTGCCTATAATAAACGAATTCGTATACAAAATGTTGTGTCCCAGCTATAAACCGCTGAGGAGATCTCTCGTACGGAGCCGATCCTGGTAGCAGCATCAGGTCAAATTTATGATTAACATGCATTGTCATCGGTTCTGGACCAACATGCAAAATTTCAACTCAATCGGATACCGAGAAGTGGTTCAAATTAAACTTGCAAGATTTGCACCGAACAAACATTGTTACTTACTTACTTACTTACTTACTTACATACTTACATACACTGCAAGTTAAATAAAAGCTTTTAAAAATAAACATTTGGGTGTCTTCTCTTTTACAAAATATAACAAGATAAACAGAACCTCCTGTTATCATTTGCATCACCTGATAAATCACTCTGCCAATGCTCTGCCATAATACTAAGCAGATCCAGGATTTCGACCAAAATCCTAGGATTATCACCGAAATCCTGGCTCTGCTTAGGACGATGGTCGAATGTAGTCTACAATTTTGCCATAAACCGGCTTTTGGACGAAATCCTAGGATTTCGGCTGAAATCCTAATTCTGCCATAATACTGCGACATATACATAATGATAAGTTAGTTATAGTGTTTTAATTCAAACTGACCAACTTAGTCTATTCTATCCATATTCATAAAAAACAATCCACAACATTTCAAATTTCTAATAAGACTTTTTTATATTTTTAATAGATAGTTTATCGCATCATTAAATAAAAGGCAAGTACTTTATATAATTTTATGTTTCATAATCAGAGATTTAAAATTTAAAAAACTGCCTTAGTTTAGCTCCAACAACTAAGCTGCTGAAAGCAAAATTAATTTGCCTACTACTTATAAGTATGACGTTTATAAAAAAACAGATGACAGATGAATGAATGAAGTTTTGGTTGACTTGGCAGATAGTGGACGTGTCTGTCATTGTTTTTTATTAATGGCTATTGAGTTTCTTGGTGGTTCTTTTGTTTCATCCGTCAATGATGGTTTCAATTTTGATTTCAACGTCTTTTCAATTTTTATTTTATAATTTAAGTTTATTTGAGTCTTCAATGTTCATTTGTGATAGTATTTTGATCAATGAATTACTCTGAGTGTAAACATTTACTATAAAACTGAAATTGAAGAGCTTACACTACATTTCCGGATGGCATCAAGAGGACGTCGCCCTCGGTTCCTGTAGATGACACTATCATACTACTGGAGCCAGCACCCAGCGCAGCCGCAGCAGCGCAGCGCTGGAATTGCTACTACTGACACTGGAGCACTCGCCAATTTTTATATTTTGTAATCGTTTATAACTTGAGACTGTGCGAAATCACATCACCATGTGGAAACGCCATTAATAAAGAATAAATAAATATTGAGTTTCTTTTTGTTTGGTGTATTCTGGAAGGACCATGAGCATGCTGCCTCAATCTGTTTTTTTTTTACTATAAGCAGAGGATTTTTTCAGGGTAATCTTAACTTTGGAAGTTTTCACATCTTTTCAAAATATTTCAGAAACGATTGCATTAAAAAATATGAAAATATGTATATCTTAATCAGCATCCCAAACACTAAAATACAAAAAAAAAATACAAAAAAATACAAAATGTTTATTATCAAAGAAAAACAACAGAATAGGTGCATATAATTCACTTTTGATAATGCTAACCATTTACACAATTACAATTATTCTGCCTTTTTAAATATATTTTCCTGTAAATCTCACACTAGGAATAAACCTGTCACGTGAGATTTAAAATACGATTACTAAATTTCTGCGTAATTTCTTGAGTGACTGAAGGTATAAATAAGTTAGCCATCCTACTAAAATTTTACAGTAATAAAATTAATTGAAACAATACAAAATAATTTATGTATGAATTTGCGCGTGTGTGTGTGTGTGTGTGTGTGTGGTGTGTGGTGTGTGTGTGTGTTGTGTGCGTGTTATAATACATAACTATATGCATACTTGTATAATTAGTTCTGTAACCTCATAAGTTTGGCTCTGGAGAAACCTGACGACAACACGTTTTGCACTAATTGTTGAAAGATTTTTCACGTTGCATGACTTGACTATTTGGTTGTAAATGTGCGGAAAAAGGAATTTTTAAAATCTTTTACCAAAGCTAGTGCGTACCTGCGTCGTTCTTTTTATTTTAAAAGTCCTCTTCGTGAGTAAGTTCGGATATTCGGGTGAGTTCAGTACTTCGCGGTGTGTTGAAGTAAAAGCTTTCAAGATGTACAATTGTCGCACGCTGAGAACCCGAGCCTCCTTATATAAGTCAGCAGTAGGATGTCTAAAGGGAAGCCGAAGCATCACTTTCAGCACTGAACGCTGAGCACGTTCCAGAGGAAGCAATGAGGTTATACCCACTCCACCCCATACAGAGATGCAGTAGGTAATAATTGATTCGCACAAAGATTTGTAAACCAGGTTAAGAGTGGTAACCTCGGCACAGTTTCTGAGGCGTTTCATAGCGAAAATCAGTTTTCGCGCCCTCTTCGCCACAACGCTAATGTGACTATTAAATGATAGTTTTTCGTCAACTTCAATACCCAGGTATCTGATAGATGTAGCTCTTGTTATATTTTTAACAGTGTTTGACATAGCGCCGGCGCTGTTAATGTTGAAAGATGTAGGATCTTTAGGCTCTGATGCTTTTGTTTTATGGAAACAGAGGTATTTTGTTTTCGCTATATTAAGCGTAAGCAGATTCCGATCCAACCAGCCTTTTATACATTGCATGCCTGTACCCGCAAATTCCAAAGTCTCAGCCCAACTCTTTCCCTGGAACAAAACCACCGTGTCATGTGCGTAACAAATAGTTTTGGTATCATTTCCAAGTACAGTGTGAATGTCATTAATGTATAACAGGAACAAGGTTGGACCCAAGACACTTCCTTGCGGGACCCCAAAACCAATTTTCATATCATCGCTTTGATCTTCTCCCACTCTGACACATTGCGATCTGTTACTAAGGTAGCTACGGAACCACTCTAATGGTAGTCCTCTAATGCCGAGATTTTCGAGTTTTTTTATCAAGATACGGGAGGACACGGTGTCGAATGCCTTCGCAAGGTCCAGAAACACCCCGACACATTTCTTTCCCCCGTCGAGAAGACCAGATACATGATCGATGAGCTCTGCAACCGCGTCCTCCGTCGACTTTCCTCGGCGAAAACCGAATTGCTGGCTAGTCAACAGGTTATGTCTTTCTAGATAGTTTACCAGGCGCAAATTAACCAGTTTTTCAAGTATTTTAGAAAACACTGGGAGCAACGAAATTGGTCTGTAGTTTTCAGGACAATGTTTGGGACCGCTTTTGTGGATCGGAATGACAACAGCAGTTTTCCAAGCCTCAGGGAAGATACCAGACGAAAGGCTCATGTTACAGATGTGTGTAAGAGGGACAGCAATCTGATCGACGATTGCCTTTATAAGATGGATTGAGAGGCCATCTGGTCCCACTGCATTACTTAATTTTAATTTGTTAAACTCTAAACGATATATATATATTTTGTATCTAACGTAAAATGTAATGTTGTCAATTCCGGTCACTAGTTTAGGAGGAGTGATGATGAGGCTAGAAGGCCTAGTGACGTCATGAGAAAAAAGGGTAGCTACCCGCCTGGTCGGGAGTTGTGACCAGGGGAGCAACTGTTCCAACCGGACATGTTTGGAAGTTATATAGCGATCGGCGAATTAACTTCTATACCGCGTTTCAGGACTTGTATGTGAAGCGAATGCGCGCCGCCACAACAACTCAGTCATAAAGCTAATTTAAATCAAATTCAGGTTCAGGTTAAATATTTATTTAACAGTGGATATCTAAAAGAATTGTGGAGGATTTTAATCAGCAGCAATTTGAGTTACCATTAAGGAATTAACATACACTGCTTTTCTATACTGTTACACCTAAAATTGAATCTTAACTATAACCGCAATAGATAACAAAATCAATAAAAAAGAAAATGTACTATGGTTTTATTATGCACTCACAGTGATATATTATTTTCATAAATGAAAATAATTAAAAAAAAAATAATTTCTTATTTTCATTTTCATACTGTATTTAATGCTCGAACACAGCCGAGGGAGTTTTCGGAAAATACAACAAACTACAGCCGCATTTCTATTCGTCGTCCCACGAGCACTTCTCATCCCTGGAACTGTCTCCTATTGATGCGATAGTCGCTCCGACACACACCTGATTGATGGCAGTCTATGCACGATTCACATGATGGATTACGACTCCTATGTGATACCTCACATTTAGGCGCATCAAAGGCGTATTGGCAGTAGATATCTATAATTGTCGTATTTCGAAAAAGTGAGGATTCACCAACGCTTATTTCAGTCTATGAAACACAGTTTTTATACTTTACATACACATATCACGCCTATTATTATAAACGACCGCAAAAATGGACAGTTGCGCCACGTCTGACACATATATTATTTGAGGGTCAATCGGAAAACTGTGTATCGCTATAGTGACAGGTTCGCAGCCCATCGTCTAATTGCAATACACACCCTCAAGTCCAATAGTCACCTCTTACTACTCCCACGGGAAGAAATGGGGTGATGGTATTTTAATCCGGCATCACACGGCTAACCATTATGTATAAATTGCAATCAAGGTGGTGGTATGCCAGATACATTTCTCGCAGTGACTGGAGGACCTTTGGGAGTACTACAACTGTGACAGTGGATTTCCCATTCAAATCAGGCAAGCAAGACACGACACAAGATATCTAACCCACTCTTTGAATTCCGGCACTGGTGTGATAGATTAACATTTAGTAGAGAAAAGAAATTCACATAGAGAAAAATATATAGGTACGGGGTGTAAGGGACAGCCTTCCGAAAACTGATAGGGTGCATGCAGACCATGAAACTGAACATTTTCCCCTAAGAACATATGTCAGGAAAGGACAAAAAAATATATTTCCTAAATCAAGATCAGCTGACTGCAATTAGTATGGGAAATCAGTTTTTTTATGCGTTTCCTGAAATATTTTTTCATGGGAAATTGTTTAGTTTCATGGTCTGAATGGACTCTATAAATATTCGGAAGGTAGTCCCACCCTGTATAGAGAGAAAATAATAAGAATTCAATATTTGCAATAAAACCCTAGCCTGATACTAAGTGTCTCTGGAATTTGCATCCGCCAGTCTAATGCATTGGGTCAAGATTAAATTCTAAATTCAAGATTAAATTCTAAATTTAATCTAACCCTTCTCAAAACAAACCTCCAAATCACCTGGTACCTGTAGACCTTACAGCATAACAAACAGCTTGTCGAAGCGCCCGGTTTTTGCTGGATCACATCACCGGCCTTTACCGAGCCGGGCCACATCATTATTCAAGTTAAGTGGACGGGCCGCTCGCTACTAGTGGATGAGTAACAAAAATTCACAAGGGTTGCGCGGATATTGTATGGACGGGAGAGTGAACTGCGAAGGAATCTAGAGATCTCTCAATAGTGTGGGTCAGTGATTACGATACGACTAGGTATAATCTGAAGTTTTTATCTTTACAAACACGTCGTTTTGTCGTGATATTCTGGCGGTTCTCTTATACTTGTCGTCGTGTCGATCCGTTTTTTTCTTCTTTGTGTTGTTCTTCATTTCAGGTAAATATCAAAGTACAAAACGTGGCATCGATGGCTCCTTGGTTGTCTGTAAATAGATATGACATCACAGTTTTACCAAAGTTGTCATATGTACAGTATATGAGACGACAGTAGGTACCTAAATTAATTTGATGATTTGACGAGAGTGTGCAGTGAGGTTAATAATTAGAATAAGTAAAACATAAAAAGATGAAAAGGTATAAAAACTTTTTCTTAAAGAATGCATTATGTTCTTCAATATTTTTTTTCATTATTAACATACAAAATGTTCCGTTCATATGTTTGTAGGTATGCATTCACTTTTGCCTTTCTTTTGATTAATAAAGTTTTGTTATTTTTTGCAAAATATTTAAATATTTTTTTGATATAACAAACACCTCAAAATTTAATTGAAAAATATTTCATTATGTTGAACATGATACTGCTTTGTGAAACTATTTCGCTTGCACGTTTTTACGGTTAAAATTTACGTCGTAATTTATGCAACAAATATTTTGGCGCCAGGAATTTTAGAAGCCAACAGAACTCAATATTCGAGAAACAGTTTCGTAGCAAAGTTGGTTATTAAAAAAACCGAATACTCGTGTCGCAGTCGAAATATGGCCCCAGAAATCGGCTTATTGAAAAAACTTGAACATTCATTTAGAGTAGTTTTTTCTTCAGTCGAAACGGGAACCGATAAATTCAGTTTCAGTCTGAAAGGTTTATTCGTTTACGTAAACTTTGAGATTGGCCCTAACAAGGCTGGGGAGGCGGGCGCAGGAGCCGGTGATTTCTGCTCTTAAAATCCAATTTAAATGCATTCCTCTGTGCCACAGGAGCCCGATACGCTCCCGAGGCCAATTAACTTATTCATCCTTAACATTTCATTGCTTAAGTTTGATACCACTTTGTGCTTTTAACTTTAGACTATGAACGTTTTGTGTGTAATGGAGTCAGTTATCGGTAACGGAAGAACAACTCTCTTCCTGGTACAATTAAATTATTTAATTATGTAATTTATTGTTACAATGTTTCTTACTTTTTTTCAGCTTGTTATAAAGTTATTGAACAAAAAAACTTAAGTATAACACAAACACATTATTTAAACTTATATGTAGGTACTATGGTTTTTTAGTTTTGGTCGCTGGTACGTCGCTTCGAGACAAATACCAACAGAATGATGATTTAGAAGTTTCTGTCGAGGCGCCATAAGCCCAGTTAGTAGATCAGTGTGACAGTACTCCACGGTCCCGGGTTCAAGCTCCGGTGGGCACTAAAAAAAATTATTATTTCCATTTATGAATTAACTTGGCTAGGGAATCTGTTCTGTACTGGTTACAGTCTTGACTTAATGATTTACGTCCCATTGCTGCCCATGATTATTAAAGTAAATATTAATACAATATGTAATTACATACCAACCTAATACGGAACCTACTGTAGTCACTAAAGTTTTTATTTATATTATTTTACTTACGTTTGATAATTGAAAAAACATAACTGTCTGTAATTTGACCTAATATTATAAGATTATATTAACAAACATTTAATGTGTCTTATTTATTTATTTATTTAACTTTATGCACAAAAATGTACACGGGCGGACTTAACGCCAAAGGCGTTATCTCCCAGTCTACCCTAGGGCATGTGGAAAGGGTCAAAGGGTCTTAAATTAATATGTAATCATATTTCAAGTCGTTTGAGTATAATATTGTTTGAATCGTCACTATAATAAGTTTATTATACCTACCTATTTAGGTACGTTCAACAAGCCTTGAACGTTGACTTAAAAATACTCGATCAACAAACAGTAGCGAACTCATCTTTAAACGAGAAGTTATCAAGAAAGTCATTTAAAATGCAATTTAAGACCCCTAATAGAAACGTTCGCACTAAGAATTGTTGCAAAGTGTAATGGGTTCAGGTGAAATTAACGCAGAAAAATAGGAAAAGTTAGAACGAGTTTCCCGCCAAGGGTTTTTGCTTTTTTCTCCCGTCGCCAAGAAACGGTGTGATTGTAAACTCTTGAATTTATAATACCATTTCCGAACTCACTTCATCGGAAACTTTTAAACCGGTTCGTAATTCCACCCGCGAATAACACCATTCACAGGTAAATTCAATAAGTTGGAACGATTTCTTTTCAAATTTTCACTTCTGGCCGTCTCTGTGAGAAAACTAACTTTTTCTTTTGCTAAAAAACTTTGTTGTAAATATTGAGAGATTTTGAATAAAAAATATCGAGTTAAAACTGGTTTCTTTTTAAAGGAACCTTGGAGCAATCTCTTAATATTGTTTGTTCGAGTTGTGATTCATACTGAAAGGAAAAATATAAAGCGATGCTTTTCCGATCGGCTTGGACCCCTTCCTTTGAAAAGGTAGCGATGACTGAAGCAGATTCGTGAGCTATCTGTGCGCTTCTGTGGATTACTTTGCAAGTCTTTTATGCGATGGCAGTATCATCACTACTTAAGGATATTAAAGTCCCTCCTATTTTTGTAAGGAGCTTGTTTTCTCGCTGACGCTGGTTGTCTGGCATTTACCGAATAATCCCGATAAGTAAGGGAATTGAACAGTATAAGGAATGAGTATAAAGACTTGGTTTGTATTTGTGGTGTAAAAGAGCTTTGGACGTTGTCCTGAGCTGTACAATACTATACAAATTAGATGGTTAGTGTTTGATTTATTGTTGCTGTTTGTTCCTTCAGCTCTACATTTAGGTTAAGGACAAAATGTATCCAAAACATTTTGCAAAGATTAATAAGGATGACTATCTTTATCTTTGACCTCGTGCTGGTCACCCTAGAGTTATGTAAATTATTACGAATGTTATTATTTATTGCTGTGCCTACTTATTTGGGTTATCAGCCCACAGTCGAATCCCGCGAGTGCAAATCTCTAGGTGATACCAAGTTGGACACTCGTGTTCGTGGATTTTATTTACTTTGGATCTTATTTGAATGTAAGTGTGCTTACTTTTATTAGTTAGATGTTTGTCTCGTTATTATAATGATTTTGTTCCATGTTTTATTACTGTAATTGTCAAATTCAGTTTGTGTGGAAAATAATACTGTGTATATTCTACCTACATGTTATAATGGTACCTAGGTAGTACAAACGTTATTCAAATTTGACGCACTTTCTGTTCTTTGATCTATTATGGGTTTAATACCTAGTACTATTTTTCTCGTATCATATCTATTTTGCAGTAAGTTGTAATCATGAACAAAACTCTACTGTGTCTAATGGTGGTGATGGCTGCGGTGGCGCTGTCTGAAGCCAGGCCCACCAAGTGCATCGGGGAGTAAGTGTCCAAACACCCTGTATATCACAGAGCTCTTCTGAGTCTGATGGTGGCGATGGCTGCGGTGACGCTGTCTGAAGCCAGGCCCACCAAGTGCATCGGGGAGTAAGTGTCCAAACACCCTGTATATCATAGAGCTCTTCTGTGTCTGATGGTGGCGATGGCTGCAGTGACGCTGTCTGAAGCCAGGCCCACCAAGTGCATCGGAGAGTAAGTGTACAAACACCCTGTATATCACAGAGCTCTTCTGAGTCTGATGGTGGCGATGGCTGCGGTGACGCTGTCTGAAGCCAGGCCCACCAAGTGCATCGGGGAGTAAGTGTCCAAACACCCTGTATATCATAGAGCTCTTCTGTGTCTGATGGTGGCGATGGCTGCAGTGACGCTGTCTGAAGCCAGGCCCACCAAGTGCATCGGAGAGTAAGTGTACAAACACCCTGTATATCACAGAGCTCTTCTGTGTCTGATAGTGGCGCTGTCTGAAGCCAGGCCCACCAAGTGAATCGGAGAGTAATACAAAAAAGTAAGATAGTGTCTAAGTATCATTTGACGATGTCTAATCGTATAAAAAAATAATTTAAGCAGCGTCTTAATGTGCGTCTAACTTTTTTTTAATCACACGATAAGTGTCCAAACTCCGCATGATCACAAGTTCACGTATACACAAAATTTTTCCGCATTACTATGTGGTCATATTTTATGAAATTCAAAAATTTTAATCTTCTTATTTGTTGTTGAACCGAACTTGAATCTTCTTATTTCTTGTTCCCGTGTCAATTTTATGATATTATTATGAAAAAACAATGGTGCCAAAATTTTCCACCGTCATTTTGGCAAAAAAAATATTTTTATATCCTCTTTTGTTAAATTTCAAGTAGGTGTATGTGTTATTAGTGGACCTCTCGACACTTTACAGCCTCAGTCAGCACTATATACCTACTGTTGTTCATCGCCTTGAAGTCCTACATGATGAGAGAGATTTAAAGAATCTGAACCGCTACTACTTATAGGAATTTAACAATTTAAGGAAATCATCAATTACTGAGCAAAGTTATTAATATAAAACAATCAAATTTTTTATTGCAGAGGATGTGAGGAATTAGAAGAAGTGCTAGTACACGAAGTGAGTATCTTGTTGATTTTTTTAACAATTATAGCATTTTATTTATTTATTTAATGCTTAAACTAACAACATTAATAAATTATCTTACACTAACTTCATGTTCCGCGTGGTACCGGCTAAGAATACACCCCAATAACAGGTAGACCGTAGGTTTCGTAAAAAGTGATTGGGATTATCATCCAGGGAATGGGCAGCATCGTTCCCTGTTACTGCAACGTCTTTCACTGCGCTCCCCAATCTGCATGACAAGCGTGGTGAAAATGGGAATACCCCCCCGATAGGAAAACGCCCAAGTCCAGCAATGGCTGTTCAGCTGTTCTGGCTGTTAATGTTAACTTTATTTGGGCAAAAATATTTCATATAGAAGTTCGATAGTAGTAGGTACCTACGCAGTTAAAGCAGGGGTTATCACAGCTTTAATTTTATTTATAAACATTCACAAGGCTGCACAACAGATAGTGAATTAGGACAACCGCAGAGGTGAAGGCAAGCTCTTGGCGATTTATCCAGATTTAGTCTCGAATACATACGAATATTTAGTTCTACCGCAGAATTACACATTTACACATTACTTGAAGATGACATCAAATATATATACCGGACAAGTTTTCATATCACGTACAATCTTCTGTGACAGACAGAAAATATAAATTTGCTCATATTACCTACCTACTTTTTGAAACTCTCTATAATTTTATGTGCAGATAAAGAAACGCAGCGCCTGTGATTCCTCTTCCTCATCGTCTTCGTCGTCGTCTTCCTCTTCTTCCTCATCATCTGAAGAGGACTGCAAAAATGTAAGAATTGGTTTATTAAGTTCAATCAGCAGCAGTATCAACCTACACCACTTAGAAGGGATCAAACTTTACTGGTTACTTTGAATTAATGTATGGCGAACCACAATAATTAAGAAATCTCGAGTAACTTAGGGATTTCTTGACGTCTGGATTCACCAGAGAATGGGCAGCAGCGTTCCCTGTGAATACAACACCTTGCACTGCGCTCGCCAATCCGCCAGCCTAGCGTGGTAACTATGGCAAATACCCCCTAGTATTGAAGGCCCACGTTCAGCAGTGGACTGTTACAGCTGCTGAAATTGAAGAACTTGGCGCTGCTAATAGCAAAAAACCTATTTCACACAGAGTATAGTTCACGCGTAGGTTATTATTTTACTTTGTATAAGAAATGCCTTGCACTTTTTTGTGTCTTGGATGAACATCAAATCACTCAAAAATACCTACTCCTAAAGTAATATTACTTATAACGTTATAACCGAGAATCTAATACTTACAAGTAGGTAGGTAGGTAGGAGTGTTTTTTTACTACATCATCATATCGAATAAACTTACCTCTTGGCCCACTTGAGAGAGGACCGTGTCTGGCAGTGAACTTTCAGTGGCTGTAATGATAATGATGATGTTGTTATTGGTTAATTTCTAAGGAATATTAATAGCGTCTGTCAAACGATTTCACAAACGCATCCGTTACACACCTTAACGCACCGTAGGCGTAGCCGTATTTGTATTATAGTAGTTTACTAATGTATGATAGTAGTTTATGCAACTGCCATATAATGGGGGGGGGGGGCATTAAAATGCGAGTGTCTATTGTCTATTTATCACAGAAGGTGTAGGCCTTCTAATGCCAAATCATATGCAAATGCATTTTAATACACTTTTCCAAACCTCTGCGCCAGTGATTGCAAGATTCAATATGAGGTCCAAATCAATACGAGAACTTAATAGCTTTAATACGAAAACACTTAATTTTGTAAATTCAATACTTCAGTTGTTGTTCAGATGCCGTTTAGTTGTTGTTTAGTTGCTGTTTATTAGTTGCTGTTCCGAACAACAACAAAAACTTAACAACAACTGAACAGCAGTTTAACAAACGCTGAACAACAAACAGCCAACAGTTGAGCAACAACAACTGAAGAACGTCAGAACTACTACTGAACACCATCTAAACTACACCTAAACATAAACTGAACAACAACCGAACAACAATCATACAACAACATCAGACAGGCATGATGGCAAATTTGAGTATTGGCACAGAATACTCCATTTTATTTCTCAATTTTATCGAAGGACGTACAATATCCTTAAGACGTAATATTACAGCGCTTGAGAAGAAAATATAATTTCTATAGGCAGAATGCATAAAGCGGGTCTTCATACAAAAGATTTCGAGTTTGTAATCTGAACATTATGAGACAAATGTGTGTTTAGAAAATAATAAAATTGCTCTACCTCATCTACGAGGCGCTAATAAAAATATAATCTAACTAATTGCTCTACTTCAAATGAAGGGCACTTACGAAAACTGCTACAATTTAATATATAATATTTGTTTGCAATATAATCATAACATCGGATTACTCATCTTTTGCGGGAAAGCTTATTGCTGAGCCGGCAGTACCAGGTAGCTATAGGTGGGTGGGTAGAGCAGAGCGGTACGCAGCCAGCCCTCCAATTTGTTTGGAGAATGTTCCGCGTTCCGTCAGGCGAGCCTCGATTGCGGCTCTAATGAGCAATAATGATGAAACTGTTCCACAACAACTTTACCCCGCAATATTATTTTTATTACCACTTCAGCTGATTTTCAGGAGAGCGTTAACTTTATGAGAGTGGTTTTGTCGGAATTTGTGAAAACGTCTTATATTTATTCGTACCTACAGATTCATTATTATAAAATATGTATTAATTATCTGATTTATAAACAGTTTGCTTAAAAAAATTATTGACGAGAATAGGTTTGCTATAAAACTGCTTATTAAGGGCGCGCCGTGAGAAAAATGGGTATTCTTAGATGCACGCCATTTTGTTCGTGAACACGATTAACACCTTATTTTAATGTATAATGATTGTTCATTATATTATCTAGATTCTAGTCGAGGGAAAACAAGATTAAAGAAAGTTTGCTCGATAGATTTATTTTTCAAAGTTTGGTCTATTTTTACACCTTTTTGCGAAGTGTATAGCAATCTTATGAACATAACACTTTATTTTTTACGAATACGATACGTCTTATACATTACTAGATTCTTGTCGTACAGTTTTTTGATTACTTGTTTGTTTGGCAAAAAAAAATCCAAAAGAGTTAAAAATCGTCTAAATATGGCGATTCCGCTCTGTTTTCACACACGGGATTTGCCATGAGTGGGAAAGAGACGTTTAAAAGTTCGAGGCAGGCCCTTAACACGAATACCTAGAAATGTGTGATAAAACGCGAGGACATTATATGGATGGATTGGACAATGTCACGATTTGCGTGAACTAGCAATAAGTATACAATCATTAATAAATACTACACATACTTCCTGTTAATTTCAGGGCAAACACTCGTCTTCATCATCGTCGTCGTCATCCAGCTCTTCATCGTCGAGTTCCTCTTCATCATCATCATCAAGCTCTTCGTCTGAGGAAAACGAGATCAGCGTATGCGATGATGATATCAAAGTCTCTGTGCACGTCAGTACCATTCTTTTACCGTGTTGATTAATTTCCCTGAAAAACCTTTTGTTTTCTACTATGATATATCAGTTACTTAAACAATATACGGGGTGTAAGGGAAAGCCCTCCATATACTTATAGGGTGCATGCAGTCCATGAAAATGCACAACTTTCCCTAGGAAAATATGTCAGGAAACGGTAAAAATAAAAATCGACATTCCATACAAAATCACGATCATATAAGATTGTCCTCATTTTAATTTTTTTTACATTTTGTTAACATTTACCTCTTAAGAGACTTTCTGAAAAATGATACTTTTTTGTTTCATGTTTTTTTAATTATTTAAGACTTACTGTAGTTAAGCCACCAATTCTTTAATTAACGTTTAATTAACTGCTTTTTAATTTACTTTCACTGTAATTACCAATAATCAAAAGAATCAAGAGTATTCCATGCTAATGCAAGTGGCCGGTTAAATGTGCCTGTGAGTGTATAAAAATTTACTATGGGAGGTACCCACCTCCCATGTATATTTTTGTTATCTTTCCTGAAATATTTTTTTACGGAAACTTGTTCAGTTTGATGGTTTGAACGCACCAGTAGTATTCGGAAGGCTGTCCCTTACACCTTTTACGTTTGTACATTGTCAATTTGTAATGTTATTCGTAATATCATAATATCATTTAAAAATTGTCTGCGTTTTTTTTGTAATATCTAATTACTAATATCAAAATTCTAGTATTTTGATTGTATGTAGGTAATTGATTAGACGCAAGAACTTAAATATGTGGTTACCCGACACCGACACTCTTAATCAAAAATCGTCTAACGTATTCACTCTACATTTGGCTAAATAAGAAGACGTTTAACGTATTCACTCTACATTTGGCTAAATAAGAAGACGTTAAACGTATTCACTCTACATTTGGCTAAATAAGAAGACGTTTAACCGTATTCACTCTACATTTGGCTAAATAAGAAGACGTTAAACGTATTCACTCTACATTTGGCAAAATAAGAAGACGTCTAACGTATTCACTCTACATTTGGCTAAATAAGAAGATGTCTAACGTATTCACTCTACATTTGGCTAAATAAGAAGATGTCTAACGTATTCACTCTACATTTGGCTAAAAAAGAAGACGCCTAACGTATTCACTTTACATTTTGCTAAATATGTACTCATGACTTATCCTTATTCTTTTTACAGCACAAAAAAGGCAAACACATGAAGAAATGCAGAAAGTAAATAGTACCTGAAGAAAAATGCAAACATCAACAACTAGCAAACATCATATTTTTTTAATTCATTAAGTTGTTGCATAAATTATTAACTTGTTCACCAAAATGTTATTGAATTGTTACCAATAAAGTTGTCTAATAAGTATAGCTCGTTAACTGTCATCCTCCCACAATTTGATTGTAAATTGTGGTTGAAACAGTGAAATAATTTTTAAGTTAATTAATCCATAAATCGAGGTCATTACGGTATCGACATTGGATTCATTTTAATGTTATTGCAATGACGACCGTTTCAATTAAACGTGTATAGTATAAAGTAGTTGAACTTTGCACAAAAATATGCACTAAAACAATGATTTGTACACGACTGCCCAACCAAAAAAAAAAGTGTAATGTTTTTAGAGTTCATGTATGTATGTATGTATGTGAGTATGTATGTATGTATGTATGTATGTATGTATGTGTGTATGTATGTAAGTATGTATATATGTGCGATTCTTTAAATACCTGAACTCGTTAACCACTGAACAGATTGGAATGGGAATGGTATCGGATGATTTCTTACATTATCCCTAGTGTCATATCATAGGCTTTATCTCAGAAAGCAGTCGTGTTTTTTTATTTATTTATTATGCTTTATGCCTTGCATTGCTATATGCCTTGATTCAGCATATCGATATCTCCAACTTTTTCCAACTTATATTAGTGTTTTGAGGATTCCGTACTTCACAAGGCGGTACCCTACTTCTAAATATAATTTATAATAATAATAAAGTTTATTGAGTTAAAAGATTTACAGATCTGCTCTTAAAAACTAATCGGTATAATTGTGAACGTATTAGAGTGAACAGGAGTTTTATGCCCCTACATCCCAAACTAAGAAAATTAATTCCTGTATCTTAGGATGTAGTGAAACGACCGCAACGTTACAAATGGATTCACTTTAGATGCTTATACTTACAGAAATAGAATGTATATATAACAAAAAGTATAACAATCAAATCTAATCTAGGTACTTTACTAATTTTATTTCATCTTTAATTTTTAGATTGCATTAGCCCTAACTTGCGATCATAATCGCATCGGAGTTTGGTGCCGAACAGCTTGCCTTGCAGGGTTCCGTCATTGTGTGGGAAACAATTGCCATTTTTGGCTTTTGGGTGGGCTCATACCAACGTCGACTCAACTCTGTCTCAGCCTTATCTGAAATTCAGATTCTAGCTCAGACTACAGCAATAACATTATCAGTCAAGAGCAAACATCAGTAAAGACAATCATTCAAAGTATCAACGCATGAGTATATTTTACGTATCCGGTACTAATATGCCCATAATATATCTTGTTAATGAACCATCAGTGGTTACTTCCTAGTAGTACATTCCGTGTAAACTGATAGTTGTGCATCGCTTTGACGATACTAATGATTATTCTATTGTTCTATTGTTAAGCTATGATTAACGCAATTCCTTGCTTTTTTAACGAAATAGCTACTACGTATTATGATGAGTATTGATGACTTACGATTTGACGTAGATCTTGTCCGGGTCGAATTTCCGAATGAAATCTTACCACATGTACAGTCGGTTGTAGCAAATAAAGTACCAGGGGTACTCCGAAAGAACTAAATTATTTCTACCCAATGTACCACCACATTAGCATCAGATCAACCTATCAATTCAAGGGATCAACTTTAGAGTAATTATTTTTAGAACTTTCATGCTTAGTTGTCGGTAATGTATTATTTTTAAGTCTTATCTATTGTGAAGGTACATAATATTGAGTTCTTCATTTTTTCAATACTTTGTTTAGGCATATTCAAATAAAATAAAGGTGTTCCGATTAATTAATAATAATAATAATAAAACCGCAGGGCAGCTCTGGCAAGCTGTTGGTGAGTAGCGCCACCACGGACCCGAAGTACTTCTGGGTTACCCCTGAGTGGGAAGCCCGCCTCTGTCTTGCCTTAACCGGCCGGGCAGAGTGGAGTCGCAAAAGTTTTATAACTCGAAGGGTGGAAGTGTTAAAGGCATAAAGCCGCGAGTAATGCTGACGGGAGAAATCCCAGAACTTGAAAGTGCAGCACACCTCTCTACACCCTTAGCTACCCGTAGGGCAGCTTCTGACGAGCTGTTGGGGAGTAGCGACCCCACGGACCCGAGTACCCCCGAGAGTGTAGACTGGCCGTCTCCGGCTCGCCGGAGTGGACCCCAAGGCCAAGACTCTCACCTCTGGCTTGCCTTAGTTGGCCGGCCAGAGTGGGCCGCTAGAGTTCGAGCCTGTGCCCGAACTCGAGGGTTGGAAGTAAAACATGCGTAAGTCGCGAGTTGGTGTATGTTCTGGCCCTTGCCCAAGACCTCTGCGCAGAAAGCGGTGTACACCTCTCGACACCCCTTCAGTCGCCCGCGCCAGTGTTGCGTCCCGGCACCGCGCTCTACGCGTACCGCCAATAGTGGAGGCCCACCTATCGGGCGGCGAGTCGCCGTCTGCCGAGATTTTCAAGATTGGGACATTTGATTTGGCAGGCGTCCCGTTGTCTCAATCAATAGCCCAGCAACCGGTCCAGCAAATTCCTCCCCATAGCCCTAGTAATCTGACCCTAACCTGCAATAGTCCTTGCATCAGGCGGGTGCTGGCTCTGGGTGTACTTCTATAGTGCAGACAGAGCGAGTATCCGCTTGTTCACACATCACAACACATTATTTGGTGCAAAAAGGCCTCTGTGCTGTTGGCTTCCGCCCCACGCATGCCTCAAAGGACCGGGTCCCTGTGGGCCCGAGATTCGAAAGAGTACCAACATAATAATAATAAGTATAGTTTAATGCACTTCTTAGTGTCTTCAGTTTGGTTTAAATTTACGTGCGTGAATTCGATGGAAACGACGAATACTATGCGTGTTTCGTGTGTCTAAAATGTGTACAAATTTAAGCGCTGGGAGTAATTAAATATTGCCGTAAGAGCCAAGGCATTTTAATCAGAAAATGCCTTCCTCACTCATGCGCTATATTTCAGGCATTTTTCACTTTGCGGTTGGGATGGATCAAAGGACGAGTGTTCTTGGTGTATATGTCGCAGGACCATAGGAAAATCATAAAATTGACCATATGTGCAAAATCGTAGTCTCCATTTTAGCATCGTCCTAAACAAATCCATGAATGCCAGCAAATTCCTAAGATTAAGTTGATTAGTTTGATTAGGAATAAGGTAAAATTAAATTTTTAAGTTTAGAAAAAGACACTTTTTCCAAATGAGTCGTGACTATTTGTGTCTTTACTTTTTGGTTAATCCGTGTTTATTAACAAAAATAGAATGACTTACTCGTACAAAGGAATTTTATCATAATATAAAATGTTATGGCGATAAATTCCAGGAATTGATGCCTAAATTGAAGTTAATATTAAATGATTGGCGCTTTCTTTGTAATTAAAGTTTCCAGTTGGGTTGATTTGCTTCGCCTTGTTCATGATCATCTTCATAAACCACTGAAAATCACGAACAAACGAGGCCAAGACGTAGCACATTATTTTACACCTTTGTAGTAGTAATATAATTATTTTATTTTTCTTCATATAATAATTTATTTTCGTCTTTTGTTGTTAGGAAACAAGAAGTAACCATTATCTAACTAAGGTAACTCAACGGACACCTATTATTTGTAATAGTTTTAACTGTATAGCTGTGTCATTGATTCAAAAAGAATATTAAAGAATGTGGTTTATACGTTAAAACTGAGTTTATTGCTTTGTTAAACAAAAGTTCTAATAAATGTTAAGATTACAAACCATATTTTGGAATAATTAGAGCAGAGTTGACCATCTTCTTGTTCTTTCGTGTGGGTCACCGTGTCGACGAACGACCCTGACTGATTCTCGTATGTTAGTATTAAGTATAAATTGATTGATAAGCTTGATATTTTAACAGGTACTCACAATTATCACCTACTTACCTTTAGTTTGAGATTGTGGGATATCTGTCTGTCTTTTCGAAAAGTTTATTTCTTTGTTACTGATGTGAATTAGACATCTTATGTCATATTTAAAAGAATAAAAAATATTGCGCCGGAAGTATTATTATGATGTTTAGATTCAAAATAAATAATATGAATATCTTGTAATTGGCTCAATGACGAAGCTGCGCCACCAGTGTAATATAAGTCAACTGATGCTATCAAAAATATGATTAATCTATACATAATATACATATAGGGTAAAATTTTACTAATGACAGATAGCGAAAACTCGAGACGGGCTGGTGATGATGAATAACTTTCCCCAAGGAACATAAGCCGAAATACGAAAAAAATTGACCTGCCATACAAAATTATCGATCAAAATATTTTTATCAGCTGATTTGGGTTACTATGGGAACTCAAAATATATTCGTTATATTTCAAATTTTGAACCTATGTGGAGATTTGTTCCTTATCACTAGCCCGTCTTGAGATTTCGCTATGGGGCACTAGTAAAATTTTACCCTATAGGTATATTTATAATTAACTAGAGTTCCTCAAATCGGTTTCACCAGCTGCTACCCATTTTCTCCTGGTTTTGTGGCATTTTTTCAGTAGTAAAAGGAAGAATGCTTAGAGTATTATTAAATCGGTTGAGTAGTTTGGAGATTATAAATCACATTACAGCTAAAAATAAGGTAAAAGACAAGAGTTTTTTTTAAATACGCCTATAATCCCCTATGGGGCAGGCAGAGCGTTCACGGCTGTAAAAACGGTAATTTACGCCACGTTTGACAAACATTTTAGGGTGATTTGGAATATTGTGTATCACCATAGTGACAGGGTATCAGCCCATCGCTTAAATTTGCAATACACACCCTCGAGTCTCTTATTCGCTTCTTACGACACCCACAGGAAAGACATGGGGTGATGCTATTTTAAGCCGGCAACACACGGGCAAGAAATGTTTTATTTTCAGATATTTTTTATGATTATTGCCAGATTTATAGAAGTGCGTATACTTATTTTTCGTTTAGTAGATGACACCGGGATCGAAGACATTGAAAATATGCAATGTTTATATCAGTAGAGCAGAAAGTAGACTTTGCAATAATTATGGCAAAACGACGCCTGTTGGTCATCAGTCCTAACGAGATGATGCGTTAGTTAGTCGATGTCAAGTCATTGGTGCTGTGGTTAATTCTGTGTCGTGAAATGCATCCGGAATTATGAGAAAACTTTGAACAAAAAACAAAAAGGATTTCTTTGAAATAAATTTAATAAGGTAAGCAAATGTGTCCACCGTATATATTTTAAGCAGTTCACGACACAATAGTGACTACGTGATCTAATTACAAAACCAAGTGTAACTACGTCTTATCTCTGCATTACTAATTAATGAGTAAATAATTTATAAACTATGTGCTTTGCTTCTACTTGTGTTGACAAAAAGTAAACAAGTACCAATATGTTACTTAACTAATAGGCAGACTCATGACATATTTTTATAAAATGCATAATTTTAAGTAACTAAACAGGACTATTGAAGAGATAATTAAGAAAATAATTTCATGTATGCCTTAAATTATAAGTGTGTACAGATACATGGTGGTAGGGATTGACATATGTCCTCTTCTATTTTACTTAAAAGTATTTAAATTACGTGATAGGTATAAATTAAATTTACATAAAATTATGGCATGATTAAAATTTTGAATGTCTTACTTACTACGAACTTATTCGATTTACGACTTATTAATATCATTGTTATTTTCGTTATTTGTTAAAGTCTAATTTTAAAACCGTATGGGCAGTTTTTAATAAGTAGACATTAAACTTCATATAAGAATTCATTGTCTGGAGGAGATTTAATACGTTTAGGAAGTTTATTACGCTTCACCAATGTCCTACCATGTAAAATACTTAGCCTGCTACTCTTGTAAGGCTTTCTATACGGAAATTTTTCTAGGCAAATATACTACTTGTACCTATTAATGGTATTACAGACATATAAGTTATAAATGTAGGTACCATGGTTTATTATGCACTAACATTGCTATATAATTTTCATGTATGAACAAAAAATATGAAACAATATTAACAATACTGAATTTATTTTATCGGAGATTTTACTTTTTTTAAGCCTAGGTGCTACGTAACATAGCCATGTTACATAGTGCGACTAAAATACCCATGTTCAAATTGTAGATTATTATTTACCGTATTTTTTTTACTTCAGAATAAAAAATATAAGAATTAATTAATTTAATCATGAACAATCATTTATTATTGTTGCTCGCTTCAGTGTAGAGATAAAAGCGATTAGTGGCAATACGGACATCATGCCTGTGAGGCGTGTGTTTGGGAAGTTTTACCAGATAATCCTTCAGTGTGCACATTAAAAATAATGTAAAAATGTCCCCTCTGCTTAATTATGTAATAGTAACCTTCACGGTGTTAAACGTTCTGGTGTTCGTGACTTGTACCCCATTCTCTAGCCGCGACGTACTTAATATATTCGGAAATCCTGTCAAAGATTTAGTTAATAATTTTACGAACAAAGTCAAAAAGAATGGAACTCACGGTGAAATTAGTACTGGGGAGAGTATGATAAATGTACCAGAAAACACCGAAAATCGTGAATGCGAGTCAGGTCTCGTCAAGGACGTATATGGAGTGTGCCGGGAGCCGTGGTGATCACATCGCCACATTAATTAATACAACAGAGGTGCAGCGCAGTGTGCTCAATACATTTCGTTAAAATGGACGCGAGACTCGCTGTGATATTTTCTGTAGTGTTATTAAGTTTGTGCTCTCAAGTAGATACCATGGATGTAGTGTTTAATTTTCACGATAAACTCAAAATGGCTTCAACGACAAGTGAGCCTATTGCTACCACATTAAACAGTCAAATCATAAGAGTGCCAATTTTACAGTGTCAAGACGGTTATAAGCGAGATGGAAAAGGAGTATGCAGAGAAATATTTTGAAGGTGCAACAACCTGTATTTATTTATATATTATTTATTGTAGTATATTATAATAAAGTATGGTATGAATATGTTTATGAATGTAAACTGTCTCACCTTTATTTTTTGAACTTCTCTCATTTTCTTTTTAATTTCTCCTCCACTTAAAAGTTGTTAAGCAAAGATCACTTTCAGCGATAAGGCCGCCTTTGAGTTTAAATTTTTCTGTCATTTATTTGTAATTTAAATTATCCAATAGAGTGTTTTAACTTAATTGACATGCTTAAATTAATTTGGGTTAAAATATTAATTTAGGTCTTCTTTTTGACTATGCAGTGTAATCATATCGTACATATTGGTACTTAACATCATAATAGAGGCATTTGAAATCGTAATGTTTAAAACTAAATGAGGTATAGTGTAAGAACTTCTACCTGATAATGTAGAGCTGAGGGAGAGAGGTTTCGTTTCTCACTGGGTGGGAGCATACATTTGAACTCGTGTGAACTCGTGTGTGTTTTTAAACAATAAATTAGTTTAATTAAAAATCAGAGCCAGGCCTTTGCCTAGCAGTGGGATCTCTCCGGCTAATAATAAATAAACACATTAAACACATTACACCTTAGTCAAGTATATTTAAACCATTTGCCGTGTGATGCCGGCTTAGAATAGCATCACCCCATTTCTTTCCCGTGGGAGTCGTAAGAGGCGACTGAGGGACTCGAGAGTGTGTATTGTAAATCTAGGCGATGGGCTGACAAACTGTCACTATGGCGATACACAATTTTCCGAATAACCCTCAATTATTTGTCAGACATAGCATAAATGTCCGTTTCTTGCGGCTGTTTACGCTCTGCCTACCCCGCAAGGGATTCAAGGCGTGATATGTGATTTAAACCATTCCTTATTTTTATTCCAGATTGTGTACGCAGTAGAAAAACAATAATAAAAGTTAGCAGTTCTCTACATAAAGGATGAATCCATTTGCATACAACTAATAATAACAGCATGATATCATCAGTACTCGGAATATAGCTGGGTTTTATTGATATCTTCCGAGGTCAAGGGGGTATCAACACTTGTATAATCTAAAATGTACCCAGAACTTCTTAAGAATTTAGTTAACACAAGAATAGTCCACCAAGAAACACGTTTATTACGCCAAACTTTCAAGATGAAACTATATATTTTTGTAGTGTTTTGTTTATTTCTGACACTACAATGCGAAACTGTAAGCTGTGGACTAGTAACGACTTTTATAGAAAAAGGTCATAAAGTCATAGACACTGTGAAAGAAGATGTTAAAAACGTGCTCCATTTAAATAAAAATAAAGAAGAAGATAACGCTGTAGAAACAGAGAAATTAAAAAAACAAAATGAACCAGAAAAAATATCAATTTCTACGGAGTCAAACAAAACTGACAAGAAAGAAACTACTGAGACGGAAATAAAAGACAAAAATGAAGTGGTGACCACTACAGCTAAAAGTAGTTCTACTACGGAATCTACCGATATAATTTCTAGCACTGCAGCCCCAGCACAAAACAGTACTGAAACTAAAGAAGGAAGAGAAAATTTCAAAGCATCATGTGCTGCTGGATACAAACGTACCGCTGATGGAAGATGCAAACCTACCTTTTAAACAAAATGTAAGGTGTGTAAATGAAAACATAATTATTTAATATTTTGATATTGTTTATTGTAAACTCACATACAAAATGTTATTGGCTACAATTTAAGTTTAAATATCAGTTCGATAAAATGTACTTATACAATTAAAGCATAATCCTATAAATTGACAATTATAATTATTTAAAGGTGCTTTGCTGGTAAGGTGCGTTAAAGTCAGACTTCAAGTTAAGTTACCGTTTAGACCACCTGTACAGGGTCGTTTAGTTGCGGAATTTTTAATTGTTTGCATACCGGGTGGCCCGAATATTGACGTCCAAAGACAAAACTTAATACCTTACACTGAGGAGTATCCGTATCACCCCCATCTGTTCCAATTTTTTGTAGTTTCAGAGTTATTCAACTTTTGAAGTTCTATTGAGAATATTGTAATGGTAGGCTTTATTCCTTTTTTTGTACGCTAGAATGTGCAAATCATGAATTATGCTACAGAAACAACCACTCGAGAAGCCTTATTTCGGAAACTACATTTCTTTTATTTTTTATTTATTTGTATACATAGGTTACTTAGATAATACATCGTTGAAAATAAGAAATTGAAAAAATTTCAGCGCCTGCCGGTACTTGAACCCCGGACCGTGAAGTACCGTTCCACTGCTCTGACAACTGAGCTACCGGCGGCGCCCCGACGTAAGCGGCGCCTCGCTTCGCTTGAAGATTTCGTCGGCTTACGTTGGGGTGTCGGTAGCTCAGTTGGCAGAGCAGTGGAACGGTACTCCACGGTCCCGGGTTCAAGTACCGGCAGGCGCTGAAATTTTTTCAATTTCTTATTTTCATTTATGAAAGTAATATAGCAGTGTGAGTGCAAAATAAAACCATAGTATAATACAAAGCATTATTTTATATTCAGTCAACTACGCTATTCACGGGTTGGGGTTGAACATCGCGGAACATACATGCGGGTGATTCGGATACACCTTAATTTAAAAAATACAATTTTGTTATTTGGTGTAAAAAAGAACTTGTATACGGTATATGTATATGTATATGTAATACGGTATACAATCTGAAATTCCGTGACTAATTTCTAATCAAATGAGCTGTTATTGTAAATGATTCAGGACAACTTGTTAATTTTCAGGTGTAACTGGTACCACTTGGAAATAATTTTGATGTGGTCGCATTGCATTAATATTGTTCCATCTGTTTTGTAAGGGCATCCCTTGACCATGCTGATAATTTGAATTAGAAATAAGTGATGGTTTGTCGTTTAAAAATGGTTCTCTATTATCAATTGGACTATTATTTCCCAGATGATTATTAGGATTTAGCTGTTCATTTGCTGACGTTTGATCTGCTTGATTAATGTTATCTCCAGGGTTGAAATTCAGCGGGTCATTATCATTTTGTGGATACCTGTTGCTAGGCGGACCTCTATTATTTGGTGGCCCCCGATTACTAGGTGGCCCTCTGTTATCAGGAGGTCCACGATTCTTGGGTGGTCCCCTGTTAGCAGGAGGTCCACGATCACTTGGAGGTCCTCTTCCAGCAGGCGGGGATCGTTTAACTAAAACGAATAAAAATTAGGAATATTTTAGTATTTTGAGTTGTTTAGTATTTAGGATGGTCATGCTAAATTTTAGTGAGTAAATATTACACTTTTTCATAAGAAAAGGTATGGTTTAAAAATACAATTAAAAATAAATTTTAATGTTCAAAATAAAACGTGCCCTTATAAATCAAACATTTTTATTATTGTGTTCGTTAGTATAATATTTTGACATGTAATTCAATATTTATTAAATTATTGGTGCTGGCTTAGCATCATCCCAATTCTACACATGGGTGTCGTTAAAAGGTCCGAGCGTTCCCTATGAATGCAACATTTAGACAACGCTAGCCAATCCGCCTGCCTTATTGCCAAACGTGGTGAGTATGGCCTACCCCCCGGTATCGCAATAAATGGAAGACCGCGGTAGAGGTAATTAACAAGCAGTGGGATCTCTCAGGCTAATTATAAAAAAAGTATTTTATCATGTGCCTACCTATGTAACATTATTAACTTTCAGGAGTCACAGGTACAACTTGGAATCGATGTTGTAACGGCCTGGTCGATTTTTTGTTGCTGTTAGAGTCGATATATTGATCATTGACCAATGGAACACCCCGTCCATTATTAATCAGGTGTGGAGACTGATAATTTGGTTCAGGATTCTTGCCAAATATAGCCTCTATTGCTGATTGATCAATAGCCGGCGAGGTGGTTTTGTTATTCTCAGCTGTAGTTTTAAAAACAGAAGGTGTTGTAGTCTCATATACAGCATTTGTTTGAATACGAGATGGTTCCCTGCTGAATTCATATGATTTGTCTCTGTTTAGAGATGATATTTTTTCATGAGAAATTCCTTGGTCATACGAAGAGTACGTTCTTTCATCTTGTATAGGTGATCGAGTGCTATAAGACGATTTATATTCATTTGGAGTAGGTGATTCTGGTCTGAGGTCAATTGTTTGAGTTGGGTTTGGTCGATTAAGAACAAGTGGTTCTTTATTGTAAGAAATTGGCGATTCACTACCATAATATGAACTGGAGTATTTTTTATCTGAGTCTTGTGAGTACTGTGGTTTGTCCGGAGGTGGACGAGATAAATATTTATCTTGTAAATATAGCTCTCGATCATTAGAAGGTTTTTCTACAATGTATGGCATTGTATTCATCTGATTCAATGTAAGTAAATTAGAATCTTGCCTATTTTGAGAAGGGATTGGAACTGCATTCCCAGTCTTTAAGTCTAATTGATATTTTGTTACATTGTGTGATATTATTTCTTTCTTATCATTAAGATTAACAGAAACTATAGAAACAGTGTATTGTTGTGGATTATTTTGGAGCACTGGAGCTGCATGGTGTTGATAATTTTGAAAAATTCCTTGTCTTGTGTAGTCCATATTTTGATTCTGGTTAGGGAGGTACCACCAACCATTCTGTGGTGACCGCTTCTCTAGTGACATGAAAAAATAATAATTTAGATAACTATAAGTGAACGCGATCGACATTAAGGCAAATCTAAACTATGACGGACCAACGGATGCGTCTATCAAACACCTTGGTCTAATCGCATGCGTCACAGTGGGCCATAATATCCGCTTTTTGTATGGGAATTCGAAATTTCCTTTGATGACGGATGCGTCAAAAATACGTCCGTCAGTCTGTCATAGTTGGAGAACCACCTTAGTAATAGATACATTACGAGAATCAAAAGTATGCGACTGATCTAATGTTTTAGAAAAAGATGTGGTGAAAAGAGCAAGATGCAACTATTACTGATATATTTATAATATATAAGGTATCGTTGTCTAATATACAGCATTTGTTTGACTACGAGATAGTTCTCTTCTGAATTCAAATATTTCGTCTCTGTTTAAAGACGTTTTTTTTCGTGTGAATATGTGAAATAAGCAAGATATTAATAGAAAAAGCATTTTTTAAGACATGCAAAGTTCAAATGAAACTAAAACGTCACTTACGCTCTTTTCTTAAGATAAACACCGTAGGAAAAAAAAGGTTTAAGTAGGTAAATGAATTGATACAGTTTTCTGCGTAACTTTAAGAGACAGAAAAATACTGTTGAACTACACCTTATTGCTGAAATGTATAAGGTTTGCGAGACGAAGAAAGAGAACGGTTAAAAGGAAAAGGAGAAAATGCGCAACGGCAGGTTCACAAGGTGGAATGGAAGACATCGCAAAAGAAAGTAAGTATCAGTGTAGTCAGTCTTGTAATAGAATCAATCTACAATACTAATCTTACCTCTCAGAGGCGACGGGTCGCTGTTTACAATCGCCAAGCAAACGCAAAATATGGTACACAATTTTAACATCATTTTGAAACTCACAAATATTTGTTTGGTTAAGTGTGTTTCAACAAATGTTAGAGCACAACACATCCGTTTGAGAACGTCCAAATAGCTGAATAAGAATAAATAAATTATATTCGCATGTGTGATCATTAAGAAACCTGTTCTTAGGTTAGTTGGCTTAAGCCGCAGCATTCACGATAGGTCGATTACATGGAGTGACGTAGTGTAAGCAATTATTAAAGTATATTATTACGATAAGCGTCGGATATATTTCTAGAGACCCATCTTTAACAAAAAAAACGTATTGTTTATCCGGTTTTTACGGCCGTTTAAGCTCTGTTTACTCTTCAGGGGATATAGGCGTGGTACATGTATTTAGATTCGTTTATCCGAACAAATATACATACAAACAAGTTTTTTCTTGGAGGAACTTGAATACAGACTTAATTGGCCGATGACAGACATAATTTTTTTTCGTTTTGTTTATATTTGTGTTGTTTTGTTATATTTTGGCAAATAAACTTAAATATAACAATATTAAGATTGTACGACATCATTTAATACGATGGTCATGCAAAAGGAAAGAAACATTCTACGATGGAAATTCCGCTGGTGTGTTGTTATTTTAATATAAGTAGGTAAGTAATTACGTCACATTTTTTACTAAGAAAAGTAATACTACAAAGTAATAATCAATATGTACGCCGCAAGCTAATAAATACCGAGATATCGTATGCATTATCTAAATACCAACCTATTTAAATTATTTAAAATAGATGTTTAAAATTTGCTCAATGTAGCTATAGCTATAAAAAACCATCTATAAGTACATTTGTGTACTCATTGATTGTACAGTAGAGCTACATATACATAGATACAATATGCCCTATCATAGGCCCTATACCTCTATTTGTTTATATTGTTTAAATACGAAGATATCATTAAATTTAATTGTTATGTTTTTCCAAAATATAGAAATTTTTTTTAGAGCGTAAATGACATTTACGCCACGTCTGACAAATATGAGGGCCATTCATAAAATTGTGTATCGCCATAGTGACAGGTTGTCAGCCCATCGCCTAAAAGTAGTAAGAGGCGACCAAGTGACTCGAAGGTGTGTATTGCAATTTTAGGCGATGGGCTGACAATCTGTCACTATGGCGATACACAATTTTCCGAATAACCCTCAAATATTTGTCAGACGTGGCGTAAATGTCATTTACGCTCTAAAAAAAATTTATAGGTTTTGGAAAAACATAACAATTAAATTTAATGATATCTTCGTATTTAAACAATAGAAACAAATAGAGGTATAGGGCCTATGAAATTGTCATAAGGCACTAATTGCGTATTTAACTGACTTTTTCGCCGGTGCGGTGTAGCTAATTTTAGATTATTTGAATTTCATCAAAGATTTTCTACGCGAGTAGTCGTACCAAAAATTCGATGATTTAACAAAATATAATGCAGCGTGTGTTCCGATGCTAAAGCATGAGAAACATACAAACCTTCATTTCTATTTATAGATAAAGTGCCACGCTTAACATTTCAACGTCATAACTTAAAACACCTGGTTTTCCCAAGTCCGGTCACATTTTGCCCACGCGACCTAAATCGGAGGAGGCTGGGGCAAAGTGAAATGTAAAAGCCACTTACCTAATACTGGAAGCGGCGACATCTCATTCCGGGACAAATTGGAGACACCTTCCCATGGTGCGGTGGCGGGACCATAGCCGGAGAGCTGACGACAGTTCGTACAATTTGACCAGCCCTGAAAGACATGTGAGCATGTGGCAGATTTCTATACGTTGGACTGACCTAATAAAATCTGCTCTCGACGGTCCCCTACATGAGTGCACAAGAAAATCAGCCATCAGTAATGAATGGCGAATGATGAATGGTGAAGCGTGCCACAAATAACGACCACGACCACTCTGCTAAGAGTGCACCGACTTAGAATAAGAAGAAGAGGAAAGCATACCCAACTACCCAATGTACAGCTACATTATGTAAATCATTCACAAACGGGGTCGTTGGTTGGTGAAAAAGCAGTGACAGGCAACGTTAAAATAAAACTTTTATGATCGCCAGGTAATACACAGTTTCGATCAATTGGGTATGTTGCCGATATCTGAGAATTTATCGACAACCCTAAAACCCCTACTCAACCTAAATCCCGTACTAAAAGATGCCAGGCACTGATCTTCCATTGATGCAGCCCGGTATCACAATGGAATTTGAGAACTTTTAAAGCAATCGTATGTAGTATGCCTGACGTAGCGTAGCTAGCTCCCCGACTACAGGCGACACCGCAGCCCCCGTCGCGGTAAACAGCTATTTATTGCGGTGCCGGCGAGACACCTGTCCCTGCACGGCGAAAGGGTAAACTGGACAAGCTGGTAATACAATGTACATATTTGGTAATATTCTCATTACTCAATTTTCTAAATAATTCCTTGAGGAAAGCACGCAGCATATTACAAAGATTTAGACAGAACTACATTTTGGGACCAATGTTACCGTTACCGCCGTGTGATGCCGGTTTAGAATAGCATCACCCCATTTCTTTCCCGTGTGGGTCGTAAAAGGCGACTAAGGGACTCGAGGGTGTGTATTGCAATTTTAGGCAATGGGCTGACAACCTGTCACTATAGTGATACACAGTTATCTGATTGACCCTCAAAATTTTGTCAGACGTGGTGTTAATATTCGTTTTACGGCCTTTAACGTTTTGTCTACCCCGTAAGGGATATAGGCGTGATTTATGTATGTATGTATGTATGTTACCGTTACCAATGTGTTGTGTGTGTTAGCTTTGATGGTATCTTTGAAAATCTCGTTATTTAGGTATATCCATCAAACATCGGTGTTGTTTGTTTTAGCACCTATATATATTTTCACTGACATTTCGGTTTACTTCAACCACCTGCTTACAAACTACGCTGTCACTTACTCTTGTCACTTTAGAGCTCCTTTCTATTTCAAACTAAACAACAGCCAGACCACTGTCATTCCTATTTAGTTAATCCCCTAAAATATTATGGAACAGCTCTGTTTCTATTATTTTATTGCAGGTAGAGGTTATACTAGAATATTTTTTTGACAATTTGATACTTAATTTAATAATATGATGGAAATACTTATTAGTGATATGACTGGCTGATCTTGTTTGGCTCCTGGCTGCTGCGCCGAGGGTCATGGGTTCGATCCCCACAAGACACAAATATTTGTAAAGACATTTTCAGACATTTGTGTTTAGTCTGGGTGTTTTCTATATATAATGTATACCTATTAGCGGGAGGCTCATGTCCAGCAGTGTAGTTGTAGCTGTTGAAGTTGAAGTTGACGTACCTATTAATTTTCAAAAAAAGGATATAAAAATTAATATCAGCTCTCTATTTCCCTTAGTACAAGCTTTGCTTAGTTTGGGGCTAGATGGCGCTGTGTGAATTGTCAAAAATATTTTTTTATTTATTTTGAAGAAATGATTATACGCATATCAATTAATAGAAAAATATTTGCTTTATATAAGAAACACACAGTGTGTACAATTCAGTCCCAAATTTCAAATTGTTAAAATTTTCCATCGAATTCAATCTCTCTCAATTCAATTAAGAAAACAGACTGGTGATGGAAGGGCAGAGAAATGAGATGACAACTTGAACGGAAAATCTTTGTATTCCTATAAAATAAATAAAAAAACATTTGTACTCCGTTGCAGAGGTCTGCAAGCATTCACGTCAACATCTGGAAAATATATTCTATATGGTCACTATCACATTTTAAAAATTTCGGTGTAAAGTCTATTTCGATTGTTACGTATATATAGATTTTTTCACACCAAAGTGCACCCTCTGGTTGGCCGTAAAAGAATGCCGCCTAGCATAAGGCCCGTTATTTATGCAATAAAGAATAAAAATAAATAATAATAATATTCAGAATGTGTCATTCTATGGAGTAATGTTGTGGAATCATATTTAATATATATATATATGTATATATATATGTAGGCAAAATATATATATATATATTTAAACAAAGTTAATATAGCTGTAAATTCCTTTCCTTCTCTTTTCGAGTAATAAAATGTTCTGTATATATATTACCACAAGAAGTAAAAGAAATGTGATGAAAAAGTTCCGTGTGATGCCAGCTTAGAATAGCATCACCCCCTTTCTTGCCCGTGGGAGTCATAAGAGTCGATTAAAGGACTCCAGGTTGTGTATTGTTATTTTAGGCGATGGGCTGACAACCTGTCAGTATGGCTTTACACAATTTTCCGGATGACCCTCAAATGCTTATCAGACGTGGCGTAAATGTCCGTTTTATGCGGCCGTTTATGCTCTGCCTACCCCGCAAGGGATTATAGGCGTGATATGTGTATGTGTAGTCAAAGAAAAATATGAAGTAATTAAATTACTTTGTTTTGTCAACCAGATAGCCATTCCCGGGGTCAAGGCTTATCAAGTTTTATATTTAATATCTAAATTGAACAGAGTTTTGAGAATTTAGTTGGTAGAGGAAAATTGCCCCAAGAAAGACGTTTATTTCGCAAAGATTAGAGATGAAGTTATCTATTCCTGTAGTGTTCTGCTTAATTTTGGCATTACAATACACCAGTGTTTATTGTGGACTAGTGAACAATTTATTTGAAAGAGGTCATGAAACAATAGAAACTGTGAAAGAAAAAATTCAAGATATACTTAATTTAAATAAAAAAGGAAAAGAAGATGAACCTGATACGTTATCAAGAGGGCCACTGCCAATCAATTCTGTGAAACAAACAGTTTCTGAGATGAATAAGAAGGACAACATTGAAAAAGTAACTACCACCCCAATAAGAAGAGCTAATTCAACAACTACTACTGCTGCTGTTACTACAAGCACTGTAATGTCTACAACACCTGCAAGTAATAGCACTGAGCCACAAGAAGGACGAGACGCTTTTAAAGGCGACGCTTGTGCTAAGGGATACAAACCTACCACTGATGGTAGATGCAAAAAGCCCGTGGATGATTAAAAATAAATAACCCCAATACAGATTTTATTTCGAATGTATAACAATGAACAGAATAAACAAAGTGAATCGATTCCAAGTTACTTTTTATTAATATTCCCGTCAAGAACCAAACCTAGGACCCTGACTCTGAAACTGAAAGGAATAGGTAATAATGAGTAAAAATTTGTAGTCAAAATTAGAATCCTAGGTATTGCAGCAGACACGAAAACTAACAAATATTAGCTCGCGAGTACATCTCTGGTCTTCGTCAGATCTGCCAAAATTTGCTGCTTAGTCTGCAAGTTCAATAGTTTTCCGCCTGATTCTAGATTGTTGCAAATTTAACGCACAGTCAAAGCGAGTTCTCCTGATCGCAAAGCACAAAGTTAGATGCCTGATCTCGCTTCAAACTGCTCCTTTGCTCAACGTGGAACTATTTTCAAGAATGTTGCTAATTCAGAAGATGACGATTGCAATCAAACGATTTTATATGCGTGCATCATAAAGTATAATAATATGTAAATAAGTTTTTTATACCTTAATGCAATTTAATGTTCGGAAAATGCTCGAGTTTAATTATTATAATTAGTTGATTTAAATTTTTCTTTTGCCAAGTGGTTATTCATATTTACCGCACGGACAAACCTTGACAGGTTTTTGTTGCGTTCTATTGAAATTGTTGTTTTTCTTTATGTAAATGTTTTAATAAATGAAAAAATAAATAATATACCTACAACTTTTATATTACAATCCGATTATACATTCTCATTTATCAAGCCGGACAAACATTGCTGGTTATATTGAGTTTGTTGTAATATTGCCCGTATAACAACCAGCGATGTATACTGAATCGGGAGTTAGGGTAGGTACGTGTAATCGCTACTTTACTATTATGACAGTCTTAAAAAGATATGCTTTGTATTGTATTTTGTATGGTCTTCATGACCCTGTATCAAAAAAATTAGCTGACACAGTAGTTACCTACCTGTTGGTTGTATCTGGTTAGTTCGAGCTAAGGATATTCGTGTGGAACCATGTGTTATCCCGGTCGCTTGTTAAGCTCCCGAATTATGTGGCGCCCCCGGGAGTTCCAGGTTCCAGGTGAACAACACAAAACAAGTCTCTTTTTTGCACTGGAATTTACTTTTTATCTTTCTCTGTACGTGATGGAATTCATTGCAAAAACAAAAGGACAAAATCTGAATCTAAATTGGCATTTTAAAGTAAAATTTTATTACGAACTTTATATGGTTAAAAGCAAGGCATTTGTTTCTCTGTTGTAAATTAACGTGTCAAAAAGATTATGTCAAAATCAGGCGCTTTGTTGTGTGTTGGCACGTCAGGTTGAACCTTTTTAGGCATTACATTAGTCCACCTGACTGAGCACTTGACGTTCGTTGCAGCGTTTTTTTAAGCGCATCCGTAACGCATGCGTCTGTCTGATTGAAAGGAAATTGCGAATCACCAGGCAAATACGGCGACTGTCCGTCAACAAGATGCTCTAGAAATACGCAGAAACGGACTTCAAGTGTCCCCGCCATATTTACCCTGATTTTTTCTGCAATGTGAGAAAGAAAGTTTATATAACTATTAATTAATATTTTAGAGAACTTGCTTGCAAAACCCTGCTTTACTTATCAAGTTATAGGGATTTAGTAAATTTGTTATTTAAAAAATAATTATTCCAAGGGCTGAACTTGGTGAAACTTATTGAGTTTACATAAACAACCTACCTATATGTCGGTTGATATATCGTATATCCTAAATATACCTGCTCGCTGCGGCTGTCGTATTCGACACCAGACAACAAATAGCCATTTCACCCATCCAGGTGCTCGCATCACGACACAACTAAATTGGCAGCGTAATACTCGTATACTTGTTCGACGTTTTAAAAATTGTACGCAATCAATCTTGGTCCAGTTGCACTATCGGTGACGAAGAGCGAAACGGGAACTTCGGGTTTGTACCTACATGACATCATTATTATAAAACCTATAAATCTGTTCCACGAAAAGTTATTGAAAAATGTTTAGTTTTTTTACCAAATTATTTGTAACTTTCTGGGTTTATAGGCTGCTTTTGTAGATGAAATCTGTTTTCATTTATCAAAAGCCAATACGCCCTCGATGCCTTTTGCGGGACAAGCGCACTTGAGAAAGTTCCAGCGGAATACAGCCGCTGCCTAATTGGCTAGAGTTTTGCTTAATATTTACAAGTTTTAATCAAATGCAGTTGAAATGCATTCGAGAGTTCCTCGTAATACACCAGCTTTATAGGTAAATTCTCTTGGAAGTTTAAATAGGATTCTGTGTTGGAAATGTTTCTCGTTTAGCGTTTGCTTGTAAGATTTAGCCGAGTTGTGGTTTTTGGTAAACTTCGTCTCTTCTCCTACCCACGTGCAGTAAAACTGTGATTAAAAGTCTTGAAGCTTTTGCAGGCATTTACCTGATGAGCTATTACAGTATTTATGTATACTTATATCAATTTAAACGACTGTAAGTGAAGTTATGATGACACATAATTATTCTGTTTGTAACCCTGTTTTTTTTTTATTAAAATTAGGTTAAACAAAATGCATGTACATTTTGTTTGTCACAGAAAAAAGCTGAATAATTTTCAATACACCTCAAACATAGATCTAGACTTATTGAAAGAATACATTATCTTTCTCTATAGAACATAACATTCTCGAACATCAAAGATTCTCACTAATATGTGTGCAAAGGTAACGTTGTTTGTATGACATAAGCATGCGAGTAATCTTCGAGAGTGTAAATCCGGAATATCAAAGACGTTTTATGTAAATAATTTAATCTCGCCTGCCGTCAAGCGCCACGTGTCACGCTGTAATTTAATAAGCAACGTCAGATAACGTTTTAACATGAAATAACATAAGTAATATTATTTTCAACACCTACTTAAATATCAAAACACATCAGTTGCCATTATTTCTTCGAGGTAAACTTCAGAAAACTTCACGACATCTCATAGAATTTTCAGTAGGAGCAATAAAAAAACAGTTCACCCTTCAAGGGTTCTCGGAATGGAGGGCTACATTCGAAAAACAATATCGTTCCGATGTCTCAGTCTATCAGCTCGGAGTCAATAGCAAGCTTTGCAAAAGTGTCACGTAATATGTAAATCGTTCAGGTCGCGATGTGTCTCGACTGTCAAAAGCATCCGCCGGTGCCGAACAGATCGCGGGCCGATTTTTTCCCAATGATGACTTCACTTTCAAAGAGGGGTGAAAGTTTGTAACAAATGGATTCTTACGCCTTTTGGGTTTGGTTTGTATGTGGTTGAGGTAAATTTGTTTGAAACTTTGTCGAAGATATGGAAATAACACGGTTCGGATATTTTAACAGATAGCTCTTTATAAACAGGATGCTTTCGATTTAATTTTTGTTCCTTTTTAAGCGAGAATAATGTGCGGAAAGGCGGAAAGTGGAGAGGGTGTAGTACGGAACTGACGGAACACTTTTATCTGAAGTGACGCTTAATGGTGCAACAATTTCGTGCGGATCCGCGACGAGGTTGTCACCACCGGTGACGTACTCAAAATATTACAACGCGCGCCCGTTAGCATAATAAAGGGAGATACATAGCGTCTGACTTCTTATCCTACAGGATCCTTTAGAATATTATACACTCAGAAAGTATAATTCTACATCTAACAAAAAACAAATTATGCTTAAAACTTTGACTGTTTTGTATATAAGACAGGTTATATAGATATAAAAAATGAAGTTAGCAGTTGTCCTGTATTTCACAAGTGAGCAAATTCTCCAGACATGATCAGGGGCTGCGTATTTTCTTGAAGCGAGCATCGCTGCAGGCGCGCATTAAACTGCACTAACGAGGTGCAGGGAAATCAAATGTCGCACTCGTTATTGTCCCCCGGGTCGCAGCACGTACTCAATAGTGTTTTGCTCTTGTCTCGCACTAAACAGAATTAAACACTACTCGGGAGCGTGTTCGTAAGGCATGAAAGCATTGAATGCCCGTTGAATGAAAAAGGAAAAAGGCTTGGTGACGAAAAGTTCAGCTTTTATGTATGTTTTGAAAGGAAGTTTATTTTCTTGGTGTTTATTTAGAGAGTAGATAATGCAATTGGATCGTACAATACGGCGCAATACAGCATACAACAGAGGTTGTATTAAGTTTGAGCTTAACCCATCGTGTACCCACTACCCATTGTTGTATTTTTTGTAGTTTTAAGTAATAAGGTTTAAAATCACTGGTGCACATGCTGTACCGGGGTAGATGAGGCCTCCAGCCCGGGAATGTCTTATATATAGCGAAACATTAAAAAACCTATTGTAAACTACACCTGCATTAGTCAATTTACTTTATTTTCTCATATCTTTTGCTTGCGTGTGAGGTAAACTTTGCAAAAAATTACACGGTAAACCGATGAAACGAACGAGCTGGATTAAGGTGGCGTCCACACCGAGATTACGCCCGGGCATAGTTAACTGTAAGTTATGACCGCGCGCCAGCTTCTCACAAGGCATCTATGAGAAAATACTGCGAGGTTGTAGTGTGAGAGCACCCTGATGAGGGGTTAGCGTCACGGTGGACGTGCTTAGTTTAATAATTGTATTAATTATTGGCTTCTTTTTGGAAATTACAGAACATATTCAAACAACAGTTATGTATGAGACCGAGAGTTTACTTGCAGCCCGGCTGTTTAGTCAGTAGTGTCTAAAATAATCAAAAACATCATAATTATAAGTAAGATTTTCAACAGAAAAATATATTTTTCCTAGACTCTGCGGTACTACGTTGTACGCTGTTTTGATGAAACGAACACGCCGGATTAAGGCAGCGTCCACAAGCTTACACTAAGACATAGCTAACTATAAATTATGATTTTCGCTACCGTTTAACAAGGCGTCTATGAAGAAATACGACGTATCTTGGTATGAGACCGTGATAGGAAAGGTTAATCAGAGTTCGTGCTTTGTGTGCAATGAGCTCAAGATTAAGATTTTTCATAACGACACACGGCTTGATTCTATTCATTAAACTATAAATAGGAGAGCAAACGTTATTTCGTTCAGACGTGCTGCGTTTAAAAATCTAAATATACTTAATTTATTTTAGAACGTTGTATACTTGTATATACCACCCGCTTTAATAGGAAAGATCATTCTAAACTTAGGTATTAAAAGATGGATCACATACCTACAACGTCGCACGTCATTTCATCGTCACCTGACAGGATTGTCTTATGGCAGCACAACTATTTACATCATTTATTCAAATATAATATATTGTTTGAATAAATGATATGTCATAATTTATTCAAACAATCTGAAATTTCTGTAATGAAAATAGGTGCATTTCGACACTTAGGGGGTTCTCCCACTTGTTGACTCGCTGCGTATTTTTAACGCACCGTAAATTCGTTTGACAGGCGCATCCATAGACGTTCTGTAGCCGTAGCCGTAGCCAGAAGCATATGGCTTACGGTGCGTTAAAAATACGCAGTGACAATCGACAGGAGGACCGCCTTAGCTGAAAATTATCATCGCACTCCCGTTAACTATTTTTAATTAACCATGATCTAGAGAAAAATAGTTTTTATAACAGCACTGAAGATTTGCATCTGTCGAATTGTCCAAACTCGGACAAGAAGCATCCGGTAACGATCGTTTAAGGCGATCGTAGACGAGCGAAGCAATTAGGTGCGGATAGCGTATCGGTTGCAATATCGAGACGGGCATTGCAGCCGTGATCTAATATTCATCACAGCCATCCCGTCTACAATGGGGTGATTACACAACGATCTAGATACCGTTGTTGTCTTCAAAATTTCAAATCTACACAATTTAAAACAGACTTCCAAAAACTTTGTAAACGTTTGATTTGGGCGGATTGGTCTTCTTGGAAATGTTGATAGATATGTGAAATTTGTGATAAGTCTTCAATGTTCCACTCAGGTGTAGGTTTCATAGCCCTAGGGCTAAAATCGCAGATTCCAGCAAAAAAGTCCACTAAAGTATTGTTAAGCAATAATGCTTAATTTCTACGACAGGATAAAATTGAAAATAAATATCCTCACAAACTGATTGTCTGCGCAAAACAGATGGTCCCTTGCTCTAGGGCACACGTACAGCAGCGGATCTGGTTGCTGTACATGATAAGGTTCTTAGACGTCGTTTGTTACGCTACCATGTCAGAGGTCTTTAGGCTGTTTAAAAATTATCTGATGACAAGGTTCATCGGATCGCTTACCGACTCGGTGTCCCACACGATAAGCAAGCAAGATATAGCAAATTCAGAGAGAAGATGATGCAAGATATAGCAAACACTCATTAAGCAATAAAAATACGCAGTAAGATCATATTTGTAGCGCTCAGTGAAACTCTACATGGGAAAGCGTAATACGTAATTAGATACAGCAAATGCTCCCTGGACTCGCCACCGACATGCATTATGCACGAATCTAAATTGAATGTGTAGTTAGTTGCGTGGATTAAATCCCGGTGGCCGCATGCCCATTTATAACAAGCTTTTTGACTAAATGACCGTCGTTTTATAAAAAAAACCTCATTAGTTTTCATAGCCTTTTCTACATTTCACTTATGTGATAAATCCCTATCACCTTTAAAACTATCAATAAGTAATATAAAATTAGTCTCAAAATCCCTTTCAAAGTGAAGTATCCTGAATTGGAATAAGGTTAATGAGGGTATAAAATTCAATAACATGTAAATGTGCCCCTGTGTCTTTAGAGCGAAAACTTTTTGAAAAAAGTTCTCAAAGGGCAATTCATTGAGGAACAGGGGCCTAAACAAGAGAGAGGCTGCTCCTTTTCAAGTTATTTTTAAAATGAACCTCTGTTTGGGTGCTCGGTACTAAGTTATAAGTGTCGTGTTTGGGAAACTATCATAGGAGATGCGTATTTTCATTAGCTATTCTCAAAAGCGAGTGGGGAAAATTACATCATGATTATTTTAAAATTTATGTTTAATGCAATTATTATGATATGACACGTGTGTGATTCTACTAAAACCCGATAACACTAGTATATTTTATTTTTCGTCAAAAATGTATGACAAGCTTAATAGTAGGTAGGTTTTTTTCTTTCTATAAAAAATATATGGTAAACTTAAGTTCGTTTATCATGGCTTTTAACCAAACAAAGCATAAAGTAAAAATACAAAGCACATACCAAAACTAAACATTCTCAGAGCGTCTGCAGCTTAACTTTGGCCAATCATAGTGTGTGGCGAACTGTCGTATTTCCTCATAAGGGAGAAGCTGCCTTCATATTTCAGCGTTAGCACGTTCCCTGGGGTGTTGTAAAGATGCCCTTAACACTAGTCTTCATTTTCTACAGGGACTCCTGCATTTGTCCAACGGACGGAGATTTTTATGGGCGAAAACAAAGTTGGTTAACGCTAGTGTATATAGCAGGGATTATGAAGATTTACTGCCATAGAATTTGTTCTACAGTCCCTTGTGTTTTTGAACGAAATATTTACTCTACTGTGGTATCATATTTTACTATGTAAATGATTTACCATTGTGTAGGTATCTGGTATTTTCAGGTAAACCCTACCAATACAGATAATAAAGAATAAAGTGTGGAATATGGAATCATCAAATTAATCTGATAAACTCTCTTATCAGACTTTTTGTACCACCTACCTGTCTTAATCTAGCTTTGTCTTCTGGGCTTGTTGTATCGTAATAGCAGAAGGTGCAAGTAAGATGGTGATGGCCAAATCAAAAGTAAGTAGTAGGGTAGGGAGGGTGTAAAAGTAGCGAATTGCCACAACCTTTAAAAAAAAGTACCAGAACATCCGAAATGAGGGTCGTTATACTGCGGTTCCTAATAGCTAGTCCGTGGGATCACTAGGAGAAGATTCCAGAACCAGATACTAAGAAAAAGTTTTAGTATAGAGACTATGAACTCGAGAAAAGATACAAATCTCGATCAGAAGCATGAAATGTGACGTACTTGTTTTTTTATGAGTTATCATCACTGCACGACGTTATTTATTTATTTTTATACTGTGGGTAGTGTAAAAGCTGATAGAGTGAGGATGGTGTGGGCGGCCGTTGGACTCACACAGCTTAAGATCTCGTTGTGTCTCATTTGAAACATCCAAACAGCCTCTGGAAGTGGAAGCCTTGAAGAGGCAGCAGCGGACGTCTCATGGTCGATAGGAGTGATATGGATGATGTAAAAAGCCAGTTCAAAAACAGCCACAAACAAGCTTGTTTCATAACATTGACATGTCTGTCTTGTTTCCGACATCTCTGCTCCTCTATTTCCTGACTAGCGCAGCTGGTGGGTCCCACGCTTCGGGCAAAGGTTAGGCCCTGCTTTCACGCTTTTTATTGCCTCTGCCTCAACGCAGTTTGAACTCAATTATTTTTATGGTCGACCAAATTGCTATTTTGTTGCTCTATCACGATTATCAGGACGAAATTAGTTCCGCCATTGATAGGATTCTTTATTTCGCTATTCCGGTTTATCGCTGCCAATGGGTATTTTTAAATCGATTCTGTGTTTGTGCCGTAAAAAGTAAATTGCTCACCTTATGTTGGTTGAACGTGAACAGCGGTATAAAAACAAAGTACTATTGGGAATTTATAAATGAATGTTGTACTATGAAAGGTACCTACTTATGCTGGCATCATTTTGAACCTAATATCTCTTTGGCTTGTGGAACAAATAATACACAAAAAGAACATATTATTTTTATCAATAAATATTTTCACTAAATTCTGGAAACTGGTGGTACTGTATCATACCATATCATGTGACCGCGAAAGTTCGTAACAGTTTAATACCAGCACGTACGGTCGGATTCATAAGTGGAGTCATAGTTAGACCACTTGACAGATTGCAATTCGGGTTATTATCCTCTGTACTTACTTTACTAACTTACGCACACACGTAAGATTATCGACTGTAAGTAGAAAAGTCCACCTTAAGGCGTAGCATTAAAACTTAAACAGATTACCACCTATAAGCGACATCTATGTAATCTTTGAAATAATTACTCGGTGATAGCCTATTCGCCACCACATCACCACAAAGTATACATCACACTGGTTTGTCTAAAACTGTATTATAGTTATCCTTATTCGTTCACTTGTAGTAAAGCAATAGATTACATATCTTTATTTCGTCGTATTGATCACAAGCTACCGTAGCTTAGCGGTAATAGTTCCTACCTTCTAATCAGAACGGAACCGGGTTCCCATCCGATCTCTGTATGTTGAATAATGTTTTTTTATATGTTTTTACCATATTTTCTCCAGTAATAATTATTTTATATAATATTTTTCTATATATTCATCTATGTATTATATCTTTAAATGTTTATTGTAAATTATGTATCAAAATATGATATCTAAAAACATAAACCTATAATATTGTAATAAAACAAAAAGTAAGGTAAGAAATTATTTTATTGGTAGGTATAGTATTACTTTATGTAAATAACATAATGACATGAATGAGAACTTTGGGTAACCATAATATACGAGTATGTAAAACTACATAAAATACTTGCTGCCGTAATACTTAGTTTATAGTTTTGTTTGAATGATAAAACACAATATTATGTAAAATGATATTAAGTGTTCATTAGCTGAAACATCGATAGGTAATTATTTATAAGATCATAGGAATGATCCAAATCTTGGATTGAATCTTTCAATAAAGTTATTTAAGTAATAATTTCGTTAGTAATTATTTTATTGTTCTATGTTTAACGATGATGCACTTTCCTCGGAAGTAAAAGTAATTGTAATAATAATAAATCAGTTATTTGCCTACATCTCAAGGTTTAAGCTTAAGTACTCGTTTTCGTAATGAAAAGATATTGAAGAAAGGCCTTAAGATAACTGACTAATAATGATCAATCTTATATAAATATATATCGATGTTTAATTGCTAATGTAATGCTCCACAAATACCTACTGCAATAGTAGGCGGGTAAGCAGGTAAATAGAGGTTGAGTGAGCAACGATTTATCGGGCCCGCTTCGGCATACATTGCTGATTATTTTGTGTATATTCATATATTATAATGAAATACACAAGATAATCAGCAATGTATGCTAGATCGGGTCTGATTGGAATCTTAAGTAAAAATCGCCGCTTACATAATTAGTATTTGGTGTTACCTCCGCTGTTTTCAACAACACTTAATAGACTCGACCAAATAATTCCATATATCTGTTCCTCTGGTACTCTCCCACACTCCCAGGCAGTGAGCCTCTAAAGCTTCTGTAGTTCTTTCATTGCGCATGTCCCACCTTTGCACCATTAAACCCCATAAATTCTCTATGGGATTTAAGTCCGGAGATTTTGCTGGCCAACAAATAACTTGGATATCTGGGTGCTGGCTAAACCAATTATACACCACCGCAGCTCGATGCACTGGACAATTTATCCTGGACAAATGCAAAACGAGGAACTTCACTAGCAGGATAAACAGTTAAACATTTCGCACCGTCGTCGGTAGCATGCTTTCCTGTAGCATATCAACATAATTAGCGGCAGTTGCACGCCCTGTTTCTTGTGCTACTAATTCGCCTGGACCAGCGGCAGAAGCATTTTCTTCATATTGTTACACCATCATCCTCCGCTGTGAATCATTAATAAGACGAGTCGAGTTTTTACGCTACCTTCCTCTTCAAAACGTGTAACCCAACGTTTAACAGTCTTCCACTAAAACAAAGTAGCATTATTAATAAAAAAAGTTTATACTAATCGGTTCACAGCTACCAACATACTATGAGTCAAAGTTTTTAATATTTAAAATACAATTGTAATGAAATAAAACTATACTTACGGCCAGACCAGTCTGATTAGCAATTTGAGTTAAATTAAATCCAATATCATGCAGCGCCACAGATAATTGCAGCGCAACAATACGCTGCTTATCCTGCAAACTGATAATAGTATGCATTTTGAAGAAATAAACACTGAAGTTTAATAAATAAACTTAGGTTAAAAAAAATCACTTAGCACACGCACTATCTCGCAAACGATCTAGCAACAACTAAAATGTAATTCAAAATTTACTAAATTTTGCTTCATTTGATAAAATAAAAACTACAACGAAGATATCGGGATTCGATCCATTGTCTCCACAATAACGGTCAAGAATTTGCTTGACCGCGCTACTGACCAAGCTACCGAAGCTAATGATTCATGTAGTGAAATAGTCAATACTACTCAGCCTATTATACAATGGTAGTTCGTCAAATAATAGTATGTTATACGTCATTTGTGTCATTGTGTGAGTGTCGCCGCGGGTGCGAGCGACTTGTTTTCTGAGGTTTGTGTTAACTATGACTCCACTTTTGAATGCGACCGTACCTAATGTTACTAAGGCCCAACTAAAGTAAAGCCTTTTACAGAATCTCAACTAAAAATAGCAAAAGTTTTATTCAAAGGTAATTTAAAACACTCAAACAGTGGGTAAAGAAGATCACTGCGAGTGCTGTTTTACATAAAGAAACATTTTGTACGAGTAAAAATAAAATCACTGCCATCTGGCTTCTACACGTTGAAAATGGCTGTCTTTTTACGTGGACATGTAAAAGGTTTTGAAGTTTAAAAAAATATTTGTGCCGAGCTCTTTGATATCAAGCCTTTCGGCATGACGGCGCAATCACACACACGCTCCGACAACACAACACTTTGTTGCTACAAACGACGGCTAATTTCAATGCCTAAAGCCAAACGTTTGCTGTTCATTTTTCGAAACAAAAGTGGCAAAGAAGTCGAACAGTAATTACGAGAGGGTTATTTTTTTGCGCTTGTCCAACGAGCTTCGGCGAAAAGTTTCATTTACACGTTAAACGAGTTTTCGTTAACCATAGCTTAGGCTACGTAGTGTTTTGTGACGGCTTTCATAGATATAGATTACCACAATATGATTTTCATGCATCAATATAATTTGTTGTACTTAGTAGCTACCTACCTCTTATAATCTGTTTGGTTGGAAGGTCCTAGTAATTTTGATGTAATGGGTAGGTAGATTAGTACGTACCTACTCGCGACAAAGTCATTACGCCGGCTAAGGAATATTGCCGGGGCTGGGATGCAAAAGAGGGCGGCTGTAATTTTTCCCAAGTCACCTGGAGCTGCCGGCAGGTGGCGCTGATGGCGGCAATCAAAGAAAACAGGCTAATTAACCCCAACCCCCTCAACGTTTCTTACGAGGCCCAGCTTGTGCCCTTCTTATCCTACCATTTTAACCGAAATAAAAAAGGAGGTCATCATTTTGACACGTGTACCTATGTAAAATCTCAGAATTATACATTTTATTTGTTACGGTCTAATAGCTTCCGAGAAGAAGTGTTTCGACTGTTTAAGTAGGTATATTTTGTTTATCCTCGCATAGAAATACATTTATTATAAAGAGTATTTCGTCAAATCGGTTAATTAGTTTTCAAGATTTCACTGTAAAGTCGGTTTAATATTTATAATTTAGTTTTATTTTCATGTTGTATAAAAAAAACGACATTAGCATAATGTGCCAGGTATAAAATATCTCACAAATTTATGATTAAATAAAATTTAATCGGGTCGTTGGATGACTCGGTGTCCTACACGAAAAGAAGGAGAAGTGGGCTTAGATAAGATAAGATATATTTATTTCTTTCCGTTAGAGATTATAATTCCTTGATAACTAGACCACTGTCTTGCTGTGAACCCATTATATTGCTAAACTTTGTTTTAATTCTCGAATACCAGTAAGTGATATTCGTCATTCAATGTTCCAGGAACCACCTATTAAATAATTCTTCTTTCAAACAACTTTATTTTTCTGTTAGCCTTGTTTATTCTAGCTAGAAACTACACAAGACCAGAGGCCCTGAGTAAATATGACATTTGTAACACCTTCGTTTGTCGCGATTTTCCTGTATCGAGATGCGGGCACCCCCCACTCCCTTTCCCTCCCCGTGCCTTACGCCCCTGTCGCTGCTGGAGGTGTTTGCTCTCAAATCAGTCGTTTAAATAAAATTGTATTTTCCTTTTTTCCTGTCTCTCCCAATTCAGTTCTCGCCGCTCCAGGAAATACGTTTAGTGATGTTTACTTTAGCCATTGTACATGTTTTTCCAGCAGGTTAATGGTTGGATAAAAATTATCTTGGTTTTGATCTGATTTTAATGTTCAATTTTTGTTAATCTATTTTTACGTTACTGCTTGAAATAGATTGATCTTTTTGATGGGTCCTGCGTCTTTGTATTTGCTACTAAATGTTTTTTTTCCGGAAAAATCTGAAGAAAGCGTTGTAACTTTTTGCCGCTTATTTACAGCTAGGCGTTGAGGCAAAGTGTCGGCAAGTTAAGTACACGTTAATCCTGTATCCGAGCGTTTGCAAATGAAGCTTAATAATGTGCGCCATCGCTCGCGGATTACAACGGATCAGCGCGATCATTGCCAAGACGGTGTGAGCTTATGGAAAGAAGATTTTTTTTCTGTTTTTAGTGTTTATTTGAAAAGTGTAAGCAAGTTTCGATGTGGCGCAGTGGTAGTGCGACTGCCTGTGACGCAAAGATTCCGGGTTCGATTCTCGGTGGGGCGCTCTCAAAGTTGATATTTATCACTTTTTTAATCAGTTTCCGGTCTGGTTAGGACATTGCAGGAGACCACCTGATTGTCTGAAAAGAAATGTGGTGCGTCTGAAATCGGTCCCGGTTATGATTACTTACACAACAAGGCTTACTGCTAGTAGTAGGTGGTTGGAGAAAAACGCTGACACCAGAGAGCATCGGATCGTTGGAATATGCGTTGTCCCATATGAAAAGAGAGAAGTGTATAGAAGGCTAGAAATAGGATCAAAACATGACCTGTACCCAAGCGATTACTAAAGAGAAACGTAAACGATGTGCGGCATCGCTCTATCAGCGCGATCATTCCTAAGACGGTGTAAACTCTTACCGTGTGATGCCGGCTTGCAATAGCATCACCCCAACACAACCCGTGGGTGTCATAAAAAGTGACTGAGGGATAATCATCCAGGCCATGGGCATTAGCATGCCCGTGACAAGTGTTAAATTTTTGATTACTTACCCTATTTTCTACCGCGGGCAGCATTTGGACCTGCGACTTTCGCCATCAGTAGTGGCGACACCTCTTCCATCTAAGCTACTGCAGCTCATCCATTGCCTCCGAATTTTGAAAGTATATCTTGATGCCACCAGCGCATGGCATGGCTCAATCTACTGGGTTCGTATTACAAGTTTTCTAAAACGAATAAGCATATTTTTTGCCTTTCGATAAAATGGAAAAATGAAACGAATTGTCTGGTGCCAATACTCAAATTTGCCTCTTCCGCCAGACCTGTCACCGTGGCTATGTTGTGTACCAACTCAACTAAGCTATGTTTGTTTTGTAAAGTTTTATTATGAAATATTTTATTATGAAGTTGATAGTGATGAGGCGTTTCAGCTCCACCTGACATTTTGGACGCCGCGTTGGATCGCCGAAGCTAAGGTATACCTAGTTATTATTTCAGTAGAGTGTTGATTAAACAGTTTATGCAACTGCATTTACTTAGTGATTAATATACTCGTAATTAGGGGAAATAATACTTCTAATACGACCTGTAATAATGGAACGGGAACAGATTTAATTTCAAAAAATCAGGAGATAAATGAATCATTCCATTCACTTCAAATCTCAGTGATTCATTCGGATAATGTCACGCAGAGAACAAGAAATAGAAATGTGGTGAATGTGGAAACTAGCAATTCCTTTGATTCTCTGGCTAATACCTTAGAATCGGATAGTGAAGCAGATAACGCACCTGAAAGCAACCTGAAGCAGCAGTCAATTCTTCGAAGGAGCTGCCCTGAATTGAATAATTGTATTATTATGAGCGAATTAGAAGTCTTGAGAGAAAAGGTTATCCAACTTGGAGATCAGCTGAATTCCGCAGAGCAGGAAATTGAAATAATACTAGCTGAGAACTGCAAATTAAAGGATGAAATATTGGCTTATAAGAGAAAGTTTGACACCTTGAAACAACTCTGCACTGCACCAATAGTCACAAAAAGAAAAAGAAAAGGAACAGAATAAATAAAACAATGCCTACAACTATGAGCGAAGAATCTTTGGTAGAGCTAGAATCTCCTTCCACTACTCCCAATGTACAGAAAAAAGAATCGCCTATAGAAATAAATAAAAATTGGACTCAAAACATTCCTGAAACTACAGAGACGGTAAATAAAATACAAATTTACCTAAAAAAAACCGGATATACATTGTGAGTAATCAACGAAATAAGAAAATAACCGAATTAAGTATAGAAATCATTGGCGGAGATTTCCATCGTGTCCACTTTAGGTACCCAAATGCCAACACTGAATATCTGCTGAGCCGTTTGGAAAATCTCAGCAAAAACTGTTCAGTGGACGACTACTGCGTTTTGTTCTTAGGAGAGCAAGATTTTTATACAACTCAAAACTACCAGAAGCTTGTAGAAAATATCAAAGAAATTGCAATGAAAATCCAGCATACAAATCTGATAATCTGTACACTAACTTTCAAATATGGCCCCAACACTACATTATTCAATAGTAGGATTGAAAAATTCAACTCACTTTTATATTTGGATAATAATACTGATCAAAATCTGAAATACAATTTAGACATGTTCTCTACACGAGGGATTGTAAATAATAATGGCATGAGAAAAATATTACAGGACTTAATAAATAAGATACTATACATACATAATTATTACTCTGGCTCTATGCAAGGCAATACAGACGCTATTCCAAAGCAGTTTTTTCGTAGAGAATGCTAACTCAAATAAAGGTTCTGATAAACAAACATTTTTGATCATCATGCATCAAAATATTCAAGGCTTGCTATCATAGTTGGATACCTTTACTATTACAATTAATGATTTGGGTGAAAAGTCGAACCCAGAGTTAATATGTTTGAGAGAAACATTCTTAAAGGCAGGTGACGCTCTTAATGTAAAACTTCCTAACTATACACTAGCCTCCTTTTTCTGCAGAAAGCGGAGAAGAGGAGGTTCTTGTATCTTAATTAAACGGGGCATTGAATTTGAAGAGTTAAACGCTTTTAAGAGTGTTTCGCTAAGTAATTATTTTGAATGTTGCGCAGTACTAATAACTGCAATAAAGACTATAATAATTTGTGTATATAGACCATCCAATAATAGGAAAGTCAATTTCAAAATATTTTTTCAAAAACTTAATTTATTACTTTACATGATTGTTACCAAATATTCAAAAAAGAAAGTAATACTAGCCGGGGACCTTAACATTAACATGCTGAATAAAAGTTATGAGTCGTCTGAATTATGCGATATTTTAAAAAATTATAATCTCGAGTTACACATCACAGTTCCCACAAGAAAAACGTCTTGCATTGACTTAATTATAAGTAATTATAAAAATGTAAATAGTGAAGTAGTGCCTCTTTACTTATCCGACCACGATACTGCACAATTTCACGATACTGTTATTTCACTCGCATTCTGATGCCCCCCCATTATATGGTAGTTGCATAAACGATTAAAATACACAGTTAATTTTAAAGTTCAACATTCAGTTACAGCTTTGAACATAGTCTTGTACACTAAGAAGCAGGATAAGGCACACTAAACCTAATTGAAGTACGTTATAAAAGTGTACCTACAGCCCCGCCTGCACCTGTCCGCCCAGCTGAGTATAACTTAATAAAGTTTGTGTTAAATAATGATTTTCATCTCCTGTTGTCGAGCAAACAAATTGCTTCATTTTTGGCGCTCGCATTACTGTCCAAATTTATCACCTGCGTACGACCCTGTTGTCACCTTTATAACTCGAATAGAATAAATTATACTGTAATTTATAAAATACCCCATGAATAATTAAAACATGAGATGGATTTAGCGGCTTTGCAGAAAATATTTAGCCGTCCTATTTTCTTAAAAGATGAACAAGCCACTCGCCTGTCTATAGTTTATCCAGAGAATTTTATATTGTATGAGATTGACAACTGTCATGAGAAATGTTTTGATGTCATTTTTAAAAAACGACTGTTTGTCTTATTAGATTGGGAGGTACTAATATATATCTCCAAACTGATCTTGTAAAGGAAATGATTAATATTATTACATCGTTCACCGCTTAGTCTATAAACAATTTTTAAACTTCGAAATTAATAGGAATACATTTGAATTTGACTAATGTCATACAGAAAATTATCCAATAGGTAGATTATTTTTCATACGTCTGCTTTCCTATCCGTCCGTTAGAGCTTTTCTTCCGATTTGCTTTTCTTTTCAAATTCTTAGTAGGGTACCACCAAAAAAGCCTTTATACACTTTTTGAACAAACGGTGTCGGATACAGTTCTGATTCGTATCGCTTCCAATTCCAATATACCTACGTTTCCACGTGACAGATGAGCGCCGGCCGCCGGACGTCGAGCCCGGTAACCACCAGATAATTAACACGTTTCTTTCTTTCTTCCTCCCCTGACCAAACTTTATTAATACCGCACCGGCTTAGGCTTTGAAAGTAACAAACTTTTCTAATGAAGTCCCCTCGCGGAATAACTATGGGGCACTTTTAATTTGTTTATTTTGCAAAGGCCAAAATTAAAAGAGCTTCAAAGCGAAGAGTTCACTGTTTTGAAAACGTCAAATTTTTAAATGTGTTGGTTTTTGTTTTGTTTATTTTGGTTATTATTTTTAACGGAAAAAATATATTATTGTTATTTATTAGATGAATAAAAAAATCCAATATTTTTACCATTGTCTAATTTTCTTCCTTTGTTCCTGCTTATCGGATCTGTCTCTAATAATTTCATTCAAAATTAATGTAAAATAACTTTCGCGTTACTATTTATTTTCATGTTCTGATTATATTAAATTTAGAGGTCAATCTTTTCAGGAACTCACTTATTTAACAAAATACAAAGTACTCCCCGGGAAAACATCCCGGTAATTTATGCTACAAGGGTGCACGGTTAACGCATTCAGATTAAAGTTTCATGACGGAGAACAAGACAGTCTTTATACAAGCAATAGCTAAGATGTCGGCTCTTGACTCTGCTCAGCTAACTCGGTGAGCAAGGAGATAGTGACCAAATCCCAGAGGCATTTTATTATGAATTTATTAATGAGTAACTAGATGGTACCTGCGAACATAGTTTCTCTTACTGTATTTAATTTATTTATTTATTTATGATTTATTGTACACATGAAGAGTAAAGAGAAAAACACATAAAGAATACAGACACAACAGGCACTGCTTATCTCTAACAAGAAATTTCTTACAGCAGACCTAGGGAAGAGTAATGGTATTATACGATATATATATATATACGGATAAGACGTGCACAGAATATATATCTAAATTTTAATCTAAAATATATAACAAAGGAAGATATAATAAATATATATAAAAACATACATATATAAACGAATATATATATATTTATTATATTTTCCTTTGTTATATATTTTAGATTTTACCGGCTCACTGCTCTTGGACGCAACAACTTTTGGATGCCAGAATTTGACCTATGCAGTCCTAAACCCAGATTTTGCTAATATTATATTTTTTTTGTTTTTGGTATTCTGGCCTGGCACTGTCGCTTAGTCCACAGCTAATCCTGTGATATTCAGCGTATTCTATTCATGTCAGAGATTTCAGATGTCAAGCGAGAGCGGTGTCAAAATCTGAGCAAATGTATTTATGCAAATTAGCAACTCCATTAACATCGTACTCTCGAGACCGTAGCGTGCACGTGTTTATTGTATAAATAACTTATCACACGTCTTAGTGCAAATTCTGCTATCAAATATGTATTAAGGCTATGAGCCACAAGCGACAGATTGTCATTTTGGCAATGATTTATGTGACTACTTGTCACATCGAGCAGACTTAAAGTCAGGTTCTATTTTATTTGATTTTTATATTAAATAAACGCCCTTGACGGTCTGCCTGCCCTTGAAAGAATAAAGCAGGTGTTTTTTTTATATTATTATATATTACGTTTGCTCTTTATTGTTTAGGATTATTTTATGAATTCGTGTGACTCTGGATTAAAATACCACAACCCCATATCAACCCCTGGTGGTCTGGGTGGAATGGGCAGCAGCGTTCCCTGTGAATATAAAACTTTGCAACTGCGCTCGCCAATCCGACTGCCAAGTATGATGAGTATAATAAATACCGCTCAATTGGGGGAGGAACATGTCCAGCAGTGGACTTTTGTGGCTGTTGAAGTTGGAGTTAGTCTAGTTTTTCTCAATACCCATTTCAGTATATTCTGGACATTGCAAATATTCATAATTTTGCTAACCTCAACAATATATGCGAACAATGTTCCTAGGGTACACTTGGCGGTCGCAGCAAGCTTACCGGCGTGTCTCAGAAATGTCGAGCATTGCAGCCGAGTGGGATTATACTGCCGCCGCAAATATGCGTGCAATGTAAATTTGATACCCGGAGTGACGGCCGTCGGCCTTCGCTGGCCTTAGCCCCTCAGAGAATACAAATTGTTTCAGAGGAAATATATGTTCAGACAGAGCGACGACAGTAATGAAAGACTCGTCTGAATAAGATTTGATGGGCGTTCGAATACAATTAAAAGCTCAAAAACAGGAACCAATGTCGTCAAATAAAGGAGTGGTTTAAATATCAGCATTTTGAGTTTGTGTTTGAACACCCGTCGCATATAACCAACCGACATCGCTGATATACATTATCTTGGCTTCATTGTAACAATTTCCACGGCTCCATCATCATCATTATATGGTAGGGTTTCTCCTTATTTATTAGCCCTGAGCTCCACCGTCCTTTAATGTGGGTTATTCTGAGAATTTCACCAGATTTGACGAATTGTTGTTCGCAAAATAGGACGTCGCTGTTTGCCTATTGTCTACGCCAACATTGCGGTCAGGTGTGAAGGGGCCGTAATGCCTGATCATTAGGAATCCTATAATCACAGTGTTAGAAAAGCCAGGCATTCTGATAAACACAAATGTTCTCACGTGCTTTACACCTATGATGTGACTGTAAAATGTAAAGTAAAAAATGTATACCTATGATGGAGTCAAACATGATTTTATCATAGTTATTTAGGCAAGAACTGCTAATATAAATAACTTTTCGTTTTAACCTGAGTTTCATTTTTCAATAAACTATTGTGGTGTGCGGATATATCAAATCACTCTCAACAACCAATCACGATCAATTTATAAGCGGTACTCGGAGTGCCTTTGACTAAGATTGTTATTTTGTATAATATTGTTTTTAACCTTGTATAGGTTTTTCTTATGACACTTCGTATCGTATTATATTTATAATTTACTTAGTCCGTGTTTGCCGTGTGTTGCCGGCTGAGAATAGCATCACCCCATTTCTTGCCCGTGGGAGTCGTAAGAGGCGACTTAGGGACTTGAGGGTGTGTATTGCAATTTTAGGCGATGGGCTGACAACCTGTCACTATAGCGATACACAATTTTCCAAATAACCCTCAAATATTTGTCAGACGTGGCGTAAATGTCCGTTTTATGCGGCTGTTTATGCTCTGCCTACCCCGCAAGGGATTATAGGCGTGATATATGTATGTATGTATGTATGTTTACTTAGTCCGTTTTTTTGAGCAACGTCTTTATAGACAATATTGTTGTTCCGTGATCATGGCCCATGCAACTGGGTCGAAATATCGGACAATTCAACAAAAATAATTATCATGCTGAGAACCCCGTTTAAGTGTTTTGAGTTATTGTGTGATCGCGAAAGTTTAAAACAGTTTAATATTGATTTAAATTGATACTTACAGGTAACAAGTAAAGAAATTGCATTCAAAATCTATTCTTTACCGTACCTTTATCGAAAGCAAACAGCTCTTAACAATAGCAGCGGCACGCGTCCCAGTCCCGAGTCTCGAGTCTCGAGTTTGGTCCCGAGTCAATGAGGAGGTTAACAAACGTATCACGTCTCGAGCAAACGGGCGGCGGTCACACGTACCCCGCTCCATCGGCTCCATCGCCGGCTGGGACCAGGGGACGTATTTTTGAATCAATAGACATCGGAATGCCGTGTCATGCTGGCTTAGAATAGCATCACACCATTTCTCTCCCTTAGGAGTAGTAAGACGTGACTCCTTAGTCACTTGCAATTTTAGGCAATGGGCTGACAACCTGTCCCTATGGCGATGCTGACCCTCAAATATTTGTCAGACGTGACGTAGATGACGTGACCATCTTTGCGGCTGTTTGCGCTCTGCCTACCCCGCAAGGGATTATAGGCGTGATATGTGTATGTGTGTGTATGTATGTAGAAATCTGAATTTGCATGCAACAGGCTGAGACGAGTGTTCTTACCAATCGTGTCATACATTCTATCTACTTATTTTAATCCATCCATGTCAAGTTTATTTCTCAATGGATTTATGTAGTTCAACGTGTGATACGAGTATTGGTTGAACCTTTCATCGCAGACTTTAGTTTATGTGAAATCAGACTTCTACTGATTCAAAAATACCTATACATCCAGACCGAGCGAACTGTAGGAGCAAACACTTCTATTGCAAGCTCCATTACTTGGTAGAGAAGTTTAGACGCTTTGCAAAAAGAGGTATTGAAGAATTATTCAACCATAATGCGACTAATGCTTAAGCAGGTATGTCAAAAATAAAGGACAATGCCAAGTTTTTCGCTTTGAAATCTTAAATTAAATTAAAAAATCTTCGTAGTAGACCGAACTTTAAAAGCCACGATATCCAAAAGTTTCCCGAAAGCGGTTAGCCAGGTAAAAGAGAAAGTTTCTAAGTCAACAAATCACAAGGACACCGGGTAACAGCCGTAAGTGAGACATTGAAGTCACGTACTCCATTCTGCGAAGACATAAAGCTTCGTAATGTGGAGAGAACTGTCCAACTCCAGCCATTCACTTCACACAAACTGGGCATTTATATGGCCGTCTACGCCGTCTACCTTAAATTGGTTCCATGAATGAATTTTCTTTCGAAAAGTGAGTTAGTCAATTTGCAACTTTGACTCCACTCATTCAGAGTGCTTTCTTCTAAGCCTTTTTTTGTAACTCTGATTTTTTTTTGTTTTGCCTGTCGTGCGTTATTTTTTATTCATTGATATCAATATTCCCCCCTCGTGTGAATGTTGTCCTTGAATTGGCATAATTTGTGCGTAATAAAATCGATAAAACAAATACGCACTTTAAAACTGCGAACCAATTTATTGTTCATAGTTTAGCTTTCACGAACAAAACTGATCAACGAGATGTATTTTAAGGCCGTTAACTTTTATTACAATTGAGAAGAAAATTGGATTCTTTTCCGCTTTTATAGTCTAAGCTGCGACCTTATCCTATTTTCTCTATTGCTAAACGAAAATTTACCTTTGTATCGATGTTTAAGCGAATTCAAACACGAAAATATCGGTATCACTTAATGCAAAATACAGGCAGAGCGTTGTCGAGTTCTTATCAAAAATAATAAAAAAAATTGACTTAAGGTGGAAAGCAGTAAATGAATCATAAACATATTCCCAGATTATTTAAATTCTATTTAAAATTTTAGGCATGATAATGGTGATTGAACAAAACTAATCGAAATTGGTATGTTGTTTGTTTCTTCTCAAAAGCAGAGAAAAGGTGGAGCGCTGGGCACTTAGTGTAGTACCTACTGAGTAAGAACGTTGTGAGGTAGGTACGTTAAGCTTTCTAGCAAATGAAAATTCAAAAGCAAAATAGAATGTAAGTATTCTGAGCTACAGAGAATTCAGTTTATACTAGAGTTTTGCAGACTAACACTTACACAATAAACAGGTGAACCTACGTACATTCTAAATCTAAAAGGTGGTAGATATCTTGATAGCGAAGCAAACCCTTTTATCGAATGAAAATCTTTGTATGTCCTATCAACTTTGCTCTTGCATTTGAAAACGGCGGCGCCGCAGCAAAGGAGAATGTAATACAAGGTGCAAGTTGCATCGGCAGAGTGCAATCCGCAAAGCCGAACGATTGTGAGGATTTATCAATATGGGCACGAGATTCGCCTTCGGACCGGAATACCTTAGTAGTCGGGCGAGCTAACCCGACCACGACCAATCGAGGATTTGTGTTACTTGTTTGGTTTTATTCGCCCACGGTGCATATTTGCATGCGGTATATTTTATACCAAGATGGTTATGCTTATATTTCTTTTATAAATCATTTAAAAGCATCGATTTCATGTTAAGAATTCAGAGTGACTATTTACTTTAAGTGTTTATTAAATGTGGTAGGTGGTATACCTACATTTTATACATAAAAATAAATAAACCTCACAAAAATTTACAACATAAAGTTTAGACTCTGTAAATCCCAAGTGTTTCCGCATTTATCGCGCAAATCAAGCTTAACAAAATCGCGAACAGACTAGAATTTCAAGTTGGCCCGGGTAAGAAGTGACTCGCGCTCGGATTTTTACGATACGCTGAATTTACAATCGCCTACGAAAGCACACTGTCTCGAACAATCCCTTTGTTTGTTCTATTCAAATCCAATGCTAATACGTTCACAGAATCAAAGCGGACGAATGTTCTTCTTTGCGTAGGAAAAGGAAATTTGAATGAATAAGAATAGGACTGTCTGTAAAATCTACATCAGCCGTACCCAAGGCGCTTTTATGCGGTCAAATTGTTGTGTTACTCTACTTACCTACCAGATGAAATACTTAACAAAATGTTAGTTCTGGTGTTAATGTGAAGCTCGGCCGTCGGGAAGAACCGCATTAGTGGTCCGCTAATGGCTCAGGCCCAAAAAGTTGGCAAGTTGCGAAATCTATCGGCGCTCGCACCACTTCTTTACGACCAACCATTATCATCGCCTTTGCGTTCCCGATAAAACGTGTTCGCCCTACTTTCAACACCAGTTTTCGCGAAGTTTAAAGAGCCTATAAAATCTATTATATTCAATTTCGGCGATCAGAAGAAATTGCCTATCTTTACTGAATTTTAACTTTAGTAAATTGAACATTGCTGGTTCGTACTGAACCGGTCATAAATAAAAACACAACTAGACCGCAAACTTTCCACTTAACTTGTGAGAAGTGTTAGCTTCCTGTTTTTAAAACTACGTTGCTTTTTGCACGAAGGAAGAAAACGCTTTACGGTTGTAAGTTCAAAACAGCTTTTAACACTCTAAACGCGAAGTTGCGGTCGCTTTTAGCGTCCCGTACCTCAAAATAAAAAACGGAATTGATATAGGATTTGTTGTCTGTCCGCCCGTATAATGTCTGTCTGTCTCTCAAGACAACAGCCTTATCTCAGGTATACGTAAAGACATCGCATTGAAATTATCTCTATGGCCGCTAGTAGTAAAAAAAAAACGCCCCTTTATGCCGTAAAAACGTGTGTTTTTGACCCTCTTAAGTAAAAAGTTTTTGAAGGTACTTGCCGAGGACCTTAGAACTATCAAATTTGGCAAATAGCTTCGGAGTACAAATTTAGAAACAAATTAAAAGAAATATATATTTTTTAGGCGGCCGGCAAACATTGGCAAATCTTGAATCTAGTAGTAGTTGAAGTGGGAATCATATGAAATGGCTTGATGTGCATGCCACGGAACCCGCAGCGGGCAAGTCCGACATTGCCGTTTTTTATTTTCGCTGCAGCTAGTTTTGGCATTACCTCTTTAGCGCATTAAATAGTAATTAAGCTTTTTTACATGAAAAAAATAACGATGTAATGTTTAATTTAATTCTACTGTAACGAAGTTTGCAGCGACTCAAACAAGACAGTTTTGTTAAAGAAATAAGAAAATCAAGCCATTGGATGTGGAACAGATGTCAAAGCATGTCCCGAGCTTCCCCTCTGACTGAATGACACCCTCCTGACTTTATTGTCTTCAATCTCGCCGCGTTTTGAGCTTGACATTGCCGATCATATCCTTCTGAACGGTTATAAAAATTGTAACGGCCTCACAATACCTGATAGAAAAATTTTCATTTTCCTTTTCGATAACTTCAACATTACCGGGAGATTTCATTTTCTATTTAATTTTAATTTCTTCTAACAATATTAGTCTAGGAAATGATTTCTTCAAGTTCGATATAAAAAAGCGGAGCGATTTCCTCCGTAGACGGCCAATTGAGTCTGAGTGAACAGTTGAACACGATTATGCATTTTATTCATATTTTATTCAACATATTTTTAGAGCTGGGGAAAGAAGGAGGATTATTTTAACTTTTGTAGGTTGATCATTTTCGTTTTTTCAAACTTCGTTGAGCGTGTTTTGTATTATGAGGGCGTACATTAGGTATATTAATGCACAAAGCAGGTACGGCCATTGTCTATGTTAATTCAATAATTGTTCTGAAGATGTGTCATTGGCACGTGTTAGCTGTGAATAGCTGCCGATAATGCCCTGACTATTGAACAGCAGTTCCCTGGCAACCTGGCAACCTGGCAACCAGCTAGGTCATGATCACCATAATTATCGCCCCGGGCAATATTATGCTAATAGCAATATTCCCAAACTAGTGAATATTTCAAACTAAACCAACTTCTTGGCTGTAATACGGATTCATGTTATTGAATGCTAATTGGTTAATATAGTTTTCACTTGAATGAATCATGTTTGTTTGTGGTAAGAGAGCAATGTTCGTGGAAATATAAACAACGATATTATTTACTTCATCTCAGGTAGATTTTGCAATCATACCTAAATCACGCCACTTTTCCGGAGGGGTAGGCAGAGACTACTTCCTTCCACTTACTACAATCCAATTTTTGAAGCCATTATAATGCTTAGATCTGGATTTGTAATTATGCTGATACAAAAGACTCGATCGATATTTCATTGATCAACTTCTAGGAATCGGAGGCTTCATAAAGCATGTCCAGATGTTAAACGGCTTAAGCCCGTAACGTGCGGCTCGAGCCTCTACGACGTTCAGGCTACGTGCACGCTGCATTTACACGCAGACAACGCGTTTGGCCGCACCTGGCGCTGTCACATGCGGATTCTCTTTGTGCCAGCCGCCAGTCACCGCATGCACGACTCACTCATGCGGTATCATGCAGGCGTTCTATGCACTTAACAGGTAGATGCTTGGCTTCAGGCCTGTGATTGAAGCATAATTTTTATCATACAAATTGGTTATAACGCCATACTTGGACAACAAGCCTGCAGCACTTACGCTGTCTGTCTTACGATGATATTTTTTGTACCATTCACAGCGCAGGCGTTAAATGAACTAGTCAAGCGTACCACGTCAAGTTTGAAAAGACGTTGATTATTTAATATGGTTATACATACTGTAAAGGCAAAACTGTGTAGGAACCGAAAACAATACGAGTATCCTATTATAATTCCGCATGTATGAAATGTAACCTCATACGGAATTTCCGGAAAATCTTAGTTTTAACTCTGTAACAATGGAGCTCTCAGACAGTTAATTTTCCATTAGACATACAAAGGGAGAATCAAAGTAAATACAGTGCACGCCTGAGACGGTGTAAAAGGCAGAATAGCAACGAACCAGGCTAAGAAACATAAAGGAAATCGTTGCCAACGACATGAGTAAGTTTACACTTAGTTAATTAAAAGATTACACACGAATGGGTAATTAACAACGGATTTGTTCCCTATCTGTTACGCAGTCTCGTCGGAGGGTAAATCCCGTGTAACGAAGGTAATATCATATACCAAGGTAGAACGTAGGTACAAGAAAGGGGTAAAAAAAACAGGCTTACAATAATAAGTCGCATATGGAATTAACTACAGTCAAATTGCGTGAAAATATGGTGTCAGATGTAATGTGAATAAAATATGGATTTAATTGTTTGGAAAATGAATGTTTACTGGAGCGTGTGGTTAGGATAATATTGAGGAATTAGATCAGGATCAAAGGGCGTAAACAGCTGGAAACATTCAATTGACCGGCCGTAAAAAGGGATTGGGGGTTTTGTTGAATTTTAATTTAACGTTGATTTGTTTTCATTGGTTGTTTCAGCCTTCACGAATTAAGTTGCAAAGCAAAGCCACATCATTCATTTTAATACAATACGTCTGCTTCGCGATACTCTTTCATTGTTTTTCCTTATTCGCGGTTACAGTTCCCTCAAGGGTCGACTGAACGAATATAAATGAATCTTATATTTATGATACTTTTTCGTGGCCTCTGCTGTTGCTAGCATTTTATTGCTCGTGAAAGGGTACGAATTGTTTCGTTGACAGATTTACGAGGAAAGATTCGGCGTTTATTTTATCTTCTTCTGTTCTTTTCTTGACTTTGGGAACAGCAAGTTTGATTACGAACGTGGGGGGTGCAAAAATGTTTGATACATTTTTTACAAGCTTTTCCCCTTTCTCTTTTCTTATACCGTTTTTGTATTTAATAAAAATGCATCATCAATAGCGCAATAATTTTCAGTCAAATGAGACGACACGTAGGTACACACCAATTCCTAGACGATACAGCCAGTACTGCAACCTCACGGCCCCGGAGCGGCGCGGCGTGGAGAGGCTTGAAGGCTGCTAACTCGATAACAAGACACAACAGCTTTCCTAATTGCAATTTATTGCAGGTACTACAAACAAGACTGTTTCACTCGACGCTCACGTATTCCAAATTAATTTGCGAATTTAGACTAACAATTTGTTCTCCCTTAATCACTTTATTCAGTTCATGTTCGAATAGATATCTCGGTTGTTGTTGTTAAATTAGGAATATAAGTAACCTAGTACTTAAATATTACAACTGATATGTTGTGTTTGGTCATTATTATTACTAGGAAACTACTGACTTACTTTCAGTGTGCATACTTTACAGCGAATGATGACTCAATGTTGAGTTGCAAGTAATGAGAAAGCTACAAAAGTAAAAAAAAGGAATTTCGCTTGGTAGCGTGGTAAGTGGATATACTCAGTTTGTACCTTTGATTAAATTAACTAATACGAAACAACTTGAATTTCACTAAATATAAGAAATAAATCAAATCATAAAACCATTATTTTCCTAAGTGGTGAACAAAACAACCGAGTTTACAATACGAAGCTAATAAAGAGCGATTGAATAAACCCGTGCAAGAAAGCAGGCGGGCAAGCGAAATGAGCACAATGCTTCAAAACGAACAACTTTCCTATTGTCGACGAGGAATTAATTGCTCTCTCTCAGTCTGAAGCGACTCCTACTCGATGCTGTATAGCGAAATATCAAACTTATCGTAAGAAGGAAAATTTAATCGGAGGGATGAGCTAAGATATAGGTACTTAAGTTCAAAATATAAAAGATTGAATGCGCATAGTACACTTGCGGAATTTTAGATTGTTTGAAAATTAGAACAAAGTACTACCGAGAATGTTGTTAGGTATATCTTATCAATTATCTTATATCGTAGCGTAGGTAACATACATATATATATATATATATAACGCCTATGTAGATCCTAAACGGCCGTAAAAACGGACATTTACGCCACATCTAACAAAGAAAATGGTGCATCACCATACTGACAGGCTGTCAGCGCCCATCGCTAAATTTGCAATACACATGTAACCCTAGAGTGCCGTAGTCGCCTCTTACAATATCCACGGTAAAGAAATGGGGTGATGATATTCTAAGCCGGTATCATACTCAGATAATTTTATTTTCTGTATATGAACTGGAACTGCAAGGTTTTGCTATTTTGGCGCTGCGTTGCCATTTTTTATAAATCTACCCTTAAATTTCTTTCATAATTATATAGGATCTGAGTCTTTGTTATATCTATGTGTGAGTGATCAAAGTACCAAGTTGAGATATCCCTATTCATCCATGACACAAATGACACCTAGATAATGCTGCTGATTGGAATGCAAATGTGCTTAGTGGTGTCACAAGCGGTTCTCATTGGAGTGGCTGTAGCGTCAATTCATCTCTAATTTTGTTCGTAATGAAATCTTAGTTAATTGGGAGCTGCCATTATTAATCATACATACGCTTGACTGTGGGACTAAACACATTGTTGAGGAATTTGTGTGTAGAATTACAACATTGATATAGGAAATTGAGCACATACCTACAATTTGTACCCGAGTAGTATGTAGAACGTTTTAGTAAAACTAGATTCGTTTAGTTACCTGATCGTCTTGTACTAATAAACAGCTACAATGTCAAAATTAAGATGAACATTTTCTATTTTCGTATACATAATCATTAATTGAAGCTGTTCATTCTAATTATTGGTGTCCATAGCAACCCCAATTTCGGAAGCTTAAAGTAGTCTGAGCTCTCTCTTATAAACAATGTCCTTACTAATAAACGGTTAAGTATATATTTCGAAAATAAACACTTCGTATTTCTCACAAACTTTTCACGCAACATAAACAGTTTAAATATCAACAATGGCATAAAGAGTTTGCGCTGTTTAGACATGAGCCTGAAGTTTTTGATCCGTGAAATCGACTTGTTTAGAGTAAATATTTTCTTGCGGAGTACCACCGCCCTTGTTATATACTTCAGTTTGTTAAAATGGTGTAGATTTGGAATGTTTTTCTAATGGTATTTGTACAGTACTGTAAAATATCCCTAAAAAATTCTTCAATCAGATATAAGCATAAAATACAGATTCGCTACCCTTAATAATTGACGTAGCTAACGCAAGTGTTGTCTAAATCAGAACAGACAAGTGTACAGCAGAAATGAACAGCAAAGATGGAACAGGTACAAGAGTTGTACAGAAAATAGTCGATCGGATCGAAACAAAGCTAACGAACCGGGGATCCTGTAAACAGGGGTAAGACGACCGGCTTGTTTACTTAAAGAGCCTTTGCTTCATTAGGATCCAATTTACTGTCAACAAATTAATCTCCTTCAGAGCTATTGTGCCTACTCGTAAATACACTTTGATAACATTTAACTGTGGCATCAGGTGATCAGGTTTAGTTAACTTGAAGAAATACGGGCTTTTCATAGACTTAAGACGCCTACCTAGGCCAGGTGCATTAGTATCATCTGTATGTCTTTCTTTTCGTGTATTTGTTCTTTTATCTCGGGTCGCGGGATATCGATAAATTACGTTTTTATCGAGTTATGATTATGTTACGTGTGATGCCCACCTAGTAGAAAGTTGTTCACTTGATTTTCTTTAATAAAATAATGTCGACTCTGGATGGACCGAAACTATTACCGTACAGTAATTTATCTGAAATAACTATCAAACTTCATCTTGTACAAATATATTTTACGATCGCATCAAGAATCACAAAATCGTTAAGGTATTGGTTGGGTCAGATATACAACTACTTATCTACACCCTAGCTGATATATTCTACGCTTAGCAGTTGCTTGTTAAAACAAACCAAATAATGCAAACATAAGTGAAACTGGTGTAAAACATTTGCACGCAAATAGCAGTGGGCCGGCTCGGCGGCTCTGCGCGGCGTGAGCACTTTTATTCCAGTTCATGAAGTCAAACAACTTAGCATGAGCTGAGCTATTGCACGGTCGGACTGCTGAAACTTAGTTTTGAGCAGAGCCCGTTCTAGTGTTTGTACAATCCTGCATAAACACTGTGAGTTTATTATTTAGTGGTGATATGATGTCAAAGTTTCTTTCAATGTCAATCGCAATGACAAATCATTAACGCACAAGTATCAATAATGATGTAGGTTTACGTGACTTACTTGTTATTTATTTGGTAGAGAGTTTATCCTTCTACGTTTCGGTTGCTTACGTCAGCTTTTTCACGGTGGTCGAAAGATTACATACGCCTGCCCTTCAGCTGTGATTGCCGAACGCTGCGGGCCGTGGCTAGCTGCGCTCGCGCCGAGACGGTAGGTGGCGCTGCAGAAGCCGCAGTTGACGGCTCTTGCGATGGTGGCGGTAGACATGAAGAGTCTGTCACCGAAAAGTAAATCGCTAACCACTTGCAATAATAGAGTCATAATTTTTATTTAAGATGCCAATACATACTTATATTTCTTGAACTAATATAACAGTTCAATGCGTATTTTGGTTGGATAGACGCGAAATAATAAATGTTATACTTTCGTATCAAAATGGTAATTAGTTAAAATGTTACGTTACGCCCGTAAGATTGACCAGACTCACAAATTAAATTTTAGCAAAACTAGGTACTTTAAAGTCTTTACTGACCACAATCACACTCTCTGCAATAATTGATGATATTTTGTTAGTCTTAGGCAGGTAGGTTATTATTATACAACAAGACTTCAAAAACACTTTGTTACTCTTAAGATCCTCCCATCTCCAACAAGATAATGTTTCTGTAGGAATTCCTACTAATTGGGTATAAATAGACGCCATGTTAAGCGTAGTCGGAACTTTAACGCAGCTAGGCTAGCGAAAACGATCACCCGGCGCCTTTGTTTGCTTTTGTTTCGTTCTGTTTTGTTATAACACGGAACTGAACACGCGAAAACTTTCAACTGAGCTAATATTGTTCCAGCGAACGTCTTAATAAAGCTAGCATGTTAATTGGAGTGATGAGCACTGCTGAGTGCTGGGATACGGTTATGCTGCTTTGTAGGGTGAGACTAATAAATTTATACGAGATACATACGTAGGTTAGGCATAATCTGTAGAAACATGTACAAGAAACAACTTAATAAAATTTAGATTCAACAGGCTGGTCAAAAGTACCTTAAGCATAGACTAGGTACTACTTAATTAAAAACTCCGCCACAAAACTCGGAAGATAGTTGGTGGACCGTTTTATCCACAAAGTTATTGCGTAGCGGGGCTTACAAATGTCGGTTTTAAAATCATGTCCCCGTTAAAACTTTCCTCATGAATAATTTACGAAATTCTCCTCTAAGATATGGTCTTGCCGCAGAAGATAAGAATTAAATTAGTCGAAATTAAATTTTTATTATAGCATCCGAGTAAAAATATAAAGGGAGAAATTTGAATAATTATCGGGAATACCGCTAAAATTTTTCCAAGTTTTAGCTGAGTTTTCTTTTTCCCGGAAACATATTCTTAGAATCCTTGAAGAGAATTTATATTTATTATTAACTTTCTAAAACTCGAAGTTTATCTCAAGCGCGATGCTAAACTTGTCAAAAAATAATGAGAAGATCCAAGAATCATGCAGATCTCAAATTGGGAGTGGCTGGTGAAGAGCGGACACCGCCTGCCGTAATTTTCTCAAGTACACCCTCTCAATTGAGTGAGAGCACTCATATTCTGAATTTATAATATTATTGCTCTAAATCTGCTTGGTATTCGAGTGACATCAAGTACAATGAATTATCTTGCGACGACTTTTATAATTGACCATTTCTTCTCTCTGCGAGCTCAACCGAAACGTAGCTGCGATTTCAAATATTCTGCTCTGTGTCTCGCATTCTGCACTTTGTTAAACAACTTTTGATTGGCTCTTTGTGTCCGACCACTTCTGTGAATGATAAGCATTTCGATAAAAGTTCGTTGCTCTATCGCAATATAAAAGCTTCCAATTCTATTCAGTCTTTTAAAATACGTTCTTTAACCTAAATTTGAATTACATAGTTCCATAATTACTTTACCCAGATAAAGGAAAAAGTCAATGTCGTGTCGTATCAAGAGGTCAAGTCACTGGCGGAGAGAAGAGAAGATTGGAAGTTACTCCACCGACAAGAGTTTGACTCTTACATTTGAAGAAGAAGTTCCATAATTAAGTTTTTCGTAGTTACATGTTTCTGCTCCCAACAAGTAGTAATAAAGTGTTTCACAAGTAGTTGCACTGTCCACCTAACTATGCTAAGGCAAAAGGATAATTAATTACGTCTAAAATCAGTGCTACATTGTAAATCAAAGACAAGGTGTACTAATGAGAGCGCGAGTCTCGCAACGCATCTGCAGAATGCCGATTAGGTGCTAAAAATACCCCTCGCAGGTTATGCGATATATGCAATCCCAGCAGGTTCAGACGCGAGGGCTTCGTTAGTATTTATTATACAAAACTACTGGTTAATTGGCAAATTCAACTAGCATATCAGCCAGATATGTTTTGCATCCTACAGACAACCCCTACAAATGAAATACACATGACTGCGTTTAGATAGATTTGAAACTCGACATAAAATAAAGCATGTCAATATTATAGATGCGATGATATCTAGTCGTATGGGCAAAAATTAAAATCAATAAATAATACATAAAATAAATAAAGATATAATCCTCATTTATTAATAAAACCAAATTATTGAGATTCAAAACCAATTTAAGTGTATTGAATTATAGCAAAGCAATAAGTTGAGCTTCTGCGCTTTGCCAAAATCGTTAATGACGCGCCCCCGTGTGGTCGCGCGTAGGTCGAGCCAAAAACCAATTTGTTACATACTAATAACAACATTGTTGTATCCGAAACCAAATAGGCTCCCATCCAAAACTTGTTCGATAGACAACTTCATTATAAACTGTTTTAATTACTAGCCCATTTAATTCACACCTGAAAATTATTACCATTATTTTATTTACTTACACAAATTGACGTTAGGAGCGATTGATCTCTGTCTATAATGTTTTAGTCCGTTTAAAAACTGACTGCGAATTATTTGGAACTTTTAATTTATTATAAAAGAAGGCAGTTGGTTAAGATGCAGAATTGACAAGAAAATCTGTAATTAAGTCTAGTTGATAATGTGATCTTTTACCTATTCTCATTTGGGTATGTCGATGCCAAAGTTATTGTTGTAAACTTTTTGAACCAGTTACGCTGAAGTTTCGGTGCTAATTTTATTTGCCCCCGCGAAGGCCTCCAAAACTCGTTTCGGCTTCGCGGCTAAAATTTTCAATCAATACTAATTAAATCGTTTTTTGAAGCAGGGCCGAACAAAAAGTTCCTCGGTTCTCGCAGCGATAGAAACCGGTACATTCACCTGGACTTTTGAACGCATATAAAAGTTTTCCAATTTACAGAGGCTGATTGGAAAATTTTCGGCAATCAGGGTGTTAATAGAATCTGCCCCGGTGCTTAGAGCGAATTATAAAAACTAATGTTCATTGTAAGCCACTATTAGAACTTCTTTATTTGAGATTGTAGCCGGACAATAAAAGCAAGATATTGACACATTTTCAAAACAATCATTACGTAACTACAACTTCAACAGCCACGAAAGTCTACAGCAGGATATAGGCGTCCCAATTTGAAGGATATTTGCGATACTCATAACGCTTGGAAAGTGGATTGACGAGTGCAGTGCAAGGTGTTGTATTCACTTCACAGGGATCACTGTTGCACATTCCATGTATTCATTCCCTTGGTCGCCTTTTACGACTCCCACGAAGAGAAATGGGGTGATAGTATTCTAAGCCGGCACCACACGCAAAACGTATGTAACATTCGCACTTATACTTTAAAACGACTTATATCAAGTAATAATATTTAGCCTTGTATTTAGTTATATGAAACGTTTAATAAAACTGTTATGTATTTGAGAGTATATATAGAGGTATATTCTATAACAAGGCCGGCCAACTGATTTTCCAGGTGGGCCAAATTTTCAAGTTTACCGGGGCATTATTATATTATTATAAAGAAAAAAAAAACAGAAAAATTCCGAGTCAAAGTCGCCCAGCGAGGGTGCTGAAACATTCAATGAATTAATTTTCATACAGCCACTGACATTCATAAAAAAGATGAAAAACGCACAAGTGCTAAAAAACTTTTTGCATTTTTTTGCGAAACGTCTCCTCTTGTATGAAAAGGTAATTTTGTATGAACGGTGGGGTGCTAGTCCAAGAGAAGTAACTACGAACTTTGGTTCCCTTGAGATGGTCAAAACGCACGTTTTATCGTATTATTAGCGTAAAATAAGGCCTACCGGTGACGGACCGCCGTACATTTAAATGCCTTGGCGGACCACTTAGTGGCCCGCGGGCCTGGGGTTGGCCGGCCTTGTTCTATCATAAGCTGCAACATGTATTTTAGTATAGGATTTTAATATTTGGCTCCTAAACTCTCAAAATATACATACCAATATTATGCCTTTATCCCTTGCGGGGTAGACAGAGTACGACCGAAAAACGAACGTTACGCCATGTCTGACAAAGAATTAAGGGTCATTCAGAAAATTGTGTATAGTTATTAAAACTACTCATATAACATCTAAAAGAAAGCAATGGGGTGATTGAAGATAAAATTTTAAAACACTTCTCGTGTTGGGTAGATAATTATAGAAAACTTTCAAAATTTACATGGATAATTTCGCAAGCAAAAATTAAGCGTCGATAGCCTAGATGGAATAGGAATCGCTAGTAAGATAGTAATAGTCACATGTTCATATCGAGCCCGCGGTAGAAAAGGCCTGTTATCCAAAATTGGGTGATGGACGTCACATGGCAAATATTGTGTGAAATAAAAAAAAGAATAGGTTTTGTTGGGGTTTTACCATTGTACTTAATAAAATATATATTTATGTTAGAGATAATTTGTGTTATTACATAGCACCAGATTGGTATTTAATTAAAAATGTCAAATACTTTTTTTTATTGAAAATTTGCAATGCGCTTGAAAATATTGCAAGTTTTTAAAAATTATATACCTAACACGGGAAGTGTTTTAAGAATTTGGTATTCAATGTCAAATACGTAATTGAGCTGTTGCTGAACCAGCATTTCTTTAACCAGAGATCATAAGATCGTTCATTGACCCATTTCATAGAAAAAAAGCTGAAATGAAAATTCTATAAATTAGCTGAGTCGTCTGTGTTCAGCATATCGATCCTCGATTCCTATGTATGCTTACTAACAGAAACCTCCCATATTTCGAATAGTTTATTCGGGTTAATATTGTTTAACTTCAGGTATCTACTACAGACACTCAATGTCTATGTGCGAAATTGAAATTCTTTATTCAATGTAGGATAGTATTATCATATCACTTATTGACGTCATGAACCGTCATTGTAAAAAAAAGAAATTTGTTTCCCACAATTTGTTTTTTTTTTTTTATAACAATTTTGTAATGTCCTAAAAGAAAACCGGCTCGGGCGGGATAAAAAAATAAAAATCAAGGCACTGCCACGGGGCTGGCCAGGTTAATCACACGGCATGGAACTTTACGCCACCACCATCTGAAAACGATATTTGTTTCAATAAATTGAATCGTTTCAATGAATTGAAACAAATATCATATATAAAATGTTTGCCAGCAGAAACAGCTTATCATACCGAACAACTTTTTTTGTTTAGCAAGGCTCCTGGTGTTCTATATAAGTACCTCAGATCCTCGATGTATATAAGCTAGCAGAAACGACCCATACATTTTGATATTGAGCCATTTCTATATCTCTTACAGTCTAGCGGGGCTCTTGGGCCCCGATCCTCCTATTTTTTTACTAGATTTCCGATTTGTCGATTTTCCCGATGCAACTCATTTTCCCGAGGTAATAATTGTTTTCCCGCGGTATAAAGTAGGATATGTGTTATTCCAGGTTCGTTATACTCTTCCTGTGTTCCAACCTTCATCCAAATCGGTGAAGGACAAACACACACACACACAAATTCTCAGATTTATAATATTTGTACGGATTCATGGTAATGCCATCGAATGTCAACTTTCATAATAATGCTACTGTGATTTTCTATACTTCAAACTATTAGCTGAATACGAAATGAACAAAACCATCCCACTGACACACAACTGAAACGACTTTCATTTAATTTCATTTAATAGACTTAGAAGCCGCCTAGCATGCTAAAAAGCTTCTTTAGAGCCATTTTGCATATCTCTTATACTTAAGTACGCTTATAGTACGTCGGTCAAAAATGGTTCAAATCCCATATGTAGCACAATACTACGCCGTAGTAAATGTTGTATATTTGCTACAAAGAAGATAAGATAATTCTTTATTAATAATAATAAACTTAATTACAAATAGGTAATACAATACAAATAATTATGAGGCTTCTGTTTCCTAAACTAAGAATAAGAATTCCTGTATCTTAGGTTAACAGATAGCCGACATAACAATTTTTTTCTATGATGCATCTAACAGGATATAAAATGCCGTATTGTATCATCAACGGCCACAACAGTTTCATGCTAAACACTGGGCTCCTGTTATTATATTAGGTCCTTACATATGAAATTGGCGTTTTGTATGGGAGGAACAAAAAGTCGTTTTTTTTTAATAAATTTGGGGGAATTGGAGGATGTCAGTTGCGCTATTCAGAACCGGTCTTGGACTCTGGGCGATACTGTACCGGGTAACTCATTCTGGAGGGTAGCGGGATCCGAAGCACGGTGCCAGCCGTTGGCCGACCGCAGTCAGTAGGGGGCCCAAGTAGCACGCCAGCCACGTGCCAAAGGCTGCCCCGCCAACTCGCGAAAAATCCCGATATGCTCCACCGTGCCAGCTGGCGACTGGATGGGAGGACCCGGTGGCCATATTCGGGGGGGTTCGGGCGTCCCCGCAGTCTCCAAATGAGTTTCCCATAGGTCGGTTAAGCTCTAGTGTTCCAGTGGTTAACTGAAATGCGCCTCGACAATTCAACTTTTTCCCCACAAACTCTAAAATTATGAAAAATGTAAAAAAGAAGAATAGGTTTATACAACGGCTGCACTTCCTCCCAAAAAAAGTGCACCTCACTAACATCCGAGGGTTGCACTCCAATCTCGATCCGGTCCATCACCACCTTGAGACCGAGAAGCCGCACCTGTTCTTCCTAACGGAGACGAAGATAACAACACCGTCGGACGTGGCGTACCTCAACTACCCGGGTTACTCTCTTGAGCATAAGTTCAAGAAGCAAGCTGGGGTCTGTGTGTATGTCCGCGATGACATTTGTTGTCGTCGTCTCCGTTGCTTTGAGAAATCGGGTTTTTCTGCCATTTGGCTACTGGAGGACTCTGGCGTGGAGAAAACTCTATATGTCGGCGTCTACCGATCGCACAGCGGTGACCAGGAGACGACAGCGCTTTTCAATTACCTCGTTGAAACGACAGACGTAGCACAGCAAAGATACCCGACAGCGAAGCTAACTTTTCTGGGGGACTTTAATGCCCACCATAAGGAGTGGTTGTTCCCGTTCCAGAAAACTGACCATGCTGGGCTAGAGGCGCGCAAGTTTGCATTATCGCTAGATCTGACCCAGCTGGTGAATGTAGCTACGCGGATACCGGATATCGACGGCCATACACCCAATTGCTTGGACTTGCTGCTGACAACTGATCCAGACAGTCATTCAGTTTCGGTCTCAGCTCCGCTGGGAACGTCCGACCACTGTCTGGTGAAATCCGTATCGACCTGCTCTCCTCTCGATGACAGCTCCAGGGGCACGAGGCGAGTTTGGAGATACGAGTCAGCAGATTGGGAAGAGATGCGGCACTTCTTTGCATCTTACCCGTGGCGTCAAGTGTGCTTCTCTTCGCGTGACCCCTCGTGTTGTGCAGATGCGGTTGCGGACGTGATTCGGCAGGGGATGGAATATTTTTATTCCATTCTCAAACATCCCGCTTGGTCACAAAGCCCAGCCTTGGTAAAACGCAGAATGCGCCAAGCTGAGCCGCGTAAAGAATCTGCATACCAAGCTTGGGGAAGGGCTCGCGACTGCAAATTAAGAGCACGTAGGGTTCGCGCGAAGAAAAGAACCTTCAACTCTGCCACCAAGTCCTGCAAACGAGTTTTACGTAAGGCACGTTTTGACAATGTGGGACGAATAGGGCCCAAACTAGCACCCACCCCTCCGGGTAGTAAAAAGTTTTGATCCCTGTCCAAAGCGGTTGAAACTAATTTCTGTCCCACCTTACCTCCAATGCTGAAACCTGATGGATCGCTGGCTCACTCTGCAAGAGAGAAAGCAAATTTGTTTGCGTCCCTGTTTGCAAGCAACTCACGTCTGGACGCTGGCTCCAAGCAACCACCTACTGTACCTCGATGCGATTCTTCGATGTCGGAGATAGCAGTACACACTAAAGAGGTTCGAAGAGTATTGTGCAGTCTAGACGTGAACAAAGCCAGCGGACCTGATGGCATACCAGCGAGAGTGTTAAGACTATGTGCGCCTGAACTGTCTCCTGTGCTGACACGCTTGTTCCGCCTCTCTCTTAAAAAAAGAACGGTGCCGGGGGCCTGGAAGCTTGCTAATGTGCAACCAGTTCCCAAAAAGGGCGACCGTGCTGACCCTGCCCATTACCGTCCAATTGCCAGTACCTCCATCCTATGCAAGGTCATAGAGAGGGTACTTAACAGTAAGTTGCTGACCTACCTTGAAGGCAATGATCTTCTCAGTGACCGTCAATATGGCTTTCGCCGGGGGCGGTCTACTGGTGATCTTCTTGTGTATGTCACGCACTGCTGGGGCGAAGCCATCGAGAAACACGGCGAAGCACTTGCCGTTTCACTCGATATCTCGAAGGCCTTTGACAGGGTCTGGCATGCAAGTCTGCTCAGCAAGCTTCCTGCTTATGGCATCCCAGCTGATTTTTGTACTTGGATTTCAGACTTCCTTAGTGAACGGTCCATCAGAGTAGTCGTTGACGGCTGCTCCTCTGACCTAATGGCCATTGATGCCGGAGTTCCTCAGGGGTCTGTTCTCTCTGCAACTCTTTTCCTGCTGCACATCAATAACCTCCTTCGGCATGGTATTGTTGGATACGCAGATGATAGTACCGTTTCAGAGAGATACTTGACAGGTGCAGGGACCAGTGGGGATGAAATACGTTCGTTAAGAAAGGCCATGGTAGAGCGAACAGATCTGACCTTAAGTCTTGTCTCCCAATGGGGCGACGACAATCTGGTCTCATTCAATGCCATCAAAACACAGGCGTGTCTTTTCACTGCAAAAAGGAGTCCTTTCGACTGGACACCTACTTTTCGGGGTACATCTGTCCCAGTCACTGACAGGCTTGAGCTTCTAGGCATGGAGTTGACATCAAATCTAAACTTCGGCGCGACCATCGAGTACAAGGCTCAGACGGCGGCTAAAAAGCTGGGCGTCCTGAATAGAGTGAAGCGATACTTTACGCCTGGACAGCTTTTAACTCTTTACAAAACACAAGTCCGATCCTGCATGGAGTATTGCAGTCACCTTTGGGATGGCTCAGCCAAATACCAACTTGCCGCTCTTGACTCGGTGGAACGCAGGGCCAAGAGGCTCATAGGCGACATAAAACTGGTGGACACCAAGCTACATAGCCTGGCACATCGCCGCAAGGTTGCCTGCTTGTCGGTATTTTATAGATTGTACTTCGGAGAGTGTGCTCAAGAGCTTCACGACCTTGTTCCACCAGCTCCCTTCTACCATCGGACATCCAGACGCACCGCCGGATACCATCCGTACCTGGTAGCCATTCCACCAATTCGGACTAAGCGCTTCCAGTCATCATTTATATTGCGCACTGCTAAAGAGTGGAACTCACTTCCTGCGTCTGTGTTTCCAAAAGCATACAACCCTAATCTCTTCAAAGTAAGAGTGAACAGGCTTCTTCTGGGTGAGCTCGCTCCATCTTAGACTCTGTCTCTGTCCTATGACCTAGACTAGAGTCAAGAGCAAACCCATCATTAATAAAAAAAAAAAAAAAAAATAATATAGTATATTTATTTAATCAAAGTATGAGCCATTGTAATCTATGCACTTTTGCCATCTCATAGGTAGTTCATTGATCCCTTTACTAAAAAAAAACATTCGGACGGGAATTAATAAAATCTTTGAAAGCGATTTGGACTGCCCCATCTGAGTTGAATTTTTTCCCTTGCAAGAAGTTATCCAAATTTCAAAAAAAATGGTAATCTGTTGGAGCAAGGTCCGGGGAGTACGGTGGATGCCTTAGACATTCCAATTGAAGCTCTTCTAATTTGCTAGCCGTCTGTTGTGCAGTGTGTGGTCTAGCGTTGTCGTGAAGCAACAGTGGCGTAGAGCGATTGACCAACCTCGGTTGATTAGCAGCTAGCTTTTCCATCATGGTTTGCAATTGCTGACAGTAGACATCTGCCGTAATCGTCTGGCCAGATTTGAGAAAACTGTAATGAACGACACCGGCGCTAGTCCACCAAACGCTTACAAGTAACTTTTTATTGGTAAATTTTCGCTTGGAGCAGGCCTTGGCTGGCTTGCCAGGGTCCAGCCATTGCGATGAGCGCTTCCGATTATCGTAGAGAATCCACTTTTCATCACAGGTAATGATTCGATTTAAAATCCCTTCGTTATTGTGCCGGTCAAGTAATGTAACGCAGCAGTTGACGCGCGTTTGCCGGTTTGCTTCACTCAATTCGTGAGGAACCCACCTTTCAAGTTTTTTAATCTTTCCAATTTGCTTCAAGTGGATTAAAACAGTTTTATCACTAACACCGAAGCCTGCAGCTAATTCGGACGTGGTTTGCGATGGATCCGCTTCCACAATAGCCTTCAATTCTTCATTATCAACTTGGGTCTCCGGCCGTCCACGGGGCTTGTTTTGCAGGTCGAAATTTCCAGAACGAAAACGTTGGAACCAAAAATGCACTGTGTTTTCTTTTGCGACACAACCGCCATACACATCATTAACCCTTCGAGCCGTTTCCGCAGCACTGGTGCCACGGTGGAACTCGTACTCGTAAATAACGCGATATTTCAAATTTTCCATTTTGTAAATTGAGCGAGCGTTGACCCTCAAGCTTTTGTCAGACGTGGTGTTAATGTCCGTTTTGCGGCCGTTAACACTCTGCCTACCCCGTAGGGGATATAGGCGTGATTTATGTATGTATGTATGTAAATTGAGCGATGCAAACAGAAAAAAGATAAGTAAAAAAACAAATGAATGACGGTTTACGAAACACAACTACATGTGGAAATAGCTGTATAAATTTGAATTTCGAATTCCTAACCAAATAGGAGAAATTTGTGATCAAAGTGGCCAGTACGACAAAACGACAATTTCATATGTAAGGACCTAATATAAGGTGTAAAAAATTAACTAAGAATATTTTAAGGGGTGACCCAGTACGTGAAACTGAACAACTTTCCCCAAGGATCATAGGTCGAAATATGAAAAAATTATTTGACCCTCCCATACTTAGTGTGTTACCCGGCCGGAATAATTTGTATGGGAGGGCCAATTTTTTTTTCATATTTCGACCTATGTTCCTTGGGGAAAGTTGTTCAGTTTCACGTACTGGTTCACCCCTTAAAATATTCTTAGTTAATTTTTTTACACCATGTATAAAACAATAATTGCACTGAGCAATCATGTTATTTGCTTGTGCACTGGACCCGGTATAATTAGAGTGTCGTAATCATAGCCAATTAATTATTGAATTATTACGAGTGGCCTGCAATCACTGTTAGGATTAGATTCGTATAATACAAATAGTATTGATATTTATACATTTTCTACACTTATATTATAAATTCAAATTAAAAAAGGCAATTTCTTATCGCGGGAAAATAGCCAAACCATACATGACTCGCGGGTTTCTTGCAGCCCGCGATCCACCCAACTTGCATTATTATAGGAATTTCAGGTGGTGCAATAACAACAAAGAAACCTGAATCAACGTTAAATTTCCTCTCATTATCACCCTTGCGCATAAATATCGATTGGCTCGGTGGGGAGCGGAAAGAAAACAGCGATAATCGCAAAGCAGCCGAAATCAGTATTGGATTAAGTGAGGCGTTAGTGAAATAGAATTAACGAGGAAGGAAGGCGACGAGGCGGCGGCGGCCGCGGCGCAGACGAACGGCATCGTAAAGAAACGATGTTTGAAAGTACAGCGCTGAGAAATAGAAAGCGTTGGTGTCAGCTCTACTGCTTTTCTTGTGGGTTGCTAAGACGACAAACTATCCGATGAATCCAGTGGAACAACTAATTTCTTCTGTAGGCACTTGACGTGGTTGTATAGTAGATCTCTGAAATGGTTGAAAGTCAAAGACATAAAAGTATCAACTAGTTTGTTGAGTTGGTTGTCACAAGCCATTGGTTTATTTAAAAACTACAGTACCGTTTACTGAAAGGAAAATTGCACGCACACATGTGAATTGTAGGGGAGCTGGAGGCCTATGCAATCAGAGAGATGCATGTCTTTTGTAGTGTAGTGAACCTGACAAGATTGCTGTTAATTGAAGTTGCATTGTCTATGTCTATGTCTTGGGCGTTGCTGTTATATTCTCTTTGGCTCTCGCTTTCTCTCTGGTTCGGCGGACGGTAGGCTGCGCCAGAAAATTTATTGGCATCTTTATAAAGTTATCATGGTGATATCCGCTGTACAATTACCTTTTCACAGGTGCAGGGTGTATGAGGTTTGTGTTGTCAACACAATCATAAAATTGATTATCAAAACAACAATCAAAATTTTGTTAGATTAAAATGTATGCCACGGTAGAAATTTTTTTTTTTTTTAGGCAGGTTATCAACATGTTGGTTGTTGTTTATTTAATGGTAATGAAAATCACTTTAGAAGGTGAGCTAAATTTATATTACAAAATAATTTTCTCCACTAACATAAGTTATAAATGTTGTACAAATTTAATTTGACAGGAAATTATGTTTCGGTGTAACGTGCGACACGACTCGCGCCATACATCATGGCTCGTATTACTCGTAACGAGCCTTTTACCGGTTTTTACACACGATTGTCGAAATTAATCGCTCGCCACTGGCAGGGTGATGAATGACACAAGGAAACGAATTAAAAAAAAACTTGCGTATAAATTGCGCGCATAAATTACGCTTTAATAATTTCGCGTACGGCCGCTTTCTCTCTCAATCACGCCTTCGCCGCCAGGTGGCGACACCATCAATCCGAGCTAGTTAAAAATTAAAGTGCTTTATTAGCTCGCTGCCTTTATGAGAATGTACCGTAACTGCTCAAGAACCTTTTTATCGATGCGTCTAAATGAAATGGGGTGATGCTATTCTAAGCCGGAATCACCTTCCCTTGGGAGTAGTAAGAGGCGACTAAGGGACTCGAGGGTGTGTATTGCAATTCTAGGCGATGGGCTGACAACCTTTCACTATGGCGATACACAATTTTCTGCATGTCCCTCAAATATTTGTCAGACGTGGCGTAAATAACCGTTTTTTGCGACTGTTAGCGCTCTGCCTACCTCGCAAGGGATTATAGGCGTGATATGTGTGTGTCTGAATGAGTCTTCTTATCATCAACAAGCTGGACGTTGATTGACACCAGGCCGACAAAAAGCAGAGCACAAAATAAAACCTCTTAATTTTTATAGAAAGTGTCTGTTCTCCAAATAAACATTTGTGGCGTTCTGGAGACAGGAAATAATGACAGCAATACCGATAAGTCCAAGAAATACTATTTCAAATTAGGAACGAAAACATTCAATGAAATGCAAATAAAGAATATTTTTTAATTTAGTGGAAAAAGCAACGAACCGTTTCCTTTTTTTATAGCTGGCCAATTGAAACGTTTCCAGCTCTCTGAATAATTCATCTTTCGTTTGAACAAAGACGAAGTGGGCCGCGCGGCGATTCTTTGATCTTTTGTAATTGGAATCGATGCTCATATTAAAAAGAGGAATTCTTTAGAGCGACCGATGAAATGCACCGAAGCCATTTTCTCGGAGACGTGATTTGCGCCTCTTTGGGGTAGCCCCTCCGGCCCCAGGGGAAGACCACCGGATTGATTTCTGACAAAACGTTTTCTTTATCCTAAGCACACCATCGAGTTGAATTGAGTAGCTGAACAATTTTTGTTGGATGATTACCTCGGGTAGAAGAAGTAGCTTTACTTTAAAACTCCTAAAATACCCACTATTGTTATGTTTTTTAATAGGTTTTGAGCTTCAGGTAAGGGTAGTAAATGTTTTGATTAAATGTTTTTAACAAGTAAATGTTTTTTGGACTGACCTTATTTTACTTGTTGAGGCAAATAAATTAAATCTATATAAGTTTAATGATAGTATTACTTGATAACATAAGTTATAAATGTTATTTCTAATAATATTTGTTCGCTAATAATCATGTCTGTCTGTGTAAGCTATATTGCTGATGTTGCTGTCCATCCAAATTACTTGGGCAACTCCATCAATAAAGGCGGAAACTTAAGCAATAATATCACGGATCGATTACGTTATGTCGGCTAGTTTACTGACCACATTACGTATTACGGATTCCTTATTTTTTTTGCTTTTTATAAAGTAGGTATCACTTATAAACTTACTAAATAATTTTGAGTATTTAGATTACTTTTACTTTTGAAGCAACTTTATCTGAATTTAGTCATAGAACTCTTTAGTCCCGATACCTAAATAGGTATATTATCTGGATTAAGTTTTGATAAAAAATAACACTGCAAATACATTTAAAGTATAGTATTTTATAAATGTTAGGTATTTCGCGGAGGGAAATTCCCAGAAAACATTGCTTGATTCGAGTAGTGTAGTGCAGGGATCAGGATTATGACACAGGTTATAAAAATTCTATATTTAGAACTGCGAGTTTACTACGAAGCTACGATGCTACGAAGTGCTACGAGTAGTAAAAGCCGAATCATTTTGAATGCAAATTTTGTCTAGTCTTCGTTTTGGGCACAAATGAAGTAAGAAAAGTTAAGGTATTATCTTATACTATCATATTATTATAAGATATAGGTATTACCATTACATTCATAACAGAGCCCGTTAGAAGCCAAAAGTATAAAGTAAAAATATCAGCAATGTTTTTTTTAAAGTTTAAAACAAACTTTGTTACATCTCCCACTTATTCGTTAGTGGCCAAGTTTAAACATGTTACCGAAAAGTGTAGAACAACTTCCAAGTATAAATTTAACTCCATCAGCGACACGGGGACAGTCGTGAGTTTAAAATTTAATCCAGCGCTGGTAAGAGACCAGAAAGTTAACCTTCCCAACTTCCTGCATATCCCTATTGCACCCTCAGGGCGAGGCTGCATCCATACATGAAGCTTAGAATACCAACATACGTATAACTTGTTTTAGAACAATCTACATAAAATATATTTTGATATCATTTTATTTATATATTTTTTTACTGAACAGTTGTAGGTAATTTTAGTTTATTAGGTTTGTTCTATTAATGAATGAGTGTAACTATTCTAATATTTTCTGTGTGTGGGTGTAATGACTAATTATGGACTATGTCTTAAATAAATGAATTTGATTGCCGTGTGATGCCGGCTTAGAATAGCATCACCCCATTTCTTACCCATGGGAGTCGTAACACAACCATGTCAGAGGCCTACTAGTGGTAGTAGGCGGTTGAAAAAACTTTGACACCAGGGTTCATCGGGTCGTTGCACGACTCGGTGTCCCACACGAAAAGAGAGAGGGACTCGAGGGTGTGTATTACAATTTTAGGCGATGGGCTGACAACCTATCACTATGGCTATGCACAATTTTTTAAATGATCCTCAAATATTTGACAGACGTGGCGTAAATGTCCGTTTTGTGGTCGATTGCGCTACCCCGCAAGGGATATAGGCGAGATGTGTGTGTGTGGAAAAGTACAGACCTAAGTTTGTTCATCACTGGGACAAAAATAACATTTGAAAATACATGAAAATGCTGAAAGTACCTAGTGTGTGAAGTCGCTGTAAGTAAAGGATGTCTATATGTTCATATTTTAAAAGAAAATTATTTTTCTCATGTCGAGAAAAAAAAAGTGGCACGGCCGAACCATCCTTTTCTCAAAACAATTCAGGCCATTTTCGACTCCCCCATAACTTTATTGTAAATAAATTTAGTAACTTATTTTCCTTCTAGCAGGCGATAGAGACGATTAAATTGTTAATTAATTTAATTTTAACCAGTGTGTTAGGAAATATTACTCAAACTTTCTAAATTTTGTCACTTACTCACTCACCGACCGATTACCAAAATGATTCCCAAAATTCTAATCTACTCTCTATCAGACACAAAATAGTATTTGCTGATATTTATATTCATTTCAAGATGACTATATTTGAATTATGGATAAGTTAATAATCTACGAGACAATTCTCAGTCTTATATTACTTGCTACGCACCTCGCACGCTACTTATCTCACTCGTCTGGCATTCGGAGTCTTGGCACGTTTTTATCATTCCAATACATAACAGGTGAAAAATGTTCTTCGAGGAGTCGACTCGGAAATATTGTGTCGCTGTGCCGTTGCAGACAGACTATGCGATTGCCGGGAAAATAGGACGCCAGACTGGGAAATCAAAATCCTACTTGACTAACATGAATCTCACGAAAGCAATTTAGTTAGCCATTTATAATTCATCGCTGTATGCTTGCGATGTTTTTGATAGGCGCTGACTTTGAAGTCTGTATTGGATATCGAACAGTCTGCTTTCGTCTTAAATTGAAGAAAACTGTAGGTACACTCGCAGTCGAAACGGGTGGATTAGCGAGAGCAGAAGCGTGTTCGACCCTGCCACCTCCGACTTTAAAGTTATTCGGATTTGGAAATTCTTCAGACGAAGTGCTCCAATTCCTCTATTCCGGTCCATTTTATAGTGAAGTAGGTACATAAGTTTGCATTGACACTACAATTTAAGTCGAAAAAATTAATAGTGAATTGCTTCTTAAGATTTCAAGTTGCTGCTGTCATACTTAGGTATCTCTGTCTAAATATTTCATACTAACGTACTTGCGATCTACTCTCAATTGACTTAACAAAATTAAACCAAAAGAAAACTGAATATAAATATTCCAGCTTTTTATGCGTAGGTATATGATGAAAATGTTTCGGGAATTCTTGCTGAACAAGGCAGTTTTCATCCTTGTTAAACTAAATAGTTTCCCAGTGAACTTCAATGAACTTGCATCGCGGATTCACGCCGGGGTGTCGGGGGTGCTATTCTCTGAGCAATCAGCAACACATACGTTTGTCTGGGCGTCCCTGGAGCCCCATCGCCCGTTCTGAATATTGCATTTAGCACTACTATCTCGACCCGTGCCGTTCTCGAGTGGAGCTCTTGCCCACCATGCGCTTTTTACTTTGGTAAGCGGTCTAGAATAAACCCCGATGAGATTTAAATGTGAAATTATATTGCTTATTTTAAAACTTAATGCTCTTTTACATTTGAAATAAATTACTTTTACTTAACTCAATTTAACGATAGCAAAAAAAAAACAGCATACAAAGTTTTTTGTATGGAATCCCTACTTAAATGCCTTCCTAATTATTTTATTAAAAATATCAGTATTTGTTGTTTTACTTGTAACAGAAATAAATAATCTGGGAAAATTTGTTAGACAGCCTGGTGGCAGACAGATGACTGGCAAAATCTCGGTAATAGGAGTTTTTGAGTATTTCAGTACGGAACCCTAAAAACAAGAGAGCACAGACTGAGCGAAGAAAAGTTCCTCAAAACGTCTATAGGATAAAATAAATCCGATTTGTGAAGTACTAAACTAAATCGTTTAGTATAGTTACCTTAATTAGAAATTTAAAATCATGATAAACATAAATACATACTTACACATTATCACGCCTATATATATACACATAACCCTTTGCATTTTTATCGTAAAAGCTAGATTAGCACTAATCGTTAAGCTTTATATTGCTGAGAATAAGGTGAATGCAAGGTGCAATTCGTTCTGAACAATTCTGCTGGAATGTGAATTTTGCTCACTGCCAACTTAACCATCGTAGCAGCTTGCTTGTTTGAAACTAAAACATAAACTTGATTACCTATTAGCTCATGCACTGCTTTTCCATGAATTACTCACTGCTTTGAGGTACTTACATAACTTTCAAAGCACACACCATATACCTTACCATAAACTCGATTCAATTAATTACACACGCCATTATTTATTTTCACTTTATTAGTACATATGTTGAGTAAAGTTAAGTGTAGTTACCAAAATTTAGTACTGTTATTAACTAAACTAAACTAACTAAAACTATTTTTTTTTGCATCAGAACGCAAACACTCTACCAGCAAACACTCGGCAAAATTAAACACTACCAGGCGAACAGGAATTGTAAGGAAGTAGCAGCTCCTCGGTTTGCACGTGGTAGGTAAGAACAATACGGGAAGATAAGTTGGGCAGCTAATACGTTAGTCAGGAACAAAGAGCCTCGTTTGCACCAAGACCAATAGTCGGACAGTGCATTAGTTAAATGGATACGCTCAGAGACGGAGTGAGGAGGGCCCGTGTTATTCGGTGGATGGTAGCTACATTTGCATTCGCTGAGTAACTCGAGAGTAGAGAAGTACCTATCTACTTAAGTACCAGGAGACCAATTGTACAATTTATTATCGTATACCTACATGCATATGAAACATTTATAGTTATAAAAAACGTATGACTATATACGTATGGATTACAAAAATAAGTAGATACTCACCGATTTACAAGTGGTCATCGACCATTAAAGAGTATTTAGTTATTTGTAAACGTGTAGTTGATAAGTGTTGTAGGTAATCGATTTTGTTGATAGCCCGTTTTACTGTTTGCTACAGACAGCCACGACTCCACCCATACAAACAGTATCATGTATGGTCTTACTAGTACTTGTAAATTATCCATTGTCTTTTTAAAAAAGGACAATCTACTGAGAATATCAGGTCTTCGCGACGGTATCTTTTTATCACTAGCGTTTCCGCCCGTGGTTTCACAGGTGCATACCTTTTTTTTGTACGGAACACCAAGTCAACAAACAACCCGACAAACCGGCTAAAGAATGTCAAATCCGTTCTTTATTATTTCATCTCCTCGGACTTATCAAAATTATTGAATCGGATCACATTTACAAATCATGAATTTCCATACATACTTTTTATCTTCTTTTTACTTTTAGGGGTTTTACCCAGGGGTACAAAATTTGAAAATTCTAAATGTGTTTTTTACTCTTTAGTCTTATTACTAATTCTACACAACGAATATCCAAATTTTAAAGATCGCCTCAAATACCACGAATTTTTATACAAACGTTTTACCCCTTTTTTATCCATATGGGGTTAACATTATGAAAGTCCTTTCTTAGCAGATAGTTTTACAGTAAAATAAACTTAACGTCCAAATTTGATGTTTCTAGCCTTAGTAGCTGAGGCTGTGCTTGATGAATGAGTCAGTGAGTGACGCCATCATCCCTTGAATACAACTGGCATAAATTCCTTCCTTCTGGTTGCCTATGACTGTGTACGTTTGTGTTTCCGGTTCTGGCTACGTCTAAGTTGCTCTGCAGGCCGACCGAACTTAGATCACTTCTGTTTCAAATCCAATCGCGAACAGGCCACTGTTGCCAAATTAAACGTCCTACTGTCAATGTTGTGATATTCCGGTTTAATATAACTAATGGTCGTGATTTTGGCTGTTGCTATTGTCTCTCTCTTTTCGCGTGGGACACCGAGTCGTCCAACGACCCGATGAACCCTGGTGTCAGAGTTTTTCAACCGCCTACTACCACTAGTAGGCCTCTGACATGGTTGTGTTACGACCGCAGTCTAAGTAATCATAGGCAGCAACCGGGACCGACGGCTTAACGTGCCCTCCGAAGCACGGAACCATTTATTTTCGGACAATCAGTTGGTTCACCCTGCAATGTCCTGATCAGACCGGGAACAAATTCACAAAGTGATAAATATCAACTTTAGTGAGTGTCCCACCGAGAATCGAACCCGGAACCTTTGCGTCGCAGGCAGTCGCACTACCACTGCGCCACATCGGCCGTCGGCCGTTGCTATTGTGATTCGCATAGAACAGAAATAATAGTTACTATCCAGTTTGCAATCACTATTTATCAGTATCTATGATTCTATCGAGTTTATTGCGTAACTGTTGACGTAATAACGATAGAATGAGACATTTAATCCTAAATTTAATCTAGACAATATGCGGTGAAATATCCATCTCATGTTAACAATATATTGTCGACCTGTTCTATTAGTCGAGGTAGTTTGTATGTAGCCCCACCGATGTTATTAGCAGCAATTAGCGCGGTAACCTCAGCATGTATGGCCAATTAATGGAGTGATATCATACTTCCATTAGTACCAACCAGCCCTATGTTGTTTACCTACATCAATTAACGGCGTGTTAATTTTAATGCTTCCCTTTGTACATTTAATGCGCTTGATTCTGGCGGAACCATCCCTTAACGAAATTGAAACATTTTTTTTAAATTTCATGTATGAAAGTAAGTTTTTTAACCGCTGTTTCGTTTTGACTCCTCAAAGTGATGCTACCTGGCAGAACAAGAGAGTAGTTATAGTTCTATGTAAAAATAAGTCGAAAGAATGTTGACCAAAGGAAGGCATAAACAATTTTTTTTTATTACTGTAAATTACTAAGTGTTATAAAATTATGTCGCTTACCGTGTTCTTACGTCCCTATGTATGTTTATATCTTTAAACGTACGCAATTGATTTTGATGCGGTTTTCTTAAGTAGATAAAGTGATTAAAGATAAAAGTTTATACGTATAATTTATGTCGAGGAAAGGTCTTTTTCCCGCGGGAAAACGGTGAGCAGCGGGTGAAACCGCTGGTATAAGATATACGCCAGAATTGCGTTTAATAATAATTGATAAATTAAATTGAGCTATAATAGCTCTATGTTCAGTGTGTTAGGGAAATTACTAAACTAAATTTCAGGGTGTGTTCTAGACATGAAGCTGAAAAACTAAGTAATTAAAAAGATAGGATTGGGCTGGACATGTTGCCAGAATGCCTGCTGCACTATGGACAAAAATAACAACTACTTGGGTCCCGCCAAACGGGCACGTGGTCGTCCAAGAAAAAGGTGGAAAGACGAGTTACACGCCCGCGCCCATAACTGTATGGAGGCGGCCGAGGATTGGGAAAAATTGAAAGAACAGAGGAAGGCATTTGCCCTGCAGTGGGACATGTCTGGCTCAAAATAAAAATAAATAATAAAACTTATTTTAAAAAAAGTTCCTCCGTTACAAAATTTCTCAACAAAATTTGTGTTGAAGGAGAAAATGTATACGTCTATAGTAGATTATAGATTTTAGTCCGTTTTAATGTCTTTTTATTTATAGAAACAACCCTTCTTTTTTACGGTTTCCGGGCTCATGGTTAAGGTCAGCTAATCTTTTATCTTATGTTACAAATTTTGTTTTCTTCGTTTCGTGTTGAACGAAGGCCATGGTTACATTTACGATCGTTTTTTAATTCAACAATAAAAAATGCTACTACTTAAAAAAAAAATCATCTTTGATTTGTCAATGAGTCAAGCATCATGAATCGAATCTTGAAGGCAAGTAAAATTTAGCAAACAGTGATTTTTGCCATTATTCTAAACAGAAAAAATAAAGGTTTTTTAATTGCTAATATTTCATCATAAATACGACGAAGTTTATGGTCACTATGAAGTCTGAAGGCGAGTGTACTCGTGAACGACCTCGACAGTGGCGTCACTTCACCAAAAAATATTTTCTCTTTATACAAACAATGTATTAGAAGGAAAATAATATAGCACTGAAAATAAAACCATAGTAAATCTTTTAGAATGTCCGTTGCTCATGTTTTAAGTAATATCCTTAAGTAAATTAGAACATGCAAACTCAATTAAATATACACTGTAATTAAATTATGACAAATAATACCAAAAGTAGCCGTTTTAGGCGCCTTTGCCGTAACTTTTATTGCAGTCATAATTTCATTGAGTTTGCAGGTTCAAATTTTACTTAAAAATAATACTAAAAACTAGAGAAACGGTTCTGATAGATTGTTTGTATAAAGAAAAAACATTTTTTTTGTTGAAGTAGCGCCACTGTCGAGGTCATTCACGGCTACACTCGCCTTAAACGGATCGACGAGCCCAGCCCGGTTAGCGCTAAGGCTGGAATGCAATGCCACAGGTCGGGCTTTTTACACCCCCTTTAATGTTATTTCTTCGTTTATGACACTATAAAGACGATACCAGCCACTACGCGTAATGAAATCTCGTGTTCAATACCTGCGGATAGCCCACGCTATTAACGGTTAGTAGGTGGCGTTTGAGTTACCTACGTATATACTTATTCGTGTTGTCGTGGTTTATTTGATGAAATTGAATTTGTTTTATATAATACTAGCTTTTTGCTAAGCGGTTTTACCCGCTGCCACTCATTTCCCCGTGGTAATAGTTGTTTTCCCGCGGTAAAAATGGCCTATGTGTTATTCCGGGTTATACTCTACCAGTGTTCCAAATTTCGTCTAAATCGGTCAAGCAGTTTTTTTTTTTTTTTTTTATTAATGATGAGTTTGCTCTTGACTCTAGTCTAGGTCATAGGACAGAGACAGAGTCTAAGATGGAGCGAGCTCACCCAGAAGAAGCCTGTTCACTCTTACTTTGAAGAGATTAGGGTTGTATGCTTTTGGAAACACAGACGCAGGTAGTAAATTCCACTCTTTAGCAGTGCGCATTATAAATGATGACTGGAAGCGCTTAGTCCGAATTGGTGGAATGGCTACCAGGTACGGATGGTATCCGGCGGTGCGTCTGGATGTCCGATGGTAGAAGGGAGCTGGTGGAACAAGGTCGTGAAGCTCTTGAGCACACTTTCCGAAGTACAATCTATAAAATACCGACAAGCAGGCAACCTTGCGGCGATGAGCCAGGCTATGTAGCTTGGTGTCCACCAGTTTTATGTCGCCTATGAGCCTCTTGGCCCTGCGTTCCACCGAGTCAAGAGCGGCAAGTTGGTATTTCGCTGAGCCATCCCAAAGGTGACTGCAATACTCCATGCAGGATCGGACTTGTGCTTTGTAAAGAGTTAAAAGCTGTCCAGGCGTAAAGTATCGCTTCACTCTATTCAGGACGCCCAGCTTTTTAGCCGCCGTCTGAGCCTTGTACTCGATGGTCGCGCCGAAGTTTAGATTTGATGTCAACTCCATGCCTAGAAGCTCAAGCCTGTCAGTGACTGGGACAGATGTACCCCGAAAAGTAGGTGTCCAGTCGAAAGGACTCCTTTTTGCAGTGAAAAGACACGCCTGTGTTTTGGTGGCATTGAATGAGACCAGATTGTCGTCGCCCCATTGGGAGACAAGACTTAAGGTCAGATCTGTTCGCTCTACCATGGCCTTTCTTAACGAACGTATTTCATCCCCACTGGTCCCTGCGCCTGTCAAGTATCTCTCTGAAACGGTACTATCATCTGCGTATCCAACAATACCATGCCGAAGGAGGTCATTGATGTGCAGCAGGAAAAGAGTCGCAGAGAGAACAGACCCCTGAGGAACTCCGGCATCAATGGCCATAAGGTCAGAGGAGCAGCCGTCAACGACTACTCTGATGGACCGTTCACTGAGGAAGTCTGAAATCCAAGTACAAAAATCAGCTGGGATGCCATAAGCAGGAAGCTTGCTGAGCAGACTTGCATGCCAGACCCTGTCAAAGGCCTTCGAGATATCGAGTGAAACGGCAAGTGCTTCGCCGTTTTTCTCGATGGCTTCGCCCCAGCAGTGCGTGACATACACAAGAAGATCACCAGTAGACCGCCCCCGGCGAAAGCCATATTGACGGTCACTGAGAAGATCATTGTCTTCAAGGTAGGTCAGCAACTTACTGTTAAGTACCCTCTCCATGACCTTGCATAGGATGGAGGTAATGGCAATTGGACGGTAATGGGCAGGGTCGGCACGGTCGCCCTTTTTGGGAACTGGTTGCACATTAGCAAGCTTCCAGGCCCCCGGCACCGTTCTTTCTTTAAGAGAGAGGCGGAACAAGCGAGTCAGCACAGGAGACAGTTCAGGCGCACATAGTCTTAATACTCTCGCTGGTATGCCATCAGGTCCGCTGGCCTTGTTCACGTCTAGACTGCACAATACTCTTCGAACCTCTTTAATGTGTACTGCGATCTCCGACATCGAAGAATCGCAACGAGGTACAGTAGGTGGTTGCTTGGAGCCAGCGTCCAGACGTGAGTTGCTTGCAAACAAGGAAGCAAACAAATTTGCTTTCTCACTTGCAGAGTGAGTCAGCGATCCATCAGGTTTCAGCATTGGAGGTAAGGTTGGACGACAGAAATTAGTTTCAACCGCTTTGGACAGGGACTTTTTACTACCCGGAGGGTGTGATGCTAGTTTGACCCCTATTCGTCCGACATGGTCAAAACGTGCCTTACGTAAAACCCGTTTGCAGGACTTGGTGGCAGAGTTGAAGGTTCTTTTCTTCGCGCGAACCCTACGTGCTCTTAATTTGCAGTCGCGAGCCTTGACCCAAGCTTGGTATGCCGATTCTTTACGCGCCTCAGCTTGGGCGCATTCTACGTTAAACCAAGGCTGGGCTTTGTGACCGAGCGGGATGTCGGAGAATGGAATAAAATATTCCATCCCCTGCCAGTTTGAGCGTGAAGAGGTAACGAACATACACACACACACACACAAACTCTCAGATTTATAATATTAGTACGGATTCAGGAATAGGTAACCTATATTTATTACTTTAGCTTTGTATAAAGAATCACGCAAAAAATAATAATAATCTGAAAATCCCTTGGTCGCAGTATGACAACAGTATCAAAATATCTACCACCCCATATGATCACTGTAAAAATAATTCCACAGTATCAGAATGCCTAATATGCTTTTTTTTAGATTTTTAAAAATTACCACTATTATTAAAAATCTAAGTTAAATATATAGGGCAAAGTTGGGCAAGACGGGGCCATTTAAATTTGAAGGTATATAAATCCGAAGATAGTGATACTAATCAAAGTTTTTTGATTTGTGGAGAAAAACTACAATCATTTATCTCACAGTGTGGAAAAATTTATAACGTAACTTTGACACAAAATCAATAAAACAATAGCAGTACGCTTTATCTCATCTTGCCCCATACTGCGTGTAAGATGGGGTTCAGTATTTATCACTAAGTAAGAGTTTAAGTTCTATATTCTTTGTATTATCTTCAATCTTGCATAAAATAAAGCAAATATACCACTATACGTCATCTGTCACAGTCACGCATAAACTGAAAACAATATATAGTAAGAACGTGCCCAATAAACATTTTTTTGAAAATATTTCGCTGACTGTGTGATTCAACCCAGTGGTAATCCCGCTACTAATAAACGTCATGAAAGCAAATCGGACGACACTTTATCGGTTCGGGTTAGGTTATTTAAACTGCATTTTAAGCCCGATACTCCGTCTTACCCACAACCCCTTCTTGCGTGGGGCAATGGGGCAACCACCTTACCCCGTTGATCATAAAATGACATGAAGATAAAAGTGAATGTGTTTTTTGAAAACGACTTGCCATTTATTTAGCAGAACTCCTGCCATTCTGTATAGAATAATTTAATCTTGATTGAAATACTTACCTACGAGTAGATATCTAAATACATACAGCATTGCTCATCTACCAATGGCTTTGTCAGAGTTGACAGAGCATTTGATTTGAAGCAGACAGGTCCATATATAGAGATAATGTATCATTAAAGACCTGCACTGTGTCCGTTAAGCACAACCACAATTGTATCTATCCAATGTTGGGCCTATTTCCCAGTCTAGAGACAAGAGCAACCCCATTATTAATGACAACTTTTTAAAAAATTTGCTTTTTTATGAACGGGTAGCTGAATGTATTAATGCGATAAATTATTAAAAACCGTATCATGGAAGTAGCCCTTTCATTTGAAACCCCACATGATACATTCCAAAAAAAATATTTTTAGTACCATACAAAAAAACTATTTTGCCAACCTATCTCCACTCCACAACTACTTACTAGGGAGTTGAGTATTGAAACATAAACATATAAGGGTATTTAACTATTTGAAGATTCATTCAGACGGCACACACTGTACACCATGATTATTAGTTTGACAGGTCAGGACAGCTTTGGTTCTGAATACCTGAATACCTCTAACATGCCTAGAACTGTCAGTAGACAGAACGTTTGATTTGAGGCAAACCCGCATGTGAGATAATCTAACATTGAAGACCTGTGATAGCTCAGCACAAGCTCAATCACTGAGGCGCTATTATTTACACATTACTGCTAGTTATTGGGTTCACTCAAATATTGACGTAGCACTTCAACCCCTTTATAGTAAGTGAATATCAACTTACATACTATACTTACTCGGTGAAAAGGGGTAATTTTGATTCATAATTATTACCTTCCGTAGGCGCCCCGTGCGCCGTTTCCCTTATTTGTTTTCCGTAGCAGTATGACTCATCTGCAAAACGAACTTAAAAACTAAGCTAACAAAAACCCATTAAATTTGGTATAAAAATGACACTTTTTGAACTACTACATTACCAACGAATATTGACATAATTTTTATAAAATTATTTGATGGTCAAGTCTATATACATGTGACTCAAGCAAGTTAAATGAAAGTAGTTACCGGTAACGAAAAATAAAATAAACTTAAAATAAATTTTCGGCGTAGCCGAAATCTTTGTGCACAAAATGAGAAATCATTTTTTGCGAGGGGTTATTGGCAAAGGTCACGCGTTGTCAACCGTACATATTTGTTCACACAGGGCAACGCATGCATGAAATCCCATTTCACGGCTCGGATCCTTCCGTTTAGAGCACCTTTTGAATGGCCTCGGCGGCTGTCTGCTCAAGGAATATGTTACGCGTATGCCTCAGCCTTAGACGACAATATTTTTGAGTTGCCTAATCTTTACTTCTGCGATATCTTGTCCCAGAGTCTATCATAAAAAATATTTCACATAATCCACATTGTTGATTATTTCGGCAAAAGTTAACTATGGTACACATACTCGTAGATCACATAGATGGCAACTATCCGTCTTAGCTAAATTAGTAGCTTGTTCAAAACTTGGATAGTCTAATAAACTTCCAAAACTGCAGATATATTATACGAGCAAAATGAGTATAAAATTAATAGTGTAAGTAAATTTAAAGGCTCTCTCGTATGGAAATCGCGGGGCGGGCCAGGCAGCCATAGATATGGGGTACACCGCCTGGGCGTCGACGACTGCATACGGCAAGACTGAGGTATTATAAATTAAAATACATACATACATAAATCACGCCTCTTTCCCGGAGGGGTAGGCAGAGACTACTTCCTTCCACTTACTACGATCCTGGCATACTTCTTTCGCCTCCTCCACATTCATCAATCTCTTCATGCATGCTCGTCGGTTTAGGGTACTCTTGACCTGACCTTTCTTTAGCACGTCCCCGATTTGATCGAGGTACGTTCGTCGAGGTCTTCCCCTTCCGACGTTCCCATCCACACTTGCCATATACACCTGTTTCGTTAATCTTCTTTCGTTCATCCTCTCTACATGACCAAACCATTTAAGCATACCCTTTTCTACACCAGTCACTACGTCTTCTTTTATACCACAACGTTCCCTTATCACGCTATTCCTTATCCTGTCACTCAATTTTACGTCAACCATACTTCTTAACGCTCTCATTTGTACTGCATTTATTCTACTTTCATGCTTTTTCTGCCATACCCAACTTTCACTCCCATACATAAGTGTCGGAACTAACACCCCTCTATGCACAGCCAGACGAGCCTTATCAGAGACTTTCTGGCTGTTCATAAAAGTGTGCAACGCTCCATTCACCATGTTGCCGGCATTCACCCTTCTTTCGATGTCACTTTCACACTTTCCATCTGATGTGAACATGGAGCCCAAATACACAAACTCTTTCACTTGTTCCACCCTCTCTTCTTCTATCATAATTTTACACTCTGTCATATTTTCCTCTTTCTCAAAAACCATTGCTTTCGTCTTACTTACATTCACTTTCATTCCTTTCTTTTTCAAAGCCTCATTCATAATATTTACCATCTCCTGCAACCCTTCAGCCGACGACGCAAGGATAACTTGGTCGTCAGCATAGAGAAGACATTTGACGAGTAAACCATTCATTCTCAGACCACATTCACTCTCTTTCAAATCTTCCAAACAACTATCCATGAACAGATTGAACAGCCACGGTGACGCAACACATCCCTGTCTAACACCTTTCTCGATGTTAAAAAGTTCAGTGTACGCCCCGTTTATCCTGACACAAGCACTGGAATCCTTATATAAGGATTTCAGTGCTCGTATCAAGATACTGCTCACCCCATGCATGGATAGTGCCGACCACAATTCATTCCTCACCACTCTGTCATAGGCCTTTTCCAAATCTACGAACGCGCAATAGACTTTCTGGTTTTTGACCAGGAATTTTTCAGCTATGCAGCGCAAGGAAAAGACCTGATCCGTACATCCCATCCCCTTACGAAATCCTGCCTGAGCATCCCATACTTTCTCATCCGTTTCTTTCATCACTCTTTCAATCAACACCTTTGCATACAGTTTGCCGACGACACTGAGGAGGCTTATACCGCGGTAATTTTTGCAGTCCAGCTGTGACCCTTTTCCTTTGTATAATGGCACTATTACAGCTTTGCACCAATCACTTGGCACTCGACCGCTTCTCCAACAAAGGTTAAAAAGGAGGTACAGCTGACTAACCACAACGCCTTCGCCAGCCTTCAGCATTTCGACCGACACCCTATCATACCCTGCAGCTTTACCAGATTTCATACTTTTTAACGCTTTCACAATCTCATCCATTTCAACCTCACTTTCGTTCTCAATTTCATCCACTTCTGCAGTAGTTATTTCTTGCGCTAGATCTTCTTTCTCAAATAAGCTTTCAAAATATTCCTTCCATCTTTTCAACACACATTCCTCACCTTTTATTACACTACCATCCTGGCTTCGAATCCTACTCAACTCGGACGACGTGGTTTTATTTCGAGCTGTCCTTATGGATTTCCAGAAAACTTTCAAGTTGGAACGAAAGTTTTCCGATAGCTTCCTGTCAAATTCATCCTTATTCTTATCCTTCATTCTATCAACCGTCTTTTTAACTACATCCTTCACACTTTTATACTCCTTTCGTGCTTTCTTTACATCTTCATCCGTCGCTTTTAACATTCTTCGGTTAGCTTTAGTAGCTAACCAATCCAACCATGCTTTCTTCTTCTTCTGCACAACTTCTTGTACCTCTTTGGTCATCCACGCACTCCGTTGTGTTTTCCCTTTCATCCTTTTGGAAACTCCACACACTTCTATCGCGACATCCACAACACCTTTTTTAAATCCTTTCCATCCTTCTTCAATGTCAGACATCTCCTCTAGGTCATTAAATTTCTCTTTCAATCTTTTAATATACTCCTTTTTTACCTCTTTATCTTGCAAATTTTCTACTTTCACTCTTTCTAACGCACTACTCCGCTCAGTTACCCTGTGCCGCCACCGTTTGAAGAGACCACTTATTCGTGATAGCACCAGGAAGTGGTCTGTGTCAATACCAGCACCGCGGTACACTCGGGTGTCTACAACTTTACTCTTCAATCTTTCATCCACAATCACAAAATCAATCATAGTTCTTGATGCACCTTCCGTTCTTGTATAAGTGTGGATCTTTTTATGTTGAAACATTGTATTCGACACAAAAAGATCCCACTGTAAACAAATCTCTAACACACTCTTTCCATTTTCATTTACTCTTTCATCACCAAACGTACCAAGAACCTTATCATACCCATCTCGCTTTATACCTACCCATCCATTAAAATCTCCCAGCATAATAATTCTTTCATTCGCCTTGCAGTTTTTCAAAACATCTCTTACATTGTCCCAAAACTCCTCATTTTCCTTTTTCGCTTTTGTGGAGCCACCCGTACCCACATCCGTCGGTGCATAGACACCTAGGATAAAGAGTCGAGTGATTCCGACCTTCAGCCTAATCCAGAGGAGTCGAGGGCTCACACATTCGAACTCAGTCACGCATTCAGCCATTCGTGCGGAAAGAATCACGCCGACTCCCTTACAGCCTCGGTCGGAACTAGAAACCCCAGACCAATACGCTGTGTAGGGGCCATGTTTCGTCGTGTCGCAACCTTTCCGCTTTGTTTCATTCACACACAAAACATCTATGCGCCTTTTATCCATCATCTGACATACTTCACCTATTTTATCCACCATTCCTCCCCTAACATTCATCGTAGCAAAGCGGCTCTCTGTAGCCCGCAATCCGCACCCGACAGGAACGAGACGTGATGAGTCGCGAACTCCTACATCGCCGCCATATAGATTTTGGTTTGAGTTTAAAATCATTGCGTTCCCACGAGAAGCTAGGGAAATTTAGTGTCAAATCTGGCAGAGCCCCGCATACCAGGACAAGGTTAGCCTTAATCTGGGATCACCCGGTCCCAGGGCATATCGGCACGCTAAACTAGGCACGCCCCTAGCTATGCATCCATCGGCGCGGCAGACCTTGGATTGGCGGAGAGGTAAGGAGTAAGGAAGGGGAGGGAAAGAAGAGAGATAGGACTTTGTGACTTGGGAAAGGATGAAAGGTAACGGATACTACTACCTCGGAGGACAAGGTTTGAGGCCGTAGTAGCTCGGGAAGCCGGGGTCGCATACCCGTAATATCAAAACCTAGCCACCGGACAGGCAGCTTGGCTATTTATTAGGCTTGGATAAATTAAAATAACTATGAGAATTTTGAAAGCATGCACATGACGAAAATAATCAGTTACATTTTTCACAACACAAGATGGCTAATAAAAAATTATTTATCCAAGAATATAAACGTCTCCATGATTACTAAGTAAAAAATAAAATTATAAGTATTAATCTAGAAAGCTTAGAATTTTTTAACGTCAATGTTTCTCAAGGATATTGATATAAGACTCAGAGAATAGAGCTAATGTAGAGCCAGGCTATTATTCCACTTCAATTGATAATTCATTAATATTATACCAACTAAAACAATCAAGAGAAGTAAGATAAATGTTATAAATTGAAACTTGGCTAAATACTGACGTGATCTTAACAAATTTTTATAAAATACATTTTTATTAATTAAATTTCTTGCGGCATTTGTCTGGTGGTGCTATGCTAATGACGAAAGAAGTTGTTTGAAACCGTATGTAGAAGCAGGCAAGCAATTCTCGGTTACTGTCTATTATTACTTAGACGACGACGGTCGTTACACAACCATGTCAGAGGCCTGGAAATGGTAGGTGTTCAAAAAACTCTGATACCAGAGTCCATCGGGTCGATCGTCAACTCGGTGTCCAAAGAAGGAGATCGGAGATTAGACCGTGTTATGAGAAAATAAGTTAAACATGATTTCAACTAACTGTTTTGACAACGCCTAATCTCATGAAAAAATATTTTAACACTGTTTATAAGCTTGTCTGTAATTTTTTTATAACAAGGATTCCCAACTATCATTTGATTTATTAAGATAATCAATGGCATTATTGATAAAGTTGTTTCAAAAATATAAAATAAAAAAAAACCTTTGAATGCGTTTTTAAAATAGACAAGCATTTGTCTGTCTTATGTCTATCCCCAGAATGCAAAATGTATTACAAATTATAAAAATAAATAAAAAAACTAAATGCGTTTTCAAAATAGACAAGAACTTGTCTGTCTAATATATTTATTTTAAAAATCGAGTCTCTCCCCAGACTGCAAAACGTATTACAAAAATAATGTTTCTCGCTGAGTGTATAAGGAGAATCGGTTTTCCGTGACTTTGTACACGGCTGTGAATAGAATTTGCGTCTGTGCTGCATCTTGATAGCACTCGTTGTGAGGGCACGAGCAGCTTGCTCCACTCAAGCAGGCTTTCTCTACAAATAACAGGCTATTTATAAGTATATTAGAAATGCTTACACGGTATTGAGTTTCTTATAGAGATATGGTAAAGCGATACTTGTATATATATATTTATTTACCTTTTAAATATATACACTTAAGTTATAAATTAATCTTATTTTTAACTCACCATTCTTTTTATATGATTACCTACTGGTGGCATCTTAATTGGCTATAACTATTATTATTCAAGCTGTAAGTTTACCAAAGTAAATAAATTTATACTATACTACAAATATCAGGCTATTTATAAGTATATTAGAAATGCTTAGACGGTATTGAATTTGATATAAAGTAAAGCGATACTTGGTTTTTTTTTAAGTTACTACTATTTAGGCTTGTCTGTACTGTACTCATATAAATAAATTATTTTTACAGTCATAATGAGTATGACTCATAAACAAAAGATCTTGGTTACGATTTTCTTTATTGTCTAAAAAATCTGATGCTGCTTGACATAAGAGCACTATTGAATATTGAAACCAAACGTACAAATTGATTGGTGATGCAAATATTTGCGGTTTCCAATTCACTCTCTCCTAGTACCAGCCGCCAGTCTGCAAACAATGAGGGCAATAATAACGAACAGCAGATTGAAACGTGGTTAAAACTCGCTCGGTGACAATAGGTCCCGCGGCAGCCGTTTATTGTCCGCCGCATTTTAATGAACCCTTCCGCCTCCGCACTGAATACCGATGAGTGACCTCTTGTTTTGGCCGGACTATATCGACAGTGTGGCGTGTTTACACGGCGCATTTTATATTCATTGATAGCAATCGACTGCGGGATGAGGACTCGTAACTTTAGCCGAATCCGTTTTAATCATACGATGTTTTTATTTGACACTAGCGGCCCGTCCAGCGGTTTCACCCGCTGCTAACTGATTTCCCACGGGAAACTGAAGTTCTCCCGACATAAATCATACATAAAAACCTTGTGATTTAAAAAAAAACTTCATCCAGATCCGTTAAGTGGTTTTGAAGATTTACTACATGCATTGCATACAAACAAACAGACAGGGACAGACGTGGGAAGCGACTTTACTTTATACTATTTAGTGATAATCGGTCTCGCTTCATTAACGCATTAGGCTAGGATGTAGATAAAATTTTGTATGAAGCCCAGATAAGAGGTAATTTAAAGACTTTATATTGGCAAGATTAAGGGCAAGATGCATTGACGGAGTTGGACGCTCGAATTGTATCACTACATAGTCAAAATAAAGTCGCTTCCCGTTTGGTGTCTCCTTATATGTTTAGAATTACCCAACGGATTTTGAAACGGTTTTTTTTTATTAGATAGAGTAGGTACCTAACTTGAGAGGAAGGTTTATAAGTAACTTGGACATGAAGTTTTTTATGTAATAAAGCCTGTTTTTTTTTAATTCCCCATGGGATGAAAAGGGGGTTAAAAGTTTGTATGAAAGTTCGTTGTCTTAAGTGTGATCCGTTTCAAAATAAGGGATTAGACTTATGACTTACAATAATAAAACACGTGTTTCAGCATATGTGAAATTTTAACCCTAAATAGGGTCAAAAGGGGATCAAAAGTTTGTATGAAAGTTCGTTTTTTTAAATGAATGTGATCCGTTTCAAAATTTGTGATTAGATTAATAACTTAAATTAATTAAATACGTGTTTCAGCATTTTTGAAATTTTAACCCTTAAATGGGTGAAAAGGGGGTTAAAAGTTTGTATGAAAGTTTTTTATCTTAAATGTGATCTGTTTCAAAATTTCTGATTAGACTCTTAACTTAAAATAATTAAATACGTGTTTCAGCATTTTTGAAATTTTAATCCTTAAAGGTGTCAAAAGGGGGTCAAAAGTTTACTGCCAGTTGGGCTACCCGTTTTCCCATGGGAATGTGCCAATTTTCCGGAATAAATTACACTTATAAACCTTCCTCTCAAGTTAATCTATCTAATAAAAAAAACCGCATCAAAATCCGTTCGGTAATTCTAAAGATATAAGGAGACACCAAACGGGAAGCGACTTAATTTTATACTATGTAGTGATTAATAAAAACAACGTTAGTGTCATCCAAATAACTATTATCGTTCAACAGTTTGTATGACATGTTATATTATGGGAAATTTCTGTATGGTATTAATAATTTCTCAAAATATTTAATTAAGTATATTGTTGACACACAAAATCACAAGCTTAACAAATTTAATGCAAAATTTAATCAATAACGATTTGAGTGACAAAACTCAAAAGGATAGGTAAGGATACAAGGAACAGATTCGTGATCGTTTTATGAATGCTTCTTTATTTTCAAAAACCGGAACAATTGGTTGTTGCCGCCGCTATGCCGTAAATTACGTGACGTTTGGCGGTAAATCATCTTCTTGTAAGCATGTAATTTAGCACGATGGCCGGAGACGCACGGCGTGGACAATGAAAAATAATTAGAAGTAATAAATCTCTCTGCAGGTAACAAAAAGGTGAAGCGCTTAATAAACGCCGCATGGCTGTGACCAGTTCACCCGCCGGTCCGGCTGCGGCCGTGGGAACCGCCGCAGCCTACAAACACCTGAAGATTAGGCCCACAATTTGAATTATAATTTTCCTTAATTTACTTTTAATTACTCTCCATTTTTCACAATCTGCCCGAAAAAATCTAGTTATTTTGTAATCCTTTAGCTTCTCGTAGCATCTGCAAGTAGTAACTTGCCTTGCTAATCTGAAAATGGCAATTTCATGTCAGTATACAATGTTGTAAGTTAGCTCAGAGTATTTGTTATGAACTCACGGCCGCGCTATTTGTTTCAGCTCGCCTCAGACAAGAAGGCGGCGGTTTGCGGAGTCCGTAGCGAGTTTGTACCACTCGCTCCCTTACTGCAATAACGGCTTACGTGTATATTTATGACCACCACAGGATAAAATTATGTAGAGGTGTGCTAATATTGCCAAGACGGGCACGCCATGTGGCAACCGTCCCACGCTCCAGTCGTAGCGCCGTAGCACCGTAGCACCGACTCTCGTAGCCATGTAGCACACTCGTAGCTCCGAGCAAGCAATATTAGCCTTTGTTGGATGCACCGTTGTAATATATGCATGACAGCTTTGTCAGACATGAAGCTCATTATGGCGTATTGGGAAGATAAATCATATCAGCATAATTTGCGTGCTTGTGGTCTATCGAATAATGCTCAAGGTTTCAAAGGAAATTGCTCACCTCCTTATATTATCGTAGGTATCGTAGATAAACGCATTCCTAAACTTCACAAGAGTAGGTACGTAAAATGTATACACTTCCGAAGACAACACCAACTTGTGTAACAAGGCATGTGAAACATTAGGGCAAATATCAGAACGTTGTTCGAACAACAGCCGAAGACGACAAGTACATAGAGAGGGGTTGAATAATTTACGAGTGCACTAAGTTTGGCCGCGGCGGGCGGCGGCGGGCGGTGGCGGGCCCGGCGTTCACGGGAGCGGGCCGGAGCGGGCGCGGGGGGCGCGGCCTGCGGGCTCCAGATGCCGACTACATATATCAAAGCGAACCGAAGGTTACAACTTCAATAAAACTTCAGTGAAACTTATTCAGACGCGTCGGCCGGTGAAAGCTGTTTTTAACTTTCCCCTCCGGGGATCACCCGTACAAATAAAGAGTTAGTTGAAGCGTGAAAGCCGATTTCTCTTCCTGAATATTTACTACGACCAACTTTTTGACGCCGTTCAACACATTTCCTTTACGAATGTATGTACCACTCGTTACAACTTTTTGTATGTTTGTGCTTCTTTAATATTGTATCATGATAGTACTTAGCGGATAATACCTATAGTATGTATAGAGTGTATGATAATTTTTAATAACATTAATAAAAACATATACGTTTTTCTGAAAACTTTCCTGATAGTTTTTTATAGAATACGCAGTACATCAAAAGTTACTTCAGTATTATCTTTTTCTGCTCAGCGTATTTTTACAAAAAAACTGATACAATGCAAATTGAACTCTTTCAAAAAATAAATATTCAACGTTTCTACCTTTTCAATACGACAACAAAGAGGTAACTTTAGAAGTTTTGCCAACAGAATCTGCATATCTTTTTCGCCACCTCGCTAACTTAGCAAACATTTTTGAACTCAGTAAAACGAAAGATTCTTTTCGTTTCTAGAATTTTGTTGGTAATAGGTATATATCTTTTTACTTATTGGAAGACGTATTTCAAATAAAATAAAATAAAATATTTAGATTAAATTATTGCAAAAAAATATTGACTAACTAATGAAAAAAGTGTTTTATTTACAAACATTTCTCGGTGGGGCACTAACAAAGCTGATATTTATCACTTTGTGAATTTGTTCCCAGTCTGGTTAGGACATTGCAGGCTGAATGAACCACCTGATTGTCAGAAAAGACAGCTGGTTCCGTGCCTCGGAGGGCACGTTAATCCGTTGGTCCCGGTTGCTGTCTATGATAACTACACACATCATCACTCCTCCTAAACAACCATATCAGAGGTCTACTACTGATAGTAGGCGGTTGAAAAACTCTGACATCATTCATCGAGTCGTTGGACCACTCGGTGTCCCACTCGAAAGGAAGGATTTACAAACAAAAATACCATGATAAACTAAAGTATAAAAAGTAACAACATGAAGTTAGAATAAATATTTACCAAAAGCGCGTGCGTGTCGCGTTCAAAGCCCGCGTGGAATACAAACATAGCTGTATTTTTTGTTCATAAAATATTTGGTAGTTATCACATGTACACGGATGAAACTGCGGTTTTTGGATTTTGACAGCTAGCAAGCAATTGACAGCCTGCGACAGTTACACGGCGATACAACGTGTGCCGCGATATGCGCCGTTGCTATGTGATTTCATACAACTCTTTTCGTAAACGAAAATCGAAACAGTGCCGGCGGAATACCGCAAAATCGTCGGGTACGTGTGTGAATCTGTTTGGTGCGCAAACTGCCTGCGATCAGCATCGCCATGTTGCACTATTACATTGTTTTTTGCTGTTATAGCTTATTCGTGACGCTTTTTTAAAATGTTTTTTTTTTTTGTAAATTGATGGCCAACGTAGTTATTGATTATCAAATTGAATCAAATTGCTCTCACTAAGCTGGGATTGATTTAATTCCAAAAAACTAAATAAAATGTTTTGTGAAAATTGCAAAGTGTAATAATAGTAGTTTATGCAACTGTCGTATAATGGGGGTCATTAGAATGCGAGTGTGATAATAGTTTGACACGAGCATTCTAATGCCTAATTTTAGCAGTTGCATACACTATTTTATCTACACTCTCCAAAAAAACTCACAAACACTTTTCTAAACGTACGCACTTGTCATTGCAAGGCCCGATACAAGGATAAATTCAATACGAGAACGTAATATGGCTTGATATGAATTTTTGAAAAATCTATACTTTAGTAGTTGTTTAGATGTGGAGTCTTAACAATAATTTAACTAAACAACTGAACAACATCTGAACAACATCTGAACAACAACTGAACAACATCTGAACAACAACTGAACAACATCTGTACAACAACTGAACAACATCTGAACAACATCTGAACAACATCTGTACAACAACTGAACAACACCGGAATAACATCTGAACAACAACTAATCAACATCTGAACAACAACAGAACAAAAACCTATTAAAACAACTGAACAACATCCGAAAAATTACCGTACAACAACAACTGTCAAGTGCGGCGGAAGATAGCGATTTAAGTATTGGAAAAAAAAAACTTCGTTTCATTTCTCAACTTTATCGTATTAAGAGTTTTCTCATTAAGTCATTACGCTTCTGTAATTTATAGTAAACCTTAGTTTTTATAGGCACAATGCATAAAGTAGGTCATTATGCATCTGTTTTCGAATTCATAATTCGAACATTATGAGACGAGTGTATATAAAAAAATATAAGATACTATTTTGGAACAGTCTAAATCTTATTAAGGTTAGTTTTAAGGTTGTTAATAAAAAGTATACTTCGACACTGTATCGACAAACGATCCGATAAACCCTGATAATATTAAAATATTTCGTACCTACTTATACGACAGAGAATTTACGTAACATCTGAGATACCCTGCACGACCGTGTAAGTAACATCAGCAATTTAGTGTTCTTCTTCCCCAGCTGTCCCACTGCACCAATTGGGGCTGAAGACTCTTCATACATACGATAGCGGATTTGCATAAAGCTGGAACACACCGGACGCGCGCTGACTGCTGCTGCGAGTTTTACTTTCTGCATGCATATCGTTGCATGTAGGAATGCATGTGTTATTCCATTTTTATGGATTTTACAAACTATCATTTAAGTAAGGGTTCATCGGGTCGTTGGACGACTAGGTGTCCCACACGAAAACAAAGAGATTTAAGTAAGAATAAGAAATAACATATTATTTTCATTAATGAAAATGTTAGTGCATAATAAAATCTTAGTATGATTTAGGTGTTATACAAGCTATTTTGTAATTAAATATGACAACTTTTCAAAAGGAAAAATAGAATTATATTATGTCATACTTATTATTCATTTATTTAACCGCGGCCTTTTGTGCTTGAGAAGAGTAAAAACTTTAGATCCGATCTAAAACTTGGTCAAAACTATAAATAGTCATTAACTTGTACGCCAGTTGGGCTAACATCCGTGGCACGATAAAATGTTGTTGTCATCGCATTATATCGTCTACGGCTCACCTCGCTTTGAACAATTGCCGCAATTTATTCCTTTTGAAGTTCAGCGCGCATGAGACAGCAAAATTAGTCGTGGCGCGCATGTTAGCCGGGCAGATGAATAATAAGATAAATTCAATGCAGTAAAAGTTGATCGGTGGTTAACAGGAGATTTAGATATCACGCAATAAAGTATCGTAGTATTTCCGTGCAGACAAAGTTATTGCGAAAGTTAGCGCCGACGACGCCGCGCCGCGCTAATGCAGCTTACACAAATTGACTTCATTAAGGCGGTTCGCTCACTTGTCGTCGTGTCGTTCCGTTTTTTTAACGCCTTGTAACGCATCCGTCTGTCAGACGAAAGGAAATTGTGAATTCCGATCTTATTCCCATACAAATACGGCTACGGTGGGTTTAACGGTGCGAGGCGTCTGTCAAGTCGTTTGACACACGCGTAGAGACGACAAGTGAGCGAACCGCTTTGAAATAAATATAGTCAATCCTATCCTTAATTTTTTGAAATTGAATTGCTAAATAAATACATCGGCGGACTTAATGCCGACGGCATTATCTACCAGCCTCCCGTAGGGCATATGCAAATTAGCGAAGTGGTGCAAAATAAATGCTTTCAAAGAATCTAAAAACAATAATCACCACACAAACGAATGGCTTTAGGAAGAATTCACGCTATCTGGCCTTTACACCTGCTGACTTGGGCTTCTCTTATTTCAAGAGGGAGCTCATTCCACAGAATGGCAACGCTGCTGGGCGTAAAAGAGTCACCAAGAAATCCCGTAAGATACACTAAGATATACTATCTAACAGCAGGTTGGGTTTGCCGTTCGTGGGTATCGCAATAATACCACCAGCTCCCTTCTACCATCGGACATCCAGACGCACCGCCGGATACCATCCGTACCAGGTAGCCATTCCACCAATTCGGACTAAGCGCTTCCAGTCATCATTTATAATGCGCACTGCTAAAGAGTGGAACTCACTACCTGCGTCTGTGTTTCCAAACGCATACAACCCTAATCTCTTCAAAGTAAGAGTGAACAGGCTTCTTCTGGGTGAGCTCGCTCCATCTTAGACTCTGTCTCTGTCCTATGACCTAGACTAGAGTCAAGAGCAAACCCATAATTAATAAAAAAAAAAACTGGAATTGTTCCCTCAGGAAAGGTGGCGCAGTAGGTTCATTAAGGATACACTAAAGGACACACAGAGCTCGCACTTTCTGCCGACGCCTTATCGGGAGTCACTACAGCTTCAGACGATATTGTGACACGTGTTCATGTTTACGAAGGCCCAATACGTACCTGAGACAGCAGTTCAGCAATTTATCTAATTTGTTCAATAGATCAACGTTCATGTCAGCATGATCAATGATCGGAATAACGAGATCTTGAACCAATCAATATTTTGGTCGGTGTTGGTTAAAAGTTTCTTAACCTTGAAAGTAAGTGTAGCGACCGTTACTCTTTGACTGAGGTACACCATGTGTGGATCTAACTAAGCGTAAAATCAATGTTCTCGTACTGTCGTACAATATTTTGGGCAAGTTGGACTGATGGATCGCGCTAAGAGTCGAGAAATGCCAAGCGCCTGACACTCAGTGAGATTCACTACAAACCCAAACTTTTAATAGTGTGTCAAACAATTTAAACCTTACGCCCAATGCAGATGAACACCTACAAGGAAACGTCAATATTTCTCGCACACATCTACACGCCGCCGTTTACTGGCGCATTTTCATTAGTCGATAACTCGTTCGTTATACAGCATGCGGGGGACTCCCCGCATGCGATATAACGACCAATGAAAGTTGCAAGTCGATACGCGTTTGGTACAACGCGTGCGAGGATGCCCCGCATGCATTATACCGACCGTGCTATCGACCAGTGAAATTCATCAGTCAATATATTGCTTGCATGTCTTGAGTATATTTCATAAATACAGCGTTCGTTATTAAATGAAGCGTTCCAGAAATCTCCCGCACTCCGCATGCGGACCCTATCAACTAGTGAAAACGGTTCCCCGAATGCGGGCCCTGTGGCATGCGTTCCAGAAATCTCCCGCACGCCGCATGCGGACCCTATCAACTAGTGAAAATGCGCCATAACCGGTCCGCCCCGGTATGGCAAGCTGTCGGGTGTCAACAGCGTTCAGTGCGCATGGTATATGATTGTTTGTAGATGTAAGTATGAATGCAGTGTTTCTGGCTGTCTAAGAACAATTAAATATTGTGTTTTACATTTTTGGAATATCCTGGATAATATTGAAAAGTAAATCAAACTCAATATAGTGCAAAAAAATAAGATCACTCGATCTCACCGATAGAACGTACTTTTTATTTTAACATAGCATAATTTTCACTCTAAATACTTAGGTTACGTTGCGATTTTGCTTTGGTAAATAAAAATATTTTTTTTCCGTGGCAATAATCACGAGGTGTACTGTAAGTAGTGGAACTTCTACTTAGGTAATCCATTTAAACATTCGTTAAGAAAATAGTAGCAACCCTAGCAGAGTAGGTATCAATCATCGAAAAGAGGGCAAGCCGTCCTTCTGTTAATTATCTATGTTGAGTCTAGACTAGATAAATAAGAAAACAAATATACTATGAAAAAGATTGACGTTGGTTAACCGTGAACAGCCATGATTTATAAACTTGATCAATAACACGAAACAATTTCAACGATTTAGATATCACGTAATAGATCGCAGTGTTTCCTCCGCGCAGACGAGGTTATTGGGAAAGTTGGCGTCGACGGCGTGCTAATAGAGCTTACACAAATTGACTTCATTAAAAATAATATGATCGCCCGGAATCGCTTAACCTTCTAATGATGCTGCGAACTTTATACACCGCGCAACTTTAAACATGTAACTTTGCGATATGACCAAAGTCAATATTAATTTCTACGCTTGAAACGGAAAATTGTTACCAGTTATATAGCGCTTTTTTGCGGCGCTGACGAAACACCTGTTTTGTCACCAAATTCGTTACCGAATCCCACTTGGCTTAATCATTTTACCTGTTAAATTTATGAAGTCACTAATAAAATCTTAGTCTAGCGACTAATTTCAAACTACGATCCCTTTTAAGTGCTGCAACAATTTTGTATTTTAACATCCTACATTTACTATTATTTTCAAACTAAAATTAAACAAGACGTAGACTATCATCAATAAAGCGCAGTTGGTCATGCATTCACAAGTTGCTTGCCACAAGTTTTATTTAACCAAGTAACGTTCTGCATTAAACAACGACAAAGAAATACGCAGGTAAGAATGAAAGAATAAGTTCCATTTTCAACGGGAAATAAAAAATGAGGTGCTCTATCATCTCTGTGCACACAAAAGGAACCGATCAAACTTTTGTCCTTATGAAAATAGAGAGCAACGTTAGCGTCGCCTTTATATTTTCATTTGTGTATCTTCTGAGATTCTCATAGGAAATATTTTGTGGAACCAATCTTATTTAATATGAATCGGGCGTAAGGGTGTGTTTACACAGGCGCTAAACGCGAGTACTCAAGCGGGGCGCGCCTCGAGACGAGTGCGCTTCACGACGAGTGTAAGCGCCGCCGCTTCAACTCAATGTAGGTATTTGCTCTTTATTCAAGTGACAGAGATTTGATGTCGACGCGTGTGAATCGCGACGAATGAATAAATAAAAGAGACTTATGACGGGCAATCATACTGAGAAAATATAGTTTGGGAAATAATCAAAACAAAAGGAGGAATTTTTTTCTTTGATCCGTAATTTCTTTTTATTTACTTATGTTACACGACTACGCACATAACCTTGGATGAATAAAATAATTAGGAATTTCGTTTGCCTACTAGTCCGGTAAAAGTAGCTAGAGAAAAAGCGTACAGTATTTACATATACATATACATATCTATATATATATATATCATGCATGCCCATAGGAATATGTCCTAGGCAGAACTTAAACGGCCGTAAACACGCACATTTACGCCACGTCTGACAAACATTTGAGTTTGAGTAATTCAGAAAATTTAAATATTAAAGGTGGATTTATTTTATTTCTAAAAATAAAAACATTTTAGATATTGAAATCATATTCATTTCTATTAAAACGTTAGAAGAAAGCCGGCGATACATAATTCAAGATATTTTACTTTTGCTATGCAATCATCAGTTAGATAACTACTTAGTACTAAGATAATAATTATAGGGTTTAAAGCTATAGTCGCCTTTTAGCAGTTGATATAGTTTTTTAATATTTCGAATACAGTCAAACAGTTTTTTATAATATCAATACACATTAAATTTTATTTGATATGATTATTATTTCTACATAATTGATCTTAGCATGTAAGAAAATAAAATTGTTTATTATTATACGGGCTGCAGTCGACGGTGTATTAAAAACTTTGCAAGCATGATTTATTCCAAGAAAGAAAAGAAACAACTTTCCACAAGGAACGTTGTGTTGGGAATCGTCAAAAAAACTATTTATCATGCAATATAATGATAAGTTGACTGATGCGATTTTCAGCCATTTCCCAGCGTATTTAAAATTCTCTAAGAAAATTGATAAATTTTATGTAAAGTCTTACTTAGTAATGATCATGCTCGCAGTTTTTAGTTCATCGTACCCTTGACTCGCAGTAACCACACAAGAAATATGTGACGCGCTAATACACATATAATAATAATTATTTTACAACCACAATTATTATTGAACTCCAATCGCAGTTTTGACTTTCGGCATCATCTTAACAAAATACCCTATAGAAAATTGTATCTAAGCAAATGAAAACGTTCAAAATAGAGATATGTCAATTTTGATACCTTCTACTTGTGTACAGGATACGAAACCGTTCATATCATCCGTTCTCTATCACAATTCTACTCTTTAAGGTACTATGTATTGACAGCGAGATCGAAGATAATGATTATAATCTATCCGAAAATATGTACCTACTATGTATGTTTACCTAATCTTAAGGAGGTCATTATAAAATAGTTTTAGAAACCTAGGACTAACACATTCTACAGGAAGTCTAGGGTTTTGTAATCAACATTTTAATTCGAAAAATTAATACAACTATAATATATTCTTAACAATACTTATTTACTGCTCTTTGTAGCTCCATTTAATTATAAGCAGGATATTTCAACAAGACTGTACAAGAACTATATACATTTTTTTCTTAACTGGTTTAATTGCCTACATAAAAGCTACGTAATATAGTTTACATTAAATGCCTACCGTTTTTAAATTATTTTTTCAATATTGTGTCCAACTTTTGGCTGAAATGAAAGGAAAATAATTTAATATCAAAGGTTATTTAATGAAATATTTATATTTTGCCTCATTAATTACTCACCTTTGTAGTGCATGTTTCGATGCATACTTGGGCAAGTTTTTCCAGGGTACTGTAACAAATTAAAATCAATTATTTTTCCTGCTCTGTCAATAATTTTATTTTATTAATCAAAAAATACTTAGGCTATGTTTTCAATTTGTCCAAAACAAGATGTTCTTTGACAAGTTATATGAGTATAGCCGCGTGATTTCTACTGATACGATTGTAAAAAGAGTCCGCCCAAGATGTCATATTTCATAAAACTCTATTAATTGGGAAAAAAGCAGTTACTTCCGGCCTGGGAATTTTGTATCAGTAAAAAGAACATAGTGTAGTGGTGCAGCTTATGAAGGTTGCAGGTTGTGAATTGTTTCCAAGTGGGATTGGATGATGTACATTGCCCAGTACCACTACATACCATACTTAAATCAAATTTGATGTTGCGGCCTCAAGTTGTTCTTTAGCAGTGTTGCACTATACAGCCGTGTTAAACCGTGTTTCTGCCAGCTGGATACTTTGCTTGAACCAAGGTCAATGCTGGTTCACACGGCGCGATGGTGGAGCGGCTGAGGCGACCCGAATTAGTTGTAGACCAGAATAAGACTGTACAGCTGTCTAGCTACTACATACCTTGCTCAAATCAATGTCGATGTTGGTCCTCACAGCGCGGTGGTGAAGTGGCTGCGGCGGCCTGAAGTTGTTGTCGAACAAGCCGTCTTAAGCTGTGTCACTTCCAGCTACATACCTTGCTTAAATCGAAGTCGATGTTGGTCCTCACGGCGCGATGGTGAAGTGGCTGCGGCGGCCTAAAGTTGTTGCCAAGAGGCGCCTTCGGATGCCGCGCATCACCTTGCATCAGCCGTCTTAAACCGTGCAACTACCAGAAAAACGAAATCGCAAAGTTATCTTTGGTATGTATACTCGTATATAACAACTTGAACATTAGCCGATTTCACACATTCTTTAAAGCATAGCTGTGTTAACATTAAGTTTTAAATTAAATCGGCATCAGTTCAGTGGGTGATACCATTATAAAATGGATCCCAAGTATACTATCTATATCTAGTTTTATGTAAATTGATGCCTATTGCGTACCATACTAGCTTCACAATAATAATGATATGACATCTATGACAAAGATCATCTATTCGTGTCCTAAAATATATGTTACACTCCAGTGGTTTTAAAACCTTGGATGACTTTTGCTTTCAAATTAAACTATTTGTATGAAAGGACTTAGTAATATTTTTGACGTTTCTGGCATTACATGTTGAAATGGAAGGTTATTTTTGTTGGTAATTTCGCATGCATGCTATGAGTGAGTTCCGATTCCATTATTAGGTTGTAAACAAGTATAGCGTAAAGCGATTTGAGGCAAATTGAAATTTCTTCGTTTTATGTGTTAGTATAGTATGGCGCGGGTAGACCGGGGGATTAACGGCCGTGGCACACGCGACGCGCTATCTCGTCCGCATCGCCGTTACGCTGTATTAAACAATTTGATACTGATTATAGCTGCCTTCATACTGAACTTAGCTTTCGGTCAAAATAGTTTGTTTTGTTTATGGCTGTCGTTAGCTTTCCGAAAATTGCCTAACGTTAATAGTTTTGCATTGTTTTATATCCACGTGCCACACTTTATAACTACATTTGTGAAAATCTTGAAGAATCACGCACGTGTGACAAACAAAGTCTGGGGACACACGTAGGTACTTAGTTTTAAAATGTTTATTCGACTAAGTGAAGGGAAACACCAGTAGTATATTGCTCGAGGAAGACCACACGGCGTTCACTCAACCCCGTGCGATTTTGCTGGCAGCTCCACTACCACTTAATTTTCCCACAAACACAAACGGAAAACATAAACAATGATTTATAATAACAGCCACACAGCGCGGCACTTTCAGTTTACTTTTAACACGTACATAATTCACGGCGGAGTCTTTGTCTAAAGGCGAGGGACGTGAGTTGTTTATTGTAGCGTGAGCACAAATGAAAATGTTATTACGCTGCCCTCAACTACGGGTGAGTACAAGGAAGGAACAAGGCTAGATGAGTCGCCACGCCGTCGCCCCGTCACCGTGTCGCCACCTACCGACCGACGGACGCAGGCTCATCTTCGCTTCCGTCCGTCCCTACAATGCTACGCTCATTTTCTTCCACCTAATTAATATGAACAACGGATTTTCCGCCCTAAAGAAAACTGAAAAGAATCTCCAACGTATAAACGATAAAGATCCGGTTTCAGTCTCTTCCTATTAAAACTGTGCAACGCTTGTCTTATTAAAAAGTTCAGCATTACCCCTAAAATCTGATATACTCTTATACCATAAACTTCCGGAAAGTTTATCTTTGTTTCGGAATTAGCCGGTACGGGCACAATGCAAATAGGGTGAACTTGAACAAATGCCGGCGTCGACCGCTCATATCGATTGCTGCAACTAACTTAATAGATTCTTAACTTTGGCTGTGTCTCAAATTAATAATGTCTGAGCATTCTGCTAGCCAGCGAAGTTGGTCCCCCACTCATTACAAAATCATAGCCGTTACCGAAATGTTAATTAAATTGGAGGAACAGCAATGTTCGGTCTAATCTCGACCTCTTTATTTTACTTTGCAAACGAAAACCGAGCTGTGTTTCGATCAAAGGTAAGACACTGAACATCGAAAGATACAAGTAGAAGTGAGCAATTAAAGCAAAGTTTTGAACACCGGTACTGTTATTAGAATATACAAAGGTATTTTTATTACAATCGTTGATGCAAGTAGAAGCCCTACCCCTAATCCATGTCCTTAAGCTGAATAATTATATACCTACTGCATATCAAATACACAATCACACTTTAAATTTACTAATTGATTACCTACCTAAACATGTTCTCTAAAAAAATTATAACCATATCAAGAGGAGATGACTTTTTAAACCTGATTTAAAACGAAAATGTGATGTTGATAGATAATCATTCAGTAAAAAAGATTTTCTTTAAAGATCAAAAAGTATAGCACATTTGATTTATTAGGTGAATAAATGCCGAGTGCAGGTTAGTCCTTTTTCCCGAATAAACATGGATCAACAGATATAATCAAAAACATACTAAATACAAATAACAATAGATTGTTGGAATATTATGAACTAATTTACCTGTTGTTTGGTGATATAGATGGGCTTGTTGACGATGACCCACGTGACAGTTTCGAAGCATGCTGGAGCTGTCGTGGAGCCATCGTACGTCATGTAATACTCCGTGTCTGGTAGTAAACCGCGCACTGACAGCTTATTGACCGGCATCTCCGCTCCTGGGACAAAACAGTTGTATTACAGTACGGCCATCTCAATAAGCCATATTTGACAGCTGTCAGATTCGTGCTAGTGCTATGGCAGACAGTCCATTTTCCTTTGTTGACATCTGTTTGAGTATGAAGATGACAACTGGGATGGCCTCACTTGAGTACCAATAAAAGGTCCTTTATATTGCAAAAATAAAATGGAAAGTTTATCTAATGATGATAATAGAAAACAATGAATCTACAAAAAAGATACATATTTACGTTGTAAATTTATCTACACATCTTTTTCATATTTCTGTAGCAAATAATGACTATTATAAGTACTCATGCCTCGTTTGTCTAATAAGTACCTTTTAGAGTAGGCACTCAGAAACTCGTTAAGGCTACTTGAAACCTAATATGCGTGTACCTAAATGCTATATTATTCTAACACCCACTCATGTTTTATGAGGTTCGTGGTCAAAGACGTCCTTCGCATTCATGACCACATTGCGTGTCCTAAACTTTACTGATATGCAAGTTTACGTTACAGTAGCTATGAAGTATAAGGCACTGTCACATAGTAAATCATATGAAAGGAATGTGGCGTACAGTAGTAACATTTTAAATAAAGGTTTCTTACCTCCGTATTTAATATTTTCTAACTCCTCAGTCAGTATCCGTAACTCTGGATTTGATAAATCTCCAAGCTGCAACAAAATAGTACCTATAGAACCTTTGTATAAAAATATGATAAAGTTATTCTTATTTTTCAGGTGCAACGACAGACCCAGCTGTTTATCCTGTCTTCTAATAAAATAACGAAGTATGAAGGAGACTGGACAAAAACTGTCTTTGTTTGTCGTCTGTTGGAAATTGCTTGCTTTTGCAAATTTTCAGTTTAGTGCTTGCAAGCCTGGTGCCGGGCGACGGGCGAATATTACGAGCGTGTGGGTAAACATGCGCCCCCTGGGACAACATGACAACACGCTGCGATGCCGTGAAGGCCCTCATTAAGGAAACTCATAAAACGATCGAATAGTTGCTGTGCTTGACTCAGACAACACATATAGTTTGTTAGCGTTGCTTAAGGCTTGCTAAGCTTCATTAAAACCGTGAAAAGAGCGCTGCAACAGCTTTACAAAAGTTTTGTGTTACGGATTTTGCGGAGACTAAGCGAATTACGGATGGAACTATCAACGCAGATTAACGTCCACGATTAATTAGAACTAAAGTGACCCGAAAGTGACTGGCAGGTACATGTACGGTCCTCCGTCAGACAGTCCTTAATTTGGACTAATAGCTTTTGCGGCTAATCCAATGGCGGTAGAAAACTCCAATTTCCTTAATTAACTGCGCTCAGTTTGGGTAGCGGCCGTGAATAGGTGTGGCTTTGATAACACTTCGTCGATAACACCAATTACGTGAAAGTGCACTCGCACACTTCCAATACAGGCTCGGATTCACGCCACCGCCACACCGCACCACACCACACCTTGCTACGACATCGTAAAATACTGAAGTGCTGAAACTTTGTAAACTAAATTGATTTCTGTTACACAGAAATTTGAAAGAATAGCAAGACGTTATTTTATTTATAAAACACGGGAACATAGAACAGACAGCAGTCAATTAACCGTTTTCTGAATGTTTCGTTTAATTAAACGTCTAATACATAATAAAACATCTTAGTGTCATTTACCTGTAACAGCAGTGAGATGGAAACAATTCCTTGAGCTTTGTGTAATGCTTCAGAGAAGTTAGAATAAAGCTGAGAATTGAAACCAAATATTTGGATCTGTAAAAAAAGGAAATCGCAAAATTAATGTAGGTAAGTAGGTTACTCGATTTTGGGGCTTGTATTGAATAAAAGAACAACCGTATTTTTTCTTAACGCGGCAGCTTGGAATGTTTTTAAAAGGAGGAAAGAAAAGGAATCCTCGGCAGAATAAGCACATGATTTTGGATTTAACGCGGCTGTGTAAGAATTTGTCACATAAATAAACAGGAGGCACGGTTGAGTTGGCTCGCAGTCACTCGTCGGGATTACATTTGGGATTTCAGCATCTCGGGGCGCAGAAGGCGGCCGCGATCCATGCGTGTAAAAACATCTGTCGCGCTTTCTTTTGAACCTTTCCGACAAACCTGAGATAACGCTTTAATGTACCGACTAAGAAAATAAAACGGATGTAGAGTAAATAAGATATCTACGTACATACACAGTTTCAATTAGGGTTCCCTGTATTCGGGTTCTATGGACACTTAAACATGCTTAATAGAATATTAGATATCTGGGCAGATTAAGTTGATATTAACATTACATTTTTTATATACCAACAGGTTGTCAACTTAAAAGCATTTTATTCGGTTTTTTCCGGTTGTAATTGAAATTCATTCTAAGTACTTCCTTACTACAAATTACCATTTACAACAATAAAACCAATCCACTGGCCAATTGATACCTGCTAGATCGCAAGGGACTAATTTGGTAATGGATCAATTTCCCCGTAAGTATTTGCTTAAGCTATTTGCTATTTGAGCGACTGGGATCAATTAGAGAGTGTATCCAGCGATACGTTTGCAGATCTGTAGAGCGCGAGCCTCGGTGCAGTGCGCTAAGCAGTCGCACTAATCACGACACGCTATTACTGCAATCATCATAATTAATATAATAACTCAATATTGTTACTAGTTCAACTCAGTTTATGCTTTAAGGTGAGAAGTGGAGGCAAAATGCTAACTTTGAAATAGCCTACGTATATCAGTTACAGTCATACCTTGTTCAAATTTGAACGAAGAAAATACTTTAAAGTTGACATTTTGAGTTGAAATTCCATTGTGATTTTAATCAGATGATGGAAAAGTTAAGTTGTATTTCTTTCAATGTATAATCTAATGTAAAAGCTGTAAGATTTCCTGTAATAAATAAATAAAAAATAATAAATCCCTAGAGATCCTTTGAGTTATTTATTATTAGTTAAACTATTTGAGGGGCAACTTAGGCATTGATAGCTTTAAACGCATTATACTATTTGGCTTTAAACAACGCGCGCTACAACTATTACTGTAGGTACATACCTAAATAGCAGATCTCACGTCCTTCAAATTTTGCAGGTTATTAAGACAATTGTGGACCTACTCGTACCTCAGCTGGGAATGCGTATCCATTGATGGCATGTTCAGAGCCGAACTGGTCGTGCAGTCCGTAGTGTATGTGGATCTCGTGGAACTGATACTTGTAGGAGAGAGGGCCCCCGGTGATGTTGATGTGGTGTCGCGTCTCGTTCTCCACAGTGAAGATCACTGAGTGGCCCGTGTTTGTTATTAATCCATTTATCTAGTGAAGTAAAGGACGAATATTAATACATTGCAACTAGAGATCTCGTTTTCGTGTATAATGGTGGCATGGCAACGTGAGTATAGCCAAAAGAAGCTAACTCCGTTTTACTAGTGTCCTAAATTTTTGTCCAAAATTAAGATAGATAGAATGATGATAGATGAACACTTTATTGCTTACAACATACACAACAGAAACAAAACAATACAGAAAACTTAAGACTAAAAGTAAGCAAAGGCGGTCTTATCGCTTGCAGCGATCTCTTCCAGGCAACCTTTACATAGAAATAGAGACAAAAAAGAAATGGTTTGCAAGTAGTTAACCGCAACATTAAGATGTTGACCGCAACGAGCTTGCTCTTAGCAAAGCGCGCTTCAAGCTTAATAGAGTATTTTTATGACAACTATGAAGCCATTTTTATGATTCTTACATGTTATAATAGTAGTTTATGCAACTGTCGTATAATGGGGGTCATTAGAATTCGAGTGTCTGTTTATCACACGAGGCGCAGCCGAGTGTGATAATAGTTTGACACGAGCATTCTAATGCCTAATTATAGCAGTTGCATACACTATTTTATCTACACTCTCCAAAAAAACTCAGAAACACTTTTCTAAACGTACGCACCGGCCATTGCAAGGCCCGATACAAGGACAAATTCAATACGAGAACGTAATATGGCTTGATATGAATTTTTAAAAATCTATACTTTAGCAGTTGTTTAGATGTGGAGTCTTAACAATAACTTAACTAAACAACTGAACAACATCTGAACAACAACTGAACAACATCTGAACAACATCTGAACAACATCGAAACAACAACTGAACAACATCTGTACAACAACTGAACAACATCTGAACAACATCTGTACAACAACTGAACAACATCGGAATAACATCTGAACCACAACTAATCAACATCTGAACAACAACAGAACAAAAACCTATTAAAACTACTGAACAACATCCGAAAAATTACCGTACAACAACAACTGTCAGGTGCGGCGGAAGATAGCGATTTGAGTATTGGAAAAAAAAACTTCGTTTCATTTCTCAACTTTATCGTATTAAGAGTTTTGTCATTAAGTCATTACGCTTCTGTAATTTATAGTAAACCCTAGTTTTTATAGGCAGAATGCATAAAGTAGGTCATTATGCATCTGTTTTCGAATTTATAATTCGAACATTATGAGACGAGTGTATATAAACGTATTTTTTTCAATTCCCGAACGTCATAAATATTCAATAATTCTTCTTACCCTATGCTTATCTATGTGCAAAAACCGTAGGTTCGGGTCGAAGAGCAGCTTTTCCGGCTCCAGGTTGACGGGCGACTGCCGCCGGCCCTTGTTGCAGAGCGACCATTCCGGGTTGATCAGCCCCCAGAACGCTGGACCTGCAAAAATAAACAGTTCAAAAACTAACACCCAACTAGTGCAAACTACTGAGACATTACGCTTTAAAAAGTAAGAAACAAGAAATTTGGAATACTATCTACAAACAATTCAATCTATAGTCTACGAATTTTTTGAAGATATAGGTAACTATAGGTATATTCAAAGAAAATTAATATCATATCATATCACAGTAGACATCAAGCATACTCTTCCAACATATAGTCGAGAGAGATTCCTAATCCAACCACATATTTAAAGGAAACGATCCATTTAAGATCTAAATTGGGCAAAATTATATTTACTTGCAACAGCTCAGCTTATTTCTCTTCTACGTATTTCATTGACTCAGGAATATCAGTGACCTTTGAGAATTGGTGGTGTAAACCTTATTACAATCCTTAAGAAACATAAGCATCTTAATAAGAAGACAGAGTTATTACGTAGCCACAAATTCTGCTACTGTGGGTAAAAGTATTGTTTGAATCAGTTAATTCTATGTGCTTTAATGAAATAATAATCTGTTGGACGTTGCCATAAATAACCTAAATTACAGTTTGCTAGTTTATTTTATGTAATTTGATACTTGTTGTACAATTAATACGTATTTGTTCTGCCCATTTTACGCTTTGCTTTCGGCGTTGCGATGTTAACAAAGTACTGTGCCTAATGAATATTAAATTGTTAATTTTCCAATTTAATATCAGTATGGAAGCGCACATTAATTTGCAGTCGTTTTATTCATAAAAGTTGTCCGTTATAATGGCTTGTTCAAAACATTTGGGATCGTGTTTTATGGACAGTAATTGTGCGTGAGAGTTATTATCAGAGACAAAGCTACTACAGTAAAGTGCTGATTATACAACAGCATAGTACTTTTACGGTTTTCTTATTCTTCTCAACGGATGCTGCCTACACTAAGACAGCCTTACAGGCATCTCCTCTACAGCTTTTACATTTGTGATAGAAATACCTGCCCACATTTTGTTTCTTGAGTTACATTGTCACTACGGGTGGCGAAGTAAGGAGACAAGCAACCATTATAGGCACTAACTCAAGTAATCCATGTTTTGTAGTTTTATCTACTGTTTTTAGTATGTATAAATATTTTTACCAAAATAAATAGGACTCTTGTCTATTGGAACACAATCGAACCGTAGTTGTATAAAGTGCTCCCTCTGTGTCATTATTATCGGACGGGGCCGAAACGCAACGTTAATTATCATTGTGACAACGACCTTACCGTGCAGTTGGGAACAGGCAATAATCGGTGCGTGTTTCATTAATACGTATTTCGCTATCGGACGTAATTTCTCCAACGAATTTTTTGCAACGTTTTCCTACCTCGTTGGTCTTTATCGTGAAACAGGAATTTTGTTTATAGAATAAGAATAATTTATTTAAAAGCTTAATGTCAGTATTTACAAGTACATAATTATAAAGTAAAATAACTTAGAAGTACTAAAATATTTAAATTTAGACTGAACTAGGATTACCCTGTATCTCAGGCAAACAAGTTCATATTTATTACTTACATAATACGTCTATTTTTATAAATTATAATAAAGAAATAAAAAATGTTTTTGAATAGTAAATATTAAGATTATTGTGCAAACTGTGCAAATTTATTGTCACTCTATTGCCATCCTAGTGCAGTATAGGTATTTTTAATTAAAGATCTATAGCTAAATCCACGAGTCTGTATTTTGTAAAAAAAACTTTAAAACAACTTCTGCAGGCTCACCACTGTTCATAAACAATGCCAAATTCCTCTGTATGGGGTGCAAGCGCGGTGTGGCCATAAAATGGGCGTGACCGCAGCCGAGCGGCTGGCGCCCGCGCCGCTCGTGCGCCCGCTGGCTTACTCATGCAATTTTCAGCCCCGTAAATAATAAAGGCGTGAACGCGATCCAAAGCACTTTGGCTACTTTCGCAGTTTTCCCACATATTGAAATACCTTGGGGACGCTAATGTTTAAATAGTGCCAGGAAGTTTGAGGAAAAATAATGTGGAATAGGAGCTTATACTGTTTCGGTTCATAAAAGTTATGCATAAGTCTTGTGAAAATATTTTTCTACAGTAAATGTAAAATAACATTGGTTTGTTTCAAGTGTAAAGTGTGAAGTATGTCTTGATAAGAATTGGTTTCAGTTCGGAAAAAATCTCTAGCCTAAAATTTGCTCTGTCACTTTCCGTCAAGAAAATATTCAGGTATGGAAGTCATGTGACTGAGACCATTATCATAAGCAAAGCTAAAGAGGTACTTATTTTTGGAACAAATAAAGCCCAAAGCATTGTTCAATATTTAAAAAGGAGAAAATGCAATTCAACGAATTCTAATGATTATATAGGTAACTAAGTTTCTGAGTAAGTATCCCTTAAATAAAATTAATTCCAGTTATACCTGTTTCGCAACTTAATATCTTGATTAAACCACAGATGAAACCGTTCAATTGGAATAGGTATTAAAGGAAAACTGTAACTAGTGTTGTATCCTGATTGCTAATGGCAGTGAATATTGCAGTACGGCTGCGGCCGCACGCAAATCCAGAACTTCGGGCCTCAGACCCATCCGATACATTTTTAAATAGCCGGAGATACGTTCATTAGGTCCATTGTTGTATTGGAGTTAGCTAGGTAGTGAGACGTAAATTGTAAATTAAAATGTCTCTTGCCTTCGTAGAGTACCTTCGATGGTAGAATAAAGAATATACCAAGTAATAATAATTAATGAAGTATAGGCACTTTAAAACCAAGGTTAATATGACGTAGGACGTTAGATGTTTGACGTTCACTGTTTGAAAGTAAGATAAATACAAGGCAAAGATCGAAGCATCACCTGACTTAAATAACAAAACGACATAAATCAAACGATAAATTATATTATCAAAATTTTCATACTAAAGAGCAAGTTCCAGGCACTTGAGCAAACATTAGAATTTACGAGGCAATCGTATTTACAAAGACACTCCGATAGCTGAATTACACGATAACACGAATGAAATTTCGCAAGTAACGCAATGTGAATGCGAGATAAATCGACGGAATAAATTTCGTGTCACGTAAAACTGGCAAAAATGTTATCGCCAATAGAATTGATATGTTCCGCTCGCTTGCCGCTTGCGGTAGGTCAACGTGTTTGATTGTGGTACTTTGAATTTGAACAAAAGTATAGGTAATTTTATCTAAGAATTTACCTGCATATTATGAAGGTATCTTTGAACTACTAAACTTGCCGGGTGTGTTGGCTTGGCAGGAAGTCATACAAACCAGTTAGAAACGTTAAAGAAATTTGTAAAAGAAAGACTTAGGAGTCAACAAGATGGCGACTCTTTCGGCATTGCTAATCAAGTATCAAATCTATTCGTTCATCAAAATAACCAAATCATCCAGTTTTGAACTAGTTTCTCATGATACCAAGCTCATCCTGCTACGTAATGACCCGCCACAAAGGGGTTCTTGTTGCTCTAAGTAATCGATAGTCCAGTCTGAATGCAGGCTTTGTTGGCTGAAGGCATTCAAACGAACAGCGGGACAGCTGGACCAGCGAACTAAGCGAACGCAACTTAATCAACCGGAAATTGGTCAAGGCTATGAAATTTGGAAGGGTTAGAACGGATTCTGATTACACGGAGTAAGAGAAATCAATGTTTCTACAATATTTTTAATAAAACATAGGTTATTAGATTCATGACATAGAATACTAAATTTTTTAAACATTCCCGTGTTAGGTATAAAATTTTAGAAAATTTGCAAAATTTTCTACCGCAGTGGGCGGGATTTGAACCTGCGACTTTCGCCATCACTAGTGGCGACGCCTCTTCCATCTGGGCCAGCGCGGCTCTTCCTATGCACGATGGCAATAACGCGTGGCACGGCTCCATCCACCGGGTAAGTTTAGCAACTGTCATACCGAGTCATTCGTTATTGACATGAAGATACACTTGCAAAATTCGCGGGCAAGAGACGAGTTTCGTTGCTACTAGTGATGTCAAAAGTCGCAAGTTCAAATTCTGCCAGCGGTAGAAAATTTTGCAAGTTTTCTAAAATCATATGACATAGGTCTTTGATTGCTGGTGAATAGAAAACCAAATATGTACGTAAATTGTTGCAGGTATTTGTAAAAGAGAGGTAAAATTTAAAGTTGTTTTCACACGTGTCGTACGATGTTGCAGTTTTTGATACCTAGTTGATTTAGCAATTAAAACTACCATTATGGTGTAAGGTTGTGTGTCTTTTGGAATGCGGTTTCAAAAAACTCCTTTTGTTAAGTCGGGGATATAGCGCAAGCAAGATTATTAAACCAGTTTTATTAAGACAATTACAACTATAACAATGTTGAAGAAATATATGTTATTTTTGAGGATCTAACAACATAACATAGCTGTCAGTTTTTCAATTTGACAAACTTTACTCGATAGAAAAACAATCTAAAGTAACTTCTATTTATGTTATTTTTTTCAATATTACGTCTAGAGTTTTAAAGTATGTATTTAAAAAAATATGCTATGATTTAGATACATATTTTTCTAGACGAATACTTAAATAAGACATTCTAATGGTATGTCTATAGTTTCTATATTGGAAAAAACGTAAAATTTCGCAAAATTTTTGAACGCAAAATGAGTGTCTGTTTCTCTCTGGCGGAACAGCTAGCCGGAAAAATACATCAAATGCAACATGTAAGAACCACCCAAAGTATATAGAACTCACCTGAAATACCGTCGTAGGTCCACCATTCCTCCCAGCTGACGCTGCCCACCGCTGCAATCACACAATTCTAATTAAGTCTACGAGTCACATTATGAATAGGCGGGACTATAAAGTATACCTAGCCCCTTAGCTAGAACAACACATATCATATCACACCTTTAACTCCTTACAGGGTAGGAAGAGTGTAAATGGCAGCAAAAACGGACATTTACGCCACGTCTCACAAATATTTGAGGGTCATTCGGAAAAATGTGTATCGCCATAGTGACAAGTTGTCAACCCATCGCCTAAAATTACAATATCAATTCAAATTCAAATTACAAAATCAAGTCCCTAAGTCACCTTTTACGACTCCCACGGGAAAGAAATGGGGTGATGCTATTCTAAGCCGGCATCACACGGCATAGAATGCCGAGCTGAGCTAGAACAGGTACAATGCATTAGCTCTTTAGATTACAGGGTTCAAATTTTATATTTATTGTTTTAGTTTTAAATAATTACCTAATAAACATTCTGACACTGAATAGTTAACGGAACTTCTGACGGATCATCACGAATGCTTACGAATCGTATCAACCTGCCCTGAAATGAAACTTGAAAACAATACTATAACAGTAAAAAACTTCAGATATTTTTTTACTGCAATAACCGTAATAATTAGGCGATGCGATACTCTCGCAGGGATTCCAATTCCACTAAATTGAAATCTCCAACTTCAATTTCTCTTTTTAATTGTGATGAAGCTTAATTAATTGTTTCTCCATAATATTTTCCAAGCAATTAACCGAAAAGATCTGTAGGAATTATTTACTTAAGTACGCACTAATTATTAGTGAAGCACGGGAGCGTAATAAGCAGCGAAGCACTTCTTTCACTTCATTAGCAACGCAACTTTACAGAAATTTATTGATATTATGCAAATACGCTTTATTTTTTTCTAGGAATACTTAAAAACACTTTAAAGCAAAGTTATTTAAAAGATTACATTTTGAAGTGAATTTGATATTTTTGAAATAATAATATTACTCAGAAAGCATACCTATATTGCTCTTTGTAATATTTTTTAATTAAACTTAAGTCTAAACTTTTTATGAACATAATAATGAACCACAATACAGGTAGGTTCACAATATAAATATGAGATGAAGTGTACGTATTGGAGGTATAATACTAATATTGTCAGGGCGTACAACTTTGCCTAGCTCGAGATGTTCGCAGCTCCGATCTGTTGCTACAAAGTCAATAAACAAGGAACAACAACGGAAATGTATAATCCGGAGCGAAATACCCACCAATCTCGAAACTTACTCGATACACGGCTGATTTATGCTTTTAATTTAAATTTTTGCATTCGCCAGGCGAAGTTTGCCACGGACGCGCCGGCTGCATAGCAAATATATGTTACAGTCGCCCGGATCGCTCGCTCGGTTCCGATTCGATACGGCTTGAGCGAACTGTCGACTTTTAATCTTTTAATGCTACTCAACAAACTTCCACCTCGAATACGCTTATTTGAAATGTTGCATGGGGATATATCGAAAGTAAATATGTTCGGGGCAACGTATTTCAATATTAGAGCTTAGAGCAAGTTATTTTTTGTATAAGTAAGTTGTAAGTTAGTGCTTCTATTTATTTACGTACCTACGACAATAACAAACATAATCTGTAGGATCCCAGCATAACAGGTACGTGGGCGATGAAAGCAGCTAAGCAACAATTGCTTTGGAAGTTCTACTAGGGGATAACGTGGAGTGGGCTCTGCATGTAACGCTAACTGCAGCTCGGCTTAAACCAACTTTGCCGGCGAAAACAACACCTGCGGCACTTTGTACCAAATCTATGAGTTACTGAACTCCCCAATTGCTTGTTATATGACTAAACGCTATCAGTTGCAAGCTTACATTAATAACGAAAATTAAAAACTGCATAAAATTGTGTATAAATTTTTAGTCTGTATTAAGTTAAAAATTGTTAAAGTTGTTCCATTAATATGATAAAAGTGAATCTAGTTTTCCGCCGGTATTTTTGCTATGAAGTTATTTTTGTACCGAGCTCGAGTGCGATTGAATTCTTATGCATTGTTGCATTTTGCAGACGCTATGGCTACGTGGCGGGGGCGGTGCGGGTGCGGGGGGGGAGCGGCGCTTGAGAAGCCCCAGTCTGCTCCCAGCTCCCACAGTCAGCAGCCCAAGGGAAATAAGGAATTAGAATATACACGGATCAACTGAATGCAGCTAGATTCAAGATAATATTGTAGAGAGCGTGGGAAAAATGTGGCTTGTCTGGAGAAATAATCTGGATAATGTAACTGAGATAAAATATTTCGTTCTTCTTGAATACATTTGATTTCTTGACTTATTTTTGTATGTAGCAACATACCTATGTATTTATATGCAAAATAATGAGAAATAAGCAGTCGCTTTACCAATTTGTGAATGTGTATGGAACAAGAAGAGAGAGTTGCAGATCTACATTTAAAAGCACAATTTCATTTAGCAATTTTACTGTTGCCACCAAAATGAATACATCAAACCACGTAAAATGTACCTACACATTGGAAAATTGTAATTACAAAACATAACACTTAATATTCTGCCGACAAAAAGCCCGTCATAACACCATAGTCTGCATTTAAAAGGTATTGATGTCGCAATCAAATGTTGGAAACGTGAGCAATTCGCAGCCGGCGAACTCCACAAAGAGCTGCAACCGTGCATCGGAAATGAATCAGTTTCCGTTTTGAGTGAGCCGAATGATATATCTGTGTCGGCGTGTGCATGCCGAACGAGACTTGGGCCCTGCACTATAATGCTCACGCGCTACGTCAGAACCTATGATATGTTCGAGTTTTTGTAAGTGCGTATTACTCATTTTATTTTATAAATAAATTTATAAATTTATATTTGGCGTAACTGCTGCCTGATGAAGCCGGTAGCTATAGTTAAAGGCTTTGCGGGCAGCAATACACCGGGTGTTCGGAAGTAAATATTAGAAGGCGTGATCTAGACGTGAAACTGAGTAACTTTTATTAGTACAATTTTGACAAAATACGGAAACTAAATTTGGTTCTCCCATACAAAATCACTCGAGCAGCACCATAATTTGTATGGAAGGACCAAACATTTTTTTCATATTTCGAGATATGTGTTTTTGTGTCAGCGTGTGCTAGCTAAACAAAGTCTTACCAAAGCAAGCACCCCCGCGCCGCTAAGCTCAATGTATCATTAAAAAGCTTACAATTTTAAGGTTGGTTTTATACTAACGTACAGTACAACTAATGTTTTGATGCATCGCAAAAAATGCCGGTTATTATGAAGGTTCTTCTTATTACAAAGTAGAAAGGAAATATCAAAAATTTTGTCATACGAATAAAGCTTAATTTCGAAGAGACTGCTGGCAGAACAATTTATAATATAACTAATTAAATCGGGCTCTTTGCCGAAAGACTTGCACTTGGTAGTACATTAGCGACCGTTTTGAAGAGTTGATCCGGTGCCGACTTCGCGAGCGATTTTCCGATGCAGTGGGCCGTAAGAGAACGAATGGAAATGTCATTGGTGTATGAAAATAAATAAATAAAATCACGTGGAAAATAGGCAATTTCACGGTGCATTGGATGTTCTTTGCGTGGCGTGTGCACTTGTGCAGTAGTTGGCGGGAACGTCGCGTTCGACGCCGACTACAATGGCGTCGGTGGTGCGAGTAATTTTAATCGCACCCCTGATTTTTATCTCTATTTTTAGCTGTCTTTAAAGTTCTCACCCGTTTTCTGTTTTAGTATCATAGAATTCACTGTGGAGTGTGCTCTCTCGAGCAACAAGTTTACACAATAGGTAGCTTAATTGGGTACGCTCTCGTTCATTATTTGAGTTCTAACAAATGTTAAATTTTTGAAAGACAACTATTTCATGGGTTCTAAGAAATGATATCTTATTCATTCTGTACAACATGATTAACTGTCTTTTGATTATTTTAAAGAAGTCAGACAACTATTTCATGGGTTCAAATTTTTTTTCTTATCTTACTCGTATCCACACGAGTAAGATAAGAAATGATATCTTATTCATTCTCTACAACATTACATTTACCTGTCTTTTAAGATACCGTCCCTAATTAGTTGTACTCGAGAATACATTTTAAAATTTCACAAGGACCTAAACTACCGTTTCAATAAATATGTATTAGCTCATAACAATGTAGGTATACTTGTGGATAGCGGAAGTTCTGAGGGCCTCCAGGTACAACTTGGAACATTGTACCCGAACAATGATGCCGGCAACTTACTGCCTTGTACCCACGCACATTATTAAGTGGTTGATACAGGGCCCCGCAAGGGCCTTATTTATAGTTTATAGGTGTGTGTGTCATACAGGACACGTGGTAACCGTTCGTTTCAGATGTTAATAACTGGACTTTCATCGCGATTTTGAGACAGCCTATATAAGCGACCATAACCATGGAGCATGCAACTGCTCTAAAATATAGAAAAGAAAAACAAATATCTTTAAAATAATTAAAATACAGTTAATCATGTTGTAGAAATTGAATAAGAAATATCTAAATTCTCTACACGAGTAAGATAAGAAAAAAAATTTGAAACCATGAAATAGTTGTCTGATTATTTAAAGAATAATAGCATCAGTATTAATCCAAACTCTTGACTTTATTTCAATATGCATAAAACATTCATAAGAAGTTTTCACTGACTGTCATTAATTTTAATGGCTGCTACTGAGTGAGTACTACTATTTGAAACAAATACATCCACATTGTCCCAAAAGGTAAATTAAATCTCATAAGAAAATATTATTGTCCTAATATTGCAGGATTATTATATATCTGCTGAAGCATACTGGAGGCACTTATTGAGCCATTATTAGGAAAATAAAGGGATTGTGATCTCCACAATACACACATTGTGTGAGGGATCTTGTGAGGGCATCTAATGGACCTTTGGAAAAATATGAGCTTTTCAATCCCATGAATAAAATAACTGGCAAGTATTTTTCTTATTACCGTCATCTTTATGATATTGAACTTTATATACGCCATATTTTGGTACACGTCGTAGGTTGAATTTACATTGAAATTAAGTTTATTTTATCTATGCACCCAGCTAAAATATTTTCGTTTTCCTTTCCGTGACTCTGTCAAAATGATCACTGATAAAGCATACAGTACTCGAGCGAAACAAATGCAATAGCACTGAATTAGCATAGGAGTGCGGTTGCCGTGTGCCGTCGCCGGTGCAGCGCGCGATACCGTTTGAATACGTAACACGGTGCATCAATGTACCGCGGTTCATAAGCCACCGCCATATTTCTACCGGTATCTGCCTAAATGAGAATAGCAGAACACTCAAACTAAATTGCAGAGGTAACGAGCTAATTTTGTAGAGCATTGAACTTTTGTATCGCACTCTTTGGAATATTAAATTGAACATGTTATTTTTACCGTAGGCCCGGACATTGCTACAGAATGTTATCTGATGGAATGCAACGGAATATAATAATTTTGATACTATTGGCCTGCAACCTATTAACTGTTATTATTATGCATAGACATATATTTCGAATAATTACATTGTTTTTGATTTTGCCCAAGATTATAATTTCTTCAATGAAACTTGAAAATTTTGAACGTCTTTGGACTATTAAGTAGAAAGACGTTGATAGTTTCGTGGTTTTAGTAAAAGTTCATTTTTTTTATACCGCACACACAGCACAGAGAACCATATGAATTTTATTGCCGTTAGCAAAAGTTCTGTTATAGTTTTTGTCAGGCGCAAACAAATGATAATAATTTATTCATTTGCAGAAACAAAGCAAGTTCCCTAAAGCGACAGTTTATTAAATATGCATAGCATACGCTAGACGTGATAAATTAAATTTCAGTGTATGGACAATATTCAGTGAGGCGAAGTTAAATTAAAGTCGCATGCGGATTTGTTGGAAGCCGGCGAGCTTATGGCCGCGCCGCTGGCGCCACCTGCGACCGACCCACCCAAAACACAATTTGCGGCGCCACTTCCCTACTGCTGTTTACTTTTATGCAATTTATTTTTATACCCCTACGTACAGTACTGATACACCCACTTCGAGAACACGTCACAAAGAAAATACTTTACAACCTAATTTGTTTGTTTTAAAACGTTACGCCCGGGAAATGGAAAGCGCATCGGCTAAATAGATTATGAAGAGGCAGTGCACTCCATTATCGTTGCTCAGTTCAGCTTTTTGAAAGCGGACATGTTAAAAAAAAAACTTCGAAATATAAGTGAGAAAATAAATTTAATTGTTGAACAACAAAACTAACTTCAATGAAGCAAGCAATAATTCAATGAACACGAAACATTGCGCGACTACAAAAGCAAAAGATCGGAAAGAAATATCTTTTGTGAAACGAAATGGGTGTTTGTTTTATTGACGGTGAAAATTTCCGACACCTTTGTCTTAGATTTAAAAGATGTGTTCATGGAGAGAGAGGTGAGACACATTACGTGACATTAATAGCCACAACAGGCGTTATATATAGGGAAATTTAACTAGTGACCAATAGCGAAATCTCAAGAAGAGGTAGTGATAAGGCGCAACTTTGCCCAAGAAACGGTTTAAATATAAAAAAAATTTGACCTTCCATACGACCTAAATTGCTGATCAGCTGATTTTAATTTACTATAGGCGCTCAAAATATTTTTGTCTTATTTGGACCTATGTTCCTTGGGGAAAGTTTTTCCTTGTCACCATCCTGTACTCTTTTTTCAGTATCGGTCACTGTTAGAATATCACCTTATATAGGGCGCTATTGCCATACTCACCGCGTTGGCGAGCATAATGTAAGATGTTGCATTCATAAGGCACGCTGCTGTACATTCCCAGTATGAATGAATCCCTTAGTCGCTTATTGTATCATCCACGTATAGAATCGGGGTTGTGCTGTTGTAAGCCGTTAGCGAACGGAACGGGAAATTTCCGACACCTTTGTTTTAGATTTAAAAGGTGTGTAAATAGAGGAGTGCGGAATGGGAGGAGAGCAAACAAGGTCATAAAGCACGTCGCAACCAGCGAGCCTATATATAATCAGCTTAGTGATGAATTGGTAAACAACACGCTACGAGGACGACACAGCTGCTTCCGCCGCCGGCCGCGTTCGACAGTTCTCTTTGCTTGTCCTTTTCTGTCTTACCAGCAAATATTTTGGAAACGTTAGATAGGAATACTATAGGTATTCCAAAAAAATAACTAACTACTTGTACTTCAATAAAATTTTAAGAATAAAAATTCGGTCTACAAACTTAAGTATTCGATTCATCTAGATAAAAAAAAATACAATAAAGATATGAATACTTATTTGAAAGCGATATTATTGGCGGAACCGTACTTCTGGTTGGTTGGTTGGTACGTTGGGTTCTGGTATCTTATAATATCGTACCTATGTGTAATGATATTTAGACTCAGCTGTCAAAGAAATAAAACATAGTCCACATATATTTGGTGCCAACATGTTTGATTTGGAACTTGCATTGCATATGTATCCTGAGCAGAATGACTCGAGCCTTGTAGGTTTAATGACTTTTCTTTTTTGCGGCCTGAGTCAGAAAGCTGTAGTAGTTCAATTTCAATCATCAATATAACGAAAAACTTTAAAGACATTAGAACTGTTGCGGTCTACATTTCGCGTTATTTCGTCGATACGGACACACAGACGCAGATTCCATTTTCTCCACTTCTTTTTTTTTTCGTACATCAAACGTCGTGATTTGTCATCGGCTTAAGTATAGCCGCGTATTTTCGCCGATATAGGCATAGAAACTCGTGATTTTAGGCTAGGTCTCACTTACATTTTGCATTATCACATATCGACCCTCGTAATTTGTCGGAATTTGCGTGTATCATAATGAGATGCTTGGCTGTTTTTAAAAAAATAGCTGATGGGAATCGTCTCGCAGTAAATCTATGATACTTTTATTTTATGAGAGCAAACAATGTTTTAAAATATGGTACACGATAATTATTGTTTTTAAACCTGTAATTTAAACAATCCGAAATTCTGCGACTAAACCCGCGCGCTGGTTACCCTATTTTGTGACTGAACTGTCACTAAGGACACTGAGATATGACAAATGAATAGTAATAGTATGACAAATGAATAGTAATAGTAAAACCTATGGTAATACTGCTAATAGTAAACCAAGCAACAACTAAGTATATTTAATTTCATATCCTGCTGAAGCTAAGTTTACATATACGTCTTATTATCTACGGATCTGCTGAAGTTTCAAAATGAAATAAAATTACAATAACACAAAATGCGGCCATTCTCAAAAATACTCGTTGGCATGAAATGCGAAAATAAATTTTATTTTCCGCCCCATAGAGACCGTTTTCTTTTATTTTATGGCAAGATATTTCACTTGGAGCTTTAGCCACAGGTAGGGAAGTAAGTCGCGATAAAACAGTAATTACCGACTAGCATTGTGTTCGTTCTGTTTTGTTCTTAATTATCACTTGTTACAGAAAAATAACCTTAACATCATTAGATATCAAAAACCTACTTTAACTACAACGACTTAGCTCTTCATGAGTAGTAATTGATGAATTTTCGTAGGAATATTTTTGTTGTTCTTGTTCAATCTTAAAGCATTGGTCCTGGTTTGTTATACTAGACATGTTCAGTGTGATACGATAGAATTTAAATTATGGCCTATGAATGAGCTGTATTGTTCTCAATGACAAAGTGACAACATTAATCACATAATTAGTCACTGAGTGTCCGTGTGAAACTCAATTGGCCCGGGAAATTAGCTTGGACAATAATTTTAGATATTACCTTATGTCAAAATCATAATGGATGCGAATAATATTTAGGCACAATTGAATAACGTTTTTGGAAATTGTTTGCTGGGTATTAAAAAAGAGGTAATGCATTGTACTTGTTCTAGCTCAGCTCGGCATTCTATGCCGCGTGATGCCGGCTTAGAGTAGCGTCACCCCATTTTTTCCCGTGGGAGTCGTAAGAGGCGACTAAGGGACTCGAGGGTGCGTATTGCAATTTTGGGCAATGGGCTGACAACCTGTTTCCGAATGTCCCTCAAATATTTGTCAGACGTGGTGTAAATGTCCGTTTTTGTGGCTGTTTAGTGTTTACGCTCTGTGTACGCCGCAAGCGATTTCATAGTCGCGATATGTGTGTATCCTTTTTTTTAGTTAGATTCAGGTGTATATTTGGGGATACATTGTCAAAAATGTGAGTCCAAATAGAGTGCATATTAAACAATTCGATTTATTGTCTGTACTGCGTCCTTGATTACCGCAGCAATAAAAATTTTGACCATAATATTTTTTTTTTTTTGTGTATGGCACAGAGTCGTCCAATTATCATTATAAAAATCTAAAGATCTCCCATTTGGAGGCCGAGAATAAAACAGGATGGAAAAAAAAGAGGCCTTTGCTCAACAGTGTGACCAATGTACGTTTATAATAAGCGCAACGCCATAATATATGATGATGATGATGATAATAGGATAAAAAAAATCTCACGTACCTGTAAATGAGAGTAATATTTGCAGTAATACCGTCGCCGTAGCCGCACCAAGGAGGCTGTGCATTGTCTACGCGACGCTCTCTCCGGAGCCCGACATCGGAAATCTTTTCATTACACCGCACCGAGGCTCACACATCCCTCCTCCTTTAGCTTTTTCATTTTAAATTTTATAAAAATGCAAGGCGTGCGGATGCAGAGTGGCGACGCCGTCGGGTGCGCTTCATGATCTTTCCTGAAACAAGGTAATGCTTTTTTAACTAGATTGTCTTTCTTAACATGCTTAACTCTAAAAAAAAATTTAACATCCAGGTTTTTTACAAATATCAAAAAAGAATATACTAAATTATATTAAACATTTGATAAAAATTCAAATTAAAATTCAAATTCAATTCAATAAGCATGTACATAATATATAATACGCGATAAGCATGTACATTATATGTAATAGGTTACTAAATTATATTTTATCAGTCAAATATAATATTACTACATTTGTAATTCTGCTCTATAATAAAATACACAACCTTCTTAACTAGAAGAACCATGAAATTTCAAATGTAGGTAAGTATTTTGAGGGTAAATTATTTCATTCATTTATTATAAATGACTTTTTGTTCGGAAAACAATAGAATCCTAATGAAAAGGAAAGTTCAAAGTTTCTACAATTACCACACCTACTTTTAATCATAGATTGTATAGCTAATTACCCTTCTTCTGACATTCACAGCGTTGAAGTGGTTCCGTACACCCAAATCCCCACAATTTCTACAGGCTGCTTCAAAATTAACTTAATAGTTCAGAAAAAAGTATGTTAATGCGACGAATTTTAAATTGATTAAAATATGCAATGGAATGACTCAAAACACTAAAACGGGTTCTTACCGCGATACTTGACCGCGAAAGTTTGAAGCAGTTGATTATGCAAAAGAATTTTATTAAAACTTAAGTTTTTCAAACAATAAAGTTGACAAAATAAGCGTTGTTCTGAAACAAATACTAATTGAGAGCACCGAAAACTGACTAAGAAGTAAATATGGTCGCCTTATAAAAGAATGTAGCAGAGGAAAAAATAAGTGTACAAAAATTTATAGCAAATGAAACGATTTAGCATTCTTCCCCTGCCTAAAACTACGCTAGTGCAGTTAAATGATTGTAACCAAATGTAATGATTAAATGCCTTGATAGGTTTAATTATGATTTTCTTCCCTTTAAATTATGTCACAAAGAATCTTTTTCATAGTTTTTTGCGTAGTATTTGATTTTTCTCATCCTGTAGATGCACATTAGTTAACGACCGGTTTGCGTGTAGTCGGCCCGCTTTACGCTTGTTTTGTGACGCAACGGGACCGGCAGCCTCGGCTACAATACCAGCCGTGACATATCAAACCACCATTACCAACTGTCGAACAAAGCCTACTACTTCAAGTCTCATTGTTGAAACATTGGCTGGGTTAATGCTACTTATGATAGGAAATCCAACTGCGAATAGTTCATTGGAAAAAACAAAGTTGTAAAAAATATTACTAGTCTGGCGGAAAGTTTTGATGTCATATTACATGATGAAAATCTTTTTTAGAGCCTTTTTTTAATCTGTTATCAATTAAGCCGTGTTTTTGGGATTTCTTGGGATTGTAATATCATCAAAACTCAACAGTCACTGTAATGCCATTGTAATTTACTATACTTCAAACTGTTAGAGGAACACAGAACAGCCAAAATCATTTAACTAACACATTGTTAAAACACAATTGAGACGCTTCTCAAATAACGGAATAAGAATCCTAGGCCCTGTCAGCTGTCAATCCTAGTAGCTGACCTTAAGTCTTGTCTCCCAATGGGGCGATGACAATCTGGTCTCATTTAACGCCACCAAAACACAGGCGTGTCTTTTCACTGCAAAAATGAGTCCTTTCGACTGGACACCTACTTTTCGGGGTACATCTGTCCCTGTCACTGACAAGCTTGAGCTTCTAGGCATGGAGTTGACATCAAATCTAAACTTCGGCGCGACCATCGAGTACAAGGCTCAAACGGTGGCAAAGAAGCTGGGTATCCTGAATAGAGTGAAGCGATACTTTACGCCTGGACAGCTTTTAACTCTTCAGAAAGCACAAGTCCGATCCTGCATGGAGTATTGCAGTCACCTTTGGAATGGCTCAGCCAAATACCAACTTGCCGCTCTTGACTCGGTGGAACGCAGGGCCAAGAGGCTCATAGGCGACATAAAACTGGTGGACACCAAGCTACATAGCCTGGCACATCGTCGCAAGAGTGCCTGTTTGTCAGTTTTTTACAGATTGTACTTTGGAAAGTGTGCTCAAGAGCTTCACGACCCTGTTCCACCAGCTCCCTTCTACCATCGGACATCCAGACGCACTGCCAGATACCATCCATACCTGGTTGCCATTCCACCAATTCGGACTAAGTGCTTTCAGTCATCATTTATAATGCGCACTGCTAAAGAGTGGAACTCACTACCTGCGTTTGTGTTTCGAAATGCATACAACCCTAATCTCTTCAAAGTAAGAGTGAACAGGCTTCTTCTGGGTGAGCTCGCTCCATCTTAGACTCTGTCTCTGTCCTATGACCTAGAATAGAGTCAAGAGCAAACCCACCATTAATAAAAAAAAGGAAGATGTCATAAGTGCAAAACGTCAACCAGCTGTCAAAAAATATGAGCAGTATGCCTATGCCATCTTGTTCCGTACACAGTGCACAAGGATACTATGTGGCGAATCTTTGGCGGTTCACTCACTTGTCGTCCGTCGTTCCGTTTTTATAACGCAAAAGTAACGCATGTGCCTGTCAGACAAAAGGAAATTATATGGTAATTAGGTATATTATAGGCTATACAAATTCAACTCCTAAACGGTTGGGACTACACTCGAAATAAGTTAGTTTGCACCAGAATGAAAATAGTGGAGATAGTTTGATGACTTGGTCAATATTTAAAAAAACTTAAGTCAGCACTCGAAGGTAACTGATGTGCAATAGCGGGAGCCTCGCTAGACTATGAGATGGCGAAGGATACAACGACATACGATAATGGCTCCACAACAAAAGTTGTTCAACATATAGGCCGCTTCTGCTGGTATATAGCCAGCCATCGAGAAGCTGGAGTACCTGATTTGGTACACCAGGATCCTGTCTATGTCTAAGAAAGCAGACAATCTGACAATTGTGTCATGTTTATAGTTATAATTTAAACGAGTTCATACTGACAACTTATTAGGTATTACGATTGTAAGTATTTTTAATTTTTAAATGAGTATATACTAATCAAGATTACAAAATATTAGACGGTTTTCCTGCTTGACATCCGTAGCTGCGTGTTTTTAGCGCATCGGTAACGCATGCGTCTGTCAGAAGAAAGGAAATTTCAAATTTCCATCTTGTTATCAAATATGGTGACGTTGCGTTGATGCATCCGTCAACGCAGTTTTAATGCAAAAAAATCCTAATGCATTATTTTTATCCCTTTCATAAAATATCAACTGCTGCGTTTGTGAATAGTCGAGTGAATGCAAAAAGAAATATTGGACTTTCATGAGTGATTTATGAAACTGTTTGTGCATTCATCAATATTTTTATAAGTATTGCCGACCAAAAGGTTAGTCAATCGTTATTCGATTTAAAGGAGGTTTTATACTTAAGAAAAGCTAGATGGGTAAGAGCAAATATACTTTTCATAATTTAAACATACTTATTTCAATTATCTGACCTTTATTGTGAATTAAACAAAGTGTGTAGAAATTTATTTGATTTACATAAATCAAGCATTTTAAAATTATATTTTTTATGAACAAAAAGAACCTGTTGGTTGTCTTTATTTCTCTTTGAATCTAAATTGTAAACATTATTCTGGCAAATCCGGGGAGTTGCATTTGTAATGGGGATTTTGATGCAGATGCAATAAAAGCCGGCAGCCGCGGCCTCCGTGTCCCCCACTGCCCAGCCCGGAGCCCACACTCTACTGTATTTTGTTTTAAACGTGGAATTACATTATTAATTCAGATTGACGGCAATTTTATCCGATCCCTGTACGGGTTATAAAATTTGCATAGCAAAACGTGATAATATTATCATTGGATATTTGCACGGCCAGTTTTACGGTCACATAAAAAGGGTCGATTTAAAAGTTTATACAAAAACGCGGTGAATGGCACAAGCTCAGCGCAGAGTCAGTCAGGAAAAATATTTTGAAAAGGTCCGCTTTTCATAGCTCCGTTGTCGTATTGAATGCGTTTTAATGAAAAAACATGCGCCGATTCGCAACCGTCAAGGGAATTAAAACCTGGGAGCGGCGTCGGCGGATCCGAATGCATCGGTTGAAATTTTCATTTGTCCGAATATTATTTCCCAGAGGGGATTGTGCAGTCGCAGCGTGTTTAAATTTATGCAAGCCTCGTTTTGTGATTTCAGAGCTAAAATAAAATTGGATTAGTTATGAAAGCTTTGTACGAGCCCCAAAAATGTTATACATTTAAGATAATTAAGATATTAACGGGCAATTTAATGTAAATTGTTGCAGTGATTTCGCTTACAGTATTGTTTAAATTGTTAATTAAAATGAATGTTGAGTAAATTAAAGTTAAATAACTTATACACGTCAAATTAACATACGTAGTTGATCATGTACATAATGAAAATGAAAATTGAAATAATCATATTATGATTTATTTAGGCAAATAAAGGTATTATAAAATGATAAATTACAATTAAAGGTAAACTAGAGTAAAATTTAATAATACTTTACGTATATTATTAAGCTAAAAAAGATCGTCTAGTGCGCCCCCATGAGACATGGTAGGTACCCAGTATGCTGGCAGCGTTCCCCCTTTGGATGGCCAAGCTTGTCCGAGAGAGTTGCCAGCTCTCCAGTCACCAGAGGTCTCATTAAGGCGCGCTGACACCTTAATGAGTGCGAAGATTATACTATCTATAAATCAGTTACATTGATAAAACTTAAGATACATGGTATATCAATGATTAGAAACTTATATTTTGAATGATGATTTTAGGATTAAACAGGTTAATTAGAAAACAAATCTTTAAACTTTTATTTGGTTTTAGTAAAATTTTACAAAACTTAAATTACAGAACTCGAATAAATTCGTTTTTTGCTCATAAACAATAAACTCCTTTGCCTAGTTCTTTCATCAGTCGAAAACTACAATAACTACCGTGATTTAGTTTTTCAGGAAAGAAAACGGATTGCAAATTTTTTGGATGGGATTCTAAGATTGTAGCCCCGGGGCTTTCAATCCTACCCCTGACCTGAGGGGGGCGATCCGCCATACCAAGGCGCCCCAGTAGATTAGCACATGAAACGGTTTTGGATGGCCTGCAGCAATGTCAGATATGAATCAAAGTGTGGGTGTCGAATGCTTTTATAACTTTTGAAGTTTTTTTTTTGTTTTATTGTGATGAGATTCTTTTATTCAAGATTTTTATAATAACTTAATACAGGTTATATTAAGTAGTACACATAATGTATGTAATAAATTACTTTTCCACTAAAATTTCAATTAATCCTCTAGGAAGCAAAAACTATTTTGGTAGTTTATTACTATTGATTAAAGTTATTAGGTACCAATAAAATAACTTCCTGAAAAACAACAGCTTAACCGTACAGATTTAACATCCGTTACCTTATTCAATTTATAAAATAAGTTCAAGTTTACTCAAATAAGTATAAATTAGCCCCAAAGCATGAATACGTACTTGAAACTGAAAGAACTGGTACTGGAAATATTTGAAGTCACCTCTATACCATTATAATTATTACAAAGTCTAAAAACTTTCAAAACAACACTACAAAAATCTTTTCTTTAAATTTTGATTTCGTTTTTAAAAAAAATGCTGTATTTAAAAGTACGTGTTGAGACACGAAAGTTGTCGTAAAGTTATGGCGGCGCGGCGTAAGGCCAGGCTCCGAGCGTCCTCACGCAAGCACGTGCGCGGCGGGACTGCCTGCCGAGGCCCGCTGGCTGGCCACCGGCACATTCCCGCATGCCTACCTTCCAAGTTTACCACAGACCTCGGCCGCATAAAACGCTACAACCTCCATCCATTCGCAAGCAAAACCCAACCCTCGGTCCTTAGATATGAAGGGCAAACTCAACTGCCAGGAAAAAAATCTTACATCTTATCAACACGCACCGACTTCCAATGTTTGCCTAGAACCAAAACGTAAAATATACAAGCCCCACACTAGTACAATACTGACTGTTTTCCTTAATAGAAGAAAGGCCTTTTTTGTATGTTCGGGAAGGAATGAAAACGATGCAGCGCGCTGGAAAACGCGTGAAATTTTTCCATGAGTGACAAGGACAGATAGAGTTTTTCTCGATAAAGGGAACGGCCTACGTGACGCGTAGGAGGGGATGATCTTAAAACGATTGTTAGATTTTTTACTCGGATAACGATAGTGCTTTTCATAGAACTTTTATTTTCTCTCCTGTATAAATACTGTAAAATAAATAAGAACATCTAAAAGTTTTCTCTCTCGCAAACAATCCACAGATTTACAAGTCAATAACCAGAACACTGGAGGATATCAAAAAGAACGTTCAATAAAAATAAATAAGAACTGTAACTGCATCGGAACTCATTCATAAAACATACGTACAGAAGCAGCCTCTCAAAGGACCTAAGTTGAAGCAAATGTTATTTATTTTGTTAGAGAAGAAAGCCTTGTACACAGCAGAGAGCGCCACATGTCAGAGCATGAATAAAAGAAGAGCTATGTTTTCAGACTTCAAAAGTTCTGCTCATATTTTTCTAAGCGATACCGACATTTCTCATGTTGCAACTTGGTCGTTAGTAAACTTTTAACAACAACGTGACCGTTTATCATTTTGTTGTGCGATTAAAATGTAAACAACATGTATTCCATGCGAAACGACAATTTTTGTTTAAATTACTTATTGCATATTTAATATTCAGTTAGACTTTCATAGAAACAATGTGGCTAATGCTAAACCCATGACAAATTAATCTAACAAAACGAGCGTTATCAAAGGACTAACCGTACAAGATTACTCTGGAGCTCGTTGTTGCCAACACTAACTTCCTCGCAGCTACTAAATTTCTTGTCCTTAACTCCTCACTAGCATAAAGCTTTCTAACAATAATATACTAAAGCAATTTACGAGTATTGCGTTTGACCCTAAATTTGCGTCATAAATTATGGTTTAGTTTGTCGTTTATGAGGGCTGCAGACATAACCGTGCGAGCAGCGTGTGTAACGGATTGCGGCAATATGGGAGATTGTCTTTTTTATGAACGACGTCGTCGCGACGCGGGCTACAAGTATTCAGACTACCGCTACACAACCAACAGTTTTTTTGCATTTTTTACATGAAACATGCCATGTCTGATTTGAGTTGTTTTTTCTGAACACCTATTTAAAACTGGGTTTATTTGAAATAATGCTAAAAGGACTTTTTGTAAATTGGTTTATTGAACACATGAGCATTTTTGATAATTGATAATACACTTTATAATAGGTAAGTTCCACTTTTATATAAATTAAAATGCCTTAAATGCGACTGGTTTCGTTACTTTATCGTCAGATAACACATTTAAAAATCAAAACAATACAATCGCAAGACTACGAAGGTAGTGCAATATTTGCATGTCACAAACAAAGGTTGGTCGAAGTCAGAATTTCAAGTTTTATAGTACAAATGGTAATAATAAAAAAATAACCATTTGTTTAAGATTAGCGTGAAGAGCTGCGTGATAATGGCTGTCAAGGTGGCGTTGGGCAAATAGGTATCCGAAAATATTAAAAGAAAGGACAGCAAAGATAGAAAACTAGCATTCTACAGCACAAACAACCTAAACTCGTTAATAACCTATACTCATGAAACTAAACAAAATAAAATTGGCCTCTCATAGTGAATTAACCAACTGATTATCAATTTTGTATAGGTGTTCCAATTTATTTTTAATTATTTCGAGCCATGAAAGTTGTTCCGTTTCAGGAGTATCTGACCTAGTCCTCCTATGGAATTGCACTCTTCTTGTTACTCCCTGTTTGTAGGCCAGACTGGAAGAAAAGTCGAATCTAAAATAAAAGAACACACCTCCAACTAGAAGAAAAACACAAAGACGTCAACGTTCACAGAATACCTTAACGAACACGGTTACATATTTAATGTTTCCAAAAACGTTAAGTACCTGCACACGCTAGAAGCTGCAGAAATAAATAGGCATAAAACTAAGTTTAACACTCTAAATGACCAAACATGTTTGTCTGCCTCGCCATTTCTTAATTATTTTAATTCAAATCAATTTACTATAAGCACTACCGATTTATTATTTTTTATTGTTATATTTAGGACATTAAATTTATTATCTATAATTTAATCCAAATATGATTGTCATTTTTTATATAAAACTCGACATATTCACTTTGACTAACGTTTCTTTGTACTGCGACATGCAAATATTGCACTATTTACCTTGTCTTGCGATTGTATTGTATTGATTTTTTAAATTTGTTGCCTGACCATGAAGTAACGAACCGGTGGTTTATAAAAGCATTTTGATTAAATAATGCCGGAACTTGTGAAAAATAGAGTTTTATGAACTAAAATACAATGAAGTTCCATCAATACATCACAACAGAAAGTGTAAATCATGTATTTAACTTACTTTATACCTACCCAATTTCACAAAAGCGAGAATCAAAATCATCACATTTTATTAATTTAGTCGGTCTAGAGATGGCATATCTACTTAATTATAGTTGCTTAACAGAAATTGTGAGTCAGTGTAGGTAAGAGCTACAATCGTTGCCCCTTAAGTCGTTTGTCTTCCATACCTGAGAGGTGTCCGGCGAAGGCCGTATTCAGGAGTTAATTTCACGGAGTATTTCTCCTGCTTTAAGCAACCGGCTCTGTCTGGAGCACTCTACTGTAAAATAGAATTAATTCATTTCCTTCTTTAAGAAATACATATAATGGAATTGAGTTTTCTGGAATGTAGTTTCACTTTTTTACATGAAAAGATGTACGTGGGAGAAATAACAGTACTTACATTTTAAACTAAATGTTTTCATAACTGTTTATATAGCTTGGTTTTTCATACATTCTGACACCAAATTATCGATTACCTACCTATATATTACTGAAATTATTGACATACAAATGTATTATAAGGTGAGGTCTATGCATTTCCCAGCAAATATCAACTTCGGTGCAGCAATGTAGCAGCGTCTGCAGAATTGAAGGTAGTTTTTAGCTTAAAGCTACATTTCAAGGTTACATACATCTCCAACGGTTCCAATTTCAAATTACGACTGCAAAGGAAACGTCCGTCACGGTGCCTAACATCCAACGTTCAACGTTTATCTTAGACATTATCCACCAAACAGACGCTCTAGCAAAGTTGCGCGCCATTATTTTCTTGACATATTTCACAATGGCAGAGCACTGTGGAAACGTTTTATCCCCTACAAAATTCACGATGCATCCAAGGGAAAATATTTTCACGGGCGCCACCGACCTGCCGCGGCGCAGGTCTAATTTACGGCAGGTACAGTTTTATCGATAAAAACTTAACCGTTAAAATAATAACCCGAAATTCATTTATGAAAATTGTTTTGTTATGTATGTAACTTCTCACAATAATTTCACACACCAAATTTAAAAAGATTTACATACTTGCTTACGGCCCGTCTGATAAATAGCTGTCACCATAGCTAACAAATACTTACTCGCAATCACGACATCAGAGGAAAATTTAAGTCTCTGCAATATTTTCACATAATTAGCTAAGCCCGTAACAGACGAATTTAATTTCCCCTTCGTCAATCAAATAACAACAATCACGCTGTATCTTCGGTGTCATCTAGGGAGGATGTTTAATTAAACTTCATGAAATCCGTACAATAAAGTGTCATGTCGCATGTCGAGCGGCTATTTCGTAGGTTTCGTGAAACCAGGCAATAATGAGCTCCACCGTTCTTTTCTTAGCTGCCACTGAATAATAGCACTAAAGTTGTAAGAGATCTTGTTAAACTGGCAACACGAGAGCACGGCAGAATATGACACAGCAGTGAAAACAAATCAACGATATGGACGTTCTGGGACGTTTTTATTTTGTCTGCCACGTAATTGAATTTTGTGGTTCGTTCGATCATAGAGCTACGGTGCGCTAGATTTGTTTGCAGCAGGGATAGGTACCTATGCAAATATCCAGGGGCGGATTGTGTATCTGTCTGCTGCGACTTTTTATCGTTTCAGCCGGTGTTGCGGGGAAATGATTGTATCGGTTCAGCTCTGCGTTTATGTAATTGAAAAACCGAATCTTGCTTGCCGTTGCCGGGTTGCAGCAATGTTTCCCAATGGATTTTGCCTGCTATATTGAATCCAAGTTACGTATAGGTGAATGTTATTTGCTTATTATACATTTCATACCATACGTTGGAAAAGTTTGATTTTTCGGGAGCGGTTTGGCATCAAATAAGTAATTAAGTAATTAGGTACTCTAAATTCTTGACGAATATCAGAGACTATTTTCCATAAAAGTAGCTAACGCATAGGTAGGTACTACGTAAAAGATGTTTCTTACAACGCGATTCATATTTCAAATAATATACCTACAGTATAATAAGATTCTTTACAATGACAACAAAAATACTTAATATTCTAAGAAATAAGATGGAATGAATCGGGATTATCTGAATGATTTAACTCAGTTTAGCGTTCATACCCCGGAGGCTATAGAAAAAAATGCAAGCACCTGCCTCCATTCACACGTTTTTGCTAGATTGCTTTTGCGTTGGAGCAAGAAACGGGTTTTTCAGTGTGCAACGCGTGGAAGATGAATTGTTTCAGCCGAATAGAGCTTTCGACACATTACTCGAAAACTTCACTCGTTCAAAGGCTCTTTAATAGTAATATAGTTGTTGCCTCTCTTTTCGTCGTGTTTTTTTTTATCAATGTGGTCAAATCTGTAGAAAGTTTAATAATGGAATTTTCGGTTCACACTTCATGAAAATTATATAAACATAGGCGAAAAAACCTTTTGCGCGGCATTCATATATCGTAAATTTTTCCGCTCAAGTCTATGTCGTATTTGCGTACTTGCCCTAATTGTGTTACATAATGGTATCGTACTGAAAAAAGATAACATACAAAAGAAAATAATAATGCAATACAAGTGATCTGAAGAAGATGCGATCATTTTACTGGTACTCAAAAGAAAACCATCAGTCAGAAGTCGTATCGAGCAGTCAATAGGTGTCGACCTATTCAAATGTTTATAAATAATTCAATATTGACTTACTTCATTCCACTCGCCTCATGTTTTTCTATTCAGTAGTAGAGTCTGCAAAATAAATTATTATTTAGTGGATTGCGTATTTTTATCGACATCATTATAATGTCTATGTCTAAATATTTAGTAAAACTCCCTTATTTAAATCAATTGTTTAGTGAACTATTTTGGGAATTACAATTCAATTTATTTAAGAGCTTTCTTAAACCAATTTCTAACCTGTAAATAAGTATAAGTGATTTTCAAGTAGAAAACTTGGGACTGTGAAATACTGCTCTGCCAACTGAGCTACCGGCGGCGCCTTGACCACAAAACACATTCAAATTTCCATTCTCTTGATACTGTCTAAAAGCGACGCATTCATGACATCTAGTGTAGTTATTTTATCAAAATATTTTAGGATGGTACTCCACGGTCCCGGGTTCAAGTACCAATATTTCTTTAATTTCCTTTTTTATTGCTGTGTAATGAGGATAATAATCTTATACTTTATGCAAATAAATATTACTTACTTTACAAAAAATAAGATTATGACCTGTACCGGAACTATAAAAAACGAATTTTCTTGTATAAGATAGCATAATGACGCTCATATATTTATCAATTCATTGCTGACTGTACCTTGCACAAAAAGTATGAGCAGCGCGTTTATCTTGCGTGAGAAGTGAAGTGGGGCCACGAGTGATTATCATGAGAGCTGAACTTTGTACCTCCACTCTCCGGACCTTTTCAAGGAGGGCACTCTTCCCAAGACCCCGCCTCAGCAAATTTCATCAATATCATTAAAATTAACAAGCAAACACTTTTTAGGCCTCTTGAAGGCTATAAGGTATTTGGTAAAACCTCTTATATTTTAAATTACTTTGATCGAGTTTTCCAATACGATTTTGCTGCTCTCGATATCTTAATAGAACACAGAAAAAGTTAAAAAGCATTTTGCATCAGAGCTGCAAGTTCAATAATCCTCGCGTTCGCAAACATTGTGCAAGGGGACAAAAACCTATTCTTCTTTGAAGATTTACAGCGACGTACAAAACGTTCTAAGTAAAAAAGTAGTTTGTTTTCTTGGATGAATGCCATTGGGTTCAATTTAAAAAGCGTCTTTTATCTAAGAGAATAATTTAAAATAGGTGAACAAAAGAAAAGGTTACGTACAGACTATAAGAAGCCTATAAATTCTTTCTTTTCTTTTGGTTATGAACTTAATTTCAAATACTCTGTAAATATTAAATAGGTAAGTACTTATTCACAGGAAACAATGAATAAGCTTCAAAGTTATTTTCTTAATAATATTTCTTTGAAAATTCTTGCTAATTCTCGAAGTGAACTGCAAAGGCGATAGCGTCTTACAAGCTCGAGAGAAGCGTTCGAACATGTCGCGGGTATTCAAATGGAGCAGTTATTTCTCGAAAATTCTTTTATGCCGGCGCGCAGGAAACGTTCCGATCGGTGAAGTCGCCTTTTAAACTGATATAAACATCGTAGAGAAATATGGAGCTGAAGACTTTTAAAGTGGGCTTAGTATAAGGAAATTAGAGGTTTTTAAATTTAAATATTATGTTTACTTATCTGGTGCTCGTAACACAACTTTGTCAATGATCTACTTAGTAGCAGAGATGGGCGTAATCGATTACTTTTGTAATCAGATTAATAATCATGATTACTTTCAATCATGATTACTTTTAATCCTAACTACAGTTAATCATGATTACATGTAATCGTTAATCATGACTACAGTAGTTTTTAATCAAAATTACATGATTAATAAATATTTTTACTATTGAATTCCGACGTACAAAAGTGAATACTCCACAACCCTGCACCTGGCATTATAGATGTGGGCAAAAAGTCAAACGTCAAAAAACAAGTAAGCAGTGTAAAAATAATGTTTGCTAAATATAAGTAGTCAATCTTAGTTTTGATGAATAAAAATATGATCAATATGTTTAATTAACGACTACAAAGTTTAATTATAAAACAAATATTGTATTTTCATTTTAAGGTCCCACTCGAGTAATCATAATCATGTAATCTAGATTACGATTAACGATTAATAATCTTTAATCATATTGAGATTTAACTAATGATTATTTTTATTAATCGGTAATCATGATTACAGATTACTTTTATCAATCAGTAATCGTGCAATGTCTCAGATTACAAAAGTAATCGTAATCATTAATCATTAATCTGATTACATTTTGCCCAACTCTGCTTAGTAGTAGTAGAAGGCGGATGAAAAAAAGATGTTTTTAATAACTTTTTCCATAAAGATCGGGATCATAATTAGTTTTAATTATAAAGTGTCATTCTGACGATAAGTGGCATCCGCACCACTAATTCATTAAAATAAGTTAGGCCATCAAGTTGTCATTTTCATACTAAAATATATGTCAACAATGGAAAAAAGACCCTTTAGCATGGTGTTAGCTCAAATACGACACCTGTCAAATATGGCCTATTAGGATTAGGTTGTTTGACCCAACAACCATACAAACTTCTCCGGGTGAGCTCCAGCGCCCCACCAAATAGTCAGGTACAGATTTCAAAGCCTCGGGGCTATTATATTTGTATTTTATTCTGATAAATAATATATTTATAGTTGATTCATAACTTTTACTTTTAATATTTGTCAGAAAAAATATACGTCAATTGCTATCTTTATTCCTATAAATACAACAAGACTCTACCTGACATCAGCGAAGCAAGTCAGCGTGTCCCGGGAGGGCCAGTTTCCGCCGCATTCAAAGTGACGCTGAACCAAACTGCAAGCAAGAATTTAAGAGCATTTTCTACTCCCAAACAGGAAACTACAGTCAATGATCAGTAGACTCTGCTCGATAAAACTGTACAACTTTACATATAACAGAACAGACACAGTACTTGAAATAATTGCACGTTAAAATTGGTTTGATATTGGTGTACAACAGAAAGTTATAATATTTCAGAGGCGAACAAACCCATAAACTTAAAAAAAAATGGTAAATGAATTTATTTATTTTTAAACTTGCAAAATTTTGACTTAATTAGCTTTCGTAGCACCTACAAAATAATTAGACATTACTTTGTATCGCCGTAGCAAGTTGGCACCTCTCGAGAGAGTTAGGTTGGACTTATTTCAAAATGACGCCGGACTGGAAGCGTGTATGGTGGTGCTCACCGCCAGCGCATCCGTGAAGACACGCGTGATCACGCGCTTACGGTGACGGTGTACTGTATGGGACTGTATGAGATATGACACACTGCTTGCGTAAACGTTGCGTTGCGTAGTGCACGCAGGCAGTCAGGCATATTTATTTTAATTCACAAGATTCACTACGCAATGCAACGCATACGCAAGCAGTGTGTCATATCTCATACAGTCTTATATAAACAATGTCACGGTGGGCGCGTGTACACGCATACAGACGCGGTGTGCTCCGCCCTTAACGGTGAACCTCAATCTTAAGCCACCTTAACGGTTAGTCTAAGCATCTTGGGAATTTTTGGAATAACGTTTCAGTATTTAGATAAAATATTAGAAAGACAATCATTATCCTTACCCAATATAATTTTATTTCCCTGAATAATCGTATGTTTTTCCGCGGTTAAAAGAAGCCTATGACTGGGCCGATGGTGTAGCGGATAATACCCCTGCCTGCTACGCCGAAGGTCGTGGGTTCGATCCCCACAAGACACAAATATTTGTTAAGTAACTTTCAGATATTTGTGTTTAGTCTGGGTGTTTATATGTATTCTATGATTTATTTACAACAAAAAAAGTATGTAAGTATTAATATCAGCTATCTAGTCTTCATAGTACAAGCTTTGCTTAGTTTGGGGCTAGATGGCGTTGTGTGAATTGTCCAGGATATTTATTTATTAATATTTATTTATTTATTGTATATATTGATATTCTATCCTTATACCAAATTGTATCCACAAACAAAGGTAACAAACACTCATAGTCTTGGATTTAAGATAATAGTATGGATATGGACAGTATTTAAAAGGTATTTTATCCAAGGTATAGGTTCGTGCTGTTTAGGTTGATCGATTAGCAAAGTGGTAACGCATCCTATAGGAACTAGTAAACACAACCTCACAATTTAAACCGCCTGAACCATTCTTCAGTGTAAATCTAGTAAGTGGTATTACTTAATTACTGCTAACTAGTTTATGAGATCAAAATTAATAAAATTGTAGTCACCAATCACTACGATTTGTGATTGGTCTGAACCTGCTTCCCAAAAAATTAAAGTGTATTTAAGTATAGAAGAAGGTGTTGCTGATAAAAAATTGAAAAATAATTAAACATACATACATACATAAATCACGCCTCTTTCCCGGAGGGGTAGGCAGAGACTACTTCCTTCCACTTACTACGATCCTGGCATACTTCTTTCGCCTCCTCCACATTCATCAATCTCTTCATGCATGCTCGTCGGTTTAGGGTACTCTTGACCTGACCTTTCTTAAGCACGTCCCCGATTTGATCAAGGGGATATACAGCCAAGCTGCCTGTCCGGTGGCTAGGTTTGATATTACGGGTATGCGACCCCGGCTTCCCGAGCTACTACGGCCTCAAACCTTGTCCTCCGAGGTAGTAGTATCCGTAAACTTTCATCCTTTCCTAAGTCACAAAGTTCTACCGGGTGACCCCAGATTCAGGCTAACCTTGTCCTGGTATGCGGGGCTCTGCCAGGATCGACACTAAATTTCCCTAGCTTCTCGTGGGAACGCAATGATTGTAAATTCGAACCAAAATCTATATGGCGGCGATGTAGGAGTTCGCGACTCATCACGTCTCGTTCCTGTCGGGTGCGGATTGCGGGCTACAGAGAGCCGCTTTACTAAAATAATTAAAAAAATAATTAAAATAATTATTTGATTGATGTGTCATAATTTTAGTATATTTGTTTTGGAAATCATAATAAATTTGTACAATATACTCGTATTTATGTTTTTCTCGAGATAAATCTGAAATTCTACGTATAAACTTTATGTAAGCAAACCAACATTATTTCTTTAAGGTTGCGGCTTTAAAAATATGAGAGAGTAGGGACATAAAAATCCATATTTGTCACGACAAAATGGCTGGAGCATAAAGGATCTTGTGTGGGACAACCTGTTACTACCTCTGATGGCTTCTTGATGCTTTTATGATGTCATGTCCACGACAACGGATGCGAATATTTTCTAATGTTGCTCAATTTTTTTCTTCAAAATATGTAGACAGCCCCTTGTACGTGAAACAGAACATTAGGATTTCAAACTATGTTATCAGTTATTATAATGTGTCTGGATGAATACATTCAAAATAGTGTTAGTATAAATCTGGAATGAATAATACCTATGTTATGGATAATGTCTATAATACTAAACAGGTATTAAAAATATGTTTTGAAAAGCTACCATTAATATCCCGGGGATATTCAAACCAGTTTTATTTAGACAATTACAGCCATAAAATTCTGAAAAAGAAATATGTTATTGTTGAAGATCTAACAGATAACATATACTTAACAGTTATGCAATAGATAAACTTTACTTGATAGAAATAAACCTCTATTTGAATCATTTTTTCATTATATTTCTATAGTTTTAAAGTTATAACACAGGTAATTATGCTATAATTTAGATACATAACTACTCTAGTATGAACACTCAAATGAGATATTCTAAAGGTATATCTTTAGTTTTCGCGAGAACGGACGGACGGACTTTTTAGGTGTAGAGCCTTAAGTATAAGTTCATACGCACATGACGTAGATAATGACCTTGATAGTAATGTTGCATTTTAAGGTATCGACCGGTAGACTATACAGTGTTTGTTAGTAAACAATGGCCAAACAAAGACGTTTCGGCTAAGGATGGCCCTGGCTGTTATATATTAGGTGTGAGCACGCGACGCGGCTATATTTCTGCTCGGCTCGCCTGCTAGATAACAATTATAAATCTCGCTAATACTTCTTACTGTCCACGCCGAGTTATTGTAGTTCAAAACTACGTAGTGGTTTTCCAACTGCGTTGATAATTATATAATTATCCGCAAGGTACAGAAGAGGTTAATTTATTCTAGTGTAAGAACCTATTACTTGTCTGGCCCGATCGGGGTTCGTGGTTCCGATCCTCACAAGACACTAATATATGTTAAATAAATTTTCGAATAGTTTTGTTTAGTCTGGGTGTTTTTTATACAGGGTGTAGGGGACGGTGTACCGAAAACATGCAAGCATGATCAGACCATGAAACTGCCTGCTTTTTACTATAAAGCCTATGTTGGAAAAAGAAGTTTTTTTTTTGGAGTTTCCTTAGAAAGTCAGTCAGCTGATCGGTAATTTTGTATAAGACCAAAATATAAAAATCAATAAAAAAAGTTGTTCAGTTTTATGGTCTGATCATGCCTGCAAAACTTTCGGTACACCGTCCCTTCCACCCCTTACTATATAATATGTATTTATTTCCTAATAAGTAGGTACATAAGTATTAATATCAGCTGTCTGGTTCCAATAGTACAGCTTTCCTCAGTTCGGGGCTAGTTGTTTCTGTGTAAATAGTCCAGGATATTTAAAGAGAATCTTATAAAATCTTTTAAAAGTAGTTACTTAAATAAACAAATGAGTTTTTTTTCCATGATACAAATTGAATATTTAAACTGTATACCAACTTTATAGCAGAAAGAAACCAATTGAATATTTCTTAAAGACGACTTGAATGTTGAGCGTACAGAAAATTACTTATTTCAACACTTACATACATACATAAATCACACCTATATCCCTTACGGGGTAAATCGGATAATAACACCACGTCTGACAAATGTTTGAGGGTCAATCAGATAACTGTGTATCACTATAGTGACAGGTTGTCAGCCCATCGCCAAAAATTGCAATACACATCTAACCCTCGAAACCCTTATTTGCCTCTTACGACGGGAAAGAAATGGGGTGATGCTATTCTAAGCCGACATCACACGGCTATAAATATTTAAAGACCGAAATTCAAAGTAGACAATATTATTTATTCAAAGGACAGAAATTTACTCGCTCTGTCCGAGTGATACATGCACGCGGACCCATGTCAACCATAACGGGCAGGTGCAATATTACCGACATTCTTATTATGAGCCCTCATTTTTCCGGGAACCAAGTCGAATATAGCTGGCTACTTATTACATTTTGACAAATTTAAAATCTCTGACAAGGGTCTTCTAAATTATTTAACTTCACTTTAAAAACATATCCGCACTGCTGACTGACTTGTCAATCCACAGTCTAAACTTATGATACACGGGAAAAAGGGTATTTATTAATATAACCATCCGCTAAGCACTATTAAATAAAACGTTTGTATGAAAGTTCGTGGTCTTTTAAGTGATATGTAAAAATAAAGATTAAGAACTATTATTTTATAACGGATATATACATTTGATATGACCGTGTTAATACTGAATGCGGCGTGGATCATATCATATCTAGGTACCTTCTTACACACATACACACATATCACGCCTTTACACACACTTGTCCCTTGCGGGGTAGGCAGAGCGTTAACGGCCGAAAAAAACGATCTTTATCGCCACGTTTGAAAAATATTTGAGGGCAGTTTCAGCAAAATCATGTATCACTTAGTGACAGGTTGCCAGCCTAAAATTATTAAGCACATGAAAGCCTCGAGTCCCTCGGGAAAGTAATGATTATAAGCCGGAATCATACCTACTTACGTAAAAAATATATGGGAAATCTTTATTAACCGATTTCATGATGCCATTTTACGTATTTGTGGACTTGGGACCTTCAAGAAGATGGTGTTTTATAACAAAAAGAATAGAATCCGTTTACACTAAACATACAGAACACATCTTGGAGCCAGGAAAGACTGAAAAGTCAGTTGTAAAAACCCACGAGATCATTTAAACTTGTGCACCTACCTGCGAGGCATTCTCGCATCTTACACTCTAATCAGGTTAGCTGTAGCTTTATACGTGCTTGCAAAACTTTTGATACTGAAAACAAGAAAAAATTAAGACAGACGTATCAATATAAGTAAAAAACACACACATTTACATGCCTATTATCCCTTGCGGGGTAGGCAGAGCGTAAACATCCGCAACAACGGACATTTACGCCACATCTGACATATTTCTGAGGATCAATCGGAAAATTGTGCATCGCTATAGTGACAGGTTGTCAGTCCATCGCCCAAATTGCAATACACACCCTCAAGTCCCATATTCGCCTCTTACGACTCCCGCGGGAAATAAATGGGGTGATGCTATTCTAAACCGGCATCACACGGTACATATAAGTAAAAAAAAATATATAAAAAGTTAATCTCAATCACAGGCCACCTAAACGGTAGTGTCTGAAAGTGAATTAAATTTAAACATCACACTCGCTTTAATAAAGAATAATCCTTATTAAGGCGAGTGTACTCGTGAACGGCCTCGACAGTGGCGCAACATACAAAAAAAGTGCCTGAAACCGGACACTTTTGGTATTAATTTCATTGTGTTTCCAGGTTCTAATTTTAGTAAAGGATAATACTAAAAGCTTGAGCAACAGACATTCTGATAGATTGTCTGTTTATGGTTAAAGATGACACCATCTTTAACCTTAAGTAGAATCACATTTTTCTTGGTTAAGCGTTATAACAGCATCACTTCATATCGACCCTGAAAAGAAGGGGAACGAGTAGATGCATTCTCTGTGAATACGTTTGCTAACCCACGTGCCACGGTTACTGACTTAACTGTCTGTTATTTTAAAGTTTCACATTGATTGTTTGGAGCCCTCTATATACCTTTATTCTTTAGTCTCAGTTTTAGATATCTTGCCTTTTTCTGTTTGAAATTCCTGGTTGAAAAGTTAATTAAGCCGCGGACGGGTCAGTCCCAGAGAGGTTTAATTTATTGCAACGTCCATTTTTCTCACACCATGACTCCGCCAGGGGTTTAAAATACGAGTTCTCATCGGGAAACGGTAAGTGCAATTTCAAATGTGAGCGCTTTCGGAAAATTAATGAATTCTACGTACCTAGATATAGGTACTGGTTTCAACTTCAACAGCCACAACAGTCCACTGCTGGATATCTGCCTCCTCCAGGTACTGGTTTATGTAACTAGAAAGTTAGTTATACAATATTTTCACTTAAACAGCGAATTTTCATTTCTGAGCAATGCTGTAGAAATTACGTAGACCTGTATTTAGATATCTACTATTTTCAGGCTAGTTAGAGGAATTTTCTTCATAGGAGGTCAAAAAATCTGGATGAGGCTAAAAGATGATCGTGCTCTGCGTCATGTAGTTGCAATTGGAAAGGACCATTTCATACTATCCAAAATTCCACGACTGAAATAATTCACTGCACTGGTAACAGGTGAGTTTCGACTCTAAGCAGACTCTTTTGAAAAATACCTTTGCCGATAAAAGACCTAATAATAATGTCTATTTAACTAGCGTAAGACGACTCGGTGTACCACACAAAAAGAGAGAGAAAACTAGCATCATAGCCTAATTGGTTGCTATAAAGTTTAAACATGTATAGGGCAACTATTTTAATTTTTGACATGCTAACAAGAGCTAAGCATCGTGTTTAAAACTGGTTCTTTCACTGTGTACTAAAGTTACTATAACTTTTTATGAAACAATACAGTTCAATGCCCATCAATTCTTTCATTATTATTGAAACATTTGAAACTAAATTTATTAACTTTTGTGTCTAAATAATATTTTGTCACATAAGACAAACAATTATTTACGGCAAATCCCATCCTATGACGGACTGACCTATGCGTCTGTCAAACACCTTGGACAAATTACATGTTTTCAAGTGTGCATGCATATGCACATATCACGCCTATAATCCCATGCGGGGTAGGCAGAGCGTAAAGGCCGCAAAAACGAACATTTATGCCACGTCTGACAAATAATTGAGAGTTATTCGGAAAATTGTGTATCGCCATAGTGACAGGTTGTCAGCCCATCGACTAAAATTGCAATACAGACCCTCAAGTGCGCTTTGGTTTTTAAATGGGAATTCGAAATTTCCTTTCGTCTGACAGACTTATGCGTCAAAAAATCGTCCATCAGCCCACATGGAAGACGCGCCTAACCTATTGATTCGTAAAAATTCTCACATAACTAAAATACGAGTACAATATGTCAACCCCAATATTTACTTTACGAAAATAAGGAGTCAATCAGGGAAAAAAATCAAGGAAAATATCACTTCAAAAGCTTTTTTATGCATTGACTGGGAAACTGTAGTTTTGGTTATGATATTCAAATTCGGTGCAGCGTATGGATACTTGAATAAACTCGGTAAAAGATAACACAAAAAAAACGATGTGTCACGAAATTTTTATTTACAGCAAGGTGGAATTACCCTTACCAACTGGCCGTACGTCCAGTGCAACTCGCTTCCTTTGTTCGCTGGCTAGTTACACAAAATATATCTACACGGTTACGCGTAGCGTCTTCGTATACATTATTTTCCGAAAATGTGTTCCTGACGTCGACAGAATGGATATGGCTTCTACACACTACCTTGAGATCATTTTCTTGGGATGTAAGTATTGTGTAAGTAATAGTAATACATGTTTACAGATTCTGTTGCTATGAGAAGCAATACAGAATTATTCTAGCACTCTAAACGATATCACTTTAGACAGAGCTATTTTTAGGTGTCTTGTCATGGGGCAGACGGTGCATGAATTTTCTATAAGTATTATGATCTGCTGAACCATGCGGTGCATTTAATTTTTTTCTGCTACGGCGTAGCATATGTTCGTAGTTCATGGGTGTAAAAACAAATCTAGATGAAAACAACAACAATTTGTTTACTGTAAAATCATAAATTATTAATTTCTGTGCGGCAAATCTTTTAATATAAGGCTGTGTTATGCCGGCTTAGAATAGCATCACCCCATCTATTTCCCGTAAAAGTCGTAAGAGGCAACTAAAGGACTCACACGGCTGACAACCTGTTACTATGGCGATACACAATTTTTCGGATGATCTTCAAATGTTTGTCAGACGTGGCGTAAATGCCAATTTTTTGCGTCCGTTTGAGCTCTGCCTACCCCGCAAGGGATTATAGGCGTGATTTGTGTGTGAGTGTGTGTTTGTGTGTGTTTTTTATTTACCCATTCATTTCTAGTAACGCTTCAATGGCTTTGTTTCTAGCGGGGCGTTCAAAACGGTCCGGGCGCGGCGCTGTTAATTTCACGGAGTATTTGTTTGCCGAACAAAACACCACTTACGCCCAGCGCCCATCCTCCGAGCGCAATGTGCTAGCTAGCCCGAGGATAATATAGGATAAGCCGCTAACTATAACACTACTAAGTCTGGTTTTGCTGTATAACAAATTTTATTATCTTCCTAGTTTATAGGCCTTTGCCTACTTAGCACAAATTAGTATAGTAGTACTTTCTTTTATTTTTGCAAACGGCCTCCTGAAAAACTAAACAATATACTGAACTTAGCTCCTGCAAGGTGTTCGTAAACGTCTGCCGCAAGAAATACGAGAGCAGCTAATGACGCTATTTCCTTAAACCAGCCGCACTGCACCAACTACAAATAATATTTATACTTATATGGTGAAGAAAAACCAGCAAAAGATAATACGTGAAAACGTTAAGCGTCAAAATTTAGAACATCTTTTCATAGGGATAAATACGATTTTCACACCAGCTTTTTCCAAAACGAATTTATCGATTTCATGGATAACATCTGAACCTTTGCAGAGTTGATTTTATCCCGATATGCATGACATTTCAGTAGCTAATTGTGGTACTGGGATCACGACACTAATTGAAACAGAACAAACGAACAACCGCAAAGCGATGTAGCCCCGTAAAACCAGTAAGAAAGAAAGAAAGAAAGAAAGAAAAATGTTTATTTGTTACCAAATATTAAAGGTACATAGATCAATAACTAATTATTAAAACTAAAACATGGTAACAAAAGCAACCTATTGCATTCGCTACTTGTATAAGTTTTTATTCTAAATAACAGAATTTTTAAAATTACATCTCAAACCTATAAAAAACATTTCCTGAAAAAACCTTGAAAAAAAATTATGGTTTACAGTTTCCAAACCGGATGTTTTACGACCTTGTATAATTCGCAAAGGTAGCCCCCGCGACAAGGTACAGGTAACACATAAATTTTAACCGCGATAGTAACAGCCACTAGCCAGAGAGTTTGATTTAAGACCAACCAGCTGAAACGGCGATAAAGACTGTGTATTAGTGCTTTGGCAAGTTCACAGAGCAAATATTAAGAATACAATGCACAGTTACAAAATTTGTTAGTATTTTTTCTGAATTATGACTGAAATAATTTATAACAGTTACCGGTCAGAATTAGTATTTTTTCAAACACTGGCTACATCCTGAACTTATAATTATATATTTTTTTAAACCGCTTCCTATATTATGTATAAACTATAATAGTCAAGTTTTTTTGCATAAAAGTACGTAGAATCATTACAGACTCACAGAATCGACGTGTAAATAGTCTTAAAATATTCATATACGACACTCGACAATGAAAACAAACGTCTTGCTCTCAGGGCACTTGCGCCGCTGCGGCTGCATGCCGTGCACCTCGCTATGGCCCAGGCTGCTCTTTAAAAATGGTTTCTACAATCCTACGGTTCCAGCTAAAATGGGTCCCACAAGATCGACTCGTTTCTGCTCTGCATCTTTGCGGTACAAAGGAGACAAAGCCGAAGCATTCACAGAGATAAGAAAATAAAACGCTTAAGCACACACCGAGCCAAGTCCAGAAATCGTATTACCTTAAGGCCACAGTATTTTGCTTTGTTTCCATAATTTTTGATCTTTGAATCTCGTCTAGAGGCGAACATATTTTTCATTTGAAAGAAAGAAAATGTATTTTTAAAGTAACTTTTTTTGAATTGGTTTATTGCAGAGTAATAACAATAGTTGATTGAATTCAATAAAGTAATTTCAAATTATAACAAAAGAATCCTTGTAAAGTGTAAAATACCCGTTTTTTGCAAAATATAGTGTTTCTACGCACAAGCGTATCTCATAACATAATAACGATCCATAATTGGAATTGGAACGTAAAGCTTAAAGGAATGCGGCGGCCGGAGCGAGCGTACGTCTTCCTGACTTCCGGCGCACAGATAAACCGCTTCCGTTTCCGCCCCCTTTGCCTAACATCGTGTAACGGACACACTACAAAAGACAAAGTATAAATACACCCGTAATGTACCAGTTTTCACCTCGCTTTATGTGTTTTAATGGCCTCTTGCCCTTTGTGAGAGTGAAGTGTTTTGTGTGAAGATAGTTTGGGGAAAAGTGTTGCGTAATAGAAATAGGGTACAAGTATTTGCTCTTCAGTATTGCAGGCTGGGTATTTTATTGTACTGCATAGCACAGATCATAGTATTGCTGCATCCTTTTTTCGTATCGATTTTAGTCATAGAGCGAAGAAGTCGCGTGCGCCGCTAACAACACAGCCCCTTTTTTCAAAATTTCGTATAAAATAAAGCGTGTTATTTTTCGCCATCATTGCAAGTGACACTGTTGCTGCAATCGACAAACTTAATTATACATATCCGGCAGAAAAATCGTACATTGATATAATAATGTTTGTAATGCATGTTTAGAAAAATAGTAGTTTATGCAACTGTCGTATAATGGGGGTCATTAGAATGCGAGTGTCTGTTTATCACACGAGGCGCAGCCGAGTGTGATAATAGTTTGACACGAGCATTCTAATGCCTAATTATAGCAGTTGCATACACTATTTTATCTACACTCTCAAAAAAAAACTCAGTATCACTTTTCTAAACGTACGCACCGGCCATTGCAAGGCTCGATACAAGGTCAAATTCAATACGAGAACGTAATATGGCTTAATATGAATTTTTGAAAATTCTGTAATTTAGCAGTTATTTAGATGTGGAGTGACTTACCTAAACAACTGAACAACATCTGAACAACAACTGAACAACATCGAAACAAAATCGGAACAACAACTGAACAAAATCTGTACAACAACTGAACAAAATCTGAACAACAACTGAACAACAACGGTACAACAAATAAACAACATCTGAACAACAACTAAACAACATCTCAACAAAAACCTAATAAAACAAACGCAACATTACCATACATCAACAACTGACAGGTGCGGCGGAAGTTGGCAATAAGAGTATTGGCAAAAAAAAACTTCGTTTCATTTCTCAACTTTATCGTATTAAGAGTTTTCTCATTAAGTCATTACGCTTCTGTAATTTATAGTAAACCCTAGTTTTTATAGGCAGAATGCATAAAGTAGGTCATTATGCATCTGTTTTCGAATTCATAATTCGAACATTATGAGACGAGTGTAGATAAAAAAAGAAAATGTACGCTAGTGGCAATACCGGAAACTATATCGGAAAGATCTAGAGTGGCACCGGGCTGAAGGGTTTTATCCTTAGGTCCACCAAACATGAGCGAGGTGTCACGGGGATTCTAATGCCTAATAATATGCAGTTGCATAAACAATTTTATCTACACTCTACAAAAATACTCAAAAAAATCAACTGGGTGCACTCTTTCCAGCCTTTGCACCGACAAACTAACGCCGCGTCCAAGATGTTAGACGGGCAAAAGTCCTCATCACATTCAATTTTCTCTATCAATTATGGGAAAAGTACTTAAAACAAATAAAATAACAAAAATTCAAAAACAAACTAATCCAAGCACACAACAAAACACGGTACGGGCGACAGGTCTGGTGGTAGATGGCGGGAATTTTGAGTATTCATTCATTATACATCAGCCTATTACAAGCCATGCTGGACGTAGGCATCCACGATTACGATCTCTCGTCTTTGTCATTCATTCGCAACCAACCGCCTTGAAGTCATCGGTCCGCTGATGTGCCGTGTAATGCTGGCGTAGAAAAGTATCCCGTTTCTTACTCGTGAGTGTTGTAAGAGGCGACTATGGACTCGGGGGTAATATGGGTAATCATTGTCAGACATGGCATATGTGCGTTCTTAATGGCCGTTACCCTGCAATATGGACGTGATATATGTATGTATATCGGTTCATCGGTTATTGTACACGGCCGACACATTTGCAAAATGTCCCTTACATCAATTCATATGATATCTTTTAGAATGACACGCGATATTGCCCAAGCGCCTCTAGAAGGGCTTACTGCGCTTGACGTTTAGGTGCTCTGTGATTTTATTGTATAACTCCAGATAGTCAAGGTCGATCGAAATTTTAAGAAATTAAAGAGAAATTAAAACACAAATTTATGCACTTCGAAATCATCGTGGGGTGAAGTCGTGAATATAAAAAAGAGACGCAGACAGCTAAATAATTCGATCAGAGCAAATCGTCCCAACTGTTTATCAAAACTGTTTGATGTCTGGAATCGGATGAACGTAGGGCACAACAAAAAAAACCTAGGTGAACCTAGACCGCGCGCAACTCAATCCAGCCAGCACCTCTTTGACATAGCTAAGCCTTCTGTCAAACTGATATGCAATGCGGTTTACTATTAAATATAAATGGAATATAAAACTAGATTAAATCTAGCACTAAGTTGACTAACGACCTTGTCAGAGTTAACATTTCATAAAATAAGGGCCGCCGTAAAAGCCATTTTTGCGAGCGACAGCTATAGCACTTTTCATTTCGTATTTTATAAAGTTCTCTATCGTATTTGAAATAAAAGTGACATTGGTTAGAATAACAAACAACTCTCGCGGTCGTACGGCGACAAGCCGCGGCGTTTGTCATTCTAGCCAATATCACCATTTCAATGAAGTTCGGTACATTTTCGGATTTCTATGAAAAGTGTTCTAATGTCATATTTTCGTATTTTCCTAACCTAGCAAAATTATTCAGTAAGCAGATATTGCAATAGGGTAGCACATGAGGTAGAAGTATATCAAACATAATAGCGTTTAAACTAACTAACTTGTAAAGCTGACGGATACAACTGACTTAATTACGGCAACCGTTCATTAAACGAGCAACAGTCGAACTCGGGGCAATAACTAAAACTAAACACGTTTGTAACAAGTTGTTTGTTGTGTTATCAGCGGGTGCCAAACGTTACCACTCGCGGCCCGCGAACTTACACCCAAGCTACGGAAAAAGATTCGAGCTACGTAGTAACTAACTTTTCCAAACTCAGTTGAAAATATGAGTTTTGTTTTCAGGTTTATTCAAATGATGATAATATTTTAGTTGCAATTGTAATTTGAGAACTTATCAAAATTAACATTAAAATGCCTCATTCATTCAAACATAAGCATATTGCAGTGCACTGCTAGAAGTAGGCCTCCCCAGGTCCCCACGATCTCTCGTTTTTGTTATCCAGTCGCTAACAACCGCCGCCGTACAAAAAGTCACGCATTTTTAATTAGGAGTAGGTTTAATTTTAAAACTCAACTTAGTTATTTTCTTTGATTTTATGACACCATTTTGACAATATTTTGCATTAGAAAAGCCTTGAATACACCTACGTCATATACCTATTATTGTATACATATTAATAAAAGCGATAAAATGTAATACAAATCTATGTCGGTTACAATGCCACCGCCATCGAGTCTAACGAAAACTTTGCCTGAGGTGAACACAACTTCTTAAACATGTAGCTTCTTGTATGTGGATTCTTTAAAACGATATACCTACCTATATTAGTATTTTTAAAGGTCGTCTCAAAAAAAAAAACTGTAATCTCTTTTGCCTTAGCACAAAATAGTCCCGAAAATATACAAAATGGAAAAGTCTACAAAAAATCTTGGCACCACCATGAGTTAATAAGTATTCGGATCGATGGGTTTTAGGGTCGAGTCGTGAGTCGTGCAAATGTGTGGGAATACGGAAAGTAAATCAGTTGAAACAAATGTGGGGCATCAGTCAGGCGGGCGGCGTCGTTAGCGGTCAGGCCCACGCGATAAATCTCAGCACCACCTTCACGACAACCCCTAAGTAACACCAGACCCTGGTTCGACAATCAACTTAGTACTTTTTATACTAACAGAAACATTTCCTTCGCAAAAGAAATGTATATGTACATACAAACATAATTGGAACAACGCATAACTCGAGCACATAATGAGCATAAAACTAAAGGCTAAAAGAGCACAACATATCCACCCCGATGCATTTAAAACAAATGTTAAAAACGATCCAACTGCGAGCAGAGCCCGCGCTTTGAACGTTGAAGCTCACAACACAACAGACAAATGAATATGAAAACTGAAATTACAGTGCAATATTCAGCGTGGTAGATTGTAGGCTACATTTATTTGCAGTAGGTGAATACGCGAGCATTAATCATCGGCGCAGGAGGCGGTCGGCACGCAGCGGCCGCTTCGGAGAGGCGAGTGCATGTGGTGTACACCGCCGCACCGCCGCACAACCGCAAACAACTGTACCGGACTTTTAATCTTACCTGGGCTCTTATTCATGTGCTATCGGAAACTGTGAAGCGAACGAACGAAACATTTTCCACACTGGTTTTACAGATAGTTATATTTTATACAAATGAAATTCCATATGCACTTTAATTATTTTCATTTTATATTTCCGTATAGACTTCAAAATAGTTAATGATGTGCTTTAATGTAATGTAGTTTTTACATCACATGCAATAAAAATATTTGACTGTATTTCAAAAGCATCGTTTTAGGAAAAATCAATCTTTGCTAAAATAAGAAAAATATATATTTAAACGTTTGAGAATAAGATCCCTGTATTCAAACGAGGGCTTTGCGGTCGCAGCCTGCAACCGTTACAGTTGTGATCACATGCTCTCTGCTGCTCGCACTAAATAATACATCTCATGTTTGTTCCCGTCTTTGTGGACTGCAGAGGCACTTACGAGCCCGACCTGTATAACTAATGACGCGCTCTCATCGAGGACTGATGGTTTTTCTCTAGTATTTATTTACTCTGAGACCGTATTAATACCGAAGATCTGCGGTCTCTCTGGACACGGTTCTGTAATCATCTGCTGTAAATGGATACTGACCAGACATTTCTATTTTCCGTTAGATTGCGCGGTGGCCCTTTCTGAATTGCTTTTTTGTTATTTATATGGCTAGTAACATTTTTGCGAAGACCATGTGACAGATTTATGAACCTTTTCATTTTATTCAGGTTGAAATAGCGCGACTGCAAAATCTTAAACATTTTTCACTGAATATTTAAATGGATCCATATTGCGGAGCCACGGGTAGTAAAATGTGACAATGGGACTTATAACACTCACTAATCATACTTTGCTTTCTGTTTTATTCCGCATTTCCATTACCGTATTTCAAAATGTATTGACATATGGGGCACTTTTACGAGTTTTACGTGGCGTTCATTGTACCGTAAATTGCAACGCTAGGTACTTGGTATTTCAAGTTTGACTTTGTTGCGGAAGTAAACTTTGGTAAAAGCATGTGAAAGAAAGGAGGAAAGTTCGTTTTTTTTTTGTGGTTATAGCTTTAAAAATATCACTGACTATTAATGGGTGCTTCTTCGGAGGGTAAATTTTCATTGTCCGGAGCCAAAACGCTATAGTTTTTTAAAAACAAAGACACGATATATTTTTTATTGGATAATTTATACTTGATTCTACCTGGTACATTATAAAATTTAAGTATAGGATCATGCCAAGATAGTTAAAAAAAAATTTAAACTGCTGAAATCTGATTCCCGTAACGTGTCCGCGCCCCAAAATTCGATACAATAATGCATATATCTTTTTTTTTGTATCACTTATCTATTCAAACTATTTCTACATGATAAAACAGATGTACAATAGTCAAAGAAAAAAATATTTCATTTCTGTGAAAATATTATATTTTGTTCTATAAGCTAATTTAAAAATGTCCGGCAACAAGTTCTGATTCCCGTGGAACGTCACTCAAGTCCGCGCACATCCCTAATTAAACGCCCCGAAAGTTAGTTCTATCCCCCCTCGTTATCTCTCAGTAGTGCTCTATGCGTCGTGGGAAGCAGAGGTACCGATTGTGCAGCATTCCCGAACTAAGAAGGCAAGAAACTGATTCCCGTGTGTTTGTTTTGGTTTAAAACTGATTCCCGTTTGTTGATTTTAAATTAAAGTAAAAGTAACAAGGTGACTACTTCATACCAAATTTAAAGACCCTAAGGTTTACTAACTTATATGTTTAAATTATAGAATAAGACTGCGTCAATTCGCAACAATCGCCATTTTTCGATTTTTTCTGATTCCCGTCACACTGATTCCCGTGTATAAAAGACTACGGGAATCAGCTTTTCACTCATTTTTACATCAGGCTTGTCATTGTTTGTGCCTAAATCGTTCAAAAGCATTATCCTCTTGCGTAAAACGTCTATTTTGCTAAACATCTCAAATGCAAAATGTCACTTTTGCAAATATTTTTTATCGCAATATTTTTCCCTGTCGTTTTCCTTTTTGTCTTATATCGACACGTAGCTAAGTTGTTAGGGTATTAAATAAGAACCTAATTAGTTAGGTAACTAAATAAATAGCTTCACGTCTAAACTAGTTAAGTGCCTACTTGTCTAGTTACTTATCTACCTAACATGGCATACTTGCCTAGTTGCTTATTTACCTAACATGCCTAGTATTCTTGTCACCTAGTTACCTAAGTACTAACCAAGCTATCTTCCTACTTTCTTACCTTACTACACGTACGTACTTACGGAGTTACCTACCCTGTCTTACTAAGGAACCTAGAAAATTACTTATTTAAGACATTTTTTACACAATTATTACCAGAAATATCCTATTTCTGATTCCCGTGTCACAGAATCTGATTCCCGTGGGCGGTTAATTTTTAAATGCCCATATATCGAAAGCTATTAATCTAGGATGAGTGCCTATTTGAAGTATACCTTTGTTTTATACTAGAATTTGGTCTGGAGTATCACATTAAGTCATATCATGAGAAATGAAAACGACTACGGGAATCAGCCGAAGAACGCGATTTCAAATAACCACCCTAATATTTATCAAGTCAGAAATCACATAAAAAGTAAATCAACAGCACAAGCTTTGTAAAACTTGTATTATGAAGTTTCGTCACTAACTTTTCTGCCATAATTTAGACAGCTGCTGTGTGCTGACCGATAACAACATAATAATTCTCCGGATCGCCGACAACAGCTCGAAATGTAACTTTAATCACTTTATACGGCACTCTAGTTTGTTTGTATTGGTCTACTACGGCCTTAATGTTCACGATACAATATGATTTACGGTCTAGACTTTCCTACCCCGGAATTTACGATTGTGTGCCACCTATAAAATGCAAATGTTATCTGTAACAACAAAGCTCGGCTACTAAATGGAATATAAGAGACCGGACAGGCGCTTTTTTGTATTCTTATTTTTACAGATAATGAAACACTAAGGGCGAAACTTGGAACTCACCTGTAGCAATTTCAGTTGCACACAGCAATTTCAATCAAATTTTTCTGTGTGGCGGAAATATTCAGTGTCATATTTTTTCAGTCTTCTTGATTCTTATTTTTCATACCTATTCGAATATTTCGTCCCGATGGGCTGGCAATGTGTGCCGGATGCACCCAGAAAGATGGGTGAATCTAGCCATTGAATGTATCCCAGAAGAACTTTGCTGCAGAGACAGACCAAGAAAACGCTTGGCCTTGCAATGGGACACCGTAGGGTATGATAAAAGTACCCAAGTTGAGAAAAATAACTTCACAAATTTCAAAGTAATATGAGGCATCTTTATATCGACGTTATCAACGTTCAGGCTTGCAAGGAAGCCGGGTACATTTTCATGACCCTGTGTGGATTGTAAAACTAGCTCAATAACATTAATAATCTTTTACCACAATGTATTAGCTTTATCAATTTTAGATGTAGTGTTTTGCGACTAATAAGGTCCTTGTTATTCTATTATAATATTTTTGTATTGGGTATAACTTACAACTTCTTATATAAGAGTAAGTAAATAAAAATTGAAGATATTTATGAGCTTCACACAGAATCTTTTACTTTTTCGTCTTCATTCGTATGAATATTTGAAAGTCACAATATTGTTTCGTAGCGGAGCGCTTCACAATATCGTAGCGCTTGTAGCCGTATTGCTACGAGCTGACTTTACAAAATATAAGCTACGAGGCTTGCTAAGAACACATGTTGTGAATGATTATATTTTTTCTTTCTTGGTCACTGGCATCTCGACCACATATATGGAGATCAGTAATCACGACTTATAAAATTATAAAAAAGTATCCGTTACTTTTGAAAATGTCAAGGAGTTTTCTGTTAATACAATTTAAAATTTTATATAAACCACAAAACAACATTTGTGAATCGTAAACATGGTTTTGCCGCAGAAACGGACTGTGAGGTCAGGCACATGTCTCGTCCAATGCTTCTAAAACTTTTGGAAATGAATATTTAATTTGTGGGACATAAAACGCGTGTGCACTGTGGAACGTAGTCGCAACACGCGAGTTCGAGAGCAGAGTCAACTGCCACTACACTGCATTTATACAGGGTAGAAAATTTTGCAAGTTTTCTAAAATTAATACAGGTTGCCAAGAAGCGGTTTAAAAAATTGCTTCTAATTTATGACCAATCTAAAATACGTTGACCATAGATACCCATCTCATTTGTCGTTTCTTTATAATTTGACCTTTCGATAAAGCGGAAAATAAATATCCTGCAGAAGTAGCCTACAGAAAAATTTATCAGTGTTATAACAAAAAAAACGCGCGTTTAGACAGCGTTCAATATCTTCCATACGATTTGACGTTATCAAATTTTATTTGTAATAATTCGGTTGGCATTTTAAGAACAAATCATGTTTAACATAATTTTGCTTACTTATTAATATTAGTTCCAAACCTATTTTATATTATACTTCAGAGTCCCAGGATGTTAAACAAATTTTGCTATAAAGTCTTTTTTCATGTCCTATAGTTTAGCAGGGCTCCTGGTGATCCACGTTATGTACCTACTCCAGACCCTCGAATGCTAATCAAAGTTATTTTTAACTTTTTTATATTTCACGTTGACTAGGACATTCAGCTATCACTACATAATGTTTCACCAAAATCCGTCGCGTACTTTTTATTCAGGTGCAATTCAACAAATTTTGAGTGTAGTGCCCACCCCTTCTTTTACCATTTTTAACGCCTTCAAACTGGCCGGGAACTTTTTCGATATATTTGTTAAAATTACCTACATTTGTTTTCGCGTGATGGTTTCACTTATAAACAGACAAACACACAAAATTCTAAAAACTCATGGAACGTGTTCTGTTATGAATTTTCAGTGTGAAGAAACATATTTTTTTAATGTTTCCTATGTACAGAATTTTGATCCTCTCTAACTTTATTACATGTATTGATTACATGCGGCATTCGCGGGATAGCGACCGATGACCAAATATCCACATCGATTCGGTTTCCAGTCGCGCGGCAGATTGAAAAATGTTGTTGTATTTTTATTTCACCCACCTCTGCGTATAGATATCGGCGAACGCATTATAAAGATTAAAACCTGCAGGTTGCGAGCAAGCTAATTAATCCGACGTACCTAGATAGATGTTTGTAAGCTATGTGAAGGCTATTACTCCAGCCGCAGTCACGCTCTATTCTCACAGGTCTACTAGTGCACTCCCTGCTGTATATTTTTTTAAATTAACTTAAGTGCTACTGAAACTACGAAGTAATTATGGAGATGAATCTTTGCGTTTCCCATTAGCATCTGGAAAATATTTCCAGTACTACTTGTTATGGGGTAGTGATTAGTCGTGTACTGCATTTGATTCCCGGCAAGCGGTTCGCAGTCGCATTCAAGCCGACTGGCGGTGGACACGAGCGGTGGAGCCCTCAGCAAATACAATTGCGACTGAACAACGCTGAATGGGCCAGATCGAACCGCGAACGAGAACGATGAGAGTCGAGTAAATAATATTTTGTATCTTTTGCTGTGCTTTCGACAACTATTACCCGGATATTGTTCGGTTATTACAGTTGCTCCATACCTACATCTTTATTTTCGTGTCGAAATTGTTTATTCTGCAATATTTTCAGCAGTTTACAGGGTCGTTCCTAGAAGAGTACCTAGCTTACACATTTTTAAAAATAATTGTAGGCTTATGGTGATTGTCTTGGATATTGAAACTTTTTATAAGACTTCCAAAGCACCGTGGGGGAATTTGACATTGTGAATTTTATCAAGGAAATAGACTAAAGTTGGTTTCAATTTCACGCGGCGTTTGGCCGCGCGACGAAGATGCCCAGAGGTGTCATTCAGCTGAAAGCTGCCCGAACTTGCACGATGCTGGCTTTTTATGGTAAACCGTCATTACAGGTTTGTTTTCATTCTAGAAAAGTTTTTTCCGCCATTATTTGTTAATTATTTTAATGTGATTATTGTAAATAAATTATTTATTCTACTTGATTTTTTTTTGTTTCCTACAGATCATATTTAGAGGTTTGCAAGAATCCGCTGTGTTTACCAACTCGGCTTGAGTGCAAAGGCGTAATAGTTGTGTCCAGCACAAAAATATCAAATGTAAATTGTAATTAAACATATGATTGCTATTTAATATGTGAAAAAATATTCATCACCCGTACATCGTCGATCTTGATGCGATTAAAGGGTCAACTCATTAGCGGATGCTCTGGCAGCCGCGGACGGCTAACGGACGACTCACGGACGTTTTACGGACGGCGCGCGGACGTGTGATTGACGCGCGGAAATGATTCGCACGCGGACCACCCGTTATCTCGAGGCAAGCTCGTTTGTTCAACTGATATTTGTTGAAGATACGAGTAAACAAGCTTTCGATTGTTGGCAGTTGGTAAACTAACGTGTTTCGTAATGATTTATTACCCCCGTAATGTTAAAAGCAGCGGACCCTGGCAATGAGTTTTTAGATTTAAGTTGGTCAAAATAGTATTTGATTTGATCAAACTGTGACTGAATTAAATTGTTTCATGAATATTAAAACTAAAACCAAGCGAAGCGCGACTAATAATTTGCTCTGTCCAACTGTTATGCCAAATGAACAGTTTTAGTTTTATATTCTACAGTTATTCGTCAGGTAAACAACATTTACTTCTTTCTCCATAAATCCGCCAACTACAATATCGCTGTTATCCATGATTCACTCACACGGCCCACTGGAGGGACGCACGACGGCTTCTTTTCCGACGAACAAACGGAACGTCGAAAGGATTCCGGAAACAATTTCGCCGAGATGATACCGCCGGGTGATATAAACCGTAACAGCGAGTGGGGAAACCCGTAAAAACGATTCCTCCAAAATTAACTCAATCGACACAACAACATTTTTAGCCTCGTGTTTTCTCTTCTACGTACATTGCCTATCGCAAATATTTGGTGTAAGTGGGCTGTTACTGAAAGCCGATATGAAATTGAGATCGGAATGAAAATGATAATTGTACTTTTTTTTTCTTGTACTTTATGATCAGTTTTTCACCTATGCGCCCGGCGAAAGCGAACCGACCGAACCAAAAATATTTTAATTTCGCAATATGTTCCTTATTAAGTTAGGCGGGTTTTCCAATTGTCGTCCGTTGTTGTGTTTTTTGACGCACCGTAACGCATGCGTCTGTCAAGCCGTTTGACAGACGCATCCGTAACTCACTGTAAACGCACCTTAGCCGTATCTATTTATAAGAAAATAAGGAAAACCGGAAATTACAATTTACTTCGTCTGACAGACGCATGCGTTACGGTACGTTTAAAAAACCCAGTGATTGACGTCAAGTGGGAAATCTGCCTTAATTTTTTTTAGATATTTGTCACTTTTTCTGTCACGCTCAAGTCACCTTTAATAGTTTGTTGCCGCACTTTTAAAATGTGACATGAAATGTTCACAAACAATGTAAAATTCTGACTTGTCAGCTCATACATTTTGTTATTGCAAATAAATATGTTCATAAAAAAAATGGCGACTGAACTTTCCGCAGATAAAACCTACTAGATCCACTAAACATTCTAAGTCAAAAATAAACTCAACTAAGTTTTAATAAAGTTGAAAAGTGAAAACTCCAACTAGTTATCGCAGGGAAATAAGATTCTTCGCGGCTCGCGGCGAGCATCAACACTTATTAAAAGGGGATTAACTCGTTAAAGTACGATTGAACTTCTTTATTGCCAGGGGTGGATGCAGGGAAACGTGGTGATTTTCAGCCAGAATAGTAAGTTTAGTAACCTTCATTTTATTGACGCAATTTTTTCAGTAGTAATTTTTTCCCGTGGGTATCGTAAGAGGCGATTAAAAGACTCAAGGGTGTGTATTGCAATTTTAGGCGATTGGCTGACAACCTGTAGCTATGGTGATACACAATTTTGTATATCGTGTCACTATGGTGATACGAAATTTTCACGGCCCTTTACGCTCTGCAAGGGATAGAAGCGTGATATATCAATATATGTTTCTAAATATAAACCTGTCACAATTATGTTCCAAGTCTAACCGTCAATATAAATTAAAGAAATAGTACTTAGCTTTGTTTATATTTAATTTACACCCATAAGTACCTTATTCCGTCCCTGTGTTCAGAGCCGAGTGGCGACCGCCGCCGCCCCAACATCACGATTGCTGCTTATTTATTATAACTGTTTTAACTGTTATTTTATTGAGCACAACTTGATTTGTGCACCCCGAGATTGGACATCGGGAAAGTTAAATTGTTTGGTTGAACAATTTAGTTAAGCGAAGTAAGCTGAAGCAGAATTTAATTTTCAGTTATTACTGTACTGACATGCAATAATTTAAAATAAGAAATTTTACAAGTGACCGATAATAAAAACACGGGCTGGTGTCACAGCCCGTCTTGAGTTTTCGCTATCGGTGACAAATACTCGTAAAATTTTACCCTATATTATTTAGTGGAAGGGTGCTCTTGTTTTGAAATATTGCAACACAGTTTAAAATAAAATTATATACACAATTGTGTTTAAGTATTTCAAAACGCTTATCACGAATTTTCTATAAATATGAACACAAATAATTGCGAATACTCTGTTTGCTGAAGGATGCTACACATTCTCGTAGCGCTTGTAACCGTTTTGCTACGAGTTCTGCATTCAAGATATTAGCTACGGGCCTGGCTACGAATAAGTGTGCAAGCTCCAATGATTATTACTTATTTCTTGCATATCTACATATTTATCATGTAGGACAAAGATTGAAAAAGAAACTCAGCATGTTAAAAGGAGACTTACTTTATTGTCTGAAATGGGATAACAACGATCTTTATAAATACTCAGTGTAAGGTGTAAGGAAAGCAATATTTCTTTTGTTCAGATGGATAACGGTCGGGCGTAAGTTTGATTAGAGGTTGTTTGTTGCCTTTACAATGAACATTAGTGGCTGTGGCGTGGCGTAGGGGGGTATAAATGGGGAAATGTGTTCTGGGAGAATGGGCCACATTACTCTGGTTTACCTGTTTTGCTAAGTAAAACTAATTGTTCAGTAAAATATACCAGACCAACCTGAAAATATAAAATTTTATTTTTTTCGTTTCATATGACCATAGCAAAATAGCTACTTCTAAGATTAAATGTTAAATTGGAATGATGCTATTTCAAATAGACAAAGATGATTAATTGCTCCAGAAATCTTAGTGTTTTATTTTTTGTATCGAAAGATACTTCACGTCAGCTTTTACATAATATAGTACTCATAATTAATCACATTTCCGTTATGTATCTATCAAATTGCAGAAACAGCAAACTATACTAATATTGTTATCACCACAACCTACATGATTTCTTGCGTGGTGGCGGTAAGCGCGCCTATTGTCCCCCCTCAATGGGATCACGGCAACTATTACTCCCGGATCAAATCATGTATCGGAGGGAAATTTAATTTTTGGTAGAACTAGTTATATATTACATCATCATAATGATCAGCCTATTGCAGTCCCCTTGGGTACGCCATAGGGCACGATCTCTCGTTTTTGCCATCCAGTCGATACCAGCCGCCATCTGTCCGGCGGTCGTCCAACGCTACGCTTGCCGAGGCGTATGCATATGCTGGTAATATAGATATACTACAATAGTAATATATATCAATTATTTTTCAAACGAATATTGCTATCACCATAATCTACACGATTTTGTGTGCCCGCCTCAATGGGATCACAGCAACTGTAACTCCAAGATCAAATCATGTATCGGAAGTAAATTAAATTTTTGGTCGAACTTGTTATATATTGGAGCAGCAAATCGCGTCGAATGAAGCTGCTCAAATAATCATAATTGAACTGCACTTCAGGTAAGTAATTTTAATCTTTAAATATTACCATCATATATCTTTCAAATTGCAGAGACAACGATCTAAACGAATATTGCTATCACCATAACCTACACAATTTCCTGTGTGCCGGCGGTAAGCGCGCGTCTATTGTCCCCGCCTCAATGGGATCACGGCAACTGTTGCTCCGGAATCGAATCATGTATCGGAGGGTACGTTTTCTACCCTGAGCAAACATGTTATTGTACTTCTGCTGCTAAAATACTATTCGATTTTTGTGTGTAGTCACATTCTTCGGCGTATAGTTTAGTTGGGTGTGCAACTACTTTTCGCGGATTTTTATTTTTATTTTATACTTATCGAAAACTTCACGGTAAGGTGGAAACTAGCAAAGTACAGTCATAAAATGAATAGGTACTTATTTGCAGCACTCTGGGTACTAATTACCGATGTAAAGAATAATATTAAAATTTTTAAAGAACAGAGAATGCTTCAGCTAGAGAGTTACCAGTAGTAATAAATATAATGATAATCTGTCAGCGCGATCTTGTGCTCGCATGTGGCTGCAGCAGCAATTTAATAGAATAATTTCCTTGACAGCAGATAACATAGGCATCCATATAAAAGTGATTAAATTAAAACTATGATTCTGACAGCTGAATCATCTTATAATTAACAGAAGAGTTAAATAAGTTATCTGATTGACCCTCAAGCTTTTGTCAGACGTGGTGTTAATATCCGTTTTACGGCCGTTAACGCTCTGCCTACCCCGTAAGGGATATAGGCGTGATTTATGTATGAATATATGTATGAAAATAGAGGAATTCGGATAAACAATTGCGTATGTCGCCACTACAGTGGTAGGTTACTGCCGTTGCTGGTCTGGTTTTCAGCTCGTAATTTTTTGAGTTCAGTTCGCCCTTGCGTTTTTTTCAAAGGCTTCGATATTTTGTCTTTCAAGACGTCTCCTTTCCGGGTACTTTACATGCGTTGATTTTCATGTTGAGGGGTCAATTCTGTAGTTTTATATTGCACTTTGCGCACATCTTTGTATAATAATAAGAGCTGTCCGCCGTGCTTGCGTTTACCATCTTGAAGCTCGCTATAATTTAAGCTGCGTAGTTTTTGCCGTGTGATGCCGGCTTAGAATAGCATCACCACATTTCTTTCCCGTGGGAGTCGTAAATGGCGACTTAGGGACTCGAGGTTGTGTATTGCAATTTTAGGCGATGGTGTGACAACCTATCACTATGGCGATACACAATTTTCCGAATGACCCTCAAATATTTGTCAGACGTGGCGTAAATGGGCGTTTTTTGCGGTCGTCGACGCTCTGCCTTCCCCGCAAGGGATAATAGGCATGATATGTGTATGTGTAGTTTTTGATAGAAGGAGTTATTTAGACCAAATAAAAGAAAAATAATGGTCATGTCGTACAGGGAAGTCAAGAAGAAGGCAAAAGACAGAGATAACAGAACTATCGCTATATAGCTATAACTATCTAAATATATTATTTAACTAACTTACAATAATAGTGATATTTGCCTAAGAGGAGGGAGCCTGGTGATCCGTAATACATAGAAATCTAGTACAGACACCAGCTCTCGCCACAAAGGATACTAAATTTGAAATCCGCATGTTATTTTAGTACTTATGTTACCATTACATTATCATAACCTTTGTGATGAGAGAAATAAAGATTTATTATTATTATTATTATCGGAAACTCCACCAACAAGAGCAATGCTCTTAAATATGTGACGAGAGAGTTTTTGAAAGGTATGAAATAATTTAGTATGACAACTTTAATATTAGACTGAAGATGTGATGATGATTTAATGACAACATGCTGCAAATGTCTCTGATGTCATATTCAAACTATTTGTTTTTCGAATCAATAATACCAACACAAGTGGTGGAGTTCAATTCAAAGTTGCAATCCACAACATTTCATTTTCCGTTACATACTAAAAAAATAAATATCGTTTAGAGTGTTTAGGATGCGTAATAAGATGCAGTCGTATCTGAAATTATTTTGAAAAGATGTGAAAACTTCCAAAGTTAGAATTACCCTGAAAATATCCTTTGCTTATAGTTAAAAAAAAATTAGGCAGCATGGTCTTGGACCTTCCCCTGTCTTGCCTGTAGAGAAAACTACATTTCATTCATCAGTCATCAATTTTTTTTAATAAACGTCATATAAGTGGTAGGCAAATGAATTTTGTTTTCAGCAGCTTAGTTGTTGGAGCTAAACTAAGGCACTTTTTTAAATTTAAAATCTCTTATTATGAAACAAAATAAAATAATAAGTACTTGCCTTCTATTTAATGATGCGATAAACTATCTATAAAAAATATAAAAACGTCTTATTAGAAATTTGAAATGTTGTGGATTATTAATGTGAGTTTTCTTTAGTGATTACCATTTTAGCCACCTACCAACATTTATCCAACAAATTTTCTAGTTAGTTTTATTTACTTAATTAACTTGAAAGATGAACGTGAGTTGTAAAGAACTTCGCACCCGAGGTGGGCACTGTTCCGAGTTCCATCCAGCAGTGAGACCGAGCGACTTCGGCCCGAGAGTTGAAACACTAGTTACGTAAATAAACTGGTGTTGGTTAATGCCGCTTTCACACGCGCCGCAAGAGATTCCATCCGGTTTCCTGACAAGCGGTGTTTGCGAAATCCCATACAAAAAATGCACTTCATGGGACACATCGCCACGCCAAATTTCGTCTGTCACAGGTTGTCATTTGTAAGTGGTTGTCACGTACCGCAATATTGTCCGGTGCGTGTGCAGTTCACCTAAGGCGGCGGAGTACATCAGCGCAGCTTCGTTTAAACTTTTAATCGCTTTCGAGCCGTGATAAACAAATTTTAATTGAGTTTTAATATCACGCCGTAATTGCTGAGATGGTCGCTATCACAATATCTTTGTTTATGAATATTTAGCTCTCCGCGATCCGATAACACGCAGTCAAAGGATCGGGAGATTATAATTATTTAAAGCTACAGGTTTATATTTCATCAATTATCAATTCAAGTAAATTATTTCTATAATCTTACTTTGTAATACAATACTGCTAAAAATATTTTATGGGAATAGGTATTCAACATTTAAAAATAAAACCTTTTCCACAATTCCAAGTTTCTGTAGCCGCGTTCTCTTTCATTTGTCCCTTGGCATATTTTTTATTTATCAACTTAGGCACTTTCTTTGTTTCCACCGAGCTTATTGTTAATTTCATTGTGTAACGACCCACAAAAGAAGTTTTTACGCACCAGCATTGGCTTCGCTGCCCGCAAATTGTTTACCACTGGGGAAACATTGCGCGATGATTTTTTACGCCTGAAACTTGATAATGTGAAAGAATCAGAGAGAGACGTTTGAATTGAGATAACTGTTCTACTGGAAGACGTGGCAAGTGAAATCTTGATAATGGTTTCATTTTTCATCTGTAACTAGGTCTGTTGTTCCACGCGGAGAGTACCTCAGGGTATGGATTTAATCTCAAGCTCAGAAGACGTAGTATTTTCAATGGTGATGCAAAATTCTCTCAGATGATCATGATTTTTTTTTTCAGATTCGGCGATGATGACCGTTTTACACCCGTTTATGATTTGGATATGGATTGGATATGCAAAGAATAAATGTATAAATTTTGGGTGTGGATATCCTGTTCACATGTGGAATAGCTATTTTTACCCTTGCAATCCCGTATTTCCTATACTATCGAATGGTGATAACCTGTTATTAGAGAATTGACCACAAACAACCTCGTTTATCGAACCAGGATCCCACTCAACGAGAAAGTGAGAGGTAGGTAGGAAAAGTCGTTGTCATACTTGCGATGCAATAAAATGCAGGGTGCTGGGCGCGAGAGACGGTTCGTTAGGTAAAACAAACCTTTCTCTTAAGGCTTTAAATTAATTTCTTATGAAGACGCTGCACTTGCTTGCTGATGAATGAAAAGAGAAGAGACTATTTTTATATGATGCTAATGAACTCTTTAGAAACACTTTTAATTAGAGTTTTTTGGAAATGAGAAACAAGCATTTAATGTCAAGGAATTTGTTTAGTAATATTTTATTAATTTATCTGGAACAAGATACTTATGCAAGAGATAGTGGTGAACCGCATATCAATCACTGCGCCCCGTGTCGTCCACAACGCTCCACCGAAGCCAGACTATCCCGCAACAACCACATGCGTAAATGAGTTCTCTTCCACAATTCCCAACCACGGCGAAATAAGATAAACTAAAGTATAAAATAAAAAAAAACCTGCCGTATGATGCCGGCTTAGAATAGCATCACCCAATTTCTTACCCATGGGTGTGTTAAGAGGTGACTAAGGGACTCGAGGGTGTGTATTGCAATTTTAGGCGACGGGCTGACAACCTGTCACTACAGTGATACACAGTTATCTGATTGACCCTCAAACTTTTGTCAGACGTGGTGTTAATATCCGTTTTACGGCCGTTAACGCTCTGCCTACCCCGTAAGGGATGTAGGTGATTTATGTATGTTTGTACAAAATAAAAAGATAACTAGGTAGCGTCGAAATCAACTATAAGTATAGCCGTCTGGCTAGGCCGCAGGCAAAGATAATGCATTTCTATGGTCGAAACACACGTATAGTTCAGGTCGGTTCGGATTGTTTAAAAATGACACTAAATATTTTTTATGCAACATGTCATAATATTTTGACGACGGATGTTGCGTAATATCTAGTAGTTTTGGTACTACGCCACGCCTTGCCACTATAATAACGCCACTTTGAGTGTTTCACTTAAAGATGAGACTGTCTGGCAGGCCCACGTATGACCCGGACCATATGCGAGGTAGATGATAAATCTAGGTATCTATTCCCGGGCTTAGGTGCTATGTTTGTTTCTGTGTATGCTGTAAAGTCAAAGCTGTACGGTTAGCTCATCATGTTTCAAAAATAATAAAGTCGTTTATTTATCGGCTTAATGTTTCTGGACCATTGGCCGAACCCAATTTATTATATTGTGTCATTTTTGGTATATGGTATATGCTAACATACTTTCGTTTACAGTGGACAAAATACTCAAACTGGACATAGTCAATACTGGTATGTTTTATCATATCGATTTCGTTATAGACACTTACCAATTAAATTGAATAAATGAGCTACCATACATTAAAACGAAAATTCACGCAGGCGTAAAAAATGTGCTTTACAGACACAAAAAATAAGCTACTTTAGATTTTTCTTATGTGCTCAAATAAAGGACTGCATAGTGTGATCGGTGCGATCTGCCAATTTCCTCGCAAATCAAAAATTTCATACATAACTATAACTTACGTATGTAAGTGTCGCCACTAAAGCAGGACCATTATCGGCTAAAGCATTTTGTAGCCATCGAAGACCTCAGTGACCGCGACTGTCGGAGTGGCGCGGGCCAAGTCGGAAACATTAAGGTTCCATCAGGGCGATATTTTCCGGCGGCATTTTCACGACGGCCGCCGGACCCGACACGCCTTTGCACTCAGCCTGCGCCGTCGGATGAGCGGAGTTGTGTACCCCAGCGCCTATTCCAGCCAATATTTACCACACTTTTAAGTCTTATAAGAAATAAAGTGGAAAAAGTACCTAACCTAGGTAGTAAAACTTAGGACTATTACAATAGAATGCCTTTTGTTTTTGATGTGATTTATTTTGTTTTGAGAATGAGAAGTTGACCAATTATTACCTATCTTGTTAAATAGCAATAAAAACATCAAATCACAAAAAAGAAACATTTTGTCACCAACTTTCAGCTCACTATGAAAACACGAAATATATTACCTCTATTACATATAACCTTGTCAACTAAACAAATTATGGGGTCTTGTGTAATGAATATGTGCGCGATCTATCAGAATTAGAGGAGCCAGGAGCCCTTCTCTGTCGGCGTATGATCGATGCGCGGAAATGAAGACGATCTCTTTCTAAGAGCGGCTGATGTGTAGATCGGCACTTCATCACTTGTGACAATACATGCGGCGAGATTGCACGGAACCACTTGTGTACTGATAGGCACTTACTGTGTTATTTGTGAAGGAATGAGGGAAGCAAGCGAGCGCGAGGTATGCGGTGTGAACACGAGGATTTTTTGTCATTTAGTACTTACTTTTGTTAATAAAGTTTCATCACCTACGAAGTAAAAGTGCACATGATTATACATTTATGCATTCTTAATACAATAAAATAAAAAAATACTAAAACCTATCAAAAATATTTGAGAGTCATTTGGAAATTTGTGTATCGCCATAGTGACAGGTTGTCAGCCCATTGCCTAAAATTGCAATACACACCTTAGTCAGTGATGCTATTCTAAACCGGCATCACACGGCATTATTTGCACTTATGCACACGTATGTACTTATTACTGGATATTATGTCGGAAATTATACCTACGTCTAAATCTTCAATTTCACAATATAACCTTTAAATTTTTATGTTTTTGAATTAAAACAAAGAGCTAATGGGAATTTCTACGAAAAATAGTAAGTGAAATTGTGTTTTACGCTCCCAAGCCGTTAGATACGTTGAGAATAATTTATTACAGGAGGGATTTTAAAAACACCTATCGTCTGAGCCGCTGGATAAAGCCGTTTTAAGAATATGTGGGAATTCTTTCAGGTGGTCTGTAAAGTAATAGGTATCTGAACAGAATTTATTTGGTAGAATTTATCATGTGGATTTTGCCATCACGTTATTATCCAATGCATGACTAAATTCGCGTATTGTTAAATACATGTTCGAGACTAACAGATGGAACATAATATCATTCGACTCTCATCGTTCTCGGTTCGATCGGGTCCATTCAGCGTTGTTCATTCGCTATTGTATTTGCGGAGGGCTCCACCGCTCGTGTCCACCGCCAGTCGGCTGGAATGCGAGTGCGAGCCGCGTTCCGGGAATCAAAAGCACGACTTTACACGACTAATCACTGCTTTATGACCCGTAATGAAATAATTTCCCGTATGTTGATAAAAATACGGACCGTCTCTTCGACCGTAAACGACGGCGTGAAGATGGTGTGGGAGAGGTTTTGACGTTTTCCATTTGCCCTGGGCCCGAAGTCTGTTAAATGAAAATCATTTCAGTTGTATGTACATAGACTGTCAGTGGCATAGTTTTGGGCATTTCAGTTTGAAATATAGAATATTACGGTGACAATGAAAAGACTGTTGAGTGTCGCTGGCATTGGGAGGGTTAAAATAGAGAATCCGGGCCCTTTGGGAATTTGTAGTAAATTCACTTTTATATCGCGTACAGTTACCTATCTACGTTGGATTAATTAGCTCGCTTGCAACCAGCAGGTTTTAAACTTTATAATGCGCTCGCTGATATCCATACCTATCCTATATCCTACCGTGTGATGCCGGCTTAGAATAGCATCACCCCATATCTTTCCCGTGGGTGTCGTAAGAGGCGACTAAGGGACTCGAGGGTGTGTATTGCAATTTTAGGCGATGGGCTGACAACCTGTCACTATAGCGATACACAATATTCCGAATAACCCTCAAACATTTGTCAGACGTGGTGTAAATGGCCGTTTTTTGCGGCTGTTTACGCTCTGCCTATCCCGCAAGGGATTATAGGCGTGATATGTGTATGTATGTATGTGTATGATATCCATACCTACGCAGAGGTAGGCAAAATAAAAAGACGACAATATTTTTCAATCTGCTGCACGACTGGAAACCGAATCGAACTGGATATTTGGTCATCGATTGCTATTCCACGAATGCCGCATGTAATCGAATACACAATCGAGTTGATGACAGCTTTCATTGTACCAAATTGAAAAACTAGATTATATGGAGCCCCTTCATTCACTCATCGGTTGGTGGTTGGGTTAAAGGTCGTATACTGTGAATTATTAAAAATTCTATTACTTAGGTGTCATAAGAGTAAAGTAAATTGTATTATTACATGCCTCAAGAATTAGAAACCACTTTTTTAAATCACATATTTGATACATACACATACATATATCACGCCTAAAACCCCTTGCGGGGTAGGCAGGGCGCAAAAGGTCGCAAGAAACGGACATTACGCCACGTCTAACAAATATTGAGGGTCTTTTGGAAAATTGTGTTTCGCCATATTGACAAGTTGTCAACCCATCGCCTAAAATTGCAATACACACCCTCAAGTCCCTTAGTCACCTCTTACGACCCCTTTGGGAAAGAAATGAAGTGATGCTAATTTAAGCCAGCATCACACGGCAGTGTTTGATTTTGTATTGAATTTTATTTAAATATATACTTTGGACTACGTATTAAAAATCGATGTCAATTTTATTCTTTGCTTATGAGACAGACTATTTATTTCTAAGGCAAAGATTTTTAGTAGGTAACAATTTTTTGCTTTATTACTTTCTCTCTCTCTCTTTTCGTGTGGGACACCGAGTCGTCTAACGACCCGAAGAACCCTGGTGTCAGAGTTTTTCAACCGCCTTCTACTAGTAGTAGGCCTCTGACATGGTTGTGTAACGACCGCCGTCTAAGTAATCATAGACAGCAACCGGGACCGACGGCTTAACGTACCCTCCGATGCACGGAACCATTTATTATTTATTACTTTAAAAATATTAATTTATTTTCTCACATGCGTCAAATAGGTACTATACGGGTAGTTCACAGTTTACAGTCACAATACAGGGTATCAAGAGTTGAGTCAACCGCCGCACTATTTGCACGATCGCCCTCAAACCTCGGTGCAGTATCATTCATTCGCTACACAATATGGATAGTCAGCAATCAATTATTATTGACCTGGTCGGGAAAGTATTTATAATCGATTGCGTATACGTTCATTGAAGGAAAGGTGGAAGTAAAGAGAGGAAGAGGAAGACCTAGACACACATTCTTCTCTCAAGTAAAGGAGAAGATTAATGCCGTGTCATATCAAGAGGTCAAGTCGCTGGCAGAAGAAAGAAAAAATGGCAATTACTCCACCGACAAGAGCCAAGCTCTTAAATATGAATGAATGAACATACATACATACACAAATCACGCCTATATCCCTTACGGGGTAGGCAGAGCGTTAACGGCCGTAAAACGGATATTAACACCACGTCTGACAAAAGCTTGAGGGTCAATCAGATAACTGCCTATTACTATAGTGACAGGTTGTCAGCCCATCGCCTAAAACTGCAATACACATCCCTCGAGTCCCTTAGTCGGCTCTTACGACACCCATGGGTAAGAAATGGGGTGATGCTATTCTAAGCCGGCATCACACGGTGAAGCTGGCATCACACGGCGAAGCCGGCATCACACGGCGAAGCCGGCATCACACGGCGAATGAATGAATGATACGTTTAGTATAAGACACATTAAAAGGAAGAGACACACACGAGTGGTTCAGCGTTTGCAGTCGCAACCCGGGGAATCAAGAGCAGAGTCAACTAGCACGCTATTTGCACGCTTTCAACCTTCAGTGCAGACTCATTCGCCTCCCCCAGCCTCTCCATTTCATCGCTGCACAATTATTATGTAAAGAGCAAATACTAATCATTTTTTTTTGTACCTCTACATACATAAATCACGCCTATATCCCTTACGGGGTAGGCAGAGCGTTAACGGCCGTTCAACGGATATTAACACCACGTCTGACAAAAGTTGGAGGGTCAATCAGATAATTGTGTATCACTATAGTGACAGGTTGTCAGCCCATCGAGTTAAATTGCAGAACACATCTAACCCTCGAGTCCTTTATTCACCTCTTGCGACACCCATGGGCATGAAACGGGGTGATGCCACTCTAAGCCAGCATATTTTTCTTGTAAACTGCAGTAATTTAATCATAATTCGTTTGTGCTTGTGCCTTGGTACTATGAACATCACATCAGCCTACCCCTCTAAGGTATCAACTTACGGCGAATGTAGTCGTGAACGGCCTCGACAGTGGCGCCACTTCACAAAAATCAAGCTTTCTCTTTATACAAACAATCTATCAGAATGTCCGTTGCTCCAGTTTTTAGTATTATCCTTAAGTAAAATTAGAACATTTTTAGGCACTTATTGCCATAATTTCAAGTACAGAGAATATTTCATTGAGATTGTAAATCCTAATTTTACTTAAGGACAATATTATAAATGTAAGCGACGGACATTCTGATAGATTGTTTGTAAAAATAGAAATTATTTTTGTGAAGCGACGCCACTGTCGAGGCCGTTCACGAGTACACTTGCCTTAAAAGTGGATTTTATTTTAGTTTATGAGGGTAGCCAGTATAGATTAATCTTTTTTAAAGGGGTAGGTTGATGTGCTGCTATCATACGTGTAGTTGGATTCATTACTCTGACATATTAAATAACAGTAGATGTTTCCAGCTGATTGATCATGCCATATAAACTTAAAAAAATGCACGGCCCAATCAAAGAATTAGAACCTTAATCCATTCATATTTCAGTAGATATCAAACATATAAGTTGTCATAACAACACTCAGTGTCAGTGCGAAAATAATACTGTTGTAGAGTTACACATTTAAATTCAGTCGCTATTCTCTTCTGACCGCACTCCGGCCTACCGGCTCTGTTTGAGGATAGTCAATAACGGGGCACATTTTGACTGTTTCGTGGTTTCAGTGGCGTGTAATCAGCTGGTGGTAAATAAATGGTTGCCGTAGCTAGTTGGGCGGCTGGGCGGCTGGGCGCCACCGCAGTGGGCATTAGCTGCAATTTATACGGCCACCGGACGCAGCGGCGGCGGCTGTGCGTCTTCACAAACCACACTCTTACTCTTACCCTTAACAACGTGTTCCATGTCTACTTAATACGTAGGAGGTAACCAACAATAAATTGTCTGGAATGGAAAAAAGCTACAAGCTAAGAGTTGAGTCCCCTGTGAAATCGCTGACCGTGCAAATATCCTTTTTACGTGATAAATTACCAAAATGCAATGCATTATGTGCGGGGTCAAAAACAACGTGTAGAAAACAACGCATAAAATTCATGATCGAGATCACATTACATAGCAAAGAAACATACTTTATCGACATCTTTTCATGGGACATTAATATTTATCTGTGTACCAAACAAGTTATCGTCACGAAATTCAATTTGGCCAACGACAGACGAACGTTCTTTATCTATGCACAGAAGGTCTTTTTATTTGATGGGCTCCCGGGACACTGGCCCAATGAAATAACAAGTGGGATGGCAGCAGTGTGGATACGCTCTCCAATAAATTGCTACAACGAATATTTTATCAAACATTTTTGACAAGGTATTTATAAACTGTCAATCTTTAGTCATGCACGTCAAATAAAATGGATTGAGCTGTTAGGTAACCGTTTCAGTAAGTACTCTTTCTGGCACTTACTTTAAAAATACACAGGAATATAATCAAAGTGCTGAAGGTCAAATTACGTACTGAGAACAATTTTGTAAATTTAGGAAAATATGCATATAAGTTTTAAACAGTCGTTCTTCAATACAAATAAGTGAGGCTTATCTACGACAAGCAACGCTGAATATTCATCACATTTAGATAGCAGTGGCGATAGACCCACATCAGAAAAACATCAAAAATGCATCAAGCGGAAACTGCCTCTACATTGTAACAATATTCCTTCTCACGCGCCCGCTCGGCTTAACCAGTTCATCTTACCTTACAATTCGCTCAGAATAAATTCTATTCTATCTATTTAAATCACTATTGTCAAAGATAGTTCAAAGACTTTAAGATGCGTATTTATGTGCACGCGCTTGCATTGCATCTTTATCTGACGAACTGCCTCTTTCAAGATAAAATAAGATATGGTAAGAAAAGGTACGACTACAACAGACATACCTATTAGACATTTTTTTTAGAAAATTTCCTGACTTGATTGCTATAGGACTAGTTCTGGCGAGTATAACCTTTAAACAAACAAAATTATATTTTTTATATTCGATCTAAGCGTCTTTGTGAATGTATACATAATAATGAGAATGATACCGCGGAATTAAGAACCACCTAATTTTTTAATTTTAATTGAACCAAAAAGGGAAGTCAGATACAGTAAGTTAATAGTAGACTACGCCGCATTTGGGTAAAAAATTATACATATTCAAAAATACTATTAGAAACATATATGCACTAATAAGAAAAACACACTATTAAACATATATTGCGACCATCAATGCATTTTGAGGTGCATAAACATACCTAAATTTTTTCGCATGAACCCTAAGAGCTGACGTATAGTAACCCATTTGATGTAGAATACAGTAATCGATCGCCTTAAGAGCGGATCAGCTAATATTATCAGGCTTGTATCACAAGCCGCAAGACCGTGGAAGTGTACCCGGATCTTCCGCTCCCGATCGCCATCGGCATATTCCCGTTTTCACACATTTGTCAAAGGAGTAATATACACACATACACATAATCACGCCTATAATCTAAAGTATGCAGAGCGCAAACAGCCGCAAAAAGCGGACATTTACGCCACGTCTGACAAATATTTGAGGATCATTCGGAAAGTCGTGTATCGCCATAGTGACAGTTTGTCAGTCCATCGCCTTAAATTGCAATACACACCCTAGAGTCCCTAAGTCGCCTCTTACGACTCCCATGAAAAGAAAGAAAAAAGGGAAAGAAATGGGGTGATGCTATTCTAAGCCGACATCACACTGCATATTCTAATCCGGCATCACACGGCATTATTTGCTCTTTATTGATTTGTTATTAAGTTATAATGGTTATACACGACATAAAAGGGACAAACCTTTTTTTATAGGTTTAAAAAAGTTCGTCCTAAAAGTACCCGAGTTTTGGACTCTTTCTCCAGGAGTTTTTACTCCTGAAAAGCTATTTTTTTCTAAAGTAATTCGCTCGTGCAAATTTGTACAGTGAAATTTACACTTCTTTAATTCTGTGGGATAAGAAACAAGAATAACCCTTAAGAGGCCATGTTTGCCCTCCATACATTATTTATGTTAGTTGAACCCTGTTTACCTTGGCGTCGGCCTTTTAGCAACAACGGCCCTAAACCACCGGATGTGGATAAATAATTTTCCATTCAATATTTATCGTATCAATACCCCGCAGGCTCGTGTAGTCAACAACTTCCTCGCCTTGGGGCAGTCGGGTGATGAACAAAACCAAATTTGGTTTCATTACCATTTAGATTATACCGAGACTATCGATATGATGAACCACATTTAGGCGGTTCTTCCACTTTGACGAACGGACGAGCATATTTTTGACACATTCGTCTGTCAGATGAAAGGAAATTTCAAATTAAATTAAAAAAACATTTTTTATTTTTTTATTTTTTTTAGTTGTGGACCCTACGATTTTTAGCCCCGGGGCTTTTAATCTACACCTGACTGTATGGTGGGGAGCACGAGCTCACCCGGAAAAGCTTGTGGTTGTTCAAACAACCAGCTCAATCGCGCCCTTGGGGCGCGATTGGGCTTACGAGTTGTTCTGGGGAGAACGTATTGGACTGAATCTACCCGGCACGTGCCGGTAGTTCCCAAAGTGGGGAGCAAATGAGGGACCTGCCGGTAGTTCCCAAAGTGGGGAGCAAATGAGGGACCTAGCAAATGAGGGACCTATTAAAAAAAAAACAGATACTATGGCACACTGTCACGCATTAGATTAAGGTGTTTGACATACTGATCCGTAAGTCCGACATACACGTGATGAACCGAATTATTATTACATAAAAAAAAGATTTGAACTTATTTTGATTACTTGCTAAAACATTAAAGTAAGATAGAACAATCGATCCAAGTGATTTTTTGGTTAATGCAATGAGAGAAGGAATACACACATTGGACATAGATGTATTGCCTAAATTTTAGCCCGTGCCGGGTTATATTGCAGTAAATTTTGTTATATCATAGAAGAAACATAAACATTCTAGCGACCAATAGGGCACTAGGTCAAGTTTAATCTATAAAACAATATTCAAGTTATCGTTACAAAGTTTTTAGAAAACAAAAAAGCTTTTTAAAGGTTGATTCTGATTCACAGAAGCCTACTTACACAAAGTTTTCAGCAACAAGTGATGAAAATTCCTGGTAGATACAGTAAAAGCCAAAAACTCGTAAAAATGTCATATACGTCAATACCTCTTTGAAACGCGGTAATGGAAATGCGAAGTAAAACAGAAAGCAAAGTATGATCAGTGCTGCCACACTGTATTCCATTGTTAGGTAGATTTTACTGTAAACAGTTCACAAAAAAGCTCAGATTTTCAGTCACCCTATTTTCAACCTAAATAAAATGAAAACGTCCATAAATCTGTCAAAACAGTATTTGAAAATATGTGACTAGCGTTTTAAATAACAGAAAAGCAATTTTGGAAGGCCACAGCAAAATCTAACAGAAAATAGGAATATCTGGTCGGTATCCATTTACAGCAGATGATTATAAAATCGAGTCTAGATAGAGAGACTGCAAACCTCCGGTATTGACACGGTCTGAAAACAAATATACATAAATATGAAGAAAAAAAAACTCCAAGAGGAAAGCGCAGTGATCTTAAATTTTAATGGTAGAGGGTCGTTTATTATATTATTTCTCTAAATTTTTGGTCTCCAAATAAATAGGTTAGTATGGGATGGCAGAAAAATATTAAATAGTTTCGGAAACAAATAGGGACGTATTAGCAATTTGAAGTACTTTATTAAATGCTTACCATTTGATAAGCATATAGAAATTACTTAAGACCTAAGAAGTTTCTTATGCCGAACAATATTCATATTTTTCAACTAACAATCTTAGTCTCCCGTGTAAACAAGTGCAGCGTCTTCATAGGAAATTAATATAAAGCCTTAAGAGAAAGGTTTGTTTTTCCTAACGAAGCGTCTCTCGCGCCCGACGCCCTATATAATGCACTTATGATTTATTGCATCCGATGAGAGCACAGAAACAACTTTAATACCTCTCACCTGCGATGACGCTTCCACTTTGCATAGGGTCACAATGCAAATACAAAAACAAATACAAATACAAATAACTTTATTTGCTTTAAACATGAGAAGACATTACATTTTGTATTTGTATTTGCATAGAAAATGTGTTATTTAAATACAACAAAAAAAGAATATAGTATGAATTTATTTATAGCAACACTAGATTTCCGTCCAGCGGTTTCACCCGCTGCCACTAATTTTCCCGTGGCAATTGTTGTTATCCCGCGGTAAAAAGTGGCCTATGTGTTATTCCGGGTTATACTCTACCTGTGGTCCAAATTCATCCAAATCGGTCCAGCCGTTTGAGCGTGAAGAGGTAACTAACATACAAACACACACAAACTCTCAGATTTATAATATTAGTACAGATCAGAAGCATATAAAAAAATTACCCAGTTTATCGGTTTGTATCTCCTACATAGTAAAAACTCAAAAATAGAGCAGATGAATGAAGACAAAACTTGGTTCTCTCTTATGATAAAGATATACGCAGATCTTGAGATTAAATCCATGCCCCGAGGACATCGGGCTGAAATACACTTTACGCTGAACAGCGTAACGTAGTGTCCGCTGTCACAGTCCACAGATATGACAAATGAATAAGTTTCTTGATTTCAATGGCAATATCTTACAGTATTTTTTTTTTCTTTCAATAATATTTAATCGTGTCTTTCGGAATACGTGGCTTTATCGTCGATAAAAGCACATACATACATAAATCACGCATATATCCCCTAAAGGGTAGGCAGAGCGTTAACGGCCCTAAAACGGATATTAACACCACGTCTAACAAAAGTTTGAGGGTCAATCAGATAACTGTGTATCACTGTAGTGACAGGTTGTCAGCCCATCGCTTAAAATTGCAATACACATCTAACCCTCGAGTCCCTTAGTCGCCTCTTACGACACCCATGGGTAAGAAGTGGGGTGATGCTATTCTAAGACGTCATCACACGGCATAAAAACACCAGTCGTAAAATTTGCGGCATTGAAGCCAAGTGTAATAAGTTCTTTTGTGGGTCGTTATACGATAAAATTAACAATAAGCTCGGTGGAAACAAATTACGAAAGTACCTACCTAAGTTGCTGAAAAATACTTATAGGGACAAATTACAAAAACTTGGATTTGAGGAATTGTTTTGTACATTTAAATATAAAAAGCCACAGAAATACTAACTCAAGGCAATTCTGAAAATTATGGAATTCGTACTGCATGGTCTTTATTTCAGAATATTTCTTGGAAAATTGTTGTAGACCGATCTCTTAGACGAGTATCAGATCACAGAGGGTTAACTATACGTGAGGTTAAGATTTTTTGATGATAGCGGCTGTCTCAACAATTACGGCATGATAAACGTAATAAAATTGGGTAAATAAATATTATACTTCGCGTCTTTTCTAGTTTCGTTGATTGAAACAAATTCAAGTTTATTTTCGCCGAAATTAGTAATTACTAACCACAACGAACTATGTACTTATATAAAACATAAAAAAAAACTTCTTAGACGGCGGTCATTACACAATAATGTCAGAAGCCTAGTAGTAGTAGGTGGTTGAAAAACTCTGACACCAGGGTTCATCGGGTCGTTGGTTGGCTTGGTGTCCCACTCGAAAAGAAGAGAAAGTGACATTTACCTATCTTTAGTTATATAATACATATATGCGTATTTTATGAACCAAAAGTATAAATAATTCTATGGTTTATAATTTATTTTTAAAATTGGGGTATTTCTTACATCTTGATCATTAATTTTGATTGTTATATCTATGGAATAACAAAAATGGCAAACAACACAAGTTTATACAGCGTGTATCCGCTGCACATAGCTGGCAGAAATAACCGGCCGTAAAAGCTTTTCCCTCGACATTTTTATATTGCACATATCCGCTCCACGTGCGAGCTGTTTACAATACAACTACATTCATTCCAAGCACTGCATTTTGAGTCTTACTCCAATAAAATAAGATCCGAAGTGATTATAGTGATGCTAAAGATAGAGATAGCGGTCTCCTTACACATACTTTTTTAAGAACAACTAGGTATGTATAAATTCAAACCTTTGTTGTACTAACAACTTGCAAAAATGTTATGCCCAGCAGGTTTTAGCCAGTGACGTTCAATATCAGTACCAGCGACGCAATAACTCATCAAGCCGGGGTAAATTAGGGGTGATTTTGTGCATGTGCCGTTGTGAGGTCGACTTAAGCCTTGTGTTGGAAATGTAAAAAATATCTATATGAAGTTGGTGTTTAAACGAATGATAAAGCTCTGAGTAAAATGAAGAGAAAGAAATAATTTGTACAAAATACATTCAAAAATAAAAAACAAAATGTTAAACTATAGCATTAATATAGCCGCCAGAGCACTTAAACTTGAAAATGGGACACCGAATGTCCCAAAACTCAAGTCATTAATCGATAAAATATAAAAAAAATTGTGACCAATTTGCAATTAATGTAATAAGTAGGTATAAAACAATGGCTAAGATTCAAAGCAAATATAATTTATTTTTATCTTATCCTTACATAGATAAGTGAGAGTAATACCGTCCATTCCATGCAACACGCGCGCCTTCTACCGCCGCAGCCACTAATGTTCATTGTATGGGCAACAAATATGGCCCAATCAGAGTAACGCCCGACCGCAATACGTCTCGGCCAGAAAAATATTGCATTCCTTGCTGTTAATGTTATCTAAGCTAGGAAAAAACTATAGAACTACAGAGATGTAATTATACAAGCTATTTTAATAATTGTTATTGTTATAAAAAGAACATACTCAAAAAGTTTATTTATATAGCTTAAGGGGTTAATAATTCATTAATTAAATATTTTTAATTTTTACTAGTTTATTGCATACTTCAGGCTACGAACTAAATTAAACTAAATAAGTCGTAAAATTCCTAGAATGTACAATTACATGGATCAAATCTTCATTACCTAGAAAACATAATTCTGATGTAACATTTACTACGCCGTAGCTAAGTGCTACGAAAACTTGAAAACATTTGCGTAGAATTTGCATAACAACTCTCTTTTCATGGGAGAATCTCACTAATCACCACACTTGGTTTCAACAGATAAACAATGGAATGTTTTAACGAGAATAGTTTTCCATTGTGCTTTAATTTGACGAGGGGCGCTATCAACCTTTGCTCACATTAAGTACACGAATAAATACATGCGTTTTACGAAATGAGCAATTTATTTACGAAAAATTATTGATCTCTAAAAATACACTTACATCAAAGGGGCAGATTAGAATTATTTTGTAAAGTTAACGTGTTTTGTACGTTTATGTTATTCATAATACTACGTCTTTAAGCGGTTAATTAAAATAAAAAACAAAGCGGTGCGGTTACACTTCTAGGCATAAATATACATCTTCTTCTTCGTCTTCTTTTTACGTGAAAGAGCGAGTTGACAATGCTTTATTCCACTGTGTTCATATCATAAAATAATAAGAAATCATTTATATCCTATATTTGTTAAAGAATAATCATACCTATTGAATGCGTCCACAATTTAATTTCATCTTAGCGAGAACACAGTGAGATGAGATGAACACGCCACTTTTATCCGCCTGATTATACGAAAGCACGTACTTGGGATTTCTACGCAGAGTGTGCTTTGTTTTTTTTTCTTTGCGTCTGCACTTAAAATAGATGAAAAATGAAATACTCATTAAATTATCAGTTTTTATCGCATTTCTCACCTGATAAGGAACTGCTTATAATATCACGTTTAAAACCCTTTAAAGTCGATTTTCAATACACTATTTTCAAAGAAGCAAGAAATCCATAATATTATGTCTTTAAGTATCTTCATATGCCTAAAATCTTGTTGATTTAAGTCGAATGTTTGAAAAAACTAGTTAATAAATCAGTACAGAAAAATTGTAGTGTTATAGATTGATTTTTAAGTAATATTTTTTAATGGTTGAATTGAACAGCATTTTTTGTTGTGTTCGTTTAAAAAAAATACTTTATGTGAACCTAATTTCAGTCAATTATTGCAAATGTTTTCCAAAACAGCTTTAATGATTTAGTTTGTTTCTACTCACCATAAAAGATATTAACAACATTAATATTTTGTGTTAAGAGTTTTCTTTTTATATCGCATATTACACGTGAAAAGTATTTAAAACCCCCACACACGCGCGGAAATTTGCAAGAAATCTATTGGATGTTTCGCTTTGACGCAGCGGAAATGAAAGAGACAGTCACTTCGCTATCGTCTTATACACGTATTTCTAAAAGTTACAGAAAATCCGATTTCTGAATAGTTTTACTTTAGATAATGAAAGCATTGAGTCAAAAATGTCTAAATGTTTCAATGCTTTATTCAAGTACTTTTCAAACCGGAAATACGTAAATACCCCGCACGCCATGTTTAGTAAACCGCAGTTTACAAACGCGGTGTCACTAGGGACGCATTCTAAAGGGCTACTGTTGTTTGGTAAAGTTATCTACAAATTAATGAATTTACATACTTGAGTTTAACTGCACATCTATAAACAACATTATTAAACATGATTGCGTCCTCAGCGCACGTAAAAAAATATTTCATACATACATTTATATCACGCCTATAATCCCTTGCGGGGTAGGCAGAGCGTAAACGGCCTCAAGATACGGTCATTTACGTCTGAAAAATATTTGAGGGTCATTCGTAAAATTTTGTATCGCCATAGTGACAGGTTGTCAGTCTATCGCCTAAAATAAAAATACATACCCTCGAGTCCCTTAGTCGCCTCTTACGACTCCCACGGGAAATAAATGGGGTTATGCTATTCGAAGCCGGCATCACACGGCAAAAAATATATAATTGAATAAATATTTTAAGCAACTTAAAAAAACACAAACACAATTTCAGGTGCGAGTGAGGGGCAATCGCTCGAAGGCAATTGAACTATTCGTTGAGGGTCTTCAGCAACTTCTTATGGACCGGTAAAGTGCGTTTTTTTCGGTTTTTACTTTAATTTCCACTACCCTACAAAAATCTTGCTAAAATATAACAAAATGAATGACGATAATGTTAGTATATGTATTGGATATTATTATAAGTATATTTTGTCAGGTTAGGTTAGTGGAGTTAATGTATGAGTTCCTAAATTTAATTATTAGAATAACTGTGCTGTTGTACACGTCTTTTCTGCCTTTCTTTGTAATGTCTTACTTCCGAGGGTCAGCTGGAAGAAATTTCTACCTGAAAAATAAGCTGTACCTGTAGTGTCGAATTTATTTATGTTTTGTGTATTTTCTGTAATGTTTTTGTGTGCAATAAACTGTAAATAAAGATGAAAATGAGGAATTAGGTATCATTTCATAATCGGCGTCAAGTGTTGTCGACATGTGTGCGGCTCAACAAGATGAGCGATGGTGTCGTGATTCATCTGCTCCCAAATTAACTGCTCTGATGAATCCCTCCCTGTCACACTGCCACTCAATCTCGACCTCGCATCTCCCCACAAGTCCCTAAATTTTCCAAACACATCGCAGCTCTCGTTACACTGGCTGCAATAGAAAAGCGTGATGGGAGTGCAGTTGATGTATCGCTTTCATAACGTTCACCGTTAATTAGTGTCAAATTACAACGCCAAAATTTTTCTACACCCTTGTCACTTCAACTCATCAAACGAATGATATTTGTTTTACCTTAGCGTCGAAATATATATGTGTGTAGTTCAGTCACGGAATTTCAAATTAAACGAATATGCCATTTGACATTACAAAAAATCGCTAGAGTTTTTTTTTATAGATCTATAATATTTACTGATGACAACGCGTGCAAAATTTATTTTCTGTCGCGTTTAAAAGTTCGCGATGCCTCGGCTAAACACAGGTGTGTTGCGACTCTTTTTAAATTTGGCGCTGAACTAGAATAATCTGTCACGTCAAGTATCACGTTGGAAATAAGCTTTACTGTCGCCTCAGTTACGCGACATTAAGGTCCCAGTCCCAGATAAGTTTTTAACAGTACCGCTCGTAATTCAAGTCAGGATTTAAACCTTAGAAGAGAGTAAGTTGGGGCAACAAGGAGCAGAGCGAGTTACTCGTGGGGGTAATTTATACGTGACCGCGGCGTGCGCGAGTCCCCGGGGAGATCGCGCTGCCGTCCGTCCTTGCGTGTCTTGTCCGTCTGTCCGACCCGACACAAAGTACACTCTCACGATTTTTAACTCCATTTTCATGTTTTACGATTCAAACTAGCACTTTTGTTGGCTTCACTATGTAGCGAAAACATACTCATTCCCAGACGAATAACTGTCAGAAACTTTAAAGTAAAGTCTCCATCTGTAAATTGTAGAGGTAATTTCAATAGATACATCACTTTTAAATGAAAGTATACCATGCTTACATTTTCATAGTGTTTCACAACCAACTACTAGTAGTAGGCGGTTGAAAAACTCTGAGACCAGTGTTTATCGGGTCGTTGGACAACTTGGTGTCCCACACAAAAAGAAGAAGTCCTACTAATATTTTAAATGCGAAAGTTTGTATGTTTGTTTGTTTGATACTTCTTCACGCAAAAACTACGGAACCGATTGTAATGAAATTTGGCACACATATAGAAGGTAACATGGATTAACACATACGATAGTTTTTATCACCACTTATGCGGGCAACACCGCGGTTAACAGCTAGTATATCATAAATTAAATATGAGTGTTATTGCGTTAATTATTTAATCGCATTTCTTGGAACAAACTATGAGCCATAAATAAATCGTCTCGTGCTATTTCCACATAAAATATAACTAGTATTGACAGGCGACAGTGTGTTAACGAGGTTTTCTCGTTAGCAAAGAGAAAAAGGATATCCCTCCCTTCGTATCGTCTGCCGGTTATCCGCATGGGAAATCTAAACTGATGTCATGTCCAATAATTAGCTGTCTCATACTTTCCTGTCGAGATCAGAATAGGTTATCTTGTTGATAATATTTGCTTTCTAGTATATTATTTTTATACTTTAATGCAAATCCGCGCTCTGCACCAATATTTTAGAAGGGTATACATTTTGCATTGTAAGGGTTGAGGGCAGCCGTTGGGTGCAGTTCGTCCAATATCGCAGTATATGAAGTAAATTCGCAAAGGTATCTTTAACGGTAGACGCCTGTCTCATGGTTGTTAATAATATCATTTGATGAATATTACTTTTGTATTTGATGAATAATACTTAGTCAGAAAGTAAATTATTAAATCTGTATCGCTTCTAGGAGACATTTTTATTTATTTGAATGAGTCTGATTGTTATTATAGGGTATTATAGGGTGTTAATTTAAATGCGTGCCATAGCTTCAAGGCAGTATCAGTATTGATAAAGGAAGCCAAAAAATATATTTAAAAACATCCTATTTAAATATATTTTTATTGCACTGCATCATATCATTCAATCAATAACAATCCAAACTGATTTAGAAACTTGTTGAAATTAATTTTAAATTGTTTTAAGATCATTGTATTAATTACGTACGATCAAACGCAACAATATACCTAGTCTCCGCCAGTCTTAGCCCATTTAAGAAAATTGGAAGTACATACAAAGTTCTTTTGTTTACCGTAATGCACCTGAGTGCGGGCTGCTGCTGTTATCGTCAGTCCTTGACCTACTTTTACGTATTCGCCGCCCGGCACATTGTTTTTTTAGTACATGAAAAAAAAAATTATAGTAATATTTTAAATATTTTATTAGCTTCCTTTATTGATACTGAAACTACCCTAAAGCTATGGCACGCATTCAAATCAGCACCCTGTATATGTCGAAATTTGTCCAAAAGTCGGAATATTATGTTTAAATTGTGACTTCATTCTGTCATCATCCAGCATTTTGGCTGAATTCCTACAGTTATATCACAGTATAAATAATAGTACTAGCGTATTTATATAGGAAGATAGCAAAACAAACAATACTGTTTTCCAATTAAGTTTCGTCATGACTATTTTTGTGTTTACTTTAAAAGAATAGAGTATCGTACAAAGAAAAAATATGCTTATGTTCTTTTACAAAGGACATATTTTCTGAAGCGAAGAAAATTAGGCCTTTCATTACAATTATTCTTCAATTTAAGGATCAATTCATTGAATATATAACAATAAAATTTAATTTGATGTATTATTTTATGACGACGTTTGAATGGATAAAAGTCACTTTTTAACTTCTTTTTGAAATATTCCGGTCTAGATATGCTTAGGCAGATGGTAAAATCAAGTCCATGATTTTTCCATGTTCCAGGTTTTAGCCAAATTCCAAAAATTTCGGCCATATTCCTATGTTTGCCATAAAACTACGACATGTACATACGTACACACGCATATCACGTCTTTATTACTTGCGGGGTAGGACGTAATACTAAATACTATCACAAACGCCACGTCTGACAAATATTTGACGGCCGTGTCAGAAAAATAATGTATCACTTATAGTGACAGGTTTTCAGTCTGTCACCTAAAATTTATATAAGCTTAAATAACTTAATACAAATAACTTAATACCCATGAAACCCTCGAGTCCCCTAGTCACTTCCTACGACACCTGCGGAAAAGAAATGGGGTGATGCTATTCTAAGCTAGCATCACACGGCATAATATATTATTGCTAGCTAGTACCGTAGTACGTGGAACGGATCAGTCAGTCACCCGAATCGAAAACGTGAGTGACTACCTGATTTCGATCAGTCTCGTATATCACGGAGCACAGAATTTGAAACCGGTTACTGAAAAAGCCGGAATAAAAAATTCGATGTAGTCATAGTGCTACGCCGTAGCGTCTGCAATCATAATCTTATGTAGTTAGTGTTTTCATTAGCATGAAATTAGTTAAACAATCATTGTATTTATTTAATTTTATTTGTTTGAACCCTACACTCACCCAGTACTCACCGTTGTTATGTTATTTCTAGAATAGAAAAGATCAAGATGACTGGTACACATGCTGTACCGGAGAAGATGAAGTTATTATTAAATACTTACAGCTAATTAGAGCATTAAGGCTTCATCTAAGTACAGCATGTGTACCAGTTATTTTGAATCTTACTTCTCTTACTTAAAGTTCAAAACCTATGAAATGACATCACAAAAAAAAATATAAACGAATTAACATAATATAAAAATTGAAAAGAGAAGAATGCCCTTCATCCGTTAGATATTGGACATCTAAAGAAAACGTTACATTTTGAAACTGCATCATAGAAGTTATGCTGCGACCATGTTTTGATGGTCCTTACCTTTACCTTTGAGACAGATGTAAATAATGCTCTTAAAGATGTCATAAACTGGATGGAAGTAAATAATTTAAAAATTAATGTCAGCAAAACCCAGTATATGCAAGTCAGATCATATAATTCAAACCCTAAACAAATTCACCTTAGCCATAATAATGATACTGTAAATGTAGTTGACAAGGTAAAATTTCTTGGTATAATCGTAGACGAACATCTCAATTGGAAGGAACATGTGAAATCTGTTTGCGGTAGACTAAACCGCTTTGTCTTTGCCCTTAAGCGATTAAGACAGACTGTGTCACGTGATGCTGCTCTGACGGCTTACCATGGCTACGTTTCTTCAGTTCTTAGCTACGGTCTCATAATTTGGGGAAATTCGGTGGATATAAATGAGGCATTTAAGGTACAAAAAAAGTGTATCCGCGCAATTTCAAATGCATGGTTTGATGACAGTTGCAAACCTCTTTTCAGGGCACTCAATGTATTACCATTACCATGTATGTACATCAGAGATATTTGCATCTTCGTTTCCTCTCATCCTAAATATTGGCAAACGCGTGGTGAAGTAGTACAAAGACAAAGAAGAATAAACATAATGAATATGCTATATCAGCCACGCTGTTATAAAGACATCTACAAAAGAAATGTTAATAATATGTGTATACTAATTTATAATAAACTTCCTACTGAATTAAAATTGCATCATGGAAACTCTTTTAAAAATAATTTGACAAAATGGTTATTGCAACATTGCTTCTATAGTATAAGGGAATATTTTAATTTTAAATTGTGATTATAATTGTGTTTCAAATGAACTGCCAATTTTATAAATGACATAACCAATTTTTAATTGTAATTAATTTGTCATTAGAATGTAATTAGAATTTTAAGTTATAATTTTGTAAAATTTTATAAAGACTAATTTGCACGCCTGCATGCAGGCTGAATACACTGTACAATAACTAATTTTAAGACCTCTCATGACTGTATTCTTGCAAATAAACATTTATCTTATCTTATCTTATCTTATCCGATGTGCATACATTGAGAAGATCGTGCTAAAAGATAGGTGCGTAGCAGAGCAAAAAGTACCTATAATGTGCTAGCTTTGTCATTTTCCGTATTGTTGAAGCTGCCAAAATAACCGGTATTAACCGGTCACCATGGCCCAGTGCTCGGCACGACAGTGGTTGCATGCCAACCATGCTAACCGATACGCGGCGGAACAAATAGTGCCTATTTGCTTGCTGTCGGGTTGTCGCGGTCGCGCGCCGCCCGTCTAACAGATTCTTAATTTCACGCCCCGTTTGCGCCCCACGTGCCTCCACTCCACTACTCCTATTAAACCGGCAAATTAATTTTAGCGAAAAACTAGGATGCTCGCTCCTGCTCCCCGTCGTGCCAGTTTCGTTAATAATCTTTGGTGTTCTTATACTAACTTTGAATTTCAGCAGGGGGTATATTAAAAGTGGGTGCTTCGTCTTTAGTTTAAACTTCTCTATTGTTTTTGGAGATACGAGGTTCTTCATTATTGTCTTAAGCTTTATATTAAATGAAAAAGAAATCAAAGAAATATAAAGGCAAAACTCACTTTACAGATTTACTTTTGTATCGATTGAAAACATTGCCATATGAAACCGAACTTGATCTTTTTTAAACCAAATCCGGTACATACGAACGATATGAATTCTTTCATAGCGATTCCAGAACGCCACACTAAAAACACTCTTTTGCAACTCCATAGCTGAATCCATCCATTGACGAGCGCTCCACTGTAGAGACTAGCTGTTTAATATCCATCGGATCCGTAAATCCGTGTGTTAACGATGACATATGTTGATGCCTGCCCACTGCCTACTCGCAGTACAACTCGGCGGCAAAGCTCCGTAGTGGCCGAATATGATAACCGAAAAGAGCCGAATGACGTTTAACTATTAATGCCGAATAAAGGTAGAAGTCTGATTACAAACATACACATATCACGCCTTTATCCTTTGCGGGGTAGGAAAAGAGTTAACGTTGTAATATATATACTAGTAATATTTGCCGTTTGAGAAAAGGTTGTCAATCTGTCGCCTAAAATTGTAATACACATGAAACCCTCAAATCCCTTAGTTGCCTCTTACAACATCCGCAGGAAAAAATGGGGTGATGCTATTCTAAGCCGGCATCTACAACTACTTATTCGAAATATTGTAATTTAAGTAGCAAAGATAAAATAGCTTGTATTACTTAAATCATGTATCAATCAATAGTCGTCAAAATGCTTCAGCCATGCTTGCTAACTGCAATTTTGTTGCCCTAAAGTAAAAAAGCACGTACAAATTTCCATATAATTATTTTTGGCTACTTGGCTACTAAATAACTTTATTACTTTATTTGCCTGCACTTCATCTTAAAGTTTTCCACGTGACGCGTGTATTGCTCAAACCGTTGGTCGAACAATGGTCGAAGTTGAAACACGAGTTGATCTCTACGATACGCTTTGCAACAGTTTGACTGGTTAATCCGCGCGTCATCAACTTGCACCAACTTTTCAGCTTTGCTCCTGTCAACTATCTGCGTATCTTTTTCAAACAGCTTTTGTAGTGTCCAATTTCAATGAAATATCATGATATACACGGTACTACATATATAACTTAAATGTTAATGTAGCTCCTTGATCGAAATTTAATTGAAAATATTATAGTTATGCATAAAAGTATTTCCCCATTAAAAGCATCTGCGTCATGGAATATTTAAATTTGTATGTGTAATAATGTATTTTCCGCGAAAATTTTAATTTTTAACTTCACTTGAACTAAAATATGTTCTAATACTTACTAATTCATGTGTACTGTTGAAAAAGTTGGTCGAATAATGGCCGAGGTTGAAACACGAGTTGATTTCTACGATACGCTTTGCAACAGCTTGACCGGTTAATCCGCGCGTAATCAACTCGCACCAACTTTTCAACTTTGCTCCTGTCAACTATCGGCGTATCATTTTCAAACAGATTTTGTAGTGCCCAATTTCAATAAAACATCAATTTTAATAGAGACAACATTTTGCGTAACTGTTTACACTTACGTTATTTTTCGATTCAATGTATAGTAGCTCATTCATTAAATTAAATTTTTAAGTGATTAGAATTAAATTTATGTACTTAATAAAATATACCACTATTGTTTATGTAACAGTTTACACACTGTAAAAGTTTGAGTCGTTTTACCCACTGCAAACGAAAGTAATGTTAGCATTATAGCTGTTACACAAAATTATAAGTGGGTTCGGCCAATGGTCCACAAACTTTAAGCCAAAAATAACGCTCTAATATTTTTGAAACATAAAAAGCTAGCTAAAACTGCGCTATAAACGCATGTGGATTGTTGAAAAAGTTGGTCGAATAAAGGCCGAAGTTGAAACACGAGCTGATCTCTACACCTCGCAACAGTTTGACTGGTTAATCCGCGCGTCATCAACGCGCACCAACTTTTCAGCTTTGCAGCTGTCAACTATCAGCGTATCTTTATAATACAGTTTTTGCAAAACTGTAATATTTTAGTAAAAATAAACGTTAAAAACTGTTATCCAAACTCGACTTTTGATCAAAATCTAAGCGTATTGTTGCAATAATTAATTACTTCCAAGCGTCACAACTCAGGTGCAAAATTTCAGATTGTTTAAATAACTATGACATCAAAGATTTTTGGAGTAAGTCCTATACTATTTAAAACTTCTTCATATTTTTTATATTTTAAATTTAACTTTAATGTCAAAACAAAACACACATAAGTTGTGAAGTATCAAATTGTTTTATATTATCCAAGATTTTTCGCGCAAGTCTTCATATCTCTCCTACAACCAAAAATCCCGCAACAGAATCATACATACACAGGTAAGTTTAAAAATAGTAGAGCTTCTGCAGAGAAGCAAGTACGGACTTCAACTAGAGTAACTTTAGTCACTGTACTTTAGTCTTTTTGATAATGAATCTTATAAAGTTTTAAACTGAGAAAGCGTATTATATTAGCAAAGCAACTCACTTGATCTTACTGAACTTGGCTGCAACTTTACTAAGTACGAGTATCATCTCAACGAGTTATTAAGTTGTACGATGAGCCGATGCCGATACACAGACGGCTTAATCGCTGCGGGATAAGAAGATTAGTCGTGATTACGTTGTGTGGAGGAACATCCCATTTTCCCATTCCTGTTTGGGAGCACATCAACTGGATTCCACCTCGCTCCTCCCCTGCACGCGGGTAACTTCTCCCAGAAGCGTCATATAAATAAATTGTTGCCAGTCTTTATTGCCCCCGGTTTACGGTAGCGTTTTTCCCGGCGTGTTATCGTCTTTGGGAATTCCCTGTTCTTATATCCCGAACCTATTGTGATTTGGTTCGTACCTGTGATTATCATAATGTCTATTCTGCGAGCAAACCTTCGATTGTATACGTTTTCATTGATTACTTTCCGCCTACGCTGTATCGAGTATCGAAAATGGAGAGTCAATTGAATGAGCTTTCCTTTTTAAATTAAATTTTGATATCATTTATTATTTTCTTACACAGATTAGGTTTAGCATAATAACACGGTCAAAATGTTTGTGATCTTCTTCACTGAAGCTGTTAAATGAAATTCCTAAATAATGAGGGACTAATAGATTCCAAGCGATCACTGCTTGCTATCCAAGGTATTCCAATGGGATATTTATGTCGAGTATTATAGGGGAATTTGAGACATTTAGGGAAACCTCCCAGCTTGGGTAATTTATGGAACGATAATTATCTTAATTATGTTTGTTTTGCGAAGCGATTTCAACTTTTTGTGTTTGTTTAAACGTGACTGTTATATCTTGGAAATTCACACCAGTTTGCAGATTTTGAAATCATTTATCCCAAATAAGCCTTTGGTTTTCATTGGATGCCGGCTTCGAATAGCATCGCCCCATTGCCATGTGATTTCGGCTTAGAATAGCATCGCCCACTTTCTTTTCCGTGGGTTTCGTAAGGGGTGACTAAGGGACTCGAGAGTCACATGTGAATTGGTATCTTAGGCGAGGCGCTGACAACATGTCGATATTATAGCGAAACACATTTTTTCTGAATGACCGTCAAATGTTTGTCAGAGGTGGCGTAAATGTTCGTTTTTACGGCCGTTTATTCTCTGCCTACCCCGCGAGGGATATAGGCGTGATTTACCTATGTATGTATGTTGGTTTTCATAAAACTAAAATTAATATTATTAATGAAATTATATTTTTTCATTTCAGATTACCTTATTCGTTTGTTTAAGAAAACCTTCGGAGATTGACAATCGACACTTACTAAGAAATATTTTACACGGAAACCTTTTCGTGAGGTGTTCGGGCACGACGATCGAACGTGAAGTTAAATAAAAAAGATATCATAAATCTGGAAAAGAAAGCATTTCCATTTATCCTCGGCGTACCTTGACGAGGGTCGGAAGTTGAACGGATTATAACAAGTGGGGGCACTAACTGTCACGCGCAGACCTGGCCGCGCGGCTTAATCGCCAAACTTCGCCCACCGATTGGAGTTTTTGCGGAATTGCGGCTGGTGTGCGGCTACCCTAATTTATGCGCTACCTACCGAACCGGAGGCCGGCTCTCGACGACAGCTAAACGCATTGTTCTCTAAAAAAAAACTAACCATACGCTAACGAGCTCCTTCTTTTTGGGTGGAACACCGAGTTGACAAACAATCCGATGAATCCATACGGATACTATGAAAAAGCATTCATATTAATTTCTAATTCCATTCTTACTAAAAAAAATCATCATTGTTTTATTCGCTTGTAAAAATACATCATTATTTTTTGCGCCGTGTGATGCGGGCTTAGAGCGCCGTTTGATGCCAGCTTAGAATAGCATCACCCCATTTCTTTCCCGTGGGAGTCGTAAGAGGCGACTAAGGGAATCGAGGGTCTGTACCTATTGCAATTTTAGACGATGGGGTGACAACCTGTCTCTATGGCGTTTCACACATTTCCGAATGATCCTCAAATATGTATGTATGTATTAACTTTATTGTACCACCAGACACATTTATAAAAACAGTTACAGAAATAAATTTAAAAACAAGAGGCACAAAGGCAGACTTATCCCATTATGGGGTCTGTTCCAGTCAACCTTTGAGAGACTCAGAGGATATGTTATTTGCAGGTAAATTACGCGGTACTTCAGCATGGTTAAAATAAGCTTACTCTATCAATATATATTATAAACAAATAACAAATACACGTACTAAATATTTGTCAGGCGTGGCGTAAATGTCCGTTTTTTCAGCCGTTTACGCTCTGTCTACTCTACTATAGGCGTGATATGTGTTTGTGTGTGTATGTTATTCACTTGTCAGAATAGCATCACTCCATTTCTACCAGTAGGTGTCGTAAAAATCCTGGGAATGGGCAGCAGCATTCCTGCAACAGTCTGCACTGCGCTCGCCAATCCACCTACTTAGCGTGGTGGTAGCCCCTGGAGAAGGCCCATGTTGAGCAGTGGACTCTTGTGACTGTTGCATGGTGATGCTGTTGAAGTTAATTGGTCAAAGCTGTATTACTTTCATATAGAGGGAGAACAACATAGATTTTGCCATTCGTCTCAAACATCCAATATATTATTTGCATTTAATAAAGCATCTGTGTTTGGAGCAAACGAGAACAATAGAACTACCTCACTAGCTATTCGGTAGCCCAGACACAGACCACTCTACTCCATTAGGTATTCAAGACACCATTTAATCGGCGTACAGCATCCACCAGTTCCAAAGATCAACGTTTTAAAGGGAATTTTAAAGCAATGGAAATCGCCCTGAGATATTATTGGACGGCGGCAATCGGGCATGCCCCTCGGGTACGATTGCGGATGGTTCAGTCTCACTCAGATAATGGAAATAAGTAAAAATAGTAAAATGTAGAATTAAATGAGTTTTTGTGTTCGAGATACAGATTTTACGGAATTTACTGAATAACCCTCAATTGTTTGTTAGACGTCGCGTAAATGTATTTATCTATACCGTCTCTTATTGTTCGAATTATAAATTCGAAAACAGTTGTTTATAAACCTGCTTTATGCATTCTGCCTATATAAATTACAGTTTTATGGAAATTACAGAAGCGCAATGTCTTAATTAATGAGAAGGCTCTTACTTCTATGAAGTTGAGAAATGAAAGATTTTTTTTTTTGCCAATACTCAAATCGCCATCTTTCGCCGCACCTATCAGTTGTTGTTGTTGTACGGTAATTGTTCGGTTGTTGCTCAGTTGTTTTATTAGGATGTTGTTCAGATGTTGTTCAGTTGTTGTTCCGATGTTGTTCAGATGTTTTTCAGTTGTTGTTTTATGTTGTTCAGTTGCTTAGTTAAGTTGTTGTTCGGACTCGACATCTGAACAATTTTTAAGGTAAAGAATTTTCAGAAACTCATATCTAGCCATATTACGTTCTCGTATTGAATTTGATTGTGTGTCAAGACTTGCAATCACCGGTGAGGATGTTTGGAAAAGAGTTTAACTGAGTTTTTTTCGAAGAGTGTAGATAAAATAGTAAATGATTATAATTAGGCAATAGAATGCTCGTGTCAAATTATTGTCACACTCGGCTATGCCTTGTGTGATAAACAGACACTCGCATTCTAATGATCCCCATTATATGACAGTTGCTTAAACTACTATTATCTACACTCGTCTCATAATGTTCGAATCATGAATTTGAAAACAGTTTTATAAATACCTGCATTATGCATTTTGCCTATTGACATTAAAGTTTAATAGAAATTACAGAAGCGTAATGTCTTAATGAGAAGGCTCTTACTTTGATAATGTTGAAAAATGAAAGGTTTTTTTTTTTCAATACTCAAATAGCCATCTTCCGCCGCACCTGTCAGTTGTTGTTAAGATTTTGTTCAGATGTCGTTCAGACGTTGTTCTATTGTTGTTGTGATGTTGTTCAGTTTTTGTTCAGATGTTGTTTTGTTGTTGTTCATATGTTGCAGTTTTTTTTAGTTGTTGTTCAGATGTTATTCAGTTGTTTTTCAGTTGTTGGTTCGATGTTGTTCACTTATCTAGTTAAGTTGTTGTTCAGACTCAACATCTGAACAAACTGTTGAAGTAGAAAAATTAAAATAAGGATATATTAAACCATAATTATTACGTTTTCATATTTTCCCTTGTATCGGGCTTTGCAATCGCCGGTGCCGACGTTCGGAAAAGTGTTTAACTGTTTTTTTTTAAGAGTTTAGATAAAATAGTGTATACAACTGCATATAATTAGGCATAAGAATGCTCGTGTCAGACTATTATCAGACATTATATTGATAAACAGACACTCGAATTCTAATGACCCCCATTATATGACAGTTGCATAAACTACTATTATTTAACAATATTTATTGTACACAAGAGAATACAAAACACCGATCATAAAGAAAAACGGTACAACAGGTACTGCTTACTTATAAAAAATTGATTGACAGATTAAAGATAAACGGATAAAACATGCAGACTATTATAGATTACTTGTAATTTTCTTATAAAAACACAAATATTGAAATTAGGACCATGGCAGAGCACAGAGAAGAGAGTCCTGACATTTGAAAGACAGTACGTTATGTTTTGTGTGCGACATTAGGATTTTCAACATCTTACAAGTTTCGAAACGTGACATCACCAAATATCCTCACAGTTCTATTTGTTTCTTTTTTGTACAGTTAGTAAGTACACAAAAAAATAAAGGCATTTTAAAGCAATGGAAATCATCCTAGAGGTATTGGATCGGGCATATCCCTCGGGTGCGATTGCGGTACAGTCTCACTTAAATAATGGGAATAAGTAAATGTGTAAATTAAAGGAAAGTCTGTGTTCGGGATTGATATTTTCAACTTGTAACTTGTGCAGGGTATTTTGTGAGTAAGTAGATACGTCAAATCATTAATTATTATTATTTTAATGGTGGCACGGCCACTAGGATCACGACTCTTTCAAAGAGTCGTACTTTGTCATTTAAGAAAGGTCAATTGCGTTCAAAAGTCGTAAGTAAGTAGTAAAGTATATGGTATTACGCCGAGGGCAAGTCTGCAAAACAGAGAAATGCGTGGCGCAGTTTGTATAGCAACAGAAACGTGATAGTAAAACGGGGTGATCCGCTCGTCATTATAACACCAAGTCTACAATAACAATTTTCAATTAAAGAATAGTTTTTTTGTTAGAAATAATATCAAATTTATTCACTAAACTCTCAATTTCAACAATAAAAACAAAATTATTACCAATTTACATCCGCCATTACGGAAAAATAACGGCCGGATCTTAATTCACATCATCGAAACATCAGAATCTGACTTGTTCTTAGAAATAAAGTAGATAATCAAATTAATTTTACTAAGCGTCTTGAAAATAATTCAATGTTGTATGTGCGGATAGTATGGATATGACATCAGATATTTCCTTCCCAGCTGTCATACTACTTATTTCATGCAAATCAAAATTCTGTAGCGTTATGTTCAAATGAATATGTCCCGTCTAGATTCTGATCCATTATTTATGAATAAGTTAAGTACATACTTATCAGTAGAAGGTACTGTATCTCAAATCGTGCTACTGCCAAATTTATACATATTATTGTACACAATATCAGCAGCATTTATAGCAACTATTAGATCTTTATTATGTGTTTTTTTATCAGTCCCTATCGGGTACTCACCTACTACAGGCAGACTCATAAATAAATGAAGCTGCCTCCTTACAACTAAAAATAAGTAGCTACTAAGTTAGTACTTTCATTTTATAAATAAGTTTGATCATAGAGTTGGCAATATTCGTTCGCAAAAATATAAGCAAATTTACTTTAAAAAGTCGAATCATCAACCATAATTTAAAATTCAAGACCAACCTCAAACTCCCCACTACATCGATGACAAAATATCACAAGAGTACCAACTTAACCGGAATTAAAATGTATAATAAAATACCAGAAGTTATTATGTCAGAACTAAAAGATCACAATTTATACAGAAACTATAATCTTACCTCATAAATAAATGCTGCTACATCATTAATGATTACCTAAAACCTTAGAAAATATACTAACGAAATTATTAGCTACATAATAAACATTTCTTTGGACTAAAGTAGGTTAAGTACATTAAGTATTAGTTTAAAGGAGCACTAGTTTTATATTTTTAATTATTACTTAGTTTGTTTATTAGCCCTCTAACGTATTGCAATACCCAACAGCCTTCCCTGGTAGAAGGATTTCATACGTGCTAGAAATAATATATTACATACCACCTTTATATTCCATATGATTTGCAATCAATATTATGATTATGATAATAAAATTATGAACTTAACAGAGTACAGATATGATTAGTTTCACTTTTCATTTCACGCCATCTTGTGATTTCCTCATGTACTTAATGAATAACAAGTAATGGTGGAAGGTTCTGTTTTACAAAGCAGGCTTACGACGTAGTTTGCTTTTAATATGCGAGATGGCGTTGTACAGGTTTGTTACAGCGACATCTATCCAATTCTTGTGAAACCTGATTGTTTGTAAGAAACGTGGTTTTAATTATCCTGCGTGATAGTAGAGGGCGCTGCAAGTCGTTTCAGAATATATTTCAGTCAAGGGTCTTACCAAGTAAGACACATGGAACTAGTATGTACGTTACGACGTAGGAGTACTTGTAAAATCACTGGTATATACTAGTTCCATGATTCGGATGTCAGTATTTTTTTCGATGTGAGTTTTTAACCTTTGAGTATGAAAGTAATAAAATGTGACTGAAATGAAGATTTAAAAGCAGCTGTGACCAGATCTGATACGTTAAATAAAACATGTGCTCGGATACGTACGTGACGCTCAAATTTTGAAATCTTGCGAAAGACAAATTGAAAACCCATAGAATAAGCTAAAGTACGACAGATGGGACACTGCTTTCATACTACCTATTGAAAACCTAATGGAGCCTCTACAATAAAATAATTATTTATAAATAAAATACGATGAAAAATAAAAAATAAAAATAGTAAAAAGGAATATTATGCTGAATGGTAGGTTACCTTCAAACTAAACTTCGATCTCCATTGAATTTTTTCTGTAATTATAGCCTATGTGTCCGTAAATTAAATAATATTTTGTGCAAATAAAAATTACCTTGAATTTCTTATAAAATTTACTTATCTGCTGTGCCGATGCCGTGTGATGCCAGCTTAGAATAGCATCACTCCATTTTATTCCCGCGGGTGTCGTAAAAGGCAACTAAGGGATTCAAGGTCGTAATCTATAGTACAATTTTAGGCAATAGGGTGACACCCTGTCACAAAAGTGATACCTACTCGAATTTTCTGAAACAGCTCTCAAATATTTGTCAGACGTGGTGATAACGACAACATTTTACGGACGTTTACGCTCTGGCTACCCTGTAAGGGATAAAAGCGTGATATGTGCATGTGTTAATTGAATTGCTGCTACTTGGTATCGATAGTATAGGTAGGTAGGTTCGTGACTCATCTGTGTAGTTGAGATTGTTATAAAACCTTTATAGAAATGGGGAGAATTTTAAATAATTAGTTTTCAGTGTAGTTTGCGCATGGTACTAGTACCTTTTTCTCGAAGATTTTCCAAAGTTACTTACGTTTTCCTTCGTAAATTCTTATTTATATTGATTTTTAATTAATTGGCGGCATTTTTTATTCAATATAGTTCTGAAGCGCAGTCGTGATGAGCGTAGGTGAGTGAGTCCTTTAGGATATTTAATAGATTTAATTTATTAGAGATCTGTGAGTGACTGATTGCAGGACAGTCAAAAAACTTTTCTAAGTGACGCCTAAGTTGTAGAATGTATGTAGTGTCGTCTCTTGGATCTCGGCTGTGATTCAATTAAAATAACTTAGCTCCTAAATTAATTTATAAATTTTAAACTTGTCGTTTAAATAATTTTACTCTTACTTCTTATCTTTTGTTAAATTCCTAAAATTTTATACTCATTTTATTTTATTTTTGTTGTTAATTTTGTTCAGTCGAATTTTTTTATTAGATAACTATTTAGTACCGTGTTGTCTGAAAAAAAGTACTGTGCAGCACCAGCGAGACAACACGGTAGAAAAAAGTTATCTAATTAAAATTTTTGGAAAGCACTGTTCAAATAGGGTACCACGGAAGATCAGCACTGAAGTACCTACCTATACTTATAGGGTTGCCTTTTTTGTTGCAATACTTTACTTTATATTAAGATAATTCCTGATAATATTAATTTGTAAAGCTTTTATGTTGCACTGAAATAAATGCTTTCTATTCTATTCGAATTTAACAGTTTCAAACAAACTTTGTAGACTCAATGATTTTCATTTACCTTCTAAAGTAGGTGAGAGTTTTACATTCCGCATTCCAGTTTTTACGTTTTGCTTATGTATTGGGCCTTGTTATTGGGTTACATCGACTCTTCTTTTAATGAAGAAAATGTTTTTAAAAAAAAATCGCTTTTTAAATGTATTTTCGCGATTAAAATAAACATATATTCATACATATTTTACTCCTACATCCCTTACAGGGCGAAAAAGGTCATAAAATACGAACATTTCCGCCACATCTGACAAACATTTGAGGGTCATTCAGAAAATTGTGTATTGCTATAGTGACAAGTTGTCATCCGATCGGCTAAAATTGCAATACACATGTAAACCTCAAGTCCTTTAGTCCCCTCTTACGACACACACGGTAAAGAAATGGGGTGATGCTATTCAAGAAAAATAAAGGATTAGGTATAATCATTGGTACTTGCCATTCGTTAGTGAACGTAGCAGGGTTTTAAAACTATGGTAGAAGTAAGTAATTAAGTAAGTAAAACCTCTTAGTTACACACGAATACATAATAATTTAAAATTGAATATCTTAATATATAGTGCGCAAAGGCGGTCTTATTGTTAAAAGCGATCTCTACCAGACAATCTTTGGTTAGAGGAAAGCGATAAAGAAACTAAAGCAGTGCATGAGAATTAGAGCTACCTATACACAAATAACATAAACATAAATATATATCCTATTAAAAATATTATAAATGCCAAAGTTTTGATGCTAGTTGTTTGTTTGTTACTTCTCACGCAAAAACTTCTGATCCGGCTTAAATGAAATTTGGCACACATTTTAGAAGGTAACATGGATTAACACATAGGATAGTTTTTATTAGTACGCGGGCAAAGCCGTTGGTAACCGCTAGTTAAATATAAAGCTAAAAAGAAGTAGCAGTAAGTAGAAGTAAAAAGAATGTTACTGCATTTTAAATAACTGGCGTTTGCAATCGAAATATCGTAAGCTTCACAGTATGCCCCCGTCGTTTGTTTTTAAACCGCTCTACATCAGTCATCATAATATTAGCGTAGTACGTGTGTTTAGCAATCAAGTAACACTTCGATTTTTTTTTTTGATCAAGCAGTTTAGTAACAGTCAGTGTTTGTTCTAGATACCTAAGTACTGTAAGGACTGTCCAACCACCTTCATATAGCTGGCACCTCAAAGCATTCTTAATTTAAATTATTTTTTCGGCTATCGCCGGGACAGATCACACCATTTTGAGACATTCTTGTGTAGGGCATAACCCCAGACGGATAAAACGCTAGTTCTATTAGATACTCTTTGAATGTAAGTTTAAGGATAAACCTAAAATTTCAAATATCCTATGCTTCACTGTGCTTTTCACGAAAACAATGTTGCCCCTGAAGTTCGTTTTTAAACCGCTCTACATCAGTCATCATAATGCCAGCGTAGTACGTGTGTTTAGCAGTCATCGCTCGCCCCTGGCTCATACGCGCGATTTCATATGCAAAACTCCTTGGCCAAGATAAATTACCCTATTATTTAAGATTTGACGCGAATGATAGGGATTTTTGTTTTATCGCTAGGTACCCGTGTGAGGTGGAGTGTGTAAGTTGAAAAATATGCGCTGGAAATCGCTTTCGGTGAGGTTTTATAAATTACCCTTTATCTTGGTTAATATATGCGTGCAAAGCTTCTTTAAAGAAATTTGTTACGAACACCATGGTTCTGCTATTGAAAGTTTAAAGGTGTCTTTGAAAAACATGCAGCTACAACTTATTTTTCTGGTGGAACACAAAGTCAATGAAAAACTTGAATTACGTACCTATAGTGACAAAACAACATCTTACCATAGTACCCACAATATTTTCTTGTAAACGCCAGTTAATGAGCAACTAACTGTGCATACATAAACACGTTTCTAAACATTTAATGCCGAATAAAGACACAAGTCCAAATACATATATATCATACCACGCATTTATCCTTTGTGGGGTAGGCAGAGCATACTGTCGCTATCGCCATGTTTGACTAACATTTGAGGGCCGTATCAGAAAAACCGTGTATCACTATTGTGACAGGTTGTCCGCCTGTCGCCTTAAATTGTAATACATGTGAAACCCTCGAGTCCCTTAGTCATCTCCTACGCAACCCGCAGAGGAAATGGGGTGATGCTATTTTAAGCTGGCATCACAAAGGACACCGGGGTCGATCTGGTAGTTCGTCGACTAAAATAAAACAAGAGAACTTTTCATGGCCTGCTAAGAAACTCTAAAATTGCATCTGCAATGTGCAGAAGCAATGGGTATAAAATTTATAATAGACTTTACTCAATTTGCATGTCGGCAAGAGACCGGGTTAGTCGGCTGGGGGTAAGTTATAGTGATCTGTTGATTGCGTATTGTTGTCGGCGCGTACGCCGGTAGCCTGGCCGTATTATAGTGCTCATTGGAGGCCAACTTGCCTGCGCTTCTAGTTGCATAGAACTAAGCCTATAGCTGTTTTAAAAGCAATTGTGCATGTGTAGTGAGCACAACTTATACTATGTCATGGATGAAAATGATTAAGGCGGTTCGAGAGCTAGTGGCACCCCCTTAACAGGAATAAAATCCTTGACTGGACACGACAGTGATCTGTAAATCACAGTAACATATTGCGGCAATAACTTAATACAAAGATTATTTCAATAAAACCTTGTAAAAACTAAGCGCTTTAGATATTATGTTATAATTTTGCTAAAAGTAGCCACTTTTGGTACAATAATTAAATCGCACAGTTTTTAAACGGTTTATTGATTCTAAAAATCTTTGTTGTTAGATATTGCAGGGAATTGATACTTTGGTATCCGGATGACAAGCGTGTCCAGCCAGGGTTTTTGAAACCTTGACGAAACAAGTACCTAGGTTTTCTCATATATATATGAATATTTATTGAGTCACTTAGCTAGGTTTATTTAAATAAACTAGGTAGGTACGTTGAATCAAAAAAATTAATAAGTGTTAAACTTGTACTAGAATACTTCACAAACGAATAGATACATAATAACAGATTAAATCTTTAATACCTTTCGTAACACTTCGAAAGCCTTTATTGAAGCTACCAGGCTGCGTCTCGGTAGCTCGGAGACGCCATATTTTATTCCAGTTTGATAGCAACACTGATTTATTCGCGCTAGCAATTACACCGCTTGTATCCGAACGCTCGCATCCTGTGTAATTTTATTAGTAGTTTGTAATGTGCAAAGTAATACAGTCATAATAGCTATTTTATTTAAATTGCTGGAACGAAATGTCGATTGGTGCGTTTATTTTTCAAATTCAGATACCAAGACGCTCAAAGTTGGCTGTTATGACTTAAACGGGCTTGAACCATCACATGTACCTACGAAACAATACTCCAGGCGGTTAAATAGCAAATTTTAAAACACTTCAATGAGTTGGGAATACAAATTTAGAAACAAAATAGTTGCAAGTTTTTGATTCAGGGAGTTTAATAATAGTCAATGTTAGCTCTAGATACCTAGGTACCTTAATAAGATACTATTAAGAAGAAAAGATAGAATTTTGAAATTGCATAGGAACTTATTGTTTATCATTATCAAAGTCATTTGAACCTGACAAGCTTCACTGCAGGACAAAGGTCATCCCATCAAGTCTGGTCGTACTAAACAGCGTAGCAGTTTTACTTCTTTAGTCAACAAGATGTAAGTGCATTTAGAAACAAAAACATAAAGAAATACGACACAACAGGTACAGCTTATTCCCAAGTAGAAATATCGTCCAGCTGACCCTCGGAAGTGAGACATTAAAAAGAAAGGCAGAAAAGACGTGTACAACAGCACAGTTATTCTTATAACTAAATTTAATCACTTATATAGAGTTATTAACTACACTAACCTAACTTTTAGAATTTAGATGCTAAATGAACGGTGTGACGCCGGCTTCACCCCATTTCTTTCCCATGGGAGTCATAATTCGACGGGTTCCGGTCTATTTGTATTAACCGTCATTTTTTAAACTTTAAATCAGAGCAGTTCAAAGTTTCGATTTTCAGAAAAAAATTCATAACATTGCCCGATTGCATTATTTTTTCAAAGCAAAGGTAATTTCTGTTTCTTTTACATATAACCCATAATCTGATTAATGTTTTCTCCTGATTTTCCTATTTTTAACGAAAATAAGTGTCGTTTAATACAAAATGACCCATATTTTACTTTCTCTTGTTACAGGCTAAATGACGTAACCGCCTCAGATTATTGTTTTATGTTCCAGGCTAAGTGACTTAACTACCTAAGGTTATTGTTTTCTGTTCCAGGCTAAATGATGTAACCGCCTTAGCTTATTGTTTTTTGTTCCAGGCTAAATGACTTAACCGCCTAGGTTTATAAATACATGTTCCAAGCTACTTGACTTAAGTGCCTAAGATTTCAAATTATAGCTCTAAGCTTAGTGCTTTAACCAATAAGTTGGTCATATTTCAAGCCTAAGCTAATTGATTTAAATACCATATCTTGAAATTATTAATGTATGGCTAATTAGTTTATGCGACTCATTTATTTTTCTTTTTATTGTATGATTATTATGATTATACTAAAATAATGGGATGCGTTTTAAGCGACACCGGACATAAATTTGACTAAGAGGCTAATTGTATTAAGCGACACTTGATATAAATTTGACTAAGAGGCTAATTGTATTAAGCGACAAAAGGCAAAAAAAATACTAAGAGGCTAATTGTATGAAACGACATGTCTTTATATTTATATGGTCAGGCTAAATGCTTGAACCTACGCTGCCTGTAAATTTTTGCTTCAGGATAAAAGGTTTAAACGATTGTGTGATATTTTGGCAGTGAGCTTAAGTACACAAGTCTTAAATTTGACAATATTTTGTGTCGGTTCATACATTGCACTGCAAAATAGGCCCGAAAAATGCGGTTGTATTAAGCGACATTTTTCTGCTCCGATCTTCACCAAACCGAGCTCAAACGACGCAGAAAAAATTGCTGATTCCAAATATGTATAAAAGTCTATATCGCAAAAAATGTCGCTTAATACAAATAGCCCGGAACCCGTCGATATTATTAGGTTATTTAAGTATAAGTGTTTACAATAGTATGAAGTATGTGTAAGTATGTTTATATTATATGCACTATCCCGCTTACCTTTACGCGATTTCCTATCACCCAAAGGTTGCCTGGTAGAACTTGCTACCATAGCAAGAAGGCCGCCTTGTTATACCTACTTCACATAATTCTATTTTAATGTTATTTACTTTTTTTTTATATGTGCAATAAAGAATTTTATTATTATTTATTACTAGCGGCCCGTCCCGGCTTCGCACGGGTGAACAATTATATTTTACATAAATGCACTTTATTATTATTATTATTATTATTTAAATTTTACACCCTTTTTTCACATTGGAGGTTTTTTATTATATATTTTTTTATCCTTACCTACAACTACTATTATATACACTTAGGTATTTATTATCTTAAAATATTTTTTAGAGTTCAGTACCCAAAGGGTAATAACGAAAACCTTATTACTGAGGCTCGGCTGTCCGTCTGTCTGTCCGTCCGTCCGTCCTACAGTTACGAAGCTGTATCTCCTGAACCGTTATACCTAGACAGTTGAAATTTTTAACAGATGTTGTATTTCTGTTGCTGCTATAACAACAAATACAAATTTTATAGTTTTTGAAAAAACACATAACGATAGTGCGTTGAAAACTAACAGCGACATCTATGTTTGTATTATGGAACTAAATATTACTTTTCTCAGTTTTCGTGATAGTATAAATGTAAAACTACTGAAGCTAGAGAGATAAAACTTGGACTTGAAATTTTTTATGTAATGAAGCAACTATTACAGATAAAATTCCGTTTTTTTAAATCCCCCAAGAGATGAATAGGGGGTTTTAAGTTTGTATGAAAGTTCGTTGTCCTAAGTGTGATCCGTTTTAAAATTAGTGATTAGACTAAGGACTTAAAACTATTAAAAAACGTTTTTCAGCATATTTGAAATTAACCTTAATAGGGTCAAAAGGGGGTTAAAAGTTTGTATGAAAGTTAGTTTTTTTTTTAATAAATGTGATCTGTATCAAAATTTGTGATTACACTAATAACTTAAAATAATTAAACACGTGTTCCAGCATTTTTGAAATTTAACCCTTAAATGTGTGAAAAGGGGGTTATAAGTTTGTATGAAAGTTTTTTATCTTAAATGTGATCTGTTTCAAAATTTCTGATTAGACTCATAACTTAAAATAATTAAATACGTGTTTCAGCATTTTTGAAATTTTACTCCTTAAAGGTGTCAAAAGGGTGTCAAAAGTTTCCTACCAGGTTGGGCTACCCGTTTTCCTATGGGAATGTGACAATTTCCCGGAATAAATTATACTTATAAACCTTCCTCTCAAGTTACTCTATCTATTAAAAAAACCGCATCAAAATCCGTTGGGTAATTCTAAAGATATAAGGAGACACCAAACGGGAAGCGACTTTATTTTATACTATGTAGTGATTATTACGGGAGTCGTAACAGGCGACTAACGGACTCGATGGTGTGTATTGCAATTTTAGGTGACGGGCTGACAACTTGTCATTATGGCGATACACAATTTTGCGAATGACCCTCAAATATTTGTCTGACGTGGCGTAAATGTCCGTTTTTTACGGCCGTTTACGCTCTGCCTACCCCGCAAGGGATTATAGACGTGATATTATATTATATTATATATTTACATGAACGACTAAAACTGACACTAAGCGACTTTAGATGTGACTGGCAACAGAAAGTGAATATATAGGGAATGCCATGTTGTCTGTACCGTAGGCTCTACGTAACTGAAAACCGTAGGGTTATTTATTAGACATTATGGAATTAAGTTTTACTTTGTTTAGCATGATCAAAATAATTAAGACCTAGATATGTTTTACTGCAAGGCAAAGGCCATCTCATAATTTTAAACTGAAAAGTCTGGCTTTATAAAAAAATACAGAATCCTCTTACATTTGGATGCCAAATGAAGAGCTTAAATTGACAGTTAGTGACTTTGGTTTGGCATAAGTGATTGAATGGAGAATGCATTGTAATCTGCATCATAGGCTCTAGGTAACAAAGTACCGTAGCTACAAAGAATCATTAGAATTATTACAATCGCAAAGAGCTACACCCAAAAAGTCTGGCCATATCAAACTGTGCAGCTGCCTAACTTCTGTAGTCTAAACCAAGACATACATTTAGACGCCAAATGAAGAGCTTAAATTGACAGTTAGTGAGCTTAGACTGGCGACAGTGAGTGAATGGAGGGTGCAGTGTGGTCTGGTCGAGATTGATGGACGATTACAGCTTCATCCCGAACCATCGACTCCTGCGCACATCACCACATGGATCTTGATACTTGGGCCTCCCTAGTTTGACATTAAAGTATGTACGTAGAGAATTTAATAAATAGTGTACATGACCCTATTAAAAACCGGCGAAGTGCGAGTCGGAATCGCGCACGAAGGGTTCCGTACCATTATACCTTTACCAAACGTGTTTTGTAAGGCAGCCCCCATATTTTTCTTTGTATTTGTTGTTATAGCAGCAACAGCAATACAACATCTGTAAAAATTTCAACTGTCTAACTTTCGCGGTTCATGAGATACAGCCTTTAATATTTACTTTATTCAAATGTTTAGTATTTGTTGTTATATCGGCAACAGAAATACATAATCTGTAAAAAAATTCAACTGTCTAGGTATTACGGTTCAGGAGATACAGCCTCGTAACTGTAGGACCGACGGACAGCCGAGCCTCAGTAATAGGGACTCGTTATTACCGTTTGGGTACGGAACCCTAAAAAACTGAAATATTTAGAGACTGATTCATTTTAATTATTTTTTATTCATACTTAATTAAAGCACTGATACTACTTTTTCTGTAGTAATTAACTGCATGATTTTTGAGTAGGATAACGAACGAGCCAACGTACAACCCAACAAACTTTGGTGTGGTTACTGCTTGTTCGCATCATAAACTGAAAGTATCAAAACTACACGCTGACTCATAACATGAGTTTTGGCTCTACCTGTTGTGTCGTTCACCGCGTCGTAGCAGGCTGCAACAAAAACCCCTTTTAAATGTAAATCAGCTCAAACCGACAAAGCAAATTGTCACAAATAAACACTGATACATTTAGTTTTTTGTGAAAGCGCATAAAAACCGAGCTCGACGCATCGCAGGGTCAGGCCGGGGCAATCAATCTCAGATAAAAATTTCTTTTATTGATATTTTTTGTTGCACTCCTTGTATCTCCAACTGCGATTGTTATCCGTGAGAATTTCGAGCAAATACAAATGTTTCCTGTCTAGAACGAACATTGTTACTAATTAGAGGTTGCTGACGATGCTAATGCAAACGTTATCAATGGTTTTTAAACACATCTATCGGGATGGATAATCCTAATACCTATGAGCTGGGTGGATCATAATAAAATTAATTTTACACAGTTCGCCATTACTAAATACTTATTATTTGTAAAAGTATTACTGTTTAAATATTACATATATACATACATAAATCACGCCTCTTTACCGAAGGTGTAGGCAGAGACTACTTCCTTCCACCTACTACGATCCTAGCATACTTCTTTCGCCTCCTCTACATTCATCAATCTATTCATGCACGCTCGTCGGTTTAGGGTACTCTTGACCTGACCTTTCTTTAGCACGCTATTTATTTTAAATATTATATATATTCTAATTTAATAATACTTCTAGCTACCTTGTAGCATTGTCATTGATGTGTATCATTGTCTAAACAGTTGTACAAATTAATTAAGACACCTTCATAAACAATTCATTAACAGCCACAATAATCCACTACCGGACATGGGCCTCCCCCTATCATGGTTTATTGCCATACTCACTATGCTTGGCTCGAAGATTGGCGAGCGCAGTGCAAGATGATGGATCCACGCTGCTGCCCATGCCCATTCCCTGAATGATCATCCCTTAGTCGCTTTTTACGACTCCCATAGGTAGAATTGGGGTGATGCTATTCTAAGCCGGCACCACACGGCTAAATAATCGAAGGGTTAATTTAAGTATATTGATTATTTATATTCTTTGTTTGATTTTATATTTTATATTTTTTGTTTTTTACTACTTTTTGTTTAATTTCTTAAAGGAAAAAGGTGTGAATTCCAATTGCGTATTTATTTTATCGTCGCGAAGTATTTTATAAAATATTTGATGACGTAGATAAAGTATTCAAATAATCCGACATCTGTGAATTGAATTTTGGCTTAGCAGTTGCGTCATTTTGAATATTGTATGAAATATAACATCTTTTGGGATAAATAACTGATGTAATTTCCAAAAATCCAAAATTCTACGTTTAAACTTGGCGCAGGTGGTATCAAGCTCTAAGTCAAATTATCAGGTACTTCAAACCTTCAAACTTTTGATGCATTAAGTATGCAAATGATCATTAATAGCATTAACCCGCCGTCAAATGAAACAAAAAGGCAAAGGATTTGATCCAAATAATAATTCGTTAGTCCAAATATTGATTTAACCCTATCAACGGCGGAAGCAGGTGCCCTAAGCACGCGTTCGTCCGAATCAATAAGCGTTTCCCAACTATGAAATTAAATGATAATCACGTCTTTTTTTCATATTCAAATAAAGAGATTAATAAGTACACTCCAAGGTTCGGGGCAGGAGTCACAAACTTTTATGGCTATCAAATTAAATGTACTTATTAAATTAAATGTATTTATAAAAAAAACACACAGAAGGAGTGAAAGAAAAAAAATATTTCTGTTAAAGATTTATGTTTTATTTTTAACTAATGTAATAATGCGTAAGTTAAACGGTGAGGTAGGTATGTAAATGTTCTCCTTTATGATCAAGCTTTACGCGAATTACTTATTTAAACCTTGATCATTAGTGATACTTGTTAGGTTAATAGTAAAATGTTCTCCTTTATTTGTTAGCCTATGTACCTCTAGTCCTTCATTCAGCATAATAAGTATAATCTGTGTGAAATACTGGATTATCCGCATTTATTATGCCACTTGCAATCGAATTTTAAATATTTAGAGCTTGCAGTGTTTGAACGAAGCTAGCTGCTTCGACCGCGCAACCGCAGCAGCTAGCTGAATTTTAAGTCTTAGGTCAGGCGCACAGAACATTGTTTATTCTTTTTTTGTAGCGTTATTTGCCAAGAAGCATAAATATCTAGATTGTACAATAAAAAACAATGCAATACTGTACAAACGGGTTAATATAGTTTACAACTGATATAATTTTAAACTTATATACTGTTATGTAGATTTCTTTGTTCGACATTCTGAAAGTATTAATTGTGAATCTACTTGGAAATAAATGTTTTGAAGTTTAAAGTTTAGTGGTCAAGATTTCGCTTCAAAATGTGCGATACCCCTGCCTCGCCGGCCCATTACTCATTTTAACGGTTTGCACCCGAGCGCCGAGAGGGTTGCCGCTCGCGTCACGGCGATGCTACGCCAAGATAGGTGTGCGTAGAGCCTTGTGTACCGTCGGCAGATGCGCCGTAATTGGACCGTATCACAACATTAGCCTGACGACGGCGGCTGATGACTTGCACTGGACAGAAATAGCCAAAATGAAGTTCATTTTTAATATTTGAATCGTAACCGTTGTAATTGCCATTGAATAAATGTTATTAGTGTACCTTCACCGTAACACTAAAATCTCATAAACACGATAGCATGTACGAAATTGACACTGTCAAGATGTTTTTATTAAAATCTTATCAACCTTTCCAGTATATATATATTTCAACAAACTTAATAGTAAACATTCCCTAAAATACCTATGAACTATATAAAACACTAGCGGCTTGCCCAGCGGTTTTACCCGCTGCAAAGCGTTGTTTCGCGGGAATAAGACATTTTAGTATAGCCTATCATCAAAGATAATGTAGGATTCTAATGGTAACAGATTTTCTTAAATCAGTCCAGTAGTATCGTAGCCGATTCAATAAAAAAAACTTTCAACTTTATAACATTAGTGTAGATATACTCGTAGATACAGGTGTAAATTTAGGCGATAGGCTGACATATCCTTCAAATGTTTGTAAGACATGGCGTAAATGCCCGTTTTTAGCAGCTATTTCCGCCCTGCCTACCCCGGAAGGGTTTGGGCGTGTTGTATGTATGTATACAGGTGTAAAAATATTAGCTGCAAATATACCTATTAAGGAGTGAACCAGCTCATAAAACTGAACAACTTTCTCCCAAAACACATAGGTCAAAAAATTTAACTTAAACAAATTAACCCGGTCGGCTGGAATACCTTGAAATATTTGCAGTATTTTTTTTACAGCTTCTAAATGGGTAAAGGAAAAAGGAGCGCGATACCCTATTTAATATTTTTACCTTTATTTACCTACCATACTGATCATAACTTTGTTAATGGCCTTTTTTAATATTTTAGTTATTCATAAAATAAAAATAAGAAATAAAATAAAATAATGTTTAGCAGGAGGAAGCTGTAGGAATAGCTAGGGTATCTTTATATTGTGCGCAAGAAAACATGGTGAATCCACAACATTTCATTTTACGTTAGATACAAAAAATATATATACCTTTTAGTGTTTGGGATGCTTAATAAGATACACTTATTATCATAATTTTTATTGGAAAAGTTTCTGAAATATTTTGAAAAGATGTGAAAACTTCCAAAGTTAGGATTACCTTGAAAATATCCTTTGCTTATATTCGAAAACAAACAGATTGAGGCAGCATGGTCTTGGACCTTTCCAGAATACACAAAGTAAAAAAAAAAAACTATAAGTAGCCATTAAAGAAAAAAACAATAACAGACACGTCGTGCAAAATCCGCTAAGTCAACCAAAGAGAAAACGATCTGTGGAGAAAACGTCATTCATATGTCAATGCCAACCAGTTCTTTTTTAATAAACGTCATATAATTGATAGGCTAATGAATTTTGTTTAAGCAGCTTAGTTGTTGGAGCTAAACTAAAGCACTTTTTAAAATTTCAAATCTCTGATTATGAAACAAAATAAAATAAAAAAGTACTTGCCCTTTATTTAATGATGCGATAAACTAGCTATTAAAAATATAAAAAAGTCTCTCAGAAATTTTAAATGTTGTGGATTGCGAAACAGTTCGTAAATCTTTGAAGTGATGGCACCCAGTAGCGCCCATAGTTGGCTACGCAGGGGTCAAAGTTGATAGATATAACTTTTATAATTATATGTAAACGGACATTTACACCACATTTGACAAACATTAGAGGGTCATTCAGAAGATTGTGTATATTATCATCATTGTGAAAGGTTGTCAGTCCATCGCCTTGTAATACAAATGTCACCCTCGCGTCCCTTAGTCGCCTCTACCCACGAGAAAGAAATGGGGTGATGCTATTATAAGCCGGCATCAAACGGCATTTTTCCAGCATTATTGCCATTCTTTAGTCGTTTTGTTAGTTTTCCGTGTTCAATCTATCATCTTAGGTATTATACGGGGTGAAAGGGACAGCCCTCCGAATACTGATAGCATAGGGAGCATGTAGACCATGAAACTGTACAACTATCCCCTAGAAACAGAAGTCAGGAAACGAAAAAGAAAATACCTTAATATAATAACGAAATTAAAATCAGTTGACTGAATTTGCTAGGGGTAGTAAAAAAAATACGTTTCTTGTTTTTTTTTCGATAAGAAGTTGTCCAGTTTCGTGGCCTGAATACACCCTATCAGTATTCGTAGAGCTGTCTCTTACACCCTGTATAGGTACAGTATTCTTGCGTAAAGTTACTAATTCAAGTAGCTATACACCTACCTAGGTATATTCGCGTCACTCCAATAAGCCAATTTTGGCATCTGTCAAACCTATACTAGAAGGCATGTCAAAATAGAAAAAGAGACCATGAGACACCTGCTAAAATTGGTTTAACGCAAATATAAATAAGTCTGGATAATAAATAGTATAGTAGTTTAGAATAGTATCACCCCATTTCTTACCCGTGGGAGTCGTAAGAAGCGTCTAAGGGACTCGAGGGTGTGTATTGCAATTTTAGGCGATGGTCTGACAACCTGTCACTATGGCGATACACAATTTTCCGGGTGACCCTCAAATGTTTGTCAGACGTGGCGTAAATGTCCTTTCTATGCGGCCGTTTACGCTCTGTCTACCCCGCAAGGTATTATAGGCGTGATATATGTATGTATAATAAGAAATTGAATTGAAAATATTTGTAGGTTCATGTGAACTAAGTAGGTACTCCATAATTTTACGATACACCTTAAGTATATCGATGAAGTGAAAGTGGAACAGTGATTTAAAAAATGAATGCGGTAGCGGAACATCAGACATCTGCTTTATCATAATAATCATACAGGACGACGTTTTTTCTGCTACCTTGAAAACCGACTGGCTGCAATGTAAGTAAAAGTTCCTTTAAGTTTTATACAAAATCTCAATAATTACAGTACGAATGCGCCTATTAGAAATCAAGAACACACCTGTTACAGCGCGCCGGGATTTTTTGTGGTCGATCCTTTCACAAATTTACATACATCCCAACTCTTTGTTAAAGCTAACGAGGGTTATTATCTGAACCACAAAACGTGGCCTAACCACTCCTGATTGACAAACGTGCCTACTTTGTTGGATAAAAAACGATTATACAGAAGAGCTTTTGAACTGAAAGTTTCTTTAATTATTGTTTTTTTCGCCTCGTTAGGAATTGTTAGCGCTAAACATTATGCCAATTTGCGCGTATACACTTGGAGCAGATTGTATTGTGAAACTTCACACAAACATCATAATTAGATAATTTACTCCTAAATGGGTGCATTATTTGGTGAAGGTACTATCGGCAGTCAGATCAAGTTATTAACATAAGAGATCAACTTATACCAGTTATGAAGTTTGGTTCAGTTTTTACGCTAAACTGGTATACTGTACCGAAGTACAAAAGACGAAAAGTAAATTCGCAAAATAGGTAGGCAACTGTTTCGCTGTCGATTCAGCTCTTCGGGTAAGGTGATCTGCCTTACTACAGTTGAAATGAAACTACGTCCAGACTACTGTCTAAGGACAACTGGTATTATGCGTTTCGTTCTCTACAATACGCTTTTTGTACTCGAGCGCAGCAATCGGTAAACTTTATAAAGCTTAGCGATTTTACCAATTCGCACCAGTGTATCAGTTATGATAAATAATTATATGCAAAATCAGTAATGTCCTTTAGTAATCCTTTTAATGGGTAACCATAACTGCTGCCGATCGGTTGGAAGTAGGCTGGTTGGCTGGCTGAGTTACTGCTCGTGTGGATGGATGAGTGCTGTCAGTGGGTTCCATGCCCTGCCCGACCAGAAACTAATTAACGACTACGGCCAATGGAAGATAGACGAGGTAAATGATGGCTCTACTATCAGATTCCTTCGTCATCCTTTATTAAGGCAATGAAATGGATTTATAACGTCCAAAGCGATTTTATGTCAAAGTGCAGTTCATTGCCACCCGACAATGTCGAGGAGACAATGTAATTTTATGCTCAAATGAGCCTCACCTGAAGTGGAACTCACTCGGAAATTTTGAATAGCAACCCCGACGTAGCCCGAGTCGCGCTTCTTTGTCTCACATTCAATTGCAGTTATGCTTTATGTAACAACAGGGGCGTAACAACTTTCCACTATCATTTGCCTTTTCAATGGAAACGGGCAGATACAGCCAAGTCTTTACAAAAAAACATTGAAACGCGTGTCATGCAGCGTATCTAAAACAGTTTGGAAGTATATTTTACGGCGTAGTAAGGTGTTACTTTTCAATTAGCGGGTATATCGGCAACGTATTCATTGCTTGGCTAATTATTGCGCAGGGATTAAGTGGTATCGATTCATTAGCACACGAGGCGCGCGCGGGCGCTTCGGCCCGGGCTCTGTTGCGTCAACACCGCATCCCGCTAACCTGGAGCCTTATTCCGCTATTTGAAAAGCAACTCAGTTGTGTTTCAATAGAGTGTCAGTTGGATGGTTTTGGCCGTTTCTTATTCCGCTAACAGTTTGAAATATAGAAAATCACAAAGATTGACAGTTTAATTCCGATTAAATTAAAATGGCAAAATAATAAGAGAGTTAGGGCCCTGTATTACTGTACTACAGGGTGTAAGAGACGGCTTTTCCTAAAATGAAAAGTTAATATTTTCTTTAGTTTGAACTACTTTTACTAACCACAATATAAACATTTTCAATAACGACACAAAATAAACAAAACATAAATAAGTTCAAAATTGTTTTATTATCATTCAGTGTTCAGGGCGTTTATTTAGCTAATGCAGACCGCTATTTTAATCATAATCCAGTGAAATTTACCTCAGGACATTATCAATTTTCTTGAAGATTTAATCAGTAAATTTTTTATTTTATCTTCATTGTACGGTCACCGAGCAGCGAACGGGCCCGACACAATAAGTAGAGAGAGCTATACATTGCGCGACGGCCAAGACTTATAAAAAAAATATTCGGGTTTTATTTGAAATTTCTAAAATAAAACGGAATGTGACCAATTTCTAAGGACCACGCACCAAATACACAGTATGAGGAAAATTGTCCCTTCCACGCTGTATAGTATTCTTCCAGCATAAAACAATTTCTTCAAATTCCGTTTTATAAATAATTTAGTTAAGCGACTTTGCTAGTAGGGTATCTACACGTACAAAAAGTATATAAGAGGTCCGGACAAAATCTCAATAAAGTGTTTATGTTTGGTTTATGTTCTCTATAAAACCGTTCCGGACCAAGAACTCATATTTTATGTGGAGCCGCTGAACCCAATTACACATGAATGGTTCGTCATGATCAGAATTTTCGGGGCTCAATAAAAACTTACGCCGAGATTTATATCCTCTCTAGATGCGAGATCGTCAGTATTCTAATTTATCTGATTACTGCTGCAACTTGTTAATAAATTATTAATAAATGAGCCGACCCACTGATTTGGACCAGTAGTTGCTTGATCAGTAGAATATTGATAGTAGGTATTATAATAATATGTTTCTGATTTTTCGATAGTCTCGTAGCAATCTTAATTTAGATTTATGACTCAATTCGTAAAATCAAATTTAAAGTCTGCAATGAGGTCTCGTGTCGCCGGCCATTAGCTGTTTGTATTTAAAATTTATTTACCACATTAATGAACGCGTGATCGAGAAAAAGACGTACGATTTGAAGGAGATATCGTTTAGACCTCGTGTAAAGCTAATGCCTGGGCCGAGTCGCGAGAATTTAATCGAAGTCTGCGCTTGTCAATCAATAAACCTGGAGCAAGTTGGACCACTTTGTGGCCTCGACGAGGCTAATGTGGATACACCTCGAGAATAATGACCGCAATTTATCAACACTCAAACATAATAATTTTTGCCAATGAAGACTGCATCGCGCCTGATGGACTTAAAAGGATGCCGCGGCTAATCACCCAATGAGCATTTGTTTATAAATTGTTGCTTTAACACTGTTTTGACACGGAGAAATTGCAGAGTTTTGTGAAATAATGCCGTATTGCCGTGTAATAATGCCGTGATGAAAAATGATCTGCAACTCATATCTACCTGCTAGTTTCATAAAAATAGGTACCTTATTACTTACTTGTCAAAACTCTAAAAATATTAATCTCTTTCTATTAACTAGTTGACATTTAAACAAAAAAAAGTTATTACTGAAATACTTGCTGGTACATGAAAATAAATGCTAGGATTACAATACTTCGAGAACGTGATTTTAATTTAAACAATATAAATATTTTATTTGATTATATTTGAGGAGTTACAGCATGTTTCAGGTATATAGCATTAATAAGGTAAATGAGTATATGTAAGCTAAATACAAGCTATCAAATGGAGAAAATAATGAATTAAATGAAAAACATTTAAAAGGCGTGTCCTCCTTTAGCTAACGAGTCAATCCACACGTCTATTAACGTTCGGTAAATGTAACCGTGGGCCCGTGATAAAAGTGACCAAGTTAATAATTTATTGGACATACCAAGCAGAAACTTCGTAAAAATAAACATGAATGGCTGCCTTATTGGGGCTTGATTTAATACGGTCAATAAAACAGTAACTAACCTTATATAAATTACTAAACAAATAAATAACATCGTGGTCGTCAAACTTTAGTATCGGAGATGGGGCGCTGCAGCACTATTACATTGTTTTAGTCGGCAGAAAGAGCCTACTTTGTTGGTTAATAACTGCTTATTTTATAAAACTAAAACTTTTATCAATCTCTTGAGACTTTTAGCCGTGTGATGACGGCTTAGAATAGCATCACCCCATTTCTTTCCCGAGGGAGTCGTATGAGGCGACTAAGGGTCACGAGGGTGTGACGGTTATTGCAATTTTAGGCGATGGGCTGACAACCTTTTACTATGGCGATACACTGTTTTCCGAATGACCCTCAAATATTTGTCAGACGTGGCGTCAATCTCCGTTTTTGCGGCTGTTTTATGCTCTGCCTATCCCGCAAGGGATTAAATGCGTGATATGTGTATGTATGTATGTATATGTGAGACCTATCAAGAGCTCTTCTATATACAAATGGTCACACCTGCTTTCTATGTCAAATCGTAACATGTTAAATTTGCATGAATTGTCAAAGATAGATAATATTATGTTGGAAGAAGCTGCAAAATGGTTAGCGAGCTTACAAATTATATGTATGTATGCATCACGAAATAAAACCGGTGACTTCAAGGCCATTGCCCTAAACAAATGTAGGAAATCATCCATATTCCTAGAGTTTCTACTAATTCCTGATGTTGTTAAGGAATATGTCATAACGAATTTCAAAATTCTCATTTAAACTGAAGTACTTTCACATTTAAGTACCGTCTTGCCAATTTTTTGTTAACTTTTACAATTATAACTTGTTTTTTCACAAAGAAAGACTAAATACCCTACAAGGAAATGAATCAATAAAAAATACTGAGTTTTAACATTAATAATAATGTTAAAGTACGTAGGTAGGTACAGATCTCCGCCACGTTTTTAGTACCTTTTGAAGAAAATTAACCTGAGAGCTGTAATTACAAGCTTGCGCCTGAGCTGTAATTGCGAATCAATAACACGGTTTTGCCACATTCAGGCATATGGCCGAATCCCTAGGATATCGTCCAAACATAACCTAATATGGTAGTGATTTTCAAAAGGGATCAGGCGATCTACTCTGTAAGCTTTAGCTTGTTAGCAGAGACATAAATTGCATAGAAATGCACATACTTACACATATCACGCCTTTATCCCCTGCGGTATTAGGTAGGCAAAGCGTTAACGGCCGCACAATACGTCGCTATCATCGCCACGTCTGACAAATATTTGAGAGCCGTTTCAGGAAATCGTGTACCACTATAGTGACATGTTTTCAGCCTGTCGCTCTAATCGTAACACACATGAAGCTCTCGACTCCCTTAGTCGCCTCTTATGACACCCGCAGGAAAGAAATGGGGTGATGCTATTCGAAGCTGGCTTCAACATAGAAATGCACTTCAAAGAATACAGAGAAGTATATTGTTGGTAGATTAGTGGAAACAGTATTATTTCTTTTAACAGTACAGTGTACACACAGCAAAATAACAAAGTACCACACTCGGACGAAAAAATGGACATATATTTTTTTCAGGCAGCGCATAATTGTAAAGTAGTAATATTGCAGAATATCTAAGCCATCAAGGTTTAGCCACTTACTTAATTTTATGCACCAACATTAAAAAACGACTACCTTAACAGTGAGTTTTCCTGTAGTTTTAGTTTATAAACAACAAAGCTATTTTAATGAGTACTAAAAATTTAAGATTTAGTCGTTACGTCTCCGGCTATTTTCGTTGGAGATTTATGTAATAAAGCTATGGAGAGATAATGTCTAATCACGGAGGCCATTAAATGAAGTAATGATTCTCTACATAGTAGCAACCATGATAGCCACCATACATAAAGCGCCATAATTCTTTGTTAAGGTTCTTTGTACCAGGCTTGAGATTGATGGGCCTCTCCTTAGGTGGGCCTGCCAGTAAGCTTACAATTTTTGTTGTGACTCGAGGCAACTGATTTTCTTCCCGTGCGAAAAAGCCTACTAAATGTATACGTGAATTGGATCTTTGAGCTCACCATAATGATAGACGAATGAATTTATTAAATACTTATAGAGGTACAATAATAAAACTAACACTAGTCGAGCTACAGCCGTTTTATAGGCGGAACCTTATTAATGGCTTAGTACTAAAACTAATAGTCCATTTTTTGTTAAGGTTCCTTAAAATAAATAAAATAAAATACATAGGTAACAATAAATTATAGTTTTCCAGAAGCAATTATTTCACTAGACAAATGTGCTCGTTAGTTTAGTACAGAATTTGTTTAAACTTCTTTGACGAATTTTTGAAAATCAGTTAAGTAGGTAGATACGATTATTGTAAATGCGCCATATATTTTTAAAGATTTTGCGGTGCTTTTCAAATACGGTTGCCCGGTAGAAATTGCTACCTCAACAATAAGGTTGCCTGTTGCACCGAATGTTCTTTCATAGTAATTTTTTTTTTCTTTTGTACAAATAAAGCATACATATCATTGTATTGTTTTCTTTAAGATTTTGCTATTGACTCCAGTCTGGGCCAACTCTGGGACAGATAAAACCGAGACAGGCAATACTCTGCCAGTAGGTATATTGCTTCAGTAGGTATTTTATTGCGACCATCTATAGGTATTTCTTAATCTTCACTTGCTAAGACTGTATCTTCTAACCGGTCGTGATGTGATGATGATACATTTTCTATTATCCATCTGTCAGATAATTACGTCTCGTGAGTTAAGTGTATTCGTTCTCGCCTCCGAGAGCGGTGGCTTATTGACTCTGTCAAAATTAATTCAACTTTGAACACAAATCAATTTCAACATAATATTAGCTGTCAGGGCATGTCAAATTATCGTCCCTAATTAAGAATACGATTCTTTCTCACGTCTCATGCGGTCTTAACATCCATCGGTTCAATCATTGTTATTTCTATCATTGTACTTATTTCCCTTTTAAGTCTTTTTAATTTTTATACAAGCCGCTAAATGCCTTTGATAGTTATTATTATTAAATGAGAAATTTAAATAATTATATCAATCATTAATGTTACAGATGGTGGGAAAATCCACGGTATACTGTAGCATACTGTGTGAGGTGCATGCACACCATGAAACTGCATAGCTTTCCCCTAGGAACATATGTCAGAAAACGATAAAAAATATTCGACTTCCCATACAAAATCACGATCAGCTAACTCCATTTGCTATGGGAAGTCCAAAACTTTTTGACGTTTCATGATTTTTTTCTTTAAGGAAAGTTTCATGGTGTAAATACACCCTAGCAGTATTCGGAGGGCTGTCCCTTACACCCTGTATAGCTTTAGTATTTTACGTATTTTTCAATTGTTTCAGGAACAATTAGCAAGCTGAGCGGTAGTAGTTGTATCCTCCAGCGAGCCAGCACCTTGTGTTAGCAGTTGGCAGGTGGCCCCACTTTAATAGCAATGAGGATGACCAACCCAGTTTAATTTCGGAGCCTATGTCAATTTTATGAACTCTGAATGATTTAAATATTCAAAAGTATATGTTCTAAGTATCTATTAAGGTTCTTACCAAATAATGATGCAAATTTCTATAAAAAATAATAATTATCGAGTAAAGGTAAATTAACAGTTTTGGTCAGAGATTTATTCATATTATTACATAGAGTTCAACTTCACTTTTACGCTTCCTCGTTCCAAGCTTAATAATCCTACTAATCCCACTATAATTTTTGTATGTTTGTTAGGGATTGGCGCGATATCGGCTGTTTATATACAAATGACATTTTGTTCAAATATGGAACACTTTATAAAAGAAAAAAGCATGCCGTGTGATGCCGGCTTAGGTTAGCAATACCCCATCTTATACCCGAATGTGTCGTAAAAGGCGATTAAAGTTCTCGAGGATTCATTTATATTGCAATTTTAAGTGACATGCTGACAACCTGTCACTATAGTGATACACGCTTTTTCTGAAACGGTCCACAAACATTTGTCGGTGTGTGTTTACGGACGGCATCGCTCTGCCTACCCCGCAAGGGAAAGAGGCGTGATATGTGTATGTATGTATCGAAAGGTAGCGCTACTAAGACTATTTGCGAGAAATATAACAGTGACATCGTCTATCGAGTAGCTGAACCTATAGGTGCTGCCATGGACGTATTTGAAATAGTTTGTCCATGGGTGCTGCATACAAAAATGACTTGCGCCACTCAAAAAGATTTGACTAAAATGAATAGATGGTCTCATAAAATGTTGTATTCGTTTATCCTACAAATCATATTGCTAACAAAAATGATATAAATGCCGGCAAAAATATTTGATTCAAAATATATATAGGATCGTAAATGTTGTCGTATTCCTACAATACTATCTATAGGTACTATATAGCATTAAAAAATATATAATTAGCCGGTATTTTCAATATAAATATTGGATCACTATTAATTCGTAAAAAAAAACTTTTTTTTACTAAAAAATAAAAATAAAATCTTTGTTTTACTAGCGATGCTTATTTTTGACAGTCATAAAAAATGTGGAAAAATATTGGTGAATAAATGGTACGACGTTTGAGTAAGGATGTGTTCGTTACTACTTCTTAGGTAATCTAGACTCTGTAGGCAGGTATGCATACAACCAGTAGCCAGTTGAAACGGGAGATGGGCTCGTCCCACACAGAAAAATGATTAGCATACAACTGGTTTGTAAATGGAATCAGCAGCAACCTTCAATACGGGGGGAAAAGAAGGCTCCCCCCCCCCACACACACAGCATACAACCGTTTCAAATATGGAACCAGCACCTAGCGTCGAAATGAGGAATTAAGCTCACAGAAAAATTTGCATACAACTGGTTTGAAAATGGAACAGCCAGAAAAAAATGTAATGAGTGGCTTTCCCAACATAAAAAAAACTTTGGCTTACTGAAAAATTAACAGCATACAACTGTTTTGTGAATAAAATCAGCAGCAAGCGTCGACATAGGGGGTCAAGGGGGACTTAACCTTCTTTTCTATTTTCGATACCAGGGTTTTTTAAGTCGTAAGTATTTAAAAATATATATATAAGAATGTTTATCGCAGTATTTTTTGTTTCGATGCCTGAAAATTTTTATTTCTTCGCGTTCCAGATTTTTTTTATGCAAAATGAGACAAGTCCAGTTGCGTTAAAGACAGTATTTGGCTTAAATAGGTAATATTCTTATCTGTCTATATCGACGCTTGAAAGGCAAAATGATCTAAGCGACATCCGACTAACTTTACAGTAGAGCAGTTTAAAGTTTGAAATTTTAGAAAAAAAATCGTGTAAATTCGTGTGATTAAGATAATTGCGCCGTTCTTAGATATATTTTTCATTATTTTTTAAGGTACTTATTGGTAAATGAATTTATTAAAAATAATGCTTAATTTGAAAGTTAGTGTCGCTTAGTCAAATTTAACCTAAAAGTAGCGACAGAAAAAATTGACTAACCGACAAGGTTTGGTTAAGAAAGGTAAGGTAAAATTATATTACATGCTTTTCTAAACAATTTTCTGCCGAGTAAAAATTATCTAACTTAAATTGAGACTGTTTAAAAGTTGAGTCAAAACAACCTAAATTTAATTTATTGGTAAAGAAAGGTAAGGCAAAATTTTAATACATGCTTTTTTAAACAATTTGCTGCCGATTAAAAATTATCTAACTTAAATATAGACTGTTTAAAAGTTGAGTCAAAACAACCTAAACTAAATTTCGTATTTTATTTTGACCGTAAATTTGTCATAAATGATGTTCTCACCTAAAATTGGATCAATTATTTTCTTCAAGAATGTAAATAAAACTGTCTTCAGTTTTAATTATCACTATAAAATCAACACTGAGGCACACAGAGGTAGCATAGCTAGGTATTAAATTTTTCTTTGCTCCTTGGTAAGTATTTTGTAAAATGTCCAGCAGTGAAATTCAATAGGCTGATCTGATCTGGAATATATTTTATAGCAATATTCATACTATATGCCTATTTTGAAACTTACTATAATCTTAGAACATGTTTTAACCGGGCGCGTTTTCCAAGTCCAATTTCCAATTGTCCGAATGATTTATCTGCTTGGTTTGCATATGATTTTAATTGAAATTGAATGTCAGCATATAATAGAATGCTGCATACGCAACACATAATTTTGGTTTCTCTTGGTGTTTTTTACGACTTGGCCACGTACATTTTGGACTCTGTGAACCTTATCTTTTGTGAATAACCTTGGCATTAACCCTGGATACTATTCCTGCTATACATGACGACCTAAGCTTTCTATGCGAACACAGTTATATTGTTCTGTTTCATGGCTTTGGTGACAGTTCGACATGGCTGGCAGTTTACACCATTCTACCAGTCGTGGTAGAGGGAAGACTTTAAATAGCCAAGCGCGCGAGTTGGTGTTAAAGTTAAGCGCGTAGCTGCTGTTTGGGAATAGGCATCAATACAGTTGCCAGCATAACCAAATAAAAATATGGTGCTTCTGGCATTGAAGAAAATAAATTTAGCAAAGAAAAGGAAAATAACCACACATCCCATCACTGGTATTGATAGCTTTGATGCAATACGACAAGACGTATAATATTGTTTTGTATAGTTTTACCTATTAGTAATTATGTTTAACAAATAAAGAATTAGAATTAGAATTAGAATTTGAATTATTATACCAACAAGAAATACCCGACGAGGACCAAACTTCTGAATTCCTTACGTGAAGCTGGTTTATTTCATGGTGGCAAGACTTCACTATCACAAATTTAAAACGAATTGGGGTTTCAATATCAAAAAGTCAACCAGAGAAAAAAAGTGTTCATGGAGCGCACCGACATAATTTTATTAAGAAACAGTTTTCTTATTCTTAGATGAAACGTGTCTGAATGCCAACCACACCGTATCCAGCACCTGGACAGATAACACAGCGCAATCGACATCAAAAGGCTCAACGGGAAAAGGGGGTCGCAGTATTATATGCCATGCCGGGTTTGGGAGCGTAGGGTTTTAAAGAAGGTAGTCTGATGGCATTTGCGACAAAAAAAACTACCATGAAGAAATGGAGGCAGACAGATTTGAAGAATGGTTGCGTGGACTACACATCAGCGTAGAAGAGCCTCTGTAATTTTAATGGACAATGCACCTTACCACTCGAGGTAAATTGACAGAGCACCAATCCAAAATAATAAATAAGCCGATTTTGTTAACTGGCTCCAGCCACATCGAAAAAAAGCCGACCAAAGCATGCTGAAAGCAGAATTAGTGAGGCTGGTGAAATTTTTCAAGCCAGCACGGTTAAAATACGAAATGGCATGAGAGTACGGCCATCGTGTGGTTCGACTACAGCTAGACCATTGCCAATACAATGCCATCGAATTTATTTGCTATCTAGCTATCTATGTACGGTCTCAGTCGGTTATTTTATCATTGAAAAGTAGACAAATAAATGAATCAATTTTGTCCCCAGCAATATTTTTTCTTTAAATAAGTAAGTTTATAGTAGAAAGAAACTACTTTTGTTACATTGTATTTGTACTGATTGTAAATTAAAAAAATTGTCATGACATGATGTGTTGCAGACATGCATTCAGCTTCGAATTGAAATCAATGTTACTCGAATAGGTATATTCTTTTACATTATTGACTGTATTTTTTATTGTTATAGGATATGTAGGCCTTACAACACTGAACCGCCATTCAACACGGGAAAGATGTTGGAGCTTTTGAAAGAAGCTTGTTCAAAAGTAACCAAAGATGACTGGGCCGACGTGGTGAAACACACTCAAAACAATATTGACGACGACTTTGACAGAGACGTGCGCATTGATAATTGTATAGACAATGAAATAGACGGAGTGGCCTCTGAGCTACTTAAGGCTGGTAGAAAAACCGGTCCTGGAGGAGCTGAAAAGGCTATTCAACTCTGTTATAGCCAATGGAAAACCCCCGAAGGCGTGGAGCAGAGGTGTTGTGGCATTGTTTTTCAAAAAAGTAGATAATACGCTACTCAAAAACTATAGGCCGATCACACTTCTGAGCCACGTCTATAAGCTGTTCTCGAGAGTCATTACGAATCATTTGGCATTAAGATTCGACGCCTTCCAGCCACCAGAACAGGCCGGGTTTCGTAAAGGCTTCCTCACCGTGGACCACATCCATACCGTACGGCAGGTTATACAGACGTCAGAAGAGAATTACCAACCGTTGTGTAAGGCCTTTGTGGACTACGAAAAAGCCTTCGACTCCATCGAATTCTGGGCTGTTTTGGACTCCTTGCATCGGTGCCAAGTAGATTGGCGATATGTGGAGGTGCTAAGAAGCGTATCAAATGGCAACGATGTCCGTCCAAGTACAAAACCACAAAACAGGATCCATCAAACTACTCCGAGGTGTAAGACAGGGTGAAATTATATCCCCGAATCTCTTCACCAATCCGCTGGAGGATATTTTTAAGACTTGGCAGTGGGATGGACTAGGCATCAACGTCAACGGCAAATATCTCCAACATCTCCGCTTTGCCGACAATATAGTCATAATGGCTGAATAGCTGCAGGATCTGCAAAATATGCTGACCAGTCTCAACGTCGCCTCGAGACGTGTTGGACTCGGGATGAACTTGGACAAGACAAAAGTCATGTTCAATCAACACATCATCTCCGAGCAGGTCTCCGTCGAAGGTATAACCCTTGAAGTTGTCCAGAAGTATGTGTACCTTGGGAAAACTTTCCAGCTGGGTAGAGACAACTTTGAGGCTGAAATCACCAGAAGAGTGCAGCTAGGCTGGGCAGCATTTGGGAAGTTGCTTCATATTTTGGAATCACCCTTACCACAATGCCTCAAGACCTGCCAGTCATGACCTATGGAGCCGAGACGTGGAACCTGACAGTAAAACTGGCCCACTGGTCACATATCACTTAAAGAGCTATGGAACGGTCTATGCTCGGTATCTCTACCTCTATAATGGATAAAATCCGGAATGAGACTATCCGCAAAAATACCAAAGTAACGGACATAGTCTGGAAGTGTAGCAAACTGAAGTGGCAGTGGGCTGGGCACATGTGTCGTAGAACCGACGGACGGTAGAGTAAACGGGTTCTCGAGTGGAGGCCGCGCCTCGGCAAGCGTAGTGTTGGACGACCTCCGGCCAGATGGACCGATGACTTTAAAAAGGAGGCTGGTAGCGACTGGATGGCGAAAACGGGAGATCGTGCCCTATGGCGTACGCTGAGGGAGCTACGTCCAGCAGTGGACTGCAATAGGCTTATGTATGTATGTATGAAGACAATGAAATTATCATCAGATTGTTTGAAGACAGCACGAGCAGTGACAGCGAAGAACCTTTGTCTTCATCGCCGGAAGAAGAGTGAAGACTACGTATGTAAACGTAAATGCTACGTACATTTAGTGCTTATGTACATCACAATTTTCCCTGAAGGGGGTCACAATTGTCAAATACGACCTATTCGGGTGGCGGCAGTACTTTAGTGACTTTGAAACTAACTTTAATGTTAGCGCTAGCGACTGCGCGCGTGTCGCCCGCAGGTCTAACCAACATTTTTCTGTGAATTACTCTAGGTAAAAATACTCTTTGCGCTTTTACTTGACACCACCGTTGGTAATAACCAACATTGGATAATTATGACCGTTTAAGTAAAAGTTGTCTAAATAATAAAATCACACTTGAAAACGGCAGGTAAACCTTGACCAAGCGACAATCGGTTTCATTTTTCGGCAGGCAAAAATTTACAAAGCGACAGTCAGTCGTATTTTTAGGCAGGTAATATATGCTGAAGTAAATAAATAAAAAAAAATAAAAAACAGGCAATTTTAACCAAATGCCATATTGAAAAAATAACGAATAAGTAAAAATTACCTAAGTTATAAAAAAATAAAACCTTTGTGAAGAAAAAATTTACTAAGCTCCTAACACTTAATTGCCAGATCCTGGAAAAATTGACTAAATACAAAAATATTCTACGAACAGAAAGGAAAAAGTTATCCACATACAAATTTACCATTACATAATTACTCAACCACCAAATTTACAAAAAAGGGTCAAAAATAGTGTCGGTAAGTTAAAAAAAATTTGTTGAAATTCGCAAATCATCAAATATCTAAGTGCCAAAAATGTCGTCGTAGAGAGACGTGACGCGATTCCAACAATGTATATAACTCAATATGGCCAAAAATGTCGCTTAGATCATTTTGCCTTTCAAGCGTCGATATGCTAAAACAAAATTTTAAATCAAGTGAATTTCTAATGTTACGCATATGCAAAATGTAAATAAATCCAAATTTTGGTTTATTGGTAATGTAGGTACCTCAAATCTGCAAACTAAAGCCACCGCGGCGGGGAAACCTCGGGACGGAAAAGTAAATAATGCAAATGAGGAAAAATACCCTGATTTTATGTAGGTAGGGCTTGAAGTACGTGAATAGGTAAATAATTAAATGAAAGATATGCATTGAAAATCCACTTGTTTCTGATGCCTAAAAGTTCAATTTAAATATGAGTAAGTACGCATTACGTAAACAACTTCTAAGGATCGATTTCTCATCCGCATCCATGACTAGAAAAGAAGCTTAGTCTTCTTCATCGCGTCATCATAAATGAAGCCATTTATTATAAAATAAATAAATAAAAATATTTTATTTTCAGACAACAACATAGTCCATAGATGTTAGTTACAATTTTACCTTAAAACTATATTAGTGTTATAAATGGAATAATGAAAGAATGTGTAGGATGGAGACTTAATGCAGGCTCACCGCACTCTGAGAACATGAAGCTCTGTGAACCTGACCATTAAGCTCGTGTCCATCCTATCAGCCACTACTCTCAGAACCCTGTTCGAGCTCGCCCGCACCCTTTTCATTAATGACGCAATCTTTTTGCGCATTACTGCGTAAAAGTCGTCCACATTCGCATCGGCAAACATGCCGGACGCACTGCAGTAGCGTGGGAGCCGGAAAAGTGCTCTGAAAACATTATTATAAAGTACACGCAGAGCATTGTAGGTCTTTTGAGTAAAATTGACCCATAGGCTGCTGGTGTAAAAAGTCTGGCAGAAGGCTTTGAAAAGCGTGACTTTAACTTCAGCTGAACACCTATAAACCATTATGGATTATGGATGGAACGTAGGTATTCTTTAAAAAACTTCGGTTAAAATATCAGCTGACATAGAGACATAAGGTAATTTTTTCGTTTTTCATTTTGCAACTTAATTCAACCTTCGTTTTATCAAAGCTTTTCAGATTTGATGACACTGGCCATGAGCGTAGTTCAATTTAAACTTCATGTTATGGTTATGACTTAGAATGTCAACTTTGTCAACAAAATTTGTATCAAAGAATAAAAGTATTGTTTTTAATTATAAAGATTAGTGCTCTTCTCTCTGTTTTAGATTATAATAGACATATATTTTAAAAAATGGTTTTCTATTACACTTCGGCAAATATAAAAATTTTAAGAAACATATGGATGGACTTCGAGGAAGCAAAAGAAACATCGGCGTATGAATACATACAAGTTTACATCGAAAAATGCCCATCAACCATTGACGAACATAAATTAACTTGGGTTGCTGAAACATTTTTAGGACATCATAAACATTTTGGATTCCTTCGAGATATAGCAACACATCTATCTAAAGAACTTTCGGAAGAAGAACAAGATTATTTGATAATCGTCTTGTATGCGATTACCTTTCAGCTGGAACCAAAAGATATGGAACTCATCTACAGAAGCATGTTTAATCTGAGTAAGCCATTACTTAACACATTCACCGGATTTTTAAGTAATAACGAACAGCTGCAATTCATATCGCAAGTAGCTCAAGTATATTACGATGCACAATATGTGACTGACAATATAATTGCACCGCTTTTTGTGTGGCAGCCATACATTAGTCAAATGGCTCATAATTACGCTGAATATGTGCAAAAACTGGAAAACAGGAAAACTAAGCCACTGACTGTTCCAATTCAAACAAATTTATCAACCCGAAAAGGCAAAACACTAGTTGAAGAGCCCTCGGTAGTTGCTATGCCTGCAACTCCACCTAATTCCGTTTACAACAAAAATAGAAAAATGTTGACCAAAAGTGATATTGATAGAAGATTAAAAGCAATTCACGACAAGAATAAGCAAGATAGAATAAATTTGTTGAATGCCGTTAAAAACGATAAAGATTTTCACTACGCGCGGCCAAAGGGGGACGGATACTACAAGAAGCTTTCCTATGAAGAAACAACTATACCAACTTTTACTAAACCAAGAAAAGTTGTATCAAAATCCACGATACCAGTGAGGGAAAATATAGCTACGATGAGAAGAATAAAAAATAGGGTTGAAATGACAGAACAAGAAGAAATAGACTGGATACAAAATTTGATGTGTTGTTGCAGAAACCCAACTCGAATTGAAGAATTGATGGAACATGAACGTTTAGAGAAAGAAAAGGATAGATTGTATGATATAGAAAAAAAACATTTACTGGGCCAAATTTCACATGAAGAAGCTGCTCTTGCTAAGAAAAAAGTGGAAAATGATAATAAAAGGAAATATAACGAGTTTATAAAACAAAAACAAACGTGGGAGAAAGAAATCAACGAATGGAGAAAACTAGAGATGGAGAAAAACCGTGCTTCCGTTGAAAAAATTGCACTGGGTGAGCTAAGTAAACTGGAAGCTGTAAATGCTGCTGTTGAGAAAAATAAAAAAACTGCAGATCATGTTAAACTAGAAAGCGAGCAACTTTTGGCGTACGCAATGAAAGAAAAACAAGATGAATTGGATCAAAAAATTAAAATGATAAAGCAAATAAAGATATTAGGTGTTATCGCAAGAAAGTCAAGAGTTTCTAAGATCGTTGATTTAACAGAAACATCCGGTCTTGGATTATTGTGTGAAATGTCGATAGCTGAATTACAAGAGAGGCTTGCTGGTTTAAAAATAAAAATACAAGAAGAACTGCAAAAACGGAAAGAAATGATTAAAGAGGGCAATGATGCAGCTAAAAGAGATTTGGAGGAGACAAGAAATGCTATAAAAGCGTTTATCACAGAAAGAGCTGAAATGAAAGAACAAGCTAAAACTGTTCAAAAACCTGCTGTGACTCTAGGAGGTAAAAGCTCGAAAGAAATAAATGATTTGAAAAAGACATTGGAAGAGAAACGAAAATTAAGAGCTAGCTTGCAAGCCCCTAAGTTTCCTCTTCCTTTTAAATAGGATACTCACAGCGATGTAAAAATTATTTCATGCTTTTTGTTTTTAAAGGTGATATTGTTAGTTTTATTTTTTATTTATATTAATACCTTCTTGGATGTATTTTCGACATTATAGTATCAATTCAAATGGATTGAATTGTAACTTTTATTTATTATTGGCAGCCCGCCTAGTGTTTATGGATTACATACAAACCATATACAAATAATAAGATACTAATCTGAAAAGATTAATATCATGAAGAGACATCTTTATAATGTTAAAACCCTTTGCATATGGATTTCTTCCTAAATCGAGTTCAGTCGCGCAAGTCAAATGATCTTCGGTAAAAATCCAAATGGTAGTGTTATTTCAAGTTATTCCACCAAGCCTACAGCAAAAGGTAGCGCAAAACACGAGGCTTCGTTTTGAACAATGCGCAGGACTCAACGGAAGACATTTAGACAATATATCTTTAAAAGGTTAAATCCGCATCAATGCTATATTCATATATAAGTCTAATATATAAGTCTAATTGTTAGTTTTTTATTTGATTTTTAAAACGAAAATCTGCTACCAGACACCGTGTATATAGGTATGTATGCAATTACATTATTGCACCAAAACATACATACATACATGTCACGCCTGTATCCCTTGCAGGGTAAACGTCCCTAAAAACGGACAAATACGCCAAGTTTGACAAATATTTGATGGCCCATCGTCTAAAATTACAATTTGCATGTAACCCTCTAGTCCTTTAGTCACCTCTTACGACACCTATGTGGAAAAATCTCGGGGTGATGCTATTCTAAGCCGGCATCATCAAAAAATCTAAGAGAATTGCAACTAAACGTACCCATCTGAAAATGTGGAATATTGGACAATAGATTAAATTAGTCACGTTTTTACGTGACGAAACCTTTTACAAATTTATTAAATACTAGCGATTGCACTCGCTGCTAATACATATAAGTACCACTTGAATCACTCTAACAATACTAAAAACCGCTTAAAAATCTACTGCGTATGAATACATAAATTACTTTACAAAAAATGTGATAGTTTTTTAAAATAGTGTAAGACCATTGCCAAATCGCCATGCCACGGCGAATTGCCAGCCAGCCTAGCCATGTCTCAGCTCCACCTGCCAGCCCTAGCCAAGTCACGCCATCTATGCCCGCAGCCTTGAAGCCTTTGGTGGAGTTGAAGACAAGCCGTATACAGAGTAAAGCCTTACTCTGTATACCAAGCCAGCCAGCCAGCCAGCAATTTTGTACTTTAGAAAAAGTTAATGCATTTTGGACAAACAAGTGACGGTTGTATTTTCTTGCACTCCCGCCATAACGTTGGAATAAAGTAGTTCGTTGTCCAGCACAAAAGTGTTTTATTTTCAGCGTTTTTACACTCAGAAGAGGGGATAATAAACCCAAAGAAGATTAAAATAAAACAAGCGTTTTATACAGTGAAAACATGGGCCGCAAGTGGATCTGAACTATCGCAAGAACCTGACCAATTGAGACATAGATTCCAGGCGTCTCTTCAGAATCCGTGGCTAACCAGGATGCTTAGCTTACGCAGGCAGATCCACTCAACCTGCAAGGAAAATCTTTGGAAGCCTCTTCGTCCTTCTTTCTTTTTCGTGTGGGACACCGAGTCGTCCAACGACCCGATGAACCCTGGTGTCTTCGTCCAAGAAGTGCAGAATGCTTTTTACGATCTAGAAATATAACAGCTCTGTTTTCAGATGATAGAACAGTTGGGAGCAGCGTTGAGAGATCCACGGCTGCGACTTATAAGAAGGAATGGATAAGCTGAGAGGCCAAGCATATGACTAAGACACTTTACCAGCCATATAAACTCTGAATCTCATCATAATGCAACTGGGTACCTACACAAGGACGTGTAGTGAGTAGCGCGCCGCTGGTATAGGTACCTACCTACCTGTCCTAGTGCGTACAGACAGGAAGCTGCCCGGAAACCTCAGTCCAACAGGTTTGTTTATGTGCCAATATTGTCTATATTTTGCCTATATCAGCCGAGCCAAGTCATTTATTAGCATAGCCACTAACATAACTTAACTCCTTCATTTACAATTTTGCAGTCATAGCACGACCTAGTATCATCTCGTGGTTTTGGGCAAAACGCGGGTTTGTTGAACTCATATACCTACCAATTGTAAACATTCAAAACATAGTGAACATTACGTTCTACCAATTCCAGACGGAAATACATACTGACGCTGCCCGTGCCGGACAATGACTTTGTTTGCTGGAATATTGCAGTATATTTCCCAATAAGCAATGTAAACTAATTAGTGAAATATTGTTTGTTTTCCCGCCATTTCTGTAAAGAAAATCATAGGTTATGAAATGAACATCTTTGGTAGCTGATCTAGTAAGTAGGTACCTACTTTACTAAATCGCTGGTCGTCCCGCCTGTTTTCCTTCGGATAACACTCATTCCGCTCACTCTCCTCGTTCGGTCACAGGAATCCAATCAGAAAGCTTAAAATCGAGTTCGGTTCGGATAACATTCACTCAATCATCAATATGCCCGGAAGCCGTTCAACGCCGTCGCATAAGATAATTTATCTGCGATGACAGCTCGTAGAATCGCGTTTTAGAGCGTCTGTCAGGAGAAAATTTCTACTCATCAAACTTATCCTGCCCCGTTCATGCGCACACGTCAGATAAAATTTCTCGACCTCTCGACTGAGAGAATATGTCGCCAAACGTCAGTTTGACAATGCATAGTGTTATCTAGTGTTGCACTATAAATTATACTTTAATAAGTTTATATTTACGAAAATTCAGAACAGACACAGCGGCATATCTTTAGAAATCACTAATTATTTATTTATTAAAACAATTACAATAGAACGCAACAAAAACCTGTCAAGGTTTGTCCGTGCGGTCTGATATCGCCACTATGGTGGTGGCGCTGCTCGATACAAATAATAAAGTACATGCATAGGTACAGAGTTGTTTGTACCAGCAGAGTTGATCTCGCAAGTACAACCACGAGCAATGGCTGTACCGTGCTTATTCAAACCGGTTGCCGAGCGCGCGCATACAGCGTGTCCCATAGTATTCAATAGTATATACTAGTTTTAATCTAATGAGATGACATCTAACTGTCTTTTGTTCATTCACTTCGCCGAAACCCCCGCCCCGTTCAGAGGTGTGTTTGTTTAAATATTAAGCCAAGGTATTCTTATCCGGAGCACGTTGAACGTACCCCAGAATCCAGTCTTATCATTCAATCGGTTTGAAATGTCAAATTGGTGTTGTTATCTGTGGTTATTATTTATCTTACGTTAGAAGACAGGACGATTAAATCAAAAATTATAATAATGGAAAAATAGTGATACTCTGACAAAGTGAAACGCTCGGGTAGATGACAAACTGAATCGCACAGTTTCGAACAATAAACGTCTCATAGTCCCGGGATACACGCGCTGGAATATACTTCAAATGCGTCTCGATGATAGCGGTTGCCTTGGGCCCAAACGCTGCACAAAACTCATCAAAGCTGACTTCTAGTTTCTAAAATAATGCGGCTCATTAGGTTATACGTGCTGTCATGTATTCTTTGCGCCTAGTGCACAGGAGAATACCTACGCTCCCAAGGTAACATTGCATTCCACACCTAAGCCTACTGAGGCAATTTAAAGACCAAGAAGGGCTACCAGTACATGTTAGTTGTGTTATGTTATGACACTCTTTTCGAGATATTTGCTGTTTGCTCAAACTAGTAGATCTGTATGTCCACACCACTCTAACAACCACAACAGTCCACTGCTGGACATATCTGTGTGTCGCCATTTCTGAATGAGTTGCAGAACCAATGCAGCCAAGATGCAAGACAGCTTAAGATAGTAAATAGGTGGTTAGTCCTAGGTATAAACAATGATGTGATAGGGAGAACCTATTATTATTTGAGAAGTAGGGGTTGGTCCTGAGAGACCAAAAGCCACTGCGACCTTTGCTGATCTATTGTAGCAAGCCCTTTCTTTTAAAATTACCTCGCCACGACTTGTTTGGGGTTAAGAGACTGGATCTCTTTCGGGGACAACAAGGGGCCACCTATGTCTGACAGTGGAAGCAGTACAGACCATGACTACAGTCTGTGTATGTATGTGCATTGAGTCGCTGGTTTTAGGTGTATGTATGTATGTGTATTGAGTTGCTGGTTTTATGTGTATGTATGTGCATTGAGTCGCAGAGAATAATAAGAATAATTATAATATTAATTTTACCTGATGCACGACGTTCTAAAGAAAGGTCAGGTCATGAGTACCCTAAACCGATGAACATGTATGAAAAGGTTGATGCATGTTGAAGAAGCGAAAGAGGTGTGTCAGGATTGTTGCAAGTGGAAAGATGTAGTCTCTGCCTACCCCTATGAGAAAGAGGCGTCATTATATGTATGTATGTACTATTTGCAATAAGTTATGTAAAATATGTAAATATTTAGGTAGATAATATGCAAAATGGTTATAATAAGTAAAAATTGTAAGATATTGTGTACAACTTGTAAACAGAAATCAAGTATTGAATTTAATTGAGTAAGGTTCATGCATAATCCTTTCTTGTCTTGCCTTTTACTAATAGTGGGTCTTTTCCCATTGCGGGAGCAATTGTTGCAGGACGGCCGAGTGTAAGACCATTGCCAAATCGCCATGCCACGGCGAATTGCCAGCCAGCCTAGCCATGTCTCAGCTCCACCTGCCAGCCCTAGCCAAGTCACGCCATCTATGCCCGCAGCCTTGAAGCCTTTGGTGGAGTTGAAGACAAGCCGTATACAGAGTAAAGCCTTACTCTGTATACCAAGCCAGCCAGCCAGCCAGCCATTTTGTAGTTTAGAAAAAGTTAATGCATTTTGGACAAACAAGTGACGGTTGTATTTTCTTGCACTCCCGCCATAACGTTGGAATAAAGTAGTTCGTTGTCCAGCACAAAAGTGTTTTATTTTCAGCGTTTTTACAATAGTTAATTTTGCGACGCACAGAGAATAAAAAGTCTAAAAAAATTATGAAACTAAACCATTTTTTTGTCATGAAACATGGCCCAAATTGCCGATGAACTGGTTATTTATAATAGGAAGTCCTTTTTAAAAAAAATATTGGACTGTGTTCCATGGGAAAGGTTTTTCAGTTTCATCAATACTTGACTAGACTTGTAGATCTAGATATACTCTAACATTATTTCAATTTAATAGTTTTATACATGAGAATAATAAAGAACTGTGAGTGCATAAAACTCTAAAACATGAATACCTAAACTCAGCCTAATACGCGCTAGCGCTCACGTGCAACTTTATTGCCGGGTGACATTCAGACCTATCCATGAAGTTCTCTTTTCGACGAGAATGAAAGGGACTTCCGATGTGCTCCTGATAAGTCGCCGGCCGCGCCGGTGACGATTTCTCCTGAACGACAACAATGAAATCGTGTATACAAGGATATTGGCGTACTACAATGATTTTGTACTATAAATGTTACAATAATACACCCATTGCTGATTATACTTAGTAGTTGTATGAAATACCATTAAAAATCTTAGTATCTTGAACAGGTAAGTTGGTGTGCTGCTAATAGTACCAGCACAATATTAACACTAAGAGCCCTTCGCGGACGTTGTCCAAGGTAATATTTAGTATAATCTGTACGGAAATCATTAAACCATAAGTTCCTGAAATTGTCCATGAAGGGTTGAACGATGTAGTCACCCTTTTATTCATACAAAAACGAAGCTGATTCTAGAGGAGATTGTTTAAAGAACGAGTATTTAATACATTACGATCAAGAATTCCTCTTTGGTTAGTAGTTTTAGGTGATATTTGCAAAGATTTTGGATTCCGCTTTTTGGGGAGCCAGCGACATGGGTTGGAAACATTCCATGGCTTATTTCTCAGCTCCAGTTGAGTCACATAGCTATTGAATGTACTTGTAGCCGTCACATTTCTTTGGCATAGTCATCATTTTGGCACATTGCGCCGTTAACAAGTAATCTGATGATTTCTCTGAAATTCTAACCTAAAAGCATGTCGCTGGCTCCGCTCCCCCATTTTTCGACCTGAAATCTCAGTCTAGGTAGCTGCACATTGAAAACCAGTCTTAAAATAAGAGTCCATCTATTCGTCACAAACGTTTGAGCCTCTCAGCTTTGAAAAATATATACTATGGGGTGCTAGCGACATGGTCATTAATTACACAGCAAATTTGAAATTGTTCTGCTTACTAAGTTTAGCAACTACTGCTTTATTTTAAACAGCAGAGTTCTAAGTCATGTCATCTTGTCTGTCTTTGTCATGTCTGCACCAGCCAGCGTCCATAAAGGTCGTGCTTCCATTACTGGGGGTGAGCAAGATGTTGCAGACTGTTGCAGCAGACCAGAGAAACATGACTGACAGATGGCTAAAAACTGTATGACACATAATTTTCTGTAAATACTGGTTTTTCGAACTGGATACCCGTGAATTATATTGTGTGGTGCCTCGCTCTCTCTCTCTGAGTGCTGCTTGCACCACACCAGTTTTGACGTGAAATGTCGAGCTCGCTTTGCTCGTCATTAGTTTTGTGTTGGGGTGGTGCTTCTCGTTTGCTCTCCCTCAGTGCTGCCTGCACCATACCAGTTTCAACGTGAAATGTTGAGCTCACTTCACTTAACAAGTGTTTTGTGTTGGGGTGGTGCCTCTTGCTCGCTCTCCCTTAGTGCTCATTGCACCCCTTATATGCAAAATCGGACTCGTTTCGCTTGTAATTCTCAAAATGCCCCCATTAGCCATGATCCTTTGATCCGCGTCCAGTTATTTGTAGACATTTATAAAATGCTAAAAATCAAACACTTTTGTGCTAGACAACAACTACTTTATTCCAACGTTATATCGGAAGCATAGTTAATTTGTGATCGGAAGTGCCAGAAAACACAACCGTCACTTGTTTGTCCAAATGCAATATCTTTTTCTAAACTACAAAATGGCTGGCTGGCTGGCACACAGAATAAGGCTTTACTCTGTGTACGGCTTGTCTTCAGCTCCATCAAAGGCTTTCAGGCTGTGGGCATACATGGCGTGGCTTGGCTATGGCTTGCGGATGGAGCTGAGACATTGCTTGGCTGGCTGGCAATTCGCTGTGGCATGGCGATTTGGCAATGGTATTACACATTATTTCAATTTTGGGTACTTTTAAGCCAACTTTTTTGTGTTATTGTTAACTAATTTGCTCTAAAAATAAATAAAACATAAAACACAAGCATCTTAGAACAATATTGTCAAGCACTAACTTGACAGCCTTACCAATCTCTCCCCCCGAGCCCTGCAATAAACGACAGAACTATTTCTATAGAGTAAAATAGATTTCTCCTATCCGAATTGGAACAAGACGGAAAACCGCGTTGCTCGGGACCTTTTCCTAAGCACGAATTTAGGCTAGACCGTCCCATCTACAGCCGCCGCGACAAATACCAGTCGGACGCTGCAACGCAGACTTTTCTCTTTAAGGCCCCGGTCTCGAATTTTGCGGGCAGCGGAGTGACAGCGGCAGCATGTTTTGCATGTTTGAATACGTGGGCCGGATTTCGAAAACAGCGGCGCGGCAGCGGAGCAGGCGCGGACAACTAGCGGTGCGCTCCAGTCAAGCGGTGACTTTGTACTTTGTGTACTGTCATTGTGACTAGGGAATGCAATCTCGTTCTCTCGAGATCTCGGCCTTTTTTTGCGAGATTAATCTCGTCCTAAAACTGGGCGAGATCTCGCGAGATTAGCGAGATTGAAATCCTGTTAGACGCGCAGCTGCGCGCGAACTGACACGGACGGAGCGAGCTCCGATCGGTTTCGGTGCGCGGGCGGCAGCGGCCTGAAGTAGGGGTCTCGCTCAGATTTCGATGCGTGTGATTGGCCGAAATTTGAACCTGCGGCGGGCGTTTCTTAACTAGATTTTGTTGTCACTTATTGTCGATCCTTGATTGAATTAATTGAGTGATAGTGCTATTTTTGCTTATAATAATACAAAACAGTTGTTTGTGATTCACGAAGTATTTAATAATTAACTATGTCGGCGAATATAGTTTATAAGGACTATGTAAGTGTGTCGGAAGTAAGGAAATACTTTTTAAGAGCAGAAAATGGATTGAGTGCCAAGTGTAAACTTTGTAAGAAGATTCTGAAAACCAAAGATCGATCTCCGCGTGGTTTACATGTGCATTTAAAATCTATCTATCACATAGACACCAAAACGAAGAATGTGGGAGAAGTCAGCGAGGTGCAAGGCCAGCAATTGCCGCGATTGCCAAAACATGGAAGTAGATACAGCAACCACCGCAAGTTCGAGTGGTAGCACGGAATCCCCAGAAACGTCGGCATCAGCACCACCAGTGAGCAAAAAGAGGCCAAAAATAACTCATCACTTCGTTTTGTCGGAAGATACTTTTATGGAAAAGAGAATATCAAGGATGGTAGCAAAAGACGGTCTACCATTCCGTTTATTTTGCACGTCTGAAGATATCAGAGACCTGTTCAATTCTTCGGGTCAGAAACTTCCCAAGTCTCCAAACACTCTCAACTACCAATCTCGCGAGATCTCGAAATTGCCGAGATCTCGCGAGATTGCATTCCCTAATTGTGACGTGCCAAAATGTTCTCGGACGTGCAAGAACAACTCATTTCGCTCATAATTAAGAGGACATCCAAATGTAACAGGAAACATATGAACCTTAAAAATAGAAGAGTGATTAACCATATCTTTTCCTTGTCCTATATTAGAGATCCACTCCTTCTTTTGCCCACAATGAATCGAGCGTTAGGAATGAAATTGAATCAAAAAGGTGTCGTTGTTCAGACATTTCGCCTTACAAATAAAAACAACAATCGAAACTACGCCGCCGACACTGAATAACACAAACACAACACTACGCCGCTATAGTGCCGCGCGATCTGCTCGCTAGTTTCGAGAACGAGTGAGCGTTGCCCGCCCCGCTACTGCGCCGCCGCTGCTGCCGCTCCGCTGTCCGCAAAATTCGAAACCGAGTATGCCGAGGCCTAGAAACCGGGCTGGCCTGGGGGTGTGGCAAATAATGCTCACATTTAGGGGTGCACCCGTTCTTTTCTCTCAAAGTATCTTTTCGTTCCTCGTCTTTAAAATGTTTAAGTACTTAGTACTCTGCGCTGCAATGATTATCCTTTTTACACCACATACATACATACATAAATCACGCCTATATCCCTTATGGGGTAGGTAGAGTGTTAACGGCCGTAAAACGGATATTAACTCCACGTCTGACAAATATTTGAGGGTCATTCGGAAAATTGTGTATCGCCATAGTGACAGGTTGTCAGCCCATCGCCTAAAATTGCAATACACATCCAACCCTCGAGTCCCGTAGTCGCTTTTTATGACTCCCATGGGTAAATAATGGGGTGATGCTATTCTAGGCCGGCATCACATTGCATTTACACCACATGAGTTTTTTTTCCAAAACTCTTTTGAACTTGCAACCAGAGCTTCCGTAGTCATAGGACGTTTTTCCTCTTTAATATAATATTCTTAAGGCTAATGTGTGTTTGTGTGTGTGCCGATCTATTCCAATACACATATCTTTATTTATTTGAGTATTTTTGCCGAAGGTACTGCATACTATGTGATTATGTGATTTGCTGTAGCAGCTCAAATGGATAGAAAACTTTTCAGGGTGTTCACATTGTCGAGTTCGATTACAGCGCAAAGCTGTGGCGTGGGGTAGTGGGAGTTGGCCTTTGGTGCATATGAAGAAATGTATCGTTCTTCTTTTATAAGTTGACTAAACTATCAGATAGGTACTGACTTCACGGTCGCTGCAACAATCATCTGAGAAGATGTCGCGGCCAATGATGATCAGATACGCACAAAAGCTATGCGCGATGGAGCTAAAGTGACAATGGACGCTGAGATAGTTTTCGCACGTCCTCGGTGGGTTCTTACTGTTCTTAGATATTTCCAGAGAGTTTCAGTGTACGGTCTGATAAAAGCTTGTTTTTCTGTAAGTATCGCTTGGTTGGTTTTAATTGGTTGTCCTATTAAATAAATAAATATCATTATTTTTGACATTATTCCATCATTACCGTCCGTCCTGTGCTATCACAGTTTAACTATTGAATGCAGTGGTAGTCCATTCATCGTTATGAGAGAACCACTCCGTTAAATTACACTTAATTAAATTGCATAGTTCAGAGCCTAACCTGAAGCCATTTCTTTAAAACAGTTGATTGCTCCATTCGAATTAGTATATGGGCATTGAGATGAAGATGTCCTGTAATAAATTAACATGACTTTATAGATCTATGCGATTATAGACACGTTGTATATCGATAATTATAATTGAAAAAAGTAAATTTGACTAACTATATTTGCATCGCCCTGCGCGCAGGCTCCCTATTTTGTGATATTTGTATTTTAAGATTATACTCCACTTTGGCATATTGGAACATTTGAAAAAAATGCTTTTTGTATTCCATTGTTATGTTAAGGGCACGTACACGTAAATTGCTTTTTGTATTCCATTGTAATGATATGGGTATTTACATACATATTTTCGAGGTATTTATTATTAATTTAAATTTCATAAAATTTTAAATTTAATACACACTTGAATACCATAAAAGTTATTAAGGCCGCATTGGCCCAAAAAAGTAAATCGTTTTCCTTTTCGCTAGTTTTCCTTTGTAGTTTAGTTTTGTAGCATATCTTTAAGTATCACTTAGGAAAATATCGTCTCATAATTATCCAATCCAAAGGTTAATTTCTGAGCCCATTTCACCTTAAGTACTAACCTAACCAGGTCATTAACTTTCAAAATTATCCTTACTTATTTAAATACTTGTAGTGATTTTATAGGTTTCAAGTTCTTATTTATTTTATTAAGATTAGGATAGGATAACTGAAAACAAAGTATATTTGTATTTTATTAGAATATTGTCGATGGTCAGTTTACACATTTCGATAGTCTACGTAAACGCAGAAGATATTTTATTAACATTAGGATTGGATATCTGAAAACTAAATTATGCATTTTTTACAAAATTGTCACTGATCAGTTCTCATATTTCGAAAGTCTACGTAAGCGCAGAAGATATTTTATCAACATTAGGATTGGATATCTGAAAACTAAATTTTGCATGTTTTACAAGATTGTCGCTGATCAGTTCTCATATTTCGAAAGTCTACCTAAGCGCAGAAGGTAGAGTAGGAAGAGTAATGGTGTCTCCAGGCGGCTCCAAGTCGATCGATGCGCAAGACCATGCGCGAATTGGTTCCTACAGTTAATTAGTGCCCGGCAAAGAGAAATATTAGTAATTGGAATTTATAGTGCCAACCTGACGCCTCGCTTGATATATACAAGTGCAACGACTTTATTCAACACCCGCCAGGCTGTATTTTTTATTTTTCGTCAAACCATGTTCAAGTCCGTATTCCTTATGAAGCTAGCGTGTGACACAAATATTGTAATGAAGTAGTAATGTATTTTATAATAATCGAATAACACGTCAGTGTTGCCACATCGGCACAAGTCATGTGGCGATGTGCTCAATATTCAAAAAGCCTAGTCGATATAATTTGGATTAAGGCAATAAATAAGGCGAGGTCGCCCGTTCATTTGTATCGGCGTATAATTTAAATTCTTTAACGCCAATGTTCAAGATTACGCGGTGAGATAGAGGCGCGGGCGCCCGTGTCGTCGACGACCACCAAATAAATTTATATTTCCGACCGACACCGGCCGATTGCTCGCTTTGTAGATAATTCGGCCGGTTACGTTGAATGGCTCTATTAACAGCTTCCCTTTTTGGGATAAATGTCGACTTAGGCTCGGTCACGACGGTGCCGTATGCATAGTATGGGTACAATTCTTTCATTTGTAACTTTAAAGTCTGGTAGATACTTTTTCTTTTCGTGTGGGACACCGAGTTGACAACCAACCCGATGATCTTGGTGTCAGAGCTTTTTAACCGCCCAGTAGGCCTATTACATTCTGTCTTGTATCCTTTGGAAATTATCGCGTTAAATCCATAAAAATCATATTCAGGGTACAATTCAAAGTTCGAATCTTGAGTGTTTATAGTCTCTGGTGTCGTCTAATCAAAATTTTGGGTTTAAATTCCTATCAACACCTAATTATGTAGTTATAAAACACTTCAACGTGTTGAATATATTATATATATAAAATTAGATTAAAACAGCATTTTAAAAAATTATATACTCTACTTCCAAAAAGAAGCCCTTCGCTATGGCTTAGGGCCAATGATCGAGATTAAGGTGATAACAGTAAAACGTCAATAACCACCTAATTGGGAGGAACACTCACCAACAACCAGCGCCGACCCTTCCTCGGGTGAGAAACGAATAAATATTGTCACTCCGACGAGATAATTCCGACGATACCTTAATGTGCTTACATTTCGAATCAGCTCATGGTTTTATGGGATACGAGATACCATCAGCTTTTTTCCTATGATCTGTCTCAGAAATTAAGTTATTGGGTTTTATTAGCTGGACGGTATATGTCTCTAATTGACTTACAGAAATAGGTCTTAGAAAGTCATGTCCGAGAACAAATTTTTCAATTCAATATTTACATTAAGGTACAATACGAAGGTTTTCATCAACCCGTACCTTTAGGGAGGTATTGAACCACCCGAGTGCGACTGCGCATAGTTTTATCAACAGTGCAGTTTAATCATGGAATTTTGGAGTGTTTGAAAGTGGCAACATTTTTTGCACAAGTTTTCATATCTCATAGGCGGGTCTCCTACTTGTCGTTCGTCGCTGCGTATTTTTAACGCACCGTAACGTAAGCGTCTATCATACGAAAGTACATTGCGTTTACGGTGCGTAGTCACTGAAACCGTATATCGCACTCTTAGTAAAATAACGACTTAAATCAAAATTTGGCCAAAATGAGTTTTTGTGAAAAACTGACTTATTAGAGCAGGGCCCACAACATAGACTTTAAAATACAACCCTATCTCTTACACAATAAGGTTCAAAATAAGATGAGTCTATATCTTTCTCGCCCCGAACTCCTATCTCTTCAGTCAAATAATGACCGATTTAGTCTTGGGTCAGTGGCTGCATGCAACGTTTTTGTGAAAAGACGACTGATTTAGAAATGAACCGTTGTTTTATCAAAAGTTGAGGCGAGCGCAGTTGAAAAGTTTTTATAAAATAATGACCGATTTAGTGTTTGGTCTTTGTTTTACAAAATATCTGCGATGTTTGCTTGACTCATTTTAAATTAGGTCTGTATTTTACGAAAATTTTGGAAAAGCTCACAGACCCATTTGGAGATAAGCCTGTATTGTTTTGAAAAATTTGTTATTTGTATGACTTAACTGGTATTAGGTCTTTGTTGTATTTCTAATGATAAAAAAATCTGGTAACATTTTTAGTTGAGTCTTTGTTGTAGCAAAAATAATGAAATGACTTCAGTATTATTTCAAATTTGACCTGTATTCGACTGATATCATAACATAATTTAACGTATTAACTTGGTGTCTCACTTCGCATTTTATCTTAATCTTGAGGTTTTGTACCGAAAGCTATTTACAAATAGGTTTAACGTTTTACTACTCTTGAAATTCAACGAATTTTCTATATTTTTAGTACATAAATTTATTTTATTTTATTAATGATGGGTTTGCTCTTGACTCTAGTCTAGGTCATAGGACAGAAACAGAGTCTAAGATGGAGCGTGCTCACCCAAAAGAAGCCTGTTCACACTTACTTTGAAGAGATTAGGGTTGTATGCGTTTGGAAACACAGACGCAGGGAGTGAGTTCCACTCTTTAGCAGTTCCACTCTATAATCCTCCGACTGAAAAGTAATCATATTGAACCATAGTTGGAATCATCGGCACCCCAATTGCTGCGCCTCGTCAAACTCGACGATGTCAAGGCTAAATGTGTACCAACTCGGTCTCATCTCCAGCCGCATACCGTAGAGTTCGCCTTGAATCACTACCTCACACGTCTATCGTTTGAAGTGTTTACTACAGAACGTTCTACATAGGAAAGCACTGAATACCGCCATTTATCTCTTAAACCACTCAAATTTACGTCGTCCATCACATCACAAGCCAAATAAGTGAGTATTAACAGGACCAGCAGATGGATTAAAATCTTGTCACATTGCAGACTGGGTAGGGAAAGCTAACTTGAAAAAATTTGTACACGACACGCTACCAAGGTGCCACCTTCACTACATTTACACAATAAATCTCCTACTAAGAACACGGCTAAATCAGCACGTCGCTTGTCATGACGCCATTATCATGCGAAGTAACATGGCTGCCATCGTCATCAAATAGCATGCCGCAAGCCGTTCTCCGTAAGTCAGACAGTCACACTGTGCTCACCTTGTTAAAAGACGGTGCAAGGTGTTGAGATCCATACGTTTTGCACGGAATATTGGTGATACAATATGTTGGGAATATCACAAAACGAGAGATACCAACTAAATTCAAAGTCACCGATGACGCCCGAAACGTTTGCGACAAATTTGACTTACGATATTGGTAGTGCTAGTGTCATTATCCGCTATTCCAACATTGCCCACCGAGAAGCCCGCACCTGAAACATCCTGAGCCAAACACGGGCGAGAAAGGACGTTACCTATTTTTCACTCAGCAAAGCACTCCTCAATTCCATCCTGATCGATTTTCCAAGGCCAGAGTTTACCACGTTCTACAGTCAATCGAAAACTTTTTCAAAACCAGTATTGTCATTCGTCTATAATGGTAGGCCCGGCCCATAAGCGAACTAATAAGACACAAAAAGTAGTATTCGTTTCCGTTTATAGAAGCCCGACTCCGCCTACTTGCCATTTACGATCGACGGGGTCATCAAATTGAAAACGAAACTGAATGATGCATCTACCATAGAACTAGCTCTAGAAGAATTGGCAACCACAGTCATCGACGGCAATCGTGTGGCACCCCTTTTCAAGCGGGTGTTACACCGTCAGCTTCATCACGCGAACCTCGACACGAACATCAATGATAGCGATAAGCGACCTCTGAGCTTGTTAATTATTATTGTAATCTGCGGCTGTGCATCAGCAGTCATAGGACTGACGACGCGTTTCACGCTGCCCCGCTACTTTTCTTGAAAAATAAGAAAGACGTCTCCACCGCGGTTTGCCACAGTATACCACCCACCTCCTCGTCTGGAGCAACGTCATTGCGCACTTTCATATAAGTCTATTTTGAGTCCCTTATCGTCACGCTATTCATCTGGCTCAGCACGCACGCCGTGTATTTTTTGGGATCGCCGCATCGCTCACTAGGCCTGGCGCTCCATTACATGGAAAAAAGTTGGTCCAATATACACCGAACTACAAGGAACCGCCAGAGAACTCCACTGAGCTATCGACAGTATAATACAGAAGACAGCTACGATCAAAATAACAGCTTGTGTTTCACACCCTCTTAATGCCAGGACCTGGAAAAGCCTAGTGAGTGTTAGGACAGTCCTGTGCAACTCACTACCGGGCGATCACTTTCAAAAGGAAGTACTCCACACTCTGATCACTGAAATGAAGTTTATGGTCAACAGCAAACCTTTAACGCACAACTCCATCAACCTAAACAAGCCAAAGTAATTTTTCATGACTTACTCACAATCACTTCGGTACTACTTAGTGTCCTTGTACACGACTCGCTTGTCGTCCCTTTGATAATCATGACCTCATCGAGAAAAACACATAAAGAACGTCGCAGTGCCTTGCCGATGTATATTTCACCCAAATACTCAATACTAATATAGATTGATGGAGCCCCACGTCAAGCCGCAATGAAAGCCAACAACATCGTGTAGATCGTGAACAACACTCTACCATAAAACACTTGACAATTGGCCACGCGTACGAGCCATCGCTACGTATCACGAAGCAGACAGCAGCGTGAGGAAGGTGGACATCAGAATAAAAGAGAGCATTTGAACGCTAGCAACTAATAAGTAACATCGGCTAGAAGCGCTGCCAACCAAACCACACTAGCGAACAAATATTGTTTAATTTAAGTTTCTCATTTTTACTTAATTTTCCTTGTAGAAACCGTCTCCGTTGCAATGAGAACAGCCACCGCACCATTTATAGCGACCGCGGCGCATTTAAATTACATTTAAATACGTATATTCAAAGGGTTCATTGGGTCATTTGTCGACTCAGTGTCCCATATGACAGAAAAAAAATATCTTAATAGTTTCATTGTAATAGGACTGTGTTCTGTTGACCATTTGCTAGTCGCTATATCGCGATTTGAATTTGAGTCACATGTTTAAGTTATAGACTTATTTTTAAATAAATTGTATTTCCTTTTAGCTTTTTAGTAAAATAGTGACTTAATTGAAAATGAGTCGGAGATCTTCATGTTTGATTTGGTAAAACAAAGACCGATTTAAACTTAGGTCAATAATCCTTTCAAATTTTTCATGAAATAATGACGCAATTCTAAAGGGTGACAAATAATTAACTTTCTTTAATTAATGGATGTGAATATTTGTGAAAATTTTAATGCATTTAAAAGAACATATTCTTAGGATTAGTTAGGTGGTTCAAGTTTCATCCTTTGCCTTTTACTTTTAATTCTACAGCCATTTAAAAATTATTCTGTTTATTCAACAAACGTTTTTCATCGATACCCAAAAATTTGTGTTTTTGGATTAGGTCGTTATTTTATTAAGAGTGCGATATGTAGGTATGTGAATAAGATCGGAATTCGCAAGTTTCTTTTGTGTGCCTTAAAATTACGTGGCGACGGACGACAAGTGGGAAAACCGCCATACGTTAGAAACTATACGCAAGAGTGCCGATATGATGTCAAAAGTACTTATTCCGACTTTTTACGTAAACTTCGGCTCTGCAAAGCTTTTTTTTTTGCAATCATCATGTTAAACTTTTACGAAATGTTTGACACTTTCAATATTATACTCAAGTTTTTATGTACTTTTTATTATTTACGTACACAGTACGCAAAAGAAGTGCCGGTATGGTTCATAAGTAAGTTAGCAAGGGCTAATTTTGTATGTCAAGTGTGAAATCTCGAAACCCGGAGCATTTATTGGCCTCCGTTTGAGAGCCGGCTGAGTGGGTATATTAAAGAACTTACGTTATGATTGCTCAGCCAATTTGCATGTGAATAATATGTGAATTTTATGTGAGAATGATGTCATATCCTTCGCACTTTTGTAAAGAAACGTGCGAAAAATATTAACAAGGATGTCGATAACATTGATAGCTCAATTTGAACCGAACAAGTTTGTTTATGTTTATTGAACATAAACTATTTTGTAATCTTTAAGTTGATCTTAAGCTACTTTTTATTAATTAGCTCCGTTACTTTATTTATTTTTTGATATTAAATATTTTCACAAGTTTGATAAAATCTCCAAAACATTCAACATTTATTAAGGACGTTTTAAATAAGCATCGTTGTCTCGTATATGAATGACGCTATCTGGGTAATTTTAATTTGTTTATTCAGTAATCACCATCTCCTTTTAAATTGTTATTAAAAAAGGAACCTTCTTCAATACCTCCTACCTTTATATTATTATGGGAAATCTTACGTAAAATAGGGATAGCCGCTTTCGTACTGCTATTTTTAATGTTGGGTTAAAAACCAGCATACGTCAACATATCCTAAGCACGTTTTAGTCTTATTAATTATCAGTGAGTAATTGCAAACCGCCGTGTGATTGCCGGCTTAGAATAGCATCACCCCATTTCTTACCCATGGGTGTCGTAAGAGCCGACTAAGGGACTCGAGGGATGTGTATTGCAATTTTAGGCGATGGGCTGACAACCTGTCACTATAGTGATACACAGTTATCTGATTGACCCTCAAGCTTTTGTCAGACGTGGTGTTAATATCCGTTTTACGGCCGTTAACGCTCTGCCTACCCCGTAAGGGATATAGGCGTGATTTATGTATGTATGTATGTATGTAATTGCAAACTCTATTGGCAACAACTTTAAGGATATCGCTGGGTTTGGGATATGCGTCCTCGCGAGAATTTAAAACCCGTATCTATCTTCGAAAGGTGACAGGAGCACGAATTGAAGGCTTTTATAATATTAATAATTTAAAAATGGCGCTCATATAAAGTAAGTAGATATTTAATGTAAGTCATTCATTAGATACATAATCAAAGTTAGTGAAAATCAAATCTGACCACGCTGGTCTGACATTTTGTAATTTGTAATACAAGCCTAACGTAAAAGGTCGCAATTGGACCTGAAGAACATGAATTTCTGATTCATACTTTACGATATCTGCATCATGCGCTATCTGCATCTTTTGATCTACATCTAAATTTCAGCTATTTTAAGATTACATAGAGCAGCTGAACTCTAGCCAGACACGGGATCTTGTTCAGTATCTAATCTGTTCTCTACACTGCAGCCAGTGTGCATCGTGAGAGAATGTCTCACCTCGCTGTCCAGTGCACCGCGAGCGACGCAAGCGCAGGGCAGGCGCGCAGGCGCTTCAGTCGACGGCCAAATTTATTGTTATTGGCCGACTGAGCGGCGCGCGGACATGCATCCACACTCCGCGGCTATCACGACGCAACGACTTTATCATGGCGACACTATTCTGGGCGTGTTCTTACTTTTACACGTGATTCTGCATATTTTACCAATCTAAACCTTCCATAAATAAGTTGAGTATTAGATGCATCCACACATCACATTGCTACGACTTTGTAGTAGCGATACTTTTATGGGTGTGTTTTAATTTTTGCACCTCAAGTTAGGAAGCTGAAAAACTCATGCTTATAATTTTTTGTTTGAACAATGTTAATTTAAGATAAGATAAGATCATTATAAACCACATATTATTACATTCATTGGTAGATATGCAAATCAGCAAAAAAAAAAATATAAATAATTCTTTTTCTTATCCTAAAACATACTTTTATTTTCATCCGGGTCATACAAAACTAACAGTAAAACAGATTTGCTTTCTTCACCTTTTCTTAAACATAAGAACATTTATATATTTAAATACCATTATTAGTTATCAAATCTTTATAATTTATTTTTATTCCTTTGTTTTGTTTAAATAACTCCGGCGTGAGTACCTACGTAATTTTCCTCTACATGGACGATACTAAATATCTCATTATCTTTGAATCAACCAGTTACTTCCATACTTAACTACTTTGAATGGGTGTAATTAACTTATTGGGGCTAACCTACAATAGGTAAATATAATATGAAATCTATCCTTACCTCTGACTTAAACCAATCTTCATAATTACCTGCCTATATCAAACATAAACACTTTTGTGTTACTTATTTTTGAATTACCCTAGGTAAAAGTGACCATAACTTAGTGGTATTTAGTTTTGGTTAATACCATTAAGTTTTTTAACACAGTATTATTTTTATCTATATATATGTAGCTTATATTTGCAACTTGCTCGCGCTTTATAATTAAGATATTTTCGTGTAACATATTTCATTTTACCTACAAACAAAACTATCTCACAACGCCGTGTATTTCAAGGTAACTTAAAGGACCTACGTTGTCTCCTACTTGATTATTCAGAATAGTTCCGTTTCGCCCAACGCTATGCCCATAAACCTTCCCCAGCATCGGCAATTTGTTAATGATAGTCTGCGTCTCTCCGGTATGAACACACACTATCACCATTCGAATAAAACCCCACTATCAGAATAAGGCAATTTCGTAGCGCCAATAGGAATATCTCTAAGCTTTAGCTCCCAGTACTTATGCACCTTACTTTTGTGATAGAAGAAAGATTATTTGAATTTTTTTTATTTTTTTTTATTATCATAAGATGATTGATATACTTGAATTATGATTCTTTATCGTAGTCTAATGCAAAACATAAAGCAGGTTTGTGCTTTATTAGCTTTAAAAGTAGGTTTATAATGATACTAAAATATTAATAAATTAAATGAAGCCTTGTTTATCCATTCACCTTAGAGTAACCCTTTATTTATATTTTAGCATAATGGATCCAGGTGTTGACACCTCATTTACAGCAGTCTGACCATTGACCTCATCAATAAAATTAAATTATTTTTTGTATATAAGTATATTCAAATTATTATTCTTTGTTGATTCCACGCAGGATGTAAAAGCGGTTCTTCTTACTTTCCACACAGTATTTCCTTTTCAATTTACTTCGATTCAGAAGGACTAAATTAAATACCCTTCGATAACTGGAACGATATAATAAAAGATCTGCTAATGATTCTTTGTTCCCCGATCTGGTTTTTGCCGATCGACTCTCTCCGTGATTGCCGATATCCGGGAAGACTGGAACTTATATTAACAATGGAAAAAAGGATAATTGTGTCGAATGATGCGCTTGTAAAGCACGGATTCGGTTAAATCAGAACGATAGCCTCAAAGCGAGCAAGACTCCAATACATTCGTAGAAAGAAAGTCCTAGACAGGGTCAGATGTTAAGACTTCAGTCTAACTATTTGAGCTCTTTTTCTTCTAATGTAACTTTTATTATATTTGTCTCTGTTACTTGAGAAATCTATTTCACTCGTACTCGTTATACCTACTTACTTAATTAATCGGAGGCCTGCGCAAAAATGCCTAAACAGAAAAAGGAGATGAAGATTGTAAATCTACTTACCCAGGAACACGAAATTAGAAAATTCCACTCATCTTTGTCATAGCCATTATTAATTTTATTTTTTTCAGTCTACCACCACTTTAAGTTTGCTTTTTTGATGTCGTCTGGTCTGTACACGGCTTGAGAAGATGCCTGACGATTTCCGCATCCTTTTTATGATTGAAAGAGTTGGATAATTTGATACAGTCCAAAACCAATTTTAAAAACAGGTAGTTACCTAATTCAAGACGGCTGATGTGGCGCAGTGGTAGTGCGACTGCCTGCGACGCAAAGGTTCCGGGTTCGATTCTCGGTGGGACACTCACAAAATTGATATATATCACTTTGGGAATTTGTTCCCGGTCTGGTTAGGACATTGCAGGGTGAACCACCTGATTGTCGAAAAGAAACGGTTCCGTGCTTCGGAGGGCACGTTAAGCCGTCGGTCCCGGTTGCTGTCTACAATTACTTAGACGGCGGTCGTTACACAACCATGTCAGAGGCCTACTACGAGTAGTAGGCGGTTGAAAAACTCTGACACCAGGGTTCATCGGGTCGTTGGACGACTAGGTGTACCACACGAAAAGAAAGAAAGACCTAATTCATTTGTCAATCAAACTATAATTTTCAAAACTTTTGTTTTTCACTTGTCGTCCGTCGTTCCGTTTTTTAACGTAATCCCAATTTCCTTTCGTCTGACAGACGCATGCGTTACGTTGCGTAAAAATCGGAAAAATAGGCGACAAGTGAGTGAACCGCCTAAGTAATTTAGAAAAAGTATCAATGAACTTTCTTGGTTTGATGTCTTTGAGTCTTCAAGTTTTTATGTTCATGCCAATGAGATATAATAACTTATTTGACAGGGACGGTTGGACGAATAAAAATACAAACTTCAATTCTTATTAATCTTTGTAATATTTATAATACCTACGTAATTTTTCTAATATAGTACAATAATATTACATTACAAGCAATAAATAGTACCTTTACAGTGCTCACCTATAACGATAACAATATTTACAAAAAAAAAACACCTTTAATCTAATTCAAAACTCAATTCTACCAGTAGCAACTCGAACTAGGTACTTATTTAAGGGATCAACTTAAACTTTTTTTTCTTAGGTTTTTCATGGTCTATTAGATCTTTTAAATAGGTAGCTCAAGTGATTACTGATATTTTGAATGTTTTCGATGGTATAAGTAGACCATACCTTACAATTAATACAACGATATAATTTGTGGTAGACTCTACCCTTAATGGTTAAAGTTATTTGTATTATGTTTAAGATCGAAAACCATAGGAACTTTAGTTTCCCGGAAACCATCCTTCATTTCATACCGTCAAATAATACTTTGGTTTTTATAATTATTGTTTCACCTCACCATCCATTCCAACTACTTCTAACTGTCTTTGTATATTAAATAGATTGTGACCAAAACGGTTTCCGTTAGCAAAATTTATGAGGTGTAACATCAATCCACTTCTCTCATGTTTAAAAAGGATGCTTGATCATTTTGTGCTTAATAAAATAGATAAACATTCCAAACTTTACATTAATTAAACAACAACTTAATTGACTACCATATTTACATTAATTTACAAGAATACTGTAGTATTAGCACTCTAGGATCGAAATTTACATAATTAATTATTCGGAACATTGACATTCGCGGGAATATTTTAATACTTTGATACGGTAGTAGAATGCTGATCGATCAGCGGTCGTGCTTGGTGAGCTGCAGCGGCAGATCGCTGGGGGGCGGGGGCGGGGGCGGGGCTGGGCGGCGCGCGGGGGGGCTGCCGGACCGCGATCGCGCTCTGCTCCTTTGCCGGCCGCCCTCGTCTTCGCTCTCGTCGTGCACATTAATCTCCTCATCCGAATCCGAATGGGACTCATACCCGCGAGCTAGCTGGATAGACTGCGCCGCCAGCAGCGCCGCCGCGGCCGAGTGCGGGACGAGCGCTTTGAACGCGCTGTTCTCTAGCGCCGGGTGAGGCTTGAATGCACCGCCTTCGAATTGCTGTTGCGTCAGAGCTTTCAATGCGTTACTATCAAATTGCGCTTGGTGAGACAAGGCCTTCAGGGCGTTAGTGTCTTGGTGTGAGAGAGCCTTGAATGCGCTATTCTCGCCGCCCATCTGAGGGGTGTGGTAGGGTGCGCGCACGGGGGACAAAGAACGCGAACGGGATCGAGAGGGGGAGTGGGGGAGGCGGTGCGAGGGCGAGCCGCCACCGCGCTTCAGGAGGTTCATGCGCTGGTGGCGTCTCCACTTGGCTCGTCTGTTGGAAAACCAAACCTGTCAGTAACGGTAAATAATCGTGATTAGTATTCTGTTCTCACTGTGTTAACAAAATATTCATGAATTTGAATTGGCGTTGAATTATAACTGATTTGATTTGATTAAGTCGTCTAGATATTATAATATTATTAATTGACTTGTTGGTTTATGAATAACTAATTTATGTTATTGAGGTCATTACCTGGACGCGCGCTTCAGATAGCGAAGTTTTGGACGCGAGTCTCTCTCGAGTCGACACGCATGGGTAATGAGATTTTTCAAACTCTTTTTCGAGTTCTTCGAGTTGGTCCGGACTGAAAGTCGTACGGTTTCTTCTAAATTTTGGTTGTTCGCCGTCTAGAGATCCAGAGTCGTCACCATCCACTTCTGTTGGAAATAGATTTTTATCATATTTTTTTGTTTAAATAGGTAACGTAGGTGTTTAAAGAATGATTGTATTGTTGCTATGCTTACCGATAAGTCCGCGACTAGATGAAAGGAATCCCTGCTGCATGTCAGGGTGTTGCATGCCTGCTGAAGGCGGTGGTACACCAGGCGGCAGCTGCAAGGATCCTGGTGGCCACACGCCACCGCCACCGCCCCAGGGGAACGCTCCGTACGGCGGAGGCGCGGCGTAGAGCCCGTAGCCCGCCGCACGCGCAAACTCCGCCGCCGCCCGCTCAGCCGCGCGGTTTCGCAGGATCCGGTTGATGGATGAAACGCTTGGAGCCGTCGCATTTGTACACACACCTGAAACAAAACATAACAGTCATGCCTTCGCTCCAAATTATCTAAGGTATGTTTCCTAATCATAGGGAGAATGCGGAGTAGACCCACAGAGAATGGCCCTTTTTTACCCATTTTGTTCGGCCAATCTGTAGACAGGAGCTACTAGTGCTGGCCACCTACTAAGATATGAGGGTGCCTGAAAACTTGGCTAATGATATTTAAGGTATGGGCATGTCATCGACTCGAGAATATACCTACGTAGGTACTAAGCAAAACAGAAGCATGCGCGCATAGAATAAAAGGTCTCATAATGAACTGGTTTCTGTTCAGTAGTTACTAATAAGTGACCGGCTCGTATCTCACAGAAATAGAACAAATTTTCCAAAGGCAATTTACTCAACGTCGCCTGAGTTATTTAGTTTAATTGCAAAGCGCACAACATGAGCGATCAGCAGCGCGTTAAAACCGATGCGTCATTGGTCGCGTTTTAAAACCGTCGTCCATTCACAGAGCTGGGGAAGGTTTCAGAAAGAACTCTAAAACACGTTTTCAACATGAACTTTAATAGCTACTGATATCCAAAGACTAGGTACTGCTGGACATGAGCCTTGTTTTATTGTGGTTGAGGGATATTGCCATACTCACCACGCTTGGCAAGGGGATTCACAGGGAACCCTGGTTTTTGAGGCACCCACGAGTAGAATAGGGGTGATGCTCTTTTAAACTGGCATCACACGGAAAAACAAAACCCATTCATACTCGTATTAAGTCTCGTCTTTTGTGTTTTAACGTATAGTTGCACGCGTTGAGTTTGATTGCGACAACATTTTCATGGCTTCATTCTGATCGTTTATAGCAGCCCTCTGAAATTTTCCTTGCCTTAAGCATCCATTATATACGTTTAATGCGTGCACGGATCGCGTGCGCGCGCAGCCTTGCCGGAGCCATCCCATGTAATTTTCAGGAAACACTCCGAGTAAGTGCCATAATTTAATCATACCCTGTCCGGCTGTAATTGTCGTAGAATTCGTTGTTCAGCTACTGAGCAGTCTTGTGTCATTTTAGATAACTAGGTTTTGATTACTCTTTTATGACGTTACGCAAGTACGTCGAGTTTCTATTTCTGGTACCGGAACTCGAAGAGCTGAAGACCAATTTCAAGACAATTGCTTCATAGTGAATTTTATAATAAAAGCAACGTTAATGAGCCAATTGAGAAACATAGATTGTTATCAGCCTGTTGGTACGTAAAAATAATTAGCATAATTATTGCTAAATGCACTATTTATTTCCAATATCTTTGTTGTAATATTCAAACGCAATTTATCCCTATTTACTCAATTGAAGCTATTTTACTTGTTCGCCATTATTGAAACTTGTCATGTAAATAGTCCGATACTTTGCTTTGCACAATTATACCCAGGAACAATAATTCAGTTTAATTGCTTAATGGACGCTCTTTACGTGTACGGTTGAAGAGGCGTTTTCCTAGACATGCCTCGTTACAGAAATTGCACCACGATGAACAAAAATAAACCACTTTGCCAACAATGAGGGGTTGTCTTTCAGAATATGAAAATAGTTTGACATCGATAGCAATCACGCATGCCAAAGAGATAGGTCTTCAAATACATGAACGTTTGTATACCAGATTTAATGTGGTCACCGTTTGTAATGAAGCTCTATTGTAAGCGCCTCGAAGCGACTCTGGCGCATCAAATAAGACGCAAAACGACCTGTTATAATTTACTCAAAACACAAAGCCTTATACAGTATAATGGTAATGATCAGTTGCACGGCTCCGCTCATTGTTAGCACGTCGAAAGCACAAAAAGGTGCCCTCTACACAATTTGTTTGGTTCGTAATCGGCGCGCTGAGGCGATCTTGCTTTGAAAGCCTCCTGTGCCGGGCGGCGGCGGGCGGCGGGCCCGACGTCAGCCGTCAAGAGCCTGATATGGCTGAGAACACGTCTAATGGTGACCAGTCATCACTTACCAACCGACATCTTTAATTATATCGGGAGCAGCGTTTTGTACAAAGAAAACAAACCGTTGAAAATCTGTTAACGTTTTGTGGGAGCTCAGCGATGCTCCTATCTTGACTCTTATTATACTTACCTACTTTTAAAAAGCAAAAAATCTGTATGATCTTGTTCAATACGGTAAAATTGCTTTTTGTCTACCTCCGAGGCAGAAACGAGGTTTTGATCGACATTCAATTTGTTGATAGGCAAAATAAAACTGGTCTGAACAATATCGAGATTAAACCGTGTAAAAGAATTTAAAATGTTGTGCAGAGGCAGAGTCGATTATTGAAATTATCTTATCTGTTAACAATCAATCTACCGTTAATAGTGGCGGTTTGGAAGAAGAACTACTTTGTTCTAGACCAAGTTAAATAACGTTACCTAAATGTAATCTACAATATGTACAGTGAACGCATCCATGATCCTGATGATAGACCTTTCTGATCATCAACAAATCATCCTATATATTCATAGGTGTTATGAAACCAAAATGTTCAGCTTTGCGACGGACGTATCAATAGCAATTTAATTTGATTCGTCAACGCATAATGAGCATCAACGGCCTTAGTATCAGTTAGTTTGTTTGGAAAGAGCACCGAGATCATTATCCAGCTACGGGCTGCAGGTGGGGAATGCGATATCTATAATTGTTCTTTTAATGATTTGGGATCAGGGTCTAGTCTCTACATGCCTAGTCACGGTCATGCAATTTGTCTGAAGTCGTTTAATCATGATTAGTCACAATAGGGTCCGGTTCTATTAAAAGGTTTAAACGTTTTCAATGGAAGGAGCTTGTTATGTTTTAGTCTTTGGTTCATACTTAGCGTTTTTGAGCTTTTGACGCCTTTCAAATAAGAATTATAACAGATACTTAATCATTAATAAAAAAATTGTTATAAAATGGTAAGTATTCTTAAAATTTTAACAATTTAGCAATTACACTCAATTGATCAGGATAATATAATTATCTTGTTTAAAAGGATACGTTGAGTAATTATTTAATTAATTAGGTTAGATTTTTTACGGCAACTACGCAATCTTTTAAACATTCGATACTCAACGAGAATGTATCAAATGGGGACTGATTTCGGCTTGGGAGTGATTAGATTTCCGATTCTTATAAAAAGCAAATTGGTTGGGAATGTTTCTTCTGTGGAGTGGTGTTGTGTCGCTGCTTAAAAGCGTGGCATGTCGGAGATAAGCCGGCGCCGTCTGATGCATTCAGAGTTGGGATAAGTTAGACGGAGCCCTTTGAACACAAACGAAAGCGACACCAATAATTTAGGACTAAGGACGATTCCGCGTCCGAGAAATTTGCAGCTTCGAGTTAATATTAAATCAACAAAATGGAAAAGCAATTATCAACTAAAATAACTTTTGTGAGCTGATTATTTAACTTTGTATGTTAGTCCAATTTTTTTCATAAAGGCATCGATGTCCGTCTGCGTAATCTTAAGATCCCTTAAAAAGAACGCGCAATATTATTTTCAAAATCTCTGTAAATTTTAGTCTGAACAAAAATATTATAGGTAATGTTCTATTTTTAATTTATTAACTTTTTTTTTTTTTTTTTTTTATTAATGATGGGTTTGCTCTTGACTCTAGTCTAGGTCATAGGACAGAGACAGAGTCTAAGATGGAGCGAGCTCACCCAGAAGAAGCCTGTTCACTCTTACTTTGAAGAGATTAGGGTTGTATGCTTTTGGAAACACGTCAGACGCAGGAAGTGAGTTCCACTCTTTAGCAGTGCGCATTATAAATGATGACTGGAAGCGCTTAGTCCGAATTGGTGGAATGGCTACCAGGTACGGATGGTATCCGGCGGTGCGTCTGGATGTCCGATGGTAGAAGGGAGCTGGTGGAACAAGGTCGTGAAGCTCTTGAGCACACTCTCCGAAGTACAATCTATAAAATACCGACAAGCAGGCAACCTTGCGGCGATGTGCCAGGCTATGTAGCTTGGTGTCCACCAGTTTTATGTCGCCTATGAGCCTCTTGGCCCTGCGTTCCACCGAGTCAAGAGCGGCAAGTTGGTATTTGGCTGAGCCATCCCAAAGGTGACTGCAATACTCCATGCAGGATCGGACTTGTGCTTTGTAAAGAGTTAAAAGCTGTCCAGGCGTAAAGTATCGCTTCACTCTATTCAGGACGCCCAGCTTTTTAGCCGCCGTCTGAGCCTTGTACTCGATGGTCGCGCCGAAGTTTAGATTTGATGTCAACTCCATGCCTAGAAGCTCAAGCCTGTCAGTGACTGGGACAGATGTACCCCGAAAAGTAGGTGTCCAGTCGAAAGGACTCCTTTTTGCAGTGAAAAGACACGCCTGTGTTTTGGTGGCATTGAATGAGACCAGATTGTCGTCGCCCTATTGGGAGACAAGACTTAAGGTCAGATCTGTTCGCTCTACCACTTACTAACTAACTTATATAGTTAGTTCGTAGGGTCCCTCTAACCTAATCTTTGTTCTGAGCTGCTGCACTGCTTAATCGGGTTAATTTATCGATAATTGACGGAGAGCCTTTTTGTTTGTATTGCCGGAAAGTAACAGTAATTGTCACGCCTCCGAAGATTTACGTCCGTTTCTAAATTGAGACATTAACAGTCGGATCTCGTGCCTAATGGTTCGGAATGAATTTGTTGTTTGTTTTACTTATACCAGTTTTCGATAGAGTCATGGCGCTTGCCGGATATCGGCCTGATTGACTCGCGCTGATTAGGCTCAATCATCAAAATGCTACATGACATTTTCATTTTTATATTAAATAGTTTGAATCATACAAGTTTTCGTTTTATTGACAAAATTTCATGAACATGGCTGCACTGTAAATCCTTTATGTACCTTGGATAACAGTTCAGCTACGTCCAGGTATATACTTATCATTATCAGTTACTAGCAGCCCGCCCAGAGGTTTAACCCGCTGCTAACTGATTTCCCACAAGAAACAGACATTCTCCCGACATTAATAATCATATATAAAAACATTCCTCTTGAATCACACTATCTTGTAAAAAAAGCTCCATCCAGATCCGTCGTGTGGTTTTGAAGATTTAAGCATACATAATATAAACAGACATAGGGGACAGACGCGGGAAGCGACTTTACTTTATACTATGTAGTGATTATGTAGGTATCCGTCGTATTTTGGAATCACGTCCACGCTACAAGTGGAACGAGTTAACGAGTGAGTGGCGTCACGTCGTCTAAATGAATTATTGTTGGCTTTATGGGGAGTATAAAACGATGAGATCGGAGGCAATCAAGCGGCACCCGCGGCGTTCACCGAGTAAAAAGGTGTCCGGGCCGCGGGGGGCCAACGCAACCGTCAGCTAAACGCCACACTAGCACTCCTTCCCATTTCAATTAGCAGTTACAAAAGCACTGTCAGCTCCTAATAAATAACCGCTAGGAAAAGCCGTTCCACTCGCACGATCGACTCCACTTTTTGCGTGAGCGCTTTCACACAAACCACGTAGTTTATGTAGGAACCGGACGATTTGTGTTGAAGACCAGTTATTAACTGGTGCAATCACCTGACAATGTTCACGCTCAGGATGCACGCTTACGCGATGAATTATTGCCGCAAACAAAGGCTGGTTGTAAAATTGTTGATCTTTTAATAGGAAAGCTGTAAAATCGTGACCGTGACCCTTTGATGAATGCGAGCGACAGTGTCCGCGGTGCACTGCTGGGAACCAATTTAATGCTGTAACAAATCAATAAATGTATCGGTTTATTGGAAGCTGTGGAGATCGATTTGATTTATTTCGACCGTACAATGTCCGCAAACGAGGCGGGATATTGTTAGTAAATGTCAAAAAGCTTACAAAAACTACATGGTTAAAGATGTGAGAGAGTATTTTTTCATTCGATAAAAACACCTTTCTCATTATTTGATATGAGCTACAAAAACACATTCGGAACAAAAAAGATACAAAACAGTTTTTACAACTTTTCAAAACATTTTAAACATAGGGCCTCGTAAAGCCTTATGATCATCAGTTTCACTTGGTAATTAATCGGCGCTAGGCAATAATGCGGGCGTAGCGGGGCGGGCGTGGGTGGTTGGACGGGGTAGAGGGAGGCAGGACGGGAATGCGATTAATCAAAACGTGGTCAGTAGCTAGCTGGTCGGTAACGCCTCGTAAACCGATATCGATTTAGTCGATAAGTTGCGCAAGCTATTGTCCGGAACTGCTGCGTCACCGCTCACAAAGGCGGTAGTGGGCACCTTATTAAAATTTGGACGGTTTCGATGTGCCGCTCTGTTTTGATAACTTGCGCCGGAGTTGGTGAAGAGGTGCCGATACTTGAAGTAGGTTCCTTTTGTGTCTCTCGTTTGTATAAATATTATTCTGAAGTAAACTCTGAGTAGAGAAATGCTACTTTATTTAGGGTTCCGTACCCCAAAAATTAAAAGACGGTCCGTATTTTTAACTTATAAGATCACTTTGCTGTCCGTCCGTCATTCTGTCACGGACTTTTGTGGTTTATGTCGTGAACGCGAATTTAAACTCAATGCCTCTATTATTGAGTCGAAATTAAAATCAAAGGTCAGGTCTACGGCCGCTTGTTGTTGTTATATAGTTGTAAAAAATCAAGTTAGGAGAACTAAACGTTAAAAAAACGTGTTTTTGACCTTTCTAATGGAATCGAAATTCATAGTCTCTTTCCGTGGACCTAAAAATATGGCAAGTAGCTTTCTTTTAAGAACAATTTCAGAAAAACAACAAAAGGTTTTTTTAAATATTATAATCCTTTTAAGGAAAAGAACACCTTTTTTAAATGAGGCTAGTAGTACAAGCGGGGTATCAAAATGGCTTGATGTGCATATTTCCAAACTCTAAGTGCGTGAGTCTGACTCGCACTTAGCCGGGTCTTATTGTACCAGGTGCCTTCCCTTCCATTAAATTCGCTATTCTCTTATATAAAATATGTATACCTAAATTAAAGCAGGCTAAAAGCCATTTTCATAGGTAAATTTTACAAAGAACAACAGCAATGTAATACATTTTGTTATAAGTTTAATTTTAGGCGGTTTTCACGCTTGTCGTCCGTCGCTGCGTAACGCATGCGTCTGTCAGATGAAAATAAATTGCAAATTCCGGTCGTATTCCCATACGAATACGGCTACGGTACATTTACGGTGCGTAACGGAGGCCTCTGTCAAATTGTTTAATTCCTGCGCTTAAATTGCAAACTCAAGAAAATATTAAAACAAGAATTGAATAGGAACGTCTGAATAGCAGATATGAAAGTTAATCAATTTGGTCATTTCGTTGTATCCGCCACGCGCTCGCTTTGAACCGGGTTCGTTTTGAGTACGCGATCATTTTGTTATAAATTTGATTAAAATTCAATTACTTATGCTCTTTGAGCATTGGTATAGACCTAAGAATAATTTAAATGAAAATGTGCAGGTTTGTAGGGAAAGGTTTCATACACTAACTAAAACTTTATAATTTATGTCTATTTATAACTTCATAGTTGCTACAGAAATTCTAAAGTATGTCCGGAATTATTTTACTTTGATTCAGAAAAAGCCGTGTGATGCTGGCTTAGAATAGGACCGCCCCAATACAACCCTTGGGTGAAATAATAACGATTGAGGAATTTATTCATTTAAGGAATGGGCAGCAGCATTCCCTGTGAAAGCAATATCGTGTACTGCGCTCGCCAGTCTGCTTGCCGAGCGTGGTGCCCCTCCAAAAGGGGGAAGTCCATGTCCAGCAGTGGTCCACACAGCAGTCCACTTTTTTATCTTTAAATGTACAGACAAAGCAGTTACTTACCTAGTAGACTAAAGGACACGTTTGCAAAATTTCAATTGCCTACGCAAAGGGGTAAATTGCTCGTTTTTTGATATGTCAATTATCTTTAATGTGACTGTAAAAAAATCTTATTTTTTACCTATCCTACAATTATATAACTTTTACCCTATCTGTGTTTAGTGTAAAATAAAATACTAGCCAATTTTAGGTTCAAATAAACCATCCTAAGACATGTCTATTATATTCTTAATCCATTGTCAAAACAATAACACTCGGTTGTTAGAAGCTAGTCACCAGCAGGTGGTCCAGTCCGGTCAACACGCTTTGATTCACCGAAACCATCGACGGGTTTAATGAAATCAATCATAACTACATAATGAATAGAAAAAGAAAATAAAGAGAGAAGTCGAGCAAGCCGAGTTGTTAGAAATGACGACGAAATGACAAGCTAAAAGAGACTGACTTGGCGCAGACGAGTGAAGAAGCACAATTCTAAATAACATGGTAACAAGAATAACTAAAACTACACAATACTGACTGATCACCTTGACTGACAAAACTTTGATCAAGAAATGAATTTTAATTTTGCATCATAAATGAGTAAATGAGTCGCCTATATTGAAAACATTCGTGATTTTCTTTCACAAATCGGAATTCTGGTGTATCCATTAAATTTATCTCAAACTATCGTGATAGGCCCGGTTAATTAATCAAAATGAACTCTAACTCTACATAGGTACACGTTTTTATGAAAAATTGCTCAGTGAAGATAGATATTTTTGTACCATTTTAAATGTTTCACGGGTTCACTCACTACTTTTATCTGGCACCTAGTAATTTATCCAATCTATTTTAGAAATGTACATTCTACATTGAAAGTTTGCTTTCCCCTTCATCAGTAGTACAATTTTGCTATTTTTTATGTTACTAATGATTTCTTGCAATTGCTTGCTTCCGGCATCATGTTAGATCATTGTTAAATTGCTCAAGTTTTTGAGAATGTCCATCAACAACACCCAGTTTAAGCAAGATAATTTCACAGTACAATTTTATTTCAAGTGAAACCTTGCAGTAATTTAAATACTCATGCATTTACGACAAATATGTGAGCATTTACGCAAAACAACCGCTTGCCTTGTGGACGTGGGATTGCGTGCAATGCAATGCGATGTACAGGCCTGCGCTCGAGCAATTATTTTAAAAACATTTCAACAAATGACGATAATGTCAGCCCAGCACACAGATAAGAACAAAAAACATAAAAATAAATGCACTCACTGAACAATTGTTCGCTTCGGCCCCTTGTTCATGAGAAGTTCGTAATTTCCAACTTGGAATCGGTTATTTTCTATACTAGTTCTTTCTTAATGGTATGGATTTGTGAGAAAATTTCTTGCCATTTAAATAGAAAGCTATGTTTATCTATGTTTTTGGTCACGAAGTCATGAATAAAGATTGCGAATGAAGTACCATAATGAATGTATGAAATAGCCATACAACACGGATGATACTGCAGCCTTTTCTAGTTCAATACGTGAAATAATGAAATCGTCGATATAGCCATAACAAAAAAGTTATAAAATGTTTTATTAATGCCTGTATTTGATCGTCGTTCTGCACCCTGCGGGTTTAATGACTGCAAACCAATTGAGCAAGTCAGTTTAGCACGATGTTCTCATCGAGAATCTTATCGTCTCCTAATCCGGTCGCCATGGTGATATCGTAAACCAGAAGTGGTCTTGTAAGCGAAACCAGTTATGCAGGCAATCGCACGCACCCTCGCTACATCGCTGCACTGCACCACAATCCACAAGCTACGAGACCGCTCGATCTCAGAGGAAACATTTGTTTGGAGGGAACTCTACCAACAACCAGAGTGAGGCCAAAATAAACTCATCTCACTCATATTTGAGGGTCAGTCTTACTCAATTGAAGTAAACGCAAAAATTATCACAATATTCTAAAATTTATGTTTCCTATGAAAAGATTCAAACATAAGCTTCATACTCGTATCTCTCTTAGAATAAAAGCTATATGTGAGCTTAGTTTTTTTTTACTTTATGAATTTAGTAGTATTTAGAATTCGGTCTTTTAGTACTGACAGTGGCTTTGAGTGATTATCTAAAAGAACTAACATTGCAATGTGAATTTAATATTCAATACATGTGTGAAATAAAAACTGCTAATATCACAGTATAGTTTTCTATGAGCGAGCACATGTGAGCGCATGTCAGATCTAAGTGACACGAGTTTTTAATTTCAAAATTTTTATTAATCGTAGGCTTCCTCTGTAAAATTTTTTGCTCTAAGCGCTGAATAGAGAGAATACGCGGCGAAGCACCCGTGTCCCCGGAGAGAACGTTGCGCGCATGCACCTCAGAATTTCAACCTTAACATGACAAGCTAAGAATAAATGCAGCGTGCTAAGTGCGGGTATTTAAGTCGTTTTTTGAGTGCATTATTGGCGTTTAACGTCACGCATGGGCACGAGAGGTGTCGCTGGAGCAATTATCGCAATTGGCTCGTTGGCCTCACAGCTGAAGACGCCCATTGCGTTCTCGGTGTGCGCACACACGGACCAACATGGCGTTATTCACAAAAAAATATCACGAGAAGAGATAATTATCAGAGTTCACAATTTTTAACTTCTCATTATTTCATACACATATCACGTCTATTATCCCTTGCGGGGTAGGCAGAGCGTAAACGGCCGCTAAAACGGACATTTACGCCACGTCTGACATATATTTGAGGGTCATTCGGAAAATTTGTATTGCCATATTAACAGGTTGTCAGCCCAATGAATAAAATTGCAATTCACACCCTCAAGTCTCTTAGTCGCCTCTTACGACTTTCACGGTAAAGAAATGGGGTGATGATATTATTCTAAGCCGCCATCACACGGCTAGAAATGGGGTGATGCTATTCTAAGCCGGCATCACAGGTATTTTCATTCTGGGAATAATTTTGCTCACTAAACTTAATAAATTGAATTGTGTGCACAAACTTTATAAATTTAAACTCTTTAATTCTCAATTTAGCAATGTATCTAATTGATTCTAACGCTTCTTATGCAATGTAGGTAGAGGTTACGCTATTGAATAATAATTTGGGGTTTCAGCTTTTAATTACGTACCTGTTTTTATCTACATGCTATCGATTACATAAAACCAGTAGCTGATATTTCGTTTGCTTGCACATAAGCACCTTAAATCCAATACATCTTCTCATATTACGACATCCGCTGCTCCGTAATCCGGCGGCCATTAAACTATTAGACCATAATTCGGGGTTGCACTTCAAAGGCTTTACCTACTGACCCCCCAAAAGTGTTTGCCACAAAATACCTAAAGTTCACTACTCAAATCCCATAATTGGATATCGCGGGGCTGCGTAAGCGGCGTTCATGTTCTGCTGACCTTGTCGGAAGCGTACCTAAGTATTTATTTTGTTAAATGTGCCTCAAGGATACTCTTAATTTTGTTAGCTCACCGTTGTACTAATCGTGCAGCCTTAAAAAGAACTGTAGGTCACACGATTTTGTGGCATAGGTGGCGTAATTTTGAAATTATCTTTTCGTTTTACACATTTTGCGGTAAATATTTAGTTGGAGGAGCAGCGGTTCATCGATTATTATAATAATGTAATAGTGCTGTGCTCGGGTCGGGATCACACGAGTCGGAGTGGGTTTATAAAACGCGCGCACGCAACTCGGTAACGTGAGTCGTGCACTGGTATTACGCAGCGCCCACCAACGATTTATAATAAAACCTATACGTAACTAATCGCTGGTAGCTTGTTTTTGTTTAAGGTTGGCTTCTCCAACATTTTTCAGAAGAATGGTTTTCAGTAGCTACTAAATTTAAATTGGACAGACGTACGTATTCCCAAAATCCGCAAAAGCAAAATTTTGCGTGGCTATTAGGTACTTAGAAACGTTTACTTTTTTTTTCAAGTAAGCACACAGGAAGAGGGCAAACTTGTCTCGTCAACAAAAGACACGAAGATGAATACGCAGTCGTGATCGCTGACGGCATGACACTGCGTAAGCTCTTGGCTCTGAGGAAACGATTTCTTAAGCTCCTTTGGAACATTGTAAGAAATGTTGGAACATTGTAAGAAATGTATAAGCAAAGCAACATACGTAAGTGCTTGCTTACTTGTGTTTACTACATACAAAGAATTTTGCAACCACAATGCGTATAACAACTTTTAACAGTTTCCAAAGAACGCAACCTTTTAGCACAAAATTGGATATTGAATAACAAATTTGAGTAGTGGTTTGGTTCACCCAACAATTTCCCACAGAAATGAGGTGATTTGCCACTGTAAAATTGTAAACTCTGTTAAGCCGATTCAAGGGTTTTTTGGAGTCTTCTACCACTTAATTAGTCTTCAACCAGAAATTAGGGAAACGGCTGCTACTATCCTAGTTAGTTTTGAATCCCAGGCAAAGATGGTGGGGTTCGCTTGTACTGCTTGATCTTGGACACCACATCCGGGGTTGCCTTCTCAACTTGCTGCCAACTAACGTACCTTCGGAGATGAGCCGCTCGCGGATCTCCCAGGCAAAGATGGTGGGGTTCTCCCGCTTGTACTGCTCGATCTTGGACACCACGGCCGGGGTTGCCACCTTCGGCTTGCTGCCGCCTATCAGCCCGGGCGGCCGAAGGGTTCCTGCGAGAAGAGAGACGACGATAAATTTTATAGTTGCATTTTTAAATAAACTAGTAACTGAACTTAAGTGCAGAACTCCGTGGTTGGTACCTTGTGCAACGCCTCTCGTTAGCAAAACAACGAGGTAACGCAGCCAGCGCTTTAGGGACTTTCTCACCTGCACCCGATATTAACAAACTACAGGCTACAATTTTACAGATGTTCATTGCGTAGTCGGTTAGCCCTTATGATATCAGGAATGTGAACCGGCTACGCAATGTACACCCGTAGACTTGTAGCCTGTAGTTTCATAACATAAGGCACCTGGTATTATTGCGGCTAGCATTTTTACTAACGCTAATAGTTAATGTGTTGTTGATAATCACATCACATTCTGTGAAGCTGACTGGCAGCCAAGCAGTAATTTTACTTTAATTTTATGTTCAACCTGAGCAGTAGATAATTAAGTTTGTAATTTAAAAAAAACATATGTGTAATATTGACTATAATAAAATGTTACAGATCGTTTCCTAGTTTCAAAATTTTCTCGGCTATTCAACGGTTAACTAATAACTAACCTATACCTTGTCAAGTCACGATGACCCGCGCTTTTTGTATACTTAAAATTATATTCCATACACCCAACCCAACGTTTTTCAGACAATTTTCCAGGCACCAAATAGGCAAGTATTTTTATTTCCATTACTACTCATTTAAATAAAATATGTAGTCACTAGATTTCCGCGCAGCGGTTTCACCCGCTGCCACTCATTTTCCCGTGGTAATATTTGTTTTCCTGCGGTAAAAAGTGGCCTATGTGTTATTCCAAATTATACTCTACTTGTGTTCCAAATTTCATCCAAATCGGTCAAGCCGTTTGAGCGTTAAAGAGGTAACAAATAGTAAATAAAATATGTAGTCATAATAGAGTAAGAAGCAGCCGTATCTGGCTCTCCATCATTTATTTTGTCGTCTGTTCTTGTGTCAGTGTGCCATTCCGTGAGCCGCACGCGCATTTCTTACAAACAATAACAATAATATGATTTTATTTACAAATTAAATTATTTGTGGAAATAAGAAGGCATAGCAGTCACTTTAAAAAAGGTTTGTGTAAAAAGTTTTAATTTAGCCAACGAAGATTTGAAAAATTATCGAAAACTTTTACGTTCGAGGTACTTTGACCAAAAAAACATTTCATAACCGAAATCAGCATTTTGACATGGTTATAACTTATACAAAAAAAGCCTTTCAATAAATTGTCACCTGCTGCTGCTTCACAATTTAACGGAATTGAATCAAATTAAATCTTCGAATAAAAATGCCTATAATAGCGACACGATACCGATTGATGCAATGTCATTGAGTGCTAAACGTGAGTAACCGCGGCGCACTTGTCGTCAATCCATACCTGACCGACAAACAAACTTATCATTTTCACTTGAGACACATATTTCTGAACAACTCACAAGCTTCGATCATTTCAATAACAGCATTCGTAAGTTTGTATTCAGACGCTTAAAAATATAGAAGACGTGAGGGCGTCTTAAAAAAAATATAATCGAGAACAACGTTAAAGGAATTACAATGTAAACATCAAATTAGTATTAATTGCAGATTCATTGACATCGGATAAATGAAGTTCGATACGAGACGAGAATTTATAATTGAATTTATGACTGTCGCATAGCTTAGCCGCTTGCAATACATTAACACATAATTACAGCCATATTTTGAGAAAAAATATCACTCTCTTATCGCCACAACACAGCAAATATTGGAATTTTTTCATATCGTTAAAGTTTAGCAGTTAACTTTTTGAATTCTGGGAATATTGACAGTGTAGAGTCAAAATTGCTGCTCGAATTAAGTTGTGGTTTATTTTATGCGTGTCGTCGAAAGCTCACGCAGCTTCACAAAACATAAATTGGATTATGAGTCGGAGGAATAGGCAAAAAGTAATGGATGCCGCAATGCCTAAATCAGTTAGATAATGGATGAGTGCGTGTTCCAGGACAATTACGTAAAAACGCATCGGGCGCGGCATTCCCGCCGGCGCGTGTTTTTGCCGCGCGGTCGGTCCGCTGCGCGCGCGCAACAAGGCTCCATACCGATAACACGCTGAATTATTCATTGCAATATTTATATTCGCATTTTTGTCAACGCCGTTCACAGCAAATTCATACGGGTCTTTATGTCTTGATAAAATTAAAGCTTAGCTCCCGAAATGGAGCGCGTAGCAAAAAGTAATGCGCGCCAAGCCTTAAGCGGTCACTACAGCTAAACCTGGCTAAATGTAAAAATCTATATTTATAATAGAGGGCTTTTAAATTGAAGTCAATAACAGGCAAAAACACACATTCGTGCGTCTGTATAGAAACTTCATGAATACCGAATGGCTCTATGTAATAATTAGGCAAATAATGCGGCAAGTCGCGTGCTACCAAACTGTAAGAAGCGAACACATATTTGCAGTAATTATTTCAACGTAGATTTAGTACATAGAGATTATATTCATAAGTTTATTAACATGCTAATGGAAATGAAGAAAATGTGTGGTAACCTATTGAAAACTCACCTACTGCGTATAAGGTGTTCTAACTATAACAATTATTGCAAGACTGTGCTTTCTACTATTTTGTATAAAATGTTGGTAATAAGTATTGTACGTGAAAATTACAAAATAACACTCCGGCAGTCTATTCATGTTGAAATGTGTAGGATAAGTCATGATAATATTTTTCGATATAACTTGATAAAATTTGTAATACCTACTAATAAGCATAATTAAGTGTTTTTATTGTTATAGCAATTCACCCAAAAAAAAATGTTTACCAATGCATCGAGCGAAAAATAATATATGGGTATTGTTTTTAAGTCAATAGGTAACCTAAATTTTAACTTAGTTAACATAAAACATGATTGCCGAAAGAACCTAAATTAACAATTGGTTATTATTTTTAACTGATTAATAATGCGTACCTGAACGATGCCATTATATACTTAGTTTACTATAAACTTATACTGGTCATTCTTAGTAACTGTATCAAAAACCAGTATAAGTTGATCCACTAAATGTACGTTGATGGGCTGCTGATAGTACAAATTTTAGAACTTGCAGGCAATATTTATCAGTATCCAATCTAAATACGCCGCGTATAGTTCAGTCGCGGACATCCCAGTTACTTTAGATTGTTTGAATATGACATCAAAAATTTACCGCGCATGTTAACATAGCTAACAGATACAATAAGTTCAACGACTGAAATTCACGCACGCGCAAGCAGGTGATTTCTGTCTGAACCTAAATATCTTTCACCGTTACAACTTGTGGGAATTATTGAAAATCCGTATCCGCAGAGGCACGCCAATAGGCCTCTCTCTTTGATTGATAGGTAAATTGCGGGAGACCGGCATAAGATCATTTCGCGATATACGATAATTAAATCGGCTAGCAACGTAATCGCATGACCGGGAGCAATTACTATGAGAGGCAAGGTAGGCGGGTCGTGTGAGGTACCTACACCTGAAATTGATGCTAAATGTCTATTATTTGCGGGCAACGTACGCGCGTGCTCCCGGCGCGCTCTTGCTTCTGACTTAGAACACTTAACTATAAATACCTACCATTTCAAATGACTGGAGTAATTCTAAACTAAATACTAACCCGTTTCCGTTGCACTGATTTCATAAATGCCTCAGATCGATGGGTTAACATCCGTTATCGCAACAACTACAAAAATATTTTTCACGTACCAATCGTACTGTTTTATTTTCACACGCTTAAAATAATCGGTCTCAAAAGAAGCTACTTAACAATATATTAACACTAACAAGGTGTCGACCTGTCGAAACACTCATACACTGTTTTTGTGCTTTTCAATTGATAAGGACAGTTGCAAAACAATGAGGATCGATTAATCATCGCATCACCAACAGTCAGCCGCTAAGGAAGTGAGAGTGATAAAGGGCATAATGCACAACCAAAACGACGGTTAATAAATTTCCACACGAGAGTCGTTTATGGGCGCTTAAAGTCATTACACGGCGCGTCTACAAAGAGGGACAACATCTTTGAGAAATGTACAGAAAGGGCCGAATACAGTTAATTAAATTTGTATTAAAAGTGGTTCTTTATATGAGTTGGTGAAGGCGGAGTGGCGCTAACAGTCAGGGACGGATTTTGCACCGTCATGCAGCTAATAGATCAAAATCTTTACCGGTAGAGTGGCCCTGGATGGGCCTGATTTATTAAAGTTAATGCAACCGCGTGTTAACGATGCCTGATTCGGTGATTGATCGACTTTTGTCGAAAACATAAACTAGAACGCGGCTACTTTTTCTGAAAACAATTATTTTCTAACACTTTTTTATTAACTCAATCATTTATATTTAAATTTTCTTTTTGCATTTGAATGCTTAACTAAAATGTTCGCGTTGTAGGCGATATGAATTTCCATGATGGCGCAGACAAATGGTGAAGCTGATCCTAACAGGTCACTAGACTGTGTAGGTGCTGCGGACACAGGCTCCCGCAGCCAACGGTACCATTGTCATGCTAATGCTCCACACCACTGTGTACCACTGTACCGGTGGCTTCACACCATTCGGTCCGCATAAAAGAAGCCTAAAACAAAGCCATAATTGGACAACGCTACATCTTCACTATTCCTCACAATATTCATTGCGCAGTTCAAAAGACTGTTTCGTAACATGTTTTCAAATCAATGGCTACTTCCTGGGTGCTACTAGATAAATATTGTCACATACTGTTGGTTCACGGTGACTAAAATTGTTCTGGAGACATTTATCCTATTTGATAATAACCTTCGTTATATGACGTAATTTTACACCTCAACATAGATAAAACGTATTAGGTAGGTTTCACTTGTTAGGTAGGTGGGAGTAGGTGTTATTTATTAATAACTACATTTCCTTGCATGAACGTAGCATTTCACTCGTTCTTGAAATTTAATTACCTATTAAAGTGATTCTAGAATACGAACGTTTTACTACGTACCGGTTCCCTTACCTGGGTATAAAGTCAAAAGGCTTAATAGTGTCACACATCATATCATTACTGCCGATAGTTCAAAGATCCATACGATATTCTAATCTAAAAATAACTGTAAATTCTCCGTCGATGGTAAAGACCATTAAAATATCAAATTAAACTACGAGAATTGGAGCAGAAAAAGAAAAAGTGGTTCGTGAAGCAAGAATGTCAACCCTGGTAATTCAATTTTGATTATAGGACCAAACACTAAATATAGTTTCATTATACGCAGCGGCGATCCGCGGACAATCTTCTTGAGTAGGTATCATTAGCTACCTACCAAATTTACGATAAAATTACCGGTTTAATATGGAATTACTCGCTCTGTGATTTCGGTTGCTTTGTATACTCTAATTATTCCTAGAACTATTCCTTAAACAAACACGGGACGTACTTGCAACATCTTTTTCGTTACCTTACTGTTTTTAAATTCTAGTTTTCTTAAATGAAAATTATTGAACATTGAATTTAGGTGCTTGTAAGAAAATTTTATCTATCGATTTACAAAGTTATCTCTACCGTTTCAGACTTCAACATAGTTCACTGAGCAATTTATCCGTCACTCCACTCGCTAACCTCCAATTTAATATGCATTCTCGTGTATTAGAGTTATTTATGCGTGCCCATTTCCACCGTCAACTGAGGAACCGTTTGGGCTAGATAATAAGTTTTTAGCCAAGGCTCGGTTTAAACACGTAAGTGGTGGGCCATGACAGCCCTGGGCGGCTCGTAGCTCGTAGAGGCTTCCGTGGGAACCTGCCACGTGACGTTACAAAATCACCACGGGCGAAAATTGATTGACACCACATTCTGTAAAGATATGTTTTTCTGTCATATCAAACTTATAAGCGTATTTCTTTGATGTTATTTAAAGGATAGGTACGTTTAAAAAAATTTAATACGCGTACTAATATTACCCCTTTATACCTTGCGAGGTAGGCAGACCGTTAATGCCGTAGAATACGGTCGCTATCGCCACATCTGACAAATGTTTGAAGGCCGTTTTAGAAAAATTGTGTATCACTAAAGTGACAGGTTGTCAGCCTGTCGGCGAAATGTTTTTTTATACACGTGAAGCCCCCTAGTCTCTTAGTCCCACTCTTACAACACAGGAAAGAAATGGGGTAAAGCTATTCTGAGCCGCCATCACACGGCAGCATGTGATATGTGTATGTATATTACATACACATATCACATGTATATTACATACACATAACAGAGTAGTACTTAGGTACCTATTTTATATTGATGTGGTTATACATTCGGGATAGAGGACGGAGAATTTGCGGGACTTGGCAAGACTGCATAAGAGATAAACTGTTACGGTTAACTAGCTCTATTAGCTGACCATTGAAAGTTCACACCTCTAAATATCTCGAAAAGGGATGTATATTTAAAAAATTCTTTAAAATACGTTGCATTCACTCTTCTGAACTTTATATAGGTAAGAAGAAACATCATTGGTAATTGTTTTAGTTATTCTGTAGATTATCCATGACTGTGACTTTGGATAGCTTCCGATTCCTTGCAAATCGAGCAAACATTGTTTATTTTAGTAGGATATTGAGAAAATTACCCAAAATTATTTGCTAGAGCAGGATTTAATGTGGAACGAACGATGGCGACTGACAACCACTGCACAGTGCAATGATAGCTGCAGTAAACATAAAATATCTAACCCATGCACAAACATAATCTTAAAGAAAAAAGATTATTTAAAAATGGACGCGCGCGGTCTTGGCGTATACGCATATTATTGCAACTTCCGAGAATTTATGAATGTTTAAATGCCGTAAAATAATATAGGGCACTGTAAACGCATCAGTGCCCCGATACCACACGTTCACGACTCTTGAGCAAACACAAAGTCAGCAAATTTGTCATTTATAAACATATTTAAAAGATCCAATTCATTCTTTGATGTGTCTGTTAATGTCGCCCTTGACTCACGCTTCGCTTCCACTCATACTATGTGATTAAACCTATAGGTAATTGCCTTCGCATTGTGAACAAACATTCAAATCAACGGAATGTGTTGCGAAACTCATGCAAAATTATATCTTTTTCTGTTGTTATGGTATTATGTATTGACTTGCCATGTTATTAAACAAGAATACAAAAGGAAGCACGACGTGAGCGTTGTGGGCTTGCTGTAGCTTTGTTTGTTTCAAAATCGTCGATTAAAGATTGCGCTAAATGCGGCCACCGCGATAATTGTAAAGGAAACAGACAAATAAAGGGTTGTGGTCGTGAAGAATCACCGATGATGAGATAGTTCCCACATCAGCAGGGATTGGGAGCGCATGCTCGCGGCGCGGCTGTGAGGCGGTGCCTCCGCCCGGTGGCTTATAATTAACACGCTGCAAGTTTTATGAATCGATTAGAATCTAAGCTTTCGTCAATAGCAGCTTTCGTCGCGGCAGGCTCCGGCGATGGCTTATCGCTGATTAATTGCGATTGAGATTTTTGCCGCGACCGTATTATTATAACCGAGTTAAACACAGTCCACAGCCGCGTCGATTTCGACAAATTACCCACTTGTCAATGGATGCCTTGATATCATTTATAAGTTTAATAATCGGTTATACTTTGCATGCCCAGAACCGAGATCTTCTTACGCACCTACCTGTGCTCATACGTACAGAATTTATAGGTTTGAAAGTACGTGGCAAGCTATGAAAAAATTACGGTCTAATTACAAAGGTATGTTTAAGATTCATTGTGTAGATTAGTGGTCAATGCACCGTTCATTTAAAAAACGTTTGGCTACTGGTGGGTGATAGAATCTTTCCAGGTCACTCGCTTGTTGCGTTGCGGAGGTAGTGACCGGCTAGGCGGGCGGCGCGCCGGCCAACGGGCGGTGAGGTGAAGTAATTATCGCAAATAGCGTTGCAATCCTCGCGGGCCGCAGGGCAACTCTCCACTGAACGCTTGTATAAATCAATAGCCCACTGAAGACTACCCGACGTGCTCTCTATAAATAATACATTGCTAATTGCAGTGGAAGCGATACCCAGTAGGCATAGGCTCACTTCTTCAATTATCTGCAGTCGATCGTATCCATCTTTTATTAGTTAAGTTCCTCGGGTAATTGCATTCTTGGACTAATAAGCCGTGTGAGCTGCAGTTAGGTTACAAAAAAATTGCTATGATGTATAATTTGTACAATTTTAATTATAAATGATATAAATACTTATACTTAATGCTTGTGGCTCTACGGTTAAACTTTTTATTTAATTATTACCGCTGCTCTTACAACAGTTTACTTACACGTTTTACTGTAGTTGACTAAGTTCTTGCGTGAGTTCAAGCTTTTGTGTCGTTACAGTAACTAATATTAATACAAATATCAAATGAAATCTTTGATCTTACTCATGAAGAAAGCAGCCGCTAACAGAAGAGCTGAATTTGATGCACGGAGGCTATCTAGAACTTGCTTACCAAGCAAATTGGTAACAGCACCTTGTCGAGACTGCTCTAGCACCTGCTGTTAGTGCTGGGATAGGAGACCCAGATGCACGGACGTTAACTTACAACTTAGTAATAGATCTTGCTGCGAGAGCATGTGGAACGCAATGTCGTAGTGACGCAGGATGAAACGAGACAGCTCAAGCAGCTGCTGATACAGCAGACCCTGATGCACGGAGGTTATCTAGAACTTGCTTACCAAGCAACATGGTACCAGAACCTTGTAGAGACTGCTCTAGCAACTGCTGTTAGTGATAGGAGACCCTGATGCACGGAGGCTATCTAGCACTTGCTTACCAAACAACATGGTACCAGAACCTTGTCGAGACTGCTCTAGCAACTGCTGTTAGTGCTGGGATAAGAGACCATGATGCACGGAGGCTATCTAGAACTTGCTTACCAAGCAACTTGGTACCAGAACCTTGTAGAGACTGCTCTAGCAACTGCTGTTAGTGCTGGGATAGGAGACCCTGATGCGCGGAGGTTATCTAGAACTTGCTTACCAAGCAACTTGGTAACAGCACCTTGCTGGGAGAGCACGTGGTGCGCGATGTCGTAGTGGCGCAGCCCGAAGCGAGACAGCTCTAGCAGTCGCTGCTGAGACAGCAGGGACGACAGCGGGTGCGCCGTCGCGCCGGGGTACAGCGCCGCGCCCGCGCCGCCGCCGCCCACTCCGCCTGAAGCCGAAGACGACGGCGATACTGGCACTGGAAAATAAAAAAACACATGTTGAAATTAAAATAAGTCTTATTAAAAATTTACTTTACAGGAAACAAAAGAAATTGGCCATGTGATGCTGGCTTAGATGGCCGCGTGATGCTGGCTTAGAATTGCATCACCCCATTTCTTTCCCGTGGGTGTCGTAAGAAGCGACTTAGGGATTCGAGGGTGTGTATTGCCAATTTAGGCGATGAGCTGACAACCTGTCACTATGGTGATACTGATACACAACATTCCAAATGACCTTCAAATGTTTGTCAGACGTGGCGTAAATGTTCGTTTTTTTACAACCGTTTACGCTCTGCCTACCCCGTAAGGGATTATAGGCGTGATATACTTATGTATGTTTTTATGTAAGAGAACAAAGGCATTTCTTGTTAAAATCATATTCATACAATTTAAACTTTATACCATAAACGAGTAACTCAAGTGTACTCATTAGCAAAAAATACTAATTAATATGGGTAGGTATGTCATATTGACATTCGGTTGGGTCGTAAAATTATTGAATACAAAATATTGTTTGTTTTAAACGTCACAGCAACACAATATTTAGGTGTTATCCAAGAATGATCATTAATACGATTAAATTAATAAAAAAAAGACGCTCAGTTGAATCTATTTTGCTGCATTACCTACCAATAGCATAAAGAAAATGTTGTGCAATGAACCTATAACTTTGTCTCTAATTAGTTACGATAGTTTTTTGGATTGTAAAATATTTCTGTTTATCTGTGGTCGTTGGTAATTGGCATATTATACTGTCACAACTAATTAAATATTGTGTAGTGTAAAGACGGCTGTAAGCTTTCCACATAAAATAAAATATTGTTACTTAATTAGTAAAATTACTACTATACCATAGTTAGCCAGTTAACTGGGACTCGCGAAACTGTCGAAGAATTAGGTGCATATTTAAAAAACATAAATACTTTGTCAATAATGATAATCATGAATTCGGAGAGACGACGGTGCGGAGCGAAGGTTGATACCTAGTTAATTTGAGCACCGATTTATGAAGTCATAAAATTCCAAGTACAGATGAAGTAAGCCATCAGAGATCACAACCCGACCAAATTACCACGCTCATTTGACGCGACCAAGTCTCGTTGAAATAGCATTAATTTTTTACTCTGTTTCCATAATGAGAACGCCTCTGGCAAAACACTCTGTGATTCCACGTTTTCAAGGGCTGGTCAATGGTTGCTCACTCATTACGTTATTACGTGTCGTGTCAAAGGCACATGCACTGCCTTTATTACAAGTTGACGCATAACTACAGCTCACGGCTGTTGTGGAAAAATCCTTAATGCATAGCCACGGCTTGCTTTGTCAAAGGTTTTCATGATTATATCGACCGCCCTGTAATTTGCATTCCTAACTCTCACAAATGTAATTGAAAATGTATTCGTTCACACTATTAAATTCATGTTTATGACGCAGGAAAACATTTTATAGATCCAGGTAGAAAGGCATGCAAATAAAATTTTATAGATATCGTATCGCTTCGTTAATAAGTGCCAAAACAGATAATTAAAATATTTCTCTTACATTATTAACCTTGTTTTTGTAACATATTTTGATCTCACAAATTTGTCGTTTATAGCATCAAGATAAGCCAGGCAATGTCAGTAACAATGCTTACTTATGAACGCATCGTAACACATTCAATAATAAATTAAGCTATTAACTTAATATAGCATAATTTGTTTATCAGGTTAAGCATCGAAATTAATGCAAGTGGCATATCTTGTCCATAACTTAACACTTTTTATTAGCAAGTCCACAAGGCGATTTCGTCAAGGAAAGTATTATTGAGCTTTAAGCTCGTTCAAGCAAAACTCTACCTAAGACATGTGCGCTAAAGCTACAATTGGAATGCCGACCCGCTTTTGATCGAACACTCAGGACTGGACTTCGACGTATAATTTCTGGTGTAATCGCTTTAATAATGGGAGAAAAAAAGTGATATTATCTGCCCACGGTCAATAAATTAACACCGTTTAGAGCAAAATGTAGAATCTTAGTGTCGCTACTATTATAAATAAAGTGAGCTCGATCGAGTCGATGTTTTAAAGGAGATCGTTCGTGTCGGTGAGTGCGTGTGTGTGTTTTTATTTGGGTGCGTGAGCAGTGAGGCCTTATTAAAATATTTCGAGTGGAAACTGGAAGGACCACTTAGTGGTGCGCGGGTGTTTCACGCCTGAACTGATACTACATTAAGTCGACAAGATAGCTTATTTGTGCTGAGCCGAGGATTAGTGGCAATAAATCACTGATTAGAATGTATTGACTGGCGTTGACTCCGGACTCCGGCCGGCGCAGGCGCAGGCGCACCAAAACGTTGCGTCGCTCTTATTTATACACCGCTAGTTTTTACCATTTTATGACTTCATTTCCCATTTGTTAACGTTTTATCGGACCAGAGAGTTTGTTTGTTTAATTGGCTCTCGTGCAAATTTTAAATTACAGCTTATCTTGTTAAGGAACGTAGATAAATCGCTAAATCTATAGAGCTATTCAATTACTAATGGTGATTACTAAAACAGGTTATTAGTGAACACATAAGCATAATGGTGTGAAGGTTGATGATCTTGCAAATATTAATGTGGCTAACTGGGTGATACCACTCATTTTGAGCGGAGTCGTAAAAGATAACTGGAACTCTGGTAATTAATTGGCTATAAACTCGCGCTTTAAACACTCACACATTATTAGCTTTTTGTTACACTTTTTGCAATAATAGTTTAATTGTGAAAAGTTGATAGAGCGCAATCAATAATGCACCTGCGACGGAGTTTGCAAAAAGTTGTCGAGAACTAAGTATATATTTCATTTTGTGCTTCCAAAATATTGCAATAAACAATTTGTACTTCGTGACCTAGTTCTTATTCTGGTGAACAAAGTAAGATAAAAAGACACTTAACAAATGTTTGTATTACAAGTACCTAATTCAAACTGATAAGAATTGTAAAACTGATTTTCTTAGTTTCAAAAACAAAAAAATCTGTCGTTTGATCGTGTATTTAGGGTGACAGGTTGAAATTTTCGTATGTTATTGGTCGGGTTTATGTGCTAAACCTGCCTAAAGTTACCGTCTTAGACTCCTTATACGGGATCAAAATATATCTTAGAGTGTATGGAGTGCATATAATTCTCAATACGTAATAATAAAAAATAAAGAAGTTTACAGCAACACTTACGCTATTATTGTCGTCACGCATCCGGAAAATTGCTACCTTTAGTGATAATTTCCATACAAAATCGAAAGTACACTTGCGATATTTTATTTTCATTCTGCCTACAAAGCAGCAACATGTCTTGGGTTATTATTTTCAGGAATAATACTTATTTCACTTTCAGAGTGAAATTTCCTTTCTCAGAAAAATCATGCTATGACAAAATAGTTTAAAAATGTGAAAAACCAACACAAAACATTAGATACTTAAAATGTATTTTTTATCAAAAAAGAGACAGAAAATTGCAAGATGCAGTCTGAGTTTTAAGATTGAAACTAATTTGAAAAAAAAGACTGAAGGACATGCTACGAGTACTTAAAATAACAATTAATTTAAAGTGGTGCCTATAGATATTATGCTGACTTAGATAGATATTTCGCTAAGATTACGAAAAACATAGGTTGTGTTCAATTGTTTAAAAATACTCATGAATTATGAAGATAAGCCAAATTAAAAACGGTTCTTTGTTGTTTCGGCATTAACCGCGATTTTCAGCGATTCAAGTTAAATTGACTATGAAATTGCTCCAAGCTCAGTTAGATTCTTATAACGATAATATTGAAGTCAGTAGGTACTTACTTAAGACCGGTTAAAAGTAATTTTGGTTAAAATCTGGGACGTGATTTTATTTTGTTTGTTTTATTATTTTGTTATTGAGGTCTTTATTGACAGTTGTTTATTTTTATTGAAAAAATTATTGAGATTGTGTATTTGTGTAAGTAGGTAATGTCTTAACTTCACGACGTGCATTATATCGTGTGACTAAAAGAGTTAACGAACTAAAAGGAAATCAAAATAATCTTAAGGTATTCACTCTCATGAGCACTTTGATCTCTTTTTCCTAAGGAACAAAGTTCAAAATTAAATATATTGAACTGGGCCTCGCATACAAACTTGATTATAGCTGTTTTTTTATATATTTCTACCTATGTTCCTTCAGGAAAGTGGTTCAGTTTCATGAGTTTGTTACTGACGTCTTTTTGGAGTACTATATTCTCTTTTGTACCCTCTTGTTTAACATTGAAGCGAAACAATTATACATCGACTAGTAAACCTGACTTTGTTTATTTCAATTAAGGAAATCATCACCGTGATTATTATTTTTACCATTTAGGATAATAATAAATACTGGTTTTCCAACATATTTATTAACTAGTTTAACAAGATATAGGTACAGGGTGTAAGGGACAGTTCTGAGAATACTTATACGGTGCATTCATGCCGTGGAACTGAACAACAGCCCATAAAAAAAATTTTAGGCAGCGTATTTTTTTTACTCTGCATAGTAAATGCAGTCAGCTGATTATAATTTTGTAAAGGAGATCGTTTTTTGTCGTTTCCTGACGTATGTTTCTAGGGGTTTCTAAGTTGTTCAGTTTCATGATCTGTATGCACCTTATCAGTATTCGAAGGGCTGTCCCTTACACCCCGTATAAAAAAATCTAACATCAAGGATACCCTCAGGGGTAAGTATTGCAATAGGCAGCTAAATTATATTACTTAATCACTGTAGTACTTATGCACTTAAAAGTCAAGTCTTGATTTGCCTGACACATACAAATTCATTTATTAACATAAACGATTGAAATAATGCCCTACGGCTGATTTGTATAGTTTCATAAGCGGACAGGCATAGGGTCATAGGCTGTACACACTGAGACTGCTATAAGAGGTATCATTTCTACGTGTATTATTGTGTATTAGTAAAAAAACATATTAGAGTCAACGTAGTCGACGCCATCCAGTTTGTTCTAATATCAGAGCAAAATGACAACTATTTGTATTTTGCAAAATATAAAGTATCAATCGAATAAGCTTTATAAATTATAAATTATATCTAAAAAATTACTGAGAAATATGACCACAAAATTTTGACCACCCTATGGTAAGTTATATGATAGACATAATCTACTGCAAGATATATAATGTACATTGTTTTAAAGGTGAAATGAGAATGTGTAAACTCGAGTTTTATATATTGAGATTCCACTGAATATTAATGTAAAAGTGGAAGCCAAGTTTTTAAGTATAACTTAATTACAAAGTGAATTAAGTTTTAGCCACGTCTGTTAATTATTAGGTACATAGATAGGTTTAAAGTGGTTTTGGTAAATAGAATGTTGTGCGTGAGATCTGTGATGAAACTTTATCTGCGCCCCGTCGTGCACATTTATATCGTTAGCTTATTATTTTTATGTTTCTGAGAAAACGGTCATCAAGGAACACTGTCTTGAGTACCTACTTATACAGGGTTATTTTTTATTCACCCCGGAAATTTTACAGGGTGATTCTACTCATGATTTTGAACAACTTTTATTATGGGGTCACCTGCGAAATCGCGAAAAAAGAAACAGCTCTTCCATACATTTTGTTCGAGTAGGTATGAATTTTTCTATGGAGCAGCTGTATTTTTTTTCGCGCTTTCGCAGGTGACCCCATAATAAAAGTTGTGCAGAATCATGAGTAGAATCAGCCTGTAAAATTTCCGGGGTGAATAAAAAATTACCCTGTATTACTAGTCTAGCTGGTGCCCGCAAACTTCGTTTCGCCAGGGGATGCCTATGTGCCTACAGAAGCAGCACATCACTTTGCCATAGAGCAATTTTCGTATTTCTTGTCGTTTTAGCCGTGTTTTCCACAACAGGTAATCCAGATCCTCGAGTGGTGACAAAAGTTATTATAAATGATAACCAGGATTTAAGCTATCAACATACACAAATTCATCAAAATCCATGGCTTAGTTTTTTGGTGATGCATGCGTTACAGTTTTATAACGGCTTGAATTATTTCTATAAATTCTTTCATGCCTCATAAAACAAAAAAATATACAATACATAAAAAGCTACGTAAGTACTCTCCACTTGTATTTGTTTTCTGGTTTTTGAATGTTGACTCCTGTTTGGTGTTATATGCGTCAATGAAAACGGTTCGGGCAGTCAGATAATGATGTTGATGAAACGGTAGCTCATATATTATGTAAAACAATTCGGTGCGACCCCAGACTACCCCTGATTTGCAACTGTTGGTTATCCGTAAAGAGACATGGCCCCCACCCTCCAAAGTTAAAGCTTAAGGCACAACTTGATGTTGTCATCACTGCCAAATAGATTGATCTTTTTGTGAAAGTGTCAGTGATGGATGCTGGTTACAATGCCGAACAGATACTTTAGATTCTTTTTATAGAGGGGGTGATGCTGGTAAAAATTCCAAAAAACATTTTCTGTCCTTTTCTTTCATGGGCAATTTTGATGGACAAACTTCCCTTACTTCCCCCGGTGTCGATGGTTGATGCTGGTTACCTGAAAATACGGCCGAAACAAGGTCGAAACAGTAATTTTCAAGGAAGTTTTCGACAGTTAGACGTGTTTGTACCCGAATATACAGAACCCAAAAACATTAAAATATGCTCTTGGATTCCAATACTTACCGACAATTATTTGTAATATACGAATAACAGACAGCGACCCGTATCAGTCTTATTAAATGGGAAGATACTAAATACAATCTATTTGGTGCTATTATTTAACACTAATTCCAGCAAGGATCGTTTTAGGTTTAGGTACAGGGTAAGTTAAGCTACCGGTATCGTATCGGTAACGTTAAACGTTTTAAAAGTAGACGGGAAATAGTTGTGGTACCGGTACAAAATAGGTAATAACGGTACCGCTACCGAATAATTTATATATCCAAAATTGCATTACGCTCGATTTTTTAAAGACTTCTGTGATTTATACACGTTTTTATAGTTGAATCGGGTCAGCCCGCGGAATAATAAGTAGGTAAACATGCAGAGATATACCTCGCGAGCGGGTATCAGGCAATTGAAGACACCGCGATGTGAAGACCGCAGCGTCGTGAAAGTATCAAAATACCCTCATTAAGAGTAATATAGGAAAAACCGTTTTGATAGCGGTTTAGGTACGCTTTCAATTAACGGTACCGTAAACGATGCAGCAACAAAAATCGGTACCGAAAAGTTATTAGCAATATTTTGGTATGACGTCATACCCTTTACCGTTTTAGCCAAAAAAAAATCGGTTCTACAATACCTGAATTCCAGGCTTGGTTCATAAGCATATAAATATCCGCACTACGCTAAAAAGCTACCCTTGAGAAACGATTTCATAATTATTGCAAATCGCATGCAGTTTGCATAGGCCTCGGCTCGCGACTCGCGGCGGAAGTGAGCTTGCAATAAATAACCGAATGCTCCCGCGCAGCCTACCGCCGACTGCGTTTTTGTAGCTGTCTGTCGTATGCTAATCCAGGAGCTTCCAAGTCAATTGATCATGTTATACACGACTATAGGCGCTTCAATCGCTGAACGACAAGGGTTATTATGTTGGTAACTACCTTTCATGTTTTTTTTAGTTGTGTTAAATATTTTATATGTATCAACATAAATAGAAACATATACAAAAAGATTAATTGAATTAATATGTGGTCGGTAATTTTGTAATGGATAAAGGATCCAAAAATGTTAAAAATTATTTAAGCTTCTAAATCTAATCATTAAAATTTGATGAGGGCAACCACGGTCTTAGTTATTCTCACTTCACAATACCCTGCAAAGCGTATTACTGAATTTTCGAATACGAAAGTCTGCTACTAATTTTGCTTTTATCACACGCTCTACTACACAAATCTATAAAGACATAAATCTTAATCCTTTCATACATACCCTCGACATCTACCGATTCGAATAGTAGAAAGTGTCGTTGCGAACTTCCGTAGACGGAATTGGATTACACTGATTCAAAACTGCACTTTTTGGTTTGATTAATTGTTTTCCGAATATCTTAATCGATTTGATTAAAGGTTTATTGCAATAATTATGTAAACGCTCAGTAGATAAAGCAATTTCCCCTAATAGGGGGAGGCCCATCTCCAGCAGTGGGCTGTTGAGGCATGCTAATGAAGTAGATATCTCTGAATTGAGCAGACTTTAAGCAAACCTAGGGCTACAAGCAATTTTTTTTGTAACGACGGTAGTTCCTGGTTCCTCAATTTTTACAACTTTATTAAAGAATGTTTGATACTCTGCGGTGTCTATGGACAAAACTGCACCCACTTTGTACAGAGTGAATCAGAGCCTTGAATTGAACAACTTTCACCAAAATATTTAATTTTTTAATTTTCTAAGTAAAATAATCATAAAAAAAATTAATAATATATTCTGTTAAAGGATAGTTGTGTTTTTTATAAGAAATTCAAGAAAATAAAACCTCTCATATAAATCGTGTTAGTGAACCGAGTATATTTTGTACGCAGAGCTAGTTTATTTTAATTATTTAAGATAAGTACCTCTCTTTCTTTTATCTTAGCGCTTATTGCTTTGTATCTATGTCGCGGTTTTGAAAAATGAAACTGTTTAAGAATATTTTACAATATATTAAAAAACTACCTTTAAAATAAAAAAAGGAGAAAGTTGTTTAGTTTCATACCCTTTTTTAGTTTCATCTATTGACGGGATTGTGACATAATACCAGTACCTTACTCTCTATTGGTTCTATATGTTTATAAACAGTTTAGCAGATAAACTATGAAATTGGATTAAAAGCAGCCACTTTACGTATAAAAAAGCATAATCCGTTAAATTGGTTTACCACGCCGCCGCCGTAGCCGAATACACTTCTTAAACATGACAAAAACGTCAAACCTACTTACTAACTTGTAACGCTTTATCTGCAAGTTTTTACCTGGGTACCATAGTCATAGAATAATACTAATGTACCCAATATATTTTCAAGTTGGTGAAGTAAGAACTATATTATGATTCAGAGATAAAAGTTCTTACCAAATCTTATTTACGTAATAGCGCTAGTTGCCGTTTGGTGCTGGCTTAGAATAGCATCGACCCAATTGTAACTCGTTTGTGTTGTAAAAAGCAACTAAGGGATAATCATCCAGGGAATCGGGAGCAGCATTCACTGTATAAATATCTTGCACTGCACTTGCCAATCCGCCTGCCAAGCGAGATGAGTATGATGAGATTTTACTATAGGTGGAGATTTGTTATTAGTCCGATAGAATTTAATAGTCTGTTCTACTGTTGTATAAAACTGTTAATCTCCCATATAAAATAAAATAAAAAAATAAAATAAAAAAAATAAAAATATCCCCTGGGGAGATAACAAAAGGAAGGACCATATTTAGCTGTAGGTTGTTGTGGCGATTAATGTATTTAAGTGCTAGTTAGCACATAGATAAATGTTAATTAACTAGGTGTATAACGGTTTGAACTGCTGCTATCCGTTTTCCCGTGGTAAAAGTATGGTACTAATAGTTGGGAAGCTAGGCTACATCAGGGGGCATACTATTTGATCAGAAATTAATCATATGTTGCTAGACGAGGTGATTGGCTGCTTGTAGTGGGAGAACTTCCTTGCAAAACGTAAAATGTTTTGTTACAAACTTACATTAATACGAGAAAGATGATAAAATACAATGTTTGATTGCAAATAAAGCACTTCTTCCGATGAAATAATATTTCATATTAAGGCGAGTTTACTCGTGAACGACTTCAACAGTGACGCCACTTCACAAAAAAAATATTTTCTCTTTATAAAAACAATCTATCAGAATGTCCGGTGCCCAAGTTTTTAGTATTATCCTTGAGTAAAATTAGAACCTGCAAACTCAATTTAATATTCGCTGCAATTAAAGTTATGGAAAGAAGTGCCTAAAAACGGCCTCTTTTGGTATTAATTGCAATAACTTTAAATACGGCGAATATTTATTGAGTTTGCAGGTTCTAATTTTACTTATGGATAATACTAAAAACTTGGGCATCGGATATTGTGATGGATTGTTTGTATGAAGAGAAAACATTATTTTTGTGAATTGGCGCCACTGTCGAGATCGTTGACGGCTACACTCGCATTAAAAAAGGTTCTCTTTGGGTAACTAATATTAATGCTTTCAAAAATACTTCCATAAACTACATCTGAAACATAACTATTAGTCCGCTACTGAATAAAATGTCAACGTTGAACATCAGCGGCACCTTTCATCATGCGACTCCACCCGCCATCTTTATTCATGTCAAACGTTGTTGGGTGACAGCGCGATGCAATGACCGTCATTTGTCATCGCGAGTCCAGCTGCGCGATGAGTGAGCGAAATGTTGCGCCCGCGCACCAGCAACGTTCCCCGCGCACCAGCAACGTTCCCTGCGCAGGACATTGTCAGCATTGTACCGCTGATCAAACTAATTAATCGGTAGATCGGCTACTAGATTGCTCGGTAGCGTTTCCGGTGAAGGTTGCTCAATATTCACTAGTTAACTATACCTATGATACAGAATCTCAAGTTGTGATTAACGATAGCAAACAAACTGACAGACAGAATCGACGGTGATGTTGCAGTAGGTTAATAAGATTTATGATTTGAATCGCTCATTGCTACTGAATTTATTCCGCTCTAGATTCGATGTTTTGTAGTGTTGTTAAAGTAAATTAAAAAATATATACTGTAAAAGCAATGATATCTAAGCTATTTTCCCTAAACAATTTAATAGACATGCTACCATTGATTACAATTAAAATGACTCATCTTATCAATTGAAGTACTTATTGACTACTGTGTTTGCAAATTAAATGTTTTGAATGCAACTATAGTAGATATTTTGATATTACTCAGTTAATCACATACACCATGTAACTTTCCATAACTTACAAATGTTTTGCAAAAACATGAATGAAAAATATAGTTATGAATGCAATCATAATATTTTGATAAGACTCAACTTATCACACGTAAAACTTGCCATGGTTTCAATATCATAATCGGTGGAATGTTTTGATGTTTTTCTTGAGCGTTTGTAGCGGAGCGGGTTTGATCAGGTGCGACTATAAATCTAATTAACATTTAAATGGTGATCACGCATAATAATCAGGTGGCTTTGTAAACTGAAACGATGCTACTAATTAGTAGACAATTGCAACAATGTTTTAATGGGCCGTGAAGACGGGTAAAACACTGTGATGAATACAGTTGGACACTTGTTCACACTTGGGCGCGGGTGTGACGCAAACCGTGGATGCCGACGGCGAGCCAAAAGGACCGCCAAAGCAAAGACTTAGAGCGATAATTTTAATACAGTTACAAATGTTACAATACATACTTCTAACCTCTTGAAGGAAACACATGTTATGAATGAGTAATAGCCTCGTCAATGGATTTTTTCTAGGTAAATAGGTATTTCAAATACCGAGTAAAGGTAGAAAAATCTGCACAGAACAGAAGGTAACTAATCACGTGCTTGACGCTGTCTGCTTAAGATTTGATCGAAGGGTGAACTAGACAATGAAACAAAACTGTTTCTACACCTGATATAACAAAGTGTATTCGTGTAAGCTCGCGCGTACAAAAGACATCAACGCGTGTCATCCTTATACGAGGAGTAACAAAAAGGGTATGACAAGCCGAAAAGAGGTCAAGGTAGGTACTCATGAAACTGAACATCTTTCCCCATGGAACATAGGTCGAAATATTGGAACTCCAGTAGTTAATAAACCAGCTGAACTGCAAATTGTATGGGAGCTCCAAATATTTTTCATATTTCGGCCCATGAAATTTTTTCAGTTAATCGAGTACCTTGACCTCATTTTGGCTTGTTACAATTTGTGTACAAATTCTTTATTTAATAAACTTATATTAACTTAAAACACAGGAATTGCTTTTCTTAGTTTAGGAAATAGTTATTATTTACTAATAGGTAAAACTATATAAAAACAATTATGAGGCTTAACTATTTCCTAAACTAAGAATAGTAATTCCTGTGTCTTAGGTAAATGGCTTACCAATATAATTAATAATAATAAGATATAAAAATAAAATACGACTATACAATAAAAATTTACTTTAATACATTTTAAAATGTTTCTTCTTAAATATTAATATACCCTTTCTGTTACTCCCTTTTAATGACTTTCATTCATTCAATTGAGTTAACTGATTGAAATATTACGTATTTATGATAACGTTTATCTGGTATCTCAATACAGTTATAATACTTTAACAAAACATTATCAAGAGTGTAAATTATTATGAAGTTTTATCTGAAGTAAATCGGTAGTTAAAGTGAAACGAATCACTTATTTACAGATATATTTTCTGAATATTTGTGGGCATTTGAAGGTAAAATTTAGATCCGTTTATTTTAGCTCTGTAAACAATGCCCATAATAAATATGGATAATGATAAGAATAGGTACCTGCCTACCACCACCTACTCTATTTCGTTTGGTATTGCCTAGGGCATTATTTTTGAGAGTGATTTCAAAGCAACACTTAATCAGATAAAAAAAAACATGGTTTTTAGATTTGAATTTAATAAACTGCATTGGGTTAAATAATTTATGAATTATACGTTCGATTCAGTGTCGAAAAAAAGGATCAACACAGTTTATTGGAACTCATGTCTTACTCTGATAGGCTCATTATTGCTGTATAATTATTTTGTATGATGCTGTGTTACTTATATTTTTTGGAGTTAGGTACTGGCTTTTTAAAATAAAAATGCATTTATTTTAGGTTCGGGGACAGATAGAAACATTATTTCTGGTGTAAGTAGTCGCCAAAACAAGAATCTCCGACTGCCGTCGCGGGGGCCAACACAAAATTGCGACCAATTAAATAATGTACGATGAAAATTAAACTCAATAAGAAACAGTATTAACGAAAAAGTTGTAAGAATTAGTTTTGATTGAAATATTAAATTTCGAACATTCTAATTTTAAAAAAAGAAACTACCTCTAGTTTTTAAAGTCAACGGACCTCTTGTTTTTCTGTCGATAACGGACTTCAGTATTCCAGTACGCACACATTGACAAAGATTTTTGATCTCTTTTAGGTTAAAATTTGTTATGTAGGTAAGAACCACTGTTGATTTCCTTCAAAAATAAATCCTTTGGGCTAGCTACTCAAAAAATTAAGCGTTTTATCATAAATATAAATATTATAAAATGATGTCTCTTCTTGTGTTCCTATGTCCCATATGTATGCTTAGATCTTTAAAAGTACGCAACGGATTTTGATGTGGTTTTCTTTAATAGATAGAGTGATTGAAGAGAATTATTTTCATGGAGGGAAAAGGTCTTTTTATAAAAGTAGTGCATTTTCCAACGTAGGAACATCATAATTATTTAACGTTAAGTCAAGTAACTGTTGCGATTTTTATGTATGACTGGTACGCTAAAATACTAAATACAGTGAGTATTTGAGTAAACATACATTTTTTTTACTTTTTATCTGTAGGTGAAACATTTTATACAATACGAAGACTCAATAGCATCTTTTTTGTCATAGCAAGCCAAGCTAAGCCATAGACAGATTGCTATGCTAAGCAAATATTAAGTCAATAACGAACTTTTTCTAACCAAATATGAAGCAGTACATAATCACCTGTCATCACCATTACAAGAGTTGCTTTCCTATAAAATATCACCTAGTGGACAGAAACGAGGCAGGTGATAGTGAAGTCGAAAATAAAAAAAGTATGTATGTGCAAATAATGGGTATAGATAATTTATAACACGCAACATATGTCACAGTGAGATGTAGAAGTGTGTTATTAAGTAATTTGCAACGTCATTTGGCCCGGCCAAGTGTCGCTGACTAATGATAATCAGCAATAAACACGATATTTGCCTTCATTTATATCTTATAGTTCTAAGTAAAACAACAAAGCATTCATCACTATATTATGAACGTAAAAATATAGATAAAAGTGACAGTGTTTTTTTTGTACAATAATATTGGCCAGCGAGATGCCAGTAAAACTCAGAAATGTAACAGAGCCTTGTGCTTAGTATAGGTAAATAGACGGGCATAAATAATTTAGACAGTTATATTAGAATTAATAAAAAAATTGAAAACGGTTAATAAATATAATTTAGGATAGATATGGAGACAGACATTTTCAAAAGGTAGTAAGAAGTTTTAGAAACCGTTCATAAATATATTTTATAATTAATTGTGTTCAATACATGTTGCGCTGATTCCAAAATAATTGGAATGCTCCAATAAGAATCGGTGGATGATACGGTTAGAATTCTTAAGAGTGTATGAATGAACTTACCGTTGGGTGAAATATTGAGGGGTTGTGTGATGGCAGACGCTGGAGGTGCCGGCTCCATCTTCCAGGACGCGCAGCACGAGGCTGGGGAGAACTCGGGCGTGGGGCCGCTGCCCGCAGATATCAACATGGTCGATCCAACTCCCGCATGCAGCTACACTCCACACCGACAACACCAAAACTCAGTCCCAGAACAACAACAAATATTTCAGTCTATATTTTTGACAGCACCTAAGACCCGGACGATGCAAGCCTAGCACGCGCTCGCTTGAAGCTCAGCCAGAACACTGAAGAGCGCGCTTGCCGTGCCGGCGCGCCCACTCGCGCGCCTACTCCCATTCGCACGCCTCGGAAAAAATCACCACCGCCAAACAATAACAAAAAACTGCCTCCACTGAATCAAACCTCCGTGCACCTCTCACTCTAACGTTGTTAATTCGATTTCCGAACGCGTCAAAATTACGGCAGCGCTCGATTTGATTTCAGCCTTCCGTCCTGTTCTGCGATCTTTGAACTCTACTTGGCCGCCACCACTCTCCGAGGCACAAGCGTAGAGGCGGTTTTTGTTCACAGTGCGCGCTACAGTTACAACCTTTTGGACGGTAGAACGAATGAAACTACTCCTACTCGCACTCGTTCGAGTCGGGTTAAGCATGAACCGCATGAAAGGGACAGGTGCTCTACCGCCGGTAGAATTACAGTAGTGAGCACAGGTGATCTTTTACCATTTCTTTGCAGTGAAGGTGTTAATTTATACTTTTCTCTTTCTATCCTATGTGAAGTTTTAAATGAGTTTTGAGACAGCTGTAATTTATTAAGTATCGTTTTAATTAAACTTAGCTCTAGTTAACCATGCTTAGCATCCGTTCCGATAGTGGATAGGTATAGCGAGTAGAGTGCGTTCCATTCTAATTAGTTGAAGAGTATAATTTGTCATTCCAAGGCTCTATAATGTAAGCTTTATTGTTTGTTCAGAAGTTATTATTTTCGTGTTGTATTAGGCATAGATGGCTTATTTACGTTATTTATAGGCATGGGAATTTACCAGCTGCCACCTTGCTGGTTGTGGGTTTCAGACATGTAGAACTTGGTTGTTTTTTGGAATAGAAATACAGAAGCAGCAAGATTATTTAAGAATATAAATTTTATGAAAAGCACGTTTTGTACACCAAGCAAATACTTACATAAGTTATTCTCAACAACAATTATAGAATATAATGGGTATTCAATTCAATCCGCTATAATTACTGGAGTATTACAGATCCTTGTTTTACCAGAAGGTATGCCGGAAATGCAACTGTCGTGTGTTTAAAGCTTTTCAATCCTTTTCACTATTACCTACATTACTACGTTTATAAAAAAACACTTTGTTTCTTTTTGTATCAATCTGAATCGGCGTTGCGGTTTCCGTTCGACGCAGCTTTTTCTTCCTTGATATTATTTATATAATGCAAAAGGTAATTATTACTGGCTTTGCACTGATTGCATAATGATATCCTTCTCTTCAACGTTTCCTGAAAAATAAGACCTGTGTATTAATGTAGGGAAAAATTTATTATGACTGGCCCGAGGCGTAGCGGATAGTTGATACCCATGTCTTCTCCGCCGAGAGTCGTGAGTTCGATCCCCACAGGACACAAATATTGTAAATTTTACAGATATTTGTGTTTAGTCTGGGTGTTTTCTATTTATAATATACATGCATTTACAAAAACAAAAAAGTATATATGTAATAATATCAGCTACATATTTAGTGTCCATACAAGCTATGCTTAGTTTGGGGCTAGATGGCGCTGTGTGAAAATGTCTAGGATATCTTTATATTTATCCTTATTATTATTTTTTGTACCTAATACATTTATTTCCATATATTTTTGACATTTAAAAATTAGCATTGAAAATTTTGTTATTTAATTTACAATAGCCCATTTATATTAACTAGAACAGCAGGGATTTGTCAAAGATAAAAGTTTGTGAGTTCCATGTTACAGTTTTATGTAGCTATAGTTATTCTTTAATTGACTAGATACAATTCATCGGCTCCGTTTATCGTATAGGTAGTTCAGGTTGGTATAGACACAAATTAAAGATAATTTGACTTTTGTGTCTCTTAACATGATTATAAACTTTGACTCCACCATGATTAATAATCATAGTAATTAAACATTTATTATGAAATTTGAGTTATGATTTTAATTTTTATATTTACCTATTGGTCGTTTTTACTTATTGGTATTTGGTGCCCATGCACATAATTATAGAGTAATGAAAAAAATATATATTTTTATTTTGTTTTCATTGCTTACAATTATCTAAAAAGACGATAGTAACATTATTTAATGTCCAACAATGGGTCCAAAATAGGTAATAAATTTGAAGTAATTTATTACAAAAGTATACTTTAGAATAGGTACTTTTTTATCCAATATCCAATATGTATGACACAAATTTATTTTCTAATAAAAAAAGCATAATTTCAATGTGTCAAATAATTCATGGTGTCAACTTCTACGGCCTGGTAGTGACAGTGTTTTGTCGGCAACCACATCACAAACCTAAATGTAGCTGGCCAGAGAAAATACCAAGCTGATAACAGGATTTCTGAGAACTGAAAACACGGTATACTGAAAACTTTTCAGGCATTTTCTGCTCAAGCAAATGAATAATTTGCCCAAGGAGCTTAATGGTATTGAATGAAATAAAACTATGTTATACCTAGGTATATTAAATCGATCAGATAAATGTATTTTTATGTGGAGTAAGTTTTTATCATTTTCCTACATGTGGGTGCCGTAGAAAGTAACTTAGGGATAAATTAATCTAAGGAATGGGCTAGTCAGCAGCGTTCCCTGTGAACGCAAAAGCTTGTAATGCGCTCTCCAATCCACTTGCCAAGCGTGGTGAGTAAGTAAAGCAATACTCACCAATAGGAGGAGGCTCACGTTTTACAGTGAACTGTTGAGGCAGTAAATGTACGTATATTTAAATGTCATGTACCTACATATGGTCCTTGCGGAAAGGAGTTAAATTTCATGGGCAGCGTTTACAAAATTTGCATTAGGTACACTATCCGTTACATTTTTTATTGGCATGGCCATATTGGGCGTGTCCATCGATCTACATAAGCTTAAATGTAGTCGACGAAAACAATAGTGTTTGGCTCTTTTTGAGACAGGTACCTACAAAGATTTACAGATGGTTTCAAATATTATTATGACAAACTAGTGGAACACGCAACTATTGTATAAATCTGCAACTGAAATTATTTTTGCCTAAAAAAATGCACCACTAATAAAAAATTACATAAATATATATTTAACATAACAGATAATTCTTTTATTTCATACTTCAGATCAAATTAACCAATAAAGTATCCAAATTGTATTATTTTTAAACAATAAAAAATTATAGGCTTCACTTCAACTCAAAGTTATAATATTAGACTCGATAGAAATAATAAAACCAGCATTAAATCAGATAGAAACGAAATATAGGTGACTAAGGGGCTCGAGGGTAATAAGTGAATTGCAATTTTAGGCGACAGACAATTTTTGAATGGCCTTGAAAGTTTGTCAGACGTGGCGTAGGTTAAATGACGGTTTTTAGGTATATAATCGTGATATTTGTATTGTTCATAAACAAAGTTACAAATAGTTTGGATTAATGGGGAAATGACAAGCCAAGAAATGATTTAAAATTTGTAGGACGAAGGATATCAGGCGGAAGCAGTTCGTAAAGAGAAAGAGAAAAGCGAGAGCATTTGAAAAAGATGTGATCAGGGGACTTTTGTCCAGTCCACATTTACAAACATATGAGTCTTTTACATGTATTTAAGCAAGGTGAACCGGAATGCAAGAGTGACCAAGCCACAGTCTGCAAATGGTAGAAGTTACGCATTAGCTTGCATTACGGAACTCTAAAAAACCAACGGACAGGAGAGATAGAACTCTGGATGGATGCAAAATTAATCCCTTTTGAGGGAGCTAGAATATTATTTTAAGTATTAGACCGGGTCTATCGCGATAGTATTTAGGTAAATATTGGTAATTTACCTGTGTCCCGACGTTTCAATACAGTTTCATGTATTGTGGTCGCGGGTTGATAGAATATTTCCATTGGTCTTTCCATCTACAGAATATGCATTTTATTTTTTCTTAGGGTAAAAGATCCGAGAGTAAACAACGTAAGACTCACACCCTGAAACAGAAGCATCACAGTCAACTGCCATATCGTTACCACGAATGCCGCCGTGCCCGAGGATCCAATAAGCTTAAATCACTAGAAAATTTTAATTTTGCACCTAAGTACGACGTTGTTAATTTTAAAATTAAAAAGATATTTTGATTTGCCAGTATAGCTTACAAATGAATTTTCAAGGCGGTTTCAAAAGATAAACTGACATTTCAATTAGGGCTAAACAGGCATACCTTACCTTACCGCTATTGCTTGTTTTATGTTTTTATCCCGTTGTACATACAGCCTCCTTGGACAGGGGCCGACGAGGATTTAGTGCCGAGATATCGCGTGGGTGTCACCTAATGAATATATTTATTTATTGCGCTGCGCCCGCGCCGCCTTTATCGCGCCGCGTTGCTATCAACCGGACCTGCCTGCGCTGCCTGGACCTCACGATTAAATTGCTACGTGTTTTCAGTTCCATGTTTTTTTTTTTACTTCTAAAAGGACACTCGCAATTGACTAACTTTATTCTGTAGTATTAGACATTTAAATTCATTGGTTAGCTATTTATATCTACTTAACCGCTTGATAAAAAAGGTATAAATGACACTTGCAACTGATAATCTTTGACGCTTGACAAGCTAATGTACAATTTAAGATTATGACCGAACATTAAAAGGACACGAACACGACGCTCATTAAAATATTATTATTATAGGGATCATAAATCTATGAAGACTTAAGTGTCAATAAGGCGTTAATGTTAGCACCCGCCATACTGAAAGCTCTCATCAGTGTAACAATGGGTAAGGTGTCACTGAGAGGACAATATTCCTCACACGCCTCACCCACTACACCACAATCAGAATGCTGCACAGCGCGCACTGACTAACCGACTTACACCACTATAACCAGACCTTCCAACACTTCCTACTAGTCTAATAGCATAATGTGTAAATTTCCTTCAACATTATTGGCTTGGAGATCAACGTACACTGGTTCACAGATGTGTCATTCGTCGTGGTCCGCCGCGACAAAAGCTGCCGGTCGCGCAGACAGCGCCCATTTCCATCATAATGTGTTCAAAATATTTGTGCTATCTTTTCGGGACCACCCAAGCGGCCGTGACACTTGATCTCGAATCTACCTGATAGAACAAAGAGCTCAATTTATTCTTATTCAGCTCACCTCTTGCATTTCTTCTAGTCGATTGACTCGGTGTTTCTTTCATTTGACTTCAAAATTTTTTGTTTCTTCGAAAAAATTTAGAAGAATATTTTAGGTAAACATAATAGGTATAATATGTCTGTTCTATTTTTTTTTCGTAATATGTAAGAATATATTTTATTTTAGTTTAATTAAAATCGTATTTCAAATAAAATATTTATAACACAGATGACAAGTCTTTAATCTACAATTTATCTTATCTAACCCTTATTGCAAGGAATAGTGCAAAACACCTCTTCATCTAGCTTGCATCTATCGTGAATCGGCACATCCGCCCAATGGGTGCGCTTCAACGAGAGGCGGCGCTTGCGAGGCCCCGCCCCCTCCCGTCGAGCGTGCTTCACGCGAATTGTGACCGCTCTACGCGCCTCGCTGATGCTACGATGCTAGCCTGAGCCTGAGATACGTTGCAGCTAGCCTGAGACATGACACAGCCAGTCTGTGACACGATAACGCTAGCTTGAAACATGACGCAAGCAGCCAACTACACGACGAAGCCAAGCAACGACACGATGAAAGCAACCCAGTCGCAGCTAGTCCAGGACAAAACGCACTCAGCCTAAAACACGACAAAGCCAGCCTGAGACACGATGACGCCAGCCAGAGACACGACATAGCCATTTAAGAGACGACACAGCTAGTCTGAGACATGACGCAGCCAGCTTGAGACATGACGCAGCCAGCTTGAGACATGAAGCGTCCAGGGTGAGAGGCGACACAGTCAGCCTTAGTCAGCTTGAAACATAAAGCGTGCAGGATGAGAGGCGACACAGTCAGCCTGAGACATGACGCAGTTTACCAGAGAGACGACGCAGCTAGCCTGAAACATGACAAAGTCAGTCAGATTGACGCCGCAACCAGACTGAGATACACCGCAGTCAGCCAAAGAGACGATTCATTGAAAATGAAAATGAAATAACTTTTTGAATGTAGGATAGTATTATCACTTATTGACGTCATGATCGATTTTTCTCAATAACCCTTTTAAGGTTCTACCCCTTTCCGATTGTATTTTCGCATACTAAAACAAAACAAAATACTCAGCAAAATTCATACCATACCTATGTTTGGGGTCGTGGTATTAAACATAATTCATACCATATATTTGAAGTCAGTGTTCATGAGGAACTACCGGCCCCAAAAAGGAACTTACTTATTACCCCACAGACCACTTTTTATCCGAACCTTGTTAGAGTAAAGAAATATTTCATACGATGATAAAATGTTAGTGTCATATGAACGTAAGTAAATTCATTGCTTTTTTTGTATAGTTTCTGAAGAAATAACTATCTCTCTCTTTTCATGTGGGACACCGAGTCGTCCAACGACACAATGAACCCTGATGTCAGAGTTTTTTCAACCGCCTAATAGTAGTAAATAACTATAAAATTGACTGACGAACAAAATGTCAAAAAAATAATTTAATACTTAAGTGTCGATTTCCGTACCACAGGCACACACCCGCTTTGGAAGTTATGCGGCGCAAATGTTCAAAATTGTACACCGAAGCAAAATACCTGCATAAAAATATGATTGTAGCTGCTACCCGTGGCTTTCCATGCGTACTCATAAAAACTATCCTATGTGTTAATCCATGTTACCTTCTATATGTGTGCCAAGTTTCATTACAATCGGTTCAGTAGTTTTTGCATGAGTAGTAATGGGAAAAATCAAACTTTCGCATTAATAATAAGTAGTATTAGAATAGGTACTTGGATAAAACAATTATAAAGCATGTACAAAAATATTTGTATTATCCCATTATTATTATACATTTTCACAACAACTTCTCAAAAACAATATTTTGACTTGCATCTTTTACCAACGGATTTTGATTCCGGTATACAGTTATTAGCCTGGGCGCCTATTTTATTCGGTAAAATGATTTAATGTTTATAAAAAAATTGTTGATAAAAACTTTGTACTTACATATACTACCCAATAAATATGTAGGTTAGTATACTCATGGTGTATAAAAACATGTAAAAGTTAACTAAACAAGGCAATTTTGACTTGAAACTCGGCGACTCCGACGTCACTACTGTTAATAAACCAGCGCAATGTACTTCTACTTCGTATTGTACTTATTAAAGTCAAATAAATTGTGTTTCTGATGTACAAAAACATTAAAGTTTCCAAAGTAGGCACGCTATAGCTGCGGTGGACGCAGGCCGCCCGCCCACCGACATATGGCGTCGGGACGGAAGGGGCGCGACGCGCACTTGCCTAGACTGCCTACCCCGTGTTTTAACTCGCCTAATTGTTTCCCATTTACATACATTAACAGAAAAAACCCACGCAACTGACGCTACCGACCCAATATGTAAATACCCCTTATATGCCCCGCAGCACCCCTAAAGTTTTTATCGGGTGGCCTCACTAAACGATTCCGAAATTACCAAGCATCGTAACGGAAAGCAATTGTCCTATCACTAATTACTACCTCAACGTAAACCAACATGAGAATACATTCATATTCAATTTCCACGAGACTGTCGAAATTCACGTTATAAATAGACTATTAATTCCTTTATTAGCCGCTAGCATCTTTTATTCAGCTAAGATAGACGGTCCCTCATTATCCTCTCCATCGTTTAAGACCTACTAATTACGAAACGATTTATAATTAAATAACGGTGAGAACGAAAAGCTAACAATAGACAAGCGATAGACAGTAGCAGCGAACAGATTGTTCTCAAAAATTAAACTTGTGTGATATCGGCCGCGGCTGAGGCTGTGAACACTTGGTACATGTGTGTTTGTGTGTATTTTTGCACAGCTACTCATTGTTCCAGATGAAATTTGAAACAAATTCTATTATGTTTAAGCCAGCAGCAGGCACGAAAACATTGGTATTTTTGTAATTTGCATAGTTTTGACGTCATTTGGAACGAAATAAACATTCCTACTGTAGGTAGTAATTTTTTTAAAGATGAAATATATCTGTGACGCAAATATGAGCCCTTGAGATGATGATATCTGTACAAACACGATGTTAAGATTACGATTTAGAAGATGCTTTACAAGATAATAAATCCCGTTTAGTACCTACTCAGTAGCCATTTATATTATTAAGTTACCTACCTATACAACGACGAATTTAAATTTACTTAAATTATCGGACTAGGCAGTAGTAGAAATGTATACCTAGAAGGTAGGAGAAATAATGTAAAATATAAAATGGCCGCAAGCCACGTCTCCTAGGAAGCAATAAAGGTAGGTAGGAAAGGTTTTATAGGAACAGATGTGAGTTTAAGCATTATGTAAGTACGTGGTGTTACAGACGTGGTGTTAATATCCGTTGAACGGCCGTTAATGCTCTGCCTACCCCGTAAGGGATATAGGCGTGATTTATGTATGTATGTATGTATGTAAGTACGTATATAAACTCGATATATAAAAGAAAAACTAATAACGCATAAAAACTACTCAGCAAGTCAATCTCTGTTATGACGGACGTTCTCACATAGCCACTGTCAGTAACGGACAAGTCTGTGTATCAACTAAGTAACGCCGGCCGACACAATGGCCTATGCGGTGGTTATCCGCAAGGGGATCAAACAAAGGCTACTTACAACTGTTCTTAATCGTCATTTCACATGCAGTTTCCACTGAGTGCCCGTGTCTGCAGCTGAAAGTATGCAAATTTCTGCGTTGGAAACGCGTATCAAGGTATGGTAGGTATAAAAATCTCGTTGACACCAAATTTAAAATATTTTCAATAAAACGTACTTATTTCTCCCCAAAAATAATGCGAATAGAGAAGTATTGTTTAGAAGTACAATAAAACAAATTCGTTTCCAACATTCCGCGGCGAAACTAGAAGTGAAGTACATTCGTTATGTCACCTGTATTATTCAATACATTCATAAGTATTTATCTGTAAAATTTGAAGAAATAAGTACCTATCCTTATGAAGTCTTGATAATTTTTTCACACATGTCACACTGAAATTCCTAAAATGAAATAAAAATCTTTTCTTTTTCACATTTTTATTTTATTTTCATTCAAGATAGCAATATTTTGAATTCATTAGGAGTACCCATATAACTAAACTGTTATTCCTCTTTATACTTTACGGTACGATTACGAAGTGGCTCGTTCATTTTATTTTTACAATTCTAATTATTTTATTTATATGATTAATTAATTTATTTAAGAAATATGGACCACGTCTAAAATAAATGAATATTATTTATTTTATTTTTAATATTATTATCTGGCTAGGACATTATATTTTTCAATTGTTGCTTACGTAAGGCAACTGTTTTACTACCACTACACGATTTCTCAACCGTCGGGGGCGATGTTGCTCGCTCGGCCTGGCTCCGCAACTTGCATAGTCACAATGGGTTTCGGAACACGATCTGCATAGATCTGCATACACCCAGATCGCGCCGCTCACAGACGTTAATATTGCCTGCATCTACTTTCCCATTGCTCACCCAATGTCCGTCAGTCCGTTTCACTCAGAAAGTTAGTTGGAGATGTGGAGCTATTCTAAATCCATTCCACTCGTAAATTAATTCTTTAGTGTTCAATTTCGTGTTTAATACCTCTACCTATTACCTATTACCATTGCAGCTGGATGTGATGTTCTGCTACGGATTCGGGATCACCTCAGCACTTGTTTAGAAGTTAAATCCATTCTCATGACCCGTAACTTGTGAAGTACTTCCTTGTTTATTCCCAGTGTGGTTAAAGACTGACTCACATAATTGGATTATTGCAGAGAAATAAATAAATCGTGTACAGATTACTTTTAAACAGCTACATCGTACGTACTCGCAGGTACAGAAAATCGTAGATTACCGCCAAATTAATAAAATAAGCAGAAGAAGAAAATCAACCCTTCAATATGATGTACATTTATTATTTTAACATTGTATATGTATATTAAAATAGTATTTTATAATTATATTCACATATTCATACGAAAAATAAACCCTATGTATTTCTTTTGTTAGGTATATATAATATAGATATATATTGGTATATTGAGTAAACTTTTATTTTATTAAATTGTACACGTATTATCAGCCTCACCTTATGCTATCTCTGTACCGTATGACTGCTGGAAGAGATTTCTTTTTAGAAATTAGTACCTGTTGTGTTGTTTTTCTTTAGTGTAATTGTTCTGTGTTTTATCTTGTGTGCAATAAACAGTTATATAAATAAATAAATAATAACCTTATAAGCCCTAAATTTTCACACACACATGTATTACGCCTATAGTCCCTTTCAGGGTAGACAGAGCGTAAACGGCCACAAAAACGGACATTTACGCCACGTCTAACAAACATTTGAGGGTCATTCGGAAAATTGGGCATTGTCATTGTGACAGGTTGTCAGCCCATCGCCTTAAATTGCAAAAGACACCCTCGAGTCCCTTAGTCTCCTCTAACAACTCTTACGGAAAATAATTGTGTGATGCTATTCTAAGCCGGCATCACACGGCAACCACAATTTTCATACTGAAAATTAGGTTAAGTATTTTCAAGAAAAGAATAAATTTGACAAAAACAAAGATATAAATAATTTTGCCACACTAACACAATTTATTTAAAATAGCAGTACAGTTTTTTTAACACATTCATGATGATTATCACAAAAATGAGTCCAAAAAAACGCCAAGAAAGTTACAACGAAATAGTTGTTTAATAACTCTCATCCGCATACGGTAAGTGGTGCATGTACGCGTAGCTAAATCTTTTCCGGCCTTTCGTGAATATGCACGAACCATCTTGCCTAGTTTATTTTTTAATTAGTGCCCGCTTTTTCATAGGCTGGCTCAAATCAAGATAGCAGCCGCCTTCGTGTGAATGGCCTACTGGTACTTAGCTGGCTTGTGCCATAGTAGAGATAAAAAGGCAGAAAGATATATCTGCAGCGTGAAGAACTAAGAAGGTAAATCTAGAGATATGTACCTATGCGCTTGAAGTGTAGATGTTTTGTACATATTCACGAAGGGCACGAAACAGTGTCTTTTATTTTTATGGAAAAATACTTATTGACTTTCATACTCTTAGGTCCAGTCAGCGTAGAAGCAATGCAATGTTGTAAATTTCATTTGGCCGTATGTAATAACAAGTTGTAGATTGAATTTGCATTAAGGATACACTTGCAAAATTCGCGGGCATGGAACGAGCTGCGGGAGCCCAGATGGAAGAGGCGTCGCCACTAGTAATGGTGAAAGGCGCAGGTTTAAATCCTGACCACGTTTGAAAGTTTTTAAAAATTGTATACCTAACACGGGAAGTGTTTTTAAATTTGGTATTCAAGTTGTAGATGCCTACTGGTTTGGAGTCTACTGAAACACTCCTAGACTGTACCGTTGCCTCACGCACGAGAGCTTGAGGGGGTTATAGGGGGCTGGTGGGGGGATGGCTAGGCGATTATATGCAAATGAGATGTCATAACACGTGAATAATTACAGCCGTGCACGAGTCGCCCTTTCGGACGAGCCGCTCAAATTGGATTTACGTGAAAAGCGAGTTTTACTGCGACACGCGGTGATGTATGTTTGCGGGGTGACTTTGTGGTCAAATGGGGGAATGTATGAATATTTACGTATTATAGTTTTACATTATATGGCAATATTTTGTTACCATGTTCTTTGCTTTGTGATGACATGAAATAAAATAACTTGGAATAGATTTGACAATGGACTTTGGTTTATTTTGCACCCGCAGTGCTATATTATTTTCATAAGTTAAATGAGAAATAGAAAAATGTTAGCGTTGTGGAGCCCCCATAGGCCTCGAATTCAAGCCCGCAAAAAAGTTCTTATTTTCATAATAATCATTAATTTTTTATTTTCATTTGACAATAAATACTACTTCACAGTTTGTCGCCTGGTCAAAAATGTTGATGAATTTTAGCAACAATCGCCCTCTTCGGCCGTTAAGGAAACCGAAGTTTGGAAATTAAGAAAGGACTTATACTTGGAAGATTCCTAAAAATATTTTTTTATCCTCCTACGTATTTGGTTTCCTATAAGGTATTTTATACTTTTATGTAATTTGTTTCCAAAATTATTATTTTTTAATACAAAAAAAAACTTTGTTATCGCCTCACTTATCCCAGTAGAAATGCTCCATACCTAACTGCCCATTAAACCTCCAGGTTAGTTCTAGCTCTCCACCAAATCCTCCAAAAATTTCGCTCCCTACAAAATCTGAAATAATCAGCTATTAGAAGTCCCAGGATCAAAATCGTAGTTCTCCTCCGTATATATAACATTGATGATCACAGATCAGGAAATCAATTATATTATCAAGTTCCTATTTTAAATCTAATATTTCTAAATTCCTTTACCTTCCCAAGAGGACGTATCTAATAATTCCTAATATTTTTAAGAACTGATATTTATATAATGATAAGTCTATTCCATATACATACACATCACGCCTATATCCCTTGCGGGGTAGGCAGAGCGCAAACGGCCGCAAAACGGACATTTACGCCACGTCTGACAAATATTTGAGGGTAATTCGGAAAATTATGCATCGCCATAGTGATAGGTTGTCAGCCCATCGCCTAAAATTGCAATACACACCCTCGAGTCCCTAAGTCGCCTCTTACGACTCCCAAGGGTAAGAAATGGGGTGATGCTATTCTAAGCCGGCATCACACGGCACATTCTAAGCCGGCATCATACGGCACTCTAATCCGGCATCACACGGCACCGTAAGTCTATTCCATAGCTGTTTTTCCGTCATGCGGGGCGGCAGTGTATCGTAGCTCGTGGCCGGTGGAAATTGCGAGCAAGTCGGGGGGCAGCGTGGCCAGGCTTGCGGCGTTAAGGGGTGCACGATGGGTGCACGGCTCGTTATGCTAATACTGGCATGCTTCACGCTAGGACCTAAGTAGCGGATTTGCTGCAAATGAATCTGAGCCTTACGAGTTTCTTCGAATATTTCTAGTAGCTGTATTATTATCAATATAGCTAAGTGAGTCAAAAACTAAAGCAGCCGGTGGTCGTCATTCCACGATAGTCGTCACATCTCATACACTCTCGAATGCTGAGTATCAAACTATGGTTCTAAATCTTATGATTTCGTACAGACTGGATCAACCTTGACGTATTCTTGAAATTCTATGGTCTGGCTCCATTTTGCGGGAACATAATTATTAGGCTATTGTTTAATTTTTTCATCCCGTGATGTGAAATTTTTACTTCCTAACTTGTGAAATTTACTTTCCATCACATAATTCATGGTTTACATAACGAACAAACTAACTCTCTAACAAACCTTGCACAGGTCTTGCGATGGTTTTCAGGTGGCTCAAATTTAAAACATACGCCTTTTCAGAATGTTTTTCGTGAAGTGGTCTGCGTGTTCGCTGCCCGTAGTCGAGATAGTGGGAAAATGGACGGTTGACTACGTTTATAGTCGGTGGCGGCAGCGGCGGATTTAAGGCGTACCCACACCCTCGTAAATACGACACAGGCCACGCGATAACGCTCATTCTCCAAACAATGTGTCGCTGCTTGAATTTTATGACTGTAGAGCTTAGCAAGCCAGCTAGCTAGGTGAGTTTTAATAGAAAGTAGAGAGTTAAGTTTTTGCTTGAATGCTAGATCCAATCACGAATTTCTTAAATTAAAACTGTTCCATAAAGCACCTAGATTTTCAAGAGAACTATATTTGATTTCATAGTAATTTATTGTAATCAGTTTTAAGTCGTATGAGTAGGACAATTCAGCGCAAAACTACAGTCACCATGGAGAACCTTATGGAATATGTTTTTGAAAACACTGGGCAAAGCAAATACATGAAACAGTAAATAGAGAAAGTGTGTGAATAGAGAGGTTCATCATCAAAACATCTCACATCTACAACAGGTCACTAACTACGACATAATATATCTACTTTTTCTTTCTCACGCAGGTTCTGTACGGTCTTTTACCACTCTTTTTCCTCCAAGTATTATGGAAAAGATCTGCGAATATTTATACAAATCTCAATCAATGGAAAATAAAGAATTTGTACAATTTTACTTACGCCATCCATCAGATGTTCCTCAGAAAATAAACACCTTCATTAACATCATACAACTGAAGCTATTGAAACCGTTTCAAGGATATGACTCTTTATCCTTTCAAAGGGTGTATTATTGTATTTATCCCAACAAATTAATAGCCAGTTGGACAATAGGGATAATAACTGTGAAAAATCACAACAAAAATAAGGAACTTTTTTGTGGTTTTGCGGCTTTCCTACCGCAAGATACTTTTAAGACTTAAAAGGGAATGATTTATGTGTTTTGTAAACTTGTCCTTGAAAAAAGTCCCTTGGGAATACTGAAGCCTTGAAATTACAACGTTTTTTTACAGTTTTGCTACTTTTTTGCATGTTCTGCGGCTTCTTTTCTTTGATGTAGATCAGTTATTTTTCAACCAATATCTTAACAATACCTCGATAGTCTATTTATCATTTGGATTATATATGTATTTTTTGTAGGCATAGAAAATGTGCTCTAGAAAACTCGTAGCTACTAGTGATAAAACTATGACTATAAATGTCTCGATGTGTAGAAAGAAATGATGGTAAGAAAACACACATGAACACACTAGCAGAATCTCTCCTACAGCTTGTTTGTCAATTAAAATAATACATATAACAAACTTAATTTCTAATTTCTAAAATTGAACCTATTATGTGAGATGATTCGCAATACAATAGAAAATCTCGGTCTTTACCATTTCTTTCTATAATAGCTTTTGAGGTAAATACAGGAGTGGCGCTAAAGCGGCACCGATAATTATGCCACTATCTGCCACTTTGCCGCTAAATGCCGCTAAACTGTGGATTTGCAGCACAAAGCGGGATGAAGCCTTTTGCGGTCGCTTTCAAATTGGGGTGTTTAACACAAATAGCTGACACCGTAACGGACATAAAGCAATTATCTGGTTTGGGATACAAATGTTACGGTTCTTGATGCGGTCGAGGAGCAGCACACGGTGAGGCAGTTATGTATGGTAGGTCATCATTCATCATTCATTTTCGTGTGGGACACCGAGTCTTCCAACAACCCGATGAACCCTGGTGTCAGAGTTTTTCAACCGCCTACTACCAGTAATAGGCCTCTGACATGGCTGTGTAACGATAACCGTCTAAGTAATCATAGACAGCAACCGGGACCGACGGCTTAACGTGCCCTCCGAAGCACGGAACCAGCCAGGTTCAGCCGGCAATGTCGTAACCAGACTAGGAACATCAACTTAGTGAGTGCCCCACCGAGAATCGAACCCGGAACCTTTGCGTCGCAGGCAGTCGCACTACCACTGCGCCACATCGGCCGTCATGTATGTAGGTAATGTAAACATATCTTATAAATTTTCTTGATCCATAACTCAAAAGACATATAAAAGCATAATTTTATTGTACAAAACGAAATGTCTCCTACACTTCCGTTATAAATGCTAAACTAGAGGGTGTTCGATTTCCGCTCAGCGCGTGGAATGCCGCACATATTCGGGCGGCAGGTGGCGCTGGTGGCCGCCCGCGAGCTGCGCAAGCGCCGACGACGCTAATGAACACAATAAAGACATGTTCCTACTATTCTACTGTAAGTACCGCGTTTCCATAACACGACGATACGAAATCAAGCAACTTTTATTCCAGAATTAGCCACTCAACATTTTGTTTGAGTTTGAATCATAGAAGTGCAATATCAACATTGATGTACCTTTGAATTCAAATTGAAAAAATAAATAACTATTTCGAAATAGCGTACATCAATAAATTATAAATTAATTGACAAAACGTTTACCTATTAGGTGGTTCTGAGAGAAGCTAAAACTATGACAACACAAAGTAAAATATTAAAAGAAAAATATATAGCTAAGGGAATTTGGAAAATTGTTAATAATCAAGATAGGAAAAAGAACACAAGTGAATGGGGAAAAAGTATAATACTTAAGATAGATAATAAGATGGTCGAAGACCCTTTAGAAGTAGCCAATATGTTCTCAAAACAATTTGATCTTGGACATAAATCGCTTTCGGGAAGTTGTGAATTGGCCTTTGAGCTGCTAAGGGAAAACACATTAAGAATTCAGGAAGATATGAACTTTAGAGCTGTAACTGCGCGCGAAGTCTCTAATATTGTCAGAAATATGGAGAACAAATCGTCTAGTGGTTTCGATGAAATGCCTATATCAGTCATCAAAGACAATATAGATATTTTAGACGACACCCTTGCCTCCTTTTTTAACCAATGCATAGAAGAAGGTGTGTTTCCCGATCAGTTAAAAATTGCAAAGGTGCATCCAGTACCTAAAAAAAAATATAAGTATGATCCAAAAAATTATAGGCCGATCTCTCTGTTGCCTACAATATCAAAAATTTTCGAAAAACTTATAAAAAGTCGACTCTTGACCCACATTAGTCTACATAAAATCCTAAACCATAGACAATTTGGCTATCAACTAGGGATAGGTACCTCCGATGCAATAGATAATTTAATTGCCGATGTAGTTGACAATCTTAATAATAAGCTAAAAGTAGCAGGGATTTTCCTCGACTTGACCTCAGCATTTGATATGGTTAATCATAAAATTTTACTAGGAAAATTGGAGCACTATGGTGTCAGAGGCAACATACATAAACTTATAGAATCGTATTTCAAAAATCGGAAGCAGTTTATAGAAATAAAAAAGAGTTGCAAGAATGGACAGGAAATCAAAAAATCATCTAAGCTTATAAATATTACCAGAGGAGTACCGCAGGGGTCTATTCTGGGGCCGATTCTGTTCATTGTCTTTATAAATGACGTAATAAACTATGTTACATCTAGCGTGCCTGGTGCTAGATTGGTGTTATTTGCGGATGACTCTAATGCAATTCTTTCGGGATCTAGTCTGAGCGAGTTGGGTGAGCTAACCAATGCTGCTTTATCAGCTTTCAACACCTGGTTTTCTGTCAATGACCTTCGGTTGAACGCTCAAAAGACGAATGCGATCCTATTTAAATCAACAGTGGCTAATCGGGACACAATTAAGGTGTCTTTGGATAGTCAGAAAGTTGAATTTGTGGAGCAAGTAAAGTTTTTGGGCGTTTACATTGATTCCTTATTGAACTGGAAACCATAGTTGAGCGCGTTGGAAGGCTCAATCGGCTCGTCATGCTATGCGTTAAGGAGCCTTAGAGAAATACTAACGGTGGAACAGTTAAGGTCAGTTTATTTTGCACTTATTGAATCAAAACTTCGATATAGTGTCAAACAATGGGGAAACGGTTACAAATATAACATGACCAAAGCATTCACAGCACAGAAAAGAGTCGTTAGAACAATTGCCCGTATACCTCCATGGGAACATTGTAGAGAATATTTTAAAAAATATAACATTTTGACAGTTCCAAGCCTTTACATTTTGATAGTTTTGGTTGACCTGGTTAAACACAGACATGTCATTGAATCAGACGACGAAATGCAGTTGCGAATAAGTACCAGAAGGAAAGATTTGAACCACAAAATAATACCACGTCTTAATATTGCCAGATACTGCCCATATTATCAAGCTGTTGAACTGTTTAATAACCGAATGATATGAAAGTAATAACAAGTGTCAACATTTTTAGGAATAAATTGAAATGTATGTTATTGGAAAAGAATTGTTATGGAGTTGAAGAATTTTAATATCATTTATATAATTTATAGAGTTAGGACAATTAATTATTTTATTATTATTTTGACAATTTAATGTATTAATTATTTATTTAGAGACATCATGTATTGTTTGAAATGTATTTTTAATAGTGAGTAAGGATGATTATTTTCGCACACAGTTGTACCTGTTTTAAGAATAAAGATATGATATGATATGATATGATCTCCGACTATGATGGCCTGACGAACGTATTTTTGAAGAAAGGTAATTACAAATTCCCATACGTCAAATTCTCCCTATCCCTATTCGACATATACAATGATAATCTAGACATATTTGGGCTCAGATTCTCTTATATTTTTACCCTTGCAACGCCAGCGTCACTCAAATGCAATTTTATTGTCACCGTGATATTCTATACTTTAAACTGTTAGTAGAATACGAACGCCCAAAACCATGCCACTGCCACGCTATCTACATACAACTGAAACGATGTTCATTTAGCAGACTTCGCGCCCTGTTCAATCGATTGGTTTGGAAGATATCGGTTGTACAATGCACACACGCTCCCTAGCATTATTCCCGCTCGGGCCTGTATCCGGCGGCGTTGATCGATTGATTTACTCGCTGCCGCCGCTCAGGCTTTTTGTATTCGAATGTCACCCCACATTTGCATATCGCAGCCGCGGCGGGTCGAATTTTAAACATGCTGTAGAGTATGGTGGCACAGTTACTTTGCCAAAGACAAGAATATCAGTGCATAATATTTTTTAATTAGCTCTAGATTTGCGAAAATGTTTTGGAGTAAAATGTTTTATATAAATGTTTTCGTAGTATACAGAAAGAAAAAAAAATTCGCCTTTGCTTTGCAGTCATACAACAGATTCCAAAATAATTCCTACTTGTGCCACAATAAAGGTATTTCAAACAGTCATAAAACATTACAAAAGTGAACAAATTTGCAAAAAAACAAACAGAAATAAATGATGCATTACCGAAGCAACCTGTGAAAGATATTAACGATCTCTAACTAAGTATATTTTTGACTTTTAATATGAATAATCTACTTTTCTGCTAACCGTACATCATCAGAAGCGTCGATGTGCTAGATACACTGGGGGATATGACGATTTGCATATGACGGAGCTTTGCGACGTTATACTTGGTGCAACATCAGTGAAACTAGCGCCGTGCCGTAAAAAAACACTGATTAAACTTATAATTTATTGGACAACTAGATAGCTGGCTACAAAAAATATTTAGAACCTATATATCATTCCAATAGTGCCACTACCACTTCCGCTGAAATTAATTTATATTCTTAAAAAACAACGGTTCTAAATAAAATAAGTAAGGTGAGCCCCAAAAGTTAACAAATTATTAATTTAATAACTTATTATTGTCGCCTAGATGACAAATTGAGACTTAGGTTTTGAGAAAAAAAAACCGCGTTCAGCCATAGATTTCCTTACCCGTGTGAGGGCGCCACTAGTTCGATGCTCTTCTTTAATGTTGCACTAAGGATGGGGGATGTCGATGCGATGCGATAATACTATGAATGTCTCGATATTATCGGCCCCTCGTATGTTATGTCATGTTAAACGCCGTGTTTCAGGCTAGACGTCTTTATAAATTGCATTGTTTTATATTAATGGTAATTCTGTTACTTTTGTCATTTAGCGGTAAGAATGTCTTTTGGGGAGAGTTTAAATATTGGCTCCGATAGCTCGTAATTTTTCCAAAACAGAGTATTCGGAATTCCTGTAATTTCGCCATGAAGTTACGTTGCGTTTTCTTTGTTGTTGTCTACCAAATACCCACACAAAGAACAACAAAATCGGCCAGTTATGATAATTTTACCGTAAGTTGTGATAAGGTTAACAACTTCTATGATTATGATACACACAACACAACATCATATTCGCCAAAATATCACAAAGACCTTTTATAACTATACCATTAAATGTCATAAAACGTCAAATTATTGTTATAAGAATAAAAGTCAAAGTCAACAAAGCAATATTATTTCCAACAACTAGCTTCAATCAATAAATTGACTGTGAAGTCGGTGGCCATCCATCACACGTTGCATGGTAAACTCACTGGGTAAAGTCTTCGAGCAACGACGGCCTACCGTTCCGGGTCGGAACGAGACGGAAGACCGTGTTGCTCGAAGGGTAAAGTAGAGCAATTTGACAAATGCGATTGCAGTACAAGCAGACATACCAACATTACAAGATCGATTTACTAGCATGCTTACCTTTTTTATCGCATTAAAACACCATTATCAGTTTTGAAAGCAATAAACTAATTGTAATATGTTATGTATTACTATCTTAAAAGAACTACTAATCTACCCTAAATAGTCATCTTCTTCTTCTTTTTGTGTGGTACACGGATTCAACACACGACCCGATGAATCATGGTGTCAAAGTTTTTCAACCGCCTACTAATACACGCCTCTTACATGGTTGTGTAACAACAACCGTCGTCTAAGTAATCAAAGACAGCAACCGGGCCCGACGGCTTCACGTGCCTTCCGAATCACGGAACTTAGTGATCGATACCTACTAAAACCTGAGTTTTAGAGAACTTGGCAAATATGCAAGCTTGCCTGATTCGAACCTGCGGTACTGGCGACGCGTCTAATAGCAGATTAGTTTAGCATACATAACTTCTTATAGCCCTTGATAAGAACCTATCTAATTTAAAACATACAAGATACTGAATTCTTTATACAGCAATTTCAATATCTAGGCCAACTAGGTTATTGTGCAGTGCAGGCAATATAATTAGTAGATTAGGTGGGCAAGTATTTTACACGTATTTGTGGAACTTTAATGGGGCTACTAGGTAATGGAGATTCGTTTGTTCGTGTGTGTTCATCAAGATAATGCAGAAACAGTCAATTGTTCAGAGTGCACTTTGTTGTAAAAACACAATTACAAACAAATATTTAACAATGTTGCCGTCAGTATCTAGTATATTTTCACTTTTTTCAAACTATGAAATAAGCAGTGTTTTTAACATTCTAATAAGGACTGATATTTTACTAGTGTCTCATACTGAATATTGAAGATGGGCTAGTATTTAGGAATAACTTTCGTTAAAAATAACAATCAGCATACTTGCGTAAATAATAATTTGACCCTTGAAAGAAAATGGCCGAAAGATCAACTTAATTACTTTGTGGTTGATATTGCATAAATACAAAATTAAAACGAAACTATATTGCAAAAAGATGAGTACTTATATTTTTGTAAATAAACTGAAGCAAGACTTTTATTATCCAAGTTTTCACAAACTTCACAGTTTTATATATTTTCAATAGACTAACTTTTCCCTCAGCAAATTATACAAATACAAAAATAGTTGCTATTTAATGCCGTTAAAAAGTAATTGGTGTACTGAGACTTGCTCGAACCAATATTATGCGGCTAATTAGCTAAAAGAAAGGTCACCTTGATAATTTCACCTGTTTTATTCATAACATTCACACGAGGTGTAAGGCACAGCCCTCCGAATACTGATAGGGTGCATGCATACCATAAAACTGAACAACTTTCCCCTAGAAACATATAACAGGAAACGACAAAAAATCGATCTCCCGCACAAAATCAAACTGCATTTACTATGGGGAAGTCATAAATTTTTTTGCGTTACCTGAAATATTTGTTTACGGTTAGTTGTTCAGTTTCACGGTCTGAATGCCTATCAGTATTTGGAGGGCTGTCTATTACATCCTGTATTTCGCCGTAATACCTGAACTGTCAAATTTGACAAGATAAATATATATTCTTAAGCAATACAAAATACCTACAATAAAGTTAACAGAAAACGGACTTGGCGGTTAAATCGATATAGGTACCTTCGTGTTTCTAGTGTGATACCTACCATGATTAAGTTGTCAATATTCCATGGTCGATAGCTGATTACTTTTCCTGTCACATGAATTATTTTACGCAAATGCGACATATTCTCTAGGTCGATACCAATTTACTCCATTGATCGTTATAAATCGTCACCACCATATTTTCAAAGAATCATAAAATAGGACAACATAGAAAAGAAAACGATGTACAAAAAATTACTAAGTACGAGTACCTACTTCGGATAGGTACATGTTACCTATTCAATCTCAAGTGAATATTTAACTGAAAGATATCGTTTAATTAAAGCAATAAGTTTACTCTTTCATTATGTTTGAGGTTGTAATCAATGAAGTGCTTACTTACTTGCTTTAATGAAACTGTTTGAACTACCTGCTATCTTACCTAATTACTTTAATTTTGAAGCCGTTTCAGGTCTCATCTGAAAAACAAAATATAATTATTTACATATAAAAACGATCCTCCAAAATTAGACCATTTCAAAAACGATTATCACTGTATGTAAACGATATACATAATACAATTCAACTGACATGTTAATACGTTAAGGACGATTTAGCACCCCCGTAACGATAGTAGTCAGGGGTTGTTATCATTCGAGATCTAAGGTCCTATACAAACGAGCTTCAGTGTAACTGCAACGGCACAGGTTTTTTATGCGTATTTTTACATACGCTGGTACATATAGTCTCGTAACTATATGTTCCAACAAAAAACTTTTCCCAAATGTTGTCTTCATAATATCAATTCTGTTTAAACTTTACCAAAATATGCGTCTCGCAGGCTGGTCTTACTTTTCTATCAACGCATTGCGTAATCAGGTAGTATCTTCAAGTTGAAGTAAAACCTCTGAGATGATACATACAGGACAAATTTTGCATTTCAAGGTACCTGGGTACTTACTAGCAGTGGAACCCGTTCAAGTAGGTACTACTGCAGTTTTATGGTTCAATGAAGTTCGTCTACATAGACTTGAATCATAAATATGGTTCTTCTTTCAACGACACACTTGAGGGACGTCGTAACACAACAGTTTATGTAAAGTGGTATCAATTAATTTGTAATTGTTTGTTTTATGTCGCTTTAATTACCCTGTTGATAGGAGATACGCTTCTTTATTTATAAAATCAACAGTTTTTTGCTTACAAAAACTTTTTCCTTTTTTAATTCATCGTGTACCTGCAACTCGTATGTTTTTCATCGTAGTACTTTTATATTTTACCGATTTTACTTAGAGTATCATAATTATTCAATTAATATAGAACAGAAAATTTCTTATCACAATCAATCAAAAAATCGAAAGTTACAAACAGGCCAACCCATTAATTATTTTCAAATTTATATGTTCAACCCTTGCCTAATAAATTTGAATAACATTAGCGTCTAACTCAGTTTTGACAAGCTGCTAATCATATTCCACAGAGCACCTTGCATGGCCTGATGGTAAACAGTTAGAATTTTAAAACATTAACTCCCAAGGCAAAGTATAATTTAAAGGGTTCACCTTCACTAAAAAAGAATCTAAGGAAAACAATACGGACAGGTGTCTTTAGCCTTCAATCTTTAATTCAGTCTAATTTGAATACCTACTTACACTTAACTGATAAGCAGAATCAACGCATTTTGAAACAGAAATCTGATCCATTTTGTGTTATCAAGTACCTAGGCATTTCTACAGACACGCTGTTTTTTTTGTCCTGGTCGAAAAATCATGTTAAAGTCTTATTAAAAAATCTCAAAAAAATTACATACAAGCCCTAATGTTTATTCTTTTTGGAGAGCATACTATCATAACTGTGTTATTAATAGTTCCTCCTAAAAAAAATACCGAAATGAAAAAAAATGACAAATTTCCCTGTTTTGGTCCTGTCCCCTTGCCGGAATTGAATGTAAATTGGTTCATAAATTGAAAATTACTGGGATATACTAGAAAATGTCTATATTTACATGTCGGTAAAGTAATTTTTTTTTACTTTTTTATAACTTGAAATATTTGTCCTGAATCACGACTTAATCGGGTACAACTTATAAAATACTTGAGAACATCTCTAAATATTCGCGATCTGCAAATCACTATTCGATTCACGTAAACTGTAAGTTACGCCCGAGCAGGCGAGTACAGTAAACGTGTGACATGATGCCGGATTTTACCATTTCCAAAGGAAAGAAATTTCGCATCGTCTTTGGTGCAGTTTCTCAACCCCGGATTATGAATATTTTAAAAACTAAGGGACTTGAGGGTGTGTATTGCAATTTTAGGCGATAGGCTGACAACCTGTCACTATAGCGATACACAATATTCCGAAAAACCCTCAAACATTTGTCAGACGTGGTGTAAATGGCCGTTTTTTTGCGGCTGTTTACGCTCTGCCTACCCCGCAAGGGATTATAGGCGTGATATGTGTATGTATGTATGTAAAAACTACAAAGGTTGCAAGTTTGTTTCTTTGTGTGATTACTTATAAATTGTCAGGATATCAGTAGATAAGAAATTTTTGATTTGCTTTAAGTAGTAGCATGAGCGATTTTTTTTAAGAAAATAACTTTTTCTCAACTCCAAGACCCATAACTCCGTGTGAAAATGCTCACGGAGTTGAGAAATTTGCTCACGGAGTTGAGGTTTTTTAGAAAACTGTGATATTTACTATAAATATATTTAATATACTTTTAAATTTACTAGTCTTTCTAGATGACAAAGAGTAGCAATGAAAGTTGTTAAATCGTATAAGACGGGCTAAAATCAAGAGTGATCCAGATGTGTATGAAAAGGAAAAAAGGAAAAAAAGAGAAAGATGGGCAAGGAGTGTAGCGAAAAGAAAAGTTAAAAAAATGCATGAAAGATCTACTCGCGAGCGGGAAGTTTTAAAAATAATATATGGAGAATTTGTGATTTGATAATGACAAATAAAGACATTATATAAGAGGATAGTTCTTCTTCTTCCTCAGATGGAATAAGATAATTAATAAATAAAAAGTTAAATGGATGCTAGAAAGGAATCTCTTGACTGTGATTTAATGTAGTATTTACTGAATAACATTTTTGAAAACTTGCAAAATTTTCAAGCTAAACATAAAGAAAACTAAATACAAAGCAGGAAAAGTTTATGAAAACTAAAATGTTTGTTTTTAAGTGTGACTTATATAAATAGTGATTTTGTAATTTATTTACAAACGTTTTTTGTTGGTAATTTATAGCACGTTTGTACTGTACAAAGAAATCTCTTGTCTGTTGTTGATTTGGTTGAGTAAAGCGAATAATTACATAATTAATAACGAAACAAATCAATGGTCTTTTTTTCTCATTTCTTTGCTTCTTCTTCTATTTTTTTCCTTTTTAGTGCATTCCTTTACATTTATAATAAAATAATAAAAAATTCTTCACTCCGTGACCGAATTTTTTAACTCCGTGAACACTCGGAATTAAAATTCGATTATTTAAGAACTTACGAGTGCGAATGATGACATATTAGAATCATTATGTTTGTTTATTCCTTACAATATTTTTTATTGCAAATAATTCAATAAAAAGCTTAAAATAGAAAAGCACTCTCAACTCCGTGACCATATTTCTTAACTCCGTGAACATTAAAAATTGAGATTCGATTCGAATTCGACAAGTGCAAGTGATGGCAAATTAGCATTATTAAATTTGTATATTTTTTTTCGAATTTTTGAGTATAATTAAGTCAATAAAAAGCTTAAAATAAAAATGCTCACGGAGTTGAGAAAATTTTACCCCTCCTGTAGAAGTGCTCACCTACGAGTAGAATATATTAGTATTATAAGTATTCATGAAGCATAATTGGTTTAGAATGTATATTAACATGCAAACTTTTAAAGTATCTAAGTAGGTAAGTTTATGTATGTATTTGAGTAGGTAAGTTTACGGCGAACCTAATTAAAATAAATGTTAAATATAAGAAGGGCTATTTGCTTCGCTCACGCTAGGTAGATTAAATCCCTACTCGTGATCACCCCGTGACGATCGCTGTACAAATCAACTTTCTTTTGGAAGTTTATACCAGCTAGCTTAAAAAAATACGACGAATATGTAGGAACTTATTATTAATGTATTTTATAAAAAGGGCGGAGTGTTTGCCCCGGTGCAATTAGATCCCTGCCTGGCGACCACGCGGGCCGTGACGATCGCTGCACATATCTAATTCTTCATACTTTTACTTCACACACATCCAACATGAGTGTATCATTTGGAAAGTCCATTACCATTATGATGGGAGACCTGTCAATGTTATTCTTCGTCCATCGTGAATGATTGACCATAAATTTTAGTTGTCTGCAAAGTCTGCTGAAAATCTTTTCAGTTGTATGTAGATAGTGTCGGTGCATGGTTGTATGTAGGTGTTTCGTATTCTGCTAACAGTTTAAAGTATAGAATATCACGGTGTCAATAAAATGACAGTTGAGTGTCGCTGGCATTGCAAGGCTAAAAAATAAGGGTATCCGGGTGCGGTTAATGTTTGGTCATAGCTATTTTTGAGCGTCGAGACACACTATTACACGTTTGTATACCGGAATTGTAGAATTTCGGATCGGATATCACATCAAAGTTTTTCTACGCAGGTCGTCATATGACTATAATACCTTTATCCACTGTTAATTCATATAATGCAAAATTCTTGCTTCTTATACCTACAATCTCAAAATTCCGCGACTGACCTATATAATGAGGTTTGACCCTAAATTTACTACTGGGCATGGGCAGCAACTTCAGTCTTATTAGCTTTATAGCTGATATGCCACTTGTCTTTGCCCAAAGGGTATGATTCGAGGGATTACCTACTTTATGACAAAGTTCATAACTAACTGGTTGATTCTGAAATTAAAATTCGACATAAAGTAAATAATTTGGACGTTCCAAAGAAAGGCATTTATTGATGTTTAATTGAGATAAGCGTCGTTCAACTGTCAGTGGCCATTGTCTTACTAAACGATGGGAAACGTTAGGGTTTTTTCTATGGCGAAATTACCATTTGGTTGGTTTATGTAATTCGATTTTAATTAGTCCGCTCTATATCTCTTATTTCGATCTAGCTTTTTAGTTTTTAGGAGCATCTTGGTTATTTACTTTAATTGAATTCGATTTCAATATTGTAAAAGTATTTACTGTTCTAATATACGAAATATTCAGTGCCACATCACAAGAAGAGAAAATCCTTAGATTTTAATAGGTAAAATTTATATATATGTAGGTATATTTTTGATTGTAAGTTTATTAAGGTATTAGCTATTCGTGTGTAGGTATATTTTATTCTATTGAGCACGCCTAATACGACATCCTTATAAAGACTCACTTTACGTATATCAGTTGGAAGAAATTTCTTAGTAGAAATAAGTTGTCCTGTTGTGTCGTTATTCTTTATATGTTTGTCTCTTGTAATGTTTTTGTGTACAAATGTAAATAAAAAAATTATTAGAGTAGTCATAGCTCTTCCACACCCTACAATTTTAATTCAGGTACCCATCGTAATACCACTACATAAAACTCACGGAGTTACATACTATAAGGAGGAGTACATACTCGCTATGTAATCGTCCCCTAACTGCCCTAATGCTCAGTCATTGGCGAGCATGCGCACCGGCTACAATTAGCTGTTTATAACCCCCGCCATTGGCCGCTCGACGACCGACGCCCGTCTGCACCGTGCCTTATTTGGTAAGCTTTACAATTCACACTATTGAGTAAATAGCGTTACTTTGTGAGCATTTTAATGAAGACATACATTATGTACATATATCACGCTTACATCCCTTGCGGGTTAGGCAGAGCGTAGACAGCCGTGAAATGTTTATTTATGATAATTATAGAGAAAGATTGTCATCCCATCGCCTAAGATTGCAATACACATGTAACTCTCAAGTCCCTTAGTTGCATCTTAAGACACCACGGGAACGAAATGTGGTGATGCTATTTTAAGCTCGCAATCACTCGGCATCACAAATATAACTTTATATCATCTTAACTTTTGGAACTCTACCTAACTAACTAACTAAACACCGTTTTCTACAGCACCATCAGTCGGCTTATTTCAAAGGTAAATGTTTTAATTTATGCTAATTGTTTAGCGTAGCTTATGAGCGCCCGCCCTGCCTTAGCATATTGTGCTGAATACCTAAGTTAACCATAGACCTTGAAAGATTAGACCACTGTGCCAGGGCCCGAAATCTGTTTAATCGTTTCAGTTATATGTTGATGGCGTGTGAGTGGCATGGTTTTGGGCGTTTCGTATCACGCTGACAGCTTGAAGTATATCACGGCGTCAATAAAATGAGAGTCGAGTATCGCTGGCATTGCAAGTGTAAAAAATTTGAGAATCGGGGCCCTGATCAATAAAACTATGTATTGGTAATTTTAAATACCTACGCTACTATACGATAATTCGGTTAATGTACACAAGTATCAATCAGCCAAAATGCGAAAAGTGATTTAAGTTTGAGTTAAAACATTAACTAAGTTTGATTTAGTATGTTCTTACTAGCGGCCCTTCCAGTGGATCCACCCGCTGCTAACCGTTTTTCCGCGAGAAAAAGACATTTTCTATAAATTGTAGATAAAACCCTTCCTCTTGAATCATTCTACTCGTATCTACTAAAAAAAAAACGCATTGAAATCATTGCGTAGTTTTAAAGATCTAAGCATACATAGGGACACGGAAAGCGACGTCATTTTATACTTTTTCGTGATTGTATGATTCTAATTTGCTTTTCATATTATAATATTTTTAACTTTTTTAGATACCTAATTCATTGTGTTGTTAAAATTCCCAAATCATGCCAACATGTCAATCAGTAAGAGTAGATAAGGTAAATGCATCAGCTTATTATGTCAGCTTATTTTCTGCTAAATTAAGAGTTCTATATTTTTCTTGCCTACTCTTCCATTTTCTTAAGAGCCGACCCAGCTACCTAAACCACAGAAGCCAGCTACTGTGCAACACAACACACAATCAGTTACCATACTATTTGTCACGGGTATGTTCAAAGACAGACCGCCGACCTTTATAAACTTATCACGAAGCATCCTTACTTTTTGAATTACTGTAGGTAGTTACTACTACCTCTAGTTAGTGAGTAAATTTTAGATCTATGAAAATCATATTTCTGTTCTGACCCCGATATTTTTTTTAACCAAATTTTATCCATTTAAGGTTCCAAAATGATTAAATGAAACCAACAATGAACATTCCACATTAATCATAACATCAAGAGAATCCTAAATCACACAATTGGATCCTCGTCAGCCACGTACACTTGACTCCCAAAAAATAATTTACGGCCCCAAAAAAATCGTAAACAAAGAACAGCGATGTGTCAAAATACTCTTACATAATGCGATCAGTGCTCAAAGGGCCGGTCGAGGCGTTCATAATAAAGAACCCACTAATAACTCAAGATACAATACTTGTCACCGCTCTGTGGGGACAAAAAAATACTATGAACTTCTGAAGCAGTTAATAGGGACTCTTTTAACAAAGGCACTCAGCGGTGGCAACTCTTGAATGAACTGACCCCATAATACACCTTATCCACCACGGGTATTCATCGTAAAAGGGTTGACCCTATCCTAACTTTTTACGCTGTTCATAATTTTGTCATCGTCGCCATGACGATTGCTGTAAATAATTTGATTAAAGGTTCACGATGAAATACCAAGTTAAGTTACACAATAGTTTCTTAAATTCGAATCCATTTATTCTCCCTTGCATTATGTATCTCCGTATGATTCGACGTACAAATATTTCCATCTGATTAGACGCTTTGTATATGAACCGCTATCAAAGCGCACGCCTGTGGCACGCTCTACGTTACAAGTGCTAGCTCACATTAATTTCAACACAAACGATGTTTTCATTGCTATACTCAGCCATAAATAAATGGCCCGTCAGAAAGTCGAATATTCACTGATACAAACAGCACCAAGCAGTGGTCCCTTGCGGCCAAACAAAAGTTGGTATTACAGTACCCTGCCAACAGAGCTCGATTCGGCATACATTGCTTGTTATCTTTCTTGTTTATTACATTATACCCAAGATAACCCGCAATGTACCAATGCCGAATCGGGCCCACCTAACAGTGTAGTATAATAATGGTTAAGGTACTTAGAGGTCGAGTGGCGAACAAAAGCTCAATCGTATTTACATTTAGTCAACGGCCATTAATCAGTGCACTTGTGTGCTCACACCTCAATACGACCTCGAGACAATCAATGATAAACTGATAAAGAAATGGAGCTAATGTAAATAAATGGTCAGCAATATATTAATGTCTGAGCGAGCTAAATTAGTATGGAGCCAGTTCAGTACTTTAGACTGCTCAACTAACGACAGCAGGTATACAAATCAATCTATGCCACATCTAATGTCATGCCCTACCTGTTTCAGGAGGACTTATATAGAGCTACCGAAAATGCCATTGACGTCGCTACTTATTGGGCACAAAAGCTGTAATCACGGGTTGACTGCCATTGACCCGAAAAGAAGAAGAAGAAGGTATACAAAGTTGTCAGGTTTTGAAAAATCCTTGTTTTAGATTTCTTTTATTTATTTATGAAACTTTCATACTGGATTAGATGGTAATGAAACTACGCAGCAGCTACAATTTGATCTAAAATGGTCGTAAACAAACTTACAAAACGGTTTTGTAAAATGTTACAAAAAATGTTAGATGTAGGTTACAAGAACGTTTTGTATCTAAGTTTTCTGCTACGTCAGTAAAATTTGGCGATCAACATGTAAAATTCCTTCCATAATTAAGTTTATAAAAGTGGGTATAACATAAATAATAAACTTATAATTATAACCTTTTTAAAGTGACTTTACTAAAAAGAAATGTTTTGGTCAGGCCCTGTTAAAAACTATGGCAACTTTAATAATAAAAGCCAATTCCACTCTACTGAACCGATAATCTGTTCTGATGTGAGCGCGAGCATAACAAGTGAGCCTAACAAGCGTCGATAGATATAGGCCTCCATGACTCCATCTCACTGCCTCGCTGACGCAAAGCCTAAATTATTACGTGGCAACTAATCATATCTTGGAACAACTATAAATAGGACCCGGCATTTCACACTACAATGAACGTTGCTGTGGGCTATCGTTACACTCTATTTGCAAAAAAGACGACAAATTGTACTTACCTTAGACCTGCTGGCCATGTCGTGCCGGCTTAGAATAGCATCACCCCATTTCTACCCGTGACTGTCGTAAAAGGCGACCAAAGGAATGTATCAAGGGAATGGGAAGCAGCGTTCTCTGTGAACATCTATCTATAGTAACTTGTACTGCGCTCGAATCACCAATCCACCTGCCAAGCGTGGTGACTATGGCAAATAGTACCCCATAGGTAACAGAGGGAGGCTCATAACTAGCAGTGGACTACGTAGAGTAGTGTAAACAAACCCGTAAAAGGTTTTGAGCTGGTAATCTTGTAGCGGTCTACCCTGAGCTGCATCAGCACAGGATTACCAATGGTGGGCGGTTTAGAAGATCCCACTTAACAGAACTGTTATCACAATTAGCTGTCAAAGTAGCTGTGTATTTTTAGATATATATAAAACAACTATAATAACAGTTCTGTCGCGTATTGTAGCAACAACTAGCTGCGGCAGGTGACAGAACTGCAATAACAGTTCAGCTGTTACAGCAGTTCTGTCGCACTAGACAGTGAATACTTACCATTGTAGAAGACAGAGCTGCGTTAACAGTCGAAGGTTTTAGCAGTTAGTGTCATTATTTAATAATGCGTATTATAACATATGCGACAGAACTGCTATAGCTTTTCATACAAAAAAGTTGTGTCAAAGTTGTGTGACTTAGTGTCCGTGAAAGTGTTAAGTGGTAGTTGAGTCGCTTGCTTGTAACTCTGTCCCACCAGAGTGTGGTGCCCAACTGCATGCTGTGTCCTGTCCTGCCTTCTTGGACTTCAGGGTGAGCTCGCAACATCTTCTAATATCTCTCGGCTCAATCTGACCCCCAGATATATACCATACCACTCTAGAGTCAAAAGTATTTTTTAAAGAATACGTGAAAGGCAGATAACATTCATTACGTGACTAAGTATACATGCTGCCGGATAAACCCGATTTCAGTTTAAACAAATTTTGCCCAGGCCAAACCAGTTTATTCTACATTCGAAGGCCTTTGACAGGGTCTGGCATGCAAGTCTGCTCAGCAAGCTTCCTGCTTATGGCATCCCAGCTGATTTTTGTACTTGGATTTCAGACTTCCTTAGTGAACGGTCCATCAGAGTAGTCGTTGACGGCTGCTCCTCTGACCTTATGGCCATTGATGCCGGAGTTCCTCAGGGGTCTGTTCTCTCTGCAACTCTTTTCCTGCTGCACATCAATGACCTCCTTCGGCATGGTATTGTTGGATACGCAGATGATAGTACCGTTTCAGAGAGATACTTGACAGGCGCAGGGACCAGTAGGGATGAAATACGTTCGTTAAGAAAGGCCATGGTAGAGCGAACAGATCTGACCTTAAGTCTTGTATCCCAATGGGGCGACGACAATCTGGTCTCATTCAATGCCACCAAAACACAGGCGTGTCTTTTCACTGCAAAAAGGAGTCCTTTCGACTAGACACCTACTTTTCGGGGTACATCTATCCCAGTCACTGACAGGCTTGAGCTTCTAGGCATGGAGTTGACATCAAATCTAAACTTCGGCGCGACCATCGAGTACAAGGCTCAGACGGCGGCTAAAAAGCTGGGCGTCCTTAATAGAGTGAAGCGATACTTTACGCCTGGATAGCTTTTGACTCTTTACAAAGCACAAGTCCGATCCTGCATGGAGTATTGCAGTCACCTTTGGGATGCCTCAGCCAAATACCAACTTGCCGCTCTTGACTCGGTGGAACGCAGGGCCAAGAGGCTCATAGGCGACATAAAACTGGTGGACACCAAGCTACATAGCCTGGCACATCGCCGCAAGGTTGCCTGCTTGTCGGTATTTTATAGATTGTACTTCGGAGAGTGTGCTCAAGAGCTTCACGACCTTGTTCCACCAGCTCGCTTCTACCATCGGACATCCAGACGCACCGCCGGATACCATCCGTACCTGGTAGCCATTCCACCAATTCGGACTAAGCGCTTCCAGTCATCATTTATAATGCGCACTGCTAAAGAGTGGAATTTACTACCTGCGTCTGTGTTTCCAAAAGCATACAACCCTAATCTCTGCAAAGTAAGAGTGAACAGGCTTCTTCTGGGTGAGCTTGCTCCATCTTAGACTCTGTCTCTGTCCTATGACCTAGACTAGAGTCAAGAGCAAACCCATCATTAATAAAAAAAAAATTCGTTGGGATAAACCGGTACAGAGTAGGCTAAACTAGTTAGTCTAAAGACCGATATGAAAAACTGGTATAGCATAGGATCATTGGCCAGTAGAAAAGAAAAACTCGCCTACCTATTTCTAACCCTGGAATGAGCTTTGACGCGACACGAGTGAGGAATTAAGTTTGACAGGAGCCGATGCGGTGTAATTCAGCGATGTTCGTGCGCACGAAGTCAAGTATCGACAGCATAATAGCGCCGGCGCAGCCGGATTTATTCCCGCCATCTATCGAACGCTGCTTACAACATTATTAATCGTATCATTATTCGATCTAGCGATCAATTGGAAGAAGTAGGGATTCAGCAAATCGACGATAAGTTCTGTTTATCGACAAAAACTACCACAATAAGCAACCAAATAAAAAGGTATTGCAATATACTCCAATAAACATCATCCCTTACATTTACTCGAAAACGGCAATACCAAAGCTCTGCCGGCAACCCAGCATGATAAGTAGAGCACCAGCTGATGCAAGGTTACTCAAGGATCCGTTACCGCTTACCACACCTCTGTCTGTTGCGAAGTCTGATATTCTTCAAAGTATCGACAAATCAGCTCTATCATGAACTATATTGGGCCAGTCGATAAAGGCTCACTCATTTGGTTCAAAAGTCAACGGCGGCGATTTGTTTCTGCTTACCGCACCTCTGTCTGTTGCGAAGTGATTCTTCAAAATATCGACAAAATCAGCCTGGAGCACCAGCAGCTCTATCATGAAAACTGGCGAGCCAGTCGACGAAGGCTCACTCATCGGGTTCAAAAGCCAACTGCGGCGATCCGTTACCGCTTACCGCACCTCTGTCTGTTGTAATATCCGTAATGGCGGGTTTCTGCAAGTCTTGCAAACTAGGAGATTTCAAAATAACTGTAAAGCTTGTGAATTTTGTAATCAGTGCCGCAGGGTAAAAATTAATGACAAATAACCATTAGGTCGGGAGATCGTCACTGGCGTACCCTGGGAGAGGCCTACGTCCAGCAGTGGACTGCAATAGGCTGATGTATGTATGTAAACATTAGGTACACCTCATTGGAGTAGACAGTGAGTGGTGTTAGTGATGTGAAGTGAACAACTTTTTGCCTATGAAAACGCAAAAAAATCCTTAAGTAGCCCATGGGTCAACCGAGGCATCGAGGACGCGTTTAGAAAAGACGTATCACATCATAATTTAATAATGGATCAACATTTTACTTGTAAATATTTAATTTAGATACCGAAATATTTGAACGAATGTTTCTGCTGAAAATTATACGTATATAATCGTAGTAAAGGCGCCCTATTCCTGTGATTAAGTGCAGAAGGTATACGACGTGGGCCGAAGCCCCAGGGCGCCACCGCCAAAGAGCCCCTAATAAGTGCCTGTAGGACAAAATAACAAACACATTTAAGCCCATAAGGTAACTCCTTCCCCGCTATGCTAACTGCACTTGGTAACTTTCAGAGGTGTACCTGTTGTTGTTGATGTACGAGTAGTTCGTAGTGCAGTTTTAAACCAAGTTAGTTTGATCCATTTTCAAAAATATCATGACAATAGGATAAGAAAGCTTTAAAGAAAGTATTACTTTATTTATTGTTCTTGTTTTACTAGCCCAAATTTATTTTTATTTTACTGTTGTACACGTCAACTGCCTCACTTTATGCCTTCTCACTACCCTAGGTCTGCTGTTAGAGATTTCTTTTTAGAAATAAACTGACCTGTTGTGTATTGTTCTATATGTTATGTCCTTTGTGTTATATTGTGTACAATAAACGGTTAAACAAATAAATAAAGCTAAATTTGTAAGTATATTATATTATTTTCTGGAAAAGCAAAACTCCCCAAAACTGGGACGAAGAATCTAAGTACCTACTTCTTTTTCAACTTCTGTTGTGTGTGTGAGACACTGAGCTGACTAACGTCGAAGAATCTAGTTATTACACTATATTCTATGTTCTATATTGTATTGTAAGTCAAATAATATGTATTTAACTTAAAATACAATCAAAGTTAAGTTTTTAGCTTTTGTGTGTATTGGAATCGCCAATTGGTTCTTACGTTAAGTCTACAAACCGAAAATAAAAATCTTGAGCTTTAATTTTATTTAACAAACAAATTTTATGTTGCCAATTAATAAAATTGCAAAAATATGTCATTTTGTTACGCTCTATCGAATAACAAATTCTACAAACCAAGTGCATAGCTTCCAAACTCTAATCGCCAGCTCGCGGCGAGTAGCTCAGCTTGTGCTGATTTCCCTCACCTGACAACCCTGAATCCTCCCAACATCTTGAATTCAAACTTATTTACTCACCAATAAAGATCAAAATGAGAAACCATAATGTTTAATTAATTTCAAAAGTGATGTCAAACAAAAATTACTCTTGTAAGGTTTTTGTTAAAACTGAAACTCGTTTGAGGTCCATGATGTTGTAGTATGTCCTGTGGCTAAGTATTATCCGGCGATCAATCAAAAGCACACTAGCCGAGGCAAGCTTACAAATCGCACTGTTCGCGATGATTCCCTTGACCGTAATGACTTTTACATTGCCTTTTGTTTCGTAGACGATGATTTACCGCCGCTTTGCAACGAAGCGATGTAAAAAGTACCTAAATAATTTCGTTTCTTTAGTCATGGTAATTAATTTCAAGATATGTTAGTCAAACTTTTATGGATTTGTGATAGTTTTTTATTGTGGTCGTTTTTTTGATACAGCGTTACTTACAGTCTAATCTCTATGATAGAGACAGTGCCCAATTTTCTCCGTTACATGACAAAATTGAAGATCAAACGAACTTACCTGTAAGTGAAGTTCGATCACAATTATGTGAGCGGCTTCATTCGACGCGATTTATTACGTTTTACATATTGTAGTTGCGTTGCCACGCATCAGCCTTGCACGGTTTTTAGAGGTAACACTTTTTTTTTTTTTACTGGCAACACTGCCGTTTTGACAGTTGACATTGACAGTTACCCCTGCTCCTACCACACCTCAGACCGGTCTCCAGTATTTTTCGTCATTTCGTTTAAAGAAAATATTTCACATTTTTCTCGGGTTGGGTTATGTTACATTATCTTTATGGTTATGTAACTTTATGATGACTGTGTGTATACCTACGTAACTGAGAATTTTATAAATTTGTGTGTTTATAAAAATAGGGAGGGTGTATGTAAATCGCGTCGAATGAAGCCGCTCACATAATTGTGATCGAACTTCACTTACAGGTAAGTTCGTTTGATCTTCAATTATATTTCGCGGCTTCATTCTTTGCGATTTATTACGTTTTACATATTGTAGGATGTTCAGAGACTGAAATAATGTGAAATATAGGTACACATTCAGGGTAAGTGAAAGTAAAAACAAATTTTATGTTGTACATTTATTTGCGTAATCAATTGACAATCTTTTAATTATAGGTTTGACAAAATTGTTCGTGCATAATCATCATCTGGAACAATAACATCCTTATTATAAAAACGAGCAAATGTAATTGAAGAATTACTCCACCCAGCTGTTTTTCTTATTGTGTCTATGTTGACACCAAGCCTGCTGGCCGCAGAAGTTGACGCGTGACGGGTGCTATGGGCGCTAAAAATTGATGTATCTACTCCACTGTTTTGCAAACAATCTTTGATCCAATGACTGAGTCTTTGTGAGGATATTTTCCCGTAAGGTTTTTTGTGACTAATGAATAAAAAATTACAATTATTGTTGCGTAATGAAATTGTTTTATTTATGTATTCCTTTAAACTTCTGGCAGGACAAATTTCGGGTTTTTCATTAAAATAAGGAAGTTTAAGCACTGGTTGAAAAGAATTAGGTTTCGAAGTTTTTATCAAATCTGGGATTTTGATAATGAATTCATTTCTATTATGTATAATATTATCTATTTTTATTAAAGAAAATGTTTGTACCCGATGTGCGGTAACAAGGGCCAGCAGAGTTAGTGTTTTCTTGGAGAGGGTCTCCAGGTTAAGGTCCTCATTTGGCCACTGCTGAGCCAAATAACTAAGAACAATAGAAGGGTCCCAAGTAATGTTATATTTAGGATTTGTGGGCCTTAATCTGAAGACTCCCTTCATGAAACGACTTATCCTATCATCGTTTAAAGTGGGGCCTAACAACAAAGCCAAGGCAGATTTGTATGAGTTGATAGTACCGTATTTTGCACCATTGTCAAATATTTCTGTAAGAAAATTGATAACTATTGACACCGAGGCATTAGTATGATCATAACCGTGATTTCTACAATAATCTACCCATTTTCTGATGCAACAGTCGTACTGCTTGTATGTACTATCTGAGAGGGAACTTAACATTATATCTACGGCTCTTTCTGATAATGATTTAAGTAAAGCTTGCCTGACAATTTCACGGCAACTAGTTGCAGTGACTGGTGTAGATTGTGTGTTAATCTGAAAGAAGATTTCAATAAATTAATGTCTGGCTTAAAATATATCGGATTAGAAATCATAAGCTTTTTAAACAAGGGAAACCACGGCTGTGTGGGCCAATACGGTACTACAACTATGCCCTCTGCTTTATCATGTAAAATTTTTTGAATCATTTTTAAAATGAGAGCAAAAGGAGGAAAAGCGTAGAAGAATAAGTTTTTCCAAGATATCGTAAAGGCTACGTCTACAGCCCATGCATCCGGATCAGCTTTCCAACTAACAAAATTTTGACATTTTGTGTTGCTTCTACTTGCGAATAGGTCAACTGTAGGTTTACCTAATACGCTCGTTATTTTACGGAATGCATAGTCGGCTAACTCCCACTCGGTATCTTGGAACTTTTTCCTAGATAAATAATCAGCTTCGCAATTGCTTTTGGTGTTGATGTAAGAAGCGAAAATTATAATGTTTCGTTTCTCACACCACTGCCATATTTTTCTAGTAATGGAATTGAGATGAGGGTACTGTACACTACCCATCTTATTGATGCATGCAATAGCAGTAATATTGTCAATTCTGAGAAGAACTTCGCAGTCATGTAGGTCAGCTGCGAATATTTTGAGAGCAAAATAAGCAGCTTTTAGCTCGAGTTCGTTAATGTGTAAACACATTTCGTCCTCGCGCCAGTACCCAAATGATTCCTTGTCATTACAAAACCCCCCCCATCCAGTAGAGGAAGCATCTGAGAAGATTTTAATGCAAAAATTATTAAACCGAAAAGGACAATTACTTGTATCAATATTGCTAATCCACCAAGATAAGTCTTGTTTTAGTTCTTCTGGTATTTGGATATGCTGTTCGTAACTTGGGTTATTTAGTAGACATAAGAACTTGTGACGTTCTAACGCTTTTGTGTACATCCAAGAAAATGTAATGGCTGGACAAGCTGATATTAATAAACCAAGAAGTTTAGCAAAATATCTGAGTTTACATGTTTTGATTTTCATAAAATTTAGAAGCATATTTTTAATTTTGACCTTCTTATCTTTCGGCAGTTCTAATACCATTTTTCTGGAGTCAAATAAAAATCCCAGGAATTTACACCTCTTTGATGGAGTCAAACAACTCTTTTCGCGATTCAAAATGAAACCCAATGACTGCAGAAGTTCTATTGTTGTATTGACATTATTTTGGCATTCTAAATAAGTCTGACCAAAACAAAATATGTCATCTAGGTAAATAACCGAGATGAAACCTTGAGATCTTAAGAATTCCATAACAGGTTTTAATAATTTGGTAAAAACGAAAGGTGCGGTACATAGGCCAAACGGTAGGCAGTTAAATTGATATAAAATATTGTTGTATTTAAAGCGTAAGAATTTTTTATCGTCTTGATCGATATTTATTAAAAAATAAGCGTCTTTCAAATCGATTGATGCCATAAAACAGTTATATGTTATTAGTTTTGAAGCTGTTCTATAATCCTCCATTTTAAAATGTAAGGTTCTCACAAATTTATTTAATGACTTTAAATTTAAAATAAATCTCTTTTGTTTGTTAGGTTTTGGCACCAAAAATACACTTGAAATAAATTCATCCGGTTCGTGACTACATTGAGATATAGCATTTATTTTAGACAGTTCCTGAATGGAATTATCAAAATCTAAGGCTTCTTGTGAATTTTTAGGGTAAACACTGGGTGTAAAATCTTGTTTAGGAAAAGTTTTGAACGGTATCTTATAACCTTTGACCCACGATAGGACCGTGGGGTCGTTTGTTATTTTGGACCATTCCTTAAAGTAATATTTTAAACGGCCGGCGTACTGTACCTCGAGAGTTGACGATTCTACCTCCGAGCAGGTGGGCGACGGTTGCGCTGTTGCGGCGGCGAGCGGTAGGTCGCGCGGCGGGCTTGTGGCGGCGCCCTGTTGTTCGCGCTCGACCGGGTCACGGGGCGAGATGGCCCTGCATCCTGCTTGCCCGCTGCTCGTGGATGCAGGGCTTTCGAGTTTAATCTATTCCTAAACTGATTATCTTTGTAAATAAAATTATTTTTGTGGAATTTGTTCTTTTGTTGCACCTTCAAAACTTCTCCCGTTTTTTGTATAGTTTTAGCCACCTTAAGTTTTTCTGTAACATTTTCTCCGAAAAGATATTTGCCTCTAGACGTTTCTATCAAAGTATCTTTCATTGAAGAGTCTACAGCTGAAATAACAAATCTACGGCGCGTGTTTGAATCAGCATGGTGAATATCGCATAATATACGGCTGGCATCAGATAAAGGTTTCAAAATATTTTGAAGAGGAGTCTTCTGAGTAAGTAGCTGATCTGTAGCTTGGGCCAGAGCCGCTAGGGCGATACCTACTTGTTTTTGCCTTTCCAGTAAAGCAGAATCTCTTTTGACATGTGCATCAAGAAGCGCTGCTTTGGTCTCAGGATTTAAAAGTGGTGGCACTAAAAGCTCAATATTTGCAGGAATAAGATATTCCTTTAAGAGTTTATCCCGGGTTTCCTTTGAAAGGCCTTTGCTCAAGATCTCTTGCCACCGAGATGCTACGTCTTTATGAATATTTTTAGAGAAACTAACCTCTGATTTAGGTGCATCGCCAAGTATGCACAGAATATCATCATCAAGCTGCAGATCCACATCAGCCGTGAGTTCAGCAGGAAGGTCAGGTGCTGATGATGGACCAGCTACGGGTGATGACGGCAGTGCTACCCGTGGCGGCGTCGGCGACGGAGCACGTGCCGATGGCGGCGACGATGACGGGGCACGTGGCAGGGGCGGCGGCGGTGATGGGCCACGTGACGGTGGCAGCGGCGGAGACGGAGCACGCCGCGGCAGCGGCGGCGGTGTTGGTGCACGCCGCGGTGGCGGCGGTGTTGGAACACGCCGCGGTGGCGGTGATCTCCTTGGAGACGCACGGCGGTTAGACCGCGGAGAGCGCTGACGTGAACCAGCATCGTCGGGCTCATCTGAAAAGAACGCAAGGTTCTTTTAGCAAACGTGATGAAGGATCCCCAAAATGGTAAACTCGCATCACTTTACTGCTGTGACGAAGAAAACCCAAAAGGTAGACTCGCATCACATTTAAATTAAAAAATATCAAAATTTACCTTCATCGGAAGAGTAAAATATAATTCGACGTCGCTTTTTCTTCAACTTTTCTTGCAAATCTCGTATTTTCTTGCGTATTCCTTCCTCACTTTCCTCGAAGTTGCGTTTTCCCATGTTCAAAAATCTCCGGCACAAAGGTAATAGTGGACGTGCGAAGGCTTCAGCACGGAAACGAAGAAATGACGAAAAATACTGGAGACCGGTCTGAGGTGTGGTAGGAGCAGGGGTAACTGTCAATGTCAACTGTCAAAACGGCAGTGTTGCCAGTAAAAAAAAAAAAAAAAAAAGTGTTACCTCTAAAAACCGTGCAAGGCTGATGCGTGGCAACGCAACTACAATATGTAAAACGTAATAAATCGCAAAGAATGAAGCCGCGAAATATAATTGTGTTTGTTGTGATACGGTACTTTTTCTACATTATATTTTAGCGTTCAATATTTTTAGTTATTTCCTACCTTAACCTTTAAACTTGCTTCATGTTTTTACAATTTCAGTGTAATTTGATCAACTAAAACCACATCGAAAGAACTATAAAAAATGAACATCCCACCTCTTTTGAACACCCTTAAGTATACTTACTCAATAAACCATGTTTAAAAACGAGTTTGTTAAGTACCATTGCAGTTTTATTTGCCATTAATCAAAGGGTAACAGCACAAATTGAATAATGTTTATACACCTTAATAAGATGTTATTACTGCAAGTTAAGTGAAATTAAGCGAATAAAGCTGGTAAGAGCGAGCAGACTGATTTAGTGTGACTGGCCTCCTGCCACAGTAGAGGCATAAAACAGCAGAATAGAGAGAGTGTTTCTTACGTCATCGGTCAGTTACATTTAGGGGTAATATAATACTAACATATGAAATCTATCTGCATTAGTCAACCCACCAACGGTTGAACTACCACATCCACCGGTTTGTGGCCAATCTCGTATCATAGCCTTATTTATAACAGTTTGTAACATTCCGTTGTTGAATAGGAATAATAATGCCCGCTTCGCAAAATGGTCCGATTTGAGAAGTAAACAGTGTATGTCTTATGTTAAGTGGCTTAGTTCACCAGCCGCTTGTTTTCTTTACTGTGCTTTCGCCTTGAGTTATCATGTATCACGGAGTGTGGCTGACATACTTCAGAGCGGTGTACCTTTTAATAAGGAGTCGTTAGACTATTGGGTAGATAGAGCAGTTTTTGAGTCAGAAACAGGTACAAAATTATAATCATTTAAGAACAAGCACCAAAACTGAGGGACCATTTAAATTATTCATATCTGCCTCACGTGTGCTATTTTTAAAAATAAGTTAGTACCTAATTCTTGTCATGTTTGTGTATCAACTGCATTATCAACCGTATTATACATGTGATAATAGATAGATAAACACTATATTGCTTACAATAGAAACAAAACAATACAGAGAACTTAAAACTAAAAGTGTGCAGATGCAGCCTTATCACTTGCAGCGATATCTCCAGACAACCTTAACAATAAAAAGAAACAAATAGAAAGGATTTGCAAGTAGTTTATACTCACACACATATCTGCTCAATATGCAAATACGATTATGCACTGCTCCCTCTGCTCCATATACAATTTCCTGTACCTAGGTTGTCTGGAAGAGATTGCATGTTAGCAATAAGGCCGCCTAATTGTACGCTAATTAAGTTCTACTTTGGCTGTATATATTCATGACGTTTCCTTTTGTGTGCAAATAAAGTATTCTTATCTTATCTTATCTGCTCTCACTCAGAAATCACTCTGTGCCTGACAATGCTCTGGCCACAGCAACCTCCAGCGACTTCTCTGCTCCGCGAATGAGTGATGGGTCCCGAAACCGGCGCTGGCGGCATCGAGCAGGGGATTTATCGACACATCCCACCGGTGCTCACTTCCGTTCCCACTCAGGAAAAGCATATTTCATGAGGAAAAATACTGTGAAGCATACCTTTTTTATGTATACCTATAATTTAAACTTGTTGACCCCAAAACTACCTACTAATTAAGATCATAAAGTTAAATTAGTAACAGTGACCAGTGACTTGGAAGGTTGGCGTAATCTTGGTTAGGCAGATTCTGTCGCCGGCGTAACTACCACAACCTAATACCTAATAGGGGGCACATATTATGAAGTAGCAGCCGCGCAATTGCACCATAAGAGCGCAAGACAAATAAGTCGTAGATATGTTCCAGTCGCGAGACTACATAAATCTGCAGACAGCTTACACAAACTCAAAGAGCGCAAGAGCAACTCCAAAGGATATCAATCCAATAAATCACAGACGTAAAATCTGTACCCATATATTAAAGCGATAATCTAAGCCTCTGCAAGTGCAGTTATTACCGATGAAATTTATTGCATTGACGGTTATTATCTCCAAAAACTGTGATATTTGAACCCTTTTGTTTATGGCAGCCGCCAGCCAAACAATGAACAGGTGAATCCGACGCCGGAACAAGGGTACAAAATTACAAATGTACCTTTCTTCACGGTTTTTGTTGGTGTTTTTTGTGGTCGCAGTAGGTAAATGGTGTCCAGATAAAGGTCGAACTAACACCAGCAGTAATTAGTGGCGATTAATAATCGGTTATCTTGATCGCCGCTCTAGCTAGTGTAATAATTGCCTAGCACAACACAAAAAACAACTTCGGAAGATAGCCAGCAGAATTGTAACAAACGATGATTTCCCGTTTGATATTAATGCGATATACCTACAATATATAACCAGTTTACCTTCATTTTTATATTTCTAAAAGGATAATTCAATTTATGGCTTCACAGCAGGCTATTATACAGCTAAAACAATAAAAACGTTGTTAAAGCAATCAAACGTAACCCAATCGATCAATACAGTCTCCGTGATTTACCAGTCCGAAGATACGTGTCAATTTATAAACGATAACACAGCCTTTGTTTCTCCGACAGAGAGTCAGATCGGAATTGAAGATAGATCGAGATAGAGGCTCATGAGGATTGAAATTTGAAATCAATTTGTTGGAATTAAAGGCATGCTTCGTGTCATAAGTGGGTTTATCGCGTCTGTATCGGAGTTCGGCTGGCTGGCCGCGGCGTGACGTCGTCGGCAGTCGGTGGCGTTTTGCGCAAGCTTCCCCGAACCGGACCTCAGGGTCCCTTCAAAGTCACTCACAAATGTTAAGGGATGTACCAAGTACATACTTAGTGACCGTAGCATATCGACATCACGAACATTGGTAACTATAATCGATATTTTCAGCTCAAAGTCAGAACTATGAATTGAGACGACATAAAAGGTATCACATTATAAAGAAAATTATAAAAATATGAACTGTAACAACATCATGATTTTACAAACGTAGATGTAGAAAAGAAAAAGAAAACAATCACTAGCAGAAGGCTATCGTCATCTCATCACACACACACATACACACACACATATCACGCCTATAATCCCTTGCGGGGTAGGCAGAGCGTAAACAGCCGCAAAAAACGGCCATTTACACCACGTCTGACAAATGTTTGAGGGTTATTTGGAATATTGTGTATCGCTATAGTGACAGGTTATCAGCCTATCGCCTAAAATTGCAATACACACCCTCGAGTCCCTTAGTCGCCTCTTACGACTCCCACGGGAAAGATATGGGGTGATGCTATTCTAAGCCGGCATCACACGCACCAAATAGTAAAATCATCGATAATACCAACCATACCATACAGCACAAACCTAATCCACCCGCAGACCCCTTGCGGAGCGCAATTGATGCATCGCCTGCTCAGACAGTCTGAGTGAGTCAGACCCTCGGACTGCTCAGACGCACCGAGCTCATTGCAGCGACGTTGCGTGATCATAATCATGTTAATCTCCAGCTTCTCGTAATTTTGTTAATCGCCTCATCTAAATCCGTGACTTGGGATTCCAAGGTCGATGAACAAACTTCAACGTTTACGCTACGTGTAGCAATGTTACGTATTCGACATTACCTACTAGCCTAGCCACGCGCATGACATTTTTCAACTTACTTTTTCAGTCCTACTTACACTACACTTGGTACTCCAGCATATTATGTAACTTTATAACTTTTTAAGCACTCGCGCTCACTTCCACTCATTTTAAGTATTAGACCGGGTCTATCGCGATAGTATTTAGGTAAATATTAGTAATTTACCTGTGTCCCGACGTTTCAATACAGTTTCATGTATTGTGGTCGCGGGTTGACAATACATGAAACTGTATTGAAACGTAAATTACTAATATTTACCTAAATACTATCGCGATAGACCCGGTCTAATACTTAAAATGGGTAGGTATGTAACTTTAGTAAAAGTAACAACGGTAGCCCTCCCGCTTCTGTGACAGACAATCCTTGCCCGACCAAGCAAGATCCTATTCGAAAATTTCTTAACCGCATCACACACTTTATTATTCCCTCATATCTTCATGCTCCAATTATGAGTAGATATAATTTTTAACACACTACTTACATCTTTTATGATAATAAAATCCAAATGGGAATTTAATAAGTTGTGTAAACGTATAAATTGGTTGGGGTGCTGCTGGCCGGCCAATCGATCATTTACATAGAGTTAACATCGGCCAATTGTGGGGATAACAATCGTGCAGGTGCGCGGAGTCGGCGCGTCCTCCGGCACAGTTCAAATCAATCTGCGCCCCTCACTCAATAATCAATACGATTATTTATTTTCATAATAAAGCCACTCTAAAGTCGAATCTATGAGTTGTAAAGTACCTAACAAAAACATATGTTTTACTAGTCTTAACGTACGTTTGTGCGAGCGACACCAAGGGCACTTTTCATAGAAATCCGAAAATGAATCCTACATTATTGGAATAAAGGTGACATTGGCAAGAATGCCAATCGCCGCCGGTTGCCGCCTAGAGACCGTGGGAGCCGTTTGTCATTCAAGCTAATAATGTCGCATTTATTTCATTTACGATAGAGTTCCTTTCCAATTTCCTAGTGTAAAGTGCTCGAGCTGTCGCTAGCAAAAACGTACGACTAGTCTCCGGCAGCCCTTAAGGTGGTTCGAGAGCCCAGTGGCGCCCCCAAACAGGAAAAAATTTAGGGGCGCCACTCGGCTCTCGGCTAGGCTTTTACTATTCGTGTCTAATCGACTTTTTTCTAGTTGTGTTAACTATGTATATCGAGTAAATTAGCAACAAACTGTTCATACAGAGATCATGCAATTTTTTTTATTTAGCTTACGGTTGCTATACCCATCAAATAAAACTAGACGAGACTAACACTGGTTTAAGATAATATTCTTAAATACAGGGTGTAACATTCGTCCGAATATTGAAAGGCCGCATGCAGACCGTGAAACTAAACAACATTCCCCTTGGAACATAATGTCCGAAAAAATGAGTTTTCATAGTAAAGGTAGTCAGTTGGTCGTGATTTTGTATTATAGGGCGTTCTTGTGTCTTTTTCTGACATATGTTTTTAGGAGAAAGTTGTTTAGTTTCATGGTCTGATCCAGAGAGCAAGCTGTTGGCTAGCAGAGCTGTTCCTGTACCAAGAGTAGTAGTATTATATTATCTGTGACCACGATAAGTTTACTTACTTAAAGACATATCTGTTCGCTTTCATTTCTACTCGAACCTTGTAGCTTGATAGAATGTTGATCTATAAAATCAACATGGGTCGGATAATGACGTCTTATTACGGATAAGAGGTGGCAATTTTATGGCCTTTATAAATTGGGCACTTGATTTACGGGCATTTTGTAATCGAAACTGAATTTGATGAGATCGGTGTTCCATTCGGTACATGACGTATTTATTAGAACAATAAAACGTGAGAGCGTAGAGTTAGTTCTATTGCACATGCCATAGAACACCTGTGATAATGTAATACATGTAATTATGCTACTTCAAGGGGAATGATTATTACTTATTACCTACTCCATTGGCCATATTTTACCCCATTCTCAAGACAAAATACTTTGTATAGCGGAACGTACATACCTACTCGTATTTTGGTGGTAAAAGGATTTTTGTAAGACCTCTTTAAGTCGTTTCACGCCACGCGACACCGTTTAAAAGTTAAGTATGTGGTTTTATGGCGGTTACCAAAATTTTGCAAAAGTCTCGACGTTTTTGACCGTCTTTATGTCAACGCAGCAATCTATTGATCCATTGTTCCACCGTCACCTGCTATACTTACTGTCACGTTTGTCAGCTTCGGGACAAAAAAGAAAGTTTGCGAAGTTAATCGTCCTGATGGTTCCGTTCCTAAAACCATAACGGGCTACCGAACGTTTCGCGGAAAAGAAATCTTTCAAAACGGTAGCGATTTTTACCGTTTCAATGATTGCAGATAATTGAATGTTACACTAAAGCCGCGATGTTTACGGTAATGATCAGTGGGAGTATAGTAGCATAGGCGGTTTAGTTATGCGGAGCCATTTAAGGCCCACTTCGTGAATGTTCGCGGTTGTACTTGACACGCGATCCGCGCTTCACAGAAACCTCAGGTAGGTAGGCAGCAGGCGCCGGCTGCATTTAGGTTTTCATATATGGTAGGAGACTAAATACTAACAATCCATTCTACAGCAATTCGTCACGAGATACCCTAGGAGCTTTTTTCGTTCGCAAGCCCCCAACTCTTTATCCGGATGCAAATTCCTAACAAATTGGTAGCTACGAACAGGTAGCATCCAATCAAATCCAATCAAATGTGTAACGATCACCAGACTGTCATGCTCTCGCTGAATTAAATAAATCATTACGTGCGATTACCCAGAGTATTTGGTTCAAAGGAATTCGGGTGCGTTAAGACAGAGCTACGAGTTTTTTCGTGTGGTGGAGCGGCGGCGGCGGTAGGTAACCAGCGAACCATCGGTAGCTGACTCCGACCGAGATTTCATGCGCAAGTTAGTTCAAACAAATCGTACGCTGTCCCTTCCAATTACGTCGACCCTCTTACGTCACTGATCACGATACGTAGAGCAACAGGAACTCTAGTCACTCTAATCAATCGATAAGGACAGACTGGTTTCGTTTTTATCTTTCTTTTTCTTCTTTTGCCGTGTAGGATATGGCGTCGACGAACGACCTAATAATAAATTACGGTGTCATTTTTGTACAATTTCCTTCAGTTTTTATAAATGACAAATTACACTTTTTTATTTACCGTTGCATTTGTTCAGTCAAACGGAAGCGGACAGGACAAGCTTTTTCCGCGATGTCGATCGATACGTGACATGCATAAGAATCCTATTCATTGAACAAGATTGCCCTCAAATAAGTTTCGACAATGTGTTGCGCAATCATTTTAATTACACAAAATAATCCGAGTGCCGTGCTGGCTTCCGACGATTAAAACAATTTCGGTCTGGTTTCGCTTTTTTCGTTTTGTGAGAGGCCAACACGATATCATGTTTCCATAAAATCACCGAAGCGACTATTATTTCGGAGTCATGCATTGTTTTATGTGAGCTCATCGGTTTGTTTTAAAATCAGCTCTAGGTCTTTCAAATTATGATTTGTTTTGGAATATCTGTAGAGTAAGTGTAGGTCCATTTCAGCGCGCAGTGGCGAGATGCCCAGTAGCCTAGGTAACTCGATAAGGTGGATATCGCTCTGCCTCCGCTCGAGTATTCGGTACGATTAAGATGAATTTGCTTTTGTTTTATTATTTTTATTGTTGCCGTTCTTTTGCAGCATTAGGAAACAATAAAATTACACTAGGTAACATAATTTTGTTTGAAATCAGAAGAGTTACATAATCAGTACATAAATAGCAGTGTAGTTATAAAATCAAAGCTGTAGTATTTTTTTTTAGAACTGTACTAAATGGTGAATTTCCTGTCAGTTTTCTTGGATTGAGATAGTTTAGATACCATGATTATTTGTGTTAATACCAATAGCTTAAAGTATTGTATTACATAACATGACAACAAGTTTTTCCCCCACGAATGCGCGTGAATGCGTGTCAGTGGTCTAGCCGCAAGCAACAGGCTACTGGAATTAGCATCTCACTATCCTAATCCCTATCCCGCATTCTAGGGATTGTGATCGCATGCTCACCTAACATTTTCTTGGAAATCGAATATCAAATCTTTAAAATTTTTGTCCGTTTTTTGGTGATTCGCTACCGAATTCCCAATTTTCACTGAAGCATGTATCATTATGTGTCAACCGTAATTATTGTGGATCTTTTAAAACAAAAAATAGACCATCTGGCAATTAGTAACGGTTTGCAAGAAAAGCGGCAGGCAGTAGCGGCGGCGGCGGCAAGCCTTCCCTTGTATCCAGTAGCTACCACGCTCGACTGGTTTTGTTTTGTTTTACCATTTCTCCGACAAAAATGATTATTTAGTTTTCATTGGGTATCAAATGTTTTAACAACTGAATTAATTCATTTAAGTATTAAACATGGTATATTGCGATAATATTTCGGCAAATGTTAATAATTTAGAGGCGGAAAGTGATATGATGAAATGGAAATTTATTAGTATTAAGCTCGTACGTATGCATGCCACCACTTGCAATCTGCTACTTCTATTGCAATATCTTTAAGCTTTTACATGTAAGCAAGAATAAAATTTAAATTGTAATTCAAATAATGTCAACCGAGAGGACGGGTTTAAATTGTCACCGCGTGGAGTTCAGTCATCGACAAGTTAAAATCGGAACGGATACTGTAAGTGCTGTGGGCCAACCTAATGCACTGCTTAAAAAAAAACTAAAGACGAAAGTGCATACCAGAACATTTTATCACCCATTGCTTATTTTGCTGTTACGTCCACCTACCTGCGACCTTACTAAAATTGTTGTTGGGATAAACGGTTTGGAAATTAAAACGTGTGAAAGTAAAAAGTTATATTAAAAAGTTTAAAGTTTGACTTTTTAAACTTTAAACTTTTTAATGTGTCAATTAATTACTTTAAATAAGTTTACGGAGAGATCACTTTTAAGGTCGACCGTAGGTAGACCTAAACTAAATCAGGGAGTGGAACTCACGATTTAGATAAATTATTTATTTATAACATTAACAGCCACAGCAGTTCATTAAATTATTAGTATTAAACATTTTATATCTTGTGGAATTCAAACTATTATTAGTGAAAACAAAATTAATTCTAACCAACATAACGTTTAATCTAAATCGAAATTGTAAAAATAAAAATGTAGAGCGTAAAATAGTTAGATCCCACGTCCCACCTACCGCGTTCCCACTGCTCGTCACGTCACTCGCAACGTAACCAAATACAGGATGATATAATATTATAGGACGCGTTATCGAGCGTTTATTTTAATTCGATCTGTCAGAGATGAGACAAAAAAGTTTGACTGAGGCAGCGAGGTAGCTACCGGGCCGCGCGGGCGCCTCGAAACAGTCGAAACACGATCGCATGAGCGCGGGGAATGCCGACGATCCCAGGCACAAGCTTTGACAGTAGTCTGGTGCTCTTGTACTGAAATTTGGAATCTTTTGCCAACACTTTTTGTGGGAACACTTACTTGTACTATTTTAGGGATGAAACTAACTTGTTGAAATAAATTTAGAGAACGAGGCTGGAGCTCAAAGCTATTTGATGAAATATTCAAATAATGCGAAATTCCGTATCAGATATTGCCGTAGGTAGAACCTAAAACGTCCAGCTAAAACATATTACTAACTATTTATATAGACATAAATTAGCGTCCACTCCTCAAGCAGCCTCCAATAAGTCCCCTGTTAGGACATGAGCAGATTGTGTCAGTCAGTACCTACTCTCACTTCGCTTCGTAGGCGTATAGAATAATAGTGATGCTTTTAGAATCCAGCAGTACACAGTAAAGTTTATAGCCTCTTTCAAGTAAAGTGATACCTCAGTTGTAATGGGCGAGTGCGGGGTGCGCAGGCTGGCAGGAAAATGCGCGCTCGCGCATACCGCGGAACTTGATACTACGCCGCTTGTGTCACTACTGCTCGGTCACTGCTAATGTGTACAATGTCCTCTTACCTTGCCAGTTTTAAAATAGTTAAAAAAGCCTCGTGTACAGCCACAATAGTCCACTGCTGGATGGGTCTCCCCTATTGGAGGTATTGCCAACTCACCACGCTTGGCAGGCGGATTGGCGAGCGCAGTTTAAGATACTAAATTCACAGGGAATGCTGCTGCCCGTTCGTTGTACGATTTTATGCGAATTCTATACGAATCCGCGCTCTTTGTTCTATTTTACGTCAGTCATTACTCATTGTAGAGACTTATCTTCCCATTCTGGTCTTAAAAACCGTTATAGGTACCAAACTACCTACTATTTACTGTATTTTAGTTCTCTCTAAATGTGTTATTAAATACCAAACTTTTAAAACACTTCCCGGGTTAGTTATACAATTATTTGGAAACTTGCAATTTGTTTTTTTATCTTGCACGATTTATTATTTAGCACGAAAAAAATAGGCTTATTATATTTTCGTGCCCTTAGCAGTAGAGACCATGGGCCCGTGGGGGTTGCAAGCCAAGGCTTTTATAAAAGAACTTGCGGCGCGTCTCCGTGAGGCATCGGGTGATTCCAGATCTGGCAGCTACCTAGCTCAGAGAATTAGTTTAGCGATTCGAAAAGGAATTGCTGCCAGTATTTTGGGTATTTTGCCTCGCGGAGTTATTAGTTATAAGTTCTCTACATACATGTTCTACATTACATGTTCGTACTAAAACGGTATTTAGCAGTTGCATGGTGCCTCAAACTGCTACGAACACGAAGCGGCTAGGCACATTATAGGAACCCAATTAGTTGACCATCATTTCATTTGTTATTCGTATCTACAAGGATACAAAACCCTACTTTATGACCGCAGGGTACTACTTTAGATCTACCGTCAATTATCTGACAACAATAAAACATACCCGTACCTGCCCATTATTAGCTGATAGTCCGTATAATTTATGAAATTGTCAAAATTATATTCCGGTAGTCAGTGGCCAGTTATGGTGTTTTTTGTGTTACACCCCCCGAAACGCCGAAAAAAGACGTCAGCAGCACGCGACACGCGATCATGGCGTCCAAGACCACAAAAAATATTACATCAATAATGAAATCTCTGCGGGCGCGCCGATATTAAATGGCTATAAATTATCCTAATAGCTGTAAACTACTAGCTAGAAACATATAATTATTCAAATACTGTCTGCAGTAGAAAATTTTTGGCATGTTTTTCAAAACTATTTAATAAAACGAAGCTACCTAATTTCTAAGTTTCATAGTTTTAGGTCCACAGTACAGGTTGGTACAGGGTACTTCCCCCTTTGAATTTTGATTCCCTTGATAGGGTCTAAAAATGCGGCTAACTTCGAAGCCTGAGTAAGTATCGGTACCTAAAAGTATGGTCATCATTTCAACTCGATATCTCAAAGCGTTCTCGAGAAGAGGGTCACAGACGGACAGACAAAAAACAATGTGATCTAATAAGGGTTCCGTTTTCTTCCTTTTGATTCACAGAAAACTAGCTGAAATTAGCCTATGAGAAACTTAAGTGTATTTATTTTTCTTTCTAGTGTTAGAAAAAATGCTACCGCCATCTAACCACAAGTATAGGAAGCTAAGAACTGACATAAAGCCGTGGCGCTAGTAATAGGAAACCATAGAAAATCATAGACTCTATAATATGGCGGCTACGATGCTGCAGTCGACTAATCACAGGCGATCGCCATAACCTTGTCTGTGGATTTGAACATCTTCCAGAGTTACCGTTAACCGCAATTAGTTGTAAAAAAAAATACAAAATAGTATTTAGTGGTAAAATTGGGAGGCCGGCGTCTTAGCCTGCTAATACTAGATTTTCTGGCAACGGTCAGTTTAAATTAGATAAATATTTATCAAATATGTGCGCGAGAAATATTGAATTAATGTTGACTATCTCAGACTGCAAGTTGTAAGTTATTTTTTAGCGGCACTACATCGAGGACGTGGACATAAAACTGTCGTTAGAAGTTTCCATTTTGCCGCCACAAATTTTGAATAAGAATCTGTAAGTATTTTGTAGTCTTGAATATGAAAGTTATCAAAGATTTTCCGGACAACTTTATGTCCATCTATCTGAGATACTTACCGCGAATAGACTTAGTGAAGCAGGCAGAATCCGTGATTTCGTTGATGATTTTTTAGATCTTCAAGTGATAAATGTACCTAAAAATATTGATTACTAAGTACGCCGGTAATATTACTAGTATTAATAAATATAGACAACAGGATGCCTGCCAAATCAAATGTCTCAATCTTGATAATCTCGGCAGAAGGTGAGCCTCCACTCCACACGTGCCGGGACGCAACACTGGCGCGGGCGACTGAAGGGGTGTTGAGTTGAGAGGTGTACGTACACCACCGTTTTCTGCGCAGAAGTCCTGGGCAAGGGCCAGAACATACACCAACTCGCGACTTATGCATGTTTCACTTCCACCCCTCGAGGGGGTTCTGGCCTGCGGGGTTATTATTATTATTATATTTCATCAGGCAGGCAGTTGTAACAACTGATAGTTCCTGTATCCCTTCTGTGCTGATATGACATCTTGTTCCAGTTTGCGAGAAAGTTTTTGTGCGGATCGTTGTAAGAGAAACTGGCTGTGCAGAGGGCTGTTTTGGTCATAATAAGCGAGTTTTATTTTTGAGAATTAAAAAGTTTAGTTCTGTAGATGGCGTCGAACTGACAACGTTACTAGATGCCAAAGTAAAAGACATGTAAAAGAGTAATTGATTTTTCCAAATCTTTCCCTTTTTTCGCGCTTTGTTAATTATTAATACTTATTGTGTTTTGTTTGTATGTTTTTTTCGTTAATATGCAGGGAATCCCATGAAAGTAAATATTTTTGTGATGCAAATGCGAGTCATGTAACATTATTTGTTACGTTTCGTTTTATGATCTCATACATCTAAACGAAAAAAACTAAAAATTATGTGACGATCCGTGTTTTACGTTAACGGTCCAAGTACAGTGCCATTCACCCAGCGACTAGGAAATGATTAAGAAAATAAGTTTAAAAAAACTCCCTATTTAATTTTTATTATCTTTAGATTAACATACATACATACATACATAAATCACGCCTATATCCCTTACGGGGTAGGCAGAGCGTTAACGGCCGTAAAACGGATATTAACACCACGTCTGACAAAAGTTTGAGGGTCAATCAGATAGCTGTGTATCACTTTAGTGACAGGTTGTCAGCCCATCGCCTAAAATTGCAATACACACCCTCGAGTCCCTTAGTCGCCTCTTACGACACCCATGAGTAAGAAATGGGGTGATGCTATTCTAGGCCGGCATCACACGGTAATTTTTTTTAATTTTAGATTAACCTTCACTTATATTTGTTTTTCTTTAGAGCCTGAGATAGTTACTGTATTATTTTGTGATTTTCATGGCTTACATAGATTGTATTTTTGTTACTTAATACTAACGCCATCTGACCGAACAGTTTAAAATCAATAATATCGTGCTCTCTTTTTACTCGCAACCATTCCTCTCCTGTCCTAACGTGCAAAGCACAGCGCCATCTGTGTTAATTTTTTGTAACTACTAAAGCTCTTACTTTCCATCACGGTACGGTATGTTTAGTTCGGGTTGTTCCATTATGTTAATTCAAAGTATCATAGATGGCACCCCCCACTGGACAAAAACAAAACACGTCGACGTCGTTTCAGGAATAAAACTTAAACAAGTTTTTCATAATAATTTGTATGAAAAACTAGTGCTTGTGCTTGAGTAAAGTAACACGACGTGTTGCAGATAGTAAGTACCAAAATGTTCAGCCGTGACTCGTGATGTGACCATTAACTTTAATGTTGGTACTTACCTATTATTCAATATTCAATACTTAATTCCAGTTTTAGAGTTACCTACTTACTTTCTCCATAAGTAAGTCCTACTGATTTGTATTTTATATTCTGTTATACGTAGGTACTTTTAGGACACTATCTAATGTTTTTTACGTAAGAAAGAACGTTCAATAATAATAATAAATACATACATATTTTCTCTTTGTAAAAAGTGGCAAACCCCAAACTCTTTTCAGCCAATTTTCTAAGTGAGTACCTACCTTGAACCTCGTTTGTCTTCGTTTTAGTCTATGTTAAGGATTTCACAAGTACTCCTCCGTCGCACATCAGGATACCCTACTCTTTACAATTCAGAAAACAAAATTCAACTTTATGTATTGCTACTCCGGTTCATTTTTTTTTGTATTCATAAAACGAAAAAATAGGTTCGCCAAAAAAAGTGTCCCTCTCACCACTCTCACACAGTTGACACACAGTTTTTAGTTGGTCGGGTGACTACAGACATTGACATTACATACCATAGACCAAATACATACCTACTACATCAACCCTTATATATTTGAAAGCAGAATTAGAAAATAGGATTTTGTGATTACAAACATACCTTAACAACTTTCCCCAACATAGGTCACTTGGAACATAGGTCAAAATATGAAAAAAATAATTGTCCTCCCATAGTAAATTAACCAGCAGCAATTTGATGGGATATTCCATGTTATGAAATATTTTGTTTGACCTTTATTCCATGTGGAAAATGGTTCAGTTTCATCAGTACCTTGTACCCTATACCCTATCCTTTTACCCTTATACCCTTTTTGTTGATCCCTATATAATGAAATGTATGAGAATATTATTCTATCAACGCTAAAATTAAGTTTGCCTTTAGCAGCACTCTATTGTTTTCAACTGGTATCTAATAGCTTAGTGTGACATTGTCTTTCGTCGAGTGGTAATAGTTATTTAATTAAGCTATTTTGATTAATTTCAGTGTCATTATTGTTGTGTTTTTATACTATTTGCGTTTTATTTAAAGATATATTTTATTTTGTATGGGCCTTGTTGCCTATATATAATAAATGTTGTTATTATTATTATTTTACTAAGAATTTTCCCCTTCGGTTAGATAGGTGAGTTCTGGAGTGAGACTAACCTGTAGGAAAAGTTTTTTCCTTTTCCCTTTTCTCTGTAAGGCCTTTTACCAGAGGCTTATCTAGACTAATCTCAAATGAGACCTTCTATGGTAATGGTAATGGTTAAACGGCCTATTTTTCCACATCTCGACGTCTTACGCGTTAAACTTAGACCACTTGCTCAAATTATGGTAATAGTAGTAGCTATATATATAACGTACAGGTAAGTTACTAAAATAGAAAAAGGTAAATAATAAAGAACCTATTTCCGTTAAGCGCGAATGTGAACTTTACTTGGAAATCAGGCTAATGTCAGCGGAAAGGTGAGGCTAATGGCTCGAGTATAAATAATTAAGTTTCTACTTCCAATCCGCCATATTCTTGTGAAGCCTTTTTACACGACTGCCCAACCAAATAAGGAGTGTAATAGTTGTTTATAGGTGCGACTCGCTAAAGAACTGAAACTCGTTGACCACTGAACAGATTCGAATGGAAATGGTATCGGAAGATCTTTACATTATTCTGGGTGTCATAGGCTAGGCTTTATCTTAGAAAGCAGTCGTATTTTTTAATTTATTATGCTTGTTAAACTACCTACCTACCTATAATTATGGTTGTACAAGTTAAATTGAATAACAAGGCTCGAGCCATAGTTTTCACTTGTGTAGTTTTATGTTTTGAGTAGGGTCATAAATAAGGTTACTTACCAATTAGATAGCAGAATCTTTGTTGCTGTTATTAGCAGCTAGCTATTAAATTAATAATAATAACTTTAATAACACGTCCTCGAATAACATCGAATTTCATTCTGTAGTTCATAATATATACTGACTGAATATTATTGAATATTAAGATACGATACTTTTGATAAAGCTGATTTTACTTACATCAACTTATTTTTGATCAATCTATTAATATTGACGTTAATAGCCTCCAAAACCGTGTAATGCCGGCTTAGAATATCCATTTTCCCGTGGGTTTCGTATGAGGTGACTAAGAGACTCGAGGGTAACATGTGTTTTGCATTTTTATGCGATGGACTGACAGCATACCACTATAGTGATACACAATTTCCTGAATAACCCTCGAATGTTTATCAGACGTGTCGTAGCGTATGACCGGTTTTTTGGCCATTTACGCTCTGTCTACTCCGCAAGGGTTTGATATATGTATGTATACGGGGTGTAAGGGACAGCCCTTTGTATACTGATAGGGTGCATGCAGACCAAACTGCAAAATGAACAATTTTCTAATCTAGAAACGTAGTTATGTCAGGAAACGACAAAAAAAAACTTCCAAACGAAATCACAATCAGCTGACTACATTTACTATGGGAAGTAATTTTTATTTTACACTTTTTGAAATATTTATTTGTGGGAAGTTGTTCAGTGTCGTGGTCTGAATGCACCTTATTTGTATTTGGAGGGCTGTCCCTTACACCCTGTATATGTATTTATAACTTTTATGCAAACTTTTCCTATAAGCAGTTAATAAATTAAAGACACCCACTGCAAGCCGCATCTGACCAAGCACTAACCACAGATTTGGTAATAGTTACTAAGCGCAACCATGTCATTTTCCTTGTATTGAGACAGAATTTTAAGTAAACTACTAGCATATACTCATGTATTTTTTTAAAATGTTTGTTGAATTTTTGTTATTTTTATTGAAAATGTGCCGTGTGATGCCGGCTAAGAATAGAATCACCCCATTTCTTTACCGTGGGAGTCGTAAGAGGCGACTAAGGGACTCGAAGGTGTATATTACAATTTTAGGCGATGAGCTGACAACCTGTCACTATGGCGATACACAATTTCCGAATGACCCTCAAATATTTGTCAGACGTGGCGTAATTGTCCGTTTTTTGCGACCGTTTACGCTCTGCGTGATATGTGTGTGTGTGTTTATTGAAAAAAGGATTCGAAAACTACAATTTGTTAGATGTCGATTTGGTTACATAATTTGTTGGATGAAACACGTTTGTTATCTAATTACACTACAAATTACGTAGGTATGACACGGTGCAACACACAAAACAGAAGAGTTTTCTGTGGTGCAACACACATTCATATTTACAGCCACAACAGTCCACTGGTAAAGATGGGCTTCCCCCTATCAGGGGGTATTGCTTTACTCACCAAGCTTCGCAGGGCGGATTGGCAAGCTGAATTGGGAACCTTGCTGCCCCTTCCATGGATGATTATCCCTAAATATTTTTTTACGACACCCACGGGTAGAATTATGGTTTACTCCATTCGAAAAATAATTTGTAGGTACTTTTTCAAAATACAAGTCTATCAGGCACGTAAGTTTTTTGTATGGATGTAAGATGTTACGTATCTTGACACGATATATTCATAATATTACTTTTACGAAGAGAAAAAGAAATGGTAATGAGCCATATGTTTCCTGTATATCTGAAGGGTTTTTTAAGCTCTGTCTTGCAGAATAATAAGGTCTCGGGCAAAGTGAATTTCTTTCTCATAAATAAAGTTGAGAAGAGAAAAAATATCAAAGGATCTCCTTTAATTCATTCGAACTAAATAACAAAATAAACGTACCGTGTACGTGACAAACTAATACTTACAATGTGTACCTAGGTATGTATGTACAGTCGGTTATAGCACATAAGGTACCAGGGATACTCCAAAAGAACTGAATTACTTTTGTCTTTAGCAATATTTTTTCTTGACATGAATATGTTTTAGTAGAAAATTACTTCTTTGGTGAGAAACTTAAAATTTGTATTATTGGTAACTGTTCTTTTGGAGTACCCCTGGTACCTTATGTGCTACAACCGACCTACGTATTTTACGAAAATATACTGGTATAAAAATTAAACACTTTGTCGTATCACAATTTAATGGACAATATTTTAAAATACAGCACGCTTATTTTCTACAATAAGAATATATGTTTTAATATAATCTCGATAATTTTCTTAATAATTTATGTCATTCAAATATGAAAATTGGTTATATAGAGGAAATATTTTTAAAAGTACTAACTTCCACAAGCGTTTAATATTCTGCAGTAAGGCAATTTATCTAAAAAAATATGAATAATTGGGCATTCGCTCTTTGTTATAATTATTACAATGTTGGTATTAATTAATGCGATTAACATGTACATTGGAATGCTTAGTGATAAATACGAAGATATGTATAGTATTGAAATAAGATAGGAGGTGCTTGGTACTTACAAATTAATGACTAGTAACATTTTATAATTCATTAAACTTTTTCTAATGCTACCAAATAATCGACTGGCATTCTCAAAGAACATTAATGACTAGAAGAGAATTGAAGAGTTTTAAAAATGACAGACATTTTCTTGTTGATAATTAATAATCATTTCCTTATCCTTAGTTAATAACTAGTTAATACAAATACAGCTAAGAAATTGGCTTTGTATAAGTACTTTCTTATAAATTTCGAATACAAATAATAAATAAAAATTCGTTTGTTTAATTATATACAGTAGGTGTTACGTAGGCATCTGTGATACAAGCAATACGATTTTACGTCATTGAAATGGAACAACTTCTAAAATACATATAAAATACGATGTCATTGTTCCCATTCGTTAATTGTTTTCAATATGTTATGCAAGTAAAATATAATAACTATTATCTATGTATGGTCAATCAGGTCTGTACAAATATAAGTGTATTTAGATTTATGATGAACGAGGAATATAATTGGCACCAATTTTATATAAATTATTTAAATAGCATAATATTTCGTATCACACTTATTATTTTCTATAATATCTTGCAAAGCGAATTGATTAAATTATATTTTATTTCGAGTCAAGTTAATTTCAGCACACTATAAATCCACTCTACCTATAGTAGAGATAGTTATATTTGTTATTCTTTGAACTAATAACTATAATTTTGTAATTTTTTTTATAACTTCGCGTAGCTTATAGACAATATAATTATATTTTGATTGTATTTTTTTTTTAAACAAATTTCAGTACTTCCGACATACTGCCGTATGATTAACCGATAAAAATCATTATCAGAAATTAAAAAGTTGCGTTTATTAGTTACTGAAGGTTAATTGTTATGTGGACAAATAGAGAACTTATGTGAAGATAAAAATCATCTAAAATTAACACACTCTGCTCGCATATCAATACCTCATATCCAATAGCTTCACTTCTTCTACAGACTTTTTTTTATTAATGGATCGCGCTTGTAAGTGAGTTTAGCAACACCCTTGAAAGTAGAAGTCAGGCATTTTCCCACATCATAATTTGCGTGTAAGCATGTCAGTGTGTGTTCACATGTCGCTCTCGAGCAGGCCGGGCCGTCGCGGAGGCTCCTCACAGTCTATCAGCCTGATATCTTCCGAGTCTTGGGAGCCGCTAGGCACACTCTCGCCCATCAAATGAGCTCGCCCGTTCGTATCTCTCTTGGCCTTTTTGTCCCCGCCTTCGTCCAGCCTCAGCAATTCGACCTCGACACCGATTTCGTCCTTGTCGACCGCCGTCCGGCTAGGGCGGCGGTCGAGCTTCTGTCAGGTGGCTTGTAAATCCGCTACCTCATGCTCCTCAAATCTAAGACCCTTCTCAGCAAGGCGGAAGCTCTCCAAGAACTCGTTCAGATCGACCAGACCGTCTTTGTTGATGTCCATCAGCCGACAAATATCCACCAACTGCTCCTGAGTCATTGGATTCGGCATGTATTTACCGATTAAAGTGCAGGCCTCTGAGAACTCTTCCAGCGTGATAAAGCCTGCAAACAAGGTAACGAAGTTAGATACTAAATTACTCAAAGGACGGACACTAGGACGAAGTTTTGATTAAGTTGCTTACCTGAATTGTCTTTGTCTAAAATCTTGAATATGGCTTCCAAACTTCTTTTGTTTTTGTAGAGTGTTTCAATAACTGTGGTCGATTCAGCTTTGCGACCGTTTCTCTGTGAATAAAAAAGGTATTTAATTGAGTTGCAATTATCACAATCGCCATCATTCTAGTTAATAAAAGTGGCTTACATTACAAACAGAGAGTTCAAACGTGTCCATATAGCGGACTTTACGCGTGTCCGGGTCAGTGCGCACTAATTTGTCTTTGAGCATCCTCCAGGGAAGGCCAAGGTGTGTGGTCTCCTCCATCGCATGGCACCAGTCGCTGATCGATATATAACCTGTAAACAAAAAGAAACAACTATGCAAGATAAAGTTAAATTACGAAGCTACAAACAGGTGCGTAGCTATAAGTTATGATTTATCTTACAATAACTGGAAAAGTCAACACATTAAAATCCACTTAAGCAAAAATTTATCAACTGCCTTTTGGTAAGTGTGATGGTAAATGGCGTGGATGGGAAAGGTCCCATTGACAAATGAGGCAGCAAGAACTCAAGAAAAGCCGCCGCCACTTTTTTCCGCCGCGGGGGTGTCTGAATAAATGAACGGCAATGGTTTACGCTGAACGTGAATTTATGTCATGCTTTATTTATATGATTCTGTAAATTATTTACCAGCCCCAGTACAATTTCACTTTGAAAATTTATTATAGGTAAAATTCGTCACGTCTGTTAAGTTGGCTTGAGATAATTAACATTATGTTTAATGTAGAACAGTTGAAAAGATAGTTGACGATGCAGAAGCTGGTATACTTACCAGATTGTTCAACGTCGAGACGCCGGAAGGTGGCTTCCAAAGGTCGTCGAGCCACCAGAATCTGGTTGTGCAGCTCCCTCATGGCCGAGGACTCCACCAAGCCGACCCTCTGCCTGAAGGTGAGTCTGCGAGTGCGTGAAACAGCCGCCGTGTACTGGACAAATTGCTTCTCCAATGAATTGCCGCATAGCTTCAAGTAGGCGCCCTTATTTGACCCCAGCTCGTAGTAATTGGAAGCCGAGAATATCGTTATCACCTGCAGATAGGGAAAAAGAATATACAGGGTGTATCTGCAAAACTATACATCTGGTAAGTAAATTTCTAATTTCATTAATAGGCAAGTATTTTTTTAAAATACTTTTATGAGGACATTTGATGGATTAAGGCATTTTCACCTTTGCAGATAGTTACACCCTGTAGTTTACATAACACTTCACTCAATGAGTTTGCCGCAGTGGGTGCTGCATAGCGCTGTTCAGTAAGTGCATTTCGGGGATGTAACTTTGCACATAAATTGTCAGATTCAGACTTTCACAATGTAAAAGTACCTAAATCGTTAACACCCACGGAAATACTTTGACTAAGAATTCAATTTGACTCTCAAAAAATATGCAATAAGAAAATGTATAAATGATTTACCAAAGCTCTTCAAAAAGCTTTTTTTCTGGAAATATGATATAAAATTAACAAGAAAAATGCTGGACCCCGGCAGGACTTAGTTGACAGTACTTATTACCACACATTATTGTATTTGAGAGTTCTCGATTTTTTACTTATTTCGTTTTGCGTTATTTAAAGAAACCGTCTCAAAATATACGTGAAACTTAAATTTCGAACAAATAGGATTCGAATTCGAATTAACAATGTGTTATCACTTATAGAATAGAATAGAATAGAATAGAAAAAGTTTATTTCAATGTACAACTTAGAAATTAGAATACATTTAAAACTTAAATACTAGATAATTAGTAGGTACATTGAAAAAGGTAACCACTCAGCAATATGCTGTAATACTGAGTATTACAGCGCTGGTGTTCTGTGGTTCCCATTCGTGCTCTTGCACTGATCGAGACATTAATATAAATTGAAAAAAAGAGTATTAACTATTGCTATTAAAAAACAAGAATGCTGTAATGAAATTGGAAATAAACATTTGATTAGGGCTTGTATATGTAGACAGATTGTAGACAGATAAGCAAGGTATTATAAGTGAAATTAATTAAATTATTAGTTAAGAATGTCATTAAAAGTTATGCATATTAATTATTATTTTATTATTAATATCATTTTAAGTTATAGAACGGTCATTTTAAGTTATAGAACGGCTAATATTGATGTTCTAAAAGATGTAATTTTAAATGTTTCTTAAATGTATATAACGAAGTTGAGTTTCTGATGGGTGGTGGTAGATTATTCCAGCATTTCGTGGCAGCATATCTAAAACTGCCACGAAATGCAGCCGTTCTATAGCTTGGACATATTAAACGAATCGCAAAACGAATGAGACGGTCAGATATATTTAGCTTTTCATACAAATAGATTGGTTTGTGTAATTTTATAATGCCAAACAGAAGAATAGCAAAGTGAAGGGTCCGGCGTGAGGTCATGTTCAATAAACCATGTTTGTTAATATACGGGGAAATATGACTTCGTGTCGGTATAGGGAAACAAAATCGTACACACGCATTTTGTATTCGTTGTACTAGTTTTTTAGAACGTTCCAGTAAACGATCTCCAACTACTGTATCTACATAGTTTAGCTTTGAGAGGATAAGTGCATCACACAATTTAATACGTAGTTCAGTACTGATGTAGTTTCGAAACTGATATAAAACAGATAACCGGAAGAAGCAATTTTGAACTGTTTGAGCTACATGTTTTTCAAAAGTTAAAGCGCCGTCAAAGTTTAAACCGAGATTTCGGGCTTCGTCTACTTGCTCTATCTGGACACCTGATATATGTACAGAAGGGCGATATGATTTAATAATATCAATTTGTTTTTTAGATCCAGTTACAATGTACTTTGATTTGTCTGGGTTCAATACTAGGTTATTTGCGTTAGACCAGTCGTTGATACGATCTAAGTCTTCGTTTAGTTGATTAACTGCTCCAGATATGTTTTGCGGTTTAGCCGAGATGTAGAGCTGCAGATCATCAGCATATAAATGATAACTACAGTTTTTAATGCAAGACACAATATCCGCGCAGTAAGTTACGAAAAGAATAGGACCAAGTATAGAGCCTTGTGGAACTCCACGAGATACAGGCATTACACTGGAGTGAATACTAGTACCATCAGATTTTTTTAGTTCTACTAATTGGGAGCGATTACATAGGTAACTATCGAACCATTTTAACGTAGAATCATCAAAACCGTAAAAAGAGAGTTTAGTTAAAAGAAGGGAAATATCAATCGTATCAAATGCCCGGGAAAAATCCAATAGTGTTAAAACAGTCCCCTCTCCCATGTCACGTGCAGTTAGAACATCATCAACAACATTTATCAAAGCTGTTGCAGTACTGTGGTGTTTTCTAAAACCAGACTGGTTTTTGGGCAAAATCAATCACCGACTTACATTTCCATTGTGCATGATCTCGTAGCCGCCGGGCTTACACTCGTGGCTACGCACGAGCAAGGAGAGCTTGTTCTTCTGCAGGAAGGAGGCTGTGACATCAGGCCCGAAGTAAGTACCCGCGCCACGCAGCGCGTTCGCCACGCACCCGCCTACGCTCTGAGGGTCGGACCACAGGATGTCGAATACCTGCAACAACACAAATGTAGTTATAACCATGTCAGAGGGAAAAAAATATCTAACTCTTTGAGTCATTCGTCGACACAAGATATGAATTAAGGGTTTCTTTGAGGCGGGTTTGTGAGTCAGTATATCTCATAATAATTATGTAGGTACGTGGGCAGAAACTTTACTTAAATAATAAAATAAAATACGGCAAATACATTTCTTCGCAGCAACATTTTAATCAGTCAGAGTGCACAACAAAGCAATCTTGCAGACAAAGTAAAAATGCGTAGGATGTCACACGTGTAGAATAAATGAAGAACATTGTAGAGGTTGGAAAGCACCTGCGTATACTTTGGTCGCTGTATTTTAGATTAGAAATTACACTTGACTAGCGCCCCGTCCTGGCTTCGGAAGGGTGGACGATTATTTTTTACTACACTTTACATTCACCTATTTTCACATTGGAGGATGAGAAGGATGTACATTCGGTTATAGCACATAAGTTACTAAAACTCTTAAAGATCTGAATTATTTTAATCTTAATAAAAATTTAAACTTATTTTCATAAAACAAGTCATTTTCTACTAATACATGAACCGAACAACCGACGAGCATGCATGAAGAGATTGATGAATGTGGAGGAGGCGAAAGAAGTATGCCAGGATCGTAGTAAGTGGAAGGAAGTAGTCTCTGCCTACCCCTCCGGGAAAGAGGCGTGATTTATGTATGTATGTATGTATGTTCTACTAATACATATTCATGTAAAAAAAAAACTATGACACTATCAATTTTGTTCTGGTTGAATTTATCAAAACAGAAAATGACAGTGTGGTAAACCCCGCTTCTGCCACTCCACACTTGACATGTATCATAATCTTGCTTATTAGCATGGTTAATGTAACTGGTGGTTGTGATACACTCATGAATTAAATATGATTATTACTATAATTATTTAATTATTATTACTCGAACAATGTGGCGTAGTTTGTTTCGGCGCGACGTTACTACTGAAAATCTTTAGATGTTAAAGTAGTTATTGTGGCATAACTTTAATAGCTAGACATAGACATTTTATAAATATTGATGTCCTCTATAAAACTGTAGTTCATTACTTTGCTCTATTATCAATTATTTCCACAGCGTACGCGGTAGGTATATTATTACTTTTTTCACACGTTGGGTTACATTATCGAAATTTTCATGCGGGTCCCTATTTTTTCTCGTATTAAATATTGAAAAAAATATATTTATAACGCTATCATCATCTTTAACAATTAACAAGTCTAATTTGGCATAAGTACCTACATTAATGGTCATCTCGAGTGTCTTATTATTTAATACTCAAAACAACAAGTAATAGATTCCGAATTGAGGGTGGTAATCAGTGAGTGTAATAAGGTCTCGAGTAGTCTCGACTAGGCGCAATCTACTCGGCTTAACTTAATTATAGAGCTTATATTACTTCCTGTCGTATCGAGTTTCATATTACGAGTACGAGGGTTCGTGCAAAGGATCTAAAGATCTTGCGAATATTAAATTTCTACTAGGTAATACCTATATTAGAAGCAATTTGTAAAAAAAACAAATATTTCTTCATATTATTTCTCCCTGTACTAAATTGCAAATGGTATTTACGATATAAAATATGTGTTGTTACAAGTCATTTCATACGACTTTATATTTAACTTTGACTTTACCGTTAATTGTACACAAACACATTACAAAAGAAACACAAACACAGAATAACGACACAAAAGGGCAACTTATTTCTACTAAGAAATTTCTGCCAGCCTGACCTACGTAAAGTGAGACTTTATTAGACAAGCGAATTAGGCCTTACTATCCTTTATGTTAATCCATGTTACCTTCTATATGTGTGCCAAATTTCATTACAATCGGTTCAGTCGTTTTTGCGTGAAGAACTATCAAACATACAAACTTTCGCTTTTATAATAAGAAAACCTGAAAAATAATTAAATCTATCAAATAACAATCACAAAAACTTTCATTAATTATAATACTATTCAAAATTTATTACAAAGTAGGTACTGCTTACCGCAGATGGTACATTTTCTTACCACTTTAATAACCCATTTAATACTTTAATAATATTTGAATTAAGTTTGTTCAGAAACAATAACAATACAATTTGTGTTACCTTTTTACATCGACTAAACTAACGTTGTTTATTATCCAAGTTTACAATTTATCAATAGATGCTTTGAATAGCGAGGTGTGAGGTGTGAGCGATAATTCTGCGCGATAATACACGAATTCAACAGTATGTATGGGAAGAAGACAGACATTACTACAGACTCATGTGTAATTCCCATTTAAGAAACACTGATATTCATTGTCGAAACACAAGAAACAAAAATAAAATTGTACAGCCACAAACCAGATGAAGTAAGGTCAGAAAATCATGTAAGGGGAACTGTATAGTTCTTTTTTTATGTAGTCTTATCTGTGTCCTACTGCTGGGCAAAGGCATCCCCTCTTTTACGCCACTCTGCTTGGTCTCCGGTTTCTGATTGAAAGTCACTAAATACGACTAAATCGCCTCCCCATCTTCTTCGAGGCCGGCTTTGTCGTCATCGTCGTCGTCACCGTCTTAGCATATAGCCTATTTTACTTTCTAAAAGAAAATCTTGTGAATTCCTACTTAGAAGTAAATGATTTAATTTGTTTGATTAAATAGTAGAGCCAAGAAAATACATTTTGCATTGAATACCAAATTTTAAAACACTTCCCGTGTTAGGTATACAATATTTGAAAACATGCAAAATTTTCAAGCGCGGGCAGGATTTGAACCTGCGACTTTCACATTACTAGTGGCGACGCCTCTTCCATCTGGGCTACCGCAGCTCATTCCTTGCCCGCCAATTTTGCAAGTGTATTTTATTGCCAGTAACGCTTGGCATGGCTCCATCTACCGGGTTAGTTTTGCAACTAATACCCGGCGACTAATTCTATCTTTAAAGATTGAAAATAGTCTAAGCGATGAAAAACCGCGATAAATTGAATACCAAATTTTAAAACACTTCCTGTGTTAGGTATAAAATTTATGAAAACTTGCTTACTTTTTGAAAACAGCGTTATTGGCATTAAAATGTCGACCGATGTGGCGCAGTGGTAGTGCGACTGCCTGCGACGCAAAGGTTCCGGGTTCGATTCTCGGTGGGACACACACAAAAAATTATATTTATCTCTTTGTGAATTTGTTCCCGGTCTGGTTAGGACATTGCAGGGTGAACCAACTGATTGTCCAAAAAGAAATGGTTTCGTGCTTCGGAGGGCACGTTAAGCCGTCGGTCCCGGTTGCTGTCTATGATTACTTAGACGGCGGTCGTAACACAACCATGTCAGAGGCCTACTAGTGATAGTAGGCGGTTGAAAAACTCTGACACCAGGGTCCATCGGGTCGTTGGATGACTCGGTGTCCCACACGAAAAGAGAGAGAGAGGTATTAAAATACACTTGCAAAGTTGGCGGGCAAGGAATGAGCTGGGGTAGCCCAAATGGAAGTGGCGACGCCACTAGTACCTAATGCGAAAGTCGCAGGTTTAAATCCTGCCCGCGCTTGAAACGTTAAAAAAAAATATTATAATTTGCATAATAACTCAAGGTATATGAAATACGTCAACTTGGTAAAAATCTTTTTTGACATATTTATACTATTTCTATTTCTACTCCGTAGTCACAAGTTAGCGAGACGGCGTGTCTTTAGTGTACCTGATTCTTACCTACAAGCAATTTTAGTTGAGTATAATATCATCGATTTTTATAGTTTTTTTTTAATATTTCTTGCAGTGTAAAATTCCGCAACTTCACTAAATATAGTAAGTTCCGACAATTTAAGTGCTACGAGATTGCTACAGGGTCGCTACGACGTAGCCTCATTAAACTACTCAAAAATCGAATAGATCTTAATGTTTTACTCCGTTAACTCACGAGATTTTATGAGCTCTGCCATATGGTAACTACCAATACCTAGCCTTATTGTATAAAATTGGTCGACTATGAGTATCTTGAAGTAAGAACTGAAAATTATTAGAACAGGAACTCAACTACCTACAATAAATAGTCTAGTGCGAGTCGTACTCGCGCATGAAACGTTTCGTTTTATTTTGTGTTAAAATGGCATTAAAATCACGTTTGTTTTAAGGGGAGCTCCTGATTATCAATTTTATTCTGCTTCTTAGTATTTGTTGTTATAGGTGGCAAGAGTACTACATGTGTGAAACAAACAACTGTAAAACTATTACCGCTAATTTATGAAAACTTGCATTATTTTCAAGCGCGGCGCGGGCAGGGTTTGAACCTGCAACTTTCGTTATTACTGGTGACGACGCCTCTTCCATCTGGGCTACCGCAGCTCGTTCCTTGCCCGCCAATTTTACAAGTGTATTTAATGCGTTACTGGCATTAAATATACTTCATTTGGTATTCTATTAACGGTAATGCGATACAAACCGTTATAGACGAAATTGAGCAAATAAAAAGATTTTTTTTTGTATGCGAGCCCCTTTGATTTACATTTTATTCAAACTTTTCGTATATGTGGTCACGGTAACAAAAATACGGGATCTGTGCAACTGTCTACTTATCACGGCTTATTAGATACAGCCTGGTGACAGACAGACGGACAGCCGAGTCTCAATAATAGGGCCCCTTTTTTACCCTCTGGGTAAGGAACCCTAAAGAGTAAACTATATCTCTTTCATTTCAAAGTCTCTGACATCTCTCAATGTTCTGCGAAAGCTTCGTTAGCAAAGTAAACACAAGGGTCTCAAACCTGACGTTGGCAATCAGACTAATTAAATAAGTTTAGGAAAATATTTAGTAAGTGAAATGTGCCGAGGAAAAGATAAATATAAAAATACGTATGTAAACAAGTATCATCGCCACGTAGCCAAAAAGTATGCGTACACTAACAGCCACACCAGTCCACTGCTGGACATGGGCCTCCCCTTATCGGGGGGCTTGGCAAGCGGATTGGCGAGCGCAGTGCAAGATGTTGCATTCACGGGGAACGCTGCTGCCCATTCCCTGGATGAATTTATCCCCAAGTTGCTTCTTACGTCACCTACGGGTAGAATTGGGGTGATGCTATTCGTCACCCGGCAATGTACTTGAAATTTAGTTAAAGTTCGATTTATTTCGACATGTATCCATTACGAGCATGTTTAGTCCTACGTGTTTGCTTGGATTAGATTCAAAACTCACAGCTATTTGAATGGATTGTTATAAAAAAAAACGCGGAAGTTAATGTAGTGAACTTAAGGAATTAACTTTGCTATATGTTTGGTAGTAAAAGCGTAACACATTACAGATGCTCCAATAAAAATAAACGTTTACTGCCTCCCTTATCACTTAAACAGTTTATCGCCTTCTACAACGTAACGAACCGGGTAATAGGCAGAGTGCTCTACACCTTGAATATGGTAGGTATAACTAATGAGCAACAATGATTCATTTGCACGAGCTAGGATAGCGGCAAGCAAAAAATCTGTTGTATCTTAGAAATCGATTTTGGAATTTTCTGTTTAGATTTCATTAAACTTTTCAAGATGCGCACGACTACATTTCGTGATATTGGTATGTTTTTGTGCTTACATAAATCATAAATAGTAAAGGAAAATAACCATTTAAGGTCTCAAAGTGCGTTGCGAGTCACAAATAAAATTAAAGCAATATATCTACCGTTGAACGGCCATTAGCGCTCTGCCTACCCCGTAAGGGATATAGGCGTGATTTATGTATGTATGTATGTATCTATACTAATCTAACAAGCATAATAATAAAAAAATAAAAAAAACACGACTGCTTTCTGAGACAAAGCCTAGCCTATGACACTCGGCATAATGCAAGGATTCTTCCGATAAAATTCCCATTCGGATCTGTTCAGTAATTAACTCATTAACGAGTTTCAGTCCTTTAAAGAATCGCACATATAAACATACATACATGAAGTCTGAAAACATTACACTTGTAAAAATGTATTTTAGGCAATTAAACTTTTTGTATTGGTACCGATTTGTTTATTGATTGGGCAGTCGTATAATAAAGAGGGAAGAGTTGATTGTTTGTTTGAATTGAATAGACTTCGCAACTACTGGACTGATTTAAAAAATATTTTACCATTTGAATCCTACATTATCCCTGATGACCTAAGGCTATACTAAAATGTCTTATTCCCGCGGGAAAACTGTTAGCAGCGGGTGAAACGTTTTAACGAAGAATAGGCACGGCAATTGTTTTATAAAACAGATAAACTTGTTTATTTTTAAAACTTCATCAAACTGATTTTCAACGGAGATTTCACTGAGGTGAGAAATATTTTTATACTGTTTACCGAATACAACGAATCTAGAGCGAAATATACGAGAAAGACTTAAACATCAGCACTTTTGCAGCATTCAATGCCCAAAATTCTTCTTCTTTTCGCGTGGGACACCGAGTCGTCCAACATTAACATTCATAACTCTAGAATATCTCCTTATTAAATAAGCATCTGTATAAAAATGTGAAGCAAAGGTCTGTGGTATTTTTTCCAGTGGTCATGTTGAGATAGTAGACATTTTGATACTGCGGCCAAAGTATAATTAATAGTACTCTGCGGCCAAAAGGCTCAAACTCTATAATTATTTAACGCTCGCTTGAATGCAAGGCCTGTCGCAAGATTGATGCAAAATAGTACGAACATCCATACTTTTGTAGGCATAATATTTTAGTAAACGAATACTACTGAAATTACGCATAAAAATGTTGCCTTTCCCATAATCGTATAAAATTTTTAACATAATATTATTTCAAGGACGTTTTATACAGGCATGATTGTGTCTTCTATACTTTTGTCCCTATTATTGATTCTGTGCTTTTGTCACACACATAACAACAAATTTAACTACCATTCAATGTTGGAACAATTCACAAAGAGCGCTTTCATCCATTTACACGTGTGTTGATCTAGTTTTAATAGTTATTACATGTAATTACTTCGCAAGGTAACTGCCGAGTAGGCGATTGGTTGTAAAGTAACTAAGTTGTTTCAGGGCTTCTATTTTACATTTCATTCCTACACCTGTACGTACGTACCTAAACGCTTGTCAATTGTTTTTATTATTCACTCAAGTACGCTATCCGCCATCAAAATGGAATTAACTCTAAAAATTTAGGGGGATGATTTTTGTCAATTTCAATAGCTATCTTCTTATTTTATCCTAATTGTATCTTATTTCACCCACCGTAAGCAGATGGCAATGTAACTTGTATTTTCTAAAGCATTCCATACTGAGTTAAATATGCTTACGTGTAGGTATCTATCATCAAAAGTCAGTCAGACATAGTTCTCTCCTTTTTGAATGGTATTTGCCATATTCACCATGCTTTGCATTTGCATTGAAATTAAAAGCTTTGAAAAATAATACACTGGTTGTTCAATAATGCCAGTCATCTTCTTCAAGCATAATTTTTCCATACGTTTCCACTCCTAGACAATAACATTGAATCATCTTTCCAAAATATCTGCTTGAAACCCGAACCCAACCACACTCAACTACAACTACTTACCTACATAGTTATTCATACTGCTATCTTCATCTACCGATGCGATGATAAGGCACAAAGCATCTATAACTTATGTAGCTGTCAGTTCGCGAACGTGTTTTCAGCCCCACGTAACGCGGTTCATTTTTTCAATCACAGAACACATTTGCAAGCATCGAGAGTGAACGGCAAAGGAATTTCCAATTTCACAGACTATCATTCATATCCCACAGACGTGAGCTTATAAACTATTGACTACCTTCAAAAGCTATGTCGTTTCGACTTATTTGTGTACGTTCAGCGTATGATGTTCAGTTTTATTTTAGATACAGTTACACGTTTATTCATAATTTTTTTAACACGTTGAACGCCACGCAAAAATCATGGTGTTTCCATTCAGGCCACGAGGCTCACATGTGACCCCGACCATGCTGTACCATTCAGGCCACGAGACTCACCGTGTGACCCTGCGGTAGGCTTCTGTTCAAACGCACTTTATAGGCCATAGGACATCGGTATCAAACTAAATGGTTAAAACAGTGTGCCGCATGGCCCTGTAGAACAGCCGGGCTGTTCTACAGGGTCATGCTCAGCTTGGTTCTCGTCTATCGAAAAAGACTTAAAAAATATTTTCAAATTTTACCAATCGTTAGGGTCGCTTCAGTGTGCTCCATACAAACTATAAGAAAAACTACGTGTTTTGGACGAAAATTAAACAAAATTAATAGAAATCAACTATTCAGTCGTTTATTTTGGATTTTACAATTCCTACGTTTCGAGCTCTTTACAGAGCCCGTGGTCACGGATGACTAAGCTGTTAGACGTCATTATTTAGAATAGAAATTATTTTTGTTTTACCACCATCTATTTCTTAATTGCCTAGCGTAACGTCCGGGTTCCACACAAAATGCTGAAACCGTATCTCGTGTAGCAGGTCTTACAGTATGTTGGATCTGGTTTTTCTGCTGTGTAATCAGCGGAGTCCACGTTGATGAGATTCCCCATCCAGTATTTCTGTTGAAATTCGGATGTTTTTGAATTTCTATGGCTTCCCGTACTTTCCTAGGAATGAATCTCTTCTCTCTCGCTAGGATTGCTGCCTTATCGAATCTGACATAATGGGTGGGGTTATCCATGATATGTTCACACACTGCAGACTGTCTGTCACGACGGTTTTTTACATCAGCAATATGTTCTTTTAGACGTGTAGATACATTTCTCTTTGTTTATCCTATGTATTAGAGTCCACAGTCACAGTCAAGTTTATAAACAACAGGGTCTTGGAGAGGGATGTTGCATTTGACTGATCTGATGTACTGGCTGATCTTCCTTGGCGGCTTGAAAATGGTCTTGATTAAAGCTCGCTTCAGAATTCTACCGATCTTATCAGTTACTCCCTTCATGTATGGTAAGTATGCTGGTTGTCGTTCGACTGTGGATGGTTTGGCACGGTTTCTGTGACGTTGACGGGGTGGCTTCAGGTTATTTTCATGGAGTACTCGTCTCACATGCTTGATCACATCGTCTAGGTGTTGGGGGTCACAGATACCGCGTGCTCTCTGAAAAAAGAGGTACCAACGGCAGCTAATTGGCTCGGATGATGGTGGGAGTTACCATTTAGGTACCTATCTGTGTGGGTTGGCTTTCTATAAATGGAATGACTGATTGTACCATTTGTGTTTTTAATTATAAGAATATCTAAAAATGCTAAATTATTATGCTCTGATTCCATTGTTTTAATATTGGGATGAATTGAATTAAAATGATTTAGAAAAGCAGTAACTTGGTCTTGTGGAAGGATGGTGAAGGTGTCGTCTACGTACCTCTTATACATCTTCGTCACAGCCGGAGCGTGCCTTAGGGCTCAATCCTCAAAGTCCTCCATAAAGATGTCAGCCATCAAGGGGGATACTGGAGAGCCCATAGCCACGCCATCGACTTGTATGTAGAGCTCATCATTCCACAATAGGTAACCAGATGTTAGGCACCATTCTAAAAGTTCTGCATATTCTATTGCTATGTTATTTTCCCGGAGTTTTCGTTTAACTATTTCGATACAATCCTTGACTGGAATGGCAGTGAAAAGCGATTGGACGTCAAAACTAACCATTACTTCGTTGCTGTTTACTTGCAAGTTTTTGAGTTCTCCGACAAACTAGGTTACGCTAGGCAATTAAGAAATAGATGGCGGTAGAACAAAAATAATTTCTATTCTAAATAATGACGTCTAACACCTTAGCACACCTCGGACACTGGCGCTCAAATGTATGAATCAAACGCGTTGCTACGCACACAGTCTAAGCTCGCGTAGGTGAACGCGTACCATGCTTGTGTGTGTGAGACAACATGTCAGGGTTGCCGCCATTTTGCGTTCGCGAATCGGGAATGCAATGTGCGGCAGTATAAAACGACCTTCGTCGTCGCGTCCTGGCTAGCCGGTGTCTGAGCGTCCTCCGACCGCGGGTGGGCGGCGCTTGTAGGGGGAGGCAGGGAGTGACCATACTGTACGCTAGTTCTATTAATTATACTGTGACCTTAGTCACCCGTGACCACGGGCTCTGTAAAGAGCTCGAAACGTAGGAATTGTAAAATCTAAAATAAACATAACTTAAATCCGTTTAAAATTGTTTTATTGTGATGAGTAATAGTTGTGCAAACTCAAGAAAATATCAATATTGTAACAGTCTAAACACAACTGGACGGAACTGGCAGGCCGGCCGGCAAAGCACATCGCGTGGCGCGTGGGCATGCGGGGGAGGCGTGCGGGGTGGGTCGCATCTTGACCCCGCGGCCCCCGCGGAAGGATTTTGTGATTTCTCTCCGCTAGGGCCACGGGGGACACTAGTGTGCCATTTGTAAATTTACTCACTTTTTGGTAGAATAACAGCTAAGTATTTAATGCACAATGTGTTTCGAAGTTTGCCGTGTGATGCCGGCTTAGAATAGCATCACCCCATTTCTTGCCCGTGGGTGTCGTAAGAAGCGACTAAGGGACTCGAGGGTGTGTATTGTAATTTTAGGCGATGGGCTGACAACCTATCACTATAGTGATACACAGTTATCTGATTGACCCTCGAACTTTTGTCAGACGTGGCGTAAATTACCGTTTTTCACGGCCGTTTATGCTCTGCCTACCCCGCAAGGGACTATGGGCGTGATGTATGTATGTATGTATGTATGTGTTTCGAAGTATTTACAATCGATCTACGCAATAAAACAAAATCGGCTAAAATCAAGATAATTAGGATTTTCTGTTGGCCTCAATGCGTGGTCCTTGGTTGGCCCACATGGTGGGCCGCGTGGCGTTCAACGTGTTAAATGCATTTTTGGTAAGAAACCTAGTCAGTTCTTTGTCAATATGTCGCATCACCGATATGTCAGTAAGCAACGTTGCGATGTTGGCATTCGGAGCGACCAAGGAAAGAAACAACTGTCTTGTACGACGAGCGTTTATTGACTAAATACTACAGCTACAGTATACAGATATATAGTACTTAAGCCTAACATAACGTGGCGGTGCGTCACACACTACACCTCCACCGTTTCTGAAAAAGAAAAATAAATGTTATTTTATTTTTCTTTTTAACAAATCTTAAATCTTACTCTAGCTATCCAGTTTGCAACCTAGGAAATATACTTATCTGAAGGCATTACTTGCTTGCATATTTGGTGGACGTCCATATTGTTCAGATAAATATACTTACATTCTATTAATACAAGAATTATAACTGAAAATGTAGTAAATAACTAACTACCGAAGGTTTAATTTGAATTACGTGTTTATTTTTAAACGTACTGTAGAAATAAGAATCAAATTATATGAAAGCAACTATTTTAGTACGTCACAAATAATCTGAAATTAGGTCGATGAATTATACAATTACCTGAGAGTAAAATATTCAAATTTGATTAATTGCCAAATATAAAGTATTACATAAAAATGGTCTATAGTTTTAAAATATTTAGAAAATTACATACAGATTCTGGTCAACAATTTAAATTTGAATCCATTATTTTAAAATTGTACCTTGCCATGATCAACAAAAGTAAGTACTTAAACATAATATTTTTATTTTCAATTTAACCATTTTCTTTAATTTATAATCATAAAACTATCATATATATTGATTAGTATTAAAATAACAGCATTTTTGACTGAATTCGTTTTTCATAACTGTAAAAAGTTAAAAAATATGCATATATTTTAAGTACCGATAAGTACGTAGGTACATTGTCAAGATACTAACATATTTAACATGAAAATTAATGCCAATCACCATTATATAATTTAAACCGATTTGTGTAATCACATCAGTAGTGTAGAACTTATCAAAAAAGACAGGCAAACATAATTTTATGTATACATAAAGATATTTTGATTTGATTCACATTTTTAAATTTCTTTATAGGAACAGATTATGAAAATTATTAAAAATAATATAACAGATGTCTGTACGCAAATATGTTTTCGTCTGTTACTTATTTAGAAAGTATTAATACCGATTACCTAAGATTTAGTACTGATTATGTTTATCATACCAAACTATTCGACTACTTACTAATAATAAAAGAAAATTAATTTTACTTTAAAAAATACTACTTAAAGTTTATATATTATTCTTCTTATTTATTATCGGGTTCATTTATTTATTTTTATTCGTCATTGATAGATCATATTATCATCGGATAAGTATACAAAGAAACAAATTAATTGTACGTCTTAGGTAGATCACAGTAAAAAAAGATTGATATTTTTGATTTGTTTATCTTAATAAGTTTGTTAAAAAATTATAAATTGCACAAGTAGTTACTTATTATAAGATTTTTTTGAAAATATTGCACTTGCACTTTTTTCTTCTTTCTAAATCTCCTTTTATCTTTACTTTGAGCAAAATACTTAATCAATATTCATATCTCTTTCGCTTCTTCTTTTTATTTTATTCACAAACACGTCTTTCTCATTTTAATAATAATTATTTCACACTTGCCCTGCTTGCTCGGTACACATTTTACTCCTCAGAGTATTTAACTTCTTTGGGCCGGTCGGTCCCATACACATAACACAATTATAATATAAGGTACATTTTATTATGAGTCGACTCACACATCTTTGCGTGTATATAACTTTTACATATTTTATACGTAGGCCTATAATAGTACCTATCGTTGTTGTGCGCACAACTAATTAATATAGGATAAGTGTTTAAGGGCGTCTTAGTGTGAAAAATGTCGAATCGACCTATTTTTGGTTGAGTTTTAAAGCATCATATATTATTTTATTTGAACCAGAAAAAATATATGTTGTTGTTTATGAACAGTTCTTGATTATTTAATGGACAAAAACACGATATCTATAACTTTTCTCGATCATAAAAAAATGCAAAGATACGTAAGTTTATGACAATTTTTCAAGTATTACTCAAAGATTATTAACACTAAAAAAAATTAAAATATGCCAAAATGTAGGAAATTACAAGATGTAAATAAAATAATGGATAGATTTTTTAAATAGTTTTTTGTGATTTTTTGAAACCCCATTATTCCCATTATATAACCAAACGACGCGCGCGCTGCGCTTCAGACGCCCGCCGGGCATCATCGCAGCAGGACCTATGCCAATTTTTCGACCGCGGCGTTCCGCAACCTGCTTTTTTCATCTTGTCGCGTAATATTAATAAGATATGAATTTTCTGACATCAAATGTGTTGGCTAGAAGAGATCTCTTCTTAAGAGATAAGCTCGCCTTTGCTACTAAGTTTTAAATAAGTGTTGTATATTTTTGACTGTAAATATTTTGTGAATGTGTAAATATTTCGTTAATTTATTGTAAATAAACGTGTACATAGTCTGTAAATAAGTAAAAATGGGAAATAAAAATAAATACAAGAGGGTACCTATATGTCAAAAGCGAAAAGACCGGCAAACAATATCGTAAGTATCTGAACATAATTCTAACCAATTTTTGACCTACCAAAGTAACTACCAACTATGAAGTAAGTATGTATAGGTATAAATTATAGTGAATAGGTAAGTAGACAAAGAATTGTATAGCTGATCTGGGTAACTAAACCAGAAGCAGTTTTAGGTTTAACAACAACAGACAGTAAAATTAAATAGTATTGCAACCACAGTATCTAACATTGTACCTACCATTTGATCTAGTGTCATTTTATTTATTATGTAGTTCATAAACTGTTGCCATGTTAAAAGTAAACATCATAATACATACACAGTAGAAATGAAACCAGTGGTGCAACCACAGTTCAAATCATACGAAGAGAATGTACGATTTTACATAATGTAATTTTATTATTTATTAGTGAGCCATGCTATAAGTAATTATCAAGTACATACACAGTAAAACAAAATCAGTAGTGCAACCACTGAATTTGTTTGTAATGTAATAGTATATTTAATTAGACGGTAAATATTGTACCGATAACCTTGGACTTCTAATCCTTGCAGTGCTTCAATACTAAGAGACAAAGGTATTAGACATGCAAACAAATTACTAGGTACTGAAAAGTAAGTATAATTTAGTGAAACAGAAAAGGTAAGCCTGTTCAAGATTAGTGTACTTTTGATAAAAACGTTCCAGGACTTCAAGCCGTCATGACGATGACCAACTTTCTCTGCAAGTTCTGGAGTCACATACGTCTCCAAAACAACATAGTCAAACATATCGCAAACTGCGAGGTTGTCCAATCCTACGTTTATCTGGGAGCGCTGATTTCCAACAACGGCGGTTGCATAGACGAGGTAAAAAGACGTATGGCGATAACTAGATCCACTATGAGCAAGCTTCATAAGGTTTGGAAAATCGCAATATCACGAAAGCCACCAAAACACGACTCGTGAGAGCACTCATATTCCCCGTGTTCCTCTATGCTGCAGAGACGTGGACTTTGCGGGAAATTGAAAAGAAGAAGATAGACGCACTGTGTCTAATTCCAAGCTAAACTCCCGCAGTGGAAGCGATTTACACAGGTAAATTTCTAGTAAAATACCAGGAGTTCAACTGAAGGCAGACAATGGCCGCGTTACGCAGCGCTAAATAGCATACGCTGCACAATATAGCAGCGCATACTATGAATTAAACGTGAACCTAAATCTATTTAACTTAATTAACTAAGTTGAGTGAAATTGGCAAATGATGTGTTCTGACCTTTACATAACTCAATTCTGTAGTAAATACCGTCTGCCGATCTGGCGTTACGTCACACGTATAAGCACTAGATTAAAAGTAAGTACCTCCAAATTATATCACCCCACGAATTCCGCAATTCGTACTAAGGAGTCACAATGATAATGGTACAACAAATATGACTAAAGGGAACACACCATTAACACGAAGAAACAGTTTTATACTAAAACAACTAGGTTTAACACTTACAGTCAACGTGCCGGCGCAAATGCATAAAATACCCAACGGAGAAAGGAAGTTCAGGGAATGGATCAAATAGGGATTCCGTTGGTACTTACAGGGCTGGGTGGAAAAGATATCGACACCCAGCATTCCACTACAGCCTTGGCGCGTTATTCACTTCAAACCACTCACAGCTTCTGTTCGTATTCCACTTTGATATCAGTCATTACGCGTGACCCAACACGAATTTGGGCCGTACAAAACGCGAGCCAATATGGCCACTTGATGCCTATTCAACGCGACGCTCACGTGGAAGACGTCGAGACATCCAACAATCACTAAGCCTGGTATTCTAGTATAACCCAGGAGAAACGCAATAATACGATGCATCAACACGCGCGATCTCAAATTGAATCGTCCATTACACGCGGCATCACAAAACGCGTGGCGGGAAATCCGCACAAAACACAATACGTTCCCGTCCGAACGGTTTTGAGTGACTGATAGTGCGGTGCAGAAATCACCGCTTGGCGCCTACCAGGCGGCCCGCGCGCACGCCGCCACCCTCGCCCCGCGAGCGAGAAAGGGACAACATATGCCCAGAGCGATGCGTGCGAAATCGCGGCGCATTCATAGACCGTCATTAATACCTAACTTACCCCAGCATAGCAACGCTAAATTAAACATTCACCCGCCTTAGGCCGAATCCCTTAGGCCTATTCACTACTGGGGAGACGAGATAGCGTTGCTATTGCTCGCTTAAGAACTGAATCCCCTACCTGAACTGTCGCGACTCGAGGAGTGCCATCACTACCTGGGAACAAGTTGAGAATGCGCCCTCTGCGCCATCGCAGTGGCGGCAGGTTGGCATCCTTAACCAGAACGAGATCTCCGATGCGAGGGGGTTCAGTTCTGTCCGTCCACTTAAGGCGTTGCTGCAGAATGTGCAAATACTCAAGCGACCATCGCTTCCAAAAATTCTGAGACATTTGCTGCAGCAACTCATAACGCGTCAAACGATTGCTACTGACCTCTGTGTAGGGGTATTCTGGCAAGGCGTTAAGTGGTCGGCCAATTAAGAAATGCCCTGGTGTCAGGGCCTCCAGATCATTCGGATCTGAGCTAAGCGGAAACAAAGGACGTGAATTGAGAACGGCCTCAATTTTACAAAACACGGTCGCTAGCTCCTCAAAGGTTAATATCGTTAAACCTATAACGCGCATCAAATGCGTCTTAGCGGACTTACAACCGCTTCAAATATACCACCCCAGTGGGGGCATCCTGGTGGATCGAACATCCAGTTAATGCCCTGACGGGAGAGGCTCGTGCCGATAGCTTCCTCGTTTTCCGATAAAAACGTTATAATTTCTTTCATACATCGATCAGCGCCCTTAAAGTTGGTACCACAGTCCGACCTGATCAGCGCTGGTCGCCCTCTTCGCGACACAAATCTATCTAAAGCTGCTAAGAAAGCCTCCGTAGTGAGGTCGGCCACGAGTTCCAAGTGGACGGCCTTGGTTGCTAGGCACACAAACACGCACAAATACGCCTTGATTGACTTCGCGTTGCGAAGGCGTGATGCCTTTACCATAAAAGGCCCCGCAAAGTCCGTTCCCACACCCGCAAACGTCCAGGCTTCCGTCACCCGGTCCGGTGGGAGGTCTCCCATCTGAGGTTGCATTGTGCCTGCCTTCAACCGATAGCAAGGCAAGCACCGAAACACAATGCTCCGTACCGTACGTCGTCCAGACAAGATCCAAAACTCGCGCTGCAGAATAGCCAAAAGTGCATTGCAGCCCGCATGCGAGTTTTTCTGGTGACGATCCCTAACTATAAGTTCTACCAAAGGTCCCTTCTTTGGGAGTAACAGCGGATGCCGTGCTGAAAAGGGCAGGTTAGCGTTCCGAAGTCTACCTCCAACCCGGAGCATTCCATGCTCGTCCACGAACGGGTTGAGGCGCACAAGACCTCCCTTCAGCTTTCCACGGCCATCCCTGAGCAGCCTGGCCTCTTCCTCAAAATGTTCCGCCTGGACGACCCTAACCAATAAACTTAGAGCCGCATTCCGCTCCGCAGGCGAGAGGACAGGTGCCAAGTTCCGTTCTGCTTGAGGTTTTCTACAGTTGTTCACGAACCGTTTGATCCAACCTGTCACCCCTAGAAGTTTGTCGAGGGAGCTGTATCGTTCCAGCAAGAAAGCCGCACTAGGCTTAGGTACGATCTGCCCTACGTTCACTCGCAAACCTCGATCAGGTGGCCCAAGCGGCGACCCGCACTCATTGTATGGCCATCTCTCAGGTGACTCAGTCAGCCACTGAGGTCCCCACCACAGTGAGTGACCTACCAAATCAGGGGCCCTACATCCCCGTGAGGCGCAGTCCGCTGGGTTCTGTTCTCCCGGTACGTGTCTCCATACCAACGGAGTTTCCGATCCTTTAATCTGTGACACCCGATTTGCCACGAAAACCTCAAGAGTATGTACCGACGTCTGTAACCAGCACAGAACTATCCTACTGTCGGTCCATGCGTACACCGTTTCATCCAAATTGATGGTACCGCGTAGATTACTAGCGACATAATGTAGCAAGCGCGTGAGAAGCGCTGCTCCCGCCAATTCCAACTTTGGAATGGTCCATCTTGTCCTAACCGGAGCCACCTTACTCTTGGCCATAACTAGACGCACGTCTACAGTTCCCGTTGAACTGACTGTCCGCAAATAGACAGCTGCCGCGTACCCTCGCTCCGAGGCATCACAAAACCCATGTAGGGTAGCCTTACATCCCACCGATGGGAGCAACTTGCGAGGTATGGCGATGCGTACGATCCCTGGTAAGGTGGTCACAAACTTGGTCCAATCATTCAACAGCTCTCCGGAGAGCTGGTCGTCCCAACCCAAGTTTGCTATCCACAACCTTTGCAAGAAGCACTTCGCCATGAACGTCACCGGTGCGATCCACCCGTTAGGATCGAAAGTTCTGGCGATCGTCGATAATACCGAACGCTTCGTCCAAGTCTTCTGCAAAAGGTCTGGCTCGATCTGATACGTAAAGACATCATGCGTTGGCCTATATTGCACCCCTAGGATGCTCAACGTATTTGGATTGTCCGGGTTCTCGAAAAGGTGCGGGTCCTGCTGGAACTCACCTGGCAAACCGGCCAGGAGTTCTGGACAGCTGGACAGCCATTTCCGCAACTCATAACCTCCTGATTCCATGATCGCGATCAGCTCGTCTCGTAGGAGCAGTGCTTGTTGCACGCTATCTGCACCCGTGCAGATGTCATCCACGTAGACATCGCGATCCAGTACTGCTGCGGCTCGAGGGAATCTTACCCTTTCCTGTGCGGCCAACTCTCGCAGCGTGCGTACTGCCAAAAACGGACTTGGCTTCAGACCATACGTTACCGTGTTGAGCTCATAAGTGACCATCGGCTCGTCAGGGCTCTCACGCCACAAAATCAGCTGGTACCGACGGTCATCCGGGTGTATAATTGTTTGGCGAAACATCATTTTGACGTCTGCGACGAACGCTACTTGGTGCAACCGAAAATCTGTGAGGATGTCCACAATGTCCCGGTTCAACTTGGGACCCGCGTGCAGACACTGGTTCACAGACACACCATTCGATGTAGGAGCAGAACCGTCAAACACTACCCGTATCTTCGCCTCCGGTGACTTCAAAACAGCCAGGTGTGGTATATAGTAATGCTCGACACACCTCCAATCTATGCTGGACACCGACATGTGGCCTAACTCTAGTTACTCCCTCATGAATTCGATATACTTCTGCCGAAGTGCTGCATCTCGCTTCATCTTTCTCTTCATAGCCAGTAGTCTCCGTTCCGCGATCTGTCGCGAACTACCTAAGGAGGGGCGGTTTGGGAGAAATGGCAGCCTGGTAACAAACCTACCTGACGAACTTCGTGCAGTGTTGTACTGATAGAACAGCTCGCACTCGTCATCCTCTGGCTTCCGTCTATCCGCTGTGGGTGGCTCCTCAGACTCCCAAAACCTCTGCAGCACCTCCGACAACACACTACCATAGAGAACCGTATCGCCCTCTGGTAGGTCCTGAGGTCTCCAAACTGGGCCAAAAATAACATACCCCCCTGTGGTATCAACGGCCACTAAACCAGTTTGCTGAAGTACCCGTTTTCTGCCACACCAGAATCTCCCGAGGACGTCTGACCCGAGGAGAACGTCCACCGTACCAGGAGTATCAAAGTCAGGATCAGCTAGCTCTAAGCCTGTGGTTAACCCTCGTACCGTTGACGGTAACCGAACCTGAGGAAGTTTCCCTACCACTTCATCCAGCACCACTGCTGAGGCATGATAGCTGACCCCTGTACCTGTATTACCTAATGTGAACTCGAAGTTCACCTGACCCCGAACGTCAGGCACATCTACACCTCCAATACCTACAGCCCCATCCGTTGTGGGCCTTATATTTAAGCTTAGCCTACTCACCAGCTTACTAGACACAATACAACCCTGAGCCCCTGTATCTAACAAGGCTCTTACCTGTATGCTGCGGCCACCGTATCCCCATACCCAAATCATTGCCGTAGGCAACAATACCGTAATTGGCCGGGGGGCCGAAGCTGGCGTGTAGGCGGCGATTACCTAGCAGGAACCTAAGCGCGGAGTGTCCGCGTCCTGCGGGGGGGTCCCCTCTCTCCGTACACCTTCGAGTGGGTCCCACTCCTGCTGATAGGGACCTCTGGTCCTGTACGCCATGGCTGGCAGCCTATAGTAACCCTGCGGCAGGCGCGCGTACCGTGGATGCGCCTGTAGCCGCGGGTGCTCAGCCAAGGGGAGAGGCATGCGTGGGTCATGAGACCTCACCATGTTGTTCAGTCCCGCCGAGTACTGCATGTACTGGCCCTGGTATTGGCACCCGCCCGTAGCATCACGTATCTGTGATGGGTGCCCCTGACCTTGGACCTGTGACCACCTACCCTGTTCCGGCACCTTGTAGTGTGTAACGCACCTCACTCACTCTTAGATATAGTATAGCGTACGATTAGCATGTACTTCTATATATTCTTAGTTAATAAAGGTTCGTCTTAGCATACGGTTGTGTCTTATTTCCTGTCGCTCCGAATGCCTTCATCGCATGGCGACACTGCCAGGGCTGCCTTATAGGCAGCTTTGAGCAACGCGTGTGAAATTTGAGATACGTTTGTGATATTAACGGACTATTAAATTGATTATTTTTGGACTTTTATACTATGGACCCTGTGCAAATTCTTATATGGCGAAGAATAGAGAATAATATGGTCACTGATTTTAAAGTACACAAGTCCACTTAATTACTTGTGGTGAAATAATGCTAATAATCGGATTTTGGAAGAATATACTGAAGCCTATACTTACTAGTAATTATTAAATTTACGAGAGAATTACGCCGATACGAAAAGATGGAGTTTGATGTGATGAAAAAAAAAAAAAAATAGAGCAGCCGCCGTCGCATCAAATGGGTTATTTACAACTTAAGATCGTAGTAAAGATGGATGTACCGGAGCAGAGAGTGGTGGAGTCTATTTACTATTGTGCTTAGAAAGATGAGTACAGCTGCCAGGAGCCGGGAGTTGTTGGAGTCCTGGATGGAAGGATATGTCGCAGGGCGCTGGGTGAAATGTTGGTGTCCAGATGATGACACGTAGATGCCAGATGGTAATGCATTAGGGGAGAGAGTGCGTATAAAAAAAAGTGATACGGTAAATATTCGGTTTCGACTGCGCGTTTGACAAGGGTTTTAGATAGGTATGCGGAGTTACGACAGCAAGAAGTTGGTTTTACAGAAGGACATTGAGATGTTTTTTAACAAGAATGGACATTTTTAACATCAGTAACAGTGAGCACTCTACCCAGCTGAAGAGGTGACTACAGGATGATTTTAATTAAGGTACTTATATTTTACGTTGGTTATCTTTTATAACATTAAATGTATTTTAAAATAAGAGATATGGACAACGCGACTGCAGCGCGGCGTCCAAAAATATATTCTTTTTCTATAAAGTTAATATAATTTAGTAAAACTGTTTATAAGACTAAGGTAACCGAACATAGAACTAAAATATTAACAAATGTTTACATTTCGTTCTACTAAAGTGCCAGTAATTTCACGCTTGTACTTTTTTGTTCGCCTCCGTCTTATAAAAGTAATATGTACTTAAAATTTAACGTTAAAACCTTTAAAAAGGTACTTTTCTAAAGTATTAAAATTTGGTTCTCAAAAGTAAAAAATAAATAAATAATACTTTACAGTAAAATAATGGTTCCGATGACTTTCTAAAACTAAGTCATTTTTTTCCTACTTTCGTGACATAGTATCTTGCATAGTTTTCTAGTATATAATTACGTAGCAAACGTAGCAAATAAGGTAAGGTTGAACGGGTTTATTTAGAAGATTTTAACAAAAGATCATAATAAAGTATCTAGGAAATATACTTATTCCCAACATATTTACCAAATTTTAAAATAGTTTTAAATGGACCCTTGAGTTTATAATATTAAGTAAGTAATTGTATCAGGCGTTACTTTGCGGAAGTCCATCTTGATTGAATTAGATAGAAAGGTATTTAGCTTCTTCCGCACTTATGATGGCTAGTAATGCAGCTAGTTGAATGCACCACGCGTACGACCGCAAGTTAATGCAAATGCACAAGCGATGCACTTTACTCGCACTACCTCCACCGTTTTACACTCTACACGTGTTTCGCCCCTCCACGGAGCATCATCAGGAGATCTTCGACAGTCGAGTTCCGAGCACTGACTGAGTAACCGTCGTTGTCGGCTCGAGCTTATAAATGCTTCCTCCCCGCCACTAGGTGACGCAATGTACGAGAACCAATCAGAATGCAGATTGGTCAGGTGACTCTCTGCGATTGGTTATTTTGAAAAATACGCAGTAATGGAGAAGAGGAAACATTTACCTGCTCGTTGAAGATAGTTCCAGTACACCCGTGACGTATGATTTCTAATTGTTCCAACACGTTCAGCCTTTGGCCTTTATTACAAGTATGTAGAACTTTATAGGAATGGCTGTCTGTTAAACTATGCCCAGAATCTAGCAAATGTTTTGTGAAATGCGATCTTTCTGGACGTCCATTCCTATACGCAGAAGTGTGTTCTTTATAACGTGTATTAAAGCTACGACCAGTTTGACCTACGTAAACCCCATTACACACATCGCATGCAAGTTTGTATACGCCCGACTTCTTACCAACCTCAGTCTTTTCTTTGCCGTTGCAAACCGCCCGACGAATGGTGTTGTTAGTCCTAAAAGCCACATGAACATCGTTGTTCCTCAAAATTCTTGATATCTTTTCAGATATTGGTCCGACGTACAGTAAACTTGACCGATAGTGATGAACATCGCGTTCCTGTGGCGCTGAATATAAACGGCTAGAAACCTGCTGATTTATCTTTTTCCTGATTAACCCGTCCACCATTCGCCGGTCGTACCCGTTTGCAACTGCAATTGAGTAAATAGTATTCAATTCTTTATTATACGCTTGCGAAGATAGAGGATATGTTAATAACCTATTTACGTAACAATGAAAAGCCGCTAATTTGTGTTGCCAAGGGTGACAAGAAGTCGCCGGAATAACTAAATCAGTGTGAGTTGGTTTTCTGTATACTTCAAAGGCATGCTGACAACGCTCCCGTGTGATAGTCACATCTAAGAAGTTAATTGCGCAGTTCTGTTCGAGTTCTAATTTGAATTTGATTTTAGGATGGAATGTATTCAGACTACTAACAAAGATATCTAATTCTTGTCTCGTACCTGTCCAGCATATCAGTATATCATCAACGTATCTGTTGTAATAAAGGATATTACTGTTGCCCACGATGTACTTATTTTCGTAGTTATCCATGAATATCTCCGCCATCAATGGAGATAGTGGAGACCCCATAGCCAAACCCTCTTTCTGCCTATAATAAGCCCCATTAAACCTAAAATAGTTTTGTTTCATGCATATTGTTGCTAGGTCAATAAGTTCTTTTACCTCCTCTGGATGTAAGTTTTTTCTTTCTAACATGTCGGAAAGAAAAACTAAAACTTCTTCATAGGGTACGTTAGTAAACAAACTGTCTACATCCAAAGAAAGTAAAAGAGAGTTCGTGGGCAACACAACATCCTTTATTTTTTCTGTTAAGTCTTGCGTATTCTGTAGACTATATTTAGGAGAAAAACCTGACTTGTTCTTAATAATAGTATTTAATCTTTTAGCTAACTCATATGCTGGACACCCAATGTACGAAACAACAGGACGAATGGGAACGTTGTCTTTATGTATCTTAGGTAAACCGTACAACACAGGAGCCTGAGGGTTCATGGGGACTATATATTTAGAAGCACTCTCGCTTGGAAATGTGAATTTAGAATTATCAACAGCTCTCTTGACTTCTGCATTGTACTTGGCCGTCGGATCTGAGCGTAAGACAATGAAATCATCAGTTTGAATTACATCGTTCACCTTATTGACATAATCGCTATCGTTAAGAACTACTATAGTGTTGCCTTTATCTGCCTTCGTGACTATAAGATTGTTACTATTAATCTTGCGTTTCAATGATTTCACTGTTCTTATCTCAGGTCCGACGGTGTAATTCAGATTCTGCTTCTTTAGTTCATTAGCAACAATTCCTTTCACCAAGCTATCTTTACCATTAATCATGCATGCTAGCTCTGTATCTACACCTAATTCCTCAACAGTTTGTTGGGTCAGCCTAGGAGTCATGTTGTACTTCAGACCTTTTTCCAGCAGTGATAACTCGTTTGATGAAAATTGCACGCTAGTCAAGTTCTTCACCCGTGGGTAGAAAACATGGCTAGCTGCACCACTGCCCCTATTATCATCTCTTTCACCATCACCACCACCGCCGCCACCACCACCACCACCGCCGCCACCACCACCACCACCACCACCACCACCACCACAACCACCACCACCGTCACCACTACCACCACCGCCACCGCCACCGCCACCGCCACCACCATCACCACCGCCACCGCTACCGCCACCACCATCACCACCACTCACGTCATCACTGCCAACATTACCATCAGCTTCACGATCGTTACCTCCACCACCCCTGACACCCATACCCCAACTAACTTCACCCCTACCATATTTATCCCCGTTACTGTAAACTTTACCACCACCATGCTTCGTCGAAGAAGTCAACTTACGTAACTTTTTCGACTGTATCAAATACTTTTCATGCACAGCCTGTGATGCGTAATCCCTTGCCTTTTGGTCTAACAAATCGAACTCAACATTATGTAAATGATGCAAAAGTTCTGTATGTAAAACTTTTATATGCAATTTAAGATTATCTCTAACCGTAAACCAGTGGCGAGATTCCGCATCCAACCAGGCCTTCTGAGCTTTACGAATGGCCAAAACAGCCGAATGACTGGTCGTGTTGGAACGGATATTAATATAGTCTGGAACTACCTGTAGCCGCCTACATTCTTGGTTAAACCAAATATTTTGGGCTGCCACTCGATATAATTTGGTTAATTTGATGTACAAACGTGCCTGTTCAGCTACGCATGCCGATTCTAAGTAAGTAATTGTATCAGGCGTTACTTTGCGGAAGTCCATCTTGATTGAATTAGATAGAAAGGTATTTAGCTTCTTCCGCACTTATGATGGCTAGTAATGCAGCTAGTTGAATGCACCACGCGTACGACCGCAAGTTAATGCAAATGCACAAGCGATGCACTTTACTCGCACTACCTCCACCGTTTTACACTCTACACGTGTTTCGCCCCTCCACGGAGCATCATCAGGAGATCTTCGACAGTCGAGTTCCGAGCACTGACTGAGTAACCGTCGTTGTCGGCTCGAGCTTATAAATGCTTCCTCCCCGCCACTAGGTGACGCAATGTACGAGAACCAATCAGAATGCAGATTGGTCAGGTGACTCTCTGCGATTGGTTATTTTGAAAAATACGCAGTAATGGAGAAGAGGAAACATTTACCTGCTCGTTGAAGATAGTTCCAGTACACCCGTGACGTATGATTTCTAATTGTTCCAACACGTTCAGCCTTTGGCCTTTATTACAAGTATGTAGAACTTTATAGGAATGGCTGTCTGTTAAACTATGCCCAGAATCTAGCAAATGTTTTGCGAAATGCGATCTTTCTGGACGTCCATTCCTATACGCAGAAGTGTGTTCTTTATAACGTGTATTAAAGCTACGACCAGTTTGACCTACGTAAACCCCATTACACACATCGCATGCAAGTTTGTATACGCCCGACTTCTTACCAACCTCAGTCTTTTCTTTGCCGTTGCAAACCGCCCGACGAATGGTGTTGTTAGTCCTAAAAGCCACATGAACATCGTTGTTCCTCAAAATTCTTGATATCTTTTCAGATATTGGTCCGACGTACAGTAAACTTGACCGATAGTGATGAACATCGCGTTCCTGTGGCGCTGAATATAAACGGCTAGAAACCTGCTGATTTATCTTTTTCCTGATTAACCCGTCCACCATTCGCCGGTCGTACCCGTTTGCAACTGCAATTGAGTAAATAGTATTCAATTCTTTATTATACGCTTGCGAAGATAGAGGATATGTTAATAACCTATTTACGTAACAATGAAAAGCCGCTAATTTGTGTTGCCAAGGGTGACAAGAAGTCGCCGGAATAACTAAATCAGTGTGAGTTGGTTTTCTGTATACTTCAAAGGCATGCTGACAACGCTCCCGTGTGATAGTCACATCTAAGAAGTTAATTGCGCAGTTCTGTTCGAGTTCTAATTTGAATTTGATTTTAGGATGGAATGTATTCAGACTACTAACAAAGATATCTAATTCTTGTCTCGTACCTGTCCAGCATATCAGTATATCATCAACGTATCTGTTGTAATAAAGGATATTACTGTTGCCCACGATGTACTTATTTTCGTAGTTATCCATGAATATCTCCGCCATCAATGGAGATAGTGGAGACCCCATAGCCAAACCCTCTTTCTGCCTATAATAAGCCCCATTAAACCTAAAATAGTTTTGTTTCATGCATATTGTTGCTAGGTCAATAAGTTCTTTTACCTCCTCTGGATGTAAGTTTTTTCTTTCTAACATGTCGGAAAGAAAAACTAAAACTTCTTCATAGGGTACGTTAGTAAACAAACTGTCTACATCCAAAGAAAGTAAAAGAGAGTTCGTGGGCAACACAACATCCTTTATTTTTTCTGTTAAGTCTTGCGTATTCTGTAGACTATATTTAGGAGAAAAACCTGACTTGTTCTTAATAATAGTATTTAATCTTTTAGCTAACTCATATGCTGGACACCCAATGTACGAAACAACAGGACGAATGGGAACGTTGTCTTTATGTATCTTAGGTAAACCGTACAACACAGGAGCCTGAGGGTTCATGGGGACTATATATTTAGAAGCACTCTCGCTTGGAAATGTGAATTTAGAATTATCAACAGCTCTCTTGACTTCTGCATTGTACTTGGCCGTCGGATCTGAGCGTAAGACAATGAAATCATCAGTTTGAATTACATCGTTCACCTTATTGACATAATCGCTATCGTTAAGAACTACTATAGTGTTGCCTTTATCTGCCTTCGTGACTATAAGATTGTTACTATTAATCTTGCGTTTCAATGATTTCACTGTTCTTATCTCAGGTCCGACGGTGTAATTCAGATATCTGTTGTAATAAAGGATATTACTGTTGCCCACGATGTACTTATTTTCGTAGTTATCCATGAATATTATATATTCAGCGCCACAGGAACGCGATGTTCATCACTATCGGTCAAGTTTACTGTACGTCGGACCAATATCTGAAAAGATATCAAGAATTTTGAGGAACAACGATGTTCATGTGGCTTTTAGGACTAACAACACCATTCGTCGGGCGGTTTGCAACGGCAAAGAAAAGACTGAGGTTGGTAAGAAGTCGGGCGTATACAAACTTGCATGCGATGTGTGTAATGGGGTTTACGTAGGTCAAACTGGTCGTAGCTTTAATACACGTTATAAAGAACACACTTCTGCGTATAGGAATGGACGTCCAGAAAGATCGCATTTCGCAAAACATTTGCTAGATTCTGGGCATAGTTTAACAGACAGCCATTCCTATAAAGTTCTACATACTTGTAATAAAGGCCAAAGGCTGAACGTGTTGGAACAATTAGAAATCATACGTCACGGGTGTACTGGAACTATCTTCAACGAGCAGGTAAATGTTTCCTCTTCTCCATTACTGCGTATTTTTCAAAATAACCAATCGCAGAGAGTCACCTGACCAATCTGCATTCTGATTGGTTCTCGTACATTGCGTCACCTAGTGGCGGGGAGGAAGCATTTATAAGCTCGAGCCGACAACGACGGTTACTCAGTCAGTGCTCGGAACTCGACTGTCGAAGATCTCCTGATGATGCTCCGTGGAGGGGCGAAACACGTGTAGAGTGTAAAACGGTGGAGGTAGTGCGAGTAAAGTGCATCGCTTGTGCATTTGCATTAACTTGCGGTCGTACGCGTGGTGCATTCAACTAGCTGCATTACTAGCCATCATAAGTGCGGAAGAAGCTAAATACCTTTCTATCTAATTCAATCAAGATGGACTTCCGCAAAGTAACGCCTGATACAATTACTTACTTAGAATCGGCATGCGTAGCTGAACAGGCACGTTTGTACATCAAATTAACCAAATTATATCGAGTGGCAGCCCAAAATATTTGGTTTAACCAAGAATGTAGGCGGCTACAGGTAGTTCCAGACTATATTAATATCCGTTCCAACACGACCAGTCATTCGGCTGTTTTGGCCATTCGTAAAGCTCAGAAGGCCTGGTTGGATGCGGAATCTCGCCACTGGTTTACGGTTAGAGATAATCTTAAATTGCATATAAAAGTTTTACATACAGAACTTTTGCATCATTTACATAATGTTGAGTTCGATTTGTTAGACCAAAAGGCAAGGGATTACGCATCACAGGCTGTGCATGAAAAGTATTTGATACAGTCGAAAAAGTTACGTAAGTTGACTTCTTCGACGAAGCATGGTGGTGGTAAAGTTTACAGTAACGGGGATAAATATGGTAGGGGTGAAGTTAGTTGGGGTATGGGTGTCAGGGGTGGTGGAGGTAACGATCGTGAAGCTGATGGTAATGTTGGCAGTGATGACGTGAGTGGTGGTGATGGTGGTGGCGGTAGCGGTGGCGGTGGTGATGGTGGTGGCGGTGGCGGTGGCGGTGGTGGTAGTGGTGACGGTGGTGGTGGTTGTGGTGGTGGTGGTGGTGGTGGTGGTGGTGGTGGTGGTGGTGGTGGTGGTGGTGGTGGCGGCGGTGGTGGTGATGGTGAAAGAGATGATAATAGGGGCAGTGGTGCAGCTAGCCATGTTTTCTACCCACGGGTGAAGAACTTGACTAGCGTGCAATTTTCATCAAACGAGTTATCACTGCTGGAAAAAGGTCTGAAGTACAACATGACTCCTAGGCTGACCCAACAAACTGTTGAGGAATTAGGTGTAGATACAGAGCTAGCATGCATGATTAATGGTAAAGATAGCTTGGTGAAAGGAATTGTTGCTAATGAACTAAAGAAGCAGAATCTGAATTACACCGTCGGACCTGAGATAAGAACAGTGAAATCATTGAAACGCAAGATTAATAGTAACAATCTTATAGTCACGAAGGCAGATAAAGGCAACACTATAGTAGTTCTTAACGATAGCGATTATGTCAATAAGGTGAACGATGTAATTCAAACTGATGATTTCATTGTCTTACGCTCAGATCCGACGGCCAAGTACAATGCAGAAGTCAAGAGAGCTGTTGATAATTCTAAATTCACATTTCCAAGCGAGAGTGCTTCTAAATATATAGTCCCCATGAACCCTCAGGCTCCTGTGTTGTACGGTTTACCTAAGATACATAAAGACAACGTTCCCATTCGTCCTGTTGTTTCGTACATTGGGTGTCCAGCATATGAGTTAGCTAAAAGATTAAATACTATTATTAAGAACAAGTCAGGTTTTTCTCCTAAATATAGTCTACAGAATACGCAAGACTTAACAGAAAAAATAAAGGATGTTGTGTTGCCCACGAACTCTCTTTTACTTTCTTTGGATGTAGACAGTTTGTTTACTAACGTACCCTATGAAGAAGTTTTAGTTTTTCTTTCCGACATGTTAGAAAGAAAAAACTTACATCCAGAGGAGGTAAAAGAACTTATTGACCTAGCAACAATATGCATGAAACAAAACTATTTTAGGTTTAATGGGGCTTATTATAGGCAGAAAGAGGGTTTGGCTATGGGGTCTCCACTATCTCCATTGATGGCGGAGATATTCATGGATAACTACGAAAATAAGTACATCGTGGGCAACAGTAATATCCTTTATTACAACAGATACGTTGATGATATACTGATATGCTGGACAGGTACGAGACAAGAATTAGATATCTTTGTTAGTAGTCTGAATACATTCCATCCTAAAATCAAATTCAAATTAGAACTCGAACAGAACTGCGCAATTAACTTCTTAGATGTGACTATCACACGGGAGCGTTGTCAGCATGCCTTTGAAGTATACAGAAAACCAACTCACACTGATTTAGTTATTCCGGCGACTTCTTGTCACCCTTGGCAACACAAATTAGCGGCTTTTCATTGTTACGTAAATAGGTTATTAACATATCCTCTATCTTCGCAAGCGTATAATAAAGAATTGAATACTATTTACTCAATTGCAGTTGCAAACGGGTACGACCGGCGAATGGTGGACGGGTTAATCAGGAAAAAGATAAATCAGCAGGTTTCTAGCCGTTTATATTCAGCGCCACAGGAACGCGATGTTCATCACTATCGGTCAAGTTTACTGTACGTCGGACCAATATCTGAAAAGATATCAAGAATTTTGAGGAACAACGATGTTCATGTGGCTTTTAGGACTAACAACACCATTCGTCGGGCGGTTTGCAACGGCAAAGAAAAGACTGAGGTTGGTAAGAAGTCGGGCGTATACAAACTTGCATGCGATGTGTGTAATGGGGTTTACGTAGGTCAAACTGGTCGTAGCTTTAATACACGTTATAAAGAACACACTTCTGCGTATAGGAATGGACGTCCAGAAAGATCGCATTTCGCAAAACATTTGCTAGATTCTGGGCATAGTTTAACAGACAGCCATTCCTATAAAGTTCTACATACTTGTAATAAAGGCCAAAGGCTGAACGTGTTGGAACAATTAGAAATCATACGTCACGGGTGTACTGGAACTATCTTCAACGAGCAGGTAAATGTTTCCTCTTCTCCATTACTGCGTATTTTTCAAAATAACCAATCGCAGAGAGTCACCTGACCAATCTGCATTCTGATTGGTTCTCGTACATTGCGTCACCTAGTGGCGGGGAGGAAGCATTTATAAGCTCGAGCCGACAACGACGGTTACTCAGTCAGTGCTCGGAACTCGACTGTCGAAGATCTCCTGATGATGCTCCGTGGAGGGGCGAAACACGTGTAGAGTGTAAAACGGTGGAGGTAGTGCGAGTAAAGTGCATCGCTTGTGCATTTGCATTAACTTGCGGTCGTACGCGTGGTGCATTCAACTAGCTGCATTACTAGCCATCATAAGTGCGGAAGAAGCTAAATACCTTTCTATCTAATTCAATTTATAATATTAGTTATCTGGTTGTACGTACGTACGGTACGTAGTGTTCTGAACATGAATAGCAAAATTTTGGTAGGAAGATATTTATATGTTATGTAAATGACTATTTTATGAAATAAAGAATAATTTTCTTGATTGTAATGTGCAAAAAAGGTTTCAAATAATTCTGTTTTAAATGGACCTATAGAAACATACCTCTTTAGATTTTTTTGAACAACTTTACTAACATTTGAAAATAAGTCATATTTTTAAATATGGAATGTAAAATACCTACTAAATTAGTTGTTTTCTCTTTCTTATAACCAGTATTTGTCTCTGTCAAGCCTCGTGTCACATCATGCGATGCGCAGATGTCGACAGTAGCATAGTCAGCAATATAGACTTGCCGAGCAAAAATTTATCGACCTAAGTAAGTACGTACAGAAGTGATGGATGAATTTTATTTTATTTAATAGAAACATGTTTTCAATACTTTTGTTTAGGTATTCTTTCTAAACGCAATAAATTTTTATTATACTTTTGTATGTTATCCCTATATTTATATATTACGGTTGGCTTTAGGTAACCATGTAAGTGTCAAAATCTAGATAAAAGAGACAATGTACTAATTGATCTTTTTGTATAAACTTACGTAAGTACTTCATAATAATTTGGTCATCAATTCAATTCGTATGCCGAGTCCAAATGTTTCCTATCTGTGTCCAGCAAATGTATAAAAAAAAACTGCCGCAAGATTTAGTTTAAGCAGCTGCTTGCTTATGTACTTTCATGTTATGTATATTTAATTATTTTATTTTAAACCACATTTAGAATTGAAAACATTTTTTGTTATTATTAACCTTCAATTTGTTTTCGCCGTATTATGTATTTTTATTTGTCCAACTATTGTTGTAGCCGTGTACTAAGGTTTCAACAAATATGTATTAATTAAATGTCAGATAGCAACAATAATTATAGGTACTTAGATTTACCTAAAATCATGTTTTTCTAACATGCATTACAAATAATTTACTTTCAAGATAGAGCTGCAAATCAACAAGGTTTATAATTACAGACTTCAAGGAATGATTCTTCGTATTGTATTACAAAGAATGTGAACTTCTTTTAAATAGCCTTCTGACCTAAATTAAGTACTTACCTATACCGATTGTATTCACTATGTTATATGCTAAGTTTTTAATCACAATAAGAAAACATAATTTAACAAAAAATACTTTTTTATCATATTCTGTCAAAATAAACCTGCACATAATATAAATTTTCACTGGTGATTTAACAAAATTTTATTAGATATGTTTTCAAACATTCTGTATACCCCGTATGTGCAACAGGTGTGATGTCACGTATTAAACATAGCTATGCATGAATATATTACGCACATAGATACCTTCGACATATAACGTACTTATGCTGAGCTGACTAAACTCATCTTTTCATAACATTTTAAGAATGTATATTTGTACGTAGTTAATCAGTAGATCTGTTTAATGAATGGAACAAACTAGCTAGGTATCATAACTTTGAAATAGAAATTACCTATGTTTTAAATATATTTTATTTGTAATATTGACAGTACATTCGAATTAAAAGTAAGTCAAATATTGTAAGTAGATAAGGATGTTTGTTTAGCTTCCTGCTAGTAAAGTGATGAAATAATCGAACTAAAAAAAAAAAAAACTTGGTCTTTAAAATATTATTAGGAATTTAGATATCTTTTTTTTGTATCTGGGAATGTAATGTAGAGGAATGTAATTCCTAAACTTATCATGACGAATATTGTTACTAAAACGAGTAATACTGATAATTGACTAAGTATTTATACAGTATGTATAAAACAGATAAGGTATGGTTTTTTTTTATGTAAGGTATTCAGCGCGTATTAAATATCTTTTTGTGATCTTAAGAATTCAATTAGTTACGTGTCCAGGTATTGTTGTAATGAACTGTATGTAAATGTATTAAATACCTTTTTGTTGCCAAACATGAGTACAATTAGTTACATTTATAATAGATTGTTGAGTATTGGTTAGAAAATGAGCTTAAAGCTAGTTTATTTAGCATGATCTAAAGTAAACAATTTTGTGTATGGTTTGCAAGCAAAGTTTATATTGAATGGGATTACTTGGTTACAATAATATTGATAAACTCTGGACTGATCACCCAACAGTAAAATCATATTATTTAAACTAAAGAATTCAAATTAGATGAGTTGATATTGTTTAAATTCGGTTTTGGAAGGATTTAAAAAATGAGAGATGAAAGTGGAAGAAACTAATAAAATATCGGTACACATAATAAGGTACAATAGGGATCCGACCCTTCATCTGATCATGGTGCGAACGAGTTTTCCTCTGTGAAGATAGTTGGGGATATTGGTTGTCTTAAATCGTGACCCTAATAGAGACCGATCCTTCAGTCAATGTTTTAAACTGTTGGAGATAATTATAAGTCTTAAACCTTGGTCCTATGTTAATAAAGTAGTGCGCACTACAATGATAGGCACTAAATTGTCTACATTAATATAAATAATTTTAATAATAAACACGCAAAGTACGTGTAGAGTCGACTCATGTATAATGTACCTTAATAATAAATAACAATAATGTGTATTGGGACTGGCCATCCCAAATGGTTAAATACCCGAAGGGTATAAAATGTACCGATAAAAAGACAAAATAAATATATACCGGTAAAATGACAAAATAAATATATAACGATAAAATTACAAAAATAAATAAGTATACGATGAAAATATAAGATTGATGTTTAAAAATGATGAAAGTAGAAATGTAATGTAGAAATACTATGAAGTGTTTAAGTAGACAAGAGCAGGATCCTGAATAAATACAATGTGTGTAGATGTATTGAAAATAAGTGTAGAATGAAAGATGGTATATTTTTGTGATACGAATCATTTTTTTTTTTAATCTTTATTTAAGGAGTTTTGTCAAAATATGACAATGCCACTCCATTGTGCAACACATAGTATAAATCACAAAACAAAAAAGAATAAAGAAATAAACTATACTGATGATACCCGCAGAATCATAACGTCAGTTTAGAATAACTACAATTATGAATTGATTTGATATAACTAACTTGAACTTTCATGATATTTATGTGCCTAACTAGTACTAATATAACATACTCAACATGAAATCCAAGTAATTTTCAAATAAATATGAAATTTTGATGTCATGCTTATGTAAAATAGACCCGTCTACCTAGACCTTAAGTATATTAAGTATATAATAAACAAATGAAAATATTGTTGATTGCTATGTATATTTAAGTATTAGATAAAGAATACATTCAGTTATCAAATCAGCCACTTAATAAATAAATATAAATTAAATTCATTGTTGCATACGTTATACTTAACAGCATTTTCATGGTTTTAAGTTTCTTTTTGACGAGACTAAGATTTTTGATTTAAGACTTTAAACGGTTATTTCCTTTCGAAATTAATTGTTTACGTTCAAAACTGATTTTGTAACAATATTATTCAATAAAATGTTTCAGCAATTCACAAAAACTGTATAACAATAACAAAGTATTTGAAGAATTTAATATATTTTGTACACCTTTGTTAATGTAATTCCCTTTTTTTTCAAAGATTTATTATTTGTCATTGTGCAAGTAAAATACATTTTCAATAAATATTTAAATAAAGTTTATAAAATTCTACATATATACAAGGTTGTGAATTTTTTTTTATGAAAGTATGTACATTTTTGTTATTGTCAAAAATATTTGGTTACTATACGTATAATTTGTCCGTGTAATTAAACATGATTAAAAAATTTGTTCCAGTAAAAAAAAAAAAAAAAAAAACTAGCATAGAAATGTTTTTTTTTTTTTTTTTTTTTCTTTAAGGAGGGAGGTGTAGTGTGTAACGCACCTCACTCACTCTTAGATATAGTATAGCGTACGATTAGCATGTACTTCTATATATTCTTAGTTAATAAAGGTTCGTCTTAGCATACGGTTGTGTCTTATTTCCTGTCGCTCCGAATGCCTTCATCGCAACCTGCTGCCGAGGTGGTGACTGTCTCGCGCGTGGTGAAGGGGGCATCACCTGCTGATGTCCCTGTCCTCGTCCCTGAAACCCTGGTGGAAGAGGACTCCTCCTTGGAGGGGGTGGGGAGCGTTGCTCCCGTCTAGGTAGGGCAGACTCCGTCCGCTGACCCGCGTCAGCTCTGCCTCCGTAATCTCCGCTGCGGTTCATGCATAGGAGCTGATGGTGGGCACCCTGGCAGTACCTGCAGTTGGTGCTTGATGGGCACTCTCGCACCTGATGCGGCCCCATACACCTAAAGCACCAACGCCGTTGCTGCACCACACCACGACGTTTCTGCACCCGCTGTGCAGCGAACTCCTCACACGCAGTCACCTGATGCCCCGCCTCTCTGCAGTAGGCACACCTCGATTCCAAATTAGCGACATTGTATCGCCTGGGTGGCCTACTCTTACCGTCTCGCGCCTGTGCACCCGGCCGTTCCGGGCGGCGAGCGGCCGCAGACTCCGCGTGAGGCGACTCTCCAAATTGGGCATCTACCCGCCTGCACTCGGCCTCGAGGAAGGACTTGAGCTCCTCGAAGGTCGGGAGGTAATCAGATGTCTTACCTCCGTGTGACTGTTCAAAACGAGCGGCCATGTCGCTCGGCAGGCGGCGCAACAACGTGTGGACCAGGATATAATCATAGCCTGACACCGGCATCCCCTGTCTCTCAAGAGCGTTCACTGCAACGCAGACAGGGTTGAGGACCTTGGCCCTGAGGTCCGTCCCTCGTGTGATGGTCGGCACGGTGAGCCACTGTTCCAGGAGTTGGTCAATCATGAGACGTTTGTTGCTGTATCTCTCGATCAGCAAACCGCGAGCCGTCTCGTAACTTGCATCATCGACTGGTAGATGCTTTACCAGCTCATGGGGCTCACCTTGCAGCTTGGCCATCAATTGTGCCATTTTATATGCCGGCTGAAAGTCAGTGCTGTTATGAATCACACTGTCAAACAGATCCTGGAATCGGGTCCAATCCGTGTAGTCCCCGTGGAAGACCGGAATCGCCACAGCCGGCAGGGGCACTTGCACCCCCGGTCCCCGCGGACCATGGGGTGGGTCCGGCTCCCCAGCTCTACGCCTGGTGATCACAGCAGCCGCCTGCTGGATCTCCTGCCCCATCTCCATGCACTGGGTCACATTCGTCCGGACCGTAAGTTTGACCTCCTCATCAGGCGTCCCATCAAAGAACTCCTCGCATCCAGTGAGGCAATCCAACACCTCCGCGACCCGTTCGTCAATCCGTTGCGCACAAGCGATGAGTGCGTCCTCTCGGTCCCCGCGACCGACCATCGCCTGCTTAGTCGCGAACCACATTAGGTGCGCTCTAATTTTCGCCTGAAGCTGTCTAATTGTGGGAGCCATGGTACCAACCCAAAGTAACACCGAACCTTACAATAAAAAACAATAATAGACAATCGGCCCTGATCCTACCGTTAGGATATCCGCACAGGGTAAACACAACGATAATAACAAGCAATTCACTAATTGATTGGCCCTGATCCTACCGATAGGATATTCTACACAGGGCACACACTACAATCACAATATTTTTTTTTTTTTATGTAGGTAGATTAAAAATCTTATACTAAAATAATCTTAAATCTAGTGGTTTTCTGAACCACGCTCTGCTACCAAAAATTGTCTAATTCCAAGCTAAACTCCCGCAGTGGAAGCGATTTACACAGGTAAATTTCTAGTAAAATACCAGGAGTTCAACTGAAGGCAGACAATGGCCGCGTTACGCAGCGCTAAATAGCATACGCTGCACAATATAGCAGCGCATACTATGAATTAAACGTGAACCTAAATCTATTTAACTTAATTAACTAAGTTGAGTGAAATTGGCAAATGATGTGTTCTGACCTTTACATAACTCAATTCTGTAGTAAATACCGTCTGCCGATCTGGCGTTACGTCACACGTATAAGCACTAGATTATAAGTAAGTACCTCCAAATTATATCACCCCACGAATTCCGCAATTCGTACTAAGGAGTCACAATGATAATGGTACAACAAATATGGAGGAACGGAACGTCCGTGCAAATTGTAAACAACCTGCTGTTGGTTAAAATTCGATTATAATGTAAAAAAAGTGCATAGTTACATACAATTTGTGGATATCCTGGAAGCACAACCTAGAAACCACCTGCTGAAGTAATATTCACAGCACAGATCTGGAAAACACATCTTTTTGCACATCAGTAAGTGAAATATTCACAGTTGAACTTGAAATTTTAAATAAATTCGTTTTAACATTAACGAATCATTTCACTGTGTCATCGACATAAACAGCTGATTGGACGTGTGACACAACTAAGACGTTGACAGATTGACAGTGTTACCAACATTACAAGCCATAGTGCTAGATGCGTTCCATTTCACGCATACTGCGTTTTTATAATACTATACGGCACTCAAAATAAATACGACGCGCGACGGCGGCACCATCAACAGATTCTTATCAATATTACTGAATAACTCGAGATAAATTTGAAACAATTAACACAACAGCTTATTTATCTACTATCATTGTGTGACCTTGTACACTTGGCCGACTCATCCACCAACCAACTTCAATTCATGCAAAGCGCCTGGAACTTACTCACAGGCAAAATTGTTCAGCCACATAATAAAACGCTTCTTTCTTAAGGTACTAGACATTGGTTGGATTTATATATTTATATTCAAAATGGACTCAGAACCAAGTAATATTACAAAAAGAAAACACCAGCGGTTAAGTCGAGATGATAATTGCCTAACTTATGACTATGAAAAATCGAAATTAGATGACGTTGATATAAAAATCAAAATAAAGGAATTAAAAGAGAACCTACAAAAATCAAATGAGTTTGCTAATGAATTGATGTATGAAATAGTAACACTAAGAAAAGAAAACGAGGAACTAGAAATACAAAACAAAAAACTCAAAATAATTTGTTCAGAAACAGGAACACCAAGGACTTCCTCAGGCTTAAGAAGAGAATTTATAAGACCACAAAAACTAAATGTGAATCAAAATGAATTAAGTACGCCACAAAGTACAAAACATGCAGTCAACAAACAATATACTGCTAAACCTACTGATATAATTATAAAAAAACTGACTAGAGAGGAGTCCTCCCAAACTGACCCTATTGACTTCGGACTTCGCAAAAAGGTAATGAAATTGAAGCCATACCAAAAACGCATAAAAAAACTAAGACAAAAAATACGGAAAATCACAGATAAACTTACAGAATTAAAAAATGAAAATATTAATTTAACGACTAATATTAACACAAATATTAAACAGCAGACCCCATCTAAATACACTAATAAGATTTCGTTAGAGACTCAACATAATAATATCGAAAAACACTGCGGCAATGAAAAATGTCAAAAGGTAATTAAAGAAAAACATTTCCTTGTCTGTTTTCACTGCAAAAAACAATACCATCTTGGCTGCAAAAATTTAATAAACTCTATCAATAATTCAATATTTTTATCTCCCACTTGTCCAGATGAAGTAGAAAAAGTTATAAAAAATATGAAAAACACTAATAGTGTAGGGTATGACGAAATTTCAACTAAAGTTATCAAATATTGCTCCAAGCAGTTATCAAGTCCGATAAGTTTTATAATCAATTTATGTTTATGCCAAGGGGTATATCCAGATAAACTAAAACACAGTGTGATTAAACCCTTGTTCAAAAAAGGCAATAAAGAGCTATGTGGTAACTACAGACCCATAGCTTTAATACCGGTCATATCAAAAATATTTGAGCGAGTAATATTCAACAATATCTACAACTTTTTAGAAAAAAATAACATTCTCAAACCTGAGCAATATGGTTTTCGAAAAGGCAAATCAACAAATCATGCGATCCATGATTTGCTAGCGTCCGTGATGTCCTGTATTAATAGTAGACAACCGGTATCAGTGCTATTCATGGATATGTCGAAGGCATTTGACTTTGTGTCCCACAATATCCTTTTAGCTAAGTTATACGCTTATGGCATAAGAGGGCCTGCTCATGACCTAATAAAGTCATATCTCATGGATAGACACCAGACTACCCATATTACTTATATTGACAAAAATAATACAGAATGTGAAGCTATATCAAACACATTAATAATAGAACAAGGAGTTCCGCAAGGAAGTATTTTAGGACCGCTTCTTTTCCTTTTATATATAAATGATCTCCCGGTAAATATAAGACAAAAAATGATATTGTTTGCTGATGATTCCTCCGCAATTATAAAATGTATAAATCCAAACAACTATGAAAGAGAATTAAATGAAGCACTTAATAATATTGTTAAATGGCTGAAATATAATAATTTAATAGCAAATTTGGAAAAAACTAAATATGTTCAATTTTATCTTCCCCAACAACGATCGCACAGTTTGACAGCTAAATATAATGACAATGTAATTGAAAATGTAAATGAGATCAGGTTTCTAGGCATCATTCTTGATTCACACTTGAGTTGGCAACCACATATAGATCACCTGAACAAAAAAATTAGTAAATATGTATATGTTTTAAAAAATATTACTAGGATTGCGTCTCAAAATACAGCTCTCAGTGCATATCATGCTTATGTCGTCTCTAACTTAAGGTATGGCATATTGCATTGGGGTAATGCTGCGGAAGTACATATCTTACCCTTATTTATAACGCAAAAGAAATGTATACGAGCTATGTGTAGATTACACTGGCAAGACAGTTGTGTTCCCTCTTTCAAAAGTCTTAAACTGCTTACTTTACCCTGTCTTTACATTTATGAAGCATGTGTCTATGTTAAAGAACATTTGGATAGCTTTAAGTTAGTACATACAAAACGTCCACGGAAAACTAGAAATAAGGTAGAAATAAGACCACAAATCACACCAAATATGTCATTTTATGGAAAGACTATATTTGTGATGGGACCTAAATTATTTAATAAATTACCAGACGATATGAAAGAAAAGAATGTTAGACAATTTAAAATAATATTATATAATTTATTGACCTCTAAATGTTATTATAAAATTAATGATTTTTTGTTGGATAATTTTATAAATTTTTAGCAATGACATTATTTTTATTTTTTATTTTATTAGTATTGTGACAAAAGTAATAATACAGATTTTGATGCAGAGATAAAATCTAAAAAACATTCAAATGTGTACGTACCTACTTATTGCATGCTGATACAAGTAAGTTACAGTGAAACTATTTATATTTTACCATAAGATCGTATTTATACCTGTTTACTGCAATAAATGAATTATGAATTATGAATTATGACTAAAGGGAACACACCATTAACACGAAGAAACAGTTTTATACTAAAACAACTAGGTTTAACACTTACAGTCAACGTGCCGGCGCAAATGCATAAAATACCCAACGGAGAAAGGAAGTTCAGGGAATGGATCAAATAGGGATTCCGTTGGTACTTACAGGGCTGGGTGGAAAAGATATCGACACCCAGCATTCCACTACAGCCTTGGCGCGTTATTCACTTCAAACCACTCACAGCTTCTGTTCGTATTCCACTTTGATATCAGTCATTACGCGTGACCCAACACGAATTTGGGCCGTACAAAACGCGAGCCAATATGGCCACTTGATGCCTATTCAACGCGACGCTCACGTGGAAGACGTCGAGACATCCAACAATCACTAAGCCTGGTATTCTAGTATAACCCAGGAGAAACGCAATAATACGATGCATCAACACGCGCGATCTCAAATTGAATCGTCCATTACACGCGGCATCACAAAACGCGTGGCGGGAAATCCGCACAAAACACAATACGTTCCCGTCCGAACGGTTTTGAGTGACTGATAGTGCGGTGCAGAAATCACCGCTTGGCGCCTACCAGGCGGCCCGCGCGCACGCCGCCACCCTCGCCCCGCGAGCGAGAAAGGGACAACATATGCCCAGAGCGATGCGTGCGAAATCGCGGCGCATTCATAGACCGTCATTAATATCTAACTTACCCCAGCATAGCAACGCTAAATTAAACACACTGGAAATATGGTGCTGGAGGCGAATGCTTAGAATATCATCGATAGAATTCCCCACCAATGACTCCAATCTCAAGGAACTCGGCCTCTCCTCCATCGTGCAAGCTCGCATCCTTACATTCTTTGGACACGTCGCCCGACGCGGGGACATATCTATCGAGCGGCTCGTGGTCCAATAGAAGGTCGAGGGTGCGCGCCCTCGAGGAAGATCAGACGGACCAAATTAAAGCTGCTACACAAGAAGGTTCCGTGACGGAGTGCACCAGAAAAGCAGTCATCCGTGAGGAGTGGCGACGGATTGTAAAGCGTGCCACCAACCCGGATTGACGACCACGTCCGCTCTGTTAAGAGTGTATTGATGAAGAAGAAGACATCTCCACGCCAATCAACTCTCCAGTCTAATGAGTAAGTTACGAAAATTAAATGTTTTATTGTTCAGCTAATAAACAGTTGTTTTTTAATATGACTTTGAAAGCATTAATGATATTTTTCATATTTATATATAGATTTTCACTTACTTATACATACATTTTTACTGTAGTTCTATACAGCAGCCTCACCATGTAGCTATTACCTCCCAAGCAGAAAAGGCAAGATAGAAATACGTAAGTTTATAAACAAAAAGTGGAAATGACGATTCTTAATGTTATTTAAATACTGCTCTGTGTGAATATTGATGTTTCAAACATGTTTCAGAGCTTCAAGCATATGTGATGATCAACCCTTATTGCAAGTTATGGACTCCCATACATTTCCACTTCAATAAACTTCTAAATCTCATAAGTAAGTAACGAAAATTCATTCATCAGCCTATTACAGTCCACTGCTTGACGTAGGCTTCCCCCTCGGTACGCCATAAGGCACGATCTCCCGTTTTCGCCATTCAGTCGTTACCAGCCGTCTTTTTAAGTCATCGGTCCATCTGGATTCTGGCCGGAGGACGTCTAACGTTACGCTTGCCAAGGCAAGGCCCACTCCCACTTCAGCTTGCTACACTTCCAGAAAATGTCCGTCACTGGTCTTTTTTGCGGATAAGGTAGGTGATGACTGGTAGGACACATTGATCGAACACCATGGTCTTGAGGCATTGTGGCAAAGATGATTCTAGGATATGACGCAGCTTCCCAAATGCCGCCCAGCCCAGCTGCACTCTTCTGGTGCTTTCAACCTCAAAGTTGTCTCTACTCAACTGCAACGTTTGCCCAAAGTACACATACTTCAACAACTTTAAAGGCTACACCTTCGACGGAGACTGGCTTGGGGATGATTCGTTGAGTGAATTTGACTTTTGTTTTGTCCAAGTTCATCCCGAGTCTGTTACGTCTCGAGGCTGCCTTAAGACATGGATAGCATTTTTGCACACACTCTTCACACACACTATATATAAAATTAGTACGGATAGTAAGGATTATTTGTCATTGTCCTTCGATTTTCATTGTTTCGATGATTATAAGTAACTAATGAAAAATTTCAGATGTACCGACGGTGATGATATTGAGGTGGATATCCCCTGCTAGTAGAAGCGGAAACCAAGGAAGACGAATTTCAAACTGTTACGGGACGCCGCCGACTTGTTGACATCAACCATATTTTAAATGAATTACAGGACAAAGCTCATCATTTATTAAACTGCACATTACATAATACTAACATTATTTAAATTTATATTTAAATAATATTACTATTACTAATTAGTATATAATTCAATAATTAAAAATTAATAATATAAAAACACATCTTCACTGTTAAATTTTATCAATCCTACAATTGTACCAACATATTTTTCCTAAGTAAATTAAGTAAACAATAAAATTATTATCTATATCTTGGGGAGTTATTGACCTACTGCCATAGTTTTGTATACTGTAACGCGTGCGCTCGCTGTGGAAGCTGCGCTTGCCGCCCGGTCCGCACCGCAGGGTCAAGTGAGTTCACCGCAGACTAGCTCGCGCGATCTTTTCTACGCGACGGGCGGAAGGCCGTAAATGCCTACTTTTCAGCACTAAGCTGCCCTTAAGACACATTAGTTCTCCAACAGTTTAAATGTTTACTGAAGGATCTGATCTCTATGAGGGTCACGATTTAAGACTCTTTGGTCCCCAACTATCTTCACAGAGGAAAACTCGTTCGCACCATGATCAAATGAAGGGTTCGCTCCCTATGTACCTTATTGTGTACCGATTTTTTATTCACTCACACTCATTCATTCCTATTCATACAAAAACAATCATATATCTCAATCAAATTGAATCCTTTAGTATAAATAATTTTGTATTGCTTTGGTACCAGTAGCCATACAAAACACCTATAACCAAATTATTCCCTTCTCAGTCATTTGACGTAACCAGACTAAACCGAAACCAACTAACAAAAACAATCTTTATTTTCCCTTCGCCTAAATTACCAGTAGAAATGTAACTAATTGTATTCTACGGTACAAAAAGATATTTAATACATTTCTCTGAGTTAACACCTTCGTTACCTAACATTTACCTGAAACGTAACTAATTGCCCTCATATGGTAGCAAAAGATTTTAATACGTTTCTACGATAACTTCATCAAACTCTATTTTATCATCATAGAACGATCTCAAAAGCTTTGAAACTTCTATTTACTGGGCAAGCATGAAAAAATTCAATTTTAACAACGCTTCTCTAAATAAAACTCTATAGTTCCTTTTCGGTCAAATAGTACCTATCTACTTTCATCAGCTTTTACGAAATAAAAATATCGGAATAATTATTATTTAATAGAGTGCTAAATGACTGATGTTTAATTTAGCGTTGCTATGCTGGGGTAAGTTAGGTATTAATGACGGTCTATGAATGCGCCGCGATACTCGCTCGCATGCTTTCGCTCTGGGCATATGTTGTCCCTTTCTCACTCGCGGGGCGAGGGTGGCGGCGTGCGCGCGGGCCGCCTGGTAGGCGCCAAGCGGTGATTTCTGCACCGCACTATCAGTCACTAAAAACCGTTCGGACGGGAGGGTATCGCGTATTGTGCGGATTTCCCGCCACGCGTTTTGTGATGCCGCGTGTAATGGACGATTCAATTTGAGATCGCGCGTGTTGATGCATCGTATTATTGCGTCTCTCCTGGGTTGTACTGGAATGCCAGGCTTAGTGATTGTTGGATGTCTCGACGTCTTCCACGTGAGCGTCGCGTTGAATAGGCATCAAGTGGCCATATCGGCTCGCGTTTTGTACGGCCCTAGTTCGTGTTGGGTCACGCGTAATGACTAATATCAAAGTGGAATACGAACAGAAGCTGTGAGTGGTTTGAAGTGAATAACGCGCCAAGGCTGTAGTGGAATGCTGGGTGTCGATATCTTTTCCACCCAGCCCTGTAAGTACCAACGGAATCCCTATTTGATCCATTCCCTGTACTTCCTTTCTCCGTTGGGTATTTTATGCATTTGCGCCGGCGACGTGACTGTAAGTGTGAAACCTAGTTGTTTTAGTATAAAACTGTTTCTTTGTGTTAATGGTGTGTTCCCTTTAGTCATATTTGTTGTACCATATCATTGTGACTCCTTAGTACGAATTGCGGAATTCGTGGGGTGATATAATTTGGAGGTACTTACTTATAATCTAGTGCTTATATGTGTGACGTAACGCCAGATCGGCAGACGGTATTTACTACAGAATTGAGTTATGTAAAGGTCAGAACACATCATTTGCCAATTTCACTCAACTTAGTTAATTAAGTTAAATAGATTTAGGTTCACGTTTAATTCATAGTATGCGCTGCTATATTGTGCAGCGTATGCTATTTAGCGCTGCGTAACGCGGCCATTGTCTGCCTTCAGTTGAACTCCTGGTATTTTACTAGAAATTTACCTGTGTAAATCGCTTCCACTGCTGGAGTTTAGCTTGGAATTAGACAATTTTTGGTAGCAGAGCGTGGTTCAGAAAACCACTAGATTTAAGATTATTTTAGTATAAGATTTTTAATCTACCTACATAAAAAAAATATATTTATTGTGATTGTAGTGTGTGCCCTGTGTAGAATATCCTATCGGTAGGATCAGGGCCAATCAATTAGTGAATTGCTTGTTATTATCGTTGTGTTTACTCTGTGCGGATATCCTAACGGTAGGATCAGGGCCGATTGTCTATTATTGTTTTTTATTGTAAGGTTCGGTGTTACTTTGGGTTGGTACCATGGCTCCCACAATTACACAGCTTCAGGCAAAAATTAGAACGCACCTAATTTGGTTCGCGACTATGCAGGCGATGGTCGGTCGCGGGGACCGAGAGGACGCACTCATCGCTTGTGCGCAACGGATTGACGAACGGGTCGCGGAGGTGTTGGATTGCCTCACTGGATGCGAGGAGTCATTTGATGGGACGCCTGATGAGGAGGTCAAACTTACGGTCCGGACGAATGTGACCCAGTGCATGGAGATGGGGCAGGAGATCCAGCAGGCGGCTGCTGTGATCACCAGGCGTAGAGCTGGGGAGCCGGACCCACCCCATGGTCCGCGGGGACCGGGGGTGCAAGTGCTCCTGCCGGCTGTGGCGATTCCGGTCTTCCACGGGGACTACACGGATTGGACCCGATTCCAGGATCTGTTTGACAGTGTGATTCATAACCGCACTGACTTGCAGCCGGCATATAAAATGGCACAATTGATGGCCAAGCTGCAAGGTGAGCCCCATGAGCTGGTAAAGCATCTACCAGTCGATGATGCAAGTTACGAGACGGCTCGCGGTTTGCTGATCGAGAGATACAGCAACAAACGTCTCATGATTGACCAACTCCTGGAACAGTGGCTCACCGTGCCGACCATCACACGAGGGACGGACCTCAGGGCCAAGGTCCTCAACCCTGTCTGCGTTGCAGTGAACGCTCTTGAGAGACAGGGGATGCCGGTGTCAGGCTATGATTATATCCTGGTCCACACGTTGTTGCGCCGCCTGCCGAGCGACATGGCCGCTCGTTTTGAACAGTCACACGGAGGTAAGACATCTGATTACCTCCCGACCTTCGAGGAGTCCTTCCTCGAGGCCGAGTGCAGGCGGGTAGATGCCCAATTTGGCGAGTCGCCTCACGCGGAGTCTGCGGCCGCTCGCCGCCCGGAACGGCCGGGTGCACAGGCGCGAGACGGTAAGAGTAGGCCACCCAGGCGATACAATGTCGCTAATTTGGAATCGAGGTGTGCCTACTGCAGAGAGGCGGGGCATCAGGTGACTGCGTGTGAGGAGTTCGCTGCACAGCGGGTGCAGAAACGTCGTGGTGTGGTGCAGCAACGGCGTTGGTGCTTTAGGTGTATGGGGCCGCATCAGGTGCGAGAGTGCCCATCAAGCACCAACTGCAGGTACTGCCAGGGTGCCCACCATCAGCTCCTATGCATGAACCGCAGCGGAGATTACGGAGGCAGAGCTGACGCGGGTCAGCGGACGGAGTCTGCCCTACCTAGACGGGAGCAACGCTCCCCACCCCCTCCAAGGAGGAGTCCTCTTCCACCAGGGTTTCAGGGACGAGGCCAGGGACATCAGCAGGTGATGCCCCCTTCACCACGCGCGAGACAGTCACCACCTCGGCAGCAGGTGCCGGAACAGGGTAGGTGGTCACAGGTCCAAGGTCAGGGGCACCCATCACAGATACGTGATGCTGCGGGCGGGTGCCAACACCAGGGCCAGTACATGCAGTACTCGGCGGGTCTGAACAACATGGTGAGTTCCCATGACCCACGCATGCCTCTCCCCTTGGCTGAGCACCCGCGGCTACAGGCGCATCCACGGTACGCGCGCCTGCCGCAGGGTTACTATAGGCTGCCAGCCATGGCGTACAGGACCAGAGGTCCCTATCAGCAGGAGTGGGACCCACTCGAAGGTGTACGGAGAGAGGGGACCCCCCCGCAGGACGCGGACACTCCGCGCTTAGATTCCTGCTAGGTAATCGCCGCCTACACGCCAGCTTCGGCCCCCCGGCCAATTACGGTATTGTTGCCTACGGCAATGATTTGGGTATGGGGATACGGTGGCCGCAGCATACAGGTAAGAGCCTTGTTAGATACAGGGGCTCAGGGTTGTATTGTGTCTAGTAAGCTGGTGAGTAGGCTACGCTTAAATATAAGGCCCACAACGGATGGGGCTGTAGGTATTGGAGGTGTAGATGTGCCTGACGTTCGGGGTCAGGTGAACTTCGAGTTCACATTAGGTAATACAGGTACAGGGGTCAGCTATCATGCCTCAGCAGTGGTGCTGGATGAAGTGGTAGGGAAACTTCCTCAGGTTCGGTTACCGTCAACGGTACGAGGGTTAACCACAGGCTTAGAGCTAGCTGATCCTGACTTTGATACTCCTGGTACGGTGGACGTTCTCCTCGGGTCAGACGTCCTCGGGAGATTCTGGTGTGGCAGAAAACGGGTACTTCAGCAAACTGGTTTAGTGGCCGTTGATACCACAGGGGGGTATGTTATTTTTGGCCCAGTTTGGAGACCTCAGGACCTACCAGAGGGCGATACGGTTCTCTATGGTAGTGTGTTGTCGGAGGTGCTGCAGAGGTTTTGGGAGTCTGAGGAGCCACCCACAGCGGATAGACGGAAGCCAGAGGATGACGAGTGCGAGCTGTTCTATCAGTACAACACTGCACGAAGTTCGTCAGGTAGGTTTGTTACCAGGCTGCCATTTCTCCCAAACCGCCCCTCCTTAGGTAGTTCGCGACAGATCGCGGACGGAGACTACTGGCTATGGAGAGAAAGATGAAGCGAGATGCAGCACTTCGGCAGAAGTATATCGAATTCATGAGGGAGTACCTAGAGTTAGGCCACATGTCGGTGTCCAGCATAGATTGGAGGTGTGTCGAGCATTACTATATACCACACCTGGCTGTTTTGAAGTCACCGGAGGCGAAGATACGGGTAGTGTTTGACGGTTCTGCTCCTACATCGAATGGTGTGTCTGTGAACCAGTGTCTGCACGCGGGTCCCAAGTTGAACCGGGACATTGTGGACATCCTCACAGATTTTCGGTTGCACCAAGTAGCGTTCGTCGCAGACGTCAAAATGATGTTTCGCCAAACAATTATACACCCGGATGACCGTCGGTACCAGCTGATTTTGTGGCGTGAGAGCCCTGACGAGCCGATGGTCACTTATGAGCTTAACACGGTAACGTATGGTCTGAAGCCAAGTCCGTTTTTGGCAGTACGCACGCTGCGAGAGTTGGCCGCACAGGAAAGGGTAAGATTCCCTCGAGCCGCAGCAGTACTGGATCGCGACGTCTACGTGAATGACATCTGCACGGGTGCAGATAGCGTGCAACAAGCACTGCTACTACGAGACGAGCTGATCGCGATCATGGAATCAGGAGGTTATGAGTTGCGGAAATGGCTGTCCAGCTGTCCAGAGCTCCTGGCCGGGTTGCCAGGTGAGTTCCAGCAGGACCCGCACCTTTTCGAGAACCCGGACAATCCAAATACGTTGAGCATCCTAGGGGTGCAATATAGGCCAACGCATGATGTCTTTACGTATCAGATCGAGCCAGACCTTTTGCAGAAGACTTGGACGAAGCGTTCGGTATTATCGACGATCGCCAGAACTTTCGATCCTAACGGGTGGATCGCACCGGTGACGTTCATGGCGAAGTGCTTCTTGCAAAGGTTGTGGATAGCAAACTTGGGTTGGGACGACCAGCTCTCCGGAGAGCTGTTGAATGATTGGACCAAGTTTGTGACCACCTTACCAGGGATCGTACGCATCGCCATACCTCGCAAGTTGCTCCCATCGGTGGGATGTAAGGCTACCCTACATGGGTTTTGTGATGCCTCGGAGCGAGGGTACGCGGCAGCTGTCTATTTGCGGACAGTCAGTTCAACGGGAACTGTAGACGTGCGTCTAGTTATGGCCAAGAGTAAGGTGGCTCCGGTTAGGACAAGATGGACCATTCCAAAGTTGGAATTGGCGGGAGCAGCGCTTCTCACGCGCTTGCTACATTATGTCGCTAGTAATCTACGCGGTACCATCAATTTGGATGAAACGGTGTACGCATGGACCGACAGTAGGATAGTTCTGTGCTGGTTACAGACGTCGGTACATACTCTTGAGGTTTTCGTGGCAAATCGGGTGTCACAGATTAAAGGATCGGAAACTCCGTTGGTATGGAGACACGTACCGGGAGAACAGAACCCAGCGGACTGCGCCTCACGGGGATGTAGGGCCCCTGATTTGGTAGGTCACTCACTGTGGTGGGGACCTCAGTGGCTGACTGAGTCACCTGAGAGATGGCCATACAATGAGTGCGGGTCGCCGCTTGGGCCACCTGATCGAGGTTTGCGAGTGAACGTAGGGCAGATCGTACCTAAGCCTAGTGCGGTTTTCTTGCTGGAACGATACAGCTCCCTCGACAAACTTCTAGGGGTGACAGGTTGGATCAAACGGTTCGTGAACAACTGTAGAAAACCTCAAGCAGAACGGAACTTGGCACCTGTCCTCTCGCCTGCGGAGCGGAATGCGGCTCTAAGTTTATTGGTTAGGGTCGTCCAGGCGGAACATTTTGAGGAAGAGGCCAGGCTGCTCAGGGATGGCCGTGGAAAGCTGAAGGGAGGTCTTGTGCGCCTCAACCCGTTCGTGGACGAGCATGGAATGCTCCGGGTTGGAGGTAGACTTCGGAACGCTAACCTGCCCTTTTCAGCACGGCATCCGCTGTTACTCCCAAAGAAGGGACCTTTGGTAGAACTTATAGTTAGGGATCGTCACCAGAAAAACTCGCATGCGGGCTGCAATGCACTTTTGGCTATTCTGCAGCGCGAGTTTTGGATCTTGTCTGGACGACGTACGGTACGGAGCATTGTGTTTCGGTGCTTGCCTTGCTATCGGTTGAAGGCAGCCACAATGCAACCTCAGATGGGAGACCTCCCACCGGACCGGGTGACGGAAGCCTGGACGTTTGCGGGTGTGGGAACGGACTTTGCGGGGCCTTTTATGGTAAAGGCATCACGCCTTCGCAACGCGAAGTCAATCAAGGCGTATTTGTGCGTGTTTGTGTGCCTAGCAACCAAGGCCGTCCACTTGGAACTCGTGGCCGACCTCACTACGGAGGCTTTCTTAGCAGCTTTAGATAGATTTGTGTCGCGAAGAGGGCGACCAGCGCTGATCAGGTCGGACTGTGGTACCAACTTTAAGGGCGCTGATCGATGTATGAAAGAAATTATAACGTTTTTATTGGAAAACGAGGAAGCTATCGGCACGAGCCTCTCCCGTCAGGGCATTAACTGGGTGTTCGATCCACCAGGATGCCCCCACTGGGGTGGTATATTTGAAGCGGTTGTAAAGTCCGCTAAGACGCATTTGATGCGCGTTATAGGTTTAACGATATTAACCTTTGAGGAGCTAGCGACCGTGTTTTGTAAAATTGAGGCCGTTCTCAATTCACGTCCTTTGTGTCCGCTTAGCTCAGATCCGAATGATCTGGAGGCCCTGACACCAGGGCATTTCTTAATTGGCCGACCACTTAACGCCTTGCCAGAATACCCCTACACAGAGGTCAGTAGCAATCGTTTGACGCGTTATGAGTTGCTGCAGCAAATGTCTCAGAATTTTTGGAAGCGATGGTCGCTTGAGTATTTGCACATTCTGCAGCAACGCCTTAAGTGGACGGACAGAACTGAACCCCCTCACATCGGAGATCTCGTTCTGGTTAAGGATGCCAACCTGCCGCCACTGCGATGGCGCAGAGGGCGCATTCTCAACTTGTTCCCAGGTAGTGATGGCACTCCTCGAGTCGCGACAGTTCAGGTAGGGGATTCAGTTCTTAAGCGAGCAATAGCAACGCTATCTCGTCTCCCCAGTAGTGAATAGGCCTAAGGGATTCGGCCTAGGGCGGGTGAATGTTTAATTTAGCGTTGCTATGCTGGGGTAAGTTAGGTATTAATGACGGTCTATGAATGCGCCGCGATACTCGCTCGCATGCTTTCGCTCTGGGCATATGTTGTCCCTTTCTCACTCGCGGGGCGAGGGTGGCGGCGTGCGCGCGGGCCGCCTGGTAGGCGCCAAGCGGTGATTTCTGCACCGCACTATCAGTCACTAAAAACCGTTCGGACGGGAGGGTATCGCGTATTGTGCGGATTTCCCGCCACGCGTTTTGTGATGCCGCGTGTAATGGACGATTCAATTTGAGATCGCGCGTGTTGATGCATCGTATTATTGCGTCTCTCCTGGGTTGTACTGGAATGCCAGGCTTAGTGATTGTTGGATGTCTCGACGTCTTCCACGTGAGCGTCGCGTTGAATAGGCATCAAGTGGCCATATCGGCTCGCGTTTTGTACGGCCCTAGTTCGTGTTGGGTCACGCGTAATGACTAATATCAAAGTGGAATACGAACAGAAGCTGTGAGTGGTTTGAAGTGAATAACGCGCCAAGGCTGTAGTGGAATGCTGGGTGTCGATATCTTTTCCACCCAGCCCTGTAAGTACCAACGGAATCCCTATTTGATCCATTCCCTGTACTTCCTTTCTCCGTTGGGTATTTTATGCATTTGCGCCGGCGACGTGACTGTAAGTGTGAAACCTAGTTGTTTTAGTATAAAACTGTTTCTTTGTGTTAATGGTGTGTTCCCTTTAGTCATATTTGTTGTACCATATCATTGTGACTCCTTAGTACGAATTGCGGAATTCGTGGGGTGATATAATTTGGAGGTACTTACTTATAATCTAGTGCTTATATGTGTGACGTAACGCCAGATCGGCAGACGGTATTTACTACAGAATTGAGTTATGTAAAGGTCAGAACACATCATTTGCCAATTTCACTCAACTTAGTTAATTAAGTTAAATAGATTTAGGTTCACGTTTAATTCATAGTATGCGCTGCTATATTGTGCAGCGTATGCTATTTAGCGCTGCGTAACGCGGCCATTGTCTGCCTTCAGTTGAACTCCTGGTATTTTACTAGAAATTTACCTGTGTAAATCGCTTCCACTGCTGGAGTTTAGCTTGGAATTAGACAAAAATGACTGATAATGAATGGCTAAATGACTGATATACCTACTTGGGCTGGCTACCTCAGCTTTTTCTGTCTTACGTATTTAGGTACCCTAGTATGTTTGTGCTACAGACACACGACATGAAATGTGTGACCTACATTCAAAATTGGAAAAATGCAGTGAAGTAAATAAAGATTATAAAACTAAGCTTCGGATGACTGTGATCAAATATTATTTTAACATAATATAAAAAAAATGCAAAAGTGAAAATCATATCGTATGTTGCCCCCTTTCTCTTAATTTACTCGAACATTATCAACCTCAACAAAGTTACAAAATGAAAGGATAGGTTTTAATTACGTATCACTTAGATACCATCACATAGGTACACATAATTTTTATTACAATAAAAATCAGTGAATACTCTGTTTTTTACTATACCTGTATATATAGCAATGCTGTTTTAGCTTTAGTCTATGAATTAGACTTAACAAAATTGTGGATATGTTATCGACATTAGTTATCACTATTTCACAAGTGAATAAAATTAACTGGGTAAAATAATATTAATTGCTTGATTGCTCAATAGGAAAAACATTAAATTTACATTGAACAAGATTATCCATAGGTACAATAATACATTGAAAATGTATTTATACTAATCATGAGCTGGCCTACAAAATAAGCAAAACTATTGTTTTGACAGGTAGGTATACTTATTAAAATGTTTATGAAAAAGAAAATACATAGAAACATTTTATTTTGTGGACCATTGAATTTAATTTTACTAAAAAAAAACAAAACTAGATACAGTAGAGTAATGTCTGTTTACCTAATCAATTACTGAATTAAGCTAATAAGTCATTTATAAGTATGCAAAAGGTCAAAATTATATATAAAATATATTCTTCTGATATAAGTCTCATATAAATTTAATTTAATGACTATTCTCATAATCGTCATGATCTTATATAACTTAGTATTTAAAGTTTGAATGTGGATACATTGCTATAGGTTTTGCAGTACCTATGAGTTATATATTTTTTTTATGTTATCTGTCTCTTTCTTACAAACGTATAACTTCGAATTTTCTTTATCATGCCTCGTGTCACTCATATTATACATGTCTAGGTACTTACTTATATTCTGTACTCACGTGTGATGCGCACGGTCGGTAACCTGAATCTTGCTGGTCAGCAATTTCAACATACGGTGTGCAAGCCGTTTTTGCTAAGTAAAAACAATATCAGATAGCTAATAAGAAAAAAATAAAAATGTTATGTGGGAATTTCATGTGGGTACATAAATACCACATGTCAAAATTTTTGAAAACAAGGTACTCTTATAATTTTAAATTGAGATGCTGAAATATTACAAGTTACTTTATGAAATCTAATAGGTATCATTGTCAAATCAGTTTATTAATAAAATATGTTAACCAATTTGATAGCGGAGAAATATATTTCTCATATAAGTACTCATATATATTTCCATCACCATCATACTACAAAATTTTAACTACTGGAGTTAGTAGAAGGCAACATTACGTATTTTTATAAATGAACCCGTTTAACTTATATCTAAAGTGAAAGATTATAGATCATTATAAAAAAATAGTAATATGAAATAGATAATAACATATTTTCACGTCGTACATGTACGACGATGCTACCGCTACTTATAGTATCCTACTCAATCAGGTAAGTAAAATTAGGTATAACCTTCATCTTCTTTCTTCCAACCTTGATTTAGTTGATCCATCCATAGAAGTTACCATAAAAAAAATTAAGTGAAAAAAATAAAATAAACTGAATATGTAATTTATAAAATTCTGTCCACAACCATACGAAACCATGCTGGAAAAAATACTTGCTGAACTTTTCTTGCCGAACACTCACTGAAATTTTAATGCACTTTTCACTCACTCATTACATTGCCGTCTCCGAGATACCAACGTTTGCCCAAGGCTTGGGTAGCCTGGGTAGGGTTGCGTCCACATCCGACCCGAACATCTCCCGGCTGCCTGCATATTCTAACCATCATCCTTCCGACTCCATCTTTCTCCCAGCGCCCAGCGATCACATTCATCTGACACCGACATCCTCCCGGCGCCCAGCTTACTCTCGATACATTTTAATTTTATGCCATAGTTTGCCTCGCAGATCTATCTATACCGTCTTTTTTATAAACTATTCTGCCAATCATTTGAAACTCACTCTAAATAATAAAGACAACAAAACACTGTAGAAGAGTCATTTTGGAGGTCCTGACGCACAGTAAACACTCGCATATTTAGCAAAACAATAAAAAAATACTTTAAAACTCAAATTAAAATATTTAAGTCCACGTTATACAAAGTCCGTCACAGAAATTTGAAACCGCGCTGCGCAACACTGCCCGTATAAGGCAGCGCTGGCAGGGTCGCCATGCGATGTTGGCATTCGGAGCGACCAAGGAAAGAAACAACTGTCTTGTACGACGAGCGTTTATTGACTAAATACTACAGCTACAGTATACAGATATATAGTACTTAAGCCTAACATAACGTGGCGGTGCGTCACACACTACAACGTAAGGTAAATTATTTAGCTTAGCTTCACTCTTTTCGTGTGGGACACCGAGTCGTCTAACTCCCCGATGAACCCTGGTGTCATAGTTTTTCAACCGCCTACTACCACAAGTAGGCCTACTACTATTAGTAGGCCTGACATGGTTGTGTTACGACCGCCGTCTAAGTAATCATAGACAGCAACCGGGACCGACGGCTAAACGTGCCCTCCGAAGCATGCAACCATTTCTTTTCGGACAATCAGTTGGTTCACCCTGCAATGTCCTATCCAAACTGGGAACAAGTTCACTAAGTGATAGATATCAACTTTGTGAGTGTCCCCCCGAGAATCGAACCCGGAATCTTTGCGTCGCAGGCAGTCGCACTACCACTGCGCCACATCGGCCGTCTTATTTAGTGGGAACTAAATAAATTTGATGGAAAAGGTGGTACGATTGCACGTGCGTGTCACAGGACGCAGGGGAGAGCTGGCAGGGTGCGTGCCGAAACCCATAGCCATTTATCAGGACACCCACCAAATAAAGCTAAAACAATATACACTTAACCGCAAACCAAAGTACGCAATAACGAGCTTTATTTCTAGGACAAAGAGTTACGATACGATGCATTTATTTTTTCCCAGCTGTACATTTCGTTTTTACGTCGCTGACCCATAAAATCGTTATTCTGATTTACGCTCTGAAAGCTCGCGTATGTTTCAGAAAAATATAAGTAACGAAGACCAGTAGGAACCAAGAAATTAATTTCTTTTTTGATATTTTTTTAATTTGCTCTGCCTTTAAAAAAACAGAAGTAATAATGAAAAAAAATAATGCTTGCAAGGAAACAGTGCTTACAAGTTGTAACTAACTTCTTCCGTCATAAAGTTGCAAAGAAAATATTTTTCAATTTTAAATCTGTCGGAAAGTTGAATCAGTGTTGGATTTGAAGAAGGAATACTTTTCCCGGAGCGAAACTTCATGCGTCCAGACCAAGTTTACCGAGAGTTTCCCTTGGGATTGAACATAGAAAATTGAATTATCCACTTTGACGGTGAAGGACAGAGTAGAACAGCAATAAAACCTCTCAAACAAAGAAGATAAGATCTTTACAAAATTATGTTTGTGGACTGTTCTCACACGCATGATTTTAGTTTTTTATTCGGCTCGGATTTTTGACGAAAGTCACGTCACCGCATCAAACTGGAAATGACGGCTGTAACAGGTTGTCATTTGTATGGTGGCTATCACGAACTGCAGCATCGTCCGGAACGTGTGTGATTCACCGTGAAGACAGTCGTCAGTTTTAGTCAGGATGGATCGGATTTGTGAGAGCAACATTCTGTGTCGTCACCGAAAAACTAACTGAGGATAAAAGGTAGATAGAACTGTTCCAAATTACAAAAAGGTTACTTTCCAATCAACTTCTTACAATGTTAAACCCCTATCTAACAAAAGTTTTAAACTGTTTAGTCTTACACAGTCAGCACAACAAATACGAGTAGCACAGTTAACAGTTTAATCATCCTAAGCAAATTAAACTCTATGCAACGGCGTACCTAATAGCGCGGTAAACATTTGATTATTCGAATTTTCGAGCTCGCATAAACTGAGGATCTAGTTGTTGGTGGGAGATTGTACTAGTTGGGCAAACGATGATAACTGAGTTATCTCGAGGATATTGCTGCCCCACGCTTTTTGCCCTTTGGTCCTCTGAGTATTTCCACCGCGTGTATACACCGGGATTATTATTTAAAAAATGTTCATATTTTTTTTGTGTAGTAAAATGAAGTAAGGCAGTAAAAACCCTTCATTGCAAAAAACTTAAAAAAAATAAGTAACACGAACTATATATATTGACTGGCCCGATGGCGTAGTGGATAGTACGCCTGGCTGCTACGCCAAGGGTCGTGCCCACAAGACACAAATATTTGGTAAGTCATTTTCAGATATTTGTGTTTAGTCTGGACGTTTCTATGTATAATATGTATTTATTTACAAAAGTATTAATATCAACTATCTAGTTCCCAGCTTTGCTTAGTTTGGTGCTAGAAGGCGCTGTGTGATTTGTTCAGAAAATGTCTATATTTATTTTTATAAATATATAGTACCTAACACGAACATCTATAATGCGCAAAGACGATAAAAGATTGTGAATGTGTTAATTAATTAGATTGTATATTGGGAATACGGAGGATATTGCTTCCCCACGCCGCTTAGAGTGTTTTCACTATTTGAGTATTCCAGCATACCAAGCCTATTTTATTTTTAGATTAATGCGTTTAACTCCAGAATCGCACTGAACTTATTAGAATTGATAATAACACAAGCGTGCCTAAAGTCACAATCAATTAAAATCATATAAAGTTTCAGTACACCACACCATTGCACTTCAAACGTGTGTCAATATAAGAGACTTTCAATGCACTATAGTTAATATAACTTTTTAAGCACTCACGATTACTTTCATTCATTATGATAATTAAAAGAGATGAGATGAGTAATAAGCGAAGTATTAGCAAGGAACATGTCGCAGCTGTGAAAATTTACAGATGCAAAAATTGGCTATCGCAAACACTTTTTTTTTTATGTAGTTTAGTTCAGTTTTTTTTTTAGTCTGGTGCTTACCACTTGATCGAGCTTCATGTCATGTCCCAAATGTCCACTCTGTGTAATGTCACCATTGCCCCAAAATAGTGTGGGAGACAATAGAAATAAGAAAGAACCCCAACAATTTAAATCGGGAGGACGCATTTAAGTTGTCTACAACATTTAATCCGGTAAATGGCAAAATACAAACGCGTGATATAGGTACCATAGGATCGATCAATCGATCGACATTGGAGTTTTTTGTGAGGGTCTAGTGTATGATGTTAACATTTAAGTATATAATTAAGACAATGTGTGGTAGGCAGAAGATCTAGTCGCCCAACAACCAGGTGCCTATGTTATGAAACTACAGGCTACAAGTCTACAGGTGTAATTTTTAGTACATAGCGTAGCCGGTTCATATTCCTGATACCATAATGGCTAACTGACTACGCAATGAACATCGAATTTGACCTGTAAAATTGTAGCCTGTAGTTTGATAATATCGGGTACAGATGACAACCACTCGCTGGTACTTCAGTCTGCCCGCGACCACAGCCTGCAGTTGATGTTGCTCAGTTAGATCGCATGAATTTACCTACTATCGCGATTAGACTCATTTAAAAAAACCATACTAGGCCACAGGCCTTTAGAGAGGTAGGGGCAGAAACATTTTTTTTCTGGCGTCATAGGCGAATCCCACACCATTGCGGCCTGACGGATGCGTCTGTCAAACACAAATTGCAGCATTATAGTGTGTGTGAATGCATAAATTTCCTTTTGTCTACATACATACATACATACACATATCACGCTTATTATCCCTTGCGGGGTAGGCAGAGCGTAAACAGCCGCAAAAAAGGCCATTTACACCACGTCTGACAAATGTTTGAGGGTCATTCGGAAAATTGTGTATCACTATAGTGACAGGTTGTCAGCCCATCGCCTAAAATTGCAATACACACCCTCGAGTCCCTTAGTCGCCTCTTACGACTCCCACGGGAAAGAAATGGGGTGATGCTACTCTAAGCCGGCATCACATGGCAATCCTTTTGTCTAACGTCTGTCAATTCGTAATAGTGAGAGAACCACCTAAAAGCAAGTTTGCAGGTAAGTTAAAAAAATAGGTGTACGTATTTGAATGCATGAGAGGAATTTTATTCTGGAGCTCGGTGGATCTATTCGCCTGAGGGAGGCTCCAATCACCTACTTGATTGGATTTTCAAGAAACATCAAACAAATTTCTACCCTCAGCTTCTCTTATACTAAAATCAAAATATTTTATCTTCTAACAACTCTGCCCACAACAATTCCCAAGTTTGTAAATTACAAACTGTGAATACTTACAATTTGAAGGAAATGTTTGATCCATAACGCCGAACCCTTTTTAAATTAGTTCAGCCTGGACACAGAAAAGATAAACGCATTCATTCAAATCCTTTTAATTATCTCAAAGTAAAGTATTTTAGTTATTAGAATTACAAGAAAGGAAGAAACAAAATTAAGCAATACATTGACAATTAATAATTGTACTTTACACGTGATAATCAAGGGTTGATTGATAGTCTACCTCTCAGAAACCATATATTAGAGGACTAATAGGACGGAAAAAGTCGCCACAAAACGTTGTACTTGTATGAAATATGACAACCAGATACCGGCAAGCACCAGTTTCTTACTAAAAGGCTTAGTACGTAAGTACAGTAAACAAAACTGTAGCTAGGTACTGCATATAACATGTAAGACAATAGTTCTGTTTAACTGGGTCGATAGCTTAGGCACTTACAACAACTCTTCGACTTACCCTTTTTAATGGATCAACATTAACTCGTTCCACATCATACGCTAAGAAAAAACCATTATAGCTTGATCCCTTTAATGGTTAGGTTGAAGTGGTGGGTGATCGTACTAATAGGAAACCGGTTGGCGGGTATCGTGACACCCTCGGTAGGTAGCTACCAATTAAACCCTCCTTCGTTATTCTTATCTATTCTTTATAGCTATTACTGTCTAACCTTGTTTAACATATCAGCCTTTTTCCCTGAAAAGGCTAAAGAAATGGTATTGAGGAGAGTTTCATGTGTTATAAGTATAACGTAACGTAGCTATGTTAAGTAATATGTAGTGCTATTACAAATGCTATTTTAATATTGGTTTTAATACAACTTACATACTTAGTTGTTCCGTGATCATGGACCATTCAACTGGGTCGAAATATCAGACAATTCAACAAAAATAAGTATCGCAGCAAGAACCCTATTTCAGTATTTAGTTATTATGCGTGACCGCGAAAGTTTAAAAAAGTTTGCTATTTCTAATTCTTACAATATAGTAATTATTAACGATTGACAATAATAGCAATTATAGCTATGACGTTGGTTGTTTATTAAGACACCTCTGCCAGATTTTCGTCATAGGCAACAAAATGAGATTTCAGTGATTCTCATTCAAAACTAACCTAACCTTAACTCATTGGAACGCGATAATCAAATCAAACAGGTTTTTGATTGAAATACCTATTAAGAAAGTATAATTAAACTAACTTATTGATCAGGTTTGTAAGTCACTACCCCCTAAACCAGTAGCTGTAAATTATTCAAAAGACTTACATACATGTATCTAAGGTCTACCAATTAACAACAACCATTTTCAAAAGAATTGATAAATTATTCTTTGATTTTAGGACAGGCGTACTATCATGCACACAATACCTGACTTAACTAAATAATTCATCAATCAAAGCTTATTATAGAGGGTATTAATTAGGAAAAGTACTGCGTTCCTTTAAACCACGCATTCTATAACTATAACCAAGTGTGTTATGCAAGTTAAAAAAGTACATAAATTAGAACTTATAAAAAAATGATTTACAATAGCAGTTTATGCAACTGTCATATAATGGGTGTCATTAGAATGCGTGTGTCTGTCTGATAATAGTTTGACACGAGCATTCTAACGCATAATTATATAAAGTTGCACACACAATTTTATCTAAATTATTAATAATTTAATACACACGGAATGTTATCTTTCTCTTGACATTGTTTACCAGAATAATATAATAATTGAAAGAAATGTACATAAAAAATTCCTTGGAGTGATAAAAATGTTTGTAACCGCATTCATAATTTTGTTTATGCTCTTAATAGAGTAAGAAAGGTAACAAACACAAAAACTGCTTTGACATTGTATTATGCTTACGTTGAATCAGTTTTGAGTTATGGCCTCAGAATCAGATGTCGAGGGTTGAACAACTGAATAATTTTTTTTTATCAACACTCGTCTCATAATGTTCGAATTATAAATTCGAAAACAGTTGTATAAAGACCTGCTTTACGCATTCTGCATATGAATTACAGTTTAATGTAACGTGAGTTGTAACAGTCTAGTACAGCTCGGACGACTTTGAACCGTTTCTTCGCCCCGCGTAAAAATATGTCGCGTGGTAATTATACAACTATTCATCATCAACATCACAACTGATGATCCAATTAAGAAATAGTAAACAAAATTAAACATGATTCAGGTTGATTAATGTGACCTTTCCCCACACAACAATGCGCTTCATTCTGTCCCGAAAGTGAATTCGATATCATTCGTGGCATACGAATTGTACGGTATAAAACCATTGTTCTTTTGTTTTATATTTTATTTTGCGTGTTTTATGTATGCACCATAAATAAGATAAATGAATTTAAAATTTTATATAATAAATGAGCTGCATTAGTATCGAAAATTTACGCATGGGTAAAAAATTACACGTCAGGTAAAATGATTTTTACAGACACACATAAAGCAATCGTACAAAAAATAAGTGACTTTAGAATTTTTGTAAGTTATGCCCTATAATAATGCCAGCCGTACCGGACTATATGATATCATGCTGATAACATGTGCGAAAAACTTTGTTGTTCTGTTTAAACAATCTGAAATACCGCGACTGTATTTTGTGCGCATCAAAGAGAGAGTCACTAAATAATACTTGTCCCACGAGAAGATATTACCTGTTTGAATTTTGCAGATCGACTTAATGTCACTTCATTACGTGTACAAGCAATTGATTGTATTGTTAGCACTGACCAGTCAATGAGCAAATAGATACATACATACAACAGCTTATTGCAGTTCAGTGCTGGACGTAGGCCTCCCCCAGGGTACGGCATAGGGCACGATCTCTCGTTTTCGCCATCAAGTCGCTTCCAGCCGCCTTCTTTTTCAGAAAATAGATAAGGCATTTTATTAATGATTAGTAATGAACACTAACCTGCTTCCACTCAACTTTATCGATGACCTCAGCTCCGGGCGCCGCGCTCTCCGTCACCGGCGGCCGCAGGAGCGACACGTACTGGGAACAAACAAACATATAATTCAATCTTACTATTTATATAAGGGGTAGCTCCCACCGATGCACGACCATTTGGAGCACGTGATAAAATACTGGCCACCTAGCACGTGTTATTGGAATAAAAAGTTGCTTAGCCTCAGGCTAGCTACGTTATGGCATTCTAATTTTAAAAATCGGAGAAGAACCTCAGAGAAAATCGGTTTGAAGCAAGCCAATCGTAATTAATTTAAGAAAATATTTTACTGAAAATGCAGAGAGGTTTGAGTTTACACAGCGAATCGTTGATGTAATCTCGAGCTAGGGACCCATTAGGTTTTATTTATGTTTAACCCAACACCTACACATGTCACAGGAGACTAACAACAACATTTTCTTTTTGAGAAGGATACAGCAGGTAAATCACTACTTGTCCTTACAACACAGGTTTGCTGACTACACAGTAACTATATCTATAACTTTGGGTTCTATTTTGTGTTCTAGTTTTGCTTTCGACTTTGCCTCGATACTCTCAAGTATGATAGCAAAATTATAATTTACCAGCCAGCATCTTTATATAAGGCGAATGTACCCGTGAATGACCTTGACAGTGGCGCCAATTCACAAGCAATATATTTTCTCTTTATACATACAATCTATCAGAATAGAATAATATTTTATTGAGTTTTTAGGTTTTAACTTTACCTTGGGTAATACAAAAAACTTGGGCAATGGATATTTGGATAGAATGTTTGTATAAAGAGTTTTTTTTTGTGAAGTGGCGCCACTGTCGAGGCTGTTAACAGCTACACTCGCCTTAACATTTCATCACCTAAGCAACGCGAGGACTTAATTGCAATATACTCTAGACTGCTAGAGCTGTCATCCTATAATATCTTATATCTTTTACAAGGCGTATAATATAATTGGACTGTCACTTGAATAAATTCTCATAAACAAACTGTGTGTGGTGGCCATTCATCATATTCATCCCGTGTTGAGTATACACTGTATGACCCTATATGCCACCTCGATTGACCTGCAGGGGGCTAATCGTGTTATAACTGTCGTCGGATGGGGTCGGGTAATGGGTTATTAAGGGGTCAATTGTTTGTAAGTCACCGCACTAATTTGTCCAAACATATTGATATACATGCTGTACATAAATAGAATAAGTTTTATGAGTCATTTGACAATATATTTTGTTAAACCTCTTCACCTACTTATATCCGTGGGTGTCGTAAAAGGAATCGAGGCATAGAATTAAGGTAAGTAAAACTTGGTGAGTAATACGCACATCCCTGATAAGGGGGTCAATATCTCTCATTGCCTTGTCATGGATATTAATATACTTTGGTTGATGTTACCCACCTTATGCCGTGTGATGACGGCTTAGAATAGCATCACCCCACTTCTTACCGTAATTGGTGTCTAAGGGACTCGAGTGTTAGATGTGTATTGCAATTTTACATCTGCGGCTGACAACCTGTCACATGCTCTTAATATCTGCTTTACGACCATTAACCCTCTGCCTACTCCGTGGGGGATATAGGCGTGATTTATATAACTTATATATGTACCCACCTTATCGCGCTCAAGGCCCCGGATCATATCCAGGTCGGTGGTGTCGGAGATGCCCCCGTGCACGATGAACACCCGGTTGTTGACGATGGTGCCGAGGGGCAGCCAGCGGTACACGCCCTCTATCAGCTTCAACAGACGTTCCGCGTTGTGCTGGAGACAAGAAAAAGCATTAGCATTTGAGCCCTATGGCGTACCCTGGGAGAGGCCTACGTCCAGCAGTGGACTGCAATAGGCAGTCCTATTGATGTATGTATGTAAGGAGGTGACAATGATCCCAAGGTCGCCCCTAAAATTTTATATTCTAAAGCTATTTAAACCCCTGTCAATGTGCCAGCATTATCTATCTCAATCGTGAGAAAAGCACATTTCTCATCAAATTCCAAAGCATAAAAAATAAAAAGGAGCTCTTCGAGTCCGAACTTATTCTATTTGCCAAGAAAACAACACTTGAAAAACTTCAGCAATAATAATCTCGGCTCACAACTCTCCAAGAAAACGTTGCACATAAACATTGAAAGCAGGAAAATTGTATAAAAATTTGCATCCTGAAGTTTTTCAATTCAGTACCGTGTATTCTTTTTTCGTTAATTTTATTTTTAAAGACTTAGCGTTCTTTCTGGATACTATTTCCTTGATTTACTTATTATAATATATATTGAATGCATAATATAGCAGTTGTGATGAATGCGGCGAGATGACACGACCATTCTTCACATTCAGCAAATACAGAAACGATTGGCAATAAAAAGATTTTACAATAATTTTTATACCAATTGATTAAACCAAAATTTTCATTCATACCTTGTATTTTTGGTGAACTTCTCTGATAAAACCGTACCTGCAAATAGAAAACGCATATGAACATTAAAACAATGTGACGAAATAGAGAAAATTTTATTGAAGTAGTTAAACAAAGGCTAAATTACAAATCAAATCCTTGGTTATACTAGTGTATAGTTTTAGCAGATATATACTATGTTCATAGAATAGACAATCATTAGTACAAGTATGAGGTAGGTGCATGCTATTCAATATGCTTCCTGATGTGTACACGTACGGAACACATAATAACTGATTGGGTTCTATTATATTAAACTCAAACATACAGCAGCTCCGTATTCTAAACACTTTAGTTGCAGGGTTAGCAATACCTTCATCATGATTGAAACTGAAACTATATTTTAAGAAGGTAGATTAAAAACTTTTTACTCTAGTTCCATTAATAAACTTTTTAATTCAAATTTAAAGCGACCGGTATCGTTACATACATTGTAAGTTTTTTATAGGCATATATACTGAATGTACAGTCGGTTGTAGCACATAAGGTACCAGGAGTACTCCAAAAGAACTGTTTTTTTTTTGTCCCCAGCATTTTTTTTTCCTAACATGAATATGTTTCAGTCGAAAATGACTACTCTATTTTGTATTCACTCGGAATAAAAATAATTCAGTTCTTTTGTAGTAGCCATGGTACCTTATGTGCTGCAACCGACTGTACCTAGAATTCATAATCAGGTCCTCATGATTGCCCCGATTGAGGAACACTCCTCCCGGGAAGGCGAGCATGCAGGCCAGCAGCAGCAGCAGCACCTCCAGGCCCTTCTTCCCCCGGTCTACGAAGTCTCCGTTGAAGATGTAAGGATTCTCCGGAGACGGCAGCCCGTTCTGAATAATGCAAAAGCACATTTAAATTCCAACCGATAAGTAAGTGCCTGAAACGCAAATCCACATTAAGAGTCAGGTTATGAGACCAAAAATTTCGCGGCACCACCGCAAAGTTTTTGGTGTGATGTAATCATCACACCATCATCGGTCGCATTCAAAAGTGGAGTCATAGTTAACACAAACCTCAGAAAACAAGTCGCTCGCACCCGCGGCGACACTCACACAATGACACAAATGACGTATAACATACTATAATTTGACGAACTACCATTGTATAATAGGCTGAGTAGTATTGACTATTTCACTACATGAATCATTAGCTTCGGTAGCTTGGTCAGTAGCGCGGTCAAGCAAATTCTTGACCGTTATTGTGGAGACAATGGTTCGAATCCCGATATCTTCGTTGTAGTTTTTATTTTATCAAATGAAGCAAAATTTTGTAAATTTTGAATTACATTTTAGTTGTTGCTAGATCGTTTGCGAGATAGTGCGTGTGCTAAGTGTTTTTTTTAACCTAAGTTTATTTATTAAACTTCAGTGTTTATTTCTTCGAAATGCATACTAATAACAGTTTGCAGGATAGGCAGCGTATTGTTGCGCTGCAATTATCTGTGGCGCTGCATGATATTGGATTTAATTTAACTCAAATTGCTAATCAGACTGGTCTGGCCGTAAGTATAGTTTTATTTCATTACAATTGTATTTTAAATATTAAAAACTTTGACTCATAGTATGTTGGTAGCTGTGAACCGATTAGTATAAACTTTTTTATTAATAATGCTACTTTGTTTTAGTGGAAGACTGTTAAACGTTGGGTTACACGTTTTGAAGAGGAAGGTAGCGTAAAAACTCGACTCGTCTTATTAATGATTCACAGCGGAGGATGATGGTGTAACAATATGAAGAAAATGGTTCTGCCGCTGGTCCAGACGAATTAGTAGCACAAGAAACAGGGCGTGAAACTGCCGCTAATTATGTTGATATGCTACAGGAAAGCATGCTACCGACGACGGTGCGAAATGTTTAACTGTTTATTCTGCTAGTGAAGTTCCTCGTTTTGCATTTGTCCAGGATAAATTGTCCAGTGCATCGAGCTGCCGTGGTGAATAATTGGTTTAGCCAGCACCCAGATATCCAAGTTATTCGTTGGCCAGCAAAATCTCCGGACTTAAATCCCATAGAGAATTTATGGGGTTTAATGGTGCAAAGGTGGGACATGCGCAATGAAAGAACTACAGAAGCTTTAGAGGCTCACTGCCTGGGAGTGTGGGAGAGTACCAGAGGAACAGATATATGCACTTCGAGTCTAATAAGTGTTTATTAAGTGTTGTTGAAAACAGCGGAGGTAACACCAAATACTAATTATGTAAGCGGCGATTTTTACTTAAGATTTCAATCTGACCCGATCTAGCATACATTGCTGATTATCTTGTGTATTTCATTACAATATATGAATATACACAAAATAATCAGCAATGTATGCCGAAGCGAGCCCGATAAATCGTTGCTCACTCAACCTCTGTTTACCTGCTTACCCGCCTACTATTGCAGTAGTAGGTATTTGTGGAGCATTACATTAGCAATTGAATTATGCTAAAACATCGATATATATTTATATAAGATTGATCATTATTAGTCAGTTATCTTAAGGCCTTGCTTCAATATCTTTTCATTACGAAAACGAGTACTTAAGCTTAAACCTTGAGATGTAGGCAAATAACTGATTTATTATTATTACAATTACTTTTACTTCCGAGGAAAGTGCATCATCGTTAAACATAGAACAATAAAATAATTACTAACGAAATTATTACTTAAATAACTTTATTGAAAGATTCAATCCAAGATTTGGATCATTCCTATGATCTTATAAATAATTACCTATCGATGTTTCAGCTAATGAACACTTAATATCATTTTACATAATATTGTGTTTTATCATTCAAACAAAACTATTAACTAAGTATTACGACAGCAAGTATTTTATGTTGTTTTACATACTCGTATCTTATGGTTACCAAAATTTCTCATTCATGTCTATATGTTATTTACATAAAGTTATACCATACCTACCAATAAAATAATTTCTTACCTTACTTTTTGTTTTATTACAATATTATAGGTTTATGTTTTTAGATATAATATTTTGATACATAATTTACAATAAACATTTATAGATATAATACATAGATGAATATATAGAAAAATATTATATAAAATAATGATTACTGGAGAAAATATGATAAAAACATTTAAAAAAACATTAATCAACATACAGAGATCGGATGGGAACCCGGTTCCGTTCTGATTAGAAGCTAAGAACTATTACCGCTAAGCTACGGTTGCTTGTGATCAAAACGACGAAATAAAGATATGTAATCTATTCTTTACTACAAATGAACGAATAAGGATAACTATAATACAGTTTTAGACAAACCAGTGTGATGTATACTTTGTGGTGATGTGGTGGCGAATAGGCTATCACCGAGTAATTATTTCAAAGATTACATAGATGTCGCTTATTGGTGGTAATCTGTTTAAGTTTTAATGCTACGCCTTAAGGTGGACTTTTCTACTTACAGTCGATAATCTTACGTGTGTGCGTAAGTTAGTAAAGTAAGTACAGAGGATAATAACCCGTATTGCAATCTGTCTCGTAGTCTAACTATGACTCCACTTATGAATCCGACCGTACTTACAAATACACTGAAAAGTTTTAGGGACATTCTGCAATTCAAAGACATTCCACATACGAGTAGCTATCGTAAAATGTATACTACTTCGTTGATAACTACTATAGTTTGACGTGGAGTGGAGCAATTCCACGGTTTCATATCAACTTTTAACGAGATGACAATATATCCAACAAAGCGTAAAGCTGGCTGATGTTTTACCTCAACAAAAGTTTGTACTGTTACTGTTTGTAAAATGTACCAAAAGTAACTCCGTTATTATCGGATCAGATCAGGAAAATAATAGTTTATGACGCTCCTAAGCGAAACTTGAATAAAGTTTCGACGTGATAGTCAAGATAAATATCAAATTGGAGCGGATCTTTTCGAGAATGTTGGGATATTTTGCTGCCAGCCACATATCTACATTTATAGTGCCAATCTTCCAAGCTGGTTACTATGTATTTTAAGAGTTTGGACCTGTAGTCTAAATAAATCGACTTTTATCCAAGGTTTTACATTTACAACTCCTCAGTGCGGCTTTACATCTCTAGAATATAAATAAGTCTAGAGCCAGGTTTTTACACAAAATAAGTACGGGACGTTGCTTGCTAATTTAATCAAGACTACGCTTAGACTAGGGATGATGGCATTTAAAACTTTTCCATCTGAAGCCAGGGCACAAGTGAGGGAGTAAGAAACTCCTCACAAAGTTAATTTGCATATTTATTCATTAACTACCTTAGGGAAAATACCTACTACAGAATGTAATCCATTTACCAACAGGATGTAATCGCATATCATGCCAGGACCGAATTTTGTACGATTGGCAATCAAAGCATACATATTTTTTGAGTTGACGCGCGCGGATTGAAAAACGCATTATACAGCCTAGTATGCTATTAGACGCGTCACTTTGAATCTTGCGTAAATAAAAATTAGAAATACATGCAAATAAAATCCATAAATCATATCGCATCATAACAATGTACGAGTACGTAGCTGCGACGCATTTTGTGAATCCCCACATGTGCAGCCGAGCGCTGAGCCTGCCGCAACCAAGGCGCAAGGTCGCTTACGCAATACCCAATCGATACGCAGTACCTACAACCGTTATCCTTTGCCCTAGTTGGAGTAGGGACAGTAGGGAGCAGAAAAAAAACAAACAAGCGAACGACCTAAGTCGCTGTAGGAAACCTATGACCTGATGCGGAATGTGGGCGCTGACATATCTTTCTTATATGTGTGGGACACCGAATCGTCCAACAACCCGATGAACTCTGGTGTCAGAGTTCTTCAATGTAACGACGTGTAACAATCGCCGTCTAAGTAATCATAGACAGAAACCTTAACGCACCCTCCGAAGCACGAAGCCACCTTTCTTTTCGGACAATCAGGTGGTTCAGCCTGCAGTGTCTTAACCAGACTAGGAACAAATTGATAAATATAAACTTTGTGAGTGCCCGTGAATTGAAACCGGAACCTTTGCGTTGCAGGTGCCACATCAGCCTTCAAATCATCATCAGCAGACACGTGGAACACTAAATAGGTAATTCTTTGACTAAAATAATACGTTTCCTTGCATCTTCTTCCAACCGTGACCTGTTATATGATCTTTAAAACAGATACACGTACCGTATTGCAGTTTAATGGACGAACTATAAACGTGACCACTCTAACTTTGAACTACCTCATAAAATGGTATTTGCTCACTTAACTTACTTTATAACTTTAGGTACACAATTCTATGCACACTCAATACAAACCGACGGTATCGAAATTACATTCATCTGCAGTAGCCCATATCTTATATAGGTATCTTACTTTATTCGAGACCTACCAATTTGTGTAAGACATCTTGTTACCCTAAACATTTTAATTTAAAATGCCAGGCTGAGTAGCAGGCTCCGTGTCCTGTTCCCGGAACTTATTTGAAACTTGCCAAATTACTCAATGAGAGAGCCGTGGATCGCGAACTTGTGAAAAATTGCCAGTAATGAGAACGTAAAGGGGTAAGAGCGCATTTAGAAGGTACATTTTGACACTGATAAAGTAATAAACGAGCACACAAATTGCCTACACACACAAGCACCCACGAATAGGTACTTCGTTAACTGTTGGTATAAAAAAGCCTGGTTGTAAGTGTCTCAGGACGAACGGCTTCAAAAACACATTTGCTAAAACAAACACGTAACTTTGGAAGCTGATATGTTTGACTAATGCGTGCTACAATCTAGAGGTACAATGTATTCATTTGATCCTATTTCATTTCCCTCCATATTTCGCCCCACACTATCCTCAAAGCAATTTGCGTGTGTGTTGAACGGGAAGTGATTGTACAAGAGAAATCATTAGCGTCATGTCGCGTCGTTTGAATAGCGGAAATAATAGCAGGAAAGAAAACTTGTGCAAATGGACGCGGTCATCCGGCGTAACAGGCGGTCTATCAATCAAGCAGGGCGGCGGGGCGGCCGTCGATCGCCTCAATTGAATGACGTGGGCAAACGCCGCCGCCGCCGCCGCGCCGCTCCCTGAGTGTGTTTGCCCGCCGCGGAGCAGCCGGCGCCCTCTTGACGTCAAGTCTGCCCTTAAGGGCAGCTTAGTGCTGAAAAGTAGGCATTTACGGCCTTCCGCCCGTCGCGTAGAAAAGATCGCGCGAGCTAGTCTGCGGTGAACTCACTTGACCCTGCGGTGCGGACCGGGCGGCAAGCGCAGCTTCCACAGCGAGCGCGCGCGTTACAGTATACAAAACTATGGCAGTAGGTCAATAACTCCCCAAGATATAGATAATAATTTTATTGTTTACGTAATTTACTTAGGAAAAATATGTTGGTACAATTGTAGGATTGATAAAATTAAACATTGAAGATGTGTTTTTATATTATTAATTTTTAATTATTGAATTATATACTAATTAATAATAGTAATATTATTTAAATATAAATTTAAATAATGTTAGTATTATGTAATGTGCAGTTGAATAACTCATTATGATGAGCTTTGTCCTGTAATTCATTTAAAATATGGCGTCCCGTAACAGTTTGAAATTCGTCTTCCTTGGTTTCCGCTTCTACTAGCGGGAGATATCCACCTCAATATCATCACCGTTGGTACATCTGAAATTTTTCATTAGTTACTTATAATCATCGAAACAATGAAAATCGAAGGACAATGACAAATAATCCTTACTCTCCGTACTAATTTTATATATAGTGTGTGTGAAGAGTGTGTGCAAAAATGCTATCCATGTCTTAAGGCAGCCTCGAGAAGTAACAGACTCGGGATGAACTCGGACAAAACAAAAGTCAAATTCACTCAACAAATCATCCCCAAGCCAGTCTCCATCGAAGGTGTAGCCTTTAAAGTTGTTGAAGTATGTGTACTTTGGGCAAACGTTGCAGTTGGGTAGAGACAACTTTGAGGTTGAAAGCACCAGAAGAGTGCAGCTGGGCTGGGCGGCATTTGGGAAGCTGCGTCATATCCTAGAATCATCTTTGCCACAATGCCTCAAGACCATGGTGTTCGATCAATGTGTCCTACCAGTCATCACCTACCTTATCCGCAAAAAAGACCAGTGACGGACATTTTCTGGAAGTGTAGCAAGCTGAAGTGGGAGTGGGCCTTTCCTTGGCAAGCGTAACGTTAGACGTCCTCCGGCCAGAATCCAGATGGACCGATGACTTAAAAAGACGGCTGGTAACGACTGACTGGCGAAAACGGGAGATCGTGCCTTATGGCATACCGAGGGGGAAGCCTACGTCAAGCAGTGGACTGTAATAGGCTAATGAATGAATTTTCGTTACTTACTTATGAGATTTAGAAGTTTATTGAAGTGGAAATGTATGGGAGTCCATAACTTGCAATAAGGGTTGATCATCACATATGCTTGAAGCTCTGAAACATGTTTGAAACATCAATATTCACACAGAGCAGTATTTAAATAACATTAAGAATCGTCATTTCCACTTTTTGTTTATAAAATTACGTATTTCTATCTTGCCTTTTCTGCTTGGGAGGTAATAGCTACATGGTGAGGCTGCTGTATAGAACTACAGTAAAAATGTATGTATAGGTAAGTGAAAATCTATATATAAATATGAAAAATATCATTAATGCTTTCAAAGTCATATTAAAAAACAACTGTTTATTAGCTGAACAATAAAACATTTAATTTTCGTAACTTACTCATTAGACTGGAGAGTTGATTGGCGTGGAGATGTCTTCTTCTTCATCAATACACTCTTAACAGAGCGGACGTGGTCGTCAATCCGGGTTGGTGGCACGCTTTACAATCCGTCGCCATTCCTCACGGATGACTGCTTTTCTGGTGCACTCCGTCACGGAACCTTCTTGTGTAGCAGCTTTAATTTGGTCCGTCTGATCTTCCTCGAGGGCGCGCACCCTCGACCTTCCCTTGGACCACGAGCCGCTCGATAGATATGTCCCCGCGTCGGGCGACGTGTCCAAAGAATGTAAGGATGCGAGCTTGCACGATGGAGGAGAGGCCGAGTTCCTTGAGAATGGAGTCATTGGTGGGGAATTCTATCGATGATATTCTAAGCATTCGCCTCCAGCACCACATTTCCAGTGCGTCTATCTTCTTCTTTTCAATTTCCCGCAAAGTCCACGTCTCTGCAGCATAGAGGAACACGGGGAATATGAGTGCTCTCACGAGTCGTGTTTTGGTGGCTTTCGTGATATTGCGATTTTCCAAACCTTATGAAGCTTGCTCATAGTGGATCTAGTTATCGCCATACGTCTTTTTACCTCGTCTATGCAACCGCCGTTGTTGGAAATCAGCGCTCCCAGATAAACGTAGGATTGGACAACCTCGCAGTTTGCGATATGTTTGACTATGTTGTTTTGGAGATGTATGTGACTCCAGAACTTGCAGAGAAAGTTGGTCATCGTCATGACGGCTTGAAGTCCTGGAACGTTTTTATCAAAAGTACACTAATCTTGAACAGGCTTACCTTTTCTGTTTCACTAAATTATACTTACTTTTCAGTACCTAATTTACCTAATTTGTTTGCATGTCTAATACCTTTGTCTCTTGGTATTGAAGCACTGCAAGGATTAGAAGTCCAAGGTTATCGGTACAATATTTACCGTCTAATTAAATATACTATTACATTACAAACAAATTCAGTGGTTGCACTACTGATTTTGTTTTACTGTGTATGTACTTGATAATTACTTATAGCATGGCTCACTAATAAATAATAAAATTACATTATGTAAAATCGTACATTCTCTTCGTATGATTTGAACTGTGGTTGCACCACTGGTTTCATTTCTACTATGTATGTATTATGATGTTTACTTTTAATATGGCAACAGCTTATGAACTACATCACTACATAGTATAAAATAAAGTCGCTTCCCGTTTGGTGTCTCCTTATATCTTTAGAATTACTCAACGGATTTTGATGCGGTTTTTTTTATTAGATAGATTAACTTGAGAGGAAGGTTTATAAGTATAATTTATTCCAGGAAATTGTCACGTTCCCATGGGAAAACGGGTAGCCCAACTGGTAGTAAACTTTTGACCCCCTTTTGACACCTTTAAGGATTAAAATTTCAAAAATGCTGAAACACGTATTTAATTATTTTAAATTATGAGTCTAATCAGAAATTTTGAAACAGATCACATTTAAGATAAAAAACTTTCATACAAACTTTTAACCCCCTTTTCTTCCATTTAAAGGTAAAAATTTAAAAAATGCTGAAACACGTGTTTAATTATTTTAAGTTATTAGTCTAATCGGAAATTTTGAAACAGATCACATTCATTAAAAAAAACGAACTTTCATACAAACTTTAAACCCCTGTTTGACCCTATTAAGGGTTAAAATTTCAAATATGCTGAAACACGTGTTTAATTATTTTAAGTCATAAGTCTAATCACTAATTTTGAAACGGATCACACTTAAGACAACGATCTTTCATACAAATTTTTAACCCCCTTTTCATCCCTTGGGGGATTTAAAAAAAACAGTATTTCAAGAAAAGTCGCTTCTCACGTCTATCCCTGTCTGTTTGTTTGTTTGTATGCTTAAATCTTCAAACCACTTAACGGATCTGGATGAAGTTTTTTTAAAAGATAGAGTGATTCAAGAGGAAGGTTTTTATGTATGTATGTATGTATGATTTATGTCGGGAGAAGGTCTGTTCCCCGTGGGAAATCAGTTAGCAGCGGGTGAAACCGCTGGGCGGGCCGCTAGTAATAAATAAAATGACACTAGATCAAATGGTTGGTACAATGTTAGATACTGTGGTTGCAATACTATTTAATTTTACTGTCTGTTGTTGTTAAACCTAAAACTGCTTCTGGTTTAGTTACCCAGATCAGCTATACAATTTCTTTGTCTACTTACCTATTCACTAAAATTTATACCTATACATACTTACTTCATAGTTGGTAGTTACTTTGGTAGGTCAAAAATTGGTTAGAAGTATGTTCAGATACTTACGATATTGTTTGCCGGTCTTTTCGCTTTTGACATAGAGGTACCCTCTTGTATTTATTTTTATTTCCCATTTTTACTTATTTACAGACTATGTACACGTTTATTTACAATAAATTAACGAAATATTTACACATTCACAAAATATTTACAGTCAAAAATATACAACACTTATTTAAAACTTAGTAGCAAAGGCGAGCTTATCTCTTAAGAAGAGATCTCTTCTAGCCAACACATTTGATGTCAGAAAATTCATATCTTATTAATATTACGCGACAAGATGAAAAAAGCAGGTTGCGGAACGCCGCGGTCGATAAATTGCCATAGGTCCTGCTCCGATGATGCCCGGCGGGCGTCTGAAGCGCAGCGCGCGCGTCGTTTGGTTATATAATGGGAATAATGGGGTTTCAAAAAATCACAAACAACAATTTAAAAAATCTATCCATTATTTTATTTACATCTTGTAATTTCCTACATTTTGGCATATTTTTTTTTTTTTTAGTGTTAATAATCTTTGAGTAATACTTGAAAAATTGTCATAAACTTACGTATCTTTGCATTTTTTTATGATCGAGAAAAGTTATAGATATCGTGTTTTTGTCCATTAAATAATCAAGAACTGTTCATTAACAACAACATATATTTTTTCTGGTTCAAATAAAATAATATATGATGCTTTTAAACTCAACCAAAAATAGGTCGATTCGACATTTTTCACACTAAGACGCCCTTAATGAGCGCGAAAACAACGCAAGAAACCTTACTTAAACACCAGCTCGCTTTCATTTAGTGCAAAGTTACAGCTACGTACACAAACCCGCTGTAACTGTTCCCCCAATACGGGGTGTAAGGGACCGTGTTACTAAAACTTTGTAGCCAAAATCAGAACATGCAATTTCACAATATTCCCCAAGGATCACGTTGGGAAAAACAACGTTATTGATCACGTATTTTATTTTATTTCAGCATACTTACAGAAACAACAATTAGCTGACGGTTATTTTAATAAACGTCGTTCTTTCACTAGTTTCTCAACATAAACTCACTTAAAAAAAGGTATTCATTATCGTGTACTTCATGCCTGCAATAATTAAGTATAACGTCTCTTTCATCCCAGTATACCAGTATACATAATATACCTATACCACATCAGTCGGCTGTGTTTGTAGCAAACCAAGTGTAAATATGTGCATGGCAGGCATGTCATACATGGCCACAATATCGGATTCTTCAATATTGTTGAGGTACGCACATGTTTAAGCATAAAATTACTCTCGCAGATAATGTATTTTCCTTTTGAAGTGTCATTCTTGAACCCCCGAATGTAGGATATTTGGGCTAAGGCTCTGATTTCTTTAGCATTGAGTTGTGAATGATTTTGTGTGCGCCTTTTTTCTTCTTTGTTAGAGAAAATTACAGAAGCATAAATAAATCGGCTTTGATTTGATATTGGCATGCATGAAATATTATATTGTTTTGCGTCATACAAAAAGACGGAAGGAATATTTGAAAGGATTTTTTCTCCGATTTGGCCAGACTGTTAAAGCGGCCGTCTATCTACAGACACCCTTACATGGGAAATAAAAGAGAAAATTCCTGGCATGGTTTCCTTTTGATCCTAAGCGACAAAAGACAATAAGATCGATAAAAATGGCATTTGATGTAACATTTATTCTTATTAAGATACGAACATAGAAGGGTGCGGTTGCCGCTAATATCTTGATAGAGGGGATGGTTAGGTAGTCCTAGTACTATGACGTAAATGGTTGAACAACAGTACGAATGAATGAACAAGGTTTGGCCCATCATATTTCCGCTCAAATGTCAATAAGTGACGTCTGTTTGCATTTATGTAACTAAGTAATTACCTACTTGTAAACAATGTAGGTAGTTACGCTGGTATTCAATTTTCGGTAAGTACTCGTAAGATAAGGTATCACTGGCATGACTTAATCGTTTTATGCTACAATAATTTGGAAGTCCTTGTTTTTTCAGAATTTATCTTTAGAAGTTAGGTACTGTACTCATCGACTTTCACTTACCTTACTATTATTTTAAAAATATTCTAGAGATACTAATAAAATGACCTGTAATGCTATTATCCTATTAGATTGTATAATTGTTTGTTTGATACTTCTTCACGCAAAAACTACTGAACCGATTGTAATGAAATTTGGCTCACATATATGCTCCGTTTATTTAAGGATGACCAATAATGTAAACAAACTTTGTATGCAAATGACAGCTCGCAACTGTCAGTTACATACAAAGTTTGTTTACATTATTGGTCATCCTTAAATAAACGAAGTTTAGAAGGTAACATGGATTTCCACATAGCATAGTTTTTATTACCACTTATGCGGGCAACGCCGCGGGTAACAGCTAGTTATCATAAAGTTATAGAATTGTATTGTACCTTGTGAAAAATGACGAGTAAATCGTCGAGCTTGCCATGCAGGTCACCACAGACGGTGATCTGGCTGGAGATGGAGGTGGTAGCCACGTTGATGTTCGGCATGCGCTTCAGAGCCGTCGTGGCTTCCTTCAAAATATGCGCCACGTGCTTTGGATGAAGACGATGCTAGAAATATGACACGATTTCATTAACAGTTTCAGCCTAAGAGCATTCTATTGCGTATGGTTGAATCTGTTATTTACCTACACTACAAAAATGCCTACGGATTATCCTAAGGTTTGTTGCGCTTTTTGGCAGCCCGGGTATGGAAAATCAGGTTTAATTCTAAGGCACTTAGTTTTTGAGTAGCGTATCTATGAAGTTTAACAAGGGCATGGGGTGTATCCAACAAGTAGCAACCTTACCAGGACATTTGCTCAAAGGCTACAAGATAGCTAAATGTAGGGTATTAATCAGCTTGAAATCAACTTCCCAATTTTAGTATCAAAGTACTAGAAAATACACACTGAAAATATCGTAGAAAACTTACTTTACGGTAGCTCATGAAGTATTCCTAAGAAATAAAAACAGGCTGGTATCACCCATATACATCATAGATATGTCTTTGACATACATCTTTATATTATCATTGATCACATTGATTGGATGAAAGAAATTTCTAATTTATCAAATTAGAAGCTTATCTTTTACAAATGTCAACGTGCACAAAATCTATGAAAAAGTAATGAAAAATTACAAGAGATAACATTTAGGCAGCAAATTCAAAGAGAATGGAAATTGGAAATCGGGATCAATCTGTTAGATAGATTCGGCTTATAAGGGTCTATCAGTGTCTGTTCTCAAAGAAGCCATTCGATTTGTCTCCGACTTTCGTGACGGCGAATTTATTGTTAGTTTTGTGAAGAAATTTTAAATATATTAGCAATTCTGAACGGATTTCTTTGAAAATCCCGCCTTAAGTATTTCGTTAGGTAAACTGACCGACTTAAGTTAAGAGGACCCTGTTTTAATTATAGGAAAAGTGTTCAAAGCTGTAAAAAGTGAGATAAAGTGTTAGCACCTTTTTCTTCCTGAAGGCTTCAATGAGTAGGTCAACGTCTTTTCTCTGCAGAGGAAACTCGATGTCAGGGCCTCGGGAAGACTTTGCTGGCGCAGTCTCATCCACGCCTCCTCCTTCATCCGATTCCTCGGAGAATACTTGGTCACCTGCCAAAAATACTTTGATTAATATCTTCGCATAATGACTTCTATCGCAAAGTATAAATAGCAGTGCAACGGCACTGTGTCTGGCATGAAAATAATTAATCTTTATCCATTGTTATACATTTTTAGATTTTGTGATTTAATAAAGTTAATTAATCACTTAAACGAAACGTTGTAATTTATATTCCAGACACTTGAAATTAATTATACGTATAAGAAAACAAATTAAATTAAAGAAATGATTTTGAAGAAGCTTCGGTCGTAGGTCAGTACAAGTTGGCTATGGAAATAGACGTAGAGAAAATGGTTGCTTTTAAACCCATTTTCACGACTGCAGTCGGACAGCGCTTTATGTCGCCAACATCTGCTACCGATATTGCGTCGTCGCGTGTCAGTTGACGTGTACAAACACTATAGCTAGGACACGTATAGCAATACAAGTTATTAATACAGTACCATCTGCTTGACAAACCCACCGCAAAGCTGTAATATCCGCTCTACATCGGACCGGGAATTGAAGTAACGAATTAAATATCGTCTATTCGTAGGTCTTTTAATTGCTTACAATACAACCATTTGTAGGCCTGAGATACTCTATTCTTTTACTCTTTTCGTCATTTTTAAACGTAAGCAATGTTCCACTTGCCGCAGTCGGAAGGAAAACACTTGTGAACAAATGTTGGAAAGTGGAGTTCAGAAAGAGTTAAGTACTTTCCTGACAGTAAGTACTCTAATCGAGAATTTATTCCCCGGTTGACCTGGCGTTGCAAAATGGGTCAAATACTTAAATTTAAATAGCGACAGACATTCGCTGCCATTCTGTTGGGAAGAGATAAAGATATCCGAGTCATATCGAGAGACGTTAAGCCACGAGTTCGCGACGCGGCTTCGTCCCAGAATAAATACACATCCAGTTTACACCGGTTACATTACGAGGTATATGAAGCTAGTGAAGCTGGCCACGGCCAGGTCACTGCAGTGAGTTATGTCCTCAAGAACTCAAGACATATTTGTAGAACTAGAATACCGCATCGCGTGTTTCCTGCTCGTGCAGGAACTGAAAAACGAGCTGCCGGTCAGCGACAGCGTGGCTTTGACATGAAAAGGAATGCAGCTCCATGTAATTAAATTTCCCCAGGGTTCACGCTAATGAGAAAAAACTTAGTAAACTTAGTAAAGTGCATCACGTTTTTCTAGCATATATACCCCTGTGGCGTTGGCATTTACTTTTCGCCATCGCTGACTTTTTACAAATAAAGTTTATACAATTATAATAGGTGACAGTTATGTTATTCCACTATGTGCTAGGTACACCACAAAAAACTTGTTGGTAAATATACTTAACCCACTCATGTAGGTCGCTTCTCAAGTAATGCTGTCGTTATAAAATATTTTGCAATATAATATAATTATAATCGTTTTGTATTATCATGGTTTAATTAAAGGTAAGGTACTGCTAAAGGAATAGAGATTGAATTGAGCAAACAATATACCAACAGCTATTCAATTTAAAGCTACTACGTAAATAGAAACTGCTCACAAAATTGGTCCTTGCGGCTTTACTTCATATTATTAACAATTTGATTAAACAACTTTTATTTAATAAAGCTGGGCTAGATAGCGTATTTCTTGCGTTCTTGCGATAAACCGAGCAAAAACAACTTTCTTTCAACGAACCAAATGATATATTTTAAACAGCACGACGAATTTTAATAACTAAATAACTTTGTTCTGAAACATGCAATGTTTCTTGATTTATCCATCTTTAAATAATTTGACTAAATACTTGTAACAATCTTTTGTTAAATGATAAACTTATCTTGAATATTTTCTAATTCAATGGTAATGGTAAAATACTTTTACGGTTTGGCATTTGTGAAGAAACATAAAGGCTAAAACCCATTAGTATTAATGTGTGTAGTTGAACTATGTAGACATACAATACTATTGTAATTATCTTATAATTACTTATAGTTACAGTTACATTTTATACTGAGAAACAGAGATCTCACAAACTTTTCAGAAATCGTAAGCAGATATGCCTCCAATTACATCTACCTACATGAACACCCACGATTCCTGTGGAATATAAACAAATCTTGTGCTAGCTTCTTAGCAGATAGGCCTACAAGTATATCTATCTATCCATCTACTCGACACCTACTACTCACTATGTATACTCGTACTCCACAGGCAAAAAAGGTGTTCATTTTTACTGGCGCGAATATGCGTGTCATGCGTATCTAAAAAGGCTGAGCCGTTCTCTTGGTGTAGAATACCTAATACAGTTTGATCCCACGCTTAAAGGAGATTTGATGGGGTATTTCGCTTTAGTACCTTCGACAGTACCTCTATAAATTATGTATCTTCGACCTTTCACGTTTGCAGACGTGTATGGAGTTCATACCACAATGTACCAACTGCGTGAGAAACACACAGAGTAGGTTAAAGTATTTTTTAATATATATTTTTATAAAATGATTAATGTAAAACGGAATTAAAGTTTTGACGTCTAATGTATGTGCTAATTAATGGTAGCATTGTAAATATTATAACTGTTTAATAAAATAGTTTCTAAAAAAGTTTTTTTTTTTTTATAAGCTGAATTGAAATTATGATAAGCTAATAAATGTTCAAATAACGCAACAATCTTGCGTATCCAAAATGTCTTCAATTTCGAGACTGAACTAATATCCGGCAAAGGGTAGGAAAGGATAAATGTCAAGGATAGGCACTTACACACAGAGGCAGTTCTCGAGGTCCTTTCTGATGAAGGGCGTCCGCTGGCGTCGCGCATGTGACTCAGCAGTGCATTGAAGAAGTTGTACAGCTGGAACATAAACACCAGCCTTAGGTACTTTCGAAGATCCAGCATTTACTTATTTATTACTGTAAACTAACCCGTTCTGTTCGTTCTAGTTCGAAAGATTTTGCGCCCAAGTTGACATAATTTTACTTCGCATAACACAGGTCGTAAACAGTTGGATGTTCTGAAGTGATTCCGTAAAATATATATTTGTATAGAATAAAAATAATATATATTTGTTTGATTCAATGCACGTTCAGAGCCTGCTGTTATCCATTTGGAAACTACCAACTAACTAAATTATGAAAGTATTTCAATTCCAGGTTAGTGATACAGGATAGTAGTAAAACTTTTCAAATTAGAACGTGGATAAATCCCGCTTCACCCTCCTACCTTTTATAATAGTTTAAACTTGCCTTACATCATCGTTTAAAAGCATAGAAAAGTTCGTGTGGTGTGGATCAAAATTTCCGCCATTGCCGTGTTGCCGCTTAAAATAGCATCACCCTAATTCAACTCGTGGGTGTCGTAAAAAGCGATTAAGGGATAATCATCCAGGGAAAGAGCAGCAACAACTTTTCATGCAAAAATATACTTCTCATAGTAAATGCAGTCAGATGATTATGAATTTGTATTGGAGGTCGATATTTTTTGTAGTATCCTGACATATGTTTCTAAGGGAAAGTTGTTCAGTTTCATGGTCTGCATGCACCCTTTCAGCATTCAGAGGCCTGTCCTTTACACCCCGTATAGGGTGAAATTTTACTAGTAACCGGAATCGAAATTTCAAGACGGGCTGGTGATAAAAAACGAGCATAGGTTGAAATATATTGAAAATATTTGACTTTGCATAGTAACTCAAATCAGGCATTTTTGTATCGGAGTTCCAATTCTATTTATTTTTATTTCGACCTTTGTTCCTTGGTGAAAGTTGTTCCTTATCACCAGCCGTCTTGAGTTTTCGCTATCGGTCTATAGTAAAATTTAACCCTATGTAAAAGTAAATAAAAGCAAATAATGACAGCGGAACTCAATGTTCTTAATGATCTTGTACAATATTAGCATTGATTCGATTTAGCTCACAAAAACCCGATGCAGACTTGGTTGTTTTTTCTAAACATTCTAGTATTCATATCCAGGGTGTGGAATATTGTGCATTCGCCTGACTGGCCGCTGAGCGCGAGTGGAGCTGGGCACAGGCAGAGAGGCTTTGAATAATTCCCCGTATCACGCGTGAACAGGGCGGGCGTGGTGCCGCCTGAACTAAGTCAAGAGGGTATTTTAAAATAAGCACGATGATTTAATACTGAACATGTAAGGAATTTTAATGTAAACAAGGGTAATATAAAGGGACAAATAACATGCCACATGCGCCCGTGCAGGTGCCGCTGCTGCTGGTGCCGAGGTAGCGAAGTCCCGCAAATACTAGGAGAATTCTGGGAGCCACACTTTCTCACCCGTGGGCTTTGAGACGATGGGTTCCTGGGGCCCATCTGCCAAAAACTCGTGAGGTGTCAGCGCGCCTCAATGAAACCACTGGTGACCGGAGAGCTGGCAGTTTTCTCGGCCAACGGCTAAGTTTGGCCATCCAAAGGGGGAACGCTGCCAGCGTACTGGGTACCATGTCACTATATGACTTTTTCTTTTTCCAAAAATTGGGTTAATCAGTAGAATTTATATTTAATTTTAGTCTAGTTTAGCACGATTGTATGTTAATGCGCATAATGTGCATCTATTTCAAATCCTACGGCGTAGGACCTACGCTAAATCTTCGATCTACCAAGTCGGGTGTAAGTTCCGCAGACCAAGTCAATAGGTCACGCAAGGGAGAGTCTAGAGAATAAGTTAAAGTATCCGGAGGGGGAAGATTAAGGTAAGAATCTTTAGGCAAGGCCTAAATGTAAAGTTTTAAAAGAAACATTTCATTTGTAGAATTCCGCCTGTGTTTGCGTTATGTGTTTAACATAACATAATTATCTGAAAATCAAATTCACAAAAAAGGTTCTTGTAATGTTTTAGAAACCCCTACAATCTATGGTTTTGAACCCTTGGTTTCTCTATGTATGACGTATTTGATTCGCGTTTAATAAAATATTGGAACAAACTCATCAATTTCCGCTTTCGGTGTTTGCGCTTTGATGAATTTCTCGATGATACAATGTTGCAAAATATACTTTTATAAAGCCTGGTGAAGGTTCATCACATACTCATGGCATGGGTAATCTGTCCTGGTTTACTGCGATTGTGTAATTCTCGTACTTATGACGTCAAGATAGGCTTACTTACCATAATTAGATCAGGGAAAACATGCCGACATGCACATTTATTCTTTGCTGCATATAAGTAATATCATTTTCGCATGCTACGTTGCTGCGGTTTGGTGTAAAATAATAAAACTTAATAAGTAGGTTTTAAAATGATTTTGTGTCGATTTAGTTTTTGTAGTTTTATGTTAAATTTGCAGTTTCGCATGCTACGTTGCTGAGGTTTGGTGTAAAATAATATAAATTAATAAGTATGTTTTAAAATGATTTTGTGTAAATAGACACAAAGTTTTTGAAGTTTTACAATTTTATATCCTCACACTTTATGCACGTTTTTATATACCTGTTTATTTCAGTAGGGGAATCTTTAAATATGGCATTTTAAGATATTAGAGATACTTACTCTGACTTTTTAGCTTTGACTTATTCAGTAATAGGCACTCACGTTAGTCGTGATATATATACTTGCGTAACAACCTTAACTTAATATACCTCTAGAGTCAGACAGCTGTGACACAGTTAAGGTGACACGTATCTTTGCTAGGCTAAGTTTTATCTACAAGCTGATGAAAAATGTATGTTATGTATGTAAATATATATGTACTTGCCTGCGTTTTTAAGAAATGATTGAACTTTTGATATCTTTTGAAAATTTTCAAAAGCGTTTTTAGTACCTACCCAACGAAATACTGAGGTATTAAAGCACTGTTTTTCCTGAAAGTTGGACACTTTCATTCACAGAGAAAAGCAGCCAATCATTTCACTCTAATTTTTTTGTAAGATTTTTAGTATATTCGACATAAAACTAGAGAAATATCGGTGCAATGTCGAATTCAGCCGTTTTTACTAAAAGAGGCGTGTATCTAAATTTAACATTGGAAACAACTTTAAAACTGTAAACGTTACCTTAGATTAGTTTATCAAGTAAAGTTGGTCAAATTGTGTAACTGATAGTATCTGTTATTTGTTAGATCCTTGACAATAACACATATTTTTTACAGAATGGTATGGCTGTAAATTTCTAAATAAAACAGGTTTCAAAATCATGCCCGCGCGCTATCCCCGGCAATCCCGTGTCCGAAAAAACTTGCGTGTAATTTTTAAACCATTCGTGAATTTTCAGATTGTTTGAACGTGACATCAAAAAACTTTCCCAAAAACTATGTGATTGGGACAAAGACTAAGCAGGAAAGTACCGCCCTGTAGTGGAGTGGAACGTAATTACTCTTTGCAGGTATTATAATCGCTCGGTCTTCGTAATTATTCTTTACGAGCCCTGGGATTGCACATCATTAACTTAATAAGGAAATATTTAAGTCTCAGTATTTACTCGTGCCGTGGACTAAAATCTTGTTCCTAGACCACGACACTCGAATTGTAAACGGACAAAGTACACCTACAGACCGGACGACATTTCGTAATTTCATAACGTCGGAGATGGGAATTTATCCTCTACAGTAGACACATAAAATGTAACTATTTCCTCAATATTCTTCTCGTTATCGTACCCATTGGTACGATATTGGATCTGAATTGTTGTTTCTCTAAACTTTCATGTTAATTAAATAAGTAACCACAAATTGAATCGTATAATGAAGGAAAAGTAATGGTTTAAAAACGTGCAATTTGTGTGAAACTAGCGCCGCTGCTAAGTAAAATTTTTATGCTGACTGAACACGAAAAAAATTTTCTGAAAGATTGTTTAACGGGTTCTCTGACGTTAACCTCAATACAGCGTGTTACGGAAAATTACTGCACAAACTTGCAGGCCGTGATCTAGTCGTGAAACTTAACAACATTTCTATGTACCATTTATTCGAAATACGAAATCACTCAAGCAACACGATTTTTTGTTTTTCATGTTTCAAAAAATAATACTAACAAAACTTATTCAGTTTCACATAAAGAACAAGCCCTGAAATATCGTACAGACTCACAAATTGTCAGTGTTTTACACACTGGTATTCGAATCCAATATTTTACAAATCTAAAGCATTTGTTTTTCACATTGATCCGACAATAATGCGGGTGTCTGTCTGTGCCTCTTTGTGCAATGACGTATAATACGAAATGTTCACTGAACAGCGAGCAGCTAAACTCAGCGGAACTGACATGACACTGGAGAGGGATTTTATACTATAGGTTTATACAAACATTGAATTTATTCATCACCCTATAGGTTCTCAGAATTACTTGCTACTGCTTCGACGGTACGAAAATTTTATATAAATGACTTTAAATCTGCACCTTTCATACGAAATTAATTACAATATCTTTTGAAAGTCACTGTAATTATGATTAATTGCGATTTCTTATTCATCATAATAACACAGCTTGCTTACTTACGAGTACTAACGGTTTATAATTTTAGAAAATTCCCTTCGGCCTTTATATTTTGAACGTAGTGAAACACTAAAATGATGCCTAATTTAAAACTGTGTAAATGATTTTAAGTATTAGACCGGGTCTATCGCGATAGTATTTAGGTAAATCTTAGTAATTTACCTGTGTCCCTAATATTTACCTAAATACTATCGCGATAGACCCGGTCTAATACTTAAAATGAGTGAAAGTGATCGCGAGTGCTTAAAACGTTATATGTAAATGATATTTCGGACTAAATGTTCAGCTTCCCAACTGAAATTTAAAATAATCTCGTGAAATAATCCAAAAAGCGGCACATTTTTATAGGTGAGGGGTGAAGCCGGCGATACGCACGGACATGCGGCTTTGTTCAATGACATTGAATGAGCCATGTTCAGTGAGCCAGTCGGGAACTCGGGACGTTCGCGCGATGTGATGAAAATCTAAAATAAAAATCTAAAGGACATCACCACAAAAATTTACGCGCGGTGAACACGTGTTTTTTCTTCTTTTCCGTATGGCGTTTTATTTTAAGCACGCGATAACGCGCGTCTAACTTTTTTGTGGTAAGGCCTATAACATTTAAGTTTAGCAATGGAAAATACTATTCCGAATTACAATTGAATAATCTTTTCAAGAGACAAATTTTAAATACAAAAGTAAGCAGTTTTGTTTTCAAATATCTAGATAGCAGTGGTACTCAGTATAGTAAATAGGTACTATAAATAGAATACGATAGGTATGCAAAATCCTTGGTATGAGCATTGAATAATAGTGTTGGTCACACACGTCTTTGTTCGATGGCGTAGAATAAAGGATAGGAAATATTGGAAATGTTCAGTGAACAACTAGACGTTGCCGTAGAGCTGATGTGACGCGTGTGTGTAAATATAGACGACATAGGATTCTCTGCAATTTTGCTCCTCACAAACAAGTTCGTACAAATATATTTGAATGAAACTGAATTATTTAAGACGGCATTGAAAGCAGTGAGAGTTCGTACCCTGACAAAACGATGAACAAATTTGAATCAAAATTATGCTAAAGTAAATAAATAAATAAAATAGCACAGCATCGATCCATCCTAAAAATTCTTCTATCATAAATACGACATCAATGCTGTTTTGATGCAACTATCACAATACAAATTATGCTTTATTTCTGGCGAAATAGGCTTAGAAATCGAAAGCACGACGCGGGGTAGTTTTCGGTCTTTTTCCATTTCTTAAAATATCCAATATGACGATATTTTTTTTTAGGTCTTCTTCAAGATATATTTACAAAAAAACGCTGGGGCCCAAACACGATTTGGTAAAATTGCCTCGATAGACAAAAACGCAATGTCAGCTATAACTTGGCGTGTTTGGTCTTCTTTTCGGCTAAAAGGGCTTTTGGGATTTCCTGAAGTGTATCATTATCGGCTGTTTTATCATTAATTGAACAAGTATCACTCATGATGTAGGTTCTCCGAAATAATAAACAAATAAGTCACGTAAACCTTCATCATCGGCTGTTTGTCTCCGACTATTTTTGACGAGTGCCACCTTAAAATGCTATCAGATTATTATTACTTTTTTCATAAATTCGAATTTTCTTTTTACAGAATTCCACTTCCATCGAATATTTTCTCATTAGTATTCAAGTATTTGCCAGACGTCGAACTAGTTGTCGAATAATTCGTGAGCATTAATAATTCAGCAAGCATCCCGCGCACCGATAACTGCGGGTGTTATATCTTAAGTTATTTCATGTAAGTACGTAATAACCTCACGACTGCTATTACCGCGCCAACACAGCTATATACAGGGTGTAATATTACTGATACCAAAAACTCAGTACGGACTGGTGATAAAAAACAACTTTTTCCAAGGAAAATAGGCCGAAGAGTGAAATAATAAATTAGACCAGTCATACAAATTCATGTACGGGAGGTTCTCATGTTCCTAAGGGAATATTTTTCTTATCACTAGCCCGTACTGAGTTTTCGGTATTAGTCACTAGTAGAAATTTACCCTATATGCGAGTATGACAAGAAAATGTGAACACTATTACTTGGTGAACACCTAATTAATGACGCGTGCTCACGTGCTGTATGTTTATAATAGAGAATAAAATTACACGCATTTTGTACTAAAAAGAACTATCGCTTCTTCGATCGAAATCAGATTCATTTAGACGTATTTTTCATATATAAATTCAATTTATATTTTTCATTCCAAAGCCATCTTCTTCAGACTAGTAAAAGGGATCTACTAATCCAATATTGTTACTGTCATTTTCCACTAATTAACCTTTTTCAGAGATAAGGTAAGAAAGGAAAATAACTTAATTAACATATTTCAAAGACTAAGTAAGTACCTCTTCTTTTAAGAAGTTTCAAGGTTGCAATATCTAAGCTTTAGGTTGAAGGTTAAGTACGCTGGATGCGGTATTATTAAAACGAAGTTCGGAAGCCGGTATTGCCCATAATACTTACCGTGATAATACATTCAGCAAATCGACCGCTATTAATTTTAACTTAAAATTAAATTAACCTTTATCGCGTCAATCTATCTATACAAACACCGATCGGGAGCGTATTAACATTTGTTTGTTCACTCCACGAAGACCTGCACTGCATAATTTAAATAATATATTTGAAAAAATATTCTGCACATTTTTAGTGGGTGAACCAGCCAACCAATTACCTACGTCGGCGTATTAAATTGAACAACTTTCCCCAAAGAACAAAAAGAAAAAATATGAAATAAAATATATGTCTATGGGAGATCTAATTTTAGCCCGCGTTCGTTGTTGGTTGCGACAATTTGTTCAGCTTAGTTGGTCTTATGACATAAAATGTAATATGTACTTTACAGATACACATAACGCAATGGTACAAAAAATAAGATACTTGGGAATTATTGTAAGTTATGCCCTCAAATAATGCCAGCCGTCTGCCGTAACGGGCTATTTATACATGAAAGCAAAATGAAATTAACATATGTCAATCTGTTTTATCTAGGTATGTGTATCTGAGAACTGTCTAATCGGGTCTATTAAAATGGTTTCTTTTGATTCTAACAATAACAATTGCCACAGACTAAGCCACCCTGCAGTAGGCACAATAAAACAAGATAAAGCCTCCGAAAGGCCTCAAACAAAAGTAGAATTTATACGGATCTGCGGACAAACCGTTACTCCACAGAAAATGATTATCTTTTGTAACGTTGTAGCTCAGTCAAGAGAAGTATTATGATGCTAAACAATGCCCAGAATCTGAAAGAGAACGCTATGAATAAATTATCTTCTTCGTATCGCGGTGTATAAGCATCTCTATTTCATCACACGTGACGTAGGGGATCGAAACCGGTATATCGGAATGATTTTTCCGATATTTCAATTCCGGTTTTCAGAACTATAAATCGTTATAAATGTTTTCCGTAAACTTTTCGGGGCACAACATTGCAAATAATGTAGTTTGCTACCAACTGCTGCTGTTTGCAAGGACTTTGTCACGCTAATACCTAAAAACCTGTTCTGAAACTGAATTCGGAAAAATATTGATCGGATAGAAATTTTTACTATGTTTATTATAACTTACCAAAACCGGAATTCCGGATTGAGCTCTAATATTTAAACTCAACACTAGTTTTGAGAACCTTCTGATTTTACATGCCCTAGTACCTATGTACGGTACCCACATGTGAATTGCTATGTGTAAATAATGCTCTAGCTTCATGACCTTTTAACCTTTAAGTTCTGAAGGTTAATAAAAGGATCATCAATTATTGATAACTGAACGTGGAAAACTTGCCTTTGTTTGTGTTTCTCCGCTATTCTTCGGCTTTGATATTATATTTCCATCTATGAGGCAAACAATACATCCATTACGGCACAGTGTAAGGTTAGGTTAGTAGGTATATACATACAATAGGTTTAACAAACAAATCATACTTACATGTAGGCACCAGACTGGGTGGGAGACACAACTCCTTTTGAATTATTTAAAGTAGCTGTTATCCGCGGTTTATCAAAGGGAATTAACAAACAGTTGTGTATTGCGTTGTGTCATTTGTTACGCAAAAATACAAAGATTATATACCCATTCTCACGGGTTTTTTATTTTTTAATATTATTTTTCATCTTTTAAAAAAACAAGGAAACACTTAACTTAATATTTAAAGGTAACTTCAAATAATTAAAAGTTTTACGGGAAAATATGAAAGGGACGAAAAGTTTCATACGAACTTTTATCCCCTCGTAGCGGTTTTATTCGAAAAACGCATTCTTAATCACTTGCAAAATAAGCTGAGTGAAAACCATTTTAAATCACTTCCAAATTGGATACTTGAATTACTTATGTTAAATCGAATCAAGTTTAGTGATTTCAACAAACAATTTTTCTTTCTTCTTTCTTGATAGATGCCTACGTTGATGAATGATGTGTATGTTAAATTCTAAATGTCCAGTCTCAAAGAATTTCGTCTTTATATATATTATATTAAACAATAAATATTCGTGTCAAATTGCAATTCCTTATTTTTGAACGCGCCTATGCCAAGTTTTAAGACAAGTAATCCTTAGAATTTCTCGATTAAATACAACGCTTTCGTGCCCATCATTACATTGCGAAGAGAGTAAGTACTCCAATGTCCACCTCCTATCCCAATCAATACAATACAATCGTTTATTGATAAAAGAAGTAACAGGTCATTTGAAATGTACAATAAACGAACATCTATTCATATTTAACAATCCATATATTACAAGCTGGGTAGTTAATTAAGTACTTATCACCACGCCTATTAATCCCAGTCACACTCCCGTTCACACTCTCGTTCTTGTTTCCACTCATTTTTCATTCCCGTTCTATTTCCAGCTCTACCACTACCGATCGGGTCGTTGGACGATTCGGTGTCCTACACGAAAAGAGAGAGAGAGACTACCGATCCTGTCCCGTTCCTGTTCCCGCTCTCGTTCTAATTCCGGTTCCCGTTCTACATCCCGTTCTACGTACCATATTCTGTTCGCACTCCTATACCAAATTAATACAATTAATTAATACGCCGGATACCATCCATACCTGGTTGGGATTCCACCAATTCGGACTAAGCGCTTCCAGTCATAATGCGCACTGCTAAAGAGTGGAACACACTACCTGCGTCTGTGTTTCCAAACGCATACAACCCTAATCTCTTCAAAGTAAGAGTGAACAGGCTTCTTCTGGGTGAGCTCGCTCCATCTTAGACTCTGTCTCTGTCCTATGACCTAGACTTGAGTCAAGAGCAAACCCATCATTAATAAAAAATAAAAATAAAATGTTTTAGATCGTAAATAAGGTTTACCTTGACTTGGGCCTGCTCCCCAGCATACTCGATGTTCTGGAAGATGGTCCAGGTGTACCACCGGCGCACCTCCATGCGCGCCAGGTAGCGCCGGTACCATTGCTGGATCAGGATTGTTATAGATTATAAATAAGCTTTACCTTGACTTGGTCCTGCTCCCCAGCATACTCGATGCTCTGGAAGATGGTCCAGGTGTACCGCCAGCGTACCTCCATGCGCACCAGGTAGCGCCGGTACCATTGCTGGATCAGGATTGTTATAGATCGTAAATAAGGTTTACCTTGACTTGGTCCTGCTCCCCAGCATACTCGATGTTCTGGAAGATGGTCCAGGTGTACCGCCGGCGCACCTCCATGCGCACCAGGTAGCGCCGGTACCATTGCTGGATCAGGATTGTTATAGATCGTAAATAAGGTTTACCTTGACTTGGTCCTGCTCCCCAGCATACTCGATGTTCTGGAAGATGGTCCAGGTGTACCGCCGGCGTACCTCCATGCGCGCCAGGTAGCGCCGGTACCATTGCTGGATCAGGATCGCTGCCTTCATTGCTGCAACAACATGATGAGAATAAGAGTTGCATTCTCAAAAGAATAGATCTGCATAAACACAATTTTGAGTTTACTTGATTTCATATGTTTCGGTTTTGCCAGCATTTTATTTCCCAGTGCTTTAATACTTCTCAAAAAAGGAAGAGAGGAAAATATACCTAGTCAAACGAGAAAAATAATCAGATACATAATGTATGTAGATAACATTACGGAGGAGCTGAATATTAGAAGTAAAGTAATAAAATAAGTCAAGGCATAAATGGCGCATAAACGGATTTGCACTGCGAGCGCTTTTAGAATGGGAGCATTTAGGTTAATGTTTTCTTAAGTAGGTACCTTCAGGTTGATCTAAAATATGAAACGAAGCTGATACTTCAGTAAGTATAAAATTTTAGTAAGAATACGATTATGGCGGTTCACTCACTTGCCGTCCATCGTTCCGTTTTTTTAACGCAACGCATACGTCTGTCAGACGAAAAGAAATTGCGAATCCCAATCTTATTCTCGTAAAAATACGGCTACGGTGGATTTACGGTGCGTAGCGGATTCGTGTTTCAAACGACTTGACAGACCACCACCGTAGCCGTATTTGTCTATCCGGGTGAGCTCCTGCTCCCCACCATACAGTCAGGTGTAGATTTCATAGCCTCGAGGCTAAACATTCAACAAAACAAACAAGAGTTCAGAACTTAAAAAAAAAAGCGGATTAAGATTGGAATTCGCAACTTCCTTTCGTCTGACAGACGCATGCGTTACGTTGCGACGACGGACAACAAGCGTGTGAACCGCCTATGTTACACGGTACTTTTTATACTTACTATGAATTCCTGAATGTCTCCGCACAAAGATTTATTTTCATTAAGATAAATAAAATTGTGTATATTATAAGCGCAATAGAAGGTTCCAAGTTATGAGAAGTTATATTATTATGATCATACCTTCCCACGATATTTTTTTAAGTACACGAAGTTATAATATACATTATGATTTATTACATTTCCAAGATTATTTATAAGAGTAGCTATAATAATGTCAACGTTCTAGATCCATTTATTAAAATACCTCTGGGACACCTTGTATAAACCTTTGCGAGGTAGAATTATGCATATTAGTCACAACCATTACAGCATAACCAAGAATTAATTAGATAAACTGCTCGTATGTTTGTTTGTGAGCTCGTCGTCCCTAACCCTTATAAGTGGCGTAATTTAAAGTGCATACGACAAGTGGGCCCAATTACCAACAAGACCGTTCATCAAGTCTTCGGCCATTACCCTTGACAATAACAACAACTCACACGGGGACAGTTACCTATTCCATAAAAGGCAACCGAGAGACTCGAGAGTTTCATCGTGCGCAGTTTTATTAACCTACCTATTCGCAGATAGGTTTTAAACTGTTTGTGTGCTCAGCTTTCCATCTTATTTAAACTTGCTAGAAATGAGGCAATGAGCCTCTTTGATTTATTCAGTATTTCATCTGCTAAGGGCTCGTGTGATTTGTAAGATAAAATCAAAATAAACCATAATCAAGCATAGCCTAGTTTAATATTGGACATCAGTAAAAAATGAGTAATATATTCAGTTTTAAGTATTAGACCGGGTCTATCGCCAAATACTTAAAATGAGTGAAAGTGATCGCGAGTGCTTGAAAAGTTATAATATATTCAGGTTCTTATCGCAAACAATCGGCAGCTGTAGACTTCCAGTTTTCTTATTTTTTATTAATTAAAGTGTTATAGAAGGCAGCGAGCAAAGTAGGTACCTTTCTACATATAAAAACTAAAACAGAATTATTGTCTACAACTAGTAAGTCAAAGTTTTCTACACTTCCAGAATTAAATAATGAGACTACACGTTCAAATATTATAAATTAGATCATCATGTGTAAATAATTCGGCACACATATTGCAAAAGTTGTGATATATACCCACCCGTTATAGCGGAGAGGAAGCCAACTTTCTGGATAATAAAGCAATTTGAACGTGCGTGAGCGTGAAACTGATACTGTTCATCTGCATACCAAAATAAAACTAAGGGGTAAAGGTTACAAACACGGGGTGCCTTAGAACGACATAATTCCCCGAAAACAAGCTCAATTGAACAATTTTCCGCAAGGCCTTAAAGTGTTTTTTATTATTTATAACACCTCGCATACAAAAAAAACTGTGACCGAGTAAGTATCTATGGGCAGATTATATTTTCAGCTATGTTCTTCAAAGAAAGTTATTCCGTTTTACAGGTATTCTATCTATCTTAGCATAAGCAAGGATAGCCAGTCATTATCATTAGGTAAAGTATTTTAGAAGATGCTAAAAAAGGTGTGTTCTTTCTATCGTTCGAATCTCGAAAAAAAACATTAACTTTTGACTACATAATCAGCTTTTACGCGGATGATGCTGCGAATGCCGTGCGTAGGTAGTATAGGGTAGTTTTTAGTACCTGTTTAGTAGTGTTTTGTTTTAGTAGTGTTTTGTAGGGTCCCAAATAGTCCCGTTTTCGGGACCCTTTTTCTGAGACCTCGCTCTCTTATCTGTCTGTCTGTCCGTCTGTCCGTCACCAGGCTATATCTCATAAACTGTGATACTTATATAGTTGAAGTTTTTACAAATGTTGTATTTGTGTTGCCGCTATAACAAGTAATACAATAAGAAATAAGGAAATACAAAACAAAAAAATTGTTTTATGCTTGATTCTATCTGAAATGAGTCTGAGACTGAATCACATGAACGATACCTAATGTTAGAGAGTTTAAATTTTCACAGAACATGAACTGTTGCCGATATAGCAACATACCAAAAAATAGTTCAATATCCAAGGGGTCTATCATACAATAAACGTGTTTTATGTGCTATATTTATACCTAATGGTACGGAACCCTGCGTGTGCGAGTATACGAACTTAATATAAGTACTACAGCAATACACAAAACTCTAGCTCAGGAAAAACTGTTCACTTTCTAGAGCGTTTACTTTTGTAAATACTTTCTAATCATTATTACATCTATTATAATCATATACTGTATAATACTATGCGGTGAGGTAAAATAAAAACGCTTTCCATGACCCTTTGTATGCTTAAATCTTTACAACTACGCAACAGATTTAGTACGATTTTGTTAATGAAAATTAAAATGAAATACCTTTTTATAATAGATAAAGTGATCCAACAGGTAGGTTTTAAGTACGTTTTACCGCGAAAAGCTTTGTTCCTGCAGAAAAACAAGTAGCAGCGGGGGAAACATCTGGGCGGGTTGCTAGTTAAGTATAAATGTCAGAAAGTGGCGCCTGAAAAATACTACCAAAAGCACTATTCTATGAAAACCGAATTATGAATTGGCAACATTTACTATTCGAAAATATTATTCAGGCTGCTTACAGACGGACACCTGTTAACGGCTGTCGACGGCAGTTTTAGAACTAATAAATATGATAAGTATTGGTACCCAAAACTAAAGCAATAACGGTGTTATTACAAAAAGGTTACGCTTGCCTTTAGCAGTGTTTTTAATTATTTCTCCATTCGATATGACTTTGTCGAACATCTTAAGCATTGTCTTACTTTTTTGTTATTAACAAGGTATATGTTTTTTAATAATTTTATAATTTGGTCCTCCAGTGGATTATGTTTTCAGTCCGTGCTTATTAATGAAGGCGCTAGTTTCGCTCATCTTGCTACGTTTGTATTAATTGCTAGAGGAAATGACAAAGCAGAACTACGGCCCGTTGTGACCGCATTCAGTTTAAATTGAATTTTCAATTTCAATTTTATTTAAATAATTCGGTCGTTTGTGGAAAAACGTGGATCAATATTTGAAAAAAGCTTTAGCGTTCTGTTTGTTAAACCTAGTTTCCTTTATTACCCGCCTACTAAACTAAAAGGCCCATAACGTAGTTGTAGGTATAAAGACCGCCATCTAAGTCCTCACAGACAGCAACAGGATGGCCATCTCTAGGACGCAACATTTTTTATTATAGGATGTTATAAAAAGTTGCTTTCGACAAAAATCTGCAAAATAGGTACCTCAAAAAGAATAAAGGAGACCCACGTAGCCTTTGAGTGAAATTTCAGTGTCCTCGGTTCTTGATAAGCCAATTGAATTGAGAATAGCGGTATACCCAACAATCACCCTTGCAAAGCTAGCTATAGAGTGCCACAGCTATCTGTACTAATAAAGGAATTTACCTGTGGCGAAGTTTCCTCTCCCTTCTATTACCTTACTTAACTACCTTAAGGCGAGTGTAGCCGTGAACGATATCGACAGTGGCGCCACTTCAAAAAATAAGTTTTCTCTTTATACAAACATATATCCTTAAGTTTAATAAGAACCCGTAAACTCAATGAAATATTCGCTGTTATTAAAGTTGGTAATTAATGTCAAAAGAGGCCGTTTTTAAGCGAATATTTCATTGAGCTGCAGGTTCAAATTTTACTTAAACATAAAACTAAAAACTTGGGCAACGGACATTCTTAAGGCGAGTGTAGCCGTGAACGATATCGACAGTGGCGCCACTTCAAAAAATAAGTTTTCTCTTTATACAAACATATATCCTTAACTTTAATAAGAACCCGTAAACTCAATGAAATATTCGCTGTTATTAAAGTTGGTAATTAATGTCAAAAGAGGCCGTTTTTAAGCGAATATTTCATTGAGCTGCAGGTTCAAATTTTACTTAAACATAATACTAAAAACTTGGGCAACGGACATTCTTAAGGCGAGTGTAGCCGTGAACGATATCGACAGTGGCGCCACTACAAAAAATAAGTTATCTCTTTATACAAACAATCTATCAGAATATCCGTAGCCCATTTTCTTTGTATTATCTTTAAGTTTAATAAGACCCGTAAACTCAATGAAATATTCGCTGTACTATGGTTTTTATTTTGCACTCACAGTGCTATATTACTTTCATTAATGAAAATAAGAAATTGAAAAAATGTCAGCGCCCGCCGGGACTTGAACCCGGGACCGTGGAGTACCGTTCCACTGCTCTACCAACTGAGCTACCGGCGCCCCGGGTTCAAGTCCCGGCGGGCGCTGACATTTTTTTAATTTCTTATTTTCATTTATGAAAGTAATATAGCACTGTGAGTGCAAAATAAAAACCATAGTACATTTAATTAAGCAAAGCTTCATCGCATGGTTCGAATTTCACTCTTAAGTGGACTGACCATAGTATTCGTTTCAAATAACTTATACTAGATGTCGCTTGTCGTCGCTTCGAGACGAGTACCAAGAGGTTGAAGATTTCGTCGGCTTACGTCGGGGCGCCGGTAGCTCAGTTGGTAGAGCAGTGGAACGGTACTCCACGGTCCCGGGTTCAAGTCCCGGCGGGCGCTGACATTTTTTCAATTTCTTATTTTCATTTATGAAATATTCGCTGTTATTAAAGTTGGTAATTAATGTCAAAAGAGGCCGTTTTTAAGCGAATATTTCATTGAGTTGCAGGTTCAAATTTTACTTAAGGATAATACTAAAAACTTGGGCAACGGACATTCTGATTTGTTGTTTGTACCTCCAGAGTTTTTTTTTTTGCGAAATGGCGCCACTGACGAGGTCGTTCACGAGTACACTCGCCTTAAACCCTCCTGCAAGGAGTTTCGAAGGGTCCTTCGGAATGCTAAATGTAGGCGCCATTATAAGTAAGTGCTACATACTTATATTATAGCTTCGTGGATTTACATGAGTGAGGCTGTGTGATGCCGGCTTAGAATAGCATCACCCCATTTCTTTGCCGTGGGAGTCGTAAGAGACGACTAAAGGACTCGAGGCATGGGCTCATAACTTGTTACAATGGCGATACACAATTTTCCGAATGATCCTCAAATGTTTGTCAGACGTGGCGTAAATGTCAAGTTTTTTGCGGCCGTTTGCGCTCTGCCTGCCCCCCAAGGGATTATAGGCGTGATTTGTATGTGTGTGTGTGGATCAAATGGTCAAAGTAAAGACGTAATTTAAGTTTTTTGTAAATCGTAAGTTAATATGCTTATAATATGCTGTAAGAGGCGACGAAGGGACTCGAGGGTGTGTATAGCAAATTTAGGCGATGGGCTGACAACCTGTCACTATAGCGATTCACAATTTTCCGAATGACCCTCAAACGTTTGTCAGACGTGGCGTAAATGTCCGTTCTATGCGGCCGTTTACGCTCTGCCTACCCCGCAAGGGATTATAGGCGTGATATGTGTATGTATGTATGTATGTATATGCTTATAAATTACTCGCCAACCTTATAAATTACTCGTAGGTTAGAATTATAGTCCAGTGACACATATTTAATCCGAGTTCAAAAAATATCTTACTGTTTTAGAATTAAAAGTTATGATGACAGTAGTTAGTGACCGTCATCAACGTAACGAGCAAAATGAATATGACATTATATTCGATGAGCTTGTTTACAGATATAGTTAAGGTGGTTCGAGGAGAAACAAAACTGAATTTTTCAAACTAGATGGCGTTAGTGAGCAAAATTTGGATTTTTACCAATTATTTCGTAATTTAGATAAGTTTGAAATAAAATTGATATGTCCGCGAGCCCTTGCATTTAACTTTTACTGATTTAGTTATATTATACCGTTAAATATTGTTTTATTCGCCCGGGTATTGGTCAAATGTGAAAAATATTGTTCTCTCGCACACAAATACACGCGAAATGTGAGTGTGTGCGTAATTCATTCATCAAAAATTTGCGTATCATCCGTCAGTTTGCCGATATATATGTGAAGAACTAAATAAGGAAATGCCTGAATTACGATTTTTATCTACACTAATATAATAAAGAGGAAAGATTTGTTTTTTTGTTTGTTTGTATGTAATCGATAAACTCCGAAACTACCAGACCGATTTCCAAAATTCTTTCACCATTAGAAAGCTAAAACATTCCTGAGTAACATAGGCTACTTTTTACTACGGGAAAATTCCTCATTCCCACGGGAAAGCGGTTAGAAGCAGGAAAGCGGGAAATATAGCGGATATTACCCAAATTAGCCAAACCGATTTAGCGATCTTCGTGAAATTTGGCACTGATATTGGTGGTATATTGAAAACGGACTTGGACTACTTTTTGTCAGCACTTGAGGATCTGGAGTACCTGATGGAGGGCACCAGGAGCACAGCTAAACTATAAGAGATACGAAAATGGCTTCATAGTAAAAGTTGTTCAGCATGACGGGGCGCTTCTGCTGACACATGGTTATCGAGGATCTGGAGTACCTGATGCAGACCACCAGCATTTCCTCTAAACTATAGTAGATACGGCGAGGTAGAAAAGGCAATTATGTCCCAAAAGAATTACAAGGCGCCAGGCGATGATGGTATATCAAATGAAATTATAAAAGGAAGTCTAGATGCTATAACCGGTATAACAACAAATGTATTCAATGAAATCCTAGAAAGGGAGATAGTGCCCGAGCAATGGTCGAAATCAAAGATAATACTACTACATAAAAAAGGTGACAAAGATAACATCAATAACTATAGACCAATCAGTTTAGCACCTAACTTATATAAAATATTTTCAAAGATAATCCTAAACAGAATTTGCAATATACTTGAAGAAAACCAACCAAAAGAACAGGCTGGATTTAGGAGCGACTACTCTACCCTTGACCATATCCACACCATTAGACAGATTATAGAAAAGAGCAATGAATACGGGAAGGCATACTACTTGGCATACATTGACTACAATAAGGCATTCGACTCCCTGAAACACTCACATATATGGGAAGCCCTGAGATGTCAAGGTATTCCAATAAAATACATACGAATAATCAGGGAAATATATAAAAACTCTACAGCTAAAGTACAAACTGAAAAATTGGGAGAAGAATTTAAGATAAAGAAAGGCGTTAGACAAGGGGACCCCCTTTCGCCAAAACTTTTTTCGGCCGTTCTGGAACATATATTCAGAAAGTTAAACTGGGACGCTTATGGGTTAAATATCAATGGAGAAAAACTAAACCATTTAAGATTTGCTGATGATCTGATCCTATTGAGTGAAACACCAGGAAACCTCCAAGTTATGATACAACAACTAGCAGAGTCTAGTGAACAAGTGGGTCTTACAATGAACACCGAAAAAACTAAATTAATGACCAACGGGCAACCAGTACCCATAAAAATTAATAATAACTACATAGAGTATGTAGACCGGTATGTATACCTAGGACAAATAATATCACCTGATGATCAAACCCAGAAGGAAATTGATAACAGAATTAGTAACTCATGGAAAAGATATTGGTCACTCAAAGAAGTTTTTAAGAACCAACATTTTTCAATGAAAGACAAGAAGAAAGTATTCAACACTTGTGTAATGCCATGCATGACCTATGGTTGCCAAACATGGGCCTTAACAGAAAAGCAAAGGAAGGCTTTGAAAGTATGTCAAAATAGGATGGAGAGAAGTATGTTAAACATCAAACTTAAAGATAAAATAAGACTGACAACAATAAGGAAAAAGACAGGGGTAATAGATGTGACATATCTAATAAAGAAACTTAAATGGAAATGGGTTGGTCACACAATTCGGAGTAGGAAATTTCGGAGTAATTTACTAAAGCATATTCATAAAATAAAAGCACAGAAAAAACGAAAAACTATTCTAAACTCTTTGAATCGGCCAGACGCCATCAAAAATTGAAATGTCAGATGACTGACAAATGTGTGTTCAAAAATCATTAGCGCATTTTTCAAAACTAAAAAAAACATGAAGTATCTTTGTATTTGCTTTGTGTAAATAAATGTCTGTACCTATAATTTTTAAAATGTTTCTACCCATTATTGCGGCGTAATAAATTAAAATAAACATAAGATATTGTACTTAAGCAATTTAAAATATTTTTCACAAAACAAAAAGAAATACTCCTTGTATTTCGTTTCAGAACACGCTGTTCACGAATAGCTTTACGTGGACTTACGTATGCATGTTGTGTAAAACTAACGCACACAAACTTAACAGGGACATAATTTCATCAAGTTTTTAGATCAAAATAACTTTGTTATTTATAGATGTATCGCAAATCAGATTTGATTCGCGAGAACTAGATTTTGTAAAGAATTTTTCGACATACTTTGATAGCATAAAACTATAACACACACAGTGTATATTGGTCAAACGTTTTGTATGGAAATGTCAGCTCTCGAACCACCTTAAAAAAGATTGTATTTTTAGGCATAACTTTGGACGCCTCGCTCCAATGGGGGCCACATATTGAGAAATTGTCGAAGAGACTGAGTTCAGCAGCATACGCAGTTAAAAAATAAGACATCTCACTGATGTAGACACTGCAAGACTAGTTTACTTTAGCTACTTCCATAGCTTAATGTCTTATTGCTTACTATTATGGGGCCATGCTGCGGATGTGAACAATATATTTGTTTTGCAGAAACGGGCTGTTCGTTCAATTTATAAATTGGGACCTCGAGTCTCCTTGAGACAGAAATTTAAAGAAATCAACATATTGACATTTGTGTCACAGTACATATACGAAAATCTAGTGTACGTAAACATAAATATAGATTCTTTTAAGAAAAATTGTGACAGGCATAATTTTAACACTAGAAATAAGGAGCAACTTGCTGTGCACATGAGCAGGCTTAGTAAAGTAAGCAAAACTTTTAAGGGCAATTGTATACGCTTTTATAACAAACTTCCTAAAGATATTCAAGACTTACCCTTAAATAAATTTAAACCAGTAATTAAACAAAAATTGTACAAGAAAGGCTATTATGAAATATCAGACTATATGCAAGATAAATCTTCATGGGTTTAATTCAAATGTATAAAGTAAATATTTTATTAGACGAAACAAGTAGATTTATCTACTGCAATTTATTGTTATTATTATAATATTATTATTTTTTTATGTAGCCATTTTTGGGCTATACATATATATTATTCGTTATTTCCAAAATTAGCTAGGGCAGCTTAGGGCCTAGAAAGTTTGTAAATTTAGAGTAGAAGCACTTCTGGGCAGGTTTTTTGGGGGGTTTTTCCTGTTCAGGGGGTCCGGTTAATTATACGCATGTAAATAACACGCTTTGGAAATCTTGACTCAAATTTGAAACAAATGTCGTTTACAAATGGTGGTGGCGTAAAGTTACGTGCTGTGTAATTAACCTGGCCAGCCCCGAGGCAGTGCCTTTATTTTTATTTTTATTTTTTTATCCCGCCCGAGCCGGTTTTCTATTAGGACAATACAAAATTGTTATAAAAAGAAGAAAATTGCGTTATGCAAATTTCTTTTTTTTACAATGATCGATCATGACGTCAATAAGTGATAATGCTATCCTACATTGAATAAAGTTATTTCATTTTCATTTTTCATTTTCATTGGAAAGATATTGTTAATATAAGACACCTACGAGCTAAGCTTAGAAACTTATAATAGGTATCAGAATGATTAACTATTAATTTAATCGGTAACCGACATGCAATAATGAGTGAAGTACTATAAAACTACGACATCAAACCTAGTCAAATTCGGAAAAAACTACTAACTATATTTATTTCACTAGATTTCCGCCCAGCAGTTTCACCCGCTGCCACTCATTTTCCCGTGGTGGATAATAGTTGTTTTCCCGCGGTAAAAATAGCCTATGTGTTATTCCAGATTATAGTCTACCTGTGTTCCAAATTTCATCTAAATCGGTCAATTCGTTTGAGCGTGAAGAGGTAACAAACATACACACACAAACTCTCAGATTTATAATATTAGTGCGGATAAATTTACTTCCAAAAGCTACGGGGCGTTCGACTTGGTTTTACCCTAGTTGGCTTATTCTTTTCCGATGCATAACGAATCCACGTCTCTCAGTCAACCATGTCAGAGGCCTACTACTAAAAGTAGGGGCTTGAAATTCTCTGACACCAGGGTTCACACGAAAAGAAGAAGAAGAAGGTATTATGTGTGTTCTTCCTATTTTTGTTAAATTGTATGTTTTATTTCCGTGTGACTATTTGTTTGTCTACTTCCCAATGGAGCCGGCTCATAGTGCACTGTTGTAAGTTTTGATGATGACAACGATCGTGTGTCAAACATCAGTGTTTCTGCTTTCATAAGGTACAAGTTTGACAGCAAGACTCTTGCAATTTCAGCCAACGTTTGACAAAGAATACATCATATTAGCTACCCATCTTTGGATATCTATCCGGTGATAGTGTCAGAGTTTTAAAACCGCCTACTACTACTACTGTATCAAGTTGCACTATTGAATATAGAATATTGAATACTACTGAATTGAATTTGTAAGAGGATAAAGGGTTCCCTTTGAATTCGGTTACTATGCCTAAAATATTATGTCCATAATGGATGGGGAGTGGGCGCAATATCGTTGTCCCGGATTTTCATTTAGATATCAGGCTCCAGGCAGGTAAGGCAACCTCTATATACGTAGATGCGTTCCAATTTACTTGATCACCCTTTCAGTGTAGGTAAATATTGTAGAGATGTGGACTGTCTAGTAACTTATAGTATTACGTCATAAAAATCCTCTTCATCAGTCGGGATTTCCATGCCTTGCTCTTGAATCTCTATTCTGGCATTTTATAAGTTGCGGAATTGGCCAAGACTAGAAAAGAAATAGTTCTAACTGTAAGCCTGGGTCAGATAAATAAAGCTGAGAAGGAGTCTACAAAATGTACGCTGTGGTAAAAGGTCATAAGTTAATAGAACCAAAAATACGTAAGCATAATATATCTGTCGACAATTTAAAAGACAAATAAAATCGTTAAAACGGTTTAATTTCAGGCAGAACATTCCTTTTATGAAACACTATGAACTCAATTCAACATTATCATAACCTTATTTGATCAAAGTTTCGAGAGACGAACAACTACCGCCGACCGCGTCATGAATAAACTAATGTTATATACCTATACGTGTCCTCACAGCTCGCCGAGCCATGCAATTTTTATAACCCAGACCCGTTTCAGGACAAAACCCATTTTATACTGGTTATTCTTATCGACTTTATGAAAACCAGTATTTATGTTTTGTAACTATTTGTACTGCTGATAGTGCTAAGGGGGTTTTCCTGAAATATGCTCTATTGGAGGCACAGGATCGAGATCGGTTGAAGAAGTGGAGGGAGGCCTTTGCCCAGCAGTTGGATCCCGACGGCTCTATAAGATAAAGATAAGAAGATGCTCTATTTTTCTACACCTTGAGTCATTCAAGCCAATATTTATTATTACTAATAAATAATATGATCGCGTCCGTTTGCAAAAAGTACAGGAGGAGGCTGTATATGAACAAAAATTTGCTGCTGTCAAAGTTTTGATTATAGTTAGGATAGTAATAAAATTTCTTAAAGAAGTTGGAATAATGGAATAAACAAGGTAACAACTACGTAACGTACTTATTTACTAAAATAAGGGTGTATGTACTACATCAATGATCACATCGGATTCCGCCTTCATATAGTTTTCTTCTCTGGATTATTTGAATATTTTCCGCCAAATTGTCATATTTCTTTAAGCTTAAGCAATTATCGCAAATAGACTCCGACCCTTCGCCACTGAAATCGCTTAATACACACACAGAAACGTATATCAAACCTTTGTCCCTTGTGGGATGGGCAGATCGTTAACGGCCTTAAAATACGGTCGCTATCGCCACGTATGACAAATATTTGAGGCCTATTTCAGAAAAGTCGTGTATTCCTATAGTGACAGGTTGTTGGCCTATACAATTTCCTTTACAACTATAAGTATGACGTCAAGTATTACATCAAACTTTCCTACAAACTTCGGTGTACTAAATACAACGTCAGAGATATGAAACGTGAGCCGCTTAAACTTCGACGTTGATATTCCAAGTTCGTGGCAATATGTAGTTTCGCACACAGGATATTAATACTAACCAAGTCCACACTTCACGATACGATTACTCTGCGAAGACCTATTGGCAATAAACCTGTCTCATTTTGTCCTACGAGGTTGTAACCCGCAAAAGGGTGGAAAGGTTGCGTTATTGATTGGACAACTTTTCAGGATCGCCCACGACTTTGAGTGAGAAAGGATCCGGTGATTTTTCGCGGTGATGCCCAAATTGGGTATTCTAGAACACAATCGCAATGATTACGGTGATTTGCTGCTATTGGAACCGATCAAAGCTGATAGTTAACGGCAAAATTACGTATTGATAGAATGATTGTATGTACTTTGGTTGGTCGGTACTCATTGTGTAATTTATACCTCAAAAGAATAGCGTTTTTATTACTAAACATTTATATCACTTACTTCTCTCTGCCTTTGTCATGCTGGCGTCATCTCTCCGAAACAGCTTGAAGAAGGGCGCTAGGGCTTTCATGGTGCATTCGCCGTTCAGGACCCGCTTGCCAAGCTTCTTGGGCACCTCCTGCTCAATCTCGGAGCTGCGGCACGAGGAGGAGTCGTCTCCGTGGGAACGAGCTCGGCGCCCGCTCCTAAAACTGACGCAGCCACACCCCTCGGCCAGCGAGAACATGTTGGGACTTTTGTCCTTTTTATACTTCTTATCTCTTCGCTTTCGAGTACATCTTGGCTTTTTCTGCCGTGTCTTAGGAATTGTGGATGGCGTCTTGTTGACAAGAAGAAGCAAGCATTACCCAGCCGAGTGACTGGATGAAATCTGCAAATAAGAAAAATAATATTGTGTAAAATTGTTCGGCTTTGTAAAGAAAAAATCGGTAAAGTTACTTTCAGAATTTAATTGGGTCAAGATACATGTAGATCTCCTCAAGTAAGTATAAGAGAGTCTTAAGAGTGTCGCTGTGGAAGATAAAGCAGGTTTACAAAATTTTCATTTCAGTATAACCTAAACTTTCATACCGTTATAAATTTCCCATGGATTAAAACTGATTAAATAGCCAAACATAGTTACTCTGGGCTTTTATATTAATACAGCTTTATTTCAATTTATAATGATAGTTATTTTACTATGGTGCTGTGTGACGCCAGCTTAGAATAACATCACCCCATTTCTTTCTCGTGGGAGTCGTAAGAGGAAACTAAGGGACTCGAGGGTGTGTATTGCAATTTTAGGCTGTAGGCTGACAACCTGTCACTATGGCGATACACAATTTTCCGAATGACCCTCAAATATTTGTCTGACGTGGCGTAAATGTCCGTTTTTTGTGGCCGTTTACGCTCTGCCTACCGCGCAAGGGATTGGGGGCGTGATGTGTGTATGTGATTTTACTTTGAATACTGAATGCCGGTCAACTATTGGCTGCTAAACTTTTTATTCAATTTTACCAACCGAAAATAGCGATAGGTATTTCGTTAACAAATTAAAGTGCCAACTTATTAATTTTCTCGCTTTTAGGTAGCGGATTGTTATTGCGCAAAGTTTAATTTTACAAGCAATTTAAGCACGAATTTTAACTTCATACGTAACCACTCGCTTGGAACGAAGCATTAAAATTATATTTAACGTTTCAAAATCTAGTTCGAATTTTGCAGTAATTTAAAGGGTATTTGTATTCAGGCAGATTGCGGTCGGCAAATTTAAAGATATGCTATGTAACGAGATACAGTCTTTATAACCGGCCAAATGCGAATCGAACTTGCCCACCTACGTGTTCCATAATATGCACATTAAGCCCTTACATATTTTACCACATTAGAACTCAATTTCAGTTCTTTTTCGGCCACCGTAAAAAACCATGTTAAAAAAACATACTTGCTCTTTTCCAAATTTTTAGTTCCAAGATCACGGGGATTTTATTGATTCCCTTGCATACATCAGTATATTTTTTAACGTTACGTAAAAAGCTTGAATTTTTTACATCTGCAAACGGCCGTACTCATTAGTATATGGTGTTCAAATATTTCAAAAAAAAAGTACGAACGCATCTTCATAACGTGGTAAAGAGAAATTAGATTGAGTATAAAAATAATAAAATGGGCTGAGATAAGTAGCCTCGATTCAATTCGACGGTATATATTTTTTACCACGACATCGAACGGAGACGATTTATCGACTACGAAGAACTAATAACTCTTATTAACCAATTTAGGCCAAAATTACTCTTTATTGCAGTTCGACGCAAAAAAATATTTTACACCTGCTGAAAAGACCTTAAATCAGATAAATATTGGCCTAGTTATCATCCTCCAAAATACCCACTATGAAACAAGTCTCATTTCTGATAAAAGATTTTTCTAAAATAACTTCAAGGCGGCAAAAAATATCTCCTATAAGCCGTGGAGTACATTTTTGATGAAAATATCTCCTACCTTACCTATACTCCTAGGGAATTTTTAAACAATTAAGAACACCCAATAGGAAAAAAAACAGAAATTTTACAAAAGACTTCTATCGATACCTCTTAACTCCAAAAATCTTGTCACAGCACCATAAGAAATGCCTCACAACCTAACAAACTTTAAATTCGTTGATGCGATCAAATAAATATTGGTATCAAAAAACTACTACTAACGTGTAAAAATACGAGCCCAGTATGACTATCTTTTACAAATATATTCAAGTCGTGTAGCTTCTGGACTATTGGCCGAACCCAATTTATTATTTTGTGTTATTTCAAGGTGTTTTCAGTGATGCATATGGATTAAATTGGCGTTAGTTTTTATAAAGTTGTTACGCTAACAACTCATCAGGGAGCGCTGGAGTAAACATTTGTTTTTGAAACCAATGGTTCATTTATCTCCAGAACCACTAGTCCGCTTGTAATGCAGTATTGAGTGGTGGTTTGGGTTTAATTGGTGCACGTTTTTAGATAATAGTTCGGTAAAAACTTACCAGGGAGCCGTCCATCCATTCATAAATCACGCCTATATCCCTTACGGGGTAGGCAGAGAGTTAACGGCTATAAAACGGATATTAACACCACGTCTGACAAATGCTTGAGGGTCAATCAGATAAATGCCAGGGAGCGCTGCAGTAAAAAAACACTTCAGATTATATTTTTAACATCGTGGATATTTTTTAAATGTGTAATTTTGTTCAGATTATACACAGTTTAATTTAACTACTCTTTGCTTCACACAACTTTCATGAAGCTACCTAACATGACAAACTTGACGTCGAAATCTCCAACACCAGTGAAGTGAGTACCTATTCTAATAAATCAGAGCTGGCGTTGCTGCCATCCGCATTTACAATAATATTTCATGGAAATTTTCTTCCTGTCATCCATTATGAGTCGCACAATGTATTCAGCGGGATGAAATAACAAAGACTCAATCTATCACCGTGTCACTTGATTCGAACGTCTGCTTGAACGATTGGGGACTTCAGGAACGATTTTTATAAAACAATATAAAATACACAAATTTATTTTATATCCCTTTCGTGGTAGTAAGAGAGAAGGTCAACGATCGAAAGTATCAGTACCTATCACTGCCAGGTTTTGCCCTATCATAAAAATGTTAATAAGCGTCGATTCACCAGGATTAATAGATAGATTTTCTCTTATTTCTTTATTAAAGAAATTGATAATATGCATAAGAAAATTTCCTACCGGAATCAAGAGCAATACCGTACTTAATACCTAAGAATTAAGAATCCTCCAACTCAGTACCAATTCAGCAGCTACCCTACCTCGTTCCACTGAATTTAACAAATCCAGGAAAAGTAAGTTTAATTGTTATATAATATCCATGTTACCAAAGCTACACACATAATGACGCGTCGAGACAATCCAGAAAAATTATTAGTGTAATTAATTGTATATCTAATTACAGCAACTGTTAATATGAAAAGATATGACGTTGCTTGTCTGCCAGTAGAGGTAAATATCAGAATCTGATACTGATTAAATGACAACAGACCGTCTACAAGTAGGAGTTCTAACTAGTAAATTCAAATGTTCCCTTGAAAAACGGGTAACAGCAAGTGAAGCTGCAGGGCGGATCACTAGTCGGTCATAAAAGCAGAGCAATCTGGAAACGGCTCTATATGGCCCTGTTTATCGGAGACAGCGCGGTTTAAATGTCGGTCGTGGACCCGATTTACTTTATTTCCCTAGGGGTTTATGTGCTAGACCGTCTGTGTCCTCCGGGGATTCTCTGATCGAAAATCATTCTAACACGACCAACATTCTTATCTAAAACACTTTGACACAAACACTTTTATTTCATAATATACATATAAAGGTCGCCTAATGTCATTGCCAATCTCAAGAACAAGCTCCACTTACAAATACTTATCGACTGAGAGTGAGCTTAATGTGTCTCCATTGTTCTTTCATAGTTCGCTTTTAGTGTGTCTCTGCTAAAGCTCTCTGACACTAAAAGACATTGCCGCGTTGGAAATCAAATTGAGAACCCTAAAAGTGCTTTTATAAAGAGATCAGCAGATTTGTATTTACTTATTGGGAATTCAGCTATAACAATATTAAGGAAAAATCGGGTATGCCGGGCTGCGATTCTCCGACGATTGATGGTTAGCATAATTTCGTGTCGAACTTGCTTAATGGTGCTTGAAGTATTGATTTAGAATTACGTATACTTACTGTATTCGTAAAGTTAACGTGGAAGCAACCTCGCTTGGTATTTGCCTCTTTTTTATTTCTTTTAAAGAATTTCTTGCCTAAACGGTATCTACTTATAGCGTAGAAAGTGGGCCAATTTATAGAGCAAATGCTTTTGTATTATATACTGATGTGTGTAGGTGGAATCTCAAATTACTCAGCATTTTGATAGAAGTAAAACCAATGTGTGTGCAAATATTTTCATTGTGAAGCATAGTGAATCAAAATATTTGCAGTAACGAAGGCGTTTTTTGTTCGTAAGCGTCACTTATCATTTAGATAACTCGTTTTACGCTAGAGTCTGTAATGCTTTCTGGTCATCCATATTTCGACCACCTACACTATTAATAGCCCTCTGAAATACCTGCGATCTATATCCTTCAACCACGAAATGATTTATTTATTTAATAATTCATTGTTCACAAGAACATACAAACACAGATCATATTTAAAATGGTACGACAGGTACTGCTTATTTGTAAAGAAATTTCTTCCGGCAGAACTAAAAAAGTGTGAGTAGGTTGAAGATAAATGGATAAAACTGATGAGTTACGTATCCTGCAAGTACCGAACTATATTTCTTATGTTTCCTTGTGTGTGTTAAAATAATCAACCCAAGGACGTTGGAAGCAGCTAGCCTGTAATTATAGCAATTTGTTGTACCTTCTCGTTACCTCTCTTCATACTAAATTTGTGTTATCATCGTATTTCATTGGGCCCAGTTTCGTTAACCCAGCTCACGAATACAGACGCATGTAGAAGACATAAAACAAGGCAAATGATTGAGACGTGACCTGCAAATAAAAGGGTTACCCACCGCCTTTGCAAAAGTATGATTTATCAATAAAGTAAAAAGGCAAGCTTCTAGAGATTGAAATCTATCTGACTTTAAAGTTTTATTGTAGCTTTCAGCAGGTTTTATCTCAAAACCAATAACCACTAAAACTAAAAAAAAGGATAACCCTTCAGAAAAACACTCAAAATGTGAAAAAACTCACGTATCTAATTAAATTACCATAAATATACGAATATTTATTTTTTACTTTTGCGAAACTATACATAGTTGCTCCAGACTAAAGGAAGCCGAAATTAATTCGCTTGCCCTTGAATTTCCATTCCAACTTCTGATTGCTTACATTCACTGAGATAATATAAAACATGGAATCGCTTTTACTCATATGACTACATTCGTTTTAGATTCTATAATCGCTATTCAAATTACGAACTGGTAATTAACAGAAGAAGCAATTTATAAACGATCAAAGGACAATTTATGTCTAATGGATGAAAATATCTATACGACCACCTATTTACTATTTGTGGAATACCTGCTTTGATAAAAAAGTTTTCCGGGTCAGTAGAAACATAAAGAATACGGATCAAAAGATTTCACCGGTCCGCTCCGGGTTTCACCAAATAATGAGAGCACTGTACATAATTACACAGTAAGTGAGCCTCAGAAGGATCCGCTGGGTTCACTTAGAGTTTAGGTCAATCTAAAGGATGATTTGATTACTTTCACTGCAAAACAAACATAAATAAAGTGGAAGTTAAGGAAATGACGTTTAGAGGACCCAGTAGACGTAAGTACCTGAATCCTTAATTTATATGGATATTGGTGCTCTTACAAGCTATTCAAACGAACTACTAGGTAGGTACTTCAAAGAACAATCGATTCAAATTAGGCACTAGAACATGTAGATTGCCTACACAGTTCCAAGTACCGTCTTATCGTACCTGTATAGGTACGACATCTATTGTCCTAGGTCTCGAGGCCAATATTACGTGACCCTAAATTGAAAGCCAAAAATATCGTAAAGGGCGTGCACTTACTGCATCAATAGGTTTAAATCGTGAGCAGCAGACTAGAAAGCTTTTTTACTACACTACCTCGAGCCTAGGTTAGTATATTATTCCTTCGTGTGGAGGGAAAACTCAAATCAAGCCTAAAAAAATAGTTTGCGGCCATCCTTCTCACGGAGAACAAAATTTTGACTTTTTGCTTATGTAATCGACGTAGATTATCGCTACGTTAGGTTTGGTTCACGTACGCAATTTGCAAACCTAATTTGAACTCAACAACCCAATCAAAACATGTTACTAAAATTACTTTCGTAATGATAAGTTATTTTAAAAGCAACAAAATATTGGAATAAAGAATGAAACATCTGCCAGCAAACTCTCCAGAATGTAGGTGAAAAAAAGTCGATTACCAGCCTATCAGCATGTGTTGTTGGTTTTTCCATTACCTACAACAAATTGACTTACAAATACTAAGCTCCACAAAAAAACATCTCAACACAAGCTTCTGATAAAACAGTTATGTATAGATTCGTGTTGGTCTCGCTATAATATCATATTGCAGAGTTATGCATTTTTATCAGTTTTGTTTGTGTTTGTTTCATGCGCGACACAAAGTTCCAACAAAAGGGAACAAAAAGAATTCCACGTTCCATCGACGACAACGTGCAATTGTTAACACCCACAGACCAATAAACTCCGCGCGCGCCCTAGAGGTGACAGCGAATGACGGTGCTCTGTGTTAACACCAGTCCGCTCTTGCTGAAACTTTGGATTGGAAAATACTTTCATGGCATTTTGCTTTAAGCCAAGTAAAAAGTTGTTGATCGATGATCGAAATGAAAAAATGGAACGCTATAAAATATCACCTACATTGTGATTATTTATTCTCTTTCTCAACACTCATTTCGTAATGTATGGATGACAAATTCAAAAAGAGTTGTATGAAGCCCTGCTTAATGCACAAATCCTCTTAATAATTAAAAAAAATATATAATATTAAAAAAATATATGAAAAATATTATGTAAAGCATAATGTGATTATTATGATTCAGATCTCATATAATGTGTAGCTATGAAATTCGTTCACAGCCATATTACGTTCATGTATTGAATATTGCAATATTTCACATCAAGAATTTGTCATTTGTACAATATGGCAGCGTGGAAGCAGCAATCGCCGTTGCAACTAAAGTGTACATAGTTGATTTTTCAACGTCGTTTTCATAAAGTGTAGGTAAAATTGTTAATGCAACCGCATATGATGATCGGGTAAGAATGCGCTTGTTAAACTATTATCATTTTCAGCTACGCCTCCCCCTTTATGCCCCCTTTTATATGATAGTTGCATTAACTACTATTAAGTATTTACAAATGATTTGCCTGACATTCGTATTTCCTCCTTACAAAGGGTGCATCAAACATTTCCATTGACTCTGGCTTTCATAAACCTCTTCCACTGTCTTGGTTTCACCTCTCACCACTACACCGCACGGTTAATTACTGAGAGTCCTATTAACTAAATGAGATACCGAAGAGATATACTTACCTACCTTGCACTTATGCATGAGTACTCTTACCTGAGTAAGTGAAAATGAAATTGAAATTTACTTTATTGAATGTAGTATAGTAATATAATTTATTGACGTCATGATCCGTCATTGTACAGAAAAAGAAATTTGTGTAACACAATTATCTTCTTTGTACAACAATTTTGTATTGTCGTAATAAAAAAAACGGCTCCGGCGGGATAAAAAAATACAAATAAAGGCCAGGTTAATCACACGGCATGTAACTTTACCCCACCACCATCTATAAAAGACATTTGTACTTACTTAAGCAAGTAAATTCAACCATAACTCCGAGAAAAAATCACAAGAAACTGTTCTCCTTTAAGAAGACATTGAATGTTCTTTTTTTCGATTTATAACAACCCACCGTAATAAACCGTATCCTAAGCCGTAAAGTTGAATTGCCACTCATAAAATATACCTGACTCTATACAGGGCGAAAGCGACAGCCCTCCTAATACTTATGCATTCAGACCATGAAACTGAACAACTTGCCATGGATAAATAATCTGATTGAACTGAACAACTTGCCATGGAAAGAGAAATTTGATTTCCTATAGTAATTGCCAGTTGATCTTGATTTTGTATGAGAAGTAATTTATTTTTCGTTACATATACATAGGGAAAAGCTGTTCAGTTTCATGGTCTGCATGCTCTGTATCAGTATTACGGGGCTGGGGGGCTGTCTCTTACACCTTGTATGTAGCTTTTAGACATAGGCTAGAGTTTTAGACCGTTCGCCCGACGAGATTTTGATCCCAAAAGTTAAAATGAAATATGGTTAAACTTGTATAGTTCTTCTTTATTTTCTTCGAAGCATTATCGACATTTTTTTTTAAATATTTTATTAAGTAGAAGTCTTTGTGTTTTATAACCTTAATATAAAACGCAAAAGTTTAAATTCCTAACAAACCAAAATTCAAAATTTTCTGATTTTTGAAAATCAGATAAAATAACATTTACAAAATTCATAGTAATTAATTATCCTCTTTGGGTCACTGAGCCACCGCAGTAAGTAAGTAAGTAATTATGCCATAAATATTTTCTTGCAATCGTTGTTCTAGACCGAGAGTTAAACGTAATATTGAATTAAGCTTATACTCCTATAGGTTCCTTTGGATTAGGAGCATTACACTCAACAGATTAAAAAAAATTGTCATTTGCGTTGAACACAGTAATTTAAACTCTTATCAACGCAAAGTGAAAAACTTTTGAAATTTCTAAGAAATGTTTTGAGTTATGTATGAGACAAAATACATGATATTTAATTTTATCATAAGAGTTTTTGGTCGGACTAGTGGTTTATTTCCCCAGGGTCACAAGTTACGCAGGAACTTACGTGTTAATGTTAACTATTAGGACCGTAGATTGTACTTAAATCTTTAGAATACTTGAACAAGATGTTAAGAATCTACCACGTGTACACACTGATTTTTTACAGATTTTAATACAGTATTTTAGTAATTTTTGTACTTTACACGTGTTCGATAACTATATTATATTGTAGCTTTCTAATGGTGAAAGAATTTTGGAAATCGGTCTTATAGTTTCGGAGTTTATCGATTACATACAAACAAACAAAAAAACAAATCTTTCCTCTTTATTATATTAGTGTAGATATATCCCTTGTTGCATAAAAACTAATGAAAAATGTACGATCAGTGTGAGCAAAGGCGAGCTTAACTCTAAGAAGAGATCTCTTCCAGCTAACCCGTCAACAAAAAAAAGTCAGCCGACTATAAGAACTCTTAGTACCTCATACCTACTGAATATTTATAAATTTAATTTTTCAGACGGGAACCGTGCACGTAATAATTCCGAACGACGAACCAAATTCAATCTTGACTCCATTGGCAAATTTCATTTGAGTAACCTGATACTGTCGGTATTCATTTTGTAAATAAAATTACTTCAATTTTGTACGGAATTACAGAAAAAAAAGTAAAAGAATCATAATATTCCATGCAATATAATTCTTGTTTGTCTCGAGCTTTTACCAAATGCGTTGAACCTCAGGCAATGCCAAATTGCGAAATTTCATTTAAATTAAACCGCTATACAAGTTTTCCTCTAAAAGCTTGAAAATGTGTAAAACCCACAGGATGAGCTCATTCAGAGACACGTCATTGTCAGTGTGTGTCTACGTGATGGGGGAAGGTCAGATGTCACGGACAAAGCCAAAAGCTGGATCGCACCTCAGAGCAAGAGTAAATTGCAGAGGGAACTACGTGCAAATAGAAAGAAGCCATTATAAACTCGTTACAGTGAGATTTTGTATAGTTAAAATACAACTCAATACACACATCACGCCTTTATCCCTTGCAGGTTACCTAGACATGACGGTAAATAAGTGGTCGCCACGTCCTACAAATATCAGAATCAAATAAAATCAAAATTATGACTGTAGTAACAGGTTGTCAGCCCATCGCTTAAATTGACCTTGAGTTACTTAGTCGCTTCTACTACGCTTTCGGGAAAGAAATGGGGTGATGCCTGGAAGTTATGACTTTTACTACTATTCTACATAGGATGTAGTTAATTTCATTTTATTTATTTTTTCCATTAGTTTTTTAAGGCTTCGTTTTGGCCGTTCGTAGGGCTCTATCTGTATCTTTGTTCTGAGGATCTGGCTACTTCAGTGAAACTATGAAGGGACTTGTACCCTGCTCACGTCCAAATGTAAATCCATTGTTCTTCTACTCTAAACTTTGCATTATACCGTGTAGACTCTACAACTATACAATATTTTATAAACAGAAAATTTGGCAAATAAAATTTTACAAAGCCTGCCAAATACAAGATTACGAGGCTATATTAATATTTTTTTTATTAAACGAACATTTACTTATAACTAACATGTTTTCATGAATGGTTGTATTTAGTTTTCCTTTAGTAATTTAACACTTCCTATGGTCATTTACCTTTGGCACATAGCCAAACATTCATATTTACTTTACATAGTTGTAAATAACGCATCACCTAGATTAAAAAAAATATTTTGATGGATTTGCTCTTGAATCTAGCGTGTCAACTATGAAGGCCAAAACTGGAGCGTGTTAACCTCTGGACTAGACACTGGTATTCCCACAAAACAAACTATACCGTTGTTTGGTCACTTTCATAAAAAATGTGCTCCAACACGTTACTGAATTCTATAATGACACTTACTTACCTGATATATAATTTACTGAGGGTCAGGTCAGACCTCTATAGACTACTCAGGTCATCGCAATATATCAAATAATAATCCTCAAATAAATTACTCAACGACGACGCCAAAATAGCCTGTCAACTGCGTAATTTATTCTTGCTGGACGAGCAATTTTAAACGGTAATTTATACTGGACGTAGCTGACTACTGATTGATGAAAGAAAACGTAATCCAATAAAAACGTTTCAATGTCAAAGAAACTCTAACTAACTTGAAATGTGATTTTCTGATTTTTCGAATCGTATCATAGCACAAAATATGTCATATTACTCCATTATATAATAAGAAGAAGATCATATAATAACAGTCTAGGCCTGATAGCAGATGTTAGAAATATGGCAAAACGTGGCTGGAATATACATAAAACAACTTCTACGAGTCTCAGTGGACTGGACCGTCGGCGTCGCAGTCGCAATTTGTCAAATGGTAAGTTTGAAATACGCCGATCCCTTTTGTACTATTGCCCTTGGCATTTTATCGGATGGCGTATGCAAATCAAGTGATAACAAGTCTGTAAGCACGTACCTACAGTATGTCATCAAAGGGCTTCACACTGGCTTCACGCTGTATTGGAAAACGCGATAACGTTTGCACTGATTATGTACCCAGCGCTACGTTCTTACGTATACGTATATTTGAAAAAAAAATCGTTTCGATTCCGCTCCTCTTTCATTCCAGAAAAATATTTACGGAGGGTTTGGTCTTAGCTACCCAAGTCGTTTACTACTTTTTATGACTTACCGATGTGTACTTTTTTGCCTGAAACCTGAACGTGTTCCACACCTATGTTACCTACCTACCCAGACGAGAAATCAATAAAGTACTGTCGGAATTCCGGTTAGGTCACATTGTTTATTCACCACTCCGACATTTCAATACGACTACCCCTCGATGTATCTATGCCGGCATCAAATCTATTAGAACAGGCGCTATATTGCTTTGCCCTGAAAAGATCAATCTATGTAGTTTTCAGAAATTGAGGATTATTGTAAAACATTTAAACCCAAATAAGTTGTGTTAACTTGCGCCGGAAAAGAAGGTTGTTAAAAGAAAAAGGCACTGTGCAATAGTGTGCAATGCCACTGGCAACGCAGCACTTGTCTAAAATTGTTTAGATGTGGCAATGCGGTCGACACGAGAAGAAGCGAAAGAGTTTGTACCGTATAAGTATACGGTGTACCCGTAGTATCTACTATTAAGCAGCACCTCCACTATACATCTAAGAACCATACAGCCATACAGCTAAAAACCAAAATAGGTACTTTTTTTAAATAGGTAGTTCAAGGTGCTGCTGATAGTACAATTATTGCTGAACAAACATACCACTGCCAAAGGCAATCAAAGTACAAACTGTGCAAGCTTCCGCTCCAAGCTTACCTCTGATTTTATTTACATTACGAAGCTTCGAGATTTTCTCTATCTCATAAAGTGCAGACATTGTAGAGGCAATTCATTTAGTGGTCGACATGTGTATCCGCAATCAATCATTCGAAACAGCTTCCAGTAGTTAATACCGTCGTGTTTTCAATGATGCAAAATATGTTCAGCAAACACTGTATTATTGTGACGAACCAGCTCTCGTAAATAACAATACCGTTTGGTCCCGACGGCAACATAACGAGGTCCCCGTAGTTTTAAGGTCACACAGAGAAAAAAACCATCGTTGCCGTGTGGAGCCGGCTTAGAATAGCATCACCCCATTTCTTCCAAGGGTGTAGTGTAGCGCCTAGTGATGAGTCCAGCAAACGGGCTAATTAATACAACACCTTACACTGCGCCAACCCGCTTGCCAACCGTGGTGAGTATTGCAAACACCCTCCAACGGTAATATCCATGTACAGCAGACTGTTGTGGCTGTTGTTGTTGATGAAAAAAAAAATTGCGCTACTCTTTTTGCATATACTTATCGGTTATATAAATATAAACTACTAGAAGCTCGCCGAGTGGTTTTAAATCTCTTTCAAATCCTAAGCGCGTTTGCTTCATTAGCCATACAAAAAATCCGGGTGAGCCCTTGCTCCCCACTAAAAAGACAGACTAACGCTACAACTGTAGAGTTATTAAAAAGGATATTGTTATTTCCGTATTAAAAAGGAGCTTTTACCGCTGCCACCCGTTTTTCGTTAGAAAAAGCATTTCCAAGGGATACTGTTAAAACGAACCAGTAATTGCAGCGATGATAGCTTAGTTGGGAACCCACAAAACAAAAGTCAAACAAATGTTATGAAGTAGGTACGGCGTAAGAATAAAAGTAGGTATTTCATATTCACATGTAGTCACCTGCGAAGTTTGCGTCTGGAATAAAGAAGCTTTATTTACAGGAAGAAACAGAAAGGGTATAAAAAGCCAAAAGGACCATGAAAATAAACAACTAACCCTATGGAACATGGGTCAAAATATTAAAAGAAAATTGAACCTCCCATACAATATTGCCGATCAGTTGGTTTATTGACTACTAGATTTCCGCCCAGCGGCTTCACCCGCTACCACTCATTTTCCCGTGGTAATAGTTGTTTTCCCACGGTAAAAAAAGCCTATGTGTGATTCCAGGTTATACTCTACCTGTGTTAAAAATTTCATCCAAATCGGTCAAGCTGTTTGAGCGTGAAGAGGTAACAAACATACATACATACACACACACACACACACAAACTCTCAGATTTATAATATTAGTACGGATTCGTGGCAACGAAATAACGACATTTTGTGCATCAGGAAGACATAAAACTAACGCTATTTGTGTCACTACAAATGTATTGTTAGTGTGGTTTTCGTAAGACAAAATAAACGAAGATTAATAGAAAGACGAACCAACGTGGCGAAAGGTCAACCGCTAAAACTTATTAATCGATTATACTTCTTAGGATACAAGACCGTTAGGATTGGCGGCAGAGATAAGAAATAGCCTATAAATCCATTGCAGTATTTATTATTTTAAGTAGATGTGAGTGGCTGAGGGGGCTTAGTTTTACCGATAGAAAGTCATAGATGATACAAAAAGACTAATAAATTATACTATACAACATATTTATGAAGATGCGAAAGATGCGTAAACTATAAAACGTAATTCACAATGGCTTTGGTGTATATTGTGTTTAAACCAAGAAATAAAACTCTAAATCATTGATATGTGTATAGTGATTGCGTGATTCAAACTATCGTAGATTTCATAATATATCTTCTTTTTTATAAATACATGGTACAGTCAAGATGAGGCTGTGTTAGATAGTTTGGATTTAAGACCGTTATTATGCCGCGCGCATAAGACTTATATTGGGAGTTTGGGTGTCTAACCGCACGTGAGCTTGACTGTACTATATCAGAGATTCGTGCAGAACCATTCACCAGCATCAGATAGAAACAAATTATCGCAGCTGGGTCTCGAAGGAGCAAAAAGTGAAGAACCTCGTAAATCTCAAATGGTCTTTTTGTGATTTGTCTAGCGGCTTTTTAGATAAGTTCATGAAAAACAAAATGGAGTAGGTACTTAACTGAAATTGATAAAGTCGTTACAGCGTTAATGGTATTCTTACAAGACAAGAGCTTAAGGTAGTTAATCTTATTTTCAGATCTTCATAATGTTAAGCTTGTTTAGCTTTCGCTTAAAAGCTCTTTGTGGCTATTACAGTGAGTTTGGTCGCTAATGCCATTTATATTTGACCGAAAACTAAAATTTCTGTATATTATAAGCGTTTCTGCCCGCGGTTTCACTTGCGCATTCATTTTAATACAGCTCGCCGACAGATGCGGATACAAGGTTTGGCTTGGGGGGGAGGGCATTTAGAGTAGGTACTTACCTATACTTTTTATCAAATTTCACAAATGTGACCTGCTGAAAAAAAGATATTTTGTGTAGCGAGTGAAGCGAGCTCGACTTTTCATATTAAAATGGTGTGGTGCATAAAATAAAATAAAATAAAAAATAAGGGAGAGTGAAAGTAGCACCACACGAACACAAAGCAAATTGCGAGCGGAGCGACCTCGACTTTTCACGTTTAAACTGGTGTGGTGCAAGCTTCACTAAGGGAAAATAAGTCAGGCCCAACAGTAATATAAAATGCATTGCGTGCGAAGCGAGCCCTACTTTTTACGTTCATACTGGTGTGGTGCAAGCATAATTAAGGAACAACAAGAGAGGTACAACACCAATATATAAAAGAATTGCGAGCGAAGCGAGCCCGACTTATTACGTTCAAACTGGGGTGGCGCAAGCATAACTAGTGGAGAGTGAGAGAGGCACCACACCGACCCAACGCAATACGAATTGCGAGCGAAGCGAACCCGACTTATTACGTTCAAACTGGGGTGGCGCAAGCATAACTAGTGGAGAGTGAGAGAGGCACCACACCGACCCAACGCAATACGAATTGCGAGCGAAGCGAGCCCGACTTATTACGTTCAAACTGGGGTGGCGCAAGCATAACTAGTGGAGAGTGAGAGAGGCACCACACCGACCCAACGCAATACGAATTGCGAGCGAAGCGAACCCGACTTATTACGTTCAAACTGGGGTGGCGCAAGCATAACTAGTGGAGAGTGAGAGAGGCACCACACCGACCCAACGCAATACGAATTGCGAGCGAAGCGAACCCGACTTATTACGTTCAAACTGGGGTGGCGCAAGCATAACTAGTGGAGAGTGAGAGAGGCACCACACCGACCCAACGCAATACGAATTGCGAGCGAAGCGAGCCCGACTTATTACGTTCAAACTGGGGTGGCGCAAGCATAACTAGTGGAGAGTGAGAGAGGCACCACACTGACCCAACGCAATACGAATTGCGAGCGAAGCGAGCTTCTCTTTAAACGTGTTAGGGTTAGTGTGATGCGAGCTGCATTAGAGAGAGTGAAAGAAACACCACGCTATCACAAACGAATAGCAAGCGAAGCGAGCCCGACTTTTAACGTTAGAACTGGTATGGTGCGAGAAGCACTAAGATAATTTGAGAGGGTCTATACCGCACCAAAATATACCATAGTATTAAAGAATAGTTATTGCGAAATGCCGTGTGATGCTTAATGGCTTAGAATAGTATCACCCCATTTCTTACCCATGGGTGTCGTAAGAGGCGACTTAGACTAAGACTCGAGGGTTAGATGTGTGTTACAATTTTAGGCGATGGGCTGACAACCTGTCACTATACTAATACACAGTTATCTGATTGACCCTCAAACTTTTATCAGATGTGGTGTTAATGTCGTTTTTACGGCCGTTAACGCTCTGCCTACCCCGTAAGGGATATAGGCGTGATTTATGTATGTATGTATTGCGAAATGAGAGCAAAGAGAGCTTGATATTTCACGTCAAATATGTGCGCAGCGCCCGCCCCCGCATTCATCGGATATATATAAGTATGTAATTTCGTTCATAATTTCGGATATGAGTTTAGTTCCTTTCATGTAAGTATTTAAATATATATATGCTTGATTTTGTAGTGTGTGAGACAGGGTTTTGGGGAGGTTAATTTCGAATATATTATCTACATAAACATACATAAATCACGCCTATATCCCTTACGGGGTAGGCAGAGCGTTAACGGCCGTAAAACGGATATTAACACCACGTTTGACAAAAGTTTGAGGGTCAATCAGATAGCTGTGTATTAGGGCATGTAAACCGGAATTCCGGAATATCGTAAGTCCGGAATATCGGACCGATTTTTCCGATTTTTTAATTCCGGTTTTGGCAGATTCAATATCGTAAAACCGGTTTTGAGAAATTGAAAAAACAAAGTTGTTTTGGTATAATTTTGATCATTCGTAGAACAAATAATTGAAAAACATGCATTTTTCTACCACCCGCGCTCGGTACTTTCGTAGCACCCCTCGCGGTCGCACGTTTTTTGTCGGGAAAAAACACAACTACCTACACTACTGAGCCGCGTGCGCCGCGTTCATTTTCGCGCAATCATTTTCGAAAAAGTATAAGTTATTTTATTATAATCACCTACTTACTTGTACGAGTATGCTATGCTTGAATTATTTTGCATACATAAAATACGATTGTTTTTGTTTTTATTGATTACTCATAATATTTATTTTATAAAAAGTAGTATATATGCCTCGAAGAAGTATCTGATTTGATCTCATTTAATATACTAAGCAAGTTCTTAATTTGTTTTAATTATTACCATTTTAGAATAATTTAATATTTAGTTATGTTATGATTACTAATGTGCGTGCATAACTTTATGCTTGATTATTTGCATACAATCCACAACATTTGAAATTTCTAACAAGACTATTATATTCTAAATAGATAGTTTATCGCATCATTAAATAAAGGGCAAGTTCTTTTTATTTTATTTTGTTCCATAATCAGAGATTTAAAATTTTTAAAAGTGATAGTTTGGTTCCAACAACTAAGCTGCTGAAAACAAAATTTGTTTGCCTACCACCTATATGACCTTTATTAAAAAAATAACTGATTGACATTGACAGATGAATTAATGAAGTTTTCTCCGCTGTTTTTTTTTCTACTATAAGCAAAGGATTTTTTCATAGTAATCCTAACTTTGGAAGTTTTTACAACTTTTCAAAATAATTCACAAACGATTGCATTAAAAATTATGAAAATATGTGTATCTTTATAAGCATCCCAAACACTCTTAACGATAATATATTCTTTTGTATCTAACGTAAAACGAAATGTTGTGGATTCATAGTACAAGATTGTTTTGTTACTGTAGATTACGCTAGTAAATTATTTTCGTGGCAATAACTTGATTTAAAAGCTGATTTGAAAAAAAAAAGATGTATTATTATATTTTTCAAAAAGAAATACCAAAACCGGAATTAAAACCGGAATTCCGGTTTTGAGCATCCAATATCGGAACTCAAAACCGGTTTTGGGGATCTTCCGATTTTACATGCCCTACTGTGTATCACTATAGTGACAGTATTATCTCCTTAGAATAAATCGAAATTTTTGAAACAGAGCACAATCTAAAAGCTCTGAATATTCATACAAACTTTTTAGCACCTTTTTGGCCCTTAAGGGGTCAAAATTTAGACAATCTTGAATAACGCAATTGACAACTTTAGCTCTTTTTGTAGGACCCTGATTTTCATACAACCGTTTTTTTCCTTATCTTTTTCTTTCCTTTTCCTAAAAAATCAAACACTGCGGATTTAGAAGCAAACTATTAACCATTTTCTTATCCCTTGGGGACTTAAAAAATCAAAAACCCCTTAAACACATATTCAACCATTTTAGCTTCATGGTGTCATCACGAATTTGGAAACAAATCACATCAAAAAACACGAACTTTCATACAATCTTTAAACCCCACTTCTACCTCTTTTTGGGGTTAAAAATATGTAAATGCTAAAATATGCATACTTTTAACTTCGTGGAAAACACTATCCCAGCGGTCCTAAAAAGCACAATTTCCATTAAAGGGGTTAAAATTTCAACATTCCTATAATTTTAATCCCTATGTAAAAAGTAGGTAAAAAGGGCAAAAAAATTATCTCGTGTTCAAATAATTTTGTTCCTTAATCGTATCATAAATTTTGAGACAGATTGCTGAAATAACCACGCACTTTCATACAAACGTTTTACCCCTTTTCACTCCTATTGTGGTTAAAATTCTAAAAGTTATTTCGTAGTGGATAGTTATATAGTAAAATAAACCAACTGCCCAAATTTCATGTTTCTAGCATTAGTAGTTTAGGCTGTGCGTTGATAAATGAGTTAGTCAGTCAGTGAGGACATTATTTTTTATACCTAAGTATAGAGATAGGTTGGAAATGACGCCCTCTTACAGACGGCCTGGATAGCCAGGGGCCAGAGTTATCCAGGAAATGTATTGAATAACCTTTATCCTTTTATATGTATTCTAGTTCAGCTAAAATTCTTAAATCGACAGCAATATTTAAAGGATACATATACAGGTTTTGATCTTTTCAAAACTGTTCTTGCCGACTGTAATTCAGCAACAGCAACTGTTAGTCTTCGAGCAACTCGGTCTTCCGTCTCGTTTCGAGTACGGGAACGGAAGGCCGCGTTGATCGAAGCCGGTCTTCATAACTTCCTAGTGTGAAGTCCGATTGGAATTTTAGCATATTTTGTAACTTTTAATTTGGCAAAATAAACTTTATTATTATTATCAGTATCGTTGTTCATATAAGAATTTATGTCGAGGAGGATAACGCCATAAATATCCGCTTTACGTGTTGAAATAAAATCAGTAACTTGCATTTCAATAGGTAATTGAAAATATTATGTACTAGATGTATTTGATAACAAAATCTGATTAAAAACAACAACATCATGCTATTTAATTCTTCTTCTTTTTCGTGTGGGATACCGAGTCGTGCAACGACCCGATGAACCCTAGTGTCAGAGTTTTTCAACCGCCTACTACTAGTAGTAGGCCTCTGACATGGTTTTTGTGACGACCGCCGTCTAAGTAATCATAGACAGCAACCGGGACCGACGGCTTAACGTGCCCTCCGAAGCACAGAACCATTTCTTTTCGGACAATCAGTTGGTTCACCCTGCAATGTCCTAACCAGACCGGGAACAAATTCACAAAGAGATAAATATCAACTTTTGTGAGTGTCCCACCGAGAATCGAACCCGGAACCTTTGCGTCGCAGGCAGTCGCACTACCACTGCGCCACATCGGTCGTTAATTAATACTGTAAGTAATTCATGTAATTGTACAACGATCACATGTCGTGTTTTAGGTTATGGTGAACGAACTCAAAGTCACGCAAAGCTTTCTTTGTCTACGAGAGAATTATATTGTATGATATGTAATTATTCGTCGTCCCACTCCTCGTAGTAAGTATGTATTTCAACTTCATATTTGTCTAAGAAGTTTTGATTCCTCGTACCACACGACCACCGCCGCAATGCTTTTATCAAATGTAACTATTACTATATTATTCCCACTTAAGCACCTACATCTTCAACGCTCATATGTACATAATTATTAATTATCATATATTTTCCTCCCTTGCCCTACTTATTAATACAATTCATTCTCGATATACTTACAATACAGATCACTAACTACGACGAAAATGAAATCGTAATTTACCAAAGAATAAATTGATGCGTGTAAATAAATACTTATCTAGGATAAAGGTAAATGCCCTACATTTCATGCTTAATACAACAGTGCCCTGGTTTATATTAAACTAAACATTGTAGGTTCCTCGAACTACCTAAAGTCTACGTTTCAGTCTTTGGTTTCAGTAACATGAACATGACGTAGCTGGACTGGATGAACCTCTTTAGTAGCACCTATAGGTAAGAACTAAATTTATTACAGGTTAGATAATTTATTTAAATGATTGGCACGTATTAAATAAGTAATAGATTGATCATTTATTAAAGAAACATTATAATAAGTAGGTAGGTACTATCAAGATGAGAAACTAGATTAAAGACGACATAACCAACATACCTACGTTTTCACTTTCTAAACGTTTGCATAAATAAAAATAAGAAATTGGAAAAATTTTAGCGCCCGTCGAGACTTGAACCCGGGACCGTGGGGTACCGTCCCACTGCCATGCCAACTGAGCTAACGGCGCCGCCCCGACTGACACTTGCCAATGTTTTTTTCAATCTCTTGGTCACAAAGTAAGTATTGGCGGCTGCGCGCCGAATCTTGGTACTCGTCTCATCTCGAAGCGACGTTAAAATATTTTCAATAGCAGCCCGCCCAGCGGTTCCACCCGCCGCTAACAATTTTCCCCCGGGAATAAGACAGTTTAATATGTTCATCAGGGATAATGTAGGATTCTAAAAATCTTGACTTCAATTTGAAACAAATATCGTTTTCAGATAGTGGTGGCGTAAAGTTACATGCCGTGTGATTAACCTGGCCAGCCCCATGGCAGTGCCTTTATTTTTATTTTTTTATCTCGCCCGAGCAGGTTTTCTATTAAGTCATAACAAAATTGTTATTAAAAAAAGGAAATTGTGTGATACAAATTTCTTTTTTTAGAATGACGGTTCATGACGTCAATAAGTGATAATACTATCCTACATTAAATAAAGAATTTCAATTTCAATTAACGGTAAAAGAATTTTTTAAATCGGTCCAGTAGTTTCGGAGCCTATTCAGTTCAAACAAACCATAAAAAAACCTGTTTCTAATATTAGTGTAGATTATATTATTATTATTTTAGTGTGATTGCCGTGTGATGCCGGCTTAGAATAGCATCACCCCATTTCTTACCCATGGGTGTCGTAAGAGGCGACTAAGGGACTCGAGGGTGTGTATTGCAATTTTAGGCGACGGGCTGACAACCTGTCACTATGGTGATACACAGTTATCTTATTGACCCTCAAACTTTTGTCAGACGTGGTGTTATTATCCGTTGAACGGCCGTTAACGCTCTGCCTACCCCGTAAGGGATATAGGCGTGATTTATGTATGTATGTATGTATGTATGTATTTTAGTGTGATGCCGGCTTAGAATAGCATCACCCGATTTCTTTCCCGTGGGAGTCGTAGGAGGCGCCTAAGGGACTTGAGGGTGTGTATTGCAATTTTATGCGATGGGCTGACAACCTGTCACTATGGCGATACACAATTTTCCGAATCATATGTCAGACGTGGCGTAAATGTCCGTTTTTGCGGCCGTTTACGCTCTGTCTATCCCGCAAGGGATAATAGGCGTGATATGTGTATGTATGTATTATTTTAGTGTAGATTTTTTTTATGCATTATTAAATGTTTTTTGTCCCGTTTTTTTTTATACCGAGTAAGGGACAGCCCTTCGAATACTGATAGGGTGCATGAAACATAAAACTGGACAACTTTCCCCTAGAAACATATGTCAGGAAACGCCAAAAAAATTACCTTCCATACTGACTGACTGCATTCACTATGGGAAGTCAGTTTTTTTACGTTTCCTGAAATATGTTCCTAGGGGAAAGTTGTTCAGTTTCATGATCTGCATGTACCTTATCAGTATTCGGAGGGCTATCCCTTACACCCTTTAATACAATAATGATTAAATGTAATCATTACACTGGTACGAATAATGTGGCGTAGTTTGTACATTTTTTAATCAAAAAGTAGTTATTGTGGCATAACTGTAATAGTTAGACATATGGTATCGCGGGCATTTTTATAGATATTGATGTCCTCTATAAAACTGTAGTACATCACTTTGCTCTATAGTCAATAACTTCCACAGCGTACGCGATATAAGATATTTTTTTGGTACATTTTTCACACGTTGGGTTACATTATCGAAATTTTCACGCGGATCCCTATTTTTTTCTCGTATAAAATATAGCCTATGTTCATCAGGAATAATGTAGGATTCTAATGGTGAAAGAATTTTTAAAATCGGGCAAGTAGTTTCGGAGCCTATTCGATGCAAGCAAACAAACAAACAAACAATCAAATCTTTCCTCTTTATAATATTAGTGTAGATGTAGATTTCATATTTTCATTTACGATAATAATATAACACTGTGAGTGCAGAATAAAACCATAGTACTTTTAAACGTTTGACTTTATATGTTGGCAGGATTTGTACGTAAAAATATTAGATCAAATTAAATATATTATACTTTAATGTACACTAAGAGACATAATACCAAAACAACTGTAAACAATCAACAGTGGACATGAAACGGCTTATTAAGTAGTTCATAGTCGTAAGAGCTTTCGGAATCGATTCACAGATATTCGCAAAGTATGTTTAAATGTAACATTCGAGAGTAAACATTTTATCTAATATGACATGTAGACTAAACTAGTCTGCAATAGCGGATGTCGGCCTGCCAATACTCTGCCACATCGAGTCGGGAATGATGTGAATTTTCGAACACACATTAAAACTGATCATCGTTCTAAAACGAGATCGTTATTTTTATGGCGCCCGTAAACTTGTGCAATCTAGGGTAATTTCGTTTAATTTCTTTTTAACGTCTCAGTCTAATAAGATGCTGATTGTAATCTTCGGGTAACATTGGAATAGATAAATATTTTTTGTTTTTCTTATGCATTTTTAAGACAGCTATGAATAAGTAAACCACATTTCAGCAATCTTTTGGACGACGTTTCATAAATAAAATAAAAATTAAACACTTCCTTGTAAATTTCGGTAGTGCGCTAAAAATAATATCTTGATTTTAAAATCTAACGAGGACTTTTCCTTGTCGGAAGAAATATATTCTTTTACTCTGCAAGAATGAAATGAGACAGTGCAGTGTACCCATTTCTTTGTTTTATTTATACGCTGCAATCTTGGTTTAGAGGATTGCTCTACGAAGATTTTGGTTGTGTAAGAGAAATGGATTCTTTTTGATTCCATTTATAAAAAAGAACTGAAGTAAACCGCTTGCAGTAAGAAATTTATAGAGTCAAATAAAGTACCGCACCGCCGGATACCATCCGTACCTGGTTGCCATTCCACCAATTCGGACTAAGCGCTTCCAGTCATCATTTATAATGCGCACTGCTAAAGAGTGGAACTCACTACCTGCGTCTGTGTTTCCAAACGCATACAACCCTAATCCACAGTATAATTACCTAATCTCTTCAAAGTAAGAGTGAACAGGCTTCTTCTGGGTGAGCTCGCAGAGCTCGCTCCATCTTGGACTCTGTCTCTGTCCTATGACCTAGACTAGAGTCAAGAGCAAACCCATCATTAATAAAAAATTAAAAAATAAAAGTAATACAAGTTTCCCGGATATAGTTGGTTACTTCTACCATTTTCTTCTTAGGTAAGTTTCTGGTTAGACCATCCCAAAAATCAATCCTGGCATTAACAAGCAATGTCCAAATTGTACACTTTCTGGTGATAAATGAGATTTTTCTTACTTGTGTATTACAAGTCAGGACCACCTGCGTCGCACCTTTATTTTTATTGCAAAGAGTAATATTGGATCACGAAAAGCAATCAACTTAATTTTAGGTGTTGTTTGTTTACCAAAGAAGCCTGCCCCACCTGGCTGGTGAAATTAGGTAAAACGGGTAATGAAAGGCATGGACTTTAGCCATACTGGGTACACTTTCAGCAAATCGCTGGTATTACTCATCTATGGGATCAAAACTTAAGTAGGTTAAGTATACTAGTTATTCAAATATTCTGTAAAATCAAACAATTCCTATCGCTTGATATGTTATATAGGTTACTATTTAAGGAAAAACCGATCGTAACTATTCGTAGTAAATAAAGATATACGGCTATTCCCTAAATATATCGAACGGATTGCAAAGAAATATTTGTATTTCGTGATTTTTAATTTAAGAGTGTTCTCCAATTCTTTCTATTTTAAGCATTATCCTTGACTTATTTTTACAACGCTTCTGATTTGGTCTATATACTTGGACGCCCTTTTCCGCTTCTACCCTTAATCTACACTTAAGTTAGCTACTCGATGCGAAAATATCTAAATATTTCGCATTAATAAAATGCTTTACATCTAAATATCAACGTTGGTTGGGCATAATGAGGGGCCCATGTGCTGATAACGCCGACCGGGTTTTCGAATAAATGTTTAAATATTTTTAACGACCTAAACCCAACCCTTATAAAATTGGCCGTGCAATATTTCAAATTCCAATCTGTTATTAAAATCTTAAACATCATAAGGGACTTTTCCGTTGAATATAGGTCGTACTTAAAACAAATGAAATGTTTGTAAATAGGGGTTAGAGCTCATGAAACTGAACAGATTTTCCGAGTTTTTTGAAGTTCAGTCGTGAAATATCAAATTACATCAATAATACAGGGTGAAATTTTACTAGTGACCAAAAGCGAAAACTCAAAACGGGCTGGTGATAAGGAACAACTTTCCCCACGGAACATAGGTCGATATATGAAAAAGAAATTGGACCTCCAATTCAAAATTGCCAATAAGCTGATTTGGGTTACCTACTATGGATGCTCAAAATATTGTTGGCATAATTCGTCCTTTATTTCTTGGGGAAAGTTGTTCCTTATATCACTAACCCGTCCTCTGTTTTCAGTAACGGCCACTAGTAAAATTTCACTCAGTATGTATAAAAAAAACAAGTCATATTTTAATAAATGGTTGTCATATTAATTATCAGTGATCCATTATCTAAACTTATTGTCATATTTCTTGATCTAATCATACTTCAACTACTCTTGTTGATATCATATTCAAAATCAAGACAAAATAGTACTATTTAGACCGAGCCGATGACGCGGCTGATGAAACTGTGAGAGTTTTTAAGCATACAAACTACATTTCTGTTCTGAATTAACGAACGATGCAGTATGTCTGACTGCTACGTATTGTTTTCGGGCTTGATTTGCAGCGGGGGCATATATTTGATTTAATGACCACTTTAAAGTGTTCGAATACAGAGTTGAATAACGACTCGATGACGGGTGGAGTTATAGTACAATTTTTCATGGTACAACTGGGAGAATTTTGTCCCAATTGTACACTTATTGGTAATACACAAGTGTGCAACTGGTCTTGCAGGGATGAAAGTAAAGAAGTAGACCATTGATGTGCTTGATAAGTGATCATGGACAGCAAATATTGGTTCTCGAGACTGGGTGTTCTTCGTGCGTGTTTCTGGTAGCATATCTGTCCATAGCACTCATGAGCAACAGGCAGGCGGCTTTATACCATCCGTTTTTCAGGAGGGCTTTCCCAAACGATTACCTAACTACCTTATTAAGCGCTTCAAACTTGGTTAATTGAATCACCCGATTGCTTGGTATTCTCATCGCAGAGTTTCCTCGTTTCTAGACCCCAACTTTGCATATTCATCTCTTCGCATAAACGGATCAAGTCAAAGTGAAAACAAAGACCTGAAATGTAACGAAAATTATTTTGTTTTTAGTAGAATTCTGGTATACAGCAGAGTGAGCCAAAACGATATGCTTGGGAAAGTGTTTGTTACCATGGCTTAAAGGATTTGCAGCTGAAAATAAAAGTGGAAAATTTCCTTTTTATATCCGTTTGAAAACGCCTTTTGACTCCAAATGGATTGATCAGTTCGTCGAAGCAGTTCTGAAATAGGATCTCATGAAAAATAAAATAGTTAGAAAGGAAATTGACTTACTTACTAGCAAAGGTCAATTGACAAGACAAAGGAAAAAGAAACCAAATAAAAAATGTGCAAAGAGCGTGATGAAGGTCAAACCAAATACTTGCTCTCGTATTTAATACCAAATCTGGTTTTTCATTTTCCGAGATCCCACGAGTCCAACAACGATCTGAAATTGCTTGTCTGAACCCATTTCGTTTTGAAGTAAATGCTTTTAAACGTCTGCTGTACTCAATCGATGATAAACGTTTTAAGTTATTAAGTTTCATGTGCTTTCGCCGTTGTACAGAATTTTTTGTGAGTGCGAGTTTAGTGTTATTACAGTCAAGTCGGTGAATGACTAATTAACAGGAATTTAATCAACTGTGATTATACGGGGTGTAAGGGGCAGCCCTCCAAATACTGATAGGGTGCATTCAGATCATGAAACTAAACAACATATGTAAGGAAACGACAAAAAAATCGACCTCGCTTACAAAATCACAATCAGCTGACTGCATTAACTATGGGAAGTCATTTTTTTTTACCTGCTGAAATATTTTTTATGGGAAGTTGTTCAGTTTCATGGTCTTAATACACCCTATCAGTATTGACAGTATTCGGATGATTGTCCCTTACACCCTGTGTGTCTTAGAGTTTTAGTTGCTAAGTGCGCCAGTCCTACATAAACCTTCCGAACCAGCAAGGAAGGTTATATAGTCTAAGAGCTTAGTAAGAACCTCATCCATCTCCTTTATGACCAACAATGGAAACACGAGTACCACAGAGGGAGGTACTGAGGTACATTTTATCCGAAGCTCTTTTGAAACGAACCTTCCGCACGTTTATTTGCGTAACTGAATAGAGAAACTTGTGTCGCTCAAGTTTGCACACGGGAAATTCTAATAAAATCTTACAGTAACGATCCAGATCATAAAATATGGGAGGAGCAGAAGATCTTTCCTTTCTTTTGCCTTTCTTTAAGTCAAGGTGATGAAATGCCAATATGGCTTGCTATCTTTCATAGTTTATCGAAACTTTGCGTCTTTGTTTTTTTTTTCTATATTATGCGTATTGCGTATTCGTAACATTTGCATGGGTACTTTCATTACAGTTAGGTAACTAATTCAAAAAACGTTTTTAAATCAAAATGGGTTATTATATTATACTACTATTATTTTGTAAGTATGAATTATGTAACATTGTTGCCAATCAATTGTAATACTTACTTACAAGTACTACATACATACTCGTACATCAGCCTATTGCAGTCCACTGCTGGACGTAGGCCTTCCCCAGGGTACGCCATAAGGCACGATGTCTCGTTTTCGCCATCCAGTCGCTAAAAGACACCTTTTCAAGTCATCGGTACATCTGGCCGGAGGTCGTCCAATGCTACGCTTGCCGAGTGATGGCTTCCGAGTGAACGCGCTGATTCCACTCTCCATCAGTTCTAGGAAGCATGGTCCACACTATGATGACTATTGACGACAGGAGCAAATACGAGAGTAATAACTTAAGTTACGTAGAAGCGCGAATAAAACCTTGCTGATAGGTATTATATAGGAAATATGGTGCGACAGATTTTCATCGGTAAATTTCAAACATTTCAAGAATAAGTTTTCGATTTCCCGACGGGGACGACAGACTCGTGAATATGCTGCAAAGGTTAGTACGGACTAGAGAATAGTGTTTACACCACTAACAAGCGAGTGTGCGCGTGCCATTGAAGGTACACATGACCTAGCACTGCGACAATAATAGCCAGCTGCTGCCATACTGTCATATATGTACTTACATTACATAAGAGCGGTTTTTCTTATAAACTTATATTACCTAATTCCATCAAAAGGTTTAAGACTTGTATCTCATAACTAAGTTCCTTGCTTGTTAAGGCGTTTCTTAGCGCAACGTAAAATTCTGACATGATTAGTCGAACATAGGGTAAAACCTTGGAGTATATACCTAGTACCCAGTATATAGTACCCTACTATTGGGTACTATATACTCTAAAGGTAAACCCGATGGACATGACGTCCGAATTAATAACCTGCCTGGTCACGAAATAAAACAAAAACCTTCTCTCGCACTACGATTTAAACATAAAAACTAAATTATTTCAAAAGGGGAAAAAATTAGCAACTTTCCGCAAGTGTGAACAAAACATACCGACGTCGAAATATGAAAATTCTGAAATCTTGTTTAGTTCCAGGGACAGATTCATCCCTTGAAATATATTCCTTAAGTTTTATTATTTACAGGTACATTATTTGTTATGACAGAGGATTATTTTTAAAGGCGAATAAGCAAAAATATTAAAATAACGCCCACCTTATTTGGTGTTGTAAAGTTTGTTAATCTTCGCCAAGCGCCTGCTCCTGTCATAACTTGGCTAAACTTATCCTTAATTTACGTTAGAATGCAAGTGGAAAGTATTTAATTATCTTCGTTGCCTTCTTAATTTATGGGAAATTAAAATACCTACCTAAAAGTTTTGTACTTGTGATTACTTGAGTACCTAGATAAGAAGTTGGAAGAAAGTAACTTCCCTAGGGATACAAGAAAGTAATCAAATCATTAGAAAACTTATGTCCACGAGTGTCTACCATTCTGTAACTAACATTCGTTAAATATACGTATAAGCGAACAATGTCAGTGGGATAGATGTACTTAGTAACAACAACAAAAAAGATTTAATCAAAAAAGGAAGAAAACCTATTTCTCGAACTGATAGGATTTGAGAGGGATAAATGCTATAGATTTAAGATGAACGAAGGAAACAAGATTTATTGATACACTCAGATAACAAATATTCGGTAGGTGCTAAAGAATTGTAAGCATTACGGTAATTGTACAAATCTAAAATAGGTTTCTATTTACATAAGCCTTCAGGAAATTATAGACACATCCCTGTACATCTCACAGCCCAATTTTTGTTAGGTTGTTGTAACTAGTGAAGTACCAAAGTAATAATGTTATCTTTATTTTCAGCAACGGATGCTCCTGCTTATTTGTCTCGATAGTTAAGGCCCTGTGCATATTTTTGAGCAAAGATAAAAAAATCTCAGATATTTACTTTAGGCACCTACCTATGACCAGGATATGTCCACGTTTGGCACTATTGCTGGCAATTTAAAATCAATAATTGCAATGGAACATCAATAATTGCAATGGAACATCAATAATTGCAATGGAACATCAATAATTGCAATGGAACATCAATAATTGCAATGGAACATCAATAATTGCTGGCAATGGCCTCATCGTGTAGCAGTCAGTAACTACCGACTCTATTCGCGAACAGAAATCTCGCTAAGCCGATAAATCAAGCTTTACAACGGACATTCAACCTCGCGTATAAGAGTTTACGAACACAATTCCAATTTATTCCTGCAATTAAAAGTCTAATTTGCATTTATAAACAAAATGAAGCTAATTACTACGAAGAGCCCTCTCTCGTTTTATTAAAGGATTTGCAGGTTTAATTTGGGACTTAAACTTTGGGAGATGTATATTTCAGCTAGCCTATATTTTTTATGGGATTTACCTTTCGGCTACTTCTGTGAACAGGCTCACTTAAATCCCTGGAAGTGCTCAGTGCGGCGAAGCGCGAGAGCTTTGAAAAGTAGACTAAACAATTTAACGAAGCGTGTACATGACTGCATTAGTAACTATGTTTATTTACTGAATACGACTTCAAAGGAGAGAAATACTACGAGATACTTTATGCTCAGCATTTGGAAAAACTACCTCAGCTACAGTAACAACCCGCATTGCTTATTACGATCTCTATCACACACATCGTACTTATGTACGTATGTATATATAATCTCTTAAACACATATTATAACAAAAACAAGAAATGTCACAAAGGCGGACTTATCCCACTAAGGGATCTCTGTCAGTCAACCCTTGAGAAACTCTGAGGATTAGACGTGAGCAGGTAAACTAGAATTAAAGGTTAACGAAAAACTGTTTATGTACATACTTGACCACCAAACTGAATACAATATTATTTACTTATTAATGTACTATATAAATACGACATAGATATAATATTCTTAGATACTGAATATATCCTACAAGTTATCCAAGTTATCCGACCCAAAACTCCAAACTGTCTTTATTTTAGCTTTTAAACATAACACATTTGTACTGTTCCATACATCAGAAGGAATTTGATTCCATAAGCGCCAACTTTTCTGGCCAATCAACATTTTTCTCGGAAAAATGAGCTCCATAAATAATCGGACTTGATCAACAGTGACTTCGTAGGAGTGTTGTTTGTATTGCCAAACGAAGGGTATTTGCCTTCCTATACTTTATTACCATAACAAACATATTGCCAAGTTTATTGGAGCAGGGACTCCACCTGCGTAATCCATGTTATAAATAACACTAAAATTGGTCTAATAACACTAACTAATAAATTGAATGAGAAATTCGCCAAAAAACTTTAATGTCCTATACGAGTATGAGATTCTTCTTCTTTTCGTGTGGGCCACCGAATCTAACGAATGACATTGAAACGGAAATTCCGCGCCTGAAATTCACCAGTGGAAATCCAGTTGTTGATTTAATTAAATACAATACAAACATTTAATATCTGTGTTGTGCTGCTTACACTATAAGATAGGTACATGCACATTTAAACTTGAATTATGCACCATCACGAAAGCATGTACTTAAATTGTGCATGCAGCATTTAGTCTCGCGAAGTTCGGAGCTCGGCGTGTTCACGTGGCTGAATGAGCACTTAGTGACATCAACACAGAACACTAGTAAATGTGTGCTCCACGCATAGATCAAGGAAATGATTGAGAGTAAATCATACAAGCAAACATTGAAACTCGTCGCAAACAGAATCTAATAAATGCCAAAAAACATGTAATAAATATCATACAGATATGAAAACTCCTCTTACTCATAATAAGGTACAAATGATTGAAAAAAAAACTTTTAGGTTTTTGAGCCTTTAATTAAATCGCACGGCACTAGTTGAAAAGAACCCACGCGTTATCGGACCTACGTACAAGGAGAAACTACCGCCCGAATTAAAAAAATAAACATCTGACGAAACTTTTCGAACCCAACTGAGAAACATTTTGCTGGATAAGTCATTTTAGTCTGTAATAGAGTATCTAGATTTTAAATTTTAATTTTATTTATATAATATTTCTGACATTGTTTTCTATTATTGAATATTTTTAAATTGATATATTATTATAATATGTTTTTGAAGAGCACTATGCGAATTCTTATAACGGTCATCTATAACTTTATAATGTAATTTCCATTGTGTGCTAAATAATCAATATAAATTTGACGAGATTTTTAAACCTCAATTAATAAAAGTTGTTCGTGAAATTCCTTCTGTAATATTACCTTGCTCTGAAACTCCACGTAATACAATTCTTAAGCAGGGAAGAGGCGTGCTAGCTGCAACATATATCACGCCTTTATCCCTTGCGGGGTAGGCAGAGCGTAAACGGCCGCAAAAAATGGACATTTACGCCACGTCTGACAAACATTTGAGGGTTATTCGGAAAATTGTGTATCGCCATAGTGACAGGTAGTCAGCCCATCGCCTAAAAATGCAATAAACACCCTCGAGTCCCATCGTCGCCTCTTACGACTCCCACGGGATAGAAATGGGGTGATGCTATTCTTAGCCGGCATCACACGGCAAATGTCTCTTGAAAATCTATTTATTTCTGCTTACATTCGGAGTAACAGGCAATATTAACGATTATTTGTTTTCTCAAGCTCATTATCGCGTATTTAGCAAAGAGAAAGTTGAAGCATTTAATTCCACAGGATTATGAAGCAACTGCTCTCTTTACACATAAACCCACCCGGTTTTACATATTTGATGACGAGGTTACATTGATACACACATGTGGGTATCAATATTAATATCAGCTGATGCCATTCTAATGAGACAATCGTCCGGCGCGGTGTCGGCCGCCGGTGGCACGCGCCCGCTCATTTTCCCAAAGATTTGGCACCTCGCCCCCGCCTATATTTAAATCGTAATCTCACTGAGTCAACGCTCTCTTCGTTCTCACCAAAAATAAATAGTTCTACCGTTCACGACGACAATGGCCTCGATTCCGACAGGACACTTTCATAGAAAATTATGTATACCTGTGGCTTTCGTAAAATAAGTATAAGAACGGAGACAGGACATCTCCAGTAATCAAACTTTTATACGATCTTTTATTTCAGAAATAAAACATTACAAAGAAAACAAGTAACAGAGCAATCATCTTAGCTAAGAAAATAATAGAAAAATGAAAATGAAAATGAAATAACTTTATTCAATGTAGGATAGTATTATCATATCACTTATTGACGTTATGATCCGTCATTTTTAAAAATGCAATCTGTATAACACAAATTTCTTTTTTTTGTACCAATTTTGTATTGTCCTAATGGAAAACCGGCACGGGCAAAGCGAAGAATGACCGACCGACCAAACGAGTTATTTGCCTATGTAACTATTGTTCTTGTAAGTAAACTCGCAAACTTTCCAACTGTTCAAATCTAAACAATGTCCCTCGGCAATCAATTGTGTTCCAGCCAAACCAGGTACTATGATACATCATGTAGAACTTCCTATCTTAGTAGATACGGCACATTAGTCAACAAAAATAATTAGCCGTGTTGCTGTTTTATAGATCAATTTATATAGACTGTACCTATCTATATGGCTCGGCTTTCTGTTCTAAAATGTTAGGTTATTTCCTCTAAAACCAAACCTAATTTGTGAAATTTTATACTAAACACAAACTCAAGTTACTCGTTTGTTGAACTAACAAGAATCTAAGGTTTCGTTATGTCACGCTAATTTTATTAGGAGTTCGCGCCAACGTGCAAGATACTAAGTTGCCTACACTAATGTGGAACTAGTATATTATATCCAATTAGGGTAATTAGCTACAATAAGCTATTTTAAACAAAACTTAAGTACGTGAAGGACGTTGAACGATATACTTAGATCAGTTAGGTATAGTAGGCATTAGTCGACCACATAGGGCACGTTTATTAGGCAGCACAAATTTGTGTTATTTTTCCTGTTCAGTGTTAATGACATAAAGAGATGAAACCTTAGTTGGGCAAATAAAGTACCTTAAAAATCTACCTATTTAAAACTATTTTTATTGAAAACATGAATTTAAAAATGCGTCGTCGTCAATAAGCTACGACGACAGAGTGAAGTATTTATACACTGTCAAAAATAAAAAATATTGCAGCAATCTAAAATTCAAATCGGCTATCTACCTTTCATCGCATAGGTGTCCAAAACCTTAGTAAGTCTCTTCCTAAGTATTTTTCACGGATTTAAACTGTGAAATCCGCATACTTAGAACTTGGTATACCGACACAAAACAGACAAAAAAACTAAAATAGGTATTCTATGTTAATATTCTATTGCAACATAATTTTGAACACAAAACATGCTACGATGAACTCAAATAAATTGAGATTAAAGGGCAGACCGACGATGAGGGATGACGATCATGATAAAATGAAACAAAATTTGCAGGAGCATGAAGAGTGACTGCAATGCGGGCTGTAGGAGTATTCAATGAAACAACGAACTTGTGTCGCGTCTGAGCGTATAATGTGTCAGATCACACGATACATAGTCTTATATGCTAACTTATGGCTAATGGTTAGGTGTCCTACACTACACCTTCCCCCTAAAAATAAAAAATTAAACTAAGAATTTTAATTTTTCAAATTGGTTCAGAAATACAGAATCTAGCATTTAACTTGAAAAAATAAAACAATTGGTCACATAACATTCGTTGAATAATTTTGCATGCATAACACTGAACAATACATTATGATTTTTTTTTCTGAGTTATTTAAATCTCTAACTTTTTAGTTAAACAAACATTATGTTGTTTTTATTCCAATTTAACAAAGAATTTTTGAAGATCAGTATCATCAGGTCTATATTATCACAAATTAATTTTAATTGGTCAGTAATTTTAATAAAATTAAATAACCTTTTTTTTACGCCGATTACATACTAAAAACCCTAATTAAGTTATGTTATCAACTCTACACACAATTCCAAAAAAAAAGAAGAAAGTCTCTACATGTTGTAAGTATTGTTGCTTATTCCACAGTTTATTGAGAAAGTACAAAAGTAACAGATGTAATTTGTTTTATATGATTTTTTTTTTTCAAGAGTGATTGCTTTTATCATTGAAAAAAATTTATTATCTAAATTCTTAATCTAAGGCGTAATTAATCATTTATGAACTAAGTTATATGTGTATGTACCAAGGGCCTTCATTTCCGTAATTTTGAATTGATAAAAAAAAACATTACATTGAAATTCAACGACGATATTTATAAAAAGGTAGGTACGTTAAAATCATTATGCTTTCAATATGAATTGATTTTTAACAATATTTTGTTTCAACCTTTAACAGTATTTATCTAAAATTATATAGGAAGTGTACCACACAACACTAAATACATAAACTGATTTTCTGTTAAAATAATAATTATGTTAGGTATGTAAGTACCTAGTTAAAATAAAATATTTTACAATGTAATTTAATTTGTCCTTGGATGTTTTTATAAACCATCACACATTAAAATTTTACACAAAGCCATCCTGAATACTTACATATTCTACTTACTTTTATTGCAATATATCTTTTACATTTATTTCCTTTAATAACGTTAATTATCGTCATAATTATCATGTTAGTTACTATCACATTCAGTCGCTTTCTCTACTACAACAGTCAACTTATTTCACTTGTTTACAATACAAGTAGCCTTGCTACTGAGTCCTTTACATGGACTAGGCACACTTACATTAACAACATGGGCTGGCCAGCCATTTACAATAATGTCGGTTTATTTAATTAAACTTTTTTTTATATATAACTTCATATTTAGGCACTTTAACCGACAAGTCGCGACTTTATTAACATAGGCATTTAGCCTCAACATAAACTAACCAAGGTCATGATTTAAGACTTTACATAATGTCTCCAACATTTCTCACGGGGGAAGCTCGTTCCGGCCATGATCGAAAGAAGGACCTGAACCTTGTAGTGCCTTTGTGCCTTACTTGTTGACTGTGTGCTATCGCATCTCGTGCGTATCCATAACTATCAATGCCCATAAATAAATAACATCAAACAAATGAATATTTTGATCACTAAGTACCGTCACTATGGTTGATCAGGCCAATCGCGATTAGATACGATAATAACCAAAATAGTCCCTTATCCTTTTAAACTATACAAGCTTTACATAACCTTCAATAAATAACAACTAATTCTTGAAACATACTCTTAGTAGCATAATGCGCTAACCACAATCTTTACAATCCTTTCCTCGACATAATTCTACATTCATAAGTAAATGCGTAACAAATTGTGCTTAATTAATTTATCTAATTAGCCAAAATGATTTTAATACGATTTACCTATTTTCAACTGTATGAAATGAATCATATCTTACAAGCGTTTGCCTACTTATCCGTTAACTACTTGGCTTACAATTTAGTACATAGATTTTTACTGAAATATTTCCATATTGTCGTCGTTTTTTATCACAAACAATCCACGGAATCATAAAAGGGTATTCTTAAAATCAGTTATTAACTTGTATGTATAGGTAGTATATATTTAATAAAAAGTTACACAATTGACTTTCAACAATAAATCATTAGAAAATTCAGCCAACGTTTGTTTATATAATTGCTATAGGTAGTGAATAGAGTACCTTTAATTCAAAAACAATGCAAAAAACACAGTATTACAGTCTGATAAATAGATCATATAATCACATAATAAGTATGATCCGGCATTGCATCGCCGCATTAAAGTACTTGCACACAGTAACTAAGTAGGTAGGTACGTATTGAATTAACACCTACTCAGCACTGCACGTTGCAACAAACGGATGAAACAAGATACTTACTTATGTTTGTTCGGAAAGAATGTCTGCAGCAAACTGTATTGCGAAATATATATATTATGTTATTGTAATGTAAAGAATTGATAGATAGGTACACTAGCCCGTTTTCAAATGTATACGTAAATTGCTTACAAATGTAAATATCTCAATTATTAAATACAGAATACATGGTCATTATATCAAACATGAAATTGTTTAAAAAAGTTTGAACTAAATTATACATAAGTATTCATTCATTCACTGATCTCGAAAGGCATTTCTTAGTTAGTTACTCATGTTCGGACACATTTAATTGATAAAAGTAAAAAAAGACAATTTAATTTGAGTGAGTAATTCACACATGTGCGAGCAAAATAATCGCTATGATTTCAGAAAGTTATAAAAACACAATATCAGCAGGTTAATTTCAAAAGAAAATAAATGACAAATAAATATGTAGATAGATTTCCAGCTAGAAGATAGATTTATACGATTCACTTAAATGTGCTGAGAAAGGATAATTAAAATTAATAAATTAGAAACCTTGAATCACTTATCAAGCATCGGATAAAAAAAGTATCTAAACATCAGTAATTCTAGATATCGCTACAGAAAAATACAAATGCCTTGAAAGCACAATCCAAAACGCAAATTAAAAACATTGAATGATAGAATTTGCTTTTTATTCTTATAGTTTGTAATATTTTATCAGTAAAATGATAAACATGTAAAAGTACAATAAAAAAAAATTATGCCTGATTACAATACCCAACAAAGTATTATGCGAAGAAAAGTAATTAATTAGAACTAGCCGTAAAATCTATAATTTCCAGTTTTTTTTTTTTTTTTTCAGTAATTGTAGTACATTGTTTCGAATAATTTTACGGAAACAAAGTTTCGACAATATAGCAACATAGGTAATTTATGTGTTTTACATGGTACAATTACTCATTCCGGCAAAATAAAAAATAGTTTCGCTTTCAAAAATGTACAGATTTCGTTAATATACACAGAAAAAGTAATATATCTAAAATTGAAATTACATACAGAAAAATAGTATCAGCAGTATAAATAAGGTATGGCTTAACTTGCTGCGCAGTACATACATTTCTTTACCTGTGTTTTTTTTTTAGATCTTTCTTTTATTAACTTTAAATTATCTCTTACTGTTTATAGGTATAGGCTATAGTGATTTTTTGAAAATTCAATTCGTAATTACCAAAAGTGAATACATAAAAATAATGCACACTACATTTCACAAAAATATTTTATAGTAAGTAAGAAAATACGTACATAAAAAAGAGTATACTTCTTTCCTTTCTTTTACAGCTAACTACGGTTTATTGAAACAGAACGTATGAAAGAATATAGCACTGTGAGTGTCAAATAAACGTATGCAGTTTTTTATCAATGTAAAACCTTTAAAAGTAAATTCATTATTTATAATATTTGCCATAATTATTAAAAAAAAAGAAACAAGTTCTACAAATATCTTTTAACATTAAAACATTTCCTGTGCTCAACTTTTCTCTGTCATATCATAATTGCATCTTCAAAATATATCTTAGTCGCAATTTGTATTCTAGTTTTTTTTTTAAATGTTTTTTATAATGTATATTTGGTCATTTATACATATTGATACGATTTTAACGCACTTTCTAATCAAATGAAGGCTCTTGGTTTTTAAAATATAATTTTAAAGGTATTTAAAATTTTACTTATTTCTATATGATCGATCATATCTAAGTTGCTATTAAGCTATTACCCACATAGATTCTAAGGTCAGTAAGTCTATCAATAAAATAAAATTATAAGTAGGATCAATTTGATGCGTACTTCACATACATGTCACACAATTTTGCAATCAATAGATTTTTTTTTTAATCTCACTAATGGAAATTATTATTTACTTTCATTAATTAGTACCTACATGTACATGTTCAAATTACTATCATGTTTTAATACGAATTAGCACCAGGAATTTATCAATTGCGCACTTAATACAGACTATATGAAACACTGGAGCCTACTATCTTATTTTCCATATTTTGATGAAAATAAACCAATGAACGAAAAAAAAAATCGCATGGAGCTTACTAAAATCAAACTGCTTACCTCATAAAAATAAAGTTATTTGATGTTATCACTCGTTCGCACTTGTAAATAAGGATAGTCTGTCACTTAAATCTTCTCGATGTTAACATTTCACTGTCAAGAGGCAAAAATAGTTTCGCACTACGTTCACTGTTACCTTTACCTACTTTACATTACGGATGTTAACCATCTCCCGGCTCCCTGCTGCATCCACATCCGACTCGAACATCTGCCGGCGCCCTGCTATTACGAGTATATCATCCTTCTATATGGACACCATCATCTCCCTGCACTCTGCCTTTTATCATCATCTATCATCATCATGGCTTTATATTGGTATTACATTACTCCCAGCGCCCAACATATCCACACTCATCGCAACGGCCACGTCATCTTTGCATTCTTGGTGTCATCTTACGGCAGCATATTTATCAGATTCTCCTCAGCTACATATTATTATTTTATTTAAGTTCCGAGAAAGTTGATTTTTGTAGATTTTGTCTAGATTTTATTTTAAATTTTGTACGTTTTCTGCATCAAATTGTTCCGTTAATTGTCCGTTCTCTCTTTTTTTGATGATTCACACCACAGCACAGCTCTTATTCAAATTTTAACGTAAAAGTTCACTTCATTTTTATTTTTCACTTCACAAATCCTCAAACAACCCACATTCATGTTCCCTTGGCTCAGCGCTGCCATCAGGCAGCCCTGGCCGGGTCGCCATGCAATGCGGGCTGTAGGAGTATTCAATGAAACAACGAACTTGTGTCGCGTCTGAGCGTATAATGTGTCAGATCACACGATACATAGTCTTATATGCTAACTTATGGCTAATGGTTAGGTGTCCTACACTACATGACAAACATTCAAAACAACTATCTCCATAAATCGTCGGCCATTGTTTCAGCGCGCATTGTATAGACCCGGCGGTGGCGGACCGAGGCGCGAATGATTAATAAGCCATCCGATTAATTACGAGAGTAGCTGTATTACTTATTGCATGAGGAATAAGAAAACATCGAATCCACCATTTGATAAAATCCATGATAGATACATTACATTACATATACATTTAATGTAGAGATGGGTCTAAATATTTAGGTACATTATGCCAACGTCTCTCCATTACTATTAGTACATAGTATAAAATAAAGTCGCTTCCCGCGTCTGTCCCAATGTCTGTTTGTATGTATGTTTAAATCTTCAAAACCACCCAACGGATCTGGATCGGGTTTTTTTAATAGATAGAGTGATTCAAGAGGAAGGTTTTTATGTATGATTTATGTCGGGAGGTCTGTTTCCCGTGGGTATGGTACGCAGTGGGTGAAACCGCTGGGCGGGCCGCTAGTTTATTTTAATAGTCACAATATTCTACTAACAGCTTTGACCAAGAAACTAAGGGTTTCCTCTCTTAAACATGTAACTCATACATGGATGGACATTGATAACTAGAAATGTCAAGTTTCTTTGACCAATAAACTGAGGGATACTTTGTTTCATCGTATTGAATAGACCCGCGGGTCGAGGGTCGTGGCGTATGATTTATTGAAAACCCGATTAAATACCGCAAGAGTAGCCGCATTACCTATCACATGACGAATAGGCAAAAACCGAATACGCGTTTTGATAAAAGGTCAGTAAAACCATTACACTAACAGGCTATAACTATTATTATAATTAAATTAAATGTAGCGATAACGACAAGGCCGACAAGTATGTGTTATTTACTGAAACCCACAAATTGTTCAAAAATCTATCTAAGGATGAAGTTTCTGTCACAGTCAATAAAACGATTTGACTGGCCCGATGGGGTAGCGGATAGTAATGCCTGCTACGCCGAGGGCCGTGGGTTCGATCCCCACCAGACACAAATATATTTTAAGTAATTTGCAGATATTTGTGTTTAGTCTGGGTGTTTTCTACGTATAATAATTATGTATTTAGTTACAAAAAAAGTATAAGAATTTGTATCAGCTATCTAGGTCCCATAGTATAAGCTATGCTTAGTTTGGGGCTAGATGGCGCTGTGTGATCTGTCCGGGATAGTATTAGTATTAGTCGTATAGTATAGTATTTACCATGATTTCGAATAATGCATTTTACCGATATTCAATCATGGATATATAATTCATGTCGTACTATTTAGCAGCACCACAGAATAATAACTAGTAACTAGCGTTAGCAGCACTTTAAGTCAGCCATTCTCTTAATAACTATTTGACTAACAAGTTTGATATGAGTTGGTAATATTTGGTGGAAAATATGTTGGGTGATATTTTACTAGTGACCGATACTGAAAACAGAGGATGGGCTGGTGATAAGGGACAACTTTCTCCAGGGAACATAGGTCGAAATATGAATAAAGTATTTTGAGCTTCCATAGTATCAGCTGATCGGCAATTTCGTATGGGTGGTCAAAATTCTTTTTTCATATTTCGACCTATGTTCTTTGGAGAAAGTTGTTCCTTATCACCAGGCCGTCTTGAGTTTTCCCTATTGGTCACTATTAAAATTTCACCCTATATTCAGAGAATGGAAGGGAAGAAAACAGTGTAAAATGTATAACAATAAAAAGAAATGCCCATAAATAGAATAACCATAATTCATACAGACAATATGCCATGAAGCTTCATTCCTCTATCTAATATTTTTTACGACAATAAGCTCAATAAAAACTGAAATGTTTATAGCCTTAGATTTTATTGCTGAGAGGCCGTGAACAGTTAATCCAATTTAGAAGCAGATGGTGGCTATCAATTTTTTATTTATAATTATATTTATTTTTGGAAACCAATAAGCCCTCTGGGTGGGTCGGGTGATTTACTCACAACGTGCAAGTGGTTTTAAGGTAAATATGTATACATCGTAACATTATAAATAAATGAACTATATTTTTAAGGTAAAGACAGACAGCGAAAGATAGCTAACAACGAGGCTTAGATATAGAATTTCGTACTGATTATGTTAGGCATTTAGTGGTTACCAAACGAAACAAATTACAAATCGTACGAATGTATGAACTAAAGTTGTGAATGCCACAAAAGTCCTGTGCTAGACAGGTCACAGAAAACTCAAAGATGTTTCTGTTTAAACAGTGACAAAGACAAGATTCCCCAAATAATGTATATGTACTGTTCTGTACTCGCGCCAATCCGCAGTGAAATCAATAGTACGAAGTTTCTTATCTGCAGTCTGACAGAATGCATTACAGAGTTATGGGTATACTAGCGTTTCCGCCAGCAGCGGTTTCACACGCGTTTCTTTTTTGTACGGAAAACCGAGTCAACGAACGACCCGACAAACCTACTAAAAAACTTTTTTTTTTTTATCAATGATGGGTTTGCTCTTGACTCTAGTCTAGGTCATAGGACAGAGACAGAGTCTAAGATGGAGCGAGCTCACCCAGGAGAAGCCTGTTAAGGCACTGGCACTCCCACACACTGACGGAACGTAGCAAGCTACTTGGCGCCTTCGAGACTTCGGTGGGATGGTGGTCGCGAGCCAGGTGGCACCTTACGAAACCTTCCACCGCTTGGTGGGATCGTTCAACCGGACTTATCCACAGGCAAGCCTGTGTTGCCATTGCCCGGGGTGGACCGCTAGGAGATAGATCCCATACCACCCCAAAAGAGGCCCGTCTTTGTATAAAATGTTTATCTACTTTTTCACCCACAACAAGTGTTCATTTATTTTAGCGTTTTGATCTAATTACTAATTTTAAATAAAACAGATGATATCAAAGACTACGAACTTTAAGAATAACAAACGATTAAAACTCCTTTTTACCTCTTTGGGGGCTAGAAATCAAAAACCCCTTAACACTATTAAACTGTACCATGTTTATTTTGAACTTATAGTGCTATATTATTTTTATAAATGAAAATGAATGGACGGTGATCAACAGGTCCCGAGTTCAAGCCCCGACCAACACATGTTTATTTTTTCATTTATGATAATCTACACTAATATTATAAAGAGGAAAGATTTGATTGTTTGTTTGTTTGTTTGTTTGTTTGCATCGAATAGGCTCCGAAACTACTGGCCCGATTTTAAAAATTCTTTTACCATTAGAATCCTACATTATTCCTGATGAACATAGGCTATGTTTTATACGAGAAAAAAATAGGGATCCGCGTGAAAATTTCGATGAAGTAACCCAACGTGTGAAAAATGTACCAAAAAATATCTTATATCGCGTACGCTGTGGAAATTATTGACAATAGAGCAAAATGATGTACTACAGTTTTATAGAGGACATCAATATCTATAATAATGTCCGCGATACCATATGTCTAGCTATTACAGTTATGCCAATATAACTACTTTTACATTTAAAAATGTACAAACTACGCCACATTATTTGTATCAGTGTAATGATTACATTTGATCATTACTGTATTAAAGGGTGTAAGGGATAGCCATACGAATACTGATAGGGTACATGCAGACCATGAAACTGAACAACTTTCCCCTAGGAACATATTTCAGGAAACGTAAAAAAACTGACTTCCCATAGTAAATGCAGTCAGCTGATTGTGATTTTGTAAGGAAAGTCATTTTTTTGGCGTTTCCTGACATATGTTTCTAGGGGAAAGTTGTCCAGTTTTATGTTTCATGCACCATATCAGTATTTGAAGGGCTGTCCCTTACTCGGTATAAAAAAGACGACAAAAAACATTAAAAAATACATTAAAAAAATCTACACTAAAATAATACATACATACACATATATCACGCCTATTATCCCTTGCGGGGTAGGCAGAGCGTAAACAACCGCAAAAACGCACATTTACGCCACGTCTGACATATGTTTGAGGGTCATTCAGAAAATTGTGTATCGCCATAGTGATAGGTTGTCAGCCAATCGCCTAAAATTGCAATACACACTCTCAAGTCCCTTAGTCGTCTCCTACGACTCCCACGGGAAAGAAATCGGGTGATGCTATTCTAAAACTACTGGACCGATTTTAAAAATTCTTTTACCGTTAATTGAAATTGAAATTCTTTATTCAATGTAGGATAGTAGGTATTATTACTTATTGACGTCATAAACCGTCATACTAAACAAAGAAATATGTATCACACAATTTCCTTTTTTTATTACAATTTTGTTATGACCTAGTAGAAAACCGGCTCGGGCGAAATAAAAAAATAAAATAAAGGCACTGCCATGGGGCTGGCCAGGTTAATCACACGGCATGTAACTTTACGCCACCACCATCTGAAAACGATGTTTGTTTCAAATTGAAGTCAAGATTTTTAGAATCCTACATTATCCCTGATGAACATAGGCTTTATTAAACTGTTAGCAGCGGGTGAAACCGCTGGGCGGGCTGCTAGTTGATAATATTAGCACTTTGAGTGCAAAATAAACATAGTACATTAAAATAAACAAAACTTTATCGCATGGTTTGAATTCCTGCTGTAATGAGAACTAACCATGGTATTAGTTAGAATAACTTACCCTAAATGCTGCTTCGAGATGAGTATCAAGAAGTTGAACATATGGAAGTGTCCGGCCAAAGCGGCAGAGCGGTGGGACGGCGGTCTACAGGGCCTGGTTTCAAGCCCCGGCCGACGCAATTTATTTTTCTATTTCTTATTTTTATTAACGTATTTAACTGTTTTAGCTTTAAGACCTAAGTAATCACTAATTTTAAAACAGATCACATTAAAGCTACGAACCTTCATACAATTTTCTAACCCCTTTTTTACTCCTCCAGGGATTAAAATTCTACAATTCCTTTAGCAGATGGTCGTGTAAAATAAACCTACTCAAATTTTATGTTTCTAGCATTAGCAGTTTAGGCCGTGCGTTAATGGATAAGTAAGTCTATGAGCCGTGTGATGCCGGCGTGTTGTGATGAAGGGATGGAGGCGTGATTTATGTATGTATGTATGTAAGTCTATGAGGACATTTGCTTTCATAAGCGCAGATTTTTCTTATGTGTGTGACGTTATTTAAAATTTGTAAAAGCTGTTGCAGACTACACCATTTGTATTCATTTTACTTTATTTTGATTGTTCCCGTGTATTTTCATATTTTTACCTATTATTCCCACCAAAGGCTTGTTAGGAAAGATTGAAAAGAAATATAAAAAGATAAAATGAGATAATCTCGCAAGTGGCTATAAATTTAGCAAATGACAAATTAGTGCTATTTATAATTTGTTACATATGCCGGTTACCTTTATGACGAAAATAAGTTTTTCCAGCGAACCTTCTTACTTTACTTTTAACTTATTTTTACCCTGCAAGGGATATAGGCGGTTTTCTCACTTATCGTCGTGTCGTTCCATTTTTAACGCAGCGTAACGCATGCATCTGTCAGACAAAAGGAAATTGCGAATTCCGATCTCATTTCCATACAAATATGGATACGGTGGGTTTACGGTGCGTTACACTGCGTAACGGAAGCGTCTGTTAATCAAATCCACCGTAGGCGTATTTGTATAGGAACAAGATCGGAATTCGCAATTTCTTTTCGTCTGACAAACGCATGCGTTATGTTGCGTTAAAAAACGAAACGACACGACGACAAGTGAGAGAACTGCGTATACGTATGTATGTGTTTTTTATTTTGAGATTTCATTTAACTTCTCTTTCAAAACCTATTTTTCATGAAATGGCTTGTGACTTTATGTACATTCAAAAAAACTTTAATAAGTCAGCAGAAATAAAAAAGGGCGCCCTGATTTGCCATCAAAAACGATTCAAGCAAGTTAAACAGCAGAACCGGCTGTTTAGTAAATAACTCCGCTGAAATTAAGAAGTTATTTTCTTTTATTGTTTTAGGCGGGCGCTAAAATCGAGACACAATTCAAGGAATTGGCTGCGGACCAACAAATAAAAGTGAAGTTTCGATGAAGGAATAAAGAATATTTTTTTTATTTTTATGGAGAGTAGCAGCTTTACGTATAGACGGGAATACGAAATAATGAAATAAAATTGAGAGCTTTACGTTAGTGAGCTCATTTTGAATTCTGAATCTTCTAACTTTATTTTGGTACCTGTACCTATGTGGAAATTTTGAGATATTGTGATGTGTGTGTGTGATAAGTGAGAGTACTAAAATAATAGCGAGTAAGTACTAAATAACAGAATATGTTGTCTAATACGTTTTAGCTAAGAAGCACTATCAAAGTAAATTAATACCGAATATGTATTGCCTGCTAAAGGAAATTGAATACTGCTAGATGGTGCCCAATACGTGGGCGTAGGGGTGCCAAAATAAATAGCTGTCGTGGTCAACGGGAAATACAATCTTGCTCAACCACCGGCCTCTGACCATTCGCGAAATATTGGCTTTTTTTTTGGTCGTATATTACGGGATACAAGAGAATGCATCAATTCGTGTTGAATGAAAGCTACATATTATTTACCTACTCATAATCTTGGGAACGACATTGCAAGCCGATGGAATTTTATAATAATGATGTTGTATGGGTATGATCGTACGTAGTGGTAAATGTGATAAACCTAATTAACGTTTCAATTACCTACATAGATTTATAATCAATATATCTACCCGTAGCTCCGTGTTTGACATATTTATTAAATGTAAACCAAGGTTAGTACTTATTGCAGTCATTTATCTTTGTCGTATAAAATCAATTTAACAACGAAACTAAAAAAATACGATATTCATTTTGATAGTGTCGAAGAAAGGCCTAATTCATTTTAACCTATCATATTCACTTAAATTAAAATAGGCCTTGTAGTACCAGGCACGATCGTTCTACCTTTATTAGCTTCAGTGTCAGGTAAATACAATTTAATTTTAGTATAGTTCTTATCTAGTTAGTTGGTAGGTTGTGCCTGGAGTGTGATGCCGGCTTAGAAAAGCATCACCCCAGTTCTATCTGTGGGCGTCGTAAAAAGTGAATAAGGAATAAATTCATCCTGGGACTGGGCAGCAGCGTTTCCTGTGAATGCAACATCTTGTCTGCACTCGCTAATCCGCCTGCCAAGCATGGTGAGTATCCCAGTAGGGAAAGGCCTATCTCCAGCAGTGGACAGTTGTGGCTGTCAAGAAGAACAATAGAAGACAAATAGCTCCGTACCTAAGTAAGTAGTTATATTTATTACAAGTCGTTTTTGATTAACACTCAGCCACATCCGTTCCAAAGTTCCAAAAATTGTTGCATTCTTGTTTTTGTTTACATGTTGCCAAATTGCTTACGTAAACATAGCGAACATTTTAAACGGTTCTATTTGTGGCATCAGAGGTTACAAATACCTGATGAATGAAACCACCGGAATATTGGGATTTTACCATAAGTTCCACGTCAAACCATTACTTTGTATCTAAATAAAGTTTCTTTAATATATGATAAACTTAATTTTTAAAAATAAAATGTAAGTAGGTATAATATGATAATAAAATATCGCTAACTATCGATGTTATTCATAAAAACATAAATAAAAATTGCAGTTATTTACCACGAGAGCGATGTGGTATACACACATTTTTGGTATGGATTAATTCGAACTATGTAAAAATATTAATAAAATGTTAATATTGCCGTAAAAATACTTATGAAATAAAAATACAAAACTTACCAATCCCAAAACTCCGCCGGTAGTAAAACAAAAATAACACAAACTGAACAAAACACAAAAGTAAATAATCACATCGTCAAACGAAAGAGGGGATAGAAAAGTAGTTTCACGATGTCGAAAGTTCCAATCGTCTGAAAATGTAGCGCGGCTACAACCACACTCGGGGGAGGATCGCGACCGACTGACAGGAGCGCTGCTGTAGCGACGGATTTTCCTTCGTATTGTACCAACTCGCTCGCGTACAGTCAAACTCAGAGTAGGTACAGTATTACAGTTTTTTATATATAACTGTGTTATCTACAGGAGTGGAGGTTGAAATATTTAACAAATTGGTACATTATAATATACTTTGGGGTAAGTTGATTCTTATCACCAGCTCTGGAGGCATAAATTTGAACATTTCATCTTTGTATAGTAATCGCTGTCCATTATTGAATTTATAACGCTGGCGTAAATATTCGAATCAATGTATGGTAGCTCATTTATTGTTTTTTTTAAGTGTCTAAAATTAAATTAATATTTGTCTATGTGACAGTTTACACAGTGTAAATATTATGTGTCTTTTTTATCCATTGCAAAAAGAAAGTATGTTTGCATATATCTAAAATTACACAAAACTTGGCTTAGAAATGAACCGCGAAAGTGTTCAGAATTTTGTATCCCATTTCTAAAAAAAATCCAAATTATGAGAAGATTTTTTTAGTAAAATTTCAAGATTTAGGTATGCTATTAACTATGGGGCTCAAAAAACGATTTATTGAAATTGCCTCGATTAAAAAAAAACGCAAAGTAGCTCTATAAGCTGAACAATTTGATTGTTATCCATCATTTCATATTTTATTTTGTGTTCTATTCTTCCTCAATACATGGGTATTGATTCTATGTGGTTACTTTTAGAAATATTTGTTTACATATTTTAACAATTAAATAAATGTTTTGTTTTCCGGTTCTGAGCCGTCATCGTCTGTTTCTCTCTAACCCAGCCAAAAGGAAAGGGACTTACTTTTTGGGACTGATGCCGCCTTAAACGACTTTGATATTTTTGAAACATGAAAAGCTAGTCATTACAGTAGATGAATAGATTCACACATACCTGCCCTTGACATAACTGGAGTCTTGTAATAGAACGTGCAATAATAGTGATTAGTCCAGTCACCGCATTCGAAATTAGAATTCTACTGAATCAAAAAATAAGCCTCCTCATCATTTTCATGTATCAGAATCGGTAACTCACTTCCAAAAGTTAACTCTTCTATCGGAGATTAACGTAACATTAAACAAAAGGAAAAGGACTGAAATAGAGCTTCAAAGAATTCGGACTTAATTCTAATCATGTGAATAGTGTTTTACGTTCAACTTTACATGAATAAAAAATACCCACCAATGTAGGCGGTTCTTCCACTATGACGGACTGTTGGACGTATTTTTGACGCATCCGTCTGTCAAGCAATAGAAAATTTCGTATTCCCCTACAAAAACGGATACCATGGCATATATTGTAACGTATGCGAATATGACCAAGGTTTTTTGCAGACGCATCCGTCAGACCGTCATAATGTGAGATTCGCTTAAGAATTCTGAGCATTCCCGCCATCCAAGATGTCATTTCCAGCGCGGTGTCCCTTTATCCTCTTTAATAACAATCTCATTGTAAACCCACTGAAAAGCTTTATTCCACGATACGACCGTATTGCCCGTAATGCGTTTGATGTAAGGATACTGGCTATTATCCTTCAGAGCCGTATGTATAGGCAAATACCTATTGTTTCCTTAGACTGAGTAAATTACTTCGAGCACAAACAATGGTACAGAATATAGGACAAAATAGGTAAGCATATTGGTACATTTCGTAACCTACTGGATTAAGGATTCGTTTAAACCTTCTGTTCAAAGAGTTTAGGTGTGTGTAAGTAGATACAAACAGCTATATATTATTGTTTATATTTATTATGTTACTAGTAGAAAGGACCTTAATCTATAATTAAATTAACCCTACATATACTTGTAAAGATGTAAGTAGCTTAGGTAGTAGTAGATTACGGAATAAAATAATAAACATAAAATAGTTTATAGTATTCTGTGCCAAATGAATCATAACGTGTTTTAAAGAACTTTTTAAAGTAAACATTTGCTACGCCGCCGTAGCATAATAGCTACGCTGCGTAGCTTAGTAACCTAATACATATTAACGATCTTTTTTAAGAGGCCGTACATAGTTTTGAGTAATTTTGTCTTGTTTCTTCAATTCTGTAGGAACTCGTTTAAAAAAACAGAATAAGTAACAATGTGTTATGATATGTTTTATTGAAGATTAATTCAATATCTAAAAATTGGCCCAGACAAATGATTGATTTTGATTGTTCAGTTTGTTTAATAGTTAATAACCTGAGACGTGTTTTAATTGTTTTCGATGCGTGACGTTCGTATCATTATTGTTTACATGAATTTTAAAATATGGAGTGGTTTATAAAGTATACAGCAATAAAGACATTGAAAAGTGCTAAAAATTGGCCGAGGAGTTTTTTGTAATTTAATTTAAAAAATTCAAAGAAAAACTGCAGTAAAATGGCCCTACTTTGAAGAAATTTTAAACGTATACAGCGTCGGATTTCTAGTACAATACAACACGTTTTTAAAAAAATCAATTTACACATTGAAAAATAGATTCATGCTAACACATTAGCTATAAAAAAAATTGCAAATATGTATTTTATGAAATTTATCGAATATTTTAAAGTTCTCCGGAATTATCAATAATATACGGGAGCGCAAATGCTGTTTCGGCAGACCGCGCGCCGCGCTCTTGGGAGAAGGACGTGTATCCTGCTGCGTCACACTCACGCACACATACAAAATTACGAATGTGTGTCGATCGCGCGCGTAGAGGACAGTAGATCACGCGTCACAGGCGGAATTATAGTGCGACCGATACTTTTTGATCCTGTAAGTATTTTTTTCAGTGCGGTATTGATTTATGATTGATTAAATTAATTGAACTAGATATTGTGATTTTACTTCCTATTAGAGTATAAATAACTTGAAATTTCGGGATTTTGCAAATAAATGGCATAATGATACATTACAGATTTAACTATCCACACTATCCACACTAATATTATAAATGCGAAAGTAACTCGGTCTGTCTGTCTGTCTGCTACGCTTTCACGGCCAAACCGCTGAAACGATCTTCATGAAACTTGGCACAGAGATTGCTAGCATACCGAGAACGGACATAGGCTATTTATTATCACCATTCGAGGGTCTGGAGTATAGATGTAGACCACCAGGTGTACCATCAGGAGCCAAGCTAAACTATTAGAGATACAGGCATGGTCCTAAAACAAAAGTTGTTCAGTATGATGGGCCGCTTCTTTTTACAAGAACATTTGAGGATCTGGAGTACCTTATGTAGACCACCAGGTCTACCATCAGGAGCCCACCTAAACTATTGGAGATACAGAAATGGTTCCAAAACAAAATATGTTCAGTATGATGGGAATAACTTGAGAAAGGACATTGCCTACTTTTGCCGAGGATTTTTTATCATTACTGAAAAATACCGCTGTGCCGCCGCCGTTTGCATCGTATGCACTACCTTCATTGTAATTAGGCATATCTACTTAGGTGATACGTTACCATGTTCTGAACTGAAAAGTATCATCCACATAACACGTTAAGTCGGGGATCACATTTGACGTCCGATGCGGCGTATTTTGTAAGTGTAAGGGAGTAAAATAGAAATTCGCGATTTCCTTTCGTCTGACATACGCATGCGTTATGGATATGTATTGAAAATACACAGCAACTAAATAAATAATGCCCGGTCTTATGACCGCGGCCGCGCGCACCGGCCGATCCGGCGCGGCGCGGCGCGCGCGCTTTGGCGGCGATGCGGGGCGGAGGGGGAGGGCGCGACAGGGTGCGGCTACCCGAACGGGCATACACGTGAGGGCAGACTCACGAGTGTCAAACCCACAAAATCTTTGTTTTCGCAAAATACAGAAAAACAAAAAATGTGGTATATAAAAATGTATTACAGTAACTTAAAATACCTTTTTATCTGTCTTATCTACTTATGCTGACCATTTTAGTGTTCTCAAATCGGCACCCCTGGAGTAAGTACTCTGTTATCTACTGACTTTTATATTCAATTTTTATAAATATTGGTCTTTCAGGCCGGATAGCAAATCTTGAATTGTCCCTTTAACAACAGAAGCAAGCAAGTTATCTCTAAACAGTAGAGATAACAACTGTTCTAATATCACTGTCACACTTACTATGAATACACATAGGTACCTACTTTAGAACTTCTGCCAAAAAAAACTATCTAACGCGGACGAAGTCGCGGGTAAAAGCTAGTAGGCAATAAATATAAATTCGGCGCTGTTAAGCGAAAAAAAGATGCTGGTACATGGGCACACCCCTGAATAGTAGTCGGTAATTAATTAGTTTCGATAACATTCCACAAATCCCAAAATTCTTAGTAGGTACGCAATAATTTTAAACTTTTTCATACAATTGCCACAAAAACTATAAATAGGATCAAAACTGATTGATCGAACTATACGCTGGCGTCCGCCGCTGGGTCTGCATATCGCCGCCGCTCGGCTGCACGATGACGCGTTCTAATGCTAATTACCTACTTTCGCCCAGCGCAATTTCATGTACGGCCTCTTAATAAAAATAAATCTTCTTCTGTTGTGTGAGACTCCTTGTCGACGAATGACCTGACGAGCCGTGGTGTTAGTTTTCTCCGTGAGATTTATACTACTTAGTAGAGACCTCTCACATGTGTGTCACAGCCGCCGCCATTTACAGGGTTACTGGTAATACGTCACATTCCCGTGACGTGAGGAGGTGCGGTGAAGTCGCTTATAAAACTACAACTTTCCCCAAGGAACATTGGCCGAAATTTAAAAAATACCTGTCATACAAATTAACTCGTTCCAATAATCGATACATTTTGTATGGGATGCCAATTTGTTTAACATTTCATTTAAAAATATGTCATCCCAAATAATTAAAATAACTTTATCAAGAATATTTATTCATTATATTTTACTGATTAAAAAAATTGTGTAAGTTGTTCAGTTTCATAGGCTGGTTCACCTATATAGTGATGATACCAACAACCCCGAATACGAGGTGCTTTGTATGGAAGCGAGGCCTCACTCGGATATAGGACACGGGGTGTAAGGAACCGTGTAGGTACCGAAAACTTCGTAGGCGTGATCAAACCATCAAACTGAGCAACTTTCCCCAGGGAACATTATGGTCGTAAACACCAAATAGATCGTCATCCCATACGAATCAGTCAGTGATTGTGAATTTCAAATTAGGAGTTTTTTTTTGTTTTCTACCATTGTAGGGATGAAAAAATAATTCATTTTCATGCAGACAGTCGTAGTGTGATCAGTGATCACGTGTTAAAAGTAATCGGTGTACCACTTCACATGGTTTAACGGTCATTCAGTTACAAACGATATAATAGAAGTACTTAGTTAATCATAGTGATACAGTAACTGAGACCAACGGCTTAACCCTAGCGTAACTACTACTGTTATCTTTTTCATTATGGATATGGTCTATTCATATCTATAATGATATGTTATGATTTTATACTTACAATTGATTGAAAGTAGTTTACGTACGGTAACGTTTTATGATAATCGTCACGGTAATTTTAAATAAGTGTGTGGCACATGAATTGTTTTCTATATTTTGCCCTACGAACTTTTAGAATGTGTCATTTTATAAATTTTTATTTCTCTAAATAGAAAGCGAATGTAACTAAAACAAAAATCCCTTTAAAAAAAGGCTAGTTAAATTGTTGAAAGGGATAATCATCCAGGCAATGGGCAGCAGCGTTCCCTGTGGATGCAACTTCTTGCACTGCGCTCGCCAATCCACCTGTCAAGCGTGGTGAGTATTCCCAATAGGGGGGTATACATGTCCAGCAGTCGACTACTGTTAATGTTGATCATTGACAGAATAAATCTGCACCGACAAGATAATTCACCAGTTTTCACCTCACTTCACGTCAATTTCCCTCTTTACACTCTATTACATTGTTCCTAAATACCGAAAATGGTCCGACATACATTGCTGGTTATCTTGAATACCTACTGAAATGTATACCAGAACAGAACGTGCACAGTTGTCCTATTGTGTGAGCTCAATACTGTTGTTGTGCACGATTGGTTCGAGTTGATGTTGACGAAGGTAACAAACTGACATCTTGTTACTAACACTTTCTTCTTCTTTTCGTGACCCCTGTTGTCAGAGTTCTTCAACCGCCTACTACTAGTAGTAGGAATCAGACATGGTTGAGTAACGACCGCCGTTTAAGTAATCATAAACAACAACCGGGACCGACGGCTTAACGTGCCCTCCGAAGCACGAAACCATCATTATTTTAGGACAATCATCATATTTTTGGATAGGTATTCGCAATTTCCGAATTACCCTCAAATATTTATCAGATGCCGTGTGATGCCGGCGTAGAATAGCATCAGCCCATTTCTTACCCATGGGTGTCGTAAGAGCCGACTAAGGGACTCGAGGGATGTGTATTGCAATTTTAGGCGATGGGCTGACAACCTGTCACTATAGTGATACACAATTATCTGATTAACCCTCAAGCTTCTGTCAGACGTGGTGTTAATATCCGGTTTACGGCCTTTAACGCTCTGCCTACCCCGTAAGGGATATAGGCGTGATTTATGTATGTATGTATATTTATCAGACGTGGCGGCAATGTCCGTTTTTTTGCGGCCGTTTACACTCTGTCTACCCGGCAAGGGATTATAGGTGTGATATGTGTGTGTGTGTGTATTCGCAATGTTTGTGCAAATGTTATGCGAATAAGAACACTAGAAAATCTATTTCTCATGTAATTAATTGACACTAACCTTAGTGGTGTGACACATTGGATGTAGTTTAAATTTTCTCAGATCTACCTGGTAATTCATAAGGAACAAGATGCAAAAGGATTGTCGTGTTCGACGCGGGACTGCCGCCAAACCAAAGACAAGAAGCGCAAATTAACCAAAATCCGAAAAATTCGCATGTCAATAGCAAATGTTCAAAAGGTGACATTCGTAACATCACTAGTATACTTATTTATTCTAGTAAATTAAAGAACTTAAGTGGTTATATGCTCTTTGGAAAATTCTTCGAGCAACGACGGCCTTCCGTCCCCGGAACGAGACGGAAGACCGTGTTGCTCGAAGGGTAAATTATACTCATTATGTGTGTAGGGACCCATTTTTATTTACAGGGAAACCCGAATGGTGACGTCAAGAGACGAATTTGAGGTCTGCGGCCTGCGCCAGCTTCACAACATCACAACCGATACGTGCGCAAACACGCAACACGCACGCTCCTTGAACGCGCTCCTGGTCATACTTTGACATGAGTGTGGCATACCCTTTATGTGGTTTAATCGATCGATTATAATTGTTCGGAACTCATTTGACAAGACGTCAGTGCCAAAAAAATTAAAATGCCATTTATCTGTCAAACAAAACGCCAACAGACAGAGTCAGTGTACAACATAAAATATTGCTTGCGTTTTAATTTTTTATGTTTTTAGTCATTAAACAATAGCTATATAATAAATCAGCATCAGAATATCGTTGTCATTAAAGTTTGTAAACAAAAGACACTTACAGTTCATACTTATAATTACTTTTTGGTTTCTAACTATTAGATCAAGTCTGGGTATATCTTGTGCTAGTGTAATCCCCCAAATCTGGAACCACGGCGTCAAAAAATCCTCAAGAATCTCCTCATAAAGAATCTGACACTCGTTTTAAGGTAGGCGCAGGAAACTTCTTGAGAAAAAGCTTGACTCTAACCGACAATTTTATCCAATGATGATGCATTCCATAATTTTCATATAACTGCTATTTATAACAAATATCTTAATTTTACACACAGAGGTACTTAGTAGAACAAATTTCTTAAACCAACTGTTTAATATGAACTGCTAAGCTTTTGGAATAAGTTATGGGACAAGTAAAATAACCGTTGAATTGTATTTTCTAGATGCCAGCTGCAAGTTTTGGTAATATATCACAACTGCCTGCAAATGGAGACTGTGGCATAAAAGATGTCTGGAATCATAACCTTCATGAAGAGTTTCAAATCATCAGACAGGTACACAAAGCACGAACGCAAGTAAACAGATTTAGAATTTATAGGAGTTAGTACTTTGTAGAAATATGTGGCATATTTTCTTACAGGTTGTACAGAAGTATCACTGGGTAGCAATGGACACAGAATTTCCAGGTGTAGTAGCACGGCCTATTGGAGAGTTCAGATCTACAGCTGATTATCAATACCAACTCCTAAGGTAAGTACTGCATAGGTAATTGATCAACCTTTTATGTATCTATTGAAAAAAGCATTGCCCTGTGATGCTTGCTTAGAATAGCATTACCCCATTTCTTTCCCGTGGGAGTCATAAGAAGCGACTAAGGGACTCGAGGGTGTGTATTGCAATTTTAGGCGATGGGCTGATAACCTGTCACTATGGCGAAACACAAGTTTCCGAATGATCCTCAAAAATTTGTGAGATGTGGAGTGAATGGCCGTTTTTTTAGCAAGAGACAATAAGCGTGATATGTGTTAGTGTGTGTATAAAAAGCATAATCTAGAATCCATATAAACCTATTCCTCAATGAATGCTATTATTTTCAGATGTAATGTAGACTTGTTGAGGATAATCCAGCTTGGTTTGACATTCATGGATGAAAATGGCAAAACACCACCTGGCTACACAACATGGCAGTTTAACTTCAAGTTCAACCTTCAAGAAGACATGTATGCGCAGGACTCCATTGACCTGCTTCAGAACTCTGGATTGCAATTCAGAAAACATGAAGAAGATGGAATTGAACCCCTTGAGTTTGCAGAATTGCTAATGTCATCAGGTAGGATAACTTAAACTTAAACTGATTAACATGTGTATTTCTTATGAACACTTAAAAATTAAATAATATAATTACTCATAAATGCCCACCTATTTTATTTAAATATTATAATTTATTGGTATTTTCCTGGTGCTGTTCTATTCAGATATTAAATCAATCTTCAGATTACATGTCCCACAAGTAATATTTTGTTTGTTTGTTAATGTTTCAGGACTTGTACTCATTGACAACATTAAATGGCTAAGTTTTCATTCTGGGTATGACTTTGGCTATTTACTAAAGCTGCTGACAGACCAAAACCTGCCCCAGGATGAAAACGAGTTCTTTGAAAGCCTAAGACTATACTTCCCTACTGTTTATGATGTCAAGGTGAGTTCTCATTATAAGTTAAAAAAAAGGCTTAGGTTACTTCATGATCACTGACAGAATACAGCACTCTATGCAACAGACCATTCCTATCTATGGAAACAGCATAAAATGAGCCATTTCACCACCGCACTGCCATAATCACCTGCAAATATTGAGCCCTATGCAGACCATATAAAGGCCAGGGATTGAACCCGATACGTGTGTTCAATCCCCGGGCGACGCTAACGTTTTTTCAATTTCTTATTTTCATGTATGAAAATAATATAGCACTGAGATTTCAAAATAAACCATAGTACGTTTCCCAATAAGTTCCCGAGTTTGCGACAAGACAACAAGAATCGAGTAATGTGACAAAATTGCGCCGATTTTTGATATAAAATTCGCCCTGGTTTCTCGTTGTCGCGAAACAAATATTTTCCAAATTTACGCGCCTTGAATTAGTTTGGCGCTCGTTTCTCGGTTCTAGGTACTACTCGCCTTAAGTTTCATAATTTACATTCCGTTTTTTCTTTGTATGCTATTGAATACTGTTTTATGATTGTTATAGTACCTGATGAAGCTGTGCAAGAATCTGAAAGGTGGTCTCCAGGAGGTCGCGGACCAGCTGGAGCTGCGGAGGGTTGGCCCGCAGCATCAGGCCGGTTCCGATTCTCATCTCACCGGCATGGCCTTCTTCAAGATTAAAGAGGTAAAGCTCCATCATCAGCAATAACAGTCAACTGCTGGACAAGAGCCTCCCTCAGTCGGCAGGGTGGTGTATTCACAGAGAATGATGCTCTATATTTGCTGGGTTCATTCTTAGATAACACCTTCGGTTAGAATTAGTGATGGTAGGTAAGTAAGTAAATCATTTAATTGCAAGGACACAAGTGTATAGAATATAAATCAGTCTTAGGGCCGGAAAATTGAAATTCGCGGAACCTTTGCGTCGCAGGCAGTCGCACTGCCATTGCGGCACATCGGCCGTCGAAAACTAGTAAATAAATGCTATCGAAGTGAATTTATTTTGTTTTACACATTGATGATTGTTAATCAACAAATTCTAAAAGCATGAATGAGGCCGTCTTCGATGTTCTCCCTCACCATTACATCATATCATATAATTTATTTAGCATGAACATACACCGTCACATCATTATCACTTAACTTTAAATAAATACAAAAAATTTACTAATTAAGTAAAATAATTTATGTAAATCTTGAACATAGCTAGTGTAGCTATTATACAATTATCACTATATTAATCATAACAATCACATTCATTACGAATAAACATCACATACCCTTAACATTTTACTAAGCAGAGCCACTCTTCTTACAGATCTTCTTTGATGACAACATCGAGAGTTCAAGCGGTCACCTGTACGGTCTGGGCGCGCCGTTCTCAGTCAATGTGAACAACTTCCAAGACAACGGCGAGAATGGCAACTCATCTTGATCAGGCGATTCCAGCCTTACACCCCAACCGCACGTCTTTCACCTCACTGAGTGAATTCGAAGGGCACTGTTCACAGTTCGTTTGGACATTTTTCATTGTGGTTTGTGGACATTTCTCAAAAGTAGAGGTTCTATTATGAACCGCAACAGTTCAAAATTGTTTGAATCGCAACAGTTCAAAATTGTTTGAATCGCAAAATGGCAAAAAATCATGATGTGTATTTATGTTCCTTTTGAAATGTAACTTAGTGTAATTAGTGGTAGGCATAAAATAGGTGTATAAATTTTTCTGTAATTTGATAAACAATTCAATCGAAATTTTATTAATTATTATTGTGGATATTAAATTATAAAAATTCATTTCAAGTTCCCGTAATCAATATCAATATACTTACTGATCTTATTTCGTAATGTGACCATATTGTTTCATTTTTTACATTCAATTTTTACTGAAATGTGGATTTTTTTACACATAGTTTTAAGGGATTATTTTATGTTAAGATATTTTACCAATTATATTTTTCTTTTTATATGTTCGTAATTCTTCTATAAGTATAGTTCTTTAGGTATCTTTAATTTCAGAAATGAAATAAATAAGTTAAGAAAACTGTAGCTTTTTATTAAACTTAGTGTAGAAAAAATCGCATAATATGCAAGATCCAAAACTTTTTCTATTAGCAATAAGGTTAAAGATTGTACACTATTTCGTATTATATTCAGAACTAGCGGCCCGCCCAGCGGTTTCACCCACTGCTAACCGATTTCCCACGGGAAACAGACCTTCTACCTACATAAATCATACATAAAAACCTTCCTCATGAAACACTATCTTTTAAAAAAAACCTATAAAATGGTATTATACAAATGGTTGGGCAACAAATGTATCTGAAACGAACTGAAACAAACCGTCCACACTAGTCGCTGCCAAAAGTTCTATTTAGCGCCAACGCTGCGCCGAGCGGGCTGGGCGACCGCGTCACGCATTTTGGCGAATCTAACCCAGGGACCGGAAGCGCTTTCCCTTTAAGGGGTTTTTACCAGGGTTTGGAAGCAGAATATTTCTTTTATTTGATAAAAATACACGGCGATATTGCTTGATATCTTTATGACTATTCCTTCACACGGAAACCCAATGAAAGGCTTTCCCAACGGGTAAGTTAAATTGTTGCAAAGCAGAACAAAAAAGCCTATTGATCGACTGTCCTAATCCGCTAGGGAAACCCTTTGATAGCGCTTCACGCGAGATAATTCATGCGAGTTAGTGCCGTATGCGTAGTTAATATGAGTGAAATTGACTTTGCAATAGTGCCGTTTGGAGAAGGTGGAGATTCATTATCACTAGACATTTTCTTTAACCAAATATTGAATAAGTACGACAGAAAACATATATTTATCAAATTTAAGAACAGGATATTATTTATGTACCGTCAGATTTTGAATTTTTCAAAAAACATCATTTCTAGTTCAAGTTCAATCTACCCTTATTTTGTTATAATTTATAATCAACAGAGTCCGTCCGTCCGTCCATAAATACCAAAAATGCTGGGTAAGCCTATGAAAGACTTTGGTTAGCGCTAATCACTTTGATTTGTTAAGTTTTCCCAAAATAAAAAGGGAAAGCTAAACATTTAGCTCGTATACCAACGCGGTTAGCAAACGTTGCGCTAGCCAAATGAGTGGGAAACCCCTTCAAAGGGTATTGAAAATTAATCCGCTCGTCCGGTCCCTGATCTAACCCGCGCGTGTATTTGCTTGACGCAGCGTTGGCACTTTGATTCTCTTTGGCCAGAACACTGTCACAAACTTTTGAGCCTCTCAGCTTTGAAAAATATATACTTTGGGGTGCCAGCGACATGGACATAAACACTTGATGTTGCGCGACTAATGTTGTCAAATGAACAGTGTGCTGCGATTAGGATTATGAAAATTTTATATATTATGGATTCAGTATTATATTATACAAATACACTTCCATTCAGTATCCATGGTGGTGAGTGTATGCTCTACTTTGCTTCACTCAAAAGCTTAAAGGCTTCACTAAGCGGTATGTACTTTCAACTCTTTGCCTTGCCTTAACACGATAGTAAAAAAAAACTACTTGACATTTGGAAAAATACGGTTCCGGAAAATTTGCATTTTTAGGAAATTGCCTTTTCCCAGAATACATTGTTCCTATTTCCATGAATATTCCAATATATTGTTATAATTACAGTGCATAACGTTAATTTCAGACCGCTACCACCCACCGCTCAAAATTCACATTAAAAATCTAGCGGCAAAAGTAAGTACATCATTCATTCATTATTTTGGTATTTATTTGATGTACCTGGGTTTTCTTATGTCAATTAGTGCCTTTAATTAATTTTCTAGATGCCTGCCGCGACTTATGATACTATATCAATGAATTCTTTGAAAGATGATTGTGCTATCAAAAACGTTTGGAACCATAACCTGCATGAAGAATTTCAAGTTATTAGACAGGTAAACACGTGAGCGGCTGTACCTACTCTGCAATAATTAATCTTAATATATTCCATCTCATGAATATGTGTTTTTCAATATACTAAGTCCAAGTGAAGTGTTCTGATGATATTTCTATCAAAAGAAATAAAATGTTTACTTACGTATTTATAAATCAATATTGTTTTATTAGATTGTGCAGAAGTATCACTGGGTAGCAATGGATACAGAATTTCCAGGTGTGGTGGCTCGTCCTGTCGGAGAATTTAGATCTACTGCAGATTATCAATACCAATTACTCAAGTATGTTGCCTGCATTCGCTTCATTATTTTATGAAGTAATATTTTAGTTTTTGATAATAATTACTTGCTTACAGATGTAATGTAGATCTTCTGAGAATAATACAGTTGGGTCTTACATTTATGGATGAAAATGGCAAAACACCTCCTGGATGTACCACTTGGCAATTCAATTTTAAGTTCAATTTACAGTAAGTCTAAATGTTTAAGTATATCTTTCAAAAGCAATACATCTTTATGTCTCTTTGAACATTCTAAAGAAAATGTTGGATGTAATGTATATGGTTTGCTCACAAACATAATCAATTAAAAATACTCCATACGTCATTAACAATATCCATGTATTGGTTCCAGAGAGGATATGTATGCTCAAGACTCCATTGATTTGCTTCAGAATTCCGGCCTTCAATTTAGAGAACATGAGGAGCATGGTATTGAACCTATAGAATTCGCTGAGCTACTTATGTCTTCAGGTACATAACCAACAAGAATCTTATACACAAGAAAATATTTATCATTTCTTACACATATTGAGCTGTATCATACATACATACATACATCACGCCTACAATCCCTTGCGGGGTAGGCAGAGCGTAAATGGCCGCAAAAACGGACATTTACGCCACGTCTGACAAATATTTGAGGCACATTCTGAAAATTGTGTAATGCCATAGTGACAGGTTGTCAGCCCATCGCCCAAAATTGCAATACACACCCTCGAGTCCCCTAGTCGCCTCTTACGACTCCCAAGGGTAAGAAATGGGGTGATGCTATTCTTAACCGGCATCATTGAGCTGTATCAATAGCTATTATTTAATAATTTACTTTTTTTATGTCTTTTAATAATATGATTTTTCAGGTATTGTGCTGATGGATAATATCAACTGGTTGAGTTTCCATTCTGGATATGACTTTGGTTACTTATTGAAACTGCTCACAGACCAGAGCTTACCACAGGAAGAAAATGACTTTTTTGAAAGCTTGCAGTTATATTTTCCCAAAGTTTATGATGTTAAAGTATGTATAATTTATATAAATACGATTTTTTTTTATTTCCATGAAGTAACTTGACTTGATAATATTGCTTACTTTTTAGTACTTGATGAAATTGTGCAAGAATCTCAAAGGGGGACTGCAAGAAGTTGCAGATCAACTTGAATTACGAAGGGTAGGACCACAACATCAAGCTGGATCAGATTCTCATCTCACTGGAATGGCCTTCTTCAAAATTAAAGAAGTGAGTCATTAGTTTTATTGTATCAGTTCCTATAAGATAATTTGTAAAAACTCTAATTATAAAATCCCTGACCCTGCCTACATCTAAAAGCAAACTCATCAACCCATCATTCAAAATTAAATGGTTCATCCTCTATTTCAGATTTTCTTTGATGGCAACATAGAGAGTACAAGAGGGCATCTTTACGGTCTGGGCGCTCCATTTTCAACAAATGTGAATGGTCAAGAAAATGGTGAAAATGGAAATTCATCGTGATCTAGTGTCTCAATGTAGCTAAAAAGTTTTCTAAACTCAATAAGTTGAATGTGATTTGTATGGTTGCTATTAGATTGCTATGCTGTATTAACACTTCAAAGGGGAATGATATTTTATAATTATATCTATTTAAACAAATGATCTATGGCAAGAGTTCCCAAACTCTGTTACAGCTCCCCCGGGTACTTGTCTAAATCCATAAGGTAGCAAGGCATCAGATTGCAAACAAATTACAGCAATTGAAAGGCTGGGAAATCATATATCACGTGATTTCCTTAAAAGTTGGCGCTATGCAACAATTACTTGAAGAATTTTTAAACTTTTGCAGTGGTTTACACTGTTCATAGTTATAATTTCAATGGATTTATAACGACGATTTTTTCTTATTTTGAGCTCATAATATTTAGACACTTTTGCAAGCGTCCGTATCGGGAACTAAAGGTAATAATAGCCGTTTAATTTATACCATGGAATAATTATGTTCTGGTTTTGTGACCCATGATTACCTATAACTTACATTATGGGAGTAATTTTAACAAGGATCTCGCGCAAAATTTCGGCCTGTTAAAGTTTCACTTTGGGAACAACTGGTCTAGACTAGAATGATGTGCCAGCAGCAAAGTGATATGTAGTGAACATATTGTAAGAGCAATGTGTTACCTAAACTATTTGTATTTGTGATGTGATGATCAAAATGTGATCTGATCTCATTAGAAGCTTAATTATTACTAACACAAATGTATTTACTTATAATAAGTATTGTTACTAGGTAGTTAGAAAAATTATAATTTGGGACATTAGCAATACCTGCATAGAAATAATGTAAGGGCTTCAAAGTAATCTTTGAAACTTGTAAAATAGTTCTTATTGTTTTTCAAAAATATAATGTTAACTAAATTCCATTGTTTCTTTTATGAGAACTCTGCAAAAAAACATCAAGATACTGTTCCAGCCACTTTATTATTAAAAATGACCTCAAGATCTTACATCTAATTGAGTTGCATCCATCTTATATAAAATATATCACTGAGAAATAACCAAATGTTTTAAGCATTTTTGAGTTTATTGAGTATAAAACTTATTAGAATTCTCATAATTGTCTTTAAAATTTATAAAATGTGGGAATGTTATAAAATAAATAAGAAACTGACCAACTGAAATCGATTTTTGAAACGGATTGGAAATAATCTTGTATCACAACAATACACACTTAAGTTAAATACTGTCGTTCAATGTCCCTTAAATATAAAAAGCACTCAAAGTTTCAGGTCCGTATTTGATTCTAAAGCGATTTTACACCAGTTTTAGTAAGCCGCGAATCTCGTTTATTTGTGTATGTTTATCTATCAGCATGAAACAAGCTGCATAGTATGAATCAGTCCAGGCACAATCTTACATGTGTCTTATTCTTGTCGCTCTGTCTTTTCTACCGCTCATAACCGCCATATGGTTCAGCAAGGGAGTGGGATCGCCTCAACAGTTCAGCCGAGTACGCCTTTCTCGCTCTGGCACGGGGCGGTTCTGAGAGATAAAAAAAAGACAGGACGAATTTATATGCTGATAAGATGTGGAACTTTTATTTGGAATAATCAAAAATCCGCTGTCAGCCTCGTATGTAGAGCTGATGGTAGTGGCGGGCGTCACTGGCGGGCGGAGGCCCTGGTGGCGCGCGCCAGGGCGGGGGCTGCACTCGCCCGGACGGCGGGGTTTCATTTCTTCTTCTTCTTCTGTTTCTGCGCGGAGTCCTGCGCGGCGTCTGCCTTGCGCTTGCCGGCGCCGGCGCCCTTGCTGGCGGCGCCGGGCGTGTTCTGGTTGGCGCTGCCGCTCTTCTTTTTCTTCTCGGCGCGTTCCTTCTCTTCGAGCTCCTGGTTCTCTCTTTCGATGAGTGTGATCAATGTGTTGCATCTGTAAGGTAATTTTACCGTGTCATCATAAGGGCTGCCGGAGACTAGACGATCCTGCAATCATCATTAGGACTTAGGGTCCCCTCACACTAGCGTCTTTCGAACGTCGTCGTCTTGCCGGCGCTGAACCACTGCCGGCACTGGCGACGCCGACGCTGGCCGACAACGTAGCGCCAGCGTCGCGTTGACGCTGCGGGAGCGCCGCCGGCAAGACGACGACGCTCGAAAGACGCTAGTGTGAAGGGTCTCTTAGTATGCATATACCTGCGGCCTCTATAAACCTATTTTTTGTAGATGACGTTGGTAATGAACAATGCCTATTCAACAAAACAGTAAATTATTAGGGCCGCCGCATAGTTAGAGCCGTTTTTGCGAGCGTCACCAAGAGCAATTTCCCAGAAATCCGGAAATGAACCGAAGTAATTAGCTGCGTCCAGACAGGCCTCGGAGCCTCGGCCGCGGCTTGCGCCGAACCGCGTGGTTGGTGTGGACGTGGGACATGGTGGTAGTGTGGTGGTACCTGCGCTGCAGCTCCACGGCCGTGCGCGACTTGAGGAACCAGTCGAAGCGGAACTGCGGCGCGGCGTGCACGGTTTATAGAGGGCACAGGTATATACTGAGTGAGCACCGAATGTGCACTGTTGGTGGTAGTGTGGTGGTACCTGCGCTGCAGCTCCACGGCCGTGCGCGACTTGAGGAACCAGTCGAAGCGGAACTGCGGCGCGGCGTGCACGGTTTATAGAGGGCACAGGTATATACTGAGTGAGCACCGAATGTGCACTGTTGGTGGTAGTGTGGTGGTACCTGCGCTGCAGCTCCACGGCCGTGCGCGACTTGAGGAACCAGTCGAAGCGGAACTGCGGCGCGGCGTGCACGGTTTATAGAGGGCACAGGTATATACTGAGTGACCACCGAATGTGCACTGTTGGTGGTAGTGTGGTGGTACCTGCGCTGCAGCTCGACGGCCGTGCGCGACTTGAGGAACCAGTCGAAGCGGAACTGCGGCGCGGCGTGCACGGTTTATAGAGGGCACAGGTATATACTGAGTGACCACCGAATGTGCACTGTTGGTGGTAGTGTGGTGGTACCTGCGCTGCAGCTCCACGGCCGTGCGCGACTTGAGGAACCAGTCGAAGCGGAACTGCGGCGCGGCGTGCACGGTTTATAGAGGGCACAGGTATATACTGAGTGACCACCGAATGTGCACTGTTGGTGGTAGTGTGGTGGTACCTGCGCTGCAGCTCCACGGCCGTGCGCGACTTGAGGAACCAGTCGAAGCGGAACTGCGGCGCGGCGTGCACGGTTTATAGAGGGCACAGGTATATACTGAGTGAGCACCGAATGTGCACTGTTGGTGGTAGTGTGGTGGTACCTGCGCTGCAGCTCCACGGCCGTGCGCGACTTGAGGAACCAGTCGAAGCGGAACTGCGGCGCGGCGTGCACGGTTTATAGAGGGCACAGGTATATACTGAGTGACCACCGAATGTGCACTGTTGGTGGTAGTGTGGTGGTACCTGCGCTGCAGCTCCACGGCCGTGCGCGACTTGAGGAACCAGTCGAAGCGGAACTGCGGCGCGGCGTGCACGGTTTATAGAGGGCACAGGTATATACTGAGTGACCACCGAATGTGCACTGTTGGTGGTAGTGTGGTGGTACCTGCGCTGCAGCTCCACGGCCGTGCGCGACTTGAGGAACCAGTCGAAGCGGAACTGCGGCGCGGCGTGCACGGTTTATAGAGGGCACAGGTATATACTGAGTGACCACCGAATGTGCACTGTTGGTGGTAGTGTGGTGGTACCTGCGCTGCAGCTCCACGGCCGTGCGCGACTTGAGGAACCAGTCGAAGCGGAACTGCGGCGCGGCGTGCACGGTTTATAGAGGGCACAGGTATATACTGAGTGACCACCGAATGTGCACTGTTGGTGGTAGTGTGGTGGTACCTGCGCTGCAGCTCCACGGCCGTGCGCGACTTGAGGAACCAGTCGAAGCGGAACTGCGGCGCGGCGTGCACGGTTTATAGAGGGCACAGGTATATACTGAGTGACCACCGAATGTGCACTGTTGGTGGTAGTGTGGTGGTACCTGCGCTGCAGCTCCACGGCCGTGCGCGACTTGAGGAACCAGTCGAAGCGGAACTGCGGCGCGGCGTGCACGGTTTATAGAGGGCACAGGTATATACTGAGTGACCACCGAATGTGCACTGTTGGTGGTAGTGTGGTGGTACCTGCGCTGCAGCTCCACGGCCGTGCGCGACTTGAGGAACCAGTCGAAGCGGAACTGCGGCGCGGCGTGCACGGCGGCGCGCAGCTCCTCGTACACGTTCTCCTTGTCGAAGCCCAGCTTGTGCAGCATGCACACCAGGAACCTGCAACACACGCCACATTCACAATCGGCCTGGCCATACTTGAGTGAAAGACAAGATAACCACAGACATCGGTCTCGATTCTAATATTCCTTGGTTATCGTTGTCATTATTTTTTATAGGGACCGTACTGGTACGCTTTTAGGGGTTATTGGTGAGGTTTTACGAATGGGTTTATTCCCCCTATTCGTATCTCTTCAAAACGCATTCGATAGGCTTTTTAAAGCGTTATTTTAATAGCTATAAAAATGCACTTTATACAGGGTTCCCTATTCAATAAACTGAAAGCAAATGAAACGGTAACCAGTTAAAATGGAACAGCGTTTAACTTTTAAGCTTGACCTTTGGAAAAATAAGCGCTTCATCGATAAAGCGCTCAGCGAGTCCCTGAATTTCAAAAGTATAAGTAAAATAAAGTCCAAATCATTATCCAAAATCCTTTGGGATGGCTCAGCCAAATACCAACTTGCCGCTCTTGACTCGGTGGAACGCAGGGCCAAGAGGCTCATAGGCGACATAAAACTGGTGGACACCAAGCTACATAGCCTGGCACATCGCCGCAAGGTTGCCTGCTTGTCGGTATTTTATAGATTGTACTTCGGAGAGTGTGCTCAAGAGCTTCACGACCTTATTCCACCAGCTCCCTTCTACCATCGGACATCCAGACGCGCCGCCGGATACCATCCGTACCTGGTTGCCATTCCGCCAATTCGGACTAAGCGCTTCCAGTCATCATTTATAATGCGCACTGCTAAAGAGTGGAACTCACTACCTGCGTCTGTGTTTCCAAACGCATACAACCCTAATCTCTTCAAAGTAAGAGTGAACAGGCTTTCTGGGTGAGCTCGCTCCATCTTAGACTCTGCCTCTGTCCTATGACCTAGACTATTGTCAAGAGCCAACACATAAAAAAAAGTGTACAAAGTTAAAAACATGTTACCTGTCTTCTTCTTCGACATAGTTCTTCCCCTTGTTAGTCCCGTAGGATATCCTGAGCTGGTGGAAGGGCGCCCGGTAGCGCGCCATCTTGGCGTCGAGCGCCTTCTTGATGGAGGCGCGGCGCTGTATCTTGGCCTCGCCGCGCTCGATCTGCCCCATGATCCGGTCCACGTCCTGCAGCTCGTGGCAGCGCTCCCAGAACACTGCCGAGTATTCCATCACCTACGGGGACAGATGCAATCTTTTAGCGGTTGTTCGCAACTTGTCCCACGCACGTACAAATAACATTTATCTACACTCGTCTCATAATGTTCGAATTATGAACTCGAAAACAGAAGCATAAAGACCTGCTTTATGCATTCTGCCTATAGAAATTACAGTTTCATAGAAATTATAGAAGCGTAATGACTTAATGAGAATGGTCATACTTGGATAAAGTTGAGAAATGAAACGAAGTTTTTTTCGCCAACACTCATATCTTCCGCCGCACCTGTCAGTTGCTGTTGTACGGTAATTGTTTGTTTATTGTTCGGTTGTCTTTCAGTTGTTGTTCAGATCTTGTTCAGTTGTTGTACCGATGTCGTTCAGATGTTGTTCAGATGTTGTTCAGTTACTTAGTTAAGTTGTTTTTCAGTTGCTGACTCGACATCTAAACAACTGCTAAAGTATAGAATTTTCAAAAATGTATATCAAGCCATATTACGTTCTCGTATTGAATTTGACCTTGTATCGGGTCTTGCAATGGCAGGTGCGGACGTTTTAAAAGTGTATTACTGAGTTTTTTGTAGAGTGTAGATAAAATAGTGTATGCAACTGCATATAATTAGGCATCAGAATGCTCGTGTCAATCTATTATCACACTCGGCTACGCCTCGTGTGATAAACAGACACTCGCACTCTAATGACCCCCATTATACGACAGTTGCATAGACTACTATTTTTGAAAACTTGCAAAATTTACAAGCGTGGGCAGGATTTGAACGCCTCTTCCATCTAGGCTATCGCATGTTTAAATCCTGTCCGCGCTTGTAAATTTTGCAATTCAAAAATGTTATGCCTAACACGGGAGGTATTTTAAAATTTGGTATTCAAAGAACATTTTCTGCCTAAACGGCTGTCAAAACTAGACCTGAAGAGTTGTCTATCTATACATTTTTATGATCCTGAAAAGTGACAAAATAGTTTCAGCAGTAAGATTACCTCTTCGGGCGTTTTTCCTTCGACATCTTTCGCAATATTTTCGATGTCATCCCTTCCATACTTCTCATTTGCTTTGATGAACTGGTTGAAGTCGCGTTTTGTCCAGTTAGTGAAACCTGAAACACATTAAAATATGAGCCTGTCTGAATGCCTTGAAACAGAAGGCGGTTGAAAAACTCTTACACCAGGGTTCATCGTGCCGTTGGACGACTCGGTGTCCCACACGAAAAGAGAATGCCTTGAAAAATGAAACAGCCTTTTATCCGGTTGTTAATAAAACCGAACCGTGCGCTATGAAGCAAAGCACTATAAACGAAAAACAAGAACGAGAGCCTCTTATCCTAGAAAAAGAAAAAGTGAAAGACGACCTTTTCTCCTAGAAATAGTCTAAAGCATGCTTCCACACCAACGACTGATGATTTTGTACAACCGACCGACAGTCGGACTTCTCTTTTCTACCTTCCGTCAGTCAACAGCCGCGACCACCGGATTTTAAAGTAGCTCGTCATACTAACGTACCGCCGCCGTTCCAATAAGTCGTATTTGACAGCTGTCATCTCCATACTAAAATAGATGTCAACAGGAAAACGGACCCTCTGCCATAGTATTATCACGAATCAGACAGCTGCCAGATACGACTTAATGGAACGGCGGTACAATAGGCATATATATTTGTGCAGCTGACCCTGAGTGAGAAGGTTTTCTTTCTCAGCAACCTCCTCCTCGGTGAGCGCTTCGGCGTCGTCGATCTTCCTCTGCTCTTCTCTCTGTATCTTGGCCGCGTCGGGGCCCAGCTCCGGGTTACGCGGCACTTTGTACCTGGAAATTATTCAATTTATTAAAACATCTATAACGTAGAAAAGATACTTAGGTCCAATTATTGCCTCCAAATACGCCTGGTCTAAAGAAGCGCGTTTCAAATTTCACGAGTGTTTTTATCGACCATCGGGTCTTCAACTTTCTACTGCTTGGCTCTGAAACGCAACTAATACACAGGTAGTGCATATTCAATTGAGTGTTCTTCTAAAGTTTACCAGTGTTCTTTACTTCGTCCTATTTCACGTAATTATCGTCGTTCGAGGAAATAGTAATTAGAAAACAAGCACGACTATGACCACCAAATACACATTCAAAATTATATTGAAAGTATACTAACAGGATTGTCAAAAAACAGGAAAACTTTTAGGTTAGCGGTTGCTGGCAAAAATTGTATTGAGCTACCTCTATTTTTATTTAATTATATTTGAGTTTACCAATTATTTAACTTTTTATTTTTATTTATGTTTAATTTACCTACTATTTACACTGGATCGCCACACACGCGCACACATTTTTATCACACATAAAACTTTTCAATTCATACGCGATATAAACAGACAGTCGCAACGTTCACTCTGGGGTAATGGTTGAAAACCAGTGCTGCCCTCTTTTGGGCATTCCTTGCACTGAGCTGGCCCTTTGCATCGCTGCAGCACACATGTGCGTTTAACTGTGTAAGTATTTACCCTATTTTATTCTGAAATGTATTTACATTTGTTTTTTCTTTTACTGTTGAATGTATGTGTGTCTTGTTACCACAGGTTGTTCCTTATGCAATAAACTATCACAATAAGGTGTGCAATGAGTAATGAGGTAACCCATACCCCAATGTCTTTCTGTAGTGGTAGATCTCCTGGTCGAGCAGCTCGAACAGCCTCGGCGGGAAGAACTGGAAGTCCTGCACGATGGGCTGCTTGGGGGGGCGCGGCGCCTGCGGGAGGGGGGAGGTCGGTGAATCACAGGAGTTCCTTATGAGTAACAGACATCAGTGCAGCGAGGCAAATGTATGGTAGGACGGAAATTTTCCAAAGAGAATATCCGAAAATTACACTGTACTATGCCATAGCGAAATAATGAATTCAGTGAAAAAGTAGTATGTCGAACAACATGAACATAAACACATATTGCAAATTTATAGAGTAATAATGTAAGATTTCTACTAAATATGAAAGCTTTAAAAGACATATTATTATCGAAAATCATTGATACATATTTCTAGATGACATAGCGCGATAGTATAAAGAACTTTTTTTTTTTGCTCTTAAAAATGAATACAAAAAAAAATTACATGACGTCACTAATTACACGTCATTACCTGCACTTTCGGCGCCTTGGGCTCGGAGACGCGCAGCGCCTCGCGGAAGTACGCGTCCACCGCGTAGTTGGCCTTGCGCTCGCGCTTCGGCGGCTCGATCCAGCTGCCCAGCGGGTGAGACTTCTGCTTCTCCCGGTAGTCCTCGCCTGGACAGTTTATTTTATGATGAGCATCTTTATTCCTTTATCGAGAAACATCACGAGTATAACTTACCACTTTACCTAGCATTTGTTGATTATTCGAAGGCATTCGATAGCCTTCGCCACACAGCGCTCTGAGGCTTTAAAAAATCAAGGGATCAACGAAACATACATTCAACTTTTAAAAATCATTTATACAAGTAGTTCTGCGTCAATTAAACTAGAGTCGATAGGTCAATCATTTCAAATACAAAAAGGGGTCAAACAGGGCGATCCGCTTTCCCCAAAACTATTCAATAGTGCCCTCGAGGAAATTTTCAGAAGGCTGACGGAGACATGGGAAGGACGAGGCTTCCTATTGGCACAAGCAAACTTACTAATCTTCGCTTTGCCGATGATATAGTCCTGTTTGCTTCCTCAGCTTCTGAAATGCAGTGCATGCTGCAAGACCTGAGCACTGCGAGCTTTGAGTCGGGACTAACAATGAATATGTCAAAAACTATGCTCATGACAAATGGTCCCGAAACCAGGGTAACTGTGGATAACGGAAGAATGACATATGTCCATGAATATATATACCTAGGCCAAATAGTCTCCTTCCAGGCTCGACAAGACAAAGAAATTGCGAGACGCACTGAAAACGCCTGGAGGAGCTATTGGTCAATGAAAGAATACATGAAAGGCGATTTACCGATATCTTTAAAGCGCAAAATCATGGATATGTGTATTCTTCCGATACTCACATACACAGACATGGTCTTTGACGAAAGCTCAGAAGTCCCGACTCAAAGTTTGCCAGCGAGCAATGGAGCGCAGTATACTAGGTCTGAAACTAGTTGACAGAGTCAGAAATACTACTTTGCGTTCCAAGACTCGAATCGCGGATGTAGCCCATGCAGCTGCAAAGCTTAAATGGGATTGGGCCGGTCATGTTTGCCGCATGCCTCATGAGTTATGGGCTTATACCACCACCATTTGGAAGCCAAGAACCGACAGACGTCGTCGCGGGCGACCTAGACGCAGATGGCGAGACGAATTAGACGGTTACTTAAAAAACTGGTATGCGGAGGCACAGGATCGAGATCAGTGGAGGAAGGGGAGGGAGGCCTTTGCCCAGCAGTGGGATCCCGATGGCTCTATAAGATAAGATCCTTATTCCTTAAGGCGACTATAGCCGTCAACGACCTCGACAGTGGCGCCACTTCACTAAAATAAAGTTTTCTTTTTATACAAACAATCTATCAGGTTATCCGTTGCCCAAGTTTTTAGTATTATCTTGAAGTAAAATTAGAACCTGCAAACTCAATAAAATATTAGCCGCAATTCAAGTTATGGAAAAAAGTACCTAAAAGTGGCCACTTTTGGTATTAATTGCCATAACTTAAATTACAGCGAATATTTCATTGAGTTTGCAGGTTCTAATTTTACATAAGGATAATACTAAAAACTTGGGCAACGGATATTCTGATAGATTGTTTGTATAAAGAGAAAGTATATTTTTTCTCATCTGGCGCCTCGAGGTCGTTCACGGGTACACTCGCCTTAAGTAGACTAGCTATTCATTGTAACGCCCATTTGTAATTTGAAAAGTCGAGATGGCTATGCTCGCACTAGCTAAGATGCTTAAACAGGTGGATTTAAGCTGTGCGTGTGGTCTGTAGTGCAAAAATTACAGCTATAATTATTTATTTTTTCCACTTGCTATGCTCGCAGTACGTACCGGTATTATGTGTGAAGAAAGCGCATTTGCACTTTTAACACTAACTTAATATGTCGTATCCATCTTCAGCCTCTTTCTTAAACCGTGGTTCGAGAAAACTACTATAATTTTGTCTCCATTTTAAAAGACAAATGAATATGAGACAATGTTTTAAACTACGAACCTTCGAACTGGTAGACGGAGTCGGTCGCGCCGGGGGTGTCCATCGAGAACGCTCTCAGGGACGACTCCTCTAGGCTCTCCAACTTCTGTTTCAATTCTTCTGTCTACAAATTAAAAAACATACGTCGTGTTACTTACAATGTAATTTCGTATAAATATTTCAGCAACAGAAAAAAAACATGAGAATATGTCTAATACAATAAATCTGTATAGAATGTAAGGGATAGCCTTCCGAATACTGATAGGGTATATATCATGATACGGAACAACTTTCACCTAAGAAAATATGTCAGGAAACGAATAAAATATTCGGCCTCCCATACAAAATCCCGATCAGCTGACTGGATTAACTATGGGAAGTCCAAATTTTTTAACATTTTCTGTAATATTTCCATGAGGGAAGTAATTCAGTTTCATGGTCCAAAAGCGCATTATATCAACATTCAGAGGACTGTCCCTTACACCCTGTATACTTCAGGTGGGAGTGGAACGGAAACACCCGAGCCAACGCTCTACTTTCGATGGCGTGATACCTTGACGCAAAGAGACCAACAACTTCAATTTCTTTTACTAATAACCAAAAATTTTTTTTTATAACTGCCCGATGATGATATTCGAAACTGGTCGCATTTAGTTTAATATCAAATTAAACAAATATATTTAATTAGTGGAACTAGTGAAAAAGTGTTTTATTAGTAAATTAACATGGAGTAAGAAGTAACAACACAAAGTGTAACAAATTTTAATTTCATTTAATTGTAATAAGGACATGAACACCCATCTAAGAGGCCACCACCTAAAACTGGTAATCAGTTTTTCGCACAATCTTCCTCACAAAAACTTCTTTGCTAACTAAGTTGTCCATGAATGGAAAACTGCCAGAAGATGCAGTCTCAGCCCCAAACATCAATATGTTCAAGAACATACTAGACGAACATAAAAAACAAATAAAGATTTAAAAATTAAAACTTATTATATAAGTAACTGGATACCGGCATTATCAGTTGCACATCGACTGCCTGCTCATCACTACATAGTATAAAATTAAGTCGCTTCCCGTTTGGTGTCTCCTTATATCTTAAGAATTACCCAACGGATTTTGATGCGGTTTTTTTTATTAGATAGAGTAACTTGAGAGGAAGGTTTATAGGTACAATTTATTCCCATAAATTGTCACATTCCCATGGGAAAACGGGTAGCCCAACTGGTAGTAAACTTTTGACCCCCTTTTGACACCTTTAAAGATTAAAATTTCAAAAATGCTGAAACACGTATTTTATTATTTTAAGTTATGAGTCTAATCAGAAATTTTGAAACAGATCACATTTAAGATAAAAAACTTTCATACTAACTTTTAACCCCCTTTTTACCCATTTAAGGGTTAAAAATTCAAAAATGCTGAAACACGTGTTTATTTATTTTAAGTTATTAGTCTAATCACAAATTTTGAAACAGATCACATTCATTTAAAAAAACGAATTTTTATACAAACTTTTAACCCCATTTTGACCCTATTAAGGGTTAAAATTTCAAATAAGCCGAAACACGTGTTTAATAATTTTAAGTCATAAGTCTAATCACTAAATTTTGAAACCGATCACATTTAAGACAACGAACTTTTTTTAAATTTTAACCCCCTTTTCATCCCTTAGAGGATTAAAAAAACGGAATTGTATCTATAATAGTTGCTTTATTACATTAAAAACTTCATGTCCAAGTTTTATCTGCCTAGCTTCAGTAGTTTAGCATTTTATACTATCACTAAAACTGATAAAAATAATATTTTAATTCCATACCACAAACATAGATGTCGCTGTTAGTTTTTCAAACGCACTATCGTTTTGTTTTTTCAAAAACTATAAGGTTGCATTTGAATTTTGCTCCTTGCTATTCTTGATGCGCGATTTTATTTACTTTAGGCTATCGTTCATCGAAAACGAAATTAAAGGTGTCGTTTTTGGTATTTGTTTGGATCTTGGGAAATTGATTGTCAAATTGATTTGTATTTGGGTTTAGAATCGATCCAAGTTGTGATGTGAAGTTTCACCATTAAATAGGGTGGTCGTAGAGATTCTAAACATTAATGGTACAATGCTACCGCATGATGTTGTGCCAATTATTGGCGACGGCGCCTGCTTATTTCGAGCAATATCCTTTGTGTTGTATGACACCCAAGTCATGGCTCGAGAGGTGCACGAAAGTATTATTGCTTATGTTGTAGAGCACTGGAGCGAGTTTCCGTGCTATCACACGACGAAGATGGAAATAATTACGCTAATTTCTCTGAATATTTTGCGGAAGTCCCTACTGCATATTTATGGGGGTTTGTGTGAGTTAGTAGACGGTGCGAAAAAAAATCCTTGCGTCTTTGAGGTTTACAACAATGGAGAGTTGTATGCGAAATTCGGTGAAGATGGAAATCCCGTTTAAAGGCTGATAAAATTCCGGTTATTTTTAATCCCCCAAGGGATGAAAAAGGGGTTAAAAGTTTGTATGAAAGTTCGTTGTCTTAAGTGTGATCCGTTTCAAAATTAGTGATTGATTAGAGTTATACATAACTATGACTTAAAATAATTAAACGTGTTTCAGCATTTTTGAAATTTTAATCCTTAAAGGTGTCATAAGTTTACTACCAGTTGGGCTTCCCGTTTTCCCATAGGAATGTGTCAATTTCCCGGAATAAATTATGCTTATAAACCTTCCTCTCAAGTTACTCTATCTAATAAAAAAACACATCAGAATCCGTTGGGTAATTCTAAAGATATAAGGAGACACCAAACGGGAAGCGACTTACCTCTATTAGAGTGATTCAAGAGGAAGGTTTTTATGTACGATTTATGTCGGGAGAAGGTCTGTTTCCAGTGGAAAATCAGTTAGCAGCGGGTGAAACCGCTGGACGGGCCGCTAGTAGATAATAATAATAATAATAATTTCACCGAATCACTTGATAGCTCAGAACCCCGCGCCAGCAGTTTTTGTGTGAAATTCCACAAACAGCTTACCTTGGTCTCTCCTTTGGCTAGAATAGAGTCAATATCCTCATCAGTGATCTCGGAGTCCTTCGAGGAGAAGACGTGGTTGGCCCCGTGCCTGATCATGTTGAGCATTTCGTCCTTGTTGAGCTGGTTCTTCTGGTCCACGAGCCGGCCGGACTGGATTACGAGCTTGTCGAGGCGTAGTTTCACTTCCGCGCGCTCCACTATCTTCTCTTCCACCGTGTTCTCCGTGATCAGTCTGAATACGCGCACCTTTGGAAACATGTTACAATAACTATAAATAATAATCGACAAAGGAACGACTCGATACGACTTTGGGGTGGTATGGGAGCTACTTCCTAGCGGTCCACCCCGGGCAACGGCAACACAGGCTTGCCTGTGGATAAGTCCGGCTGAACGATCCCACTAGCGGTGGAAGGCTCTGTAAGGGGCCGCCTGGCTCGCGACCACCATCCCACCGAAGTCTGGCGCCAAGTAGCCACCTGCGTTCCGTCAGTGTGTGGGAGTGCCAGTGCCTTAACAGGCTTCTTCTGGGTGAGCTCGCTCCACCTTAGACTTCGTCTCTGTCCTATGACCCAAACTAGAGTCAAGAGCAAACCCATCATTAATAAAATAAAATAAAAACTCTCGTAGGTTTACTCGACCCATGTGTTTTTTTTATGGTTTCAATTTCAACACGAGGAGCTGATCACCCGTCTGCGGGCGCCGCTGACGTCCCACCTCCAGATAGTTTTTTTTACTACCTCGTAACGCTCAGATAACGTTTAAAAGGTATGTAGCTCAATAGTGGTACAAGCCCAAGTATATGACAACAATACATTAAAAAGCAACCATAAAGCTATCAACTCGAGCATATGTTTATTCTATATTTATTTTATGGTTTAAACTTATTAAAGAGGTTCCCTGAGGCATATGAAATGATTTGGATCGGTAGACCCAGGTAAAGCTGGAACTGCAAGCTTCCAGGACAAAGAAGTGCATATAACGTTTATTTTACTTTGAAGAAGCATGCCTTTTAAAAGGCATCTGAGCTGCAAGCTTACAGAAGCCTGGACGTTACGAGATTATTTCTTCATTTATGACATTTTGCAATTTAGGTGGATGAACAACATTTACAGCAGATCAGAAGACTGGGCGAGGTTGGTGCTTCTTCTTCTTTTTGAGTGGGACACCGAGTCGTCCAACGACCCGATGAACCCTGGTGTCAGAGTTTTTCAACCGCCTACTACTAATAGTAGGCCTCTGACATAGTTGTGTTACGACCGCCGTCTAAGTAATCATAGACAGCAACCGGGACCGACGGCTAAACGTGCCCTCCGAAGCATGGTTGTTGTTTAGAGGTTGGTGCTTGAACCTGCTATGGTAAACTAGGACTGATTATGGCACAATACTTGTTTCATCTGTCCGATACGATGCGCGCGGTCCATCGCCTGCAGGTCCATCTGTGGGTTCCAGTCGGAGTCGTATATGATGACGACATCTGCCGAGGTGAGGTTGATCCCCAGCCCGCCGGCGCGGGTGGACAGCATGAACACGAACTTCTCGGAGCCTTCCGCGTTATACTCCTCGATCTGCCGGTTGCGGTCTTCATGTGGGGTCTGACCGTCTAAGCGGCAGTACTGTGAAAGGAAAAATATATAAAAATATAAATATTCTGAAAGAATATGCCGTGTGCTGCCGGCTTAGAATAGCATCACCCCATTTCTTACCCATGGGTGTCGTAAGAGGCGACTAAGGGACTCGAGAGTTAGATGTGTATTAGAGTTTTAGATGATGGTGTGTGTACACAGTTATCTGATTGACCCTCAAACTTTTGTCAGATGTGGTGTTAATACCCGTTGTACGGCCGTTTACGTTCTGTCTACCCCATAAGGGATACAGGCGTGATTTATGTATGTATGTAAATATTCTGGACAATTCACCCAGCGCCATCTAGCCCCAAACTAAGCAAACCTTGTACTATGGTAACTAAATAGCTGATATTAATAATTAAATACTTTTTTTTTAAATAAATACATATTATACATAGAAAACACCCAGACTAAACACAAATATTTGAAAATAGCTTTACAAATATTTGTGTCATGCGGGGATCGGGCCGACGACCCTCGGCGTAGCAGGCAGTACTATCCGCTAGCCATCGGGTCAGTCATAAAACACTTATATTTTTTCTAACTATTTTGACATCACCAGCCGCGCTAACATGCACGATGATTTTTTCTCTGTACCTCTAAATTGTGTGTGCCACACAATCCATGAAAGAGTTTCACACAGTATGTGCCTTCGTTACTTCCGCACGCAATTTACAATGAGGGTGGAAATCATGTCAGCCGTGGTGGAAGAAAGTTATAGGGCACGACATCAACATCATAAAAATGCAGTTGATACTCAAAACAACCCGCCATTCGCATTCCAACCTGCTCAGTGAGGTGCATTTTGTACACTACCATTACACCATTACACTCTTCTCTTTTCGTGTGGGACACCGAGTGATCCAACAACCAGATGAACCCTGGTGTCAGAGTGTTTCATTCAACCGCCGACTACCACTAGTAGGCCTCTGACATGGTTTTGTTACGACCGCCGTCAAAGTAATCATAGACAGCAAACGGGACCGACGGCTTAACGTGATCTCCGAAGCACGGAGTCATCTTTCTTTTCGGACAATCAAGATGGTTCAGCCTGCAATGTCCTAACCAGACTGGGAACAAATTCACAAAGTGACAATATCAACTTTGTAAGTGCCCCACCGGGAATCGAACCTGGAACCTTTGCGTCGCAGGCAGTCGCACTACCACATCGTCCGTCGCATACTATGTACGCAATATGCATTCAAACCATTACAAAGTGTAGCCAGAAATATATAACAGACCTTGTACTGCCTCCACAGGCAATAATCCTCCAGAATATCCAGCATCCTGGTCATCTGCGAGAAGATGAGCACCCTGGAGTCCTGCTGCTGCAGCTTGGGCAGCAGTTTGTCGAGTATGGCGAGTTTCCCGCAGTTGTAGACGAGATGCTCGTCCGTGGTGTAGGGCGGGCCGGGCTCCGCGCCGTCGAACAGGTACGGGTGGTTGCAGCACTTGCGGAGCTGCATCAGGATGTTCTGGAGACGCATCTTTTCCACTTTGCCCGCGCCGTTTACTGGGGACAGAATGCGAATCAATAAATGTATCCTGGACATTTTCACACAGCGCCATCTAGCCCCAAACTAAGCAAAGCTACTATGGGAACTAAATATCTGATATTATTACATAATTATATACTTTTTTTTGTAAATAAATACATATTATACATAGAAAACACCCAGACTAAACACAACTATCTGTAAAATTTACTTTTCAAATATTTGTTTCTTGTGGGGATCGAACCCACGACCCTCGGCGTAGAAGGCAGGGGTACAATCCGCTACGCCATCAGGCCAGTCAACGAAGTTATATGTTTTTTATGTCAGCAATACCTAATGCCGCGTTCACACACTCGAGCTATGGGCAGGGAAATAGTAAGGGAAGTAGGAGCGCGAGCATGTGAACAAGTTACTCGCGCTGCTACTCGTTAATTTAATTTATTTTCACGTTCCCGCTTTTTCACCTCTTTCTTCTCAATTGGGTTGGCTGGAAGAGATTTTGTTATAGAAAAAAGCTCGCCCTTCTAACAAATTTCAAGTTTTCACCTATTGTATTAATGTGTACAATAAAAAGAATTCAACTACTCGTCATGCCACTACCACTTCTCGTGCTCTCCGATAGTTTCGGTTTTTCGTGCGTGAATCAAAGGAACGGCAGCACGAGCACTGCGAGAAGAGTACGACAGCTGAGTGTAACACTCATTCGCGTTGATACTTCCGCAGAATTATTTCGGGTAATATTCGCGGCAGCGGCAGGGGCAGGAGCATGGTGTGAACGTAGCATAAGGTAAGGTGCATTTCCATGGGCTTGCCTGGCAACCATACTTTACTTGGCCGTGCAAGAGAATCGCCGGGATGTGCCGCCAGAATTTCAATATCTGTCCCAGAGTATGTATGGCTGAGTCTTCTTATCTTCATGTTTATTTCTATTTCAAAGGCACTCTCAGTACAGGATCTAGTCCTGTAATCATTATTAATATCCATACTCATGAATAGATAGTTAAGCATTTTATACTTACCAATATCAATATCCTTCATGAGTACTTTAGTATACCACTCCCTTTGCATCTTACTCAATCCAACGTAAACTTTGAGTTCCTTTTTGGGTTTCAATTTCTTTTCTACCTCAGATTTGAGACGTCTGAGTAAGAACGGTCTCAACACAGCATGCAACCGGGACACCAGCTGATTATCACCGAGAGCTGCATTGGTGTTGAACCAAGAGTCAAAATCCTGCAAGCAATAATTTGCTGTATTGCAAAGCAAGTGACCAATTTATAAAGGTTTTTAAGACTATGGATGGTAATGACAAAAATTTTAAGATAGTCTTAATAATTTTATTGTGTAGATCTAAGGATGACTTACATCAGAGCTGTTGAAAACATCTGGTAACAAGAAGTTAAGAAGTGCCCACAACTCGTGAAGATTGTTTTGCAACGGTGTGCCAGTGAGCAGCAGCCGGTTCATACTCTTGAACTCCCGGAGAAGCTCTGACAACTTTGACTTCTCATTCTTGATACGATGGGCTTCGTCAATCACCATGTAGCGCCAAGTGAACTTCTTAAATACTGATCTCTCACGGATAATCATCTCGTAAGAGGTGATGCACACATCCCAGTTGCCAGGCATGAGTACTTCACGGATGAATGTGTTCTGTAACAATAAGTTCATAATGATGTGAAGACCGAAGTAATTTTAAACTTAAATTTATTGGCCCATCAATGGATCTCCACACAACTAAGGTCGCTATTAAACTTAAGTATTCTCTAGATTTTTCCAGGATCCCATTCCTAGATCCTGGTCTCTTGAACAATCAAGGAGGGTGTTTTACATTAACAGCCATAACAGTGGCAAGCTCAGTGCAAGATGTCACAATCACAGGTAATGCCTGTCAAGTCCCTGAAAGATGATCCCTTAGTTGCTTTTTACAACACCCATGGGTAGAATTGGGGTGGTGCTATTCAAAACTGGCACCATAAGGCAAGGGTATTTTACAACAATTGAAAATGTACCATTTACATAAGAATTTGTTTAAATTTCATATAATTTATTTATTTCTTACCCTTGTTTCCTGATCTCCAATAAGACACACTGCTCTTAGGGAAGGACACCATTTTTTGAACTCATTCATCCAGTTGGTTAGGGTTGATTTTGGCACAATAACTATGTGTGGACCAGGGATATTTCTGTAATCAGAATTGTATAAAAATTTATTAGTTACAACTGTACCATGTACTCTATTATTAATGTATGTGGTAAAAAGACATATTTAAGTTAGTGTTTCATATTATAGTGTCTTATCCAATTTAAATATGAATAAGTACAGTTTATACATAGGGGGTATTACATAAATTACCTGAAATTTTTCATGTAGCCAAGAAGAGAAATGGTTTGTAATGTTTTACCCAGACCCATCTCATCAGCCAAGATACCATTAATACCATTCTCATAGAGAGATATCATCCAGTTGAGACCTCTCACTTGATAATCTCTCATTTCTCCATTCTTGATGTAAGGAGGTGATGCTTCAAAGCGAAATATTGGCTTAATCTTAGCGTTTGTCTCAGCAAGGAGTTCCTCATCTTCTTCCTGTTCAGTCTTGCGGTGCCGATGGCTAGAAAATCACATTTATGAACAACAACGACATATGCACATGTATTGCACAAAAACTACTACTATACAGTGTAAACTCCATGTTATGACATCCATTTGATGCACACACTCTCCAAACCTTTAAATAACTTGACTTTGATTCTTTTACTTGGTTTCAATACTAGAATACTCTAGAGATATCCTCACTCTACATCACATCAAAAGCATCTAACAAACACCACTTTCTGCAAGCCGAAACAGATAAAACTGCAGTTGTGTACATTCCTTTAATTTTTTTTATATTGTATTGTCTAGCAATGTTTACTTTGACTGACGGCATCCTAACAAATATTTTAGGAATAACATGGTCCTTGTGTTTCTTGTGAATGGCTTGCTAGCGTTTATATCTGCTAGATGGTCAATATGAGTAAGAAAAAAGCAATTGTGATATTTTCCATGTAACGACAAGTCTCTATTACGACAATAACGCACAGGCCCATGGAGTGTACAATGTACCTTAGCATACTCTGACCATATCACTTACTCTGCTGCAGAAGCATCCTCAGACTGCTCAGGCAGGTCTTCTTTCACCTTTTTAGGTCGACCGGCTTTAGCCTTAGGAGGACTACTGGTTTTAGGCGCATTGGTCATGAAATGCGAGAAAATTTCAGTTTGTTTCAACAAAAAATCAAAACGCTTGGAACGATCGGTCTCAATTTTACTTTCGAAGTCTCCTTCTTTACCCTTTGAGGACGTGGTATCGCTGGACGACTCATTCTGTAATAAATCAATAGAATTTTGGGAAGATAACATCGAGTTTGGTAGAAAAACAAAACAAATCAATCACAAAGCTTGGTGGATTTGGTATGCAAACATGGCTATTCCAGTTTACGACTTACAGAGTTTTCTTCCACGTCCCCTACATCCATAGCTTCATCAGGTTGTGACATATTGTTAATTGTGAAATCTTCTGTTATATTATTACGATTCACAATAAATTATCCAAATACATTAGCAACAATTAGATAGACCACTCGGTGCGACCGGGCGCGAAAACCTGACAGAAGTGACAGTTAATTAAAGATGGCCGACAAGAAAGTAAGCGACCAATAGAGATGTAGCACAGAATACTAGTATGTAACTGTTATAAATTCCAAATATTACACTAAAGGCCACGACGCACCCAAAATTTACTGTTGACCAAGCTGTGACCGAGTGTTTTGAGACTTAGTAAATTTTCCGTATTTAACATATCTCTCTGTCGAGATCATGGTAACGACGACCGCATTTTCTAAATAATAAGAGTAAAGGGACTTCTCCTACAAATTATGGTTTTATTTTAGAAACTATTATGCTGCCTGTTATTCAAGCTATAAGCTGCACAGTAGGTAAGAGCCGTATCTCATGGTCGTTCGGTCGGCGTTACTGTCAGAACCGCTGGTCGCCTTTGGCTCCTGGTGCGGAGAGTTTGTTGCTAATATTTGCTAGCTTTCCTAATCAATTGCTAGCTGTGATATATGTAGAGTTATTTTGACCAGCCATTCTGGATTCAGGAGCAAAAAGTAGGTAGCAATCAATAACTCTCCGCATCAGGAGTCACAGGCAACCAGTGGTTCTGACGGTAACCGTTCGGCGCGGCGGCTTTTGTCATTCTAGCCAATGTCACTTTTATTTTTATTAAGATATAGTTCATATTAGCGCCAACGCTGCGTCGATGGGGCTGCACGCGCGGGCTATAGACTGGCAGCTTCGTGCTTGCCGCTCCTTCACTGGTTGCGGTGAGGCGGGGGGAGGGTTGCACGTCACTAGCACGCGTATGCTACACACGTAGAGATTTCAACTGAACATATCTCGAGATTAATACTTATAGGTAATTATAGTTCTCAATAATTTCATGTTTTTATTTTTGGTGGGATATTTTTTATGTTTGCCGCGAATGATTCCACGAGTAAATCTACACACACGCACACAACACACATAAGGCCTTTATACCTTGCAGCGTAAGGCAAAGTGTTTACAGCCGTAAAAAACGGTTGCTATCGCCACATCTGACCATCTGACAAATATTTGAGAGCCGTTTCAGACGTTAGTCGCTGATTACGACATCTGCGCAAAGAAAATGGGTCGATCCTATACATAACACGGTAACATGTGAAATTGCCATTGTGTTGTTAATGAATAAATAATAAAGTAATTAGAAATTTAGATATATATTCTGTGCATATCTTATCCGCATATCAGTCGGGATAGCTTTTTAACAGTATAAAACTGGGAGACTTTTCGCCGAATCACTCCTAAAGTGAAACTATCAACCTCTTTTCGCTTTTTTGGAAATAAGTTTTTCTTGGGAGATTTAAACTTTGAACTTCCCGCATCATTTTTTGTTCTGCCTTCGATTACAATATTCCTTACATACATATCTTTCTGGAAATCCCGTAACGCTGGCTACTAATTTTGCTAAATTGACATCATTCTGGTGTTCCTGCGTAGAAGGATCTTTCTTGCGTTCTTTAAAGAATTTGTGTATGTTATACACAACTTCCTTTGTTTGTTTTCTTATTGGAGGACTCATCTTGGGGTCGTAATCTCATGTGCGTCTTGTAAAAAGTTTCGAGTTCCTAAGTACACAAGTGACCGCCGGCAAATGACAATCAGTGACACGCGTCGTGCTCGCGCCCTTTCCCCGCACACTTTCCGCACCCCCGCAGAGATCATAATTACCCTGCCCCCCGAACGTCTGTAACGCCGCAGGGAGCGGCATGCACGACGTTGCCAGACTATAGATTCGGCGTATTACAAGAGCAGCGCTGCGTGACGCGGGTCGCCCAGCCCGCGGCGGCGCGGACGCGGTCCGTCCCGAACACGACGACCCATCGCCGTATTACGCAATTTCACCACGATGCGCCGTTTTCGGACGGATAATAGTGTCAAGACGCGCCGGCTCGCCGCACGTGCAGCGCGCTAAACGGAGCGTTGGGCCTCAGATTTATCTGAAACTCGCACGACATCACGCGCAAAAACGTCCGATTCGTCTGCAGGCAGCCGCCTTAGCTAAGATATCCTGATAAAAAGTATACTACGTTAAATAATGTATCTAGAACAATCATAAAAAAACCAGTTTAAATTTATTTAACTGCTGACTTTATTAAGCCATTAAGATAATCTCGCAGATCTTCTTTAGTTTTCTTAGTGTTGTAAACAGACCATGGTACCTGAAAAGTGTACAATTATTAAAGAATGTCTTCCAATTTAACACAGAATGTTGTAATAATGTTAATAAATTATTTTGGTCATGTGAACTCACCAGTACTCCATGGTAACCCAATGCTGCTAGTTCCCTTATTTTAGCTTGAAAAGGACCTGAAGGTATATTAGTGTCATTAATAATTGCATTTCTTCCAGCTATGACCAGAACAATCCAATGATTGTCATCTGGAGGGTGTACTATCAATCCAAATTGTTTATCTAACTTTTCTGTAACTGGTATTGGCTCTCCTTCAAGACTGTTACACACAATAATATCTGAAAATAACAAAAATATAATCATATCACTCAGCATTATTAAAATTGTACCGTGTGATGCCGGCTTAGAATAGCATTACCCCATTTCTTACCCTTGGGAGTCGTAAGAGGCGACTAAGGGACTCGATGGTGTGTATTGCAATTTTAGGCGATGGGCTGACAACCTGTCACTATGGCGATGCACTATGGTGACCCTCAAATATTTGTCAGACGTGGCGTAAATGTCCGTTTTGCGGACGTTTGCGCTCTGCCTAGCCCGCAAGGGATATAGGCGTGATGTGTGTATGTATGTATGTATGTATTATTAAAATACATGTAAATAAATAGCTCTCTGTTATAGAAAAGGAAGGTTACCTCCTCTTTGGTGATGTGTTAGGATATGATCACCTTTAACAAAGTTATTTCCACGTTCTTCAGTCAGAGTCTTTAATATATCTAAAAACATTCTTTCAGTGATATTAAACTGTTTCCTGAATTCTTCATTTGGTACGTAATCTGTATATCTCTTTGCCAAGGCTGTAGCAGCCCTATCACTGAGAAGGTTTGTGATTGCATCTGAACAGAATATAACAGCAGTATTGTGAACAATGAGAACTTCTCTACCATAGCCTTGGGGCTGTTTTCCATAGGTATTTTCTAGAAACTCAGGGCTCAATACTTTGTTCATTAAATCTACTGGATATTTGCCCATTAATCCTAAATATCCAACACAGCATGCAAATGATCTGCCATGTCTGTTTACTTCTGCTTCCCTCTCTGGTTTCCGGAGTTCATTTGCTATATTGTCAAATAAACATTCTTTGGTTTCCAACACAGGCAAAAAATTAAAAGTGCCAAAAGTCAGTGCTAGTCTTTCTAGGTCTTTCATTCTAGCATTAGATAACAAATTATTAAATTTCTCTGCAATCTTTGTGAGGCAACCTTTATGTAATGTTAATGTTGTTGTACCCAATAAGGCAAGATGGACAATGCACATAACAGATAGTCTGTCTACCTCATGCTGTAGAGCATCCAACAATCTGTAAATTTTATCATCACTATTATATCTTACTGAGTATCTTACAACTTTCAATATAGCAGCGAGAGATACTTCATGTATACTTTCTTTATTTTTAATAACTGCATTTATTATTTTTGAAACTAAATCCATACTTCTGATAGGTGTTTTGCTTTTGAAAAGTCCCATGGCCATTATTGCAATATCATCTATTGACAATATATCAAAACAGTTAATCATCTGCAGTTCCAGGTTGTACATATCAAATGGCTGTCTTCGTAATATACCAACATAGAAAAATTCTTGCACAAGCTGTGCTGGAGTCAGTTGTTTTGATTTAGTTGCTAGTTTGTTGATAGATTTTTGTACAAAGTCTGAATTCTTTGTCACATTTAGCATAAAGAATAAAGATATGAAATTAAGTATTTCATCAAAGCTCCAATTATTCATCTTGTGAAGACAAGCATCATCAAGGGCCGCCCACACTTCTATAAAGTTCCTTGTCCTTATAGATTCTGTGTCAGGCCATGTTGCAAGAGAATAAAATAATTGTTTTAGCTCCTCGTCAGATGCAAATTTTATATTATCAGTTAAGCAGTCAATATACTCATCAAACATTTTGTTTGAGATACACAAACTGTTCTCAGCACAATAAGTACCCAGTATTGGTAATATATCAAATAATTGCTTTTCTTTTAGTTTGCTCCAATCCTCTTTCATAAGTTGTTCAAACTGTTCTTTCGTCATTTTTATATGACTTTTCTCCACATTTAAACTCAGTGCATAGCCTTTAGATTCCATTAGCTGGTATGCATGTCTATTTTCAATTTCCATAAACATTTTCGTCCGTAAATGTGCATTTGTATGAAATTTTGCTATTATTCTTGGTAACATATTTACAGAATTACTCACTATTACTTTAGCTCTATATTTAGGACGTATAAGTCCTCGTAGGATTTTAGACATGGCAAACATTGCGATATATTAAACTGCAATTATTATATAATTTAATATTATTTGCAAAAATCTGTATTTTCTTTTTCAGTTTGTTTTCCACTGAATTCTACACTGCAGCCAGATGGAAGTTTTGAGGTTATCCAAATTATTTTACCTCATTTAACTGTAGTTGATAAGTACTAGGAGTAAGCAATAGTGATCCTTATACAATCTTTCATTTTTAGCTTTTATTTTTTAAAATGAACTGTATTTATGTCTGTCATAAAAAAGCACATTATAATAGTACTAGAGTAGGGATACATACCTGTTACTCTATGCTGTTACTCCGTTTTTTTTTTGTTCTCTTAAATTTTCCAACCCCGGTGCCTATAAAAATCTACACCTGACTGTTTGGTGAGGAGCAGCTCACCCGGAGAGCTGTTACTCCGTTTTTCCAATGACGATTTTAAAACCAAACTACCACGGGAAATGTGTCATTTTATTAAACACATTTTGCTTGCCTACCTACTTACTAACGTTTAGCCTCCAATGTCCTATCCTGACCAAAATGGGAACAATCTCTACTACTACTACAGCCATCATTGTCCACTGGTGGACCCATGTCTCTGATTGACTCATGATTGGCGAGCGCAGTGCAAGGTGTTGTATTCACAGAGAACATTACAGAGATCGCTGCAGCTCATTCTCTGGATTCATCGCTTTTGTCGCCCTTACGACACCAACCACGGGAAAATATTGGGGTAATTCTATTATAAGCCGGCGGCATCACAAGAATCAATCTCACGAAGTAATACTATACCTATGTATTTGGGGTTCCTTTCAAGAACCAAACCAAGGTATTTTCTCCGACCACTAGGAGCACAGTAACAGGTTTATTTATTATTGTTTCTGTTCATACCTACATTTAGAACGTTTTTTTTTATGATCCGTATTTTTAGGTCGGCGTCGGTAATGTGCTCTATCATTACCTCATCTTTACTTTAAAAGTTACTCGCCAGGTAAACAAATAAATCAAAAGTACTTAAAATTATTTATTATGTTCCAAAAATTCCAAAATAATGTAAAACGAGCCATCACCAATGTACCATGGTTCACAAGAAACAAAGAAATTCATGATCATACAGAAATGGCCACAGTAAAAGATGAATTATAAAAAAATAACATAAATTTACTTATAATGAAAAATTACGAGAAGATCTTCATTTCGTCGGGAGTGTATGAGCTACCTACATACCTTTATCTAATATTTATACATAAGTACATATTTTTTAAGCCCAGGTGAACCCATGGACATCTCATCCTCATCTGATCAGGATGGCATGATGAAATCCCGAAGATATCGAGTCAGCAGTAGGTACCAAAAAGCTTTTTACTTCTAAATGATTTTTCAAAGCGCGTTCCAGGTCCATAAACTGGCTGCGTGTTATTTTTCACTTCCACTATAAGATGAAAACAATGTCATTTGTATTTAGGTAATATTTACGCCTACACCTATTTATATAGGTACACATAGCACGGAAACGTGCGCGAGTTCTTTTGTCTGTGCATACATATCTACACACACGAAATTTAGGTAGGTAAATATCTCGGTAATATACATGAAGCCCTGAAAGAAGAAAGTCCCTTGGCCGCTGCTTATGGGTGTTCAATGTGAAAGAAATGGGGTGATGCTATTATACAGAGGCACGTGTAAAATTAAAATACCAACCGCTGTGATTATCGAGGTATATGTCACTTTAGTAGTTGGTTGTCCCGTGTAAGTGCTGATGTGGCTATCCACCCGTGGGCTGCCCCTTGCGCTCTCGCCACACTGCATCCAATGGTCGCCCTGATCCCAACAGCCGGCCAAATCCGACTGCAAGTAGAACAACTTGATGCCTTCCGGTGATTCAGCTTCAATTGGCACTGGCTTTTTACGATCTTCCTCTTCACGTTTTGAGCCTAAGTATATGTATTTATCTGTCCATCTGTTACGGGTTCTTCTTGACTCGGAGTTGACTATAACCTAAAACAATTGGGGACTCTAGTTTGACTAAAACAATCCTGTTAAAATGCTCATCAAGTTTAACACAAAGTTTAAGAAAAACTGGCAGACACTACACTGCCGCGGTTCTAGATTCTGGACTTAGCTACGTTCACAGCGCTGACATTAGATCGTCCTGCGTGCAGCAGGTATTAAACCCTGAACTAACTAAACTTCTTACCTCATCATGCAGCACTTCATTTGGTGGTTTTGGGTCATTGTAGTTAGCGGTAGTATTAGAAACAACACGAGTACGACTATGAGTACTGTAAATCTCATTTAGAGTTCGGAATGGCCACTTTTTATGTTCACTCTTCAGTTCACGAACGTGATCACACCATAGTTTCCAAAAAATCTATTACGCAAAGAAAAACAATTAAAAGAAACCATAACAAACAACATCTCATACCTAGATACGTACTCGTACGTATATGGTAACCTTGGAGGTCTAAAAAATCTAAAATATGATTACCCAGTCGTATTGATAGAGCTTACTTTGTAGTTTAGTAACACTGCTTTCTTCACCGGGCTTGTTTTGACGACAACTGGGAAAACTTTGTAAAGGCTTAGCTAAACTTATCCCCTGTGCTTAAGCCAATATATATGGAGTTGGTTCGGTGCAATATTTTTGTACTTAAACTCATGTAGAAAAAGGATTTGACTTATTTATGACCAACCGGCTGCCTGAAGTCAACAGAAATGCTATTGTTTTGTAAGAGGATACATGGTTTAAGCTCGACAGATATTAAGCCAAGGTCAGCAGCTCTACTTCGCCATACCTAAGTGGACTCAAGTCAGGTGGCATTATTTCCAACAGCTAGGTACCATATGGATTTGATGATACCTTTCTTTTTTTAGGTGGCATTATTTCCAACAGCTAGGTACCATATGGATTTGATGATACCTTTCTTTTTTTACAGATTCCAAGTTCAAAATATTTAATTGCTTTGTTGTAAAAGCACGCCTTGAGCACTTGTCTCCGGGTTTGCTTGAAAATCGACAGTTGTACATCATTGAGGTCGTACTGTGCATCTATTCTATTGTAGTAAATTCCTGGGTTCAAATTTATCCTTTTTCTCATTATAACTACTAGTTGTCTGCTCGTTAACGCTGGAAATATTTAAACTTTTTTTACATTACATATCGTGTGTGAAACCGAGCCGATTGCTTATTTCTCATTTTCTGATTGGAGGATCCAGGGGCGGGGCTAATGTAAAGATATGAGATTCACGAGCATTTGAGAAGTAACAAAATATATGACGTAGATACAGAGCTTTTATACCAATCACCGAAAGAACCACGCACAATAAATGTACATGTACAGTAGGTGCTCTTTTGGACTGCCCCTGCTGAACTGCAGACAATCGGGGGCCCAGCCATCACAAAGTGTCTTTCTAAAACTACTAGGTAGCTGTTTAAAAACATACCAAGCAGTACTGAACCCAGGTCCAGTCCATCCCTCGTGGTTTCCTGAAAGGGACTCTCAATGAGGACCATCTCATCGAGCTGCTTCGATAAAAACTCTCGGTCTTTAGCGTAAGGCATTTTTCGTTTGTGTTCAGATAAAGCATTTACAAAAAAAATACACTGGGTATTATTGTAAATAGGTAGAATAGGTAATGGTGCAATTCAATTTCTAGTTTTGTGTAAAATAAAGTAATTTCAATTCACTTCAATTTTGTAAATATGGCTTCTGTCAGCAGGGACAATTCTGCCAATGTCGAGGTTGGAGAGTACACGGGGATTTGAAGCTCTTAGATCTAAAACAATACAATAAACTACATTGACTGGCCCGATGGCGTAGCGGATAGTACCCCTGCCTTCTACGCCGAGGGTCGTGGGTCCGAGTCCGATCCCCACAAGACACAAATATTTGTAAAGTTAATTTTACAGATCTTTGTATTTAGTCTGGGTGTTTTCTATGTATCATATGTATTTATTTACAAGAAAATGTTTATTTGTAATAATATCAGCTATTTAATTCCCATAGTACAAGGGATTTGATTTTTTTATATTGCCGGTATCACTCGCGGTGCTAAGACAAATCTAAAGATACCTCATATGTCTCTCACAACATCCGTCTAGCCGTTAAGGCTGCAGCCATTGATACATACATAGTCTCGAAAAACTTCCATAACTCTCCTGAGGCAGTCAAGTAATCAAAATGTCGTCGTTTCCAGGTGGGTGGTGTCCCGTAGTATGCTTAGTTCTCTAATACAAGTTTGATTCCTGTCAACCCCCTAGTAGACATAGTGGTCTAGACTAGACTACACGGTGACGGAGACTAGACGGTGGACCAGTTTGACCCCTTTTTAAATGTGTTTATCTACACTCGTCTCATAATGTTCGAATTATGAATTCGAAAACAGTTGCATAATGACCTACTTTATGCATTCTGCCTATAAAAACTAGGGTTTACTATAAATTACAGAAGCGTAATGACTTAATGAGAAAACTCTAACTACGATTAAGTTGAGAAATGGAACGAAGTTTTTTTTTTGCCAATACTCAAATCGCCATCTTTCGCCGCACCTGACAGTTGTTGTTGTACGGTAATTTTTCGGATGTTTTTCGGTTTTTGTTCTGTTGTTGTTCAGATGTTGTTCAGTTGTTGTTTAGTTGTTGTACCGATGTTATTTATATGTTGAGCAGTTGTTTAGATGTTGTTCAGTTGTTATTCCGATGTTGTTCAGTGTTGTTCAGTTGTTTAGATATTTGTTTTTGAGACTCGACATGTAAACAGCTGTTAGTAAATAATTTTCGAAAATTCATATCAAGCCATATTACGTTCTCGTATTGAATTTGACCATGTATCGGGCTTTGCAATCGCCGGTGCGGACGGTTGGAAAAGTGTTTAACTGGGTTAATTTTTTAGAGTGTAGATAAAATAGTGTATGCAACTGCATATAATTAGGCATTAGAATGCTCGTGTCAATCTATTATCACACTCGGCTGCGCCTCGTGTGATAAACAGGCACTCGCATTCTAATGACCCCCATTATACGACAGTTGCATAAACTACTATTATGGTATGCGCTACGGTCTGCGCCAAGTAGCTTTTCTGCGCTGATCTGAGGTTGATATATTTACGTTTAGTTATTTGAAATCGGATGAACTGGGCTAATCTAATCTCCCAAATATTAACTGCTTAACCATTGACCTAAACTAAAAAAAATACATCCCTTGCATCTGACTGCAGATTAGATTTTATCAAATACAAGTCCTGACTTTAGTCTGTACTTTAGTTTAGATGAGATAACCGAAGTCGCACAGCTTTTCCCTACGCAGGTCTACAGGTCCTACTACGGCGTAGCAGTAGTAGCAGGAACGTAGCAGGAGCGTAGCATAAATTAGTAATCATTTATTAATTACCGCATACAACATCTACATTTAAGTTGGTTAACACCACAAATAAAAAATAGTACACTAATATTTTTCTAAAATTTATTGAATTATTTACACATTCTTTTCTAATATTAAAATGATAATTATATGACTTAGGAATTTTAAAATACATTTCACTTGCAAACACAACTTGGGAGGTGTTACGAGAATATACGTGAAATATACTTATGACAAAAAACAAAAATACATACAGATATCTAGGCACACGTAAATATTTTTAAAAAGATCTATCATCCGTAGCAGCAATCATACCTAGTTATTTTGGACAGAGGAAAAATTATGAAAGAATTAGGACTTATTGTGTTATGAATACAATTAGTTCTCGTACAAATCCTAAGGATATTTGAAAAAGGACACTTTTCTTATGAATTGATCACACGGTAACAAGTAGAGTGGCGAGACAGTAAAGGTACCATTCCGAACCGAGCGGCTGCTGTCTGCCGTCGGCCGCTTGGTTGGGAATAGAACCTTTACGATTCAGTGCAATCGGCCGAGTCCCAGTATAAACTTACTGGGACTGGGACAGTATAAATTTATACTTTGGCAAGCACAGGCCGAGTGCAGTGGTCCTGGCACTGTACTCGTTACGTTTAGTTAATCAGAGCATATGTTTAATACGGTAACTTTACTCGTAGCACGTAAATGAGTAGAGTGGCGAGACAGCCGTAATCCATTACAGTCGGCCGAGATCTTGTAGGAATACTTAGGTAAGTATAGGGCGAGTGGACAGCTACTGTATTGCCACTCTTCATCAGTAATCAGGGCATTACTGTAGGTATGCTGCCTGCGTCTGCGTCCATGTATGATAGATTTTTGGTTTCTATACTAATTGTTCCAAATAAACAATCTTACTATGCCTGAGTGACAGCTATTTATGTTCTGTCCTTATCTCTCGCAGGATACAATTTTGTCCCTCTTTTAGTTTGTTACATCCTTTTAAATACCTACATTGCTTCTATCTAAACGACCACAATACATTCTTAAAAGTAATTCGTTAACTGTGGCACTAAATATTGACAGAGTCAGTTTCTTACAGAGTATACACAAGATTAAGTGAATAACTTTGGTTGGAACATTGAACCAAAAATATAATTTGACTAACATTAACTTAACCATAGATTAAATAGAGGAGTTATGCACTATTAACAGATGAGCAATGTGATTTTTTCTAAGATATTATTCACAAGTCACAATTTTCGAGGATTCTAATGGAATCAAGGAAAAAGAATCTCTCGGGAATACTTTGGGCGACGGCTTCTATCAATTGTTGCTACGTCCAGGAATCTACCGACCAGCATCAATCTGAAAATAAAAGCAAAATAAATAAGAAAATAAGACATTTAAAAAGCTTTTGTTCAATAGGTTTATGAAAAAAATATGGTTAGAAGTAAATCGAGTGCTAGCATTCAATTTCGTTTGGTTCAGTTTTGTCATGCTAATTAATAAACATGTCCAGTTTTTGTTTTCTGCACCTATTTGCTAACGAACCGTAAAAATGTTTTATCCGCCACCTTAGTCGCTTGTTAGTGGAAAAAGTTGTTCCTAAGTGAAGTGTCCGGTAGAAAAAAAACATTTCGTGCATGAAAAACGTGATTCGTTGTGTTCTTGTTGTTATGACCGCTTAACTTTTACTGTGTCTTACTAATCGGATTTTTTTGCCATTTCAAACGCAAAGTATGCCAATCAGCTGGCCGCTCAGTGTTTTAATTTGGAAACTTTCGGTATCGATATCGATGGCGGGAGAGGCAACAGGTTGTTGCCGTATCGAGTGTGGAATATTCTATCGAGGGACCCGTCATTGCCAGCTCTATTTTGAAAATCCTTTCTTATTTTTGTGAAATCCTGTAATAAAGATTTTTATAATTGTTAACTAAAAACACACGGCCTACCACTGCGCCACATCGTCAGTCATAAAAGAGATATATTTAAATTCAAGGGGCTTACCACAGCTTCAGTCTTTTTGCGTAAATTCGATCTAGATAGTGTGAGTACCAGTTCGGACTGCAGCCTGTTGGTGATGTTAGCGTCGTCGACGGTGTCGTGGGGTCCGTCCGGCTTATCCCCGTTGAGGAACTCCAGCTTGGACGGCTCCTTGCGCAGCCCGCCGCCGCAGCCATACTCCCCTATCGTCACCGACACAGGCCGAGCGTGCTTCTTCATAGTAGCCGGGCCATTCGGCGCCCTCATGAAATAGTTCGCAGGCGGCTTCGGTTGATTATTTGAAGGATTCTTCAATTTGAAAGATTCTAGCGAGTCCAGCTCAGCTTTCTCCCCATTAGTCACATTGCCATTCTTTAGCTTTGTTATCGGTGGGACCGTTTTGTTGTTATAATCTGGTGTCGGTGTTCGTATAAGAGTGCCATTCTTTCTGACATTATTATTCAAGTTATTGATTAGATCTGAGCTAAATTTCTTAACTAAAGGTTTCACATCGAAGTCGTCTCCATTTGTATGGTTTCCGTTTTGTATTCCATTAGCTGGCATCTGTGACGGAAAAAGAATTCAAGGGTTTGAGAGGTCTGAATTTATTTAACAAATACTGTGGTTTTAAACATTTGCGCTTCGGGATTTTTACCCATTTAAGGGTCAACATGTTGTTCATAAAATAACTAAGAAATTTTTCGTATTGTTAGATCACTTAAGAGCTAAGAATTTTGAGGCCATGATGGCCGTAGTACCGGCGGTGGCGGAGGAGGAGCATCCGCTGTGTGCCGTTTCTGCTGCGCATGCGCGTGACCATTCTGGTGACCATTTGTTGCAACTTCCGGGGCCGGCACAGTGGGCTCCGCTCGCCTCAGGGGCAGTGTCTGCTGACGGTCCTAGGAAAGAAACAACTTTTAGAACACTCAGTTTAAAGTGAAACGACGACTTCGACGACTATTAACTTTTTTAGTTATTTTAGAATAGTGAAGGTTAAAAAAATACAGCTGATACAAATAAGCAAGTGTACCAGCTCTTGAAAATATACAACTCATCCTTAGGAACATAGGTTATCTACCACATTGTTGATCTATGAGAATTAGTTAATGAATACCATATTCAAATATAGTATTAAGTAAACATTATGGGCATAGCTAAACCTTCAGCCAAAATATGAATGAAGGCCTCTTCTGTAAAATTGGGTACGAAATCAAATTCAAATTATTAACAATATACTTTAAACATAATGTTGTAAAGTGTTGCAAGTATACAACGTTATTATCAGATTGGCAACACTAATACTTGTAGTAGATTGGCAACTAATAAAATTGTTATGTTAGTTCGACATTGAACTTTGCTATTACGGGTCTTTAACAACAACAGTAAAAAATACATATGTTAATAATTTTCCGTCGCGTACGATCATAATTTACAATTGTTCTTAACTTAGTATAATTTGTGTTCTGATAGAGCATGAATATATGAGGTAAAACTCCAAGTGTTATAAACCCCCAATTGAATGACACGATGAACCCTAATGTCAGAGTTTTCAACCGCCTACTACTAGTAGTAGACCTCTGACATGGTTGTGTAACGACCGCCGTCTAAGTAATCATAGACAGCAACCGGGACCGACGGCTTATCGTGCCCTCCGAAGCACGGAACCATTTCTTTTTGGACAATCAGGTGGTTCACCCTGCAATGTCCTTACCAGACCGGGAACAAATTCACAAAGTGATAAATATCAACTTTGTGAGAGTCCCACCGAGAATCGAACCCGGAACCTTTGCGTCGCAGGCAGTCGCACTACCACTGCGCCACATCAGCTGTCAATTATGCATCCGTCAGCTCCGCATTAATAACACTAAACTAAATAGCACTGTATCTAACTGTAAGTACCAAAAAACAATGTGGTAGTAAAATAGTTTAATCGAAAGGTATCATAGGTATTAAGTTATCAACATTGCCAAAAAGAGGACAAATACGCAAAAAAGCCTTATTGCCACTAAAACCCATTAACTTAACTTAGTAATTCTGTCTGTACCTGCTCCTCTACCTGCTTGGCAAACAACACAAGGAAATAATAGTTTTGTTTTATAAACAACATAATATAGTAGGTACGGGTGTTGATTTGATGTACCTACATGTCCTACATGTAGATTGTTTTTATGTTAGTAGACTAGGCAGGTTGTTTGTGGATTACTAACTACCTACCTATAGATCACAAAAAATTGAGGAATCAAGGCGAATGACGTGATATTTAGAAATTTTGATTTGGTCGAGATGAATGATGTCAATTTAAAACAAAGGCTATGAGCTCATATTAACTTAGGTATGTCGCAAAAATATGGAAAAATCAGGACTTTGAACAAATTCCTAGGAATGAAATATGTGTCTTTTGAACTTCATTTCATCATCTTCTTGAACAACTTTGGATTTGTTTAGGACCATGGTAGAAGACTTATGATTTTGATATATTCCGGCTTTTGGCTAAATTTCTAGGAATTCGTTCGAATTCCCGACTCTGCAATATTCCGACGGGATGCTTATTCGAAATCACAGTACCTACCGGAATGTGAATCGATAGTAGATGCCCGTAGACGATAAGATCATGAAAAAGGTTATCTATACTGTTTTACGTTTTAGTCACTAGATTAAGTTCAGGGTATGGCAAAATCATTTGATTTGTTCGGGGAAATGTAACAATATTGTCAACATTTTGTCATATTCCGGAATTTAATCAAATCCCTGAGGGCTGAGATTGAATTATCGATTGAATACCACAGCTAGCTATCCATCATTAGTCTGCGTTATCACTCTCCATATCGCACTGATAATATGATATTAGCTGATTCACCTCATCATTCACCTGATTGTGATTGTTATTCGTAATACCTATTATTACAACAAAATATTATGTACCGACCTAAGTTCGGTAAGGTAGTGAGTAACTTTCATTTTCAATAAATAACTATGTACGTAGTTGATCTCTATTACCTACACTACTGAGGTACACTGCAGTTTCATATATCTAGGTGTATTTCTTCGCTCTAGTAAATAATGGAACACTATCCTGTGTTTGAACTTACTTCATAGCACTGGATGACGACAAGCGGTTTGAATTTATTAGTTTTCTTCATTTTGAGTTACACACTTTAAAACACTACAATAAACCTCAAGCACTATTCGACCACATATTGAATTAAACAATTTCAAACACAAGTTCCAAAACAACAAGTTTAGATATAGATTACGCTTGATTAATAAAATTGCAAGCACGCGTGAAGGTCAGCACAGATTTTCCGAGTCGCAGAAAATCTGTATGGTTTACGGATTGGTACAGCGGTCAGTGTGATGCAGATTGCAGATAGACGTGCGCTGGCGCACGGTCGATGGAGTGCAACGGGAGCGCGCGACTGAGCGAGCAGTGAGCAGGGTACACCGCCGCGCGCCGCAGACCGCCGCGCCGCCGCCGCCGCCGCCGCGCTCGTGAACGTTATCAGTGCAAAGCAGAATCAGAAAAATCAAGCCACACTCGCCACACCTCCATATCCATACTTCCACCGCACTCATCGTGCCGTATTATTGCTCAGCTCGCTCAGCTACATTTAATACATACCTAGCTACGCAGCAAAGCTGTAATTATAACTTTTCTGTCGACTGCTATGATTGCTATGAATAATACAGGCAGCATCTACTCGCCAATAATTATGGAAGACGCTTTTTGTTCGCATGTGGCTGCTTAATGACTATGACCAATTTAAGAAATAGAAACATATTGTTACTTCACTCACAAGAAGTATTTACCTACTTATTTAAATATCTGCTCAAGCCATAAATAACATAATGTATAAGGTAGGTACTCGTTAAACAGCGTCATCTATTCATCGTGTCATTCGGTTTTTCATAATCTTGGTAATATCTGTAATAACGAGCATGATAATATTTCTTTAAAGGAACCGAAAGAAAAAACAATACTTACACTAGATATTGATACCCATATCAATTTTGATAACAAACCAAGGGTCGATGTCATCAAAACAGTTTTCTCCATTTTTCTCAAGTGAAATGCGTAATGTCATGATAATTTATTCAAACACGTAGTGCGATAGAGCTCTCGATTCTAGCAGCATATTTTCCTTTCCTTACTTTTAGCTATCACCGCCATTTTCAAAATGAACTCATTCAATCATTCATTAGTGCTTCACGCCTAACTGACGCATAGACTTTTGGCTTTTGTAAAAAATGCGTGAAAACAAATGACCGAACATCACGTTTAGAAAAATTGTGGGTGGTGTTGATTTTCTGTCTGATTTCTCTCGTGATAGGGAAAATCTAAGGAATTTTTCTGTCTGAAATGAGACCAGAGTCGAAGTAATATGACCAGATTTTTACTAAGTCTCAGGCCCGTGGTCTCGTGAGCTTCGGCCTGGCAAAGGTGTTTGTAGTCACAGTAATTAAAATAACACGAAATTGCTCCCACAGATCTAAATCCCGCAACAAAAGCCATTGTAAGTTTTATCAGATTTCGTGACGAAAAAACTACTAAAATTACATGATGGGTACTCACGGATGCCAATGTACAGTACGGTAAGAACTTTCATACATACATAAAACGCGCCTCTTTCCCGGAGGGGTAGGTAGAGACTACTTCCTTCCACTAACTACGATCCCTGCAGACTTCTTTTGCCTCTTCTACATTCATCAAATTGTTTCATGCACGCTCGTCGGTTTAGGACTGTCGGTTTGTTTTGAAGAACTTTCAAAAGAAACAAATACCTAGTCAGGTATCTACATAAAAAGGAACTCCGATGGTATGGCAAAACGTAACCAAGAGTTAAAATAAGTAGACCATAACAAATTAGTTCTACTTAAGTTATCACGTCGGTATAATCAGTTTGGTAACAAAAATCTACTAAGTGTCTCCATATACGTCTACTGTTTATTTGCATTTATTTACATGAAAAGAGCCGCTACATGTGATACCAACTAGAATCATTTAAAATAACTGAAGATCATTGCCTGAAGTAATATTAGAGGTATATACCACTTCAAGGCATTCTCTAGCTTTCCATACGAGTCCCTCATATGTTGCAAGTCCACCGAACCAGTTATAAGTGGAGTTTATGTCAAATTACCCGGACCTAATGATTTTAATTAACCGTGGGTGCAGTAAAAATCTGCAGCATGCTGGGTTTCCACTTCGCTATAATCCGTTAGCATACCAAGCAGAACTCAGTTGAGATTCCTGTAATTCATAGTAATTATAACCTAAGCCTTGTAACGATTTTTAAAAGCTAAAACGTATGTTCGCTTGCCTCGCTTTTTTTTTTTTATAATTAGCCTGCTTGATCCCACTTGCCTCGCTTATAAAACAATTATTATATTCCCCGTGCAGATCTTTCCTAGATGGTTATTATTCTCGTAAGTCATAGATTAGGTATGATAACGACTCGCCTAGCAATGGTTGAAAGTATAATCAAATACTGTAAATATTACCGTTCAGAACTGATTTTCTAAAATTGAATAAAGGTGTGAAACTTCTTAGCAACGCTCCAATAAATATATGCCTTACATAACATGCAATAATGCATCATGTTTGGGCTATTAATTTCGTAAAACTTTATAATTGCCGTTTATGTAATCTACCTAGTTCATATCCAATTATGATTCAGTCATACACAAAAGAAACTTATCAGAAAACCATACCACACTGTTTTTGGAGAGTAGCTTAAATTCCTTGTTGTTTTGTTTCCAACTTCCAGTTCCAACTATACTTAACCAACTAACTACTAAGTTACTGAAACTATATATCTCTGATAAAATGTTTTACTATGTTTCTATGCTCAAATAAATTGCTAGCGTCTATTATACATACGTGATAAATGCATACATGTTCGTCCAGCTACCACTTATTTATAAGGTATAAATTTCCCTAAACCAGTTCTGGGAGTATGTCCAGGAGTCTTGTAGCAGGGACTTAGCAAGCCGGTTCTGGCACTTAATGGATAACTCATAGGTACCTTAAAGTACCTAGTACCTACATGACAGCGATATCCCGCATACTTGCATGAACGGGAATATCTTCTTGTGTAGGATGCAAAAATTGCTGGTGATTTGTAGAGAAATATTTGCGTTCAAGGTAGAAAGGTTGACCCTCCTCCTTATCATAATGAGTGATGGGGTCAGTTTATAAGACATAATCATGAAAAGATATTCTTACTATTGTAGAACAATATTCAGACTTTGAAGTTTGAGTGGTTTATTTATTATACGAAACACGAACCTTGAGATCTACGAGTAGGTACTTTGGGGAAATTTGTAATACACTTTTTTATACTACAGATTGTTTTCTCTCCATAGGTAGATAAATTCATATCTACAGTTTACCAGTAGTGGGAAATCTCCACGGACAGCGGTGTTGATATCCACTAATGCCTTCCTCGTACAGCATGAATGCACAAGTGATTGGATATGATGTCTGTCACATAAACATCATTGTATGCGAGTTGAAAGTGAGGTTGTTTGTCGTAACCGACCGAGACGGCTGCATGAAGTTGCAAGTGGCACTATTAAAAACTAAGCTGCAGATATCTTATATGGCCACTAGAAGATATACGTGGTTTAGAAACGCGGAACAACTTACTTATATATGTACATTATTAGCAAAGATTAATCTGAGGCAGAGTTTAATCTGATGCAAAGTTTAATCTGAGACAGATTTTAATCTGCCACCTCTCTTTGTGGGGTGTCATTGGATTCGTCGGGATGTTTTGATTCAGGATCTCGATTCGAAAAAAAAAACGTGTCATGAAGAGGGGAGGGAGGAGGAATCAAAGATTGAGATTATCGTTTTTTTTTAATGTTTCGCGTGGTTGTGTGGGCAATCACATTAAAGCAAAGTACAAGACGGTTTCAAAAATATACCGCATTAATAAATTTCTACTACTTGTTAAATACACAAATGTTACATAACAAACTTTAAAAGTATTCAAAGCATGCAAGTTTACGGTTCTCTAAGTTCGAATAATTAAAAAAAAAATGTTAATTGATCCGCCATGGCTATATGATTCAGTATCTCGATTCATCAAGAAATCGTGCATTATGCTACCACTATACTTACTGGGAGCGAAAAGCGAGGACGACATTTCACGTTAAGAGGCAAGTGAGAAGGCAAAGGTTATACCATCACTACACGTATAGCGTGCAAAGCAAGCTCGACATGTCACGTTAAAAAAAAAGAAAAAGCGCCACACTGACTGCGGTACACAAACACTACACGTAGATATTACTCGCTTCGAATTCAATATTTAACGTTTAAAAAGTAAGAGAGGAGCAACACTACACGTATTGCGAGCGAAGCGAGCTCAATATTTAACGTAAAAAAAGTAAGAGAGGAGCGAGCAACACTGCGCTACAGCGACACTACACGTATTGCGAGCGAAGCGAGCTCAATATTTAACGTAAAAAAAGTAAGATAGGAGCGAGCAACACTGCGCTACAGCAACGCTACACGTATTGCGAGCGAAGCGAGCTCAATATTTAACGTAAAAAAGTAAGATAGGAGCGAGCAACACTGCGCTACAGCAACGCTACACGTATTGCGAGCGAGCGACCTTGATAATTATTTCACAGAAATTGGTAATGAAAATCATCTAATGTAATGGAATGTAAGGCGTGATGATGTGATATCAGCTATTATAGTAGTAGTAGAATCCTTGCTCCCCCCAATGTATACGCCACTATTGGTAATAACTTGAAAGAATATACAATGGTCTCCTTTCAATATTAAGGGACTTTGCAAGTGGCCTAACTAAACCAACTGCTTGATTTTTCATGTAAATTACAGCGGATGTTAAAGACCGTGACTATTACTTTTGTGAGAAAACAGTAATTTCGTTATAACTATAGTACGACTTGATAGACAAAACTGGGCCATTAACATGTTTTCACCTATTATAATATTTTGTTTATACTTTAAGTTCCTGATTAGATTGGTACTTAATTATTATTTCACAAAATATATATTGTTCTAAAATCATGTAACGACCAAAACAGTTTTAACATAAAGCTCTCACCATAAGAAACGGTAATAATGCGGCAAGTTTTATTTAGCCGTAAGAAAAACTAACAAATGAGAATAATCCGTCTTATCTAAGAAGAGCGAGAAATCTGCTTACGTCTATAAGCAAGGCCATCATTGAAGCTTGACTGAGGTACGATTTCAAATCCAGTAATCATCTGTTAATAATTCCACTTGAAGTAAATTAGGAAAAGATGATTATTTTGGCTAAATTTAGCTTTGGTTTTCGGTGAATTGCAAAAACCGGTCACGCATATTTTAAGGAAAATTAAGACTTTTTTTAAAGTAATAAATTATATGCAGCTACAGTTCCAGTCAGAGCCCAATAATGGATCATTTGTGTTCGTTGTCAAATTAGTATTGAACCGTAATCTTTTTGAGATATTGTGAGAATTTTCTTGTAATCTCGTGATATACGCACATCAAAATGTATCTACTGATTGTGCTAAATAGGCAGAAGGAACACAAACCGTATGATATGATTAAAGAGACGACAGATGAAACTACATTAGACAGGGAAAATAAAACGATGATAAAACATGAACTTCATGTCAAAACTTCGTGACCTGCATGTTAAAACTCAAATTATAGACTGTTGCTACTAGTAGCAGCTCTCAAACGTTTTACACTATTATTTGGAACGGTTCCGCAACTACTCGGCCCAATAGCTAACATTATCGCAATCACTGCGCAGAACCTCACAATCACAAAAGATTCGCGTTTGTGACAGACAATAGCAAACAATTTTTGCACTCGTTTTATTATTTATTACCCAGTAAATACTAGTGTTGATACTTAGGTCGTTGTTAAACTATCGACATTCTATTAACAAATATTATGATGTTGATACCTATAATGGATGATGATTATGAATTTGATGAAGTGTGACACTTGAAAATTGGACCCCCCATAAAAAGTGTCAATTTTTTTAAACATTTTGTGCTGAAAAGTTTTTCAATCTGATTTCGACCTATGTTTCTAAGGGAATTTGTCGAGTAGAACGTGAGTAGAACTCCCCCTTAAAATATTTGCGGCAAATTTCATACTTGACGGCTGATGTAGCGCAGTGGTAGTGCAACTGTCTGCGACGCAAAGATCCCGGGTTCGATTCTAGGTGGGGCACTCACAAAGTAGATTTTTATCACTTTGTGAATTTGTTCCCAGTCTGGTTATTGCAGGCTGAATAATTTGATTTTCCGAAAATGAAAAATGGTTCCGTGCTTCGGAGACATGTTAAACTGTCGGTCCTGGTTGCTGTCTATGATTTTTTGTCGGCGGTCGTTACACAACCATGGTTGAGGCCTATTTCTCGTACTAGTAGTAGGCAGTTGAAAAATCTGCCACCAGGGTTCATCAGGTCATTGGAGGACTCGGTGTCCCACACGAAAAAGAAGAAGAAAACTGAATTTAATAGTAAATATCTAAAATACCTTCAACACACATTTCTAGATGGCATTCGATAGAATGTACTTTTATTTACATTTTATCGATAGTCTACGCTAGATACAATAGCCCTGTTTATTCATTTTATTACACACAAAGCGAAGTCGAACGATGGGAAAATACAGTACCTACCTAACGCAAAGTTTTCAATATAATACTATTATTCGTGCACGCATGAACATTTTGTCTTTGCCGGCATAATAACGCATTGTCATGGTATGATAGCAATTTTCCACGAAGATTTAACCTTTTTGTAGCTTCTGAGGATGTCAAAAAATGTTATTGCAGTACTTAACACAACTGAACTCATGCATGCAATGTTTTTATGTATAAAAATTTCTACCAGAGCAGATTATGGACGAATTTCTGTGGGCTTTGTTATACGGCCTTCAGTTTTATCTATGTTGACCATTACCTACGTCAGCTTACACACGGATAGTAGGTATCTTCAGTGAGCTATATCAATAAACTTAAGACATTTAAGTAAATGAGTGTAACCGAAAAATTTCATTATGTATGTGCGACACAATATAATGCGTCATCATTTGAGCACGAAAAAAACAGTTAATTTGTCAAAGCTCAATCGTCTGACATATCGATGATACATCGACGACTATTTTGGAATTTGGTAGTCTATCAACCAACTTGTTGCAGACTAAAAATGAAAAGTGGTTGATTAGTAGGGTTTCTCGACCAATCAGTGCAAAAATGAAAATAAGAAATGAACCCGGGACCTGTGGAGTACCGTACCACCGCCATATGAGCTACCGGCGCCCCCAAACCTATACAGGGTGTTAGGAAAAGTACTGCCTTCCTTTCAAGGGATGAACCAGCCCATGAAACTGAAAACCTTTTCTCATGGATCTTTCCTCATAGGTCGAAATATGAAAAAAAATCAAGACATCCCATACAAATGTAGCAGCCGACCAAGTTTAGTTGTATGTGAGGTCTAATTTTTCTTTTCATATTTCGACCTATGTTCCTTGAGGATTTTTTTTCAGTTTCATGGGCTGGTTTATCCCTTAAAAGGAACGCATTTCTTTTCCTTACACCCTGTATATAAGTGATCTGTGCCCTAAACACATCCCAAACACCGAAAACTTCAAAATGTTTCAACCTCTTGATACTCGTTTCGAAGCGACCGATCTAGTTGTTCGTTTTTAGGCTTGTGTTGTTTGGGTGGTGAAGTGGCAGACGGTCGGCCGGACGGAAGGAGGACAGGGCAACAAAGTGGTGCTATAAGGGTTCCGTTTTTTTTTCTTTTGTCGTACAGAACCCTACAAATGTATCCTGTGTTTTTTATGTGCATGCAACAAATATTCACAGGTCTACAAAAGGGTAATTATGACTATAAAGCGAAACAAATATTGAGGTTTCAGTTACGTAGTGCTGAAAGCCGCTGAGGGGAGCCACTTTTATAGGAACACAATTAGGAGGTGGTTGGTAGTGAATGGTGTATGGATGTAGGTTATTAAATTCTGACGGTTGTTGGAGTAGACTGGTTTCTAAAAGCTGCCAGAATCGTTGGAAGTCAAAGTTAACGAGGCGCCACCGCTATGCACCTTGTGACAACGGTAAAATGTATATATCCTCGCATATCTCAAAAACTAAAAAACGGTATCAAATACTTTTATTGGTTCAGGAAATATCCAAACTGAAGTAAAAATAAACATTAAAATTCAAAATTCGTTCAGTAGTTTTCAAGGTACAGGCACACATTAGGGAGACTGCGTGCGGATACAGGGATAGTAATTGTTTCTTCGCGTGAAGGTTGAGGCATTTAATTTTTAATTAATTATTTATTACACATATCGTAATAGCTATGAATTATCAGAGTGTTGTCTTGTCCATTCTTCTTCTGTCTTGTCCTGGTAGGACAAAATTTTGCCTGTGTCCCTTCTTGAAGTCGTCCATAAACTCGTTATGTTGATTTTATTATTAGTATTAGGAATAAAACCATAACCTTACAGACAGACAGGGTGTCTTCTAGTCTATTCTTGTCCACGTCTTCTGCTTTGTTCTGATTCGCCGACATTTTGCTTTTGCACCTCGTGAACCACACCTTTTGAACTCGTCTATAAGCGCGTTATGTTGTTTCCTATTATTATCTATCGTTATTAAATATTTACTTACCAGACTCTCAGTGCCATTTTGTTCATTCTTGTTCACGTCTTCTGTCTTGTCCTATTAAGTAAACATTATTTTCCTGTGCACTTTCTTGAACTCGTTCATAATTGCGTTGCTGTTCCCTATCATTATCTATATTTGATTATTACTTACCAGACTCTCAGTGTCATCTTTTTAAACCTTTTGTTGTGTCCAGGTTTGCAAACTCTTTTTGTGCAGCTTTTCTATTTTAATTATTCATTATTATTAAACTTTTACTTACCAGACTCTCAGTGTCATCTTGTTCATTCTTGTTCACGTCTTCGGTCTTGTCCTGATTAGCGAACATTTTCCTGTGGACCTTTTTGAACTCGTCCATAAGCGCGTTGTGTTGTTTCGTCTTCTCGTTGTCTATCACTTTGAGGATATTTGGTTTCTTCGTTGGGTTTACATCACTAGTGTCTTCTGAATTACAGTTCTTCTTGTTCTGTGAACAATGTGTTTTAAATATATAGCAAACTGAATCACTTAAAAATTATACCAAGAGCCGAAGTGCTTTTGGCACGTTACTTTTACAAACATACTTTAAATCTAGCGTTTTTTAGAGCTGAAAGGTACTAAATAATTTTGGGGCTCTTTTATTTATTAGTATTGAATTTATGTAATTCGTTGTTGTTCATACTCGTAGTAATATTTTGGAAAAATAACCCCTAAATTACTAAGTTTGTATCGAGTATTAAAAAACGGCCAAGTGCAAGTCGGACTCGTCCACCGAGTTTCTTAACATGCACATCAAGCCGTTTCATGTGTAATACCTACCCCACTCGAACCATAATTTGCCTCGATATTAAAATTATGTTTTTTGTTTTTTATTTTTTTTACAACTACCAGCGGCCGTAGACCTGAGTACCTAAACGGTTTAATTTCAACTTGATTTTTCCTGAGATAAAGTGTCTTGACAGACTAACGGACGGACAGACAGCAAACAAAGTGATCCCATTAGGGTAGTTCCGTTTGTTTCCATTTGAGGTACGAAACCTTTAAAATCAATAAATGACACGACGAAGTTATATAACGTGTTTCTCTCTAACGATCTAATGTGTTATTTATTTTAGCCTTCGTATATGAACAACGATCAATTATCCCGTAACTATTTGGAACTAATTATACCTTAGTTACTTAGTTACAAAAATGAAACCAACATACCATTTTCCGCCTCTGTATCTCCTCAGCGATGGCATTGGAGAGCGTATTGGTGCTTGACAAGCTGGTGGTATCCGTCAGTTCCTTGCTCGGTGGCGGCGGGAAGCTGCACTGCGTCTTCCCGCAGGTGGCATTGCTAGAGTGATGCACCTGCGTCTTCTCGCAGGTAGTATTGCTCGTGTGATGCACTTCCACAAATATAGTCTTTTTATCACTGTCCCTATTACTCTGTCCTTGAAACTTTCTAGGCGACTGGTTGTCATAACTACACTGAATTGTGGCACCGTCTTCAGTCAAGTTTATAATAGTTCTATTCGAAGGTGCTGTCACAAAGTCTTTTTTGTTGTTAGTGGTCTTCGTGCTTTTGCTCTCGTAGGTGTGAGGGTTGTTGGGTATGCTCGGGCAGTCGTAATCGGGCTCGATGTCCGATGGGGCGTCGAAGTTGTGGATGTCTCCCGTCTTCCAGTCGAAGTCTAAGCTGTCCCACGTTCTTCTCTTCAGTCGGTTTATTGTTAATCTGTAACAATGAATTAAAAACATAAGTGATACAGGGTTTCAATTTCAAATATGAGGTACTATCGGTGAAGTTGTCGGCTTCTATAGTTCGTTTATCGATTGCGTCAATAAATTATGTCAGCACCTTCCGATTTTTCTTTCTACTGTACAAGTCAGCTACGATGGGGGAAGGAAGGACTCCCCTCCTCAGAATTCTCCCTGTATTAATGTTTGTTTAGGAAAACTTATCAACTCTATCACCCGCCTCCTCAGCTACGCCAGTCGTCTCTGCAGTGGCGCCAGAGGCGCTAGGGGTATCAGCTGCGATGGAGGAGCTGGACTGCTCTCCCCGGCAGCTGATGACTGTTGTGCCCTGAACTACACAATACTACACATGTTACTGACCTATCAGCTCTATCAGCCGCTTCCTCAGCCACACTGGCCAATCGTCTTCGCAGTGCTGCAGGAGGCGCCAGAGGAATCAGCTGCGATGGGGGAGCTGGACTCCTCTCCCCGGCAGCTGATGATGCTGAGCTGTTGTACCCTGAACTCTCAGGAGACACCAGCTCGATTCCGGCGCCCTCACGGACGACTAACTCCAGGCGACCGCAAACTTTCATCGCTGATATGGCCTGAAAAACAAACAGTTACATCATTTCAAGTGTCTTGTTTAAAATGATACAGTCATCCAATATTTCAGGTCATGCACTGAAAATTTTACGTAATTTAGAAATGCCAACTTTTCGTTTTCGTTCGGTATCGTAGTCATGATTCTTTTAAAATCCTGCCAAATTCTCCCTGTCACAATTAATATTACTAGTTATTTAATTTAATTTCGAGAACGGTATTGGAAGAAAAGATATTTACTTCGTTGAAAGAAACGTTGGCGAAGTCCTGTCCATTACACGAAAGGATTTGATCGCCAGGCCGCAAGCCCGCTTCACGCGCGATGCCTCCCTCGCGCACAAACTGCACGAAGATTCCTGGCTTCCACTCGGGACCTTTGCAGATACTGAAATAGGGAAACAAATTATAAGAAGAGAATATGTAAAAAGGGCTTTCCTACTTCATATTTTATTTATGAGAAAGAAGTTATGTAAAAGCCTATTATGCCTGCCCTTTCTGCTCATAATTTAAACACTTGTGTATTCATAGAGAAAACACTTATTCCCAATTCTTAAGTTAATTTATGAACTTTCTTCTTTTGCATACCAATACATAAAGCTGAATAATGTTAAAAGTGGTATTCACCATAAAGATTCATGATATGTTTTGAATAATTTCAAATATGCCGAGGTATTCAGGGGATAGTAAATTCACTTGCTAGTTAATTCACTATTGCTTGTAGAGGGAAGATCATGGAATAGAGATCAAATCTGCAGATGACAGTTGAATGATAACTTACCGTTCCCTTCCCACGCTTCAACCCAATTAGCTACTGTCTACAAAGTGTTAAGATCTTCTCAACAAATGTTTATTTATTGAAAACATGTCGTTGGCTAGTCAAGGAGTTTTAAAAATATACATGTGAAAATTACTGAGGCTGCAGATTCTGACCTCAAAAGCAGTAGGTACGTACGCTTTGCTGAGCCTGTCAAACCTACTCGTATCCAAGCTGGCTCTCGCCTACTCTCGGCGGCTTAATTACTGTGAGAGCAATCCTCGTTTTTCGATAATAATCCAAAACCAGTATTTTTTTTAGAATAATTATTTTAAGGTAATCTAAAAACCTATATTTATCAATCCGACGAAAAAGTAGACAGGATGTCCGAGAAATAAAACACCCAAAAATGATAATGAACTACTTATATGTGCAAAATAGGAACAATTATTGCAAAAAGAAAATGTATTTCCATCAACTTTAAGTATTGTAAACCATAATATAAAAAAATATGTAATTGAAACCTAACCAAAAATGTAGCGCCCACAATTTTACTGGTCGCGTGGTACATTTCGTATTATTATTATTTAATACCCTTTGCGAACATTAATTCTGTTGGATTCCTTTTAACTTTTAATATTAAAGTAAAATTCATAAATTTTACTGATTTCAGAAAATTTATACAACAACTATAAGGATCAGAACGAATTTTTAGGATTGCTCTCACCATACTTCCGCGTGGCTCTCACAGTAGACGGAGAGGCGTTAGGTCATTAAGCCGCTTGTTGTTGTCGCACAGCATCAGGTAATATGACACGTGATAAAACCACGACAGAGCAATCAAACCTACCCGCATCCAAGCTTGGCTCTCGGCGGCACCAGGATGGAGAGGCGCAGGTGGTTTAGCCGCTCCGTGTCGTGGCACAACGTTGGGGAAGATGACACGTCGGAACCCAGCGACGCCGCGCGCTCTGATATGAACTGCCACGACAGAGGCTCATGAGCTTTGCTGGAAAGCAACACCAGTGTTAAAAACTAAATTTTATTTCTATAAAGACTTCGGTTGTCTAGTCGAAGGTTATCTGCGTCTACCGAAGGCGAAATAAGTATCTGAATATTGTCTTGAACAGCCCGGTTTAAGGAAAATAAAAGATACTCGGAAATAAGTTTAAATAAATATTATAAGTATGCCGATTAGCACCTAGCATAGCTCTAATAAAAAATCATTATTAATGATCATTTATATCATAATTAATTATTTAATTATAAGTAATTTGCACTAGCTTTGAAAGCGAAAATAATCCATTGCGTGGGCTTCAGGATAATGGAACGGCAGTCCATCAACAAATCAAGGACGCCCTTTCAACAGTCATCATTGTATGTATCATTTATCTTACGTGTATTGATGTTCGTGAGCATGTTTACGAATACCAGTTAGGCAGATGGCGACAGGTGTTACCATTATGTTCTTGCATAATCTCGACACATCAGATTAGAGAGATAAACCGCGCTGAGCTGGCAGATATGATTGAACGAACATGTTACCTATCTATTGAATTATTTATTACGAAACATACGTAGGTAGGTGTTAGGCATATTTTTGCATTGTTATATGATACTTACTCTTTGACTGGCACCATCCCGACATCTGCAACAAAAGTGATAAAAGATTATGCCCACGAAAGTATGGATGCTCTTACTATTTTGTTTCAATCCTACAACTATACTTGCATGGCTTTAAAGCCAAAGTTAAATTATTATAGAGTCTGATTATTGCTTAACATTTTTAAACAGATGTTTATTCAGTTATTTAGAACAGAAAATCTAGAGTTATCGAATGTTAAAATTGGGCATTAAACGAGACAAAACTGCTGATGTTTGAGTCTATTTCGTTCTAAATTTGTTTTCTTCGGTAAACAGTGTAAAATGGTTTAAATTTCAGTAAATTCTTGTCAAAAAAAAGGTTAACGGTTGATGAACTTTGAAAAATTTAATAAGTTTTCCTGATTTAAGCTTCAGTTACCGTGGATATGATTCGTTGAATCAACAATATTATAATTTTTGAAAACTTGCAAAATTTTCAAGCGCGGGCAGGATTTGAACCTGCGACTTTCGCATTACTAGTGGCGACGCCTCTTATTGGCGGGCAAGGAATGAGCTGCGGTAGCCCAGATGGAAGTGGCGTCGCCACTAGTAATGCGAAAGTCGCAGGTTTAAATCCTGCTCTTAATTTATCGCGGATTTTCATCGCTTAGACTACATTCAATCTGTAAAGATAGAATTAGTCGCCGGGTATTAGTTGCAAAACTAACCCGGTAGATGAAGCCGTGCCACGCGTTACTGGCATCAAAATACACTTGCAAAATTGGCGGGCAAGGAATGAGCTACGGTAGCCTAGATGGAAGAGGCGTCGCCACTAGTAATGCGAAAGTCACAGGTTCAAATCCTGCCCGCGCTTGAAAATTTTGCAAGTTTTCAAAAATTATATACCTAACACGGGAAGTGTTTTAAAATTGGGTATTTAACAATATTATATATTGCTTTAATTAGATTTGTGACGCGTGACGAATTTGAGCCATAAATGGTCATTTTCCTTTGCGAATCAAATGTTTGCAACAATCTTTTACTTACCGTATGTTGACTAGCATTTATATCGATACTAGCTGGTGCCCGCGAACTTCGTTTCACTGACTGAATGTTAGGGTTATCACCACCACCAGTATCAAATTCTACGTCTTATAATTTTTCCTGTGGGAATGAGCAATTTTTCCGCGGAAAAAGGATTTGAGATGTCGACCAGGAACAACTTTTGCAATGCAGACATTTCCCTATCTCTCATACGGAAATGACTGCATTGCAAAACTGAAGAAGAAAACCTGGCGGCTTAAATATTCCATTATTAATCGTATTTTCCGTACAAATGAGTAATTTCCGAGCAGTAAAAAGTATTCTAGATGTTGACCAGGCTTAAAACCTATACACAACAAAAAGTTTCATTCGAATCCGTCCAGTAGTTTCGGAGATTAGCCCGGACAAACAGATAAACAGACAAAAAATTAAAATAAATAAATATCTTCTAATCCTTTTTTAACATCACCTACCGTTAGTTTTTTGTAAATTTGCTCAATGTACAGACACACGGGTTTTGCTGTTTTATTATATGTAGTATAGATAGTAGTCGAGCCGACTAGGGCGCCCAAGGCCCAGCTGATGCGATGTCTATGCTAGTTCCTATAATTATTTTCATGTTTTGTTGCTTCATTCAAAACTTGTTCGTACGTTTGTAGTTTTGTACATCTTACGAAATCCTAATCAAAGTTTTCGCATCCCACGGCTCTGTAAGTGGAGGTCAATTATGTAAAGCTGCAGTTAATTTAGGTACCTACCTACAGCTTTAGGCGAAAACCTCATCAACGCGTGATTACGTACACTGATGGACATTTTACTACAATATTTCATGAATCATTCATATTTCTATTACAGTTGTTACATTTGACGCAAGCGACGTAGGATTCAAAACTAGATTGCCCACGCGCTTACTTCTTAACACCGTAACACTTGACGTTTTGATTAATTAACATAATGCTATTTGACCGGTGTTGATGATACCTACGTAATAATAAGAAAGAAAGCTGAGATGTGATTGCGTAACAATCAAGTAGCATTCCGGATTTAATCAACCATCTAAGACCTACTTTTTTCAAAATTTTGCCGAGATAGTATCTTCTGATTTATTGGTGTATCTGGCAAAATGTATTGCCTAGCTTCTTATAATGGTTAGTTTATTACACAACAAAAGATTACCTAATAATTTATGTTAAAGGCATGAGGCACAATGTCCTGTTCCATCAAATTAATTATACGTACAACAAAACGGTATCTGTGAACACGTCAGATGAATACAATTCGCATGTTTAATTGTTAGTTGTTTGGCCACAACTGCAAATCAGTTGGTACAGTAACATATATTAAACATTTCGCAAGTGTCCGCCAAGCAACTCCATTCAGGTTTATTGACCCCTATTATAATCCAATAAAACGTGCTTTACTTTACGCGACTAAGGGATTAGTTCATCCAGTGAATGGGCAGCAGCATTCCCTGTGAAAGCAATACGTTGTTCTGCGCTATTCCGCTTGAAAAGCAAGGTGACTTTGGCAATACCCCACAAAATTATGGGCATGCCCAGCAGTGGATTGTACTTTGTATCAATCTGTAGTAATACGGTATAATTATTGCACTAACCAGCTGTTATTGAATTTGTCGGCGTTTTTAAATTGTAGAGCTATTACACAATCCATTATTTAAAAGATCGTATCAAACTTACTGACAGTCTAACTTGCAACATTTTCAAGCGCGGGCAGGATTTGAACCTGTAACTTTCGCCATTACTATTGGCGAGGCGACGCCTCTTCTATCTGGGCTACCGCGGCTCGTCCCTTGTCCGCGAATTTCGCAAGTGTATCTTGATGCCAATAACGCGGCCCCATATACCGGGTTTGTTTTATAACTAATGCCCATCGATAATTCATTCTCAAAATTTTGCAAATAAAAAAAATACTTCGGAACTGAATACGAACGTAAAACTCTATCAATTGGTAAAGGTTAAATAATTTGCAACCGGTACATTGTGTATAATGAGCACTGAGGTAAACAAGACCCAGTGTAGCCTTGTTTAGCTAACTTTCTTCAAACAGATTGCTTTAGTGGAAACAACAGCTCAAGTCAGCTGTTACAAAGATAATCGCTTCAGGTGCACGCACACACAATTATTCCAACCTCCTCCGGTGCAAAAGTAAGTTTCATCAGAAGACTTTATGGCCCTTGGAAAAGTTGGTCACTTTCATGAGCCGTTTCACCCATTGATTAAGAACGAATTTTCCCAACAAGGTGAAAGGAAGATGAAAATTAAAATATTTTATTAATAACCGATATAAAATTTAGACTAGGGTAAACATTACATGTAGAAGAAGCTTGATAAAACTTATGTCTAAGTAGTAAAATAACACACCAAACTAGGCATTGCCTGTATCTTGGGAAACGAATTTACATGGGATATCCGAACTGTAAACTTATTATCTATCTTATTCTGATACCAAAAAAAAATCCTGGACGTGTGTGCGTTATTATGAAAGTATCTGAATGTGCGTGTACATTTTGAGTGTGTAAGAAAGGTGAGAATTATTATGTTGTATTGCATAAATATTGTCTTTATTTTTAAATATTTCTATTTTGCCTGAGCCGGTTTTCTATTAGGACAATACAAAATTGTTATAAGAAAGCCAAAACTGTGTTTTACAAATTTCTCTTTTTTACTATGACGGATCATGACGTCAAATAAGTGATAGAATGAACATTGATTAAAGTAAATATAATCATCACTACATAGTATAAAATAAAGTCGCTTCCCATTTGGTGTCTCCTTATATCTTTAGAATTACCCAACGGATTTTGATGCGGTTTTTTTTATTACATAGAGTAACTTGAGAGGAAGGTTTATAAGTATAATTTATTCCGGGAAATTGTCACATTCCCATGGGAAAACGGGTAGCCCAACTGGTACTAAACTTTTGACCCCCTTTTGACACTTTTAAGGATTAAAAATTCAAAAATGCTGAAACACGTATTTTATTATTTTAAGTTATGAGTCTAATCAGAAATTTTGAAACAGATGACATTTAAGATAAAAAACTTTCATACAAACTTTTAACCCCTTTTTCACCCATTTAATGGTTAAAATTTCAAAAATGCTGAAACACGTGTTTAATTATTTTAAATTATTAGTCTAATCACAAATTTTGAAACAGATCGAATTCATTTTAAAAATAGGAATTTCATACAAACTATAAACCCCCGTTTGACCCTATTAAGGGTTAAAATTTCAAATATGCTGAAGCACGTGTTAAGTTATTTTAAGTTATAAGTCTAATCACTAATTTTGAAACGGATCAAACTTAAGACAACGAACTTTCATACAAACTTTTATCCCCCTTTTCATACCTTGGGGGGTTAAAAAAAACGGAATTTAAAGTAAAGTCGCTTCCCACGTCTGTCCCTGTCTGTTTGTTTGTTTGTATAATGAAAAAAAAAAACATTTATTTCAGACCGAGTCCATATTAAGAGCATATAAAGTGAAATAGTCATACATTTAAAAATCAATAATCGAATCATTAAATATCAATAATCAAATCAATAAATACATTTGCAAAATTATAATCCATACAATACAGAATATACAAATTGAGACCTACGCTAATTGAGGTAACGACCCACTGGAACACCCGGTATCTGCATATGGGCCTGGGTCCAGTGCCTCAGCATAGGGCAATCAAGCTTGCCGTCTAATACCTTCAGAATGGTGTTGGTGCTCCCACGCACCCTGTAGTGAAGTGAGGCAATGCGACGCCGCAACACTGTATGAAAACCATCTGTATGCGCGTGCGCGAACATCGCGGATGCGCTACAGTAGCGTGGAAGCCCCAACAACACCCTGAAGGCATTGTTGTACTGTATGCGGAGCGCGTTGATGGCCCGCTGGGTATAGTTGACCTACAGGTTGCACGTATAAAGAGTTTGGCAGTAGGCTTTAAAAAGAGTAATCCTTACGTCTGTACTGCACCGTGCAAACCTGCGAGCCAACATATTACAGCGGACCGCCATCGCCCTCCTCTCTCTTTCTATATCATGTATGCTTAAATCTTCAAAACCACTAAACGGATCTGGATGAAGTTTTTTTAAAAGATAGAGTGATTCAAGAGGAAGGTTTTTATGTATGATTTATGTCGGGAGAAGGTCTGTTTCCCGTGGGAAATCGGTTAGCAGCGGGTGAAACCGCTGGGCGGGCCGCTAGTAAAGAATAAATAAAGAATGCCGTGTGATGCCGGCTTAGAATAGTATCACCCCATTTCTAACCCATGGGTGTCGTAAGAGCCGACTAAGGGACTCGAGGGATGTGTATTGCAATTTTAGGCGATGGGCTGACAACCTGTCACTATAGTCATACACAGTTATCTAGTTGACCCTCAAGCTTTTGTCAGACGTGGTGTTAAATCCGTTTTACGGCCGTTATTTTATTTATTTATTTATTTATTTAAACATAGTATACAAAAACATACAAACCAGTCAAATGCCTTCGATAAACCTCATAAAGGTTTGTCTCGATGACATAATTCCGCTATTATTATAAAAAAGAAACAGTACGAAACTTAAGCTATTATTACATTAAAGTAAGAACTTACAATATACCTAATAGTATGCAACAAGCTGACAACAACAATACGTAAGAATGTAGGTACAGTACAGTAGCCGGCCGGCCAGCGCAGCGGCGTGGCGGAGGCGGCGTGGTGGGGCGGTCTGCAGTAAGTACGTCACCCCAACCAGTCAATCAAACCGGTCACACACTCTGCCTACCCCGTAAGGGATATAGGCGTGATTTATGTATGTATGTAATAAAGAATAAGATATACTCACTTCTGACTTTGATCTTGAGCCGCGACTGTGAAGCGAGATATTGCACCAGCTCAGAATGTATGGCGTCGTCCACTCTGTACCCGTTCACGCTGACCAGCTGATCGCCAACCTGAAACAAACAATGTGTATTTAGTTTGTTTTGCCATTGTTTATATCATTCTTCTTCTTCTTGTCTTTATATTGTGAGTGGTCGTGTATATTTTATGGTGAGGTCTACGATCTTTTATATATTATTTTGAACAGTTTTGGATACTTTGGTAGCTTGGTATGTATAAATTCTAGTATTTTTTCTGAGAATACTAAAACCGGTTCACCTCACTACTGTCCTAAAATTGTTATATTTAAGTTTTACACGTTCGTTCAGTTTAGATTACAGAGTTTTTTTAAATCATACAAATCCATAGCAAACCAAATTATGCGCTTTTCCTGTGATGTTTGCATAATGAGTCACAGAGAGATTCCGTGGTGTTAACATAAAAGTACCGTTAAAGTAAACACGTGAGTTCTTCATATTTTATGTCAACATCGCATTTGGCGCACTAGCTAGAATAAAACCAAGCGTAAACTTACCCACCGTAATAATCGTAAAATTCTACTTCTTCTTCTATTCGAGTGGGACACCGAGTTGTCCAACGACTCGATGAACCCTGGTGTCAGGGTTCTCAACCACCTACTACCAGTCGAGGCCTCTGACATGGTTGTGTAACGACCGCCGTCTACTTAGAGATATTGTACTAATTAAACAAGATCTGTTTGTCTAAGCTTATCACAAATGATTAATTATATCGATCGGCTATCGAAAGGCGGAAATGCAACTGGACCTGAATAATAACTACTTAGCTGCTAGAGGTTGATAGGTAATATAAATAATAGAACAGTGTAAGTGTCGAAATGACAATGGACAATAAAGTTATTAGATCAATGGCGATTGTGACAGCAGTGAGATATCTCCAGCCGAGATCAATGCTAGCTGCAGCGCAACGCTGTTATTTAGTTATTTTGCTTTCTTCAAACGTTTCTCTTAGATGAGTTATTTTCATTAATGCAATTTGTTCCAGCAGTAGGAGGTAGCGAGCCCTGAATAAAGATTGACGCGAACAGAAAACTTTTAAAAGAGAAAACATGTTCAAAAACTAGATAAGGACCCGAGGACTTTTAAAATAGTATATTTTAAGATCAAATTTACTACACAAGCACCATTGACAAAACCCTGGCCTACTTTCCTCATCAGTTATTGCCAATTTGAGGTTCGCTCGAAGGGATTTGCGGGTACAAGCCACTAATTTCGCTCCGTGAACCGGTCGTTTCGCTTTAGTAAAAACTGTTTACGAAATCTCAATTTCTGGTAAGATTTCGGCCCCAAGTAGAGTTTACCGGGTGGTAAAATAGCTAATTAGGTAACTATGCAGTACTAGTGTACTAATCAAGTTCCAGCCATATTTCAACGTTGTTTCATATGAAAGACATCAACGAGCTCGAGATAAATAAAATCAGCATATTCGGTGGGAAAATCTGTAAGCTGTAAGAAAGTAGGCCAGTATATTATTGCCTCTAAAATCACTGTTTTTGTGTATCAGTTTAAACTTTTATTTTATTTTGTTTAGGTACTAGCGTTTCTGCTCACGGTTTCACTCGCGCATTATTTTTTCGTACGGTACACCGAGTTAACGAACAACTCAATAAACCTACTTAAAACTTTAAAATTACGTACTTTACTAATATCCATTTTTTTTTTTTTTTTTTTTTTTCAACGGGTTTTTATAATATCCAATTTGAAACCAGACAGTGCTCCAGGCTGGGATAATGTGCCAACCCTTTTCATAAAGCTTGCTAAGTCAAACATAGTCCCTGTTTTAACTTATGCGGTGAATCTCTGCTTCGAAAATGGCATCTTTCCCACTTCATTAAAAATGTCTATTGTGACGCCTGTGTATAAGAGTGGGGATAGAGACGATGTTAGCAACTATAGGCCAATATCTGTATTACCTGTTATAGCAAAGATTCTAGAAAAACTTATCAATAAGAGACTCCTAAACTATCTAAGTAAATATGACATCCTAGCTAACAATCAGTTTGGTTTTCAACAAGGTAAGTCAACTGAGGATGCAATATTGGCACTCACGTCTGCTGTAACTGAAAATTTAGACAAAGGTAAAAAGTGCTTAGCTGTATTCTTGGACCTCAAAAAGGCTTTCGACACCGTCTCTATTCCCATACTAATACACAAACTCGAAACAATTGGCATAAGAGGTGCTTCTCTTAGTTTATTTAAAAGTTATTTAACTAACAGGCACCAAAAAGTTAAGATTGTTAATACGACGGGAGAATGCGAAGTAGTGTCATACGGCGTACCACAAGGTAGCGTCCTTGGGCCGACCTTGTTTCTAATCTACATAAACGATTTATGCAACATGGAAATCAGAAATACCCAAATATTTTCGTACGCCGATGACACTGCTGTCGTATTCTCCGCTGACACATGGAAAGAGACAGCTGGGACGGCTGAACTTGGTCTTAGACAAATTAAAAAATGGCTTTATAATAATATACTCACTCTAAACACAGACAAGACCAACTTCATCTGCTTCAGTATCTACGACAATGCACAACGGTCTACTAATTTTACCTTAAGGATACATAGCTGCCATTGCCCCTTATCTGCAAACTCATGTTTTTGTCCAGAAATAAAGAAAGTAAAGCAGACCAAATACCTTGGCGTATTTGTGGATCAAAGACTATCTTGGTACTCACACCTAGAACATGTCGTCCTGAGAATTAGAAAGATGACTTGGATATTTAAAACTCTACGATTTGTGGTACCTAAATTAACTGAGCAGTCAAATAGAGATATCCTTAGAGAAATATATGTAGCACTAGTTCAATCCATAATCACATACTGTATTCCAATATGGGGTGGAGCAGCAAAAACCCGATTCCTTGACATTGAAAGGGCACAGAGAAATTTAATTAAAATTATGTATTTTAAAAAGAGACGATTTCCCACAAACGATCTTTATCATCTTACTAAGCTATTATCTGTACGTAAACTGTACGTTCTATTTAGTACACTCAGACTACATAAAAACTTACCCTTTAACCCTGATATCTTAAATAAAAGAAGGAAATACAATGTCGCTGAACGACCCAAAACTAAAACTACATTTGCTGCTAGACAATTCAATAGACGCGTAGTTCATATTTATAATACTTTAAATAAAGAGTTAAACATATATACTAAAACTAAATCTGAAACCAAAAAACTATTACTAAATTCGCTAGCAACAAAATCTTATGAGGATATTGAAAATTTATTAAAAGATTAGCGTAATGAAAACGATATTTATTACACACACACGTACACACACAAACGCACACACACACACACACACACACACACACACACACACACACACACACACACACACACACACATGCACACACACTAAACACTTTTGAATTTGTGATGCGAACATGTAGTTTTCTTTTTCATTTGTTTTATAGTTTATTTTTTGTTTATTTTTATTGTCTTCTTCAATTGATGTGGTAAGGAAGAGCGGTGTCTCTCAACACAGGTGCTAAGCTTAAAGAGAGACATCGGCGTATTTTGTCAACTTTAAATGTATTTGAAGGAAATAAACATTTTTATTTATTTATTTATATTTATTTATCCATTCCATACAAACTTTTTATCTCCTTTTTACCCCTGTATGGGTGAAAATTTAGAAAATGCTAAATCGCGTATTTGAAAGCTCAAGCTTCTTAGTTTAATCCCAAAAATTAAAAGAGATCGCCTCAAAGGCTCATATTTTTCATAAGTTTATCCCTTTTTTACTCCTTAGGGGGCTAAAAATGCAAAATACCTTAAACAAGTTTTCAACTATATTAACTATTCTACCGGGCTACGAACTGACATACAAACTTTTAACCACTTTAAATTAAATTAAGCCCTTCGGGGGTTAGAGAATTGAAAATGGTGTAATTTTTACTCCTTAGTCTAATTACTAATTCTAAAACGGATCACATTCAAAAACCACAAATTTCCATACATACATCACGCCTATATCCCTTTTTTATCGTTTTACAGTTAATATAGTATAATAAACCAACTTTTGCCCAAATTTTTATGTTTCTAGCATTATTAGTTTAGGCTGTGCGTTGATGAACGAGACAGTCAGTCAGTCAGTGGGGACATTTGTTTTTGTAAGTGTAGATCACCTACCACCACTTTTCTTCAGCGGTACTATTGCTAACATAGATCTTCACAAAATTAATTATGCAATAACAAAGTTTTGCAAAGCTCAAAGTTTTGAAAATCAATATATGACAGGCAATGACGTCACAGACGTATACTCTTTGGTCACAGACGGATGAAAGATGCGCGTTGACACGCACGTCTGCGCGCGCGCCGCCGAGAAGCACTTTCCTCACGTTCATCGCAAGCGCTACTCGCGAGCGAGGGTCGCGGTCGACGCCTCACGGCCCACATATCAGACAACTTTCGATCGGACTTTCGTTCAGCCTTTTTTTTGCGAGTGACGAAGTTACCAGACACGCCGACGCCCGACCCTCCGAAATTCACTTTCATTACAAATTTTAAGCGATTAACGTCATGTATGGCACTGGTAAAGTACTCGAAGTAGGGCATCTTAACAAGCGGAGGAAGTGATTGTACATAAATTATCGTGTAGCAGGTATACTTTTAAATACTTTTCCCAAGCATACCAAAGACAAAATTGTATAGGTACCCAGTCAAGTTATCGATCAATACTTTACGATGGCCGTTGCAAAATTCTCCCGCATGTAGTACTGAAACAATACATGCACAGCTGTGTAAATGCGTCAATGTTCAATATTTGCAGTTATCAGTGACTCACTGCTGATAACCATGTTTGTACTGCACTCGTAACAATCGACTATGAAAAGTTATGACGTAACAGTAAAGTAATCAATGAGTCAGCAGTAACGCATTTGCCAGTGTAAATGAAAGCAATCTTGATCAGCGAACTTTAGGCAAGAAGAAAAAGAACCATCTTTCTTTTCGGAAAATCAGGTGGTTAAGCGTGCAATGTCTTAACCAGACTGAGAACAAATTCACAAAGTGATAAATTTGAATTTTTTGAGTGACCCACCGAGAATCTAACCCGGAACCTTTGCGTCGCCAGCAGTCGCACTACCACTGCGCCACATCAGTTGTCCGCAATTTACTTAAACAAAGACATTATGCAGTAGTACCTTTGCATAGAAATACAAATGGTCAACATCATCAACATGTTGGACACAGGCTTTTCATGGCATTCCCCTAACAGTGAAAACTGCTAGCCATTGTATGGAATCATCGCTCGCATTTTATGACATGCACAAGTCGAAACAAGGTTGATGCTATTTATGCCGGCGCGGCGGCGTCCGTCACACGTGTCGCAGCCTACATTCCATATGGTCATACAAATGTATTTTTGAAACTAAGAAAACAATCAGTATAAAAATGAGTCCTGAACTATAGAGCAGATGTACTGGCTTGTCCCAAGACATTCACCTGAAGGCCAGCATTAGCGCTTTTCTGTTTGTGCAAAGGTTGCACTAGAGTTTGAGAAGAACATAATTCAGTCACGTGTCACGGTCGCAGTCGGCCCAGCAGCGAAAATACCAAAGCGGCGCGGTACTATACACCTTTATTTAGAAAATTCTTAAAAACCGCAAAATATTACAATATTGTTACAAATACTTACACAATAAAATAAGACAGTCAGTCAACGTTATCGACATTATTTTAAATCTTATAATGTATAAAAGAAACAGAACAAATCATTAGAATAGTTCTGTTGTATTCAGATCAGACATATTTCGTTGCCATTATTTTGGTAAATGTATTACGCAAAATTATAGTAAGTACTTGCTGTATAAGATATAGGCCCATTACATTTTTCTTAGTTCGACCTATGATCCTTGAAATATTTTAAGCAGTTTTTAATGCGCTTGCGCAGCGGTTCGCGGGCAGCGAGCTGTAGTAGAAAGTCAGCGCTGATTGACCGCAGCCCCAACACAGTAATTGACTGACTCACGCAGACAGTCCTCCTCTCGCTATTTCTAAATTGTCATATAATTGCACCGATTTACACCTTCCTGTAGTTAGCATACCATATCCCAGAATATAGGCTTCGGACATTTTCTCTCGAGATAAGCATGTTTAGCAAAGAGTTTCACTTCCCGTCGAAGTGACTTTTCACTCAACAGCTCACGCAACCTATTTTTTAATAGTGTTAAAGAATTATTCTAATTATTAGTAATACCAAACTTTCAAAATAGGAAAGTTTAAATATTGGTCATTTCGTAAACGTAAAGATCACGCGAGTTAACCGACACCGTTTACAGAACCTTATAACTAATAATTAGTTTTGTGGTTGCCAAGTTTTGCATAACACATACCCACTAAGTACAGCGTTTGAACACTTTGAACAATAGTCGATAGTTGGCGGTCAACACCTGTCGAAATCGTGGGCTAACAGCAGTAACACTACTCGCAACAATGAGGCACGATCTGCGCTGGCACAGTTTGATAAGCATTCACTGCTCTGGTCTGGTCAGATCAGACCCGGTAGAGCTTGGCGCAGCCTGCACTCTCCCTGTCTAGCCGTAGAGCTGCATACTTCAAAAAGCGTATAATTTGATAAGCAACGAAACTTAGTAACACGATCTGCGCGCTTGCACAGTTTAAGCGGTGCGCTCCTGCGGTCAGATCAAACCCGGTAGAGTTTGGCGCAGAGTTAAGGCAAGATCCTAAATATGTGCAAAGATCATAATATAAAGATAAGGTGTTAAATCACCGAAAAGTTGTGGTATTATTTTTAATCATTTATTTGATGAATTTGATTTAAAGAGGAGTAGTAACTAGCAAGTATGTTTTAACAATAATAATATGCTTGTAGAAAGTGTAGTTGTTGGTTGTCAAAGTGTATGACTTCTGTTGAAGTCAGTTCTCTGGCTACCCGTTCATGAGTCGTTGACTCCAGGTACCGTTCGCCTAAACTTCAGAGCACGTACATTTCTCAGGACTCTCCACGAATGTCTCAAATACTCTATTGTATGTCTACTGTTTGAATAACAACGGATGTATCAAATGTGAATTTTCGTAACTTCTTTGTTATGGAATTAATCGTGTGAAAAATCAAAATCTTTTGCAGAATAATGTGCACATTTTTGGGGCTTAACTATCTAATTATGACAATTCATGTGACACTGTTCTACAGTCAAAATTAAATTAAAAATTCACTCTCATAAAATGTTTTCAAATTCGTAGAAAGTTTTACTACTCTACTAAAATAATGAATGTGAAAGATGGTTCTACTTATTTGTATCGCAGTTTGATCATAGCAATTCAATTACAAGAAACTTGTACAAAACTAATAGGCTTCATAAATCGTATCAGTGGAGCATGTTGATGCTCTATTACCTGCCATTATCCAATAAACCGGCGCTGGATCGCGGCCGACAACATCGCAATCGGTAATGAAGTATTTGACCTACATGCTGTCACAACACAGCAACACAACGGTCTTCCAAAGGGTACTCGAGATTAGTGCAAGGAAACAAACAGTTACGTGATTGCTCTAGAATAATGGAATTCGTCTTGCAACAATTCAACCTCGGATGTGAGTAATTGCAAAGGAGACAAGCGGGCCACCGAGTTAATTGTAAACTTATAGGCGAAGGCGTTCGCACGCGCGCAGCCGTCGATGGGCCACATCAGGGCTCGTGGGAAACTACGCAACACGTTAAGAGGTAAAAAAGTGTCAACAACAGATCCAATCTTCACATATGGTCGTACAGTGTTTGCTGAAAACAATCAAGAAACCTAACAATAAGATAATACCCCATTGCTCAACCACCATGCAAAAAGGGTTAAGAAAATCGCCAACACAATAAGTTCTAGCGAAGTCATTAGTTTTGTAGTGATTTGTGTGCAGATTTTTAATAACTAGGTATAACTATCATGAAAACATCGCGATTGTCATAATATCCTGGAGCAATCATGCAATTGAGCTTCAGAAAACTCGACCTTAGACGAAGACGTGTGTGTGTACGTACGCGCAGTCCTTACCACTGGGAGTACGCACACGAAAGTAGGCGTATCCCCGCCCCATACGCGCGCAAGATAGATATCAAGGAATTAAAGAGTAGCCAATTGACTCACCTTTAATCCTTGCAGATGCGCTTCAGAGTTGAACTCGACCTTGGAAACGAAGAAGCCGGTGGCGTACTCCTTGCCACCGCGGAGGGAAAACCCGAAAGCGGGCGCGGAGCGGCGTGGGCGCAGCAGCCGCACCACCCGCACCCGGCGCTCCGGGGCTCCGACGCAGCCGACGCGCCCCGACCGCGCGGAGCCCGACGTCGTCGACGCCGTGGACGTCGCGTACATCATCGTACACCTGTGATGGAAATATGATGTTTTAGAAACAGCTACAAATGAAAACATAATCTGCAAAGTCCTGTAAATACTAAATATGAACTGCAAAAAGTGACAGCGAGGTGACTGATAGATGACAGTATGTAGAAAAATCTTTTTGAAATGATAATATATGTGCTTGTACAGGTTATTTCCTTGTAAGTACGAGTATTATAGATTTTGAAGGTCAGTCAGTGGATCCATGAATAGGAGTACAGTGGGAGTTGGTACATACTTCTTCTTCTATTCGAGTGGGACTCCGAGTCGTCCAAAGTACATAGTAGTTCCATGGTTATTTCAGATAAGCTCAGCGCCCTCTTTATGACACTTGAGAACCCCTAGAAAACTATTATCGTTCATTCACGTCCATTAAATTTTGAGACTGGCAAAATCACAAAATGTGGAACGCCATTATTAAAGAATAGAATAGAAAATAGAATCTAAATCGGGGTATATATGTTCCTTGATCTAAATCTAATCCGTGGAGATACATGCAAATGATGAAGAGATTGCCATGAGATTAGGTAATCTCTGATAAGGATAAGCATATGTAAGCTATGTAGGTAGACCTAACTGTAGTTCAAATCTTCAAAAACATTTTCTCACAACATACTATTTAACATATCTTCCCTGAAACGGAAACCTTCAACGTTTTATCGAGTAGTCCATCGATTACTGAGATCCGGCATTAACCTAAAACAAGAAGCCAAGCAAATTACAGTTTTATCGGTAAAACTATACTAAACGTCCCTTGTGTTGTACTCAGTAATACCCTATGTGTGACTAATGGTGTCAATGACGCGGGTTATCTAGTTACCAGTTGCCTATAAGGCGAGGAAAAGACCCGCCTACGTTAGTATGAACTTAATCTATTGATTGACAGGCTCATAAAAAAATTGCATTACGGATTTTACAAACGATGATAGTAAGTATTTAAAACTCCCTTGATTTCTATAAATACATAGGTCGATCAATCATTACAATGGGAGTAAGTACGTTAACTTAGCCGAGATTTTTACTCGTGGCAGTTTTTCCTTATTAAAAGCAGTTCACGTAAACTAAATACCTAAGCATAATTCTATAAGAAATCAATAAACAGGATGTATGGAAAAGAACTGCGCTTCTTTTAAGCGATGAAGCAGCCTATGAAACTGAAAAAAAAATACCCAAGGTCGAAAAATTAAAAAGATAATTAGATCTCCCATACAACCAGACTTAGTTGGCTGCTACATTTTGTATGGGAGGTCTAATTTTTTTTTCATATTTTGTCCTATGTTCCTTGGCGAAATATTTTCAGTTTCATGGGCTGGTTCATTCCTTAAAAGGAACGCAGTACTATTCCTTACACCCTGTATATGTAGCATCATCAACATTCAACATCATATCGGTGTTGTGACGATGATTTTCTTCTAGCTTTGGTCACGAGCTACGAGTTTGCTAGTTTGACTTACAATTAATTAGTATATACTCTATGAAATATTGCTAATTGGAAAGCATTGGTAAATCAATATAAGCCACAAACAAGGATAATGAAAAAAATTGCAAAAGCAGACAGAAGCCGATAGGTGACCTACACCAAATCATTACTTAGTTGATGATGGCTAAGATGAAGAAGGACAACGATCTAGTATATACGTCGTTTCTTTATAAATATTAGATTTATAAATCTGCTTCATTCTTTTAGTAGCCTCCGAAAAGCTAATTAATCACGGACCAAAAGGGGTGACAGCGCGTGACATGGCGTGACGTTTGGGTGCTTTGTGTAATTAATGCTCACCTCCTTAAAAACATCAAATATTTGAATTACGTTAGTTATCGTAAGGTCCTTTACAAAACTCACGCTCTGATTGTTACGGAGAAATGTTATGAATTTTACTATAGTACCAGATAGGTATTTAAGAATTTCGAAATTTATCTACAACCTTTATAAGTAGGTTTACAAGCAACGCAGCCAAAAAAATCCATTAAAACAAATGACAAACCTCGATTTTTGTAATAATAATAAAATATTTGATTTAGATCTCTCTTTTTGTATAAGAATATATGTAAAGGTTTTACCGTGGACGATTAGCTTAGTAACATAGAACTTGGATGACATAGTGTTAGCACTTCAATCAAGTAATTAGATCAAATTATAAATATCAATAATACGATGACAAGGCTATACACTATATGTAGTATAATTTACATTCCTCTCGTATGTAATGTTTACGATACAAAGTATAATGGACTCTCCCATTAAATTTCTATCAGCTGCAAGTGGCCATACACATAAAACATAAATTTAAATAACTGTGAAACTGTAAGTAACTCCTCGAAAGCAGCGGTTAATATGCGGTAAGCTGCAATGTTAAATCATTTAAACGGTGAATCAACTGTGATTATGATGTGTGACAAAACATTGAAAGATCGTGTCACTTATTCTGCCCTACTAAGAAGAAAAACCGTAAGTCGGTAATTTACGGAAATTGAGTTAAATACAGTTATGGGATCAGAGAAAAAAGGCTTTTTTTTCTCTCTAGGAACGGTTGATATAGTAGAGAAACTGCCAATTTTAGAAACCCGTAAGTCAATACTTTCTAGGACTTTACGTCTAAACTTGTAGCTCTTACTAGCAAAAAAAGCATATGTCTTGTGTCAGAAGCAGAAAAGCCACAAGTACTGGATTTACGGTTAATTCACTATACGAACACTAAGCAGAAAAACCATATGTCACTATGCATACAATAAGACTTACTAGATATTACCAGATAATGGTTATTTTGTTATTATTCGTAGTACCTATGATTTCTTTTCTTTCTTTCTTTCTTTTTCGTGTGGGACACCGAGTCGTCCAACGTCCCGATGAACCCTGGTGTCAGAGTTTTTTCAACCGCCTACTACTAGTAGTACGCCTGTGACATGGTTGTGTAACGACCGCCATCTAAATAATCATAGACAGCAACCGGAACCGACGGCTTAACGTGCCCTCCGAAGCACGGAAACCAACTCTTTTTTCGGACAATCAGGTGGTTCAGCCTTCAATATCCTAACCAGACTGGGAACAAATTCACAAAGTGATAAATACAACTTTGTGAGTGACCCACCGAGAATCGAACCCGGAACCCATGCGTCGCAGGCAGTCGCACTACCACTGCGCCACATCAGCCGTCGATAAGAAAAGTAGAAAGTTTTTACGTTGTAGACAGGTGTGTTCTCATAATTTGAGACACCAAACTATTATTTTGTTTCAAAATTCTGGTCGCAAATAGACTATATTTACTTAGGTTTTAGAGTTAGATGTTGTAGTTATTATGTTCAATGTACCTCAATGTGCTCTCAAAACTACATTAATAAATATTTCAAATTATAAAAATAATCTTGTTTTATTTTAGGTTAGCGCCTAAGTAGGTACCTCATACATTAATTGCTCCCTTCTAACTACTTTTTGACCCAAATTGAGAAAAGGGCTAACTCAGCTTTAAGGGATATCACACACACACATGTCGTCGCTGGGCTGGCGGCATGATAACGCAAGGGGCGGATGCTTCCAGTACTTTTGCTATGTGGCATGCCGCCGCCATGGCAGATGGTCCATACAATATCATAAAGTAAGTACTAAAATTTCGTAAATCAAGCAGCTTCCATCTCTTTAGCCCGGCGGCGGTATGTGTGAAAGCTGTCTTAGAGCATAAAAAGAACATATATGCAAAGAATTTCGAAGCTCCATTAACAAATGAATACGATACTATTAACAACAACGCTTGCGTCAAAGACATGAGATGATACTTATGGTTTATTTACAAGTGAATCCGTTCACAAAAAGCCATATGTCCGACTTATGGTTTTTCTGCTTAGTAAAGTGATACATTTTTTTCGGAAAATACTTATGAAATTGATATTTTTGCCTTTATAAATAAAACTATAAGGAATAGCGCAAAAACACTGTACACAAAAAAAAATATGTCAATTCTCCATACATAATAGTAATTTGTAACGTTGTATGTTTATTGAATCCTGAATTATTAACGTTCAAAGTCTTTTGCGTTTTTCTCAAAATGAGTTGCCACTGACTTACGGCTTTTCTTCTTAGTGGGGCAGTATTTATCCCCGTGAAATTTAAAAACTTTTGTAATATATTTTTCAAATCATTCCCACTTTTGAGAAAATTATACATATACCTATTCATCCATCCATACTAAGCATGTGGTATAATTTCGCCCTAACACGTATCGGGGGGCATCGAACAAATTATTGAGAACTTCAAGTCTTAGGGCGTTCCGTAAAGAAGCGATCTTTGCTATTTCCCTTGACATTATCACAATAATACTGCAAAGGTCAATCCAAATGCTTCTCATTCTCATGGCAGACCGTTTCGACACCCAGCTCGTTGAAATTAAATACTATAAAAATATCTTGAGCATTCATTGATAGTAGCTAATATTTATTTAATTTGCGTGCTATCGTTTGAGCGATCAGATGATACGTTTTAATAGAAATCGATTGTATCGTCATCATCTTTTTCTACAGCTACAACCATTCACGATTGTATAAGTGTCAGTGTTATAAATAATTGTACGGTACGGTAGGTTACTCTTTCGTTACTCAGCGCAAACTACGACATCTAATAAAGTCGTCAAAATGGCTTCGATTACCACCCAAAATTACAAACGAATACACAGGAGTGCGTGTTCTAATTACCCATTTAGATAGAAATAATTAAGTATCTAGGTACAAGCAAAGATTCGCAGATATAAAGTCCGTATAAGTACTAAATGCTGTGAATGAATACGTTCGAAAATGTAAAATTTGTGTCCAAACTGTTGGATATTGTATTATAAGCACGATCAAGTATCGATTTTATTAAAATTCCGTGCATAAATGCTATGCCACAGCAAGATTAGGCAGGATTTACAGGGATGCGAATTTACAATAATAAAGTCATCACATGACAGCAATGAATGATCATATATGTTTATGGAAGATGTCTGCGTGTTGTGCAATCCAGGGCTTGCCATTTTGCTGGCTTGGATTGGCAGGATGCGGGTGAGGTCGCGGGGCTTGAGGTGCGGGGAAGGGGCGAAGGGCTAGAGTGCAGGCAGAGGCAGCCTGTGGCAAGATGGCGAGGAGCAACGACCTCGCGCCCGCGCAGCCTCCAGTCATGTTCGACACACTCATTGACACACCTACAAACACTACTGCTGATGCTGACTGTGCGCGCCGCAAGCTCATTGCACTCAGATTAGCCTTAATTGACTTGCATAGATGCACGGAGATGCCATATGGCATGTTACGGGACTGGTTAGGAGTGTCCTCGACCATTTGCTCTTGTCAAACGATTCAAATGATAAATTAGTTACATTTTTATTCAGCGTAGATTATATGAAATAGAATGTCATACTTTTGCTTGAGTAAAAGTTGGATTGACTTTCTCGTTCTGCACTCCAATCAACAATGCGAAGCCAAACAGAATTAAACAAATAGTAAGTACGTACATCCGAAACTGACTCGTACGCCCAAAATTCCACCAGCTACACGCCAATTATATGACAAAATCGTGGAAGTGAAAGTTTTAATGGAGCTCGCTGGTCCAAACTTTATACTAAAGGTGCACCTGACACCGGCGTCGGCGCTGTCGGTGTCTGATGCGCGACGTAACAGTTCGTCACGGAAGCGTAGTCTCATCTCAGTGTGCCAGAGAGTTGAAGATGTTTAAGAGAGAATACTGAACAAACAGACTGAGGGCACCTTACGCGCGCTAATGGGTACGAGTACGGATCATAGAAAGCCTCTTGTCAATGCCGTATGATACGACTACATAAATAAAATAAACATAAACCTAAACAAAGGAGCATATATTTGTAAAAAAAAAAGGTGTGCTACGTCAGATCTGAGAAGGACGTGTTTTTTGCACCTTTACTGTAGATATTAATTTTATTGTATTTTTCTTTGTGGGGTCTCCTCTGAACATTTTTTATCTCTAAGGCTAGGGTTTGATTACAGCTATCGGAATAACCGCCGGAATGCCTCAACAATAACTACTTAAGTTACACGTGCGTGTAGGCACTTCGCGTAACTTATGCAACGGAGTCGGCAAGTCAGCAATCAAATCATCCCGCAATGCGCAATGGCTGTCGGCGAATGATTTACGCCGATAATAAAGCTTTCTGAACTGCATTATGCAGTAATACCTAATACTTCCCAGACCAATACGATATTCAGATTTTAGCGGCAGTAATACAAGTTTACTTCAGAATTTGCATCAATAAGTAGGTACCTACTTACTACCAGTTTCAGTTACCCACTTACCTATTAGAAATTAGTAAAGAACTTAGTTTGTACACATTTAAGATAATGTACTACTAAAGTGCCAAAAAAAGTAAAGGTTGTTTCGTCTTCCTTACGGCTCATCAGGCGTAGAAGAGCTTACACGACATCCTCATCGATAGCGCTCAGATAAAAGGGACAGCCCTCCGAGTATTGATAGAGTGCATTCGGATCATGAAACTGAATAACTTCCCTTAATTTTTGAAAACATGCACAATTTTCAAGCGCGGGCAGGATTTGAACCTGTGACTTTCGTCATTACTTGTTGCAAAATGATGTATCCGTGCCACGTGTTACTGGCATTAAGCTACACTTGCAAAAATTCGCGGGCAAAGAACGAGCTGCGGTAGCCCAGATGGAAGAGGCGTCGCAACTAGTAATGGCGAAAGTCGCAGGTTTAAAAGGATTTAAACAAGCAGAAGCCCGCGCTTGAAAATTTTACACGTTTTCAAAATTTGTATACCTAACACGGAAAGTGTTTTACAATTTGGTTTTCAACTTCCCGAGAATATTTTTAGGAAACAAAAATAAATTTATGAAAATCGTGATTTTGTATGGGAGGCCGAATATTTTTTGTTGTTTCCTGACATATGTTCCTGGGGAAAAGTCATTCAGTTTCATGGTCTGCATGCACCCTATCAGTATTCGGAAGGCTGGCCCTTACCTTACACCCCGTATATACTATAGTTTAACGGGCCATATCGAAAAGGTTGTCGTATGGACTTTTCTATGCCTGATGAGCCGTATGGAAGACGAAACAACTTTTACTTTTTTTGCATGCACTTTAGTAGTACATTATCTGCAATATGTACAAACTAAGTTATTTACTAATTCCTAATAGGTAAGTGGGTAACTGAAACTTGTAGTTAGTAGGTACAGGCATTGAAACTCAATAGGCTAGATGTTTTGCAACTAATACTTCTCATGATAAATGCATCGTACGATTATGCATCGCTCATTCATCAAACTCATCAAAGTAGCACATCCATTTATTTACTAACCTACACGCATAAACAGTTAGAAGAATTTCGTCATTAAAACCAAGTAGCTAGCTGTTTGATTGTACAGAGCAGATGAAGGTTTTAGAACAATAGTTGACGGTTGTGCAAATGTATGGCAATAGTAACACGTAAGCGCTATCAGCGGCATCTCGAGTTGACCTCTTTAAGGGATCAACTTAGACTAGATTTCCTTTAAGTTATTAAAAATAACCAGTATAAGTTGATCCCTTAAAGAGGTCAACTCGAGGTGGTGCAGATAGTAGGTACCTACGTGGTGCGGTGCGATATCGGGCTCATTGTGCTGTGGCAGGTGGCGGAGGCGCTCAACCATGAACCCCCCTGCGCCGGCGCCGCCAGCCAGCCAGCAAGCATCGCTCGACAACTGTTGCCCGTTTTTTGCCACTAAAGATCAACGGCCGCATATAATTCACTAAGATTTCAAACTACTCAGTAAAAGTCAGAATAATTAGTAGTATAGTTTGAAATGTTTTTCATAACTTCAACCAATGACATTGGATAAATTTTTGAAAAATATTTGTACGTCGCATTAAAGGTACCAACGAGCTACCTGCCTACCTACTTACTTGTAAGTAGACGGGATCATTTGTCCAGTGTTCATTAGGGAACTTTGTTCGTTATAACAAGGATAAAAATAACGTAGTTGTAGGCGTAGGTTATAGGGCAGATACACCCTGTAGGTATAGTACTATACAAAGCTAAAATCTAATATTAATTTCGCGCTCTAGCTATAATGCTTTAACCCTGAGGATAACGCGGCCACCGACAACAGAACCAGTTTCCGCGGTTCGAGGAAACGCTCCATATTGTTTTTGACGGATGTCTACAGATTGTTTCAAAGATAAATTCTGTTGTTGGTTATACACTTTGTGTGTGTCTTGGTTTTCAACCTATTCAAATTAAAATACAGCTGACGAGTAACTAGTTGTGTAATCTAAATCTTATCTTACACGACCCTACAAAATAACAGGTAATGAGTCGTGGTAATGAGTAGATAACCAACTAGAACTAACCTAATCATAATCACATATCGGTAAGTAGTAGCAAACTAAAGAATGCATATTCATAAAATAACATAAATCACGCCTTTATCCCTTACGGGGTAGGCAGAGCGTTAACGGCCGTAAAACGGATATTAACACCACGTCTGACAAAAGTTTGAGGGTCAATCAGATAGCTGTGTATCACTATAGTGACAGGTTGTCAGCCCATCGCCTAAAATTGCAATACACGCCCTCGAGTCCCTTAGTCGCCTCTTACGACACCCATGAGTAAGAAATGGGGTGATGCTATTCTAGGCCGGCATCACATGGCTGTCTAGGCCGGCATCACATGGCTGCCTAGACATGCATATGCATATTCATAACTCCCTTATTCGATGATGTCCAAATAGGTTAAACTAACTGACAATAAGTTTGCATGACTGTGGTAAATAGATCAATATTGCTAGGATACAAAACCGAAACTTTGTTTTAGGGAACCGCTGCATACAGAGGGGGACTTAATTTCCGGCTCAACCGGGGAAGCCGGTGCCATGCGCTTACACGAGGGATCGTGTTACATTCCCCAACTAAACAACAACAAAAAAATACCTACATAAGTAGATGTCCTTTCCAATAGACAGCTAGGGTGAGCTTCTGAACGAAAAGTAAAAGTTAGATACAAAATGTAATTAATTCACAAGCAGTTCGAACATTCCAACGATTGGCGATATGCAAAGCGACTGTGGCAAATCGAACACTAAGGTTATAAGACTAGAAATGGATGCCGTAAAATAATGAGCGGAGCGGTGTGGTTAAACCGGCCGGCCTGGCGGGCCTGGCGGGCCTGGCGGGTCCGGCGGGTCCAGCGACCTGGTCCTCGCCAATTAACCGCATCCGACCTCCGGGCCGCGTGCCTGCCTGATACTATTCATAGATAAGTGACTGCATGCCCTAGAATACTTGACTGGCCACTCCGGCCAGGTGGGGCTCACTGCTGGCTCGCTGCAAGAATGCGACTCTTTACTTGTCGCTTGCAATTCTCTTTGTTCCAAAAACCTAGGCTAAATGCAGTTATTGGCTGGATTTGCAACAGTTAAGTAGGTACTTTTGTACATAATGATAATAATTAAGTTTTGTAAGACAACACCCCACCAAGTTATATGTCTAGAAATGCTGGGAGTAACAACGCTATAAAGTGTAGATTGAAACCGTAGAGCTTTTGTAATAGGCACTGGGAAAGATCAGAAGTGGAGACCGCGAGTTGCGCAACCTGACACATCTTGATACACCTGCGGCGCTCGCGCACCATTCGTACACAAACCTTCCCACACCAACATAAACTTGTAACATTTAAAACTTCCTCGGTCGAAAGTAGGTGAAATGTTAAACATGCAAATTGAATACGCCGAGGCTTTGATTTTCACCTTTTGTCATGTGTGCCTTCCCCATACACAAGTAAGTAAGCCCCTGTCCAAGTAGTAACATTATCAATTTCTCTTGTAAACAAAGTGGGAGATACAAACAAAGAAGAAAGCTAGTGATAATTAAACATGGGTATGGTGCAAGCAAGAGGAAATCGTTTGAAAAAAAGCTGGAGCTGCCTTGAATGGGTGGAAAGTGAGGTGGCGTGGCGGCTGCTGAGCGGTTTCTGTTCTCACGCTTCCATACATCTAAGCGTTGTTTTCTACACTTATGCTAGAAATATCCATAGAATATAATAGCCGCAATTAATAGACATATCTCACATTCCTAGCGGAGACTTTCTATGCCGAAATGTGTAATAAGAGAGTCAAACTCAATGTAAGTTCGATTCAATGATGACTTATCATTAACGATACGTTATGGATGGATATGATAGTGATTTTTAATGGTACCTTCATTACAGTACTACTATAAGAGTGGTAATTTAAGAAATGGGTATGTGAGAGCGACAAATAAAACTACGAAGAGGTTAATTAAGCAGGAGCGGTCTCGGCAGGAAACGAGACTGGTTTCCACCTGAGGGAAAAAACACGGCAAGTGGATAACTGTCCTTATCCTGCAGCTAATAGAAATTCAACCTCGGTGCCTATAATCAATGCCGAAAAAAAAACTAGGAATAATTATTTAACGAAACATAATTCAAGGATGAATCTTTGTGCTACATACAATTCCTTCATGCATTCGTCTTATTATGCATGATGTCCTTGATTTTGCTCATATATGATCTGCTAACAAATTCTATAAAATCCGTTAAATCTAATATTCCACTTATATAAGTACCTAAATATAAATACATACCTACATAGCAATATTCTTGAATACCAACCCAGTCATGAATATTATCATTGAATGTCTAAATGAGACAATTGATAAAAGTATCGATAAAAACCTATAAGTACGTATCTATGAAAGATCAAATGCATCTTATAAAAGTCAACCGAAATTCACACATGAAGAGTTACTTTTGATTATAAAAGCACTTTTATAAAAACATTGAAACACAATAACTTTACCTACATAAATAACATGTCAGTAAAACATTTGCAAATAAAAAGCATAATTAATTACTAATAAAATAACAGAAATAGGTAAACAAATAAGTACCAAAGAGATATAACTCGCTTTATCATAAAAATAACTCAAAATTGTATCAAACCTTTTATATTAAATTCCAGTTGGCAAGTTTATATGTTGTATCACTAATGAATCTGAGCAACGGTAAAATTCATAAAATTCAAATAACTGGACATTATCGTTGTTGATCAACGTCTCAATCCACTGGTCATCTGATGTTTCATATCACTGGTTCACTGTTCAACAAACTATCATATGCGTTGTTGTTTTCGGATATACTATGTTATGGTATTTTAAAACAAATTCACGGTTGGTTTGTGACGGCAATGTCAGTGCACGCGTAAAACACGGAATGGAGTGCCTCGAGCGAGGACCGTAGCTGCGCGAGTCGCGAGGCTGCGTGCGCTCGCGGCCACAACCCGACACGAATGGTAAAATAAAACCAGTGTAAGAAAGTTCCGACGTCACAGCGACAGAAGCCTTCGAATGGCGTTTTGAAGGTAACATTACCTATGTTGCGCGTGTAGTGTGTACCGACCAACAACCAGCGGTTAACTGTCCGTTCCAGATGGACGTTCAACAAACACCAAACATCTCACTCGAATTCGTTCCATCGTCGATATGTGTGAAGAATTTGGCCGTGGGATCGAATCAGAAAAACAAGTTGTAACCACATTCGAACATATTTTATTAATAGCACAACAACACTAAAACTAAAATCTCTTGCCTTATCACATCATTACCATTCGCTACTTTCTTTATTTCTTTTCAAGTCTGATTCATTTTAGGTATTCCTCTGTGTTATTTATCATCAAAGATATGATGCCACACTCTTCTAATATATCACCCAAAAATACAGCCTTCTATAACATTCTAAAACATATCGTGACTCCAATGGCTTTGATTATATCTATTATTTACAATAAATATCTATATAACATCGATTTATAATCAATAATTCTCTAAAATACATCAAGTATAACAACAATAATGTTTCTACAATTTAATTAGGCTTTTAATTGTCGCGTAGAAACATACGTATTTCAATGGTAGGTACTCGGCTCTTTCAATAAAATGATTTTCAACATTATTGCCATGTCATCACTGCGAGCGGTATTTTCATATCTGCTATGAGCCTATTAGCAATAAAGGACCATATCATGTTAATTCCCCTGGATCATTTTCTTCTGGTACGAAGATTTTCTCCGCTACGCAGCTCAATTAAACATTTGTTCTAGAATATGAGACCCTCACCATAATTAATCAGTACCCACATCAAACTCTTTGCCTTCTATGTGGCACTATAAAGTTATCCTACGTTCATTTAAATTCTAACGTATCTCTACGCTACATGTGTAAATAAATGAAGAACCTATTTCAAAAGCAAATAGGTAGTCTACACTCATACAAACAGGTAAGTACATTTAAGTATAAAATGATTACAGGGTATAACATGATCTTTATATCAAAATAAACTTGTCTAAATAAACAATTACAAATCAATCGTAAAAACCTTACAGTCTAAATTCTAGAATTTGAGTAAAATATCTAAACACGTCTAAGAGACTAACTCGATACCTACAACGTTCGGTATCTACGGAACTCGTACTTAACTCTCATATTAATTATATAATTGAAGTTATTTAAAATTGATAGTGCAAGAAGTCTAATATTTAAAGCTTCTGCTAAAGTTTAACAAAACATATTTTATAAATTACCTACACCAAAAAAGTTCTGAATTTGTTAATTTAAATCTAAAATAGGTACTTTTTTAAACAACGATGATTTTAAGCAACTAATCAAAATAATTTGAAACTCTAACGTTGAACTTATTTGTCCCCCATCTATTACACGCACTACACTATTTTCATAAGTTTTGAGGATAATTATTTTATGCTATTTATTAATCCTACATTTTCAATTTATTGGAGGCAATTTAAGACACACATAATGTGTGTGGAGGAAAATTTATACACTTTGTGCACTAAAAAGACGGAATGAATTTTTAAATACTTGTGAGTACTTTGCGATGGACGTGATTTTATATACGTGTGTATATTTTTATTGAACATTTATTTGTGCGGAGACTTGCCGTCTTGTTATTAATTTATTGCACAGATTGTATGACATATTTTATTGCAAACACGAACCTAAAAAATATGAAAAGAATGTTTGAAACAGGTAAAAGAAGTTTGATAAAATATTTACTATCCATTTGACGTATTTTGTGGACCAATATCTCCGTCAAACATTTCATGCAATTTGTAGATGTGTGTTTTGTAAATATTTAAAATAAATATAGAAGCCAAGCACGATCAAGCTTTCAGCTCAGACGTTAAGTAATTAGCTAGTTTTAATTAATATCTCGTATTATCCGTTGTTACCCTGAATTTTTAAAATTTTCTCTCTTCGTAATTAAGTAGGTAAAAATATAATTTAGGTTAAAATATTTTAAAGGATTTTGATTGATATTGTTATCAAATAAATAATTATATAAATTGACATTTTCTGAGACGAAATCAATCATCCCTATTAAATGGTATCGAAAATATTATAATATTGTCTATGAAAAATATTGTTACTTTCTTAGCACCACTAACCTACTACCACATCTAAGCGTTTACACCACTTCCTGTTATAATATACCATGCATCCTCAAAATACTGATTTTTATTATATAAATATTACCAAAAACAATTCACTATTGCTTCAATATTCACCTCGCAGACCTGCCACTGCCAACAGTTAGTTATTACTATAAAGATTACACAAATATAAACATTCAAAACGAATAAGTAGTCTCATTAATACATAATTTCAATTCCCAATAAACCTTTTATATGAGCAAACAACAAGTTGAAAAATATCAGATGCGATCTTACGCTCCATTCCTTATATTAAATTCATTCAGTACATTGAATGTTACTTGCTTATATTTTTGGCAAAGTTGTGAGATGGACCAAATTTCTCCGTAACTTTTATTGAAAACTATAATTTATCGAATTTTTTTTACAACATTAATTTGAAAGGTATGTTTCATAATAATAACAATCTTTAACTTTATAACGCAATAAATTAATTTCTAAGATCATACGCGAGTGATTAATGGATAATTATGTGACGCATTATGAAAATAATAATAGGTGCCAAACTAAAGCACCATCTGCTTTTTCCTTTTCTCCGAAGCATCAACAGGATACAACGTCCCCATTAATAATTATATTATGAATATGAAATAGGTATAGCACACTGCATGTAACATAAGTATCACGTTGTCTTGAGCGGGTCATCTAATTTAAAATTCTCAGCTACCAATAAACTAAGCCTTCGATTTATCATTTTTGCTTAGACCTGTAGTGACTTTTGAATATTCAGGTGGCTTTACTGTGGATAATGTACTCTCTGTTGTTGGAGTAACAGCTTGTGTTGTTGTTTTAGGAGTATTCGACACTTTACTTGTTGACATTTTCATTGTTGTAACAGTCGATGGCTTAGACGCAGTAGTAACCGTACCGAGGGGCGTAGATGTTTTCAAGTCAGTTGTTGAATTTACTGCAGATGACACCAAAGGTAGAGTTTTCGTTGACTGTGATAAAGAAGGCATATCGCTAGATTTAGTTAGCGTTTTAAAAACCTCCGTAGTAGTAGTTGGTAATGGCTTATTCGATGATAACAATAAAGACGTAGTAGCAGGAGTGGTAGTTTGTTTTATTGTACTTGAAGATGATGTTGTTAATGGTATATGTGATACCGTAGTCATTGACTTATTAGATGTCAAACTAGTGTTTTGTGGTGAGTTGGATGTCGCCTGATTTGTATTTGGCATATTTGTCGAATTATTTGCAGGAGTTTTGGAAAAATTTGTCATATTTTGCGATACTTCCTTAGACTTTGTAGCGCCACTCATAGTATTCATCGAAATGTTACTGGTTCCTATCAAACTAGAAACCGGTTGTGTAAAAGACGATACAGTTTTTGCATTTGCTAAAACTGTTGCAGAACTAGTTGGTATTTTCGAGTGTGTAGAATTCAATGCTTTTTTGTCTTCTGCAGTAGAAACAATAGGTGATGTTATTTTAATAGAAGATTTTATAACCCCAGATTTTAAATTAGAACTCTCAGGACAGTTATTTGTATTAGTTTGTTTGAGAACTGTAGGCTCAGGAACAAACGTTGACGCTTTTGTGTCTGATACCGAGTTCTCTATAAATCTTTTAGTTATAGTTGAAGATTCGGTAGTAATTGTACTAGAGTCTTTAATATTATAAGCACCTATTTTTGGTGACGTGACTTCTTTAGAAGAACCGACCGCCTCTAGGTTAGAGTCATTGGGATTTTTATGGATTTTACGTGTATTTTTATCAGACATTTTATCTTCCCCAACATTTGAATTTGTTTGTCGCTGCAATTGCTTATTGCAACTCGCCTTTGTAATTTCACCCACAATGCTAGGGCTTATCGACGTTTCTTGTTTTCTTGGAGTGGATACATTTACGGACTGAACATTTTTATTGATATCAATTTCGACTTCACTGACAACAATTGGAGCAGAAGCATTCTGCAATTTAAAATGATTTAAACTATTTGTTTCCCCAGTTTTAATTGTTGTAGAGGAAGGACTCTGTAAATCTTTTACTGTTGATGACGTTTTTGTTACCTCTGATTTTGCAGAATGATTTGTTTGTGGCAACAATGTACTTACGTCAATTTCTTTTATTTCCGTGTTGTCTTTAGTTTTTACTGTAGCAACTTTACTAGCAGTAATATCTTTGAGTTTTCCTTCACTGGGTATGTACTTAAAAGTTTTTAATTCTGTAGGAACAAATGGTGTACATATTGTACGTGCAGAGGTTACTGTGGGGCCTTTATTTAATATACCTGAATAGAATGAGACACTAACAGTTGCTACCGTGTTTAATGAAACTTCATTTGGTGCACTTGGATGACTTGCATCAGATTTTGAATCAATTGCCTCAAAACTTGAATGGTAGTCTTTTTTAGCTGACTTATGATCATTTTTAAGACGTTGTTCGTCAGTACTTGCTTTGATTTTAACTATATTACCTTCCACTGTTGATAAAATTGGCTGGGGCGTAACGTCAACCGTTTCAAATGTTTTTGTTTTTCCGTCTGTATGAATTTTAGCTGTAGTAAAGATCAAAGGACTTGGGCAGTGTGATTTTTGTTTATTGCCATCAATGTCAACAAGAATTTGGGTCTTGGGTGCTGTAAAACTACTTACTTCATTGCGGCTAGCGAACACGTTTGTGTTCATATGATTATGAATTGGAGCTGCACTCGCGTATGACTTAGTGATTTGACTATCTTTTATGCCATTGACATACGTTCTATTATTTGTTATTCCAGGAACAGAAGTCATTGATGGAACACTTGTTTTATTATCGTCGAGTAGTTTGTCCCTCTCCCCACCTTTGTCTGTCATAGAGTCAGTCTTAGTTTTTGACAAAGAAAATTTGGCACTTTGGCTCCCAGTCTCCTTTTCCTTCTCTTTCTGTAGCAAGGGTTCAACAACCCCATCATCAGACTCGAGACTGAAGTTTTGAACTTTTCTTTTAATTGAAGTTTTCTTTGTTTTTAATATTCCTCCGCCAGACTTCCTTATTTCGTTATCTACTCCACTCGTTATAGACATAGAGTCCCCGCCATCTTGAGATGCCTGCAAAAGTATTAAAATAAAGTAATTTCATCGTTCCAAAAATGAGCAATAATAATACACATAGGCGTGATTTGTGTATACACAAATCACGCTTATTTCCCTTACGGGGTAGGCAGAGCGTTAACGGCCGTAAAACGGATATTAACACCACGTCTGACAAAAGTTTGAGGGTCAATCAGATAACTGTGTATCACTATAGTGACAGGTTGTCAGCCCATCGCCCAAAATTGCAATACACATCTAACCCTCGAGTCCCTTAGTCGCCTCTTACGATACCCACGGGTAAGAAATGGGGTGATGCTATTCTAAGCCGGCATCACACGGCCATAATAATAATGGCTAGTAATAACTGTAATAAGAGACAACTTTGCTAAAAGGATATATAATAGTAGGAAGAGTTACTATTACCACCAGCCTTACTTCTTGTTTTAGTACTATTCACAAAATCACCTTATACTCGATTATAAGAAATCTTTTTATTCTTTAATTGACTGGGTTCTAATCGTGCACGCACGGAGGGAGGTGATAGCTTTTTGCAATATAAACTATTGACAGCACGTGGGAGTCATTCTCTGGAATCAAGCTCATCAAGGGGACACTTACAACACTCACTTTCCGCATGGCGACGAGTGGATGCGTATGCGGAGGTCATGCGCCACGCTCTCGTAACACGGGGCGGCCGTGGAGTAACAGCACTGGAGGTGGTGACAGCTCCTCGCCTCGTAGAGACGGTATGACAGTCGCACATGGTCCAGATTGGCCCCACTCTTCAGTTGGACGCGCTAGCACTCTTGCTTTCTGAAAACAGAGTGATTAGTATTTTAACTACTACTGTAATTATTTGTTTATTATTTGGCCCTAAACACAGACCAAAGATTTCGTGCGAGCCGGACAGTGCATGACATTTCGGTGCTTTGTGGCCCCCAATGGTAAATAATGTAATTGACAAGTTTATGCAAAAAGCAAGATTCAAACCTAATCAGCTCCTCTGTTGATTCCAAAATCCAGGATGTCATCTAGGTACGTAAAGTTGCTTTTACCGAAACGATTAGTTCAAAACCGTGCCTCTACGATGGTCAAATTGACAGGGCCGCTGCAGATCGGCCATCAGTAACACCGACAACATTCCCAGTGTCCACCGCGTCCACCCAATTTGGATACAAGTAAGGCCTTAGGATGCAAGCTTGTAAATCTAGATGAACTAATGTAGTGAGAGAATGCAAACCTCCATGATAGTCAAGTCGTCAGGGCCGCTACAAATCTGGTCGATTGCCATCAGCACCACCACTAGCACTGGTAGCATGCCCAGGGTCCAGCCCACCGCGTCCGCCCACATTGGGTACAAGTAGTGGCCATAAGAAGCAGGTTTGTACTCGATCCAGTTGAAGACAAGGATAAACTGAAAGTGAATTGAAATTATGTAAACATTCACACGCAGTTTCTTTTTAAGAGGTGCGTCAGCTTCTAATTGGTAAATGAGGCTTTGGCGTGTCGAGCGGATAGATTGATCCTATGCAGTAACTCACAACAGTTTCTGAACCCGCATGTATGCATGGTTATCTCGGAATCAAAAGTGCCCCAGTAAAGACGGTAAGAGACAAAACTCACCACCAGAGCTGAAGGCGTGATGACTCGCCACATGGAGCTCCAGAAGAAAACCCACAGCTTGGACTGCTTCCCGATCATGCGCTGGATGTCCACACAGAACTTCTCCGCACCATAGATCCACGCTATGAGGATACACTCTCCGATGGCGATAATCAGCACTGACCAGTTTGCCGCATATTTGTCCATCAGTTGAAGCCAGTACATTCCACTCTACAAAAAAACAAGGCTTGGCATAAAAATAAGAATTTTTGTTCTGGGTAAGGGTTTTCTCAAGCTAGTTTCACTTAACATCTTTCACAATACGCCCACTAATTTGCAATCTGTAAATAATCGTAATCGTCCCCAAAACTAATTATAATAACGGTAAAATCAATTTCTCTCAGAAAAGACATCAACGCATCAAATTTTGTTAAGTAATGTTAATAATACTTGTCCATAAATAATATTGTCACTACGGGACATTTCTTTTATATTACAAGTCGAAGGACTTACGTTAGTGGTAAAGATGAGTCCGCCGAAATATCCCAGCACAGCAACGGACATGACGACCCAGATTTTCTTTTGTCTAAACTTAGGAAAACGGTCCATAATAGCTGTGGTCACTGTCTCCATCAGAGCGAACTGAAACAAACATAATATTATTTTGTAAAATTACAAACAAAGTAAAATTAAGTTATATGTAGAAAGAAATAATTATTTAGAAATTCCCTAACTATATTTTCAAAAGACTTCGTTTATGTATTTTGTATGAGCTACGATTTGACATAGTATAGTAACTCTAAACGTAGCCCATACAGGGCTACTATGACATCAACGAAGTCTTTTTAAAATCTAATTAAAGAATTACTATATCAATAATGCAATTCCGTAGTGTATTAATGTTTAGAAAATTGAGGAAGCCATTAACTGCTTTTGTTTTGTTTCTGTAAGGTATTCTTTTCTGTAAGTTTTCTTTTCTTTTCCACTCACCTGCGAGTCAAGTCCAAGAGTCAACAGCATGACGAAGAAGAGAATTGACCAGAGCGGTGATATAGGCAGCCGCGTCACCACTTCAGGGTACACGATGAAGGCCAGCCCGGCGCCCTGGTCGACCACCTTGTCCACTTCCACGTCCAGCTCGTGCGCCAGGAACCCGATCACGGAGAAGATCACCAGACCAGCGAAGAAAGAGGTCAGGATGTTCGACACGGCAACTATAAGAGAATCACTGGAAAATGGAAAATTACTCATGTCAATTTACTGTGAGAAGCACTGTAATCTATGAAATACCTAACGTGTACAATTTGACTTATCTTCGAGATGGGATCTTAGTCCAGCAATCATTATAATGACCAATGATACTCGTGACTGATGATGATTATTGTGTGTGTCTTCCCGTGTCTTTTTCTCTCTGTTTACCCTCTGGTTGGCCCGTAGACATGCCACGTGGCATTAGGCCCGCCTTTAATACCATGTGCAATAAAGTATAAAAATTAATAAATAAAATAAAATATTAAACTTACACGTAGCAGTTGTTTGAAAACTTGTTGTAAGAAGAGAGTGTAATCAGACCACCCCATGCCGGACTCAGAGCGAAGAAAATCTGGACGGCAGCATCTCCCCACACCTACAAGAAGACAAAAAGTAATATCGCATTTTTTTTAATAGACGCGCCGGTTCTTCCTAGTGTCCATGGTCACAGTTTTGTAAAATGTAGTGAGGTTTGGCTCACTTATTCAAATAATTTAAAATGATAAATGGTTTAGTCACCTGCGCGCTGATCAGTCGACTGAAGTCAGGAGTAAGATAGTAGAGGATTCCCGTGGACGCTCCAGGCAGTGTTATACCACGGAAGAAGAGAATGACCAGAACAACGTAGGGAAACAGAGCTGTGAAGTACACCACCTGTAAAGAAATAATTTGTATATTATCAAGATCCTCTTCTGGAAAAATCGAGAAATCGTTGTCACTTGAATTGAAGTACATAAAACATAATGTTTATTTGTTGTCTATATTCTAGCGTTATATTCTACACAGGCGTAAAGTAACATGCCGTGTGATTAATCTGGCCAGCCCCGAGGCAGTGCTTTTATTTTTTTATCCCGCCCGAGCCGGTTGGTTTTCTATTAGGACATTACAAAATTGTTATAAAAAAAAAAAATTGAGTTATACAAATTTCTTATTTTTCAATGACGGACGTCAATAAGTGATAATACTATCCTACATTGAATATAGAGGTAGAACAAAACAGTAAGTAAGTATATGGATCATTATTGTTTTTTTTTTAATTATAATGCTCTGCCAGTCCTCCGAAAATGCCAGTTTCATGTAGGTATGTATAGTCAAGATCAGGCTGGTTTAGACAGTTTGGACTTTGGGCCGTTTTTATGCCGCACGCACAAGACTATTGGCAGTTCGAGTATGATTATCTTGGCAGGCACTGACCTTCCCCGACGACTGCACGCCCTTACACAAGCAGAGAAAGACGATGACCCAGGCAGCTAGCAGGCACGCCGCCATGCCTGGGCGGATGTACCCCGTCTCTTCTATACCAGATGAAAGACCCAGAACTTGGTTACTGAAATCATACATGTTTTCTTACTTAAAATTACTTGCCTTTACCAATACCACACCTCGGGCACTCCATACAGCGGACTCTTTACAGACAACTGTCATTTCTACATGTGCATGTGTGGATGATCAGATCACAGATGTGTGAGTGCAGGGTTGGCATGAAGGTTGATTTTTGTACCTAACCTGATAAATACATACAGTAACTACCCAAGAGGATGTAACAAGCCTAGCGCTAGTTTCTACTTAATTCTCCACTGGCATTTTGACATTTCTCGGGTGAGGGCGGGTCGGGCGCTGGGGTGCGGGGCGGTGAGTGTCCGTTCTATATGTATAATATAGTATACTACATACTATTGGTTAATCTGTGCCAATACTAAGGCTCATGGGTCACCACCAGAGGCACCACTCGAGCTTGGCATCCGGATTTTATAAATATAGTGTACACTATACAGATCAAATACATACACTCCGTTAAATACATGCTTTTCTAGAACATTGGCTGTCTTATCGGTCTTTTTCATACAAATTTCCTCATCAATTTGCTTGTCAAATACCCTGCCTAATCTGTAGCGTCTTATTAAAATTAATATACCTAAACCTTGTTCAAAATTAAATTTTAGAGGGGGATACCTATTTAATTAACAGCTAATAACTAGCAGTAAGGAAGTTCATGATTTCAGTCCATTTTGTTTCGCGTAGATTTTTAATCTACCTATTCCATCTCATTTATTGAAGAATATAATCCATTCATTATAGATGCTGTGTTTTGGTCCACGTCCGTCATTCATTGTTAATTATCATATTTTAACGTATTAGTTTCCACAGTCAAATAATGCTGGATGACAATGCGCGATTGTGATTGATTAGATATTTGTGACAAGTGTGATATTGTGACGCACATGCACATAAATCATAGGTATAGGTTCGATTTATCTACTGTCGACATGAACAAATAATAGCCTTGACCAAAACCTGTACTTCTATAAAGTTCCTGGTTTAATTAACTTTTTATTTACTGAGCTATAAATTACACAGATTACGCAAATTCCTCATTATCACGATCAGTTCATCTCATAGCTTGTAAAAAAACATTATCTTTTGTAAATAAATATGACTTTTACTTACGTAAAGTATTCCTCGGCCGGAGGCCTTCGAAGAGCTTTTTCAGCTAAAGCGACGATATTATTTTCCATGACGTATGTTTGGTTCAGACACTTTCTCAAATAATAAGTGCCGTTTTCAGCCTCGCAAGCATCGGCTTCTTCGTATGAGTAACAGTCTGAAATTATTTAAATATTTTAGCTTCACAACCATATGCAAGGGTAAAGAAAAATCTACAGTAAAGTCAATGAAAACTCACGAATTGTGCTCCAATCTGCGTCACAGTTGGACCAGGGCAGCGTATAGAAGATGCTGACAAAGGACACGGCCATGTAGTAGATAGTCCAAGCAATAATAAGGTTGTAGTAGAGCATGACCACGCAGGAAACGATGACCATGCCGTAGCCGAGTCCTTGGAAGAGCGGGCAGAACTTATTGTAGACGGCCACGGGGCCGAGCGCGGCGTACTGCCCAAAGGACAGCTCCATGAACATCAGCGGCAGGCCCGCTATGATCAACATCACCGTGAACGGGATGAGGAATGCACCTGAAATTGGACGTCATATGAAAACCATGCACAAAAAAACAACAATAGAAAACTTAATACTAATTTGATTTGGTTGGTTTAATAAGTCTACTTTCGTCCCATGGATCAATCGCCGCAAGCCAACCAACACCAACATTTGCTGGATATTTCATACTGACTCATAAAAAAACTGTATAGTAACCTAGATTGCAATTGCACGTCATTTGTTTTGCAACCCTGAGAGAGATTGAAACAGTTTGCATAAAATATCTGACCAGCTATATAGCTATAATGCCAAGTTTATGGGTATTTCTCCACTTCTTTTAAACAATACACAGACACTCGTCGCACACTTGAGTCGCCACAAAACATGGCCTTGCCTTGCAAGCTTAAGCGTCTCGTTGAGTTGAGTTTTTGTACAATGCGGAACTACCCAAATTCCAACTTCATTTCAGTACATAAAGTCGACGTAAGCTCTATATTTTTCTGTGTTTTTGACGCATTATCATCACTTTACTTAAAATTAAAGCATCTACTTTAGCTAAACTGTCTTACACTCACATCTCAACATAAAATACCTATTTACTTCCGCAACTCTCTATCTAGGGCACCTAGGTCTACCTAACCTAGTAAGATATATCTTAGTTTCCTGTTTCAGCTTCATTTCTAAGTAATATCTGAACACATACCTGTCTTCATACAAAGTTAAAGTTATTAACGTACCTATTCAACGCGAATAATGTCTCATTACAATGTTAATATTCCCTTAGGTAAAAACAGTTTCCTGGCTCCTTTGCATGACTAGATCTAATTAGGTCTAATAACAGGCGCTAAGTGACTATGGAAATCCTACGGATACCTTGAAATTACCTACGTATTTAACAACAACATTCGAAATCTGTTTACAATTACGGCTTTTTCCTGAATGCTTATTCCTGTAAGCTAATTATGACTGTATTACAATTTAAGGCGACAGACTGACAACCTGACGCTATAGTGATACACGATTTTTTTGCAATGTAGGTACCTCTAGTATTTGACAGCCGTGGCGATATTGACCGTATTTTTACGGCCTTTAATGCTTTGCCTACCCCGCAAGGGATACAGGCGCGGATACAAGGGGGAGGTCATAGGGGCAATGCCCCCCCCCCTAAATCCCGGATACTCACACAAAAACGAGCTACATGAAGGGACCTAAAATGTTAACTGACCAAATTATGGCCGATGAAAACAGGAGCGGGCACTTATTTCGACGTAAATGTTGAGCTCGCTTCGCTCGCAACTCACAATACTTGTACTGTAGTATATCGCAGTATAGCCCCTTTTAAGCTCATTTAGTACCGTTCGCACAACACCAGTTTAAACGTGAAAAATCAAGCTCACTTCGCTTGTAGATGTTGTCCCGCTGTCACTCTTCCTTAGTGCTGCTCACCATTTTAAAAGTGAAAATTTGAGCTCGCTTCGCTCGCAATTACTTTTATGTTGGTGTGGTGACTCTTTCACTCTCCTTTGGTGATGCCTAAGTGATGCTTGCAATGTGTGTCTTTTTTTCGATAGGTTATAATTGGAAATTTTCGTAATGTAGGTAGATACTCAAAATGCCCCCCCCCCCCCCCCCCGGGACCTCTACGCCACATTTGTCGAAAAACCATACTATTTTGAGTCCTACCTGTATCACGACAGTCAAATGCTACCTCTGACTGCTTGTCCATATTCATTTCCCTCTTACCTTAGAATGAAGGCTATGCTTACCACCGCCATTATTGTAGCACAGATACGGGAACCGCCATACATTCCCAAGTCCGACACTGTAGCCCAGCAGTGACAGAAGGAAGTTGAACCGCCCCGTCCAGTTGCCTCGCTCCGACTCTGCTTCTATGCTTACCACCGTCATTATTGTAGCAGAGATACGGAAACCGCCACACGTTCTTAAGTCCAACACTGTAGCCCAGCAGTGACAGCAGGAAATCGAACCGCCCCGTCCAGTTGCCTCGCTCCAGCTCTGCTTCTATGCTTACCACCGCCATTATTGTAGCAGAGATAAGGGAACCGCCACACGTTCCCAAGTCCGACACTGTAGCCCAGCAGTGACAGAAGGAAGTTGAACAAACCCGTCCAGTTACCTCACTCCGTCTCTGCTTCCATGCTCACCACCACTAATATTGTAGGATAGATACGGCAACCTCCGCTCGTTACAAAGTCCTACACTGTAGCCCAGCAGTGACAGAAGGAAGTTGAACCGCCCCGTCCAGTTACCTCGCTCCGTCTCTGCTTCCATGCTCACCACCACTAATATTGTAGGATAGATACGGCAACCTCCGCTCGTTACAAAGTCCGACACTGTAGCCCAGCAGTGACAGAAGGAAGTTGAACAACCCCGTCCAGTTACCTCGCTCCGGCTCTGCTTCCATGCTCACCACCGCTAATATTGTAGGTAAGATACGGCAACCTCCGCTCGTTACAAAGTCCGACACTGTAGCCCAGCAGTGACAGAAGGAAGTTGAACAACCCCGTCCAGTTGCCTCGCTCCGACTCTGCTTCTATGCTTACCACCGCCGTTATTGTAGCAGAGATACGGGAACCGCCACACGTTTCCAAGTCCGACACTGTAGCCCAGCAGTGACAGCAGAAAATCGAACCGCCCCGTCCAGTTGCCTCGCTCCGGCTCTGCTTCTTCTGGTGACGGCTCTGTCCCCATCTCCTGCTTGCACTGAACAAAAGAAAGGATAGGGTTACCTACTGTCTCTCACTTTATAAAATGACATTGCACTAAAAACACGAAGTTGGAATATCAGGATTAGTCCAAGAACATTTTACAAAAAGAGCTAACATTTGAATAACCTACAGTGAAGCTAACTAGGTTTCAAAATGTTATTCAATTATCCCGTTGTGCATAGAGTTTTAATTTCTGTACTAAGTTAATCACCATGCTCTTGATATCGATTTGTTATTGAAAAAGAAAATAAGGGCATTACAAATAATTATTATGAATATAAACAAGAGATTGTAAAGTCTAAAATAAAAAAGATAGGTGCTTATGTTTCCATTCAAAGTTTTCTATGGTTAGAAAAAAAATGCCGTGTTAGAATAGCATCACCCCATTTCTTGCCCGTGGGTGTCGTAAGAAGCGACTAAGGGACTCGAGGGTGTGTATTGCAATTTTAGGCGATGGGCTGACCACCTGTCACTATAGTGATACACAGTTACCTGATTGACCCTCAACTTTTGTCAGACGTGGCGTAAATGACCGTTTTATTACGGCCGTTTATGCTCTGCCTACCCCGCAAGGGATTATAGGCGTGATATATGTATGTATGTATGTATGTAGAAAAAAAATGCAAAATATCCACAAGCTTAGTCTAGCTTACGTACAAATAATCTATCTATCTATCGCAATCTCTTCTTCCCGAGGAATTAGTCTACTCGCCGCAAATCTCCGTAGCAAAACGCTACGCGCTTAGCTACGTGGGTAGCGTACTTAAATCAATGTTTCGTTTTAAGGTCATCCTATCCATCGTTCGTTATTTGATATCTCTCCTAATAATCATGAGAGACTAAAAGTGCTTCAAAATATGTTATTGAATTTATATTTAGTATCTAGAAGCCAACCGCAAAACTGTAGACTTTAAATTATAAGATAGCGGAATCTAGTACTCACGTCTGAATATTTGTAATCCATGTTTGAAACCGCCGGAATTTGAGATTTAGCCATTGTTGAAATCAAACAGAAACTATTTTCGGACTCTTCGCTGCTGAAGCATTATATCGGTGATCGCTGGCAGGACGGAGGTACAGGCACCACTGAGCATGGCACAGCACATCACACACGCGCGACACCCACGGGCCACCTTCCAACAGTGCACGAAAATCTCTCGCGCTATACGGGAGGTGTCCACATTAAAAGCCTGGTTTTTGGTGAAATAAATCAAGAAGCAGACTAGTTAAATATGCATTAAATCGAAAAGTACAAAACGCAGGAACGCGCAGATGTCAAGTTTCGCATCGACCGAACTCTGAATGAACATCTAGGTCAATATCAAGCCCCCGCCCCCGCCGCCCCGCACCCTCGCGCCCCCGCGCTGAAATTTCCCCTCTTGACTTATATGAGATGAGTCCTCGTTCTTACTGCACGGTGTTAGGTAGCCGAGTACAATGGTATCCCTAACGGCTTTCGCGTGAGGAAGGTCGGGATGTCAACGCTACAACTAATGCGTTTACTACCCATACTGACCCAATTATTGTTACTAGCGTTTCAACTGAAACTATGTCTCAGTATATGAACTGTATTGATAGGGGCACGTAATTTCCTGCTTAAGAGCGTTTCACCTTTAAACTTAATGTTTCTGCATTTACTACATACATAAACATAACTATCGATTCTTCTCTCTCTACATACTCCCAGACCTACTCCTAACTACTTCATGTAGCAACGTTCATTCAAGGATTATAGCTAGGTATTAAAAAGGACAGTCACTCACTTCTCGCTTTTGTTCTACGACATTCGAAGCACTTTTTTTCATCCAAAATTCTCAAGTGATCACTGGTAATACATATTATCAAAATCCCCTAGAACTTTACCTAAAATATGCTACGTCCGAAATTCCATGCTATTACCGAATCCATTAAAACTTCTAGCCGAGCTCGGATAAGTCGGCTAATCGGTAGGACGCAATGAAGCGCTACGTGGAGGCAATCGTGTAGGCCTTTCGGAAGTAGTCGGGCGTAGAGTGCTAGTCGACCGTTTGAAGGCAACGGAACTGGAGCACCACGCCACGTATTGATTGCTGGAGACTGGGCGCGCAGGGCTCACTCTTTGAACCATCGACGAACATAAGAATAGCGCATCACGCCGAGAGCATACCAACTCAAACTCAAATTGATGTTCTATAGCGCTTTTTAGTTCAATTGTTAATGTACTTATACTTAGGTCGAAGGTACGCGCCCAGAACCTTACATTGGCCGATCAAAAACGAACTTATTATTATTTTACATATATACAAATCACGCCTTTATCCCTTGCAGGGTAGCAAAGCGTTATCGGACGTAAAATATGGTCGCTATTGCCACGTCTGACTTGTATTTGAGGGCCGTTTTAAAAATATCGTGTATCATTATATTCATTATAGTGATAGGTTGTCAGCTCGTTGCCTAAAATTTTAATACCCTAAAACCCTCGAGTCCCAAAGTCACGTCGTACGACACCCGTGGGATAAAAATGGGGTGATGCTATTCTAAGCCGGCATCACAAGGCAACAAAAAACTTATCGTTATCAAATTATCAGTCGGAGATACAAAAAAAACTCGCTAGCTAAACCAAAGTTTATTTCAGTTGCGATCAAATCAAAGTTCAAAGCACCTACGCTAGCTGTGGGCCTAGTCTAAGGAATAACGTGATTAAACGGATCGACAAGGGGGAATATGATCTTCTTTTCGTATGGGACATCGAGCCGTCCAACAACCCGATATCAGAGTTTTTCAACCGCCTACTACTAGTAGGGGAATACGATGATAACCTTGTTTGAAAACTTGCAAAATTTTCAAGCGCGGGCAGGATTTGCAAAATTTTGCACGTTTTCAAAAATTTTATACTTACCTAACACGGGATGTGTTTTAAAATTTGGTATTGAATGATGATAACCATTTAACTTTGGTTAGCGGTTGCCGTGTGACGCCGGCTTAGAATATATCATCCCATTTTTCCCATGGCAAAACTAAGACTCGAGGCGTCTAATGGACTCGAGGGTGTGTATTGCAATTTTAGACGATGGGCTTACAGCCTGTCACTATGGTGATACCCAATTTTCCGAATGACCCTCAAATATTTCTCTCACGTGGCGTAAACGTCCGTTTTTGGCGACCGTTTACGCTCTGCCTACCCTGCAAGGGATTATATGCGAAATATGTGTGTGTGTGTAGACACTTTGGAATTTACACAGTTCTTATGGCGCATATACGATAGATTTGTTCGAGTTTATAAAGCTTAATTCGTTTTATTATTCTACTTAATTAAGAGTCGTCATTAATAAAAAATCATATCATATAATAAATCATTTATTTTCATTTAACACACCATTAACCCTTAATAAACTTTAGTAACAAAGATAGACATTTAAGGAATGTATAATGCAAATGCTTCAATGGTCCCACGCAAATCAAAATAAATCATTCAAACTTTGTACTTGTTTTAAGTATAACAAAATAATAAGTAACCTACACAAGTAGAATAGAAAGTAAAGTACAATCTTTAGGTTACATTCATCCAACGATATGCAAGACTAAAGTTTATGAATATATTTTCAAATATTCAATAATTAACAAAATCGATATTAAATATCAATGTTTCCTTATCTACTACTTTGTATTACTATTAGTTTTAGTAAACAGAATGCACTAGCGATAGTCGACGGCTGTTCTTACTTCATACAAAATACTAAGTACTAAATATTGTCAAAAACTACCGAGGAAACTGTATGAGCAGAGCAATGTAAAATGTATACGAAAACAATACAAAATTTACTAAACCCCATTTAAAAAATTACAAAATGTTTTTAAATACTCAGTACAACGCCATCTATCGGTAACGCACGGAAGTTTCTCGGCCTACTTCTTAGCGAGGAGCGCTTTGATCATGGTCTCGAGTTTCCTGGTGTCGGCGGCGAACTTGCGGATGCCGTCGGAGAGCTTGTCGGTGGCCATCTGGTCCTCGTTCATGTGCCAGCGGAACTGCGCCTCGTTCAGGGAGATCTTCTCTATGTCGCACTGGCTGGCCTTTTTCGGGTCGAGCACCTGTGGACACATGTCAAAAGTAAACTGAAATTAGGTACTCATTTGGAATAGAAATATTTAAAGTCCAGCATAGAACAAAGTGTGGGATACTTTTACTGGTTTACGGTAAAGGTCACTCGACTAGTGAAGTAATTACCTACCTGTAAAGACATTCAAACCAGATGGCACTAGCAATTTTCTATTTAAGTATTATTGATTTTTATCTGTTTACATTAGAGTATGTATATGTATATTAATATAAGTAAGTTTATTTAAGTAAGTATTTTTGAAGGTATATTTTAGGAATTATATGTATGTTATATATGTTTAATTTGTTATCTTCCATTATTTTGAATTATGATTTCACACCTGAGTTGACCTGAGTGCACTCTTGTTTTTTCCCTCTGTTTACCCTCTAGAGAATAGGCCGGTAGAGAATACCGCGTGGCATTAGTCCCGCCTTTTGTACTATGTGCAATAAATTAGAAAAATAAACAAATAAGTCCCTTGATAGTTTGGACCAAAATTGGAATAGATGGATCTATAAAAATTGGTGCCGTGCCTAGGATAAGTTTGACCAAGCTATAAAAAATGCCGTGACCAGGATAATTTTGACTAAGCTATATTATTACAATATAAAAAAAATCTTGATATGTTTTTTTGACGATGAAATTATGTCTATAACTAGCGGCCCGCCCAGCGGTTTCACCCGCTGCAAACCGTTTTCCCGCTGGAATTAGACATTTTAATATAGCCTATGTTCATCAGGGATAACGTAGGATTCAAATGGTAAAAGAATTTTCTAAATGGGTCCAGTCATTCCGGAGCCAATTCAAACAAACGACAATCAAATCTTTCCTCTTTATAATATAAGTGGAAATGTTGTTTTTATTATTTATTGAACGCTTCACCTTGTTAAGAGGCTGCTCACTCTTGGCCAGCTCCTCGAGCAGCTTGGGGCTGATGGTGAGCAGGTCGCAGCCGGCCAGTTCGCGTATTTCCCCCGTGTTGCGGAAGGAGGCGCCCATCACTTGTGTGTTGTAGCCGAACTTCTTGTAGTAGTTGAAGACGCGGGTCACGGATAAAACTCCCGGGTCGTCCTTGCCTTCGTAGGTCTTCTTCGTGTGTTCGACGTACCTGATCGTGCAATACATAAAAAGTATGCAATACAAAAAACTGAGATCGTGCTCTATGGCGTACACTGGGGGAGGCCTACGTCCAGCAGTGGACTGCAATTGGCTGATGTAGACACAATTGTGTGTAATTCTTCTTTATTTTCGTGTGGGACACCGAGTCGACGATTGTATAAAATATGTCGACGATTGTATAGTAAACTATGTGATGTAATGTCATGATTGTATAAACCATATAAATTCCGGTTGACATAATAATTGCTGAATTGAATTAGCGTCAATCCATGTATGTAACTTTTTCGTTCCTAACGCAATCATTACAATTTGGTGCCGTGACCAGGATAGATACAAGATAAATAAAAAATACTAATATATAATTCTTAAAAACGTTACTAACGTGACGCAATGATGACTCATATAGTTAATACAACCTCATGAATAACAAAGACAAGCTAATCCACATATTAACTCAGTACTTACCAGTCCAGTATTCTTCCTACGAAAGGTGATATGAGCGTGACGTGAGCCTCGGCGCACGCGATGGCCTGGTACAGCGAGAATAGCAGGGTCAGGTTGCAGTGGATGCCGTGCTTCTTCTCCAACTCCCTTGAGAAGAAACAAATATGCAATATTTTAAATAAACATTTCCATTTTGAACTAATACAAGGTCGCAAGTCAAATTCAAATGTCGACAGATATGTGACGGCCATAGCCAAGCATGATGTTAACTTGCATAGTTTAGTAAGTGTAGCAAATACCTCCTAATTAAACTAGATTCATGGCCAACAGGTAGTATGTTGTAAATATCATTGAAAGAAATTTAGTGCTAATTAGTTTAACCATGACATGTTTCAAATCGTCAAATGATTGATAAAAATTAACAATGCCATTTACTGTTATTATAACTTATTGATAAACCGCCGACTAATAGACGACTAAGGGAGATAAGCAGGGTTTCATCACTACAGTGATACCTACACAATTTTTAATTACCTCCAATTATTTTGTCAGATGATGGAGCTAAATCAACTGTGTTTAGGGTCGTTGACGCTCTGTCTACCCCGCAAGGAATGAAGGTGTTAGGGGATGAAGAAATGTTATGTTATGTATCTGTATCTAATATTGAAAGAAACACACTTGGCTGCCTGAATGCCCTCCCAGGTGGAAGCCAGTTTGATCAAGATCCTCTCCTTTTTGATGCCGTGCTCAGCAAACATGCTGATCAGCTTGATGGCTTTGGCGATGCTAGCTTCTTTGTCGAACGATAATCTAAAATTAGAAAACCATAGTAAAATTAAATACTTGTCCTAATTACAATCATTATTATATGGCATGTAAATAAAATCCGCCAAAATAGAAACAATAGGTAGCCACACATTTTACTTGGTACTTCCCAGTATCATTCATATATATATATTTATTTGGATTCAAATGGTACAATTTGTTCTTAAGTTTAGTAGGTGATAGTTCACATTTGATGCCTGTTAAAGGCACAGCAAATTTACCAGCAATTTCTATGTAATTTAACAAATCAATTTAAAAACATTCCATATGTTATTACTCAGATAATAATTGTTATCAAATAAGTGATAAGATCTGATAAGATAACACATTTGTTTTTAACCAAATGGATCTTGCATGTATCAGTTATAGCAAAATTTAACAAGAAAGGCAGATGAAAATTATCCTCCACACCCCTGAATGATGTAATTACCTGGCATCCACTTCACAGGAGACTCTGCCGGGGATGATCTTGAGGATCTCACAACCAAACAGCACACTCAGCATGTCAAGAGTTTCAGCCACCTGCTCTTCCACAGTGCTGTTAATAAATAAAAAGTTGCCAGAAAATACTTATGCATGACAAATAATATATTTATTGCTACCATCAAATAATTGTTAGAATACTTATTTCAACTTTAAGTGCAGTGTGATGCAGGCTTAGAATAGCATCACCCCATTTCTTACCCCTGGGTGTCGTAAGAGGCGACTACGGGACTCAAGGGTTAGATGTGTTTTGCAATTTTAGGCGATGACCTGACAACCTGTCACTATAGTGATACAGTTATCTGATTGACCCTCAAACTTTTGTCAGATGTGGTGTTTATGTCTGTTTTGCGGTCGTTGACGCTCTGCCTACCCCGTAATGGATATAGGTGTAATTTATGTATGTATGTATTTCTACTCATTTGTAAAGTCTCGTACTTTGTGTCTTGTAGTTGCAAAAAACTAATGTAATGTTTATTATTCTTACTGTTAGTAGTATTTTGTAAAATTAACTATTTAGTGAGTCATAGGTAGTGTCATGTGGTGAGGAAAACCAATCAAATATTTGGTCATTTTTGTATATCGCTGTGGTTTTCATAGCTAATGCTTTCATGACTAAAGAAAAAATTATTTAATGTATAAATTATACAGTAATTGTTAACAATTGATAGTAGCAATGTAAGCATATTGCTTAAAAAGAGATCTTTTCCAGCCAACCTCAGAGTAGCTAGCGAACCTACCTGCCAGTGTCTTTGCCATACTTGATGGCTTTGTCCAGCAGATGCTGGTACTGCTCCAAGTTGGCTGCAGCCAGGATCAGGCTGGGGTTGGTGGTGGCATCCACAGGCTTGAAAGCCTTCATGGCTAGAAAATAAGTAAGCAAATGAATAATGACATGATGGATTTAAATAATTGGATAATTTCTTACCTATTTGCCAAAAAAATATATGTAGGTTAACTAAATATCGAAAAACTAATTTGTTTTGTTAATTACTACCTACTAAGTTCTTATGACTTTGAAAGGAACATACCAAAATTGTAATTTAATAAGTCTGTTTCAATGTATAACTTTTTTTGTTACTAGGCTGAAAAGGTTATCAAAGGAACCTTGTAATGTATAAACCATTGGTATTAACATAGTATAATGCTGAACATTCAATTTTGTTGTGTCACTGTTAAAATAATTTGAACATTGCTCAGCATATTGCACTTTCTATACCTACTAATTGATGGTCAAGGTCTGCAAACTATACTTATCATTGAATAGGTAGGTAATTATTTAGATAGGTCAGTAGATACCAAATTCATGTTTGTAGCCTATTATCAACAAAAAAAATGATGTATATTACAAATTAATTTTTTGCTACTTTTTACATATACTAAGATCTAACCTTCAAAGTCCCCGGTGTCGGCGACTACCGTTGAGTGTTGCTTTAGCTGGTCCAGAGCACTCATTTTCGTTCGCTTAGCTTGAGGTTCGCCACTCATACTGACCGAAATGCAAGCCTGCAACTAAAAGTTTATAGAACACTGAATGATAACAAGTAAAGCGTTAACGCGTGGTAAGAACCAGTCACGCACGAAACAAACGACTTGAAGGTGACCCCGCCGGTAACTAAACTCGCATTCAATTCGATCGTGCTGACTCCGGCACTCCAGCGGCGAACAAGATAACCTCTTGCACACCTAACCTCACCTCAGTTATTTGGCCTTCACCTGTAAAAAGTTAAATATAATCGCAGAAACTTACGCTTTTCAGAAGATGAAAATAATAATATCAAAGAAGGCCGCAAAAGCAAGATAAAAAGTAAACAGTAAACTTTCCCAACCCAAGTCACAACCGAAAAATAAGTCAGTCGGCGAACCAGCAAACCAACTGCGAACAGTTTACAGAAACTGAAACGGAGTGAAACTTTTCATATTATCGAATTATCCATTGCTGTGATTTCCTATCAGTAGCATTTTAATATCATAGCGCCAGCATTGGATATAAAAAATCAAATCATCTAACAAAAATATATATATAAATCTGCATGCAATGAAACGTGGTTAGCGAACTGACAAGTATTAAAAAAAGTAATAGTACTGTCTATGGTTGTCCACTGTCACCACAGAGTATTTTATATATTGGGCTGAGAGAGAGGTCTCAACCATAATATTTTTTTTTAGCGACAATGGGAGTTTTTCTATTGACAGTTCTCTTGATAGTTCTGAATGTCAAACCAGAGGGCGCTGTGCTAAACTGAAAATTTGACGTTTAAATATGGCTGGCTTCGTTTCACGTTGTGTTCGTTACAAATTAATTATATTTGTTTGATTTAATACAAAATAAACATATCGCCTTGCTTTTATATTAAGTGTCATTCGTGTAAGTAAAAAAATAACCAATAATACATCTACAACAATTCAATAAACACAAAATAAAGAATAATTTATAAAGTGGTACAGTTTTTGTGTAAAGGAGCCTCTCTCTTCTCGCCTATTAGCTTTGAAACCCTGGGCACTTGGGGCCCTGAATTGCTGAGCTCTCCATGCGCCTCCACAAGGCATCTGGAGACCGCAGAGCTGGCAGCTTCCTTGCCCAGCATATTAGCTTGGCTATACAAAGGGGGAATGCTGCCAGCATGCTGGGAACTATTTCTGGTGGGGATTGGGAGGCTTATTGAAATTTTTAGGTTTTCTTGTTTTATAAATACCATTAAATATGTCTGTCTCTTTCGAAAACAAAAAATTAACCATAATATCATGCAATGTATGCGCTGCCATATAATCTTCCATTGCTTCAATGCTAAACCAATTAATTTAGTATATTAATAAATATAAGAAGAGTCTTGATTTGGAACTTCGGAAGGCAGTTCAAGCTGTCAGTCCCAGTTGTAGTTTATGATTAATTACTTAGAAGGCGGTCTTCACAAAACGACGTAGTTTTCTTTTTTTACTTTCGTGTTGGAACATCGAGTCGACGACGAGACGAACCTTAGTAGTATTTTTTAGTTAATAACATAACTCTAACACCAGAGTTATCACGGTCCGTTATCGACTCTTTTTTTCCATGGGCTGGACTCTGAAATTTTAGTCTCGGGTCTTTGAAATCTACACTGGATCTTTAGATAAGGGAAGTAGTTGGACGCGGCAGCAATTAAGGGATTTTTATGATGGAGAATTTTGTCAAAAAAACGAGACCTACGTTAATATGGAGATTTGTGTTTCGCAGGTACCAGGGCGCCCTTGTAGGTAGCCTTGCGCTTGAAACGGTTTTGGATGACCTGCAGCATGTTAAGTGTTTGTGATTATTGTGGTAATTATATGATTATATTGATAATGCCCCCTCTAACATTGTTGTACGAGGGGTGCACTGAAAATTGCGGGAATAGTCAAGTAACGATATCTTGGTACAATACAACTTTTTTTAAATCAGAAACTGCTTTGATTTATTTATCGAATTTATTAATTTGATTTTAAAATAAGAACGCGTTCACGTCACAAATTCTTGTCGAACTTATCAAGTCGGTGCAAAAATGGAGTTGACTCGTGAAAATGACTCTGTTTTCAGTATCGGTCAGGAGTAAAATTTCATCTGTTATAAATAAAAAGTCGAGCACTTTTTATTCTTGCACCTGTATTTTTTTCCACTGCGTCAGTGCTCAGTAACAGACTAAGTGTCTACTTTCGACTACGACTTAGTCAAACTACAAGAATAAGGTGTGAATGCTCTTCTTCGTTGGTCTAGAAAATTCGAATATTATCAGCGAATATTAATTGACAATCAAATAAAAATCGGTCAAGTGCAAGTTGGTCTCGCGCAAGTAGTGTTCAATACTATTATGGTTATAAAGGGCATGAAATTATATTTAAATAATTACACTGATGAAAATTACAACTACAGGCGGTTTATAAAGCTACAGGTCCAAAATTTTACAAGCTACAGGTACAGGCACCTGTAGTTTCCATCAACAAACCATAGGCATTTTGCTTTTAAAAACATAATCAACAAAATGTTTTTACAGGTGTTCATCAAAAAATTTGTAAACTACAACTGGAAAAACTTACAACTTGTGCATACTTTTACAGGTCGTTTGACCAATGTTATTATTTTACAAGGACAAGAATTCTGCATATAAACCTATTCAAAATGTTCAAAAGAACTCAAAATGCGTTCCTTGCCAAATTATTTTGCTCGAGGCGTTAAATAAAACAAAATGTTATCGTCAAACGTGGATTAATATTATTATTTCACAACAGTAGTGTAATAACGTTCTCTATCAATAATATGATTTTATTTAGATTTCTTTTTGTTACTTTCTTTTAATGAAAATAATAATTTTCAGTGTAATGTCTTATATATTTTGCAAAGATTTTACAAACAAATTTATTCTGTGCTATAACATTGACGATGAATTTGAGTGAATGAATCGATAGTGTTGTACTTCGACTTATAACGTTTACCTGTAGTCGTGATTTTGGAGCAGTACTGACAGTGGTAGCTTTACAAGTGTCTTCATAAAACGCCTGTTGCCTATAAATTGTAACTACAAGTATCCTACAGGCAGATTTCCGCCTGTAATGATGGATGTGTACCTGTACATTGGTAAGTCACGGCACTGGAAGGTTGTAATTCTAGCATATCCTGGGTCTACTGATACAAACTATACCATATGCCGCAGGGAACCACTTGTTAATTCATTTGAACCAAAAAATATAAATAGACACTTACTTATCCTAAAAGTTTACATAAATAAAGAATACATATATGCCTGAGTCAATAGCTAATAATAATAATAATAAGGTTGCTTTCTAATGTAATGTTTCCATATGTTTGGGCTCGTACCACTATAGAGCTATATAATTTTTATAAGGTATCCGGGTGTTACGAAGGATACTGCATGGTGATAGAATGATGGACGGACGGGCAGACAGATATTCAGCAAAGTCTCAGTATTAGGGTCACGTTTGACCTTTCAGATACGGTTTTTTTTTTTCAATAACAAATTTTTCTCCATTATTACATTTAATGCCTGTTCAATCGCCTTATGTAGTAAACGATTGAAGTTTGATTAAAAAAATGTGTAATGTGTTTTAATATAGTACGTGTGAGTAAAATATAGATGACGCTGAATATGCCATAAACATAGCTGTTGCAACTCTTACTCTTCAATCTTATCTAATCTATACTGCAGTACTCTATAATTAAATTTTGCTCTATGGTTACGGTCATTTCTAGAAAATTCGGGTTCAGACGGATGAATCTGATTGCAGAGCCGGCGTTCGTTTAGCGATTGATTTGCGGATTGTCAGTTTGTAACAACGTGTTACTGTTCGTGCAATTTGTGAGAAAAGCTATAAAGGAAAACTTTTGTGTTTGAAAAATTATTGTTTGTGAGTCACAATGGCCGCTATGTCCGTGATAGGTATTGATTTCGGTAATGATAACTGCTACATTGCTGTAGCAAAAGCAGGTGGCATTGAAACAATAGCCAACGACTATAGTCTACGAGGAACTCCGTAAGTAAATCCCGGTTTTAGCAAGTCCTTGTGGTTAGATTGGAACACATGTCTCTGTTGGTAGTTTTCCTTTCAGGATTTAATGATATTTTTTCAGTTTGATCATCATGATTGATGACAGGCTGATGTCCTATTTCTTGGTTGACATTCATACTTGATGTAATATCATGTAATAAAATTATTCACACTTTTACATACAAATCAGTGAAAAAAATTTAAAGTAAAGCAAAGTTAACTATGTGTTAGGTTACATGGTAAATTAAACTTTCTAGAATAAGTATTGATTTGAACCTTACATCACTACCAGTTACTGTAATGAAAGTCATAATTCAGGATATTTGTAAGTAGAAATCATAATTTCAGTAAAGAATATGAATTTTCAGAGCATGTGTGGCCTTTTCATCAAAGAACCGAATACTAGGTGTTGCAGCCAAAAACCAGATGGTGACCAACATGAAGAACACTGTGTTTGGTTTCAAGAGACTCCTGGGTAGAAAGTTCTCTGATCCCCATGTCCAGAAAGAGCTCAGAACATTCCCCTTCAAGGTGGAACAGAGAGCTGATGGCGGGATCGGGATTAGAGTCAACTACCTCGGGGAAGATAATGTGTTCAGTCCAGAGCAGGTAAACATGAAAGACCATAGATATATCAGCTGATTCCATGGTGAACAAAGCCCTTCTTCAGGGTACACCATGAGACATAATCTCTCATTTTCACCATACAGTTGGGTGGCTGGTCAGCTCGGTGTCCCACACCAAAAAGAAGAAGAAAGAACATCCAGTCACATACACATTTGTTTTTGTTTGCATTCTATTGCTAGGAAACTAAAGTGTAGGTAATAAATTGTTGCTAAGGATAAATTGATTAGTTTATGTACTGATTCGCACTGTGCAAGTGCTACCTTAGATTATGATGTAATTGAAATACTTATTATGTTTTACATGGCTATGCTGCTCAGTAATTTTGTACCAAGAAACATTTTATGTTGGTGCTTCATGAAACCATTATTTTAATTTCATCATTGACCATTTACATAAACTTTCCTAATTTATGTCTTGTTTGGCAGATAACTGCTATGCTATTCACAAAGCTAAAAGAGACAGCCACAACATCCCTGCAAACTCCGATCAATGACTGTGTCATATCTGTACCCAGCTACTTTACAAATGCTGAGAGAAACGCCCTATTGGATGCTGCACACATTGCTGGTAAGATCACTCATATTTACTAAAATTTTTTTTGTGAGATTCAATTTAGATTCTTCTTATAACATTTAATATGACATGCCATACATGATCATACTACAAGATCACTTCCCTCAATCTTAGCTGACAAACTCTTTAAAATGCATAGAATTCTGATCATGTGATTTTTTAATTCATGTTATTTATACCAGATTTTCAATGCACGTTGTTAATGGTATTAATTTCAAATAAGGTGACATGCCCTTATTTTCCTCTAGAAATGTGAAAAAGTACTGCCAATTAAAGTAAGATGATAAATAAGTTTACTAGTAACCCTGAACCCTGAACCTTTGTGACCTTGTACACCAACTGATCAATACACATTGTGTATGCCTAATGTGTACAAGCCATTTACTCTACAAGGAAGTTTCCTACTGTATTTTCCAAGTTTTGATCTTTTGTTTGTAATCTTTAATAGCCTATGTGTGCCAAAATCTAGTGTACATCTATGCCAAGTATAAACTGTCTTTGAAGATCTCATATGTATATTCATACTTTAGTTTACATTCTTGTGGTCCACAACTGTCTGTCCAGTTAAAAAATATATTTTTTATTGTGCTTTATTTCAGGTCTCAATGTGTTGCGCCTTATGAACGAAACTACTGCTACTGCCCTGGCTTATGGTATTTACAAACAAGACTTGCCTGCTCCTGAGGAAAAACCTAGAAATGTTATTTTTGTTGATTTTGGACACAGTTCTCTTCAGGTAGGCATATTACTTGCTTGTGCGTAAAATGTATTTCCTCAAAAAACCTTTGCAAACAGAATAAATGGCCGTCTTATCGAAGCCACTAAATAGTTCCCATCAAGCGGAGCTGATGCTCTGCAGACGTCAAGTTTACTACCTCACCTGCTGAGCTCATGTAAACAAAAAGAGTGCCTTTTATGTTTGAATATTTTTTACATTGTTTTTAGGTAGCAGCAGCTGCATTCAACAAAGGGAAGTTGCGCGTGCTGGCCACGGCCAACGACCCTTACTGCGGCGGCCGCGACATCGACTTGGCCCTAGCGGAACACTTCTGTCAAGACTTTGTCACCAGATATAAGCTCGATCCCAGGAAAAACCAAAGGTATTTTATAATTATACTACTTTTCTTATTGATTCTGTTAGCTATGATAAACACGAAAATAATTGCTACATTGGATATATTGTGTAATATAAAAATTTTCTGAAAGGATGCTAGTGAAACTATTATGTCTAGCAATGGACGTTGCACATCCGTTAAGCATGATGATTTTAAAGAGCGCAAAAAATCATCACGAAAGTATGATGTTATATTTGTTTATTTGTATCGCACAGGGCATTCCTCCGGCTGCTGCAGGAGGTGGAGAAGCTGAAGAAGCAGATGTCGGCCAACAGCACCCGGCTGCCGCTGAACATCGAGTGCTTCATGGAGGAGCGCGACGTCTCCGGCGACATGCAGCGCGCGCACATGGAGCAGCTCTGCGCCGACACCTTCGCGCGCGTCGACCGCACGCTGCGCGACCTGCTGCACAACGCCAGTGCGTATTCTACACTCTCACTACGAATCTACTAATAGTAGTTCGATTCTCGGTGGGACACTCACAAAGTTGATATTTATCACTTTGTGAATTTGTTCCCGGTCTGGTTAGGACAATGCAGGCTGAACCACTGGATTGTCCGAAAAGAAATGGTTCCATGCTTCGAAGGGCACGTTAAGCCATTGGTCCCGGTTGCTGTCTATGATTACTTAGACGGCGGTCGTTACACAACCATGTCAGAGGATACTATTAGGAGAAGGCGGTTGAAAAACTGACACCAGGGTTCATCGGGTCGTTGGACGACTCGGTGTCCCACACGAAAAGAGAAGAGAGACTACGAATCTAAACAATTGAGACTCGTATTTGCATACAAACACACAAAACTTTTTTTTTTATTAAGGATGGATTTGCTCTTGACTCTTGTCTAGGTCATAGGACAGAGACAGAGTCTAAGATGAAGCGAGCTCTCCCAGAAGAAGCCTGTTCACTCTTACTTTGTATGCGTTTGGAAACACAGATGCAGGTAGTGGTTTTCACATTATAAAGGTGTGAAAGCGGACATATTTTCACATATAAATGATTACCATCATCTGTGACACATAGCGTTACAACCACAGTCTGCATCGCATCAGTGAAGCGTGAAATTGCCGTAATACGGCTGAGGCGGTGCAGATAAAACTTTGTTTATGATTGCAATAGGCCTAAACTGATCTAACCAGCTAAAGTAAACTCACTCAGATGTGCCGAGTCATTGCAACATTGCTTTGCAGGGTATAAATAAGTGCTTAATTGAACGATATTCCTACAAAGAATCCATTAAAATAGGTAAGATTATAACCATAGCGTCGTATTAAAGGCAAAACCGACTATCTCGAAATTTTTGATGTTTTTACTTTTTTACACCATGTTGCTTAGTTTGGAATTCTCTATCTAGTGGTAAAACCGATTACTGTCTGTGACCTTTATGTACGAAGTTATCGAGTTCTAAAACTGACTATTTAAGAAAGTTGATTTGATTCGAAAAGTTAAAAACCAAATTACCAGAGATAATCATCAACATTCCTCAAACAATTCCAGGCAAAATCAACAAACTGGTGATAGTTGATTTTGGCTGTGAATTATATCATAATCTTGAGTGGTTATAAATACTATCGGGGTATAATCGCTTTTGACTCTAGACTTGTGTGCACCATTCAGGCAATTCGAGAGGAAAAATCAACTACTGTTATTTACCATAGGTTTAGTCACCAGTGTGTAGCCCATAGGCCACAGGTAAATAAAAGCAGGAGAGAACTTGTTGTAGAGACTTCTTTATTTATTTATACACAAGGATGAGCGTAAGGACAAACTCTAAAATAACAAGATTAAATTAGTGTGGCGATGGTGGGTGAAAGTAGATGAGCTAGATGTAGGTAAGTAGATGCAGGTAAATAGATGTAGGTAAATATATGTAGGTATATATATAGATGTATGAACCTCTTTGAGTTCCTTGTTTTACAATAAAGCCACTAACCGCAATTATGTTGTGCGGTATCTGCCAGCGGCAGAAAAAAATCTGGATTACTATTATATGAAATCAGACCCTTTCAGAATGGAGAGCAGTTTTCAATTATGTTTTTTTTTAAATTAAGTATGGGTTTGCTCTTAACTCTAGTCTAGGTCATAGAACAGAGACAGAGTCTATGATGGAGCGAGCTCACCCAGAAGAAGCCTGTTCACTCTTACTTTGAAGATATTAGGGTTGTATGCGTTTGGAAACACAGACGCAGGTAGTGAGTTCCACTTTAGCAGTGCGCATTATAAATGATGACTGGAAGCGCTTTGTCCGAATTGGTGGAATGGCAACTAGGTATGGATGGTATCCGGCGGTGCATCTGGATGTCCGATGGTAGAAGGGAGCTAGTGGAGCAAGGTCGTGAAGCTCTTGAGCACACTCTCCGAAGTACAATCTGTAAAAAACCGACAAGCAGGCAACCATGCGGCGATGTGCCAGGCTATGTAGCTTGGTGTGTGGTGTCCACCAGTTTTATGTCGCCAATGAGCCTCTTGGCCCTGCGTTCCACCGAGTCAAGAGCGGCAAGTTGGTATTTGGCTGAGCCATCCCAAAGGTGACTGCAATACTCCATGCAGGATCGGACTTGTGCTTTGTAAAGACTTAAAAGCTGTCCAGGCGTAAAGTATCGCTTCACTCTATTCAGGATGCCCAGCTTCTTAGCCGCCGTTTGAGCCTTGTACTCGATGGTCGCGCCGAAGTTTAGATTTGATGTCAACTCCATGCCTAGAAGTTCAAGCCTGTCAGTGACAGGGACAGATGTACCCCGAAAAGTAGGTGTCCAGTCGAAAGAACTCCTTTTTGCAGTGAAAAGACACGCCTGTGTTTTGGTGGCGTTGAATGAGACCAGATTGTCGTCGCCCCAATAGGAGACAAGGCTTAAGGTCAGATCTGTTCGCTCTACCATGGCCTTTCTTAACGAACGTATTTCATCCCCACTGGTTTCTGCACCTGTCAAGTATCTCTCTGAAACGGTTCTATCATCTGCGTATCCAACAATACCATGCTGAAGGAGGTCATTGATGTGCAACAGGAAAAGAGTTGCAGAGAGATCAGACCCCTGAGGAACTCCGGCATCAATAGCCATAAGGTCAGAGGAGCAGCCGTCAACGACTACTCTGATAGACCGTTCACTAAGGAAGTCTGAAATCCAAGTACAAAAATCAGCTGGGATGCCATAAACAGGAATCTTGCTGAGCAGACTTGCATGCCAGACCCTGTCAAAGGCCTTCGAGATATCGCGTGAAACGGAAAGTGCTTTGCCGTGTTTCTCGACGGTTTCGCCCCAACAGTGCGTGACATACACAAGAAGAGCTTATGGGATAATTACGTTTCTAAACTATATCGCCAGGTTAAAACTCTAGGTTTTGACGATGTTTATTGTAGTTGGATGCGTTATTTTGGTGTATGGAGTGTCTGTAATCTTGATTGTACTTTGTCGAAAAGAGGAATAAGTTGGCCGAGATTTTCCGCATAAACATCTCTAGGGGCAAAGATGAGGTCATCCGTGGTGTCCTTATGGGAGTTAGTAGAACCACTAGGTACTAGTTCGCGACCAAAATACTAGTAAGGCTGGGGTAAATTTGGTGGATTCGTTACTTAAGATTTGATAGCAAATTGTATTTTATGGAGGTGTTTGTCCCAGGTTCTGTGGTCATCATCGAAAAATGATGCGACTGCCGTGATTATGGTTCTGTTGTATCTTTCAACAGTATTTACCTGACGACAGTGAAGCGGTATGAAATGTATGTGTGGTATTTTGTATGAGTGAAACATGTCTGTTAGTCCTGAGCTTGTCATTTGGAGACCGTTGTTTAAAATGACTGTTTCAGTAATACCGTAGTGCATGAATAATAAGTCTTCTAGGATATGTCGGTTTGTTTGTTTGTTTTTAAACTAGAACAACCTTAAAAATGCCTAAAATATATAATAGTCGACTTTGCTACTTAAGTGTCAATGTGCTCTACACAGCAAATCTAGAAGCAAAACCAACTTACTTTTGTTTATTTTTTAAATAACACCTTAATTTTTTACTTTATTTTGAGTGTTATAACATAAATATGATGCATACCTGTATAATGATAAGAAGACTACATACGGTACGTCTATGCTGGTTATTTACGAAATTAAACCAGATTTTATGATCTAGAGGCAAAACAAACTATTTAGGGGTTAATTTTTAATACGAGGGTTATTGCGGATAAATTAAGAATATTATTTTAATAAGTATTTCACGACGTCTTTAACATTGAATCATAGAACAACTTGACTTAATATGGAAATACTAAACCAATAGTTAATAACACAACTTAGTAAATAAACATTCGGATCCAATTTACTCATGATTTTACTTTGTGATTTTTGGCCTAGTTAGTTGGTTTTGCCTTTAATACGACGATAGTCAACTTGTTTCAGAGCTCAGGCCTGAAGACATTCATTCCATCGAGATCGTGGGCGGTTCCAGCAGAATCCCAGCAGTCAAGGGTCTCATTGAGCAAGTGTTCGGAAAACAACCATCCACTACTTTGAACCAGGTAAATAAAAGCATTATTTTGCGAAATTTGGTTTAATTTTTATACTTCAATGTGATCAAAATACTTTAATTGGGTAGTGGCTGTTTCGTTCGAGATCCATGCACCCAAAAGGAATGTTTATTTTGATCGAACTTTGCTCAGTTTTTGTGCATTCCGATGCGAGTTTGTGTGGCGTCGGCGCTGTTGCTGCAACCTGTTGTCCTGTACACTTGATTTGATTGCGTGTAAATGCTCAAGATGTGTTAATGCATCTAGAGAGCCCTAAAGTTCAATCCAATGACATATACAATTGTTCCATCTCATGAGCCTCTTAGAAAAATATACGGTTATATTGAATTAGGTACAAATATTTTAAGGAGTGAGTTCAACTTATGAAACTAAACAACTTTTCTGAGTAAAATATTACCTATTTGTACAAACAAACTACTTTACTTACTACTTTCTTACAAAGTGATATATTTTTGCACCTTTTTGTATGGGAGGCCCAATTTTATTTTTCATTTTTCGAAAATATTATAGTAATAAAAGTAGTTCAGTTTGACGAGTAGATTTAATTACCTTTAGGACGAGGCCGTGTCGCGCGGCTGCGCGCTGCAGTGCGCCATGCTGTCGCCGGCGGTGCGCGTGCGCGACTTCAGCGTGACCGACGTGCAGCCCTACGCCGTGCGCCTCGCGTGGGACGCCGCGCGCGGCGAGGACGGCGACATGGAGGTACGCCCGATATACTACACCACACACATACACATGTCACGCCTGTAATCCCTTGCGGGGTAGGCAGAGCGCAAACAGACATTGACGCCACGTCTGAAAAATATTTGAGTGAGGTTGTCAGCCCGTCGCCTAAAATTGCAATACACACCGTCGAGTCCCTTAGTCGCGTCTTACGACTCCCAAGGGAAAGAAATGGGGCGATGTGCTATTCTAAGCCGGCATTACACGGCATTCACCATAAAAGAACAAAAAACTAATTTTAATTCCTTGTATTCAAAAAACTACATTTTATTCGCCCATAAGTTAGCGTCTCTGTCCCTATCCTTGTACACAAGCTGGAAAAAGTAGGAATACGAGGAACACCACTTGCTCTGTTTGAAAACTACCTCTCGGAAAGAAAGCAGAAAGTACGCCTGTTGGAATACATCAGTGAGGATGCGGAGGTGTCATTTGGCGTTCCACAGGGAAGTGTACTGGGTCCTACCTTATTTCTCGTATATATCAACGACCTATGTGGCATGCATATTGAAAATGCCAAGATCCTATCGTACGCTGATGACACCGCTGTAGCCTTCGCTGGCAATTCCTGGGAGGATGTTAAGATCAAAACTGAAGAGGGTCTGTCGAAAATTGCTATGTGGCTTCAAGAAAATCTGCTCACATTAAATGCTTCAAAGACAAATTATATTTCCTTTAGCATTTATGACAACTCGCAACCACAGGTCGACCTCAATATTAGAATACACAGTTGTGAGGAAGACATCAATAAACAAACATGCACTTGTCCAAAAATAGCTAAAGTTGCACATACCAAGTACCTTGGTATCTATGTTGACCAGAGGCTTTCGTGGTACCCTCAGCTGGAGCACGTCATAGGTCGTACTAGGAAACTTGTGTGGATTTTTAAAACACTAAGGCATGTTATTCCAGAGCACTCTAATGACACTGACTCATCTAAGCTGCTCCTCAACCAAATATATATTTCCCTGGTACAATCCATACTTACATACTGCATAACAGTTTGGGGAGGTGCATCTAAATCACATTTTATTGACCTTGAACGTGCTCAACGTACCCTTATCAAGGTTATGTACTTTAAAAAACGTCGATTCCCTACCGAAGAACTGTATCGGTTATGTGGTCTACTTTCTGTAAGGAAACTTTATATTAAATTATCTACCCTTAAATTACATAAATGCCTTCCCTTCAATCCTTGCCTACTCAGAAGAAGACGGAAGGATATGGTGGTACAGGTACCTAGAACAAAAACTAAATTTGCTAGTAGGCAGTATCAGGCCATCTCAGGGTATTTATATAATAAAATAAATAAATATGTATACATTTACGATAAAAACTATCAGGAGTGCAAAAAACTACTATTAAATTATTTACAACATAAATGTTATGATGAGATTGAGTTATTGTTGGAACGTGTTACCTAATCCAGGTAATCCACCTTATGCATTACATACATATATATACACACTCACGCACACACACACACACACACACACACACACACACACACACACACACACACACACACGCACACACACACACGTACTTACTTAGATATTACATATAGTATTACTCACCTACCTTTTATTAGTATTATTACCATGCCTTGCCTATAGATATTGATAAGTGTTATTTAAGGAAGAGTGGTTCCTCCAAACACAGGCTTTTTAGCTTAAATGGAGGCTCCGTATAATGTTTAATTTAAGGCTCTTTTGTAAAGAACAATAAACATTTTATTTATTTATTATTTTTTATAAGTGCAGCTAAAGTAGGTCTTTTTGTCCATAGGGTCTAAAAGTGATTTGAATTTGGAACATGAATATCTGTGGAAAATTAAATGCGCCGTGTGATGCCGGCTGGGGAAAAATATCATCACCCCATTTTTTTTCCGCGGGTGTCGTAAGAGGCGACTATGGAACTCGAGGATTTCATATTTATTACAATTTTAGGCGACGGGCTGACAAGCTGTCAATGAAAATACACGATTTTTCTAGAACGACTAAATATCTGTCAGACGTGGCAATAGCGACCGTATTTTTACGACGAGACATTCCTAGATCCCAGAAACCACCTCTTGAAAGATATCCAGTTTTTTTAACACACTGTATTCAAAATTGTATATCCCGAACCGTTTGTGCGATGCATCTAATAATAAGTGTTTATGCGGCAAGCAAACTCCAGCGGCGCGGTTCAATGGAAATGCCCTTATTTGTACAAAGAAACCTTGGCACTACGCCACAAATATAAGATTCTATATATGTAGCAATTTAAAAATAGCTGTCAGTATTATGTTGCTTTTGCATTCTGCATTCCAAAAGAAACATATTTGTGGCATCATTTTGCCAACAACATAAAGATACGAAATTAAATACTACTATAAATGAACTCATAATCTCATAAATAGCTCCATGCATGATCGTTACATTCGTCATCAAATTATACTGTGCTGTGACTAGAAAGATCATTAATTTGAATGTTGACTCATAATCGAGTACATTGACTTCATTATACCTCTATATTATAGAGTCTATATCACGTAAAAACATCTTCCCACGCGACCGCTACTTCTGATACACTTGCAATTATTATTAGATACAGTCAGCTAAATCTAAATGAAACTACTTAGAATATAAATATGTTGCCCAACTTTTTGAATATTACTTGCGGTCACTGTTAGAAAATTTGTGTTGGCCTTTACACCACAACACTAATCCAGTCATGACACGAGACTACTGTTATAATTGTGTCACGATAAGATGACTATAAGATGAATAAATCAACTGTAATATGTGTATGAATTTTCCCTACTACTATGGAAAACTAATACCCAAAAAAGAAAATAACAATGTATTAGGTGGTATTCTATAGGTGGAGACTTATTATTAGCATTTGTTTATTCTTGTATTATTATTGTATTCTTATATTTAGCTGTTAGTCTTCCTAAGAATAATAAAATAAATGTACCAGGCAAAGATTCTAAAGAAAAAAAAAATATTATCCAGGTGTTCCCAGCATTCCACGCCGCTCCGTTCTCCAAGATGCTCACGTTCTACAGGAAAGAACCGTTCTCCGTGAGCGCCTACTACTCCGGACAAGTACCCTACCCCGACTCCTTCATAGGTACGTGATTGTTGCACCAGTGTTAGTTTTTTTTTATAGTTAAGTAGCAATCCTAGATATACAAGGTCTTTGGGAAATAGCGCAAAAGCTCTAGTTGGTTACTACTAAGCACACGAAATAGTCTTAGTCTTATAGTCTCCAAGTTTGGCCATTTTTGTAAACAAATTAAAGCAGGTGTGTAAGTGTCCAAGTTCCTACTTACTACAGACTTTATTTTGAACTAAACATATTAGTTTTTTAATAACGAAACATACAAAAATAGAAGTGGTTGTCATTTAAAATAAAATATTTATAACATATTTTTATTCAAAAATAATGTATGCACGTAAAAAGTATATTATTAACACCTGCTCAAACCAAAATTACGCGACTAAACTAGAAAGGTCTTTGGTTTCGTACTGGCAACTGTATTACACATAAATATTGATCTGTCAAATTTGTCAAAATAAGTACTTGCGCGTACAGACTAAATATAGATAAACAACACTCTTAGAAATCATATGAATAAACTGCTTGTTCATACAAAATTATCATCGATTCAACTATTTTCTAAAAGTAGTCATGTAGAAGAATAGTTATTTCGTTTTGAATTAAACTCGCGAGTTTCTTTATTTTCCTAACACCCTGTATACCTAACCTAAATTCATCATACATTTCGCTTCCCAGTGTCAAATAAAAATGATCTAACCTAAAACATCGTTCATTGAAACCACTTCCGATAAGGCACACAGCGGCGTTTGTCACTTGATAACTGTCTGATAACATCTAATATAGAGTTACCTCATAATGGGCCGGGCGCGCGTAACACTCGTATCGAAGGTCAAACCGTTGTAATTTGTTCTGATTTCAATAGATTGTCGCTCAAAAAAGAGATACTACGAGAATTTGAGTAATCTTCACAAAGTTTACTTCTTCTTCTTCAAATTTAAGAGACAAACTCTTGTCGGTAGAGTAACTTCCATTACTCTGTTGGGAAGGTTTTGTGTGGTGGTCTGCCCCACTTGCCTTCCGCACCGCAGTTCAACAACCGGAGACCACATTGCCTTCGGATCGCGAAACCTTCATGTTTAAAAAAATACTATGGGATACCGTTCTCGCAAGAAGTAATAAAATGCCTTGTACTAATTCGAGGTGCACATTTAATTCATAATAACGGGTGACAAGTCCATAACGAACACCACGAGATAATACCAAAACATGGACGTCGAAAGTACAGGGGGGCATTTACTTTATAGGTCAATGGAATATCCGCGACGTCCAACCGACGGCCGAGGGCGAGTCTCAGAAAGTAAAACTAAAAGTGAGAGTAAACATCCACGGCATCATAACCGTGGCGTCCGCGTCGCTCGTCGAAAAGAAGCAAGACCAGCCCAGCGATAACGTGGACATGGAGAACTCCACTGAGAACTCGCAGGGTAACCAAGACGGGGAGAAGATGGAGACGAATGGCAGTCAGGAGCAGCAGAACGGGCCCGGCGACTCCTCCGCCGGCCAAGAGGTGAGGGAAGACGGGCACGGCACAGAGCAGAGACAGTCGTGGACACAGAGAGTAGGCCAGTGGTTCAGCGGGGTACGTGCAGTGCGAACCAGACCGTCTGGTGGTGCTTGTTGCCAGACGCTTGCCCGAGAACCTGTAAACTGCCCTTCCTTCTGTCAGTTCCCGATGGGCCCCTAGGGTACTTGACTTCTCTGGCGTATTATTCCTAGACTCTATTATTGGCTGTGTTTTTCTGTCTTAATTTTTTCTTGACTTTCTATTATTGATTTTATTTTACTACGGAATATTTTTCTGCTTTCGTGTTCAATGGGGAAATTGGAATTACAAATAAAAACTTTTGCTTGATTTTATTAGCTAGGTGTTGTAGCTAATAAAACGTAAACCCTGCGTAGACCCAAGAAAACTACCCTGAGTCAAGTACCCTATAACTTATTTCTCATATGATTGTCGATGTTTACTGCAACATTAGATGGCTGTTTCTTAGATGTTCGTTTCGTTACACTATATAAATATACGCACATGCTGTAATATAAATAAACTGTTCTTAATGTGAGTCTTCAAATTTCGATCGGCTGTATTGTCATTTGGTTATTTCTGCATGTTGCGGCTCTGGCCTTAGCAGTTATAATTTGTCATTCTCCCCTTTAGTGTTCAATGTTTCATCATTACATGTTGCATTAAACATCAGTATCATTCAGAATACCCCTTTTCCATTATTCTATAAACTAGGCAGCAGGCATCACCAGTTTTCAAAATTTTCTTCCCCATTCTCGAATTGAGGATCCATTTGCACTTTTTTTTATTATTTCTTGAGGCTTTTCTTATCGCCTTTGTTCAGTTTGGTTGCTAGTGAATCACTCCTTGTTTTGTGTCTCTGTGTCCACGCATGTTTTTGTTAACCCAGCACTTATTGTTTCTTACACCGATTGGAAGAGTAGTATAAAGTGCGATTGTATTATTTAGTTGCTTGTGATTGTGGGGTGGTGCAAATGGGTTACCGCGCTGTTTTGAAACTAATGTTTTTTATGAGATATGTTTCCAGACGGTCGCGGTGATGGGGACCCTACTTCTTCAATAAGTTGTGAACTGTTGCGGCTTATTTCAGGAGGGTGACGATAAAAAGGACAAGTCGAAGGACAAGTCCAAAAAGGTTCTCGTGAAGACGGTCGAGCTGCCGATCGACGCGCGCACGCACGGACACCCGCAGCACGAGCTTAACAACTTCATGGAACAAGAGGTAACGAATATAAGGAATTTAAAGCACAAAATTGTGATTGATATCGTTTAAAGTATCTTTCTAATAATCCATAATGTGAAAAGACCAAAACCATTCCGCCGCTAAAATTTTTCCTTTTTTATATCATTATTCATGTTTAATATGAATTTCATGTATGTCATCCCACTTCTGACACCAATGTACACCTACAGGGCAAGATGCAGGCTCAAGACCGACAAGAGAAAGAGCGCGCGGACGCTCGCAACGCGCTCGAGGAATACGTATACGAATTGCGCGGGAAGCTTTCTGAAGGAGAAGCTCTGCACGAGTTTGTGGACGAGAACCAGCGCAATAAGTTGGTCGGCCAGCTCGACTCGCTCGAGAACTGGCTCTACGACGAAGGAGAGGACCAGAACAGACAGGTATGGTGCCGTTATATCTCTATTACATTACATAAATATACTTTATTCGCCAAAATAAAAACAAGACATAAACATAAAGACCGTAGGCGAACTTACAGCTAGGTAGCTATGTACCAGACGAGCCTTAAGATAGAAAAAAGCAGATTAGGGATAGGATGCGGGATAGTGCTTTTACAATAAGAGTAAATATACGACATTACCTACATATTTTACATAAATAACAGTATAAGTATACTACTATATACCTTATTAGTTATTACAATAACCTAATACATACATGATTTACTTAATAATTTTTATAGCACGCGCCAAGTTTGTTTATTGTACTATGATTTTATGATGCACTCACAGTGCTATATTATTTTCATAAATGAAAATAAGAGATTGAAAAAATTTCAATATTTTAATTTATGAAAATAATATAGCACTGTGAGTGCATCATAAACTCTTAGTACATTGAAGTAAGCAAAGTTTCAACGCATGGTTTGAATTCCTACACTAATTGTGGACTAACCATAGTATTCGTTACAATAACTTATACTAGATGTCGCTTGTACGTCGCTTCGAGACGAGTACCAAGAGATTGAAAATTTGGCAAGTGTCAGTCGGGGCGCCGATAGTTCAGTTGGCAGAGCAGTGGGACGGTTCCCCACGGTCCCGGGTTCAAGTCCCGGCGGGCGCTGACATTATTTCAATTTCTTATTTTCATTTATAAAGTTTGTTTATGACAAGTTTTACATGTTTTTATTTGGTTATTCTTAGTATTACTAAGGAAACAGCTTTTAGACAAAGGCGAATCAGTCCTACATATTGTATGTTTGCAGGTGTACAGCGACAAGCTGACGGAACTGAAGACGGAAGGGGAGCCCATCAAGCAGCGGCGCCTGGAGTTTGAGCTGCGTCCCGGCGCGATAGACGACTTCGCGCTCTCCATACAGCTCGTCAACAAAGCCATCGACCAGTTCAAGTGAGTATCAGCATGCCACTAAACTCACCAAATACACTGTGGCTTGAGACAACCAGGTTTTAGAACCGAACAGCGCCGTTTAAAGTTTGAAAGCACCCTCAAAGTGAAGTGCACTTAGGTAATACCAACATCGCGTTCTAATACTGCTGTCTTTTAATGGGAGCACTTTCAAACGCGTCAATAGCCGCGTCCACATAGGCTGAGCAGCCTCGCCCGCGGCCCGCCTCGCGCGGCAAAATGCTCATGTGCGCCTGAGGCAATTCAAATGATAGAGCGAGGCAGCCTCGGCCGCACAACGCGAGCCAATTTGCTCGGTCAGTTGACAGATTAAACAAAATGGCGCCGTACGTACGCACAGCTGTGGCAGCTTATGCTTTTATTTTGATAAATAATATTAAAAAGCGAAGAAATGATTTAAGGAGAAGATATTGGGTCAGAACATGTACAAAAACAGATTCTGATACGGAAATCGCCTTTATAAAATTTATAACCTCAAAACATTCTTACCTGATCCTATAACAAGGGACCGGAATATTCATTTCCTGACTGATTTATAGCCAGGAATCCTCTCTCAACCCCCTATTGGTATAATTAGGGTCTCTCACATCCCACAGCCAATTATTACTTGCGTATAAACTTATTAATGGCCGACAGTCACTTTTGTGCATATTGGTAAACAAACGAATTGAGCGCGCACGGAAAACAACAAAAAATGCGCCGTCCACACGGCGCGCGGCAAACGACTGAGGCGCTTTTGAGCAAATCGTTTTGCCGACACCGCTTGGCTCGGTCGCGCGCGCGCTCGCCCGAGCGTGAGCATGCGGCTGCCTCGCCCGCGGCACGTCCACACAGACCGCGCGGTTCGGCGCATGCCGCGCGCATTGTGCCGCGGCCGAGGCTGCTCAGCCTATGTGGACGCGGCTATTGACGATGCGCGGGAAATTAAATCAGCAGTAACAGCCAGCAATCATGTACTACCAAGTGACAATAACCTCAAAAACTTCCAATTTATGTTTAAGGACATTAACACCCGTTTAAGAGGTCAAAGTGCTGACTTGACGTACATAAAAAATATAACTTATAATAGAATGGAAACAACAATAATAATGGCCTCAATTCGGGATATAAATTCTCTTAACTTACCATAAATTTGTGCTGTCACTTCAAATAGGTTAAGAATAGAGCAGGAGATATCTAAGTCCTGTTATTATGTTAGGCAATATAGTCGCCTTTGTTTTCATGAATCCCGAATTGAGGACATTGTCCTCAAATATAAATACTCTTATCTTACCGTTAGTGTTGTCACTTCCCGTCAAATAAGTTGAGAAAAAGATAGGAGATATTTTAGTATTAAATATTGAGTCATATCTTATAATTTGACTCAATATACGTGTTATCTGTCAAAATACGACAAAGATGAAAACAATGTCGACTAAATTAACTAAAAATGGCAAGAACCCATTGTAAGTAAAGTAAGTTAAGAGAATTGTAATCCCGTTTTGAGGCGAATATGAACGTTGTATGTGTTGCAGGTCCGGCGACGCGAAATACGCGCACTTATCCGACGCGGACATGCAGAAGGTGGTGGACGCGAGCAAGAGCGCGCTCGCGTGGCTCGAGAGCGCGCGGCAGACGCTCGCGCACGCGCCCAAGCATCTCGCGCCGCCCACCACCACGCACCAGATACGACAGGAGAGACAGGTCAGATGGGAAACAAACATTTATACTGAGATTCGGGAGGCTGTGTTCATGTCGATATTTGAAACAGCGCTATGTACCGAATAATTTACATTATCAGTAATTTAATCAAATGCTGTGTAATGCTGACTTAGTATTACATCACCCCGTTTCTTGACCGCGGGTGTCGTAAGAGGCGACTAAGGGACTCGAGGGCTTCATGTTTAGGTGACAGACTGACAACCCGTCAAGTGATACACTATTTTTCTGATACGGCCTTCAAGTATTTGTCAGACGTGGTGATAGCTACCGTATTTTACGGCCCTAAACGTGCCTAAACATACTGCCTATAGTCATATAATCGTCTCGATCCCGGCAGTGTATTTTCTAGTTAATTCGTAGTCATCCCTGTCACTTTCTTAAAAAAGCAACAAATGCGCAAAAAAGATGATTCAATGTGGCCGAATTGTTTCCTTTTTCTGCGATTTCATAGAAGGCCCCATAGTGAAAGATTACTAATCATGAGTAGCATCACCGACCAAGTAAGCGTGCTAATAAAAAAATGACCCTGTACTTATTAAAGATATATATTTTTTTAATTACAGAACTTCGAAAGCACAGTGAACCCGGTCCTAAACAAGCCGAAGCCCAAGGAGAAGACGCCGCCGCCCGCGCAGACCGGCGGCGACGGCCAGCCCGCCAACCCGCCCCCGCCCGCCGCCGACGCGCCCACGGAACAGATGGACGTCGAGTGAACCACACCCACCCCAAACCCCACCCCCACCACTCCCCCTTATGCTACGTTCACACCATGCTCCCGCTGCCCCGACATCCTATCGCTAAAGCAACAACGCGAGTGAGTGTTCACACACTGCCGTTATACTCTTCTCGCAGCAATACGAGTGAGCGAGATAGCAATACATTCCACTCGCGCACGTAAATCCCGACACTCGCGGGCGCACGCGTAGTGGCAGCGGCATTACGAGTGGCAGTGTGAGTAACTTGTTGACATGCTCGCGCTGCACACTTCATGCTCATAGCTGGAGCATGTGAACGCGGCATTACACAACTAAGCAACGCGCGGGACGAGCACCGAACGGAAGCAAATTACCGCACAGAAATCACAACTTCGTAACATCATCAGCACGTTTTATACCGGTTTTCTATCCAATTCAATTTATTCAGATTCGAACATAAGTTCGCTTATCACTAGAAGTTGCCGTCACAGGCATGTTACATGCGGACAAATTTATAAGTCAAAATACAAAGCAAATTCATCAGTCATAAAATAAATCAATAACGAGAACGAAATGGCTACGCGTATGCTGATAGAAAATTCTTAGCGACTTGTTTAACTTTATATCTTTGTCTCTGTGCGGTTATTTACTTTTGTGCTTAAGAGTATATATATGCAAACTGTAGATGGTGCCTTACTAGATACGAAATGTTGGCACGGGTACGAACTCAGCGGTCTATCTGTGTCACTGTCTATCAGTAGCAAAACGACAAACAGCTGGAATTTTTGCCAACGCTGGGCACAACACTCTGTAGCGGTACTGGCACTCTATAGCTTGCTTATATAATATGGTGAAATATGACGAGTGATCGATATCGAAAACTCAAGGCGGGCTGTTGATAAGGACCAACTTTCCTCAAAGATCCATGTTCAATGAACCTCCCATAGAAATTTGCATAATGTCTGATTTGGGTTACTTTTGTTGAAGATGAAAATATTTTTGTAATTTTTCGAACTATTTACCTTGGGGAAAGTTTTTCCATATCACCTTCCGGTCCGCTGTTTTATACAGGGTTATTTTTTAGTCAGTGCGCAAACTTATACCATGATATCAGAATCGTTAATAGGACATTTTAGGCAAATAAAAAAATATGTTTTATTTTTATTATTTTTTTATTTTTGTCTGCCTCATAAAAAATAAATCATGGACACACTACTTTTCAATCGGGGGTGCGTGAAAATGGCAACAGCGCTCGCGCAGCGCACCCTTCAGTCAGTTTCAGTTCTCGCTTTGATTCCGTCGCGGGCGGGCGCGCACCTGTGTGACACTACTTTTCCCGCCGATCCCGAATTAATTTCGCGATGTCGAATTTTACGTTTCGCGAGTTTTACGAAATGGTGCGTTCGTACTTTTTAAGTGGGGAAAATACCCGAGCAGCCCAATGAATGTACGCGGACGAAAGTTTACCTCGACTGCGTAATGCTGGCGTTGTGGACCCTCTAGTACCAAACCCAAGAACATTCCTCAACGTTATGCAGCGGCTGTTGGATCACGGGCAGTTTACGGTAAGTAACTGTTAATTAAACGACAATTGTACTTAGCTACCTACTGCCTACCTAGTGTTCTAGGTAAACTTTTCATTTTGACGGTCCTAAGCCCGTAAAAGTATGAAGGGAAAATTGGAATCACCTTTTTAAAGGCTCAGCTACACAAGACTGGCGCGCGATAGCCGCGTTCCGGCCATACGATTTTTTTTATGAATGCCCGATCAAATCACACCCTGTTATTTTTGTGTGAGTAGACCGTTTTTAATCTTTATTCCTAAATAACCACTCAAGGTTTGTTCACACTGACGTAGTAGCAACATTTTAGTGGCCTAATCAACTTTGACTGTCATACTTTACTGAATTTTTCGCTCCACTCTCATAAGCGCACAAAATTGCCGTTTACTTTACTTTAAATGCAGTTGTACTTTAAGGATAATTCGGTTAAAATCATCGAAGAGAGGCACGCGCAATACGAGCTACCTCATATCATCAGTGTACATAAAGCTTTATAGCAGTGCAGATGAATTTCCCGCCACGCCGTGCCGGCGGCGGCGGTGCGGCGCGGGCGGCGGAGGTCGGTCGGCCGGCGCCGGCGTCAGATTTCTTCTAAAATTGAACCGGCTGGCGCCACTATGTCTGGCGCTGTAAGAAGCGGTGACTAATCGCGACGTTGACAAACCATCACAACCTCTGTTTTATGCAGGTTGTGTAGGCTTTTTAGGTACTATCAGCAACGGCTCCAGTTGCCATTAAAGTCTTTACTGGTTATTTTTAAAGAATATTAGAAAAACCTTTGAATGTTGATCTTTTACAATGGGTATCAATCTTTTCTGGTTATACTTGTTAACTGTAAGAAAAACCATTCTTAAGTTGATCACGTAGATGGTTACTCGAGGTGCTGTACAATCCCGAGTTACCGTTATGGATTAAACATTTACATGTCTTGCTTATGCTAGTACCTAGTAGCTGCTAATTCTTAACCAAACTGGGAAAAATCCAACTACGTGATTAACAAAATAATCTTGTCTCTCCGCATAAACTAGAAACAGGGACCATCAAATCAAGAGACCAACTTTCAAACCACTACACCACGGAGGCAGTTTAAGTGTAGGTACTTGTGAGATAGGTACTTAGTTGTTGTAGGTATCACCCGCACGCACCCCAGTACCAATAGCGGTCATTAACCTGGACTGGTCATTGACCTGTGCTGTAGGTAGAAGCTAGAACACAGTCAGCTGATAGGTATAACTGGGCCGCGCGCGACGTTGCCATACCGAAAGATAGCTAGTTAACCTAATAGGGTGATCCACACTTACGTACGATCCTGGGATAAGTTTAAGTGCGATTATTTATTTTTTTTTGTTCTAAGTCAGGTGTAAAAAATAAATACATATCTTCTAAAATTTGATAACCATTACGTATGTTGAAGCTGCGCACTGACTAAAAAATAATCCTGTATATTGTTCACTAGTATAATTACACCCGATATACTCTTAGCTCTTGCGACAACCATTGCTGCTCAAATATTATACGGTACGTCTGTACGCTCCTTTCAACCTTTCTATAAACTAAGCCGAGAGCTGTGACTATACTACATGTACTTATCGGTATCGGCCTGCGCAGAATAACGTTACGGGTCTTTTACTTGACGCCAATAGACGAGACAATCCAGTAAGACAATCTAATAGAATGGAAATCTTTCCGTCTTATTACACTCATGGCTTGAGCGTTACCGCGATGCCAATATTAGATTTTCTCACTAAATTATCTAATTTGTTGGCCGTTTTAAAAATCCATGGCTATTTAATGTCCGCGCCGTTTCTCCTCGCTCTTATGACCGCTTGGATAAATCTATAGTAAATATTTATTTAATTGGTAAGACTAGTATTGGTTACGTTTTCGCGTGTTTCTGCCTATACTCAGCCTGTAAATGAAGCATCGGCGAATTTGTTCGAATGAATTGTTTTTTTTTTTTAATATAACAGTAGCATTATTTTGACGTAACCCTTTTAGTATTAATAAGTTTGCTATTCTGTTTTGGCAAATACAACAGGTTTGGTGCATTTCCGGAAGTTTTCTGCAACATTTTGCTGCAATGTGATAAATAAATTAAGTCTCTGAATGAGCTAGCGTGTAAATAAATTTTTATTTCATTGTAGAGTATTTTATGTCTGCATGCACACTCATTCAGAATTCTGTAGGTTTTTTTATTACACATTATTAGTTTAATTCGTTATTGTCCATAGTAAATGATGAGGATTTTTGTATGATGTAAATTTTCTTTATTTTGGCACTTCTTATGAGTATTCGTTATGTAGCTGGACTGCCAATAACTGGACTACTATCCTGTATACGGAAGAGTGAACCTTATAAAGGTTAGAATACTTTTTTTATGTAGAATGGATAGACCAGCTATAAAATGTCCGCAAAACCAAACAAAGGAGCACGATTGGTATAGTCATCTAAATCATTCCGTGATATTGTAAAGGCCTGTTCCATTACTTATTATGATTCACTCAACTACCTCCACAATTTACAAATGGTCAAAGCAAACGATGGAATAGGTCTTTTAAAATAAAATTAGTAAGTCCTTGTGGCTTGATCAATTTGTTTAATTTTCCTGTACCAATAAAATTGTATAATAGTTTAGCTGGAACATTTGATCAATGATAATAAGTTTTACGCTATCCATGATAAATTTATTATACATGGTCCACCTACTTGAATGCCAGTTGTTCAAATGTTCCTATCAAGCGCATTTATACTATGGCACTACTTACGCATTTTTTGCAATACCTAAATCCTAATTAATTTGAAACACGCACGTGTGTTGTCAATAATTTTGTCATAAATCCATAATAACCTAAATGTACGTTTAACTTTATAGGTTCCTTTGGCCTATATTGTACATTTTACAAATAAATGGTTCAACCATTAAATGTTATTTGTGCATTTTTAATGTTAATACTGAAAGCTTAGTAAATTAATGATTTAATAACTAATAACTAGCTTTTTACTCTACAAAAGCCCTCTAAAATTCACTTTCCTTTTACCCGACTGCCTCGGAGAGAGAATGTTTGTGGACAAGTTAATTCTTAATTTCGAGCTACAGCAGACTAGTGTCGCGTGACCCCGATGCTCTTTGGTGACCCTCTTGACGGGTGTCGAAGATTCGTCTCAGTAGCACGAGTGACAAATACGAAAATAATAACTTAATTTTTAAAAGCGCCTAGCCCTTCAGAGCAAAATGAGCACAAGAATCAAAATAAGCAAAACGCAAAATGAGCAAACAGCAAAATGAGCAAAACGCAACATGAGCAAAAAGCAAAATGAGCAAAACGCAAAATTAGCACCGGAAGCAAAATGTGCAAAACGCAGAATGAGCAAATTTGTGCTCATTTTGCTTTCTGCTCATTCTAATTCTTGTGCTCATTTTTGCTCTGAAGGGCCCAATCCCTCTGGAGCATCTGGACAACTGTCCCAAAAAGACAACTTCCCAAATAGCCTAGGTATATATCAATTCACCAACATCCCACTTCACCAACTTCCCACTAATACGTGTGTGTAGAAGTAAGTCAATCGCTGAATGTGGAACCTTACTAAAAAAAAACCATAAGAGTACTGGCACTTGAGACTTCAAGTGTCACTAAGTAGGCCAACTGTTTCAATACGCCTATTTCCCATAAGGACAACATCCCACATACATGGTGTAAAAAAATTAGCTAAGAATATTTTTAGGGGTGAACCAGACAGACAGACAGAAACACTTTATTGCTCACATTAATAATCATAACATATACAAGAACAAAAACAAACAACACAATATAAGCAAAGGCGGCCTTATCGCTTAACCAGTACGTGAAACTGAACAACTTTCCCCAAGAAACATAGGTCGGAATATGAAAAAAATTTTGGCCCTGCCATACTAAATGTGTTACTTGGCCGGGTTAACTTGTATGGGAGAGCCAATTTTTTTTCGTATTTCGGCCTATGTTCCTTGGGGAAAGTTGTTCAGTTTCAAGTACTGGTTCACCCCTAAAAATATTCTTAGCAAATTTTTTTACACCATGTATACAGGCTATTTGGGAAGTTGTCTTTTTGAGACAGTTACAATACAATACAATACAAATTCTCATTAATTACATTATTACAAGATAAAAAGATAGTACAAAAAGGCGGCCTTATTGCTATAGTAGCAATTTCTGCCAGGCAACCTTTGGGTGAGTGGAAAACAATGGCAAGTAGCGGCGGAATAGTGCATACTAGAAAATTACATATCCTAATGATCCTAATACATAAACTATAGTACACACAACTACATAAATAAAATAAAGTATAATATACGTAAAGTACATTATTATAATAACATATACTAATACATAAACTATGGCAGAGAGGATAATACGTCGACTAATAATAAGAGAGAAGCAGTGTTCAAGCAGAGGTCAGACAAAATTGATAAAATTGGACAGTTGTCCAGATGCTCTGGAGGGATTGGGCCCTTCAGAGCAAAAATGAGCACAAGAATCAAAATGAGCAAAAAGCAAAATGAGCACAATTTTGCTCATTCTCCGTTTTGCACATTTTGCTTCCGGTGCTCATTTTGCGTTTTGCTCATTTTGCTGTTTGCTCATTTTGCGTTTTGCTCATTTTGATTCTTGTGCTCATTTTGCTTTTGGCTTATTTTGCTCTGAAGGGGCGCCTAGCAAAGCCTCCATGAAGTAAGAATTCTGCTACTACTTTCACCACGTCTTTCAACAGATGATTTTTACACAACCAATTTTAATGTAAGCGCCAATGCTGCGTCGAGTGGGCTGATTCTTTGATGAATTTTAGATTCAGAAAAATAGTAGAACAGCGCGTAGGCGCGACCCGTCCGAACACGACGACACACCTCGCCGCAGCAGGGTCGGATTTTATAGTCAGCGCGGCTCGGCCGCTGCTGCGCAAATGAGGACGCGTAGAGGACTTTGTTGCAACGAATCATACTTCAAATCATTTAATTAGTTGCGCACTTATCTTTATAGTCTCGCAAGAAATGACCGGCTGCTTACGCGCCACACGACCGAGCCGCTGACTATAATCCGAGCCAAGTTTTTTTTAGGTGAAATAGTTCCCACCAAGCGGAGCTGATCGCCCGTCTGCGAGCTCTGCAGACGTCCCAAACCGAGGATCATAGTCAAGACGCGCCGACATCCTGCAGCCCACATGACGCAGCTTTGGCGCTAAAAATGAATAAAATTTTGTTATTCCATAAAAAGTAGGTACAAATATTTTCACATTTTCTTCAAACCACCAGGGGAATTGGCGTGCGGAGCCGCGGGCTAAAGCTAGTATGGTATGAATAAAAGGGGGGATGAGCGCACAGAATGCATAATAGTTTATGGCAGTTGCATAAACTACTATTATTTTAAATCCACAAATTTGAAAAGGTGGACCACGGGTAACAGATTTTTATTTATTAGCGGTAAACGGGACCAAAAAAAATACCCGTGGTCCACCTGGTGGACCACGGGCTGCGGGGGGTTTGACTCCTCCCCCACTCCTAACCACCCCTCTCCCCTAATTCCGACCTCCTTCCAAACCTTAACTAGCTGAAATACCTATCGTTTATTATAGTTATTCGTTTCATTTCTCAACTTTATCGCAGTAAGAGTTTTAGGCATTACGCGTCTGTAATTTATATAGATAGAATGCAAAAAGTAGGTCTTTATACACCTGTTTTCGAATTCATAATTTATGAGGCACGTACGATGACGTAAACTCCGTTCATTTAAGAATTACCTATAATGTAAACAAACTTAAATTACCTATAATGTAAAAGAACGGAGTATAGAGGGTTGTGTTGTGTTGTGATGCTCTAATACCTCTTAGGTGGTGCTTCCGATGAGAACGAAACGCGTTCACACGCTTCTGAACGTGCCGCTTTTGAGTGGATGACTACAGCAGGACTACTAAAGGACGTTTTTTGCATTTGCAAACTATTTCTAGGTAGTTATAAGTAGGTAGTTATTGCAGTAATCAGCATTTTGGTACGTTTGTTTAGATGACCGCAGCGCCATACTCAGGCTCACTATAGTACGGTCACACAAGTTTCGTTACCTATATCTTCTAAACGGAGTATCAATACATTTTGGTTTTGGCTTTGGGTTTCCCGATAAATTATTGTAAATTTTTCTATGTGCTTCCAAGTGACCTAGTCTCGGAATTCCTTGGCGAATGTACTGGAGTGAGTTACAAGGTAGATGCCTATTTTTCTTCCTAATAGAAGTGTATTTCAGTCCTACTTTTTTTTTAAAGTTTTTTTATTACAACAGGTACATTAACTTTATATATATATATATATATATATATATAAATATATATTTATACTTATGTATTATAATCTGTATTTATTTATTTATAATATTATATATTGTAGTATATTATAATATGGTATGATTTAGTATATTTATTAATGTACTTACACTGTCTGATCTTACCTTTATTTATGCACTACTCTCTTCTTCCCTTTGATTTCTCCTCCACCCAAAGGTTGTCTGGTAGAGATCGCTTTCAGCGATAAGGCCGCCTTTGCGCATTTTTAGTTTAAGTTTTCCTGTCTTTTATTTGTGTTTTGAATGTGCAATAAAGTGTTTTTACTTACTTACTTACTTAAATTAACTTAAAACTAATTTCCCGCCAAACTGGTTAACAGTTTGTTGGCGAGTTACCGCGCACACACAAGCGAACTGTGCACCTACGCACTATTACTTACTAAGATACTTACGTTATCTACTTATTTACTAGGCCTATTAGGAACTTAAGGACCACTTCCGTGGTTTACTTTTGCGTTGGCTATGTAAAGAATAGAAAGGGGAATTTATCAATTAACCTCATTTTAAAAATTTGGTATTTTGTAACTTTTTTCAGTCAATAGACGGTGTTACACATCAAAGGATTCCTCAACTAGCCTCGCAAGGTAATCAAATTGGCGTCCTAGTTGTAGAGAACTGTTCGCGAAGGCGTTTCTATTTCGGACCCGTAGGCTTATTTATTTCCAAACCTTCAATCAAATTCCAATTATAACTTCTTTATAAATTTTCAAAGTTTTTATAGGGTCGTTGGTTGTAAGGTTGGTTGTCTCACACGAAAAAAGTAAGAAAGAAATATACCTACTGCATATTTGATAGTTAGATATCATAAGATTGGATAATTCTGCATGCAAGTGAGTATTTTCTTGTTGGTGAATATGTTTCGTTTTTAAATCCACATGTCAGTGGTTTCTGCTACATTTTGCTGAGAATGATACTCACTTGCATGCAGAATTATCCAATCTTATGATGAAATTTCAATAATTGATATCTTAAACTACACAATAAAATATACATTTGCTGTTACTAAATTGTAGTAAGTAAGTAAGTAAATTTACTATTTGAGCCCGTACCATACACCGTTTTTTTTATAATAATAATCCACTCTTTACTTTTCTTAAAAATCATTGGATTCATTTTCAACTCGTCTTTGATCGAATTTAAATGTGGTTTTAACACTCACCGTATGTATTTTCGGTGTATTGCCGTATCCAGTTTTTTGACAAAGGGTATGTACGAAATACCATATAAGAACCGGATAATATGGCACACTAACCGGACTAACTATTACCGGATCAAATTGCATATCGTCGCCCGGCAGTGAAAACCTCGTAAAGCACAAATTCATGATTTTTCTTTTATTTTATTATTGGGAAGAAAAGCTCGTAACGCACATTTACGACGAACGTAGGCAGGGCTGCGATACTGGGAACACCTTCTATCGATGAAAATGAGAACCTCGGTATCGATCGATATGCATATTTAGTCGAGTAAAACCTCGCATTTGCTTAGCCGTGTTTTACGATGTGTTCTAGGATGTTGCGAAAAACACGTAATTACTTTTACAAGTATATTTTATTAAAAAAAGAGTATAATAATCTCGCATGTGCGGTTGCAAGTTTTTCATTGTTACTACTGAACATTAAAAAGCATTGTAATATAAACTTTGGCGAGGTTTTCGTTATTGTATAATTCCATTATAAAACTTAGGAGATAAGGTTACTAGAGCGCCGTGTGGTGCGGGCTTGGAAGCATCACCTTGTTTGTACCCGTGAGTATCATAAAGGTGATCAATCAATATGTTGCATTGCGCTACCTAACTTAGGCTGGCCACCTGGCCGTTAATTCAACTCACTTCCTTCAAAGGCACGAGGGTCCTCGGGGGTGTCACATAGGCTGCTGAGTCTGTACTTCTTGGGTGAGTAGGTCCACTTTTGCACTGTGGTGAGGTCGAAGCAGTGCAGTCGGGTGATTCCCTAGTGTCCATCAGCCAACGACATCTAACTAAGATATCCTGTGGTTGTTATAGTGATGGCATACATTATCCTCCTTGAAATGAAGTGGAGAGCTGGAGAGGCACATGTTGCTTTGTCCTATAAATGTAGCGCGGGTGCCAGATATAAAAGTGAAGGGGCCCACGATCCTAACTTTGCGACGAGCAGTAGTGGATATTATTATAGACAGCAGAGCTGTGGGCCTGTGCCTTATGAAGCCTTATCTGAGTAGAAGAACCTCCAGCTTGCTTTCAACAGCAAGGGCCTAGCCGTAGGATGAGATCAGATCGCAATGGCTCCTTTTGACGATGCTTGAAGCGTCCGTACCTCAGTTAAAGTAATTATTGATAAGAGCCTTTCTGGCTTCTTCAAGGGCGGATGTTTTTAACTCTTTTGTCATGGATCCCGCTGACACTTCGGCATAATTCCGTAAGGAATACCGCAAAGGGACGCCTACTACAGGCCGTTAGTTGGCTCTTGTCGTGGCCGTCTCGGAGTTTTCTTGTCCTGCTGGCGCGAGTCTCGTCTGCTTCCGCTTCGTCTTCATCGGTTGCATTAGTTTAGGGGCAGCTGCCAAGACAGAACCAGCCGTATTTATATTTTCCAGCAGTGCAGCCTCCTTTCTGTCAACATCGATGGGATTTGTGAGCGGAGTTGTACTCTCTTATCGGTTTAGTCCTTCGCGGCATGATTCGGTGTAATTGGCGAGAGACGCGTCGCCACGTTGTGAAAGGTGGTCGGCTGCTTACATGAGTTAGCAAGCAGTAGGTATGCTGCTTCCTGCACTTTACGCAGGCGTGCTTGCGGTAACAGTTCCTCTAGATGTACCAGAACTGCTGGCAGCGGAGGCACTTGGCTGTTCTGGTACTCCCATCCACGCTATATCTCAATCTACAGGCCGGGCATGCAGAGCGACTAGGTGTCCTCCACGCACCTTGATTTGCCGCAAGTAAGTATCACTTCGTAGCTCAGAGTGGTCAGCAGTTCCATTATTATTTCCTCCGGCAATGTGTTGGCAGTCTTTAAGGGCCGCTTTTGGACGCCTGTTTCCGGTATCGATGCCTTTCAGTGCCGTGAAATGACTCTAGTATATTCAGAATTTATCCTCGTTTTGCCAGGCAGGTCTATACGGCGTAACTGTCCACGAGTATCCGAAAGCCTGCTTGAGCTCTCTCAGGTGTTGTGTCCTGTTAGATTAGGTTATCGAATCGAAACTTAAACCGGTAGTCCGCTACTATCAGCGGTTTCTTTTTAGCAGTTGGTCAGTTTCCGGGGTGTGAAAGATCCTGCTGGGTATGCTATGACTGCCGAAACTGAGTGAATTCACGGCGGAGATGTCTGTGAGGTGAAGTGGAGAAGGAGGAAGATCCTTTGCCTTTTTTGCAAAGGCGCCATGGCAGCTGTTTTCTCTTTGACAGCATTCAGGGCTTCGTGACGTGAGACGGCGCTAGTATATAGTGTAGCGAGGTCTTGCTGCTTAAATAACCGGCTCACGTTGAAGGTTTGGAGGCAACGAATAAATAGGCAGCGTCGGTAAAGCTGCTGTGGTAGCAAACGCAACGGTAACCGCTGTAAATCTTATTGTTTTATGTCGTCAAACCTCGTATTTGATAGTACGCCATAACCTTATCAGTATGAATTCCTCGTAACTCCGTTTTAATCTTTTTTCGCTATTAGATTTTCTGTGTTTCTACTACCGATTGAAATATACGCATTTGGTTGTCATAAAACAACAGAACTTGTTTCTTCCGTTCATACAATTTTTTTCACCAGACGGTTTTTACTGTCTCCTGTAAAATTGTTGCTTTTGCCTTTACGTGGTTTTCACTGCCAGCCGACGATATGTCCCAGGTATTGATTAGTATGGTGGCTGTCACAAACAGAAATGTCGTACAGTGTGTGCGATTCACCAAAGATTGGATCGCAGTAGTTAATCGTCCCGAGTAATTCTGGTCCCGATAATCCCGGGATTTTGGGTGGATTCAAGAACCGGGACTACAAAACCTCGTCCCGGGATTTTCGGGACTTTGAAAGAGAACTAGCGGATCCCGGCCTGATCGTTCACTTAGTTTTTTTCGTGGAAATAAGATGTTTTACAATGTTAAAAGTATTCTCGAATGACTTGAAGGGCACGGTTTCGATTGTTATATTGACAACTTAGTAATCTTCTTCTATACATATAATGAAGGTAAAGACTCGGACTATAGAAGATATTTGAATAATAAATGTTTGACATACATACATACATACACACATCACGCCTATATCCCTTGCGGGGTAGGCAGAGTGCAAACGGCCGCAAAACGGACATTTACGCCACGTCTGACAAACATTTGAGGGTCATTTGGATAATTGTGCATCGCCATAGTGATAGGTTGTCAGCCCATTGCCTAAAATTGCAATACACACCCTCGAGTCCCTTAGTCGCCTCTTACGACTCCCAAGGGTAAGAAATAGGGTGATGCTATTCTAAGCCGACATCACACGGCATAATTGTTTGAGGATACTTAAAATTTATAACACGTTCCAACAGTTTTTAGGATTTGTGTCTGGTTATCTGTGTAGATGTTTATATTTGCAAGGGCTGTGCCTCCGCTGCCGGTACCGGCATCCAGGACAGTTGCCGGTACCGGCTCCCAGGACAGTTGCCGGTACCGGTTGCAGTGACGGCTGCCGGAACCTAGTACTAAGGTACTATTCTACAGTTGCTGTATTTAGTAGGTACATACGTCTTAGGTAGTACTGCAGTTAGCATGTTCAATATGCATGTATGCTTTTTTTTTAGATTATAATACATGTATATTTATAAATGTGCATAGCAAATAGTAAAAAAGGTACATAATAAAATAATATTAACTGGAAAGAAGATAGTTTATGCAATAAATTAGGTAGTAAAGTAGATTAATGAGGAAGTAAAGTTTCAGAAAATCATTTTCATTACAAATCATTTTCTGTATTAAATATTTTACTTATAATTAATTATACATGTATGTTTATTATTGTATATTTTAGTTAAATTTTTAGATGCATAGCAGATGCAGGTAGTATGTATGTGGGTATTTTTTTATGCTAAAATGAGGATAGTAAATAAATTCAAACCAAATATTTGAATCACAAATGTTTTATTACAACTATAGTGTATTCAACTTACAAGAATAATACTTTCATGTTTTCATGTTAATAATTAACAAAATACTTTATTATATCAAAGTTTGTCTTATATAATTTAAATTAAAGTTAGTATATATAATTTAAATTTAGTCTTCACTATTTTCACCACTGTACTCTTCTTCCTATCACTATCATTTGAATAATTCTCTGCTAAATTACCTTCACTTTCATCAATGTATTCTTCCATAGCGATTGACTTTTGCAGCACACATTGCTCTTATGTCAGGAAGAGTCCGCAAAGTTGCAAGCATTATGCGAATGCTACGAAATGCTGCGGACCCCCAGACTCTAAAGCTTGTTTATCTGGCCTTATGTCAGTCTATTCTGACGTACTGCATCCTGTGTTGGGGGGGTGCTGTCAAAACTGAAATGCTGAGAATTGAAAGAGCCCAGAGATCCGTCATAAAAACCATGCTTTCAAAGCCCTTTAGGCATCCTACAGCTCAGGTCTATACAGAAAGTGGCGTGCTAAGTGTACGTCAACTATTCATTTCCAAGATATGCTGCAAGACCCACAAATCTGTTCTTGGTTCGAGCTCTTACCAGGACATGTTGTCCAGACGTAGGTTCAAAGTACCCAATATGCCGGTCAAGACTACGTTTGCGCAGCGCTTTAGTCCTTATATTGACTTATATCTATACAATACTGTTGTCAAACACTGTGATATTAGGCATTGTTCGGTAGCTGAAGCTAGGATTATAATTAATAAATGGTTTCCTGCCCTTGATTATGATAAGACTGAGGAACTGTTAGTCAAAACTAAGTAAGAGTAAAAAAACTTTTTCTATTTATTTTCATTTATTTTTTCCTTTATTTACACTATTTATTTTACAACTTATTTTATTTACAGATTCTTTAATTAAGTAATTTTATTGCATGATATTCCTTTATGTTCATTGTTTTATACTAATTAAAATACTATATCACATTTGTATTACTGTCTGGGGTGAATCGTTTTTTGTTAAACGTTTATGATTCCCACGACACAGGCGTGGCCTAGTGTGGGGTCATAGTGAGCTCAACTATGTACCTCTATCTTCTTCATGCGTGTACTAGGTTAGTCAAAAAATTATGAAATGTCATCTATGCATGTTGTTTGTTAAATAAATATTTTTTTCATTTTTTTTCATTTTTTTCATTTTTCATAGTGATAGTATTTTGATTTGAAAATTCATTTTCCACATTTTCTTCACTGTCATATAAATACTCCTCTTCTAAATATGCGTAATTTGCTTTTTCTTTAATTAATTTTATGGGTTTCTATCGCTTTAGCATCCCTAATGTAATATTCATTAAATGATTCTTTTATATTTATTTCTAACGACTCATTGAAATCTTTATAGGACTTAAATAGGTCCCCGACTTTCATCTTTCACTATTTCACTTCACATTCACAATTAACGATTAAATCAAAACTTTATGATCAAAACCTTAAATTTTACAACCAAAACAAACAATCTTCACACCCATAGATACTATAAACTAAAGGGAGATGTGAAAAGGGGGCGTGGCCGGTGCGACACTAGTTGGTGCAGAATGGTCATACTTTGCTTCCGGGGGTGATTATTGTGCTCAGTCGCAGTTCAGTCGCGATCGACGTTTTTAGTGAAATGCCGTGTTGTTCAGTGGTAATTTGCAAAAATCGAAGCAATAAGTGCAACTTCAAGTCTCATGGAGTCACATTCCATCGGTAAGTAGTCATTATTATTGATTTTACATAAAAAATAAACAAAATCAATTTTGTAGTAATATTTTTCTAAGATTCACCACGAACCATAGCGATAGTCCCAGTTCTATAAGCAAACGGTGTACAATGCTTACTCTGCTCAGAAGATTGTTCAAATGTCTCGTTTCCGTAACGCAATGGACAGTGAACACATCAAAGTTTACAAAATAATGCAAGTTGTATAGTACCGCCGCTCCTCGCAGTCGTGAGTTAGTGTTTGTAGTCCGATTGTGTAAAGTATCGATAAATTTGATTTATTTTGCAAAAGTATTCATCGTGATTTTATTAGGATATAGAAGTCAATAAATATTAAAATTTAAATAGAAACATTGCAATGTTTACAAAAAAGTTATAAATACAATTATATGGCTAAATCAATATCATAATCTATTGGGTATATTTTAATAAACGATAATACGATTAATAAATAGCATTGAAAGTAATATTAATGCGACCATGACTCGTCCGGTGATGTAATACAATTTTTTTCTTAGCTGTTGCATAGTAAATTAATTCAATTTACTTATTTGATTTTTTGTCACAGAAGTAGGTAAAATTCATGGCCTACTTCCTATTTTCTTTTGTCTCGTGTGCGAAAGAGACAGAAATATCTGTTGTCAATAACCGGTTTGTTTTTTTATTTAATTACGTAGGTACGGTGCGCAGCGCACAGGAAAATGACTCACCTATCTACACTCAGCCACGTGGTATTAAAAGTTGTTAAAAAAAAACTGTAGTAAGGTAAAGGATATTATAAATTATCGGATTATATCGTCGCCCGGCAGTGAAAACCTCGTAAAGCACAAATTCATGATTTTTCTTTTATTTTATTTTTGGGAAGAAAAGCTCGTAACGCACATTTACGACGAACGTAGGCAGGGCTGCGAATGCTGCGATACTGGGAACACCTTCTATCGATGAAAATGAGAACCTCGGTATCGATCGATATGCACATTTTGTCGAGTAAAACCTCGCATTTGCTTAGCCGTGTTTTACGATGTGTTCTAGGATGTTGCGAAAAACACGTAATTACTTTTACAAGTATATTTTATTAAAGAAAGAGTATAATAATCTCGCATGTGCGGTTGCAAGTTTTTCATTGTTACTACTGAACATTAAAAAGCATTGTAATATAAACTTTGGCGAGGTTTTCGTTATTGTATAATTCCATTATAACATTTAGGAGATAAGGTTACTAGAGCGCCGTGTGGTGCGGGCTTGGAAGCATCACCTTGTTTGTACCCGTGAGTATCATAAAGGTGATCAATCAATATGTTGCATTGCGCTACCTAACTTATGCTGGCCACCTGGCCGTTAATTCAACTCATTTCCTTTAAAGGCACGAGGGTCCTTGAGGGTGTCACATAGGCTGCTGAGTCAGTACTTCTTGGGTGAGTAGGTCTACTTTTGCACTGTGATGAGGCAGTGCAGTCGGGTGATTCCTTAGTGTCCATCAGCCAACGACATCTAACTAAGATATCCTGTGGCTGTTACAGTGATGGCATACATTATCCTCCTTGAAATGAAGTGGAGAGCTGGAGAGGCACATGTTGCTTTGTCCTATAAATGTAGCGCGGGTGCCAGATATAAAAGTGAAGGGGCCCACGATCCTAACTTTGCGACGAGCAGTAGTGGATATGGACAGCAGAGCTGTGGGCCAAATTAACAGTGCCTTATGAAGCCTTATCTGAGTCAAAGAACCTCCAGCTTGCTTTCAACAGCAAGGGCCTAGCCGTAGGATGAGATCAGATCGCAATGGCTCCTGTTGACGATGCTTGAAGCGTCCGTACCTCAGTTAAAGTAATTATTGATAAGAGCCTTTCTGGCTTCTTCAGGGGCGGATGTTTTTAACTCTTTTGTCATGGATCCCGCTGACACTTCGGCATAATTCCGTAAGGAATACCGCAAAGGGACGCCTACTGCAGGCCGTTAGTTGGCTCTTGTCGTGGCCGTCTCGGAGTTTTCTTGTCCTGCTGGAGCGAGTCTCGTCCGCTGCCGCTTCGTCTTCATCGGTTGCATTAGGTTAGGGGCAGCTGCCAAGACAGAACCAGCCGTATTTATATTTTCCAGCAGTGCAGCCTCCTTTCTGTCAACATCGATGGGATTTGTGAGCGGAGTTGTGCTCTCTTATCGGTTTAGTCCTTCGCGGCATGATTCGGTGTAGTTGGCGAGAGACGCGTTGCCACGTTGTGGAAGGTGGTCGGCTGCTTACATGAGTTAGCAAGCAGTAGGTATGCTGCTTCCTGCACTTTACGCAGGCAAGCTTGCGGTGACAGTTACTCTAGATGTACCAGAACTGCTGGCAGCGGAGGCACTTGGCTGTTCTGGTACTCCCATCCACGCTATATCTCAATCTACACGCCGGGCATGCAGAGCGACTAGGTGTCCTCCACGCGCCTTGATTTGCCGCAAGTAAGTATCACTTCGTAGCTCAGGGTGGTCAGCAGTTCCATTATTATTTCCTTCGGCAATGTGTTGGCAGTCTTTAAGGGCCGCTTTTGGACGCCTGTTTCCGGTATCGATGCCTTTCAGTGCCGTGAAATGACTCTAGTATATTCAGAATTTATCCTCGTTTTGCCAGGCAGGTATATACGGCGTAACTGTCCGCGAGTATCCGAAGGCCTGCTTGAGCTCTCTCAGGTGTTGTCGACATCGAAACTTAAACCGCAAGGTAGTCCGCTACTATTAGTGGTTTCTTTTTAGCAGTTGGTCAGTTTCCGGGGTGTGAAAGATCCTGCTGGGTCTGCTATGACTGCCGAAACTGAGTGAATTCACGGCGGAGGTGTCTGTGAGGTGAAGTGGAGAAGGAGGAAGATCCTTTCCCTTTTTTGCAAAGGCGCCATGGCAGCTGTTATCTCTTTGACAGCATTCAGGGCTTCGTGACGTGAGACGGCGCTAGTATATAGTGTAGCGAGGTCTTGCTGCTTAGATAACCGGCTCACGTTGAAGGTTTGGAGGCAACGAATAAATAGGCAGCGTCGGTAAAGCTGCTGTGGCAGCAAACGCAACGGTAACCGCTGTAAATCTCATTGTTTTATGTCGTCAAACCTCGTATTTGATAGTACGCCATAACCTTATCAGTATGAATTCCTCGTAACTCCATTTTAATCTATTTTCGCTATTAGATTTTCTGTGTTTCTACTACCGATTGAAATATACGCATTTGGTTGTCATAAAACAACAGAACTTGTTTCTTCCGTTCATACAATTTTTTTCACCAGACAGTTTTTACTGTCTCCTGTAAAATTGTTGCTTTTGCCTTTACGTGGTTTTCACTGCCGGCCGACGCTATGTAAGATAAATCGCCATGGATATAATTTCAAATATAAAGTTAAATTTTAAAAGACGAAGCAGGTAGAATTATCTACTGTCATTTTATTTTATTCAAGCGGAGCCAATTTTGGTTATATTTATTTGTTTAATTTGAAGTTTTGGTAATCGTTTGCCACTATAGACAGCCATTTTACGCATACGATTTACATGACCTTTATAGGCAACATTTAATTTTTAGGTTCCCACGAGAACCTACAACAAAAAAGGAGTGGATTAATGCCACAAATAGAGGACCTAATTGGTGGCCACCCGAAAATAGTACCATAATTGCTCATCACATTTTGAGGAAAAATGTTTTAAACCTTTCACAAAGATTCGGAAATTGTTCGATTGGGCTGTTCCAACATTGAAACTACGAATTGTATACGTCAACGTGACATGTCCAGACTCTGAAAAATCAAATAGATCTTCTAGTAATCTTCCAAACAGTCCGGTAAATGGAAACAGTACGACTGTTTATGAGGTAGGTACAATGTTAATAGTATGTTATAGTGTTAAATTTAGAAAACAAATGTTATTCCTTGTTTTAATGTGAAAATAACTCAGAATTCTTTTGATATTTTATTTTTACATTTTCGTACTAAAACTACTTCATTTTAAATAATATGTAAACATTTACTGCTCTATTACTTATCTGGCTGATTTGTATAGTAAGGCAGCGCATAGAAAACTGGCTTAATATCTTGATAATATATGTTCGAATGATCTTTTTTGCAGCTCGACAATACTACAGATGAACTGGTCAATGACGATGAGCGTTTTCAAACAAAAGAAATTACTCAATTTGTATCTATTGCAGATCATGACAAGGTAAAGTAGTTCTTTATACAAAGTAACTCATTTTCATCACTTAAATGAGTGATTTATAAGGTTTTATTTAAGTATCAAAAAAATATGACGCATAGTAAGTAGGTAAATTAAATTAATTAGTGCCTATTTATTAAAATGTTTTGCCTTTTTCAGCTTTACAATAGTACGGATGAACCGGTCAAAGACGACAATAATAATTCTGAAACACAGGAACTCACTCAATCAAATTCAATCCCAAATCATGACATGGTAAAGCACTATTAATGACATGCATTTTTGATAAACCAAGAATTTAAGCTACAATCTGATTACAAATCTTATATTTTTCAGCCTCAACAATCAAGAAAAGAGCAAACTCTATATGATACTCCGCGGAAACGATTTAAGAACCGACATGCGAGTGCAGTTACTAAGGTATGACTATTACATTCAAGATTTTATTATTAATGTATTTCACAACATAGCGTATTTAAACTGTTAAACATGAAATGCATGAAAAAAAAGGTCGTGGCCTGCTTTTTCTTATTGGAAAATTTTTCAAATATCTTTTTTTTTCATAGGATTCAAATCCGAACCCAGACGATACTCCTCGAAAACGGAAGTTGCGAATCCAGTTGAAAAAATGTGAAGATACGATTTTAGCTAAAAACAAAAAAATCAGAAGCCTTCAAAAGAAAACAAGTCGATACAGAAAGAGAATAGTACAGTTAAAAGATGTTATTAAAGAACTTCAAACAAAGGATTTAATTAGTTCCGACCAGGCTACACATTTGGAAAATATCGGAGTTGATGACCTTATCATCAATAGGTATAAATTGAACGTTTCTGCAAAGCAAAATACGAATACTAAGTATTCCCCAGCGTTAAGAACATTTGCATGCACCTTGCATTTTTATTCCCCAAAGGCATACCGGTATGTACGGAAGAAGTTTCAGACGGCGTTACCTCATGAGCGAACTATAAAAAAATGGTATCAATCAATTGATGGCAAACCTGGTTTCACCTCTGAGTCATTTCAGGCAATTAAATTTAAAGTCGCTGGCACTAAACACAAAATATTATGTAATCTTGTCTTAGATGAAATGGCCATCAGACAACGCATTGAATGGGATGGCAAACAGATGCATGGATACGTTGATATCTGCAACGCTGCTAAAGAAGGCGACTATTTGCCGGAAGCTAAAGAAGCTTTAGTATTTTTAGCTACAGCCATCAATGGAACCTGGAAAATACCAGTTGGATATTTTTTAGTAGATGGAGTAACTGGTTCACAACGAGCGGCTCTCGTAAGGCAGTGTTTGGAATTACTAGACGAAACAGGAGTTAAAGTTCCATCTTTAACCTTCGATGGATGTCCTGCTAATATGTCTATGGCTAAGGAATTGGGCTGTTCATTTGAACCCAATAACTTGAAGACATACTTTGAACACCCATTGACCAAGCAACCTGTACATATTTTTCCTGATCCTTGCCACATGATCAAACTGATACGCAATGCTTTTGAAGCACATAACATATTTGTCGATGAAAAGAACCAAGAAGTGAAATGGACGTTACTAAAGCAGCTGAACAATATACAGGAAAATGAGAATCTTCATCTCGCCAATAAATTACGCCGACGTCACATTTTCTTCAAAAATCAAAAAATGAAGGTCCGTCTCGCTTCACAACTTTTCAGTAACAGCGTGGCCGATGCTTTGTCGCTTTGCGCCGACATACAGGTACCTGGTTTCGAAAACGTAGACGGTACAGTCCTATTTTTAAAAACCATAAATGACTTATTCGACATCATGAACTCAAGACACATGGCCCAGCTACATTATAAAAAGCCCCTTTGTCCACAAAACAGAGAAAAAGTATTTGAATTTTTAGCTAATACCGAGACATACATAAATAAGTTGCGGCTTACTGATGGGACATATGTCGTAAATTCAAGTAGAAAAACTGGATTTATTGGATTTTTGACGTGTATAAAAAGTTTAAAGTCATTGTTTATCGAAGCTGTTGAACAAGATAAGAACATACTATATCTCCCGGCTTATAAAATTAGCCAAGATCACCTGGAGTTACTTTTTGGCCACATACGCGCACATGGAGGCTGTAACAACAACCCCACACCACGACAATTTCAAGCTATTTACAAAAAACTGCTAGTCAAAAGCGAACTACGAGACGCAGATAATGGAAATTGCATTAATCTAGAAAACATATCCATTCTGACGTGTTCATCAGCTGTTGAAAATATTAACCTAACATTAAACCCCAGAATTTCTGAGGATAACGAAACAGATAATGACATTGATGAACTATACCAAATGGCCCTTTTCGAAGATCAAATTGATGCTCTGCTTCAGAATGTGTCAGAATTTTCAAATCAAGCGGTTTCCTACATTGCAGGGTTTGTAGTGCATAAACTTGTTAAGTCTATAAAATGCGAAACTTGCGTAGGCGCTTTGATTTCAGACGACACACACGATCAAAGTTACAGATTTATAAAACTTAAAGACAAGGGTGGTTTGATATATCCGGCAAACGATGTAATAATAATATGTAAAAGAATGGAAGCCATAATAAAAAATGAAATTCTAAACGGGAACAAAATTACCATGTCAACGAAAAATATAAAAGAAAAATTGGTATGTAAGTCGTTGTCATATTTCATAGGAGCACAGTCTTTTAAGGACATAGACTATCACCAGTACGAACAATCTCCACTCAACAATCACATAACGCTTTTAATTAAAGCAGTAATGGAGAGATATATAAATATTAGACTCCACTACATAACTAAAAATGCAACACAGAAATTATCTAAACGTCAGGTTTTAAATAAATACCTGCACTTTACCGGACAGTAAATTTTAACCGAATCAAAACTAGATCATAATTATATAAATAATCTTGGTTACCAAGGTAGTTGACTACCTTAAATGTTTTCTTGAATTAAGATTTCATATTATGTTTGTTTAACTACTAAATATTAATAAAACACGTTAATATTTGTACATAGGATATGTTTAAATTTTTGGTTGATATTGTTTGTAATATTTTATTTGATTATTGCATAGTTATTGAACAAGTAGCATTTGTAATTATATACACATAACTGTTAAGTTTGATTAAAAATTATTTGTAAATTTTTATTTGATTATTGAATAGTTATAGAACAAATGGTATTTGTAAATATATGCACATAACTATTTAGTTTGATTAAAAATTATTCGTAAAGTTTTATTTCATTATTGAATGGTTATAAAACAATTATAGCATTTATAAATATATGCACATAACTGATAAGTTTGATTAAAAATTATTTATAAAGTTCTATTTGATTATTGAATAGTTATAGAACAAAAAGCATTTTAAATATATGCACATAACTGTTGAGTTTGATTTAAAATTATTTGTTAACTTTTATTTGATTATTGAATAGTTACTTATAGAACAAATAGTATTTGTAATTATATGCACATAAATGTTAAGTTTGATTACAATTATTTGTAAAGTTTTGTTTGATTATTGAATTATAGTTATAAAACAAATAGTATTTGTTAAATATGTACATATTATGTTAATTTTCATTAGAAAAAATTTAAAGTTTGTTTCATTATTGAAGGTTTAAGGAACTTATTTGTATGTACATGTTTGCTAAAAAGATAAATCAAAAATCACTAGTAAATGATTCTCAAGAATACGAGTATTTTATTTTTACTTTTACTTATAAACTTCCACTTGTTCAGGAATTTATAAACATAAAATAAAATAGGAAATAATATTTTCAACCTTTATTTACTCCTAAAGTATATCACTGACGACATTTTATCGAAGAGTATTTTCTGTTTGTATTTTTATGCACTACCGATTTACATAATGTTTCATCTCCTAACGCAAAAATTACGTAGTTTAATTTTCCTCTCCATACTACAATGTCCCGCCATGCTCTATTAGATATCGACAATGAGTTATCGACGCTGTCAATCACTAGCGTAAAATTCAAATTGTTGAGTGTGTGCGTGTGTCTCGCTCGCGTTTTTTGATTGGTCTAGTTTTGTTGGCGAAGCGGTCGAGTGCCAAGTGATTGGTGCAAGGCTGTAATAGTGCCATTATACAAAGGAAAAGGGTCACAGCTAGACTGTAAAAATTACCGCGGTATAAGCCTTCTCAGTGTCGTCGGTAAACTGTATGCAAGGGTACTGATTGAAAGAGTTGTGAAAGAAACTGATGAGAAAGTCTGGGATGCTCAAGCGGGATTTCGAAAGGGGATGGGATGTACGGATCAGGTCTTTTCCTTGCGGTGCATAGCGGAAAAGTATTTGGCTAAGAACCAAAAAGTCTTTTGCACATTCGTGGATCTGGAAAAGGCCTATGATAGAGTTCTGAGGAATGAATTATGGTCGGCACTATCCGTGCATGGGGTGAGCAGCATCTTGGTACGAGCACTGAAATCCTTATATAAGGATTCCAGTGCTTGTGTCAGGATTAACGGGGCCTTCACTGAACTGTTTAACATCGAGAAAGGTGTTAGACAGGGATGTGTTGCGTCACCATGGCTGTTCAACCTATTCATGGATAGTTGTTTGACAGATTTGAAAGAGTGTGAAAATGGACTGAGAATGAATGGGTTACTCGTCAAATGTCTTCTCTATGCTGATGACCAAGTTATCCTTGCGTCGTCAGCTGAAGAGTTGCAGAAGATGGTAAACATTATGAATGAGGCTTTGAAAAAGAAAGGAATGAAAGTGAATGTAAGTAAGACGAAGTCAATGGTTTTTGAAAAAGAAGAAGGTATGACGGAGTGTAATATTATGATAGAAGAAGAGAGGGTGGAGCAAGTGAAAGAGTTTGTATATTTGGGATCGAAGTTTACATCAGATGGAAAGTGTGAAAGTGACATTGAAAGGAGGGTAAATGCCGGCAACATGGTGAATGGAGCGTTGCATACTTTTATGAACAGCCAGACAGTGTCTAATAAGGCACGTCTGGCTGTGCATAGAGGAGTGTTAGTTTCAACACTTATGTATGGGAGTGAAAGTTGGGTATGGCAGAAAAAGCATGAAAGTAGAATAAATGCGGTAGAAATGAGAGCGCTAAGAAGTATGATAGGAGTGAAATTGAGTGACAGGATAAGGAATAGCGTGATTAGAGAACGTTGCGGTATAAAAGATGACATAGTGACTGGTATAGAAAAAGGAATGCTGAGATGGTTTGGTCACATTGAGAGAATGAATGAAAGAAGATTAACGAAACAGGTGTATATGGCGAGTGTGGATGGGAACGTTGGAAGGGGAAGACCAAGACGCACGTACTTGGATCAGATCGGGGACGTTCTAGAGAAAGGTCAGGTCAAGAGTACCCTAAACCGACGAGCATGTATGAAAAGATTGATGCATGTTGAAGAAGCGAAAGAGGTGTGTCAGGATCGTAGCAAGTGGAAAGATGTAGTCTCTGCCTACCCCTACGGGAAAGAGGCGTGATTATATGTATGTATGTATGTATGTAGTTTTGTGAATGTACGAGTGTAAACTCGCGTTCGTATTTCTATGCGCATGTAGGTGTAAATTTCTGTGGCGACATCGGGACTCGAACAAATTTCGCTCGGTAACAAATCTCCCTTTAGTTTATAGTATCTATGTTCACACCGTTTCCCCCCAAACAACAAAAGTACCCGTCCGTAGATAATCCTTTTTTTTTCATCTCGTCATAGAGACCACTTTTTGTTTCGTCTCGGTTCCCGTCCTGCTTTTTTTTAGAAACCGGTACCGGCAGCGGAGGCACAGCCTATTTGCAAGCATTACTCAAAGCTTACTTATCAGATGATTATGAAATTTGGCATAAACAAAGATAACAACTTAATACAATCTGAAGTATCTGATGTAGAAGTCTAAACAACCACCAAGATCCTAGCTAAACCATATTATGGTGAAGCTTGAAAAGTTTTGTTTAAAAAGTGGTTCACCTGATCCTCTTCTGCAGTTTATCATCAAGGATTTGAACTAGGTACCGGAAGTAGACTACCAGGAGCCCAGCCTAACTATATGTTTCCAAAGGAAAAGTGGTTCAGCAAGAGTGGTTGCTTTTGCTGGCATGTTGATATCGAAGATTTGGAGTACCTGACTTACCAAAAGCCCCGATAAACTATAAAAGATATGGAAATGGCCCTAAAGCTAAAGCTTTTTAGCATGATAGGCGGCTTCTGCAGCACTTAGATATCGAGGGTCTAGAGATCTAAACTGATGCAGACCACCTTAGGACATGCAGAAATAGCTCAATAGTAAAATATGATCAGAATGATGGGTCGTTTCTGTTAGCACATAAATATCGAGGGTCTTGAGTACTGAATGTGGAACACCAGAAGCCCAGCTGAACTGTAAAAGATATCTGTAGCACACGCTGTTCAGTAGGGCGGGTGATTTCTGCTGGCACATGTACATTGAAGGTCTGCAGTACCTGACATAGAGCACTATAAGCTCGAATAAACTATACGAGATATGGGACGCTTCCGTACTTAGGAATCGAGGATCGGAATGCCGAATTTAGAGGACTCAGCCAATTTATAGAAATTCCGAAATACATTAACAAATGCTGCTTAATTATGCATTCGTAATAAAGGGAAAACACAATAACTCGATAACTTCCATGTCAAAAGCCCCCTAATAGTTAGCAGGCGGTTTAAAAACTCTGACACTACGTGTCTCACACGACAGAAGAAGAATAACTCAGGTTTCCGACTGGCTGTGTCGTATTGTACCTAAGGCTGGCTGCGTCGTTTCAATGACTAGCTCTGGAAACTCTCGGGATGAAAAAAGGAACCGGTTCTTCAATTCCTAAACCGCAAAGTCGGGCGAAGAAATAGTAGTCTGCTTTTTTATAGGTTTTGAACTGTATGCGGTTAGTTATAAATTAATATTACTGTTACACACGCTGTACCGCTGGAAAATTTGCGTCTTTTGGAAAATACGGCGAAGTATTATTTTTATGCTGTTAACGTTTATCGTTGCTACCAAATTATAATTTATAAAAATATGGATTTCCTTCAATAATTTGTACTTTATAAGTTTATTTAGCAGATTTAAAGTGCACGGAATTAGATAAATATGACTAATGAAGTAATCAAATAGTGTTTTATTCATAGGTTATTTACATTACCTCATATTAAGTGATAGATTGTAGAAAATAGACTCATATATTTTGTTACATTTATTTTATTTAAGTTAGTAGATAATCATTCAGTAAAACAGTTTGATTTAAAGAGCAAACGGAATAGCACATTTGATTTTATTAAGTGAATAAATTTTGCGTGAAATTTACAATGTTTGATCGTAAAAAAAGATTAATTAAATACAGGCTAATATAACCAAAGCACAAATTAGGAGACGGCAGCGGGAATAGAGTTGCATTTGCAATATTTTTATTCGTGAATAGGTACATGTGAAACCTGCCAGAGATATGCACATATCTAAATGTCACTGTCAAAAATCGATTTGGTAGTTGGTACCTCCAAATGCACTGTTCGGTGCCACACTTCTTACATTGTTTATGATACATTGAACTTTTTCAGCGGTAGGATTTGGCAGACTTCTGATGAAACCATCAATGTAAAAAAAATACAGAACAGACTACAAGGCTTCACCATATCATACTTTGACTTTGGGTTTGGTTGGTTGTATTGAAGCCGTCGTATTAATTTAGTTTATTTAGTTATCGTACGATGTATTATCGGGATTTCGCTATATATACGCCGGTCCAGCGCTGAGATGAGTTGTAGTAGTTCGTCGCGCTATTTGCTAACAAGTACATGACAAAGAAGTCTCATTTATCTTGGTGCTCACAATAATATATCGTAGAAGTGGTAACAATGTCTCTATCTTTTGCAGCTGGTGAACACTTTGTGCCTGTGACTATTGAGGAAAATGATATTATAAATGGAATAACAGAACTTCTCAAAGTTATAAGACCGGAGTGGCCTATTGAAGAGGTTAAATTCAAGGTAAATATAAAATTGATCTTTCTTCTTTTTATTACCACTATGTAAAAGTATCTATTAGTTCAGTTTATAGTACCTAGACTAACTCTTAATTCTTTTAATTTTATTTGACCTATTGGTATTATTTTATGAGCTTAATATTAATATTAATTGGTACTATGTTTATCATATTATTTAGATTCACTATCTAATTAGCACATAAATTGTTTACTATATGTTTCCTCAGACCTTCACTGATGGCATAACAAACAAACTAGTGGCATGTGAGCTAAACACCAGTACAGACAATATGGATAATATTGTGCTGGTTCGAATATACGGGAACAAAACTGACCTGCTTATTGACAGAACTGCTGAAATACGGTAAGAATTTATAAATTGTATTATATTTTTATTGAGGTCTTTTTTAGGGTTCAATAGGTACACATAATACAATACACTATTACTTAGACTTCTCATGGGTCTGTCTGTCTGTCTATTTAGACAGTTGAAATTTTCACAGATTATGTATTTCTGTCCCTATAACAAATATATAAAACAAAATATTCAAGAAAGCTCCTATGCAAAAAATTACTTCATTGGTAAATTTTATTACGGGGTAGGCAGAGCGTAAATGGCTGTAACAAAACAGACATTTACGCCACGTCTGACAAACATTTGAGGGTCATTTGGAATATTGTATATCACCATAGTGAAATTTTATTGATAATGGGACATAAAGCTGTTTCTTATAAACTGTGATAGTTAGGCAGTTGAAACTTTATAAGATGATGTGTTTCTATTGCCACTATAACAATATTTACAGAAAAAAAATAACCGCACTTCAAAAATTTTGCAAGGTTTTTTTTTTACCTAATGCGGGAAGTGTTTAAAAATTTTTGTATTCAAATACTAAACATTTTGATAACTTAAATATTTATGGGGCACCCATATGTGATTCTTTTCCCATTTTATTTTTAACTGTAGTGAACCATGCATGCGCGATTATGACTCGCTATTGGCGATTTTTTTTGTCTGTCTAGCAGTTTAACCCTCTATCTCCACCTACTGATGACCTGTTTTGGTGTGAGTGCTTTTGTCTTGGTAAAAAGTACTTAGTACACATTGTCACTCAGGGATACAATAGCTCCCAAAGGCTTAAAGTTGAATTAAAATGGTTTAGGAGTTTATTGATTATGATAACAATTGGGTGACTAAGGACTTTTAGGCGACAGGCTGACAACCTGATACTTTAGTGAAACACAACTTTTCAAATAATTGACAGACATGGCAGTAGCACTAGCAACCGTATTTTACGGCCGTTAACGCCCTGCCTACCCCGCAAGAGATAAAGGTGTGATATGTGTGTGTAAGTATAATGTATGTATGTATATAATTACAAACAAATATTTAACAAAACATATTTGTCTCCTCATCACAGTATGGAAGCTACTAAGGTTTGCCATAAAATATAGGTATTTAAATAACTAACTTGGATAATTAGTAAATTTTTTACTAGGATACAAAAAAATATAATTTAATTGTCTGACTATCTAAAATGCTTGATTGTTTTTTATATGTTGACTTTTATCAATATAAAATAGATGAGTTTGCAATCTTGTTTGCATAATGTGATGACCTCATTTTGAACTTAGACATTTACAGTTGTTACCCTAGACTTCTAATTGTCATCCTTCCCCCCTACCCCTATAGCTGTTAATTTTAGGGTATCCCATGGAAAATTCAGAATTATAAATTAAATTAAAATAAAACAATACAGTGTGTTAATTCAACAGTGTGCTACAGCTTTAGGACAGTGTCAGTATTGATAATGGAAAAATACTTTAAAAAAACTTGCAGTAAAATAATTTTTTCTCACTGAGCCATTAAATTTTTTGGCGTGTAGAAAGCGCTAATAAAAGGACTAATTTACCTAATTAATTTTGAACTTGGACGCACTTGGGCTGAGTGAGATAAAGGCATTTATGATCTTTTAAATACAAATTAAAAACATCGCTAAAGTTTTTACATATTTTTACGGGTTCCTTTATCAATACTGAACTTGCCCTTAAGGTATGGCACACATTTAAATTAACACTCTGTATAGATTATCACCAATATCTTGACTGTTCTTATTTGAATCCCGTTAACGGTATATCCTTTGACGTCTATCTAACTCAATTGTAATATATCCGGCGATTCGTTTCAATATTATAATGGCTGGTCACTTATGTATTTGCTGCTACGAAACGACGTACTTATTGCCTAACTAAGCCAAGCCATTTCAATCCAAAAATGAAATGAAATAAAAAATAAGGAAAAAATATTTACTTTATTAAATGTAGGATAGTTTTATTAATCACTTATTAGCGTCATGATCCGTCATTGTAAAAAAAAAGAAATTTGTATGACACAATTTTGTATTTTCTAAACAGAAAACTGGCTTGGGCTAGATAAATAAAAAAAATACAGGTACTGCCTCGGGGCTAGCCGGGTTTAACACACGGCACGTAAATTTACGCCACCACCATTATTTTATAAACGACATCTGTTTCAAATTGAAGTCAAGATTTTCAAAGGGTTTTATTTACTTGCGTATAATTAACCGGATTCCTGTTCAGGGGGAACAGGAAAACCCCCCAAACGCCTGCCCAGAAGTGCTCCTGCGCTAAATTAAGGGCGCGTTCTTCGGGAGCTTTAGGTATTTTACGCGCCAAGGCGACCCGCCTCTGCTTTACGCGCGGGCCGTTTTGAATTGAACTCCGCTGACCTTACGCGGCGGGCGAGAACGCCACAGTATAAAATTATGCAGTAGGCAAACTAAGTTGGTCATTGTGTTGGTTAGTTAGTTATTTTATTATGTGTGTTAGGATATTGGAAGGACATGAACCCGGGACCGTGGAGTACCGTTCCACTGCTCTGCCAACTGAGCTACCGGCGCCCCGACGTAAGCCGACGAAATCTTCAACCTCTTGGTACTCGTCTCGAAGCGACGACAAGCGACATCTAGTATAAGTTATTTGAAACGAATACTATGGTCAGTCCACTTAAGAGTGAAATTCGAACCATGCGATGAAGCTTTGCTTAATTAAATGTACTATGGTTTTATTTTGCACTCACAGTGCTATATTACTTTCATAAATGAAAATAAGAAATTGAAAAAATGTCAGCGCCCGCCGGGACTTGAACCCGGGACTTGTATTCGTTTCAAATAACTTATACTAGATGTCGCTTGTCGTCGCTTCGAGACGAGTACCAAGAGGTTGAAGATTTCGTCGGCTTACGTCGGGGCGCCGGTAGCTCAGTTGGCAGAGCAGTGGAACGGTACTCCACGGTCCCGGGTTCAAGTCCCGGCGGGCGCTGACATTTTTTCAATTTCTTATTTTCATTTATGAAAGTAATATAGCACTGTGAGTGCAAAATAAAACCATAGTACATTTAATTAAGCAAAGCTTCATCGCATGGTTCGAATTTCACTCTTAAGTGGACTGACCATAGTATTCGTTTCAAATAACTTATACTAGATGTCGCTTGTCGTCGCTTCGAGACGAGTACCAAGAGGTTGAAGATTTCGTCGGCTTACGTCGGGGCGCCGGTAGCTCAGTTGGCAGAGCAGTGGAACGGTACTCCACGGTCCCGGGTTCAAGTCCCGGCGGGCGCTGACATTTTTTCAATTTCTTATTTTCATTTATGAAAGTAATATAGCACTGTGAGTGCAAAATAAAACCATAGTACATTTAATTAAGCAAAGCTTCATCGCATGGTTCGAATTTCACTCTTAAGTGGACTGACCATAGTATTCGTTTCAAATAACTTATACTAGATGTCGCTTGTCGTCGCTTCGAGACGAGTACCAAGAGGTTGAAGATTTCGTCGGCTTACGTCGGGGCGCCGGTAGCTCAGTTGGCAGAGCAGTGGAACGGTACTCCACGGTCCCGGGTTCAAGTCCCGGCGGGCGCTGACATTTTTTCAATTTCTTATTTTCATTTATGAAAGTAATATAGCACTGTGAGTGCAAAATAAAACCATAGTACATTTAATTAAGCAAAGCTTCATCGCATGGTTCGAATTTCACTCTTAAGTGGACTGACCATAGTATTCGTTTCAAATAACTTATACTAGATGTCGCTTGTCGTCGCTTCGAGACGAGTACCAAGAGGTTGAAGATTTCGTCGGCTTACGTCGGGGCGCCGGTAGCTCAGTTGGCAGAGCAGTGGAACGGTACTCCACGGTCCCGGGTTCAAGTCCCGGCGGGCGCTGACATTTTTTCAATTTCTTATTTTCATTTATGAAAGTAATATAGCACTGTGAGTGCAAAATAAAACCATAGTACATATTGGAAGGACAGTTAAGTAAACTAATTTGAATATAACCCAATGAACCACGATAACCCGATGAACCTAGCGAACCGATGAACCCTAACGACACGATGAACCCTAAGGACTCGATGAACCCAACAACCCGATGAACCTAGCGAACCGTTGAACTCTGGCCACATGATGAACCCTAACGACAAGATGAACCCAACGACCCAATGAACCACGATAACCCGATGAACCTAGCGAACCGATGAACTCTGGCGACTCAATGAACAATAACGACCCGATGAACTCTGGCCACATGATGAACCCTAACGACACGATGAACCCTAAGGACTCGATGAACCCAACAACCCGATGTACCTAGCGAACCGTTGAACTCTGGCTACATGATGAACCCTAACGACAAGATGAACCCAACGACCCTATGAACCATGATAACCCGATGAACCACGATAACCCGATGAACCTAGCGAACCGATGAACTCTGGCGACTCGATGAACAATAACAACCCGATGAACCATGATGAACCCTAACGATATGATGAAGCCTAAGGACTCGATGAACCCAGCAACCCGATGAACCTAGCGAACCGTTGAACTCTGGCCACATGATGAACCCTAACGACAAGATGAACCCAACGACCCTATGAACCAAGATAACCCGATGAACCATGATAAGCCGATGAAGCTAGTGAACCGATGAACTCTGGACACATGATGAACCCTAACAAAAAGATGAACCTAACGACCAGATGAACCATGATAACCCGATGAACCATGATAAGCCGATGAAGCTAGTGAACCGATGAACTCTGGCCACATGATGAATCTTAACGACAAGATGAACCCAACGACCCTATGAACCATAATAACCCGATGAAAAATAATACCGTGTGATGATGGCTTAGAATAGCATCACCCCATTTCTTACCCATGGGTGTCGTAAGAGGCGACTAAGGGACTCGAGGGTTAGATGTGTATTGCAATTTTAGGCGATGGGCTGACAACCTGTCACTATAGTGATACACAGTTATCTGATTGACCCACAAACTTTTGTCAGAAGTGGTGTTAATATCCGTTTTACGGCCGTTAATGCTCTGCCTACACCGTAAGGGATATAGGCGTGATTTATGTATGTATGTATGTATGAAAAATAATATCCCGATGAACCATGATGACCCGACCAACCTAGCAAGCCGATGAACTCTGGCCACATGATGAACCTTAACGACAAGATGAACCCAACGACCCTATGAACCATCATAACCCGATGAACCATAATAACCTTATAAACATAATAACTAAGTCCTGAAAACTATACTCTGACATGTGCTGTCGGCCGTCGGCCGCTGCCTTCGGAATTACATCTGCCGCGGCGGCCGACGGCAAACGGTATTATTGCATAAAACTAAATAGTAAAGCCGCCATCTATGCGGACGTCATCACGTCACAGATACCTAGTGTACCAAAACAGTCTGATCCATCATTAGGAGATTATGATGAATCAAACGAAACGTGTTATAGCTATCGCGTATGAGGTGACGACGACTTTTCTCAAAATCGAGTCCTTCGTCCAGACTATCTGGCCCCAAGAACTTTTCAGCAAAAGTCTTTTATAAAGGACTATGGGTGACCGGAGTTTTGAATTTTGTTGAACTTCCTGTGTTTGGCCCTGGATGGCGTAATTTCAGTAGATAGATTTTAAGTATAAAATTATTATTATTTTGTAATAAGATGAAATAATAATCAATCATTTCGACATCTGGTGGGATTTCAATATTTCTCTGCTACATATAATACAACACATTCCACTGCACTCACCAACCCGCCTACCAAGCGTGCGGTGAGCATGGAAAACACCCTCTAATACCAGGAGGCCCATGTCCAGCAGTGGACCGTTGTAGTTGTTGATGTTGTTAATATCCAAATATTACAAGACCCTTTTAAAAAAGTTAGAATATCTAGTAGCCGGCCTTACTTTTTCTTTCCGTTGTTATACTGCATTAATTATACTGTGGCACTAAATGGTAACAAATAAATCGAAAAATCAAATCACGTCGCACGTCGAGTAGAGCACCAGCACAGGTCCAGCCTCCGTAAGCGCCACCGCGCGACTGACGAAGCCCGCGGAGCCGCGTCCCTCGCCTTTTTGTAGGTATTTAGACATCATAATTCATAAAGTAGCACTACAACATTGAACTTGCCGATTTTTACTAGATAATTGATTTATCTAAAGAGTAGTATAAAAATTATCTCAATAAGATTAATATTTTAAGCATAATATCGTAATGAAATTTTGAATAGAGGCAACTTTGGCATTTTATTCTATCGAGCGAATTTCATCTGATTGTGTAGTTGAGATCGAATTTTTATTTGTTAGATCCTCAACTGCAATATATATTTTTTTCAAAATTTTATGGCTCTTTTCTATTGAGTAATATCGTTTTGAAAAACGGCATTTGAGGTAAAAGGCGCTCTTAACAATCTTTTTAGGCCCGAAGCTACCCCAGCTAATGTTTGAAGGTTAAAGGTATTAAACTAAATATAAGAATCAAAATAAACCCACTTATAATGCCAAAAAAAGGTATTCTCTTTACTTATATAGATATGTATATTATGCATCTAGTACTTAATCTTATTTAGTACTTAAAATTATTCTTAGGTAGGTATAGTACGAAAGCCGACCAGAGGATTAGTTACATAATCGGATACCATTCAAATCTTAGTGAACATAAGTATCTAGTTTTTAAAAAAAATGATAGTAATTATAGTACATAGGGTGAAAATTCACAAGCGATAGTGACCGATAACGGAAACTAACCAAAAACCTGCCCAGAAGTGCTTCTGCGCTAAATTAACAATCTTTATTATCTTAAAATTGTCTTTCATTTAGTTTATGTTTCATTAAGCTACGTTTGGTTATTTTGAAGATATTGGCGATTTTCCAAAAAAAAAAACTCAGTAATACACTTTTCCAAACGTCCACACCGGCACACCTCGGACACTGGCGCTCAAATGTATGAAACAAACGCGTTGCTACGCACACAGTCTAAGCTCACGTAGGAGAACGCGGACCATGCTTGTGTATGTGAGACAACATGTCAGGGTTGCCGCCATTTTGCGTTCGCGAATCGGGAATGCAATGAGCGGCAGTATGAAATGACTTTCGTCGTCGCGTCCTTGCTAGCCGGTGTCTGAGCGTCCTCCGAGCGCGGGTGGGCGGCGCTTGTAGGGGGAGGCAGGGAGTGACCATACTGTACGCTAGTACTATTAATTATACTGTGACACCGGTGATTGCAAGGTCAAATTCAATACAAGAACATAATATGGCATGATGTAAATTTTTAAAAATTCTACACTTCAGCAGTTGATCAGATGTCGAGTCAGCAACTGAACAGAACAACCACTTAACTAAGCAACTGACAACGTCTGAACAACAACTGAACACTATCTGAACAACATCGGTAGTTACAACAACTTAACACTATCTGAACAACATCGGTACAACAACTGAACAACAACGAACATCAATTGAACAACATCTGAACAACAATTCAACAACAACCTAATAAAATAACTGTACAGCAACCGAACAATTGCCGTACACGTACATTAACATCTGACAGGTGCGGCGGAAGATGGCGATTTAAAAAAAACTGAAATCTAAAATCTATTTCGGTTCGGTTCTAAATCTATTCGGTTTTTCTAAAATCTTTTTTTTTTTTTTAGAGAAACGGAATATCAGTACGATGTAAAATTGTTATAACCGGTTCCGAAAAATATAGATATTTTTATGTTTTCCTTACATTTTTCGGGGCATAACCATTGAAAATAATGTAGTTTGCTACTACCTGCCCCTGTTTGCAAACATTTTGTCACGCAAGTACCTTAGAACTATTCACTTCTTTCGCGAAAACTTCCTGAAATCGGAAAGAAAATAATGATCCGAAAGACATTTTTACTAATGTTTGTTAACTAAAACTATACTAAATAACTATAACTTACCAAAACTGGAATTGCAGAATTGGTCTCTCAAACTGAATCTCGAAACCGTTTTTGAAAACCTTCCGATTTGACATAATATCAATTAATAGCTTATTTTAATGCTGTTCAATTTCTCTTTTTACACTAGCATTTAGCATCTACCTAACTTCCTCTTTGCCGTGCCATCTGACCATATATCTGCCTATTAAAACAAACATATTCTTTACAAATTCTTTATTTAATAAACATAATTACTAATAGGTAAAACTATACAAAAACAATTATGAGGCTTAACTATTTCCTAAACTAAGAATAGTAATTCCTGTGTCCTAGGTAAACAGTTTACCAACATATTATAAGCCGTTATAGGTACATCTGAGTTTTTTGTGGTAATCCAGTTCTTCAAGCGAGCTATTAGGTACGACATGTCTCAAGTAAATGGAAACTTCTATGAAGTCCGAACAAAAACAACAAATATCACAACGACGTCCTACGTATTTTCTTTCTTTTGTAGTTTTTATTTACGCTATTTGTAACAGTTTTTGCGACAATTCACCAAGAACCTATAAGAAAATATAGCATAGACATGACTCCACAAAAAAAACAAAAAGTAACTATCGCATTTTAATGCGTATTCTAAAAAGTCTGGTTTTGTTATTATCTTTTTGTACAGATTCTTGAAAAATCGTTTTCTTGACCAAGGTTATTTCATTGTTGTTGAAATGTGTTCACTCGTACTAACTGAATGACATTGTAATTCAAATAAAAAAGTACTAACTTAGCTACACCATGGATGTAAGTTTTTATCGTAATGCAAATAGGTAGTCATCTAATATACATATATGATTTCAGTATGTTGGTACTATACATGCCATGCCGAATTACTTACTTAATTTAATTTAGGCTTATGCTGTGAAAGTGTAACATAAGGGGCGGAGTTACAGTTAATTTAGTGTCGCATTTATAAGTAGGTCCTACCTACTACTTTTTTATTACAACTATTTTAAAGGGCTCGGACTTTAGGTTTGGGATAAGTTAAGAAGAATTATGATCGAAATGTGGTTTGTCTAAATGTGCTGTACCTATCTTTTATTTCAGGAACATAAAAACGTTGAACGTCCTCGGGCTTGCCCCGAAAGTATACGGAATCTTCCAAAATGGTCTTGCATATCAATACTATCCAGGAGTGACGCTTACACCGGAGTCCGTGGTGGACGCTAAAATATGGCCACTTGTTTCCAAGCAAATGGCCAAAATGCACAAAGTACAACTGTCGAAGGAGGTACGTACATAAATATACAAAGGAAATTCGATACATTTCCTTAAGATCCAAAGAGGGGAGGCCTTTTCCAACAACATTTCCATAGAACTACGGGTCCGAAATATCAAAAATAAAAATAGGTTCTTAATATTTTGCGAATTGTACGACAAGCCTTTGTGATTGAAAATGAAAAATTAAATTTACTTTAATCAATGTAGGATAGTATTATCACTTATTGACGTCATGATCCGTCATTGTGAAAAAAAGATATAATACAATTTTCTTTTTCTTTACAACAATTTTGTATTGTCTTAATAGAAAACCGGATCAGGCGAATAAAAAAAAAAAAAGGCACTGCCTCGGCCAGGTTAATAACACGGCATGTAACTCATTGGTTTGGTGCCACACGCCGACTTCTATTTTAAAGCTATTTATTTTGTATGAAAACCCGTTGAATGGTAGTTTCTTGTACCTATTCGGTTAGCTGATGAAGCAGATAAGTCATGTATGTAGGTAGATAGTACGCGTTTATCCATAATGATTTTTACAACAGAGTGTCATACTTGCAACTGCATAAGCTCCGTTATAAAATTCGCAAAATCAAAGGTCCTAATAATTTTATAACTAACGATTTCCGAACAATGGATGTATCGAATTACTGTTCACTCTTTATACAGTATTTTTGTGCCTATCGGTCATGCTGCCTCATATTACCTCAAAAATACTTCAAAGGCAATCAGATCACAACAGTAAGTAGCTATGGTATGTATGGTATGTCTTACTTACATTACATTCATGCAAATTAGTATAGGTAGAGGCTTTGAAAAAGTCTTCATAACTCGATCTTGTGCTTCTTGAATAAGTTCGTGTATGAGTTCAATAAAAGTTTGAGGCCTTCATTCATTCAGTCATTTGCTCTGGAAAAATCTTATGAAAATGGTAGAATAAAAATTGTCTATGACACCTATTGTGTAAAAATACGTGTTATATGTTCAGGGATAACGAAGGGTATGACAAGCCGAATGGAGGTCAAGGTACTCATCAAACTGAACAACTTTTCCCACAGAACATATTTACATACATACATAAATCAAGCCTATATCCCTTTCGGGGTAGGCAGAGCGTTAACGGCCGTAAAACGGATATCAACACCACGTCTGACAAAAGTTTGAGGGTCAATCAGATAACCGTGTATCACTATAGTGACAAGTTGTCAGCCCATCGCCTAAAATTGCAATACACATCTAACCCTCGAGTCCCTTAGTCGCCTCTTACGACACCCATGGGTAAGAAATGGGGTGATGCTATTCTAAGCCGGCATCACGCGGCAAAGCCGGCATCACGCGGCAATATATTTATTTGTAGGCAAACAAGGTACAATTTGAACAGGTGGATAGTTTTACAATTAGTTCATGCATGTTGCGCCAGCAGATGACATGCAAATATTTAATTTAATTTAAATTGAATTTATGATGTCCAGTTAAGAATTAAAAATGTAGGTAAAACAATTTTAATAAATTAATAAACATAATATTGTCACTTAATTACCTACTATACAAATAAAAATTAAATAATCATGCATATTTTTGCCATAAAATTAATGAACATAATAATAAAAAGCCCTTTGCACAGCAGTGGGATGGTGTGGGCTAGACAAGACAAGAATAATAATAAAAAAACGAATTTGAAAAATAAAAATTTGGACATCCCGAACTAAATCAACCAACTGATAGGCAATTTTGTATTGGTCGTCCAAATTTATTTCATTATTTCGACCCATGTTCCGTGGTTAAGATTTGCTTGAAAGTTGTTCAGTTTTATGAGTAGGTACCTTGACTTCATTTCGACTTGTTATATATACACTTTTTGTTACTCTCTGTATATAAACCATATACATATAATAATATATGGAATCGAAGCAAATGGCAGTTGCAGATTTCGTGCCTCTCTCCTTTTGCTTGTTTAACAAAGTGACGACCGATGTGGCGCAGTGGTAGTGCGACTGCCTGCGACGCAAAGGTTCCGGGTTCGATTCTCGTTTGGACACTCACAAAGTTGATATTTATCACTTTGTGACTTTGTTCCCGGTCTGGTTAGGACTAGGGAATGCAATCTCGATCTCGCGAGATCTCGAAATCCCCAAGATCTCGAGCAATTTTTCGAGATCGAGATCTCGAAAAAGACGATCTCGTCTCAGAAAAATCATTCGAGATCTCGAAAAAAATCCATCGGGATTTTCGAGATTTCGAGAATGAGCTTGCGTAAGGCATTGACGTGTTCATTGATGTGCGTCCGCGCAGTGTCTGGCGTTTTCCGGCGGCAGGACCTAGCAGTCGATACCTATTGAGCGGGTGCGTTGCGGGGGGTACAGGACGGGGGATTAACGCGACGCGACCGACCAATCCCAAGAGCTTGTTTATTGTTTACTTACTCGCATTTTCGTCACTGTGCATTTCGTGTTTTCGAGTGAAAGTTATTATTCATCTATAAGTACAAAAACTAATTACATTCAGTATTATTCTATATTTGATAGTTTTCAATGTGAAATATAGATATGTCAAAGAACAATTCGAAGCAAGTGTTTGTGGACGTTACTACAAGTTATTTGCCGGTTTGGAAATATTTCAAAAAGTCTGTGGATGGCTCGACTGCAAAATGTGAAAACCTGATTTTGTTTTTCGTATCCGTCAAGGCAAGTCGATCTGGCATTGGACTATCGATCAATTATATTACAAAATACGACAAAAAGTCAGAACGTAGTCTATTACTCTTACTTTCTAATCTTAAAGTAAAAAAGTACAATGTTTACCAAAATTATATGAAACAAACAAAATCTCGATCTCGATCTCGAAATCTCGACCAATAATCCAACGAGATCTCGAGTGGATCAATCTCGAACCCTGAGATCTCGAACGAGATCTCGAGTTGCCAATCTCGGCTCGAGATTGCATTCCCTAGTTAGGACATTGCAGGGTGAACCACCTGATTGTCTGAAAAATAATCGGTTCCGTGCTTCGAAGGGCACGTTAAGCCGTCGGTCCCGGTTGCTGTCTAGGATAACTTAGACGACGGTCGTTATACAACCATGTCAGAGGCCTACTGTAAGTAGTACGCGGTTTAAAAACTCTGACACCAGGGTTTATCGGGTCGTTGGACGACTCGGTGTCCCACACGAAAAGAGAGAACAAAGTGACAGCAGGAGCTAAGGGGCGGTCGACCCACATCTAATGCCATTTGCCATACCCTGTTTTAAGTTCCAATTAAAAATAAAAAAACAAGTTGAAAGAGGTCTGGTCCCCAAGTTTGCTACTGAAAACTGTACGCACCAAATTGCGCTAGATTTTTACCGGGGCCCTGAGGAAGTGTCTTGTCGGAATCGGAAGCCATTTCTATAATATTAACTATTTCATGACTTGGCATACGTACTTAAGTATTTACATACATAGATTCTGTACAGATAGAGGAAAAGCGTGGCATTTGATATGAGTGCGCCCTTGAAACGCCTCTGTGCCTCATTATGAGAAATGTCACAGCAACCCTATGATAAAATTATAGTTCAGCTTACAGACTCTACAAACAGAGTACCTACGGGCTGGTGATAAGGAACAACTGTCCCCAAGGAACACTGGTAGAAATAAGACAAAAATATTTTGAGCTTCCATAGTAACTCAAATCAGCTGATCCGCCGCAGTTGAGTATGGGAGAGGTCCAATTTTTTTAAATTATTATTTAATAAAGTATTTCTACCTAAGTTCCTTGGGTAAAGTTGTTCCTTATCACCAGCCCGTCTGAGTTTATGTTATCGGTCACAAGTAAAATTTCACCTTATCTTGAGATTTCGCTGTCGGTTACTAGTAAAATTTCACCCTATATTTCACTCTCAGGAAATTTTTGTGATAAAATTTTAGGCATTGAATAATTTATCTTGTTTTAGGGTAATTTCGTAACTGTTTAAAAATAACCTAATGAACCTATGTATGCAGGTATTCATAGCATCTACAATTTGTTTCAGGTTAAAAAAGAACCCGTGTTATGGGATAAAATAGAGCAATTTTTAGGCTTACTTCCTGAACCATTTAACACTGAAAGTAAACAGCAAAGGTTAGTATGTAGTTGTAGATTCGAGGAAACAACAACAATTTAACTTATTTGACTGAGTATTCGTAGCTGACCTTATTAACTTGCCTGTGGTCTTACGCTAGTGTTTTATCTCGATTCACGTTAACTATTTCAGTGCAGAATAAAATTATGCAGTAATCTGATATAATGATAAATCTAGATTAATGTTTCAGGTAATATTTTACTTTGATAAATAACGTTTTTATGAACCGACTTAAAAAAAAAATTTAGTTGAGAATCAAGAAAGTATTCATAATAAACAGAAGTTTTATAGAACAGACTTCATCTAATTTATCATAGTTTCAGATTACGTATAAAAATGTTGCGTCCAATGCTTGTACTCTTAATGACATCATCTTTTGTAATATGTATTCAAATCAAATTATGCATCTTCGATTCTTAATGATAGTGTTTTTAAGATTAACAAGACCACGTGTTATTATCTTTGTTGTAGATTTATCAATAGCTTTGGGTCAGTAACAAGATTACGGATAGAGTATGAGCGCCTAAAGTCACACCTAACAAAACCCGCGGCCGACAGCCCGGTAGTATTTGCTCACAATGATTTACTTCTAGGAAACGTCATCTACAACCAAGATGAGGGGACCGTGTCCTTTATTGATTATGAATATGCCGCCTATAATTACCAAGCTTTTGATATTGCCAATCATTTCAACGAGTTTGTCGGTAAGTCAATTTGTGTATTGTATGTTTAACGCATTGATTTATCTAGCTTATTATTATTAACTTCTTCAATGGTTGCAACAGACTTGGAAATAAATTATTAACAAACTTACATAAATTAACAGCCACAACAGTCCACTGCCGGATATGGGCCTTCACCTAGGCATACCCCCGGGTAGGTACATAAAGTGGATCAGTTATTAACATTTCCCAAAAGATCACTATAAGCTGTACCTACCTATCCTTAGATAAATATTTGGTCTCGTTGATGAAACCAATCTTTCATCTCAGCCTGTACCACAGAATATATAATAGTAACCTGTACCTAATACGTACTAAGAAAGAAGTAAAACTGTCATAAAAACATCCGTCGTCGGTAGAAGTAGGTACGTTTATTGCGTATGCGATAAGATAGTTGAAACAATAAGCACAGTTAGGTAAGATAATAAATCTGAACGATTTGATGGTCATTCATAAATGAGATGAGCTGAGGCGTTAGTTTCAAAGCAATAAAGTTTTATATCAATTCCATTCATTTATTGTTTAGTCATAAATACGGTATCTAAAAATGAAGAAATTTACTACATAGCTGCCGTACTATAAGATTTTAATTCAATAACCCTAAACATTTTTAGGATTATCGGTGGACGACATTGATTACTCGAAATACCCGAGTAAGGAGTTCCAAACATCTTGGATCCGAAGTTACCTGACCGAGATGAATGACGGTGCGCCAGCGAATGAGGAGGTGGAAAACACCTACCGAGTGGTACAATACTTTGCAGCAGCATCCAACTTCCTTTGGGGCATTTGGTCTCTGGTGCAGCTCGAGCATTCCACTATTGATTACGACTTCGCAAGGTGCATTTATCTTAAATTACTTTATTAATCTGATTAACAATCGACCTCAAAGTATAAGTGCGGTATAGGTCCCGCCCCGGCACCTTTACAGTCGTGGCTGCAGTAGGTATAGGTCGAGAAATACAAATTTGTACGAAGCACTAAACCAAGTCAACATTTTATTTCACAGGTATGCAGAAATTCGCCTCAATCAGTACTTCAAGCAGAAAGAAGTGATATTTAAAGCTCTAAGTGATTAATTAAAACAGCATACTAATCTGTATATATAAAAGCAATATAATGTCAAATCAAAACTGTTATTTATAATCTAAGGAATTGTTTTGTTTTGAAAGGTTTATGTTGGTATCAAGCAACCAAATGTTTATGTACTAGGTACAAACTATATTAAGTAAAAAAGTCAAAAATCCATGTTATTTTGTTTTATTACAATGTAATATATTCTCTTCACACATTCAGGCCACTTGTATATTACTGCCAATATAAGGTACAGTACAACTCAAGGAAACTTAATTTTACAAAAAAATATATATATCTAGTAAGGGCCATCCCTCCGAATACTGATAAGGTTAAGGTGCATGCAGACCATGAAACTGAACAACTTTCCGGACATCCCTCCGAATACTGATAAGGTGCATGCAGACCATGAAACTAAACAACTTTCCCCCAGGAACAATGTCAGAAAACGACAAAAAATATTCGACATCCCATACAAATCCCGCTTAGCTAACTACATTTATTATGGGAAGTCCAAAAATGTTTGACGTTTCCTGAAATAGTTTTCCATGGAAAGTCGTTCAGTTAATATTTCAATGGAAAACTATTAATAGTTTATACAGGGCGTAAGGGAAAGACCTCAGAATACTGATAAGGTGCATGCAGACCATGAAACTGAACAACTTTCCCCCAGAAACATATGTCAGGAAACGACAAAAAATATTCGACATCCCATACAGTTCACGCTTAGCTAACTGCATTTACTATGAAAAGTCCAAAAATTTTTGACGTCTCCTTTCCCTTACACCCTGTATAAACTATTATTTATACCTGAAAATGATGACAAGACGAATATTTTTTTATAAGGACGTTTCTTTCTTATATTTATGTCAAATCTTAGAAATGTACCGAGTGAAGGTGGAGTAGTGTACCGAGTTTTCTATGTCGTTGCTTCAAATCTCAAAAAGAATAATAATGTTTATTTTGCCAGAATAAAAGTTACAATACATAATTAATTATGCTAAAATTACAATCGGACTTCACACTAGGAAGAACCTGTGACGTGATAGTCCAGTCAACCGTTACATTATGAAGTGCGCAATTTGCATAGTAAGAATAAAATCACAAGAGTCACTTAGAGTGACTAAATTTTAAAATGTTCAACTTATTTTAATAATAAAAAAAAACACTATAAATTAATAAATAAATGTAGTGAACAATGAAGTCTACATTTTGGTAGTTTTTAGAATAAAAATATACATATAATTAATAGTTATATATAATCAAGAGGTAATAAAAAGGATTGATTCAGTGTCATGATAATCTAATGATTTTAAGCAGGATTGGAGTTTAATTTTTGCAGATTGAATATTATCGTATTTAATGTTGCAAAGTTTGTTAATTGTAGAATAAACGTGAGGGAAAGCAAAGTATTTAAATCGTTGAGCAAATTTAGTTTTTACTCGCGGAGGTTGAGTAACATATACTCGTTTATTACAAAGGGCTTTAAAATTTGATGTATTTTGTACAGTTTTATGGTGACTTAGGTGTCGATTCGAGATGGGCAGTGGACTTGACTAGACTTCCTTGACTAGCGCCTTATTTTAGTTAAGAGATTTCCTTTACGTATTCGAGATTACGGCTTGACTTATTTTCGTTGAGCTGTTTGACACGACGAGATAAGTCAATATTGAATTCACAGATTACAATAAAAGAATGAATGAAAGAACGAATGGTACGTTCGGCGAAGATTTGCGTAACTTCAAAATAACAAGTAAAATTGTAGAAAGAGAGAGAAGATACTATTTACAACTGTATTAGACGTATTGCTATCTTTGTTACACTTTTCAAACAAATTATGAACCTTTTTACATTTTTGCGGTAAATTTCTACTAGTATAAAAATTTGTCTGGAAACTAATTATTTTTATTAATTTCTACTATGAATACTGGTGGTAGGACGAGCAGCAGGAGCTGCTTGTTGAGCAACTTCATGCAAACATGGACTTGACCCGAGGTAAGTTAAGAATTGATTATGTTTTCATTCACAGAAAATGCGTTTGTAAGTCTGCTTTTTCGTGTTGTGAAAGAGTTTCTGATCTACTTATTAAGTGGGTACACTAAATCATAATTTTTCAATTTTACAGGAAATACTACATACTGCAGATGCCAATGTGGTAAATTTTTGGACTCGGCTATCCCAACGGCTGAACCAGTTGGGATGCCAGCGCAACGTAGCTGAATGGCAGCATGTATGTATATGTAATTTTATTTGTTAAATAGTTGTTTTTTGTGGTCATGATTGCAAAGATTTTTTTATTTAAAACCTGAATAATTAATTTCAAGATCTGGACCGTATGGAGCGGCAAAGTGAAAAGCAAAGCCCGCAAAATAAGTAATCACATGCGGGGTACTGGGGGAGGTCCTGCAGCTCTATCACTGTCTGTTGAAGAAGAAAAAGTTATAGAAATTATAGGCCGAGCCGCAGTTTATGGATTCAGTGACATAGAATACGTCAGTGTTTTTTCATTATTTCATTTTATTAATTTAGAACAGCATCACCCCATGTCATCCTGCTAATGTCATAAAAGTGGTAGTATGGTAGTATAGTGGCTAAAGAACTAGAACGCAAGAGCGTGATTGTAACAATATGATTGTTGTCACTAGACAGGAATACACATTCGTTGACGCTATACCTACATATGTAGGTATGACTAGAACTAAGTAATACATTTTGTTTTACAGGGTCTGCCAAATGAGCCCGCTTCCCCGATTATCTCCCCAGCCTGTTCAGCCTGCTCAGCCTGCACCATCAATATTTTTCTTGTCATTTTGGCGAGTTGTTTTTTAGGTTTGGTGTAATTAATTTTAGTTTTATGTGCTTTGATTAACTACTAATAATGTAAAGAATGTCAATGCGAATATTCTTTACATCACTATTACCTTCTTTAAACTGAAATGAATACCTACCTTTTAAAGTAAAGCAACTATTTTTGAATCTCAATTTATTTTTATTTAGTTGTAATTTTTACATAATATGGTACATTTAAACCGAAAGCTTGTTTTTTATTTGCTCGAGGTTACATTTAGATTAAGTTGTTCTGTAAATAATAAAAAAACAATAATATATAAAATGTGGTTTTAATCAATACATCATACATAACAAACTTTTGCCGGGGTTTCTCAGAAAGTATTCGGAAGACACTTGCAATAGGAAAGCACTTCAAATTTTGTAGTTATGTACCTACAGCAAAAATTTACAATACACCATCTACTTCTTAGTAAAGTAATTGACACAGAAACTTATTTAATTATTACAATAAAGGCATATTGTATTGTACAAAATTCACGCTTGCAGAAAGGAATATGCAAAAAAATTGCATTGGAATAATGTGTTATGTATATATACATATATGTCAGGTGCATTGCCATTCCTGTACGCCCTACGGATAGATTATGTTCCTTGCGATCAGTACAGAAGACCACGTACTAGAAAGTTCTTATATCTGGGCTCTTAATGTTCCACACCAGGGACACCAGATCTTCGATTTCTATGTGCCAGCAAAGATTACCTATCACTTTGAACAATTTTTGATTAGAAGTCGGTTCCGTATTTCGTATGTAATAAATAATTTTGCGGTTGGTCATCTTATTTTTGCCTATGAAGTCAATGAACTTGATATATTTCCAGTTACACAGATAACTTCGTAAAAATGTATAGGCTTCTAAAGGCACAGTATTTTTTAACTTTATGAAATAAATCATATGCTTTTATAATGCTGGTGAATCAGGCTTCTAGCATGTGTTATTATCTTACAAGTTTGTCTCAAGGTTAAAAATACCTCTAGAACAGCGTTGAAAAGAGAACAAAAATACATATTTTATACATTATCGTAAAGATGTTATCCAAACCAGTGAAGAATTTTGACATTTAGATGAAGAGAAAATACACACGTTAAGAAGAATCTCAATTAAATACCTAATTGCACTGATTCGTTTTGCGCGAGCTATATTTAGGTAATCAAGTTCTTCATCATTGTTGCCGTCGAAAACGTAAACATTCGAACGTAACTTCTTCTTGATTGTCAGCGTTACCGGCGAAACCTTTGTCGTCTTCATCTTCGCTTTCATCGTCTGTTAATGAAATGAAGTAATGAGTATAAGAGATTATGTAAATTTTATTCAAATTTCAATTACTACAGGTAAGGGAAGTGGGCTGACATTTGATTACTAATCAATAGTACCGTGGTATTTTGTTTTTGTTTACACCTCAATGGATGGTGTTATTTGTATTAAGAATACACCCTTTTAGTGTTTTCAAAATTTCTACCCTGCGGTTTCACTCACAGCTATTTTTTCAGTTTTACTGTAAAAATGGCCTGCTTTAGGTTATCTACACTAATATTATAAAGAGGAAAGTTTTTATTGTTTGTTTAAATTAAATAGGTTCCGAAACTACTGGACCGATTTAAAAAAATCATTAACAATTAGAATCCTACAACATCCCTTATGAACATAGGTTATATTAAAATATGTTATTCCCACATGAAAATGGTAAGCAGCTGTGAAACTGCTGGGCAAGCCACTAGTACTCTATATGAGCATAAAAATTTTTTTGATCAAGTCTGTCAAGCGGTTTTAGTGCAAAGGAAGTAAATATATATATACATAGGAAGGCATACTTACTCATAAACAATTAATGCTATAATATTCTTTTCTGTTATAGATAAGGTTTCCAGGGGCGATTGGGTCATTGCTATCAGGTTTGAAAATTGCTATGTGGGTTCCGTCCAAAGCCCCCAGCTCATTGGGCATATTGTTCTTTTCCTGAAACATAGTTAAAAATAATTAGATTCTGTACTTCACACATACATATTACATCAGGCTTTTGCAGACCACTGCTGGACATAGGATGTAGGCGTAGACTTCTATTTTTGCAATCTGACCACTACCAGCTATCCTCTTCAAGTCATCAGTGTATTGGGCCGGAGATGTCCTTTTGAACACTGTCTACATGCTGTCTACTACGGCCCGATGAAGTCTAGTGTTCCGACTATTTAGAATGCCTAAGTCTGTAATGTGGTTCTGTAACACCCATGGAGGTGTTGCCAATAACTATATTATTGCAGTATAAATCACAACATGTATAACACAAAGTTGCTTCCCATGTCATCACTATAATATGTTTCCTTAGGTCTTTAAAAGTATGCAACACATTTTGATTAAATTTTTGAAATAGATAGTGTAATTAAATAGGAAAGAGTAAGTATCTTTTTAATTTATTTTTTTTATTAATGATGGGTTTGCTCTTGACTCTAGTCTAGGTCATAGGACAGAGACAGAGTCTAAGATGGAGCGAGCTCACTATGTATAACAAATGCCAGAAAAAGGTCTTATTCCCATGGGAATACAATAAGCAGTGAGTGAATCCACTGAGCAGGCTAATAGTTAAATAAAATGCACCTGTTTCCCCATATCATAGAAATATAAACACTTACTCTCTCATTGTTCTACACTTTTCTTCCACTGTTCTGGGGAATCTGATATAATCCGAGCCAGAAGTTCTACAATGGCGCTTGTCACCTCTTCTATGGCTCTGGACATAGAAGGCTGGCTAAGCGAAATAACACTATCACCATCATCTGCAGTTTGATAGCTCCCAGAATCAAAAAAATGGAGCGCACCCAATATCTGAAAAAAAATTTGTTTGATGCATATATATTGAATTAAACTAAGAAAAGAAACAATGATGATCGGTAATTATAATGATAATTAATTGAGAACCGATTTTTCAGCGGCACCTAAACAAACTTACCTTTATGTACCTATTGGTATGTTGTCAGATTCCTTGAATCTGAGATAATTTTCAAGTACATATCAGAGGTACTGAGCGGATACTACAGGGATACGGAAAAGTTTTCTAAATTTTCTGTTTGGTAAATAAAAGGGGTTGGACGTGTCCCTCAAGCTCCTCAGCCATTATCTCTCCTGCTGGTTTCTGGAAAATAAGAAACATGTTGGAGTGCACTTTGGTTAGGAGGGTAACGCCAAGAATTTGGCGTGGATCTAATCTGATTTGTCAACAAAGATCAAATTTTACCTTTCGTCTGCATCGACTATAGCTGCCACTACATACATAATGCGCCATAGATTTTTTCGCGCGCGCTTTTTGCGACAAGTTCACAAACACGGCGAGTAAAGAAAACTCAAGCAAGTCACTTCACGGGTTATTTCAACAGTCAACTTTTATTACTATCCTTTTTGCCACAAATAAAGTATTATTAAACACTAGAAATCCGCACTAACACTCATACAACAGACAATTGATAGCAGGAGCACATCTCTGCGCTCGGCGTCGGTCGAGGTCGGCACACGCACACAAAACAAACAAAACAAAGTAGATGGCGGCGGCGGCGCAGAGCGTATCTCTGGATCGCATCTCACTCACTCATCAGTCATCTCATCACGCGGCGCGGGAGCGGGAACACAAACAGACGCGGCGATGGCGGGAAGAGAAATAAATAGAAGAGATGATTACAGTAGGCTAAAAACCCATTTAATGCGGCGCGGCGGTTATTTCCGACAAAGAGGATATAATACATTTCCGATGTCTTTCGAGTAAAAACCCGTTTTTAACATGGTTTCAATCCCAATTTATGTTTGAACAGTTTGTTTCAAAAACATTAATTATATCGACACAAATGAAATGAAAAATGCTAAGGCACAATAAGGCGCCAGCTATTTACGTTACGTCTTATTTTGGAGTAAAATAGGTATGTCAAGACAAAAAATGACATAACGAAAGCGCGTTTCGAATAGCGAATTGCCGCTTTGCCTTATTTTTAGTACTTTAAGTCGTACGTCCTGTCAAATAAGATAAGGTGATAAAGTTCGAATAGCGAACTACATTTTGACACGACTTCACTAAAAATAAGGTAAGACAAGGCCAAGTTTGTACTTTCGAATCGACACCTTAGGCTAACTTTGATAATATAGAGTTGACGAACCGATAGAACATCCGCATCTTTATATAGGATATTGGTTGGAAATCTAAAATGCTTATTTAACATAACTTTAAGCACAGACCTTTGTGCTCTTTCTAGTATAAGTAAGTGAGTTTTAGCAGCGCTACCCCAGGCTCCAATACAGTAGGTTAGTAGGGACTGGCATAATGCAGTATACACTAATCGGATAACATCTGGCTCGGCGCTGTTTCTCAAGAGTTTCACGACTCCAACTAATCTTCTAATACGACCGGCTAATGTACAAATATGCTGTTGGAAATTGAGGTGTTCATCAAGAATAACTCCAAGATATTTTAGTTTGTCTGTCCTTCGAATCTCAGAGCAGTTACATGTGGATCTGGATATTAGTGACTGAGAATCACTATTATATGTATGGACCTTAATTGCGGAACTTAACAAAACTGGTGGAGCCGAAGCTTTAGTTTTTTGAAAGCAAACGAATTTGGTTTTATCGGTATTCAAAGTTAAAAGATTGTGGTTTAACCAATTAGCAATTGAAGCCATTGCTTTCTCAGCGGACTCGAGAACATCTTTCCATGAGGAATCACTGATGACTAGGGCAGTGTCATCTGCATAGCAGAAGATATTTATTTTAGTGTTGCCGATCAAAGAATTCGCGATATCATTTATATAAATAATAAAAAGAGTTGGCCCTAAAATGCTACCTTGAGGTACTCCATAACTTATACTCGAAGGGTCACTTAGATGGTCGTTTACCCTTGTGTACTGCGATCGGTTGCAGAGGTAGCTTTTAAACCACTCGAGAGCCGTTCCCCTGACCCTGACACCTATGGACTCCAATTTGTGCAAAAGTATTGTAGTGGAAACTGTGTCGAAAGCCTTAGCGAGATCTAAGAAAACACCAATGCAATGGTTTCCTTCATCTAAGGCCTTCGAAACAGAATCCAACAACACATCAACTGTATCTTCGGTAGACTTTCCATGTTGGAAGCCAAACTGACTGGGTGATATTATATTGTGCTTGGATAAATAGCTAGTAAGTCTGCGGTTAACTATCTTTTCAAGGATTTTCGAAAAAGCGGTTAGTAAGGAAATGGGTCTGTAATTTGATGGATTGGATTTGGATCCGTTTTTATGAATGGGAACCACTACTGCCCTCTTCCAACACTCAGGGAACAGTCCAGACGAAAGACTAAGGTTAAATATACAAGTGAGAGGTTCGATAACAGCTGGAAGAATAGATTTGATGAAGCTGTTATTAATCTGATCTATACCTGGTGCGCTATTGTTATTTAAGGACATAACTATGGACTTAACTTCGTTGATGTCAGTGGGAAACATATAGAAAGAGTGAGGGGAAACTGGTAAGTTCATGGCGGTAATTAGTTCTTCTTCGGTGCAGTTCAATTTAGATTTGATATCAGCCGCTAGATTTTGGCCAACGTTAGCAAAAAAGGAATTGCAATTATTTAGAGATTCTCTTGGATTTTCCGACGTACTAATTAGAGCTGAAGACTTGTCTTTTTATAATAATAATTTATTTGCACGAATACAGTAATAATTAAGATGTTACAATAGTTGTGAATGTTCTTGTATCCAACCTGTTTATACAGGTATGCAAATTTTACAATGTCAATTTATAATCTAAAAATTCTTTTACAGTATAAAAACATTTATCTAATAACCAATTTGTCAATTTTTTCTTAAATACTACAATGTTATCTAGTTTCTTTAAATCGTCAGGTAGTTTATTAAATATTACTATACACATGTGAAATACATTGTTTTTATATATATAAGTACGTCCGCGGGGCTGATAAAGATCGTTTAAGTATTTTGATCTTAATTGTCTACTCTGAGTTTCCGAGAGCTTTCGAAAGTACATCGGGTACAGTTTTACAAAGTAACATAAATTTCGTATGTAGAAGTTTTAGAACTTAAGCAGCATATGTCGTCTATGGTATTCCATAGTTTCTTTGGGGAATTTTTGTTAGTGCGTAAGCGATAGTTATCGTGCTGTGCCTTGAGTTTTTTACGTAATTCATTATAGAAGTTTCGATATCTTTTATAAACGTATTTTTTAAACTCATCGTTTGGATTCTGTCTTAATTCCAAGTGTAATCGGTCTCTGTGCATCATGCATCTTATTAACCCTGGTGTTACCCATTCCTTGCGATTACTAAATTTGCGGTTTACTTTAACTGTTTTAGTATGTTTGTATGTAATGTCATTTAGTTTACACGTGAAATGTGAGACAGCTTGCGAGATATCTTGAAATGAATAAAATGAACTCCAGTCTACTTGGGATAGTTCTTCGATAATGGATTCTGTGTCTCTTTTTAATTTGGTGGTGGAGCCTTTACGAGTTGGACAGTTAGTAATGGGAGTTTTTCTGTTGACAGTTCTGTTGATAGTTTTTAATGTCAAACCAGAGGGCGCTGTGCTAAACTGAAATTTTGACGTTTCAATATGGCTGGCGGCAGCCATGGTTTTGTCACAGGTTCCGTTTCACGTTGTGTTCGTTAAAATTAATTATGTTATTTTGATTTACTACAAAATAAACTTATCGCCTTGCTATTATATTGAGTGTAATTCGTGTAAGTAAACAATTTACCAATAATAAATTTAGAACAATTCAAAAAACATAAAATAAATAATAATTTATATAAAGGTTCAGTTTTTGTGTAAAGAAACGTTATTTCAACTAAGCTCAGCGCCCTCTACATGACACTCGAGAATCCCTAGAAAATTTCCCATTAAGCCTGCTAAAACAAAGTCATGATCTGTGATATTAGTTTTACAAACGATTCCTGTGGCTTGTAGTTGTGAAGAAACGAAAAAAAAAAAGAACGAGACGTAATTATTTTCAAGACTACATAAAGATATAAAGATAATGTAAACCGGCCTTAAGAGATCTGTGGTCGGCTACAGAGCCTCATCGAAAATAGACGTGTTCAACTTTCTCCCAGCCACGGAGATTTTACGAAATTGAGTTAGCAGGGAAGAAAATTGCCAAGTAAAAGAAAAAATGCGACGCTTTCCAAGCGTTGCTATAAAAATCAGAGGATTAGGTAGCTTGCGGCGTATTATTTACCCTTTTTAACTAAGATATATTTTCTAGAATTAGGGTAGAAGTACCAGGTAGTATGTACCTAGTAATTTCAAGGACCAGCTAATGTATGGTAAACATAACAATTTACTTATATCTCGACTTACCCAGTCGTTTTTTATACAAAAGTTAAATGGACTTATGTCTTTAAAGAAGACATGGAGGTCTCGTGTTGATATTTCGCAAAATAATAAAAATTAACCATAGGACTTCATGGTTTAAACATGGTGGAAAATTCTTGTAACCAGAAGTAGTTTTGCCCTAAAACGTGGGCCTTCGTCATGTCGCATAAGCGTTTATTTAAAAAATTGCTCTGCGTCTCATGTTTAAGTCCATTGTTTTCGTTTGTATGAAAAACGTTCCACCTTATGGAAGGTCGTTTTACATATAAACAAAAACCTAAAACTCCATGGACTTAAACTGGGATGAATAGAAGCAGTGAAATGATTAGACACGCGTAAATAAACAACGTAGCACGTAAACGCAATAGTAGGGGTACTCATGGTAAAAAGATAGAGTATATTAATTTTATCCACAATGAATTCTTTTTTTACAGCAGTAGGTAGCTCCAAGCAGCACTGTTCTGTTTCCTATTTCCTCCACCCAAAGGTAGTCTGGAATAGATCGTATTTAGCGTGAAGGCTGCCTTTGTGCATTCTAGCTTAAGATATTGGTATTTCTTATATTGTTCATTTTTGTGTAATAAATATATGCGGAAAATGGCGAATCGGTTTATCAGGGTAATCTTATAGTTATGCGAAAATTTTAAATAAATGTGGGCGTTCCCATCATGATTTTTTATAACACTCTTGTCTCCTTATTAGACATAAGTCCACTTAACTTTTGTATGAAAAATCTCAATGTTCATAAGTTGGCTAAATCTGGGAAAAGTATATTTTTGGGGTTAATTCAACTAGAGCAGCTCTGCTAAGACTAATTAGCACCCTTTCAAAGATATTTAGATGCTGGTAGATGTTTATGTTTGCTATGTTGTTACCAGGAGGTATCTCAGGGCAAGCATTAGCACAAGTTTTTTCTGGTTAACAAATAATAATAAAACAAATTGTTATTATAAAATTGTATTCAAAACAATGTCATTGCCCTAACAATTCATTCTGAAAAATATGGTAAGTAATCAATTTAAAAGTAGTATATTCTATCTAGTCTTTGTCTTAGAATCAAGCAGTTTTTTACAAAATGGAGGCACATTTGATATACCTGGGCGTGGCTACCATCAATTAGGATGTTGCTTATAAAAAACATAAAACTAGAGGTCTTCTTATGGATATCAGGGTACACCCAGTGAAAATAATGACCAAGAGTATCAGTCAATAAAACATGATACAGTTCAAGATTGGCCGATGGCATTTTGCTTCAAATTCATGGAGTAGTTCATCTATGTCATTATCCAGGTCATCACTTTGAGCCATTTTGGTCACCATATCACTTATTAGAAAAGCTCCTATGGTAGCTTCTTCATGGTTATCCTGAATGTCAATATTGACTACATGCACGGGCTGGTTGTACACTGATCTCCGTGATCCAAACCACTCAATTACTTGGTCATATACTCTTTCTTCACAAGTTATGACAACATCAAATCTCTCTGTGGACACTTGAAATTTCTCTGGGCTGGGTTTGATTCTCCGGTTTCTGTCCAGCATATGTAATAGACCATTCTGAGTGTAATACGCTTTATCTTTCTCTAATAAATCGTTGTAAATATCATCATATGGAACTCCAAATTCGTAGCAGTTTGGGCGGTCTGCGGAGGCGCCGGGCAACTTCACCTTTTCACCTGTTCCAAACGATTTCACTTTAAAGCCCTTCTTAACTAGGAAAGCATGGGCTTCCATGCTACGATTCATGTTTGAGGAACATACAACAGCTATGTATAAATCATCCATCGTTGAATTTTATTTTGGGAAAAAGTAACATAAAATTGGTGTCACTAAATTCATTATATTTCAAACAATTTTCAAAGCAAATCCCATCCTATTCGTCTCAGGGACTTACTATAATGTTACTCATAAAAGACATCCGCAATTACACAAAAATAATAGCAGAAAACGTTTTATTTCAGCACAAATAGTACAATATTTGCGGACGTAAGTATTGAATGCAATTGAACGAATGATTAGTCCGTACGAAGTAAAAGTAAGATACGATTCCATTCGTTCATGAAATGTCAAATATTATGTCTCGTTCACACTATGCTTCTGCCGCTGCCGCGAATATTGCACGAAATACACTGCCCCGGAAAAACCAAAGCGAGTGAATTTTCACACTCTGCCGTCATACTCTTCTTTCTGACAACGTAATACGTAACTGCACGTATGCGGACACTGACTTGCGGAACTGCAGCAAAGCGGCGCGTCTTTTTTTTGTAGTCTGAGGCAAAGATCATTATTTTAGAGTGGAACCGGTGGAACGACACTAGTGATGTGATCTGGCTTAACTGACGTAATCGATCGATTAATTCATTCATTCATGTGATTGATGGATTGACATGCGTAGTGTCAATTCAATTTAGAGGTTAATTAATCGGAGTTTCAAGAATATTTTTTTTGTAATTCAATAACAACATTATGAATACAATTTTCAAAAAAATGTACCAGGCAGTATTAAAATCTTGCCATACAAGTAGTTTTCACACTACAGCACCAACACTCGCGTGGTCTAAAGTCACGACTCCCAAAAGGTTTCTGGTGCACAACAAGAAGATTTATCCTCCACAAGAAATAGGGGAAGAACCAAGGCCTGCTGTAAGTTACATCAAGGCATCTATATATAGCAACCTAAATACAGAAAAAATTACCCCATATTTCTTTTCCATACAGTTACTTTTGAGTAAGGTTACAGTAGTCCAGCTAAAAACATCAATCAAAGCAAAGCAACAATGTAAAAACTCATCTGCCCACATTTTTGGTCTTTTATGAAAGTTCGGTGAATTTGCTATCAAGTTTGCAAATTTAAACATTATCACCATAAATTTCTTATGATGCTATTGTCTCTACTGTTTCAGTTTGTATGCCATCAGATGACGAATATCAAATATAGTCCGGAAAAGATGTGGTACATTGCTTGTCTTGTCAGAGGGATGACTGTTGATGAGGCTGTAAAACAACTCTCCTTTGTCAACAAAAAAGGAGCAGGCTTTGTCAAAGAAACTATATTAGAAGCACAGGAGCTAGCTGTGAAAGAGCACAATGTAGAGTTCCGAAGCAATTTGTGGGTTGGTAAGTATAATATAATAACATTGTAGTGATTCCAAATGTTAATCATTATCTATAGAAAATAAACAATGTGTCTCTGTTTTAGCGGAGTCTTTTGTTGGAAAAGGCATGACTATCAAAGGTGTCAGAAGGCATGCTCGAGGTAGGATGGGCTCAGTACGATACACATATTGCCATTACTTTGTCAGACTTGAAGAAGGCAAGCCTCCAAAGGACTATTACAAGACAGGCCTGTTGACTCCACAACAACAACTTGATAAATGGCTGGAATCAATGAGAAAGAGAAAAATTATTAACTCATTTTAAGTACTCATATTTTATTTTATTTAGAATATTAATTAGAAAAATATAATATTAAAATCAAAATAATTTTTTAATCTTATGTAATAAATAATCCAGTTAAAAATTAATAGGGCACTAAACCAATGAGCCACAGAAATTATTAAAATAAAAACAAGTATACAGATTTTAAAATATGCTGCTTAAAAAAGTTACTTAAATTCCTCTTAATTGAACATAAATATCCTACAACAATTGCAACATAATACTTTAATCATATTTCAGTATAGTTTGTACAATAAGTGTAATATTAATAAACTACACACATATTCAATCAGTCTTCTTTACCCATTTTAATTTCAATTTTATCATGTTTCATGACCTGAACTGGTACATAAATAAAAATTTGTAGGTACAACTGTACCTATGTCAGTAAGAGGAGAATAAATATGTAAGAAAGTACTAGAATAAATCTACAAAATTAAATATGGTGAGATACAAATCCATAATTAAAACTATGATACAGAAAATACTTAAAATACTATTGCATTACTCAAGATTATGCTTTAATTTATTATTTTCAAGTACATTCCCACTTGATTATGCAATCACAGCATTGACTATTTTACATTCTTACTGTAATCTAAAAAGGTAAATAATTCATATCAACCAAAATTTAATTTAAACTCATCAATAATAATTTTAGTTATTTTTAAATGTAAATAATTTCATTTCATTTAAATATTAATAAATTACTTAATGATTACACAGTGTGTACAGGACAGCCCAAAATACTAATAGGCTGCATTCAGACCATGAAACTGAGTTGAGTCCAGAATAACTTGACCTTGCTGTATTCTGACATGTTCCTAGGTGCATGTTTTTCAGTTTCATGGTCTGCATGCACACCCCTATCAGTATTTGGAGGGCTGTCCCTTACATTACACCCCATATATTAAAATATACTATTGAATGCATGAAATGTTTGTGAAAATTAGAAATGTGTGTGGAAAAAACAAAAAAGTACTGTTGATGCTGATGGATGATTGAGTATTTAATGCTTCCAAACTAGGACTCCAGCCAGAACTAGACACTTGATATTCTCATTTTATAAACTTACTGCAAAAAAATAATTATTGATTAGGCCCTGCTTGATAATTTAAGAAATATGTAGTATGGAATGATTTACGAAAATGCAAAAGCATCTGAAATGAATTGCAGCAACCCTAGTATGAAACAAATTATAACTAAATACATAGCTTACCATTAAGCTAAAACAACTCATCCATTTGATTGATTAGTAATAATAACAATATGTACAAAAATACACTGGTCAAGATTAGTTACCTACAAACTAAAAATAAAAATGATCATACACTTTGAGTAGACTCTGGCTTTTTCTTAGGAATGTACCCATAGAGGAATATGGAACCTATAACAAGAAAAGTACCAATTGTGAACTGTAATGTTAAATGGAAGTCAAATAAATAGATTGAAACTATGCAGGAAATAACTATCGCTACGGAAGTCGCGAATCCCTTCAAGATATTATCTGCGTATTTGACGACCACCGCCACAATAAGCCCTCCAGCTGCTTGCAGCACCACTAGGTACCACACAAACTTGTCAAACCCAACCAGTAATTTAGACAAATCTCCCTCCTTGAAAAGGTATGTAGCTGTTCCAAACGGCAATGATAGCAAACTTAATTGGACGTTTCTCATCCATACCTGAAAAGAAACAAGAGTTTAAAATTTTGAAGAACAGTTTCAATCGGTAGGTTGGTTCTATCAGTAGGACCTTAATTAAATTACCTAAACATTTTAACCTTTATAAGGGTATGGGAAGAATGCTCCCATGCCCACCTAAAATTGCCATGCTCTGCCTGTTAAAGGGTTAAGGATCAAACAACAGTTTTTTATCTAGTTTTTGTACCATTTTACTAGCAACTCGAGGTACCTACTGGCTTCAAGTTTAGTTTTCTTCATACTTACAGAAATGTCAGATTCTTTGAGCACTTTTTCAAAGTAAATGCCTGCGAATCCAGATATAAAGCAGGCTGCTAGAGCTGCGCAGAATCCTAGCACCCTCGACTCGCTACCATCAGTCGCGCTGCTTGTGGCCTTGTTCCCGGAGAGCTGAACCAGCGCAATGCCCGCCGCCAGCAGACCCAGCGCACACCATTGCCATCTCTTCAGAGTCCTCTTTAATACGAGCACGGCGAAGAATGCAGTGGTAAGCAATTTTAATTGATATGTCACCTAAAATTATTTGATGAAAATCAGTAAGATAACCTTCATTCAATTTATAAAGTAAAAGCTATGACCATGCACTCAGACATTTCAGTACTAAATGTTGTAACATAGCTAGCCACACACATTGCACGCCCAGTTTGGCAATGATAATATGTATAATTAATAATCCATATGTTAGTTTAATTAAAATTAAGGTCACATACCTGATAAGTAGCAGCATCTAAATTTTTTGATGACACATACAGGAGATTATTTTGTATGATGTAGAGAAATGATGGCACACATACTCGTAGGGTGTCCTTATAGTTAATAATTACTGTAGCATACAGAGACTGAATGCCTTTCTGCACATTCCCAGATTCTTGTATTACTAGACCAAGGCAAATAACTAGTTTAAGTACTTCTGCCATAAGAACAGCTGAAAAAGCGACAATACATAGATAAATATTAAAAAACTGTAATGAATACTATCACTAGGTAGTAAAACAATTATGATACAAATTTGTCACGAACAGTAAAATGTTTTACTTATTTCAGTCTGTTTTTAATGACCCTTTAAAAATTTAAATTGACTGCACAAGTTACTTACAGAATTAAGTATGTACCAATTTACATAACAAAAGTTTTTTAAATAAGTTTTTTGATGGTGTTACTAATCTAAATTGAGATATTTTAGTTTTCTGTAATCAACTAATAAATATGGGTAACAGTAATATGGTGACCTATATAGGTGGAAAAATAAAATATTACCTGCTGGCGGTGAAAACTTTTCTAAATTTTCTACATTTCTTGTTTGGGCATATCGCATGCTGAGACCCAAAGCAGCATTTTGTACTGTGAGGATCACTAAACTTACATACTTTATGTACCTAGCTGAAATAAAAAAAACATGTGCACACAAATAATCAAATTAACATTCCAATCATTAAATAGGCTGACAAGTTTTAATAATTAGTAGATTGTAGGTACTGATATCAAATCTGGTGGTGATAATGATCAATATGAATAATGTATTTGAATTGTGCATATAATATAGTGAAGATGTTTACCACTCTGATATCTTCTATTGGGTGAATATGTAGCTCCTTTCTTTTCATCTAGCTTCATGATTTCTGGTTTGGGCTGATTGTCAGGGTCCACTAAGTGGTCAGTGGTGTTGCTTTCTGCAGAAAAGACACTGTCTTGTTTCACCAGTTCAAGATCTGTGTCTTCTACTGTGTTTTTCTCTACTGCAGGAGATATTGCAACTTCTGATGTAGTTTCTGAAGGTGCAGACTTACTTGTTACCTCCTTTTGTACTTGGTCTGTATTATCTGTCGACTTCATAATATAAAAGATCTAAGTTGAATTGCTTTATTTTGCAAAAAAATCACTTTTAAATGTAAAATGGAATCAACAGACACACTAACTAAAGCACAGATAATATGATACTAATAAAGGCAACTAACTATGTAAATACAACTCAATTGCATATGTATCTATAGTATAAAATACTGTTGTTATCTATTATTAGGTAGGTACTTCACACTAACAGAAATTGTTTGGTGAATAACTGGATTTAGTATTACAATTTCTTTATACTTTAACATTATTTTCCCTTCATTATTTACTAGAGCCCTGCCTTCACCCTTGCAGTAAAAAGTGTTTTGTAAAATGTTAAAGAACTTTTAAAATTGTTTCAGTGCATCAGAGATTAATGAATAAGCAACATTAAAAGCAAACATGGTTATGTGTAGGTTAGTGAGAATTTATAATACTCACAGATACTAAATTAATAATACTGTCTTATTTCTGAACTGTACTAAAAGGTTCCTATAACATATTTTCATTTATTACAACCTAAATACCTACTACGGTATTAAGAATTTAAAAGAGTTATGTATATTATGTTCTACATATATATAAGAAGTGTGGTACATTGGTAATGTAAAATTTTGAAAATGTAATTCATGACAAGCCAATTATCAAAATATTTACTGTGTTTATAAACGATTAACAAAAACAGAAACCAATTACAAATTATTATAAATGTGTACAAACAAAAGAACTTAATCCGAAAATTATTGTTTGATGATGATGGAATATGGTCAACAATAAAGCTTTTTTGTAGAAATAATTACCCAACCAACACCACACGAATGTTAACCACCAAAGTTGCGAAATAGGTCAGACAATGTGAATTTGATAATGCAATAAAACTTGAAACTTGAAACAACTACAAAAATCTATGATTTTTTCACCACAAACCAACCAAATGCCACGAAATAATTTTGTAATTTTGACAGGTCGATGTCTTCCTCTCTCTCTCTTCCCTCTCAAGTACCTTCTCTATCTACGACGACTCTACGTCGGGTCTATGCCATGTATGTTAACTTTTAGTACGTCAGAGCAGTAACCGTAACTTTTTTTCCCCGCCACATTTGACAATGTAAACGCCAAAACCTTGACCTAAAAAACACTTTGAACCATCCGATTTTTGACAGCACAATCTGACAGTCCTTACCGTCGTCAGAGAACATTCGGTGCGCTTTTTTTAACAGATTGATATTGGTTAAAAACTTGTCATATTTAGATTCTGGCCTGATGTGATGATATCATTTCATCAGCAGAATTTTAGCAGTGGTCCATGACCAGATATTAGTCTTCGTTTATACAATATTTTAGGATAGCACTTATCATGATGAAAGTAAAACAAGTCAGATTAGATGGCTCTAATCATTGCAGAAGTAGGTAGAACCAATGGACTGGTTTCTTAAGTGGAGACTACTCCTCGACAAGCATAGCGTTGGGTGCCCTCGAGCCACATGGCCCAAAGAATGGTAGTAACCTGATGGTAAAAACGGAAGAACGTAACAGACTGATGTGATTTGGATGTGATAATGATGATCGAGCGCAGTAGTAGGATAGCCATATTTCAGTAGGTAGGTACACAGTTCACACTACCTACTAGTGTGCAGTAGCTTGAATAGGTATTCTTTTCAATGTTAATTCAAAAGATAAGGTTGAGAAGAGCACTGCACTGATCAGACACCTTGGTTTTGCGGCATTGTGGCAATGATAAAATAAATCAAAGGCTACAATGAAACTTCCCAAATGCCCAAATCCCTAGTCATGCTGCACTGGTAATTTCAGCCATAGTTGTTTGCCTAACTATGAAGCACAGACCAAAGCAAGGCTGGACAACTTCAAGAACTACATTTAAGGCCTGCTCAGGAATGATACGTTGGAGGAACATGACCTTGATCTTGGCTAATTTCGTCCCGAGTAAAACACGCCTTGAAGGATCATTTTTTACAAGTCATGCGTTTAGTCAAAATAGGCTATAGCCAACAAATATTAATAAGCAAAGAAGTTGCTAAGACAAGGGTGTAGAACACGGGAATTACACATATCATAATCTGCAGGAGCAATCTTGTGTAGGTGGACTTTGTAATGGTTAAGCGGGCTGGTTTCGGCAACACTACATCTACTTGCGCCTATTTTGCGTACAGGGTGGGGGCTCACTACTCTAGCCATCCTAGCTGCCCGAGGAAGCTCAGCAACCCTACCAAGGTTCCTATCGGGGTTCCGAGGTACTTTTCCCAGTAGGTACCTATGTTGCCACCTCTTTACAGTGTATCACCATATGGGCAGCTGTTTTTTCTTCCTCCATGCATGCTCTGCATAGGGGGCTGTCGTAACAACTATGACTAAAAGGTGCTTGTTGAAGTGACCGGATATATCGCTAGTATCCATGCAAAGTTGTATTTTTTTTTGAGTCAGTGGACTTAATATGAAAGAAAATAAACTTTACTACCTGCGCAAGTCTGATGACATCATAATATTACTCACATATGATAGCACAATGTTAGGAAATACTGGGTAGTGAAAAAGGTATATATGGACAGGTAATTATAGATGCGATGAGAAAAACAACTTAAGCAATAGAAAAATAATGTAAAGAAGAATGATGGTGCTATGTGGAGTTCTGAAGGAGGCCTATGCATTGGATGAAATCCAAAAGAATTAACAAAGCAAGTATAGAAACAAATATTTATTGATTGCATTAATATTCAAATGTAATATTATATGAATTTAAACTATGGACTTCTTGCTTAGAGTACTTGCAGACGGTGATCTGATCAGAGCCTCTCATTAGAACCATTTTATCCAATTCTTAGTTTTGAAGCACCATTCTCACTATTCATCACCTATTTATTCCAACTTTGGTAGTAAGTAGTAACTTGGACAGTTATTATCTGCACTCAGGCATGATGGGTTCTCTTCTTCATGTTTATAATTCACCTTATATTTTATCTCCTGAGTTATGTGTAAGAGACAGAATGCTGTGAATCTGGTCTTTAGTGGTGCTGAGGTCTAGAATCTTATTAAGAACTTAGGACAGACAGCAAGTCTGCAATTTGTGCCCATTTTTATCACTAATATAGTACACGATGAAAACCATACAAAATACTATTGCAGGGTTAGGTTTACTCATGACAGAGAAACAAAAATAGTGACTTCATAGTGCTTCAAATGCGATGTATTGACCTGCCGTCAATACATTGGATATCTTCATCAGAAAAACTTTATTTGATAGCTTTCAGTTGGTGCCTGGTGTGCTTCCTTGGGTTGTCACTGATTTCTGTAAGAAGTGTCTTATTCGAGTGATAACTCAAGACTTGTCTTGCTGAAAAAAATAATAAATATTATCAGACCAAGCGGAAAGGAACACTTACAACTTGCTTCCAATACCATAATCTAAATTGTACTACAGCCGTAGTACCACACAAGTAAACATTTTGGGGGATTTCTTTAGTAGAGTGACTTATGCCTACCACTCTTGATTTCGAAATACGAATAAATTTATCACAAAATATGCCAGCATGTTTTCTCCATGAATAGGTTATGTTATTAGGTTCATAGACTGTACACTATGGTTAGGTTAGTTTTTTTTTGAAGCTGTGACTACGATGCGTTCAAAAGGCCGGTTTACATTGTAAACCAATTTCAGTGTGTCGTTTACATTTGTCGAGAAAATACGAGATGGAGATACCAATTTCTCACAAGTGTGACAGAGACCATCGCAAGTTTTTTTTATCATACCTTTTTTGTGATCATAGACAAGCCGCTTTCTCTTTCTTTCATTATATTTGTAATGTTGCTGTCGTTAAAAATGGAAAACAAAAAATATATACTAGATTCCAAGCTATCACAATAAAAAAAAAACACTGCTATTGACTTGTCGGACTCGCGCACGAAGGGTTCCGTACCTTAATTTTTAATATTTACTTGTTTTGGTTATATAGTTTCAATAGTTATTTTGTCCTTTTATATTACCTGAATAACGCAGACTTGAAGACCACTTAAAAGCATATATTATTTAATATGACTACATAAACCTGGGTATATTTCAAATGTCCATCATATCTGTTATTTTTATGGACAAAACACGTTTGTTGTTTTAGGAAGAGTGACGATGAGGCCATTTGGGCGAATGGTGACTGTGAGAGGAAAGTGGTAACTCTGAGGAAAAAGATAGGGTACCACTCACCTGCTGGGCTAACATGCGTGCCACGATAAAATGTTGTCACCGCATTATCTCGTCTGGTGCTTCTTTCACTGTGAATAATTTCCGCACTTTATTCCTACTTAAGTTCTGCGCACATGAGACGTTAAAAAATGTCGTGGAAAGTTTGTTAGCCGGGCTGGTCAAGTGATCCAGTCAGAATTAGGAATTTGGAAGTCTTATATACCTAGCAATACACGGAAACACTTTGATACTTTGTTCAATTGTAAGATTCAGATTGTGCGCCGCCAGCCGCCATATCACAAGATAACACAAGGTTAAGAAGAGATTCAGAACCAAGACTTGTATGTAGACTGCATGAGCCCCACCACAGTTGTATGAGTAGAAGCTCCCTAAAATATTTGTTTTATTTTCATTTTATTTAAAGTGAACAATATACTAACTCAAGGATTTGACACGGAAATGAAACATAGAAATTGCATTAATGGCGTCTATTCAATGAATGACTTATGTTATGTCAGTTGACATACCAAAGAGTAAACCGACATTACAGTCTCGATATTAGGATTCCGGTACGGAACCCTAAAAAGTGAATGTCAAGCAACAAAGAATCTTTGTCGTAAATGTATGGATTATTCATGTTTTTCGAGTAATACACTTTCTTTTAATGTGCCATTCATTTATTTCTGAGTTTTAAGCAGTACAGAATTGATTATTAAGAAACAGATGCGTGGGAGTGGATATATTCCAAGAAACACATAGAGAAACATTGGACTCCGGTAACTCTTTCTTGTTGATATATTCATAAATTCTATGCTTATCATGCTTTTCTATAAGGTACATAAATAATATTAGTACATAGTAGTAGTATTGTATGTATAAACTTTCTATGGATTTTTAGGTGAACCTAAGGTTTAGAAATACAAGTGAGGCTAGATACTTTAGAAAGTTTTGCGATGGCCAGGCAAATTCAGACAGAGGCCCTTCAAAAATCTGGACTATTAACATGGTGAGCACACCAGAGCAACCAAATTGTGATATGAACCATAAATAACACCAGTGATAAATAATTTGGTATTCTTATTTCAGACATCTTTATGAAGAGAAGCATGCTGGAGGCTCCATCATTATTAATATTTGGTGGGCAGCATTGCACTAGTTGATCCTTATAAGACCAACTGCCATTGTGACCTGTGAAGATCTGTTGTGGCTATTCGGAAGATACCTTAGGTCCAATAAGTAATGTTATCTGCCATGTGATGTTGGCTTAGAATAGCATCACCCCATTTCATTTCTGCAAGGGATATAGGGATATGTGGTGTGGTATATGTATGTGTTTGTGGAACCAACAGTACTACAGTACAGTAGCTGCAGTACCTAACACATGTTAGGTACTGCAGCTGCTGATCAATGCTGGCTTAATTTAACTTGTCGGCAGGATAAAATGATGAAAGGTGGATCAAGTTTTGTCTTGTGAATATTAAGTAGTTTTAATAAATGATCTACCTACTTAGATGAAAGGAGGTTCAAAAATATACAAAAAAGTTCAGTACTTGCATATGAAGTTTTATTTTTATATACCTACCAGAAATGCATGTGATAAAAAGATATACATTATGTTTCGTTAACAAACATTCCAAAAGATCTTGTGTTTATTTTATTCCTTACTAACTAATTGTTAAAACTGATGACTCTTCAGCTGTGTGGGATTAAAGCTGAACAGTCAATAAAATAACTAAATTCATCTTTTGGGTCCCATAAGTTTGTTGTTGCACTTTGACTTGAAGAAAAATAATGCATTAAGGTCTGGTAATCCTTATACCATACAACACAAGCACTTAATTCACTGTTAATCCACATCTGGCTGTTGAAGAAGAACAGAATTCATATTTAGGGCTTGCAGTAGAGATCACAATATCCTCTCCTTGTTTGTAACCTTGTATGAGGCATCCTGTTTTTAATTCCTTGGGCTAACTTTCTTCTCTTGTCAGTTAATTACTAGATGTAACTATGCCTTGTACACGCCTAGTTTCATGCGCAACGGGAGTCTCGAGCGTAGAATGGGTCGGAGCAAAGCAGTGGCAGCCCCCGCTTGCCCGATCACATTCTTCACGTGCTGGGCCATGGACAGGTTTCGGTCTATGGTTACGCCTAGGTATATAGCCTGTGCGGACCACCCGATCTCCTGTCCATGGAGCTTCAGTTTCGGGGGATCTCTTCGACCACGCTCCACGATGATCGCTTGGGTCTTCCCCACGTTGACCATCAATTTCCATTTTGCCAGCCAGGCTGGGAGGGCGTCCAAAGCTATCTGCATTTTCCAGACCGCGTGCCTCGTGTTGAGGGACACGGAGAAAAATGCAGCGTCATCGGTATAGAGCGCCAGCTTAGTGCCGCCCTCAACTGGGATGTCATCCGTGTACCTTGCGTAGCATACCGGAGACAGACACCTACCTTGGGGGGACTCCAGCAGCGATCCTTCGGACTTGAGAGAGGGCGTCTTCCACTGCCACCTGGAAGCGCCTATTCTCTAGGAAGGTGGCCACGATATTAACGACTCGCCGAGGAGTCGTAGATGTGGACAGCTTAAAAACCAAGCCCGGGTGCCATACGCGGTCGAACGCCTTCTCTATATCCAGAAATACTGCTACGGTGGTCTCCCTCGTGTCGGATTTGCATCAATGAGTTTATTTTTATGTGCGGGGGACTGCGCCCCCCGGGGGCCTGCTGCCCCGCCTTCCACCTGGTTTGAGGACTACTCCGTCCCTCTACTAAGATGCTATTTACGCGCTTAAGCAGACAAAAAAGCACACCAGACATGAAAAACGGAGCGGACAAAAAAGGATACTCCCAGTTTTTGATGTTACTGCAGTTACCTACCCAGTTTTTCTCGTCACCGTCATAGCCCGCCGCGTTTTGTTTGACAAAACGTTGACACTAAAAAAGTTTACACAAAAAACTTTGCATGCTATGGCGGCGCACCTCTACGTCGTCTACACCTTGTTACGCTGGGGCGCGCTCAAGCAACCATAAATAAAATATCTTCGTAGCTCTTTCATACTAAAAAGTTCTTTCGTTGTCTAAAACATACCGTGCATTTTAATATTCTGCCAAAGCTTATTTTAAGATTCTGCCTGATGTACCTTTTGTACTTTTGATGAGATTGTTTATTTCAGTTATTTATGAGAACATTTGTACCGCTACGATTTAAATAATATCGCCATTAAAAAGTGGTCCTAGAACTAAATTCAATTCAATTCAATTCTTTATTTCTGCTTACATGTTGTAAAAAGATCTTAAAATGTAATTAGACACAAACATGCACCCTGCTAGGGTATCGCAATTTGGATATAAACTTAAATAAAGTAGCTATCTTTTTAACATTTATATTTTACATATTATTACCATTTTGCATAAGTATATTCTTCAATATTTACATAATTCACGAATCCTATTGTAATTAAATTTTATTTAAATAAAGATTATTTTGGTCTGTAATGTAATAGCCCTATTTAGCTAGCCCAGTAAACACACATCACAAAATTGTTAAGGGCAATAAATGATTTTATTTGTAATTATTATAAATAACTAATTTATCTAATCATCTAGAAACTCTTGCACCGTGTAGAAGCACTTTTTTATCAATATATTTTTAAATGTATTTTTAAATTTATTGGGATCAGAAATTTGTCTGATTGGCTCTGGAATTTTATTGAATATTTTAACTGCCATTGCAAAAGGTCCAGTGTGGAACATTTTCATTTTTGAGAATGGAACTGTTAGTTTGGTCGCTGGTCGCAGATTATGTGGACGAGAATATTGAGGGAATAAGGCAGTATTTCTTTTCACAAAATTACTAATTTCCAGGATATATATGCATGGGAGGGGTAGAATTTTTAAGTTAATAAAATGTTGTCTACAGCTTTCTAATGCGTCCAAGTTTTGGATTATTCTGATCCACTTTTTTTGGAGTCGGAATACTTGGATAGAATCTGAGCTGTTGCCCCATAATACAACACCATATTGTAACCAGGAATGAGCATAAGCGTAGTATGCGGTTAATGCTGTCTGTCTGTCTGTTGTTGTCTTAAGCTCATATAGTCCGTATGTGAAACTTGAAAGTTTAGCAGCTATTTTTTGGACGTGGCTATTCCAGTTAATGTAACTATCTATATTTATTCCGAGTAGGGGGTAATTATCGACGACTTCTAGGTTTTTATTGTGAAAAGAATAAGATATTTCTAACAGGGTTCTTTGGTAGGGTCTATATTGCATGATTTTAGTTTTTCCCAAATTTATTAAGAGATTGTGTTCTTCTAGCCACATTATTATTGAATTTAGTATTTTGTCTAATTTATTTGTAAGTTGGAAGTTATTTTGGCAGGAGACAACTATTGAGATATCATCTGCAAACAACGTACACATGCAGTCTTTCTCTATTATTTTTGGAAGGTTGTTAATAAAAATCAGAAAAAGGATGCATCCGAGGACGCTACCTTGGGGGATAGAATTTGTGGTGGTAGCCATTTCTGACCTTACATTCGTAATATTTCCAGTGATACTATTATGATTTTCAATTTCTACATATTGTATTCTATTATTTAGGTAGGACACAAACCATTTATAAGCCGGACCTCTTACGCCTATATTTTTTAACTTGAGCAGTAATTGTTTATAAGGAACTCTATCATAGGCTTTCTTCATGTCTATTAAAAGCCCTATTGCATGGTTTTTTTCATTTATAATATTTAATATTTTATGTATATAATTAAATGCAGCCAGGGAAGTTGTATGATGTTTCCGAAATCCATGTTGGTGGTTGCTAAATATGTTGAACTTTTCACAATAAGAGTAAAGCTGTTTTGACATTGCAGACTCAAAGATTTTAGAAAATATGGGTAACAGCGAAATTGGTCTATAGTTATTTCAATCTGTATGTGCACCTTTTTTATGAATCGGTTTTATTATGGAAATTTTTAGAGAATTAGGGACAATACCTTCATAGAATGATTGATTGACTAGAAACGATAGAACTGGTGCAAATTCCTGTGCACAGAATTTAACTAAAATGGGAGGAATTTCATCGTGTCCAAAGCTTTTTTTGTTTTTTAATAATATTAAAAACTTCATTTTCATCCTCCAACCGTAAGTACATTGAATTCAACGTGCTGCTTGTATCTAAATTTGGTACCACAGATTGACTTGCTGTCTGGGATGTAAAAGAATCTCTATTCTTTGAAGCGCCAACAGATACGAAAAACTTATTAAATTCGTTTACAACTAAAATTGGGTCATCTATGTTCTTGTTATCAATTCTTAATTTTATATTATTTTTCTCTTTTTGCATAATTTTATTTGTTTTTTCCTTTACTATTTGCCACATTGTTATTATACTGTTTTTAGAACTTAACATTCTCTTAATATTTTGATTCTTTTTTGATATTTTCACTGTGTGTTTAAGTAACTTTTCATATTTCTTATAATGGTCTTTTAGGATACTATTATTGTTGTGTGAAATAAAAGATTTTAACAGGCGTTTGTGTTTACAAGATTTTTTTATTCCAGGTGTTAGCCAATATTTTCTACGTTTGGTTTTTAATTTAATTTTGGTTTTAGGTATAGTTTTATTTAAAATTTCACTAATAGCAAAGCTAAATGAATTGTAATTTAGTTCAACGTTTTTATTTACATCAATAATGTTACTCCAATTTAGTCCACCTATGTGTTTTTTGAAGAGTTTCATATTTTTATCGGTAAACTGTCTTTTATTTATGTACCAAACTTCTCTTGTTTTACATTTTTGTGCGGGCATCTTTAATAATAGGCCTTTGTGGTCTGAGAATCCATATTCTATAACTGCTGCACTCATATTATTGTTTTTAAAATTTGTGTATATATGGTCTATGCAGGATGATAGTGTGGGCGTTATTCGTGTAGGTAGGTTCTTTTATGTTTTGGTGAAAGTTAAAGCTTTTCATAAGTTCTGTTAATTTCCGGGACAAAGATGTGTTTAACAGAGTATTAACATTAAAGTCCCTCCTAAAATTATGTTTTTTTGTGTATATTTTTTCTTTAGAATGTTAAGGAGTTTTTGCAATGTTTCAAAGAAGGTATCTGGCTATCTTTTACTATCTGGCCAATATAAACATATTATAAGTACAAGATTATTTTTTGGTATCTCAATGGCGCTTATTTCTATAATATTTTCAACAGAAAGCTCTACAAATTCTTTTTTCTCTACATATTCAATTCCTTCTTTTAAATAAATGCATGACCCTCCCCTTGTAAAATTAGTTCTGCAAAACCATGATGCTAATTTATACCCTTCTACTTGCATTGCATCAGTCTGGGATTTATACATCCAAGTTTCTGTAAGGCAAAAGGCGCAAATGTCTTTATATTCATCCGCTAATTCTTCCATTAGATGGCGCTTATTTCTTACACTTTGGATGTTTTGATACACTATGTGAAAATTATTGTCGAAAAAAAATATTTCTTTGTGTGCTGGCTACTTTAGTACTTCTTTCTCCTGCTTCTATCGGTAAAAATGATGTGGACTGGCTATTTGAGTAATTTATCACAGCTTTGGGGTTTTGGGGTTCTTGTGGTGTTGCTATATATTCTCTCCCATTTATAATCAGTTTATTGTTTATTATGTTGGCTCGTTTTCCTTGCCTGCACGTTTCTTTCAGTATCTCGATATTTTACCTTCTCTCTTTAATGGCTGTTTCATCTAAAAATGGCGATTTTGCTAGTCCTGTGTTTTTAAAAAGATGGCTATGTTGCAATATGTATCTTGTAATATTTTTACTCAATAGTTCTATAACGATCGGTCTTCTGTATTTATTCTTTCCCATTCTTTTTACTTCTTCTATATAGTTTATGGTATTAACATTTATTATATCTTGAAATATGCATGACACATAATTATGTTCTTGTAGGGTTTGTTCTGATTCCCATTTATTTTCCTCTACACCATATAAAACTATTCTCTTCCCATTTTCTGTAGGTATGTTCGGTCGGTCACTTAGTGTTTTGTCTTTTGAAAATTCTTTTTGCATGTCTTCTATATCTTTAAGCAATTTTGTGTTTTCAGTTTCTAATTCTTTTATTTTTATATTCATTTTCCCTATTTTTTTGCAGTTGGGTCTGGACCGGGTAGGGAGTATTTTTTAGACACCCAGTATTATTAGTCTGAAAGATTTCAGTTCTTAGCTTCAAAAACTCATTTGCAGTTACTTCAATTATTGTTGATTTTATTTCGTCCATAAGATTGTTTTTCATTTTTTCCAGTTTTGTGTTAATAATTGTTTCCCATTGGTTTAACTGGATAGTTTCTGAGTTTGGTGAATAATACTGAAAGTGAGTATCAGTATCATCTTTTGATCTGTTTAGTGGCAATATCGTATCATCTAAACCGGACAGGCTATCTTGGTCTTCATTAGTTGAACTGCTCATTTTGTGAGTATTTTTAGTGTTTGTCTGGTTTATTTTCTTTTTGTCTATAGGCTTGAACACTGGGCTTTGAATGATTGGTCTTGTCTGGTTTGAATGAAGTCTATTTAGTGATGTCCTTTTTTTCTCTGTTTTGTATGTATGACATGTCCAATAATTTTTTGAATCAATTTTCATCAGATAGTAAAGTTTATCAGGAATTCTCGAACAACTATAATTGGCACAGTAGGTGCCTTTGCACATGTAGCATTTTAAAAATTGTCTTCCGAAAATTTTATTTTTGCATTCTAAACAGGATATTGTAGTTTTTCTGGAGTTTGACATTTTTCTAGTCTCTTAGTGTCATCTATTGTAGGGTACTGGAACCAAAAATTGAAGCGCCACCTGGCGGGAAATGATTTTATAACCTCAAAACTGGAAAATCTTCCAATATCTCTGCAAAGGATTGACCTACAATCAAAATGACCGCATGGATGCCGCCGTAACAAACAACCTTGACCGACTCCTTGACGTCCTTCCGAAGCACGGAACCATCATTCTTTCGGCCAATCTACCCGATATTATCAAACTACAGGCTACAATTTTACAGGTCAAATTCGATGTACATTGCGTAGTCGGTTAGCCATTATGATACAGAAATATGAACCGGCTACGCAATGTACTAAGAATTTCACCTGTAGACTTGTAGCCTGTAGTTTCATAACATAGGCACGGTGCCAGTGCCATGTATTATCATTGTACAGGTTCAGGTCCACATTTACAGGCTGTAAATGTGCCTGTAGCGCACTTGTAGTTACAATTTACAGGTTACAGGCGTTTTATGAAGACATTTGTAAAGCTACCATTGTCAGTACCGCTCCAAAATCTCGACTACAGGTTAATTTTACAAGTCGATGTACAACACTATCGATTCATTTATTTCATTCACTCAAATGGGAAATTTTCTAGGGATTCTCGAGTGTCCTGTAGAGGGCGCTGAGCTTAATTGAAATAACGTTTCTTTACACAAAAATTGTACCACTTTATAAATTATTCTTTATTTTGTGTTTATTGAATTGTTCTAAATGTATTATTGTTTATTTGTTTACTTACACGAATGACACTCAATATAATAGCAAAGCGATAAGTTCATTTTGTATTGAATCAGACTAACATAATTAATTTGTAATGAACACAACGTGAAACGGAACCTGTGACAAAACTATGGCTGCCGCTAGCCATATCGAAACGTCGAAATTTCAGTTTAGCGCAGCGCCCTCTGGTTTGACATTCAGAACTATCAAAAGAACTGTCAACAGAAAAACTCCCATTCAACGTCAATGTTATAGCACAGATTAAATAATGTGAAAGTATGTAAACACTTAGCTAAATAAATAAAACATTACACTGAAAATTATTATTTTAATAAAAAGGAAATTACAAAAATGAAATCAACAATATTTCTATTTCCCGGTCTGGTTAGGACATTGCAGGGTGAACCAATTGATTGTCTGAAAAAGAAATGGTTCCGTGCTTCGGAGGGCACGTTAAGCCGTCGGTCCCGGTTGCTGTCTATGATTACTTAGACGGTGGTCGTAACACAACCATGTCAGAGGCCTACTAGTGGTAGTAGGCGGTTGAAAAACTCTGACACCAGGGTTCATCGGGTCGTTGGACGACTCGGTGTCCCACACGAAAAGAGAAGAGAACAATATTTCTAATTAAAATCATATTATTGATAGAGTACGTTAAAATAGTACTGTTGTGAATTAATAATAATAATCCACAATTGATGATAAAGTTTTGCTTTATTTAACGCCTCGAGAAAAATAATCAGGCAAGGAACGCATTATGAGTACTTTTGAACATATTGATTAGATTTTTATGCAGAAATCTTGCACTTGTAAAATAATTACCTAGGTCAGACGACCTGTAAAAATATTGACAAGTTGTAAGTTTTTACAGTTGTAGTTTACAAGTCTTTTCATGAACACCTGTAAAAACTTGCTCGATTGTGTTTTTAAAAGCAAAATCTACCCTATGGTTTGTCGATGAAAATCTACAGGTGCCTGTAGCTGTGACTTGTAAAATTGTAGACCTGTAGCTTCAAAAAACGCCTGTAGTTGTAATTTTCATCAGTGTTGCTATTTAAATATTAATTTTGGCGCGATGTTGCCACTTTTTCGCCTGTAGAATTGTAGTTGTTCAATGATAGCATAGGCCACGGTGGTTTAGCCTGCAATATCTTAACTTCACTGGGAACAAATTCACAAAGTGATAAATATCAACTGTTGATAAAAATTCTACACGTTGGTATCATAAAAAGGGAAGTAAAGGGGTAGCAGCGTTCGCTGTAAATGCAATACCATGCACTGCGCTCGCCAATCCGTCTGCCAAGCATGGTGAGTATAGCAAACCCCCGATAGGGGAATGGCCCATGTTCATGTTGAGTTTAGACTCCTTTGACTTTAGTAGGACGTCTAAGATGCCCATCTGTTGAGTGACACCCTTTGTCACGTCAGTTGTCACAGTGATGTAAAAATTTATTGTCAATAAATGTGTCTCGATATGAAAAAGTTGTAAATAATCTATATATAGCGTTTGTACCTTTTTATCCTGTATTTTTCCAATGCCTGCAAATATTTGAAATTGTAAGAGGTTATAGTCCCGCAAATATATAAAAAAAGTGTCGACGATGGATTATACAACAAAAATTGACATCGGCAAACTGTGGCCTGTGCTATCATTGAACAACTACAATTCTACAGGCGAAAAAATGGCAACATCGCGCCAAAATTAATATTTAAATAGCAACACTGATGAAAATTACAACTACAGGCGTTTTTTGAAGCTACAGGTCTACAATTTTACAAGTCACAGCTACAGGCACCTGTAGATTTTCATCGACAAACCATAGGGTAGATTTTGCTTTTAAAAACACAATCGAGCAAGTTTTTACAGGTGTTCATCAAAAGACTTGTAAACTACAACTGTAAAAACTTACAACTTGTAAATCATTTTACAGGTCGTCTGACCTAGGTAATTATTCTACAAGTGCAAGATTTCTGCATAAAAGTCTATTCAATATGTTCAAAAGTACTCAAAATGCGTTCCTTGCCAAATTATTTTGCTCGAGGCGTTAAATAAAGTAAAACTTTATCGTCAATGGGGGTTTTTCTGTTGACAGTTCTGTTGATAGTTCTGAATGTCAAACCAGAGGGCACTGAGCTAAACTGAAAATTTGACGTTCAATATGGCTGGCGGCAGCCATAGTTTTGTCTCAGGTTCCGTTTCACGTTGTGTTCGTTACTACATTATTTCTTAAAGTTTATAGCGAACCAGAGGCTCCCTCTCAGGGCGAGTAGGGGTAATGTTCCGGCACGCTATAGGACATAGGCGTAGGCGCCAAGGCCACGCGCCGCTGCGCGTCGGGTAGCGGAACTAATAAAACTGTTGCCATAGTAACTCAGTCATAGATGGCGCTAACCGCCGGAAGTCATTCATTACATTCTTAATCGATTATCTATGATGATCGGTCATGTTATCGACATTCACTCTTACGTCATTCTTACTTCCGTTTTTCTGGTCTGTTCTCTGCTTGTTCGAGGGTGCATGTCGATACATGTGGTTTTCCTAACGTAACTAATCCAATCCATTGTGATCATAATTATTAGTTTTGATTGTAAACGTATGATTGGTGATACTGATTAAATACGTGGCGAACGTACCCAAAGACTTTTGATTTTAGAAGAAACCCCTGAGATGGAGGAGACTTTCCTCCCCTAAAATGGCACCCACCGTGTCATAGGATTTGCCAAGACTGTTTGCCGTGTAATAAGTGACTTTCGTGCTAATTTCTTCAACGTGACTCCAGTGAAATTGTGGATTTCTAACGCGTTTGGTAGGCTCGGTTCAAGATGCCCCGAGAAGGACTTAGAAGTCACCAACAGTCTTGCGATGGCGAGGATGCCGAGCATGGCGCCGCCTCGCAGAATCCTGACGTATCCAGTATCACCATGTCATCGGAAAACTTCGCCCTCTTGATGCAAACCATTCAAGAACATCAGACAAACTTGACCACTCACCTACTTGCACAACTTCGTCGTGATCAGCGTGAGTCGACGCCCCTTGGGTCGTCGGAGGCCGCGTCCGGTGTGGCCGCGTCGTTGGCGGGCGCTAATTTTGCTCTGTGTCAAGCAAAGTTTAGCGGCGAGCCCCGCGAGTCTGTTGAGAACTTCATCGACGCTGTTGAGATATATAAAACGGCCACAGGGATCGGCGATGAGAGTGCAGTGAAAGGTTTGGCCCTGCTGCTGTCAGGTACAGCAGGAACTTGGTGGCAAGGTGTCAAACAAGATGTGAAAAATTGGGATGATGCACTGAACATGCTGAAAAGTGCGTTTGGCGAGAGAAAGCCACCTTTTCAAATATATAATGACCTCCGTACCATGAAGCAAAATGGTCAAATGTCAGATTTGTTTATTGCCCAGGTGCGGGCATTACTGGCTAAACTGCCCAAAGGGGATATAAGTGAAAAAGTAGCACTAGATATGGCCTACGGTATGCTGGATTCACGCATAAGAAAGAGAGTCGAGCGCGACAGTGTGACAACCTTCGAGGAGCTACTACGGCGAGCGAGGAGCGTGGAGGATTCGCTCAAGGAAGACCAGCCAGTAGGGTGCGTGCAGCAGCGCGCGCGGACGCCGGCCGGCGGCCCGCCACTGCGCAGCTGGCATACTCCCGCGCCCAGCGCGCCGCTTGCCCGCGGTGCGCAGGCGCCGCTGACATGGGAGCCTTCTCAGCTTCGGTCCGGAGTGCAGCGTGGAGGATCACACTCTCAACAGCAGGATCCAGGTGCCTTGGGTAACAAGGTCACTCAGCAGACAGGTGACAAAGAAGGAATAACAGGTACTGTCAAACGTTTTTGTTTCTACTGTAAGAATAATTCACATTTTAAAAGTGAGTGCCCTCGGTTGAAAAATAAAAGTGGACAGCCGCTGTCACAAATCTCTTGCTATGGGTGTAATGAGCCTGGTGTGACTAGGGCAAAGTGTTTGAAGTGCAATAACAATAATTCTAATGCTTTTTACTCTATTGATGCACCCCAACAAAATGAAAGTGTTTCTAACAAAATCGCTTGCGGGCTGAACAGTAACAATTTAATTGTAAAACAAAATATGTGTTCAAATTGCTCTACAATTAATCCAATTCATACTTTTGATACTGAAAGTATTTCCAAGCCTAGTAAAATTCAATCAGACAAAGTCAACTTCAATAAGAGTCATTCTCCTAGCAATCCCATGGGAAAATTCTCTCAGAACTTGGAAATAATTTCAAACAATATAAATGTTGTTTTTAATAATGTGGAATGTTTGTCAAATGATTCAACTAATGTTTCTAACACATATGGTGATGTTTTTAATTTTGAAAATAATTCTGAGAATTTGGAAATTAATTTTGAAAAATCAAAAAAATTTATTGGTGATGTGAAAAAAGTTTTTAACAATTTTTATGGGTGTAATAATGCTAGTGAGCAGGGGGAGCCTTTGTGTACAAAGAAGGAAGGGTTGTCAGTTTCATCATTTCCGGTGGTTTCATGTGAAACAATGATGGGCTGCGGCAAGGGGGAGTCGGACACTTCTCTACTTTCTTTTACACCTTACCGCCGATCTATTATGAATATTGAGATCTTGGGGTCTAACGGTACTGGGTTGTTAGACTCTGGCGCTAAGGGTAGTATTGCTGGGCATTCGCTATATGCTTTCCTCCAGTCAAAGGGGCATCCTCTGCAAACTTCAACGAGGAACATTAAACTTGCTGATGGGTTTATTCGGCCAATGGAGGTTCTTGTGGCCAACGTTGATGTTAAAATTTTACACAAAATTGTTAATATTGAATTTGTGATTTTGCCCGATTCAAAAGATAATGAAACATTGTTGGGGATGGATTTTATTAGAAAAGCGCGTATTGTTTGTGATCATATTGATCATGTTTGGTGGTTCAAGGGTGATGGTCAGCTACACGAGCTGCGGTATGAAGGCTTTGTGAGCACTAATAATACTAACTTGCATGAGTATGCGCGGGAAGATTTAAATGAAAATGTGATGCTTTCCCAACTGCTTGCTGATTTTGAAGACGTTTTTAAGGAAACTGGACCACCAACTGAATATGCTGAGCATCGGATCGAAACAGCAGATCATAGACCGATCGCAGTGCCGCCTTACCGCCTGACTCCAGCGAGGAAGGAGGTAATGGAGAAGGAGTTGGAGCGCATGCTGGCCGAGGACATCATAGAAGAGTGTGAGTCTGCGTGGGCTGCTCCTGCACTGCTCGTACCAAAAAAGGACGGTACATTCCGGTTTTGCGTCGACTACCGCAAGTTGAACGCCGTCACGACATCAGATAAATACCCGATGCCCTTGATTGATGAGCTGCTACAAGTGACAACTGAAGGCTGTGTCATGAGCACGCTGGATCTGCGGGCTGGGTACTGGCAGGTACCTATCAGTAAGGAAGACCAAGACAAGACAGCGTTCACGACACCACTGGGATCGTTCCGCTTTAAGCGGATGCCGTTCGGATTAAAGAATGCGCCGGCTACTTTCCAGCGCCTTATTGATCGTTTTCGCTCAGGGGCATCAATGAAGAATATTACTATCAGGGCATACTTGGACGATCTCCTTATAATCTCGCCTAATATGCAGCGGCATATGGAAGATTTGCGCATTGTTTTCGAGAGACTTCGCTTGTTTAAGCTACGCGTCAATAGGGAGAAATGTGTGTTCGCCTGTGACTCGGTGAAGTATTTGGGGCACATCATTTCGTCGCAAGGGATCTCGCCCGATCAAGAGAAGGTTCAGGCTGTCGCTGAAATGAAGCAACCTTCGTCGTTGAAACATCTCCGGACCTTCCTTCAGACTTGCTCGTGGTTTCGGAAGTTCATTCCCGGGTTTTCTCGCATCGCAGAACCGCTAACGAGACTTACCAAAAAGGATCAACCATGGCAGTGGGGACCGGAGCAGAACGGCGCTTTTGAGGAACTGAAGAAACTTCTCACCTCAGCGCCGATTCTTGTGCAAGCGGATTACTCGAAGCCGTTCGTCCTTAGAACAGACGCGAGCTCGTACGCTTTGGGAGCTGTTCTTCTGCAGGGGAAGGACAAGAACGAGAGACCTATCGAGTACGCAAGTAGACTGCTGACGTCCGCCGAAAGGAATTACTCAACAACCGAGAGAGAGGCTTTAGCCGTCGTCTGGGCGGTAGAACGTTTTCGTGGCTACATCGAAGGACATCCTGTCGTTGTGGGGACTGACCATCAGCCGCTGAGATGGTTGTTGTCATTGAAGTCTCCATCAGGCCGCCTTGTGAGGTGGGCATTAAAGCTACAGGCCTTTGATCTACACTTCGAATATACTCCAGGAAAAGCTAATCTCGTAGCCGACACTCTCAGCCGTCCGAACTGTGACGAAGAGACATCCAACGCGTGTGGTGTCTGTTCGGTCGTCATCGACTTACCGGCGAAAAGTCCTACAGAGCTACGCGAAGGACAGTTGGCTGACCCGGATCTGAAGAAGATTATTGAAGATCTGGAAGGAGGAGTGGAGATTAATGCTCACTGTTGGACCGGCCGTGGATATCTCATGGAGAAGGGAGTTCTGTACCGCTACAACCCAGACTCGGACAACGAAGAACCTCAGCTTGTCGTACCTGTCGACCTTAGAATGGAGATTCTAAAGGAGTGCCACGACGCACCCGTCGCAGGTCATCCTGGTGTGGAAAGGACTTATCAGAAGTTAGCTCAATGCTTTTATTTCCCTGGGATGCGGCGTGCTGTTATCGATTATGTAAAATCGTGTATATCTTGTCAACGTTATAAGCCGTCTAATGAGAAGCCACCTGGATTGCTGCAGACACCAGTAATGAGCCAGCGGAATGAGGTCTTGGCAATCGACCTATTTGGGCCGCTGCCGCCAGGTGAAGGTGGAGAACGATGGATTTTGCTGGTAGAAGATACGGCCACTAGATGGGTCGAGTTGTACGCGTTGCGCGAAGCAACTGCGGAGGCTTGTGCTAAGGTATTGATCGAAGAGTATTTTCTGAGATTTGGCCTGCCGCGGCGTATTGTGTCGGATAATGGTGTCCAATTTATTTCGGCAGTGATGCAACAGGTAATGTTCATTCTGGACATAAAGCAAGAGCTTTTGCCGCTGTTCCATCCACAAGGGAATCCTGCAGAAAGGAAAAACAGAGACTTGAAGGTACAGTTATCTCTGTTAGTTGGAACCGAACACAACTCATGGCCCCGGCATCTTCCTTCTGTGAGGTTTGCTATGAATTCAGCTAGATGTCAGCCTACAGGTGTTTCTCCAGCTTATTTAACATTAGCTAGAGAGCTAAGATCACCATTAGAGGTGTCGCATGATCCAAGAGCGATATTGGATAAAGAAAATTTTGTGCCGCAAATAACGCCATATTTGAAGAGTTTTTTGAGTTCTTTGGCTGCGATCCGCGAAAAGGTTGAAATCCAGCAAGACAAAAGGAAGGAATATGCGGATCAGGCTCGTCGCGTCGGGGAAAATATTGAAGTCGGAGATAAGGTGCTGCTCGCTACGCATCTGCTCAGCAGTGCTCCGAAAGCGTTCAGCAGCAAATTTGTCCCTAGGAGAGATGGTCCATACGTAGTTACCAAGAAGGTTAGCCCTACTACGTACCTGATTGCTCCTGTCGACGAACCTAGCAAGAGTTTGGGAAAGTTTCACTCTAAAGAACTAACACTCTTTCGCGGCCGTGTTGATGATGATCACCTACCAGCTCCGGTTGTACCAAAACGTAATCGGGGTCGTCCTCAGCGTCGTGTTTCGGACTCGGATAGTCCAGTTGAGGTTGCAGATGGTGCTCCAGAACCTCAGGACGTGCCAGTCCATGAACGGGGTCGTTCTCATGAACTGGAGGGGGAGTATATAGCGAACCAGAGGCTCCCTCTCAGGGCGAGTAGGGGTAATGTTCCGGCACGCTATAGGACATAGGCGTAGGCGCCAAGGCCACGCGCCGCTGCGCGTCGGGTAGCGGAACTAATAAAACTGTTGCCATAGTAACTCAGTCATAGATGGCGCTAACCGCCGGAAGTCATTCATTACATTCTTAATCGATTATCTATGATGATCGGTCATGTTATCGACATTCACTCTTACGTCATTCTTACTTCCGTTTTTCTGGTCTGTTCTCTGCTTGTTCGAGGGTGCATGTCGATACATGTGGTTTTCCTAACGTAACTAATCCAATCCATTGTGATCATAATTATTAGTTTTGATTGTAAACGTATGATTGGTGATACTGATTAAATACGTGGCGAACGTACCCAAAGACTTTTGATTTTAGAAGAAACCCCTGAGATGGAGGAGACTTTCCTCCCCTAAAAGTTTGATTTGCTACAAATTAAACTTGTCGTCGTGGCCTGTGCTATCATTGAACAACTACAATTCTACAGGCGAAAAAGTGGCAACATCGCGCCAAAATTAATATTTAAATAGCAACACTGATGAAAATTACAACTACAGGCGTTTTTCGAAGTTACAGGTCTACAATTTTACAAGTCACAGCTACAGGCACCTGTTGATTTCCATCGACAAACCATAGGGTAGATTTTGCTTTTAAAAACACAATCGAGCAAGTTTTTACAGGTGTTCATCAAAAGACTTGTAAACTACAACTGTAAAAACTTACAACTTGTGAATAATTTTACAGGTCGTCTGACCTAGGTAATTATTTAACAAGTGCAAGATTTCTGCATAAAAGTCTATTCAATATGTTCAAAATTACTCAAAATGCGTTCCTTGCCAAATTATTTTGCTCGAGGCGTTAAATAAAGCAAAACTTTATCGTCAATTGTGGATTATTATTATTAATTCACAACAGTACTATTTAAACGTACTCTATCAATAATATGATTTTTATTAGAAATATTGGTGATTTCATTTTTGTAATTTCCTTTTAATTAAAATAATAATTTTCAGTGTAATGTCTTATATATTTAGCAAAGTGTATACATATTTTTACATTATTTTATCTGTGCTATAGCATTGACGTTGAATTTGAGTGAATGAAATAAATGAATCGATAGTGTTGTACATCGACTTGTAAAATTTACCTGTAGTCGAGATTTTGGAGCGGTACTTACTATGGTAGCTTTACAAGTGTCTTCATAAAACGCCTGTAACCTGTAAATTGTAACTACAAGTGTGCTACAGGCAGATTTTCGCCTGTAAATGTGGACCTGTACCTGTACAATGATAATACATGGCACTGCTATTATATTGAGTGTCATTCATGTAAGTAAACAAAAAATCTATAAGAAATTTAGAACGATTACATAAATTCTTATATTCTGTAAAATGGTACAGATTTTTATGTAAAGGAACGTTATTTCAATTAAGCTGAGCGCCCTCTACATGACACTCGAGAATCTCTAGAAAATTTCCCATTGTGGATTATTATTATTAATTCACAACAGTACTATTTTAACGTACTCTATCAATAATATGATTTTTATTAGAAATATTGTTGATTTCATTTTTGTAATTTCTTTTTTATTAAAATAATAATTTTCAGTATGTCCATGTCGCTGGCTCCCCAAAGTATATATTTTTCAAAGCTGAGAGGCTCAAACGTTTGTGACGAATGGATGGACTCTTATTTTAAGACTGGTTTTCAATGTGACGCTACCTAGACTGAGATCTCAGGTCAAAAAATTTGGGGAGCCAGCGACATGCTTTTAGGTTAGAATTTCAGAGAAATCATCAGATTACTTGTTAACGGCGCAATGTGCCAAAATGATGGCTATGCCAAAGAAATGTGACGGAATATGTGACAGCTACAAGCAAATTCAATAGCTATGTGACTCAACTGGAGCTGAGAAATAAGCCATGGAATGTTTCCAACCCATGTCGCTGGCTCCCCAAAAAACCGGCATCCGAAATCTTTGCAAATACCACCTAAAACTACTAACCAAAGAGGAATTCTCGATCGTAATGTAGTTAATACTCGTTCTTCAAACAATCTCCTCTAGAATCAGCTTCGTTTTTGAGAAAACACAATATTTGTTTTTGTATGAATATAAGGGTGACTACATCGTTTAACCCTTTTTGGGACAGTTTCAGGAACTTATGGTTTCATGATTTCCGTACAGATCATACTAAATATTACCTTAAATAATGTTAAGAAAAGGCCTCGCTTGAATTGATTCCTATAATTAGTAAATAAATATCGTTTAATCTCATAAAACTGTAGCGTTGTTACATTTTTACAGTCTGTACAACATGTATGTAGGTACAGTCGGTTGTAGCACATAAGGTAACAGGTACTCCAAAAGAACTGAATTATTTTTATCTCCAGTTATTAAATAATCAAAATTTAAACTTATTCTCCTAAAAGAAGTAATTTTCTACTTAAACATATTCATGTCAAGAAAAAAATATTGCTAAGGACAAAAATGATTCAGCCCTTTTGGAGTACCCCTGGTACCTTATGTGCTATAACGGACTGTACATTCACTCTCAACAAATGCCTAAATGATTGAGATGATCATATGATAGGTAAATTAAATCTGATTACATTAGTTCCACTAAAATATTAATAAAATCAAATTATAATACGACTGGTTGTGTTACCTGATGGGCTCGTGGTAGTACTTTTTAATTACATATTTTTTTGTTTCGTTAATCTGTCTTCAGGTAATAACCAGTTTTTTTTAAAGTAGTTACTTCCTGACGATGATGCAATGAAACCGGTCGCATCATAATGTAAATTCATAAATATAGGTACATTCGGACCTATTCATGAAGATCTCTTTTCGACGCAAATGAAAGGGACTTCCGATGTGCTCCCGATAAGTCGCCGGCCGCGCCGGTGACGATTTCTCCCGAACGACAACAACGAGATCGTGTATACAAGCATATTGGCGTACTACAATGATTTTGTACTATAAATGTTATAATAATAAACCGTGGTAAATATTGTTTTTTTTCATATGTTGTATTTTGATTGCTGATCATACTTAGTAGTTGTATGAAATACCGTCAAAATCTAAGTACCTTAAATAGGTAAGTTGATGTGCTGCTAATAGTACCAGCACAATATAAACACTAAGAGCCCTTCGCGGCCATTGTTCAAGGTAATATTTAGTATAATCTGTACGGAAATCATGAAACCATAAGTTCCTGAAACTATCCCAAAAAGGGTTAAACGATGTAGTCACCCTTATATTCATACAAAAACAAATGTTGTATTTTCTCAAAAACGAAGCTGATTCTAGAGGAGATTGTTTGAAAAACGAGTATTTACTACATTACGATCGAGAATTCCTCTTTGGTTAGTAGTTTTAGGTGGTATTTGCAAAGATTTCGGATGCCGGTTTTTTGGGGAGCCAGCGACATGGGTTGGAAACATTCCATGGCTTATTTCTCAGCTCCAGTTGAGTCACATAGCTATTGAATTTGCTTGTAGCTGTCACATATTCCGTCACATTTCTTTGGCATAGCCATCATTTTGGCACATTGCGCCGTTAAAAAGTAATCTGATGATTTCTCTGAAATTCTAACCTAAAAGCATGTCGCTGGCTCCCCAAATTTTTTGACCTGAGATCTCAGTCTAGGAAGCGTCACATTGAAAACCAGTCTTAAAATAAGAGTCCATCCATTCGTCACAAACGTTTGAGCCTCTCAGCTTTGAAAAATATATACTTTGGGGAGCCAGCGACATGGACATTTTTCAGTGTAATGTCATATATATTCAGCAAAGTGTATACATACTTTTACATTATTTTATCTGTGCTATAGCATTGACGTTGAATTTGAGTGAATGAAATGAATGAATCGATAGTGTTGTACATCGACTTGTAAAATTTACCTGTAGTCGAGATTTTGGAGCGGTACTTACTATGGTAGCTTTACAAGTCTCTTCATAAAACGCCTGTAACCTGTAAATTGTAACTACAAGTGTGCTACAGGCAGATTTTCGCCTGTAAATGTGGACCTGTACCTGTACAATGATAATACATGGCACTGGTCGGAAAATCGAACTGGATGACCTGTGCCATGTATTATCATTGTATCGATTCATTTATTTCATTCACTCAAATTCAACGTCAATGTTATGGCACAGATTAAATAATGTGAAAGTATGTAAACACTTAGCTAAATAAATAAAACATTACACTGAAAATTATTATTTTAATAAAAAGGAAATTACAAAAATGAAATCAACAATATTTCTAATTAAAATCATATTATTGACTGAGTACGTTAAAATAGTACTGTTGTGAATTAATAATAATAATCCACAATTGACGATAAAGTTTTGCTTTATTTAACGAATCGAGAAAAATAATCAGGCAAGGAACGCATTATGAGTACTTTTGAACATATTGATTAGATTTTTATGCAGAAATCTTGCACTTGTAAAATAATTACCTAGGTCAGACGACCTGTAAAAATATTGACAAGTTGTAAGTTTTTACAGTTGTAGTTTACAAGTCTTTTCATGAACACCTGTAAAAACTTGCTCGATTGTGTTTTTAAAAGCAAAATCTACCCTATGGTTTGTCGATGAAAATCTACAGGTGCCTGTAGCTGTGACTTGTAAAATTGTAGACCTGTAGCTTCAAAAAACGCCTGTAGTTGTAATTTTCATCAGTGTTGCTATTTAAATATTAATTTTGGCGCGATGTTGCCACTTTTTCGCCTGTAGAATTGTAGTTGTTCAATGATAGCACAGGCCACAGAAGTATAAAATATCAATCTTGCTAGAGGGAACAGGAAATGCAATGGCAGCCGTCCAAGGCAAATTGGTACCACCTACTCCAGTCCAAGGTTTGGAAGGTGACGCCGCCGTCAGCGCCTATAATGCTGCATTGGAACTTTATAAGAAGGCTCAGACTGGCGGTCTTCTAATGATCACGACCAACCTGTCAGAAGAGACACTTATGAAGGTTATGAGGTACAGAACCGTACATGAGGTATGGCAGGAGCTGCATCGATTATTTGATGGGAACACGGGCGATAGAGCTTATACACTATGCATGGAATCTTCAGCGCAAAACACGACAAGGCTGATGACAATGCCACACATATCCAAGCTGAAAAACCTGTGGAATGACAAAGTAGAGGAAACTGCAAAACTACCTGAGATGTTCCTAATATGCAAGATCCTTGACACATTAGCTGACCAATTCTTCAACTTCAAGTCAAGTTGGCTCATGCTGAAGCAGTCGGACCGTTGACATTCTAACGAGCAATCTCTGCACCTTTAAGAGAAATATTGACAGTCGAGAGAGCACAAGAGTTGAAGCCCTTGTGACTGCACCCAGTGACCAGCGTAAAGGCAAAGACGAGAAACTGATTTGTAACTACTGTCACTTAAAAGGACACAAAGTACGCAAATGCAAGAAATGGTTGAGAGATGGGAGGCCACCTCAATCAATTCAAGGCACATCAGGAACTCACTCAAAGTCTAAGCAAGTACAGCAGATATCACTGATGGTGAACGCATGCTCAAACGGGACAGGAAAAACTCAGGACAGGGAAAACTGGTTTGTCGACACGACAACGGAGCAACTACACACATTGCTGTACGGAGGGACTTCTTCAACGAGTTCCACGAATGCGACATAGACCACACTGTTACAACAGCTGACGGAACCATAATTCCTGCGTTAGGAAAAGGATCTGTAGAGGTCGTAACGAAGGTCGGTGGTAAGAGGGAGAAGATTATGCTCCGAGATGTGTGGCTAGTACCAAGTTTGACGAAGAACCTCTTTTCGCCGCTCGCTGCACATGATAGAACGCAGGCTAGCGTATTCACGTCAAAAACTACAGAGTGCAAGTTTGACGTTGATGGCACGACAAGAGCTGTCGGCAAGAGATTGGCGTTTGGTGGACTGTATCAGTTATAAATGAACACAGTCATGCCTGCCAAGCGAACCATAGAGGTTAACGTGATCAATGGCTCAAATATGCTGCAGCTATAACATGAACACCTAGCTCACCAGAATAAGAATCACGTCATTCGCGTAGTAAAACGCGAGTTACGCATACAGCTTACTCCTGACAAAGTGAAATGTGTAGGCTATGGGAAAGCACATAGAAAACTCTGCGCTGATAGCATCACAAAGAAGAAGTAAAAAATGCTGGGCACGAAGTCAAGACTATTCTGTCAGACAACGGAGGCGAATTTGACAATGCCGCTGTCCGAAAAATGTTATGTGTCCAAAGAGTGCAGCACAGGTTAACAATGCCTTAAACGCCTGAGCAAAACGGCTGTAGTGAGCGAGAGAACCACTCACTCGTGGAAGCTGCAAGGTCAATGATGCATGCAAGAGGAGAAATGCCGCAAGTGCTTTGGGCAGAACTAATTAATACGGCCGCATACGTGCTAAATAGAACGGGCCCCACTAGAGTAGACACAAAGTCACCCTATGAACTATGGCATGGAAAGAAACCGAAGATTAGTCATCTGAAAGTGATCGGTAGATTCGGTAGCGAATGCTACGCGCACATACCCAAACAAAAACGTAAGAAGATGAGCAAGAAAGCTGTCAAAGGGAAGCTCATAGGCTACGAGGTCAATGATGGTTACCGGATTTGGAACGGAAGAGAGACACTAAGGTCGAGAGATATCTCCTTTCAAATAGATGTAGAATTCAAAATTTCCACAAGTGAGCCCCTACCCTACAATCCGAGGGAGCTGAGAGTGGAGTTAGAAACATCCCTGAAACAACCAGCTCTAGTGGGAGATAGAGCGGCGATAGATCAAGTTTATAAAGAAGACGAACGCACCGACGAAGATCTCGAAGTTCTGAACAAGGTGTTCCTAGAACCTAGTGAGACAGCTAGAGATAGCTGAACCAACTGGTTGCTCGACTGAGCCAGAACCTCGCTATAATCTGAGAGACAGAACAACGATCGCGAGACCAAGGAAATTCGAAGCCTTTGTTTGTGGCGTGTGTTCGGTAGTTAATGTCAGTTTCCCAGAAACATACAAAGATGCCATCGGGCAAAAAGATGGTGAAGAATGGCGTAAAGCCATGGAGAATGAGATTTGATATTTTTTTTATTATTATAAATCCTTATTAACATTTTTTATTATAAATTCGCTTAAGGAGCTAAATGTCTGGACGCCATGCTCTTTACCTAAAGGCAGGAATCAAAAGGAATCCGGATGGCTCAATAGACAAATACAAAGCCAGACTTGTTGTTAAAGGCTTTAGACAAAGAAAAGGAATCGACTATAATTAGACGTTTAGCCCGGTTGCCAGAATGGCTACATTAAGAGCCTTACTAAGCATTAGTGCACAAGAAAAGCTACACCTTGTACAGTTTGATGTGTGCACTGCCCTCCTGAACGGAAAACTTCAAGAAGAGCTTTATGTGCAACAACCAGAAGGTTACGCAGTCGTCCAATGTTCTCAAGCTGAACAGAAGCTTATATGGCTGGATATGGACTTCAAACAGAGTGAAACTGACTGCTGTCTATATGCCAAGCGAGTTAACGACAAAAAGATACTCATCACCCTATATGTTGATGATGAATTAGTGGCTGCTACTGATGAAGCTTGCGAAAGCTTTGCGAACAGCTTTCTGGCTGGTTTAAAGACGAAATTGAAGATTACTACGAAGCCTGCGTCTTACTACCTAGGTCTAGAAATAGTCAGAGAAGCAGACGGCTCTATCTTTATCAAGCAAGAAGCCTATGCTAAGAAGGTCCTAGAGAGATTTGGGATGGCTAACTGCAACCCAATCGGGGCACTGATTGAGAGTACTCAATCAGGGAAAGTGGATGCCGTAGCAGCACACTTCCCTTACCGCGAAGCCGTTGGATCACTCGCTTAGTTAATGACGGGAACACACCCAGATATTGTTTACGCCGTCGGAGTTACATCTCGGAAGCTAGAATCTCCAACTAGAGAAGATTGGCTTCTAGTAAAGCGCATCATGCGCTATGTCAAGTGTACCTGTTCTTATGGAATTAAGTACAAGGCCTAACAAAAGAGTACCTTACTTGAAAGTTTTAGTGACGCTGACCATGGTGGTTGTAATTTAACTGGAAGATCAACCACGGGGCTGATATGCCGCTACTCTGGAGGCACTGTATCGTGGCTGAGCTAAAGACAAGCGTCAGTGGCCATTTCTACCACTGAAGCGGAAATCGTCGCTGCCAGTGAAGGAGCCAGAAAATAGTAGGGCTTTCAAGAATTTACAAGGATCTAACTGACCTGAAAGAAGTGCCAGTACTGCATGTTGATAATGAGGCTGCTATACGGCTGGCGCATAACCCCGAGTTCCACAAGAGAACAAAACACATAAGAATACGACACTTCTTCGTCTGGGAAGTTGTAGAAGAAAGTGGTCTGGTTGTGAAGAAAGTAAGCTCAGGTGAGCAACTGGCTGACTTCCTAACTAAAACTTCCAGCAAGCCAGAACATGTGTCCAATTAGGTATCTGCAAAGGCAATGTCGTGACGAATTGAAAGCAAACTCACCATAGTTATTTCTTGACATATCTCTTGTTCAACAGGTTCAATGTCATCATTATTAGGTATTATGTAGATATAAAGAAGCATGACGGTTAAAGGATCCATCTGTAAAAGATAAATTACAAGGAGACGCTGCCTCAAGCATACGCCTCCGTCCATAGGGGAAAAGGCTTAGAACTGTTTCATCGTTTGCAATGTCACAACTCAATTTCAGGTAACTTTACTTATTTCCAATATCATCAATACTTAATTCCAATTACTCTTTATAATCTTTGACAGTTCAACACACTTCTTCATGTGACAATCTTATCATCACATCTATTATCCTATAAGGTACTTTGCGTCACCTTCACAGTGCCCTTCCTCGGATGCAAAGGAACACCATGTGTCACGTGTGTTACGTGGCCACAGACTCAATTCATACATGATCGATAACTATTAAATGCTAACAAGCTAGACAAGTACCTCGTCTACCAGGGACCTCTGCACTTGATATTGACTCCCAAAGTGAGTCAGGACATAATCTCCCCCCAAAGCCATATTTGGTGTATTATGAACATCAATGTACCAGAGGCCTCTCAGACGGGCAGATGTCTAGCCTATCCTAGCTTTCTACTTTTATCAATTCCAACAATGACACTAGTCTCTTCTCTCGACATTTTCGTGTCCTAGTAAACATTCTAAGCCCTTTCATGTTTAACACTTACTTGAATTCATGGAGCTGTTTCTCTAGGGTATATCTCTGTCCACTTATCACCACAAATATATCATTTATATACTTTTCCAACTTATAAATACAAAGGCAGAGGTTATCTCTCACGTTTAAGAGCCACAGATCACTTTATGTAAATGGCCTATATTCAGAGCTATCGAGAATATACTTGACAGTTTGTGTGTAAGCGGTGTTGCTATAAGTATTTGATAAATCGTGACAAACGTCGCGACAGGCAATACATAACAGATATGCAAGGGAAAGTGTTGAGTTTAGACTCCTTGGACTTTAGTAAGACGTCTATGATGTCCATCTGTTGAGTGACACCCTTTGTCACGTCAGTTGTCACAGTAATGTGAAAATTTACTGTCAATAAAATGTGTCTCTATATGAAAAAGTTGTAATAATATAAATATATCGTTTGTGCCTTTTTATCCTATATTTTTCCACTGCCTGCGAATATTTGAAGTTATAAGAGTTCAGCAGTGGAATATTGTGGCTGTTAATGTTATGTTGTATTGTGAGTAGTGCCCCACCTAGAACGCTAGTTCTATTTAAATTCTCTTTGGCCCCACCGAGAATATTTTGTTAGCTTAGCACCTGTTTTGAGTGCTTCTATCGCTATTCTATTCTATCTTCTATTCTTCTATCTTGCTTGACACTTTAAGGCAATTTTAATCGCCGTCGTTAAATAGGTGCTTAAAGTATTATTGTTTAAGATAGGTGCGTCAAATATTTTTGTGCAGTCAATCAAGTTTCGTAATAGTTATGTACCTACCTACTGTTACATTTACTGACTTTTAAATATATTGTAGCTGGAAAAGCTAGTTTGTGAGTGCCACAGTCCCTCGGTTAATTTTTATTCTTAGTTTTAAATTTTCCTCCCCATGAATAATGCCTATATAGTTATATTTCAAATCTTCGACACCGCACCGCTACCCCTCAAGCAACAATAATTACCGCCCTTAAACAATCTAACAATATATTTTATTAATCTTATCATAAGATTATGAGATAAGATAGTTCTTTATCTAATTTATTATTAAATGTAATAAAATTTATAAAAAAATATATATCATCGAGCCCACTTTTTGTTTTGTCTCGGTTCCCGTCCTGTTCTTTTTTTCAAACCGGTACCGGCGACGGTATACTTTAAAAGAGATACGAAAGATATATTATTTATGATCACTTGAACGTACCCCTGTTATTGAGGTAAGTATGTGTTGATAAGTGATCTGTGGCTGTGTATTGCAAAGGCTAGCTGTCTTCCAATAAAATATGCAAAAAATGAATGTATCTTTTATTTACTACCGCGTTCCCATGATGAGTAGGTTGGGTGTGTTAGGTTAAGACCTAAATAGTACTATATAATATAAGGCTGTATGATTGTAAGAGCTTTGCCTGTCCTATGTACAAATTGAAAAAAAAAAAACTATGTCACTGTCAATAAGTCAAGTCGATCCAGGGTTGCCAGACGTACGGGATTCCTGTACCATTCTACAATTTAGCGTGTCCGCACGAGATTCAAGGGGAATTTTTCTAGGGATTCACGAGTGTCATGTAGAGGGCGCAGAGCTTAGTTGAAATAACGTTTCTTTATACAAAAACTGTCCACTTTATAAATTATTCCTTATTTTGTGTTTATTGAATTGTTCTTTTATCATTAGTTATTTGTTTACTTACACGAAGGACACTCAATATAAAAGAAAGGCAAAAAGTTTATTTTGTAGTAAATCAAACAAACATTGTTAATTTGGAACGAACACAGCGTGGAACCTATGACAAAACTATGGTTGCCACCAGCCATATTAAAACGTCAAAATTTCAGTTTAGCACAGCGCCCTCTGGTTTGACATTCAGAACTATGAAGAGAACTGTCAACAGAAAAACTCCCAGTATAACAACTTTCTCGTGTACTTTTGAACGAGATTTTAACAGTGATGACTGTTTTCGCTTATATGGACCAAAAACTATAATAATTTGCGTAGGTTTAGGGGTTGTTTACTCAAGCGACGTATTTCCATGTCCATCAATCGACAGTTGTGGCTGTTTATGAAATTTAATGTTCATGAGACTTTGTAGTACCAGACATTATGAAAAGAAAACTGCAGTTTTGCGCAAACGCAAAGCGCTTTGCACAGTTATAGTAGGGACTAAATTAAGCAATTTCCGCCGCAAAGTTTACTCTATTAGGAACAGAGATGACGCCACTTCTGAGGGTTGCGTGTTTATTGAAAAAGCTTACATCCTGTCACCACAGGTGATGCACGCTTTTTCTGAAACGTTTCTAGAATATTTGTCAGACGTAGCGATAGTGACCGTATTTTTACGGCCGTTAACGCTTTGCCTACACCACAAGAGATATAGGCTTGATATGGGGTAGACGACCGATGTGGCGCAGTGGTAGTGCGTGCGACTGCCTGCGACGCAAAGGTTCCGAGTTCGATTCTCGGTGGGACACTCACAAAGTTGATATTTATCACTTTGTGAATTTGTTCCCGGTCTGGTTAGGACAATGCAGGCTGAACCACTTGATTGTCCGATAAGAAATGGTTCCATGCTTCGGAGGGCACGTCAAGCCATCGGTCCCGGTTGCTGTCTATGATTACTTAGACGGCGGTCGTTACACAACCATGTCAGAGGATACTATTAGGAGAAGGCGGTTAAAAACTCTGACACCAGGGTTCATTGTGTCATTGGACGACTCGGTCTCCCACACGAAAAGAGAAGAGATGGGGCAGTGTGTGTATATGTTTGAACAAGATATTCTGATGAAAGCACGAGATTTTTGGCAACTCTTGTGCGAGAAAAGTAACCATTCTACCCTGGGCCCTGTACTATAACCGTGACAATCCGACAAAATTGACAGATTTTGACAATTATGTCGGATTGTCATTACAAGTGCTGTACTATAAACGCGACAAATTTGTAAAAAGTTGACTGCCAAATAGCAGTCACATTGTGAACTTGTAGATTCTGTCCTATAAAACTTTACAAGTTTTAAAATTACCTGTCGGATATTGACAATTATTTGTAGACTTTTTACATTTATGTGTATATTACTATGACAATTTTGTCATTACCTTTAGAGTGACGGGTAGATGTAAAACCACTTTAAAAATTTACTTGGTTTATTGACATTATTTATCTAAACAGTTAAATTCCATTTAAGTAAAAACATGGAGCTAAAAATTAAATATAAATTAACTATTCTTAACCAAATTTACGAAAATTAAAATCCGTTATAGTTGACGAAAAGTTAATTCTTTCTTTAAATACCAGCTAGCGACGCTCCTGATAATGATGTAGTACATACTCATCTTCACTGCTACTCTCACTAGATGTTAGTTCCATAATAATTATTTTCAATGTTTTTGTATTTGATTTATCAAGTAACGAGTCGTGGTGTCGGTTCAACAAATAAACTTAATTCAAAGCACGGGTTTGTACTGTTTCGATTCTTGACATTGCCCTTTAACCTGTGTCGGATTGTCATGACATATCTACAATTTTGTAGATTTGTAATGACAATCTGTTGTACTATAAAGCAAATTCTACAAGTTTTTCCCGACAAATTGTCACCTGTCACCTGTCGCGAGAAAATATTTATAGGACAGAAATATGTAAAATTGTCGTGACAATTCGACAATTTTGTAAATTTTCCACCATGACAAATTTGTCACCTGTAATTTTTATAGGACAGAAAATTGTAAACTTGTAAATTGTCACCTGTCACCTGTCACCTATCACGGTTATAGTACAGGCCCCAGGCCCCTATTTAATAAAACTGACTATGCGACAATTATGTCATGGTTGACAATTCCGACAATTTGACAAGTTTCTGTTCAATAATACTTACAGGTGACAAAATTGTCATGGTGGAAAATTTACAAATATGTCGGATTATCGTGACAATTTGACACTTTTCTGTTTAATAAAACTTTTCGCGCGACAGGTGACAGGTGACAAATTGTCGTGAAAAACTTGTCGATTCTGCTTTATTAAACGGATAATTGTCACGACATATTGACATATTTGTCGAATTGTCGGATATTATTGACAGGTGCCCTTACCCTGTGTGTCGCGCAATAAATTAAAGCTTATAAAAGCTTAATTTTTACAAAAATGGTGCTTAAGTCTAGCAGCGAGAGTAGTGATGCCAAACAGTAAATCTTTATTGTCAAATATCAGCCCCAAAGTGGTAATTTTATTGTTCATATCCATTATTGAAAGGTATCCAAAAACACCGATAAAACAAGAATTATAGTCACAAAAAACTCTTATTCGAATAAACATTAAATTTAATCTACACTAATATTATAAAGAGGAAAGATTTGATTGTTTGTTTGTTTGTTTGTTTGTTTGTTTGTTTGCATCGAATAGGCTCCGAAACTACTGGCCCGATTTTAAAAATTCTTTCACCATTGGAATTGTACATTATTCCTGATGAACATAGGCTATATTTTATACCAGAAAAAAGTAGGGATCCGCGTGAAAATTTCGATAATGTAACCCAACGTGTGAAAAATGTACCAAAAAAATATCTTATATCGGGTACGCTGTGGAAATTATTGACAATAGAGCAAAGTGATGTATTACAGTTTTATAGAGAACATCAATATCTATAATAATGTCCGCGATATCATATGTCTAACTATTACAGTTATGCCACAATAACTACTTTTTCATTTAAAAATGTACAAACTACGCCACATTATTCGTACCAGTGTTATGATTACATTTAATCATTACTGTATTAAAGGGTGTAAGGGATAGCCCTCCGAACACTGATTGGGTACATGCAAAACATGATACTGAACAACTTTCCCCTAGGAACATATTTCAGGAAACGTAAAAAAACTGACTTCCCATAGTGAATGCAGTCAGCTGATCGTGATTTGTATGGAAGGTCATTTTTTGGCGTTTCCTGACATATGTTTCTAGGGGAAAGTTGTCCAGTTGTATGTTTCATGCACCCTATCAGTATTGTTTCATGCACACTGTCCCTTACTCGGTATAAAAAAAGACAACATTAAATAATGCATTAAAAAAATCTACACCAAAATAATACATACATACACATATCACGCCTATTATCCTAAACGACCGCAAAAACTGACATTTAAGCCACGTCTGACATATGTTTGAGGGTCATTCGGAAAATTGTGTATCGCCATAGTGACAGGTTGTCAGCCCATTGCCTAAAATTGCAATACACACCCTCAAGTCCCTAAGTCGCCTCCTACGACTCCCACGGGAAAGAAATCGGTTGATGCTATTCTAAGCCGTCATTACATTTAAATAATAATAATATAATCTACACTAATCTACACTAATATTAGAAACAGGATTTTTTTATTGTTTGTTTGAATTGAATAGGCTCCGAAACTACTGATCCGATTTGAAAAATTCTTTTACCGTTAATTGAAATTGAAATTCTTTATTCAATGTAGGATAGTATAATAACTTATTGACATCATGAACCATCATTCTAAAAAAAATTTGTATCACACAATTTTTTTTTATTACAATTTTGTTATGACCTAATAGAAAACCGGCTCGGGCGGGATAAAAATAAATAAATAAAGGCACTGCAATGGGGCTGGGCAGGTTAATCACACGGCATGTAACTTTACGCCACCACCATCTGAAAACGATATTTGTTTCAAACTAAAGTCAAGATTTTTAGAATCCTACATTATCCCTGATGAACATAGGCTATATTAAACCGTCTTATTCCCGGGGGGAAATTGTTAGCGGCGGGTGAAACCGCTGGGCGGGCTGCTAGTAAATAATATTAGTGTTCACCCTCACACGATTTCATAAATTAAATATTTGACAATTTTGTCAGTAGCCGACAAATATGTCACGATTATGCGACAATTTTGTCACTGACAATTGTCACAGGCCTCGACCATGGTTTTTGATAATTGTAGAGTGTGATAAACTCCTTGTTCACGGTCTCTGGTGTAGTCTATTATAGCAGTAGGCTCTGTCATCATCATTCATAATGTCTGTTGCTGTTTATGCTGAATAAAGCCAATTTCCGTTTGGTTCTGTCTTTCTCATGTCTGTATCAATTTATTCAGCATAAACAGCAACAGACATTATGAATGATGATGACAGAGCCTCCTGCTATAATAGACTACACCAGAGACCGTGAACAAGGAGTTTATCACATTCACCTCCACCTACGTGGAAGTCACGTAGTCTCGAAGATATCCTGGTGGTCTTCGTTCACGAGTTGAGCGCCGGAGTTCCGGTTCAGGTTCAGATGGTTCGTGGTTATTAGACAGTTCTAGTCGAACTCCACCGATCGCTCTGTCACCCTGGCGTCACACGTATGATTCACTGGATTAGGTCGAAGAATTTACCATACTCCGTCGAAGAGGTCAAAAGAATGACCGCGGCATGCCCTATCTGTGCCGAGATTAAACCTCGATATGTCGGCCATCAAGGCCGTCTCATTAAAGCAACTGCGCCGTTCGAAAGACTGAATTTAGATTTCAAGGGACCGATTCCGTCAAACACCCAAAACCGGTATATTCTTACGATAATTGACGAGTACAGCAGATTCCCTTTTGCATATGCTTGCAAGGACATGACTTCTGAAACAGTAATAAGGTGCTTAAAAAACCTATTTTCCACATTTGGCACTCCAGCTTACATTCATAGTGATAGAGGGGCATCATTCCTATCTGACGAATTAAAACAGTTCCTAACTTCGCTTGGAATATCCTGCAGCCGTACCTCGCCCTACAATCCCCAAGGCAATGGCTTGGTAGAACGACTTAATGGCACGCTGTGGCGCACCATCCTATTGCATCTAAAGTCCATTAACAAAGACGTAGCTGACTGGGAGCTAGCATTACTCCCGGCGCTGCATTCCATTCGATCACTTCTATGCACGGGAACGAACTCAACTCCACATGAGCGCATGTTTCATCATCCTCGACGTTCAGTAAATGGTCAGTCCTTGCCTACCTGGCTACAGTCGCCTGGACCTGTCTACATGAAAAGAAACGTAAGAGTTTCCAAATACGACCCGGCTGTGGAGGAAGTCGGGCTCTTACAGGGTAACCCGGAGTACTCTTTCGTCCGCCTACCAGACGGGCGGGAGACAACTGTATCAAACAGACGTCTAGCACCGCGACCACTGATTGTTGATGACGATGATGAAGAACCTGAACTGTCTAATAACCACGAACCATCTGAACCTGAACCGGAACTCCGGCGCTCAACTCGTGAACGAAGACCACCAGGATATCTTCGAGACTACGTGACTTCCACGTAGGTGGAGGTGAATGTGATAAACTCCTTGTTCACGGTCTCTGGTGTAGTCTATTATAGCAGTAGGCTCTGTCATCATCATTCATAATGTCTGTTGCTGTTTATGCTGAATAAAGCCAATTTCCGTTTGGTTCTGTCTTTCTCATGTCTGTATCATAGAGTTTTATTAAACGCATTTACAATAGCGACAATTTGTCAATACTTTACCTGTCGATTTGTGACATAATTGTCATTTTTATTAAACGAGTTTACCATGACAATGCGACAAATTTGTAGGATTTTGACAAATATGTCGGATTGTCAGCTTTATTATATAGAGGCATCTGGCAAGTCTGGCAACCCTGAATCAATCGAAAGCACGAGCAGAATAGTTTAAGAAATAATTACATAACTTCAAGAAAATGGGTCTTCATTTCGGAGAACTCGCCAAGATCCGTGGATTGATCTCTTACCGTCTGTCTCCTCATGAGCAGCGTGCTTACGCTGGAGCTATCGCGAATGGTATTCCCAACCTTTTCCGCAGATTCCGTGAGAATGTATTCAGAGTTGCACCACGTAAGTTTAACTATAACTTTGCTAATTTTGAGTATATGGTCGCCCTAAACTGGAGACTTCCATACCTGCTCTTTTTTAATTAGATACCTAATAAAAATATCGAAGAAGATAAGGTTTTACTAAGCAAAAAAAAACGCAATCCCGTGCTATGGCATAGAATAGACTGCGGGTTGGCTTTCTAGTCTAATAGCACGAATTTGGGGTTGATAAGGGTTGGCCATTGTAGGAAGTGGTCCTAGATTTCATTTGATACCACTTGGGCAAATGAAAAGAATTGGAAATATGTATATTTTTTACTTAAATTGCTTCAGTAGTTAATTGCAATATCACAGATACATAATATTGCTACATACATCATGCTGCAAAAGCCGACACTAACAGGAGCATGGGAAGTGGCAGTGCATTACAAGTAGCAGTGCAAGTAACCTGTTTATGGCGAGTGTAGTTGTGAACGGCCTCAACAGTGGCGCCACTTACAAAATATGGCTATAAATAAACACCCCCTTTTGGTATCTTGTAGTGACACCCCAGGCTATGGTTTATTATGCAATTACAGTCCTATATTAGGTATTTTTTAACCTGGGACCATGGGGTACAGTCCCACTGCTCTGCCAACTGCGCTACTGGCACCTCGATACCATTAATGTCTAAGCAACATTTAGTATAAGTTATTGTGACAAATTCTATGGCAAGTCCACAATGAGATAGGAATTCAAAACATGCTAAGCTTTGCTTATTTAGACATACTATGGTTTATTGTGCACTCTCAGTGTAATATATATAAATATTTCTTATTTTCATAAATTAAAATAAGAAATTGAAAAAAAAAATGTGCCCTCGGGTCTTGAACCCAGGACCTTGGGTACCATGCCACTGCTCTGCCAACTGACATGACTGCCACTGCTCTGCCAGCAATGACATACAAGATGTATACCATAAACACATAGAAATCACACATTAGGATAAAGAAATATCTAACATGTTGTAATTTAGAATATGTACTTGAAAATTTTACTACAACATTATCATTTGTGAACCTTAGTTTGTAAGAAAGTAATTATAATAATCAAACTCAATGGCTGCAAAAGCCTTTCTAGCTTCCACGGTTTTAAGTTTTAGATAATTTGAAACTGTGTGCTTTAATCTTTAATGACTAAAAGAAATGACTGGCGTGCGCTAACATTTTTCATCTTATTTTCATTTATAGCTAAGCTATACCTAATAACATAGTCATATTACAATTTTTTGGAGGTAATTACCATTAATATGATTCTCTTGTGCAATAAAGTATATTGTATTGTTGCCGTGTGATGCCGGCTTAGATTAGCATCACCCCATATCTTTCCCGTGGGAGTCGTGAGAGGCGACTAAGGGACTCGAGGGTGTGTATTGCAATTTTAGGCGATGGGCTGACAACCTGTCACTATAGCAATACACAATATTCCAAATAACCCTCAAACATTTGTCAGACGTGGTGTAAATGGCTGTTTTTGCGGCTGTTTAAGCTCTGCCTACCCCGCAAGGGATTATAGGCGTGATATGTGTGTGTGTGTGTGTGTGTGTGTGTGTGTGTGTGTGTATTGTATAGATTTCTTATTTCTTACTTTTATCTATATAATTAAAATCTTATAAAATAAATAAACAAATAAAATGTATATCAAGTATGTTACTAGACACCCACTACACTGTTAACATACATACAGTAAATTAAATCACGCCATTTTCCTTTACGGGGTAGGCAAATGGACATCACACGTCTGATAAAAGTTTGAGAGTCAATCAGATAACTGTGTATCACTAAAGTGACAGGTTGTCAGCCCATCGCCTAAAATTGCAAAACACATCTAGCCCTCGAGTCCCGTAGTCGACTCTTGACACCCATGGGTAAGAAATGGGGTGATGCTATCATAGGCCGGCATCACACAGCACAGACAGAACATAGGTACATTTATATTTATAATATTGGCAAGAGACAAAGCAACACTCAGGAGTCGTTGACAAAATAATGTAATGCAAAATTTTAATCCCTTCATTAAAAACCCTAAAATTTGTGCTATTAGATTCGAAATTTTTCCCAATTCTGTTTGTGTCAAGGCTTACTTGGGCTTTACTTACCTTTTAAAATAACTAGAACAAAGAATTTTCTTTGTTTCACCATTGGCAATAAGTTCATAGTTTAACCCTGTGTCAGATAAACAGTGATAAAGTGAACTAAATAAGTTAATTTTCATTTCAGCCTTCATCGTTGGATACCTGATCTATGAAGGTGTTGAGAGGGAACACTACCGCCTCAGCCGCAAGAATCCTGCTGATTTTGAAAATGATCAATAAATATTATGTTTTCGAACTTAATTAAAATAAATTATCTGTAGATGTGATTTAAGTATTAATTAAACTTGAAGTTAACAAAAATATTTTTTTTTGCATGGAGATTTTTTTATAGGGATTTTTTTTTTAGAATTTTGTGCTTCTTTTGGGGTGCCAATTGACATGAACATCCTTCCTAAAGAGAATAAAATAGAGATCTGTGAATAAAATAGAATCCTTCCGTTCCTTACGTGACCTATCAAGTACAGCGCCATCTATCTAGCGACTAGGAAAGAGTTTAAAAAATTAAAAGAAAACTCCCTTGTACAAAATTTCTGGAGTGTAATAAAAACAATCTAATCACAGAAGATCATCAATAACTATATTATTATGATGGAAGGTAAATCCGAGAGTCCCTTGCGGTTGTTTTTCTTCTAAATAAAACTTAAATTTGTGAAGATTTTACAACAAATCTCTCCAAGAGAATCGATCGATTCATTGTAGGGTCGTGCAGCACTAAAAGAACGAATGAAAACTGATTGAATGTCAATCATTATAAGGCTTGATTGATAACCTCTAAAAGTTAAGTGGAGTTCGCCATTTTCATGCTACTATCTATTCTATAAAAATATTAAAATGCTAAGAAGTTTAAGGAGGATTCCTGTGAGACAAAGTTTCTTGTCTATCTACATTCAAAAGCAAACTTTCCTCACAAATGACTATAAATGCACAGATGCCTGGAATGCACAAACTTCTTCACCGATCTTGACCAAAGTAAACCTCAACGATTTTTATAATATTCTGGATCAGAACTTTACTTCTAAAGGAGTAATTAGCGCAATAGATGTCGATATATTTGCAAATGCAATTAAAGATTCGGCTTACGTCGAGGAACTGAAAGATTTACTTCACAAATTACGTAAATCAGCAGAAACAGGTAACACTTTGGCATCCACTCATCATGCTACAATTCGAAATTTCATGGAATTTGGACACGTTGAAGAGCTGATAGATATTCTAAAAGATCCTCTAAATTTTGGAGTATTTTTGGATGACTATGCCAGAAACATTTTGTTGGATAAACTAATTACTGCTGGAGATTATGAAAAAGCAGCCTGTGTTGCTTCCCTTGTAATGTTACAAGAGGAATACACTAACGAAATCTCTTGTGTTTTATGTCAATATGCTTGTTACAAATTCATAACTACTTATAGTCCTCCTGCTGCTGAGCCTGCTCCAGAAGAAAAGAAAAAAAAAATTGAAGAGATTAAAATCCGTGTGAAATTTCTGAGAAATCCATATTTCGACGACCACTTTGATCTGAAAGATCCCTTATTATTAGCAGGAAAAACTTTAGCTTGGATTTCAGAGAGAAGTAAAGATAATGTTCATAACAACCTTCAAATATTGGGATGGCTGTTCTATAAAAAATATGATAACTTATTGGAAACTTGTGAATCTTGTAGCAAAACATCCTTCAAATTGTATCGTGAAATTATTGACTTGATGAAGAAAGAAAGTGAAAGTGTAGAAGGAGACAATAAAGAAAAACTAGAGAAGTGTTTGTCATTATTAAGTAAAGTTGACACAGCCGATAATGCTTTAGAAGAATCTTTAAAAATTTGTATTGAAAATGCTATAAACAGAGTTCAGACTAATGATATAAAACAGCAGCAGCAAGTAAGTATTTTGTATAATGTATTTATTATATATATAATTACATTTTATTTATTTTGTAATATATGAGACCTATGATCGTACTTGTTTAGTATAGGCCAAGAAGTCTACCATGACCAACTACATAAATACCCTAAATGGACTGCATAAACTTGCTTGCCTGATAGTATTTATTATTATTATTTGAGAAGTAGGGGTTGGTCCTGAGAGACCAACAGCCACTGCAACCGTTGCAGATCTATTGTAGCTGGCCCTTTTTATTTAAATTACCTCATCCAGTCGGGCCAACCTAAGGAAGGCCAAGACTTGTCTGAGGTTAAGGGACTGGACCTCTTTTGGGGACAACAAGTCCACCCGTAGTCCGGCTCGCTAGTTTGCACAAGTGCAACATTCACAGAGCACATAAAGCAGTGTTTCATCATCCTCAGCGCAGAATCTACAGTATGGGGATTCAATCAGCCCCATTCTGCAGAGATGTTTGTTGAGATTGCAATGGCCAGTGAGTGCCCTTGTCATCAACCTAAGGTTATACTGGTTCATTGAGAGTATCTCGGAAGAGTATTTCTGGGAGAATCCACAGATCAGCAGTTTAGAGTGTGTTAGTCCTGCTGTTCCCTCCCAGAGCTCTTGAGCTCGTTGGGCTCTGACGTGTTCCCGATCCCCGTCCGGCCAGTTCATCCACCGCCTCGTTTCCACCTATGTGTGAGTGACCCGGGACCCAGCCCAGAATCACATCATTGTGGGTGCCAAGCTGATTCAGGAGCTCAATCGTCTGCATAGTTAGCCTGGAACTCACGTTATCGGATTGAACTCACGATAGGATTACTATCGTTTTTCTTTTGTAATTCAGATGAGATGTCAGACATTCAGAATGCATACATCTCAGTCTGGAAGACAGTTGCGAATGGTCCCAGGCTAGTTGACTTACCGAATTTGGGTTTTTGACAATAGACACCCAGAGCCAGCACGTCCTTCCCTCCTGGAACCGTCCGTGAACCAGACACGTTCCGCTTTTCTAAAAATGGGAGGGATTGTGCCTTCCTTCCATTCCGCCCTTTCAGGTATTATAACTTTGTTCGTTATACTAGTAAAGTCTTACGAAGTTAAGCGACAGAGTCATCGCGTCAGATGGCATTGCCATGAGCGGTATATCCATGAGACTGTCCCGTAGGTTTCTCATGACACCCGAGAGCCAGTTCTCGTTTCCCACCTCTATTGCCCAAAGCATGGATAATCGGGCTTCTTTTGGTACCACTATGTGTAGCGGAGGCAGGTTGAGAAGTGCCTCCATGGCCAGGGTAGGCGTTGAGGAGATGGCTCCAGTTACTATCAGACAAGCAAGTCTTTGGAGTCCATTTAGGGTATTTATGTAGGTGATCATGGTAGCCTTCTTCGCCCATACTACACAGCCGTATGTGATCATAGGCCTCACCACGGCGGTATACAGCCACATCGTGTGTTTCGGCTTAGGACCCCATCTGGACACTGCTAGGCGACAACGAGTTCCTAGTGCTGACTTTGCTTTTTTGACAATCTTGTCTATGTGTTTGTGGTCCATGTACATGCCCAAATATTTAACCTCATATAAAAATTCTAAAGTCCTATTGATGAGTGTAGGAGGCCGCAGCCTTTCTACATTCCTCATCTGCGTAAAAAGGACTATAACAGCCTTGCTAACATTGACAGAGAGTTTGTTGTGTACGCACCACCATTCCACTATTCTAAGTGCATTTTGCATGAGACCTGATACCGTATTGGGACACTTGCCCACAATATGAATGAGTCGTCGGCGTACCCTTGCGTGGGAAGGTTTGCCGAGTTAATCTCGTTGAGCAGACAGTCCACTACAACTGACCATAGCAGGGGGACAGCACACCGCCTTGAGGACAGCCCCTGTCTACCCTGACGTCAATAGCAGTGCCCATTAGGTCCATTGTGACTATCCTTGTGGTAAGCATTGATTCGATCCAGTTGAGTCGTTTTATCGGTGCCTCTCTGATTCATGTATTTGATTATCACATCCGTGGATGTGCTATCAAATGCCCCTTCTATATCAAGAAAGGCGCAAAGGGCTATCTCCCTTTCCTCCAGTGCCCTTTCAAGTCTATCCGTTAGCTCCATAAGGGCCGCCGTTTCGGTAGACTTGCCGTTCTGATATGCGTGCTGCTTGACATGTTGTGGCATGACAGTTAAATAGTTTTCCCTAATGTGTAGATTTATTACTTTTTCCATGGTTTTTAGTAAAAACGAGGTAAGGTCTATAGGACTTGGGTTCCCTGGTAGTAACTGGAGCCATCTCTTCAACACCCACCCCGGGCATGGAGGCACAGGCACTTCTCAACCTGCCTCCGCCACACATAGTGGTACCAAAAGAAGCCCGATTATTCATGCTTTGGGCAATAGAGGTGGGAAAGGAGAACTGGCTCTCAGGTGTCATGAGAAAGCTATGGGACAGTCTCATGAATATACCACTCATGGCAATGCCTTCTGACGCGATGACTGTCGCTTAACTTCGTAAGTTTTTCATCATCATCATCATATCAGCGATAGGACGTCCACTGCTGAACATAGGCCTCCCCTAAATATTTCCACCTCGTCCGATTAGAAGCGGCCTGCATCCAGCATTTCCCCGCGGACTTGACCAGATCGTCTGTCCATCTCGCGGGGGGTCGTCCTACGCTGCGCCTGCCGGTACGTGGTCTCCACTCAAGAACTCTTCTGCTCCACCGGTTATCAGTCCTTCGAGCTATGTGGCCTGCCCATTGCCACTTCAGCTTACTGACTCTCTTAGCTATGTCGGTGACCTTGGTTCGTCTACGGATCTCCTCGTTTCTGATTCGATCACGTAGAGATACACCGAGCATAGCTCTCTCCATAGCTCGCTGAGTGACTCCGAGTCTATTTAGGAGGCCGACAGTTAGAGACCACGTTTCGGCACCGTAGGTCATCACTGGCATCACACACTGTTCAAACAATTTCGTCTTGAGACACTGAGGAATTTTGGACGTGTAGACGCTGCGCAACTTCCCGAATGCTGCCCCGCCGAGTTGGATTCGCCGAGTGACCTCTTTCTCAAAGTTAGATCTTCCTAGTTGGACTGTTTGTTCTAGATAGACGTATTTGTCCACCACTTCGAGTATCGAGTTTCCTACTGATATTGGGGTGGGCGCTATATGAGAGTTGGCCATGACTTTCGTCTTGTCCATATTCATCTTGAGGCCCACTTGTTGGGAAACCCGATTGAGGTCTTGTAGCATTTTGCTGAGGTCTTCAAACGACTCTACCATGACTACGATATACTCGCCATTGATATTGATGCCAAGTTCTTCCCACTCCAGGAGCTTGAAAGCATCTTCCATCGCATTGGTGAAGAGCTTTGAAGACAGTCCATCTCCTTGCCTTACACCCCTCTGCAATGGAATTGCCGCCGTGGTCTGATCTTGTATTCGAACTGACATTGTGGCGTTTCTATATAAACACTTCAACACTTCGATATACCTGTAGTCAATGTGGCACCGCTGTAGAGCCTGCAGTACTGCCCACGTCTCGATAGAATCAAAGGCCTTTTCATAGTCCACAAATGCTAAGCATAGTGGCAAAATGTACTCCTCGGTCTTCTGTACAATCTGCCGCAGCGTAAAAATGTGATCTATGGTACTGTACCCTTTTCGGAAGCCGGCTTGTTCTGGAGGCTGGAAATCATCAAACCTGCGAGCTAGACGATTTGTAATAACTCTCGAAAACAGCTTGTAAACATGACTCAGAAGCGAGATGGGGCCTTCTTAAGGACAGTTTTATCACCCTTCTTAAAGGCCCTTTTCCTGTCATGCGTATTTTCGCCCGCGCGCGGATCTGGTCCGCATGCGGGTAACAGCACGCTCCGGGCCACACGCAGGACAGGGATTTCGTTTACCGCCCCCGCATCCAATCCGCGTTCCGCGCGCGTGTTAGCCGCATGATAGGAAAAACATGCATCAAATGATAGGATGCGGGCGGTCCGCATGCGGACCAGATCCGCGCGCGGGCGAAAATACGCATGACAGGAAAAGGGCCCTTAAGAAAAGCACAACCACGCTTCTGTTCCATGCTTCTGGCGTCACACCCTCGAACAAGACGGAGTTAAAGAGCTTCTGAAGGACTTTAAGTCCTGGTGTTCCACCCGCTTTCAGTAGCTCTGATGTGATTCGGTCCTCGCCCGGCACCTTGTTGTTTTTGAGCTGTTTTAGAGCCTTAAAGCCTCGTAAGTTTTTACAAAGTTATATTATACCACACAAAAAACTGCTTGTGGTCTGACGACATATAGCATGTTAGCCACATAATAAGAAATAAAAAACTTATAATACCCGAAAGGGCGGAATCGAAGGAAGGTACAATCCCTCCCATTTTTAGTAAAGCGGAACTGGTCTGGTTCACGGACGAGTAGTTCCAGGAGGGAAGGACGTGCTGGCTCTGGTGTCTATTGTCAAGATCCAAAGTCGGTAAGTCTACTAGCTTCCTTCTTCCAGGCTGATAATAAAATAAAAAGTCTATTAATCCTCTCGGATGGTCAGGCCGCACTGAAGGACAATCCGATAATGTGAGTTCCAGGTTAACTATGGAGACGATTGAGCTCCTGAATCAGCTTGTCACCCACAATGATGTGACTCTGGGCTGGGTCCCGGGTCACTCAGACATAGGAGGAAACGAGGAGGCGGATGAACTGGCCGGAAAGGGGTCGGGGACACGTCTCACAGGGCTAGAGCTCTTTCTGGGCATCATCAAAAATGCACCTCTCAGAGTTCTAAACATATGGGCGACCCAATGGGAAGGGAATAGCAGGACTAACACATGTCTAAATTGCTGATCTCTGGATTCTCCTAGAAATACTCTTCCGAGATACTCTCAATGAATCAGAATAAACTTAGGTTGATTACAAGGGCATTCACTGACCATTGTAATCTCAACAAACATCTCTGCCTCGATCTCTGCCAAATGGGGCTGACTAAATCCCCATTCTGTAGATTCTGCGCCGAGATCAATGAAACACTATTTCATGTGCTCTGTGAGTGTGGTGCACTTGTTGGTCTTTTTAGCACCAACGCCTACTTCTCAAATAATAATAAAGTATTTTGTATTCTAGTATATCATATTAATTGATATTTAATCATGATATTAACTCTAAATTTTAAACCCGTTTTATTACAGCTATTTAAATCCTGGGCACAAATAAGAGAAGAGAAATTAGAGGAGCAGACAAAACGATTGGACCGGGCAAAACGCATGCAGTTGATCCAGGAGAGACAAGACCAGATGAAGCAAGAAGAGCAGAGGCTCTGGTTCTTTGAGAATGAAGAAGCTATTGACCTCCAAATTGAAGAAAAAGAAAAGCTGGTGGAAGCTCCTACTGGGAAGAAGGCTACAGCAAAATCAGATGAAGAATATATTCCGCCTGAGATACTGCCCAAGAGAAAATAGTTTGTCATAATTAAATTTAATAAAACTGCAAGATTTATGCTAAGTAATTTGTTTTATATTGTTATTAACATTTTTTTACATTATTTACATAAATATCTGAAGTTAAATACCATTAGATTCTTCTTGCATTCTAGTTAGATCCACCTGAATCCTCTTCAATGTGTCTTCAGTTCTCTTAGCTGTCTCAGCCTTGATATTATCTTCCAAATCCACTATATCTCTAGCCAGAGTGCCTGTCTCATTTACAAGAGACACAATGGTGTTGCATTCTGAATGTAAAAGTGCCAATAACTTGTATGCTTTTTTAGCTTGGTCATCTCTTTTGGCATCCTGAAAAGACGAGTGTAAATTTACTGACTATTTATAATATCTATATAAATATTACTTTGAAAGTAAAAGATTAGACTTTACCCTGAACAAAGTTTCATCAGCAATAGAAAAACATCTATTCAGTTGTCCTTCAAGGGTATTGATTTCTTTTTGTAACTGTCTTGTATCTTCTAGTATCTTCTGTATTTCAAGATTTTGTTTATCAACATTAGAAATTATTTCTAATATCCTTTTTGTGTAGATATACCTTAAAAAAATATATTTTGAAATATTTAATATTTACAACCTTAAAAAATATATTTTGAAATATTTAATATTTACATATTTCGTAGTATAATCGGTAGGTACTTATTACCTTTTATTTCCTCCCTTTATTTTTTCGTAATTACTTTTGAGCTGATCTCTAATTTCTTCCTTTTTTTCGTACTCTTCTTTCATAGACTTGGCATTTTCTTTTAAGTTGACCAATATTTTTTTGCATTTTATTCTATTAGACTGTAAACAAAGTTATAATAACAACCTTATTATAATTTGGTTTTATACATGAAATACATGAAATGCTAAATATAAACAAATAATAAAATTGTACACACCTCTGTATGGGCTAAGCTGCTTTTCATCTTATCGATTTCAACTTTTAAAGACAAATATCTAGAAGTTAACTGTTCACTCTTTCCATGGAGTATTGCAATATTTTTCTGAACTTTGTCTATAATATTATCAGATGCTTCTATTTCTGTAATACCAATGCTGTTCAGTATTTGCTGAACACTTTTTAGATCTGTTTCTGCTCTGTCACATGACTTTTGGGCCTGAAAATATTGTTTAATTTGCTACTCATTTTCCCGTCATAATAGTTGTTTTCTCACAGTAAAAAGTATGTGTTATTCCAGGTGATACTCTACCTGTGTTCCAAATTTCATCCAAATCGGTCAAGCCGTTTGAGTGTGAAGAGGTAACATACATACATACACACACACACACACACACTAACTCTCAGATTTATAATATTAGTACGTATAACGTCACCCTGTCTTAAGACATATCCCCGAAACTTCACCAATTTGCTGGAGGATATTTTCAAGACTGAAGTGGGATTGACTAGGCATCAACGTCTACGGCGAATACCTATCGCCGCTTTGCCGATGATATAGTCATAAAGGCTGAATCGCTCCAGGATCTGCAAAAATGCTGACCAGTCTCAATGTCGCCACGCGACGTGTTGGACTTAGGATGAACTTGGATAAGACGAAAGTCATGTTCAATCAACGCATCATCCCCGAGCCGCGCTCTGTCGAAGATATAACTCATGAAGTTGTCCAGAAGAAAACTTTGCAGCTGGGTAGAGACATCTTAGAGACTGAAATCACCGGAAGAGTGCAGCTGGGCTGGGCAGCATTTAGGAAGTTGCGTCGGATTCTGGAATCACCATTGCCACAATGCCTCAAGAGCAAGGCGTTTGATCAGTGAGTCCTACCAGTCATGACTAATGGAGCCCAGAAGTGGAACCTGACAGTAAAACTGGCCCACCTGTTACATGTCATGCAGAGAACTATAGAAGGACTATGCTCGGTATTTCTATAGTTGATAAAATCCGAAATGACACTATTCGAGACCAAAGTAACAGACATTGCCTTGAAGTGTCGCAAACTGAAGTGGCAGTGGGTTGGGCACATGTGTCGTAGAACCAAGGGACGGTGGTGTAAGCGGGTTCTCGAGTGGAGGACACGCCTCGGGAAGCGTAGCGTTGGACGACCTCCAGCCAGATGGACCGATGTCTTAAAAAGGTGGCTGGTAGCAACTGGATGGCGAATACGAGATCGTGCTCTATGGCGTACCTACCGGGCTACGTCCAGCAGTGGATTGCAATAGGTTTATGTGTGTATGTATATTTGTTATAAATAATTATTAGAAATCAAAATAAAATTGACATGTAATTAAAAATAGGCTTTTTTACCTGTGAAAATTCTACATCCATTACATTTCTTTCACTCTCAAGAGTATCTAACTTCTGTCTTAGTATAATTGCAGTTTCCTTCAATTCTTTTAGACTCTTGTTGATTTCTATTTTGGTTACTTCTGCTGTTACAACTTTCTCATTGTTAGGTACAGTATCTTGAATTGGCTCTGACTGTAAACGGCCAGTTCTATTGATATCATTGATTTTTTTGAATTTATTCAATAGCTCTTCATCAGTAAAAGTAGCTTTATTTCCGAAGTGCATTGAATCTGAAATAAAGAATGAGAGTTTAGGTACTTGAAAGCAATGAAAGGAAATAAATGTAAAACTGCAAAATGACATTATTAACCAGTGAAATGTATGAAATCTCCAACAGTTTTTTTGTTGAGTGGATAACAGCATGGTGGGATCCAAATGGAATTGAGTTCTTCAGAAATTTTAGCACTAATATTTTGCAATAGCATAGACTTGTTGGTTTCTATCTTGGTAGAGGATTGTTTCCCCTCGCTGGGAAGTCGTTCAATCAAGAACATAAATACTTGTCGCAGTTCTGCCTCATTGTAGTACAGGAATGTTTGATATCCAACATCATTCTTGTATCCAAGGTCCTTTGAAAAAAATAATATTATAAGTACCTACTAATGTTAAGATCATATAAAATAAATGTTTTATACTAGACCTTTCAAAAATAAATTATTATTTTAAAATATCTAATTTTTGTAGTAAGTCATTACATTAGACACATACCTACTTGTATTTTTATGATTTTTACCTTGCATACAGAAGCTATTTGTGCAGCCACTTCTATTCGGTGTGATATCCCAGGTGGAAGCTTCATGGGCACTTTGAGTGATGAGTTTATAGTAACAAGACATCGTGCTACTGACTCCACTATAGTTTCCACAGGCAAGTCACAAATACTTTTGATTTCCTCATCAATGGGACTAAAAATTCAGTAATTAAATAATAGGTACAGTACAAGTAGACTATGCATAAAAGGTTTTTTTCAAATTTTAGTAAGCAGGTGCAACTTACATGTTTAGGTGGCGCAGGAAATGTATAATAATTGAGTCAACTTCCTCCATCCTGAAATGCAAATCTGAGGAGCAGTAATAGTAGATAGATATAGGTAAGTATAAAAAGAAAAGATGGATAGAAAAAAACTAAAGTTTCGACTCTCAGACGTAAAAATTTCACATACTTTGTAGTAAAATAAAAAAATACTCTATTCACAAAACGTTAGTTTTAATTTATGCTCTAATTTGTTAATTACTGTATTGCTTCAACTAGTTATATTATGGTTCTATTAGATCACGATCACAGATCTCATAAATATATGAGAATTTTTGTCGCCGCAACCGTGTCGCGCCGCCCCCGGCCTGGCTGGCTAGCACCCATAGAGTAGGTATAATATATTAAAATAAATAGGGGTAGGTAAACCTTATGGGTAAACCATTCATTTGGTTCAGTCAGTTCATTGATTCATTCCGTAAGTGGTTTGGTATCGTTCAACGTGTTCCGAAGCTTAGCTTAAAATTTAAACTAACACACCTCTGAACCTATTAATTATACTGTGTCTGAACGGAGTTTGGCGTGCGAAGAGAATGAATGAAAGTCAGTTAGATGTCATCACATTAGCGATTTCCAAAGACTTGACGATTTGTCTGTTCTTATTTTCGTAAATATAAACTTAAAAAAGTATAATTTATAATGCAACACGATAAAAAACAAAAAAGCACCAAAACACTAGTAAACACTGGCCACAATTCGGGATGTACATTCTCCTTACTTGCCTTAAATTAGTGCTGTCATTTTCCGTTAAATAGGTTTAGAAAAGGATAGGATATATTTTAGTCGTGTCATGTCTTATAATTTCATGCAAAATACGTGTTATTTGTCAAAATAAGGCGACAATCAAAACAATGGCGACTAAATTGACTAGGAAAGGCGAAAAAACCCTTGACGTTTTTAAAAATGACAGGACTTAGATATATTCTATCCTTTTCTAAACCTATTTGACGGATAGTGACAGCACTAATTTAAGGCAAGTAAGGAAAATTTAAATCCCGAATTGACCTCACTGTGCACCTACTGACGTTTGGCTAAATTTTGTCTCAGTCGAGAGGTCGAGAAATTTCATCCGACGTGTGCGCGCATGAACGGGGTAGGACAACTTTGACAAGTAGAACACGAATTTTCTCCTGACAGACCGTGTGACAGACGCTCTTCTAAAACTCGGTGTTTTTTGAGCTGTCATCGCAGATAAATTATCTTAAGCGACGGCGTTGAACGGCTTCCACGAGTGAAAAGGGTCCCTATAATGTACGACAGTGTTTTGCACAGCATAATCATGATCGACAGAGTTATGAACAACTCAAGCATGTACGACAGTGGCAATGGAATCAAAACAGTGTCCATGACCTTGGCACCCCTAAGTATATATTTTTCGAAGCTGAGAGGCTCAAACGTTTGTGACGAATGGACGAACCCTTATTTCAAGACTGTTTTTCAATGTGAGATTACAAGTTTAAAAAATGAGGGAGCGGACGACATGAAATCATCAGATTACTTGTGAACGGCGCAATGTGCCAAAATTATATCTATGTCAAAGAAATATGACGGAATATGTGACAGCTACAAGCACATTCAATAGCTGTGAATGAAAATGTGAATATCAGCTGGAGCTGAGAAATAAGCCATGGAATGTTTTCAACCCATGTTGTTGGCTCCCCCAAAAACCTGAGACCGAAATCTTCGCAAATCTCACTTAAATTGAATAGGGTAAAGAGTTCCCTATCCGAAAAGGCGTGAGACAAGGAGATCCTATATCACCTAAATTGTGTACTGCGGTACTGGATACGATATTTAGATAACTAAAATGGGAAATTCTTCTTCGTCGTATCCTCATGACTGAGGGACGTGACTTTTCTGGGCTATAATCGTCACCAGTTTCCTCCAAACTTCTCTGTCTTGTCAGCCATGTGTTCGGCCGCCTGTAAGGTGGTGGGAGTGACGTCTTGTACTGTATCACTCCAACGGGATGGTGCTTGTTTAATTTAGCGTTGCTATGCTGGGGTAAGTTAGGTATTAATGACGGTCTATGAATGCGCCGCGATTTCGCACGCATCGCTCTGGGCATATGTTGTCCCTTTTTCGCTCGCGGGGCGAGGGTGGCGGCGTGCGCGCGGGCCGCCTGGTAGGCGCCAAGCGGTGATTTCTGCACCGCACTATCAGTCACTCAAAACCGTTCGGACGAGAACGTATTGTGTTTTGTACGGATTTCCCGCCACGCGTTTTGTGATGCCGCGTGTAATGGACGATTCAATTTGAGATCGCGCGTGTTTGTTGATGCATCGTATTATTGCGGTTCTCCTGGGTTATACTAGAATACCAGGCTTAGTGATTGTTGGATGTCTCGACGTCTTCCACGTGAGCGTCGCGTTGAATAGGCATCAAGTGGCCATATCGGCTCGCGTTTTGTACGGCCCTAATTCGTGTTGGGTCACGCGTAATGACTAATATCAAAGTGAAATACGAACAGAAGCTGTGAGTGGTTTGAAGTGAATAACGCGCCAAGGCTGTAGTGGAATGCTGGGTGTCGATATCTTTTCCACCCAGCCCTGTAAGTACCAACGGAATCCCTATTTGATCCATTCCCTGTACTTCCTTTCTCCGTTGGGTATTTTATGCATTTGCGCCGGCGACGTGACTGTAAGTGTGAAACCTAGTTGTTTTAGTATAAAACTGTTTCTTTGTGTTAATGGTGTGTTCCCTTTAGTCATATTTGTTGTACCATATCATTGTGACTCCTTAGTACGAATTGCGGAATTCGTGGGGTGATATAATTTGGAGGTACTTACTTATAATCTAGTGCTTATACGTGTGACGTAACGCCAGATCGGCAGACGGTATTTACTACAGAATTGAGTTATGTAAGGGTCAGAACACATCATTTGCCAATTTCACTCAACTTAGTTAATTAAGTTAAATAGATTTAGGTTCACGTTTAATTCATAGTATGCGCTGCTATATTGTGCAGCGTATGCTATTTAGCGCTGCGTAACGCGGCCATTGTCTACCTTCAGTTGAACTCCTGGTATTTTACTAGAAATTTACCTGTGTAAATCGCTTCCACTGCGGGAGTTTAGCTTGGAATTAGACAATTTTTGGTAGCAGAGCGTGGTTCAGAAAACCACTAGATTTAAGATTATTTTAGTATAAGATTTTTAATCTACCTACATAAAAAAATATATTTATTGTGATTGTAGTGTGTGCCCTGTGTAGAATATCCTATCGGTAGGATCAGGGCCAATCAATTAGTGAATTGCTTGTTATTATCGTTGTGTTTACCCTGTGCGGATATCCTAACGGTAGGATCAGGGCCGATTGTTTATTATTGTTTTTTTTTTATTGTAAGGTTCGGTGTTACTTTGAGTTGGTACCATGGCTCCCACAATTACACAGCTTCAGGCAAAAATTAGAACGCACCTAATTTGGTTCGCGACTAAGCAGGCGATGGTCGGTCGCGGGGACCGAGAGGATGCACTCATCGCTTGTGCGCAACGGATTGACGAACGGGTCGCGGAGGTGTTGGATTGCCTCACTGGATGCGAGGAGTTATTTGATGGGACGCCTGATGAGGAGGCCAAACTTATGGTCCGGGCGAATGTGACCCAGTGCCTGGAGATGGGGCAGGAGATCCAGCAGGCGGCTGCTGTGATCACCAGGCGTAGGGCTGGGGAGCCGGACCCATCCCATGGTCCGCGGGGACCGGGGGTGCAAGTGCCCCTGCCGGCTGTGGCTATTCCGGTCTTCCACGGGGACTACACGGATTGGACCCGATTCCAGGATCTGTTTGACAGTGTGATTCATAACCGCACTGACTTGCAGCCGGCATATAAAATGGCACAATTGATGGCCAAGCTGCAAGGTGAGCCCCATGAGCTGGTAAAGCATCTACCAGTCGATGATGCAAGTTACGAGACGGCTCGCGGTTTGCTGATCGAGAGATACAGCAACAAACGTCTCATGATTGACCAACTCCTGGAACAGTGGCTCACCGTGCCGACCATCACACGAGGGACGGACCTCAGGGCCAAGGTCCTCAACCCTGTCTGCGTTGCAGTGAACGCTCTTGAGAGACAGGGGATGCCGGTGTCAGGCTATGATTATATCCTGGTCCACACGTTGTTGCGCCGCCTGCCGAGCGACATGGCCGCTCGTTTTGAACAGTCACACGGAGGTAAGACATCTGATTACCTCCCGACCTTCGAGGAGCTCAAGTCCTTCCTCGAGGCCGAGTGCAGGCGGGTAGATGCCCAATTTGGAGAGTCGCCTCACGCGGAGTCTGCGGCCGCTCGCCGCCCGGAACGGCCGGGTGCACAGGCGCGAGACGGTAAGAGTAGGCCACCCAGGCGATACAATGTCGCTAATTTGGAAACGAGGTGTGCCTACTGCAGAGAGGCGGGGCATCAGGTGACTGCGTGTGAGGAGTTCGCTGCACAGCGGGTGCAGAAACGTCGTGGTGTGGTGCAGCAACGGCGTTGGTGCTTTAGGTGTATGGGGCCGCATCAGGTGCGAGAGTGCCCATCAAGCACCAACTGCAGGTACTGCCAGGGTGCCCACCATCAGCTCCTATGCATGAACCGCAGTGGAGATTACGGAGGCAGAGCTGACGCGGGTCAGCGGACGGAGTCTGCCCTACCTAGACGGGAGCAACGCTCCCCACCCCCTCCAAGGAGGAGTCCTCTTCCACCAGGGTTTCAGGGACGAGGCCAGGGACATCAGCAGGTGATGCCCCCTTCACCACGCGCGAGACAGTCACCACCTCGGCAGCAGGTGCCGGAACAGGGTAGGTGGTCACAGGTCCAAGGTCAGAGGCACCCATCACAAGTACGTGATGCTACGGGCGGGTGCCAACACCAGGGCCAGTACATGCAGTACTCGGCGGGTCTAAACAACATGGTGAGTTCCCATGACCCACGCATGCCTCTCCCCTTGGCTGAGCACCCGCGGCTACAGGCGCATCCACGGTACGCGCGCCTGCCGCAGGGTTACTATAGGCTGCCAGCCATGGCGTACAGGACCAGAGGTCCCTATCAGCAGGAGTGGGACCCACTCGAAGGTGTACGGAGAGAGGGGACCCCCCCGCAGGACGCGGACACTCCGCGCTTAGGTTCCTGCTAGGTAATCGCCGCCTACACGCCAGCTTCGGCCCCCCGGCCAATTACGGTATTGTTGCCTACGGCAATGATTTGGGTATGGGGATACGGTGGCCGCAGCATACAGGTAAGAGCCTTGTTAGATACAGGGGCTCAGGGTTGTATTGTGTCTAGTAAGCTGGTGAGTAGGCTACGCTTAAATATAAGGCCCACAACGGATGGGGCTGTAGGTATTGGAGGTGTAGATGTGCCTGACGTTCGGGGTCAGGTGAACTTCGAGTTCACATTAGGTAATACAGGTACAGGGGTCAGCTATTATGCCTCAGCAGTGGTGCTGGATGAAGTGGTAGGGAAACTTCCTCAGGTTCGGTTACCGTCAACGGTACGAGGGTTAACCACAGGCTTAGAGTTAGCTGATCCTGAATTTGATACTCCTGGTACGGTGGACGTTCTCCTCGGGTCAGACGTCCTCGGGAGATTCTGGTGTGGCAGAAAACGGGTACTTCAGCAAACTGGTTTAGTGGCCGTTGATACCACAGGGGGGTATGTTATTTTTGGCCCAGTTTGGAGACCTCAGGACCTACCAGAGGGCGATACGGTTCTCTATGGTAGTGTGTTGTCGGAGGTGCTGCAGAGGTTTTGGGAGTCTGAGGAGCCACCCACAGCGGATAGACGGAAGCCAGAGGATGACGAGTGCGAGCTGTTCTATCAGTACAACACTGCACGAAGTTCGTCAGGTAGGTTTGTTACCAGGCTGCCATTTCTCCCAAACCGCCCCTCCTTAGGTAGTTCGCGACAGATCGCGGAACGGAGACTACTGGCTATGGAGAGAAAGATGAAGCGAGATGCAGCACTTCGGCAGAAGTATATCGAATTCATGAGGGAGTACCTAGAGTTAGGCCACATGTCGGTGTCCAGCATAGATTGGAGGTGTGTCGAGCATTACTATATACCACACCTGGCTGTTTTGAAGTCACCGGAGGCGAAGATACGGGTAGTGTTTGACGGTTCTGCTCCTACATCGAATGGTGTGTCTGTGAACCAGTGTCTGCACGCGGGTCCCAAGTTGAACCGGGACATTGTGGACATCCTCACAGATTTTCGGTTGCACCAAGTAGCGTTCGTCGCAGACGTCAAAATGATGTTTCGCCAAACAATTATACACCCGGATGACCGTCGGTACCAGCTGATTTTGTGGCGTGAGAGCCCTGACGAGCCGATGGTCACTTATGAGCTTAACACGGTAACGTATGGTCTGAAGCCAAGTCCGTTTTTGGCAGTACGCACGCTGCGAGAGTTGGCCGCACAGGAAAGGGTAAGATTCCCTCGAGCCGCAGCAGTACTGGATCGCGACGTCTACGTGGATGACATCTGCACGGGTGCAGATAGCGTGCAACAAGCACTGCTACTACGAGACGAGCTGATCGCGATCATGGAATCAGGAGGTTATGAGTTGCGGAAATGGCTGTCCAGCTGTCCAGAGCTCCTGGCCGGGTTGCCAGGTGAGTTCCAGCAGGACCCGCACCTTTTCGAGAACCCGGACAATCCAAATACGTTGAGCATCCTAGGGGTGCAATATAGGCCAACGCATGATGTCTTTACGTATCAGATCGAGCCAGACCTTTTGCAGAAGACTTGGACGAAGCGTTCGGTATTATCGACGATCGCCAGAACTTTCGATCCTAACGGGTGGATCGCACCGGTGACGTTCATGGCGAAGTGCTTCTTGCAAAGGTTGTGGATAGCAAACTTGGGTTGGGACGACCAGCTCTCCGGAGAGCTGTTGAATGATTGGACCAAGTTTGTGACCACCTTACCAGGGATCGTACGCATCGCCATACCTCGCAAATTGCTCCCATCGGTGGGATGTAAGGCTACCCTACATGGGTTTTGTGATGCCTCGGAGCGAGGGTACGCGGCAGCTGTCTATTTGCGGACAGTCAGTTCAACGGGAACTGTAGACGTGCGTCTAGTTATGGCCAAGAGTAAGGTGGCTCCGGTTAGGACAAGATGGACCATTCCAAAGTTGGAATTGGCGGGAGCAGCGCTTCTCACGCGCTTGCTACATCATGTCGCTAGTAATCTACGCGGTACCATCAATTTGGATGAAACGGTGTACGCATGGACCGACAGTAGGATAGTTCTGTGCTGGTTACAGACGTCGGTACATACTCTTGAGGTTTTCGTGGCAAATCGGGTGTCACAGATTAAAGGATCGGAAACTCCGTTGGTATGGAGACACGTACCGGGAGAGCAGAACCCAGCGGACTGCGCCTCACGGGGATGTAGGGCCCCTGATTTGGTAGGTCACTCACTGTGGTGGGGACCTCAGTGGCTGACTGAGTCACCTGAGAGATGGCCATACAATGAGTGCGGGTCGCCGCTTGGGCCACCTGATCGAGGTTTGCGAGTGAACGTAGGGCAGATCGTACCTAAGCCTAGTGCGGCTTTCTTGCTGGAACGATACAGCTCCCTCGACAAACTTCTAGGGGTGACAGGTTGGATCAAACGGTTCGTGAACAACTGTAGAAAACCTCAAGCAGAACGGAACTTGGCACCTGTCCTCTCGCCTGCGGAGCGGAATGCGGCTCTAAGTTTATTGGTTAGGGTCGTCCAGGCGGAACATTTTGAGGAAGAGGCCAGGCTGCTCAGGGATGGCCGTGGAAAGCTGAAGGGAGGTCTTGTGCGCCTCAACCCGTTCGTGGACGAGCATGGAATGCTCCGGGTTGGAGGTAGACTTCGGAACGCTAACCTGCCCTTTTCAGCACGGCATCCGCTGTTACTCCCAAAGAAGGGACCTTTGGTAGAACTTATAGTTAGGGATCGTCACCAGAAAAACTCGCATGCGGGCTGCAATGCACTTTTGGCTATTCTGCAGCGCGAGTTTTGGATCTTGTCTGGACGACGTACGGTACGGAGCATTGTGTTTCGGTGCTTGCCTTGCTATCGGTTGAAGGCAGCCACAATGCAACCTCAGATGGGAGACCTCCCACCGGACCGGGTGACGGAAGCCTGGACGTTTGCGGGTGTGGGAACGGACTTTGCGGGGCCTTTTATGGTAAAGGCATCACGCCTTCGCAACGCGAAGTCAATCAAGGCGTATTTGTGCGTGTTTGTGTGCCTAGCAACCAAGGCCGTCCACTTGGAACTCGTGGCCGACCTCACTACGGAGGCTTTCTTAGCAGCTTTAGATAGATTTGTGTCGCGAAGAGGGCGACCAGCGCTGATCAGGTCGGACTGTGGTACCAACTTTAAGGGCGCTGATCGATGTATGAAAGAAATTATAACGTTTTTATCGGAAAACGAGGAAGCTATCGGCACGAGCCTCTCCCGTCAGGGCATTAACTGGGTGTTCGATCCACCAGGATGCCCCCACTGGGGTGGTATATTTGAAGCGGTTGTAAAGTCCGCTAAGACGCATTTGATGCGCGTTATAGGTTTAACGATATTAACCTTTGAGGAGCTAGCGACCGTGTTTTGTAAAATTGAGGCCGTTCTCAATTCACGTCCTTTGTGTCCGCTTAGCTCAGATCCGAATGATCTGGAGGCCCTGACACCAGGGCATTTCTTAATTGGCCGACCACTTAACGCCTTGCCAGAGTACCCCTACACAGAGGTCAGTAGCAATCGTTTGACGCGTTATGAGTTGCTGCAGCAAATGTCTCAGAATTTTTGGAAGCGATGGTCGCTTGAGTATTTGCACATTCTGCAGCAACGCCTTAAGTGGACGGACAGAACTGAACCCCCTCGCATCGGAGATCTCGTTCTGGTTAAGGATGCCAACCTGCCGCCACTGCGATGGCGCAGAGGGCGCATTCTCAACTTGTTCCCAGGTAGTGATGGCACTCCTCGAGTCGCGACAGTTCAGGTAGGGGATTCAGTTCTTAAGCGAGCAATAGCAACGCTATCTCGTCTCCCCAGTAGTGAATAGGCCTAAGGGATTCGGCCTAGGGCGGGTGAATGTTTAATTTAGCGTTGCTATGCTGGGGTGGGTTAGGTATTAATGACGGTCTATGAATGCGCCGCGATTTCGCACGCATCGCTCTGGGCATATGTTGTCCCTTTCTCGCTCGCAGGGCGAGACTGGCGACGTGCGCGCAGACCGCCTGACGGCGCCACGCGGTGATTTCTGCACCGCACTGTCAGTCACTCGAAAACCGTTCGGACGTCGAGTATCGTGTTTGTGCGGATTTCCCGCCACGAGTTTTGTGATGCCGCGTGTAATGGACGATTCAATTTGAGATCGCGCGTGTTGATGCATCGTATTATTGCGGTTCTCCTGGGTTATACTAGAATACCAGGCTTAGTGATTGTTGGATGTCTCGACGTCTTCCACGTGAGCGTCGCGTTGAATAGGCATCAGGTGGCCATTTTGGCCCGCGTTTGTACGGCCCAAATTCGGGTTGGGTCACGCGTAATGACTAATATCAAAGTGGAATACGAACAGAAGCTGTGAGTGGTTTGACGTGAATAACGCGCCAAGGCTGTAGTGGAATGCTGGGTGTCGATATCTTTTCCACCCAGCCCTGTAAGTACCAACGGAATTCCTATTTGATCCATTCCCTGAACTTCCTTTCTCCGTTGGGTATTTATGCATTTGCGCCGGCACGTGACTGTAAGTGATAAAACTGTTTATTCGTGTTAATGGTGTGTTCCCTTTAGTCATATTTGTTGTACCATATCATTGTGACTCCTTAGTACGAATTGCGGAATTCGTGGGGTGATATAATTTGGAGGTACTTACTTATAATCTAGTGCTAATACGTGTGACGTAACGCCAGATCGGCAGACGGTATTTACTACCGACTTGAGTTATGTAAGGGTTGGAACACATCATTAGCCAATTTCAATCAACTTAGTTAATTAAGTTAAATAGATTTAGGTTCACGTTTAATTCATAGTATGCGCTGCTATATTGTGCAGCGTATGCTATTTAGCGCTGCGTAACGCAGCCATTGTCTGCCTCCAGTTGAACTCCTGGTATTTTGTTCGAAATTTACCTGTGTAAATCGCTTCCACTGCGGGAGTTTAGCTTGGAATTAGACACGCGTAAAACAGGTTCTCTGAGTTCTGCTGGCTCAGAGGTATTTGATTTTTATTCTTCTTCTTCGTCGAGTCAATGGAAACAGTAATCATAAACAGGATCACAGTAATTTGGACCAATGTGTTGCTACGGCGATGGCCTTGTCGTTCGCCTCTTGCAGATCCTTCAATGTACAGGAGCAGGGGTTTGTTGGGCAGCTCAGTAGATGCGACATTGTCTGTAGAGCGCCACAATCGCACCTATCGTTGGTTGAGAAACCCCACCTTGTCCGGTTTACATGGCATCTCCCAACACCAGCCCGGAGTCGGTTGAGCGACTTCCAGACTGCCCAGACTTTTTATTATAGATGGCGTTATTCGTAGTTTTAGTTAGACCTGTGCAGCCTATTCATTTGCGAACTGTACAGTTTTTGCGTAAAGAAACGTTATTTCAATTAAGCTTAGCGCCCTCTACATGACACTCGAGAATTCCTAGAAAAACTCCCATTACAAGTCACTTTTATAGATGATGTTTTTTTCAAATATGCCTTATCCACAGTGATAAAAAATGATGAATTATTTTATTATTTATTATTAAAGTGTCTATAAAGGAAGAAATGTAGATAGTCCCTTTATAAGCTGTATATTACTTTTAATTTTGAATGCGTTTGAAAACAAAGAAGAAATGGGAGTTTTTCTATTGACAGTTCTCTTGATAGTTCTGAATGTCAAACCAGAGGGCGCTGTGCTAAACTGAAATTTTCACGTTTAAATATGGCTGGCGTCAGCCGTAGTTTTGTCACAGGTTCCGTTTCACGTTGTGTTCGTTACAAATTAATTATGTTTGTTTGATTGAATACAAAATAAACTTATCGCCTTGCTATTATACTGAGTGTCATTCGTGTAAGTAAACAAATAACCAATAATACATCTAGAACAATTCAATAAACACAAAATAAAGAATAATTTATAAAGTGGTACAGATATTGTGTAAAGAAACGTTATTTCAATTAAGCTTGGCGCCCTCTACATGACACTCGAGAATCCCTAGAAAATTTCTCATTGGAATACAAATTAAAAATAAGACTACTTACATGCAAGACACATTTGATATTTTTTTTCTCTAAAATACGGCTTAGTTGACAAAAACATCATTTATAAAAGTGACTTGTAATTGCGTAAGCTGTCTACAAAAAAAAACAATGCTTATCTGTTGAGAAAATATTTAAAGTGCCTGTAACTCATAACGCGCAAAAATGCGCAGTTGAGTGTCTATGACAAAGTTGTGAGCAATTACCCCCCTTACAAGCTGTGCTTTGTTTTTTTTTATCCTTTTAAATCTTGGAAGAAATAGTCAAAATTATGATTTCTTCCATACAAAAAAATATTCATTATTTTTTATCACTGTAGATAAGGTATTTTTGAAAAATAACAACATATCTAAAATATATTTCTTAATATCCACTTTTTTATGTTTCAGGACCAGTGTGTGGCGTTACTTTATTTGGTTCGAATTATTTCTTGCAAATGAAATTGGAAAAAAAAACACACCTGTGCATGTTGTACAAAACATTGTTGGGCGATATCGTGCGTGTTAAGCATCATAATCTATGTCGTGCATTGATGGTTCCCCTAATCCCGTTATTTATTTCGCCTGTTGTTGTTAATTGTAAATTTGATAAATTTTGTGCAATTTTCCATGTAAGTAAACAAATACAGTTAATATTCTTATTGCTTACCATGAAAGAACTACTATAGACGCCACTAACACTTCAACCTCTCGTATAAAAATGTAATTTCTTTTCCGATGAAAAACTTGTGCTCATGTGCTCTAACATTAGTTTCGTAAATAATTCAGAAATTTTAATTGTTGGTTTTCAGTAACAAAATGGCGAATCAATGGGGGCAGAAAGCGGAAGAGTTAGAAATATCGAATAAAGTAGCTGGTTTAGGATTGAACAAGAAATCCTTCAATCAGACTACAGAGTCCGACGAGGCCGCCGATAATGCCAACCCCGCGGAGGCCTCGCTCCTGATGAAAATTATCCGGCAAGGTTTAGTCGAATCTAAGTTAGATATTGAAATCCAGAGGAAAGACCCTAATTCACCTTTATATTCTGTCAAAACATTTGAAGCCCTCCACTTGAAACCTAATCTGCTGAAAGGTGTTTATGCTATGGGTTTCAACGCGCCATCGAAGATTCAAGAAACCGCTCTTCCTACTTTGCTGGCAGATCCTCCTCAGAACATGATTGCCCAATCTCAGTCAGGAACTGGTAAAACTGCTGCCTTTGTTTTAGCAATGTTGAGCAGAGTAGACACTTCTAAAAATTATCCTCAAGTATTGTGTCTTAGTCCAACCTATGAACTTGCTATCCAAACGGGAGAGGTTGCAGCCAAGATGGCCAAGTTTTGTCCAGAGATCAAGTTGAAGTATGCTGTGAGAGGAGAGGAGGTGCCTAGAGGAACCAAGATCACTGATCATATTATTATAGGAACACCTGGAAAAATGCTTGATTGGGGAGTTAAGTTTAATATGTTTGATCTAAGTAAAATAAGAGTGTTTGTACTTGATGAGGCTGATGTGATGATTGATCGTCAAGGACACCAAGATCAGTGTATCCGAATTCACAAATGCCTGCCTCCAACATGCCAGATGATGTTCTTTTCTGCTACTTACGATACAGCTGTGATGGAATTTGCTGAGATTATTGTGCCTAATCCAATTATAATTAGATTGCTGCGTGAAGAAGAATCTTTGGATAACATCAAACAATATTATGTGAAATGTAAAAATGCAGAAGATAAGTACAGAGCTATTTGCAACATCTATGGTGTAATAACTATTGGACAAGCTATAATCTTTTGTCACACCCGAAAGACTGCTAGCTGGTTGTCAGAAAAGATGTCAAGAGATGGCCATTCAGTGGCAGTGCTGTCTGGTGAACTTACAGTAGAACAAAGAATTGCTGTACTTGATCGCTTCAGGGCTGGCTTAGAGAAAGTTCTGATTACTACCAACGTTCTGTCTAGAGGAATTGATGTGGAGCAAGTGACGCTGGTTGTCAACTTTGATATGCCGATGGATATGGACAAAAAGGCAGATTGTGAGACATATTTGCACAGAATTGGGCGTACAGGTAGATTTGGTAAAGCTGGAATTGCTATTAACTTAATTGACTCCCCCCTGGCAATGCAGATTTGCAACGATATTGAAGCTCATTTTGGAAAGAAGATTCACCTCCTAGACATAGAGGATGCTGAAGAAATTGAAAAAATTGGAGCATAAGTGAAACTTGTTTATTTTAGAATTATTATAACTTTTGTACTTTATACTTGTGTAAGCTTGATAATATTGCAACTGTTGCACAATATGTGGTAATACATTAAGAAAATGAAAAACCTTTTGTTATATGGTTATTTAATTTAAATATTGTACTAAAACATGGTTAAATTACAAACATACTGTTACATTATTTTATGAGCGTGCGCCCTGTGCAGGGCCATCTGGGGCAGTTGCTCCGGAGATCATGACAAAGATGGCTACAGGAACAATGTACATCCACTGAAAAATATACCACAGATTATTATTTAAGAAGACAATTGAAAGAGAAAAAAAGTAAAAGATTACTTTAAGCGCCAACGCTCCGTTACGCCGGCTAGGCGGCTGACGAAATAATTTAGAAGACTTTTCTTTGCACACGACCGTACACACGCTCAGTCTACCAAAGTATAACCCATACGAACACGACGACACTTGCCATATTACAATAGGCATAGGCGCAATGCCTCCCACCTAAAAACCTGACACTCACAGTATCTACTACAAACCATCACAAAATCAAGCTAATAATATATTTTTTAACACATTGAGAACTATATAATGGCTCTCATCACACTAGTTTTCACACACGTGAAAAGTCAAGCTCGCTTCGTTCGCAACTCGTTATATGATGGCATGGTGCCTCTCTCACTCTACCATAGTGATACTTGCACCACATTAGTTTAAAATTAAAAATCGTAACGTAGAGCGAATATAGACATTTATTGTTGCTTTTAAGTGAAGTGCAATAAACTCTTTTATTATATTTTCAACTTAACAACCTCTATCATTTCTCTACCAAAACATTCACACGCAATCCCCGCACCACACAGTTGGCTTGCTTCGCTCGCAATTAGTTTTGGGTTTGTGTAGCTCATCTCTGACTCTCACCACGTCACCACCACACTACTTTTATCATGAAAAGTTAAGCTCGCTTCGCTAGCAACTTGTTTTGTGTTGGTGTGTTGCCTCTCTGAATTTTCCATAGTGATGCTTGCACCACATTAGTTAAAACTTAAAAAGTCGGGCTCGCTTCGCTCGTAAGTCGTTTTGTGTTAGTATGATTCATCCTTCGACTCTCACCACCACACTAGTTTTAACGTGTAAAGTCGAGCTCGCTTCGCTCGCAATTTGTTTTGTATTGTGGTGCCTCTCTGACTTTCCCAAAATGATGCTTGTACCACATTAGTTGAAACGTAAAAAGTCAACCTCGCTCCTCTCGCGATTTGTTTTGTGTTGGTGTGATTCATCTCTGAATTTCACTACCACACTAGTTGTAACGTAAAAGTCGAACTCGCTTCGCTCGCAATTTGTTTTGCATTTGTGTGGTGCTTCTCTCACTCTCCTTTAGTGCTAGTCGCACCACACCCATTTTAGCGTGAAAACTTGGGCTCCCTTCGCTCGCAATCCGTTTTGTGTTAGTATAATGTAGTAACATCTAATTTTTCTTTTCGAAACGTTATAATTTTGAAAAAAATTATAATAATACAGGCTGGTACTCGAAATGGCCCCCTAAGCCAAATTTTGGATCCGCGCCTGGGTAGGCCTCGCCGTCCCCAAGGTATGCCATAAGGTATATTTTCTGTTACATACTTGGCTAATCCTAAAGTTGTGGTTTGTGTTTCCATCTAAGCGCCAACGCTGCGTTGAGCGGGTTGCACGCGCGGGCTAGATTCGGCAAAATACGCGCCAACGCTGTGTCGAGCGGGCTGCACGCGCGGTATAGATTCGGCAAGCCCGCTCGACGCAGCGCTGCGTGACGGAGGTCCGCTAACACGCGGCGCGGGCGCGGTAAGTACAACCCGTTCAAACACTACTACACCTTGCTGTATTACAGCTACTTAGGCACGATGCGCCTTCTAAATTCGGACGGATAATAATGTCAAGATGCGCGCGGCCGGCGCTTGCTGCCCGCTTAACGGAGAATTGGGCCTAAGGTAGACAAAAGCTGGATGTTAATCCAGCAGTAGACATCTCAGTTCTGCTCTGTTGTTGATGATTACAGGGCACCATGCATTAGATAAGACAGGGTGACGTTATATCCCCGAAACTCTTCACCAATTCGCTGGGGGATATCTTTAAGACTCTGCAGTGGGATGGACTAGGCATCAACGTCAACGGCGAATATCTCACACATCTCCGCTTTGCCGACGATATAGTTTTGCTGAATCGCTGCAGGATTTGCAAAACACGCTGACCAGTCTCAACGTGGCCTCTAGACGTGTTGGACTCGGGATGAACTTGGACAAGACGAAAGTCGGGTTCAATAAACACATTATCCCCGAGTCGGTCTCCGTCGAAGGTATAGCCCTTGAAGTTGTCCAGAAGTATGTGTACCTTGGGCAAACTTTGCAGCTGGGTAGAGACAACTTCGAGACTGAAGTCTTTTTGGAAGTTGCGTCATATCTTGGAATCAACCTTGCCACAATGCCTCAAAACCAAGGTGTTCATCAGTGCGTCCTGCCAGTCATAGCCTATGGAGCCGAGACGTGGAACCTGAGAGTAAAACTGGCCCACCGGCTACATGTCACTCAGAGAGCTATGGAAAGGTCTGTGCTCGGTATCTCTATAATGGATAAAATGGATTTTCATTTTCAATGAGACTATCCTCAAAAAGACCAAAGTAACGGGCATAGTCTGGAAGTTATGTGGGTTTACGCTACTCAATTGTTTCTATTTGGTAGAGAGTTTATCCCTCTACTCTTTTATTCGTTTCGACAATACTGCTATTCTAGCTAGGGAAAAGTTCTTTGTACCACGCAAAGTTCGGGAAGCTAAAGAAATAAGCCGTCGTCGTCAGAGATAGTGGTTGGTCGTTTTCGCCGTCATCGAAGCCAGTGCTAAAAACGGTATCACCGGCGTCAGCAAACCAAGTGAAAAGTGATGATGTGGTTAGTGTACTCGTATTTTGTTCGGACTTTTCGGTGACAGACTCTACAAGTCAACCGCAACCACCATTAACTGCGGATACTGCAGCGCCACCTGCCATATCGGCGCGAGCGCAGCTAGCCTCGGCCCGCAGTGTTCGGCAATCACAGCTGACGGGCGGGCGTATGTGATCTGTCGACCTCCGTGAAGAAGGCTGCCGTAAGCAGCTGAAACGTAGAGGGATAAACTCTCTTCCAAATAAAAACAAGTAAGTCGCATAAACCCACATAATGAGTGATACTTGTTTGTTTAATAATAAAATAGTCTGGAAGTGTAGCAAACTGAAGTGGCAGTGGGCTGGGCACATTTGTCGTAGAACCGACGGACGGCCACGCCTCGGCAAGCGTAATGTTGGACGACCTCTGGCCAGATGGACCGATGACTTAAAGAAGGCGGCTGGTAGGGGCTGGATGGCGAAAACGGGAGATCGTACCCTATGGTGTACCCTGGGGGAGGCGTCTAGCAGTGGACTGCAATAGGCTGATGTATATATTTATGCATTAGGTGGGTTGCATACTTACATATTTGGCTAAGAAGGATCTATTGTCCTTCAGCTCTCCTTTTTCTCTGGCTTCCCTCTCCCGCTCTAGCTTTTGAATGTAGGATGCTGTGTCAGGACTGCAATACAATTATAACATGGAGTTTTAGCGTGAAACAAACAACAGCATGCATAAGTAATTAAAAAAAAACCTTATTTAATTCCAATCTGCACAGATGTTCAGAATATTAATTTAGTATTAGTAACAAGAAAATGCAATGGATATTAGGTGCCATCATAATAATATGGGCAAATAAACACATTTTACTTACACAGGAGCTTGATCAACATAACGAAGAAAGAATTTAGAGTTAGCTTCATAGCCTTTTGGTGTTTCTGTGAGAGCTTGTGATCCATTTGTAGCCTGGAAACTGACTGCTGCTACAGCTCCATTCGGAAGCACCCAGGCACTTACAACGTCTGACAAACCATTGTCTAAGAAAGCTTGTGCTTTCATGGATGACAAAAATTCAATATCCTTTATGTCCGCTGATGACACCAGACTTCTTATTGTGTAGAATCCATCTATATCAGCTAACTCCTGAAATGGAAGTTTATTATGATCAGATATTTTGCCCAGTCTTTAAATCTAAGCAGTCCAGTGGGGTAATGCTGCTAACATATTGAGTGCACTGCCTTTGAGTTGTGGGTTGGGGAGTAAGTAAAACATTATATCACATAATTATAACACAGGAAAACTTAAAACCACAAAATTTGGAATGGCAGTTTTCTTGCCAAAAGCAATCTCTACCAGACGACCTTTGATATGGAGATGTTATGTTTATAAATAAATTACAATATTAAAGTGTTTTATAATTTTGTATTCTATAATAAACAATATTACAATTTCTGAGTGTAATCTAAAGGTGCGTACGGACTAGAGGCAGCCTCAGGTTGAGCAGCCTCGCCACGCACGGCTCGTGTAGAGGCTGCCTCGGTATATATTAAATCAACATGAGGCAGCAGACTGAGGCAACCTGCCTCAGGTCGAGCGAGCCAGGCGCGACAAGATGGCGCCGGATCGACAGCTGATTCACTCGTATTTCTGCGTCGGCGTCTTCCGCCATCAGTTGATAGTTGATAGCAGAAATATCAAATAATATGAACTTCCAATCTAATTTCAATCTTATACACAGATCGAAAATAAAATAACCATAAAAAAGAAAAAGAACTACCGACATAATTATTCATTAGTTTTTACAGAAATATTATGGCTTTAAATAGAAGGACAAGTAGTGGTTTCAAGAATTTTTGCAGCTTGAATACACGGACTTTTCGCCATTGTGCGTGACTCGCTAAAACTGTGCCTCAAATCACGTCCATATCTGCGAGGCACGTACGCTGAGGCGCCTTTGAGCACAGTCAAAAAACCGACACCGAATGGCTCGCGCCGAGGCTGCCTCGGCGCGAGGCCCGCCTCGGGCTGAGGCACGTACGCACTTGAGGCAAAAGGGCGAGCCGTGCGTGCCTCAGGCGAGGCTGCCTCTAGTCCGTACGCACCTTAACAAGAAGGAAGATAAAAATATTATAACTTATGGCACCAAAATGGGGATCAGTAGTAGTGTGTCAATTATTTACACTCTTACCTGAAGCGCTTGAATGTGTTGTTTACTGAAATGAATTTGATCTATGACCCCTGTACCTGCACGAATACTTTTCAGTGAAATGTTTCCACGGGGGCAAAACTTTTCGCCATTACAATAAAGTGAATGTTCAATCTTTATGTTCAGCCAACCATCATAATCGACACATGTCTGAAAATCAAAGAATTATTATGATTAAATTATATACCATAGGAAACCACAAATAAAAGGTTATGATTTTAAATACCGTATACTGAAACAACTTTATTAGACAAATTAGTATAAGATAAGTCTTCATCTTTTGGTAAATAAGTAGTAGAGTGTCTTTATTTATAATTAACGTATTCTCTAGTTTTCCTTGATTTACATAAATAATTGCAATTACAAATCGGGCCCCAAATCAATACAATATCCGATGACATTGACATTATTTTTTTTTTACTTTCTGGGTTTTGTTTATAAAGAAAGCTATAATCTAAAGACCATTTCACATCAAAATCGTTTTCACGCGCGTTTGGTTTGGTGTAGTTTAGTTTCCTGTTATATAATGTTAAAATGTGTTTTCGCACCATAGAAAGAATTTTTGAAAAAAAATAAAAAAATGTACGCCTGTGCGTATCGTATCGAACCATGTATCGAACGCTGTAGACTGTGAGTGCAAATAAACCATAGTAACATTAAGTTATTTCCTATCATATCGAATGGACTAAAGTGCCCACCACTTTCTACCCTCTTGCCCCTCTGAGGTACCAGTTGTTCAATGAGTACCGTAAAACGGGGTGGATAGGGACGATTTTGAACTTTTCAACTGATTATCTCTATTACTTTCCTTTGTCAGACCCTTAATTAACTGTTTAAAACTTGTCCGGATGTATAAATTTTCACTTTTAGTGCATTTTGTTAATATAAAACTACAAATAAAGCATATTTTATAACAAAATCACCCTATCCCTATTCAGCCTGCAACGGGGGTGAACAGGGATGCCTTGTGGGTCAATAGGGATATTGGGCTAGGGTTGTCACTTTTGAGTAAAATATTAATCATAAGGTTCTGAGAATATTCGGATTACGGATACGCAAGGCAAAAATTCCACATTTGCACACTTTTATTTAGTATAGGTAGGTACCTACTGTGGATAGCTTATGTACCTACAGATGTATTTTACTGTACTTTAAAAAAAAAACCAGATTAATTCATAGTTAATAAAAATGAAAATCATCTGCAATAATACTTTTAATAAAGGATTAAATAAAAAAATTAAAATAACAAAGACAATTGAAATTTGTTAATTGGCCACTTGAATGACAGGTCCTATAGTTTAGGTGGGCTCCTGATGGTGCATCTGGTGGTCTACTTCAGGTATTTCAGACCCTCGAGTGGAGACAAAAAGTAGCCTTTGTCTGAGTTTAAAACTGAGCTTTATGCCAAATTTCATGAAGATCGGTTTAGTGGTTTGGCCGTGAAAGCGTGACAGACAGACAGACAGAGTTGCATGCACATTTATAGTATAATAAAGTAAAAGTATAAATTAAGTAAGTAGGTAACTATATAAAAATATCACAGCGACGTAATTTTTTCAACTTCTAATCGAACATTTTGAATGCGTTTTCGAAATTCTGTGATTCAATGTTTTAAAATTATTGGTGACAACCCTGTCTCTATTCAAACTTTACCGTTCCTAATCACCAAACTTTCGTCTCTATTTAGTCACTAAGGCGTTCCTATAGACCCAGAGGTCGTGCCTATTCACCCCTCTCTCATCCCTATTATGTACAAAACTTTTACAAATAAACCATGTTGTAAAAAAATTAAGTTTTTCTGACGAAAAATAGTTTAATCAGAGTAACCGCATGTATACATGTTCTCTAACATATTCTACGCAATTTCAACCTATATACGTACCTTTAAACACTATGGAATCCACTTTATTAATCAGTTTTCTGCAGCTTCAAAAACGCGCACTTTCTGGACAACTTTTCGAAAGTTTTTTTTTACATCATAATGTCATTTTGACGTTTTCCAAGTGTTGCTATTATAAAAAATATAAATTCCACTATTAAAAACAAACAGTTTTACATCACACGATTAAGCTACTGTACAATTTGTCGGCAAAAAGGTTCATTCCCAGTTTTATCCCTAATCACCCCTGCATCCCTATCCACCCCGTTTTACGGTATAGTGTGATACTTTGAGGATAAAAAGGTAGTTGTGTTTTATTTACCTTCGCCGAACAGCTAACAATCTAAGTTGTTAATTCCCGCCACGCACGCGTTGATCGGATTACAATTTGCTCTCTGTTTATTGTGCTCTATTTTCACTAAAACCTATAAGAAGTTTTTGTTAAAATAAGTTCAAAAATCGTAATTTTAAAAGACCGTGTAAGAGCGCTATGGTGACTATGATTTATAGATTTCAGTTTGAACTCTATTTCACTCAAATGCTTAGCTAGAACGTAAGTGGTTATATGCTCTTTGTGCTTAGCGTGATGATCATTGATATTTCTACAGCTAAACAAACTGTACATATACCTACAGCATTATGATTAAATGGCCGTGTGAAATTAAATTGCTTAAAATAGCATCACCCCAATTTTACTCGTGGGTATCGTAAAAAGCGACTTAGAGATTTTATCCAAGGAATGGGCAGCCGCGTTCCCTGTGAATGCAACATTTTGTTCCCAATCCGCTTGTAAAGTGTGAGTATGGAAATACCCCCAAAATAGGGGAAGGTCTATATCCATCAGTGGGCTGTTGTGGCTGTTAATGTTATAATGATCAAATAAATGGAATTATTCAAAAATTACTGAAGGTCATCTTTGCTTAGGAATGCTACGGCGTAGCTAGTAGCCTAGCGCTATAAGCCAATTGAAAGCAGTGTTTCAACCGAAAATCTAAATTATGTAAGCAATCCACCGTTCCGGCCAAAAAAATAGATTCCTAAAGCATATTGGCTATTTTATCAAGATCGTCTTAGAAACATTTTTTCTTAAGAATCCGGGTTCAGATAAAAGAGTTTTACGGGTTCTTACAAGTATACGCGGACGAAATTAAACATGAATACTTGCTTTCACCTCTGACGTGGAACGTTCCGCCCCAATACATTTGCTTTGAACATAAAGGAAGCTCGCGGGGTAATCGCCTCTTGTAACATATATCTCCTTTAGCCGCCGCAATGAGATAAATGACTAAAATCATCTTGGCTTTATTGGAATTCCTTTCCTTACGAGCACGTTTTGGAATTTAAGTAAACTTTAGATCTAGGCATAGCAAATAGGTTACCATGTTTCACATACTTTGCCGGCAAGAAAATATGTTTTTAGGTAGCTATACTTACTTTATTCAGTACAATAAGTTTAATAATTTTATGAAGTTAGTATTCTACTTCTCTACAAAGAACAATTAAATCAGTTTTAGAGGGTTGTTTCCTATATCAATTATTTATTTGTACCAATTCCATAGTTCTCTGAGATTCATATCGTACATAACACAAGCTACATTCGAAACTTCTGTACGTAACATTATTTTTTAAAGTTAAACTGAATGTAATTATATACAAAGATGACTTTTATTCATGAAAAACATAAATACAATACTTATTGCAAATATAAACCTTCTTCCAGTGGAGCATACCGAGGCAGAGAAGCCAAGATGATGGCAATATATCATCTCTGAATTGCTAAACTAATTCTTTAAGCGAAATAAAAGGCTCTTATTTGATCAAACAAAGTTATGGAATTCGTCATGTCGTCTTTGCTACGAAACGCTACGGCATAGCAACCGTAGCGTTAAAAGAAAAATTAGACACATGGTGCCATAGTTCTAAGAAGCACAGCAAAAGGAAAAATATGCGAATTTTATTAGAGTGAATACAAAAAGCACATTGGACATCGCCTGGGCGGGCAAGTAGTCGGGCAGACAGCTACGACAAACGTAATTTAGTTGTAGCTGAAGTGGGTAAGCACGAGAGGAATTATTTATCCAATGGCGGCGGCGCTGTCACAGTCACAGGACATCGCAGGGAGAGAGCACGGTGGACATTGTAGCGGGAGTGCAGTACATTTACCGTGGTTTTATTTAATAATTTCGTAGAAGATTGCTACGTCGTAGCATTGCTAAATGCTGATTAGCACAAATTAGAAAGACAGCGCACGTTGTGCTATTAATTAGTAACTGATCGTTTAATTTATTTCGTGATAATGTTTCATCACAGAGCACTAAAAGGTCATGCGCTGTCTTAGCGGCGCGCACGAGTTCTTAGGTCTGAGTATTTTATGTTAGGTAAATGGAATTGTAACCAGCAATACAGTAGAATAGGGTAATATTTATTTGGATGCTAGATTTTTTAACGGACACTTCTTTACCAGTGAGGTGTGTTCACATGCAGCATTGAGTCTCCGTTGCACCTTTAGTTCAATAAAAATGCCGTCGCTCTGCTTTTAATGGCAACATACTTTATACTTCTATCTTCAGCAGTGGACGTGGCTCTAATTGAAAAATGCAGTTAGTTAGTGCTGCTCTTTACTTCTTCTCAGCTCGGTCATCAATCTGATCGCTTCTGTAAATAAGAGACGATTTATTCCACTGCTATTTCGTAAAGTTTACACACACTTTTTCGTAGCGATTCATGTAGGAAAGCACAAATATCTTTTGGTAAAATAAAATTGAAATAATTTCAATACATTTTTGTACTTTTAATACTCACTTAATCGAATATTTAATTACATAGTACAGAAATCACGTCCCACTTATCATAATTATTTATAGGTCTATAACAATTTCAATAGCTTAAATCGCTACCAGAGAAGACCTATAAATGAACAAACTTAAAAAATACGTGGAATTTGTAAAAAAAGAATGAAACTCAGAAAGTATTTTTTAAATTATAAATACGGGAAGTTAAAGTTGCAATTTTAGGCGATGGGCTGACAACCTGTCACTATAGTGATACACAGTTATCTGATTGACCCTCAAGATTTTGTCAGACGTGGTGTTAATATCCGTTTTACGGCCGTTAACGCTCTGCCTACCCCGTAAGGGATATAGGCGTGATTTATGTATGTATGTATGTATGTGAGAAGTTATTAAAAGACATGAATTACCGTATTATTACCATGCGTTTTTATGTAAAAACTAATTAAAATATATTTAATATTTTTGTTAATATGAAATACGCGATAAATTAAAGATGAGTATGTCAAATGAAAAGCTAAATAGTTTTTGCCTCATCAGTGTTTAAAGTGGATGCATGAAACAAAAAATATCAAATAACATATTTTTCTTTATTATAAACCTGTTATTTTTACTAGAATTTCAATTTGTCCTAATTTTCTAGGGTCTCATTTTGGTTTAAGTAAGTAATAATTTTTTAAAGAAAATCAATTGTATTTAATTATTGCACAACGGAATAAATATTTGAAATTTTAATGAAATTAGTAATATTAGTAGTGTATTAACATATTATGGTAAGTTTTCGTCATAAGTCTTTTTTTACATATATATTCAATACAAAATGCCCTTGTTATTTGTATCATTCGGAGGTCTTGCATCTGTAATTTCTGTTAATTTCTTGGAGAGCTTCGTTCCTCAATTAAAAACTTTAATAAATATCCATACTAAATGATTACCTGATCCAACAGTAAAATTCCTGCGCTAACGGGTAATGAAGCCTCATGGCAGCGTGATGGGCCGACGATATAAACATTGGGAGCGCAGAACCGTAAAATTGAACAACGGACGAAGTATGTGGTCCTGGTCATACTTATCTATCCTGGCTGTTCATATTTTACGATACAAAAGTTTTATGGCTCCAATTCAAAGCATTCTTTAAAACGATTGCTACGAAATTCTTGGCGGATATGTGAAAATGTGTCCGTTTGTCCATTTACATAATATTGATGAACCTAAAACCAGGCTGGTACATTGGAAGTAGACTCAGGATTGGATGTGGATAGACGAAACTTAAACCAAATTTGTTGTAAAATGAAATAATGCAAATTTGTTGTACAAATAAATCTGAACAATGAAATCATGCGTTTTATAGGGTAGTGGTTCAAAAAAAGCAGAAAAATACTTCTATACTACCTATCTACAGAAGCCCTGGTACCTACTTTGCAATGTAGCAGGCTATTCCAGAGGACAAGCTGTTCGGCATGTCATCCATATCTGGTTATTTATCAGTCAATGGGCCGAGCGGTATCGGCGGCGGACAACGACGCTCTTCGTGATCCAATAATTGGACATGTTTACTGGTAATGAAATTTTCTGTGCAATACACGTCAGTCACATACCTAGGTAGGTACAGTATGCAAGGCAAAATACAATACAAAACATAAAAGGCGTAAAAAGAAAGGAAAATATTTCGTATTCGGTGAAATCACGCAATTTTTACTCTACAAAGGATAAAATAAGTAATCTTATAATTAGGATTTGAGAAGCGTAGTTTGAATATGACATAAATATATTTCGCGCAAAATGTCATATGTACCTCATACAATCTAAAATGCCGTAATAGTAGTTTATGCAACTGTCATATAATGGGGGTCATTAGAATGCGAGTGTCTGTTTTATTCTAATGCCTAATTATATGCAGTTGCTTACACTATTTTATCTACACTCTAAAAAATTAACTCAGTTGAACACTTTTCCAAACGTCCGCACCGGCGATTGCAAGGCCCGATACATGGTCAAATTCAATACGAGAACGTAATATGGCTTGATATGATTTTTTAAAGATTCTTTACTAATAGTTGTTTAGATGTCGAGTCTCAACAGCAAATAACTAAACAACTGAACAACACTGAACAACAACTGAACAACACTGAACAACATCGGAATAACATCTGAACAACAACTAATCAACATCTGAACAGCAACTGAACAACATCTGAACAACATCTGAACAACAACAGAACAAAAACCTATTAAAACAACTGAACAACATCCGAAAAATTACCGTACAATAACAACTGTCAGGTGCGGCGGAAGATAGCGATTTGAGTATTGGAAAAAAAACTTCGTTTCATTTCTCAACTTAATCGTATTAAGAGTTTTCTCATTAAGTCATTACGCTTCTGTAATTTATAGTAAACACATACATACATACATACACATATCACGCCTATAATCCCTTGCGGGGTAGGCAGAGCATAAATGGCCGCATAAAACGGACATTTACGCCACGTCTGACAAACATTTGAGGGTCATCCGGAAAATTGTGTATCGCCATAGTGACAGGTTGTCAGCCCATCGCCTAAAACTGCAATACACACCCTCAAGTCCCTTAGTCGCCTCTTAAGACTCCCACAGGCAAGAAATGGGGTGATGCTATTCTATGCCGGCATCACACGGCAATATAGTAAACCCTAGTTTTTATAGGCAGAATGCATAAAGTAGGTCTAATGCATCTGTTTTCGAATTCATAATTCGAACATTATGAGACGAGTGTAGATAAAATAATATAGGTACACATGTGAGAGCACAGGGTGAGGGCCACAGTTTAAAGAACTAAAAGAATCTAAAACCGATATGAGCTACCCAGATGTATTTGCTGCTTAGATTTCTGTACCGGAAAATAAGAATCGCAGAGCAACGAGCGTTTTAACGAATAATAGTATTTCACAAAGGCTCTAATGACGACACACGCGGTATGGATATGTAGTAGTTGGTTCGGTGCGACTTGGCGCGATTGCTGGTATTGTGGCTTACAATGCGCTCTGTGATGAGACCGCCAAGACCTCATTCTACACACGTGCCATCTCCTTTCTTACTTTCACGATTTTTTGTACTTACCTGTGGAATTAAAGGTGTTTTACCCTGTGCTGAACTACCTCGCCGTATCACGGTGGTACTAACAAACACGTTGAGCACTCTTAATATAATCCAACTTTGAAAGATAAAATACGTCAAAAGGATAATGGATCTGGTTCGGTAAAATCAAGTTATTTAAATAAGCTCAAGAATGCACAATAAAAGACAACATCTCGAAACATAATAGATTATTACGTAATGGTTTTTAAAAAGAAGGGCAGAAGGATGACGAGTAAAATTGAGAGGAAGGGTTCCTGAGAACTTCATTATCCGCATGATTTGACAACAACAATGTGATTAGGCGGCTCCCATCAAAAATGAATTAAGTCTTTCCGCGACTCATTACAATACAATTTTCAGCAAAATACAACATCACTAAATGTTTTTTAAATAAGCTGTACACCACACCTACCGAACATTACAAGTGAAAATTACATAGTAACAAAGGCACATGTTTTAATTATTTAATTTATTAACAACGTATATTTCTTTTAGTGCCGTGTGATGACGGCTTAGAATAGCATCACCCCATTTCTTGCCCGTGGGAGTCGTAAGAGGCGACAAAAGGACTCGAGGGTGTGTAAGGGTGTGACAACCTGTCACTATGGCTATACACAATTTTCCGAATAACCCTCAAATATTTTTCAGACGTGGCGTCAATGTCCGTTTTCTGCGGCCGTTTACGCTGTGCCTGCCAGTGCCCCACATGGGATTATAGGCGTGAAGTATGTTTGTGTATGTATGTTTTTCTATTATTAAAATACTTATTTGCTTCAACAATAATGATTTTAATAAAATCAATTATGTACACAAATAAGAACACATGAGAAAATATCTAACCTGGGCTTGGCTTAAATGATTTTAGCTTGGCTTAGGTATATTAACTTATATTTAATATACTTACTGTATAATTGGAACTTTGTTTATAGATTTTATTATTATTAGGTATATTGTTTATTAACTTATATGAACCGGTAACAATTAACCACTTGGCGATAATTAAAGCAAACCCATACACGTGTGTGAATATAAGATAGAGGTTGATACGATATTCTCAAACGTATTTATTATACCCGTTATTAGCCTTTGGCATCAGATAACGGGTACAATGCACATTTTCCGATAGACGTTTTCATTTCGAGCGGCCGGCTAACATTAAAAGGTTAATCGTTCGCATAAAACACGGCACAATAAAGAACGCTTCAACATTCACGGGGCAGAGTCAGACATCTCGCGTTATTATACTCGTAAAGTTCGCCCTTTCCTTGCATAATGACATGACGAATTGCGTTCGCGATATTTTTGCTTCTTTATGCGATGAGGTCATTACGCGCCAGTTATGACGCGAAAGCCTGGGGAGGAATGTGCTTCTGAATATAATATGTTACCGAAAAATTCGTATGAAAAAAGTAATCGGGCGCTCTACAAAATTGTGTCACTAAAATGAAAAACATTGCCTTAAAACTTTTGAAAACACGCGCCTGTTCACAGTGCGTATTTTTTGTTTAAAAAGCTGCTGAGGAAATTTAAAGCAAATTCGGCCGCAGAGATAATGGAGAGCGCGAGTTTCGAGTAATAGAGAACGTGTGGCTGGCAAGCCGCGCGCGGGGTGAAAAAGTGCAAAAGTTCGTCCCGGATAAATCGAGATGGCTACGTAAACATGTATTATGTATAGCCGCCGCCACACTGTCCCTCTGTACCAATATGCGGTAGAGCATTGTGGCGTTGTGATCAACATGTTTATATCGCCAATGAATTTCAATCACTCGAATACGTTCAACGCAAAGGACAAACTTTTACAAATTGGAAAAGTAGTTTGATGTTCCGACATTTCAAGTCGCGTTGCAGTCTACAGAAAAGCAGTAAAACTTAACATTTTCATCATTTAATAGTCTCACTTCAAGTTTTTACTTCATTTCAATTCCGATTCATAATTCTTCTTAAAACTTTTTAATTTGAAGTAAAAACCTTAAGTAGTGGGCACTTCGATGCGGTCTTTTATTGGGGGAAGTAAGGCTGCTGAAACTTACAGTTTTGTTGATTGTCTACCTATAAGTACAACAAAAGGAGAGCTGATTAGGATATGTTTGACCAAGGAGATTCAAATTATACCTGTAGCGTGTTGAATATGATTGCGGTATCGATAGGACGTCACAGGAGCGGAGTGTTTCTTCAATAATTTCATAAAAATAAACGAGCAAATCTCGTCCTCATCGCGGCGGGGCGCGTTCGTGCCTGGAATAAATTTCTTCAAAGGGATCGTTTTCAATTTCATGGCTCAATCTTCGGGATCTCACCGAGAATATGTAAAGGGGCATTTGTCGGTGTCAACACTGTGTAATGAGCGCTCTAGCATTAGCTGTGAGCTACATGTCCGTGCTGCAGACAAAAGAGGAGGTAGTCACTTTGTAATGTGACAAAATATAAATGTTTGGCCATTTGTGTACTCAGGTACCTAACAGTAAGATTGATATGGTAATTTACATAAAAAACACAAAATATGGTTACAATCACGTTTAATTAGAGTGGCCCGATGGCGTAACGGATAGTACCCCTGCATGCTACGCCAAGGGGTCGTGGGTTCAATCCCCTCAAGACACTAATATTTGGTATGTCAATTTCCAGATATTTTGTGTTTAGCCTGGATGTTTTCTATGTATAATATATGTATTTATTTACAAAAAAAGAATGTATGTAATAATATCAGCTATCTAGTTCCCATAGTACAAGCGTTGCTTAGTTAAGGGCTGGATGGCGCTGTGTGAATTTTCCAGGATATTTATTTGTTAGAGGATTTAAAATAAGATCTGCCACTACTTAGGTATTTTTACTTTGTCTGCATTGTAATATGTTTTTTTACATACCTATTAATAGTTTTGGTTGTTTATTTAGCGATATCACAAGTTTTAGTCAATCTTGCATTATGTAAAACGCTTATTTTTATTACTTGGCTCGTAACAATCGTTATTTTTTTACGATTAACCAATTTTGGTTGCAATATCATACAATTTTATCTTATGGTTATGTCTTCATCAAATCCAAGTCGATCCTTTTTTTAATAAAATAAAATTAGCTATTGCAGTGCTGTATAAGCAGCATAAACCGAACCTAAGCCAGTGTAATAAAATTCTGTTTTAATATTTAAACAGAAAATTAGTTTTAATTAAGCTGTTTAGCAGGAAGGTGTTTGAATAGTTCCTTATCTTGAATATGATTTGCGTAACAATATCATATCTAACCTAACACTGGGAGACGTTTTTTACCGTAGTTCGTAAATATATGTATTATTATAAGTTTATCTTTAATCTTAAAGGAACTTTATACTGTTATTTCCATTATGTGATAAATAAATTATGACATTAAAATACCTGTAATATGTTTTCGGCTTCTAACGCAGCTTTTACAATGGCGGCGACCTATGGCGGGATTACATTGTATAGATTACAGATGTTATACTCAATAGAAAACAGCATAAAACTAGCATGCGATATATCGCCTTGATCATAATAATTTATTAATCAATAACTAATCATTAAAAAAATAAGTAAATTGCCTAATAATACTTACGTGAAATAATTTTTGGTACGAGAAGGGTTCCCTTAAATCCTTCAGAGTCCCGCCATCAGATCTTGATCAAACGACTACATCTGGATTCTTCTTCTTTTTTGTGTGGGACACCGAGTCGTCCAACGACTCGATGAACTATCTGGATTCTGGAGAGTAGGTTCTTCGTTCTAAACAGATAATATTTCTAAATCCGGCAAGAAGCCCTAAGGTAATCTCAGAACATTCTACACTAATATTATAAAGAGAGAGATTTGATTGTTTGTTTGAATTGATAAGGCTCCAAAACTACTGGACCAAATTAAAAATATTTTACCATTAGAATCTTACATTACATTACTGATAAACATAGTAAAGTGTCTTATCCCCGCGGGAAAATGGTAAGCAGCGGGTGAAACCGCTGCTAGTAATGAATAAATGATTGAAAAATTACTACGAATACAGAACCTTCTCTCTTATTTAAAGTCGGTTAATAAAGACTATCCTAAAACTTCTCTCATTCCCAGCTTACAAGGATAACATAAACCCACATTCAGTATCCGGTTGCAGTAAATACAGTGACAAAGCCGTTTGCAGTGGTAATGATGGCCAGCGGGCATATCCAGAACCTCAGACAAGAGGAAGTGTCAGAGGGAACCCTACAGATAACTTGGAGTCGTATTTTTATTAGATAGTGTCCCAATAAAGGGACTCGAGGCCTCGAGGGTGTGTATTGCAATTTTAGGCGATGGGCTAACAACATGACACCATGTCAGACGTGGCGTAAATGTCCCATTTTTGGGGCTGTTTACGCTCTGCCTACCCCGCAAGGGATAAAGGCGTGATATATGTACGTATGTAGTATCCCAATTTCCCATGCGCCAGACTGCAACGGGTGGTCTCACCACTCGTACGTACCACACATTCTGCTTACTTTAAACTCGAATCATTTGATGTCAAGGGCATGTGTAAATGGAATAGGGTACCCATGTGAGAATCGATTCGTGTAGTAAAACGTGTGATAAGTACGAGCATTTACTTTTCTGTATATATTGTGAACAAGTTTTAAACGCTTTCTTGCCCTTGAATAGAGTGATATTACGCATTCATTGTATTTTAGCATGCGCGAAGTTTGAGTGCGACGAGTTTTTATGGCTTCATTTTGTTTAATGCCTTCTGTACCTAACGTTTATTTTTTCTGTGGTGCGAACCTCTTCTGCGTTCCGTTCTAACACAGTGCTCTAATTTGCTTTGTTAATGTTTTGCACAGTTTATTTTAACCAAGATTTTAAGCATTTCATTCGACTAATTGGCGAAATGGATAATGAAAATTAACCGATATTTTGAAAGTGTTGCAATGGCTGTGAGAAAGCAAAGGGATTGTAGGGACGAACTTTGCGAGGTGTGTGAATTAAACAATACGTTTATTATGAACGTATGGTCCAGGCAGGGATCACCATACGTACAATATTATGATAAGGGATGTCATCATTTTTTTTAAGAATTTCATTGGGTAATCTGGTTCATCAAACTGAACAACTTTCCCCAAAGAACATAGGTCGGGCTATCCGTCTGGATTTGTCGGATCTTCAAAGATGACTTTAATTCGTGGGAAAAATTGTACAGTTTCCTGGGCTGGGTTTCGCCTTAAAATATTAAAAAAAAAAAATTGCTAAGGATATCTTGTGTTTATTTATTAATTTTGTCACCACCAAATTATAAATATCCTTATACAATCACGCGGTTGTGTTACTTTAACGAGTTAAGGGACTAGTCACTCCCTATGATGGACCCTTGACCCTTGTATCGCAGAATCATGCCGTAATACGTCACCGCCGCTGCCCTTGTGAGATTAAAACACTTTGTTTCCCAAAATAGTGAAATAGATTAGATGGGTACGTATGAGACAAAAGATTTGTTTTTTTTTTAAATATAAAATATGCCCGCATTTGTCTGCTATCTCTCCTGATGCCTATTCATTTACTCTTAATAAAATTAAAACGATATTCAAGTTATTACAAAAAAGTTAGACATGATTAAAAGCTGTTTTATAACGTCAAATCGTATATGGCAAATTACTTTTAACACTGTCTAAACGCGCGTCAATTTTTTTTGTAATAATACCGCATAACTTTAGATTGATAAGTATAAAGGAATTGTTTATTGCCACAACTAATTTCATATTTTTATTTCTTATTACTTACTTCCAACTTTGATGTCATATTCCAATAATCATAATGTCGTCCATGTGATACTATGCAGCTACGCCACCACGTTTTATTTAGGTGATTTAACTAAGTATTATTAGGGGTCACAATAAAACAATTATAAACGGATTAAAGTAACATTTATTTTGGATTTTACAATTTTATTATACATAAACATGGCGGTAGAACAACAAAAATAAATTAAATTTGAAATTAGACGTCATTATTTCAAATTTAATTTATTTTCGTCAATAAATAATAAATTCGTCAATAATTCGTAAATAATGACGTCTAATACCTTAGTTATAACTAAGGTATTAGACGTCATTATTTCAAATTTAATTTATTTTTGTTGTTCTACCGCCATGTTTATGTATAATAAAATTGTAAAATCCAAAATAAATATTACTTTAATCTGTTTATAATTGTTTTATTGTGACCCCTAATAATACTTAGTTAAATCACCTAAATGAAACGTGGTGGCGTAGCTGCATAGTATCACATGGACGACATTATGATTATTGGAATATGACATCAAAGTTGAAAGTAAGTAATAAGAAATAAAAATATGAAATTAGTTGTGGCAATAAACAATTCCTTTATACCTATCAATCTAAAGTTATGCGGTATTATTACCAAAAAATTTGACGCGCGTTTAGGCAATGTTAAAAGTAATTTGCCATATACTACTTGCTTGCCATATACAACTTGAATATCGTTTTAATTGAATTAAGAGTGAATAGGCATCAGGAGAGATAGCAGACAAATGCGGGTATATTTTATATAAAAAAAAACAAATCTTTTTTTCTCATACGTACCCATCTAATCTAATAAATAAAATTTGAAATAATGACGTCTAATACCTTATTTTGTATATACGTATACGTGACCACGAGCTCTGTAAGTAAAGAGATCAAAACGTAGAAATTGTATAATCCAAAATAAACACCAATTAAATCCGTTTAAAATTGTTTTTGTGTGATGCGTAATAGTAGTGCAAACTCAAGAAAATACTATTATTAGGTGTGTTCCAAACACAATACTTTTCATATTTCCCCGCACACCACTATACCGAGTCTCGATGCATTTAAATTCGTACGTCGAAGTGCGCCAATCTTCTTTCCCTTTGACGTCAAGAGTTCCCGCTATTGTGAATTGTTTCAGCGGAACATTTGCCATTGGAGCAGTAATAACGTTTGTTCCAAATTCAAACGCGAAACTATTGCGGCGCTCGAGTCGAGTGCGCGGCATGAACGTCGCCGCGGCAGAGCTAATATGAGGAAGAGAGAACCCTGGGAAGAAAAAATAACCTAATCAGGTATCAGAACATAAAATTATCATGATATGGGTTTCCATATAAAAAAATAAGATATTTTTTTCTTGTCTATTGGGATGGGACAGAGTCAAAGACATGAATTCTCTGATTTTTTTGTCCACCTGTCTGATTTTCTTGGTATCTGACGAGGATTTGGGATTCTTATGTGTGCAAGGCCGTGTAGAATCACGTTATTGTTTTACAGGGATTAGTTTTTGCTGGCCTCAATTGCTTGCACATAAGCTCAATCTACCTTCATTCGTACTCTGAGCTAATCCGCGTATATTGTGTCAAGAACGCTCACCTATCAAGGCATTTTCACAAATATTCAATCAGCATGGTGCGAAACTTTACGTTGCGCTGAAACGAGAGTAGATTTCACAATATTCATGCTATTTTTACCCGACTGCCTCAGAAGAAGAGTTATTTACTCACGTAGCTAACGATGTGTGATTTTGCGACAAGATTACAATTCGTATGTGACACCTTGTCAATTTCCTTCGTTATTCTTTGACAGTTCGTAATGGCTCTAACGATGCCTTAACGATGGATGGAAGATAAGAATAGGTACCGACTGAGTATATTCTACGTCTGGCTTATGCAACTGAAGACAAGCACATTTTCATCCTCATTATTCGGGAACTTTGTTACAAAGAAAAAAACATGGGAAATCACTACATAGTATAAAATAAAGTCGCTTCCCGTTTGGTGTCTCCTTATATCTTTAGAATTACATAACGGATTTTGATGCGGTTTTTTTTATTAGATAGAGTTACTTGAGAGGAAGGTTTATAAGTATAATTTATTCCGGGAAATTGTCACATTCCCATGGGAAAACGGGTAGCCCAACTGGTAGTAATCTTTTGACCCCCTTTTGACACCTTTAAGGACTAAAATTTCAAAAATGCTGAAACACGTATTTAATTATTTTAAGTTATGAGTCTAATCAGAAATTTTGAAACAGATCACATTAAAGATAAAAAACTTTCATACAAACTTTTAACCCCTTTTTCACCCATTTAAGGGTTAAAATTTTAAAAATGCTGAAACACGTGTTTAATTATTTTAAGTTATTAGTCTAATTACAAATTTTAAAACAGATCGCATTCATTTAAAAAAAACAAACTTTCATACAAACTTTTAACCTTCTTTTGACCCTATTACGGGTTAAAATTTCAAATATGCTGAAACACGTGTTTAATTATTTTAAGTCATAGGTCTAATCACTAATTTTGAAACGGATCACATTTAAGACAATGAACTTTCATACAAACTTTTAACCCCCTTTTCATCCCTTGGGGGATTAAAAAAACAGAATTTTATCAGCCTAGGAACGGGATTTCCGTCTTCACCAAATTTCGCATACTACTCTCCATTATTGTAAATCTCAAACACGCAAGGATTTTTTTTTGCATTTTTGATTTTAATCCTTAAAGGTGTCAAAAGTTTACTACCAGTTGGGCTACCCGTTTTCCCATGGAAATGTGACAACTTCCCGGAATTAATTATACTTATAAACCTTCCTCTCAAGTTACTCTATCTTATAAAAAAAACGCATCAAAATTCGTTAGGTAATTCTAAAGATATAAGGAGACACAAAACGGGAAGTGACTTTATTAGAGTGATTCAAGAGGATGGTTTTTATGTATGTTTTATGCCGGAAGAAGGTCTGTTTTCAGTGGGAAATCAGTTAGCAGCGGGTGAAACCGCTGGGCGGGCCGCTAGTATATCATATAGGTAAAAGAAGATGTTCATTTCGGCAACCGGGTTAGAATCGTGAGCTTTTGAGTAACGAAATGTCACAATGAGTAGAAAGAGCCCTTGTTGATGAAGCAATGTTCGGCTGAGGAGAGAGGGGCGAGGTGAGATTGCGACCCTTCTGATTACACAATGTTGGCTTTCATCCCTTGTGCAAGTCGCGCACCGGAAATCTTTTGTGATTCGACTTCGGTTATTGTGGTGCGGCATACTAATACGCGGCAGTAGGTGACTCCGCTGAAATATGTGCCGCGACAAATAAGAACCACCTTTACTCATTTGCTACAAAAAAATACCGATTTACAAGCTACGAACCCGCTACGAATCTGCTACGAATTCTTTCTTGTATCGTTGCTTATTCGCAATAGAAGTTTATATTACTTTATTTTTAGTTAAAATTCAATTTTATCTCGACTTTATCATAGTGAGATATTGGCCTACGCTTGACTGTTTGGAAAATGTAATTCGATTTTTGTGTTGTTTAATATTATTTTTCACCCATTTACTATTACACAAATTATGTTACACAAAATAAAGTTTGATCTCAAATAAGTTTTTCTAAAGATAGAAGACCTAGTGTCTTTATTGTCACCTAGGTTTTTAAAGTTAAAACGAAACTTTAAAAATCAATGATAACATCGCAGTTCAACTTTACGTAGTTTGTCGTTTATAAGAAAGAGGTTCAATAATCAATTTCCATAAATATCTTGTCTACGTGAACAAACTAACTGCTCCTACCAATCTACAATAGGGCCATAAATAAGTGGCACCATTTAGTAATACAGCCAGCATTGAGGTTATCTAGTGGGCGGCGTGGTCGAGAGCTAAATTAAATTTGTGCCGGCCGTCGCGCCCATGATCTAGTGGCCACAGCAGACACACTTGAGTTGCTATGCTGCACCGCCGCACCACCGCATACTGCATACACCTTCTATACTATGTACATGAGCTACTGATATTCGTATTCATAATTGACGACTCAGTGCAGTAAGTGTACTGCGCTTGGTGAGTAACTGAGTTTTGGGTTAGATGTGTTTGTTGCTTCAAGTTATGGATTATGATATTTTGCGTTTGAATTTGAACAAACGTAGTGGTAGACGCTCATCTATGCCAGATGTTTCAATGATTGTTGGTGAGCCTGGATAAAAAAAAATATTGTTCTCTGTGGCCTACTCTGCAGCAAGCTTACGTGCGGCTGTGGACATGATGATCATTATGATTGACAATCCCCTACTTTCAACGGAAATATTTTATGCGAGTCTTCTTTAGTATAGATGGACCGAATATTTTTTTTTTTTTTTTTTTTTTTTTATTAATGATGGGTTTGCTCTTGACTCTAGTCTAGGTCATAGGACAGAGACAGAGTCTAAGATGGAGCGAGCTCACCCAGAAGAAGCCTGTTCACTCTTACTTTGAAGAGATTAGGGTTGTATGCTTTTGGAAACACAGACGCAGGAAGTGAGTTCCACTCTTTAGCAGTGCGCATTATAAATGATGACTGGAAGCGCTTAGTCCGAATTGGTGGAATGGCTACCAGGTACGGATGGTATCCGGCGGTGCGTCTGGATGTCCGATGGTAGAAGGGAGCTGGTGGAACAAGGTCGTGAAGCTCTTGAGCACACTCTCCGAAGTACAATCTATAAAATACCGACAAGCAGGCAACCTTGCGGCGATGTGCCAGGCTATGTAGCTTGGTGTCCACCAGTTTTATGTCGCCTATGAGCCTCCTGGCCCTGCGTTCCACCGAGTCAAGAGCGGCAAGTTGGTATTTGGCTGAGCCATCCCAAAGGTGACTGCAATACTCCATGCAGGATCGGACTTGTGCTTTGTAAAGAGTTAAAAGCTGTCCAGGTGTAAAGTATCGCTTCACTCTATTCAGGACGCCCAGCTTTTTAGCCGCCGTCTGAGCCTTGTACTCGATGGTCGCGCCGAAGTTTAGAAGTTTATATTCGTTATATGTTTGGTATTCGACATGTGCGGCAGATTTACCAAATATTCGTATTCGGCGAAATATTTGGTGAAATTACCCGATATTTAACTGAATAAAAACGTTGTTCATATTTTGTTGGAAATTCTTATGACAGGACAAGAAATAAAGCAGTTTTTTTTTATTATTTATAACCAACGTTTATAATTTGAACAGTTAGATGGGTAGTGAGCGGAGAGATTCGGTGCTACGAGTAATCCGCAATCATTGTGTAAACACTCAAAACAGGTAATGACTCGAACCTGTTTGATATAGATATCAATTCCTGCCAAATAATTCTACCGAATATTTGGTTTGGTAAACTATTTTTTACCGATTATTTGTACTTGGTGAAACTTATGTTCAGCCCATCTTAATTTAGTCCAATTGAAACAATTCCATTCAGCCAAGTTTAATTCCCACAAAGCTTTCAGATTAACAAGCCATGATACGAAAATGTGATCTGAAAGTTACAGAGTTGGGATCTCGGTCGGATTTGAGGCAGTATGTCAGGCGCGCGGCGCGGGCGTGTTCCCCCGCAGATAAGGATACGTAAGGGCATAAAAATAAAAGTTCACATCGACGGAAAAGGACTGCGAATAATATTTGGGACTCATTTTATTTGAGTGCAGACCCTCGTGAATGGAGACAGAGATTTCCCGAGATGGTCCTATCAAACATTTATGGAGTACCTACATAAAAGGACAACACTTAAGAGCAGTTTCAATAAGTGTTTGATGTAACTAATCCCTGAAGGAAATCCAATAGGCAAATATTTGTAGGACCTATTTTACAAACAGGGATTTTAATTCAGCTGTATTTCTTTGAAAGTTATATAGACCATTATATGAAGTTCTTTTTGTAAAAAAAAGTTTTTTTATATTGTATTAACTAACCTAATTAACGTGTTTGTTAAATGAAACGTTTTATTATTCGGCTAATTTTAGCGCTTGATCTAATCAACACACGCTTCGGGCGATTTGCAGATTATCTAATGGTATGTCAAACTTAATTATTACATATCCTATAGTCGGTAGTTATGATTCTAATTGAAACATCATTACAGATTAATTGCTATAGATAGTTCATTAGGTGCTGTATGCTTGTGATCCGTAAAATTAGTAAAGGTATGAATGAGAGTATAGTTAGTATTTGTTGGAATCCAACCTAAAAATAAATATTTTTGTAACCTATGTTTAATAAGTAAAAATTATCATCATGTGGTCGCGGGTCAAAAAGAAAAGTTTATATTTACCTCAAAATTATTGCGATTATTTAATAAACTAAAATATAAAGTTACAAATCGCGAGTGTTTAAAAAAGTTTTTAAAAAGAAAGCAGGAAAGAAATTCAAACTTGCACTACACTACTGCATTTTTCTAAACTGTGGCGTTGTTGCCCGCCGCCAAAAGTCACTGAAGTTCATTTTAAAAAGGCTTTCGTGTAACGCGAACGCAAGGCGCCTGGGTGCGTGAAATACCTAAAGCTTCGGGAGAAAGGGGCCCTTAATAGAGCGCATACCGAAACGATGAGTGTAGCCGCGAAATCAAACCATTAGATATTGATGTGGTCCGCCCGAGCGCGGCGTCGGTGGCGCCACAGACTCGTATAAATGCAGATGAGCCGATTGTACCGCGCCTTGATTAATCTAAAACATTTACCAGCTCTACTATTCCTCCCATTCCCACTTTATGGATACGCATTATCCATGCCACCATAAAAAAATATTGAAATCGTAAAAGCAGTCGCAGAAACACTCCAAGAAATCTCAAACGATTCAATAAACATGTCATCCACTATTTACACATGTTTGTATAAACCGTCGCCTTTTGACTTCTTTGTCGCATCGTTCATAAAATATTTATCATTCGCACAAAGAAATTCCATTTTGGGGCAAATGCGCAAATAGTTCGACGTTTGAATTTCCCCTGTGTAAATGTTATTACAGTACGTTTCGTGTGTTGCAGGTGAAACATTCTGCAATAACAGTCAAGTTGGAGCCTTTCGGGGAGGGGCTATACCGCGCACCGCCGCCGAGCGCTGAGCGCCGACAAAGCCACTTGCTTGTCTTACAACAATACAACGCAACGCTATGAGACAGGGAATTGAATAATACCACATACAACCCACCTTATCCAAGTTTACATGGCTCGTTTGCGTCAGTCCCAAAAACATCAATATACGGTACGGCAAAGTGAATGGAAACAGAGTAGCTAAGTACCTTTAAACTTTATCACTGGCGGGTGTGTCACCTGTGCCGCTGTCGTCCGGCAAAATTTACCCAAACAAAATTTACCAAGTAACTTTGCTAAGTAAGACTGATAGACGTTTTTGGGCGCTCAAGCAGAGAAGTGTATTTTGATTGACATATTGCTAACGATTTTTCCTTGTTGTAATTTAATAATGTTAATGGCAGAACTTTATTGAGGTCTTTGTAAATAATTATGTAACTAGCTCAAAAAGGAAGTCTGTGAAATTCAGGAAACGTGATATAAAAGAAATACAGGGGAAAGTAAAGCATGTGTCGTTTTCGCTTCATTCTGTGCAGGGAGCACACTCGCAGGTACCAGTGGCAAGGGGCGGAAGAGATTATCACGGCGCGTGATTATGATTAAGCACCCTGCAGCGCCACAGGTGAGGGAAAAGTGGGAAGAATAAAATTTAAATTACATTTTCCACCTCCTCGTTATGTTTTTGTATCTCTTGGACTATGTACACTATTTATCCGCCTGTTATTTTATTCTAGCTTTGAATTGTTAATTTAGAGATTTTTTGGTCTTTTGGTTTGCTCAAGCGACTTTCAACCTTTTATCTTTTCGTATATGTAGTTGGGAAGCTCTTTTTCGGAGCTTTGCGGTGATCTACGCACGCAGTACCTATTCACGTATCTAATAGGAGGAAATGTTAAAAACTCTATGCAATTACAAAAATATTAATTAACACTGTCTTGTGATTTTTTGATAAGTACAGAAAACAAATGAGACTATCGAAGGACATTTAATTTTCCAAGGATTAAGATTAAGTAGGTACTCACATTTTGGTATGAATTTAAGTAAGTATACTAAGATTGTTCATTATGATATAAAATGAGTTTATTACTAAAGTTTGAGTTGATAGTTATTCATAGCGGAGCGCTGGATCGCGCACAATGTACGTAAATACTACTAGATGCAGACAAGCAGGTGGCTTTAACAGCCTTATTTGTCACACGCGTTCACACAAATGTTCCAATTTATCACAAACTGATATTTATAATTTCACACGTGCAGTTTGAAATATTCTGTTTATATGGTTTGTTATTTTACCAGTGTTAATGCATTCACCAATATTTTCATTGGTGTATTAAATTAACTCATGATTTTAGTGTTTATTGGTGACATAAAACTGAGTTTTGTGAATGGTAATTGAATTTTATTGGAATTTAATTGTGAATTATCTTGGTTACCCAAAATGAATCGGTTTGTATGGTGTTAATCTTGTATAAAATACGGGTAATATTATATTTTTTGCTACCGTATCCCAGTTTTTTTAGAGATATCCCCAGACCATTTACTTACTTTCACTCACCTTATTCAGCAAGTAGGACAAAAGAAGTATCACTTAGAAATAGTGAGTGGGGTCGTTTGGTTCGCGAAGTTTTTATACGGGTTGTAGCGAAGAACATAACGGACACCTGCGCCCTCATCTACATAATGTGGACAAGTCGTTGAACCTCGCAAGCCGCTGGACACTTCCCGGTAGCAGTGTAAGAAGGACCGTGGTATATGTCTCGTCAGGCCTGATCGTGAGAGACAATACGTAATTTTTCCGATGCGTCAATCGTCTAGCAGTGGGCTTTTATATGCTGATGTGATATCAATCAGGAATTATTATTCATCTTCTCTTTTTCTTGATTTGAAAAAGCCTATTTTCATCAAGAGTATGTTAGAATTAAAACCTTTGTCGGCGACACCGTTTTCCTGGATCCGCGGCTCATTACAACTGCTCCGGCAAGCGGCGCCGGTGCTCGCAATGTCCAAGATCACTGAATCGGCGGTACCTACCATTGTTTGCTCGACAACTTCATAATGGCTTTATAGTAAGCTACTACAGCTGCAGAAAAACAAAATTTTGTGTTTTTTTTAAACAAATTTTTTTATGTTTTGAAATAGCATTTCGAATGCCGATTTTTAAATGACGTCATATTTCACTACTTTAAATGGTGTCAATACACTTTTGTATTATTTTTCAGTTAAACAATTTTTACTTTTAATATTATGAACAGTATTATAATGAAGATTTTTGGAAAATAGCTTTAAGCATATGTAAATAAGGTAAAACCTCATTTGTGTTTTGTTTTATTTAGTTTAGTTTTTATTCGTGGTGTTTATACACAATGAAGTTGACAAGCTGTCATTAATGTTAGTACGGTTTTCATAGACTTATAATATACCACAGACGGTTTTGTATCTAAAACATATATTATAAGTGATCTGTGTTTTGTAAAATTTATAAAAGTGATGAATACATACATACATACATAAATCACGCCTATATCCCTTACGGGGTAGGCAGAGCATTAACGGCAATGAAACGGATATTAACACAATTTCTGACAAAAGTTTGAGGGTCAATCAGATAACTGTGTATCACTATATAGTGACAGGTTGTCAGCCCATCACCTAAAATTGTAATACACACCCTCCCTCCCTCAGTCGATGGACTGAGATAAATGCGATAAAAGCGATGAAACTAGCATTAAATCTAGTTTCTCGTTTTTAGTGAAACTTGTGAGTTTCATTACCTACATAATAATATAAAAAACCTCAGATAACATTATACATATAACTTTTGTTTTTTATGATTGACCCACACAAGTATCGAATTTGTGCATCAGTTAAAATTCCATTGTAATTGCAAATATAATGTTTTCGTGACAAAATGCACAACTTGAAATGTTACGACAAATCTTTCTAACTACTAGATCGCAGATGCCAATCGGATCAAATGACGGAACGAAATAGTTAAGGACACGCGTTTTCCGGTATCGAGGGAACCGTTAAGAAGCTGGCGTCCCCAAAACGCTATCCAATAAACTAAAGGCTGAAGACATAGAAAACTTAAATATCACTTGGGAACCCTATAAATGGTGACAATTTTCCGCATGACCCTAAAATTTTTGTCAGACGTAGCGTAAATAGACCGTTTTTCGCGGCCGTTTGCGCTCTGATTACCCCGCAAGGGATTATAGGCGTGATATGTGTTTGTGTATGTAACCTCATAAAAAACCCTAGAAAACGTTAAATATATCCGATTTCAGATTACGATCTGTTTTTATAATTGTACAATTTTACATGACGCAATAATTGTTATGAATAAAAACTGTCTGTATTTGGACGTACCCATGTCGTCCAAATTTATTTTTATGATTTGTCGATCGATGCACGTATGTTTATAGAGTCGTAACTAAAAGTGTACCGAAATAAAAGTAAACAAATTCACTGCGTCGTTTTACTCGTCGCGGAGAATAACAAAAATAAATAAAATCGTTTACAACGAGTGTGCTTACTTTTTCACCCTTTCTTCGTCTCGCATAAAATGTTCGTGGATTCTTAAAATTATATTGGATAAAACAATTGATCTACCAAAAAATATGTATGCGTCAAATAAAGGGTGACATTTTTCTAATACTAGTAGTAGGCGGTTGAAAACCTCTGACACCAGGGTTCATCGGGTCTCGGTGTCCCACACGAAAAGAAGAAGTTAAGTAAGGTACCTACTTAATTTTTGACCAAGATATAAAGTCTCAAGATATATAATAAAAAGAAAATTATACTTATTAAAAGCAGATTCGAATATCCGACACGGCTCTAATTACAAGTAGTGTTGTGGTGTGACGTTGGCCCTCATTGGTCCGCGGTGGTGGTCTGAGGTTGGCCGGCAGCCGCACTAGCCGCTACGCCAACATCACCGGCTAGCGTTGATTAACAACTTGTTTAAAATTCGAATCAGCCCAACTTCGGTTAAATAAATGATAAGGTCTATTTTGGAGGTATTTTTACCAAATTAATTTTAGCTCTGTTTCTGAATTGATCCGCACGTTTACCAAACAGATTATATTCAAAATGAAATGAATTAAACGCATGTCTTATTTCCACGGTTGAAAAAAGCTTCCATGTACACCAAAAACAATTTACATTTAAAAGTGTTTGTTCAAAATGATAAATAAGGTTAAAAATAGGACTTGGACTAAAAGTTATAGCGGGTTTTCACTCTGTAGTTCTTCTGTTTTACAACGGTCATAACCGTCATTTTGAAGAACTGTTGTTGTCAATATCATGGCTGGGTATGAACGATACCTACTCATTTCATTACAGTACCGCTGTTTGTCTATCAGCTGTCAAACACGACTTATTGGAATAACGGTACTTTACGACCACGCGTATAAATGCGAACTCCACTTACCTTCGATCAATTCAGCCCATATAATCAGAAACACGGCTACCTCAAGAATCATAGTGTTCTTTATTTTTGTTTCTTTATCCCGTGGTTCCCTTTATCCGTTGGAAGTATCGCGGAGAAATACTGTGCGTACAAGTTGCCCCGGGGGATTTGTGTTCGTGCCCTGTTCGATTGTTTCCGCTAGTTTGGCTTATTGGCCGAAAGTTGCTCACCTTCTGCTAATAATAATGAAATGAAGGTAAACCAACTGTTGTTTTATTAGGATTTAGTGTTGAATCGTGTAGATAAGCGTACTCAATTTGTATTATTGACTATAAAGTTAATAATAAAACGAAGTTGAAATAAGTGAAACAAGTGGGTATTTAAAAATCTCATTTATTTTAATATTATTCTCACAATATTTCTCAATCAAATAACACTTTTGTACTAAAATAGAAAACGTGCACGGTGCAGATTCTTAAGAAGATGCGTTGTATATTCAATTGACGTTATACTACAAATTATCTAATAAACTAGGTACCTATATCACATATTGGTGTATCATAAATTCTAAAATTCACATAATTAATTAACTATATTTGGCACCCCGTTGGCACCATTCTGTTTTCTTTGGCCAAAATTTATGTAGTAGGGTTGACAGATCTACAATTATCTACATTGAGTTTTATGAAATATAAGACGGGTCTCCCACTTGACGTCCGTCGCCGCACCGTAACGCATGTGTCTGTCAGACGAAAATGAATTGCGAATTCCGATCTTATTCTTATACAAATACGGCTACAGTGGTGCGTTGCGGTTAGTAACCGATGCGTCTGTCAAGTCGTTGGACAAACGCATGCGTTACGGACGTCACGGTGTATTAAAAGTACGCAGCGACGGACGACAAATGGGAAAACCGTCTAAATGAGGTCTTAACATGGATAAGCTAAACTAAATTCGAAATTAATTTATTTCAGAAATATCAAATATTAAATTAGTAGGTACTTATACTTAAAAATTAAAAGATTTAGGTAAATGCAAACCAATTGTTAGTACATAGTGAAAATATTAAGAAGGCATTAGGAATTCGATTGTCTGTATCATATCCATAATCAACTTTCAAGTAAGACTGATAAAAATTCAGAGATCTTTATTATAAACTGAGAAAATTATACTATGACAAGTTTCATTTCATTTCACTGGCAAGGCAGAGTGGGGATAGATTTTGTCCAGCCTATGACTTTTCGAGATTCACGCTTTCTCACCTACAGTTTTAATAATGTTTAAAATTATGCCTGCAAATATTTTGAGGGCTTGAACCAGCCCACGAAACAACTCAAGAACATAGGTCGAAATATTAAAGAAAATTGGGCCTCCCATACAAATTGACCGGTCGACAGGAGCATTTTGTATGGGAGGTCCAAATATTTTTTCATACTTCACCCTATGTTCCTTCGGGAAAGTTTTTCTGTTTCATGGGTTTCTTCTTTTGGTACGAACCCTGGTGTCAGAGTTTTTCAACCGCCTACTACTAGTAGTAGGCCTCTCACCGTCTAAGTAATCATAGACAGCAATCGGGACCGACGGCTTAGAGTGCCCTCTGAAGCACGCAACCATCTTTCTTTTTGGACAATCAGGTGGTTCAGCCTGCAATGTCCTACCTGACTGGGAACAAATTAACAAAGTGATAAACATCAACTTTTGTGAGTGCCCCGCCGAGAATCGAACCCGGAATCTTTGCGTCGCAGACAGTCACACTATCACTGCGCCACAGTTATTACTGAATAAATTTTAATAGTATTATAATTTGTTGTGTTTTCTATTGTTAAATTCAATGAGATTCAACTTAATGGGAATTCAACATATTAGGATTCAACTTATTGGGAATCCGACGTTCAGAAAATTCAACTTAATGGGAGTTTAACTTTATGGTCCGGAAGGAATTTTTGTACCTTTACCTCATATATTATACCTGCAGAAACCACAGCACGTCGGAGTAGTGGTGAGAACGTGAGATGCGGTCGAGTCAATGAATGTCCATTTTAATTTACTGCCTCGAACCTATTTTACGACGAAAGATATATTTATCACCAAGTTCTTATTTTAAATACTCAAGGCAATAACAAATATCTGTCTAAAATTGTCTCTCTTAACGGGCCTACTTCCATGAAGTGAGGTGAAAACGAGCTACGAGAATGCATTTTATACATAATCTAAGACACATCACTGTCAACAAAATTTTGTTTTTAATCTTCAAGATATGAGGAATAAGCCAGGGCAGCGCAAAATCTCATTTTATATTTAATTACGGAGAAATTAAAATTTAAAGTTACCTCTATTTTTCAGTGATGAAGCGTGGCGTAAGAGATTTCCTCCGCCAGTGCTAATCGAACTGTATTGATCTTAGTATGATTATTAATGGCAATTTCACGTTGAACCCGCCCGGGCGGTTATTTTTTGACAAAACAACTTAGTTATTAAGAAATTTAGCAAAAGACTTACTGTTTCCGGCTGCTTTCCTTGGGAATAAAAGGTTTTTGTTTTGATGTGTTTCCTCTGCTGTCAAAACTGACGTGGAATTGATCATAGATAAACTGAATATGATGCAGACGCGACACACTGTACATTTGTTCGATATTTTGACCGTGAAAAATTATTGTAGCTAGAATTTTGCCGTAAAATATATCAACTATCTACAACAACGGCATTCTATCCGCTATGGATAATTTTGCCAATGTCAATACTACGTTGATTGATACATCGAACGAAACGCAAAATATGAACCGATTAGACGTAGGTATTAAAAATATTTTTACGATCAAATAATAGGATGACGTGGTTGTTAGTGCAGATTAGTATAAAGTACTAAGGTTCGATTTATATGCAACACTAGACGGCGGCACGGCGGCACAAAAGCAGTTTTTTAACCGCGGCGGAAATTTTTTATTGTATATATGGAGCGCTGCGCATACGGTTACCACCAACCAATTTAGGACAAATTATAAGAAAGCAAATATAATAATCATGTACATGTACTTACGTACATACATACATACACATATCTCTTGCAACTTGCGTACCTAGTATACAAAAGTATTATTTATGTAGTAAACGATTTTTGTCAGATTTCAGTTCAAGAGTGGGATAAATTGATTCGGAAGGTTTTTAGTGTAATGGGGTAGAAAGTTTCTAGAGTGGCACTGGGTCAAAATGTTCAAGCTAGTGTAACACTGGGTTGAAAGGTTCTAGACTTATACCTAGCTGGAAAGTCCTAGAGTGTCACCGAACAAAATGCCAATACAAATGTTAAAATTAATTTCCAGGTAGGTACTTATCATTTCGGGAAGGTCAAGGGTATCATTATATTAAAGGTTGTAGTCACCCTGGTTCGTTGGTAACACCGAAATATACCAAACACTGTATAGGGCTATAAATCCCTTTTCTAAAAATACCAATTTCAAGACCAAAAATTAAAGGATTATCCAGATAGGAATGGATTAAAACCCTTAGTCAAAAAAACAATTAGAAGCACCTTCGATTTTAAAATTTTCTTAGTTACTTTAATAGATATCACCAAAATGTATGATAATTTTTAACTATGAAGCAATTCAACTGGTGTCGGTGATTAAAGGAAAAAGATTGTTAAAGGTGTTCGAAGGTTTGAAAATTTTAAGGCATGCGGCGTCTGATGGTCAACAAATATTGTTCAAAAACTAATGAACGGTGCGAGAATGCGACCGCTTTATATTATCATATCATAATATCATACTCGAATATATAATGGCCGTCGCTAATTGGTTTTTGCTGTTTATATTTCGAACTTACATCTATGTATACTGATTTATGCAATAAACGTTTAAAATTGAAATTGAAATTTAACAGTATTAGTTGCGCTTAAGGTGCACGCAATGACGAAAATGACAAATAAATATCCAAAAAAAGTTTCTTATTGTTGAAGTTCGCAAAAAAAATTACAATACCGGGATGGACAAAAACGAAACAAAAATATGTTCGCGCAAAGTGCGTAACATGATACTGGCCACTTGCATTTTTAAACCTGAACTAATAAGTAGGCTTTATTTAGTTTAATGACTTTGCTTCTTCTGTAATAACGTTAAATTAAACTAAAAAGTTGTAAATATGATTTGAAGATAAGTGTTTTGTGAACTGATTAAGCCCTTATTTTAGATGAATTATTTTCATGTACGGAAAGTGGAAGAATAACAAACAAACAGACAGTACAGTTTATAGAGTTCATAATTAATATGGATACTATGCCTTCAACTAAGTCTTGGCGAATGGTTCAGCTTATTTCAAAATATGGTCCTTATAATATAATGTGGGTTAATATTCCTTCCAAGTTATAATATCAACTTTGTGAGTAGTCCACCGAGATTCGAACCCGGAACCTTTGCGCCGCAGGCAGTCGCACTACCATTGGTCGTCAAGTATTGTATCAGTCAGTACCAGTTAGACTAACATTATATGAAATGGTGACACCTCTATATTATACTCTTTGACATGACTTCCGAATTTCATTTGAATTTCGTTCCTTCCGTCGAAGTAGGACTCTTAAGTAAAGTCTCAATAGTTTCAAGATTCTTTTGTTTCGACGGACGACTATTTTCAATTTTATCTACACTCGTCTCATAATGTTCGAATTATCAATTCGGAAACAGATGCATAATGACCTACTTTATGCATTCTGCCTATAAAAACTAGGGTTTACTATAAATTACAGAAGCGTAATGACTTAATGAGAAAACTCTTAATACGATAAAGTTGAGAAATGAAACGAAGTTTTTTTTTCCAATACTCAAATCGCTATCTTCCGCCGCACCTGACAGTTGTTGTTTTACGGTAATTTTTCGGATGTTGTTCAGTTGTTTTAATAGGTTTTTGTTCTGTTGTTGTTGAAATGTTGTTCAGATGTTGTGCAGATGTTGTTCAGATGTTGTTCAGTTGTTGTTCAGATGTTGATTAGTTGTTGTTCAGATGTTATTCCGATGTTGTTTAGTGTTGTTCAGTTGTTGTTCAGTGTTGTTCAGTTGTTGTTCAGTGTTGTTCAGTTGTTGTTTAGTTGTTTAGTTATTTGCTGTTGAGACTCGACATCTAAACAACTGTTAGTAAAGAATCTTCAAAAATTCATATCAAGCCATATTACGTTCTCGTATTGAATTTGACCATGTATCGGGCCTTGCAATCGCCGCTGGTGCGAACGTTTGGAAAAGTGTTGAACTGAGTTATTTTTTAGAGTGTAGATAAAATAGTGTATGCAACTGCATATAATTAGGCATTAGAATGCTCGTGTCAATCTATTATCACACTCGGCTACGCCTCGTGTGATAAACAGACACTCGCATTCTAATGACCCCCATTATATGACAGTTGCATAAACTACTATTATAATTTCGTAAATAAGCATAGTTTGTTGCAAAATTGCACCGCGGGCAGAATTTCAACCTGCTGCGACTTTCGCTATCACTAGTAGCATCGCGTCTACCGACTGTGCTACCGCGGCTCAGCTACCCTTGGCAAAATTGTGCAAGTGTATCATAATGCCAGTAACGCGTGGCATGGCTGCATCTACCGGGATGGTTTTGCAACTAATTCCCAGCGACAAATTAATTTTTTACAGATTGAATGTAGCATAGCCGCAGTTATGAAGACCCGCGATAAATTGAGCACTTAATTTTTTAAACATTCCAACGTGTTGGGTACACAATTAGTACCGAAGTATACTAAAAACAACTAAAGTTTTCCCTCGGGAATTAAATTAAGTACGATAAGATTTTGATACGGAAATGAAATTGAAGACATTTCGCTCTATTTTAGGTGGTGGTAAGAAGATGCACCACTTTTGGCGATACTATCACAGTACATAGTGCTGTATCAAATCAACTACTGACTGGCAGAATTTACCCAGTTGGGTAGAACTCCACAATTAAAGATGTTTAGTACACTATTCATAGTTATAGTTTCTTAGTTAAGTAACCTGAGATACCATACCATACCATCTTTTGTATCTACTTAGTTCAGATAGTGTAATTTATTACATTTATAGTCAATAAATGTATGCACTTCTTAAATTTTATATCTGTTGATTTACTATTTGTTTGCATACACAGTTTCATTTTAAATTAAATTATCTCTACCTTTATCTTTATAATTTTAGTGACTTCTTACCTACGAATTGTAATAGTTTTATCTCTCGTTAAAGTTATAACTATGACTAGTGTAAACAACCGCGAAAGTTTAAAATAATATTTTAGTACAGTTACAAATGTTTGGAAAACTTGCAAGATTTTCAAGCGCGAGCAGGGCGCTTGAAAATCTTGCATGTTTTCCAAAAATTGTATACCTAACACGGGAAGTGTTTTCAAATTTGGTATATAAGTTAGAAATGTAGTCTGGAGCTTCTGTGTATCTTTTTCATCATCGACATAGTTCGATATCGTCCTCTCTGGCTTCGCACGGCCTGTCGGGAGCCGCGAGAAATAGCTTCCCGGATGAACACGCGCACAACTGAAACACTTTGATTTTTTTACTTTTAATCATGTCTTGCGGCCGGTCGGTGAGATTTGATTCTTTTAAATTGGCTATGATGATGTTTGGAGCGTCGATTTTAATCTGAAAAGAGAAATACGTTGCAATTTTAGGCAATGGGCTGACATCCTGCCACTATGGCGACACACAATTTTCAGAATGTCCCTCAAATATTTGTCAGACGAGGCGTAAATGTTCGCTTTTGCGGCCATTTACGCTCTGCCTACCCTGCAAGGGATTATAGGCGTGATTTATGTATGTATGTTGTTTAAAATTTACAAGTAAAAAATGATTTTGTAGTCTTAAATAATATTACTTACAGCACCAACAACAGAGTCCATTTTGATGTTGCTGTGAGAAATTATGTCAATGCCGCCTGCTCTGCTCTCAAAGTGAATTGACTGTGGTGCTCGTAACTCCAAACGTCTAGTCGCAGATTCCAACCTATAAAAAAATGGTATATCCATTTCATTTTAAAATCAGTAGGTATATCTATAGTAGAGTAGATAAGCTTGGATGCAGTATTCAGGCCAGAAGGTCTCGTATTGATTTTCTGCTGCAACAAACAGTTTATTCTTGTACACGCGCGCTATATACACAGATCTTATGTTTTGATATGCTAAAAATACTATTTCTCCCTGTTTCTTCATAAAAGTTTACGATACGAGATACGCGTTCGTAAAAGTTTGTAACTATTACGAACTTGTGATGGCTGGAGTATCTTTTCCATGTTTTAGTTTTAGGCAGTAAAAACTGATACACTTTTTTACGATACGGGTAATATTTAAACACTGTGCCTTCTCTTGATGGTGAGTCCGCCGTCACTGTCTACGCTAAACCAGGCGGCTGATACACGGACCTTATCCCATGTAACAGATTGTTTAGGAGACTCTCTGAAGGATGAACATGACTTACTGTAGATCTGAACCAGGCGGCGCTCTCACGGCTGGAGTCTGCACCGCACTCTTGACGGTGAGTCCGCCGTCACTGTCCACGGCAAACGTGTCAGCTGATACACGCTCCTCATCTCATGTAACAGATTGTTTAGGCGACTCTCTGAAGGATGAACATGATTTACTGTAGATCTGAACCAGGCGGCGCTCTCACGGCTGGACTCTGCACCGCACTCTTGACGGTGAGTCCGCCACCACTGTCCACGGCAAACGTGTCAGCTGACACGCGGACTTCATCTCATGTAACAGATTGTTTAGGAGAATCTCTGAGGGATGACCATGACTTACTGTAGATCTGAACCAGGCGGCGCTCTCACGGCTGGAGTCTGCACCGCACTCTTGACGGTGAGTCCGCCGTCACTGTCCACGGCAAACGTGTCAGCTGATACCCGGACCTCATCTCGGGACGCGTGGAACACACTATTTCCGCGTGAGTCTTCTACGTGGAACGCTCGCCCGCTACATTCGATAATGTCGCGTTCTGAAAAGAGATTTTAGTTAAGCGAAATCTAGGCTTAACTTTTTAATATTACTGAGTTATTTGGCTCCTATTAGGTTGATCAACTACCTTACAAGATTTTATGGTAGCCGGGTAGCTATATGGAGGCGCCTACGGGTGACCTATGTCCAGCAGTGGACGTCTCACAGCCCTTGATAATAATAGAAACTCGGTTTCTTGTATGCAGTTTTTTTAGGTACTCACTAATCAACAGCTTGGCATGATCCGGCTGGTGAGGTTCGGAGACAAGCACGGTGAAATTGCGGTGAGAGTGCACGGTGATGGGATGCGAGGGTTGCGATGCGATTGTCGACGCTACCAGCTTGTCTACTATCCACGCGTGGCCTGACAACTGGATGCCACCACGCACTATTTTTATAGGGCCAATTCCTGACTGAAAAGATTACCTTATATCATTAATATATATATTTCTTATCTAACACGTACCTTAACTCGAGTAATAATATTTATTTATAATCGGGATCTCGAAATTAGCTTCACCGATTTTCAGAAAAAGTTTGTATGTATTAGGTTTGGGGGGTGACTGATTTCTATATAAATATTTATTTTTCTTGGCCTATACAGAACAAAAAACCGAGCAAGCTCGGGAAACTAAAGAGAAATGATAAAGTAACACTTACCGGACTTAGTTTTAAAGCGCTAATAATCCACAGAGTGAGTGCTAAGTTTAAAAACACTAATATCATTAATGCAACTATGATGCAATAGAGAGCGGTTCTTCTCCAGCCTCTACGAAGCGTTGCAGGAAGGCATCTAGGTTTGGTTTGTTCTTGATCGATTGAGGATACGGCGGCAGACGGCGGATCGCCCGTGGGCGTACAACCCCAGCCGTGGATGGCGCCAGGCACCGCTTGCGCTTCCGCTCCCGCTCCCGCGACGCTCATCACTGTGCCTCTCTATCTTATCAGATTATTGAAATCCGCTGAGATCCTGTAACAACGGATTACAGTTAACGTTAATTACGGCCTAATGGAATGTGATAAGTCAAGACAATTCAAACAGATTAATGCCTTATTCACTGTCTGCCATAATCTTAGTAATGCGTGTTTATACAAATTAATCTTTATTTAACATTAAATTTGACTACAATAAGCCTATAGTGCCTTGTAAGTAGATTCCTACGTACAAGATTTGGCAATGATATCAATATAAAACACGACATTGAGTCGATTTGGATTTACACCTATATTCTAGAATCTGCACGTTGCTGCGGCAAAGCCTACAATTATTTTGGTGCCGAAATGGAATGCAGAAGAAGGACGTCTTTGCTAAAATCCTAGGAGAATCTCGCACAATTCAGCAGCGGTATAAACAACAAAGTGCAACTTATGTAAAACCGATATCTCAGGGAAGGCAGGTGGTCCGGTCCAAATAACCTCGCCACCACAAGCATATTCCGTGTTCTCGTAAATAAACAAGAACTATTGCTTTTTATTTCACAACAATGTGTGCTCTTGTTTTATTTGCAATTTTACACTCTTTCATCCTGACATTTAGTGGTCTTACTAACAATACCTAAGTGCCAATCTCACCAAATTCATCATCATCCTTCATCTCTTTTCAAAATTATGAAGGTAAGATCATAATTTTGAAAAGAGATGAAGGATGAGGCTAAATATTATTTGATGTGTCTAATGATTTGATCTGAGATTGTGACAGGGTGTGAACCTTGACGTATGTTTATGATGTAAGTAATATCTTCAATAAGCCCTGTGCACTATGCACTCGTAAATGTATGAAAAACAAGTGCGGATCAAGCGGCGCAGCGCGGGGGCGGCGGCGGCGCGGCGGCGCGCTACACAGCGCTGCGCTAATGAACGGCAGCCGACTAATGAATACGCTGAGAATATTGTTATTAACTTTGTCACTGTTACAAAGCTCTTTGTATACTACTATCCTACAGTGCAATGCAAAATCTGTTTTTTTTTTCGTGTACATCGTATCGTGTAGGTATGTTGCCAACTGTTGGTAACAATATTGTATTACCTTAAATGACAATGATTATATTGTTGCTGGTGCATCGCATCGCTATTGCACGTGCATTTACAATAATAGTTACATGCATCATCATTAAAGGAGAATGACCCCCATGGTGTCAATATGCGTCGGGGGTCACAAATCAAATTACCTAATAACCATAATCTAAGAACCCCTTTTTACATTGCATACCGAAGGAAACGAATTTAGAAAGAAATACAAGAAATAGACTCAAACATCAGCATTTTTGTCTCGTTCACTGCCTAACTTTTACATTTAATAACTCCAGAATTTATGTCATAACTGACAAGGAGTTTGTTTTAAATAGTTAAGCAATAATCATACTCTATACTTATTTAACTTTGGCTTTGATGCGAGGCCTGCAAGTGGTGTTCCAGGATTGATGCTAAATAGTACGATAATCCATAGTTTCATGGGCATAATCATTTAAGAGATACTGAAAAAAAGAAGTTTCTTTAATTTTTGTTTGCGATTTGTAAGGTACTAGTGATATCTATAGGTACGTTTTACCTACATAGATAATGCCAAATTAGATTAGACTTATGTCCAGACCTGCTGCGGTTCTGTCACATAAAGGTTTAGTTGCGGCATTTCGGATTAATTTTAATAATATGACATCAAAGATCTTGTTGTACTCCAAAAATTCCACATTTGAACTATAACAACGCGAGTTTAACCCCTAAATCTAAACGGGCTAGATAGAGACGGCCTACATTTTCTTAGTATGAGGCAAGTGTAGTATAAGCTGTGGTATAAGTATCAAAGTGTAGACTATCACGACACCAGGCTTTGTAGCGGCTCTCTTCAGGTCGATATCATGAAATAGGCCGTGGGACAAAAATGGATGCATTCACCGATAAATTACCTACTAGTTTTTTCGTTGTTGATGACATTTTGAAATAATGACCTATTCGTTAGCTTAGGTACACCAATGACCCAACCATTTAAGAAATAAGTACTTATATTAATTGAAAGTGGAAACAATTAATAGTATTTTGTAATATAACTCAAACAGTAAAATAATTATGAACACAAGGACGGGGTTTGTTTGGAAGTTAGGGGAATAAATTGACAGAGTACGTAAATAGGCGAATACATGTAAGTGTACTGTTATATTTTTCAGTCATATACCTATGCTACTGTCCATATTTCATTCCCATAGGAAAACAGGGGAATTAAAGGGGTGGGTGGTGAATTTACCTGTATTTTGGTAGTTCGAAAGCAAGATTCGTATTCGTACGGTAGTATTCTTGGCTCGTGTAAGTATAGGTGGTACGTACGTACTTTTAAAATTTGCATCTATGTACTAAATCTTCTCCACCTCAAGGATGTTTTGTAAGGCGTCAAAAGAGCTGTGTGACTTCAGCACGAAGGCACACTGTCCCAGCCGGAGTACAAAGTTCTTATGAATAAAACATCAACTGATTTCAGTAATGCTTGCCAAGTTTGTCGCCTCGCTCTTGAACTTGGTGAAACTTGCGAATGGGAATTCCTGTAGAATTTTTCACACATGCAACATTCACTCTACTATCTGTACACATGTGTAAACACGATCGTTGCCGTAGCGCGCGTTGCTCGCTTGGCGTAAGTTTTAAATGAAATTATTGTTAGATATTAGCAATGCGGGCGGCTGCACCGGGCCTGTTCTATGACTGAGACTAGGTGAGTTCATAGGTGCTGGAAGCAGCACTCGAAATATCTGGCGCGAGGCGTGAGGCGCGAGGTAGAAGCGAGGTGGCGTGCTCCAGAATATAATATCAGGCGGTAGAGTGGCCACGCGACTCCCACGTCGCGCCTTCACGCCGCCGCCGCGCCGCATCGCTGCCGTCACGCCGCCGTCATGCCGCTGTCGCCGCCGCTAGCTGCCGGCTACCGCAATAAACGATAAAGTGCGAAAATAGCTCAGAGACTACTAGCCGATATCACAATATTTTCCGTAAATAAAATACTGACTTTCATAGCTACTCTTGTCTGTTGGCCGCTTTTCAGCATTTGAAATAAGCTCCGTTTGGAAATCTAAAAGTAACTAAGTATTATGTTTTTAAGTGATCGGTTTAAATGGCTAAATCAGGTTTTACGTCTCGTTTGTAGTGACATGGAAGCCTCGGACGTGCATATTTAATGTGATGGGCATTGCACAAAATGCTATTCGAGTGCAGGCTTTAATTAACTCATGCCCGAAAATAACTGTTGTCGTGTAAAAGGTTTTCAGATTAACACAAACCAATATAGCATAAAGCTGACATCGCGTTGATTAACTTGGATGCAATCCGTGTAGTTGACGATGCACTTAGCACTATCACGCGCGGTAAAACAAAGTTGTTTAAGAGTTGTCGTGCAGCGCAGCAGAGGCAACTGCCCGAGCGGAGGGTGATCTGAGCACTGGAGCAGCGTGCGCGCCGACGCTGGTGCCGATTCCGCCTCGTTTTGAAGTGCTGCATTTTTAATCGTGCTCCTGTCTCGCGCGGGACATAACTCGGGACGCCCGCCATACAGCTGAGCTCCCTATTACGAATTCTAGTTAACGTTATCATTAACGGACACCTTCATATAAACCTCGTTAATAATGGACCGGCATGCGGCCGTGTCGACACGTATGAGGGCCACGCTTGTTTGGTTTCTGTTGCTATTTATAAACTGTTTAAGAAGCGAACTGAATCTATTAATTCCAACTCTCTCTCTTTTTGTGTGGGACACCGTGTCGTCCAACGACACGATGAACCTGTGTTTGATTAAAGTCCCAGTCCCAAATGGACTTATTATATGGAAGAAAAAGGTGCATTGAATCCCGATGAACGGATAAATCTATGTAATTATATAAATCGGTGAATTTGTCGGCTTCTTTGCGTCAATAATTAAGTGACGTAAGCATCATCGTCATACAACTGATTGACACTTTAACTAAACTTCTTCACTTTTTTAATCTCCGTAGTGTTATTATAACGGAAAAACGCAAATCTGATTACACACATTTTACTGAAGTTTAATATACAGACAAAAATACAGTTTCTTATCATCAAATTAGGGTTTCTGGATAAACAAAGGAGTCTGCCTGGGTCCAGCTCTAGTAAGTAGTACACATTAGTAACACTTCAGAATTGACCTACTTGCTTACAGAACGTAGAACGTTATCAAATAATTAAGGAACTGCATCCACAAATGTAGGCTATACGGAGCTGTTACGCTGTTACAGATAGAATCAGGTCAATTCTAAAATTGTCTTAAAACTTTTACGACGCGATCGATGTGATGAAGAATGAATGATGCCATCTCATACGTTTTAAATACCCATTGGATTTCGAAATATAAAAAGTTTACACTGAAAGATGATTGTGTGCGGGTTTGGAACCCAATCTGCCCCATCCCACAGCTTCAGCCAATACGAGATTTTTGTAATTTTCCGATCAACTTGTGAAATCGACAGAAATGCGACTATTTATGGCAATAAATTTTAATTTATTTGGAAAGCATAATTACATAGGATTATTTAATACTAATGCCCCTATTTGTTATCTGACCTACCTTACTACAAGGTCCAAGCATAGTATAAAGAAGGGGGGAAGTAGGCCAACTCCGGCCTAATCCGCGCTATAATTACCTACTCTCTCAGGGTTGTCACTTTCAACAAAATTTCAATTCAGTGCCTAGGATTTGGCGTGGGGCAGCTGTATTTTAAATTGTTTTGGTCCAACCAAGGTGTCTGAGGTCAGTTTTACCTAACCACACGATGATGAAACCTATTTAATGAAAGAAACAATCTTTGCTTTTGTACGCGGCGTCCTTTGTTTGGGAGGCGGCGTCCTTTGACAAATACCGGAACGCGCGATCGCATCTGAGCGAACGGACTTTACCAAGTTAATTTACGTAGTCAGCTTAAAACTCTGACAACAGGGTTCATCGGGTCGTTCACGGCTCGGTGCCCCTTCACACGACAAGAAAGGATTAACAATACCTAATGTGAGCAACTGGCAGACTCAACTTCAGATTATAAGCTCCTATACCTACTAGGAAGAACACCAATAATTACACCAAATAGACTACTAAATACAACTAATAAATCTCATCATCGAGTTTAAAATCGTAAAAATATCTATCATATCATATTAAAACAAATTAATTACTTAGGTACCTATTCTGGTCAGTAGGTAATTTGAAAAGAGACAAATCAGGAAATATTGATGAATAATTTAGACACAGCAATACTTTATTTTGCTACAATTAACCATTTTACAATCGTGGTTTCACGGTACTAGTAAGCCGTGACGCGTGATTCATCGTGCGGTGTCGACTAGCGGCCCCGACGAAGCGCAGTGCGAACCCACCCGAGATGTGTCCGCGTGTGCGTGCGACGACGCATAGATACTATCGCGCACACATACAAGCCGCGCGCGGTGCGTTTGTATGAAGATAACGTACTTCCTTCTTTATACTATGGTCCAAGTGTCCTGTCGTGAGTTTACTCAGCTCCTAAAACTACTTTAGGAAACATTGAAAAAAATATAATATATTTGCCTATTTGCAACTAAAATATTTCTGGAGTTTTCCAAAAATTAAAGATGTAGTATTACATAAGTTGTAGAGCTTAGCGAGAGGTTTTATACTATTACCCTATAGATTACCCTGTATTCAGTGTAATCTATAGGGTAATAGTATAAAACCTCTCGCTAAGCTCTACAACTATATATACTACATCTTTAATATTTGGAAAACTCTATAGGGAGAGTCAATTCAAAACTGTGTCACAAGACAATAACAGTGAAAGTCAGTGTCCAGGAAAATCAGGATGTCACGACATAGGCGATTGCTGGCAGTTTTATTGGTCTGATAAACGAGAGCCCCTGGGGCTTGTCAGGCATTTTCACAGATAAGTGGAGAAAGGACATGAGGGTTAGGCTATCAAATCTTAAGATACTGAATGCTTACAAGAGAAAAGGTATGATATAACTCACATACATACATCACGTCAATAATCCCTTTCGGGGTAGGCAGAGCATAATGGCCGTAAAAAACGGTAATTTACGCCACGTCTGACAAAGATTTGGAGGTCATTCGTAAAATTGTGTATCGCCATAGTGACAAATTGTCAGCCCATCGCCTAAAATTGTAGTACACATCCTCGAGTTCCTTAGTCGCTTCTTACGACACCCACGGGATGGAAATGGGGTGATGCTATTCTAAGCCGGCATCACACGGGAAATAACTGACTTTAAAAATATCTGCTTTTATCCGTTCCCTTAACATGTACTGTACAGCTTCTGACGCAAAATTTAAATCTCTTACTCGAACGTTCTTACCTACTTCTTGCTGATAAAGCAAAATATCTACTTCAGAAGTAACTAACAAAAACTAACCTTAATAATATAAGTAATTTTTTACCGGCCACCTGCATTAGCATGGAATAATCTTGATTGTTTAGGATATTGTTAATTACTTACAGAATATGTTACTAAAACATTAAAACGAACTAAGCAGTTAATTAGAGGGGTTGTACCAAACTTTAATGTGTCTTCAATAAATAAAAAACAATAAAACAATGAAACCCATTCTTTTTTCCAAATTAGGATAATCCTAATAGTGAGTATAAGGTCAATTTGATACGGGGACATAACTTATAAAAATTCTAAAGTCGCTAATTTTTTGTACGATTGCTTAATGCCTGTCTGCAAAGCACATATTACGTTTGGTGTCACTTTTGACGCTTGCTTAAATTTTCGATCCAAAATCTATGGTAGCCACTGCAAAAGAAAGCATGTTAGCATTTACCTAAAATGACACAAAATAATCAATTGGGTTTGGCCTATAATCTAGAAACTATAAGCCAAAAGTGAACGATCTTAATATTTTTGAAACCTGAAAAGCTGTCCATACTGGGCTATATTGCCTCCACGAGCTTTTTGGACTTCAGAGGCCGTACATGAAATTGCGCTGGGCGAAAGTAGGTAATTAGTATTAGAACGCGTCATCGTGCAGCCGAGCGGCGGCGATATGCAGACCCAGCGGCGGACGGCAGCGTATAGTTCGATCAATCAGTTTTGATCCTATTTATAGTTTTTGTGGCAATTGTATGAAAAAGTTTAAAATTATTGCGTACCTACTAAGAATTTTGGGATTTGTGGAATGTTATCGAAACTAATTAATTACCGACTACTATTCAGGGGTGTGCCCATGTACCAGCATCTTTTTTTCGCTTAACAGCGCCGAATTTATATTTATTGCCTACTAGCTTTTACCCGCGACTTCGTCCGCGTTAGATAGTTTTTTTTGGCAGAAGTTCTAAAGTAGGTACCTATGTGTATTCATAGTAAGTGTGACAGTGATATTAGAACAGTTGTTATCTCTACTGTTTAGAGATAACTTGCTTGCTTCTGTTGTTAAAGGGACAATTCAAGATTTGCTATCCGGCCTGAGAGACCAATATTTATAAAAATTGAATATAAAAGTCAGTAGATAACAGAGTACTTACTCCAGGGGTGCCGATTTGAGAACACTAAAATGGTCAGCATAAGTAGATAAGACAGATAAAAAGGTATTTTAAGTTACTGTAATACATTTTTATATACCACATTTGTTTTTCTGTATTTTGCGAAAACAAAGATTTTGTGGGTTTGACACTCGTGAGTCTGCCCTCACGTGTATACCCGTTCGGGTAGCCGCACCCTGTCGCGCCCTCCCCCTCCGCCCCGCATCGCCGCCAAAGCGCGCGCGCCGCGCCGCGCCGGATCGGCCGGTGCGCGCGGCCGCGGTCATAAGACCGGGCATTATTTATTTAGTTGCTGTGTATTTTCAATACATATCCATAACGCATGCGTATGTCAGACGAAAGGAAATCGCGAATTTCTATTTTACTCCCTTACACTTACAAAATACGCCGCATCGGACGTCAAATGTGATCCCCGACTTAACGTGTTATGTGGATGATACTTTTCAGTTCAGAACATGGTAACGTATCACCTAAGTAGATATGCCTAATTACAATGAAGGTAGTGCATACGATGCAAACGGCGGCGGCACAGCGGTATTTTTCAGTAATGATAAAAAATCCTCGGTAAAAGTAGGCAATGTCCTTTCTCAAGTTATTCCCATCATACTGAACATATTTTGTTTTGGAACCATTTCTGTATCTCCAATAGTTTAGGTGGGCTCCTGATGGTAGACCTGGTGGTCTACATAAGGTACTCCAGATCCTCAAATGTTCTTGTAAAAAGAAGCGGCCCATCATACTGAACAACTTTTGTTTTAGGACCATGCCTGTATCTCTAATAGTTTAGCTTGGCTCCTGATGGTACACCTGGTGGTCTACATCTATACTCCAGACCCTCGAATGGTAATAATAAATAGCCTATGTCCGTTCTCGGTATGCTAGCAATCTCTGTGCCAAGTTTCATGAAGATCGTTTCAGCGGTTTGGCCGTGAAAGCGTAGCAGACAGACAGACAGACCGAGTTACTTTCGCATTTATAATATTAGTGTGGATAGTTAAATCTGTAATGTATCATTATAGTCCGTTAAAATGGCCATTTATTTGCAGAATCCCGAAATTTCAAGTTATTTATACTCTAATAGGAAGTAAAATCATAATATCTAGTTCAATTAATTTAATCAATCATAAATCAATACCGCACTGAAAAAAATACTTACAGGATCAAAAAGTATCGGTCGCACTATAATTCCGCCTGTGACGCGTGATCTACTGTCCTCTACGCGCGCGATCGACACACATTCGTAATTTTGAATGTGTGCGTGAGTGTGACGCAGCAGGATACACGTCCTTCTCCCAAGAGCGCGGCGCGCGGTCTGCCGAAACAGCATTTGCGCTCCCGTATATAATTGATGATTCCGGAGAACTTTAAAATATTCGATAAATTTCATAAAATACATATTTGCAATTTTTTTTATAGCTAATGTGTTAGCATGAATCTATTTTTCAATGTGTAAATTGATTTTTTTTAAAACGTGTTGTATTGTACTAGAAATCCGACGCTGTATACGTTTAAAATTTCTTCAAAGTAGGGCCATTTTACTGCAGATTTTCTTTGAATTTTTGAATTAAATTACTAAAAACTCCTCGGCCAATTTTTAGCACTTTTCAATGTCTTTATTGCTGTATACTTTATAAACCACTCCATATTTTAAAATTCATGTAAACAATAATGATACGAACGTCACGCATCGAAAACAATTAAAACACGTCTCAGGTTATTAACTATTAAACAAACTGAACAATCAAAATCAATAATTTGTCTGGGCCAATTTTTAGATATTGAATTAATCTTCAATAAAACATATCATAACACATTGTTACTTATTCTGTTTTTTTAAACGAGGTCCTACAGAATTGAAGAAACAAGACAAAATTACTCAAAACTATGTACGGCCTCTTCACGCATACGGTCAACCATTTCTCTTATGACGTCTTGGATATCTGACTGCGAGATTTTATGCCACTTTTCTATCACCGCACTTGTAAGCTCACGGAGTTTGGTTCTCACTGGATTACGGGTTATGACTCGTCTTTTTAAATTGTCCCAAATATGTTCAATTGGATTAAAACCCGCACTTCAGGCTGGCCAGGGTGATCAGCGTATACAAACAGCATCGACATAATCGTTCACTTCACCGGCTACGTGTGTTCGGCCATAGTCGTGCATCAGAACAAATTCTCTTGTCACATTGTCTTTAAGCACTACCTACACGTATCTTTGAGTGGTCATACTTCCTCTGGAAACGACGATAAGTGGCTCCCCACACCATTGTTGGGCCCAGCTGGTAACCAACAGTTTTGACTATAGCACATGTAGCAACCTCTCAGGACAACGTCTGTTGACCCGCTGGCGACGATCCTGGAACCTCTAAAGCTATTCTGGACTTATCACTGAATAAAACGTTTTTCCACTGCTCCATAGTCCACGTACTTGCGGGCAACTTGTAGTCAAGCTCTTCGATGAGGTGCCTTCAATTTGGGAGCTTTAGCAGGTCAACGTGCTAGTAAGTATTGTTGAACTATTTTTCGTATTAACGTTCTCTCATTTACACATAAGCCACAAACTTCAAAAAGCTGATAACATGTTTGAACAGCTATAGTGAAGCGATATCTCGGAACTTTAAACGGTCATCCATTACTAGCTAATGTATACCGGTTTCGTTCTTGCCTAGGCCTTCGAGTGCAGCGGTCAGTCTCACGAAATAGATAAAAGATTTGCAAACTTTAAAAAGACAATAAACAATATATATATATATATAATTAGCCTATCAGATCCCACTGCTGGGCAAAGGCCTCCCCCGCGGTTTTCCACTTGTTGCGGTCTTGTGCAACCTCGGTCCAATCCTTTAAATGGGCATCGAAATCATCACGCCATCTTTTTCGGGGTCTACCTCTGCGACGAGACCCGCCTTGAGGTACCCAATCTTCCGTGACGATTCTAGCCCATCGATCAGGGTGCATCCTGCAGACATGCCCGGCCCAGTCCCATTTCAACTTGGCAGTTTTGTATCCTACGTCGGTGATGCCCGTCTGAGCTCGAAGTGTAGTGTTCCGAACTCTGTCTGTTCTCTTGACGCCGAGGATACTTCGCTCCATCGCTCTTTGGCAGACCTTGAGTTTGGACTTCTGACCTTCTGTTAGAGACCAGGTTTGAGCACCGTAGGTTAAGACAGGCAGAATACACATGTCAATGAGTTTTCTTTTGAGTGATAAAGGCAGTTCACCCTTCATGAACTGTTTTAACGACCAGAAGCTTTTCCAAGCGTTTTCAATCCGACGATCGATCTCTTTTTCTTGCCTGTTGTCAAAGGAAGCAATCTGGCCTAGGTATATATACTCATCGACATAATTTATTGTCTGCCGGTCGACCTGTACCCTATGTTTCGTGCTATTGGTCATCAGTTGGGTCTTTGTCCTGTTCATGTGAAGTCCAACCTCAAGGCTTGCTGCATTCAAACTTTGAAGCATCTCCTCGAGTTCCTGTGCCGTATTAGCAAACAGAACAATGTCGTCGGCGAAACGTAGATTTGTCAATCGTTTTTCGCCGACGACAATGCCTCGTGATTCCCATAGTACAGACAGCTGTTTGAACACTTCCTCCAAGGTGCACGTAAATAGTTTAGGGGAGAGGGGGTCACCCTGTTTCACGCCCTTCTCGATGTCAAATGACGGACCCGAAGAGTGGAGCTTGATGGATGCTGTACTGTGGGTGTAGACTAACTCCAAAAGTTTGACATATGTCTCTTCTATGCCTTGTATGCGAAGAGCTGAGAATATTGCTGAGTGTGAGAGGCTGTCAAACGCTTTGGAGTAGTCCACGAAAGCTAAGTATAGCGGTGTGTGGAACTCGGTGTGCCTTTCTATTATCAGATTCAGCGTATGTAGGTGGTCAGTAGTTGAAAATGATGGTCGAAAGCCGGCCTGCTCTGGTGGTTGGTGGCGGTCTAGGATTCTAGCAATGCGGTTCTCTACTATCTTGATAAATATTTTGTAAATGTGGGATATAAGACTAATGGGACGATAATTGTTGATATCAGATTTGTCGCCTTTTTTGTGCAGTAGGATAATATTTGAGTGACAGAAATCCTTAGGGACAGACCCCGTAATCAAAATACTATTAAAGAGATTCAACAAATAAGGAATTAGAACAGGCTTTCCCACTTTGAGCGATTCAGTGCTGACACCATCCTCTCCAGGACTTTTCCTATTTTTCATACCCTTCAAAGCCCGAAATATTTCGCCTTCGGTGAAAAGGGGTATAGTATCAGCACAAGAATATGGGTTGGATGGATTATGTGTTGATTGGTTAGAGTTCGAGTATAAGGTTTTATAAAAGTTTGTACATATAGTAAAAACCTTGTCACGGCTAGTCTGTCTCGTTCCGTTGCTGTCTCTCAAACTCGTAATCCATGTTCTTTCTCTTGATATACCCTGTTTGGCGGTGCGTAAGCTGTTATTCGTTTCTAACGCTCTTTGTACAAGTTCTGTATTATATTTTCGTAAATCATACCGAATGTTCCGTTTGACTTCTCTATCGATTTTTCTATAACTGTCTGTGCATTTTTCTGCAGTACATCTGTCTTCAATTAAATTTAATGTTTTCTTTGATAATTTGTTGTTTTTGGTTCTGGACTGTTTTATTTTTCTACTTGCCGTCTTAATACTATCTGTAATATTTTTGTACTGAATTTGAATGTCATGAGTATCTGTTGGTAATAAATCGAAACTGTTTTTTAATTCTAGATTGAATATGTTAACGTTATTTGTGAGAGTATCTAAATCGATTAGTTTAATCTTTGGTCTGAATAGCCGTTGTCTGTGTATCTTAAATTCAAAACGTAGTTTAGCACGCAGAGGTCGGTGATCGGAGCTAAATTTGATATTGTTTATTATAAACAATAAAAAAAAAAAAAAAAATCCTCTGATTGCGTGTTGTTATGTTGTTCGGTGAACACCAAACAAAAATGTCTGTCAGTTTTTTATTTATACTCGTAAAGGAGCAAGTCATATGTATGACAATATTTCTAATCAACACGAGTTAATGCAAGAATGGTGGCCGGTTAAATATGCCTTTGAGTACATACATAATTTAAATTATTTGATGTGTCAAATAACATAGGAATGCCAAAAAAATTGCGGATGGCTTCATATTATACCTACCCAGAAAGAGCTACAAAAAGAAATCTAGCACCAAAAATATTATCAATTTGTTTTACCACCCAAATACTCAATCCAAACACCACGCTACACAGTCCCCCTCTAACAGCATAAAGATGTCATACTGTGTGATTATGCGTTCCGCAGAATGCTCCATTTAATTCAGGCGATGCTCCACTCGATCCTGTTTTAGGATACAATCCCCGTGATCCCGGCGTGACTGCGCATAATGCCGCCACTCACTCCACTCCACCTAACAATGTTGAAAAATCTTCATTCTACACTGTGCCAGACGAAAAACAAAAAGTGGTTGAAGGGCTTATTCAGTGCGCGAATTGTTGTTTTTTAAATTGCTCTTTACTTTGTCAAAGCTTTAAGATTTTTGGTATTACCAAAATTTATTGCGATATCAAATATCTGGGATCTCTAGAAGTTCGATAACACCAAAATGTGTCATATTAATACATACATACATACTATTACGCCTTTATCCCTTGCGGGGTAGGCAGAGCGTAAACGGCCGCAGAAAACGGACATTTACGCCACGTCTGACAAAAATTTAAGGGTCATTCGGAAAATTGTGTCTCGCCATAGTGACAGGTTGTCAGCCCATCGCCTAAAATTGCAATACACACCCTCGAGTCCCTTCGTCGCCTTTTACGACACCCACGGGCAAGAAATGGGGTGATGCTATTCTAAGCCGGCATCACGCGGCATATTAATACCGTGATCAATAAGTCATGATAGTACGAGTATTGAAAACTATGTTTAAAAATTCATTAGTGTGTCGTATGTGGTACCCTAATGAAAGAAATCTTCAAAAGTATGCAGCCTCTCTTTTGTCGTGTCACCGAGGACACCGAGTTGTTGAAATATTAATTTAATGTGGTTGAAAAGCTTTCCAGACCGCGAATATGGCAATGAAGTGCGTTTGAAGTCAGAGTTCTATCATACCTGCGTCACTTGAAGATTGAAAAACTTTCTCAATGCCTTTCTTATGGAAATAGTTCGCGTTTACATTTGAGTGAGTCGTCATTGTGGGGATTCAATGCCGAGTCTGATTGAAATTGTCTTCCAACAACTTATATGGCTACAATAGCTCATGCAGAGAGCAAAACTTATCCAAAACCTTTTTCAACTTGAATTGCAATAACACATGTTTTACTAGTTGTGATAGACTAGTAAACAAAAAAAGCTTTAGTTTGAATCAGATTCAAGTGCGGCATATTTTTAGGACAGCAAAATGCAAACCCTCGCGATAGCTCGCGTAAATCCGCATGAAATATTGATACAGTTTCGTGTAAACGTGTAACAAATGCGGTAATTTGAGCCACCTGCCGGCGATGCGGCCGCCACACCGCGCGCTCGCTATGCCATGCACCACTTTTGAACTGTGTACCTTGTTATTTTCAATGCATCGGTTTTTTGAAAGCGCCCCATAACTGTCTGTTATAATGTTGGCATGTTGCTGGGGACTATCATTAGTTTTGTGATTTTTAATGGTCACTACAAAGTTTCAGTCGATAGTTAGAAGAAGAATAATGAAGTGTGCCAGCGACTAAAATTTTCAAGTGTCCACTTGGAGTTGTTTGCGGAAGGCGGCCGGGCGGCAGACGGCACTCGTTTAGCGCTGTATCTTGATACGTAGCGCCATCGATAGCTCTATTTGCCCTCTCGTATTTACACCGGCATTTACACCGCCCGCCGAGCCGCCCAGCCGCCCAGTGCCCAGCAAGTGTTGACTTAGGACTGATGTATTAGGTGAGAATTTATACTCGCCATCCCTCTTTTCTTATTTTCGTTGTTGATATTATCTATTACCTTCATTTATTTTTATTCTTTTCTCTTAAATATCATATTTTTCATAACGTTAGTATGAGTAATCAAATAAAGGATTTTATTTGTATTCTAATCAAGTTACAATGTTAGGACCGACACAGATTTTAAGAAGTATTGTTTTTGAGCAGTCCAATGAACCGTTTACGTTTAGTTTTCGGGTAAATTGTATGAGTATTTGTATCGTAAAAATATTGGTGATTTTTGTAGCGGAAATATGTCACAGTCATACAAAATTAATTTTAATTGAGTATGCAGAGAATTTCTCAACAAATATCTAACAGGTAATCTGTTTTAGTACTTATTTGCAGAAAAAAGAACTTAAAAGGGGTAAAGATGTTCATTTCAGTAAAACAATATTAAAATATTTTATAAATTGAGTGGAACGGGAAGAAGTTGGAAAAGAGTCCACTAGTAACAGCGCAATCATCTAATGAATGCCTCGGGGCAGATAAGCTCCGATTAAATGGTCGCTTTATTACCAAAGGAAAGGCGCTCCCTTTACTGCACATCCAGATATCTTTTGTACAGATACCGTGGAAGATTGTAGTCTACTCAAATAATTGGAAACGCATTGATACTGTCCGCATTCGCTCGTAAATATTTGTTAGTATCGCAGATTACGATTCCGATAGCACGATACTTTCCTTAAGTACTACGTAAAATGGAAAGTGTTCTGTGAAGTTCCTTAATATCTTGTAATTACTCCGAAATATCAATTACAGTTTAATGAATTATATCCGCTATAAAGACGGTGGTAAGATCTCGAGATAAGTGGCTCGTTGTTCGTGTGTGGGTACCTAGGGGGGTAACGCTACAATTTATCGCCTGCATATCCTTTCAGCGGGTAGATAATGACCGCAGTAAAACGTTTAAGCACGGAATAACTGCTGGTGGAAGCCGTTATTACAATATTATGAATGGCTTCCCGCGCTGCTACGACTCGAGCAAGACTTGTGTACTGCGAGAGCTTCTGGACTTGGAAGGTGCATGTTTCGTGCCAAAAGAAGATAATAACCATCTGCTTTTTAAGCCGAGTGATGCCGGCTTACAATAGCATCACCCCATTTCTCTCCCACGGGTGTCGTAAGAGGCGAATAAGGGACTCAAGCGTTTCATATGTTTTTCAATTTTAAGCAACAGGCTGTCAACCGGTCAAATAGTGATACACGATTTTTCTGAATGACCCTCAAATGTTTGTCAAACGTGGAGTAAATGTCCAAATTTACGGCCGTTTACGCCCTGCCTACCCCACAAGGGATAAAGGCGTGATATATGGTTATGGGTGTGTGTGTATGTGTTGTGTGTGTTGGTTTACATGTTGGTAACTATGAGCGTTTTCGTTTTCCTGTAGTTAAATTGGTTTAGGACTGAGTCCTACTTACATGCATCATTTGCGTAATGAAAATGAAATTTACTTTATTTAATGTAGAGTAAGTAGTATTATCACTTATTGACGTCATGATCCATAATCGTTTAATACTTAAAAAAAAACGTATTGTTCCAATAGAAAACCGGCTTGGGTGGGATAAAAATAAAGGCACTGCCTCGAGGCTGGCCAGGTTAATCACACGGCATGAAACTTTACGCCACCACACAATTTGTGTCAAGATGTCATAGCGGCTCATAAGCCAAGTCTATTTAAAATGCTGCAAAAGAAAATCATATTAGGTATATTTAACGGGTAATGATCCAACCGTATCATGGAGGAGCCCCAAGTTGGTATGTTTTGAAAAATGGTGGTTCGAGGAGAAACAAAACTGAATTTTTCAAACTAGATGGCGTTAGTGAGCAAAATTTGGATTTTTACCAATTATTTCGTAATTTAGATAAGTTTGAAACAAAATTGATATGTCCGCGAGCCCTTGCATTTAACTTTTACTGATTTAGTTATATTATACCGTTAAATATTGTTTTATTCGCCCGGGTATTGGTCAAATGTGAAAAATATTGTTCTCTCGCACACAAATACACGCGAAATGTGAGTGTGTGCGTAATTCATTCATTAAAAATTTGCGTATCATCCGTCAGTTTGCCGATATATATGTGAAGAACTAAATAAGGAAATGCCTGAATTACGATTTTTATCTACACTAATATAATAAAGAGGAAAGATTTGTTTTTTTGTTTGTTTGTATGTAATCGATAAACTCCGAAACTACCAGACCGATTTCCAAAATTCTTTCTCCATTAGAAAGCTACAACATTCCTGAGTAACATAGGCTACTTTTTACTACGGGAAAATTCCTCATTCCCACGGGAAAGCGGTTAGAAGCAGGAAAGCGGGAAATATAGCGGATATTACCCAAATTAGCCAAACCGATTTAGCGATCTTCGTGAACACTGGCACTGATATTGGTGGTATATTGAAAACGGACTTGGACTACTTTTTGTCAGCACTTGAGGATCTGGAGTACCTGATGGAGGGCACCAGGAGCACAGCTAAACTATAAGAGATACGAAAATGGCTTCATAGTAAAAGTTGTTCAGCATGACGAGGCGCTTCTGCTGACACATGGTTATCGAGGATCTGGAGTACCTGATGCAGACCACCAGCATTCCATCTAAACTATAGGAGATACGGTAATGGTTTCAAAGTAAGGTTGTTTATCTTGACGGGCCGCTTTTGTTGGCACTTGGTCATTGAGGGTCTGGAGTACCTAAAGCAGACCACCAGCATCCCATCTAAACAACAGGAGATAAGGTATCGGCATCAAATAAAAAGTTGTTTAACATGACGGGCCGCTTTTGCTGGCACATGGTCCTGTTGTGTCACTTCTGCTGGAACGGGGTAAAGAAGTAAACTACTTTTTACTGCGGGCAAAGATCCAATTTCTACGGGAAAACTGGTAAGTAGCAGCAGATGAAACCGCTGGGCGGGCCGCTAGTGATGAATATTTTAAGATTTGGGAGAAAAATAAAGAATTTTAATTTCTTTTCATTTTATATTTTGTCCTTACTTGAAACAATTAGTGATACTTACCTTAAACCTCAATAGATCTGGGGAATTGAAACTACGATATCCGAGACGGAACAACCAGGGTTCAGTCGCTTTACATTTAGATTTATTAATTTTAGGTAGGTATCACTCTTTGTAGGATTTATAGGGGATACCTACTTATTAAAAAAATAAATAAATACATATCAAAATAATTTTTAGAGACAAAGGTTTTTATTTCTTTTAATTTTGGTATATACAATACATAGTACCTAATACAATAGTACCTACACAGGTGCACGCTTGTAAATTTACACATGTATAATAGAGCAAGAATATGGATTGGAAAAATATTCTTCACGTCCAGTGGAGCTGTGTGTTTGCAAGCCTGTAGTCATGACGTCTGTGTTGCTGACACTATCTTCAGACCGAACTTGTACATGCCTCGTCAAGACCCGTCTTCAGCTCTTGTTGAAAACAAATTATGGATATGATATCAATGAGGCTTTTGTCTTTGCTCCTACGCTGGCTTCTACTTTTTCTATCCTTTTATTACGCGCAAACGTAGGAGGGTCCCTGCACATGTAATTTGCTGGAACACATCGTAACACTGTTTCCGGCAAAACACATGTTTTGTAAAAATCCACAAGTTTTTCCAGCATTTGTTTTATAAAAGTCTCGTCCTTTTTTATTTCTAATTTACTAAAGCATATTCATAAAATCGAAGCACAGAAAAAACGAAAAACTATTCTAAACTCTTTGAATCGGCCCGACGCCATCAAAAATTGAAATGTCAGATGACTGACAAATGTGTGTTCAAAAATCATTAGCGCATTTTTCAAAACTAAAAAAAACATGAAGTATCTTTGTATTTGCTTTGTGTAAATAAATGTCTGTACCTATAATTTTTAAAATGTTTCTACCCATAATTGCGGCGTAATAAATTAAAATAAACATAAGATATTGTACTTAAACAATTTAAAATATTTTTCACAAAACACGAAATACTCCTTGTATTTCGTTTCAGAACACGCTGTTCACGAATAGCTTTACGTGGACTTACGTATGCATGTTGTGTAAAACTAACGCACACAAACTTAACAGGGACATAATTTCATCAAGTTTTTAGATCAAAATAACTTTGTTATTTATAGATGTATCGCAAATCAGATTTGATTCGCGAGAACTTGATTTTGTAAAGAATTTTTCGACATACTTTGATAGCATAAAACTATAACACACACAGTGTATATTGGTCAAACGTTTTGTATGGAAATGTCAGCTCTCGAACCACCTTTTAAGCAAATGAGGGAAATATAATAATGTAAGTATTTTTAGGATTGGCTTAATTAATCAGCTCTATCATTCGTTAGATACCAAATACTATATATTGCAGATAGAGATGCACCGACTAGAAGCCAGCTAATGCAATTTAATTGAATGAAAATTTTATTTCAAATAGTACAAATTATATTCGAAATGAAACCACAATTATATAAGTTAGTAGAAGGGCTAAAAAACGTGCACAGATGCGATTTTCTTTTCCTAAACATCATCGAAGTAAGGATCGACTCAGCAGCCGGGGGAAAGCCAAGTTGTCAACCATTTTAGGTTAGTCGCCCAAAACCATAGTCGGTGAATACCTGATTTCAGAACAAAAATTTATAATTTATCCAAACAAAAAAATATGACGTCATAAGGCTTCTCAGCATCATCATGGGGTGCCATCTTCAAATTTAAGTTCGGAGGTCAGCATGTAGAAACCCTCGCGGTCATTCGGGGGCTCGATTTTCATTCCTCAACCTCTTGCAGACACTTTTTTCTACCACCGAGACAACGCATAGTTAGATTGTGAGATATATTGATATATTTCCTTTTAAAATTAAAAAAGTTTAGTATCGCAAGAACTCTGTAGATAGCGTTGAACTAGCTACATTACTCGATGCCAAAACCAAAAGGCATGAAGAAAGTAATTGTTCTTTCCGTATCTATCCTCGTTATTCACACTTTGTTATTCATAAAACTCTGTTGTGTTTTTCGTTAATATGCAGGGAAACCCATGCAAGTAAATATTTTTGTGATGCGAGTAATGTAACAATGATTAGTTACGTTTCGTTTTACGAGCTCATACATATAAGTGAAAAAAAAAAAAACTGTAATTACGTGACGTTCCGTTCCTCACGTTAACGTACCAAGTACAGCGCTCTGTCTAACTCGCAACTAGAAAAGAGTTTAAAAAAGAAAACTCCTTATTGAGAATTATAATTATAAGCAGCGCAATGATTTCGAAAATTGCTTTCCTTATGCCGACGCATTTCCTTTTAAAGTTTACGATACAATTGTTTGTAAGAAGGTGGATTACTGTCTTGTTAATTATGAAATAAACGAGACCACACAGAAAGGAAACCTATTATAAAAACTATTTCCTTATGCAGCTTCACAGACAGCAATTAAATTACTTCCCCTTGGTATAAAAAGACACAGACTGTATAAAATTGTTTCTCTAACAAAGAAATTGCTTTGCGATTGAATGCGCAAACAAAAAGCGATTTAACATCAATTTGGGGCAAACACTGGTAAACTCGACGTGTGCCGACTGCCGCGCCTAGGCGTCGACGGTTTCAAAAATATGTCGCAAATTAGAAAGCGTTTTTTAATGTTCCATACAGGATGTGACAAAACCAAGTAACTAGGTGTACTATCTTATCTACCTTAGACGCTTTTTGTGGGTAGCCCTTTAAATTGCAATAAAATCTAAAGGATTTCTCAAGTTATTAGCGGTTGAAAAAAAAAATTCAATACAGTTAAAATTAACATATTTTACTTTGGTTTTTTAAAGATAGCGACAGGTCCAAATGTACAGCCATCTAACAACTTACTTACGTGACTTGCCGTGAATGTTTATAATACAAATATAGGGTTATCAGACAATTTTACATATTCCAGAATAGAAAATATATCTGAGCTGGCTTGTCGTATATCAAGTTCATGCGCGGTTACATTTCCCTTGCTTTAGGGCTCCATCGCGGATGCAGAGCCCCCGGGCGGCGAGTAATTAGCAACGCTTTTCCTTCCGCTGCCTTCTCTACCACCAGCCAGGCCTCTACATGTCGCCTCGCGTATGCCTTTTTCTTTTCTTTACTCAAAGAGTTCTCTTTAGCATCTCAAAAAATTCACACTAAAGACGACCGTTTGGATCCTTATTATGTATCCCATTTGTTTGAAAAATCTAATAAGATGAACAGTGCTCGCAGCGTGTAGAGCAATTTATTTTTGCACCACGGGCAATCAACGTAACAAAGAAGTTCTAACCCAGACTTATTGCGCTTAAATTACGTCTATTAAGATAGATTGAACGTTCATGAGAAGAAAATTGGTCTTATTTTAAAAGAATACTTTTCTTGCTCATATTCAAATTGTCATCGTTGTTTAAATTCCTCATAATCCGTCCAATTTTGATCGCGGAGCGATGCCCGGGCGCCGGCGCCGCCGGGTCGCGGTATTCAAGACGGCTTCAACTGGATTTCACCCACCAGGCGAGCGAAAGACTGCTCGGAGAACATTTCGCAAAGATAATGTAAGATTACAATAATCTCTTTTGCATTAGACGTACGCTGGCTATGTATATGCGGCAAATTAATTTGAAGCGTGTTTTTGAGAAGCGTTTATGAATTGCACTCGCAGTGAGAGTACATTTAATCCAGTGGAACTCGACATGATGTGTGAGTGTGTTGCGCATTTAAAAAAACTCATTACAGGCTGCACCGCCGGCTCGGCCCCCGCCCCCTGCGCGGAGGCCGGGGCGCGGACGAGTGCCGTCTTTGAAGGCCTGCGCCGCCACTGCGGTATTATTCCAGATTATACCCGCTTCCATACAAATGAAATCTCGCTTAAATCCAGTGCAATTTTGGAACGAGAAAATAAGGCTCAAAAGTTGTTTTACTGCACTCGCACTTTCAGGAAATTCTTTTGAGCTTAAGAGCTAGGAGTATTTACTTTCGCTTTGTTTGACGGTTTCTACAAGCACTATCATACTTTTACTACTTTAATAAAAATTAGTAAAAGTTCACCCTAGAGAGTGTAGTGGACGTTCCTAACCCTACATATTTAGTCGTCGTGTCGCATGCGGTTCTTCCCATTAGTGCGATTGAGAGCAGCCGTCGACCGACCGGGGACTATTTGGATTTGCCTAAGCTCAAGCACTGTTCAAGGTAAATCTGAATACATTTCAATAAAATTCAATTTATTTATTTCAGATATAAAATCCATATACTCGTAAGTAGTAATTAGGTAATAATCATGTCATAATCACAAGTGATCGATTAGAATAAATAAAAAACTATTAGGTTTCAATTATTTTGATAGATGCACAAAATTACATTTTCTGGTTCCACTTTACTGCTATTAGGTGCCTACTTAATTTTGTTGTATTATTACCAAAAATGGCAATGTTTAAATTACTTAAAATATTTCCAACTCGTTACATCTCATACAATTAGCGTTAAGATACAAATGGCCACCTCCAAAATTATAAAATAATTACTCCTCACATAATGTAGCTATGTTCTGCTTATGATATACAGGTTATAAGGGACAGCCCTCCTAATACTCATAGGGTGCATTCAAAACATGAAACTGAACATCTTTCCAAAGAGAAAATATTTCAGGAAACGCAAATTTTTTGCCTTACCACCATACCATATCGTGATTTTGTATGTAAATATTATTTTGTCGTTTTCTGACATATGTTCCTAGGAGAAAGTTGTTCATTATCATGGTCTGCATGCACCTATGGCGAGTGACAGGAAGTGATACCAGTAGGCAGAATGGAGGGTTCCATGTGGTGTCAGGAAAAGGGTAGCTACCCCTGCTTGGCCGGGTGTTGTGGCCAGGGGACCGACTGGTCCACCTGGATAGAATTGGAAGTCCTATATATGCGTTGCGTTGTAAAACACTCCGATACTGCGTTTCAAGCTCTTTGTTTCTCTGCCGATCTGTCACGTGGCACCTTGCTTGCTCGTGAACAACTTTGAGTGAGCTTCTTGTAGTTGATCCTAGAGATCGCTACACCGTATTAGTATATGGAGGGCTGTCCCTTACACCCTGTATTATTTGTAAGTTAACTACCTAATAAAAAGTTAGAAAGTTGTATTCTAAGATATCTTTGTTAGTGCTACGGCGTAGCACTCGTAGGCGAAGAGAGTTTTGTTTCAAAATACGAATACTATTACCATATACACTACAACCCCTCATTGTAAGGGTTTGTAAACTTGTTGTGAATGCGTCCAAACTCACCAGTGTGCAGTATTATATACATTTGCGGAATATTAGATTGTAAGTTACCACGGGATATTACAACTCCGGCGGAATATTTTTGAATTCTTATTCAAACAATCAAAAACAGGAACCTCAATTTTAGGCCACCTGAACTGTTATGTCTGAGAACGTCTTACTAATTTTAAAAACATTGATGCTATATTTAGATTAAACTATTAGAAAGGTCATCTTTAACCTTAACCAAAATCATTTACTTTCGGATTTCCCATAGGCATAGTGTGATTTTCCGTGGCAAAAATAGCTTTTGTATTACTTAAAATGATATTTTATCCGTATAACAAATTTCATCCAAATCCGTCAAGCAGTAGGAGCGTTAAGAGGAAACAAATACACACACACACACACACATACACAAACTATCGGATTTATGATAATAGTATGGATATAAACAGTATTTAAAACATTTGATTAAAGGTATTTTATCCAAGGTATGGACTCGTGCTATTTAGGCTGATCGATTAGCTAAGTAGATATGCATCCTATAGGTATTAGTAAACGGAACCTCACGCTCTGACCCGCCTGAACCGTTTCATATGGAAAATCTAGTATTACCAATGATAACTAGAGTTTACGAGATCTAAATTACTAAAGTTTCGTTACCAAACACTACGAATTGTGAGTGGCCTGAACTTTCTTTCCGAATAATCATATACTTTCCGAATAATTATGTCCTTTGTTACTGAACAAAAGGGTTGTTTCGACACGTGGCTCGTAATAATACTCAACACTTTACTTGATAATATCAGTCTAGCACAATAAGTACGTTGCCATGATGTTCATTATCAAATAGCAGTGGCAGGCAAAGGGTGAAATATCGAAGGTATGTCTGCGGTGCGCCCTTGCCGACTCGTATGGATGCAGATGAGCCAACTATTTGTCTTGGCTGATGGCGGCGCTTGATTAAACCGTGAAACATTTAGCGCTGTTCACCTGGCTGCCTCAGTTCTACGTACTACGTTACTACGAACCAACACTACCGCGGGAAGTTTGTTTGCGACTAAGAGGCTTCAACTAATTTTATTCCGGGCTGTTTTGTCTAGTTCCTGAATAGTTTTTTACTGTTAATTTACTGTTCTCTAAAACTTTTTGTTTATCCCTTTTTCTACCTGCTGGCTTATTACATTTATAAGCATGCACTGTGCTACTGATGAGCAAACCCCTCTCTTTCTTTTTCCACTCACCTCGGTCTAGTGCCAGGTCATGTCAGTCTTTTAAATAAACGTTACGCTGCTATTGAGTTTTAGAAAATTTATCATTACTATTGAGATTCCCATCTTTGTTTACAAAGCATATCAGCAAAATTTATTTCCTAATATCTCTTCAATTAGATTGTATCTAAACATCATACTCGGGCTGGCAGGGTCAGACGGCGGCAGCGCTCAATCGCACTAATGGGAAGAACCACACGCTCAATCCTCGGGGACGAGCTCGCTAAATATGTAACGTTGATCTAGGCTTGCTGCGAGCATTGACCATAACATACTTAGTTATTACGTAAGGCTTGATATTTGTACCTATACTAGATAAGATACCTTTGAATTAACGAATCTCTTGATACTCAAAAACATTCTGATTTCCCTACAATGCATGTATATCTAAATATTATCCCAGGGTCGGCAGGATCAGATGGCAGCGCTCAATCGCACTAATGGGAAGAACCGCACGCGCACTCCTCGGGGACGAGCTCGCTAAATATGTAATGTTGATCTCGGCTTGCTGCGAGCATTGACCATAACATACTTAGTTATTACGTAAGGCTTGATATTTATACCTATACTAGATAAGATACCTTTGAATTATTGAATCTCTCGATACTCAAAAACATTCTGATTTCCCTATATCTAAATATTATTCCAGGGTCGGCAGGATCAGATGGCGGCGCTCAATCGCACTAATGGGAAGAACCGCACGCGCACTCCTCGGGGACGAGCCGGCTAAATATGTAATGTTGATCTCTGCTTGCTGCTAGCATTGACCATACTTACTGAGTACTTACTTAAAGCTTGTTACTTATTATATACCTTAGATAGGATACCGTTAAATATTGAAACCAATGTAAAAGTTAAATTTTTAAGTTAAATTTTTAATTGGAAAAATGATTTGACGGAAGTAGGAACACATCTACAAACCGACAGGGTCAGGCATTTGATACATGTCACTACTGTTGCAATCGTCAAAAAGACGCAGCTGGCAAAAAAATCCTAGACTTACGACGGCTCACGGTTTGACCGCGCCGCAGCGATATTCCGTAAATAATTGCATAGGGCTCGCAGTGATTAGGACAGATAAATGACTGGCATTACTTGTAATGAATGTTTAGGTGGTCGTAATCGCATCGCGTAAAGTGTCGGCGCCATTACTCGGCAGCTGCCGCTATATTGCCGCGGCAACCGGCGCCCGCCGCGCGTCGCAACCAGGCATTTGCCTCAATGTTTTCACAATGGATAAATAAAAATTCGGTGTAAACAAACGAGGAATTAGGGCCAGTTTAGTGTATTTCGGTAGAATATAGTGCAAAGAACGAGCTCTGTTTACGATACGACTGCAAAGATATTTGAAAGACAAAGCTTAACTGTTCGACTGGTGAATGGATGTATAGTCTTTTTTTATTATAAGTTACCTACCTACTTCTGTACCTAATTATCTCACAGTTGGGGCACTATCTTGTCTTATGATAAGATAAATCTTAAATTAAATAAGATCTACCCTTTCCAGCCCAAACTTCAGTTCTCAATCACTCCAATAAACGTTTGAGCCATCAGTCATTACACTCCCCTAACACGGTTAATAGGACTCGCTATACCAAAGCGAAAGCAGCATTTAGTATTTTGGTAGGTGTGTCGATGGAGGAGTCACAATTTCCTGCACTTAACAACTCGGAAGCAATTTTGACGAGTCATCAAACGACGGACTGCGACAGGCGACACGTAGGTATCTACATGCCTATCATTACCCACGTAAAGCCATCAAAATGGAACTCCTGTTTCATTTCCACTAACTTATTAATGGGGAACAAAAGAAGCGTTCTTGGAAACGCTTTAAGTAGAATTCAAAGAGTTTACAGCCGGTTTACCTTCATTGTGGAGTAAAAGGCGTTTGGTGAAACTTGTGCCTTTAAGCTGCAACTAGCCTGCAACAAAAGTGTACGAACGGCGGACGGCGGATCGTGGCGGCTGATTCGCAAAACTACGAAAGTAATCGCAGTTTCTGCTCACGATTTCTGGTTTTGGTTTATAATACCTACGTTTCCTTTGTGAGATTTTATTTCAACATAGAAAAATGTTGAATACCAAATTATACTATTTAAACTTAAGTGAGACATAACTAAATCATTTAAGTGAACACGGATCAAACTCACTGTTATTTTTTGTTGCGTGTTATCGCGACGTATTCGGACCAGTCGGTGGTCCTTCCTCAGTCCGAATACGATAACGCGCAACAAAAAATAACAGTGAGTTTGATCCGTGTTCACTTAAATGAATACCAAATTGTCAAAACACTTCCCGTGTTAGGTATTCAATTTTAGAAAACTTAAAAAAAAATCTAGCGCGTACAGGATTTGAACCTGCACCTTTCGCCATCACTAGTGGACCTCTTATTATTTACCTGAATATACCCATTGATGGAGGTTAGTGACATTAATCGACAAAATAAAAAGAACACAGGCAAATAAATAAAAAGAAAATTCTAACACTAATACTGATGCCTTGAAAACGCGGAGCGAATAGTGTGCCGAGTAGGTAAGTGGCGTGTCCGTGTAATCGGCCGAGTGTTTGTATGAAAACTATAGCGAGTAGAGGGCGAGTGCATGCACTGACTTGCACACTCAACTCGTTACACTTGATCAAGGCAAAATATTGAAGGACAATTTTAGAAATGCGTTAATAAACACCTAAGTACATTTTTACTAATGGTTTATAGTCTTGTAATAATAAAGTTGTAATTTTTGATTAAGAAAATGCTTGAAATTAGAAGACTTCTTTAAAATTACTAGTTTCTGAGCTAGAAGCAGTTTCCGTGCTAAATTGAGGGTAGATACCTACCTACCTATTTAGGATGGAGATCTTTTTGGTGCAATAATTCAGCGGTTGATTCTGGTGGAAGCTTGCGTCCGTCATCAAAGTTGGGGGATTGTGGCCAGCTGCCGCGCTCGACGTCGCTCTCAGATTACCCGCCGAGCTTCGTTTAATCGTTTTATTAATACGCCGACAAATCGTTTAACTGCCACTTGCTCAGATGTTTGCTTCGCCGCACTTTTAGATAGAATTCATAATCTTAATATTCGTTCCAATGCGCTCGTTACAAACTTCGTGAAACATTATCTTTAGCTCTGCTTTTGTATAACTTTTACGTGGAACAGCTTTAAAGTTGCGGGTTCGGCCGAGATTGCATTGTCCGGAAGGGTTGAAGTAAAAGTACAGCAGTTTATGCAAAGATCGGCAAACAGGCGTTAAATATTCCAGACGAGTGTACGGTATGGAGAGTGCATAGCGTGGATCGAGCTCCCGAGCCCGCCGGTAGCCGCGCCGGTACCCGGCCGCCGGCCGCCGGTAGGCCCCGCTGCAGTTCCCGCCAGTTATTAGACCCCGTAAATAATAAGTATTAAAAGCCTTGCCCTGTTTTATTTACTGACACTACGTGTACTGCTTACGGTGCCCACATAAATACATCAGCAAAGAAAGCGCTCTAACTAGGTTTTATGCAAACTACGAATTTATCTGCTGCATATTTATTACATGAAACGTAAACGTATGTTTCCATCGATATTATCTTTTAGAATAAATTTAGAGTTTGCTTGCTAGAGTTTTCGTAAACATATAACTATCTAGTCATTCGATGTTCGCCTGCATGGAAATGTGAAGTTCAAAAACCTTTGTCCCCAAAATGGACAATATTCCATACGATTCCAATAAATACGTGTTTATAGTTATGGAAATAAAACTACATGTTCCTGTTATGCAGCGGTCGGCGGGCGAGCGAGCCGGACTGGCAACGACGCGGGCCGGGCGCGAAATTGACACTTGTGTCCAGCGCCATTGCCTCTGATTGGATTAGCTCCGGACGCTGTCGCTGCGCTGATGCCGTCGAGCTCAAACGTAAAATTTTACGTGACCACTTTCCAAACGTCGACTTTCGTGCCGCAATAGTCTGCACTTGGATTCGCCCGGCGCTCTCGGCGCTGATCGCTCACTATACAGTATTATGTAAATTTTGCGACGCCTGTTTGCACCGGAGATACCGTATGACGTCCCATTCTTATAAAACTAGGTGCTTTGGTACTGCCAAATGTGGATTCGATTATACTTTCAAGGATGAAACTGTAGCTTGCCTCCCAGAGAGAATTTAGAAAAAAATATCCTAAATTTAATTTTCACTTATTTTTAGATTGCTAGATTTTTTAAATTTTGCTAGTAATGTTTTTTATTTAAAACTGTATTGATACGATGGCATTTAAGAGGGTCTAAGCGAAGTATCTGTAATGTAACTCATAACGTTTGGAGTACAGTAGCAGTGCTACGAGAGTTCTAAGTGGGCTATAGATTGAACGTAGCGAGCATTACGGCCACTCTGATCCTCTTACCTTGATGGCACCATCGAGCCGGTGAGCCTGCGGAAAACCACAATTGCTGCCATTTATAGGAATTGTCTTGAAACATCACTTCATAACTTGAGACGATTGCTTTTGTCTTAAAACCGAAATACCTTCTCAAGTCTTTTGCAAAAATATTGCTTTTATATATACTTAAAAAGATTAACGTTCGCTCATATAAAATTGACAGTTTAAAACTGGGCACTCGAAGCAGAAAGTTGTTAAATCCATGCATACATAACCTATGCAAGGCCATTCGTTCTGTACATGTAATCTATATTTTCTTAATGCTCCGACTTATTCTCGAAGCAAAATTTATGCGCCATTTGCCGCACCATTCCTCTCTTCGCGTGAATTAGGTACTAACTTTGACTATATTTAACATAATTCCCCGCACATAAAATATTCACCCTATTTATAATGCAGTTGACAAAGGTATACCTTCTAGTATTTTAAGTTTGGGTACCTAAAAATGTATGTCTATTTAATTCTTTCAAACTTTTGGACTTAGGTGATGGTGACCTTTTAATACTTTTGCAATATAAGGGTATAACAGTTTGGCACATCACAAGGGGGTCTCGGAGGAATGCAGCAACGAAAGACAAAGTAGCGCTTGAATGCGAGAGGCAACCTAAATCTTACAAGAATGTTTTAATATCCACATCTCATTACACGTAACTCTGAAGAATTATGACTTGGCAAAGTCCTTTATTGGAAATACCTTCACGAGCCTGAAATATTGCTATGTCGTGAAGAGCTAAAATTTCTAATTAGAAATTCTTAAGTTAAAGTTTATTAACTTTTTACTACAACCGGCTAATGAGAGTAATGAAAATGCCACGTCAATCACATGCTCGCTAGTTGACGAGCTGTGAGAGGTGGATAAGTTCTAGGCAAGTTCTAAGAAATCTTCCCGCACTTTTCTTTGAAATGTTGTTTTGATCTGTAGGTGTAATAGAGGCAGCAGCATGACGTCACGGTTTAATTTATGAGCAGGTACACAGGGTTGTTTGTCGACCCGTGTTTGTCCTACCGGCACCGCTCGTTCATTTTTATGACTTATGGAGGAGGTGGGCCCTCCATTATGTTTGCCATTTCATTCAACTGTTCGTAGCTGTAGATATCAATTATTTGCCCAACGTAAGGTCAAATATCTTTGATTGCTGTAATTTTGTTCGTTAGCACTGACGTTATATTCTTATAAAAAAAAATAACATATTTTGCGAATGTATATGACAATTAGACGTTTCTCTAGGGAATCTTATGGACCCTCTTTAGGATTTGAAATACTTCATTAACCCCTGTCATATATTTTTATAACAGATCTTAAATTAAACTTAAATTAGTAATATCCTTTGGTAAAAATAGGTTTTACTATCTCTTACCGAAATACGTAAACACTAGCCGCGAGTTTAAAACTGATTATCATCGACACATATCACAAGCGAAGCGAGCTCGGCCTTTCACGCTACAAACAAACGACGAGTCTTAACACCAGCTGAAAATGCAAACAGTATTTAAGTGACACGTATCGCGAGCAAAAAAGCACGACATTTAACACTATGAAATAGGTGAGAACTATAAACACCACGTACGCTGTCTCGTGTCGTATGCGAAGTAAGTTCGATTTTTCAACTTTTCAGGAGACGTACCTCCAAACCCTCAATGGACCTTCCTAGACATATGCTATCGACCCCCAGTGGGTCCTTGGACAACTGGTCCTACTGGTTAAGAAACCCTCCTCGAACACCTCTGTCGTTACAAGAGCATTACAATGGTGCAAACAATTAGATAGCGGGTATTTGGCGCTCGCCCAGCGCAGCGCTGTGCCGGAGACTATTTTCAAATTTCTACTCGTACTATTACACCGCCATTCATGTCGATAGAGTTTATGGACTAATTAGAATGATACAAATCGATGTAATTGTTCGTAAATTTTGTGAATCGTTTTTGAAAAAAATCTTCGTTTTTAATACACCCTCTAATCTAAATCTCAAGATAAATATTTAAAAATAAGATCAGGATTAAGTCCAAGATTAAAAATTCCTTTTAAACTTTAATAAAGTTTGGGGGTTCAGTAACGTCGACTTGTTTGTAGACATATCTGATATAATACATATATTTTTCAAAAGGTTGTCAGAGCAGTATTGTCGTTTCTTAAACAAAGCGATGTTGCATAGCGCGGGATGAAAGGAAATGATTTAGTTCTTTGTGTTCGCAAAATCGAGCTGCTGTTGCTGCCGGGCATCGCGACATTAATTGACCCAAAGATTATGCACTCTCTACGTTATTCGCGTATTTATTTTCTTGAATCAATCATTTTTTTGAAACTCTTACTGCTTGTTTACCGTCAGAAATTTACTACGGCGCAAATTAATGAGCATAAGCGGATAAACATATATAATTCAATATTCTCAGAGAATCTTTCAATGGCAACGAAGAGCATACGAACCTTCAAGTGTTATAAAAGCCCTATAACCAACTTTGAGCTTTATTGAAATAATGAAGAGTTCATTTAGCAGTGCAGTGAACTGGGAGTGGGACGGAGTGCGGTTGCGGTCGCACGAGCGATTTGCAAGATCCGCTCTATCGCGGCCGAGCAGCCCAGTAACAATACCCATCGCTTTACTCACCCACATCACACACTCACCCTTTTCGACAGCGAGAATTAAATGTGGAATAGCAACTGAATTCAATAGTCATTAAATATTTGTTTACTTACGTTGCACATTTTAATTTCTGATAAATTAACGAATAAAATAACATCTAAAATTGTCTGCGTAGGCGTGTGTGCCTAGCCTACCTCACATAAAAAACAGACAATTCGATCGCAGCGTAAATGGCAATTGTCGAATTGTGATCCGCGTGTCGGCATTTATTGCATAGTACATCCGTAATTTGCATAAGTTTGAATACTGAGTACCGGAAAACGTCATGGTTTTAAGTCATTTTAATTGAATAGTTCGATATATACTAGAACATTTTGGTATTCGCGGCTGTCTTCTCAATTGGATTAAAGACTACCTTACAGACAGAACCTTCCAGGTTAGGGTCGGTACCTCCCTTTCCTCCAAGAGAGATGTTTTAAGTGGTGTCCCACAGGGATCAGTTCTCGCCCCTACGCTGTTTGGCATCTTTGTGACGGATCTGCTTGGTCTCATTGAGTCCCAGTCCTGCTTCTTTGCCGATGATGGCAAGTTTTTTGGAAACCCGTTATCAGACGCGAACAAATTACAAGCTGATATTGATCTACTTCTGGACTGGACCAATCAATGGATTGTCAATCTAAATAGTGCAAAATGCACTGTGCTACACTTGGGCACGAACAACCCTCAAGTTGATTACACCATAGATCACCAAAAAATTGCAGCAACGGACTCACAGAAAGATCTAGGAGTACTTATGACAAAGGATCTTAAATGGACTGATCACGTAAACATGGTCGTTAAAAAGGCAAATTCATTCTTGTATGTTATCAGGCGTTCTTTTCAACATATCACATCGGATGTATTCATAAAAATCTATAAAACGTATGTCAGACCATTGCTTGAGTATGCGGTCCAGGTGTGGAATCCTTACTTAGCCAAAGATATCGACTTGTTGGAAAGTGTGCAGAGAAGAGCTACAAAGATCCCATACAATTTAAAAAAGAAGTCCTATGAAGACAGGCTAAAGATACTCCATCTGACAACCTTGACAGAACGAAGACTGAGAGGGGACTTGATTGAAACGTACAAAATTCTCACTGGACTATATAACCTCCCTATGCAAGAGATATTTACCTTGAAATCATCACGCTTTCAACGAGGCCACTCCCTTAAACTAAACCGTTCGCACTCAAATACCAATGTCGCTTATTACTTTCTAACAAATCGTATTGTAAACGTGTGGAATAAACTCCCTGATGATGTTGTTTCTGCGCCGTCAGTGAACTCTTTTAAAAATAGACTGGACAATTGGTGCAAAAATAATAAAGACTTTATAAACAATAACATGCGCGTGTGTGTGTGATCAAATATAATAAAAAGACATTAATTAATAAAACCAACACTGCAAGGACCTATCAGCATGTATTGCTGCCTGTCCTATAAATAATAATAAATAATAATAATAATAATATGCATATTGTTATATCTCCGGATCATTCCACTTTATCTGAAGATATGCGAAACAAATAAAATATTTTCTCAAGTGTTTGCAACTCGTTTAAATATTACTTGCCCGAGATAGGGCAGGTTGCAACGTCTCGAGCTGACTGAAGATAGCAGGAGACGGGTAGCGTGCTGTCATACCACAAACCCAGAGTAGGTAATAAGTTATTTATAAGCAGTCGCCTTCAAGCGGACTGTAGTTGCATACCGCGGCTACGTGCTCAAACAAATTGCAGGGTCGCATACTGCCTCACATTTGACTATCTCAGGAGGCTTTACGTTCGCATGTGATTTTCATGTTTAGATTTACTGAAATAAGAAGAAACTCATGCAGCAGAAATTTAAACTGTAAAGTATGAAGCGTGGAGTGAAGGCAGAGGTGAAATTGAAACTGGCGGATGCTTGGTATGCATTGTGCGGCGCGGCGTGTGCCGATCGGCCGCGCGGGATCGCCAACAGGCACGTCTCTACGATTGTTTTCTGACGACGTGTATCATTCCTCCAAATCAATTTTCATGATTTATCGTCGCATCGTACGATGTAAGCATCGTCCTAAATCTTAATAAAACTTTTTTGTCGTGAGACACGTGTGATATATTGGTATCATTTGCGTTATGTGGCAGACTCAATTTGGGGAACCGGTACAATTCACAAATAGCGTCTTTAGTATTCATGGAGTCAGTTGAGAGATCGTGTGACATTTACAATTTTGTTTCATCAGGGATTCAGATTTGAGGATGAAGGCATGTTACCACCTCAACAGTGTTGGTGGATCTGGCGAGGTGAGGGCTGTCCCGCGTTTTAGGCGATTCTTCCACCTGTCGAATACACTTGGCAGACGCATCCGTTACGCACCGTAGCCGTATTTGTATGGAAATAAGATCGAAAATCGTAATTTCCTTTCGTCTGACAGCCGCATGCGTTACAGTGCGTTAAAGCACACAACGACGAACGGCAAGTGGAAGAACCGCCTTAGCCTCTATCAATCACAGAGCGGACGCGCGGAGCGGTGAATTACGTCGATTTGTAAAATTTCGTGTTTGACTTTTACGTGGTCTGAAATTGCAAACGTTTGAGATGTCATATGAATACGTATATCATAACTTCGTAGATAATATAATCCAAAGCAAATACGAAATGACATAGACTTGGACGGACTTGTCCCACACGAAAGAAGAAGAATGGAACACTGCAATAGATTTTGTACTGAAAATGGATGTTATGTAATAACGTTTACGGGGTAATTTGATATGGCGTCTTGCAAACTTTGTAGATTGTTTTTAATACAGTTTCATGGTCTGATCATGCCTGCAAAGTTTTCGGTACACCGTCCCTTACACCCCGTATACAAATAGTTATTTCACAAATGTTAACGCCATTGATCTATAACCATCAGCTGCATTATTATTTTCATAAAACACTTGGATCACACACACACACACACACACTCTACCTACATTGTTAGTAAAGCTTTGTATGCGCTGACTGCTACAGTGACTCCATGTTCGGAGTGCGGAGAGGCTGGTGATCTGTAATACAGGTCCCCTAGTATGGACACCAGTCTCTCACATAGATAATTGATCCATATGATAATAGTCACACTCTAGTTGTAAGTTTTATTATCTATGTGAAAGAAAATAAAAACTTTTTTGTATTTTGTATCCAACATATTTCACAATAGAAAATTAGATATGATTAATTTTGTTGTTAACAAAAGACAACCATTGGTATTTACTGAAATATGTCCTAATGGTTGCATTATTCTACAACAGTGGTTTAGATATAACTGCTAGTAGAGTGGATTTAATCCTCAGACCAACTTCTGTTTCGGCAGTTATGATGTTCGGAGTGTGTTTGTGCACAGGGGGCTCTCTAAATGTGCCTCGTCTTGCTGTGAACACGCTGTATCAAGTGCACGATACTAGTTCATTCAATTTTAAGTCATCTTGCAAATTCGAGTTGTTTCAAAAGCGATGTAAGTATTGCCGGCATTCAGACTTAATTTCTGACACCTGAATGTTATGATATTTATAATTAGTGATGCTGGTTTGGAATAGCATCACCCCAATTCTACCCGTGGGTGTCGTAAAAAGCAACTAAGGTATAAATTCGTCCGCGGAATGGGCAGCAGCTTTCCCTTTGCACTGCGCTCGCCAGTCCACTTGCCAAGCGTGGTGAGTATGGCAGTACCCGTCAATAGGGGGAAACCTATGTCCAGCAGTAGACTGTTGTGGCTAATAATGTATGATATAATAAATTTCCAAAAGTAGTCAAAATAAAAATATATTTTGGAATAAACCACAGTGAATGAATAAAGAAAAGAAAATATCCCTGTACCTATGTCAGCATGTCCCGCGGCGACTAAATGTTGGAATCATGCGTTACTCGACTTGTCGTAATATCTACTCCCACATATCCATATTTATTCTGGCCAGATAGGAACAACTAATCATATTAAAACTAGTATCATATTCTGATATGGTTTCATATTAAACTTTGACCACGAATTACTTACGAGTAAAGTAAGTCAGTACTTCGTGGTCAAAGTTTCAAATTTTAGAACTCAAACCATAGATAGCAACAAAGTGAAAAACCTTCTGCCTACCTTACCTACGGACTAACCAATTTTTGTCTATATAAATATCTGCATATCAGGTTAAAATAGACATCTAGCCCCTTAAGAAGTTTGTTTTTTAAATGTGTTTATGATAGTATAAAGATTTAAAGTGCATAAATTGTAAAATATATAACAAATTTATTAACTTATTTCTTGACTTAACATCTCAATAGACTAACTTTATCAGATCTCTACATAAAAGTATATTTTAGTAGTTAAAAACATGCAGTTCATTCTTCTTTTCGTGTGGGATACCGAGTCGTCCAACGACCCGATGAACCCTGGTGTCAGAGCTTTTCCATGTAAATTCCTATTTTTTTATGTCTTACTTTCTTTCTTTTCTTGTGGGACACCGAGTCGTCTGAGGTTTCAAAGTATGACAAATATTTTTTTTATTAAATAATGAAAAAATAGTGGAATTACGTCACAGGAAGAGAGTTCAGTCAAACACGAGGTCAAACAGTGCCCCATATGTGAAGGCCAACCTTCGGCTGAAATGCTGACTTTCGATCCGGTGCGGGGGCAGATGGAAAAATATGTTATTCTCCGAGGGATCCCCTCTTCACTGTTATTGGCCTATTTTTCTTAAATGGAAGACTGTTAAGATTGCTTGCTTTGACTGATACCGAGTAACTGAATGTCATAATAACTTTTTGGATTTATCAGAAATTACGGTAAAGACCGGAAACAATGTTTTTTTAACAATTACTTGGCATTATGCCGGCGCCTTTTTATACTTGTATTATTTTTGCTGCATTAAGTATTTCATTTAACGTAAGCGAGACGTTGATGGCATGGAGCTCAAAGTGGTAGTGTTGATGGATTTTATGCAATTTTCAGTATCTATGAGATGCAGCGAGGGTGCCAGGCTCGGGCGATTAGGTTCGATATCATACTTACAATACCTGCTGGGTAAACAGCTTGAGCCGGCTGTTACCGCCGATAAATTATGTGATAAATAACCACCGACACTGATAAGACTACCTCCCTGAAACCTAGTTTGTAAGAGAAATGTTAAAATATAATATAAATCTTCTATAACTGACTTACACAAGATGTTAATCATACCGTCCACAATAATGATAAAAAACGTTTTTAAATTAAATTGTTTATTTTGAAGTCGTATTACGACGAAACCTTACTCTACGAGTAATTAGAAGAAATAACTCTCTCAAGCAATGTTCAAGAGTTTTTGCTGGTTTCAATTTACCTCGGCCACGAATAGTGAGTAATGGCTGAACTGAGTGTACCCATGTCAAAACGCATTAAACTTGGGGCAAACTCTTTACAAAGAACATTTTAATTTCACCTGACTACAGCGAAAAAAATAATAATTTCGGAATAAGATAATACTTACTTATTTAGTTTTAAGTTTAGATTGAGCTTAGTGTGGTAAATAAGGATGAAATAAGTAAGTATCTAAAAACTTGATCGGATTATACATCTTTTCAACAGTCATATCGTAAAGAAAATGTGCCTCCGTAGGCCCAAATTGGGGTCGTGTGTCGTCCATACATCTACTGACTCTGTAACAAAATGAGACTCGTCCGCCTGATAGAGAGGCGTGCTATAAAAGACATGTGGTATCATGAAACAAAAATATCTGGATGTACCACTGGCGATGCCCCGGGCGTGCACAGAATAAATTTTTGTTCATAGAAACCATTTTCAATTTCACGGCTCAATCTTTGTGTGCTCGGGGTGAATATGTAAAAGGGCATTCGTTGGTGTCAACAAAGTGTAATGGTTTCGTGCTAGCGCGTGCTTGATCTACGATGCTAGTTTGTAATGGAGAACGATTCAATTCGATGCAGGCACTTAATTAATATATTGTATTATAATAGGTTAATGTACATACTGAACTTTACATTTAAATAGTATTTTTTTTAAGTTAGGTACTTAGTTATAGTTTCAGATTACTAGGTAGAGTACAAAGTACCTAAAACACTTAAAGTACTAATCACGCAGTCGTCAGTATAAGCATCCTTTAAACTGTATGTGAACAATAAATATTCACAAAAATATGTTTGTATTCTGCTTTTTAGAGAGTACAAATATAAGGCCTTCTATAAATAATAAGTATCTAAAATGTCGGCCTTTCCGGCGAAGTCCTCTTGACAAATTATTTAAGTACGTGTGTGAGGGGACGTGGCCTATTATACGCATGATTGATCGCGTTATATCGCCAACAAACGGCGCCTTTTTAATCTTTTCTCAACCTGCTACACAGCCACTTTTGAAGGGACTTCAACAGCTCCATTTTCCTTTATGCTTTTGTTTTATTTGGACAGGAATACGAGTATTTTTTTATACCATCAGAGCTTTTGTTTGGTTGGTCGACTTGACAAGCGCCTTTTATGAGGGATCTTTCCATTGGGTAGAAGAGTGCTTAAGGCGAAATCTGGCCGAGGTAGCCGCGTTTTCAAGGGGGTGAAGCAGCCGCGCGGGCGGAGCAGGCGCGGGGTGTACCCCCCGCACGGGCAAGTAGCAAACGCAGCGTATCAGGCTCCCGCGCACGACAGTATAGGCGTACGGTAAACGTGCTTATAATTGAACTATTTGTTTCATTGAAAGGTTGTCTTTTTCAATGTTATATGTTATACCTATTCAATGTTTATGTTTTTTAGACATGTAAACCTAGTTTACCTATGCTTTTAGACATGTTCACCATGTAAAACTTTACGTAGTGCTACTACGTAAAGTTTTTAAATCAGTTATAGTTAGGTAGGTACAGAATTATTTATAAAGAAATAATGTCTAGGGATCCGTATAATAATGGATTATTTATGTTACATGTGGAAAATTTCAAATAATATACATCAAAATGTAATCAAATTTCATATACAAGACAAAAAAAATACATTCAAATTAAGATATCTATTTCATTTACTGACGCCCATAAATAGGGTTCCTTCCGTAGTCTGTTGAAATTATCGAGGCGAGGCATACAAACGAACAGACATAGAAATAGAATTGGCAAAATTATAAGGGATTGAAGTAAGGAAATCTATAACAGCCCCAATAAACAGGATCTGACAGTCCAGCGCCCACTTTCCTGGTTATATAGCCGGTTTTTCAGAACCTCTCAAAGGCATCCCACGGGCTCGACACGAGAATCTACCATTGTCATTCAGGGAGAATATGATTCTATTTTAGTTTACCAAAAGTTGAAATATCTTTGTATAATATACTGTCTCCATTTCATCATATTGTTTTCTCCATATAAAACACATCTTATCTTTCCCGTCGCACGTAATTGTCCCTGCACTTGGAAAAACCAATTACTATTTTTAATTCACAGTAACTCGATCTTGCTTTTTATAATTTTTCAATATTTGCACCTTATTTTGTTTTATAGCATTATGAATGCCATGTTTTGAGGCAGCAGCTGGGCATTTCACTTTCACTGTGGTATCTTCATCCACGATTTAGAAAGGGTAGCACCTATGATGAGAAATTTTTCATCAACAGTCTACATTCCTCGATTCTCAAATTCTCTTGGCTGCTCGAACAAACTGGTGAGAAATCGGTGTAGTTGTCTGTGATGCGAAAAGACGCCACATTGATGACTATCGATAATTATAAGCCAGCACTAGACTGGAAATATTTACGCGCGCTTGGTGTTGGGAAGTCGCCAGCTACCCCCAGTGGTGCTGTAGATTTGTCAGCACTCAACCAGCATTTTTCGTCTCCTCCTGTCACACTGACTGATGTCGTCAAAGCAACGACTATCGCTAACATAAACCGTCACCACTTCCACAGTGTTCTTTCTTCTCTTTTAAAGTTGTTGCCGAGGACGATGTTAAGAAACATATATCATCCATCAAATCTACTGCCGTGGGCAATGATGGTCTCTCCTCCCGTATGATCTCCCTTATCCTTACCGAACTCTTGCCAATCCTCACACTAATCATTAATTTCACTCTGGTAACGAGTTCTTTCCCCTCAGCATAAAAACGTGCAATTGTTATACCTCTCCCTAAAATTACCAATCTTCATCGTTCTCCCAATTTTATCCCACTTCCATCCTTCCATTCCTATCCAAGATCCTTGAACACATTGTCCACAAGCAGGCTTCAACACATCTAGTAGACTTCTTTCTACGTAACAGTCTGGCTTTCATGCTGGTCACAGCACTGTGACAGCACTTATCAAAGTCACCGACAATATTCACCAGACCATGAAGAATAAGTCTTTGACCATTCTTATTTTACTTCATTTCAGTAATGCCTTCAACTCAGTTGATCTTGATGTACTTTTCGCTATCCTTCGCTCTCTTAACATCTCTTCTCCGGCAATAACTTGGTTTGATTCATAATTTCGGGGTCGCTTGCAGCGGGTCCGTTCTGATGAGGCTTTCTCGGAATGGAGTAATTTCTCTGCACGCGTACCTACAGGTGGCGTCCTTTCACTTCTTCTTTTTTCTGTTGTCATTAACACAGTTTCTCCTCTCTTCTAGCGTCCATCTTTACGTAGTGAATTTGCAGATTTACCGTCATTTCACCTGTGATGATATAAATAGTGCAACTGTGGCTATCAACAATAACCTCAGCAAAATTGCTATATGGGCGGAATTCTTCGGTCTCGTGGTCAACCCAATGAAATCTCAGGCCATGCTTATAGGTAGTTCTTATAATTATGTGTGTGTAGGCAAGTGGAGCATCCAATTATCCCAAACGTTATTTATAACGGCACGTCTATAGCTTTTAAAAAAACTGCCAAAAACCTTGGTATTTTGCTGGATTCTACTCTCAGTTGGACTGCGCAGGTAAACGCTGTCAGCAGTAAAGTATTTTTCTCTTTTCTTTCGCTTTAATGACTTCAAAATTTCTTGCCTTTTAAAACTAAGATTACTCTTGCTCAGACACTTCTCCTACCCCGTTTATACCACGCCAACACCTGCTACGTGGATGCCACTGTGGAGTTGTTTAGCAATTTTGAGCGTCTCCAAACCTCTGTATCAGATTTATTTTCAGCTTTGCGTAAACGACCACAGTTTGGCTCACATTTCACTTTGAATCATTAAAATAGGTTGTACAGAACCGTCTTCACTTATCGAGTCCAACTCGCACTTTACCGGTTTTTATCTATCCACACTAATATTACAAATGGGAAAGCCTGATTGTTTAATTTTCCTTTCTTCTCGTCGCAACGGAGCGGTTTTATGTAAAATTGAACTTCCCATATAAGGTGTACTAGCCGGCCTAGTCAATTTGTATGGGACCCATATGTTACTTAAGCAAATTTTTTCCTTATTCTCAGACTGGTGTCTGGAAGGCATTCCATGGTTTTCGCTGTCGGTCATTAGTTAAATTTCACCCTTTTTTCTGCTCCGTGATTTCACCCTATACAATAGTAAAGTTAGGTTGTACGGAACCGTCCTCAGCTATCAAGTCCAACTCGCACTTGACAGGTTTTTATCCATCGAAGCGTGTTTGTTTGATTCTCCTTCCTTGACGTTGTAATTGTAACGTCACGTTGCGTTGGGTTGATTGTGAGGCTGGAGTGACATAGGCAATTTTTTTTTCATTGGGGAAATATCTTTTCCTACGGGAAAAACATCACGCCGTGGGTGAGGCTAGGTATAAATAAATTGTTATGTTTACCATACATAAGGTAGTCCTTGCAAGGTACTTCTACCCTAATTAAAAAAAAATATCTTGAAATAAATTTGTAAATATTATGCCGTGTGATGCCGGCTTACAATAGCATCACCCCATTTCTAAGGTACTCGAGAGTGTGTACTGCAATCTTAGGCGATGGGCTGACAACCTGTCACTATGGCGATACACAATTTTTGCGCATAAACCTCAAATATTTGTCAGACATGGCGTAAATGTCCGTTTTTTGCGGCCGTTTACGCTCTGCCTACCCCGCAAGGGATTATAGGCGTGATATATATGTAAATATTACGCCGCGAACTACCTAATCCTCTGTGTTTTATATTTATAGCAAGGCTTGGAAAGCTTCGTTTTTTTTTTTAACTTGTATTTTTCTTCCCTGCTCAGTAAATGTCGTAATATCTCCGCGGCTGGAAAAAAATTGTACATGTCTGCTTCCGACGAGGCTCAGTGGCCGACTGAGGGGTGCGGGCGCGGTAGAAACCGACGTGCCCGTGCGCAATCCGAATATACTTTTGTGTTTAAGTGTTCTTTTTAATGATAATAAGTAGATAATTGAAAAACTAGCTCCATACGTTGATTACACATACAATAAGGAAGAAAATTACATAAAATAAATTTTGAAATATTGGATACCGGTCAAATGGTACAGGTTTTTAGTCTAAGAAACAGGCCAAAAACCGCAAAATTAGAGCTTATTTTGCGATTTATTTCTATCGAGAAAATTTTAACCAATCGTGTTTTGGGCCCCATAGCTTTGTAGCATATATCTTGAAGTAGTCCTGAAAATAATTACGTCTCGAATTTTTGAGATTTGAAGAAATGGCATAGAAAACTCCGAACACTACTCCGCCTTTGCTTGGTAGATTTCTAAGGCCACCTCACCTTAAGCTCAGATAGTTTGACGTAATACTTTGTATGATTTTATATTTCTATGGATAGTATAATAACAATATTTCGTTGTATTAATATTCACCAATAATTAATTTAAGAACATTTGCATACTATAGTCGATCATTGTTCGTTCATATAGTAGGTTTGTACCGATTCAGTATGTTTTATAAGTAAGTAGGTGTACGTACATGGGGCGTTACGTATCCATCATTCTCATATCGGGGCGGTTCTGATACGACACGGCGTGTTACTTGTCGACGATATTTGCCGCAATTAACTACAGTTTGTGACACTTTGACGCGGAAAAATAGCTTTATGAAAAGTTAATTTGGATTTTTGGACAGACGATTTCAAATAATATGTCATGCCATAGAAAATGTGCGTAATTTATTTAAATTCCAATAGGTGTAAATGTACATACAATCTGTAAGCTCATGGTCTCGATATATGTATTCGGGTTTCTGGAGGAATATAGGTCGAATGTAGCGCATTCGTATATTAGTCGTTTTATAAAATAATGGTTATGTTGGCTAGCTGTTTACCTAAAATACAGGAATTTCAATTCTTAGTTTAGGAAATGTCTAAGCTTCATAATTATTTTATATATTGTGTTCCTATTCGTAATTAGGTTTATATTGTTAATAAAATAAAGTGTAATGATATATTTCGTAAATTGTAGATACAGATTTGCCGTGTGATGCCGGCTTAGAATAGCATCACCCCATTTCTTGCCCTTGGGAGTCGTAAGAGGCGACTAAGGGACTCGAGGGTGAGTATTGCAATTTTAGGCGATGGGGTGACAACCTGTCACTATGGCGATGCACAATTTTCCGCATGACCCTCAAATATTTGTCAGACGTGGCGTAGATAGACAGTTTTTGTGGCTGTTTGCGCTCTGCCTAACCCGCAAGGGATTATAGGCGTGATATGTGTATGTAGATACAGATAATTTTGGATTTACTTGTTTCAAAAATCAAACATTGACAGCAGTATTATCGGCGCCAACGGAAACTTGCATTGCGTTTCCCGAGGGAAATCTCTTCCACAATAACACCGCGGACGGCATTGCAAATTAGAGTTTTTGAAAATATCAGTAATTATTTTTTATTTCGTATAGACAAGGTACCTACCTAATGATACTAATCCTAGTGAATTTAAGTAATTTACAAGGCTGTTTCTTTCTGTACGTCGGTTTGTGATAATACTACCTTAAGGGTCCCGCAGGATGGAGCCCTCCGAGCAGAAGAGCGGCCGAGCGCGGGACAAGACTTCCAAAACAATATGATATTATCGCAGCATTTAAGCGCTCCTAATAAGATTTACCTCAATATTAATGCGCATCCTGCCGTCCATTATGCGGGGTATTATCTAAACACAGACTCTACACTTTGCCGATTCCATCACAAGCCTTTTCACACAATACAAACTATACACACGAAATTGGCAGCTTATTGTACCTACAACTCGCTATAAAGGAACATTAACATTCGGTTTGATGATAACAAAAGCAAACCCCTACTATTACAGAACAATCGTGTCGTACAACCTTTAGCTCCACAAAAAGAGCAAGATGATAAATTGTTTTTCCGACCTCTTCAAAAACACTGTCTGGCCTATTCTTTTAAATACTTCCGCTATTTTCCAACTCGATGACGGTGAGAGAGCTATTTTCTGATTTTTAATAATTAATACCGTATCACGTTATTAAACAATATTTTTACGCGAATACTTGAGAAGAAGGGTTACTGGTATCTTTTCAGATAGCTATAACATTTTAGCATAGCAGCTAAAACAGACGCTACACTGTTGTTTGTATAAATAAACTTTGAACAGATTTATCTCTATTGTAAATTGGTACGCGTAGTGTTGCTATATTTAGTTTTGTGTGGAAGTCGGTACGTACTGAAGTCAGCAAATGTGTATCGAACGCGTGATTCCAATCCTAAGGCTCTCTCGCACACACGCGCCAACAGGGACACTAAAAGCGAATCGGCGTAAACAAGAATTAGCGCCAACCAAACCTGCATCGGCTGCAGCGTGCAGTGTGCACTCTTCTTTATGGTGACATGATACAACCTGCCGTTCCACTATTTATAATATGACTATAAAAAGGTTCTTTTAATTCGCGGATTTGATAGGTCAAGCAAGAGTTGTATATACGTATTTTAATTTAAATAATTTTAGAGGATATGATACGAGCAGGCTGTCATATTAAGATAAGTAAAATAAAAAGCTGTAGGTACCTACTCTTGGCATCTGCGTAGCTTTGGATTGGTGTAAAGGAAAATGGTCACCGATACTGAAAACCAAAGGATACCTGACTATTTATATTTATCTATAAAAAATATTATGACAGTTCGTGCGGGTGAATGAAAGTTCCAGTATTTATCGCGGGGCGTCAAGGGATTTTTTCACACTATCGACACATCTAGCCGACACCAACAGATCCCGCTAGCCGATGTTATTTCAGTATGATTTGTGGATAAAAGATAGTTCTTAAAAGTTCAGATTTACTATCTACCTACCCATTTACCTTGAAATGTCAGTTATGCAGCTAATTCCCTCGTGATCATCGTAAATTTATTTCTGGGAAGAAATCTCAAAGGGCTGAGTGACGGGACGGGCAAGGTATGGTCTTTACGAAGACATCCTACACTGTATTTTCCTTACTGCGGCTTAGACTGACTTATTTTCGTACGGTTTTTTTACCCGTCGTTTTTTATAGCCAGAGAATGGTAATTGGGGATAACGTTATTAAATAGCCTTTGATTTAATTACCGAAACAAGAACGGTGAAAAGTGATGGTCGAAAGCAATTGAATTAACTTTAGTTGACTTCTCGACAGCAAGGCGAAAAAAAGTTGCTTCTAATTAACGATTAGAAAGTACATATTTGCTGTGACTGGTGTTTTTTATCACATGGTTTTTGATATAATTAAGTAATCAGACACACAACTGCCACAGAAAAATTTTGTAATTTAATACTATTTCCAAATAATTTTCACTTGAAAAGTGTCTAGCTTTGTAAAATTTGTTAAGCCATACTAATATTATAAATCTGTGTGTCTGTGTATATGTTTGCTACGTCTTCACGCTCAAACGGCATAACCGATTTGGATGAAATTTGGAACACAGGTATAACCTGGAACAACACAAAGGCCACTTTTTACCGCAGGGAAACAACTATAACCACGGGAAAATGAGTGGCAGAGGGTGAAACCGCTAAGCGGAAATCTAGTATATTATATAATTTAGCTTAGCAATAGACAACCCACCAAAATGCCTTATGCCATGCTATTTATTTCGCAACGGAACCGTTTTCTTTCCCCCTTTCTTTACCATAATTTTTGCTTGTAAAATGCTTCTGGCACAGCGTTATTGTAATAAGTGGCTACTAAATCGTTTGTTCTGCCTTGGAATGTTTTATTGAAGTAATTATACGCTGAAATTCCTTGTTTGCATTGTGAATGTTAAACGTTTGAGGATAATCGATGACACCAACTCCAGAATATTCCCACTATTGTACTGCCAGTTTTTTTTTGTTTTTTATAGGTTCAATAACTTTTATATCACGTGGGATCTGAGATGTTTAAATGGAAGCTGTTGTAAATTGCAAAAACTAGAAAACTATAAAGGGCGGGGCACACCGGCTCCGTATCCGTTCCGTATCCAGCTCTCGTCCGTAGTCACGCACGAACTTATGACGTTGCTGCACGCAATCGGTGTGCCGTATCTCATACAGTCCCATACAATACAACGTCATAAGTTCGTGCGTGACTACGGACGAGAGCTGGATACGGAACGGATACGGAGCCGGTGTGCCCCGCCCTTAAATGGGAATTATTAACAACTCGGATGGAAAATGATTATAATGGTCGAAGGACTTTTAAATGTTTCAAATAAGTATGTCAATTTGGGTAGTCAAATCTTTGTATTCATATTCAAACAATCGAATTTCAGGGACTGATTTATAAATAACAGAATTAATCTTAATATGTGGTGGCATCCAATTGGTAGAGTGTTGACTGACTACTGAATTGCAAAAGCTCAGTTAAATTTAATTTCTTTCTGCTATCTACTGCAGATAGCTGGAAATTTTGTCTTTTCATATCGTAACGTAAGTAAACTCTGTCTAAAAAGAAATGGGAAAAGATTCACACGTCGAGCCAGTAGTGGTGAGATGCGTAATGTTCTAAACTGTTGGGCGACACCCCCTGCCGTAACTACAGAGCTGTTGTTGTTTCCCTTTTAATTTTAGATATGCTGCAATCATACTAATAGGTGATCTGAAAACACGATTAGGTGAATTCTCCTTACGTGGAAATAACAAGTTTTAATACAGGGTGGTCCATTGAGTGAAGTCCCCGGACAAAATTCGAACGCCTAGTATTGAGGGGCATTCGAATCATTCCAATGTATGATCTGCGATTTTTTGTAGTTTCCGAGTCTTCATCCTTTAAAGTTTGTTTTAAAAAAGTAGATGATCTTCGTTATTTCCTATTCATTTTAACTTCTGTAATAGCTTTCTCTGAAATCATTTTCTAAAGTATTTTATTTTTAAATTGTACATTCTGATTTAAAAAAATTCAGCCATGTCTTCGGATACCCCACTCTGCAAGGAATTCGAATTTATCCTTTGGACGTCACTCAACGTGCCACCCCGTATAATATTTGATATGAAAAGACCAATGATAAAGGGACCAATTTGTTAAGATTCAAAATATATATTTTTTTGTGGATTTTTATGTACATAACTTGGATTTAAAAGATTTCTGTAATTTAAAATATTTTTCGTTACAATCTACAAATGACCTACTTATTAGTTAGTTAGTGTATTTTTTAAGCGAAAATAATGTTTCGATTAAAAGAAGAAATTGTAGCACCATTACAAATAGCGGAGCATACAAAAATACAAAATATTTATCATATAAAAGTCAAACACGTTGACTAATAATCAGCGCCATACACGTGTTCAGGGTGCCCGCGCGGCGCGTCCGCTCTGTGATTGATGGAGGCTATAACACAGCGAACAGAACTCCCCACCTCGCCAGATCCACCAACACGTCTTATCCTCAAATCTGAATCCCTGATGAAACAAAATTGCAAACGTCACACGATCTCTCAACCGACTCCATGAATACTAAAGACGTTATTTGTGAATCTTACCAGTTCCCCAAATTGAGTCTGCCACATAACGCAAATGATACCAATATATCACACGTGTCTCATGACGAAAAAGTTGTTTTAAGATTTAGGACGATGCTTACATCGTAAAATGCGAAGATAAATCATGAAAATTGATTTGGAGGAATGATACACGTCGTCAGAAAACAATTGTAGAGACGTGCCTGTTGGCGATCCCGCGCGGCCGATCGGCACACGCCGCGCCGCACAATGCATACCAAGCATCCGCCAGTTTCAATTTCACCTCTGCCTTCACTCCACGCTTCATATTTTACAGTTTAAATTTCTGCTGCATGAGTTTCTTTTTATTTCAGTAAATCTAAACATGAAAATCACATGCGAACGTAAAGCCTCCTCAGATAGTCAAATGTGAGGCAGTATGCGACCCTGCAATTTGTTTGAGCACGTAGCAGCGGTATGCAACTACAGTCCGCTTGAAGGCGACTGCTTATAAATAACTTATTAACTACTCTGGGTTTGTGGTATGACAGCACGCTACCCGTCTCCTGCTATCTTCAGTCAGCTCGAGACGTTGCAACCTGCCCTATCTCGGGCAAGTAATTTTTGAAAGTATTGCAAACACTTGAAAATATTATTTTAGTTATTTCACATTCGGATAAAGCGGAATGATGCAGAGATAACCCAATAAGCATAAATCGAACTATTCAATTAAAGTGGCTTGAAACCGTGACGTTGCCGGTACTTAGTATTCAAACGTATGCAAATTACAGACGTGCTATGCAATAAATGCCGACACGCGGATCACAATTCGACAATTGCCATTTACGCAGCGATCGAATTGTCTGTATTTCGAGTGTAGGCGCGACCAGAATATATTGCAATGTAAATATTTCTAATCCTCCTAATTTTATATCATTAGGAGGATTTCATATCATTACAACTTTTTAAGCACTCGCGATCATATTTATATCATTTGTTTTCCTCAATTTATTGGTGACGGAACAAGTAAGCAAGTTTAGTCTTTTAAAAGCTAGGCCAGCTAAGCTAAATGTCTATTATTATTTAAAATATGCAAAATTGCTGTCAGGAAAAGAGCATTCCACAAAAAGATAAGAGAGAGGCACTCATAGTAAAATGGCTTCAGCCACTGAGCCCTAAAACATCTAGTTTCATCTATGCAGATGACCTTGCACTGGCGGCGCAGGCTGATACGTTCGAGGAGATTGAAGAATTTATCTCGGCAGCACTGACAGACTTGAGTTCGTATTACCTCAACAACTTTCTAAAGCCAAACCCAGCTAAAACACAGTCCTGTGTATTCCACCTCAAAAACAGGCAAGCACACCGGCATCTTAACATCTCTTGGCAAGGCACCCCAATCGCTCACAGCAGTCACCCAAAATATCTGGGGGTGACATTAGATAGAGCTTTGACGTACAAACCCAATTGCGAGTCAATCAGGCAAAAAGTGGCCACCCGCAATAACCTCCTGCAAAAACTTACATCGACCAAATGGGGAGCTTCGCCTGAAGTATTGCGAACGACTGGGTTAGCACTTTGCTATTCTGCTGGAGAATATGCAAGCCCAGTGTGGAGCCGCTCTGCTCATACCAACCAAGTGGATGCAGCTCTAAATCAGACTTGTAGAATCATAACTGGTTGCTTGAAACCGACTTCTACTAGTAAGCTGTATTCACTGGCAGGAATAGCTCCACCCAGCGTTCGCAGAGAGACGGCGGCTTCTATCGAGAAAGCCAAGCAGGAGACAGATGAAAGGCACCCTGCGTACGGATGTGGTCCAGCCCCCCGTAGGCTAAAAAGCCGTAAGAGCTTTTTGAACTGCGTTGCCCCTCTCAAAGAGGAACCTTCAGCGTTCAGGGTAAAGCGATGGAAGGACACAGTCCCTGTGGAGCCCTTTATCCCACAAGACGAACGACTTCCTCCGGGCAAAAACTTGCAGTGGCCTCTGTGGAGATCCCTAAACCGACTGCGGTCTCAAGTAGGCCGCTGCAAGGAAAATCTTTTACGCTGGGGCTATTGCAATAGTTCCACCTGTACATGTGGTGCTACCCCACAAAATATGGCCCACCTATTAATATGTCCAGCGTGCCCCGACACCTGCTCGCTGGAGGACCTCTGGAGAGCCACCGATGAAGCTGTACGTGTGGCTGCTCATTGGTCTATATCAATTTAAAAACACTTGCCATCGACACGCAAAGAAGAAGAAGAAGTAAAATGGAAACTGGAAAGTCAACGTTCGAGAGTGCGTAATCAGCTTTGCGTTGATTAATATCGCGATGCCCGCCAGCCGCAGCAGCTCGATATTGCGAACACAAAGAACTAAATTATTTCCCCTCCTTCCTCTGCAATGCAACATCGCTTTGTTTAAGACACGGCGATGTCTCTTTGCGAACCTTTCGAACAAATATTTGCATCATATCGACGCAATACAAAAGGCAGTCGAGGTTTGGTACCTCACGATACCTACGAATGACTAGGAGGATAATCGTCGTTGTCTTTTGTGATGGCATATTGTGTGATGCCGGCTAAGAATAGCATCATCCCATTATTTTCCATTTGGTTTTTTTAGAGGCGACAAGCGAAGAGTCGAGGATTTCATGTGTATTACAATTTTAGGCGACAGGCTAACCTGTTACTATATTGAAACACGTTTTATCTGAAACGGCCCTCAAATGTAATGTCAGGGGTGGCGATAGCAACCGTTTTTACGGCCGTTGACACTCTGTCTACCTCGCAAGGGATAAAGGTGTGATGTGTGTGTGTCTTTTGGGTAATTTAAATCGTACTAAAAACAGTTAAATCGCCAATCAACATTTGAGCTAAGCATTTATTATGTATGCGATTAAATATCTATAAGGATAGTTAAGCGAAATTTGATATTGTAAGAATGAATATAAGTAAATGCAAAGATGGTCTACCAACGTTGCCACAATTTTATTAAATTTGATAATTCCACTACTTAACTTTCCACGCGTTCTACCTCCTAAGTGAATTGGAGTAACACTTTCTGACAGCAAAATTAATCTTTTAGTAAAGTTCTTCATTCAAGTATCATTTAGGATCAACTTCAACTACAAGTTCACAACAGTCCACTGCTGGACATGGGCTTTCCATAATTTGGGGGGTATTTACGAGCGCAGTGAAAGATGTTGTATTGAAATTCTTCTTCTTCTTCTTTTCGAGTAGAACACCGAGCTTGCGATCGACCCGATGAACCCTGGTGTCAGAGTTTTTCAACCGCCTACTCCTTCTAGTAGTAGGTTGTGTAACGAGTGCAGTCTAAGTAATCACAGACAGCAACCGGGAACGACAGCTTAACGTGCCCTCCGAAGCACGGAACCATTATTTTTTTCAGACAATCACGTGGTTCACCCTGCAATGTCCTTACCAGACTGGGAACAAATTCATCGGCCGTCAATTGAAATACTATACCTTGAGTACAGATTTTAAGTACCTAAGAGTAATTGCTTTCACTAATATGCACTGTTAACGACGGAAGGACAAATTGATTATTGGCTGGCGCGTCCAAGACAGATGGACGACCACAAGGAAACGTAAATATTTCACGCACACATCTACACGCGGCCGTTTACGGGGGAAAACCGGTTCGTCCTATCGTAAGTTGTCGAGTGTCAACAGCGTTCGCTGTGCGCGGTATATGACTACTCGTAAATGTAATTACGAATGCCGTGTTTCTGGTTATCTAAATATACCAGAAGATTGTATTTCAAATTGTTGAAGATCCCGGAAAATAATGAGAAGTAAATCAAACTCAATATAGATGAAAATAAGTACTATTCTCTTATTATAATAAAAGTTAAACATTAACTACAGTAGAAATGGAGCAGTTTCTTCTCCTAAAGCTTATTTTGTGCTCGTAAAATACTAGTGTTTCAGGTAAGTAAAATTTGGTATTTAAGGTTGCGCTTGCGATATAGGTCAGGTAAACGAAAACCTTTTATTTTTCCGTGATAATAAGTGCGAGGTGTATTTTATGTATTGAACTCCGAACATTCAGTAAGAAAACATACATACATACATACATACATAAATCACGCCTATATCCCTTACGGGGTAGGCAGAGCGTTAACGGCCGTAAAACGGATATTAACACCACATCTGACAAAAGTTTGAGGGTCAATTAGATAACTGTGTATCACTATTTCTACCAGACAACCTTAGGGTAAAGGAGAGTAGATTTGAGATGCCTCAAGCTATGTAGGTATCAATCATCAAAATGGGGACGAGCCGTCCTTCTGTAAATTCTCCTTGTGGTTGGTGTTATTTCTTTGATTTACCTTTCTGTTTTCATGTAATGCGAGCAAAAGCTACTAATCCTCATGGTTAAACTCTGCGGGTAGAAAAGTGGGCAGTGCAAGCAAGTATGCCGGTTCACTCACTTGTAGTCCGTCGTTCCGTTTTTTTAACGCAACGTAACGCATGCGTTTTTCAGACGAAAGGAAATTGCAGATTCCAATCTTATTCTCTGGCGTCTTTCAAGTCGTTTGACACACGCGTCCGTTACGCACCGTAACGCACTGTAAATCTACCGTAGCCGTATTTGTTTTTATTTTAAGGATGTTTTTTTTTTATTAAGGATGGGTTTGCTCTCATTGTCTAGGTCATAGGACAGTATTGTATGGGAATACCTAAGATTGGAACTCGTCATGCCGCTGCCACCTCCGGTGATCCCGCTAACGACAGCACGAGCGCAAGTGGAATGTATTGCTATCGCGCTAATTTGTATTGCTACGAAAAAAGTATGACGGCAGAGTGCGAACACTCACTCGCGTTGATACTTCCGTAGAAATATTTCTTTTTTTTGCATGCGGCTCAGTCTCATTGTCGCAGCTCCATGGAACGGAAGCGCCATCTGGAGGCATCTCTGCGCCAACCTTGAAGTTGAAGGAATTTATCGAGATCCACGCCCAAGTTTGTTTTGTTACTCAATGTTATTAATCATGTACAGTTCTTATACTTTGATCTAAATAAATTATCACAATTATTATTATTCTAAACAATGTTAAGTAAGTGATCCTAAAATCCATAATCTAAAAATTAAGTTATGAAACAAAAATGCTTGTATTTTTTACTTTATTGTTATAAGATGGATGCTGTAGCTTCTCCGTGAACAAATACTTAAACTTAAAGCATACCGCCAGAAAAAAAGCCTATAGATTCTAGATTTGATTGTCGCTTATAAAATATACATCCTAATAAAACTTGTGTTTTTATTACTTTAATTAATTAACTTTAATATTATTATTCATTTTAAACAGGCCCATCTCCAAACGTCAAGTAAACTAATTCGATTTCTTCTAACCGCAACTTTTCGCCGTTCTTGCATCGGTAATGAAATCAATGGCCACTCGCTATTGAATAACATTATCCCCCAATTAGCATTCGGGGGTGATTTTTAAAGCGTTCGCAGACCGGCAGGCAATAAAACCCTCCCTTATCCGTCATTCCGTCCTTAGGTGCACGCAGTAGACAGAATTGAGAAGTACAACGTCCTCATTTTAAAACGATCACCGTAAGCAATTTTGTTAAGGCTGGTTAACGTATCTACGCGCTCAGCGGCGTAATAAAATCACCCCTATATAATAATAATAATAATAGTTTGAATCTATAATATTCGAAAGTACTGCGGGTCAATACCCGCAGTACTTTCTCTCTAAAATTATCTCATCCTTAGAAATTAGGCAACTGGTGACCCTATGCGGTGGGATACCAAACACCTTATAGGCATATATGCACCATATAGCGGGGTAGGCAGAGCGCAAACAGTCGCAAAAAACGGTAAATTACGCCACGTCTGACAAATATTTGAGGGTCCTGCGTAAAATTGTGTATCGCCATAGTGACAGGTTGTCAGCCCATCGCCTAGAATTACTATACACACCCTCAAGTCTCTTACTCACCTCTTACGACTCCCAAGGGAAGGAAATGGGGTGATGATATTCCAAGCCGGCATCACACGGCAACACCTCATATTATGGGTAGCAGAGGTTTAAATCGCGTGGCGGGTCGCTGGTACGATTTTTTTAAAATCACGGGCTATTGACTTTACCGGCTGGTTACTCCTTTTTCTACTGTAAAATTCTTTCAGGGAATAATTTACGTTGATCGCGGAGGGAGTAACTGCCTCACTGAAACTTTAAGCTTTCACTCTGAATGCTTGCGATTCCGGCGTCTCAACTTTAAGTAATAAATTGGTTTCAATAGAACTTTAAGAAAGTTGAGTGTGCATCTTCTTGAGTTTAGAGAAATTTTAAAAACAGGTATCGGAAGTTATTTCGTTGAAAGGTTGGAACTGCTTGTTGTTTATAACACGACGATTGTCGAATATTGAGGCTAACAAGTTACAGACGTGGGGCATAATGGGTGCAATGTTAAGTGACGTGCCTGCATGACAAATCGAAATACAACCTATGTAGTCATATCATGAAACAATCCGAAAGTCTGCGACTGCACTATACGCAGATGTGGTTCGACGTAACATCATAAAAAGTATTTTCCATAGTTTTCACGATTGCGCCTCGTGTTTTTTATAAAAATGACGGCGGGGGTCCGAGGGGGGCATGAGCGAGCGACGTGTCGATGGTGTGAATAAATCCTTTGACGCCTTTACCGCGCGCTCCGCCGGCCACTTCAATCCCAGCAACCACCAGCAACCAAGCGCAATCCCTGCCAGCCGCACATTTTGTTTTAGAACACGCGCACATGCCATGCCCGCCCTGCCTTTATTAATTCGTCAAACACGTTGACAAAGGCGCAATCGTGTTGTGTGAAATAACAGCGGACTTTGATTTTTACGTGTGCTTTTTTAAATACGAGTACTACCTGTTGATGTTCGTTTCGTTTTGTATTGGTATTAATTACATTATATTTTCTCGTTATTAGTTTTTCTTACGGTATCATGGAGGAAAATTGCAGTAGGTAGGTATTAATTACATTATCCTTTTTACTTTGATTCAGTTTGAGTCGGGAAAAAGGGCGGTCCCATGTGATACATCAGTGTGAGTCATGGCGGTGGCTCATTTGAATCCCTAGTGTTCGAGTCAATCAGACCATTAAATACATTATGTGGATTGAATCCTAATCAATGGGATGTACCTCCATATCGAATCAGTTTATATCTGTTGGTCTAGTAGTGTTATTTTTTCTTGCAGGGAAAAAGTTGACCAACGTCAAGCTATGGAAGGGTTTACTGATGAAAAGAAAGTGATTATGAAACAAATGGACGATACTTTCTAAAAAGTTGTAATAGAGATGTAGTTTTCAGTTTGTATAAAATATTATGTTAAGTAGGCTAGAACAACTTTGATGACATATTTACACAAATCGAAACTCATATTATAATATTTTATACAAATTGAAAACTTACATATCACGCCTTCAATCCTTCACGGGGTAAGCAGATCTCTGACAAACATTTGACGGTCATTCGGAAATTTATGTATAGCCATAGTGACAGGTTGTTAGCTCATCGCCTAAAATTGTAATACACAACCCTTGAGTTCGTTAGTCGCCTATTACGACACCCTAGGGAAAGAAATAGGGTGATGCTATTCCAAGACAACATCACATGACAATATGAATTTGAAAGATACTTATTGATATAGTCAGATAGTATAAAATAAATAATAATTATTAAATGTCGTAAAGTTTTGAAAATACCTATCTTCCAACATGATATTTGCCAGCAAATACAACAATGAGAACAACAGCATCTCTACCTTACTGAGCGACCGTGTACACGTATCTAGCCGGTATAATCCCCGTTAATTCTTCTTTACGAGTTACAACCAAATCACGGCCCTGTTTACATACCAACCTATACATTTGGGTAAGTAACCTATACCAATTGGTGTCAGTTAGTATAATGTCATACTGCGACTAAATGTAAGCAAAAGACAAAAACTGTATCAATAATTTGACATTACCAAAACATTTTCCTAAAGGAATAACGGGTTATAATGCGAGAGTTCATTATAACAAAGTATCCGTGTATTTAGTCGTCCGGTAGCACTTGAGCGGAAGCAGCAGCCGGTGTGTTTGCTACGCGCTACGAGAAGCTGTAGCGCTTCGTAGCATGTGACATGTTTTGTTATTTGAGAAAACTGTCTTATGTTGAAAAGGTCCTAATAAAAAGAATATAAGAATCATAGCTGTGTAGTTTGATGCTGAGAGATATCATGTTTTTAAGGCTGAGATATATCTGATGGTCTCGAAACTCTACTTCGTTTTATTTTCGAATCATAATAAAAATAGTTTTTCCGGCGCATGAATAGTGCCGGCGCGTGTCGCGATTGTGCTGTGTAACGGCAGATTGTATCATGTCACCATAAAGGAGAGTGCACAATGCACGCTGCACGCTGCAGCCGATGCAGGTTTGGCGCTAATTCTTGTTTACGGCGATTCGCTTTTAGTGTCCGTGTTGTCGCGCGTGTGCGAGTGAGTGAGTTTAGATAGCTACATACGTGTCCAAATTTTAAACTAAGTCTATAAGCGACTGTCACAAAAACTTTCAACAAAGCATTTATTTAAATTATTACAAAAAAGTAGTATAATTTTCATTAAGAGTAATATAATAAACATCTACAACTCTTTGGTACAAGTTTTTACATACTTATACTACGCTTGGCAGGTGGGCTGGCGAACGCAGTTTAAGGTGTTGAAGGCAAGAGTCTCCAACATCCGTTACCGTACGCCGTAATGGGGTGATGCTATCCTAAACTCATATAAGTAGGCATGTAACTATGTTCACAACCACAGTATTTTCCCTTATTCCCGTTACTTTAATGATCTACCTAGTAAGCTCAAAACAACGAAAGCATTCAAGCTTCCAACAACAACATAAAATATTAATTCATAGTCGAAAATCGCCCCCTCACCGTCGTCGAGTTGGAAAATAGCGGAAGTATTTAAAAGAATAAGACGGTGTTTTGAAGAGGTCGAAAAACAATTTATCATCTTGCTCCTTTTTGGAGCTAAACGTTGGACGACACGATTGTTCTGTAATAGTAGGGTTTGCTTTTGTTACCCTCAAACCGAATGTTGATGCTCTTTGATAGCGATGTTACACTAAGCTACCAATTTAGGTGTTTAGTTTGTATTGTGTGGAAATGGTTGTGATAGAATCGTCGAAGTGTAGAATCTGTGTTAAGATAATACCCCGAATAATGGACGGCCGGATGCGTATTAATATTGAAGTAAATCTTATTAGGAGCGCTTAAATGCCGCGATAATATCATATTGTTTTGGAAGTCTTGTCCCGCGCTCGGCCGCTCTTGTGTTCGGAGGGCTCCATCCTGCGGGACACAGGGAGCTCTGAATATTCATAGCATTATCACAAACCGACTTACAGAATTGAGCAGCCTCGTTAATTACTAATGCCTTCAATTCTCTCGAATAAGTACTTAGGTATAATTTTGAGCGACTCTAAATTGACGCAATAATATTAGAAATCCTCTGTTGTGAAACAAATATAGCAACCATGATTGAATAATGTCGATACGTTTACAGGTTTTCCTGCAGTATTGGCAGTGGCTGGCGAAGTAATTGTGGCGGTGATTTCCCGTGGGAGACGCAAGTTCCCGACGCCGGATAACCTGCGCCGTCAATGTTTGATTTGTAAATAATCAATCCATGGGTTTGTAATAAAATTTTAGTCGTGCAAATAACATAGCATTTTTGATGCAATAAACCTAAGACAATAGTTTGGGATAATAAATAGGTAGGTAATGAAATAATGTGTATGCAGTGTAGGTACGTTTTTTTTTCTTCTAATAAATGTAGTATTAACTTAATCTTTAGTTAGCTAAAATAACATTTGTTCACAATCTAAGTTCGTAAGCTCTATGCATTTATTTCACAAGAAAAGTTTAAACTAAGACCGTATAATCTTATTCTGTAACTTGATTCTCTCTGCACTCGCCAGGTGGAATGAAAATGTTCTTTGTTAACGAGTAATTGCGAGCCTTAATGCGTTTTGACACAGGCACACCACGCTCGGCCATTACTCACTATTCGTAGCCGTAAAATTGAAACCAGCAAAAACTTTCCGACTTAGCTCGAAAGACTTTAGTTTCTTCTAATTAAGACACGTTTCTAAAGTCGTAAGAATAAAGTTATTTAGAAAGTTTAATTGAAAAATAGCAGTCTATTTTTACTTCGGTTTCACGTAGAAAAGATTGAGAACTGACTATTTAGTCGTGCGTGGAGTTTTTGATTTGAATCAAATATGACAACTCGTTGACGATTGCAATAGAGTAGTTATTCGGATTTGTCATATAGCTATATTGTGTATGTTTTATATCTTTTAAAGATCGTATTGTATTTGCTTTTGATTTATGTTTAAAAATTAACGTGTATTTCTGAATTGGTGTAAAGGGTTTATGTAGACATCAGTATTCGAAACTGTCCTGTAAAATGTGGGTGGGTACAATAATCAATCAGTCTATAAAATCCCGTTGGAACGTCATTCAGCAGCTAGCTAGAGCCAGTTATCAGGCGGGTAGTTATTTATCAGCGGGCGGGCGTCGGCGCGGCTCAAGCTGTTTACCCGGCAAGTATTGTAAGTATTGGGGAAAGATCGAACTAAATCCCCCGAGCCCGGCGCCCTCGCTGCATCTCATAGATACTGAAAATTGCATAAAATCCATCAACACTACCACTTTGTGCTCCGTGCCGTCAACGTCTTGCTTAGCTGCTACGTTAAATGAAATCGCCCGGTGCACGAACAATTTTGAATCAAAAACCCATTTTCTAGATAGTAAAACAAAGCTTAACAAACTTGAATAAAAAATGCTAAATATTTTTTGGTTACATGTAATATGGTTCCTGAAAAACACTACTAGGTTAACTACATTATGTTAACTACTAATCATCTGAATATTTACAGTAAGTATTTAGTTATCCTCAATCTATGTCTCTAGCTGTATGTAATATCTGAACCAGTCAAGCTAGTTGGAAATAAATAGGCCAATAACAGTGAGGAAAGAATCCCTCGGAGGATAACATATTTTTCGATCTACCCTCGCAGCGGCGGCAGATTGAAAGTCAGCATTTCTTCGAAGGTTGCGCTCCGCACATGTGACCAACTGTGTTTGGGTGATCAACCTCATGCCCTGCATTGTAGAACTCCTGTACTGGGTTTGCAAGAGAAATAGACATGCAACTATTTGCGGTATTTTATAGTTTGGTTTTTTATAACGTATAAACTTATCTGAAAAAAGAAAACTCTGAGATCAGAATACCTTTTGTGTTAATTGACAAATAACAGTGCCTGTTTGTAAAACTTAAATCAAATTGTAGATTTTTTGGCACAATACGATCGTACATGCAAAAGAGTCCATTGAAATAATATTTTTCAAGGAGCCATGGGACATGGTGTGCAGATGCATATCACAACAAAACTAGATCTCTCCACAATAATTGTCATCAAGTAGAGTTGTTCAATGCCCCGTCTTAATAATACTACTACGAGTATAACAAATTACCAAACAATGAATTCACAATCCTCGTGCACTGAATACAGCGTGTTCACATTCACTGTGAGACGAGCATTAGTAACGCACCCTGTACAAGCACACTCCCATTATAACTGCAGAAACATAAGTTGGATGGAGGATTAAAATGTACTTGCACTTAATAAATGTTTGTGGCACGGAACCGGATTTTATTTTGTCGTTCATTAAACACTATTTATTCTAATTGATTTATGAACTTGTTTACAGAGATATTGGGTATTTTATGAGTCAATAATTATGAATCATTTTGTATTTTTCTAATGTTATTTTGCTACCTTGAGTTGTGTATTTTTTGTATTGAGTTGTTGTACTTTGTTGTTCCTACAAAATAGTCACAGAAACCTTTTGCTAAACCTGTTGTTTTCATAAACGAAAATAAGAAATTTACAGCGCCCGCCGAGACTTGAACCCGGGACCGTGGGGTACCGTCCCACTGCTCTGCCAACTGAACTACCGGCGCCCCGACTGACCCTTGGCAATTTTTCAATCTCTTGGTACTCATGTCGAAGCGACGTATAAGCGAAATCTAGTATAAGTAAATGTAACGAATACTATGGTTAGTTCACAATTAGATTAGAGTTCAAACCATGCGATGGAACTTTGCGTATTTAAATGTACTATGGTTTTATTATGCACTCACAGTGCTATATTATTTTCTCAAATGATTATAAGAATATGAAAAAATGACAGCGCCCGCTGGGACTTGAACCCGGGACCGTCCCACTGCTCTGCCAACTGAGCTACCGGCGCCCCTACTGACCCTTGCCAATTTTTCAATTTCTTGGTACTCGTCTCGAAGCGACGTACAAGCGACATCTAAGTATAAAAAATAATATAGCACTGTGAGCATAATAAAACCATAGTACATTTATAGTAGTTTATGCAACTGTCGTGTCGTATAATGGGGGTCATTAGAATGCGAGTGTCTGTTTATAATAGTTTGACACGAGCATTCTAATGCCTAATTAAAGCAGTTGCATACACTATTTTATCTGCACTCTAAAAATTAACTCAATTGAACACTTTTCCAAACGTCCGCACCGGCGATTGCAAGGCCCGATACATGGTCAAATTCAATACGAGAACGTAATATGGCTTGATATGATTTTTTGAAGATTCTTTACTAACAGTTCTTTAGATGTCGAGTCTCTACAACAAATAACTAAACAAGTGAACAACAACTGAACAACACTGAACAACATCGGAATAACAACTGAACAACATGTAAACAACATGTAAACAACTGCTCAACATCTGAACAACATCGGTACAACAACTAAACAACATCTGAACAACAATTGAACAACATCTCAACAACAACAAAACAAAAACCTATTAAAACAACTGAACAACGTCCGAAAAATTACCGTACAACAACAACTGTCAAGTGCGGCGGAAGATGGCGATTTGAGTATTGGCAAAAAAAACTTCGTTTCATTTCTCAACTTTATCGTAGTAAGAGTTTTCTCATTAAGTCATTATGCTTCTGTAATTTATAGTAAACCCTAGTTTTTATAGGCAGAATGCATAAAGTAGGTCTTTATGCAACTGTTTTCGAATATATAATTCGAACATTATGAGACGAGTGTTTAGTAAATGTGTGAATGCACTTATTTAGTTTACATTTCATAAGTAATGTGATGGCCCCACAATTAGGTTACAAATGATCGATTCCCACACCAGTTCTTTGTGCTCACATTATTGACATTTCCTATGATGGATGGTGATAGTAAAAACTGTGTTTAAAATTCCATAAACATCGACCGTTACAGTGTTGGCAACATGATATTTAAACATGATCAATGATTACACTGTAGAGAATAAATACTACAATGAAATCGTTCTGAACATTTCCTAATAGTTAGATATATGCTATAGGTGCGGGTTTTCATCTAGTGGCTATTGATTTAAAATATAAATTTATCAGTTTCAATGTCGTTGAATCAAGGTTTATGGTGAATCTCTCACTTGACATCCGTTGCAGCGTATTTTTAGCGCATCCGTAATGCATGCGTCTGGCAGACGGAAGGAAATCGCGAATTCCTATCTTATTCTTATACAAATACAGCGAGAGTGCGTTGACCTTTTTTTTATTTGTGTCGTTTGACAGCCGCATATCGCAACGTCACCGAAAAATCGCCATATTTGCATGAGAATTCAAAATTTTCTTTCGTTTGATAGACGCATGCGTTAAGGATGTGCTAAAAGTACGCAGCGACGGACGTCAAGTGTGATATCCACACCTAACTAGTGAAATGTCAGAAATTTTACATTGTTTTTTATATGCTAGCAGTTTGATAAAAATATGAAGCGACATAATTTGGCACCGAATATTTTTCAAATACTTTATTAATTCAGTGTAACGTGAACCCATAAAACATAAATTGAGCCAAGAATATGTTGTGGAATAAAATTTAATTTAAGTATAAAAAGAAAACGTGTTCGTTCATAACTCGGAGTAATCTGTGTTTTAATACTGAAATAATCTCAGCGAGACGTGGCTAATCCGCTTACTAAAAGGATCCCGAAACTCGTTCGGCTGACATAATCGACACAGTTTTTCCACGTACATTTCTTTTACTTGCAAATCCAATTTAATTAAGGCGGGGTAGTCGCGGTTAAAATCCTATTTGAGCCGTTTTTATTACCGCTGGGGAAGATGTTCCCAGAGAGATTCAAGAATTTTAGCAAGCGCCGGCGAGTTTTGAGAGATTCTACTGTTGAATCGCTGTCTATTTGCAAAATAACTCAGATGGAAACGTTCATTATAAAAACATGGTTTACATAAGTAAGTATACTATGATTGTTTAAACATTTTGGTCTCCCGCAATACAGATACGCCAAGTGCAGGGTCCACTGCCACTCTGTTGTGTTGTATTGCTTGTGTTTCTGGTAATAAATATATTAGTATTTCGTATTGTATTTTATGTTAGCGGTCAACAAGTAAGTCGCGCAAAACCGACATCATGTTAGTGTTCGTTTATTAATAAAAATGATACTCTACTAAGTCTGTAGTCTTAGTTCGATCGAAAAAACTAGTTTATCCTGTTTTTTATTATATATTTTGTTCCAGTTTATTACTAGGCTGAACTGGTTGAGCCTAATAATAATCACTTCAGTACGAGTATACTCTGGTTTAGCCTAGTCTATACTTATAATACCCAGTCAAAGAAGGATACATTTGCGTCGTTGTTTTCTAGATAGGTAGCGACATCAAAAGCCTTATCGTACCTTTTAAGCATACATGGGGACGGACAGACACAGCGGGAAGCGACTTTGTTTCATACTATGTAAAATTACCAAAAATTAAAGTGTAAAAAATAGTATGTAACGTATATAATTAGCAATTAAACATTCTAAGCTCTGAGTATAAGTGTGACTGTTACGCTGATCTGAGTGAGCCACAATTAGCAAGCTGCGAGCGGCCGACAGTTGCGTTGCGTGGCACTGCATACGATACGGCTTTCGTGTTGACATTCTCTACTGAGCTCCCTGTTAGTACATCAGGACTATAGTCCAGTAAAAGCGATATAATTTTCACGCTAAGAGCGATAATAAGAGCTTTGTCGCAATAACTTATCGACAGTTGCGTAATGTTGCGCTGAAATACATTATAAAAACATTTAGTAGTCTGTGCCTACGTCTTGTGTGTTTACATTCTCTATCGTTTATGAGCCTTTTTTTATGAAGAACAAAATTTTATTACTGTCCTAAGACAGAGTATACGGTTACCTAGTACTTTTTAAAAACATAATTGACTTAAACATACAAAGATACATTATTTGTTTATTTAAGAGCCCGTATTGTCCCACTGCAGGGCAAAGGCATCTTTCCTCTTATTCCACGTCTCTCGGTCCAGTGCTAGGCTTTTCCAGTTCAGTAGATAGGCGCTGAGGTCATCGCTACACCTCTTTTGGGGCCGTCCACATTGCCTCTTAAAGTTTGTTGGCACCCATTTGCTATTTTAGCCCATAAAGCAGTTGGCATGCGGGTAACGTGGCCAGCCCAATCCCACTTTTAGCAGGAAGCCTTCTGAACTACGTCCTGATTTTTTGTTTGTGAGCGCAGCACTGAGTTTCGATCTCGGTCGATCAGTTTGACTCCATGAATGCAGCGTTACATACATACTTACATACTATATCAGGCCTGTAATCCCTTACGCCACGTCTGACAAACATTGAAGGGTCATTTGGAATATTGTGTTTCACCATAGTGACAGGTTGTCAGCCCAAAATTTTCAATACACACTTACGACACCCACGGGAAAGAAATGGGGCGCTGCTATTCGAGGCTGGCATCGGGCCACTTAACTTCTTGTATAACATACCTATAGATATAGCTTCGCTTCAAAATGCCTGTGCAGTGCAAGCCCAACTTTAGAACATACGCCGCAATGGGAGCGGTGTCGTGATTACTGGTTTGCTTAGCTTAATCATTCTCTTTATACAGCCCCCGATAGACCGTACCAAGTACCAACGATACGAACTGTGACAGAACCCTTCCATAAACTCTTACTGAAAATTTATGACCTTTGTCTAGACTAGGCTGATTGATAACACTAATGTTTTATACCTCTTTTAACCCAAAATTTAAATTGACTACGGAACGGCTTTGTAATTAACTCTGTAAATATATATTTTTAAAATTAGCGTACGACTAGCGTAAAACAATTTTCATTAAATATTAATGAAATATTTCTGTCCAAAAATCTGAATCCCTATAAAATGTATCAGGCTGGTTTGAAACAAAATCAAATGGTGCGTTTCTTTTAAAACTTGGGAAAAAGTTCATGGACCCCTCACAAAACTGACACAATTCATGACGTGATAGGTCAATTTGTATGAGGGGATTTAAACTTTTTCATGAGTTTAAAACCATCGTACTTATTTCGTTATATTAAAGTTCTTGTGAAGTTAGGTACTCTGTTTCCAAAGGAGTTTATGATCATTACATACCATATTATGGTATAACATGACATAATAAAAGCTGAAACTTAGAGTATTTTCTGAAAGTGTCTCAATTATTATACATTGCTGGTTGGCAGAAGTGTTTACTTAATACACCACAGCTCTAAGCAGAAATGGAAGCCGAGTAGCGCATGAAGTTTAAGTATGCCAACGCTTTTACATAGTGATTAAATTATCATTGCAAAGTCGGACTGCTACTCCCGAAGTTATTTCCCTTCAACTTTCCGCCGGATTAGTTACGCCATTTTATTGTTATTATATTCAAATTGCTTTAAATCCGAAATTCATTACAATAAACTGGAAAAGGTATTGTGACATTTTATTGCATCCTAAATCTAAAATGAAATGGGTTAGTAAGAGTCTAATGGAATAGCTGAAAGACTTTGCTCGTCACTTTAAAAATACTCCAACGGTACTATATTACAAGTAAGTATTTTATATTTTACTGTATCAAAACCCCAACAATGGTTTCAATTACAATTGGAATTACAATCCTGAGAGGAAATCTTACGCGTCCGTGCTCACGTGAAAATAAATTATTTTAATATTTATGCCAGCAAGAAGTAATGCTGTTGGCTGTTTCCGACGAGATTACGAACTAATAACATTACAAAACAAGCCGTTTGCGGGTAAATTATGCATGTACTCGCGGGTCATTACCACCACCCCCCACTACCCTCCTCCCCCTGCTTGGCCCCTGTTCAAGACCTTATAGACGCCCGCGCCAGAGGAAGCCAAATCCGAGAAAACAATTTATCAATTTAATTTGTAATGCTGGCTTCGCTCGGGACGGTCCCCAGTCAAATAACAAAACATTTAAAAATAAATCCGTGGAAGCTATTTTGTAAAGATTGATTTGACTCCTACATAAAATGCGACTGGAGTGTGCTAAGGAAAATATACTGAATGTTTTTAGATGAATAACTCGCAAAGAATCAATATAAACTTACGACGACCCATAGTTAGTATGAAATTTTAAAATAACTCTTATCTATATATTGACAGTATCTAATTTTACGATAAAAAGATTGGAGAAAATATCCACTCAATGTAGCAGAAATCCCTTACTTAAGTATGACTCTGTATTTCCAGCTGCGAGTGGTATCAGAGCGTCTCCCGGCGGAGTGGCCGGATTAGCTGGATCTTTTCCGAATTGAGGGTAAACATCCGAGCGTGGTCCCCAGGGTCTTCGCAAGGTGAGCGGGCGTTTGCTCAAATCGCATTATGTGCTACCACAATCACTGAGCACGTTACTCAGCTCAATCCAAAGTAAACCGCCTGGGTTGGATAATTTAAAGAATATCATTTTGCAAGGGAGGCTTTTAAGTAATTGTTAATTTACTTCTCAATATCACATCAATATCCAGAACCGCAAAAACTAAATATTGGAACGGCCAATTCCTTTTTTCACTCTTAGCTTTCATCTCTTATTGTTGACCGACAATGCAGGTATGTATCGTTAATTTTATATACATATTCCATACATAATTTAATATCTAAAAATTACCTATTTCACTATAATTTTGTCCGTGTCCCACACGAAAAGAGAGAGAGATATAATGTTGTGTTTCTATACAATTCAAATTTCACCATATTCAGGAAAATTCAAAATAGCATTGGTCGTTTGCATTTGTGTAAATTGTGGTTCACTCGTAGCGGCTAAATTCACTGTGTGGGCTTGCGTGGAATTTTAAACATCCATGCTTCCATTGTAAAATAAGTATAAATACATTGAGTATCTAGCAAAATAATTTAAGCGTAATTTTTTTAAATTATTTATCGGTTCGCTCTCGACTCTAGTCTAGGTCATTGGACAGAGACAGAGTCTAAGGTGGAGCGAGCTCACCCAGAAGAAGCCTGTGATTTAGTTTTTTCGGGTTTCGTACCTCAAAAGGAAAAAACGGAACCCTTATAGGCTCACTTTGTTGTTTCGTTCGTATTTCTGCCTGGATATGTCGAGTTAAAACTAAAACCATATACAGGGTGTAAGAGACAGCCCTCCGAATATGTATAGGGTCGGTAAAACTGAACAACTACTCATAACAAAATATTTGAGGAAACGGCAAAAGAATTAGGAGTTCCCTTAGTAAATACAGTCAGCTGATCGTGATTTGATTAATATCTGGAGGGCTGTCCCTTACAGCTCGTATACTCAAATCGAGAGCCGCTTGTAAAAGTGCAAAATTCAAGCTCCTAACTTGACGTTAAAAAGGTACGGCCGTTTATACTGTAAAAAACGAGTGTTTTTGATCCCCTCAAGGGGATCAAAGTTCATAGGTTACTTCCCGTGGAGCTAGAACTATAGCTTGACTATAGTAATAAAGTATATTGTTTTAAATAAAACATGTTTTTTACGGGCCGAATATGCATGTAACATTTGGTGGGCGAGTCCGACTTGTTTTTTTAATTGCTTATTGACTATAAGCATACTGTGCGTATCCATTCATTATATCTTATTCATGGAAATGTCATTGCTTTATTGAAATCTAAAACATAGTAGGTAGGTACCGAAGTTTGATCGCAGATGTAGGGACTGCCCGAACCGAGAGCGTCAACAGAAGAGACGCAGTAAACAGTCCCATGCATTTACTCCGGGAAAATGCACATTACCCGAAGCTGTGTGATTTTGAATTCCGATCAGTGGGATCAGCGTGTGTTTTGACTGTTTAGTAGGAAAATAGGGTCGTAGAGTGTCAACAGTGGAGACTGATCGCAACTGTCGAACAACACAACTTGTGATCACTCGCTGGTTAATTTCTTAGCCCGAGGTTTGATAGTTTTTTACATCCTAAACTATAAACGTTATATTTTAAAGCAAGCTTTTACAAGCAAATTACTAGCCCTAACTAAGATTTCACTCAATAAATGACGCTACTCCATTACAATCATTCAGACTAACATTGTAAGAGCGCAGAGGAAAAACTAGACGAAAGCGAGAAGTGAAAAGTATCCGTAACAAGCCCGGGTAGGGAGGGGTAAGTAAGACACAGTAAAGATAACAAGCAGTAGGGACGGGATCTGTCTCGGTAGTTCGATAAGTAATTAATTACTTAATAATAAGCAAGTATCTTTTTTACAAGTAAGATGCGAAGGCTAGATGTCTTTTTTTTCTCATAAACAGACTTATAGTACAAGACAACAATTCCCAATGGTTCCGTATTCAGACGGGTTTTTACACCTTTAGGTGTTAAAATCTATAACATTTGACAGTGCACTACACCAACCGAACACTTCATCGAAAGAAAGTGTCTGTTTCACTTTATTCAGCTCATTATCCTTGGCTGTGGTTAAGATTACACCACTGGCTGCATTAGCCACTACGAGACAATTGAATTAAAACAACGATATCCGTCCAGTTGGCACTGCACCAATTAACTATCAATGCCGCAATCGAGTTACCGTCCACAATTCACGCTTTTAGCTGAAAATGACTTTATTGATGGCCTATTCAGTTTCGTCGGTGATATTGGCACTTTTGAAGCTGTCCAGATGAATTAGAAAGATTAGGTTGGCTATAATGGTAGTTGTAAAGTTTTATTACGGTCTTTTCAATATTGTATTGCACTTTGGTGCCCTTTATTGCAGAACAAAATGAACTTAACCAATTTAATTATTAAATTTTATCACTTTACGCAACGAAAGGTCTAGACATGATTTTTTAATTCATACTCGTATTGTCTATCTGAGCGGCTAATTTGCTGGGTGCAGGGTTGGCAAATTCTCGCGTTTGTTTTCATTTCGCGCTGAGCGCTGACAGCGGTGAAAGGAAGCGTGGCTCCTGGGGCAGCCGGCGTCGCGACGGCGGGCGCGTCGTGCAGGTGATAAATCGTACGACACCGTCACTTTTTACTAACGAGACAAGGTGTCGTACTATAAACATATTCAAGGAGCGATTGTTAGCGTCGCGTAGCGTGTTTTTGTCGGTTTTGCATAGGGCGCGCTGCCACACCGGGAAAAGCGAACTTTTTGATGGCGCGCCCGGGGACCGACGGAATGTTTTTCGTCCGAATTCGGGGCTAGAGATTTTCAGCGCGGTTCAGTAGGCGCCGTGTCGTACAACTGCACCGATGACAATAAATATCGGGCGCGGCGAGCCGTGAAATCGAATAGGCTTCGTCTGTGAGCGCTTTACAATCAGCAGCCGTCTGTCGCACGCCTGCTCGCCCGCTCCCCGCTCCCCGCGCGCCGCTTGCTCCGCCATAGATAACTTACTCACCTCTTACTTCATCCATAAAAACTTTACAATTAACATTTGATAGATTATGCTTATAATATGGCTATGATTATATGAGTTTTTATTTTTTTATACTACTCCCAGATCCTACTGAGGGTCATCGATAATCAAAAAATTTTATTTGGTCAGTGCTAGTAACAACTATTATTTTATCTAAGTGCATAGGTTCTTAAACCAATTTTTCAACCTTAAATGCGTGTATTTAAAATAGAACCATGAAACAATGATTTTCTCCCAAACAGATTCATCGTGGCTCAAAGACGTATGCATAATTAAAAACAGAGACATGAGACGTTTGTACAATTAGAAGGTATCTCAATAATACATTTTAAACATTTGCACGCAGAGTGCGGGAATAATTTACGGTACGGAGAACCCTCCCCTGCCCCCCCACCTGCAGCTCCCACACGCGTGTTCGATTAGAGCATAAGTAATTCGAGAAAGGAAATTGAAATCTTAACGCAATGCTCCACGGACTGTATATTTGTGCTGGATAACAACCAAGAGAGAAATGGAAAACAAAGTGGAATAAAGTTTCAATTTATGTGTGGCAAGGAAAGAGCTCTAACGAGTTATACTGCTTGTTCTTGGTCGTTTAATAATGTATTTTAATAAGCTTATGTTTCACGTTAAAACTATAAAAGAACTAGCGACGAAGTAATCCTCTTTGTGATGATTTCAATAAAACGCACCTTCATTTGTATTACATAGTAAATCAGAATTAAAAGTTCAGCAAAGAGTCATACTAACATATTTTTTTCACAAAATATTTGGCAAATCGACGAATGATATTATACTTTGTCAAATTCTTTGAAGTTAAAGTAACAACTGAACTTTAAGTAAGATAAAACATGTGCACATGCTTTTTTCATCGTAAATATAGTAAATCTGCTAATTGTAATTTCGTAACTAATTACACGACCGCATTACGTGAGCTGTACTCGTACCTAATTATTTAGGTATTTTCATTTTGTGAATGGAAAGTAAACGCTTTTCTATTTAAATTTTGTTCGCATTAAGTGACAAAAGTAACACAACAAAGTGTCTAATACCGCTGTGTCGCAGCACACGGCACATGGCGAAGCGATGATATTTTAACACGCACGCAAACCGCGGCCGAGTAATCGCCTGTAGAGTAATGAATGAAACCGAGTGCGCGTAGAGTCGGGAAACTAATAGAGCGGACTAAATCGTAGAGGCGAACACCTTTATTGAAGCTTTCAAGTTATTGTGTAGACGTTTGAACTCTTTGAAGTTGAACGCACGGTTTATGCGAAAGGTTTTTAAGTTCGTAGCAGGTGGCTACGGCGTAGTGTTGTCGAGTTTTTCTACGCTTATGAAGAGCTTAAACTAAAATATGACGTATCTGTGAATGCGATAGATGGGACAAAATTAAATATACCTATTAATTTTCCTTGCTATTTAAATGTCTATGTTTGATAAATACTTAATATTTTATTAAAGAAGATTCTTGTGAAGAGTAAAAATTAAGTTATTAATTAAGATTTTTTAATTTCAACTTTTGTCAATAAACAAATGAGTCACATATTTTTTTCTATGTTTACACAAAAGTTGTGCAAGTTACAGTTAGGTGGTTCTCTCACTTGTCGTCCGTTGTTGCGAATATTTAATGCACCGGCAAGTCGTTTGACAGACGCATCCGTCAACGCACCGTAGTCGTATTTATATGAGAATAAGATCGGAATTCACAATTTTCTTTCGTCTGACAGACGCATGCGTTACGGTGCATTAAAAAAATGCAATGACGGACGACGACTGGGAGAACCGCCTAATAGAAACCAAACCACAAGAGTGGTAGTTGTTTTAAATTATTTGACATTTGAATGGAACTTTTTGACCGCCGAGAGTTTAAACCATGACTTCTTCCTTTAAAGGTTGGGGCAGACCGGCTCCGTATGCGTTCCGTATCCAGCTCTCGTCCGTAGTCACGCACGAACTTATGACGTTGTAATGTATGAGACTGTATGAGATACGGCACACCGCTTGCGTTGCGTATCCGTTCCGTGCTGCACGCACTGTAGGGTTACGCCGTAGTTACGCCGTACAGCTTCCAAAAGACAAACCGTTTGCGTACTCTGCGTGCAGTGATGACGTTGTATTCTATGAGATTCCTTATTGGACGTCACACCAAACACGTCCGGACACGCACAGCTCTATCCTGCGCGTAGTACGGACGAGGTACGGACTACGGGCTACCACAATTTTGGCACAATAAAAGCAACAATGCTTCTTCTTCGGTCTTCCGAGGAACTACTTAGGCCGTCCTCACAATCTTCTCGAGACATCGCGTAAGTTTTCGATTCGAGAAATAAGCATGAAAAGCAATATGACGTCGGCTCGGTACGCAACAGACCCCTTGCAGCTCTCGTCCGTAGGTACACCGTAACCTGCGTAACCACTTCCGTATCGTGTCCGTAACCCGGTGTGGCAGGGGTGTACGGACGTGATCACGTGCGTGACTACGGACTAGAGCTGGATACGGAACGGATACGGAGCCGGTGTGCCCCGCCCTTTAAACACTAGAATTGGGCCCGGATTCTCTTACTTCTCTATCCTTGCAATAAGCGGCACTCCACTGTCATTTTGATTTTTTATACTTCGAACTGTAAGCAGAATACGAAATGACCGAAACTGTTACACTGACAGCAACTGTGACTTACAACTGAAACGACTTAGCAGACTTCGGGCCCTGTAAGAGTGTGGCACGTTGTCACAGATCAAGTCTAGTATCACCTAGGCTGTGCGCGCCCGAGGCCGTGGAGTTTAATTTTCCTCTTCCGCCGCGCTCCCTCATTACGCGACAATACGCCGCCTCATCAGCGCGCATCGACGACTAAACAATGCAACTCCTCAGTACTAACTACCGACATCTATACAAACTTTGCTTTTTGCTTGTTTAGCTGCGAAAAGAAAGCGGCCTCAGTTTTTACTTTAAGACGGAGGATAAAGAAAATATGCTGCCTTAAAGAATGGGTGTTCTGAAATATTTAATAATTTAAATAAATATCTTGGACAATTCACACAGAGTCCTCTAGCCCGAAACTAAGCAAAACTTGGACTTTGGGAACTAGATAGCTGATAATAATACTTTTTCTGTAATAAATAAATACATAAATATTATGCATAGAAAACACCCAGACTAAAAAAAATATTAGAAAATTGAATTAACAAATATTTGTATCTTGTGGGGATCGATCCTCGGCTCAGCAGGCAGGGGTACCATCCGCTACGCCATCGAGCCAGTCTACATAACTATCATATATTTTTTAACAAAATTACTAATTCGAGGTAAATCGCTGTATAAACCATTCAAGATCCCAGCAAAAATCACCAAACAAAACTCTATAAAGCCGCACAGCCACACTCTCGTCCCAAGAACCGCAGAGTGCCCGTTAAATTTGCAATTGACTATCAATTTACTATTCAGGGAGCGACGGAGCGGGCACAATAATACTAGTTTCTGGTCGGGACTGCGACATTAGTCTCATGAATGAATCATCGGACCCGCCGGTCGCATTCGATTAGCGCGAATAATTCCGAAAGGGAAATTGAAAAGCTAAAGCGATGCCCCGAGGACTTGCTCTTTCTGGCGGTCCTCACACCTACATGGTTTTGCGGAATCGGTTGTCAGACGAAAAGAAATAACGAAATTATATATAAAAACTGGATAGATACCATAGAACCCGTGGCCGCATTGCGGTTGTCATTTGTAAGGCGGCCGCCACGAACCGCAATATCGTCCAGAGCGTGTGTAATACGCCTTTCTGCTATGTGCGGCCAGTTGCGGGCCGGTGGAATAACAAGAGACCGAGTGCAAGGATTGCGCTGGCCTTTGTTCACTTCCTTTTTTTCTATACTGCGTTTGTTGATTCGCTTTGTCGCTGCAATTAATTCAAACAATATTGAGCACCTTTTCGAAACTGTATTTGATTACTTTTTTGTTTATTACACAACCTAAAAATCCGCACGATTAACAAAAATCGCTGTACAAAATACCCAACAAAATCCAAGTTAAATAACGTGTCGCTATTTCAGAGAGTTAATAGTACAGTTGGAAGCTATTTGTTCTGTCTTCGGCCCCGCTGTAAACAGTAAGTAGCCGCGGCCCGGTCAGTAATCCGGCCTTAATTAGCAGTTGGTCCAGCGAGAGCGACACACGGCAACCAACGGTCACATACAAGCTTATGCTCTAATTTTAAAACACACACACTTAATATGATACGAAAGAATAAAAAATGTTTACTTTTATTATGAGCATATTTTTGTAACAATCCAGTCTGCCCGCTACAGTCGCCCGCTGCCATACTTAATGAGTTAAGCTCGGCATTGGACTAGATCTAAAAAAAAATATTGTTTTAATCCAACATGAGACGCGGGCCACATAATATGAGGGATCCCACGGTAAGTTAGGGAAACGGCTGAAAACTGGCCTGCGGGCTGAAAAGCGCTGGCCTTCTTTTGGCATTTTTTGGCTTCTACTACAGGGTTCATCGGGTCGTTCGACGACTCGGTGTCCCACACGAAAAAAGAGAAGACTTACCTATTCTTGCCAATACTGTTTCTGTTTTATTTTTTGTTGAATGTATGTTTGTGTTGTAATTTTATGCAATAATCGTTTTATCTATCTACCTAGTCATGGTCCATGTTGGCCGCACGCTACGTCAGTATGTACCCTAACGTGGTGGGACGCGCACCGCATACGGGGTGTTATCACGCTGTTGTTACCGCATTGCCTCGTATGGCCCACGAATTCATAATTGCCTAAAGGACAAATTACACTGAATAGCTTTTGTTTTAGAATTAGAACTGGTGAGATATAATATTGTAACGTTACCAAAACACCGATCATTTAATTTCGTTCTCCAAAATTGAACAGTAAATAAACGAAACTTTTAGAAAATATTCGTAAAGATACACGTAGGTTTATTCTTTAGTATTTCCTCATCTGGGACAATTAAAAGTTTCTACCTTCCCAGAGCAGTAATCTGGAGAGTGGATTACCAGGTCGGTAGTGAACCTCAGTCACCGCAGTAGTGGCTAAGCCGACCCTAATTGGTGGTCAGAAGTCTATTGGACTCGAAGCTGTGCAATGTGCTGGTGTACAACACAATTATCACAACAAAAGAATAGCATATGTCTTTTTATTTAGCTTTGTTATTCTTTATCTAATTTAAAATTACTTAAGTCTTTGCATCGTCACTAATTAGAAAACTTAACGGTTAATTAATTATATGTTTAGTTTTTATTACGATAATTCTAAAAAGGTATGGTTTTAGAAATAACTACCTAATCTAAACTTAATTACTGGTCCAAAGATTGGTTGATTTGAAACCACACGTGGCAATAACCATATAATAATTTATGCAACGTAATCCTTTTTAGTTTTCCGGGCAGGTGTGCTCGAAAAATACTGTCCTCGCTTTGATACTACCTAATAACTCGTCCTTGAGCATGTTTTAACAATAATATTGATAGCGATTTGAAGGCTTTTTCAAACTTTATGATATTTTTGAAATGCCAAAAACTTGAAAGAGCTATCAATATTGAATAGCTAACTCCGAATACCATTTCCCGACACAATATAATCTGAAGTAAAGTCATCTGCGACATGAAAGAAGCACATCGAAATTCTTAAGGGGAAATATTACTTTGCAATCGCGAAATTCTTTGCTGAAACAACTCGCGGCGAAGGTGAGGGGATAAGGGATAGATCGGTGTTGCCAAATGTAGGAAGTGATTCAATAGTTTGATTTCTTACACATACGAGAATATTTCAATTACTACTACGTTAATAATTTTAAAAACAGTTCAGGCTATTTGAATTTCCAATAGTAATGCATTGCCATCTGCGCAATGGTTTTCTGTTTCATTCTCGACTAGAGTAGACATTTGAATGATGAGCTGAAATTATTATTATAATCAAGTATTCATTTGGTGTGTGTTTGTCCAGTAAGAGAATCTTAGGAAGGACTAGAAGTTTTATCGTATGATTGTGTTAAAAAATAAAATGACAAATAATATTTAATATTCTCAAAATAATAATAGTAAATACAAGCACTTTTATTTCTCATCACTCGTGATATCTATTATCAAAATCAACTTCATTTAAAAAATCTTAAAAATAACTGCTATCTATTGTTACTTAGATTTCATGTTAAACTGTGACGTTATGGTATTATTATAGATACGGCTTGTTTGTAAGTATAATTGTGTTGTACTAAAATACGCCATAAAAATTAATTCAGTTGGCATCCCTCGCAAGTCGTTGGCTAACGTTCATTCGACAAAAGACGAGCAATATTCCGCACAAAGGCAAAGGCCGATATATTCAATGCAGTGACACAAGTAATGCCAAGGCGGCGGCGGTGGTGGCGCGGTAACAAAGCTCGCTCGTGTCGCTCGCCTTCACATGTACGCAGAAAACTTGCTAACTTTGTTTGTTTCTTCCTGTGTGTGTGCTGGTAGAACCACTGAAAACTAACAGTGGTATTACAAAAACGTTAGAGGCACGTTATAAAAATATTTTCCATACCTACGACTTGTCGTTGTTAGACGGGCTAAATCATGTCTATCTTTTTTGTTATAACTCGGAAGGTTTTATTATTGATAGTTTTTATACCTAATGATATTTTAGAGTGATGTGGTGCATACTAAAATGAAAGCTTAAGTTAGTACGAACAAAATTAGTGCCAATATATTTGTTTAAGCTAATCAAAGAAGTTTTTCTGTTTTAATTCAACACTATATTTGAGTTTAATACATAAGTCGACGCATCTTTGACATGATGTCTGCAGCTGTTTAATCCAAAACCTGGCACGAGGGTCCACCGAGTTGTTCGTCGACTTGGTTTCTCACAAGATAGAAGAAGAAGTGCAAAATATTTGTGATATGACAGAGATGGTATTGTATGAGTACTGGGGCAGTTAGGCAAAAGCTGATTTCCATGATGATTCTGGCAGATATTTTTTACATATGGTTATGGAAAGCCATTTGAAATAAGACATGTACATAACAGTAACAGCCACAACATGGACATACACACACTGGTCATAGGCCACCCCATATTGGGGGTTTTGCCATACGGGAGTAAGCTTGGTAAGCAGATTAGCGAGCGCAGTGCAAGATAATGCTTTTACAGGGAACGCTGATACTCGTTCCCTGGATGAATGCCCATTATCTATACTGCTGTACAAAAGTTACAACCAGATGTTTCCGTGAGTTTCATAAAAGAGTTGTCCCATATAATAGGGTCCAGAAGTTTAAGTCTTTAAAACTTACTTGTATTACTACAAAGTAATTCGGTGTAATTCGTAATTTTGTTTTAATACTATTTGACGATGTCAAACAGCTAACACCATGTGTTACTTTTTTGTAATAACACGGATAATGTTTTTTATTTAATTAAGCCTTTTAAGCCACATTTAGAGTAAAAAGATAAGCAGCCGAAGGAAAGCTTAAAAATACTTAGCGACACTAAATTCAAAACACTAATCAGTTCAATTCCGAACAAGTTCGTTCAGAGTTTGAAATTATTCAGGAGACAGACGCATGCGCGCGTTTTACGCGCCACCCCTTAAACCTTACGACCGCCTCCCCAGTAGGCACATTACCTGAAAATTGGACCCTCCGATCTTGAACATAGAGGCCTTCAATCTAGGCATCCGTCATTCAACGAAAATTTGAGATCCAAGTCATCCGCAGTTGTAAAGGCGTCATTATGTTCATGTAGGTAGAATTAAATTTGGAAGCGTATTCTCCAAATTCTCACTTCATCGTCGACTTTGGATTTCAGTGGTGTGTAGGCGGTGGAAAGCGGGCTTTATTACTTGTTGTGTAGGGTTTGTTTTCGTATGTACATGTTACGTTGTACAAGATTTTGGTTTCGGCAGGAGTGCAGTGCTCGCTCAGTAGTCCGCGCGCGAGTGCACCGAGCACACGAGTCCTTCTGTCCGGTTCAGAACTCGCTACGAACTTATTTCGTAGCACCGTAGCACTTACTTGATTCAATATTTCAATTTCATTTTGTGCCAAAATTATTAGAATAACGTAAGAAGTAACGGTAAGAAATGCTTTTGTTAAAAAAAATAGATATTTACACGCATAAATAAAATTAATAAATGAAACCTTAACTAAATGGACCAAAACTAATAAATTTTAAAAATAAAGCATCATTGAATAAAACATCATTCATCGGTAAACATGGAACGTTATTTAATCAAGTTAGTTAAATAAAACTATTTTTTTTAGATTTTATTTTTTTATAAAATTCATAATAAATAAAAACAATGTAGTAAAAAACAAACATAAAATCTGATCATTTATACAGAGAATACTGACTTGAATACCTTCCTTAAATACTTGGGTGGTGAAATTCAGCAAATTAATTAAATTGATAGGTGAGTTGAGCATCTGGCTGTTTTCGGAATAAGAGTGAATGTAAATGGCCGAATCCAGGGTGCCGTGAGCCGGCATGCCGGTATGCCAGCATGCCAGCATGCCAGCCAGGCCATGCCCGGCCCGTGCCAGCCGTGCCCGCCGTCTCGTCGACATTCCACAGTTAATTAAAGCCCATTTGTACACTGTCTGGCGAAATATTATTTATGGAATGGGAAAACGTTAGCGCTTACAAAATTATTGTATTTGCGAAATATTCAGGTTGCTCGGCTATTTGTTATTCCCCCGATTACTCGCTGTTTTGCATTTTTGAAACTTTTCATTACTAATGCGGGGCAAAATGAGGTAACTTAGCCGTCAAACTTTTTAACAAGAATCTATTTTGATTTAGTTTATTACTTTACGTATTTGTCAAGTATCTGAATCCCTACAAGTGAACGTGTTTAGAAATGGGTAATATTCATTGATAAAAGTTGATAATATACAGATGATATATTTTATATTTCTTACACAATAAGTGGAACATAAAATATCTTTAGAGAGGTCTTGGAATTGCCAAACAAGGCTGCGCTCCTCCTTGTCGATTGAAACAAGCCCGCCTCGATCCAGGCCCCGCCTACCGCCGAAGGTAAATATGTTCTTACATAATCCTTATATACTTGAAGGTTGGGAGCCCTTTTCCTCTTAAAATGAACATTCGTATATATCGATGTTTTTGTCCATGCTACCTTATATATAAATAAGAATTTGTGTGTGTAAATAGGACCCGAGAAATCTCGCTAAAGTAACTACCCAAGTATTCAGTTCAATTTAGGTTAGAAGTGGCAAGTATTCACATATGATCAAAATACAAAATAATTTAAAAGTATATCTCTTATTGTTTGTTTTATTAACATGCAAAAAGTAAGCATATCCAAAAGAGTCAATTCCAGAAATCTTACTTAACCAGAAAAGAAGACTGTTCTTTATTACTGCTTCAATTACTGTAACGTTGCTTAACTACAGTTAACAGACAAAATTTACTGGCGGACCAAGTTTGACTAAGAAGTTCATATTGCGTACAGCCAGCTTCAAAAGTCATATGCTGGCAAAGCAATTACAACTTAATCTTATTTTAAATCTTGCGCTGAAATCACTCTGCCCTAGTAACGGAGCCAAAGCAAACAAATAGAAATAAGATTAAAGTAACAGTGAGTGGAGCGTTAATCAAGTTGTGATGTTGAGTGTACAATGTAGGGACAGTCGGGGCTAGTTGCAACTCGGAGCAGAAGGGGCACAAGTGAACAGTGAGCACTAACAAGCCGGCCATCTGAAGTTGTTAAACCCGGAACGAGTGAATAACTCCACCGGACCGACTGCGAACTCGAGACAGTTGTCCCCGAAACACTCCTCATGACTGTCTGCTTGTGGCACTGTACAGTTGTAACGAACTTTCCAACTTTTGCTGCAATATCGTTTTAATTTTTAGCATTCTACAAATTTAGTAATAAGATTACGCTCGTAACTTTAAAATAATGTCAAATAATTGTATTCTAACCCACAGTGCAGAAATCCAAAGTATAATTTAACGTCTTGGTAGTCGTTCGGAGAGACTTAAAAGTTATCCATGCAATTGAAAGATGACGGAACTCCGTGGAAGTTTGACCGAAACGAGAAAAGGGACCTTAAGTGAACTGAAGTGTCAACTTATGGAAAGTTTTATTCGCCACAGTTTGCGTGCACGTTTGCAAATCTGAACTATTCTGTCGAAAATTATGACGCAAGAGAGGACTTTGAGAATTCTCTAGAAGTTTAGAAATCCCTAAGGATAGAATATAAAGTTTAAGAGAAGATGGAGACCCAATCTCTGGGGCGCACGCGACAGACGCCGGCCGCTCGCAACCACATCGTCTACACGGACCATAAGGGAAGAAAGTGAGTTCTTATTTCTTTCGTATACTTATTATTCATTGCAAATACCTACCAAATAAAATATTTATGAAATCCGAAGCTGTAAGGACAAAAAAACTGAAGTGTCATATCAATATTCACACAAAATAAATTTATTTAGAGCTCCAAGTTTTATTATGAACAAGCCGTGCCCGTGCAAGCCTACACTGGTCTAGGTATTCATTTGTTACTATAGAAATCGATACACAACCTATATACATACTATCTTTTTAAAGTTATGGTGTACCAACTTTAATATTGTTTTACCATTACACAACCAAATAATTTCTGATTAAAAAAGGGTAATGACCACGGTTAAACGGCAGGTTAGTGACACTACTAGACGGTACTACTGTGTATTTTTTAATAGGTAGTATTGTGTACTACAGCGCCGGAACTTCTTTTTACTAAACAAAAAGTAACCTAGTAGGTAAATCATAAAATATATTTTTCTGTTTTCGTACTGAATAATTACAGTCTTTTTTTTAAAGTGAGAATTATCTGATATCTACACAACGAATTAATATCGAAGAACTCGTAATATCTTAAACATTTTGATCGCCGTGTAATTTATCTGGAGTGTGCAATTTAACCCTTTAAACCAAACAAATGAGACCTATTATTTCTCTCAATTTAGTCTAACAAGCAGTAGAGAAGTCAAAGGTTCGCCGGAGCGCGCAACTCAATGGCCGTGAATTTGTAATCTCCATTATTTTCCACTGGAAGTTCACTTTCGCTCTTCCTTCTCACTTTTGTTGCTTCTAAATTAGTAGCACAACTTTTTGAGTGAGACGACAAATGGTGTTAATTTATTTGGCACAAACATCGGAATAAACACAAGAATCAATGCAAAACCAACACTCATCCAATTACTTTTGTCTGAATGAAGCTTATAATTTTTTTGCAATAGCCACCGAATACCAACGCAGCATACGAATAGTCTAAAACTGGGAAAACGACTTTTTTTAAATAAATATTTTCCTATTTGAGGATGAATAATGTGTTCAACTCATAGCGAAAGAAATTTTCATATAAATTAAGTGTAGAAAGTTTGTAACACTGGAGGAGCAGCCGTGATAACCTACATTTCCATTCCGCGGTCATCTTGTGACGTGTTGTTGTTACTGCGTTTTATTCTTTTCGCTGAGATTTTCATTCATAACATAACAGACGCTGAAACTACCACTTTTTATAGAGACATGAATAAAGCTATAAAGTTTTTAGTGTAATCTTCTATGCGCAGGATAAGCATTCCGTCTTGACCTGTTACTTGCAAGTATATTACAGTTATGATTGATGCATACATTATACAACTTACAATTTCTTTAATTTTTATATTCACATTCTAAATACCGACTCAACAAAATCGCTACCGTTACTTTTAAAAATTGAAACAAAAAGAACTTTATCAAACACCATAAGTAAAAAAAGTCTCATATCTCCTGCAACCCAATTGACTAGTTATATTAAAGTAATTTGAATACACACCGTCCCGACGCGGTCCACTATGGTAAAGGATGTGTAAGTGGTCACGAACCAAAAGTATACTGGGGCTTTAGATAAGTATAGAGAGAACCATATCTGGTAGGTATAAAGTTGGAATTGGGTAGACGGAATGCGAGAGTTGAGTATAGTTGTAGTCTGAATGTGCGCTGCGGAAGGACAGCCGAGTTACTTGTACAGTTTCCGTTAGTCACATTTTCGCAACAAGGTATTCACATTTCGAGGACTGGAAAACTGGCGTTATCGCGTTCAAACTAAAATACAACGACAAACATATCTAACTTTGTGATGCTAAATGGATACGCCGCCGTAGCACCGTGTTGCCAGTTTCGAAGCTTTTAAATATAAAGTAATTGTTGATTTTTTTATCTCTAAAGCTGGCGTAACAAAATCTAGGATTAAGTCCTAACCTAAACAGATGTACCTAAACAGATTTACCTTCTCTTCTCTGAAAATTGGATGGAAATACATAAGGAACGAGTGAGCACATTGTTCATAATTTAATATGAAAACAACAAGAAAATCGGCTTAGTGCTTTCAGACATACAAAACAAATTTTGAGGGTTGTTATGGAGTGGATTACGAAGGTACTTCACATTGTGACAAACTTGTTCGCGTAACACGTCTCACCAAGTATGTACGGGACTTACATTATGAGCAAAGGGCTAAGAACAAGAAAATGTTTAGAAAGAACCCTAACAACAAACAAAGAGAAGCTATTAAAAACTAATAGCAATCAAGTTGGCGCGCGCTAAAATACAAGACATTGCTCTAAATCACCACTTTAGTTACGTATAATTAGGTTTTTGTACAAAACATATCGTGAATGTTTGCATTTAGTTGTCTTATTTACATGCGAAGAGTTTTCATGGCTTCATTCTGGTCAATTGTAAAGTTCTCTCTGAAATATTTGCTTGCTCTGAAGCTAGGGGTAAAAATGTACAAATTGATTTATTGAAGTTGAGCAAGCGCTGCGCCGGAGTACTCAGTCCCGTCGCACAGATAAAGTGGAATAAAAAAACTTCCCAAACAAATCCTCTTGTTGCAAAATTTACGAGCTGACGCACCTCCGGCACGACTCATATGTAAATTTATCCATTCTGTACAAGTAATCGATGGATATTTTGTTTTGTTAGTTTGAAGTGAAATTATTTCTTGCCTTTTATTCGTTCCATTAGTTACAGGTAAGCTTAGGGTGGGTTAGACAGTTTGGGCTTTGGACCGCTTTTATGCCCCACACATAAGACTTATATTGGCGGTTCGAGTGTCTAACCGGACGTGAGCTTGACTGTATCTTATGATTTCCATTTCCATGAATAAAAGCTTTACAATCTTTTTATATTTTTATCCATTTAAAACAAAAAAGTCGCCATAAAGTAGGACAATTTTTCTTTTGTTACTTCAACAAAACACATTAACGGGATCAATGTTGATGATCCGTAATGATCAAAAGTTCGAACAACATTAGCGATCAATTTCCCACTAATACAATTGAACAAAACTTTTACTCAAAACTAGCAATTTGCTTTATGAAATCTTTGATAATTATTTGGAATCACGCAAACTGCGTGTTTATGTTTAAGGTAACTACTAAGCATTTTATCATATTTTCCTATCTATAGATTGACAATTTTTTTTTAACTCAAACAAAAGAATAAAAATATCTAGCATAAAAAGTTGAGGTTATTTTTGTTGTAAGTAATAAATAAAATAAAATATATATCCTGGACAAGTCACACAGCGACATCTAACTCCAAACTACAACACAAATCTTGCACTCTCTCTCTCTCTTTTCGTGTGGGACACCGAGTCGTCCAACGAGCTTGAACTATTGGAACTAGATAGCTGATATGAATACTTAAGTAGGTTAGTAAGATGTGTAAGGCTTTTTTAAGTTTCTCTTATCTGTGTAGCGACTTCTGGGTGCCAAGTAGCTCACTCAAATGGTTCACAAGCAAGCAAGTCGCAACAGCTATTCTAGCATATCTGAAAGATGGCACCACGTGACATATTGGCAGAAAACAATGGGTCTGAAACGCGGTATCGAAGTGTTTCGCCGCGCACCGCATATATATTATATATATATCTTCCAATTCTATCCAGGTGGACCAGTCGGTCCCCTGGCCACAACACCCGGCCAGGCAGGGTACCTACCCTTTTCCTGACTTCACCTGGAACCTTCCATTCTGCCTATTGTCATTATTCCTGTCACCCGCCATATTTGTATGTATGTAGGTAATTCAGAGTTTTGACTGTCCCGATGGTTTAGCGGATAGCCTGCCTGCTACGCCGAGGGTCGTGGGTTCGATCGCTACAAGACACTTATATTTGTTAAAGTCATTTTGAAATAGTTGTGTTTAGTCTGGGTATTCTTTGCATTATATGTTATTAATCAGTAATTATTATCAAATAGAAAAAAGTATGTAAGTATTAATATCAGCCATCCATCTAGTTCCCAAAGCACAAACTTTATATATATTCGTTATTGTGCACAATACAATAATTTTTGTTTTATAAAGTAGTTCATAAACTTTGCTTAGTTTTTAGCTAGATAGCGCTGTGTGGTTAGTCATCGATATTATTTTATTTATTTATACATATGCTTAACTCAATACAAATATAAATATAAATAATTACGAGGCTAAAACTCCTTGACATATCACACCAGATATTCAAACATCGGGCCCGAAATGCAAGTTCCGGCCTTTAACGCACTGCTTATTTATGCAAGCTGAGCGGCATAAATACCGATATAAGTAGATTCCGATGTTCCAGCGATATTTATTCACCGAGTTAACATTCCGCAAAAGCAAGCACAATTTAAGCGCTATTTTCTGGCCAAAATTTCTGTTTGTCAATTAAAATATTTGGAATCACTGAAATCATTTCAGTGGCAGTTAATTTGATTGCCTCCCCGGAAAACTCGACAAGAGATAGCAAATTACAGTTTGTTATGATTTATGAACGCATTCGCTGTTTATTCGTCAAATAACTATTCATTATTTATCAGTGGGTAGGCCGAACTTTTTAGTTGCACATAAATGTAAAATAAGTAACCAGAGTAAAAAACATAACTTGACTTAAACGGTTTCAATCGTGGTACCTTGATTCGTTGTTTTGGTGTCGGACAATAACTTCTGAATATGCTACTCTGGGTTATGGTAATTTTTTCAATACGTAATTTAATACTTATTATCTAGTAGGTATTATAGTATTTTTTCAAATTCATGTCATAGACATACAATATAAAAAAAACCGTCATTATTTTATTTCTTGTAACCTTGTCATGTTTTCAAAAAATCTATCGCGACACGCCGTCATTGAATTTGCCTTCAAATTTCTATTTTACTTTTAAAATTCCCTTGCGTTGAGAGTCGGCGTTCTAAAACGACATTCTGTTCAAACGCGGTATCATCGGAATTATTTTTAATTATATAAGTGAATGACACGAGTGCTTCCCGTGGTTTTACTAAGATGTAAAATCCAATATAAAAAAGTCAATAAATGTTGCCAACTAGACACATTAAGAAAACCAATAGTCTTTTTAAGGACCAAAGCAACAATGAACCTAACTCCTCTTGGAATCCTCTTTACTATAGGAAGATACCTCTTATATGCTTGAGAGTTCCAAAACGGTTCTTCGCAAGCAGCGTCAGTCACAGTAGAGGTAGAAGAAACACCAGAAACAACAGGAATGACCGCCAACTGTGAATTGAGAACAGTGGAGTCTGCCCAGTGAACAGTGATGTTTCCTTCTCCTATGTATTCACACCCCTCCTACCCCTGAAGTAAAGAGTACACAGGTTACATTTAACACTCACACTTTTATAGAGACATCTACTCATTCTAGCAGCCACTGATACTGAGTCTGAGATAGTTGATGAGGATGACATAATTACTTTTACAACCTGTTATTTGCGTTAATATAACACTGGAAACAGTAAAATTTTAATCTTAGATAAAAGGGAAAAGTCCTTCAAAAGAAACAATACAATACTTGTAATAAACAGTTATTAATTTTAGAAATTCTTAATCTTTATTTTATTTACTGATATAATTGCATTGAAATAGATAAACAAATTTGCAAATACCAAAAATAAATTAAAAATTACCATTTTTTATAAATTGATCTTATACACAAGAAATATACATATGCCGGCTAGTGCAGTTAAAACCCATGTAAAACCAAATTCATGTATAAAGTAATTCATTAAAATAATTGGATATTATTAAATCCAAAATCTAAACAATAAATTGTCTACAAAAAATAATAGTTATATGTACTTACAAACGCACACTTTAAAAATACAATTAGTAGTTAGTATGTAAGCCATGTTTTTTGTAATTTATTATTATTGTTAAGGTGCCAACAGAACAATTTATGACGTAAACCAGTTGACAATTGAAATAAACTGAAACTTTCAGTTTGCAAAGATATAAACAAATAAAATGAAATGAAGTAACATTTAAGTACTAAAAGCGCTGGTTCTATCAACTCAATGTCAAAATAAACACGTACGTGCTAGAACAAAAAATATTTTAGCTTTACGCAGCGTAGTGTGCAATCAGCGACTATGACAATGAGCATCCTTTCTTTTACGCTAGCACGGAGCTAGGTACTTTAATATAAACATATAACGCAAGTGTTGAAAGACTCGCGGATTTATCGTGTGCAATCACGGATCAGATGTTGGTATTCCATCCAAAGCCCGGGAGAGCAAGCTCGCGCCAGCTGAATTATTTACGCGTACATGCTCTTACTGACGAAAGGAATCTGCTGGGACAGGCCTACAAATATAATCGTTATCCCCCAACTTCAGCGAACGGGAAACGATTGTTTTTTTTGCGTTGATTTTTCGATCGGAATGCACATAGGAGAGCTACTCGGCAATGCTGAAATAATGCTCTTGCATAAGTTTAATTTTAGGCATTAGGACTCAGTGTAATTTATTTTTGGATAATAAACGAAAAAAAAAGTCAAAAATTATATGTAAAAAATCATTTTGAAACCAAGCTTTTATTTGAATGCGCTAAAATAAGCTTTTCCTCTCAAACTTTCACTACTAATTTTTAACGCCACTACCTACAACATTTTTAAAATGAAATTAATAATAATAAATAAACCAAGTACCTGCTTAAATGTCGCGTCAAGCTTTTGTATTATATAAATGGCAGTAAAATTTTGTAACGCTATAAAATATTATTACTCTCTGTTTAATTTAGCGTTGCTATGCTGGGGTAAGTTAGGTATTAATGACGGTCTATGAATGCGCCGCGATTTCGCACGCATCGCTCTGGGCATATGTTGTCCCTTTCTCGCTCGCGGGGCGAGGGGGCGGCGTGCGCGCGGGCCGCCTGGTAGACGCCAAGCGGTGATTTCTGCACCCCACTCAGTCACTCAAAACCGTTCGGACGAGAACGTATTGTGTTTTGTACGGATTTCCCGCCACGCGTTTTGTGATGCCGCGTGTAATGGACGATTCAATTTGAGATCGCGCGTGTTGATGCATCGTATTATTGCGGTTCTCCTGGGTTATACTAGAATACCAGGCTTAGTGATTGTTGGATGTCTCGACGTCTTCCACGTGAGCGTCGCGTTGAATAGGCATCAAGTGGCCATATCGGCTCGCGTTTGTACGACCCAAATTCGGGTTGGGTCACGCGTAATGACTAATATCAAAGTGGAATACGAACAGAAGCTGTGAGTGGTTTGACGTGAATAACGCGCCAAGGCTGTAGTGGAATGCTGGGTGTCGATATCTTTTCCACCCAGCCCTGTAAGTACCCACGGAATCCCGATTTGATCCATTCCCTGAACTTCCTTTCTCCGTTGGGTATTTTATGCATTTGGACCGGCACGTTGACTGTAAGTGTTAAACCTGGTTGTTTAGTATGAAACTGTTTATTCGTGTTAATGGTGTGTTCCCTTTAGTCATATTTGTTGTACCATATCATTGTGACTCCTTAGTACGAATTGCGGAATTCGTGGGGTGATATAATTTGGAGGTACTTACTTATAATCTAGTGCTAATACGTGTGACGTAACGCCAGATCGGCAGACGGTATTTACTACCGACTTGAGTTATGTAAAGGTCAGAACACATCATTTGCCAATTTCACTCAACTTAGTTAATTAAGTTAAATAGATTTAGGTTCACGTTTAATTCATAGTATGCGCTGCTATATTGTGCAGCGTATGCTATTTAGCGCTGCGTAACGCGGCCATTGTCTGCCTTCAGTTGAACTCCTGGTATTTTACTAGAAATTTACCTGTGTAAATCGCTTCCACTGCGGGAGTTTAGCTTGGAATTAGACACTCTCTTTTAAGCGAAGCGAAAGCTTGGTTTAAAAATTATTTTACATTACACTGATCTCTAAATTTATTTTTTACTAATCACTGGACAAGTCTCAGGTTCATCTTATTGGACACAGTTAATTTCGCAATCTTTGTTATGCAGTGCTATGACATAAAAATCTAATATATAAGGAATTCAAACGGATTGGAACAACGGCAAAAAGCTCGCATTCGTACTCTCAGAAATCCCTTCATTTAACATCCATATTGTAGGAAATAATAAAATCTTAGTACGCCATCTTAAGAAGTCCGCTATATTGGATTCAGAATGTCGTTACTATATTTTTTTGAGTTATTCTCAACGTGTCATTTATTTCAGATCCATATCGTAGGAAGCTAGAACTTAGTCAGCCATCTTTAGAAAATCCATCATATTAGATTTAAAAAGACGTCATTTTAATTTTCGAGGTATTTTCAGCTAGTTCTTTCCTTCCCATACCCATATTAGACGAGTGCATTAAAAATAACTAGTCGGCCATCATGGATGTTCCGCCATGTTTTTGAATTACCACGAACATTTAAACTTGTATTGTCAACAGACATAAACGTATGTACTTAATTTCAGCTCAATTGGTTGAAGATCTGCTCCAACTTATATAAAAGTAAGACTGTTTATATAAAAGTAACTGTTTAGGACGAATCAATAAAATTACTTACACATGCTCTTACTGACGAAAGAAATCAGCTAGAACAGGTCTATGCATAAAATCTCCATTTTCCAACTCCGCTGTAATGTAAGCAATTGAATTGTTTTTTTTTTTTTGAAATGGCTTCTACCTTGGTCTGTTGAGAATAATGATAGTAATGAATTCATTTACAATAATTAATTGCCTAACCTTGTACAGAAAATAAAAAAAAACGTCATTAGAAAGAATAGTAAACAACTAATACCAATTTCATATTATTGTAACAAAGAATGACTAATTAAAAACGACAAGATCTATGAGCTCTTAAATATAAGAAGACGGGTATAATAACAACATTTCATTTGTAATAATAATTTGTACCGCAAGACAGTAGAAGTTGCGTATGAGCAAAGTTTTTAATAGAGAGCACAGATGGTCGGGTTTAACTGATCATTCCGAGATCGCGAAATCGCTTGGAAGTAATTTGCGGTGGGCGGCGTAGTCACAGTCAGAGCGCACTCACACATAGGTGCTCGGGCTATTAGTCAAGCTATACGTGGCAAAATTTAACATGACATCTTATAAAATACAGATTGGACAAAAGTTTGGGTGTTCTTGTAAGGTTTTGTATTAGAAAACTATATACTACCTAAACAATGTTCATTATTGTTAAAGATTCTAGATATAATGGAGTTTATTAGCGCAAAAAACATTGCCTGGATGTTGGCCATAATGTCTCCAGCTCTGTTATTAGTTTGTAGTGGAATTTTACGATTGTACAATTGCAGTTTTTTCGATTGCGGATATGCTTTGAGATTGATACAATTCTTACATAAAATAATCATAAATTCTATAATTAGGGCATTTAGGAAAGCAGTCTTTATTGTTATCATTAGAAAGACTAAAGCTTGTAAGGCATGCTTTGTTTACATAATCTTAAGGTTTTAATCGTCCTAACTTTTTATATCCTTACATAGGTTCTAAACCCATAAAAAAGCAAATTTTAAGTTAAAGATACGGTGTTACAGTTATTTTTTAAATACTAAGTACCTCACTCCGTTTTTTTTTGTAGATATGGGTTCAGATTGATTGTTTGAATTTGACTTATGCAATCAGGTTTTAAATGTTGCTGTTAAAAATCCATGAAACAGTGATCATAAAAACCCGTAATTTATTTTGATTACCTTACAAGACATTAAAAAGTGCACCCAACTTTCTTGTCCATCTCTGTGAACCACTTGATTTTGTTTGCACGACGTTGGAGGAATTACTTCCTCCTTTGGTGGGGGCTATAGTGATGTGAATTTCGAAAATAATGTTTTGATGTTTCTTGGGATTAATATATAATCAATGAGTTTTCGTCGTTCTTACATAGTTACATATATTAACAGCCGCTATTAATGCTCTCAAATAGTGATTCTTGCGACAGAAAATAGCAAACCACTGCTAGGACACCGTGAAAAAAGTATCACAGTGTGATAAGAAAGTTATTTCGAAACGCCCAACGTACTCTTGGAGGCAGGAAAGAGTCGTAAATACTCACGCTCCCACCGCTCACTTATAAATTAGGATCATAAAGCAGTTGCCGAACTTCTTAGGCGCACGACGACCGTAAAACGGCGCGCTTACGCCGGATGTGCTGCTTCTCCCGGCGCCCCTCAACATCTTTCAATTTGCGGGGATTCTTCAAATAAACAATAATGCGTACTTGGCATGATTAGATCTGTTCGCGTAAGCTTCTGCGATATGAACTCGAGTCAATGTTTCTTGCTACAATTTTTAATTGTATAGTTGCAAGGGTTTCATAACAAACTTCGTGTGCAGGTTAGCTAAAAACAGGCATTATAATAATAATCATGTACTTTATGCAAAAAAAACAATCACCTTGAAAAAAAATACACAGTACAATGAGGAGCCTTAATGCTAAAGTAGCATTCTCTTCCAGGCAACCGTTGGGTGATATCGAGAGTGCATACACCTACATATCGCACTCTTAGTAAAATAACGACTTAAATCAAAATTTGGCCAAAATGAGTTTTTGTGAAAAACTGACTTATTAGAGCAGGGCCCACAACATAGACTTTAAAATACAACCCTATATCTTACACAATTAGGTTCAAAATAAGATGAGTCTATATCTTTCCCGCCCCGAACTCCTATCTCTTCAGTCAAATAATGACCGATTAAGTCTTGCGTCTGCGGCTGCATGCAACATTTTTGTGAAAAGACGACTGATTTAGAAATGAGCCGTTGTTTTATCAAAAGTTGAGGCGAGTGTAATTGAAAAGGTTTTATAAAAGAATGACCGATTTAGTGTTTGGTCTTTGTTTTACAAAATACCTGCGTTGTTTGCTTGACTCATTTTAAATTAGGTCTGTATTTTACGAAAATTTTGGAAAAGCTTACTGACCCATTTGGAGATAAGACTGTATCGTTTTGAAAATTTTGTTATTTATATGTTATAACTGATATTAGGTCTTTGTTGTATTTCTAATGATGAAAATTTCTGGTAACATTTTTAGTTGAGTTTTTGTTTTAGCAAAAATAATAAAATGACTTCGGTATTATTTCAGATTTGACCTGTATTCGACTGATATCATAACATAATTTAACGCATTAACTTGGTGTCTCACTTCGCATTTAACTTAATCTTGAGGTTATGTACCAAAATCTATTTACAAATAGGTTTAACGTTTTACTACTCTTGAAATTCAACGAATTTTCTATATTTTTAGTACATTAATTTGATCCTCCGACTGAAAAGTAATCATATTGAACCATAGTTGGAATCATCGGCACCTCGATTGCTGCCGTCAAACTCAACCAAGGCTAAGTGTGTACCAACTTGGTCTCATCTCCAGCCGCATACCGTAGAGCTCGCCTTGAATCACCACCTCACACGTCTATCGTTTGCAGTGTTTACTACAGAACGTTCTACAAAGAAAAGCACTGAATACCGCCATTTATCTCTTAAACCACTCAAATTTACGTCTATCACATCACAAGCCAAATAAGTTAGTACTAACAGGACCAGCAGATGGATCAAAATCTTGTCACATTGCAGAATGAATGGGTAGGAAAACTTAAAAAAATGAGCACACGACACGCTACCAAGGTGCCAACTTCACTACAGTTACACAATAAATATCCTACTAAGAACACGTTTTCGTCGACTAGACGGCCAAATCAGCACGTCGCTTGTCATGACGCCATTATCGTGCGAAGTAACATGGCTGCCACCGTCATCAAAGAGCATGCCGCAAGCCGTTCTCCATAAGACAGATAGTCACACTGTGGTCACCTTGTTAAAATACGGTGCAGGGTGTTGAGATCCATACGTTTCGCACGGAATAGGTGTTAATCCAATATGTTGGTAATATCACAAAACGACAGATACCAACTAAATTCAAAGTCATCGATGACGCCCGAAACGTTTGCGACAAATTTGACGTACGATATCGGTGGTTCTAGTGTCATTATCCGCTATTCCAACATAGCCCACCGAGAATCCCGCACCTGAAACATCCTGAGCCAAACACGGGCGAGAAAGGACGTAACCTATTTCTCACTCAGCAAAGCACTCCTCAATTCGATCCTGATCGATTTTCCAAGGCCAGAGTTTACCACGTTCTACAGTTAATCGAAAACTTTTTCAAAACCAGCATTGTCATTTGTCTATAATGGTAGGCCCGGCCCATAAGCGCACTAATAAGACACAAGAAGTAGTATTCGTTTCCGCTTATAGAAGCCCGACTCCGCCTTCTTGCCATTTAGGATCGACGGGGTCATCAAATTTAAAACGAAACTGAATGATGCATCTACCATAGAACTAGCTCTAGAAGAATAGGCGACCACAGTCATCGATGGCAATCGTGTGGCACCCCTTTTCAAGTGAGTGTTACACCGTCAGTTTCATCACGCGAACCTCGACACGAACATCAATGATATAAGCGAACGCCTATGACTGATGACGCGTTTCACGCTTCATCGCTACTTTTCTTGCAAAATAAGTAAGACAGTACCCCCTCGTCTGGAGCAACGTCATTGCGCACTTTCATATAAGTCTATTTTGAGTCCCTTATCGTCACGCTATTCATCTGGCTCAGCACGCACGGAGTATATTTTTTGGGATCGCCGCATCGCTCACTAGGCCTGGCGCTCCATCACATGGAAAAAAGTTGATCCAATATCCACCAAACTACAAGGAACCGCCAGAGAACTCCACTGAGCTATCGACAGTATAATACAGAAGACAGTTACGATCAAAATAACAGCTTGTGTTTCACAGCCTCTTAATGTCAGGGCCTGGAAAAGCCTAGTGAGTGTTAAGACAGTCCTGTGCAGCTCACTACCGTGCGATCACTTTCAAAAGGAAGTACTCCACACTCTGATCACTGAAAAGAAGTTTATGGTCAACAGCAAACCTCTAACGCACAACTCCATCAACCTAAACAAGCCAAAGTCATTACGCACAATCACTTCGGTACTACTGAGTGTCCTCGTACACGACTCGCTTGTCGTCCCTTTGATAATCATGACCTCATCGAGAAAAACACATAAAGAACATCGCAGTGCCTTGCCGGTGTATATTTCAACCAAATACTCAATATTAATATGGATTGATGGAGTCCCACATCAAGCCGCAATGAAAGTCAACAACATCGTGCAGATCGTGGACAACACTCTACCATAAAACACCTGTCATGTGGCCACACGGACGAGGCATCGCTACGTATCACGAAGCAGACAGAGGCAGCGTGAGGAAAGTGGACATCAGAATAAAAGAGAGCATCTGAACGCTAGCAACTAACAAGTAATCGGGTAGAAGCGCTGCCGACCAAACCACACTAGCGTACAAATATCTTTTAGTTTAATTTTCTCATTTTCACTTAATTTTTCTTAAAGAAGCCGTCTCCGTTGCAATGAGAACAGCCACCGCACCATTTATAGCGACCGCGGCGCATTTAAATTACATTTAAATACGTTTAATCAATGAGTTCATTGGGTCATTTGTCGACTCGGTGTCCCATATGAATGACAGAAGAAAAAATTATCTTAATAGTTTCATTGTAATAGGACTGTGTTCTGTTGACCATTTCACATTTGCTAGTCGCTATATCGCGATTTGAATTTGAGTCACATGTTTAAGTTATAGACTTATTTTTAAATAATTTGTATTTTCTTTTAGCTTTTTAGTAAAATAGTGACTTAATTTAAAATGAGTCGGAGATCTTCATGTTTGATTTGGTAAAGCAAAGACCGATTTAAACTTAGGTCAACATTTCTTTCAGATTTTTCATGAAATAATGACGCAATTCTAAAGGGTTGCAAATAATTAACTTTTTTTAATTAATGGATGTGACTATTTGTGTAAATTTTAATGCATTTAAAAGAACATATTCTTAGGATTAGTCAGGTGGTTCAAGTTTCATCCTTTGCCTTTTACTTTTAATTCTACAGCCATTTAAAAATTAATCCGTTTATGCAACAAACGTTTTTCATCGATACCCAAAAATTTGTGTTTTTGGATTAGGTCGTTATTTTATTAAGAGTGCGATATACTACTATTTTTTATAGGTATGGTGATGGATATCAAGAAAATTTAGACGTCTAAAAATTCATTTTTATTGTCTTTCTCTCAAGAACAACCATAGCTAGTTATTCGAAGACAACCATTTCTCTTAAGAAATGTAAGAAAACTTCTTAATTGAATCCTACCTACACAAACTGGCACAAGTACTTAATTGTATTATAAACGAACTCGGAATAACTTTCAAACTTTATCATTCCATTTGGTTTTAGAGCACGTTCAACGTCGGTTCAACCAAAACATGCTTAAGTAGATACTTAAATGTTAAAAGTCTTAAAACTAAAATCCTTCAACATTAAACAATTTGTTTAGCAAGATGTAAAAGTCAACAGTTGACTCTACATATTTTTTTGGTTAATTGTAAATTTTTCTATGCCTACTTCCTAAGAGCAAAAATATCTATATACCTACTACCTCAGTCTATACATACACATTATTCTAATTTTTAAGTACATATAATGATCAATAATGGTTTATTTGAGGAGTTTCCTTTATGATAAAAAGATTTCTTTTGCTACTTTTATCTGTAACGGAATGCTACACGTAACCCCGAAAAGTACGACCTTTAATCATCTCCCCTTGTATCGTAACCATAAAAGAGACAGGAAGAGTGTTAAATTTAATACAATCGCTTTCTTTGAATAATGATCGTGTGGTGAATTATTTAATTATTTATGACGATGCGTGCGCCGCGCGCCCGTACGAATATGAATCAAAATTTCAACAATCCACACCAATTTTCATATTAATTGCATTTTATTGCGACCATGCTGCTTTTATTAAGTTAGTCATTCATGCATCGAAGTTACCATCAAATTATGTTGCTTAACATTTTATATCAACACAGAGGTTATTTACACGTCGCGTAGTCTATCATAGATTACGAAAAAATGCTTGTCCTAAAACCTACGTTAACATTTTAGATGCTAATTTATTTTTTCTTTTCAGCGTTTTTATGAGCGTTACACTATTTAACTTAGCAAAATTATCTATTTGTTTGATCTGTAATTGTGTGGAGGTACAATTTAATGGTCTGATATTTCAGTACCTAGCAACAAATTTACTTGCCAATACCATAATTAAAAATATATAATAATAATTGAAAATATTAATACAAACGATGTAAAATGATGTAAATTACTAATATTTACCTAAATATTAGCGCGATAGACCCGGTCTAATACTTAAAATGGATGTAAAATGACGTTGCATCTTGTGTCCAATATAATGATAGGTCCTTTTGAAAAGTTAATAATAATTGTAATAATGAGTACAGTCGAAAGTCGCATAAAGCTACTGTTATTTAATCAATTTTCAAGTTATCGAACGCCTTTCACCTTGGCATTTTTAATAAAGGGCCGATTTGTCAAAAGTGACGGCTATTTAATTAGTTAATGGAAATTTAATTAACATGCAGCCGACATTTAAATCCGTTATGTTTTGTATCGAGCAAGTTTTTGGTATTTAATGAGATGCATTTCAACGTTCAGCTGAATTCCATTGATTAATGATCAATTTAAATTGTTTTAACATTGGGGTTCGTAATAAACTAAAGTTGAAAGTTAATAAGAATTTTATCATAAAAATGTGTAGTAATGTACTTAACAAGGTACACGATACCTTAATTAAATTACAGTAAATGACAGACAGATTGTTTGAATGTGGCATCAAATGTTTCTGCGCAAGTTGTCATATCTAATGCAAACTGAAATTCAGTATCTGAATTATACACAGGTGTGATTTCAGCCTTACTTATAAATCAATCCTTAATATCTCAATATACTTTCGTGACGTAGGTAGGTACCTACGTGTATCGGTTTTCGTCTCTTCACGGAAATCTCTTGACAGATTTACAGTCTCTCAGGGCTTGGAAATTTTGCGGACATAAATTAATTTTCAATTTGCCTTTGACGTTTCGCTGAGCCGGCCCCATGTCTCTCATAGCTCCCAACTCTCAGCTCTCAGACGAGGTATTAACCGACATGACACCCGGTATTGCGTCATACGTGGAGCCTCTCACTACAGGCCATCGACGGAATGTAGCCACTGTCAACAACGATCGGACACTTGATAGTTATATCTACTGGGATTAGACATGTGAATAGGAAGACGGGGGTTGACAGTCTACATATAAAATATGTTACATTGAGAAACTTATAGTAGGTAAGTGTAGATCTTTTATGAGAGCAAATTATCATGAAAAAATATACAACATACATAATATGATACAAAATAATACATATTATGTATGTATGCTGCGGGATTGGCAGAGCGTAAACGGCCGCAAAAAAGATAATTTATTTTAGAGATTTATTTTATTATAGAGGGTTAATCTTATAATTGTGCATCGCTAAAGTGACACGTTGTCAGTCCATCGCCTGATTGCAATACACATGTAACCCTCGAATCCCTTAGTCGCCTCTTACGACATCCACGGGAAAGAAATGGGGTGATGCTTTTCTAAGCCGACATCAGACACTAAAAATATAGCATAATTAAAAAGATAGTAGGCATGAAAAGCAAAAAACATAGAACGAATCTACAACATCATGATATTTAAAATAGCAACAACCAACAGCATTTCAAAATATTTTAGGTTAGAACTTTTTATAGAGATTGGATGTGCGAACACTGAAAATATTTTAAGTGCTGAATGGTGTCACGGGAATCAATTCCATGCAAGCATTATATTCTTTGCCCACAACACAGAGTACTATTTTAGTAACTGCAACATCCTGTTTTAATAGTGATCGTTACTCGACATGCTTTTTACCGTTGAATATTACTTCAGCTTTCATAAATGTTAATAAACAAAATGGTTCGCCTTGTACCCTCTTAGGTCTAGGTTGCATGCGGGCGGTTGCAACGGCGGCCCATTATATAGGCGATAAATCAACGGCATTGAAATCTCCTTCCTCTTTCGTGCTGGCGATTGCCCAACGACGGATATTTGAACCAACGTCGAACCCCTAGACTAGCTGCGGTCGGCTAAACGCGCCATGCAAATTAGTTAACAAGTAGAGCTAAATTTGGCCCGAAATCGTAAAGCAGTCAGCAAAGAATATTAGCTCAAACTATAAATTCACCTTGAAGCAAACTATCGTGTTTTAAATTTGAATGGATGGAATTACGGGGCTAAAATATTCCTTATGGGAGGTGAACGGTCGTTCAAGTGTTGGTTAATGGAGTCCAAGGCGGTATTCATAAGTTATATTACGTCATATTCAGTGTGGTGTTCACAATGCGGCGCCGATGGCACTCTGAGGAACATCCATTCAGGCGGTGCTCAATGGCTTTTGCATGTTGCACCGCGCCCCAACTGCACTGTTCCACTGTTCCGACTCCGACTCGCACACTCTCAATATTTCTATCGACATGAATTTGTTACAAGCTCCAACTTGTAGTCACGTATAATGCCAACTGCTTTCCGAACGAACTTCCTCAGAATTTCCTCTTGTTTTAGAATGTACCTTATTCGTATTTTCACGTCTTTGGAACGTTGTAACTCTTCATGAAAAGTTTGAAATAGAAAACAAAGTACAGTTAAAAATTTTAGGCACTTCCCAAAAATATCGTTGTAAAGCTTCTTGTTTCGGCGCTGCGCACTGTCTTTGCGATACGTCATTGGCAAATTGAAAAGTTAATTTATGTCTGTCGTGAATTGGTGAGCTTACGCAGCTTTCTCGGCTGACACCCCCGATACTGAGGATTTCCTTACATTTCCTGTCTGTTCTCTTGTGCACCACACTTTGTGATAGAAAATTCATTGTTAGGTATATTTTATTCAGGAATTTTGCAGTGCTGCCTTTTTTTGGCAAACAAATATTAATTGAGCAATTGCACCACAGTGACAAGTTTAGGAGCAGCTACTCCCCATGTAGATAGATAAGAAACTGATGTGACAGGGTTTTTTATCTAGCCCATATAAGAAGCTAATTAATTGTATATACTAATACATTGAAGAACTCATCTCACCAACGAACAACAGTCGTTATATCTCAGTTAACTCCCATGTGTGTACTCTTGCACATTTGATGCGGCGTGGAGGTGATATCTCGCAGATGAGGAGTTAGTTATCCCCGTCAAAACGAAATACGAACTATGAATTCATTTTATACTTGCATTGAAGCACATATTACACCAACATGTCATCTACGTAGAGTCTTTATATTGTAGTAAACTCCCCTGTGTGTAGTTGAACACTCGGAGCGGCGTCGTCGGGGTGATATCTCGCAGTTCGCCGCTCAACTATGCAAAGTGGTGCGTTATTCAACTTAATAGCCATTAGTTTGGTTCGTTAGCGGAATATTGCTAACGAATGCGAGCGACACGCGTTTCGGCGCCGACACGCTCAATTATAATAACATGGGAGTATTTGTGTGTGTTCATTGGGATTTTATATTAGTTGTATCTTCTTCAATATATTTTCTCATTCCGTCCATATGGTACGTTTTGGATTCAGCTCAGGTTTCTTTTTAATAATTAGGATAACGATTGTTCAGTGACATGCCAGTCCAGTACAATGCAAGTTTCATGATCATCATATTATTTTTTATGGTATAACAACTGCTTTAAATTTAGTATTAGATTTTATGGACTGTAGATTTATTTTTGTAACAACTTTTCAAGTGGCGAGAATGCCACTATATATCCACCTAGGTTAATTGAAAAAAGATGCATTGCTGTCTCATAGCCTTTTTCAAATGTATAAATTTCTTTGAATAAAAATTATACATGTACATATTAAAATGGAAACGAATCCCAAACAGTTTAAGCTGAAAATAATATTCACATTAACTTCTCGAAAAGGGAAGCGTGGCCTATTAAGGGGAATCTGGGAACAGAGGAAGCTCAGAAGTCGTGTCTTGATGGGGATGATTAATACTGCTCATTTGCGGTACGCGCCGGCCCGCTGCTACGAGGCTACGAGAACGCTACGAGGCTACGAGAACGCTACGGGGTTGCTACGTGCCCGTCTCAGCGTACATCGTTTACGCTTCCGCGCTGAGAATTTATTAGATTCCACCCCATTTCTACCTTTTATCTCTATTATGTATTAAATGTTACGGTGTTACATTCTTGACACATCGTTATGTTGATTTACTTTGTGCAACATTGTCGTCATTGAATACGTATTTCACTAAGTCGAGTATATTTGAATGTGAGATGTTTGATGTCATCTACAAACAATGACAAGTTTCGCGACTGAATTGTACTCAGCTGTGTTTTTTAATATTTAGGGTAATATTCGAACGATCGGCACGACAGAAATATAAGAAGAACCCTAAAATCAGTTTCGATGACACTCGAATTCAATTACAAAATATATGAACATTATTTTTTTGGGCAAGAATTTATTATCATAAAAGCGTATTAAAAGTCTGCGGCCGGTACTCCGCAACCTCGACTAGTTATTACACAGCGCCAACGCGCGGGAATCCCCCGTGGGAATCGTACATAGTACACGACACTTGTTACTGCTACCGCTTTGCAAAGCTAATTCTAGGTGCAATGTACAATTTTATGCAAAATTATTCCATACTATATTGGATCAGATCAGCGGCATTTTTACAGTGCATCAGAATAATTTTCTAAATAACAGTATAAATACAATTTGCAAGATAAAAATAAGATAGATATAGATACGAGAATTGTTATTTCTGTAAATAGCACTGTGACTGCAATAAATCTAGCAATTTTGTAAATAAAAACTAATTGTGTAAATCATTCGATTTAATCCTATTAAAATCGTAGGCACTTTATACTGACAATTTACATTGTAAGTTTTTATCAGCAAAACATTTTTAAGCCAATCGATAGAATGTGTTTACGGAAAATGAAAAGGAAATACAAAATGTCGGTGTGGTGCGGAGCGGAGTCGCGTCCGGAGCACTTTATCTCGCGAGCCAGTCGCGCAACACGTTTGGGGGGCTTACGGGCATTAGAAACCAATTACGCCAATCACGCTATTTTCCCGACACTCCACCTATTTTCGAGGGATACCGCGAACAATGTGACCGTAAATTTATTAAGAAATAACGGTTTTTTATCGATCAGCAACTACTAGGCGTCGAAACATTGAAAATCAAGTACCATCAAAAGAGGCCTGGCACTTGTAACCAAATAATGAGTAGTGAGCAGTCAATCCCAGGTCCAGTTAGTCACTAAAACAGCCAATGTAAATCTTGTACGCGGCATAAAAACAGTCCAAAGTCTAAACTGTATAACCTTGTCTGAGCTTGACTGTACAAAGACTCAACGACGGATAACTATTAGCTCAGTGCGTACCACTTCTATATCCATTGAAAATAAAAAACAGAATCTCGACCATAAACTACGCTTATACTACAAAGTGAGTGGTTGGATGTTTGATTTAGTATTTCCAGACAATCGAATTAAATATGAATTTAAATTCGATCCACAGAAACACGCTGACACACTCTCAGTAACATATCGTGGGCGAGCGCGGGACGTAAGGACGGACAGAATTTTTCAGTGCAATGCTCCTGTCGCGGCGATCCCTGTAAATTTATGACCAGCCGGGCTGACGCCGGCCACCACCCGGCCACTCCTGCGGGCAGCGGATACTACGCTTTTGTACCCGCCTTGCCCGCCCGGTATACCGGCATATATGCGACCTAGCCGACTGGGTGAATGATGTATCAAATAAATAGCAACTGGATGTAGTGAACTGTCTTGAAGATACTCAATTCACATAGCTGGACGACAGTCGCTTAAAAGATTGTTAGTTGATGCCAGTTTTTATTTATTTTTAGAACTAGCCTGTTCCTTAGATCGTAATTTTTTGTTCTTCTGTAAAATTAATTCATTTAGAGGTTGTACAAACCTGTTTATTTATATTTAAGATACATTAAAATAATTATTTACGAACTTCAGAACAAGTCTTTCACTCTATTGAGAAAATAACATCATAATAAAATAAAATAATTGAACGATTTTTTAGTTCGCAAGTACTACGGAAAGACTCCCTGGGTTAAGGAAATAAAGTTTTGATTTATGCAAGCGAAATGTGTTTGAAACAGCGCGTCGTGTAAGCACTCGCCAGCGGAGGATAAGTGTGACCATCCACAAAATTAGAATCTATCTGTAGAACACCTGATATTTTCCATAATGTAGATTGCCAGATACGCGAATGTGTTTGCGAAAACGGTAACTCATATTCTTGATATTTTGAAATCATTTACCTAATGATCTTTAAACGTGATGGTGCTAATACAAACGCAAGTGAAATACATAGAAATAAATTGAATTGTAATTGATATGCCACTAAAATTACGACGTTAAAGTTGTCAAAACAGCAGAATCATTATGGTGACACAAGGCAACACTGGCGACGAGCTGGCCCCGCCGCCGCCGCCGGCTGCCTAGCGACAAATTCCGACCGTGCACTCAATGGCAAAGGCACTCACGTGGAGCAAACTATGATGTCCCAGCACTTGTGCGGCTTTGCTCTTTTGAATTGGATGATTGTCAAAAGAGTACATTCTAAGATCTCATAAGAATATCGCGTACACGCGTGTTAGTAGAGTGGTATGTTGTGAGACAATTTAAGAAAACTTGGTTTTAGCTTTTACCCGAAACAATGCTTTGGAAATAATTTTATGATTCACAACAGATATGCAGACGATTATTTGAATATGACGTTTAAGATTTCCTGCGCAAGTCACCATAGGTACCTCAAATAATCATTACATAAAAATCTAAACTTTCACAACTGAACTTTACGCAGTATCGCGCGGTTAGTTATATTAGGTTAGGTGTTTTGATTTACGCAGTTTCATGACGAGATCTGAATTTTCAGAATCCCGTATGCTGACAAGATCACTCCGGAGCCGATCTTGAACAACAACACTGCAAGGGATACGAAGACTGACTCCATGCGGAACAGCTACAATAGTCAGTTCAAGGTGGGTGAATCCAACTTATCTGTAAGATGTCTCTTCATTGAGGAGAAGCTATGCGGAGCGGAGCCCAGCGGTGTATGAATTAACCAATCATAAACATGGAAATGTCAGTCAATTTATGCACCGTTGGGCTCCGCTCAAGTATATAATATCCTTGCTCACCAACGCTGCTTTTCATAACACTATCCCAATAAAAAACCAGGAAATATTTAGCAATGGTCATTGTTACCAAAATGTAAAATTATATCTACATTAGTTTAGGCAAACAGCATAAAAATATAAATTAGGTTTTGCTAGATCAATCTCTTATGTTTATAATATAGCAATGATTATATGCTAAGGTGGGCATCTACGGCTGGCGGAAGAAGTGCCTCTACATCCTCGTCATGGCACTAATGTTGATGATGATCATCAACCTCGCGCTCACTCTCTGGGTACTCAAGGTTTTGGATTTTAATTCGGTAAGTTGAGAATTATTGAACCAATAATTATAGCTTAGTAGCTATAAGGAGTATTTTTACGTTCAGGAGTATTTGGTAAATCTAAAAGAAAAAACATAAAGTATGGCATTACAAACAATAAAGCGTTAGAAAGTTAAAGTTCTTTCTATATATCGCTATCAGATCTAAGTCCAATAAACATAGGTTTAAATTTCTACTACAGTGCGACCGGGACAACATACTGAAGTTAAACACGCGATGTTATAACTCCAGTAAGTCCTGGCAAAGGCAATAGATGAAACAAAACATAACATGTTCTTCAAGACCGAATACTCACGCTGATAGTGTAACCCTACCTAGTTAAATTGTTTATACATGAGAGGGACAAAAAGGTTTCCAAACGTCATACACATTATCAAGTGCTAAGATAAAATATTAGTTTAAAACTAATCACACAATCAACTATCACGTGATGTATATCAAAAATGGTAGAAGCACGTGTCAAATTATTTGAATGTTATATGATATAAGAAATCTTTCTTTATAATTCCTACATTTTATTGAACTGTGATTTTAAACTATTGAATTGCAACAAAACTACGAAATTTATAGCAACATCACAGAGCCACGTTAATTCCTATTAAGCTATGCAACAGATTTTAAAGCGTTTTTATTTATATTAAAATACATATCGGGAAAACGATAGGTTCACTCATTTGTCGTCCATCGTTCCGTTTTGTTAACGCAACGTAACGCATGCTTCTATCAGATGAACGGAAATTGCGTATTCCAATCTTATTCCAATATAAATACGGCTTTTTTTTTTTTTTTTTTTTTTGAAAACTTGCAAAATTTTCGAGTGCGGGCAGGATTTGAACCTGCGACTTTCGCATTACTAGTGGCGACGCCTCTTCCATCTGGGCTACCGCAGCTCATTTCTTGCCCGCCAATTTTGCAAGTGTATTTTAATGCCAGTAACGCTTGGCATGGCTCCATCTACCGGGTTAGTTTTGCAACTAATAACCGGCGACTAATTCTATCTTTACAGATTGAATGTAGTCTAAGCGATGAAAACCAGCGATAAATTGAGTACCAAATTTAAAGTATTCTAGTAATGCGAAAGTCGCAGGTTCAAATCCTGCCCGCACTCGAAAATTTTGCAAGTTTTCAAAAATTGTATACCTAACACGAGAAGTGTTTTTAAATTTGGTACTCAATAAATACGGCTACGGTGGGTTCTACGGTGCGATTAGCTGCGTAATGGACACGTGTGTCAAACGACTTTCATCTGACAGACGCATGCGTCACGTTGCGTAAAAAAACGGAACGACACGACGACAAGTGAGAGAACCGTCTTAGGCAGGCCACTAGCATTTTTATAACACAGCCTCTGAGACATTCTTTGTGTTAGTTAAATATATTTTATAATTATTCAATGATTTTAATACACTACTACATTGGGTTCTCAAGTAATAGGTGTTATTGTTTCTTAGTAGGGTAGTACCTATATGTAGATATTTCCTACCTTTTAGGAAGGCATGGGGCAGCTCCGAATAGTTCCCGGCGGTTTGCAGCTACTAGGCCAGGCCCTGGTGCTGGACTCTTTGTTCACGTCCAGCATCAAGTCTCGCCGAGGACAGCCTATATCCATAGAATCTTCTAGAAATTTCTCTGTTTCTACGAGAGACCAGCACGGGTTGTTACAAAGCAGATTATTTTTGGGTAAGTTTTGTAACTCTACTTCAATTTCATGTATAGCGTTGCGACACCCACTCCTGCATATTCCTGCATAGTGGCCCGTTTTTTCTCTCCCTGTTTACCTCCTGGCTAGCCGGTAGAGAATGCCGCGTGGCATAAGGCCCAACTTTTAAACTATTTTCAATCCTACTAATAAAAATATAAATGCGAAAGTTTGTGTGTTTGTTTTTAACTTCTTCATGCAAAATTACTGAACCGATTGAAATGAAATTTGGCACACATTACTTAGAAGGTAATATGGATTAACACATATAATAGTTTTTATCACAACTTATGAGGGCAACACCGCGGGGAACAGCTGGTAAGGTATAAAAATAATTAATTAAATAAATAATAATAATAATTATTATTTTTATATTTATTCATTACAAAGCATAAATACAGAGCATTCTATGTGTTAATCCATATTACCTTCTAATAATAGATATTCTCTGAATATGACGTCAAAGTTTTTCTGTGCGGGTTGTTTTATCTCTTGGTGTCGAAAAATATACAACTCGGTATATGCGGTTTATTTAATTGTAGATTTTTACCTAAATTAACTTCTAGGTATACCAGTTATACCTACATAATTATGCAGATGTGTTGCGCCGATAAGTCATGTTCTCATTAAGAGCTCTTGAGCCTGTAACAATTTAGCTAAACTTTTTAATTCGACTGTTTGATTACTCTTGTTGATTGTTTTTATACTAGGTTCGGATCGTTTAGAGGTGAACGCGGGCCGATTTGAAGTCCGAGATTCCCGTGGTGCTCTGATCCTGGGGGCAGGCCAGGACGCCGTCACTTTGGGAGCCGACACGCTCGTCATTACCAGCCCGGGAGGTATCAGCTTCCACACAGCAGTTCAGACACCCAAGGTTTCTGCACCACCTTCAAAACAGTTAATGTAAGTTACCTAAGTTGGGAAAGAAGGATCTCTACTATAATAGGCTACATAAATGTTAGATAAAATTTAAGCTTTAAGGCCTTGTTTAACCTAAAAAGCTTGTATCTTTTATTTGAGCTGCGCCAATAATTTCTCGCTTAAATTTTCATGAGATTTCACGGTTTTTTAGACATAAAAACTAGAGAAATACCGTTACAATATCTAATATTAGGTATTCGTACTGGAAAAAGGATGTATCTAAATTAAATCATATTTTTCATAAATAATTTAGAACTGTAGATATAATATTGTAAATTTTTATCCAATAGAGATTACTTTGGATTTTTTTCTATCGAAGAAAGTTTGTCAAATTGTGTAACTAATAGGTATATGTTATGTTTTAGATCTTCGACAATAAAGTACTTATATTTTTTTTTCAAATTTTATGCCTGAAATTGACAAAATAAAGCTGGTTTAAAAACCTCGCTCGCGCTGAATCCTCGCCTTAAAATCAACTAACTCGAATATGGTCACGTTAAGCATATTTTTGGATTGTTTGGGTTCAAAGGTTGATATTTTTTTATGCTATATCTGTTGATAATTTCTGAATGATTGTCTGTGATGCTTTAATTATAGATTAGAGTCCCCGACGCGTTCGTTGGAGATGCACGCGTCGCAAAACATCGCGCTGGAGTCGCGCGCGGGCGACATCAGCGCCACCTGTCTCTCCGCTTTCAAGCTGAAGTCCGTAGCGGGCGCGGTGAGTATGTGGACATCTACATACGTACATATATCATGCGTATAATCCTTATCGGGGTGGGCAGAGCATAAACGGCCGTAAAAAACTGACATTTATGCCACGACAAACAAAAATTTTGGGTCATTTAGAAAATTGTATATCACCAAAGATTCATAGATTCAAAAGAATTTATACATTAGCAGCCGCAACGTTCTACTTCTGGACATGGGCTTCTTTCTCCCTTTTAGGGGAATTGCCATGCACACTACTCTTGGCAAGTGAATTGGCGAAAGCAGTGCAGGATATTGCTTTCACAGGAAACGCTGCTGCCCATTCCCAGAATGAATTTAGCCCTTAGTCGATTTTTATGACACTCAAGGGTGGGTTGGTGCTATTCTAAGCCGACATTACACGGCAAATAAATTTTTATTGAGATATATTCAATAAAATTATTTCCAAAAAGTTAAAAGTTTTTATTGCGTATAGCTGATTATACTCGTAAGGTTCCAAATAGGTTCATTTACTTGGCCGTATTTCTGAAAGTCTTCGAAAACTACTGAAAATTATTTCAATCTACAAACAATTACTGACAGACGTGGTAATAATTTTGTATTTCAGTCTTATTAAAATGTAATATGATCTTTTATTTTAATTAAATGTGGGCTGCTATTCTTTTTTTAACAATAAACACTTAGTTAAAAAATGGCTTATGATCCTCGTTTTGACGATCTTCCTAATAAACACCTTTGGGAATAAGTTAAAAATCCTAGGACTTGGGCTGATTTCCTAGATCTGTCTTGGACGATCGAAGAACGATGATGATACTGCAACATTGAAATCAGCTATTCAGATCTAGGTTTACTTTTCTAGACAACACGTTGAGCCTTATTTATATACTTAAAATATTTATACCAATTCATATTTGGCACTTATTGAGTTAATTGTGTAGACGAAATAACCAGTCAATTTTAAATCTGTCATGACACTTAAATTGATCCACAATCCAAAAACGAACTTATACAAAAGTTCACATTCTAAGCACTTACTTTCTTTCTAGATCAAATTAGAAGCACCCAGCATATACATGCCAAAGCTGAAATCAGCGTTGCCGCTGCCGCCGTCAGCTGCTCACACGCACGATGCGCATCACCAGAACATCTACCAGCTGTGCGCATGCGCCAACGGGAAGTTGTTCCTCGCACCGCCGCACGGCGTCTGCGCAGCACGGGAAGACAGCCTCATCTGTCGATGATGATAAAACAAATCTCGTGAGTGAATTGTGACAGTGACTGTAATTTACTGATCGTGAGAGATTTTAAAGGTGTTGTGTTGTTGATGCGAGACGAATTTCATGTAAAACAATTTTTCTAATGAAATTGCGAAAGCATGATCTATCATTTATTGTATACTGAACATGTATAGAGTGCTTTCATTATAATTAAAGCTTGGTTCCTCTTCTTTCGTGTGGGACACGGGGTCGATGCAAAGTGTTCTATGAGTTAAAAAATATATTGGTTTATATAAATTAACATGGACATAGATGTTATATATAGCTGCTGTTAGGAAGTAGTAGAGCTGTCTCTAACATAAATAAGTGTCAGTTTATTTAATGTATCTACGATGGCATATCCAGATAAATAAGAACTACAACGATTTTCGAAAACGTATCAAGGTTTACTTAATATTAACTTATCTAGTGCCTTTTAAAATTGCATAGAATAAAATTTGATAGTGTCCCGAAATCGAGTCAATCATAAATATTCATACCCAACGTCAATTTAAAACCAATTTTATTATTGTGATATGTTATTTTAATCTGTGTTATTATATGGTTTGTGTTTTGCTTGGAAATGCTTTGTTAGATCTGTATTTCTTTGTTAGAAAACATCTGTGTAACATTAGTGTAAATTGTGAAATTTGGCATTATATTAACGCAATAATTTGTGTACAGAACAAATTTTTGGGCATTTAATTTTTAATACAATTGTAAGTTGCAATAAAATCTATTATGAAAAGTACGATGATAGTCGGTAAGATTCAGGCTGAGGAAATTTTAATTTGTTAAAAAAAAACAGTTTTTGGATAGAAAATCTTCGATGTCATATTCATATTAATCTGTGATACAAATTGAATTCATATCCTTGAAGTTTTTACCGATTCTTGGCATGATTCTAAGAAAGTGACTTTTTTATGTTTCCATATTGCATTATGTCTATCCACTGTCCCCGTAATTTCTTATAATTACTACGTGATTTGTATATTGATACTAGTGTTTAGCTCGCGTAGTTGTTGTCGTTTTGTTATTGAAAGGGTATAAAAAGAGTCTTAAACGTTGTTAGGGATCAGTATGTTTAAACAATTATGTGTAAATCAAAACTTTGTACAATGTACAGCACCATCTCAAGTTAACTATTTTAGGGATCTGCATATACTTTCTTTAGGGCATGCATTTTTTAAGACAACACTTTGTTGTTTGGTCCTATAAATAACAACTTGAAGTGCTGCTGATAATACCTAATTATAAAATCAGCATATAGATGACTAAATATTTAATAATAAAAATGTAAAGCTGTCTTCTTGTTACCTTATATGCATATTATTATTAATTGTATTAAATTTGTTGAAATTGTTGTAAATAACTTTATAGAAAAATATTAATACCTCTATCCGCGTATAACGTCTTTACTTTACCCTAAATCACACTCATGTTAAATTATGTTATAAATACCCACTTACAATAATTATTTTGCAGGTAGCGTCAAATATAGGAAGACCCTAAAGAAATAAGTTTAAGTTGGTCCCACGTTCAGTCGTTGAATTTCAAATTGCTTGAATAAGATTGACATCATCGTGTAATATAAATTGTACTGTCTACTATTCCGCAACTGAACTTTACGCCGGTGTACTGCAACGCTAAGTTATCAAGCCACGAAACAAAGTTAAGTCCTTCATTATCCAGACTTGGACCAATTTGTATTCTTTGCAGCGCGGCGGCAAACGAGCTTCCAAAAACAGCAATTAATGCAACAAAGACGCAACAGCGCAGCAATCGATTTATAGCACACTTATTGCGAGGCACTATGAGCCAGCGAACAGTCGCTCCTAAAGTTTAATTAAAGATTCATGATAAATTGTCGTAGGAAGCTGCAGTCTACGCCACGTGAATAACGCGCCTCGAACACTTAAATAACTTAAGCCGGTATCCTAACAATAAATTCATGAGCCTCCCGCGCTTCATTGTCTCGTGGTCTTTTAGTAACGCTAATTGGCAGGAAACGCCGCTAAAACAACAAATGAACGCGTAAATTATATTGTTCACGGCAACCTTCTACAGACTTCGTGACTAGCAAGAAACGAGCAATGTTTCACATATCCAACTTACATACAACTAAATGTGGTTTAAGATTAATTATCTCGGCCGTGAGTACGTAAAAGTTAAATAGAAATGTTCGCTAAGTCGCCGGAAAGTGGTAAATCCGGAAAGCGCGAGTAGATTAAACTTGCGCCGCTCTCATTGCATTAAATTGCATATTTAGAAATAATATTAACGTCGGGACGTCTCCATCTACACCTAATTTAATTTTGGAATCCTTTGTTGCGGTTGTGGAACTCTTAAAGCCGTTTCAAAGACACCTCGCCTCGCTGTGGCAGCGGCTTGTACTGAGCGAGAGGCGAGAGGAAATAAAGTTATGATTTATGTAGTGAAATATGTAGCCGGGAGCCAACAGTACGCTGAGCTCTGAACGCTCGCCTCGAAACGCGTCCTGTCGTTGACAACATAAATTTTTCGCGAACAAGAAGACAATCGCTTAATAACAGTATCGAACAAATATTGCAATATTCCAGGGGCCGTATTCTGCTATTTGAAAAGCGGCTCGGTTGTGTTTCAATAGAGTGTCAAATGGATGGTTTTGGCCGTTTCGTAATTCGCTCACAATTTGAAGTATAGAAAATCAATTGAGTTTCGATGGCAAAAATAAGAGCATGTGGTATTGCGCTGTAAATGAGCTATAAAAAAACTTTATCTGGACATTACAACTGCTAAGAAGATAAAACATGGTTTGAGTGATATTGGTTGCAAATATATGCAGCTTTATTTAGCTTCCTGCAGTTTATACAGATTCCTGGAAATATCTTAAAAGCAGCTTATGAAATGAAGGAGTTCAATTCTCTTCCCTCGTACAACCGACTGTAAGTGGGAAGAGAATTGTATTATTTTAACACATAAGGTACCAGGTGTATTCTAAAAGAATTGAATTACTTTTATCCCCAGTTAAAATAATAAAAAATTAAACTTATTCTCATTAAAGAAGTCATTTTCTACATACATACATACATACATATATCACGCCTATAATCCCTTTCGGGGTAGGCAGAGCATAAATGGCCGTGAAAAACGGTAATTTACGCCACGTCTGACAAAATTTCGAGGGTCAATCAGATAACTGTGTATCACTATAGTGACAGGTTGTCAGCCCATCGCCTAAAATTTCAATACACACCCTCGAGTCCCTTAGTCGCTTCTTACGACACCCACGGGCAAGAAATGGGGTGATGCTATTCTAAGCCGGCATCACACGGGGAATTTTCTACCCTTAAATATATTCATTTTTTTTTTCATATCAAGAAAAAAAAACTGGGGACAAAAGTAATTCAGTTCTTTTGGAGTACCCCTGGTACATTAATGTGCTACAACCAACCGTACATAGAATATTTTATATACCTACCTAAATAAAAATCAACTATCTTTGCCAAGATGATAGGTCAGTGCAACTTTTTGTCTTCAAACAAGTTTCAACAACAAAAAGTATTCACATCTCGTCGGCGCTGGTTTGAACCGGCTTTTCATTAGCCGAGCAAAGTAGCGTCATTTAATAAATTGATCGTTAGTATCATAAGCTAGCAGACGGACTCAAAGCATCATAGTACTGCGCAACGACAGCACACTTTAGCAGACCTGTAGCAGAAGGGTAGCACAGACACTTGCAGCGTTGAGGGCGAAATCGTAGTGTACGCGGGCTGAACGTGTGTTGTGCATGTGTTAGTACAAGACACCCCATAGCCCACGCTTAACACCCCCGCAAGTACTCTACGCGTGGTGTACACGTGTGTTGTGGGTATACTTAGTGTAGGTAGTTCTACAATAAATGAACTAGTCGTTGTATGCACGTCTCCGGTGTTTGACTGTCCTCCTGATCCGAACCTATAACAGTGTGTTCTACGTGTAGGCTGCGCGGGTACGCGTAGAGCCCGCGTACAGCCCGCGTACTTCTGAACCCGCCCTTAGATAAAGCGCTTGCGACACCGCGGGGAGACATGCACACACACCCACACACACACACAAATACATTGCTTGTAGCGTAGGTGATACTTTGCCACAGGTGTATTTCAGATTACTTGCGTTGTATGAAGTTTTCTTTATTCTGACGGTGAAACTTGGAACCCCACGTGGACAAACTCGCAATCAGCTAGCTTCGAACAATATCCTTCATTGTCGGGTTTTCATTTTGTCTTTCAACTGTTTCTTTGCTTTCGTTGCGGCGACGTCTGAAGAATGAGTATTTTAAAGTAAAAAGTAAATTCTTAGTTTTATGACTTCTTGTTCTATTTTGCTTTGCCAAACAATGGTATAAAATAATATAAGACCATTTTAAACCATGCAGATAGCCATAGACTATTATCAAATAAACTTTTTCATAGTTGACAAATATTACCTAAAACGTCTATTATTTTATTTTTCAGAGATTTTTGAAAAATAAAAATGTTTACTTACCTATTCAAAGTCATTAAAAAATTTGGTATTTCAATATTAGCGCAGTTTTGTACCTTCTCAAAACGTCAGCAGCCAAGTCTGCATTATAATCCATGTTAGAAAGGGTAGCCAGGGTGATCGGATCTACTGTTCTGACTGCAGCTATCGAAGCGGGCCAGGCGCGACCTACGTCACCGGGGCTAAGAAACATGACCCCACTGTCAACGGCGGCGATATGCGAATTATCCATACACATATAGTTTCTTACACAACATACATAAATTATATGTGCCGTGCCGTATGATGCCGGCTTAGAATAGCATCACCTCATTTCTGTCCCGTAAGAGTCGTAAGAGGCGACTAAGGGACTTAAGGGTGTGTATTGCAATTTTAGGCGATGGGCTGACAACCTGTCACTTTTCCGAATGACCCTCAAATATATGTCAGACGTGAAGTAAATGTTCGTTTTTGCGGCCGTTTGCGCTCTGCCTACCCCGCAAGGGATTATAGGCTTGATATATGTATGTATGTATGTGTATATGTAACATTTAATAAATAAAACTGGAATGAAATGAAAGTGAGAATTGACGTAGAAAATGTATTTTATGAATAAAGGAATTATTATTGAAATTTAAACACATCCAGCTCTATGCTCACTTAGAAAATTCATGTGAAGTTTTATGATTGCGATTTTAGTGACACTTTTGAAAAAGTTATCAACGTCATAAAGGCAAGAAAATTACATTTAAGATTTAAAAAGCTGATAAGTACTGCATAAATCTCCAGATGCAGGACTTAACGATACAACTTTTCAAATATGTTGTACTAACCAAAGCGGAGAAGTAAATAATACAGAATGAAGCAAAGATCAACTGGCATGATAAATAGAATTAGCGTCGGCAGGGGCAGTCGCAGGGTTTTTGATTCAATTGTCTGCTGGACCGTCTTCAACCGACCACCGCCACGTTACCGTCCAGCGACAGACGTCACTACTAGGGCTGCCTTTTCTGCTTTAAATTTTACTACGTCTTGCGAACATTTTGTAAACGTAGCGCTTTTAGTGCAGAAATCATCCACAAATTACTCAATGATTTTTTATACCATCATCTACTTGTAGAATCAATTTAAAAAGAGTAAAAATATACTTTTACAAATCAAAGTGGCTAAAAGTAAAGCCTTAAAAATTCAATTTGCGGTAAGTAAGTAATTAAGTACGTTATCTGTTGTTTCTAAATATTCGTAGCATGGCTACGGCGCAGCATCCGTAGAATGGCTACGGCGTAGCAATCCACCTATGATATTTTTTGGTCTCTGTATGACACCCGCCGATGAAAGTTCCAATGAACTCTCGTATAAGACTTCTAACCATTTACTGACTCTGAAGTGATTGATATTTATAGCCGCTTAAATAATCGTCCTCCTTCGGGAGAGACAAAATTATGCAACATGTGGCAGCTCCAAAAGGAACGTTACTACTTTAAATAAAAAAGTAAGTAGCGGCCACACTTTAACCAAAGATCGCTAGCCCTTGTCAACCCCTCACGCCCCGCGCCCCTTAGCAAAATTAACACGTACAAAATAACAATCAGCGGTCGTGTCATGCTTTTAAAATGTACCCGAACGAGCTTTGATGTCGACAGTCGTACGTGCAGAGACGGGCGCCGTGACGGCTCCTGTGATAAGATAAACAATTAAATATACCCCACAAAGTATTTACTTTACCTACAATGGATTGAAAAGGTCAAGGGCTCCCAAGAACTATTTAATGGAGCTCCTTTCTGTTTTCTGGATAAAATTTACATAAACAGTATGTATATTTAATTGTAATTTATTAAAACGTAATAATAATAATAAGGTTGTATTATTTGTTGAAGAGTTAGTTCCAGGACAGCTTTAAAGTCATTTGACATCGTCAATAATTTTTAAAAAAAGTAGGCAAACTTACATAAGTTCGACAGCTGCGTATAGTAAAATAAGCGACTGAACCAAACTGGGATCTACAGCTGCAAAGTACTAAAGTTTTTATTATATCTTAAATTTTAAAGTTGTCAGGTTAGGCGGCTTTCCCACTGCACCGCACTCCGTCGCGTAGCGCGGGATCGCAGATTTTAAAGCTGTATGCAAGTACATCAGGACGTATCGAAAAACCGCCTCGTGCAACACACCGACAAAGCGTCAACGCGCAGTGGCGGGATCTGCCGCTCCGCGCTACGCGTCGGGGCGCGTTCCCAGTGTGTGAGGCGCCTTAAAGGCCTACTTTTATCGTAGGTGGATTACAAACTTTGACAACCGGAGTCCATCGGGTCATTCAGCGACTCAGTTCCTTCTTGATTTTTAATTGTCACTCATAATTTACTCTGTTAGTTCGAAACTAGTTAGCATAAGCTTGGTCTGGAATCCGTCTTGATGTAGGCCCGTCTTTCCACAATGTACTACCTATATTGTATGAATGCTATAGTTACATTACATTAGACACCAAACGCTGCTGGCATTCCTATTGAACTGTTCAGTCAAGCAGCTGAGCGACTGTAATGAATAGGCATTTACAATGTGACTGCAATCGAACTAACTTCACCGACCTTCGAGGAAGGAAATTTACAATCTAGATACCGATATTATAAAAGAGTGCGGCTATAGTAGATAGAATATTTAAATACTCCTGTTTAAGCTTGGAAGTCTTGGAAGTATTGCATAACATCCTGAGTCGGTATTTAAGTCGCATGTCGTTAGACAGCATGACTCGTAAACCACTTCGTAAGGTAAATTCCACGTTATGACGAACTGATAGGCGCGTCTTCAAACATCTTGGTCAAATCGCAGCGTTACAGTGTTCCGTTTTTGGTGTCGGAATTTGAACATTTCTTTCATCTGGCAGACAGATGCGTTATAAAAATAGTCAGTCCATCATAATGGAAGAACCGCCTAACGGGTGAGTTCAGCGTTTAACTTCATACGTTCCCGATGTAAATCTAAATAAATAAATAACTTGGACATTTCACACAGCGCCGCCATCCAGCCCCAAACTTAGCAAAGCTTGTACTACAAGAAAGTTGATATAATGCATAAATACTTATTTTTCTAAAAAAATCCATACAATACCTAGAAAACACCTAGTATATTAAAAGTAACATACAAACACTTGTGCTAACCTAATCTAAACCACGACCTTCGGCGTAGCAGGCAGGGGTACTATCCACTACGCCACCGGGCCAGTCATCTAGGTAGATATATTTACTTGTATTAGGCTGGCTGAGCTTGGCTCGGTTGGCATCCTCCAGTGCCCAGCAAGCACAAGGCAGTGCTTGCATTCCAGCTGCTCCCATCTTATCGGCAGCTGATTGGAAGTCTGTATAGTAGGTATACGTTAAGCTGAGTTACACTTAGATAATGTCTTCGAACAACACGGTCTTCCGTCTTGAATGATAATAATAATAAAATGAAATAAAAATAATGGGGAATCTTCAAAAAGTTACAATAATCCCAATAGTAAGTGTACTCTCATCCACTGGTGTTGTCCCAAAGCAACTAAAACAGTCTTTAGATTCATTAGACCTACCATTTACGACAGCATTAATGCAAAAAGCCGTCATTTTAAATACTTGCCGGATTGTTAGAAAATTCTTAGATACAGATGATACTCCTAAAGCTAACACACAATTATCAAATAATAACGACTCCAATCTTAACGGTGTTTACTTGGCTTAGGCCCGTGTGCATCTTGATACTGGCAACAGTAGTAGCCGAGCCTAAAAAAAGGAACAAAAACATAATAATAAAATTCTTTATTGCACATATAAAAAAAGCAAATAGCACCCTTAACATAGAAATATGTGAAGTAGGTACAACAAGGCGGCCTTCTTGCTATGGTAGCAAGTTCTTTCAGGCAACCTTTGATGATGTAAAAGGTCAATTATTATTTAAAAAAGAAAAGTAATCTATGATCACATAAAATTCTGTATCTTGGTTAGTTATTTACCCTTACTTCTTATCACAGGTATTTCTTCTGTTAAGACAAAAGATGTTCGTGATTTGATTACTTTCTTTAAGTAATCTTCACATAAATTTATTATGTAGCTAGTGTTGCTATTAATAATGCAAGTTGACAGGTTAGTGCGGTAGCTGCTAATCCTCCCGACGATGAAGATGTGCAGTATAAAGCCCGGTGCGGTGGGGTGGTGTGTAACAGACATTCTAATCAAGTAAGTTTAATTTATTTCAGTTCCGGACATGAACATACTCATTATGTACAACTTTTCTACAATTAAAGAAGTTTGACACGCATGACGTCAATTAGTTGAATAAAGTAACATCGAATAAAGGATATTCATTTTCATGTTCAGTTATCATTTGTAATCCATTCATACCTCTAACTCTTGGTCCAATATGGCTTTTTATTTTAATTGATATGCAAAAAAATATTAACTAATAAACAAGCAAAGACTGCTATTATTATTACCAAACCTACTTGGTGAAATGGGGTGATGCTCAGTACTTAATGATATATTCATCGAAATGTATTCTAAATATATAATAATATTTTAACTCTTTCACTGCACCACTGAGTCCGTGCCTGTCGTCCTTGCTCTACAATGACAATGTTTATGACACCCTTCATTAAACTAAAGCCGGCATATTAAGTACGTGCCGGCAAAAGAATCCATTATTAAAATACCCGCGAGCAACTGTCTGCTTAATGCGAACGTAAGATTTAAGACAATACGTGCTCATTGGAGAGGACTAGAGAGGAGTGGTTTTAATTGCTTTTGAACCACTCTACTACTTCACTAAAGACGTAAAGGGTGTAAACATTTGATCTAATTGTAAGGAATGAACCTTCACACGTATACCTAAATATGAATTAATCTGAACACTTATAAGTCGTACTTACATTGTTTCTATCATTAAGCACAAACTTATCCCAACCATAAAATTTACATTTAGAATTCCTAGTAAGTCAATTTATTGACTTTGTCATGAACATTTTTGGTTGGTTGGGTCAAAGGGAGGTCAATTGGTAATTCAAACTAAGGGACCAATGTTTTGTTATGGTATTTCGAGGACACTCTCATCTTGCCGACACACCTTTTATAAAAATACAATAGAAGCTCTACCTGCACCATGTTGGCTCATGCACCTTACGTAAAAAGCAAATTATATTCTAATTTGCTTACAACAATAATTTGGTGAAATAATGATACCGTCTGAAACATGGTTTAGGTACGTTATGGTTGCGTAGAATTAGTAGTGATTAGGAAAGGTGACATATCATAAAATTACTAATAAAGAACTTAGAAAGTAATCAAGTTTAACGTCTGGCGAGTGGAATAGATAGACGACAACATTTTGTAGGCGGACGTATCTTAAATAATGAAGTGAAACAAATCTAACTAAAGTCATTTGAAAGAACCTATCCTAAGCATTGAACATCGCAAATCACCGTCTTAGCGTTCGTTCAGCGTTTCAGTTATGAATGTCGTATCAAGTAAATTAGTTTATTTCCTCTAGACGACAATTTCACCCACGCTCTTGTCACAAATTGTCGGTGGGGTAAATGCAGACTATTAAGGAAATACAGCAATTCGAGCTACCCCTTACCCCATATTACTGCGCAATCTTAGCCGGCGAAATTATAAGCAACACCTTCTTATGTCGTGTCTGAAAGCAATAACACGTAGCGCGCCGGTAAGTGAACGGACATTGTACTCCTAAACTCAAAGCATTTGTACCCATTGTACAGGACCTGCGTTATATTCGAACCTTTTATAATCATTGCAAGCTGAAAATTTGTTATGTGTCCTTTGTCATCTTGCCTTCATTAGTTTATTGTGCTAAAATATTCAATTAAGTTGCAAGCTCGGTTTGCCGAAGAACGAGGAATTCTTACACACATACGTTTCATCCCTAATATGTTAGGTGCATAAAATAAGAATCGGTTTATATGCATGATGTATAGGCGAGATACTATATTGTTATATCGTAACTAGGTATACATCTAGTATACCTAGCACCTAGCAGAGCATACCAGAGGTACGCTCTGCTAGGAATATATATGTAGAGACATATGTAATAGATTAATTGTTAACTAGGTAAAAAGTAATATTCATAAAATATCAGGCTGTTCCGTCCAGACAAGAGAGCAGTCAACTAGATAATTATATTTATAACTTGTAACCGTTTTAGAAAACTACTTTATGTATCAAAAACATTACAATTTGATAACATTATGGTAGGTTAAAACATTCTTGGCAGAAGATCTTATTTTCAAAATCAGTTCAACTTTGTAGTTAAAATCTCCTCGTCCAAAAAGTAGTTTCACGTAGCCGGCAGAGGCCACGTCAAGAAACCGACGAATAAATTTACAATTCCGTGTGTGAGTTTAGCTGCACTGGACAAATGCTGAAACTTTTTCCCGTGAGTTGCTCTACTGAATTTAAATGTCGTAAACAAACGCTACATCTACTTATGCATGTATGTATAGGGAGGCATTCGTTACGTAGCAGCTTAAAAATGGCCGAGTTGCATAATGTTGTCGACAAGTCCGTTCTTTGGACTTACTTTGATTATTATTAGGTACCTATGCGACTGTAATATCAGATCAAAACTTTGCAAAGAAAAGAAAGCATTCAAAAACAACACTCCAAATTTAGCCACAACCACGTTGTATCTTTAGAAAAATTGTACTGCAGCTGCAGCTTTTTGAAAAATGGACACGAAATTTCGTTCATTTGTTGTGGGAACCGCTAAACCTGTTCGCGTGAATATAAAGCAAATATCAATTTTCGGCGTGGCGTGCAGAGAATAACATTCGAGGCACTACACAGCGAAATTGATTCGGCGTCAGCCTCACGCGCACTCCGATTGATCACTGACGCTGGCGATGCTTGTTCAATATTTTTAACACTAGCGAGAGGTATTCGTTTCAGACCCAATATGCAATCTATCTACGTAGAGCCGAGGGCAATGGAAAGTTTTTTGGAAACTTCTAAAATAAGAGAATCGTTGTACGTTTGGTTGTATCATTTGGTTAGTTACGAATATAAAGTAATTTTCTTAAGGGTTTTTGACACTCTTTGTACTTATAGAAAAGCAGGATAAGCTAATAACTACTAACGAAATAACAAATACAAATTCAACCCCGTAAATCTGTCTGGGCAACGATACTTGCTGCAAAAACAGTCGATTTTGCGCTTAATACCGGCGGAATACGAGCATGTGATAATAAATTACGGACATATCTCGACTCCATTCTCATTACGGATGCGGCAATGTCCGTCGGAGTTTTGTCATAACTCAGTCTCGGCTGAAATTATTTCCGTTGGAGCTGATGAGAAAACTAGAGGTGGAGAACCGTGGAGAACTCCAAATGTAAGTATTCGCGCAACAAGCCGTGGAATAACGACGGGACATATTTCATTCTTAACGAAGTTAAATTTCCGGGGTAGGTCCTGTAAGAGCGTGCGTAACTCTGATAAAAGGTTACTGAGCAACACCGATTTTATATTTGTCTGACGTTTCGGGTGATGTGGGTACACTAATGGGCTTGAATATGCACTATGTAGAGGTAGGTAAACAAGTTGTCTAGTTTGAAACTTTTACTACAGCAATTCTAAAAAGGAAACTATTATAAATGTATGCCACTGAGAACGGTTGCCAAAACTCGGGGGGGATGTTTGACGTGCTAAAAAAAACAACAGCTATATATCAGAAAGTCGTAACAAGTTGGATTGTTTTCTTCACATCATATCGGAAAATAAATCTTAGGCCGCTTATCTGGCGTCAAACTTAATTCCCATGCATAATTCATCGCGTCGACGCAAGCGGAAAGATTTTCTTTTGTTCTGAAGTTACTACCAACTACCGTCAGTCTGTCCGATTCTTATTTGACACAGGTAGGTAGTACCCAATTTCTGAACTCATAATTTGTTTTATTATTTACGAGTTTAATCAAAATGAAGCATGTTGAAAAAAAAAAGTTCTTTCAGCCAAAGTGTTAAATATTTCCGTTTAAAATCACAGCACACTTCTCTGTGAGGTTTCTTTATCTCCGCTCGGCACGCTGTCCCGCTCAGCGGCCAACTTGTTTCCGTAAGCATGAAATATCGCAGTAGACGTGTCGTGTTGCGCGGCGTCGTCCGTCACCGCGACACGTCACTGGGACTCGCGACCGCGGCACCCGGCGCTCGTGAACTCGTGAGAGCATGCGACAATCAAGTCAAATCAAGTCGTTATGAAATCTTCCTTGTAAGATAATGATGTAATAAACCGATTCATGAATAAATACTGATTTATGTATTAATGTGTTCAATTCCAACGCGCTGTAACCGTGCAATCCCACAAATTTACTTTTTAACAAAAGCAGAAAGTATTTTTGTGGTAAAGTTTTGTTGGAATCACTTGTGTATTTTAAACAAGTCGTAAACTAAGCCCCAAAACCTCCAGTTAATATAAAATGGTTTCAGCGCTAAGGGAGATAAGGCAGTGTAGCAAGGTGAAATAGTAGGTGGGTGGTGCAGGAAGTATTTAATTAAATCTAGCTGTAGACCCTCGCCGCTCTCCATCACGCGCTAATCACTGTGGCCGCGCTGACTAGGTGCTCACAACCACTTTGAATACTTGTACGGTTATTTGGTCCACCACACAAATACCACAAAGTAAGTATTGGCGGCGGCTTGTGCAAATACTCTGGATCATGTGAGTGTATATTTTAATAACGCCCAAAATAGCATATTTTTATAAACGAACTCATTTAAAATTCTTGCTTAAACCGAAATCAAACCTGTTTTTACATTAATTGATACTATGAAAAAATGTCTGTTGAAAACTGGCAATGCAATGACATTGACAAAATAAAATCAAAGAAAAAATCTTCCAATTCAAGTCAGCTTTCATTTTATAAATTATTTATTGATATTTTTATTTATTACTACTAGTTTTCTAACTTTCATTGGGACATATCATGATGATTTGCCGTAATCTATAAGTTGTATTTATAAAATGGATGAACATAATCGTATTCACAGTTTACATGACGGCGGTGAACGCAATACCAGCAATTATGCTGAAATCTACTTTGATGATGAATACCGCGATTATAAACCCAAACAAATTGATAAAAATGTTAATCACACTGCTACTATATCAAAAAAGGGGGGAAATCTTGCTCGAGATGTATGGATTTCACCTAGTGATCTAATGATAGGCAAAGTAGATTTAAACCCACCTTTTACCTCCAGAATAACAAGAGGAATAACTCACGATGGAATCTTAAAAATTGGAGAAGCAGTCCTGCAAAAGGAACGTGCAAAGTTTTTGAAACGTTTGGCTGAACTGCTAGCTGCAAACGATGCAGCATGGTTCCATATACAAGAGGAAGAGAAAAAAGTTGTGACTGAAAAGGTAAAAGCTATTTACGCACAGATTTTTACAAGAAAGAGTTCAGCTATGCAACAAGAGTTATCGGATTTCTATGAGAATACACTGAGAGAATTGGAAGAGCATTTGAGAACTGAAGTAAGAACAATATTAATGAGTACTCATTGTAATATGATAAGCGACCTTAACACAGCAATAAAAGAAAAGTTAGAACGTGAAAAAATAACTTTAGAGAAAGAATTAAGAAAAAGGTATGACAGTGAAGTTAGGAAAATGAATAAGTACTACAACCTCTTATTACACAATGAAAAAGATAGAAGTCACCAACTTGTAAATCAAGCAATTGCAAATCGTAACGAGGCTTTAAGGAGCTTTTGTAAGCAAGTTGAAACCGAAGCCACTACCAGCACAATGTATGTCATGTGTACCGAGAGAAAAAAGTGCAAGATGCGCAAATTTTTGCTTGAACAATTTCATGATCATGAAACAGAAGAAAAACTGAAAGTTCTTAAAGAAAAAAAAGACATTTTAGAAGAGTTTAGAAGAAATAAAAAAAACATCTTAGACATCAACAAAGATTGGGAAGAGAAAGTGAAGAAGATACTTCAATTATTCCTAAAGTTCATCAGTTTCAGTTTAAAATTATTGCCAGAACAAACAACTTTTTTGTTGGATCTCGAAAAACTTGTTGTACTGCAATTAAATGAAATTCAGAAGTATCCAGAACATCCTGCTTCTATATTGATAAACGACGACTATGTCAAAAATCTGTTTGAGTTTCAAGAACCCGAAAAACCAGACTTTGTTTGTGATGACGAGGGACCGTTTGTTGTAGTAGGTGATATGGCACCGTCTGTTTCTACTGAATACGGGAGCCAAGAATCGGTTCCACTAAACAAAGAATTGCCTTATTTTAGACTAAACAGGCAATTTATATATGCAAAATGTCAAAAAATCCAAGAAGTAAGAGACTTGCTGCATCCTTGTAAATGTCACGAACAGCAACCCTTATATCCACCAGAAAAAGATTCCAGCTCATCAAAGTTGGAAGAAACTATCCTATCCCCAGAAACCCCACCTGAATCATCTAATGAACTTTTTTTGGTAGATGACATAGAACGCCTTCATCATTGTCCTTCTAGAAATTGTCAGGATTACGTTAATAGGTTTACTTTTCCTGATCTGAATGAATACTTAGATTTCTCACAAAAGAAGTTCATGAGGGTACAAGCCATACTAGGTAAACCTGCCAAGTTGCAACTTGCACCAGATGTTATAGATCCTAAAAAAATTGTGTACCGTGAATTACCATTTTCTTCTACAAAAGAAACACATCGCAATGAAGAAACGCAGTACTCCAGTGTAGAAGATATAACAATACCAGAGGACCCGGCTTGCACCTGCTTCGAGCCCCCCCTCAAAGAAAACAAATTGCCACCAGTTGAATCTAAAGAAAAATTGCGGGAAAAAAAGATTGAGGAAATCCTGGTTAAACGCAAGGAGTCGCTTAAAAGAATAATGCATGAAAATCCTAATCTAATGAAACTGTTTAGTGAGGAAAGTTATGATTTTATTTACTAAATTTTATTAATTGAAAAAAGCTTTTTATTTCTAAGGGCTGCCGCGCAGGGTCGCCGCAAACCTAACAGCTGCCGCGCGACAATTGCTCGCGATGGCTCTTGTCATCTCGTGACATTTGTCCTCAGCGGCAGAAGCGGACACGCGCGACAGCTCGAGCTGTCGCGAGCATCCGCGAGCCGGCGGCAGAACTGCGCGCGCGTCCGCTGTTGCGCTAGACAGTGTTGCCAACTACATCATATTAAAATTGAATTCGGTGGTTGGGATGCATCCAGTTACAGGAATACCAACACGAATATCTACTCACCACATCTATTTTTCTTATGACAAATATTCTAATTTCAGCAGAGTCATATTGAACACACTTATTAAAATAGTTAAGATGTAAAAGGGTCTTCCCCACTAGAAAAATTAAAACAATTGAAATAAAAGTCCTGAAAGTTTTGATTATAATGAGGTTGATCTTAAGGTGAGCTCATGTTAGTAATTAATATATTTTATTTTAAAAAAACAGTATCTTTTTATTTCTACTTTGATGGCCACACCAAAAAATGATCGCTGTCGACCTGTCATCGCCAGACGGACACAAGCGCACTCAAGATGCAGCGCGAGCATGCTCGAGCACCCGCGCGTCAGTCGCGCGCCGCCGCTCGCATCCGCGCGAACAATGGCGCGCGTACCTGCCAGAGCACTTTAGCTGTCACCGGCCAATATCGCCCATATATCAATTACGTACGGGTGATTTTCGGATTTCTATGAAAAGTGCTCGAGCTGCCGCTCGCAAAAATGGCGGTTTGGTCTGCGGCGGCCCTAAACGTTCGTTTTTGCGAGCTACACCAATAGACCTTTTCATACGTAATTAAAGATGCCATTTGCTAGACACTAGACTGACAATCACCGGCGGACATCGCCGGGCATACGCAGTCGTTTGCCATTTTATCCAATATCATTTTCCGTTTTCTAGTTAAAGGTTCTTGAGCTGTGACTCGCAAAAACGACTTTTACTGTGCAGCAGCCTTCATATTACACATCAATATTGCCAACTGCACGAACAGCTATGAGTGGTCAATCATGTTGAAATCATAATTTTCTACGATTTCTTTTTCAACTTCTGCCTTTCGCACCCCGAGACGAAAGACCGCGTTGCTCGAAGAGTGTAAGTAACATTTACTTTCCTAAAGTAACATCAAGTGTCCTAAACTACCTAAAGCGAAGTTATGTTCCCAAAGAGACGAGTCCCAAATCGATACTTAGTGTCAAATCGATTCTTTTTTTAAATAACCTCTATCAACATAAGACAATTTTGTCAATGTCCAATACTTACTTTGTGTCAATGTCTAGGTTGGAGGCTTAATACGATTTTTATTTATGTAGGAAAGCTAAGATTAACCTTATCAAGTAAAAACTAGTATAAAAGAATCAATTGAACCACTGAGAACAGAAGTAATCGTGTCGTGTATTACGCTAGTAATTGTGATGTAACCTTGTTCGTAAGCACTAAACACATTTATGGAAAAAGCACCCTACTCTAATATCTCACTACTATAGTGTTAGAGATATAGGCCCCACTGTAAAGTGAAGATACCTTGTTCGGATCACAAATAGTATATAGTGTCTTCGCGGTCGCGCTAAACTCTATTCATTTGTTCTCGTTTGCTATACACTATTTGTTTACGCAAGTTTTGAGCAGTATTAAGTAAATGTGCAGATAAGTTAGTAGCATGTATTTTAACTGGCAATATTTTTATTTTTCATAATAAAGGTTATATTAAGAAGATAATTGTTGTTTTTTTTTTTTAAATAAAATTATCTTTTTTCATTTCTAATATTTTTCTAACATTTTCTCACTAAAGCATGATAAGTTAAAATATCTTTGCCTGCACACACCGGAAGTGAATCATAGAGAAAACAAATAAAATGCGCAAACATTTTTTGTAACCATGGCAAAGGCATTTATAAATATTTAGGTACTTATGCGTATTAATGGCATGGTAAAGAATTTTGATGAAATATCTTGGTATTATAACTATTACACAAAATAATTAATACTATAACTCATTATTTTATGTTGATATTGTATATAAAGTTTGACCTTGGAATGGTTTTGAGCTTTGCCTTAAAATGGACCATCTTAGCATAATTCAAGTTTGATGTAATCGTTCATGGACTCGATTCGACTCCCAGAAAAAAAATATGAACCTACTTATTTACTAAGTCGATAATTGATGGGTGGTGAAGCTTAGTATCAGTTTTTTCGTAACAAGTTTGTTTAAACCTCTAGCTCAGAGAGAACTGAGACATGTCAAGATTGGATGATATAGTGAGTTCACGTAAAAATTCATGTTCACTCTTATGTTTGAAAGTTACAATAGGTGAAAGGCTGAACTCGTTGACCTTCTATTAAGAGCTAAATTGAACACTGTTTATTCTGTACCCACACATATACTGCACAATCATTATAAATTACACCGTTAGCTAAGAATAATGTGGGGACGGGCCCGGCGTGGGGATATCAGGCGTAAAGGCAAATTTACACAGGACCTGCGCGAGTTACGTTATTAACACGTATCGTCAGTGTCCTATGCTCCTGTACTATTACAAAATAGACCAGTCATCTAAAAATTTTAAATTTCAGCTGGCATTTTAGTTTTATCAACTTAATTTTGCTAACACTAAGTCATTGATGAAACACTATTTTCAAACCAGTGTTTTTTTATTTACATGCTTTGATAGCAAGACAATTGCCTCAATTGGTGATATATATTTTCTTAACTTACCTTAAAGTAGTGCCGTCAAGTAATGTCATGTCTTATAATTTGACGTAAAATACGTGTTATCTGTCAAAATCAGGCGACGATGCGAGAAGCTTTTTGTTGGTTGATCTATGGTTCCATGGTGAGAATGAAAACAATGGCGACTAATATAACTTTTTAAGCTCTCGCGATCACTTTCACTCATTTTAAGTATTAGACCGGGTCTATCGCGATAGTATTTATCGCGGCAGCCTAGTGCAATGTTTACAAACAATCAATAATTATTAAAATTATAAAGACAAATGTGGGTAGCAGAACATCTCGTCACCCGCCGCCTAGATGACCACTCGCTGGGACGTCAGTCAACCCGCGACCACAATACATGAAACTGTGTTGAAACGTCGGGACACAGGTAAATTACTAATATTTACCTAAATACTATCGCGATAGACCCGGTCTAATACTTAAAATGAATGGCGACTAAATTGCATAGAAATTGCTAACAACCCATTGACATTGTTAAACACGACAGGACTTTGATATATTCTATCCTTTCCATATTCTATCATTTCCGTGACAACACTCATTGAAGGTAAGATAAGAGAATTTATATCCCAAATTGAGGATCCTGTCCAACAAGCTAATCAGCTGTTACTGAAGCAGAATTTCTTAAACCACCGTTCATTAGACCGTTTAAAGACTAATTTCATAAAAAATGGTGCATTTTTGCAAATTTTGCTTTGGTGCCACATCTTTTTGACACCAAAGCAAGAGGACTCAGTTAGTTCTTGTCGCATCTTTCATAGTTTTGCTGGGTCCGGTTGGTCTACATCAGGTACTCCAAACCCTCTAGTGCTGACAAAAAGTACTCTATGTACTTTCTTAACGTATTATCTATGTTTTTACGACACTTATTTAAGACAATTGTCTCAACATATCACTCACTCAAATAAAGCGGCGCATTGGTACATATCTTCTGATTTACTTCGATTCCAGTGGAAATGAGAAATTTCCCCGCCGTAAAAAGTAGTCTGTGTCCTTTCTCAATGTTTATGTTGTTGAAAAATTTCATCAATATCAGTTCAGTGGTTTAGACGTGAAAACATAGCAGAAAGAGTTACTTTCGATTTTATAATATTTGTATGGATTCATTATTAATATTACAGGTATTAACACGGGTCTTGCACGAGTTACCTTATTAACTCGTCTCGTCAGCGCGTTGTCCTATCCAGTCGTCAGAAAGTTATTCTTTATTCTATTTCAGTATTATTTATGTTTTAGCTACGCGTGCGGAAAACTATGCCGCTCCCGTATCGGCTTATACAGCCATGAAAAGTCTTGCCTCAGACACTGATTAAATCGTCTGTCACAGACGTGTAAGCCCAATGATGATGATGAGCTACGCATAATCTGTCATGAAATGGGCTTCAGAAAAGAAGCTTTATTTTAAAAATTACAACTAAATTAAACGTATAGTCGCAGGCTGTTGGCTATTCCTTACAAACAAAAATATTTTTTTTTGTCTTAGAAGTTGTAGAACAAATTCTTTTGTCTGTTTATCCTTTCATAGCAGTTTTTCCGCATAAGATATTTACGGGAAAAATTACATAAGTAGGCATATGCAAGTCCTTCCTCTCAGTTATCTTATCTGTCAAGTAAGTAGACGTCCAGCGAATAAAATAATTATTGTAATATACGTGTTCCCGTAATCCGTAAGTTGACTGGAGTACGACAACTCGCATCGTTGCCTTACCTGCGACTTCTGACATTCCACACGACGCGACTTTACCCTTGTAATTAACAATGTTTACTTAATTGTACGACTCTGTCAATTTATTACAAGTCAGTATTAGAAGTCATACGCAACCATATTAACTTTGATGAGATCTTCGAACAATACGGTCATTTGTCTCGTTCCAACCAAATGAGATAGAAACAATTTGTAATAGCATTTCCGCCCGCGGTTTCACTTGCGCATTCTTTATTCGTACGGAAAACCGAGTCAACAAACAACCCGACAAACCTGTTGAAAACATACAAATACGTACTTTACTACTAACTTCATTATATAATCTAATTATTTTTTTAACACAGGTCACATTTAATAACCATGAATTTCCATACAAACTTTTCATCTCCTATAAACCTTTTGAATTCTCAAAAATGCTACATTACGTTTTTGATAACTTTCACTCCTTAGTATAATCCTAAATTGTAAATGTGATCGCCTTAAGTGCTTATAATTTTCATACAAACGTTTATCCCCTTTTACTCGTTTGGAGTAAAAAAAAACATTAACACGTATTCAACTATCTATATGCTTCAGGATCTAATCACAAATATGGAAACAGATCACATTCATCAAAGATCAAAGAATACGTTTATTTTGTAATTTCATACAAACTTATTACCCCTTTAGGGGTGACTTTTCTAAAAATCTTCCTTTCGTTTTATACTAAAATAAACCTTCTGTCAAAATTTTATATTTTTAGCATTAATAGGCTGTGCGTTGATGAATGAGTCAGTCAGTCAGTCAGTAAGGACATTTTTAGTTATTATTGTTAGTATTGATAACCTGTTTTATAGATATAAAACAAAATTAGGTTTTTTTTTTCAGAATCTGTAATAGTGCGTTTTATAAATTTGCATGTTTGTCTTATAATCAATTGTATAAACAGAAAGTTTTGACCTTCAAAAAAAGGCTATTATTAAAGTTTATTATCTTATACCTTGATCAAATAGAGGACGTGCTAAAGAAAGGTCAGGTCAAGAGTACCCTAAACCGAAGAGCATGCATGAAGAGATTGATGAATGTGGAGGAGGCGAAAGTAGTATGCCAGGATCGTAGTAAGTGGAAGGAAGTAGTCTCTGCCTACCCCTCCGGGAAAGAGGCGTGATTTATGTATGTATGTATGTATGTATCTTATAAACATTTAAGTTATGAAGCCTTTCTGAAAACGTAACCCTTTACAAATTGTTCATTCCGTCCTACATTTGACTTTGATTTTGTCTACTAAAACCAGCGATTTCTTTATTACTTATTTACGGAACCAGATTTTGTTAAAATACGGTAGATTAAAAATGGGTTCGGATACGTGACGTTCGAATTCTTAAATCATGAAAATGAAAATGTGTCAACCTATGGCAAACCTAAGCATAACTGTGACAGATGGTACACTGCTTTTCATTCTATATATTGAACACCTAGTGGAACCTAATAAGGTAAAATAATAATGAATAGGGTAAATACTGTAAAAAATAGAGGTATTAAATTTTAGATAGGAATTTTACACTGGATAAATCTACCATGAATCTGAAATTTTATCTCAATATTCTGAATATACTAATATACCTATAGTCATAAACTCATAATAATCTTTTATCCAAAATTATAACTTACGTGTCCTAACGTAAAATAGACTGTTTCAATTTAAATTTGTGTATTTAAATAATGACATTGGATTTCTTACGTACCTATTGTATAGGTAGGCAGGAGACCTATCTATGTAGGTCAGATTTTCATAATCATTTCCTTTACTGATATGGCGGGGAGATCAAAATAATTGAATAATTAGTTTTCACTGTATTTTGCGCATTTCTCGATAATATTCCAAGCGTTTTCCTTCGTAATTTATATTTTACAAATTTTTAAATCTATCGACGGCATGTTTTATTCATTGTAGTTTTGACGCGCAGTCGTAATGAATGAGCGTAGGTGAGTGACTGATTACCAACTACTAGAAGTAGGCGGTTGAAATAGTCTGACACCAGAGTTCATCGGGTCGTTGGACGACTCGGTGTCCCACACAAAAAGAGAGAGAGACTGATTGCAGAACAGTCAAAAGTCTTTTCTAAGTAACGCGTAAGCTTAAGTGTGTAGGTGTCGTCTCCTTACAACTAACTTAGTAACGTAGACAATTGTGTATCTATCTACTTAAGTCTCTTCTTAAAATAATTAAGTGATAAAGAGTGTATTACCATGTGAAAGCACTTAAGAATAATGATTATGATAACATAATTTACATGAACTAATAAATACACATTACTCTACAAAAGTGTAAACTAAATAGTGTATACAACTAAATAGTCGTACTAGGTGCTGATTAACAACCCTGCATGCTTTTCGTGCGCATAAAATCCGGAAAAGTTAAAAATTAAAAAAAATATGGGGAGTGGGGAGAAGGGCGATTTGAGGCGTCAATATATGACTCGGTATCCTGTTCAAAACTGGGATGTAAACCGTTGGTCTATAGGCCTCTACGATGCCGAGAAATACGCTTCTAAAGTTTGGTCCCAAAAAGGGGTATTTTGGGACGCGGCAGCAAGAAAGGGGGCAGGGTGGTTTGTGGTGCACGAAATAAGTTCTTCTTGTTTTGGCGCAGCCGTTGAAGAAAACGCGGTGCAAATCGAACCAGCCGTTACCAAGAACTTAGGGGTCAAAAATTCGGCAGGGATTCGGGGGGGTAAGGGGGAAGGGTTCGACGCACACCTTTTTTTTAAAGAGTTTAGGTGAAAACCCGGTCGAAATCTGACAAGCGGTTCAAAAGTTATAGCCGATCAGAAAATTTTGGTAGAGGGGGGACGAGGTGGGAGGCAACCTGGGGTGCCCTGCCAAAAAAAATAAGACCGGGATGTTTAAAGGGGTGAAAATTTGAACTGGATGGGCGGTGCAGGGGGGTAAGATATTTCAGGGGGGGATAAGTGACAGCCCCATGTTACAATCGACAGGTATCAGTGACACCTGCCAAACAGCACATGAAAGATCAGTTCACTTTGACAAGCGAAGCACGTGGGGCCAACGCCCAAAGTGAAAGCGAACACGACAACTTAGGAACAAAGGAAACGTTAAAAACCGCGTGGAACTTAGGTCTGACAACGTCGCTAAATACATCGCGCGAACTCCATTTTTCGATATCATAATCAATACCGGTTAAATAAAGGTTAAATTAATTTATAACGCTACAGATATAAAATAATGGTACCGTAATTTTTTACCGGTACCATAACCTTTATCATAACCTTTATCCGTCTACCTTTAAAATGTATACCGGTACCGTTATTATACCGGTAGCTTAACCCTGTACCTTAACCTAAAACGATCCCTGATACAAATACACTATTTTGTTTACCAAGCGAAATCAAAAGATGAATAAAAAACGCGCTAGAAGTTTGTTCAGCCATACTTCGGGCTGCATGGCAGCGTTTAACCGTTTAACACAATATTATGAAATCGTAAAACGTCAACTTAGCATAACACTGTAACTTGGTGCCATGTCATACAAATTGGAAGTGAGTGGTACATTGCTAAAAGTGTTTATTTACTCTTTTAAATACGAACCTTACGAAAATAAAAGTGACTTCAAATCTAGGGTGTCATATTCGAAAAACTCTGTAATTCTGCGACTGAATGAATCACACACAGGCAGGCGGTAGATGAGTCCAACCTTTAGAAATATACCTAGAATACCTACTCTCCAATTCAAAGGTCTTTTTTCAAATTCTGAGACTCCTGCCAACAGTGCAAAGCGTAGAACTATTGCATTGCATATTATTAATTCTCATATTTGTAAAGCTGTCTAAAACTGTGATTATGAAATAGGTGCTTACAAATTTTAAAATAAATAAAATAAATCAAGAGAACTGTTATTAATTACATCTTATTGTTATTTTATTTGTTTGATATTCACAGCAATGTGGTTTTATGGGCAATTTTGATGGCGTTTGTTGATAATTATCTTTGTTGCTGAAAAGGAACTCTTTATCTTACTTCTAGTTGTGTTGCTATAACAATTTGTTTACAAAATAAGATGTTGTGGGCAGCAGGACAACCTCCCTTTTCCAACTTTGCAAGTTCTCCAATTGCTCATTAACCATTTAATCATACAGATTGTAATTAGACGATAGGCACAATGCATAAAGAAAGTCTTTATACCAATTTGGAATCCGAAAATTATAAAACGAGTGTAGAAATAGCTATTATTGCCAACAAATATTTGTTAATGGCCTCTCATGGTTCCAGGGTGGTTTCAGGCATGTCAAAGTCAGGGGCACAAAGCATGGCCCTGCTTGATAGCACGATACAGCATCACGCACGTTATTGATTAAACAAAACAGCCCAATGGATACTATAGTCACTAACTGAGCAATAAGGCCGCCAATTGTACAATTTTAATTATTAATTCACCTTTTGTTTTTAATATGTTTCTTTTGTGCAATAAAGTATATTGTATTGTATTGTAATTTACAATAATGTTCAATGATAAAAAACAATAATGAATAGGTAGTAGTTCGTGTATAAGTATTTGTATGATTGCAAGTGTACTTACTACATTAGTGTTATTTTGAAAATTAATAACTCTTCTGCTAATTTGCTCATGCAACTACCTTCATACAAATCTTTTCTTTTTGTCTCTATTTTAATGTAAAGGTTGTCTGGAAGGAGCTGCAAGCGAGGCCGCCTTTGCTTACTTTTAGTCTTAAGTTTTATGTATTGCTTTGTTTCTGTTGTGTATGTTGTAAGCAATGCAGTAGTGTTCATCTATCTATCTATCTTTAGCTTTCGTATAGGTCTTCTCTTCTTTTCGTGTGGGACACCGAATCATCCAACGAGCCGATGAACCCTGGTGTCAGAGTTTTTTAACCTACTACTACTAGTAAGTCTCAGCCTGCAATGTACTTAACAGACTAGTAACAAATTCACAAAGTGATAAATATCAACTTTTGTGAGTGTTCACCGAGAATCGAACCCAGACCCTTTGCGTCGCAGGCAGTCGCACTACCACTGCGCCACATCGGCCGTCAATATAAGTGAATCCCACACTATGACGGTCTGACGGATGCGTCTGTCAAACACCTTAGTCAAATTGTATGCGTTACAGTGTGCCATAATATTGCTTATTTAAAGTAGAATTCGAAATTTCCTTACGAACATGTAGGTACTTTCTTTCAATTTCAAACTTTTTTCAAACGCATATAGTAGAGCCATCTGTGTTCAGCGGAACTGAATTGTCTGGGATCTCGTTATCGGCCTCGCGTTGTTGTCGTCAAACCCAGTACAGAACCTGTGGGATGCTGTTTTATTACTATTTAGTAATCATGGTTTTCGCTAGAGGGTGGCATAATATTATAAACAAACCGGGAAGTAGCTTACGTCTCCAAAGAATATAAACTACTACAAATAATTTGTGGGTCGACTTTTGGTAAGTGCCTAAGTCATATCAAATAATGTATATTATTCCAACTGTGATCTAAAAACATGTTTTACATTTTATTTGTAATATCAAGTACCATCTTATTTTGTTTGACTATTTTCTTACCTTATCCAGGAATAATGATAAAAATGATAAAAAAGAACAACACCTACTCCATCAAACAAACCCTTTCCAATATCTATGACAACCGGATCAATGTTTTATCGAAAGCTTGGTAGCTGCGTAGCCAGTATTCTGTTACGGACTTTACTTTATTTTTTTTATTTCAATTTGGTAACTTTTAAATCTATTTGGTTACGCCACCCGTATTACTATCGTTTTCATAGCAATTTATACAAAAATGAATGATAAATATCCCAAAAAGCCGCGTAGAATAATAAGAATAAAAGGATCTAAATACGAAGCTAGCGAAGCAATTCATGAAAATAAAAAGTATTGGAGAACAGTGTTGGAGAAAGTTGATGCAGAACATAGGACACCAGTATGTAATATATACTTTTTATTTAATATTTAGGTCTTTCCTTAATCACTACATAGTATAAAATAAAGTCGCTTCCCGTTTGGTGTCTCCTTATATCTTGAGAATTACCCAACGGATTTTGATGCGGTTTTTTTATTAGATAGAGTAACTTGAGAGGAAGGTTTATAAGTATAATTTATTCCGGGAAACTGTCACATTCCCATGGGAAAACGGGTAGCCCAACTGGTAGTAAACTTTTGACCCCCTTTTGGCACCTTTAAGGATTAAAATTTCAAAAATGCTGAAACACATATTTAATTATTTTAAGTTAGGAGTCTAATCAGAAATTTTGAAACAGATCACATTAAAGATAAAAAACTTTCATACAACATTTTAACCCCCTTTTCACCCATTTAAGGGTTAAAATTTCAAAAATGCTGAAACACGTATATAATTATTTTAAGTTATTAGTCTAATTACAAATTTTGAAACGGATCACATTCATTTAAAAAACACGAACTTTCATACAAACTTTTGACCCCCTTTTGACCCTGTAAAGGATTAAAATTTCGAATATACTGAAACACGTGTTTAATTATTTTAAGTCATAAGTCTAATCACTTATTTTGAAACAGATCACACTTAAGACAACGAACTTTCAAACAACCTTTTAACCCCCTTTTTATCCCTTGGGGGATTAGAAAAAAACCGAATTTTAAAGTAAAGTCGCTTCCCCCATCTGTCCCTGTGTTTGTTTGTATGCTTAAATCTTCTAAACCACAAAACGGATCTGGATGAAGTTTTTTTTTTAAAGATAGAGTGATTCAAGAGGAAGGTTTTTATGTATAGGTAATTTATATCGGGAGAAGGTCCGTTTCCCGTGGGAAATCAGTTAGCAGCGGGTGAAACCGCTGGGCGGGCCGCTAGTCTACATCTACACTAATATTATAAAGAGGAAAGATTTGATTGTTTGTTTGTTTGTTTGTTTGTTTGCATCGAATAGGCTCCGAAACTACTGGCCCGATTTTAAAAATTCTTTCACCATTAGAATCCTACATTAATCCTGATGAACATAGGCTATATTTTATACGAGAAAAAAATAGGGATCCACGTGAAAATTTCGATAATGTAACCCAACGTGTGAAAAATGTACCAAAAAAATATCTTATATCGCGTACGCTGTGGAAATTATTGAAAATAGAGTTAAGTGATGTACTACAGTTTTATAGAGGACATCAATATCTATAATAATGTCTGCGATACCATATGTCTAACTATTACAGTTATGCCACAATAACTACTTTTTCATTTAAAAATGTACAAACTACGCCACATTATTCGTACCAGTGTAATGATTACATTTAATCATTACTGCATTAAAGGGTGTCAGGGATAACTCTCCGAATACTGATAGGGTACATGCAGACCATGAAACTGAACAACTTTCCCCTAGGAACGTATTTCAAGAAACGTAAAAAAACTGACTTCCCATAGTGAATGCAGTCAGCTGATTGTGATTTTGTATGGAAGGTCATTTTCTTGGCGTTTCCTGGCATATGTTTCTAGGGGAAAGTTGTCGTGTGATGCCGGGTTAGAATAGCATCACCCCATATCTATGCCGTGTGATGCCGGCTTAGAATAGCATCACCCCATATCTTTCCCGTGGGAGTCGTAAGGGGCGACTAAGGGACTCGAGGGTTTGTATTGCAATTTTAGGCGATGGGCTGACAACCTGTCACTATGGCGATACACATTTTTCCGAATTACCCTCAAATGTTTGTCAGACGTGGCGTAAATGTCCGTTTTTGCGGCTGTTTACGCTCTGCCTACCCCGCAGGGGATTTTAGGCGTGATATGTGTATGTATGTATGGAAAGTTGTCCAGTTTTATGTTTCATGCACCTTATCAGTATTCCAAGGGCTGTCCCTTACTCGGTATAAAAAAGACGACAAAAAACATAAAATAATGCATTAAAAAAATCTACGCTAAAATCATACATACATACACATATCACGCCTATTATCCCTTGCGGGGTAGGCAGAGCGTAAACGGCCGCAAAAACGGACATTTACGCCACGTCTGACATAATGTTTGAGGGTCATTCGGAAAATTGTGTATCGCCATAGTGACAGGTTGTCAGCCCATCGCCTAAAATTGCAATACACACCCTCAAGTCCCTTAGTCACCTCCTACGACCATCTGAACACGATATTTGTTTCAAATTGAAGTCAAGATTTTTAGAATCCTACATTATCCCTGATGAACATAGGCTATATTAAACTGTCTTATAACCGGGGGGAAATTGTTAGCAGCGGGTGAAACCGCTGGGCGGGCTGCTAGTATTTTATAAAGTCGTTCGTAAATTATTGATCTAGGTAGGTAATTCAACATGATTGTACTTTTTGTTGTTTGGCATGGTTTTAAGTTGTGTTAATTTGAAGAATATGCAAAAGTCCAAATTGGTATTTTATTTGTGTCGCGTCTAAAGATATGCTGTATTTGCAATACATAATGTAATGATAGACTAGGGTACGTTCGTACATCAATTGCACGCAAAATGATTATTTAAATTTGCACAAGTACGTAAACAGTTATAGATATAAATAAAGTTTATTTAAGTTTATTTGTTTTGTATAGTATAGTAGATTTCATTATAAAATTATAGTAATGTCGGCTATACATTTACCTGAGATACAGCAATTATCATTCTTAGTTCAGGAAATGGACAAGCCACATTTTTTATTTTGTCATTGTTTATGTGTACCTCTTTGCAAATAAGTTTGTTATTAAAGAATTTTATTTTTTTATTACAATTTATTGTACACAAGAAACTACAACAATTAATTATCTTATCTTATTGTATTTGCAGAAGGAAATTACACAAATCAAACACATTGCCGATGTTCTACCGGATGATTTGTGTAATAGGGTTTGCGATACTTTAAGGATTCCGAAGAGTGAACGACGTAGCCGTGAACCTGAAATTCAAAAAGGTATTTAAATAAATATACAGGGTAAGTAATTGTATCAGGCGTTACTTTGCGGAAGTCCATCTATCTATATTGTCTATCTAATTCAATAAATATACAGGGTTAATGGTAATAGGTACCTACGTCACGTTCTGTCAAGGGGTGGACCAGGTAATGAAACTGGAAATATCCCAAAAAAATAATTAAGAGTATTGTAAAATTCTTATTTTTATTTAATAAATATTCTTAAAAATACAGATTTTTAATATAATGCCATTAATATTTCTAATAATTTTGAAAAAATAAAATGATTATCCATACAAAACGAATCGGTCTAATAATACATCTTGGTGAAAGTTGTTCAGTTTCATGCCCGGGTTTACCCCTTGATACGAATCGGAGAAATATTCGCGGTAATTTGAGTAATAACGAATTAGTACCTTAAGTGGCCGTGTTTAGCACTTTAATTACAACAAATATTTAAATAACATGCTCATCGGGTCGTTGGACGACTCGGTGTCCCACACGAAAAGAGACTTTGAAAGTAGCGCCAGTTACAGAAAAGATGAGAAGTAGTCGTTTATCGTGGTATGGATATGTTATGAGGAGGGATGAAAATCATGTAGCAAAAAAAGTATTGAATATGAATGGGATAAGAGTAGGCAGATGATGATGTCTCCTGTATTTTGAATAGACAAAGATAATAATGTTGCCATTTTGAGTGCCTTTTAAACGGGTTCTATAAAACTAATTTATGAAATACGTACTTTGATACCGCTGTTTTCTTTTTTCAGAAAAATCACCACGTAGAGTACAAAAGGAGCCGTTCATAACGTACAGAACCCAGTTGCATGTGGACAGAGAAATGGAATCCGACACTGATGTTGAATACAGCTCCAGGTAAGTACCTACTTACATACATACATACATAAATCACGCCTATATCCCTTACGGGGTAGGCAGAGCGTTAACGGCCGTAAAATGGATATTAACACCACGTCTGACAAAAGCTTGAGGGTTAATCAGATAACTGTGTATCACTATAGTGACAGGTTGTCAGCCCATCGCCTAAAATTGCAATACACACCCTCGAGTCCCTTAGTCGCCTCTTACGACTCCCACGGGTAAGAAATGGGGTGATGCTATTCTAAGCCGGCATCACACGGCAAAGTAACAAAGTAGGCAAAGTACCTACTTACCTCAAAAAATTGAAATTTTTTGATTCTTTATTTATTGGTATTTTTTGCGTAAGTCAATCATAATTCTATGCTATTTAAACTCGCGCAACTTACCTATTGCCGGTGTGTAGCGAAACTTGTGAAGCTATGCTCTTTATCTTCAAATTAAGGCGAGTGTAGTGGTGAACGGCCTCGACAGTGGCGCCACTTCACAAAAAAAAATATCTTTATACAATACAATCCTTTAGTAAAATTAGAACAAACTAATGAAATATTCGCTGTAATTAAAGTTAGCCTAAAAACGGCCACTTTTGTTGTAAATTGTCATAACCTTAATTACAGGGAATATTTAATTAAGTTTGTAGGTTGTAATTCTTCTTAAATAATACTCAAAACTTGAATAACGGATATTCTGATAGATTGTTTGTATAAAGAGTTTTTTTTGTGAAGTAGCACCACTGTCGAGACGAGACCATTCACAAATACTCGCCTTAAAGAAGAAGACAATAGTATTGAAGAAAAGTTTCATCTTTATAGTGATGAAGAAAAGCCAAATTGCCACTGGGATTTGTTAAAGAAACCAGTCAGAGAGCAGATCACATGGGCAACGCGCTACTTGGAACCGGAAAAAGAAGACGAAAAGAGTCTCATCACTAAGGCAGATGACGTCACAGATCGAGTAAGTATCTAAAGAAGATATAGAAAAGCCAAACCGCCACTGAGACTTGCTGAAGAAACCAGTTCAGGAGTATATTACCTGGCCAACGCGCTACTAGAAAAGGAAGACGAAAAAAGTCTTGTCACTAAGGCAGATGACGTCACAGATCGGGTAAGTATCATAGTAAAGAAGATATAGAAAAGAAAAACCGCCTCGGATACCTGCTGAAGAAACCAGTTCAGGAGTATATCACCTGGGCGAAGCGCTACTAGAAAAGGAAGACAAGGAAGCATTAAATTTTCAAAAATTATATACACGACTGCTTTATGAGATAAAGCTTAGCCACTCATGATAATGTAAGGATTTTTCCTATACATTTCTCATTCGAATCTGTCCAGTGGTTACCGAGTTTCAGCCTTTTAAAGAATCGCTCATACATACATACATGAAGTCTAAAAACATAACACTTCTTTTTTGGTTGGGCAGTCGTGTAAAAAGTCTTATCGCTAAGGCAGATGATGTTACAGATCAGATGCAAAATTATTTCTAATAACAGTACTGACCACAGGTTTTGACACTGATTCAAATCGGCTCTGGCTGCTAGGTACCTATTCTGAGCTCTTTTGATTTCTATATTTTCACGTATAAAATAGCACTGTAGTGTAAAGTGCCAATATTTTACAAATCAACAGGTGATGTGATTTATGTGACCCAGAGACTTTCGGTATCAGTACTACCGACACCGCTACTGCGGCTCACCTGCTTTAGTTTAATTATGCAAGTATACCTACATTCATGCCAGTAACGCGTGGCTGGCTCCATCAACTGGGATAGTTCCAAACAAATTTCCAGCGATATGATGTAATTTTCTTTTGTTGCAGATCGCTAAAGAATTTTGTCAATACATGAAAGAGTTGGGCGGTAATCAACAATCACAGCTCTTTACACCACATGCGGTGAAGGAGTTATTTCAGGTTTATTTTATTACATTACTATCTGTTGCCCACGAATTTAGTTTCGCCAAGAGGGAGGAACAAGCTTTTAAAAAATATATCATATAAGTTGATAAGGACATTCAGCTATCACCATAGCAAATTGAATCAAAATCCATGGCTTCGTTTTTTGGTGATGCATGCACAAACAAACTTACATACAAGAGACATACAAAACTTCAAACAATTGATGATATGGTATCGATAACTTATTTTATTACCCTTCCATTATGTTTATGCTGGTTATACTATACTTCCGTGTGTCGTATACGGGGTGTAAGGGACGGTGTACCGAAATCTTTGCAGGCATGATTAGACCATGAAACTGAACAACTTTTACTATGGAGCTTATGTTGGGAAACGAAATTTCTTTTTCAACTTTCCATAGAAAGTCAGTCAGCTGATCGGGAATTTTGTATGACAGGTCGAAAAAAAATTCTCGTTTACCAACATAGCTTCCATGGAAAAAGTTGTTCAGTTTCATGGTCTGATCATGCCTGCAAAGTTTTCGGTACACCGTCCCTTATACCCCGTATATTAGGTTTACTTAGTCACTTAACACCACAAAAAGTTTAATTCAAATCCGTCATACAGTTTTGAAGATTAGCGGGCACAAACATGCAGTTAAACAGACAAAAATTAATAAATCGTTTAAGTTTTATTTGCATTTATAAAGGCCCATATCATAATAGTTATTTACATTTATTTGCGATGTGCAGACATGGCCCGTTACAGTTTTATTATTTGTATAGAAAAGCACAAGCAGTAGTGCTTATATAATTAGTTATGTATTCTAAATAATATTATATTTGATCGCGGAACGTGAATATGCTACGTCCAATGTCGATGTTCACTATCGAGCAACGTGGTCTTCCGTCTCGTTCCGGGTACGGAAGGCCGCTTTGATCGAAGTTCACTATATAAAAAAAAGAAGAAGCTCTCTTGTTGAAACAACTAACATGATAATGTGGGTTTACGCGACTTACCTGTTTTATTTTCTAGAGAGTTTATCCCTGTACGTGGATTGTGATTGCCGAACACTCAACATGTGTGTTCGGCAATCACAGCTGACTGGCGGGCGTAAGAAACCGAAACGTAGAGGGATAAACTCTCTACAAAATTAAAACAAGTAAGTCGCGTAAACCCACATTATGAGTGATACTTGTTCGTTTAATAATAAAAAACCAACATGATCATTATTTTAATAGATCAATTTTACAAAAAATAATCAGACAGTTACTTTTTAGGTTGAATTTAACAGTCATATCGCCAGAGGACTGCAAGTAGTTCCAAAAGAAATTCCAGCTGTATTGGAGAAAATTGCTCTTGCTGCAGAAAGTCCTGAGGTTTGTTGAATGCAAACACTATATTTATATTGAATCATTTGAATTAGATTTTTAAATGGAGAATATATTTTTCAGAGTTCTCAACTAGCAGTGTTAGAGCGGGAAGTGTCTAAAGATATAAAGGTAGAAACTCGTCCAGAGAAAAAAGTGGCGTTCGGCACGGCTATGCCTAGCAAAGAGCAATGGCATACCCCACAGAATAACACTCAGAAAACATGGAGATCGTCTCGTTATGTGCCAAAAGATCTTGTTACTATGAAGACTGTCTGGGAGGGTATAACTACTCTGAGGTACCTATGTCAATATTTTAGATTTGTTGAGATAGTATACGCTTCACAAATCTGTATTACACATCAATTATTGCTGATTATTCCTCTTTTATTTTCATCTCACCTTTTCATGAAAATTTCAGGAGCGTCCGTGAATATTGTCGCTGGATGATTGAGAATCCTGAGCACCGTCGGGCACCTTACCTGCGCAGTCTGGGCATGTTTGACCCTGCGGTGCTGCAAGCGAGAGCCACCTTCGACAAGGAGATCAGCTACATGCGCATACCGGAAGATATGAAGCCACAGCCGATTGAAAATCTGAGGAGGAGACTCTCGCAGTTGGCGGAGTCTGGTGACCAGAACTAAAGCATCAAATTGTACGGCTGGCTAGTTTATGATTTATGCATTTACGCCCATCACTGTTATTCTCCAACGGACACAAATTGCGACTGTCCTGTTATTTCACCCGCACACCAAATAAAATATTTGGGCATCATAATAGATAATTTGCTTTCATTCAGACCACACATTGAAGCCTTAAGCGGTAGAGTTCGCCAGCTAATTTTCGTTTTTAAAAAATTACGCTCTTTTGCGGACTCTCTACTGATTACACAAGTCTACTTTGCCCTATGTCAATCACTTCTTACATATTGCATATCGTCATGGGGTGGTTCATCTAAAACTTTCCTTCTAACACTTGAAAGGGCACAACGAGCTGTTCTAAAGGTATTAAGTTTTCGTCCGTTCCTGTATCCTACTAACCTTTTATATAAGTCATGCCTGTTCACAACATAAAAACTCTTTTCTCTATAAAGAAAAGTTTGTAAGAGCATTTTTGAATTTCGATGTATTTTTATTCTTCTTGTCCGACCGGCAGCCATGCCACACGCGTTTTATACTTAAATTTTCTTATTATAAATTCCAAGTAAAAATAGTGCAATAAAAGTGAAGAAAGTGCTAAAGTTATATAATTCCTTTTATTCACATCCTCACACGCACCCAAGCCACCATCACTAGCCAACCACCGCAGTCCACTTATAAACGAAGCTAACAACATTTTGGTCCATCATCGCCGTGAAATTGTGGTTTCATCAGTGCGTGTGTGAACTGGACTTTTACATCAAAAGGAACTACGTGTTGGCATCTTCAGCTTTGCCTGGGAGAGAAGCGGCGGCCAAAAATTTGAAATCGCCGCCATTTTGTCTTCGTGTCACGTACGCCTCTTGCGTTTCTCTTCAGTTCGGGCGCGCTTGATTTTTCGCGCTCAGCCCCAGGACGCAAGCAATAAAAAGGGCGCAAATAGTACGTCAATTTTTTTTTCAGCACGACGACCTATATTCAAGCAAGTTTGCGATAAAATTTTGTTCCCATACAAAATCAAGCTTGCGATTTTTTCGAGAGAACAAAACGCTGCATCGAAGAAAATCAAGATTGGATATGAAACGAACGCACCGCACGGCCTAAGCGATCACAGAGCTTCCATTTGGGTTGTGTCGACCTGCCCGAACGAAGCCTGTCTGTCACTTTCAAAAGTTGCCGTCAGTCACGTAACGACTTAGGAATTGCGCTAGTGTATTAGATCCTCTTTGAGAAATTGTTTTTCTTCGCGAATTTGTATTTATTATCAGTGTGTTTTGTAAGAAACAGATCTTTCTTGTTCTCTCGGTAATAGCTGCTTATCAGCTACTTATTTGTGTTAGTTTGCAAGTCAAGTACACGAGTTACTTCTTAGTGTAGGTATAGTTTTTTTGCAAAATGGCAAACGAAAAGCTAGCCGATCTCAAGGCTCGCCGCGGATATGCGCAGGCGTGTATCACACGTCTCAAGAATATCGCAAACACCTTCCCTGTCCTGTCTATAGAGCTGTTGCAGACAAAACGAGCCCGCATAATTGAAGCTTTCGGTGAGTTTTCTTCTCTTTCGGCGAGCATTACTGTTATAGATCCAAAGGATGATGACTATGAAAGGTTAGGGGCAGTTGAGGATGATTATTTGCTTACTCTGTCTGAATTAGACAAACACATAGCCGCAAAATCAAAAAAGGGGGCTGGTGAGAGTGTACCTGTGTCAAATCATGCCAAGACTAAGCTTCCCAGCGTAGTCATTCCAAAATTCTCTGGTCAGTACTCAGAATATCATAATTTTATTAATCTCTTTACTGCTATGATACACAAAGACACTTCTTTGTATCCAGTTCAAAAACTTTACTACTTGAAGGGATTTTTAGCTGAGGAACCTCATTCCTTAGTAAGTAACTTGCCGCTGGAGGATGACAGTTATGAGAAGGCTTTAGAGTTGTTAAAAGGTCGCTATGATAATAAAGCCAAGATAATACAGGAACACATCTACATAATACTTGACTTACCTAATATTTCCAAATCCACTACAGCGAATCTTCGCAAACTGATTTCAGATACCAAGCAGCATCTTGCAGCTCTTAGAAACCTGAAAGAGCCTGTAGACTCATGGGACAGCATCGTGGTGTGTATCCTATTAAGAAAGCTGGACCTGCTGACCGTTCGTGGTTTCCAGATGGACAAGACAGATTCCAAGAAGCCATCTACTACCCAGGATCTCCTTGAGTATCTTGAACATCGAGCTTTAGCACTAGAATCGACAGAGGCCAGCATGCATAAGCCTCAGGCCCAAGCGCAGCGACTCACCTGTCATGCTGCAACCGTGCCGAAGGGCATTCCATGTTCACATTGCAGTAAGTATGATCATCGATTATATCAATGCCCTGCTTTTAAGCTTCTTACAGCAAACAAACGCATTGAGTTCGTGAAGGCAAACAACATTTGTAAGGTGTGTCTTACAAAGCATGGTCGCAAATGTAAGTTTTATTTCAAATGTTCCGAGCCCGGCTGTAAGATGATGCATAATAGTCTGGTCCATGGGATAGATTCTGAGCAGCCTAAGCAAAATGTGACCTTGGTTTCGAATGCTGCTTCCGGTCAGGTTTTATTGCCTACAGCTATGGTCAAGCTTATTACACAGACAGGTGCTATAATACATGCACGAGCTGTTCTTGACACTTGCTCTATGACTTCATTAGTTTCAAGTAAAATCGTGGATCAATTAGGAAAGACTCCAACTAACACAAATGCCACCATAGTGGGTATCACTGGTGCATCATTATCGGTTGACAAATGCGTAGACCTTGAGGTGCATTCCACTGTCTATCCATTCAAGATAAATGTCAACTGCAATATAGTAAAAAATGTTACTTCAAACCAGCCTCCAGCTCAGTTTGATGTGTCGCATGTTACTTTGCCTCCTAACTGCAAGTTGGCCGACCCTAATTTTAATGTGCCTGGGAATGTGGATATGTTGCTTGCAGCTGATGTATTCTTCCAGATCCTATTGCTGTCGCCGGGTGGTGAGGTGTCTGCGAGCAGCCTAGCTCCTGCAGAACCAGCGGCAGCCACCAGCAGTAAGCAGCCAGTTGTAGTACACACCACACTTGGACACATCGTCGGTGGAGCCAACAACTTTTCAACAAGTAAAACCAACCAGTTACTTTCTTTTTTTTGTCAAGATTGTAGCACCAACTTAAGCGACACTATGAGTGAGTTTTGGAGGACGGAAAAGGTGCCGGAAATCTTTCCAGAGCGATTACCTGAACATGATTATTGTGAAAAGCTTTTCAAGGAAACCACCAAGCTTGAAAATCAGAAATTTCAAGTTTCAATGCCTCTAAAGGTTCCTTTGGAGCAGGTTAGTTCAGAGCTGGGAGATTCTTTTAATCTGGCACTCATGAGATTTTATAATCTTGAAAAAAAATTAAAAAAAAACCCGCGTTTTCGTGAGGAATATATTAAATTCATAAATCAATACATTGAGATGGGACATGGTGAGTATCGGGACATAGGTAGCTATGATTTGTCTAAGGACCCGGTCTACTTCACTCCTCACCATGGTGTCATAAGGGAGACTAGCAAAACCACTCCATTAAGAACTGTTTTTGATTTCTCTATGCTTACTAATAAAAAAGTATCTTTAAATGATCTTCAACTGAACGGTCCGGTAGTACAAAAGGATCTCTTTGAAATTTTGCTTTCCTTCAGATTAGAAATGTATTTCTTTATCTGCGACATTCAAAAGATGTTTAGGTGTATTGAGATTGACCCAGCTCAGCGTTCTCTACAAAACATTTTGTGGCGAGACTCACCTGACCAAGATGTCAAGTGCATACAGTTGAATACTGTCACCTACGGCTCAAAGTCGTCTTCCTATCTTGCCACTCGCTGTCTCATAGAGCTTGCCATTAGGTATGAAAGTCAGTTTCCCCTAGCATCAGCAATTTTAAAGGAAAATACATATGTTGATGACGTACTATCAAATGCTCATTCTGAACAAGCCCTGCTCCAAATGCAATCTGAGTTAATTCAGCTACTCGCTCTGGGGGGATTCAAGTTACATAAATGGACTTCTAACTGCCCTGCTGTCCTACAAGACGTACCCAGGGAAACTCATCATTTTGGAGAGCTGGATCTTCTGAAGCAGGACTTGTCACTCAAAACTCTAGGTATTCGTTTTGACGTGCAAAGTGATGTCTTCGTCACCATGTGCCCTGAGCCTTATAAAGGAAAGCGTCACTCAAAACGCGACATACTGAGTTACATTAGTAAGTTCTACGACCCTCTGGGTCTTATAGGACCTATTATGGTACAAGCTAAGGTAATTATGCAAAGGCTTTGGACTAGTAACACGGACTGGGATGACTCTCCTCCCGAAGACATTCACCAACTTTGGTCTGATTTTGTGGATAGCATCCAGCAGATGGCGCCACTTTCCTTACCTCGATGTGTAATGCTGAGTGATGCTATTCTTAGGCAACTGATCGGGTTCTGCGATGCATCGCTTGTCGCGTACGGCTGTTCTCTGTACCTACGCACTATAGATACACAAGGTAAAGTAAAAGTTGAGCTACTATGTTCCAAGTCGCGCATCAATCCGCTTCGCAAAGAGCTCACTGTTCCGAGGCTCGAACTGAACGCTGCGCTTCTGCTCTCGAAAATGGCTGTAAAGGTACAGAACACACTGGCTACAAAAACACACATAGATGACACCTACCTCTTATCTGACTCGCAGATAGTGTTAGCTTGGCTAAAAAATGACGTCACTAAGTTGCAAACGTACGTCTCAAACAGGGTTAGAGCAATTTCAGAGCTTACTCGTAACTGTCATTGGCGATATGTCAATACTGCAGACAATCCTGCAGACTGTCTCAGCAGAGGCTTGCAACCTCAAGAACTTCAGCATCATCATATATGGTTTAATGGTCCATCTTTGCTGCATGAAAAAGACTACAGCTTTCCATTAAAATGCGATCAACCGACACTGTTACCTGAGTTGAAAGCTAACGAAAGCGTTGTGTTTGCTACGACTAGCACTATTGATAACGATTTATTTTCAAAGTTAAAAAAGTTTTCGAGCATCAATAAAATGACTCGTGTACTTGCTTACATTCGAAAATTTTGTAACAACGTGAGGCCGAATGCTGTAAAAAATAAGGATTTTATATCAGCCGCTGAGTTGGATAAGGCTTTGTTACTTATTGTAAAGCATGAGCAACAAAAGTATTATGCTAGTGAAATTAAATGTCTGGTTTCTCACAAACAGGTCACTGGTAGCTTAAAGCCGCTTACGCCTTTCTTGGACCCTATCGACGGCGTACTTAGAATTTCTGGTCGTTTGCAGAACGCTCCAATTCCTTACGCGAAAAAGCATCCAGCTATTTTACCTAAAGATTCTGAGATTACTACCCTGCTTGTGAGAGATGAACATATAAAATTGCTCCATGCTGGTCAACGACTAGTTCTTAGTTCGTTAAGACAAAGATTTTGGATAGTAGACGGATTACGTTCTGTCAAGAAAGTTATTCATAAATGTATTATCTGTTTCAGAATGAAAGCAGTAGCCAACACTCAGCTATTTGGTCAACTCCCCGCTGAACGTGTCACCCCTTGCGATAGAGCATTTCAAATTGTAGGAGTCGATATGGCTGGCCCGGTTTCAATAAAGAACTGCCAATTAAGAAGGTCTGTGATAACGAAAGCTTATATAGTACTCTTCGTATGCTTTGTCACAAAAGCGGTTCATATTGAGCTCGCATCGGATTTGACTACGGAAACGTATCTGGCATGTTTTAGGCGTTTCATTTTTCGAAGGAACCTGCCCAGCGACGTCTACTCTGACAACGGGTCCACGTTCAAGGGAGCTAAAAACCAAGTAGATGAGTTGTATCATTTATACTCTTCTCAGAGTCACCAAAGTCAGGTACAAGCATACGCTGCTTCGCGCGGAATTAATTTTCATTTCATACCTTCATACAGCCCGACCTTTGGTGGACTATGGGAGAGTGGTGTTAAGAGTGTGAAACATCATCTTAAGAGAGTTGTTGGTAAAGCTGTGCTTACATATGAGCAGCTTAACACATTGCTCGTAGAAATAGAGGGAATTTTAAATTCTCGGCCTCTCACTGCTGTAACCTCAGACCCTAATGATTTTTCTTACTTGTCTCCTGGTCATTTTCTTACTGGCGCGCCTCTCAATACTTACCCAGAGCGTGACCATACTAAAGCTAAACCTAATTTGCTTAAGCTTTGGGCTATAACCTCGAGCATGAAACAAATGTTTTGGAGGTATTGGAGCAAGCATTATATTACTTTACTACAAAATAAGCCTAAGTGGCAAAATGTAATGCCGAATGTGACAATAGGTAGTTTGGTTATATTATGTAGCGACAACACACAACCTCTTCACTGGCCCATGGCTAGGGTGACAAACATTTTCCCCGGCAAGGATGGTAAAGTTCGCGCTGTCGAAGTGATGTCTGCTAACGGCTATAGGCATAACAGAGCCATTACGAAGGTTTGTGTGCTGCCGATAGATACTAACATAGGTTAATTTTTGTACTATAATATGACTTCATTTTATAGTCATCAGCGAATTTTATGTTATAAGTCTTTTATAAGATAAGTTAAATAGGTAGTTTCTTGGTTAAGCTGCTGCTTACTGTAATTTTATTTAATTTTTTTTTTGAGGTGGAGCCCTCAACTTGTAATAAGTTCAGGTAGATTTCTTATTCATTTGCCTATACACTTAGTTAAAGAATAGGTAGATATCTAAAGTCATTGAGAACAATCTTTGCTTGTTTTTTGTTTTTCACTCATGCCTATTTATAAACTTAGGTACCTACTAGCTACTGTATGTTATCCATCAGTTGCAGATGTTTATCTTAACTGTAATTCAAAATACATTGTTAGTAATTTTTTACAAGTTTTCTATGAACTGTATAGATGTCATTCTATTGTTTTAACTTATTCATTCATGTAAATAAGTTGTTGCTTTACAGAAGTTTTGAACTTTTAATGATATTTTTAGAAAGTAACCAAAAGATGTTATGTAATTTCTTTGAGGCGGCAACTTATGTTCACAACATAAAAACTCTTTTCTCTATAAAGAAAAGTTTGTAAGAGCATTTTTGAATTTCGATGTATTTTTATTCTTCTTGTCCGACCGGCAGCCATGCCACACGCGTTTTATACTTAAATTTTCTTATTATAAATTCCAAGTAAAAATAGTGCAATAAAAGTGAAGAAAGTGCTAAAGTTATATAATTCCTTTTATTCACATCCTCACACGCACCCAAGCCACCATCACTAGCCAACCACCGCAGTCCACTTATAAACGAAGCTAACAACAATGCCAAGTACTAACAGTTCGACAATTATTCATTTTAAGCACTGTACTAAAACAACACGCAGCACTTTCCTATTGCACGGATATAACTAACAAAAGACGTAAAGATATTGTCTGCACACAGAAAACACAAACAAACTTCGCCTTTTCATCGAGATTTTTTGTGTTCTTAGGACCCAAGCTTTACAATCGACTAAACGCAATTTTAACGATTTACCCTTTATGTTACAATGAATGTAAAAGGGTACTAAAAGAAGCCTTACAATTGTTGTCGTATGAGGAAACAGAGAAATTATTGACGGTCTTTTCTTAGTTAGTAAGCTATTAGTAAAAAATTCACACACCTAGTTGATAAGTATTAATATTTTAACTGTATTCATCTAGATAATGTAAACATTTTAGGTATTATATAATTCATAAAAAAGACGTATTATGTAAGTAATAAATATGACCTTGTTTGCCTGAGATACAGGGTAATCCTAGTTCAGGCTAAATTGTAATATTTAAGTACTTCTAAGTATATTTACTTTATATGTAAATACTGACATTAAGCTTATAAATAAATTATTCTATTCTATTATTCTATGATAACGTGAATGTTTTTATACTATTACTACTACTATTACGCTTTGAAAGTATACATTGTTCAATATAACAATTTTTTGTGTGATAAGTATAATTATTATTCCTTTGTAATTATGTAATTTTAGTAATACTTCAAATTAGCTGCTCCTTGTTGCCCGAAAAAATAACTAACTGTTAAGCAGAGCCATCTGTGCATGGTAGCGGGAATCGATTCGTCGTCTCGCGTACGAGCTACGAGTTGGGAAAGGATGTTACACGCGGCTACGTGTGGTTCAGGAAGTACCCGGAAGAGGCCGCAATACTTCAGTGTTTATGTTTACACTACTAGCATGGCATATCACTTTACAAGTAAGTTTTGTTATGAGCAACTCCTGAGTTAGACTATTCCTAAACTAATAAAAAAGAGTCATCAAAATTGCCCAGTAATTTTGAGCAATAATACAATATTTTTTTATTAAAAGATACGACTGAAAACGGTTTTTTAGTTTCAACAGTTACTCGTATAAAAATATATTTATTTATTCATTTATTTTAATTTTATACTTTTCTGCATATCGTACAAAAAAAGGAGCTGACGCGGTCATATACAGAGTTAAATTTTACTAATGAACGATAGCGAAAACTCAAGAGGGGCTGGTGATAAGAGGTCTGAGTTTTCGCTATCGGTCACTAATAACATTTATCTTATATTATTTAAAAGTATTTTTTTATTATGTATGTAACATATGGATGCGAATGCACGCACCAGTTATTATGTATGGAGGTGTACGAGATATGTCAAGGCATGGTGTATGAAACATGTCAGACAAAATGTGTACATGGATGCACTTAATGCCAATGATGTTATACCTTAGGCCATGTGGAAATCTACAGGCAGGCGCAAAAACCAAAACTACCTTATGTACTTATATTATATTCAATACAGCTAATACTTGTCAGAAGAGGAGCAGAGGACCCGACCCGTCATCAGAATCAAGAAGTTTATCATCATTGGCCGACTATCTATCATTACATAAACTTTTGCAACACTATGTGCTACTTGGCACACCTTACGTATGTTTAGTCAGGATTACAACTCTACGAGCATCGTGGGCGTGTATCTTCATAATCACCAATTATTATCTCCAACTACTGGCATGATTTACTACATCCATACACTGAATGTTTCGTCCTGGCAGGAATAGTCAGGCGCGGTCTGACCGTACGCTACATTCAATCCATCTACAGTCATACCCTTCGTCCTTAGCATTTTCTACTTTGAGTCATTACATTATCAATTACTTTGTGTGAATCACTGTGTCCATCAAACCTTATCATTCTCATCACATTTTGCATTACACTTTCGACTTGTTCGCCATCCACACTAATATTATAAATGCGAAAGTAACTCTGTCTGTCTGTCTGTCTGTCTGTCTGTCTGCTACGCTTTCACGGCCAAACCGCTGAACCGATCTTCATGAAACTTGGCACAGAGATTGCTAGCATACCGAGAACGGACAAAGACTACTTTTTATCACCATTTGAGGGTCTGGAGTATAGATGTAGACCACCAGGTGTACCACCAGGAGCCCAGCTAAACTATTAGAGATACAGGCATGGTTCCAAAACAAAAGTTGTTCAGTATGATGGGCCGCTTCTTTTCACAAGGACATTGAGGATCTGGAGTACCTTATGTAGACCACCAGGTGTACCACCAGGAGCCCAGCTAAACTATTAGAGATACAGGCATGGTTCCGAAACAAAAGTTGTTCAGTATGATGGGCCGCTTCTTTTCACAAGGACATTGAGGATCTGGAGTACCTTATGTAGACCACCAGGTGTACCATCAGGAGCCCTGCTAAACTATTAGAGATGCAGGTATGGTTCCAAAACAAAAGTTGTTTAGTATAATAGGTCGCTTCTTTTCACAAGGACATTGAGGATCTGGAATACCTTATGTAGACCACCAGGTGTACCATCAGGAGCCCAGCTAAACTATTAGAGATACAGGCATGGTTCTAAAACAAAAGTTGTTCGGTATGATGGGCCGCTTTTTTTTACAAGGACATTGAGGACCTGGAGTACCTTATGTCACCAGGTGTACCATCAGGGACCACGTAAACTATTAGAGCTACAGGTATGGTTCCAAAACAGAAGTTTTTCAGTATGATGGGCCGCTTCTTTTCACACGGACGTTGAGGATCTGGAGTACCTTATGTTGACCACCAGGTGTACCATCAGGAGGCCAGCTAAACTATTAGAGATACAGGCATGGTTCCAAAACAAAATTTGTTCGGTATGATGGGCCGCTTCTTTTCACAAGGACATTGAGGATCTGGAGTACCTTATGTAGACCACCAGGTGTACCATCAGGAGCCCAGATAAACTATTAGAGATACAGGTATGGTTCCAAAACAGAAGTTGTTCAGTATGATGGGCCGCTTCTTTTCACAAGGACATTGAGGATCTGAAGTACCTTATGTAGACCACCAGGTGTACCATCAGGAGCCCAGCTAAACTATTAGAGATACAGGCATGGTTCCAAAACAAAAGTTGTTCAGTATGATGGGCCGCCTCTTTTCACCAGGACATTAAGGATCTGCAGTACATAATGTAGACCACCAGGTGTACCATCAGGAACCCACGTGAACTATTAGAGATACAGAAATGGTTCCAAAACAAAAGTGGTTCAGTATGATGGGCCGCTTCGTTTCACAAGGACATTGAGGATCTGGAGTACCTTATGTAGACCACCAGGTGTACCACCAGGAACCCACGTAAACTATTAGAGATACAGAAATGGTTCCAAAAAAAAAGTTGTTCAGTATGATGGGCCGCTTCTTTTCACAAGGATATTGAGGATCTGGAGTACCTTATGTCACCAGGTGTACCATCAGGAGACCACGTAAACTATTAGAGATACAGAAATGGTTCCGAAACAAAAGTTGTTCATGATGATGGGCCGCTTCTTTTCACAAGGACATTGAGGATCTGGAGTACCGTATGTAGACCATCAGGTCTACCATCAGGAGCCCACCTTATTGGAGATACAGAAATGGTTTCAGAACAAAAGTTGTTCAGTATGATGGGAATAAGTTGAGAAAGGACATTGCCTTCTTTACCGAGGACAGAAAAACAAAAAATGTGGTATATAGAGGTATAAAAATGTATAACAGTAACTTATATTACCTTTTGATCTGTCTAATCTACTTATGCTAACCATTTTAGTGTGCTCAAATCGGCACCTCTGGAGTAAGTACTCTGTTATCTACTGACTTTTGTATTCATTGGTTATAAATATTGATCTCTCAGGCCGGATAGCAAATTTTGAATTGTCCCTTTAACAACAGAAGCAAGCAAGTCATCTTTAAACAGTAGAGATAAGAACTGTTCTAATATCACTGTCACACTGACTATGTATACACATACCTACTTTAGAACTTCTGCCTAAAAAAAAACTATCTAACGCGGACGAAGTCGCGGGTAAAAGCTATCCACACTATCCACACTAATATTATAAATGCGAAAGTAACTCTGTCTGTCTGTCTGTCTGTCTGTCTGTCTGCTACGCTTTCACGGCCAAACCGCTGAACCGATCTTCATGAAACTTGGCACAGAGATTGCTAGCATACCGAGAACGGACATAGACTACTTTTTATCACCATTCGAGGGTCTGGAGTATAGATGTAGACCACCAGGTGTACCACCAGGAGCCCAGCTAAACTATTAGAGATACAGGCATGGTTCCAAAACAAAAGTTGTTCAGTATGATGGGCCGCTTCTTTTCACAAGGACATTGAGGATCTGGAGTACCTTATGTAGACCACCAGGTGTACCACCAGGAGCCCAGCTAAACTATTAGAGATACAGGCATGGTTCCGAAACAAAAGTTGTTCAGTATGATGGGCCGCTTCTTTTCACAAGGACATTGAGGATCTGGAGTACCTTATGTAGACCACCAGGTGTACCATCAGGAGCCCAGCTAAACTATTAGAGATGCAGGTATGGTTCCAAAACAAAAGTTGTTTAGTATAATAGGTCGCTTCTTTTCACAAGGACATTGAGGATCTGGAATACCTTATGTAGACCACCAGGTGTACCATCAGGAGCCCAGCTAAACTATTAGAGATACAGGCATGGTTCTAAAACAAAAGTTGTTCGGTATGATGGGCCGCTTTTTTTTACAAGGACATTGAGGACCTGGAGTACCTTATGTCACCAGGTGTACCATCAGGGACCACGTAAACTATTAGAGCTACAGGTATGGTTCCAAAACAGAAGTTTTTCAGTATGATGGGCCGCTTCTTTTCACACGGACGTTGAGGATCTGGAGTACCTTATGTTGACCACCAGGTGTACCATCAGGAGGCCAGCTAAACTATTAGAGATACAGGCATGGTTCCAAAACAAAAGTTGTTCGGTATGATGGGCCGCTTCTTTTCACAAGGACATTGAGGATCTGGAGTACCTTATGTAGTCCACCAGGTGTACCATCAGGAGCCCAGATAAACTATTAGAGATACAGGTATGGTTCCAAAACAGAAGTTGTTCAGTATGATGGGCCGCTTCTTTTCACAAGGACATTGAGGATCTGAAGTACCTTATGTAGACCACCAGGTGTACCATCAGGAGCCCAGCTAAACTATTAGAGATACAGGCATGGTTCCAAAACAAAAGTTGTTCAGTATGATGGGCCGCCTCTTTTCACCAGGACATTAAGGATCTGCAGTACATAATGTAGACCACCAGGTGTACCATCAGGAACCCACGTGAACTATTAGAGATACAGAAATGGTTCCAAAACAAAAGTGGTTCAGTATGATGGGCCGCTTCGTTTCACAAGGACATTGAGGATCTGGAGTACCTTATGTAGACCACCAGGTGTACCACCAGGAACCCACGTAAACTATTAGAGATACAGAAATGGTTCCAAAAAAAAAGTTGTTCAGTATGATGGGCCGCTTCTTTTCACAAGGATATTGAGGATCTGGAGTACCTTATGTCACCAGGTGTACCATCAGGAGACCACGTAAACTATTAGAGATACAGAAATGGTTCCGAAACAAAAGTTGTTCATGATGATGGGCCGCTTCTTTTCACAAGGACATTGAGGATCTGGAGTACCGTATGTAGACCATCAGGTCTACCATCAGGAGCCCACCTTATTGGAGATACAGAAATGGTTTCAGAACAAAAGTTGTTCAGTATGATGGGAATAAGTTGAGAAAGGACATTGCCTTCTTTACCGAGGACAGAAAAACAAAAAATGTGGTATATAGAGGTATAAAAATGTATAACAGTAACTTATATTACCTTTTGATCTGTCTAATCTACTTATGCTAACCATTTTAGTGTGCTCAAATCGGCACCTCTGGAGTAAGTACTCTGTTATCTACTGACTTTTGTATTCATTGGTTATAAATATTGATCTCTCAGGCCGGATAGCAAATTTTGAATTGTCCCTTTAACAACAGAAGCAAGCAAGTCATCTTTAAACAGTAGAGATAAGAACTGTTCTAATATCACTGTCACACTTACTATGTATACACATACCTACTTTAGAACTTCTGCCTAAAAAAAAACTATCTAACGCGGACGAAGTCGCGGGTAAAAGCTATCCACACTATCCACACTAATATTATAAATGCGAAAGTAACTCTGTCTGTCTGTCTGTCTGTCTGTCTGTCTGCTACGCTTTCACGGCCAAACCGCTGAACCGATCTTCATGAAACTTGGCACAGAGATTGCTAGCATACCGAGAACGGACATAGACTACTTTTTATCACCATTTGAGGGTCTGGAGTATAGATGTAGACCACCAGGTGTACCACCAGGAGCCCAGCTAAACTATTAGAGATACAGGCATGGTTCCAAAACAAAAGTTGTTCAGTATGATGGGCCGCTTCTTTTCACAAGGACATTGAGGATCTGGAGTACCTTATGTAGACCACCAGGTGTACCACCAGGAGCCCAGCTAAACTATTAGAGATACAGGCATGGTTCCGAAACAAAAGTTGTTCAGTATGATGGGCCGCTTCTTTTCACAAGGACATTGAGGATCTGGAGTACCTTATGTAGACCACCAGGTGTACCATCAGGAGCCCTGCTAAACTATTAGAGATGCAGGTATGGTTCCAAAACAAAAGTTGTTTAGTATAATAGGTCGCTTCTTTTCACAAGGACATTGAGGATCTGGAATACCTTATGTAGACCACCAGGTGTACCATCAGGAGCCCAGCTAAACTATTAGAGATACAGGCATGGTTCTAAAACAAAAGTTGTTCGGTATGATGGGCCGCTTTTTTTTACAAGGACATTGAGGACCTGGAGTACCTTATGTCACCAGGTGTACCATCAGGGACCACGTAAACTATTAGAGCTACAGGTATGGTTCCAAAACAGAAGTTTTTCAGTATGATGGGCCGCTTCTTTTCACACGGACGTTGAGGATCTGGAGTACCTTATGTTGACCACCAGGTGTACCATCAGGAGGCCAGCTAAACTATTAGAGATACAGGCATGGTTCCAAAACAAAAGTTGTTCGGTATGATGGGCCGCTTCTTTTCACAAGGACATTGAGGATCTGGAGTACCTTATGTAGACCACCAGGTGTACCATCAGGAGCCCAGATAAACTATTAGAGATACAGGTATGGTTCCAAAACAGAAGTTGTTCAGTATGATGGGCCGCTTCTTTTCACAAGGACATTGAGGATCTGAAGTACCTTATGTAGACCACCAGGTGTACCATCAGGAGCCCAGCTAAACTATTAGAGATACAGGCATGGTTCCAAAACAAAAGTTGTTCAGTATGATGGGCCGCCTCTTTTCACTAGGACATTAAGGATCTGCAGTACATAATGTAGACCACCAGGTGTACCATCAGGAACCCACGTGAACTATTAGAGATACAGAAATGGTTCCAAAACAAAAGTGGTTCAGTATGATGGGCCGCTTCGTTTCACAAGGACATTGAGGATCTGGAGTACCTTATGTAGACCACCAGGTGTACCACCAGGAACCCACGTAAACTATTAGAGATACAGAAATGGTTCCAAAAAAAAAGTTGTTCAGTATGATGGGCCGCTTCTTTTCACAAGGATATTGAGGATCTGGAGTACCTTATGTCACCAGGTGTACCATCAGGAGACCACGTAAACTATTAGAGATACAGAAATGGTTCCGAAACAAAAGTTGTTCATGATGATGGGCCGCTTCTTTTCACAAGGACATTGAGGATCTGGAGTACCGTATGTAGACCATCAGGTCTACCATCAGGAGCCCACCTTATTGGAGATACAGAAATGGTTTCAGAACAAAAGTTGTTCAGTATGATGGGAATAAGTTGAGAAAGGACATTGCCTTCTTTACCGAGGACAGAAAAACAAAAAATGTGGTATATAGAGGTATAAAAATGTATAACAGTAACTTATATTACCTTTTGATCTGTCTAATCTACTTATGCTAACCATTTTAGTGTGCTCAAATCGGCACCTCTGGAGTAAGTACTCTGTTATCTACTGACTTTTGTATTCATCCACATCCACACTAATATTATAAATGCGAAAGTAACTCTGTCTGTCTGTCTGTCTGTCTGTCTGTCTGCTACGCTTTCACGGCCAAACCGCTGAACCGATCTTCATGAAACTTGGCACAGAGATTGCTAGCATACCGAGAACGGACATAGACTACTTTTTATCACCATTCGAGGGTCTGGAGTATAGATGTAGACCACCAGGTGTACCACCAGGAGCCCAGCTAAACTATTAGAGATACAGGCATGGTTCCAAAACAAAAGTTGTTCAGTATGATGGGCCGCTTCTTTTCACAAGGACATTGAGGATCTGGAGTACCTTATGTAGACCACCAGGTGTACCACCAGGAGCCCAGCTAAACTATTAGAGATACAGGCATGGTTCCGAAACAAAAGTTGTTCAGTATGATGGGCCGCTTCTTTTCACAAGGACATTGAGGATCTGGAGTACCTTATGTAGACCACCAGGTGTACCATCAGGAGCCCAGCTAAACTATTAGAGATGCAGGTATGGTTCCAAAACAAAAGTTGTTTAGTATAATAGGTCGCTTCTTTTCACAAGGACATTGAGGATCTGGAATACCTTATGTAGACCACCAGGTGTACCATCAGGAGCCCAGCTAAACTATTAGAGATACAGGCATGGTTCTAAAACAAAAGTTGTTCGGTATGATGGGCCGCTTTTTTTTACAAGGACATTGAGGACCTGGAGTACCTTATGTCACCAGGTGTAACATCAGGGACCACGTAAACTATTAGAGCTACAGGTATGGTTCCAAAACAGAAGTTTTTCAGTATGATGGGCCGCTTCTTTTCACACGGACGTTGAGGATCTGGAGTACCTTATGTTGACCACCAGGTGTACCATCAGGAGGCCAGCTAAACTATTAGAGATACAGGCATGGTTCCAAAACAAAAGTTGTTCGGTATGATGGGCCGCTTCTTTTCACAAGGACATTGAGGATCTGGAGTACCTTATGTAGACCACCAGGTGTACCATCAGGAGCCCAGATAAACTATTAGAGATACAGGTATGGTTCCAAAACAGAAGTTGTTCAGTATGATGGGCCGCTTCTTTTCACAAGGACATTGAGGATCTGAAGTACCTTATGTAGACCACCAGGTGTACCATCAGGAGCCCAGCTAAACTATTAGAGATACAGGCATGGTTCCAAAACAAAAGTTGTTCAGTATGATGGGCCGCCTCTTTTCACCAGGACATTAAGGATCTGCAGTACATAATGTAGACCACCAGGTGTACCATCAGGAACCCACGTGAACTATTAGAGATACAGAAATGGTTCCAAAACAAAAGTGGTTCAGTATGATGGGCCGCTTCGTTTCACAAGGACATTGAGGATCTGGAGTACCTTATGTAGACCACCAGGTGTACCACCAGGAACCCACGTAAACTATTAGAGATACAGAAATGGTTCCAAAAAAAAAGTTGTTCAGTATGATGGGCCGCTTCTTTTCACAAGGATATTGAGGATCTGGAGTACCTTATGTCACCAGGTGTACCATCAGGAGACCACGTAAACTATTAGAGATACAGAAATGGTTCCGAAACAAAAGTTGTTCATGATGATGGGCCGCTTCTTTTCACAAGGACATTGAGGATCTGGAGTACCGTATGTAGACCATCAGGTCTACCATCAGGAGCCCACCTTATTGGAGATACAGAAATGGTTTCAGAACAAAAGTTGTTCAGTATGATGGGAATAAGTTGAGAAAGGACATTGCCTTCTTTACCGAGGACAGAAAAACAAAAAATGTGGTATATAGAGGTATAAAAATGTATAACAGTAACTTATATTACCTTTTGATCTGTCTAATCTACTTATGCTAACCATTTTAGTGTGCTCAAATCGGCACCTCTGGAGTAAGTACTCTGTTATCTACTGACTTTTGTATTCATTGGTTATAAATATTGATCTCTCAGGCCGGATAGCAAATTTTGAATTGTCCCTTTAACAACAGAAGCAAGCAAGTCATCTTTAAACAGTAGAGATAAGAACTGTTCTAATATCACTGTCACACTTACTATGTATACACATACCTACTTTAGAACTTCTGCCTAAAAAAAACTATCTAACGCGGACGAAGTCGCGGGTAAAAGCTAGTACTACTATAATTAACTTTACCACTGGTTGTTTCACTTGAGAGCAACCCATTTACACTCTGCTTGTTTTATTGCAAAAATCTTACGTAACTTTGAGGAACACATAGGAAGTAGGTACATACATCATCATAAGCAATAATCTCATTGATAGTTTACCAGCACATCACAACAAACTCACACTCAACATAATCTAAACCAGACTGTTTACCGGAAAACCTGACAATCATGACAGTTGTCTTTTTCGCTTAGAAATTCGATGCGGGAGAAGCTAATTCATCAAAACTTGATCAAAACCCATACAGCCATTCCGACATACTTATTCTTCTTCTTAGGCTTTTGAGACCAACATTATAACAAAAAACATTTATTAAGGTCTTCAATCAACGCGGCCTTTCGTATCCGTCGGAACGAGATGGAAGACTGTGTTGCTCGAAGATTAAGGTAAACAAACATATTTACATAAAATCATAGCATAAAATGGATTAAATAGTTTTAGAACACTTTTCTCAAAACTCAGACATACACACACAGTAAATCAAACCTTTTTTGTTGACGATGGATGAAAACACGTTCTAAAGCACTTTTTATTGATTGACAGTTTGTGAATAAACAAATTAATATTTTTGAAGTAAGTATTTTTGTATATCTGGTATAAAGAAACACTTGTTCATCTATATATAGCTATAAATAAATTTATATATTAACTCGTACGTATAAGTCGAGTCCACAGACCAAACACAAAGCCCAGCCATGCCCTGCGGGAAGAAGCCCCTCGTGAGGAAATGGGACAAACCCAGACACATTCGGGTGGTGAAGCCGTCGCTCTACCAGCAGAACGAGGCTTCTGTCAAATTACACTGGAAGAAGTTCATGAACGATTTGGAGCTAGCTTATCAAGATGAAAAGGTAAACGCTGTTTCCATAACCTTCTATTCATAACGAAAACTGTCGCACGTTATCAAATACATGGAACAGGTAATTTATTTTTTATAATAAGTATATCTTACATATTTATTATGTATCTCTAATGGATAAAATCCAAAATGAGACTATTCGCAAAAAGACCAAAGTAACGGACTAAAATGCTGTTCCGAACCGAGCGGCCAACGGCCGACGGCCGACAGCCGATGGCACATGCCGCGGCTATCGGTCGTCGGCCGTCGGCCGCCGCGGCAGATGTCATTCCGAAGGCAGCGGCCGACGGCCGACAGCACATGTCAGAGTATAGTTTTCAGGACTTAGTTATTATGTTTATAAGGTTATTATGGTTCATCGGGTCATCATGGTTCATCGGGTTATTATTTTTCATACAAACATAAATCACGCCTATATCCCTTACGGGGTAGGCAGAGCATTAACGGCCGTAAAACGGATATTAACACCACTTCTGACAAAAGTTTGAGGGTCAATCAGATAACTGTGTGTCACTATAGTGACAGGTTGTCAGCCCATCGCCTAAAATTGCAATACACATCTAACCGTCGAGTCCCTTAGTCGCCTCTTACGACACCCATGGGTAAGAAATGGGGTGATGCTATTCTAAGCCGGCATCATACGATACGGTATTATTTTTCGGGTCGTTGGGTTCATCTTGTCGTTAGGGTTCACCGTGTGTCCAGAGTTCATCGGTTCACTAGCTTCATCGGCTTATCATGGTTCATCGGGTTATCATAGTTCATAGGGTCGTTGGGTTCATCTTGTAGTTAGGGTTCATCATGTGGCCAGAGTTCAACGGTTCGCTAGGTTCATCATTGGGTTCATCGAGTCCTGAGGGTTCATCATGTCGTTAGGGTTCATTATGTGGCCAGAGTTCTACGGGTCGTTATTGTTCATCGGGTTATCGTGGTTCATCGGGCTATCATGGTTCATAGGGTCGTTGGGTTCATCTTGTCGTTAGGGTTCATCATGTGGCCAAAGTTCAACGGTTCGCTAGGTTCATCGGGTTGTTGAGTTCATCGAGTCCTTAGGGTTCATCATGTCGTTAGGGTTCATCATGTGGCCAGAATTCATCGGGTCGTTATTGTTCATCGAGTTGCCAGAGTTCATCGGTTCGCTAGGTTCATCGGGTTATCGTGGTTCATCGGGTTATCGTGGTTCATCGGGTTATCATGGTTCATCGGGTCGTTGGGTTCATGTTGTCGTTAGGGTTCATTATGTGGCCAGAGTTCATCGGCTTGCTCGGTTGGTCGGGTCATCATGGTTTATCGGGTTATGATGAACCTAGCAATCCGATGAACTCTAGCCACATGATGAAACCTAACGACAAAATTAACTCAACGACCCGAGGAACCATGATAACCCGATGAACCTAGTGAACCGATGAACTTTGGCCACATGATAAACCCTAAAGACAAGATGAACTAAACGACCCTATGAACCATGATAAGCCGATGAAGCTAGCGAACTGATGAACTCTGGACACATGATGAACCCTAACGACAAGATGAACCCAACGACCCGTTGAACCATGATAACCCGATGAACCATGATAAGCCGATGAAGCTAGTGAACCGATGAACTCTGGCCCAATGATGAACCTTAACGACAAGATGAACCCAACGACCCGATGAACCATAATAACCCGATGAAAAATAATAACCCGATGAACCATGATAACCCGACCAACCTAGCAAGCCGATGAACTCTGGCCACATGATGAACCTTAACGACAAGATGAACCCAACGACCCTATGAACCATAATAACCCGATGCAAAATAATACCGTGTGATGCCGGCTTAGAATAGCATCACCCCATTTCTTACCCATGGGTGTCGTAGGAGGCGACAAAGGGACTCGAGGGTTAGATGTGTATTGCAATTTTAGGCGATGGGTTGACAACCTGTCACTATAGTGATACAGTTATCTGATTGACCGTCAAACTTTTGTTAGAAGTGGTGTTAATATCTGTTTTACGGCCGTTAATGCTCTGCCTACCCCGTAAGGGATATAGGCGTGATTTATGTATGTATGTATGTATGAAAAATAATAACCCGATGAACCATGATGACCCGACCAACCGAGCAAGCCGATGAACTCTGGCCACATAATGAACCCTAACGACAAAATGAACCCAACGACCCGATGAACCATGATAACCCGATGAACCACGATAACCCGATGAACCACGATAACCCGATGAACCTAGCGAACCGATGAACTCTGGCAACTCGATGAACAATAACGACCCGATGAATTCTGGCCACATGATGAACCCTAACGACATGATGAACCCTAAGGACTCGATGAACTCAACAACCCGATGAACCTAGCGAACCGTTGAACTTTGGCCACATGATGAACCCTAACGACAAGATGAACCCAACGACCCTATGAACCATGATAGCCCGATGAACCACGATAACCCGATGAACAATAACGACCCGTAGAACTCTGGCCACATGATGAACCCTAACGACATGATGAACCCTCAGGACTCGATGAACCTAATGATGAACCTAGCGAACCGTTGAACTCTGGCCACATGATGAACCCTAACTACAAGATGAACCCAACGACCCTATGAACTATGATAACCCGATGAACCATGATAAGCCGATGAAGCTAGTGAACCGATGAACTCTGGACACACGATGAACCCTAACGACAAGATGAACCCAAAGACCCGAAAAATAATACCGTATCGTATGATGCCGGCTTAGAATAGCATCACCCCATTTCTTACCCATGGGTGTCGTAAGAGGCGACTAAGGGACTCGAGGGTTAGATGTGTATTGCAATTTTAGGCGATGGGCTGACAACCTGTCACTATAGTGACACACAGTTTTCTGATTGACCCTCAAACTTTTGTCAGAAGTGGTGTTAATATCCGTTTTACGGCCGTTAATGCTCTGCCTACCCCGTAAGGGATATAGGCGTGATTTATGTTTGTGTGAAAAATAATAACCCGATGAACCATGATGACCCGATGAACCATAATAACCTTATAAACATAATAACTAAGTCCTGAAAACTATACTCTGACATGTGCTGTCGGCCGTCGGCCGCTGCCTTCGGAATGACATCTGCCGCGGCGGCCGACGGCCGACGGCCGATAGCCGCGGCATGTGCCATCGGCCGTCGGCCGTCGGCCGTAGGCCGCTCGGTTCGGAACAGCACCTAGTCTGGAAGTGTAGCAAACTGAAGTGGCAGTGAGCTGGGCATATCTGTCTGTTAAAAAAGGCGGCTGGGATACGACGAAGAAGAAGAAGAAGCGAATGGATGGCGAAAGCGGGAGATCGTGCCCTATGGCGTTCCCTGGGGGAGGCCTACGTCCAGCAATAGACTGCAATACGCTGATGTATGTATGTATGTATATATATCCTAAGTTTTAGGCTCGAACAACACGTTCTTACTTTGAGCAATTTTTTTAGTGATCTTTATCTAATTACGAAAGATAGCAAGAAATTAGTGGGTTTAAATATGTTTACTAAAAATTTCTGAAAATTAGAAATATCTAATCTTTTGTATCGATCGTGCCCTATCATCGCTTACCCCCTAGTGTACACTAACCGATACCTAACCCAGGTGGCCGGGCCCTAACATAAATTATTGATTAATATAGATACTGTTTTAGTTTATTTTAAATATTTTATACAAGTATGCATCATTATGTCCTGGCGACAGCAGAAAAAATAATTTAAATTCATAATGCATTAGCCGCCATTTACCCGACTAGACTTGAAATGTGCTATTCAGTTGCTGATGACATATAGATAATGGGAAACCCTCTAATCTCGGTATATCATCCAAGAGGATTGAAATCGAATAATGTCATGGACAAAAGACTGACTAATCTTACTCAATGCAGCTAAATGTACTATCCTGCCCATAAAAACAAGAATCTGAAACTGCAATACTACTAAAGGTACAGATAAGAGCAACGAAAATGGTATAAAAAAAGACGAATCGTACGAATAACGGATTGAAGCATAACATTTTACCACATTGGATGAAAGACGGAGGACATCCAATCTGGTATCAATGATGTGATCAGATGTTATTTCTGTCATTATTTTGTTAAAATGATTCCTACAAATTAAGAAATTAATTTTCCGGATATCCAAATATTTAAGTTCCAAAAGGGAGTTTTATTTTTTAAACTCTTCCCTAGTCGCTGGATAGATGGCACTGTACTAAGTAGGTACGTTATGTAAGTAACGGAACGTTACATAATTTTTCGTATTTCTTGATTTGTATGTATGAGATCGTTAAATTTCATTTATAATGCGCACTGCTAAAGAGTGGAACTCACTACCTGCGTCTGTGTTTCCAAACGCATACAACCCTAATCTCTTCAAAGTAAGAGTGAACAGGCTTCTTCTGGGTGAGCTCGCTCTATTTGCCTCTGTCCTATGACCTAGACTAGAGTCAAGAGCAAACCCATCCTTAATAAAAAAAAATTAAACAAACGTAACTAATCCTTGCTAAATCTCGAAATATTTACTCGCATTACAAAAATATTTACTTTTCTGGGTTTTTTCTGCACATTAACGAAAACCACAACAGCAAAAAAACAGAGTACTTAATAATTAATATCAAAGCGCGAATAACGAGGATAGATTTGGAGAGAACATTACCTTTATATGTGCCTTTTGGCTTTGGCATGTATATATTATGTACATATTTATGTATCTAGTAACTAACGTAGTCAATTTAAGCCATCTACAGAGTCCTATACTAAACTTGTTAATTTCTCAAAAAGAAAACTTCCCTTTCATCAGCATTAAAACATTGGCGGATATCCGGATAAATCACATATCCGGGTTTTAAACTAAAGCAGTAGTAAACACGCCACAAAAGAGCTGCGAGTGTATTATAATATAATGAAAATGATCTGTTTTAGTTTTGGGAGACCCAATCGCATTTGGTGCGTGATCTGGTGGGCCCCGTGATCTTCCAGCGGCTGACCAAGATCTTCAGCTTGCCGAAGCTCGACAAGCCCTACCAGCCTGAGTCGGAACCCTCCATCTACATACCCTCAGAGCAGTATTACATCAAATCTTCTCAAGCGATAGTAAGCTGTGCCCGTGTATTGCACGCTTAGAATAGCATCACCCCATTCCTACTCGTCACTATAAAAAGTAGTAAATACATATAAATATTCTTTATTGCATGATAAATGCTTTTTTGACTTCCATACATACATACATTTACAGCCATAACAGTCCACATTCCATTGAATGAATTTATCCCTCAACTGCTTTTTACGACACCGCCGGGTTGTATTAGGCTGATCCTTTTCTAAGCCGGCATTACACGGCAAGGCATTTATTTGGATTATTTGTTTAATTCGTTTTCCCATTTTTATATACAATATCTGATTGTTAAATTAGCATAATGTAAATAAAACATTTATTACAGGCAAGATCAGGTCTAATTCGCCGATCAATGGATTCTCTTAGTAATTCTGAACAAAGTAACCTAGAAGAGGGCGAAGAAGAAGAAGTGACCTCGTCAGACTATATGTGGAGCGATTCTACCCAAAGAGATGTTTCCAGAAGTTCCTTACAAGAAGACAAGAGCAAAAAAAACAAGAACAAACAAATCGTTGAGCCCTCAAAACAATCATTAGCTGCTAAACGTAGCCAGAAGTCGTTACTCATGTCCAGCCACAAACTCCAGTCTATGTCCAAGTCCATGATAATGTCCAAAGTGTTCCACCGAGGAGTCGATCAAACTTTCTCAACCAAATACTTGCAGAAAATGAGTGAAGCTAGTAGCTTGGGATCTGCCCAAAGTGCTGATGATATTGCAGTCCACGCCAAGAGTCACAAAGAGAAACCTGATGTAATGTATGAAATAAAATATATATATATAAAATGTATGATTCAATAATAATTTCTGCATTGCAAACCAATTTACTTCTCGTATTGGGTATAAATTTTTTTTTTACTTAATATCTGGGTACCGAGGCTCAATCGCTGCCTGAGAAATTATGCAAGTGTATCTTAAAATGAATAAAGCGTGGCATGCCTCCAGCAACCGGGACAGTTACAACTAATTTGATTTATCTTATATATCAATTGCTTAACCAACCCGGTAAATGGTATTTATTTCTTACTAAGTTTTTACAGGTTGGCTGGAAGAGATCTCTTTATAGAGATAAGCTCACCTTTGTGAACTACTTTTAAGACAAAAACTATTGTATTGTTAATGCACAATAAAGAATATATATTAAATGACACAATGCCACACGTTATTGCCATTAAGGGGCAACGTTAGCGACACTATTCAAAGTGGAAACTTTTAGAAATATCGGCATAGTTAACTAAAGCGCACAGTTTTAACAAGGTTTCTGAATAATCATTGTGGCTTGTTATGTCGTTAATTGATAATTTTGTTTCCCAATCAATTGCGTAGGTATTTAGTTTAATTTTTTCACTGAGAGGCGCTTGCATAATTTCGCACTCAAGAAGAGGCATCGCTAGTGCTAATAGCGAAAGCCGCAAGTTCAAATTCTGCCTACGGTAGAATATTTTGTAAGTTTTATAAAAATGAATTCTTTTAGTATTGCTTTCATTGTATTTTTCAATACTTAGTAGTTAGTTTTTATGTTTTACAGACAACGTCTGAAGGGCGGACTATTATATAATCCACATTTTGAGCTTTTGTACTGCGCCGAGTCGGAAACGGACATGATTAAATGGGAGTCTAAATACAGGAAAAAAACTCAAGAAGTTTCTATTTCAGAAGAGTACAACAACAAAGCTGAATTGTTGACTAAGCATGTAACTATTAATAAGTGTTTTGAGTACACCTTTTCCTCCTTTTACTTCAAAATCTTTAATTTTGCTTACAACTTTTTATTTATTTATTTATTAAAAAGTAAGTCTGCATTTTAAAATATTAAGATAAGAGATACTAGACTTTTGATCGCAGATCGCTGGCGAGTTCTATTCGTGGTGGATTAGTGTGGGCAGTGCCGATTACAAGAGCGAGATCAAATGTCCTGAAGACCTGGAATCTCTGTTTCAAGTATGATCATTTTATTTTCCTAAATTGACTACAATAATAGCTCTGTTAAAAAGGCAATTGATGTATTCGATGCTGCAGTTTTAAATTTTTTTTTTCTATTATTGGTTGTGACGTAACAATTCTAGGAAAAAAATGTAGTCTAGTCAAGGATTATCACAAAATATACGAAAACAATACAGCATACAGGAAAACTGCTTGACGAGAGTTTTTACGAGATACCTTCATGGTTTGGCGTATGGCGCATGATTCCTAAGGTGCTGCTCCATGCGAAAGCGAGCGGTGATTCCCAGGATACGCTGGGACTTCAAAGAAGCAAAAAGATTTATTATTTTCATTTTGGTATTTATTTTCAGATATGGTTTGACGAGCATGCATCTCGTGGGTTGGTGCTGGATCCGAAGCTTTTGCCGTGTGTGCTTCAAACTATTGCGGATTATGTTGGAGTGCCACATGTAAGTTCATACATAACATACATGCATCAGCCGAATGCAGTCCACTGCTGGACTAGGGCCTCCCCCAGGGTACACCATTGGGCAAGATCTCTCGTTTTCGTCATCCAGTCGCGATCGGCCGCTTTTTTAAGTCATCGGTTCATCTGGCCGTGGGACGTCTTCTCTGAGTGACATGTAGCCGGTGGGCCAGTTTGACTTTCAGTGTCCACGTCCGAGTCCTCATCACTGGTAGGACGCACTGATCGAATATCTTGGCCTCAAGGCATTGTGGTAATTACGATTGTAAAAATGATGCAACTTTCCAAATTCTGCCTAGCCTAGCTGCACTTTTTTGATGGTTTCAGCCTCCGATTTTTTTCAATCGCCTTCTTTCGGCTTCGGAGATCGCGCCTTTCCATATTTTGGATCTTTTTGTTAAGTGACTTGGGATTTGGCAAAGCGTTCTTTGTTGTTTCCGTCTAAGCTCATCAGTTCCAAGGTCTCACTTAACTTCTTATTTGTCCACCTTTTCTGAAAGTTTCTGCCTGTCGATTCGCATTTAGCCCCAATTACTTATGCCCTTTAAGTCCTCGCCAACATTTGCTGTGGTCTCCAGGGCAGTGATTAAATTTTCAGTTCGTGTTATAATTCATCCTGTCTGGCTTGGGGCATATTCGGTCGGACGGAGAACAGGCTGCGTTATGCGGCTTCTTTCTAGCTTAAAGTTGATATTTATGGTGCCTTTCATAAGTCGGTGATCGCTTCCCTAAATATTCGTCATGATGAAGTCAATCTCGTTTTCTTGTTCTTCGTCCTGCCACAAGGGTCTTTCAGGTGTACTTTCGTTGGGACTTTTTTTGAACGAAGGTATTTGTACGTAACAGTACTTGCCTGCTGTGAAATTTGACCAGCATTTGGCGGGTTGGTGACCGTTCATAGCTACGAGGGATTGCTACGTTAAGAATGTTTAAAAATGCCGATATTTAAAATTAATATCAAATGATTTGGTTAATATACATCAATATATTTTTCATGTGTTTCTATTTTCATTATTTACTTTAATGAGTTATTCACACGTTCAGTTAAGCTAAGCCAAGAAGTGATGCGGTAATATAACCCTGTAGGGTTTGCGGCAATGCCTGATGCGGTTCCATTTTTGGATTCCAATTCTCTCTTCCAGGCTTCATGTCCCAACGCTTTGAAGAGACAGATCGCTTGGGATATCTATGCAGAGACCAGTCCAGCTCACACACGAGCATTTAACACCTCGTTGCCGCACAAATTGATGCACATTCCACCGAAGAACAAGACAGCCGAAACCTGGAAGCCTGTCCACATCCCGGAGGATCTCAAATCAATGACGACCGTATGGGGGGATATTTCACATCTTACGTTAGTAGACTATTACAGTATATGTTTTCCCGTTAGTTTCAAAACAGTTCAGTGTTTCCCGTGTTAGGTAAATAGAGCATAAACCACATTTCCTGCACAGGCAAAAAAGAAGCTAAAAGAAAAAAAACAAATTATTATACATTATATTTTTTATAATAATTTTAACTTTTCAAGCCGAACTGAAGCTGTTGCTAGCTTAAGTTGGGCTTAATAAACGAAAACGCTTGTTTCTTCTCGACCAGGTCTACAAAAGCGTTCACGAAGTGGCTGCAGCAGCGTCCATACTTGCCCGTGCCACCTTGCCTCAGGGACCTTCAGCAGCCGGGTGACAAGAAACAGCTGTTCGTGCAGCCTTCAGACTTCGTGCTGAGGGAACAGAAAAGCGAGTCATTTGACTACGAACTGAACATTCCTATTTCAGACTTCTCTCTTGAAATCAAGGATGTTATTAGCAAGATGCTCCAAGACTAATACTATAATGATGGTGTTTTCTACATTTTCTTAACTTAGATTTTCTCTTTTGTCTAAAATCCATCAAAATGTAGTTTTTATTCTCGTTTTATATATCCAGAGATGACTATTAAATAAACTTAATTATTTGCCTGATATTATTTGAAAGTTACTCCAACACCAGGAATAGAAGCAATTCACTTACGGGTACATTTTTCTAATTTGATTTTTGCATCTAAATGACGCTTAACTATATTCATTGTAAGCTCATATTTGTTAGACGTGGCGTAAATGTCTGCTTTTTGCGGCCGTTTAAGCTCTGCCTACCCCGCAAGGGATTACAGGCGTGATATATGTATGTATGTATTGTTAGCTGAATTTAAGCACTAGCGATTACTCTTACACATTAAAAACCCCTAAAAACTATCGCGATAAGTTCAAACTACTCTATTTAGAGTATATCTGGGTACTAAGTACTTACCTACACAAATTATATGTAAGTCGTAACGAATATCACAGATTCACAAATTTTATCATGGTTATGTAAACGAGTTGAATACTAATATACTTTTTGTATTTTTCTGTCAACATGGCAAGCATTGAGTAAGTGGTAAGTACTATCATTATTTTCATGGTAAGTACTATCATTATTTTCATAAAGATAAGTATGGTATTGGGGGTAAGATATTATCTATTCTTATGGTAAGACCTAGTTCATTTGCAGTCTAAGTAGTTTTGTTTACAAAGAAGAAACTTTGATCCATATCTTTTTATTATCACTTATCATAATCAACAATCTAAAGTCTTTGAACTGATTTCCTGATATACTTCCCTTAGTTGAGACATGAGCGTAAATATCACGGTACTTTTAATTAGTATTATTTCCATATTTTTATCAGTTATCTGTTTCCTAAACTTTATAACAATTATTTGTCCTCTTTCTACTTCGACGCCTATTTGATTTCATCTTAAAATCACGTAGGTACTTGCTGTATTTTATATTCAACTTAAGTAAATATGATGAGTGATGACTCATCGTCAATAGGCCGTCATGGATGTGTTTAATTGATGATGCTATGTTATGATATGACGGCGAGTCGTACCAAAACCGTTTGAACAAATAAGGTATCGGGCGACGTGAAAATGATCAACTTTTCATAGTACATTTTTTTTTATAATTATAGAAAAATGGTTCTTCCCATACAAAATCACTCGAGCAGCAACGCAATTTAAGTGAGGGGACCACATATTATTTTCTAATTCTAATTCTAGCCTGTAATGTTCCACTGCAGGGCAAAGGCCTACCTCCCTTCCTTCCATTCTTCCCTGTTTTGGGCCTCCTGCATCCAAAAAGGGGCGTGTGCACGTAGTTCATCCTTCATATTTCAAAAAAAGGTACTGAGAGACGTTTTTCATTTTCACGTCTAGAACACACCCTGAAAATATTTACCCATCAAACACCAGTATAAAGGTAGTCGGTAATATATGACGTCACAAATCGGTAACGCATAAGTCGGCTTTTTAATTCACGATCGAGATTTATTTTCGAAGCGTCCAGCGTCCTTGGGAATCTCACAATACATCTCCAAGAAAAGACTCATTCATCAATCAAACAAATGGGTTCGGGATGTCTAATACGTACTCTATGTTTCTAATGTTAGTCGCGCGAAAAAACCTGCCTTCTCAATAAGTTAAATGGCATCTTAAAAATTATAAATCCTGTTATACCTAAACTAGAAATGACGCACTTTTTAAAACGAAATCAACGAAATACCATCAGAAACACAACGAAAAAAGAACAACAAAACATTTTAATCTTCTAACAAAGTGCTTCCAGTAACGCTTTCACCTATGACTAATTGATAATCGGTTATCGATGAACTGATCAATCATATACAATTTAATTTAATGCGTAAAGCGTAATTAGACATCAAGTAAGCAAAAAAATTGTGGTAAGTAAGTAGCTCTGATTTTGCAGCAGCTCAGATTTTGTAAAAGCACACATTTTGTAGAACATCTCGACTCTGCTAAATCTTTTTGCCCTTGGAGTAATCAATTGACCTGGGTTGCCATCTGTAACAATATAATATAGTTTTACTTTACCGTTAGGATCTGTGTAGGTAATAATTATGTTCATTTTTAAAGTACTTGAACTCGATTATACAGAGAGTAACAATTATGGTATGAGAAGCCGAATAGAGGCCAAGGCACTCGTGAAACTGAACGATTTTCCCCATGGAAAGGTAAAAATTTAAAAAACAATGGACCTCCCATTCAAAATTGCCAATCAGCTTGTTTATTTATTATGGGCGGTCTAGTTTTATTATTTATTTATTTAACTGTTTATTGCATACAAGATAAAACACAGAACAATAACATTAAAGAAAAACAACACAACAGGTTCTCCTTATTGCTGAAAAGAAATCTCTTCCAGCAGTCCTACGGTAGAGAGATAGCATAAGGTGAGGTGAGGCTGATAAATCGTGCATAATTTAATTAATGAATATGGTATATAGTTAAATAAAAGTTTACTTTGAAGAAAGAATAACTGTAGAAGTCGGAGAGGTGAATCGGAATTGTAAGAATGGACCTTACATGCGAGCGACAAGGCTTGTCCTGTGGTCGAGAAAAATTAAAACGTTCTTGAAGGTAAGAAGGAGAAGTAGGGCTGTGAAGAATATTTTTATACCTAAGCATGTTTCACGGGGAAAATTGTTGACTTTTACGAGTATCTTGACCTACTTTCTCCTTGTTATACTCTTTTTGTTACTCCTTGTATGTGGAAAGATAAAAAAGGGGAAATCGTGGAATGATTGATAGATAATAAATTTACAATAATAATAAAGATATTGATGGTTTTGATAACTGATAGCATATTAGTAGGTATATTTATTCGTTTATCATTCGCTTTGCGAATCTCACGCACAGAACATTAAAATTTAATCTCTTTCGTGGTAATATCATATTTACAACATTAGATACAGAAGTATATATTTAAACAAGTGAACAATTTCAATTGAAAAATGGGGGAAGAACAAATTGCACCTAAAATTTCGTTTATCGAAGAATTAGTGAATAGAAAAAACATGGGCGATAAAAAGTTCCATTCGGAGAGTTCTCTGCAGAATTTCGGAGAGGACGCAGTCACCAGCACACCTACAGAAGAGTATGCAAAGGATCCAGGGGTGTGTACAGACGTTTTCATTGTTTGTTTGTGTGCTTTATTCATAACAAACGTAGATTTAGCATGTACGCTGGAAAATAGCGGCATTAAAGAAGTGGGAGTGGGAATTTCAGTGAGTGAGCGTTTCTTTTTCGCATTAGAGTTTAAATCGTAATCTGACAATAAAGTTGAGCTTAATTAATTACGTAAAAATCAATCACTTGAAACATAGTGACTCGAGCTATCACAGTCCAGCAGAATTTTGTGTGTTGCATATTCTGCAGATGTATTATGTCAATGGGTTTTTTAATTGTTGCTGCTTGTTTTACACTGACTATGCTACACATAAAACTGAATCTAGAATAATGGCAATTTGTGTTCTACGTTATAGTTATTTCTACACTTTTATCGGATAAATCGGATCAACAATCAAAACTTTTTTGACGGCCGCCATATGAAAATAATTGGGTTTGGCAAAGTTCCCTTAGGCCCCTCTAAAGTTAGGTATATTTAATATCTTTGTAAATTGCAAAGTTTTATTTTACTACCAAGGAAAAAATAATTGTTACAAAAGACGCTACGTCGTATTGATTATTTATTAAAATTACAGAGTTACCTACATCATTGATTTCTATAGATTTCGATTTCGATTACAAACAGTATTTTAAAACCATTTTATGTGACTGTAATTAATTTTCAATTCATTAAATTATTCTATGCATGCTAATCACTTGTCATAATAAATACCTTTTATCGGATCATGATTAATAAAAAGTAAAAGATTGTTGGTACTGATTTTAGAGTCACACATTTGAAAGTACAATCTATACGTATAAGAACACAGGACTGCCTGACTGACTGACTGATTCATTCATCAACGCAAACTCAAAATACTAATGCTGAAACATGAAATTTGGGAAGTAGGTTTATTTTACTATATGTATAACCGTACGCTAAGGAATATATTTTTATAATATTCCACCCCTAAAGGGGAAATATTAATTAACCCTTAGCCAGGCTGTGGTCACATAGTGACCACATAGCATTTATTTTTTTCGTGACGAGCAGATGCTAGATAAGCACCGCAAAATGTTATAATCATATTGTCTATGAATGGCAAATTTCTGAACGAAAAAAAAAAGACGGTATTAGAAGAAAGTTTTGGTAATATCACTACTTGAAGTCAAAAAGTTTATGAAACTGGTGATTTTGTGGATCGGTGCGGTTTTAAAAAGCTATTATGCCAAAAATAAAGAATGTTAGTGGATTTTAATCTTAATTTATGATAATATAAGTGTGTTTATTTGTGTTATTGCTCAGTTTATCATCGTGTTTGCTTTATTTCTGTAAAATAATCATCTAAGAAGTATGTGGTACTCATAAGACTCTGCCCGTTAAACAAACACTTATGTGGTCTCAGAGCGACCAGTGACCTACTAACGATCCTACAATTGTTTAAGGGTTTATGCGTGCTGTACCCTGTTTCGGTGATTTCCATATAAATAGACACTAATAAATACAACTTGTTTTTTTTTTCACACCAGGTTTTTTATTTCGATTACATTCACCATTCAAACTCAAAAAACCACATCAGGGCTGTAAAATTCATTACTTTTATCTCATATTGTAAATTGTAGTCTAACCCTTAAATTACGTAGAAATACTTATCCGGGCAGTGGCCAGATATGAACCACACTTCTTTTTTCTAACGGGCAGTGGTCATATAGAGACCACAGGGTGTTTTTTCAAAAACTAGTAATAATAAAAAAAAAACTAGAAATTACTTTTTTTATAACCCTATCAACTACCTAAATCAGTGTCCAAAATAAAAAAAATCACCAGGCCTGGCTAAGGGTTAAACTGTTGCCATCGACTCGACAAAGAAGAAGAAGAAGGGTAAAACGCTTGTATGAAAGATTGCGATCTTGAAACAAGCATACAAAAAAAAAACACGACTGCTTTCTGAGATTAAGCCTAGCCAATGACACTCGGGATACTGTAAGGATTCTTCCGATACAATTCTCATTCGAATCTGTTCGGTGGTTAACGAGTTGCAACACTTTGAAGAATCGCACATAATATATACATACATACATACATGAACTCTCTAAACAGTACACTCCTTTTTTGGTTGGGCAGTCGCGTAAAAAGAATGCGCGAGTAAAACCGCGGGCGGTATACAGCTTACACGAATTGAGTTATGTCTATAATGGATCATTACCATAGCATAGATTACTGTTTTTTATAATTGTATGCAAAACCAGTATAAGTTAATTGGTAATTTGAGGATTTTCTGATAATACTTTTATGAAGTTGGTAAGTATAGTATGATTAAGTAGTATTACATTATTAGGTATATATATATACCTCTATATATATTTTAAAGTGGATCTACATCAATGAAAAACATTTATTTGTAAGTATGTTATATTTTCTCCGGTACGAGGATTTCCCTGACGTCAATCTATAGTTATCTATCATATCATAAAATCACCATAATATCATCATTCATTTATCATTTATTACCATTCTAAATTGACAGCTGATGTGGCGCAGTAATAGTGCGACTGCCTACGACGCAGAGGTTCCGGGCTCGATTCTCGGTGGATCACTAACAAAGTTGATATATGTATATCACTTTGTGCATTTGTTCCCAGTCTGGTTAGGATATTTCAGGATGAACCATCTGATTGCCTGAAAAGAAAAATGGTTTGGTGCTTCGGAGAGCACGTTCAGCCGTCGGTCACGGTTGCTGTCTATGATTAAGGTGCTATTCCAAACCGAGCGGCCGACGGCCGACGGCCGACAGCATATGCCGCGGCGGCCGACCTTGGCCGCCGCGGCACTACTGTTTCGTATGGGGATATTGCCATGCTCACCACACTTGGCAGGCAGATTGGCGAGCGCAGTGCAAAATGTTGCTATACTGTTAACACTGCTGCACATTCTCTGGATGATTATCTCTTAGTCGCTTTTTTGCGACGCCCATAAGTATAATATCCGGCACCACACGGCGGTTTACTGCGGTAAATACCAAAATATCTGTTATAGTATGGGACATGCCTGATATTTTTCTTGGCCATTTCAAATCCAAAATAAAAAAAGAATGTATGTTTGCGTTATCATAAGATTAGGCACTGAATATTTTAATTATATTTTAGGTTCAAAATGCGTCTATAAACGATTTGAAATACGAAGAGGAGGTGATAAGAAGACGGCCTAACTCCCAGCCAGGCCCTGTGTCGGGCAGCTTCCTCACGGCCACTGCTGCTCGCGCTGCTAGGAAGAAGAACAACAACTATGCACCTTTCGTGAGTAAAAATATAGTACATTCATACATTAAGCTGGTTCGAGAGCCCATTGGCGCCCCAAAAAAGGAAAAAATACCTGACTGGGCTCGCTAGTCATCGGATAAGTATTAATTCGCGGTAATAAATACCTACCTAGAATCAATAAAACCACAAACAGGGATGAGCTTCCGACGCACAGTTATCTATATAAGAAAATATATCAGGCAACGTCAAAAGTTTTGGACTTCCCATAGTAAACGCAGTCAGCTGATCGTGATCTTGTATGGGAGTCCGAATATTTTCTTACTATTAGTAGTCGGCGGTTGAAAAACTCTGACACCAGGGTTCATCGGGTCGTTGACGATTCGGAATGCCACACGAAAAAAAAGGGTGAAATTTTACAAGTGACCGATAGCGAAATTACAAGTCGAGCTGGTGATGATGAACAACTTTTCGCAAGGAACATAGGTTGAAATAGGACAAAATATTTTTGAGTTTCCATAGTAAAACAAATCAGCTGATCGAGAATTTAGTGTGGGTCATATATATTTTTTTCCGACCTATGTTCTTTGCGGAAAGTTGTTGGTTATCACCAGCCTGCCTGGAGATTTCGCTATCGGTCACTAGTAAAATTTCACTCTATATACAAGCTGTGCTTTTAGCAAATGTTCAGCCTATTGCAGCCAATGATCTTATCAAAAAACGATATCTTATCTATACTAAGCACTGCTTAGTGTAACAGTTAATCTGCCATATATAGGTATATCACGCCTACATCCCATGCGGCATAGCGTAAACGGTCGTAAAAACAAACATTTACGCCACGTCTGAAAAACATTAGAGACAGAGAGACAGGTTGTCAGCTCCTCGAATTAATTTGCAATACATATGTAAACCTCGAGTCTTTTAGTCGCTTCATACGAAATGCACGGGAAAGAAATGGCGTGATGCCGACTGCTTACAATAGCATCACGCTAAAGCTAACGGACTGCAAAATTCAGACGTCCCACTGTTCTTACGCATTTGTGATGCTCAGACCTAAATACGGCGTTTCTGATTTCACTGTTAGGCCAATTAAAATAGAAGTTTGATACAGAATGTTGGCTTATTTATTGTGCTAATAATGATTATTCACCGTTGGACAGTAATCCGCAGTGCTGCTACTAAATAGTAGGGAAACACGTTATGTCGTTATAAACAGTACCTGTAACCCTATTATCGGCTTAAAACTTATCAATTTCTCGGTATTTAACCGATTAAGTTGGCATGCAAATCAATCACAAATCAATCTTATTGACAAGTTCAATAAACATGTTGTGGGACAACTGAGTGACATTTAAGATTATTGGGCAGATTAATTAGCTTTAAAATGATTAAATTTGAATAACATCAAAATGTTAACAAAACTAACCATATCTCGTTTAAAGCTCAAGCAATGAGTTACGTTACGGTCGCTCAAAGACTCCAAAAAATCTCGGTAACTAAGCATGATATAGGTATGAATTAAATAAATAGTGTTTATTAGACAATTTAAAACTCCTTTAATAAAACTATTAAGACTTTGAAGTTTGGCGTCCTCTATTTTAATTAATATATTTACACGTAGCTTAAATCACAACTTGATAACAACACATATCAAAAACTTGAATCCAGTCCTCATTAGGCAAACGAGATTCTGCCTGAAAATAAAATTACATAATTCAATGTAGGATAGTATTATCATTTATTGACGCTATGGTCCATCATTGTAAAAAAAAACAATTTGTGTAACACAATTTTGTATTGTCCTAATAGTAAACCAGCTCGGGCTATATAGTATAAAATATAAATCAAGGCACTGCCTCGGGGCTGGCCAGGTTAATCACACGGCATGTAAATTTACGCCAGCACCATCAGTAAACGACATTTTTCAAATTGAAGTCAAGGTTTTCAAAGCGTGTTATTTACATGCGTATAATTAAACGGACCCTCTGAACAGGAAAAATCCCCCAAAAACCTGATCAGAAGCTCCCGCCTGCACTATTCCACTAAATCTATCAAATTGATTTTTGACGAGTTTTGAACCAGTGACTTGTTTTTATTATCACTTTTATTTCAATTTTATGTTTATGACTGCAATCACACAAATTATACAAAACGAATACTACCGCTTTGAATTGGTATTGTTATTATATTATCTATCTAAAAATAAGTATTGCTCACAAAGTTGTTTATTCGTATTAGCCATATTGTTTGATTCGGTTTATATATTTAAAGGCTTATTCTTGACGTGTTGATACTAGAACCCGTTTGATTTTGGAGAATCATAGCATCACCCCATTTTTAGGGTTCCGTACCCAAAGGGTAATAACGGAAACCCTATTACTGAGGCTCGGCTGTCCGTCTATTTGTCCGTCCGTCCGTCCTACAGTTACGAGCTATCTCCTGAACCGTTATACCTAGACAGTTGAAATTGTCACAGATGATGTATTTCTGTTGCCGTTAAAACAACAAATACTAAAAAAATTAATAAAGTAAATATGTAAGGGGGTCCTATACAAAAATATTGTTTTTTTGTACGGAAGCTGTAACTCATGAACCGCGAAAGTAAGACAGTTGAAATTTTTACAGATGTTGTATTTCTGTTGCTGCCATAACAACAAATACAAAAAAATAAAGTAAAATAGATATTTATGGAGGCTGCCATACAAAACACGTGTTTTTTGCGCGTTTTTATCGATAATTGTTTGGTAAAGGTTTAATGGTACGGAACCCTTCGTGCGCGAGTCCGACTCGCACTTGGCCGGTTTTTTATCAGTTGATGTTTCACTTACTTAAAGTCATTAGGAATCTAGAGAATATGATGTGGACCACAAGGGCCCTGCTAAACTATACCAGATACGTAAACGGTTTCACAGCAAAAGGTTTTTAGCATGTTGGGATTCTTCTGCTAGCACATAGACATCTAGCGTCTAGAGTACTTATTGTAGTACACCAGAACCTAGTTGAACCTAAATGATATAAATAAATATAAAATATAAATAAATATCTTGGACAATTCACACAGCGCCACCTAGCCCCAAACTAAGCAAAGCTTGTACTATGGGAACTAGATAGCTGATATTAATACTTAAATACTTTTTTTTTTGTAAATAAATACTTATTATAAATAGAAACACCCAGACTAAACACAAATATCTGAAAATGACTTAACAAATATTTGTGTCTTGTGGGGATCGAACCCACGACCCTTGGCGTAGCAGGCAGGGGCACTATCCGCTACGCCATCGGCTCAGTCGTATGAAAATAGTCTTGAAGAAAGAGTTGTTTAAATTGATGGACCGCTTCTGCAGACACATAAATATCGAAGGTCTGACCTGATGTGACTAGGAGCCAGGATACTCTGCAGCTAAAGTTGTTTAGCATGGTGAGCCGTTTCTATTGATACATAAGAACCAAGGTCCAGCGGAATTCAGAGCACTCAGCAATTTTTTTGAGATGCTAGAATGTACTTTTCTACGGAGTGTATCAACGAAAAATCTCATGAACTATGATTTAGAAATGTTGCTGCAGCAACAGAACAGCTTATTTACGTAATGAACTTTGTCTTGCTACCAGAGCATCGAAATTAAGGGACGCTGGTGTGGAAATGGTTTTTCATCCGATACTTCAGTCAGCAAAGTTCACGGGTACAAGCTAGTACTTTATCTAAGATAGATCTATAATACTTTTCAAAAGGTAACTTATCAATCTCCGTTTTTTTTATTATTTACCTTTTATCTTTTATCTGTACATATAATAGAACAGTAAAACCCGTGTGTCATACAAAAAACGAATCGTGAATGATGTAAACCTTAATTAATCGCTTCTATTGGCTCTTTTTTTTAAGGTTCTGGAGAAACTGAAGTGAACCATTACGATCCTGACTATACCGAGAGGTGAAAATGGGTCCATAGCAAAATAAGTTGCTTCAATTAGTCCATTTCAATACATGATCTTGATGAGGAACTCATAAAGCCCAGCTAAACTTATTACATCAACAGCCAAAAACTTCCTCTATTGTTGAGGTATTGCAATACGCACTACGCTTGGCTGTTGGATTTGAGAGCGCTTAAAATATGTTATATTTATAGGAATAGTTGCTGCCCATTTCTTGGATTCACTTATTTGTCGCCTTGTACGACACCCACGGGTAGCGTTCGGGTAATATTATTCCCTGCCATTTCATCACACGGCACACGGTTCAAAACTAAATACTTAATGATAATTAGTATAAAAATTAACTATACGTATAGATGCAGAAATGGTTTCTTTTCTGTGTATTACGTCGATGATCAACCAAGTGTGTAGAATGAAGGTGCTGCGGTTTAAAAACTCAAACTTCAGCAAAAGCGTGATGGGCATCATCTTCCTCTCAGAGCAAGTAAATTGAAGGACAATGGCGCGGAAACAAACTTTTTACATATTAAGTTAGGTGCCCTTTTTTTTATTGATTGGAGTTTAGTTAAATTCAAAGCCAAAAAACACATTCACCACTGGTACCAGCCAGTGGTGAAATGTTAACCATAACATTAAGTCAGCAGCGGAAGGAAGCTCGCGGGCACCAACTAGTGTAAAAAATAGTATTAAAATTTATGGCAACTGTTTGACACGAACTCTTAATTTCTCAAAAGTGCTGACATTGCTAATAATTAGCTACTAAAATGAACGAAGTAAAACAATTAATTCAGTCAGTTTAGCTATTAATTCTAGACACATTCACAATTAAATAAAGACAGGGCTGATGCACGTAATAAACTTTTCGATTGAGTGTTTATGACGCGGCCGGTTAACAGCCAATGTTGAGGAATAAAAAATAAAGAGATCGAGTTTTCATTAGGCGACGCGTTGGGGCGGCACGGTGTCCGCGGCCGGTATTTACAGGGGGTTGGGGGGTGGAAACTGGGGGGTTGACGGGTTGGGGGGAGCCGCGGCTCGCGGTCCGCTGGACTCTAAAGGTTTACAGTTGGCTGCGCGAGAGTGACCCGCCTCACAAACACGGCCCACGCTCCGGCAGACGTTATGGAACTGTTTTGTTACATTTCATATCCATTCCCCATGCTCACACTAATTAGCAATAACAAATGAGCAGAGCTGTATATTTGGAAAAGGTAATTAATAGGTGAATGATCTTTATCTTTGATATGAACTTCCTGATCGATAATACAAGTAAACATGAATGGGACACAATCTATCAATCAAATCATAATTTCTAAGAAATTTACTATGTGATTTATATAAAATTATTTTCCCGCTGCATTTTACCTTTCTATTTGTAATATTAAATTATTTTTTTCCTATTAATTTCAAAAACATTACATGCACAATATTATCTAAAATTTTCTGATAAATCGACAGGGCCTAGTAGCTTCAAAGTCATGGTTGATAATTACCTACTACCTGTTAAATAAACCAATGTCATATCCACACATTTCCAACGGAAAAAAATATTACAACCCATTGCTTCCATGTATACAAATTCAGTGTTTAAACTACGGCCACCGCTTAAAATAAATTCACTTTGAAAACAGGGCCAAACAGTTTAAATAGATTTTCAATACTGGCTTCCGGTTAACTACTGTCGTTGTACTTGCCATGCCAAACACAATCAAAACACAACTTTTTATTGAACTAAAATATTTAAATTCTTACCTGAATAAATTGTGTATTCATAGAAAGTTATTCATGGGATTACACTAAATAACTGGCCCATGAAACTAAACAACTATGTTATAAGAAAATCTGAATAAAAGAATACTATATTTCACTGTCGTAAATTACAAGAATATGTATGTATAAGTAGGTATATAATAAATCATATAAATATATAAGTATTTCTTTTATGGTACAGTTTATTTAATTGTAGGTATATTTTTGATTGTAAGTTTATTTAGGTATATTTAATCTATTCGTGTATAGGTTTAGTTTTATCTTATTATATTCTATTGTGCACGCCTAATCCGCCTGTCTTATAAAGTCTCACTTTACGTAGGTCAGCTGGAAGAAATTTCTAAGTAGAAATAAGTTGTCCTGTTGTGTCGTTATTCTTTGTATGTGTTTATTTTGTTATGTTTTTGTGTACAATAAACGGTAAATAAATGAATAAATGTGTGATGCCGGCTTAGAATAGCATCATCCCATTTCTTACCCGTGGGTATCGTAAGAGCCGACTGAGGGACTCGAGGGATGTGTATTGCAATATTAGGCGATGGGCTGACAACCTGTCACTATAGTGATACACAGTTATCTGATTGACCCTCAAGCTTTTGTCAGACGTGGTGTTAATATCCGTTTTACGGCCGTTAACGCTCTGCCTACCCTGAAAGGGATATAGGTGTGATTTATGTATGTATGTATGTATGTAAATGAATAAATAAAATCACCACAAGATACAATAAAAAGTAACGGGAATGTATGTTTTATTATTACGATTAATATAGTTTAGCTAGGGAAACAAAATTCAAATCAAATCCAAGTTTCCAATGCCGGTTTCCAAATACTTGTATAAAATTTTTGTAGCACAGTAGCGTGATAGATAAATTGATAGATCTAACAAACTTTAGATGGGTAAGCATACAACCCATGGTGCAACATTGCTTTGCCTTTTAATCTATTATGTGTTACATCACCACTATAATTATCGAGACGTCATGAATAATGAATCGGAGCATTAATTTACGGTATCAATTCAACCTGCCGATAAGCGATAAATCGTATTATGCGAAACAGCAGAAACCTGATAGCAGGCGAACATTATGAAAAATCGACTTCCAAACTCGTGCTGCCTATCGTGTAAATACATTGATCAGGCTCTTAATCCTTTTAGTAAACTTAATCTTTAATAACATGATTGTTTTTATTCTAATCCATGGTTGTGACGCAACTCAAACTGGCTATCTGTTCAGCGCTTTTACTTACTCCCTCTGTATATTCCCGATAAAAGCGTAGATAGAGCGCAATATAATGGACTATTCAATTTAGGTTGCTAGTTTATAAATAATTTACTGAATCGGTTTTGTAGTTAAGTAGTTTATCAATTACGTGTAGTTATGAAACTAATACAACATTTTATTAAATAATGTAGGTATGTTAATCTCTGATAACGTGATTCGTTTTATATTAATCCGTAGCTTGTGACGCACTTAAAGACTACTTATGTCCGCCCAGCGGGTTCACCTTCATGTTCCCGCTTTTCCAAAGGATTCTTCTTTCTAGTCAATGCCACGTGACCATGGGAGCTGTTGCTCCGCCGAAATTCTCCCGGCTTCGCGGCCTTGTCGGGGATATCTATTGGGATATTTGGTACATTTTATTATCTACTTAATTTGGAATGATTTTTATAATCGTTTTAGTCCCGGTGTGCAAATTAATTACAAAGAAACAAATCCGTAGCTTTGTTAATCTTTGATAGCGTGATTTTTGTGATGTCACGTGAGTCAGAGTTTTTCGTATCCAGCCAATAACAATAGCTTAGCAGACTAGGTGGGGTGCATGTACATGACTGGTTGTATAGTAGTACTTTGCAGGAACAACGCAATATTTCAATGTGAGAGCGAGCGTTTGGCGCGTGGTGGCAAAATCTGCAGGTCCCCAATCCGAGATCTAGTATTTGGAGCTGTATTGCGGAAATCCTGTACTTAATTCTGGTTTAGATGATTTTTATTTAAAATATTATTTATAAAAAGGATTTCAACGATTTTGAGCCTCTTATCCTGGATTGAAAAATTGGCAAAATCGGTCCGACAATTGTTCAGGTTTTTCGAGACTCCAATATTACTGTTTCCATTCTAGTCGCGCTTGGTCAAAATTCCCGGCAGAAAAACGCAGCGCCCTCTAATGGGATTAAAGTGAAATACAGGGTGGTGTCGATCGAGAGAAACAAGCAACTAATGAAGTTATTAATCCGATTTTAAACGGCTTTCGATGCTCTCCGCCGGCTGCGCTTTGCTTTTTATAAAAAACAGCATTTTCATGCTTTACACGAAACCAATTTACGTTGTAACTTTATTGTCAGACTAAATACATTTCACGGCTATTAGCAAACAGCAGTACTTTTTTGAAAAAACATATGAAATATTATATTCATATTTCCACCATACGGATTTTGAGCAAATAATGAAGCTACTTGTTACAAATAGTCATATTGTTTTGAAATCTATATGAACCGATCTATTTTTTAAACTTGATTACTATTGGTACCATTTGGGTTAAGAATTGCTTAAATTTTTCAGGATCTACCCAAACTACTTATACAAAATGGAAATGGCAGTGGTTCCGGCACAAGTACACCAACGGGTAAATATTAAAATGTGTTATCAATGCCTTACCTCGAGTCACTGTATATGAGTAGGTAACTACATAAGTAGATATACTTATTAGTAAAATAAAACCTGTTCACTGTAGAGTAAAGAGTCAGGTACTTATTAATATTCTGATGGGTGGAAGTTTACTAGCGCCTAATATTGAAAACAGAGTACGGGTGATACGGGACAACTTTCTCCAAGAAACATAGGTCGAAATAAGATAAATATTATGAGCTTCCATAGTCACCCAAATTAGCTGATCGACATTTTTGTTTTGGAGAGCCAAATTTCTTTTCACATTCCGACCCTATATTCCTTGGGTTAAGTATTTCTTTATCACCAGCCCTATCTTAGTCTTCGCCATCTGTCACTTGTAAAATTTCACTCTATCCAAGGTATAAGGGACAGCCCTCCGAATACTGATAGGGTGCATACAGACATGATACAGACCATAATACTGAACAACTTTCTACTGGAAACATATGTCAGAAAACGACAGTAAATATTCGACCTCACATACAAAATCACGATCAGCTGACTGCATTTACTACGGAAAGTCCAAAACTTTTTGACGTTTCCTGAAATATAATAAGTAATCTTGTTCTCTTAGATGAATGATTGGTCCTCGCTATCGCGCGCGAACCAATCATTTATCTAAGCTTGTTCAGTTTTATGGTCTGAATGCACCTTATCAGTAGGTATTCGGAGGGCTGTCCCTTACACCCTATATAGTTATATATTTTTAAAGGCTGTGTTGTGTTTGTACTAGGAGATCGAGGTAGCTGGCCGAATAACCCCAACATGATGAATGGAAACTTCCAAAGAAATGGAGACGTAAAATCACTTTGTAAGTTGATTATAAAAATATGTTCATTTTTACACGAGCAATGTAAAAACAACAATTGATTCTGAACCGGCATATTTTTAAAGATATCGAGAAGGTAAAAGATTATTATTAAAATATAGAGTGAAAGGTGATTGATACATTTCCTAGATTCCAACATATTCTTTCGTAGAAGTTTGGGATGTATATCATAAGTTTTAAAATTATTAGGCCCTTTGATTTTGCGAAATGTATGACGGATCACAGCCAGTTGCATGTATTTTATTACTCTTTCATCAGCTCAAAATTTCAAAAGTCTAAAATTAAATAGGATATCATAAAAATATTTATCTTTATAGCAGAAGTTGGCGTGTGATGCCTAAGCAACTGACTCATATTTCCATTGTGCAATTCGCAAAAAATCAGAGGACCATAAATATTTTTATTTTTTTATGATCTCCGACCCATATTCTATGAAACAGTATGTTTGACAGGGACCCCTCTTACCCCTTAGTCCCCTCGAGGGAATGTATCGAATTTCCACTCATCCTGTATACGATGTGTAAACTTGCTGGTTAAAAATGGGATACCAATACATTCACAGAAAACTGTCTAGCGTTATTCGGTTTATTTTCCTTTTCCCTATTTAAATGCTCGTATAAAAAATTAGCTAACACCATTCAATTTTAAAATTGTCATTATTAAACAATTTTGTGGAATCATGCGTTCATCCTAATCAGCAGCAATATTGTTTATGACCAATTCAAGGAAGCAAGGCATTTGTTATTTTGGTATTGTTAGGATTTATAAGTATTTTTGGGTCATGAAGAAATTTGTTTACATTATATTGAATAACAATTGATAAAACGACTCGTATCTACAACAACAATGATTAAATTGATACTAGTTCTCACTGGAATTGTTTCGGTGTAGTGACTGACTTGCTGAGTTCGTTGAACAATACATGTGCCTAGGTGGAATATGGGTAATAAATAATATACATTATGTAAAAATATTAGCTGCATATATTTTAAAGGGTGATCCAGCCCATTAAACTGAACAACTTTTCCAAAGGAATATAGGTGGAAATATGAAAATAAAATTTGGACTGTACATACAAAATTTTCCAGCCTCCGCGCCGGAGTCAATCTGTATGGGAGATTGGGAGGGCCGGTTTTTCATATTTCGATATAAAACTAAACATGTAAGGTGAAATTTTACTAGTGACCGATAGCGTAATCACAAATCAGGCTGGTGATCATCAACCTATGTTCCTTGGGAAAAGTTGTTCCTTATCACCGGCCCGTCTTGAGATTTTGCTATCGACACTAGTAAATTTTCACCTTTACTTATATATTTTTTTATTATTTGCATTTTTTACGATATACTTTTTCAAAATTAAAACCTATTCTCATTTTCAGATAGTAATAATTATAAAATGTACTCAGTACCGGGTACGCCTCGAAAGAGATCTGGGGTGTTTTCACTGGACGCACAATCTATTCGTTCTGGGGACACCCAGGCACCCCCGCCTACCGACCCGAAAGACAATGTCAAACAGACGAGGTAAGTCCAGACACTTTCAATACACATTTAAAAATGCTGCAGGTTATCCAAAACCGTTTCATGTGCAATGCAACTGGGGCGCCAATCGTCTTTTTTTTAAATGCAAGGATTGACCTAGTTGTTTGAACAACCACACAAACTTCTCCAGGTGAAACTCCTCCCCACAAAACAGTCAGCTGTAGATTTCAAAACCCTGGGGCTAGAATTGCAGAGTCCAGCCCTAAACCATCGATTACACTTCCCCTTGCCTAACTCCTGATTCGGTATACATTTCTGGTTGAATCATGGGCAATATCACAACCAATTCAAGATAACCAGCAATGTATGCCGAATCCTTAATCGCATCCTCAAATTACCTAGACTAACTGCCATTCCATCTGCTGGAACTACTTACCAAGCTATTGTATTATCGTTAGTTCCAGATAACCGACTAAGAAGTAAATCTTGTAAATGGTTAACCGCGTTCTTTGTGAAGTACAATATCTTGCTTTACACCTTCTAAGCATAGCAAACAACCCATGGCTCATGTTCAGCAGCTGTGGACAAACTGTTTTGGCTGTTGTTGACTTAATTAGTAATTAAGTCAACATAAGTGTGTAATTAATAATTACACACTATCCTAAATAATTAAATGAACAATAAATAAATATCCTGGACCATTCACACAAACTAAGCAAAGCGTGTACTATGGGAACTAGATAGCTGATATAAATACTTATATACCTTTTTTATGTAAATATGTACATATTTTAATACATAGAAAACACCCAGACTAAATACTTCGTCTTCTTTGTCGTATTTTTCATTACTGAAGGTCGTGTCTCTTAAGGAAGTCCTTCATGTCTTTGATGACTTGTCTCCATACATCTCGCTGTTCGGCTTTCCTTGGGGCAGTTGTTACAGAGAGATTAGGGAGTGGTTTCACCTGGTCACCAGACCAAACACAAATATCTGAAATTTATTTGACAAAATTTGTGTCTTGTGGGGATCGAGCCTACGACCCTCGGCGTAGCAGACAGGGATACTATCTGCTACGCCATCGGGCCAATCAACAATTACATGAAACTTGTTTTCTTTTTCAGAAAATATCTAACCTTGGTTATGAGTTGTATATATGCTGTTCTGCTTGTGACATTTGGACTGATGGTCCACGTTTCAGACGCCCTTATTGACCCGCCTATATCTTCCGTAAGTTTATTTTCGATTTATATTTGGGATTACACTAGCAATACAAAATTATTGCAAAACAAAACATTAAAATCCAAAGAAATTATTCCTAAAAACATCCATTAATATATTCAAATACAATGAAGCAAACAAAAGCTTCATCGTACAGAACTCAGGTTGCACAGTTGGTAGCGACGGTTCAGTCGTCCATGGTCTCGGATTTAAGACAAAACGTTTTCTTACTAGCACACATTTTTCAAGATTAATTTACATTTAAACAGTATAATATTGTTTTAGATTTACTCGTTGATCTTGGTTACTATTGGATTTATCTACCACATATACTTGATGATCGATATATCGAGATATAAGAGAGCAGCGTTAAACAACCAGAAGGCAAAAACTCAGTATGAAGAGAAAGTTCAAGAATACTTTAGGAAACAGGTGGTGAGTAACCATAAGTCTATCTAATGAGCCTATATTGCCACTGCTGGAAATAGACTTCTGCCTTATTATTAATTAAAGTAACAAGTATCACTCATGCATGATGTAGATTTACGCGACTTACTTACTAATTACGTGTTTGGCAATCAAAGCCGACGGGCAGGCGTATGTGATCTCTAGACCTCCGCAAAGATGGCTGTTGAAAGGTAGAGGTCTAAACTCTTTGCCAACTAAACAAGTAAGGCGCGTAAACCTACATCATGGCTTATCTTTATTGCTCCTTTCTTTTCGATCCTGTGCCACACGCATCCTCTCACTTCCTTACCTCTATGAGTAACCAAACAAAAGTTAGTTTATATTTTATTTCCGTATTTAAACCTTTTAAAAAAATACTCCTTGGGATATATTGCCCATTCCATCTAACAATAATTTCAGTAAAAACATATTTCTCGTATGAAATACCTAAAGTGATTTAATAAACATAGACATAGACATAACAACATAACATAACATTAATTGATCATCTCTAAAAATTTGGCCATAGGCGGAGGGTAATTTTTATTACAATTTATTTTGACTCTACAGGAAGAATACGGAGGTAATTATGATAACGAGCAGCGATCATCAGCAGACTGGTATAAAGCAACGGGAATTCCTCCACCGACACTCGTTCCTTTATCACATAACTACTGCTTCAGCCAGGGTCGCCACTCCGGCAGCTTTTACCTCAAGTTGGGAGCCGCAGGTAAAATCTAAAATTGAATATTTTTCATAAAACCTTGATTGCTCTTAACTCAATTCAAAGATAAGATAGTCAACGATAGATCAATCCCACCTAAAAGCACAAAAGTGAACTGAGATTTCCACACGACAATCAGAACACTGTAAGTCAGGCGTTTCGAAGCTCCTTAATTATTTCACCGAAAGCCACAGTGTCAATGCCGAAGCTTGGATCCATATTACCCCATTGAATATCTGTCATAAAATACTTCAGATTGTTCCCTATTATACTTGATACAAACATAAATTGGGAAATATGAATTAACAAATAAGTAAAGAAAATGCTTTTATCTACGATCGTCTCACAATATTTGGATTAAGAATTAGAGAACAGTTGTATTAACTTTATGCATTCTGCCTATACAAATTTAATATTATTTTCAAACACTTTAACATTATGTCTTAAGGATGTTGCAAGCATTTCGATAAAATTGAGAAATGAAACGAAGAGTTCTGTGCCAATACTTATTTAATCTATGCCAATGCACAAATTGTTCCCATCTTCCGCCGCACCTGTCATCCGTGCCGTGTTATATCATGTGGCTTTGTTTGCTTTTTGTAATTTTACTTGTTTCACATTATAAGACAGTTGCATAAACTTCTTTTATATTCGTAGACAATTTTATAAGAAATAATCAAAGACATTAATATTTTTTCAGGATTTGCCCTGGGTAACCTGGTACACAGTATCCTCCTGATAGTAGTTCAGGTGGGATACCTCATAGACGAGACCGTCGACAACGAAGAGTGTGTGGAGCTCACCAGGGCTGCTTGTGACATCCTCTGCCCCATGTACTGCTTCCTTCAACTGTACTTTATTTTCAAATATTCCAACGTCATTATCCTAAAAGCTCAGGTATGATACCAACCGATTTAAACCAAAAAAATGTGGCTAAGGGACCGACTGGTCCACCTGGATAAAATTGTAAATATGCAGCGTTTTCGCGTTTTAGTCCCATTGATCTGTCACCTGGCGCCATCTTACGAATATGTTGAGAAATTCTGTTGTCTTGCTTGCTTGTCAACCACTTGAATGAGCTTCTTCTAGTAGCTCCCAGAGGTCACTACAGGTGTATAGGAGAGCCTTAAACTCATCTCTGGTTTTTATATTTTGCTGCCCGTGGGTAACAACAGGTTCAATCGAGAATAAAGAGCTTAATACGGGTGTGCAATGTTCGATACAAATATTTCATGTTTAATATAACAACGCAAAATAATTTCCTTTCATATAATATGACAGTTAGTTATGCTTATTTCTCTCGCTCTCTCTCTCTCTCTCTCTCTCTTTCTCTCTCTATTCGTGTGGGACACCGAGTCATCCAACGACCCGATGAACCCGATTTGTTATAATTTTACATGGTATAATGCTATTTAGTAAAACGGTTATATAGTATGATTATTATTACCATTTATTACTATGAATTTATTCATGTTATAAGAATTCATTGCTACAATACTTACATGGTTCAATTCATCATCATCATCATAATTATCAGCTCACATCTACCCACTGCTGAGTATTGGCCTCTTCTTTTTCTCGTCAACTACGGTTAGGTAGGTAAAATGTTGTGAATATGAAATGAAACGTTATGACAAATAAGCATTTTACGAAGTTAATTTATACGAACTAAGTATTATATTAAATGAGTGTTATGTATTTTTAGCATTATCAGTTTATCACAAACGAAAATATATTATTAATTTTAATAATAAATGTTACGCATCCGTCTAATGCTAGACTGACTGAATGTTTGTAGGTAGTTGTCAACGTTTATTCAAGTTAAAATGTTTTTACAGGGCGTGGCTCACTTCGCATTTATGCACATAATTGGAAGCAGTCTCTGTTTTTGGATCTCAGCTATAGTCCGAGAGACAGTCTTAAGTTTGACTATCTACGCACATTACGCCAAAGGAAATGGTTACGAGGGCAATGGAGTTGATGCTGATAATGCTACAACAACAGCGCCCATTGATGAAACATATAAAGGTAAAAGGCTTCTATCATAAAAAACTAAATCTAATGTGAAGACATGAAAGGTAGTAAATTTTGAACATCATATTATGGATTCCGAACACTTTTATTACACAATTTTTAATACCTGTGCTCATATGAGTTGAAGGCCACTCTTAAAATAGTTTGTTTGATTCATTCAAGATGTTCAGTTCTATAAAAGTTAAAGATGTTTTTATTGCTTTTCTCTCCTGTCTTTCACTAATTTTAAATTATACTTTTAGGAGGACTAAGCAGATTTATCGATATCGACGCCTTCGCTGATCACGAATGCACCGGAGCTCCAGCTTTCACAAAAATCTTTGAAGACTTCTCACCGTACTTGTACCCTTTCAGCGTTGAATTTAACATTTTGATAGGTAGGAAGAGGTGGTTGATGATTGTTTTATATGAAAACATTTTAGTTTATGACGAAATTAATATATGATTTTGACTATCTGTCATTCAGACTAGTTATATTTTTATAATTTTTATTTCATCCGCATATTCATTTCAGTGGCAGTGTATTACATAATCTGGAGCAATATTGGGCACTGCCACAACGAAGAGATAATTAGTGATAGCTACGATGGAAATCAAGAATCTTTTGAAGAGGCTTATTCCATATGCAAGTAAGTAGACTGCTCGAATTATTATAAATTGGGTAATAAACTTTCTGTGACTTAAATTTTCCAAATAGTAAAACGGGTGGAGGAACTGTGATGCGTTTGAGACACCACACCGATACTGGCCTGCTACCAGTATTAAACACTCATCTTTTTAATACGCTAATTTCGGATTCCACTATAAATTTTAAAAATACTTCCCTAGAATCCCAACTGCCAGCGAAGAGAATGATTTCACCAGCAACATGGTGATCTACGCGGACTGCCACGCCTCCAACAAGGGCATGTTCCTGGGACTCATGGTCATCGTCATCATTGTAGGCACGCTTATCATCGGCTTCGTGTTTAGCAGTGTTGGCGGGTTTGTAATTTTTGGCCAGTATAGACCCACATATCACGCCTATTATCGCTTGCGGGGTAGGCAGAGCGCAAACGCCCACGGCCCCGCCAAAACGGACAATTACGCCACGTCTGACATATATTTGAGGGTCATTCGAAAAATTGTGTATCGCCACAGTGACAGATTGTCAGCCCATTGCCTAAAATTGCAATTCACTCCCTCAAGTCCCTTAGTCGCCTCTTACAACTTCCACGGGATTGAAATGGGATGATACTATTCTAAGCCGGCATCAGAAAGCCAGTAAAGATATTACATATTAAAAGGAAATTTGCAGCATATGTTGCAACATGCACAATATTAAAATTATGAAAATTTCAAAAAGTCACACGCACAAAAAACTTTTTTTAATGTTTGGGACACCGAGTCGACCCGATGAACCCTGATATCAGAGTTTTTCAATCGCCTACTACAAGTTTATTGCAGTCAACGTTCTGAAGAGATCTCTTTGCATTATCCTTTACAGGGAGTTCTTAAAAGCGGCATACTTGTTGAACAACGCGACGAAGCTCGGGCTGCATAGCATCATGCTGTTTGCTGCGATCCTGGCCTTTACGCAGACTACCAAGCTAGACATCAACGAGCACCCTATCTCACTGCTGGATGATATTCTACTATTCATCTGTTTGCCACCTTTCTTCATAGAGGCAGTGTTCTCTCTGGTCGCCACTATCACCATCTTGAATATCGTTAATAGCATAGACTTTGTTGTTATGGTAAGGAATTACTTTTTGTATCATTGAATCGGTTAAATATGCCTCCTGCCATATGGCCACGTATACGTTGAAATCTTATATTATTATCCTCTAAAGTTTGTAAAAGCTGGTAGTAATCTCTTCTTTTATCCCAGGTGATTCAAGTTCTCGTTCAAACCCCACTGATCATGGACGCCCTCCGCCGCTGCAGCAACGCCAAGAAGCTTCGTCGCAGAAAACCAGCTCGAGAGCTCATCATGTTCCTTCTTATCAGCAACGTGGGCATGTGGTTTTTCTACACCTTCTCCTTCAAGTCGCCTGAAAGTTTAGACGAGAGATATGAGTTTTATGGAAAAGAGCTATGGACAATTCTTGGACACGTCAGTTTACCTTTGATAATGTTCTATAGATTTCATTCTAGTGTTTGTTTTGCTGATATTTGGGATTCTGCGTATAAACCTGGTTCTGAGCATTAGATAAAATGTGAAATTATGGATTTGGCATCCGGGTTTTGAGACACACATTTCGATACTTGTAAGATACGTGTATGGTCTACGGCCACAGAGCACCGAAAAGTCATGCGCTGTCACCTCTCCCGCGTGAGTTATTTGGTCTGTGATACAGTAGGTGCGCAAATTTTAAATTTAACTTTTCAAATGTTAATCTTGCTTATATTCTTAATACTCCTTTATACTATAAAACACATGTACCAATGTATACGCATATAGCAAATGTGTAACTTTTATTATTCAGGGTGAAGTTTAATAACACAGATAAATTATATCTCGAATGTACAAACAAGGAAGAGTTAGAAGCCTGAGTTAGTTGCGAGCCATTAGTTGTAAAAGTATCTGGCCCTACAAATAGTACGCCTTTTTTTTTGCGTAACTGAAGCTCTATCTATTTTGATATAATTTCCCCATATAACTATTCTATAACTTAAAGTACTGAAGAACTGCATCTATGAGACAGTTTGACGAAGGCGTTATAATGCAACCACGAATTTGTGTATTACAAACAGAATCTATGTGGGCTTTCCAATTTAGATTTGTTTCAATGCTTAAGAATTTATATAGGGCCAAATTTACTAGAGACCGATAGCGAGAACTCAGATCGAGCTGATTATTAGAATCAACTTTCCCCAAAATACAAAAAATAATTGACCTCCCATTCAAAATATCCGATGCGCTGATTTGAGTTACTATGGAAACTCAAAATATTTTTGCCTAACGTCGACCTATGATCCTTTGGGAAAGTTGTTCCTTATTACTTGCTCGTACTTTGTTTTCAGTATCGGTCACTTGTAAATTTTCATCTTATATGTGTTAGTTTCTTCAATGTATTTATAATTATATTGTATTTATAACTGGATTTAATTACAATTGTTATTAGTTGTTATAATGTCTAGTAAACACCTTATTCAAAAATTCATTGTAGCGTTAAAGCGTTTCAGTTTCTGTAAATACAAGCTAGCAGGAATTCATGCAAACAGAAAAACAAGTAGGGATGCAGGCATGCAGCAAACATACACGTCAACCTAACATACATGTCAACCTAACCTACTAAAAAGGGAGTGGTTAATTAAATCAATTAATTCTTCGCCTAAAACAAGCAAGCAGCAGGCATTCATGCATGCATGCAAGCAGACAGCGAACATGCACGTATGTTAGCAAGCACAAGCGGGCGTGCATACATGTCAACCTTCCCCGCAGGCCTGGCCCCGAATTCCCATGCTAGCTGTGCTCGCACCCGCCTTGTAAAAAAATTGCGGGGGATACTTGCGCCCTGCGTGCTCTTGTGGGATTTATCATAGGGTAGGTATACCGAGGTGGTTAACTACGAAAATAGGTTTATTTTTAAAACCAAACCAATTTTTTAATATACATGCAATCAGTCTTTGTTAATTTTAAAATAAAATTTAGTTATATTTTTTACGAATAACAAGCTGCACAACTACTTATCCCCAAAACCGTTCAAAAAAACGGCGTACGTTTCGTTTTTGTACGGACAGTTGCCCATTTTATATAAAAATTAAGTAATTGATATTTTACAACAATTTGTATTGGCTGCGTACTTTAAACTCTAGTTCATCTGAGAAAATAAAACTATTCTACAACCTTAACAAAAGTTACAAGAACTATAAAACTTACCAAAATAAGTTTGAAGCCCGGTTTGATCGCATCGCACCGCCGATGATTTTCGCACAAACAAACGTAACGCGTGCACTCTTTCGAAAGGTTCGCGTGTCACTTAGGCTAGCAGGGGGACGGGTAATATGTTTAAATGAGCGGTAGTGCCTAAACTTCCTAGAACATAGCGTTCTCGAAACCTGTGCAACTACCCCTCCGGCGCATCTATCCGTACTTTACCCTACTATGGAAGCTTAAAATATTTTTGTCTTATTTCGACCTATGTTCCTTGGGGAAGGTTGTTCCTTAGCACGAACTCGTACTTTGTTTTCAGTTTCACCCTATATATGTCAGTTTCTTCAATGTAATCATTATAATTTGTAACTAGATTTTATTAGAATTGTACCATTGGAATGGCATGAATCTAGTTTTATGAAAATTTCAAGTTATTATTATCATTAGACAATAATTTATAAGAGAATTTTATATACTTGCTTCGTATGATTTTTTTGTCACTATATTTAAAGATAAGTGTACTAACAAAATAGTTTTTTGTGGAGTTGCTAATGAAAGATTGTTGATGTATTCATATTATAAATAATATGCTCCCCAAAATGCTCCCTTGATGAAATCTATTTCTGTTTATTAAATATTTGGATTTTTACTTTTATTTTGAGATTTTTGTGCAAAATAGTTATTTGTGGAGTTGCTAATGAAAGATTGTTGATGTATTCATATTATAAATAATACGGGCCCCAAAATGATCCCTTGATGAAATCCATTTCTGTTTATTAAATATTTGGATTTTAACTTTTATTTTGAGATTTTTGTGCATTGTTTTCTTTATGATAAATAACTTTGTATCCATTCGTATTCTCTACCCCTTACTCAATTTTTTTCCCAGCAAAAAGTTGTGGCTTACAAAGTCAAACGCTGTTCTTTAAGTCGCAAACAAAATAAAGCTATGCTCATGTCCAGAAAAATTACTAATATTAAATAATATATTTATGTATGTTGTCTACAACTTATTTGATTAAGTTAAAACATGCTAAAGTTGTAGATCATCCTGTACAAAAACCAAACAATTCACAGCGCAGTATTTCATATTTTGAAAACTAGTTAATCTGATAAACAAGGTTTTTCCTATTATTTTGGAGATGATTGGAACTCTAATCGGTCTGTAGTTACGAGGATCCAATGCATCTCCTTTTACAAGAAGCGGATTAACGACCTATAATTTTAATTTATCTGGGAGTTTACCCTATTAGAATGACATATTTATTATATATGCTAATGGAATATAGGCGGTTCTCTCACTGGTCGACCGTCGTTCCGTTTTTTTAACGCAACGAAAATGCGTGTGTCAAACGACTTGACAGACGCCTCTGTTATACACCGGAAACCCACCGAAGCCGTATTTGTATGGGAATAAGATTGGAATTCGCGATTTCCTTTCGTCTGACAGACACATGCGTAACGTTGCTTTAAATAATCGAAACGACGGACTATGTGAGTAAACCGCCTTAGACTCTTAACGCATAGTATTTAAAAATATATCATAATAGCCGCACGATTTACTATTTTTCAGTGACATTATTATTTTGTAAACTTTACTTTCGTCAATGGGGTCTATAAATATCGTTTGTCAATTTTAACTTAGGTATTGTAAATCATACATTATTTTAAATTTTGTCATTTAAACAAATAAAATATTGCCATGCCTAATAAAGGTCATGAAAGGAAATGAAACCACATGGGTGGTAATGATTTAAACTGGAAGGTAATTAATTAAATATTACTCCACCTCCAGCTACCTTACTGACTCCCCCGCTGAGGAGTTGCCTAGCTGCTACTGCCAAGGTAGCACCGCCTGTTATGTCTAATGCCCCAACTGCATCACATGGACATCTCTGACCTAGAAAAGCATCACCCTACATCTACCCGAGGGTGTCGTAAAATTCAACTAAGGGATGTATCCAGGGAATGGGCAGCAGCTTTCTCTGTGAATACAACACCTTGCACTGCGCTCGTCATTCCACCTACAAGCGTGCTGAGTATGGCAAATGTCATCCTTAATGGGGGGAGGCACATATCAAACAGTAGATTGTTGTAGTAGTTGTGTGGACTTGAGTTCGGCCTTGTTTGTTTTAGCGCCAACGCTGCGTCGAGCAAGCTGCACGCGCGGGCCGGCCGCAACAAAAGATAAAATATACGAGTACCTACTTATATATTTAGTGGTTGTAGGTACTCAGCGATTGACCATATCCTAAGGGGAAACTGACACTGTGATGAATTAGTTCTATATTTGTTCTATCTAAATATATGTAACATTTAATTTGTTCCGTCCTTGTTTTCCGAAAAAAATACTTTGAAGGGTATCGTTAGCCAGCGATGTACTCTCAAAATAGTCTGTTTAGGTAAATAAGAATTAACTAGGTAATTAGTTCTATGTTTGGTCTATCTAAATATTTATCAAGTTCATTACATTTCATTTAAATTTTCTTAAAAATCTGCTATAAAGATTATCGTTAGCCAGCGATGTACTTTTAAATTACTCTGTTTAGGCGAATAAAATCTACCTAGGTAATTAGTTTAATAGCAACGATAAATAAATATTCACTTTTTACGCATACAATTCATTACGTTATCAAAATATTAAATATGAAAAAAGTATAACATTATATAGCCACATAAATAACCACATAAAAAGAACACAATGAACCATTTTAGATGTAGGTAGATACTACATTGCTGGCTAATGTTATACTTTTTTCATATTTAATATTTTGATAACGTAATGAATTGTATGCGTAAAAAGTGAATATTTATTTATCGTTGCTATTAAACTAATTACCTAGGTAGATTTTATTCGCCTAAACAGAGTAATTTAAAAGTACATCGCTGGCTAACGATAATCTTTATAGCAGATTTTTAAGAAAATTAAAATGAAATGTAATGAACTTGATATATATTTAGATAGACCAAATATAGAACTAATTACCTAGTTAATTCTTATTTACCTAAACAGACTATTTTGAGAGTACAACGCTGGCTAACGATACCCTTCAAAGTATTTTTTTCGGAAAACAAGGACGGAACAAATTAAATGTTACATATATTTAGATAGAACAAATATAGAACTAATTCATCACAGTGTCAGTTTCCCCTTAGGATATGGTCAATCGCTGAGTACAACCACATGTATATATTTCCTGTAAATAAGCATCAGGGTTATGTTATAACCTGTTTTTCGTCTATTACGTTTACGAATTGCGTTTTCATCGAATTTTTCAGTTATCCTTTAAATGAAATTCAGTCCTTAGCCGCCTCTTACCTAACCTATGCTGCCATTGATGCTAGGCACTTGCAATGTGCCGTTCCGGGTAACAATGGAACATTGGGAATATTCTCCGGAAACATAGAAACATTGAAAATAGAATAAAAATTAGAAAATTTCTAATGCAAGATTTTTTGGTAAATTAATAATTTATTATATAATTTTAGCAATTTTAAGTATTTTTGAAGTAATATAAGTGGGCAGGCTACACAAAATCGAATATTTTGGTTATTATTCGACAAATTGTGGCAAAATACGAACATTTTAGGTGTAAAATACCACAATTTGTCGAATATTCGCCAAAATATTATTTATATAGAAGAATAATATACTTAGAGATTAGAAATTACCAATTCGAATAATACTATGCTGTAGGCATGTCTTTGTGTAGGGTGCATTTTGACAAGTGAACGAAACTTAAATGTTTGCTTTGGCTCGTGATTATATACAACTTTGCCCAAGAAACTTACGGCAAAATATAGCAAAAAATATATATATATTCTTGGGGAATATTCCCAGTATATAACCTACTAAAATGGGAACGGCAAATTGCTATCTGTAAGACAGCGATACTTTCTAATTTCCTATCATAAGAAATTTTCTAAGCGGTAGCCTTGGTGCTAAACTTAGTGAACCAATAGGATACTGAAATATTATAGCTAAGGGTTTATCATTTTATACACTATGTTATTTAATATGCCAATTTTAAATAAAGCAGAATTCAATGTGGTCTGTAACATGTTCCAGTCCAGTTGCAGATAATTTAAATGAATGCGGTTGAACGCTTTCGATAACAAAGTAGAACATTAAGAGTCAACTGAGTATTCCATAATTATAGATTATCTCCAATTTTGTATTTCTGTAATTAAACAACACGATAAAATGGCATCCAAACTAGAGTTCAAATATAATTTCGGAACTTGCTCTACCAAGTGACGATAATCGACATCTATGCGTCTAATCACAATAAAATAGATTTAAGATGTATACCAAATTTTAAAACACTTCCCGTGTTAGGTATGCAATTTTTGAAAACTAACAAAATTAAAAAAAAAAAGTTTCAAGTTGTGTTTATTTTGGATTTTACAATTCCTACGTTCACAACTTAAATCCGTTTAAAATTGTTTTATTGTAATGAGTAAAATTAAATTGTAAAATAAGTAATAGTTGTGCAAACTCAAGAAAATATAATATGCTTTTTTTAAGTATCAGTGCAAAAGGGATTAATATTCTTTACCGCGCTTCCAAAGTCTGTTCTAATACAATTTTGTTGTTGGTTGTGCATGCCTATGTAATTTATGACAAAGTGTACACGTCGACGTGGCCGCAGAAACACAACCACAAAGCACGTATCAATACCCCACCTGCCTTAGCTGACCAACTCGGCGAGCACTTAATTAGACCTGGTCCCCCTAATGCAATTACCGAATATTAGGTTAAGTACTACGGTCCAGCAGGCGCACTTAGTCCGCGCCCGAGATACAAACTAGTTACTACAGTCTCCTAAGGACAAGCTTTGACCTACAACACACTTATAAGGTAAGTACTTGTATTATATTGACTGGCCCGATAGCGTAGTGAAGCGTACCCCTGCCTGCTACGCCGAGGGTCGTGGGTTCCCACACAGTACAAGTATTGGAAAGAAATTTTCAAATATTTGTGTTGAGTTTCGGTGTTTTTTATGCCTTGTATAGATTTCAAAAAGTATCCATGTATTATATATTAGCTATCTAGTTTCCCTAGTACAAGCTTTGTTTAGTTTGGGGCTAGATGGCGCTGTGTGAAATGTCAAGGATATTTATTTATTTATTATTTATGGTGGTAGAGTAAATATGTCGCAGTAATATGGCAGTCAACATTTCTAGGAATTTGACCATTAGCCGAAATATGGCATAATTGCAGAAAGCTAGTCAAAGAAGATGGTAGAATGAAGTCTACAATTTTGCCACATTTCGGCCATTGGATGAATTCCTAGGAATTTTGAAGAATTCCTAATAACTGCGACATATACATATAATAAAATTAAGCTTTAGGGGTCGGAACTGAGCCTGTACATATACCATGCGAATTTTTTTTTAAGGATAAATAAAATTGATTTCGAGGCCAGATTATGTAAAGGCTTAAGCACCGTGGGCACATCCATTCTGTCTGTGCGGCAGGTAATACAGAAGTCAGAAGAGTATTACCAACTGCTGTGTATGGCTTTTGTGGACTACGAAAAAGCCTTCGACTCCATCGAAACCTGAGCTTTTTTGGAGTCCTCCTAGCGGTGTAAGACAGGGTGACATTATATCCCCGAAACTCTTCACGAATGCGCTGAAGGATGCCTTCAAGACCCTGCACTGGGACGGACTAGGCATGAACGTCAACGGCGAATATCTCACAGATCTCCGTTTTGCCGACTATATAATCATAATGGCTGAATCGCTGGAGGATCTGCAAAAAAAGCTGTACAGGCTCAACGTTGCTGTGAGACGTGTTGGACTCGGGATGAACTTGGACAAGACGAAAGTCATGTTAAATCAACACATCATCCCCGAGCCGGTCTCTGTCGAAAGTGTAGATCTTGAAGATGTTCAGAAGTATGTATATATCTTGGGCAAACTTTACAGCTGGGTAGAGACAACTTTAATGCTGAAATCACCAAAAGAGTGCAGCTGGGCTAGAAAGCATTTGGGAAGTTGCGTAATGTTTTGGAACCACCCTTTCCACAATGTCATATGACCAAGGTGTTCGATCGATAAGTGTGTCCTACCAGTCATGATCTACGGAGCCGAGACGTGAAACCTGACAGTAAAACCGACTCACTGGCTACATGTCACTCAGAGTTATGGAAAGGTCTATGCCATAATGAATAAATTCCGGCATGAGACTATCCGCAAATATACCAAAGTAACAGACATATTTTGGAAAAATATAGTATTCGAAAGGGGTAGTGGGCTGGGCACATCTTTCGTATAATCGACAAGCGGTGGATTAAGCGGGTTCTCGAGTGGAGACCACGTCTCGACAAGCGTAACGTTGGACGCCCTCCGTCCATATGGACCAGTGGCTTAAAAAAGACCGCAGTAACGACATAAAACTTAACTGTATTAATAATAAGTTGACGAATCTAAGTTCGCGGGCCCCAGCTAGTTGTTTGATATATAGAAAAAAATTGGAATATGAAATAAAAATATGAAATTTTCCCAATTACAATTTACTTACTCGTACGTTACGGTCATTGAGCCAGAAAAAATAGTCAATGATACAAAATAATGCCCGTATTGACTGAACACACAAATACATCGAACTTTTCGTTGTAACTTCCTCTGTAATCGTGCTCGTATAAGGTCGATTTTTCTGAGCTATGTATGGATCGTTCATTCGTTTGAATTGGTTGGTAGGGAAGATCAGTATGGCATACAAAAAAATATGATCCGCGAAGCAGTAGGGCAATGGGCGACTGCGGAAGCGCGCTCGGCTGCCCAATGCCACTGTTGTCTAATTGTTTCCGATCCCTGAATAACCGCGCGTTGGAATGACGAAATGTGAACACGTGAATGGTAGCCGATCAAGGTATTTTCAATGCTTCAATAGCCCGTTGGTGCGACAGCGTTTCAGCAAATTTTGCTGGTCACCCCGCTATACAAACGCTCTGCTATTGGAACAAAATTTACATTTTCCTTTGAAATGGCATTACGACAAAATGTAAATGGCGAAGTGATATTTTGTTGCATGAATAAAATAAAAATTTCCTTTTTGTATCTATTATTATTTCACTTTGATTATTCTAGGGATAAATAGAGATAGACAAGAATGAATTTTCTTTTTGAATTTTGAAAACGAATAAGGCACGCATTAAATTAATTTGACACATAAAGCAATCCAATTAACATTGTATGAAAACATTTTCCGATAGTTTAAAACTGAGGCTCAGATGGGTATTGTCCATTAGCATGTCGCTATAAAATTAATACCCTTTTATTTTTCGCGATACTTTAAACCGGTTGCAGTAATTGGATCATAATAGCCTTTTCCAAAAGCCTTTTCCAGGGATCCTGGCCTGCTAATTGGTTTACAATATTGGCCTTGTAATAAACACTAGTTAATTTATCTCCATTTATAATAATAAGGGATAATTGCATTTACGTTGGCGTACACGAGGACATCCAAATTTTATTGCACTTTTACAGTATGCATTGTGCTCACCTATATACTTCCCACGTTTCAATTATCTTCCTTTTTTATTTATTACTAAAAGTCATAAACTCTTGAAAAACCTTGTGCACTAAAAATCAATGCAGTAATAATAAATACCATCGTATGTTCTCTTACAAGTTTTGTGAAATGTTGAATCGGTGACATTGATGACGAGTCCATGATAGAACAGTTATTTATACAATTTGTCTCTACGTATCGGAGCACAATAGCGCATTAGAATCAAGGTATGTGGGACACGGTACATTCAACTATAAAAATAAAACAGCAGATTTTATACTGCTTTTTTACAAAAATATATCAACCTCTTTGCGTTGTGAACTTACTAATAGCGGGGTTGTTAGCGTCAAAGAAGAGCCAACACTTTGCTCACCTAGCCAGGAAGCAGAAATCAGAAAATCGGCATGAAGGTACTTCTTGGCGTACTAATCAAAATTAAGGGTGGTGCCAAGTGGATACCCTTTTTTTACTTTTTTCTTTTCCTTTCGAAAGCGTAATTTTTGTTATGCCTAGAAAGTAATTTTTTATTTTATTTTGTGCGTTCACTTCACTTGAACCTGAAAGTGTCCTTAACACTATCCAAAGGCCCTATAAGAACAGGGAATCACGAAATACATATTTACTACTGTTCTCTTTCTGTTTGCACAATGACAGTGACCTAGGATAAAATCTTAACTGCCTCATGCCTATCTTACAGAATGGCTCTAAAAAGGGTGTCATGATGCGAGTGTTCCTTCAAGCTCGGTGATACGCACAAAAGTAAACAAACATAATAAAAAAACACGACTGCTTTCTGTGATAAAGCCTAGCCTATGACACTCGGGATAATGAAATGATTCTTCCGATACAATTCTCATTCGAATCTGTTCAGTAATTAACAAGTTTCATTTTTTTAAAGAATCGCACACATATGCATGTCGCAGTATTATGGCAGAATTAGGATTTCGGCCGAAATCCTAGGATTTTGGTAAAATCGTACTCTTCATTCGACCATCGTCCTAAGTAGATCTAGGATTTCGGCCATGATCCTAGGATTTTGACCGAAATCCTGGATCTACGTAGTAATATGGTAAAACGAAGGCTTCAGAACACTTTTTATAAATTTTATCGTGACTATACACTTACATACATAAATACTTGCGGAGTATGCAGAGTTTTAATGGCCATAAACAATTTTGAGGGCTATTTTAGAAAAAACGTGAATGACTATAGAAAAATAAAATAATAATACACATGAAAACTTCCATCCGTTAGTCGCTTCTGGGTGTCGTACCCGCGGGAAAGAATAGGGGTGATGCTATTTTAAGCAGTCATTACACGGAATAGTGACTATCACCATGCATTACTATTGGTCTTTACTTTAATTTGTATTCTTATTATGCTTTTGAAGAGAAAAATAAGAACTTAAGAAAATTGGATGAAACAAAATAAATCAAATAATCAAATCAGTCTTTTATTTTTATTGATTCCAGATAGAATGTACTAATCACTATTATTATTAGGTATCTAGTCTCGATATAAAAATTAACCATTTTTCATAAACATTGAAGTGCTAACTTCTTCTAATTATGATTTTTTATTTTTATTTATTATGATTAATATAACAAACATTAAATAATTAAATTTTCTGTCATTAACATAAACTTTTGAGTTTAATATCTTTCATTAAAGATTTTTCAAGTAGTAAAAACAATATTTTTTAGATAATCACATAAGTAACTGTTTATAATATTATTAGATGTATAATAAAATAAACATTTGGGTGTCTTCTCTTTTACAAAATATAACAAGGTAAACAGAACCTCCTGTTATCATTTGCATCACCTAGTATCTAAATAAAGATTATGAATGAAAGATGATAGAAATAAACACTTTTCTTTTTCGCGATTAATGCCATAATACTAAGCAGATCCAGGATTTCGACCAAAATCCTAGGATTATGACCGAAATCCTGGATCTGCTTAGGACGATGGTCGAATGTAGTCTAAGATTTTGCCATAATCCGGCTTTTGGCCGAAATCCTAGGATTTCGGCCGAAATCCTTATTCTGCCATAATACTGCGACATACATACCAAGATGCATACATACATACATGAACTCTAAAAACATAACACTTCTTTATTGGTTGGGCAGTCGTATAAAAAACTGTAGTTCGATTTGTTTAAAAGTTACGCTGTGCCAAGAAAAAGGTAAAGGGAAGGAGCGGTAGGTGCCAAGCGGGCACCAGATCTCTCAGATCAGTTTTGATCAGTGTGTCAAGCAATTATTAGGGTTTTTGTAAATTGTATAAATAAACGAAAAAAAAGGTCTAAGAGCAAAGGGATGCCGCTAACAACCCTGTCAAAAATAAATATTTGGTTGTATTTTCAACCTAGATTCAATAACTAAATGGCGGGCCAGCTAACCAAGGAAACCGTCACATTTATTTAGTCAAAAAACCCTACATTTTTGATTTTTCAATTTCTTTGTTACTCTTTCTTTCAGACGATTTGAGCATAAAATAAACAATAAAAACCAAATAATTATTGTGCATTAATTTTATTTTGTTTTGAGGTATAACATGTTTGGGTCAGATATTTACAAACGCATAGAAAATCATTTTGAGAGGTAATCTGTGAAATATGATATTCGTAGTCATACCTCTACGAACAAAACAAAAAGCCATAAAAATTCTGTACCTATCCATAATTTAAATATCCGCAGGAGTATTTAAAATTAAGCTATTTGTAAACGCAGAATTTCATCAAAATTTAACTCATACATGTACTCTGTAGGTACATATGCATAGAAATTATACATCAAAATAAAGGTCTTTTTCTTCTTATCATGTGGGACACTGAATTGAGGAACATCCGTGATAAACCCTGGTGTCAGAGTTTTTCAACCGCCTACTACTACTACTAGTAGGTGACATGGTTGTATAACGACCACCATCTGAGTAATCATAGACAGCAACCGGAGACGACGGCTTAACGTGCCCTCCGCAGCACGGAACTATCCTTTCGTACGGACAATCATGTGGTTCAGCCTTCAATGTCCTAACCGGACTGAAAATTCACAAAGTGATAATATCAACTTTGTGAGTGCCCCACCGGGAATCGAACCCGAAACCTTAGCGCCGCAGGCACTTGCACTGGCACTGCCACTGTATTGTATTGTATTAGTATCATCATTGTATCAGTAGCAGGTACATATTCTAACATTATTCGAAATAGTAACACCTCTTTATACTCTTTGACAAGCTTTTAAGTGGTCTTTCGGCATGTAGTCCCATAAAGGTAATACAGCCCTTGCTGGAATAGTCACGCTAGAAAATAAAAATACATTAATACTTTCTAATTATTTATAATGTTTTTTATAAGCTACTTATTAAATAACTGGCCAAGAGCGAGTCGGAGTCGCTTACTAGGGTTTCGTAACATGCACATCAAGCCCTTTCATATGATAGGTACCGCAATTACTAATCTCTATTATCATTTTTAATGTCGGCGTCCTAAAAAAAAGTTTTACGAAGTTTCTTACCAGGTTCGATCGTTCCAGGTCCACGGAAAGTATCCTATAATTTTTGATTCCGGTTGATTCTTATTATACAACTTCAAAATTTATATAACTCGGAAACTATAAAAAACGCGATACATACATGGGTTATTTGATTTATTAGTTATGATTAGATGATTTAGATACCCCTGAGTCTTCGATCAACGCGGAACGAGACGGTAAAGTTACCACTTTGTGATGGCCACGCCACCCGACATTTTTAACATCCGTTTATGTATGTCTAGATACCCTATAATGAAAGGTGCTAACTCCGATTTTTACCGCAAAGCCAGCAGGCCTATTACTTAACGTTAAATTATTGATTAAAATTAAAAACAATTAAAAAAAAACATCATTATCATTGTCAAATCCATTGCACTTTTACTATGACCAGTACAGCTTTGTCCGTCACGGTCTAGATGGCGCGCGCGCACTCCGCGCTCGCCGCACCGGAAGGGCGCGACGCCATATGCGCCATGCGCCACCGGAAGCGTCCCCGCGACCCGTGCCGTGACCTGCGCGTGCACACGCTCTCTGTCACTCGCGCATACAACACGCGGTACATACTATTAATTATGCGATAGATTTCTGTACTACGCCTAATAAATTAACCTAGATAAGCTCAAAAGCTATTTAAAAAACTTTTTTTTTTTATTCTGTTTCTTGTTTTCAACGACAACTTTTTAACTTTAGTACCATCCTCTTTATGTCAATTATCTATAAATCTACACTATTTTAAAAATTACCCAATAAAAGCCAGCACTAAAAGTACACTCAACGCAAACTTTCCCCACACAAACAGTCCACTAATGTTCAGTGTTTACCCGAAACTCGTGTAAGAAGTCAATAAAACACAGTTTACGGGTGGTTTACGGCACTCGATGTCACAGCGAGTGGTGCTCATCTGGACTCCGGACACTATTGCGGGTGCTTGCGGGTTGATTAGTGAAATATCAGTGCCGCTGCCGAGTGTACTCCAGACCCTCCACTCCTCGGCCCAGCAGACGTCGAGTGGCAATCGCGGACACCTTTCAAGTGGAAATGAAAATGGTAAGTGAATTCGGAGATCTTTCCACTTCGTGATTTAGTAGTTCTGCTAGTCTGTGTACAATCAATCTGCTGTCTTATTGAAAGAACTATCGCTGTACTTCCAATTTATCAGTTTAGGTGCTGAAGTAAAATGTAGTATAACTAATCATAGGCAATAATAAGGCAAATAAAAAAAAATTATAAAATAAGTAAAATAGGCATTATACATAACATAAATTTACTACCTATATATTAAAAATACTAACCAAGCTGCAGCTACCCAGGCCTAACTCTTACCAACTTCACCTGATGGATAACAGATTCAATATAAAAACGGCAAGTCCCCTAAAAGCCATGTTGACCGGTCCATCGGCGGTAAGCCGGGAATCAAAATGCCAAGCCACATCCAATTGCGTTTACACGTAATCCACTGAACTAACCGAATTGTCTCGCAAGAAACGCCTTTCTATTGGATTTTAAAAGCTGGTAAATGTAACACTGATGAAAGGAAAAGGTAGAGAGGTTTAAGAAGATCGTATTTTTATTCACTTCAGGGAATGCTATATTTAAATATATTTTGTTTCTGGACTTGTGGTTAAAAATACAAAGTCACTTAATTAATTAATAGTACTTAATCATTTATTTATAGGTGTAAAAATCTTTGCAGGTCCATTAAAATTTTATCCACATATTTTTTTATTATTTCGTGATAGTTATGGTATTCATCATCAATAATTTAAATGATATACAGGGAGGTGTCGTACGACTGTTTATCCAGAAAACGCTAAGCTTACCCATTAAAATGAACAACTTTTTCCAAGGAACATGGTCAGAGTTGTTAAATGTAATGGACGCTCCACCCAAAAAAAAAATGACGGAGTAATTTTCTATTGGTAAAAATTTTATGTTGTTTAGAAAGTGATCATAATATTGTGAGGCTTGTGACACATAACAAGAGTTTAAATATAGCCTTCGAAGTTTATTCCTTACACGAAGGCATTGTAACAAAAGCATTTACCGAAGCTCATCAAAGCACCGAAGCCGCTCAAGTAGAAGCACTCATATTTTGATCGCTGTGGTATGCATAATTATCTTAACACACTGGAAGTAATGTTAAAAGGTACCCGTAAGGGTCCAAGACGCGAAAACCCTTGCCCTTTTTGAAGGTGCCGCGCATGTGAAGGTATATTATACGTATACTTGTAGAAGATTTACATTTAGAAAGTGTATCAAAAACGGTACCTACTTATAACAGGCTGAAATGGGGACAAGATGAAACATTTGCACTACAGGACTATACGAAAACCTGCACCAAGTAATTAAGGTGAAAATTCTAAATAATCGATATGCACAGACTAGTCTGTAACTATTCGACAACTAGTCGGCTGTTATCATGACAATAAATTTTATTGATAAATATGTTTTAAACTTAAACTCGTTTTAAATGACACCACTACTGTTCATTGGGCTATTTAGTTATCCCTTGATCGGTTATCTTTTCAGTTATGTTACATTTTGTATAGGTACGAACTTGTAGACTATTTTTTTTCTATAATTTTCAAAACAAGGGTTAGGTTAAATTTTCCAAGGTATACATTGTTTGAAGTCTTTTTTTACCCTCCTCTATACGAAATTGAAGAGGATGTCGGTTGAGGCACTGTCTTTCCCTCTGGCCCAGGTAGAAGAGTTATAGTCAACCAGCTTACAGATTTATAAGAACAAGATTAACTTACTTATATTTTCTTGAGTTTGCACATCTATTTACAATAAAACAATTATAAACGGATTTAAGTTGTTTAAATCAATCTGCCGTGTGATACCGGCTTAGAATAGCATCACCCCATTTCTAACCCATGGGTGTCGTAAAAGCCGACTAAGGGACTCGAGGTTTGTGTATTGCAAATTTAGGCGATGGGCTGACAACCTGTCACTATAGTCATACACAGTTATCTGATTGACCCTCAAGCTTTTGTCAGACGTGGTGTTAATATCACATTAACACTCTGCCTACCCCGTAAGGGATATAGGCGTGATTTATGTATGTATGTAAACGTAAGAGTTGTAAAATACAAAATAAAAATTGTTTTATTGTGATGAACTTACTAACTCAATAAGTTATTCATACCTTTATCTACTACATGGTTTAGGTACTTATAAATCTGCGTGAAGTTTATCTAAGGAATATAAAGTGAGAAACTATCGGGGAGTTTAATAATATTCATTGGGCCCGGCAATTTTCCGCCTCAATGGGCCCGTCTTTGATCAGCCCGGGAAGGATACTCAAATTGGTACACTACACACTATGCAAAAATAAACTTGAACTTAAATAGTAAATTGCCGAGGGAAATTAGTATTGGAAATATTTGTTTTTAAAGGTTTTAAAATAATCGGTTTAAGTCTCAAATACATACATCTCGCCTATTTCCCTTGTGGGGTAGGCAGAGCATAAACCACCGTAAAAGACATTAACGCCACGTTTGACTAACATTTAAGGGTCATTCTCAACGCCCTTACTTGCCTCTTACGACACCCAGTTTTTGGAAGAAAGAAAGACGACAGTCCAATGTCCCATACCGACACATACATGTCAGTCCTTCAAGTTTTTTTTTTCACGTGATTGAACTCTGTAAAAGTTCAACAAAAAAAATATGGTATGTTTAAATTTTTTATAGTTGGTTTGGCTAATCTTGTTTACCAATCAATCATTATCCCAACGTACGAACATAACGTTACTGACCCGCGTGTTTAATCACATTAGTGCGCTTAATTGAATACAAACACGTAAACAAATGAAGGTAATCACACTCGACGAAAGATAAAAGAGAAAACACAGATAATTCCCAGTAAATCGCATACATAAGCCCCGTGTAAAGTGTTGTATGGCAGAGCGTAGGGCTGTCACACGCATGGTGCCTCATCCAAATAATCATGACAATATTTTAATTTGTAAAAGTACACAAAGTAAATCTGAAGATGAAAGCAAAGTAGCGAAAGACGGTTTCAAAATAGCAACAATATTTTTATACGTATTTTTTTCAACCTACTGCCAAAATGGTAAACTTACTAACTTCCAACTTTGCTAAGAATGGCGCTGATTTCGTTTTTGCATGTCTAAGATTCCTCTTGAGTAGGTATGTCCTATCACTAGACTGAAATTCCAAGGAACTTAATACGACTTTAAAAGTAAATAGGGAGAAAAAGTGAGTACGTGAACCCTACCGTAGTACAGGTAGAGTGTAGTGGCGCGCTGGTGCCCGCCGCGCGCCGCCGCCCGCCCGCTGCACGCTCCGGCGGCCATATTTAGAGATATGTGACGACCCAGCGAATGCCCACTGAACCGGCAGAGGATGTGAGTTATTAAGTGGTACACTTTCAGGTGATCTGTGGAGTGAGAGAATCGCGCCTGTCGACCGCCCGCGCCCGCGCCGCCGCCCCAACCGGATATTGCAGAGCCATAAATATTTGGATTATTGCTGTTTGGATTGTTGATGCTCCTCTACAGAATGTTATAGTTAAATGTAATTTATCATTAGTATATAGCATAAATTATTTTGATTCCTTAAAATTTTATAAAATGTGCATCGACACAAGGTAAATCCCCCTGCCCCACTTAATCGGCAGGTTAAGAATAAATAGGATTTACTTGTTCCTATATTTTTATCATATGTGAAAGCTTGTAAATTGGCGTTTGTTTGTACACTAACTTACATACGCAAAAAACGGAATTGAATGGACTTAAACATGAGATGCACTGCAATTTTTTAACAAAAGCTTATGTGTAATGAATGATAAAGAGTAAGTACGTAAATATAGCACCTTAATTATGGTTAAAAGATAAAGAGTATTTTGTCTTGAATTGTCTATCCTATCTATTGGCGTAAAGAGGCGAATCGCTTTTTAGGGGAAATCTTATGGTTCAAAAAGTATTTTAATTATTTTGTGAAAATGGTATATTAACACGGGACTTTCCATCGAGTTTTCAATTAGACTTCAGTCGCCTTTTGTAGACCATTTAACTTTTGCATGATAAATGGATCACCATGGGGCTGCAAACTCAAATAAAATGTAATAAAAAACATACAAAATGGTAAGCAAAATATACTGACGAAAAGGCACTAGCACAGGCACTTTTAAATTTCTTTTAAAAATCCTTTCTTTTAAAAAAAGAGATTTGTCCCGATCAATGCTCGTTTATATTTAACTACCTTCCTAAAAACTACATTAAAATCGTAAGAACAAATTTTTTGCTATACGTAGGTACGTACCAGTAGCATATCAACCTACCCCTTTAAGGGATCAAATTAATGTGATTTTGATACATTTTAATTATAAGAGATACCAGTATAAGATGTTCCCTAAGTGGGGGTTTAATATTCTGCTGATAGTACCCACATCCCTAAAAAGTGTCTGCCAACGGGTGAAAATATTATCATGTCACATTACCCTCAAAACATTTCTTACTATATTGAGAGAGAAGGTTCTATTAGAAATGGGTATTAAATACCGCATCCATGTTATTACTCAATAAAACAGCTCATGCAGATCAAATGATAGGTTTTGTAGCTCTGATGTTATTCATGCCATATCAACTGGTTAGAGGATTAGTCGCTTCCCACTGTTTGAGGCAACCTATACACCTGTTTCTCTCCATTGATAGGATGAGCAGCATTGCAATTGATAGAAATATATAGGTATTTAATATCTAAACGAAAGTATCAGCCATTAAATAATAAAGGTATTTATTTTCATTTCGCATCTAAAGGCTAAAAAACTATTTACTAGCGACCGAAAATAACTTTGACTCTCATACAAAGTTGCAGATCAAGTGATTGGAATTACTTGGGAAATCCAAATTTTGTTTCATGGAGCTAGACTATGGATAGACCTATTAGTCCGATACGGATGGCATTATTTGAGGATATAACTTATAAAATTCTAAAGTTGCTTATGTTTTGCACAATTGCGTAATGCGTGTCTGTAAAGCACATAATTATTACATTGTGTCATTTTTGACGCTTGCGTTAATTTTCTATTTATTGTCTATAGTTAAATTAACATTATAAGATGTGCCAGTATTGTCTATATCACAGTTAATACAGTGTACAAACCCAGTTAGAAACATTTTTATGCACTGCAAACGAAAGTGTGTTAGCAGATAAGTACCTAAAATGACACAAAATAATGAATTGGGTTCGGCCAATGATCCAGAAACTTTATGCCAAAAATATACAACTTTAATTTTTTTTAAACATGAAAAGCTATCCATACTGGGCTAAATGTTTCTTAGGATAAGTTGCCTATATTCACCAGCAAACCAGTTTAACTTTTCAGTATCAGTATTTCTTTCGTGTGAGGCTGGCTTATAAAAGCATCACCCCATTTTTTCCCGAGGGTGCCGCAAAATGCGACTAAGGGATAAATTCGTCCACGGAATAGGCAGCAGCGTTCCCTGTGAATGCAACATTTTGTACTGCGTTTGCGAGTGGACATTGGGGGAGGCTTGTAACGTCTACCAGTAGACTGTTTTGGCTTTGAAAGTCAGAGATTCATTATTTGCGTGGAAAGATAATCGATCCTATTACAATTATCTAGCTAGAGTCTAACTGCTAGACCATAGCGGATGATAACTAGGTCATGGATGGGTGACTGGTAATAGTGTACATAACAAAGCGTTTCCGTGCTTCTGCGCATTCTAAATAAATTTTGGTTTTTAATATTAAAACCCATAACTAGTCTAGGCTTATGATCAAAATGAGTTAAGATTTCGTCATCTGCCAGTGTTTGATCAAAAACCTGATTTTATTAAGAACCTGACAGACAGACAGAAATGTGCGTATGATTCAAAGATTCAAGGGATCAACACCATTTCAAGGGCTACAGCCTAAACGGCTTGATGGATGTTCACATATGAGGTGTCGTAAAATTTGTCTGAGCAGCGCGAGTGACACTGGATAAATAAGCATTTAATACATTGAAACTGGTGGGCTTGGAAAGAAATTAGAAGAAGAAGTTTGTTTTTTTTTCTATGAGGCGGATTTTGTTTTTTAATAATTCGCTTGTCTATATAATATTATGCCTTATTTCTTTTGATTGTGTTTAGATTACCTGAAGAAATTTGTAACGCTAAAAACCATTATGAAATCAGTAAGTCTCTAACAGAAGGTCAAAAGTCATATTTCGAGGTTTGCCAAAGGGCTATGGAGCGGGTTATCCTCGTCGTCAAGAGAATTGACAAGAGTCCGAAACACTACACTTCGAACTCAAGCAATACAAAACTGCCAAGTTGAAATGGGAGTGGGCCAGGCTCGTATGCATGTTGCACCCAAAATAGGCTCAAATTGTCACAGATATTAAGGTGGACGCATGCTTGACGCATACCGTCGGATCTTGAGACCCCGAAAAAGATAGCATGACGACTTCGATGCTTATTTGAAGGAGTGGACTAAGTTTACACTCGAGCACAGCAGGTGGAAGACAGTGGGGGAGGGTTTTAGCCCAGCTGTGGGCCTGTGGGCTTACTATATTAATAAATAGCAATAATTATTTTAAAAATTTTGTGATTTCGTAACCGAGGGTTCCGTAACATGCACCCTCAACCCTTTTCATATGATATCCCACTAGAACACTAGCCTCAATTTTATAATTTCAATCTTCTTGAACAAAAAAAAACAAACTATTCAAAAATAAAAATTATTTGGATATTTTCCTACACTTGTACTTAAACAAAGCTACTTGACAAATTTTGATTCCCTTGAAAAGCACGCGTTTTTATTAACGTTTTACACGGCCTAATCTTTTTTTAACGTAAAGAGAGAAACTTGTTTATTTACAACTACAAGAGGCCATAATCCTTATATTGTTTTAATTTCAACCCGATATCTCTACGCATTCCCAACATAAAGGGTCGAAAAACGAACGAACGAACGGACAACAAAGTGATCCTATAAATGTTCCGTTTTTTTTTCTTTTTTGATGTTTGGGACCCTAAAAATCCACTTATTAAAATTGCCCAATGTCAATTAAGCCACTTAATATGGCTACTAGCTATTACCCACGTCGTTGCCCGCATGAAATAAAAACTATCCTATGTGTTAATCCATGTTACCTTCTATATTTAGCCAAATTTCATTACAATCGGTTCAGTAGTTTTTGAAGAAGTATCAAACAAACACAAACTTTTGCATGTATAATATTAGTAGGATAGAAAATGTTTACGATTTTCTACGTAATAGTTTCCCTTATCTCCCTAACTCTGTAAAATTAGGCACATACATACATACATAAATCACGCCTTTATCCCTTACGGGGTAGGCAGAGCGTTAATGGCCGTAAAACGGATATTAACACCACTTCTGACAAAAGTTTGAGGGTCAATCAGATAACTGTGTATCACAATAGTGACAGGTTGTCAGCCCATCGCCTAAAATTGTAATAAACACCCTCAAGTCCCTTAGTCGCCTCTTACGACACCCATGGGTAAGAAATGGGGTGATGCTATTCTAAGCCGGCATCACACGAAATTTAGGCACAGTGAAAACAATAAAGCTACGGGAAATATTTTAAAACCATAATGAAATCTGTGATATCGTAACCACGTATTAAAAAATAAGTTTCGATTAGAATGCATATTTAGGCGATGGGCTGACAACCTGTCACTATTGTTATACACAATATTCCAAATTACCCTCAAATGTTTGTCAGACGTGGCGTAAATGTCCGTTTTTAAACAGCCGTTTACGCTCTGCCTAGTCCGTAAGGGAATATACATACTTACATAAATCACGCCTCTTTCCCGGATGGTTAGGCAGAGAATACTTCTAGGGATTATAGGTGTGACATATGAATGTATGTATGTACCAAGGTATTCTAGGTGCATCGCAGTATGCATCAGCTCTATCATAGAGTTATAGAACAGTAACAGTGTTAGCGATAGGTGGGCGAGTCCCGAGCCCGGATATTGATTCACCAAGGGCATTGGGCCCACATCCGCTCGCTGCAGCCTCCCGGCTCCCAACCTCTGATACCACATAGGCTTTGTGACTTTGTTGCGTGTAATTAATTTTGAGGTCAAAGTGGAATAAGGTTATAATAATGTAACGAGGTTCAGTGCGATAAAGTGGTAGGTTAGACGGCCATCACCAATTAAATTAATAATTTGACTGGCCCGATGGTGTAGTGGATAGTACCCGTGCCTGCTACACCGAGGTTCGTTGTCTTGATACCCACACAGCATAATTTTTTGTAAGTTATTTTTCAAATATTTGTGTTGAGTCTGGGTGTTTTCTATGTATTGCTTGTATTTAATTACAAACAAAAGTATTTGTGCTTTATATCAGCTATCTTACATCGAGGGTCGTTGTCTCGATCTCCACACAACACAAAATTTTGTAAGTTATTCTATGAATGCATTTACAAAAAGTATTTATCAGCTATCTAGTTCCCATAGTACAATCTTTTTATAGTTAGGATCTAGATGGCGGCGTTGTCTGAAATGTCCAAGATATTCAAATATTAAATAATAACAAGGTTAAGATAGATACTTTATTTATATTAATGATATTGAAACTGATTTATCATCGATGCCAACTTAAAATAGCATCACCCCATTTCTTCTCCGTGGGAGTCGTAAGAGGCGACTAAGGGACTTGAGGGTGTGTATTGCAATTTTAGGCGATTGGATGACAACCTGTCACTGTGGCGATACACAATTTTCCGAATGACTCTCAAATATATGTCAGACGTGGCGTAAATTACCGTTTTTTGCGGCCGTTTGCGCTCTGCCTACCCCGCAAGGGATAATAGGCGTGATATGTGCAGAACATCGACCAGTTTGATGTCACGCTCACTTGACTGACAAATAGGGCAAATCACAGTGATATTGCTATGTTGAGTATGTAAAACATTTATAAAAAGATGGAAAAAAATATAGCATGGTATTCCAATAATTTGAAGTTCAATGAGTATTTCCAATTTTTCCTCGAACGAAAACATCGCAGGGAGATCAACTAACAGGTTTCATTAAAAGTTTGTTATTGCGCGAAGTTTCATTGCTTTATAGAGTTTCCAACATGTTGGATGGATATTTTTGCTATTTTCAATTGCAGTGGTCGGATATTTCGTAACATGACTTCTAATAACGAGAGGCTAATTTGTCAAAGGTAAACCGGACAACATTTCGTGTAATACGCAGTACGCACGCATGTTAATAATTTCCAAAAGATCTGTGAATGCAGGATCATACTACGCAACTAAATCTATTGCTAGGAAATATGTAGGGTTATTAGATTGTCCACCTTAGTTTTGCGTAGGTATCAGTATCGACTTCTGCAACTTTGTCCACATAAACGTGACACATACATACTTACACATATCACGCCTATTAATCCTTGCGGGGTAGGCAGAGCGTAAACGGCCGCAAATACGGACATTTACGCCACGTCAGACATATATTTCCTTCGGAAAATTGTGTATCGCGATAGTGACAGGTTGTCAGCACATCACCTAAAATTGCAATACACACCCTCGAGTCGCCTCTTACGACTCCCAAGGTGACATAAAAGTGAACTGTAAATAGTTAAATTTCATACCAGCACAAGAGATAATAATTTTTTAACAAAAATAAAAAAGAGCCATAAAAATGTTTAACTAACTAGCTACAATATTATGTACTTTTTATGTAAAATATCATGTTTCTTTGTTAAATTTTATATTATTATGATGACCATATGCACATACCTAACACGAAGTAGAAAATCTATCAACGAGGGGCAGCATGTTGACTAGAAGGTGTAAAGATTTTATGCCTCGTTTGATCACATATTTGTATTTACTATCAAAATTACAAAATACACTGTATTCAAGTACTTGACTGTCATCAACAAATACATTACTATACCGTCTTTGTATATTTTTGAAGTTGCTTGTTTTTTAAAGAAAACATCTAAACAAATCAAAAAGGGAAATCATCTAAACAAATTAGCCCTTCCACATTAAAAAACCACCTTATTTGATAAAAACTTTAGTACTTAAAGTACTAAAAATGTATGATACTTTACCTGAAGATCTAAAAACATTGCCTTTACCAATATTTAAAAATAGTTATTCAACTGACTGTGTGATAGTTGTTTTTATTCTCTTCAGAAGTCTTGTGACTATACCTATATATTTTTCAAATGTACAGAATATTGTAAAAGGTTTCCTCTTTTCTTCTTCTTATTTTGACCTATGACCTATGCATGATTTTATGATGCACTAGTTTGAAATTACGACCTAAATTTATTAATAACAATTTCATAAATAAATATGGTCATATTTTTACAATTTATTTTATGAATAAATTGTAATCTACCTATAGATGAAGTTTTTTAATATAACATCGAATTGAATTTTTTATTTTGACTTTCTTTGATTTTATGTGACATGTATGTATTGGCGTCGTTTTTTAATAATTACTTATGTATTTATTTTACATTTGTATTGCATGTCATTATTTTGTGGCTAAATATGTGATTCTGATAAGTTATAAGACCTTTTGTACATACCATATTTATTGGGAAATAAATTTTCATTTCATTTCGTGCAGTTGAGCGCGTTTTTTTATCATAAAACATCAACATTTCTCCTAGTGACGTGTCATGTACAAAAGCTTCGTATACAGCTACGAATGCGATCATACATACATACATACATACATAAATCACGCCTATATCCCCTGCAGGGTAGACAGAGCGTTAAAGGCCGTAAAACGGATATTAACACCACGTCTGACAAAAGTTTGAGGGTCAATCAGATAACTGTGAATCACTATAGTGACAGGTTGTCAGCCCATCGCCTAAAATTGCAATACACATAACCCTCGAATCCCTTAGTCGCCTCTTACGACACCCATGGGTAAGAAATAGGGTGATGCTATTCTAAGCCGGCATCACACGGCAAATGAATGAATGCGATCATTGCCTTTATTAAATTAAAATCGTCTGATCTCTTCGTCCAATAAAATGTATGACAGACGTTCGCGTATCATGCGGCCGCAAAGTTGTTACAGGCGTTATTACAGGCCGGTCGCGCTGCACATATTGTCTCAAACAAACGCGTCTCGTCGCTACAAATATTGCCAAATCTGATTCTGCCTTCCAGTAGACTGTCTCAAACAAACGCGCCTCGTGCGGCCGGAAGCGTTGTTAAAGGCATTATTATCCGGCCGGTCGCGCTGCAAATAAATCGTCTGCCGTTGGCGCGTCGAGCTCTTTCGATTATCCTCAAATCTTCATTACAACGACACATGGTCGTGGGTGCTCGGTGCTCGGTGCTCGCCTCGATGGGGTGGTTCCGCTTGTTTATTGGCGAGAGGGGAACGGGAATAGACCTCGATCACCCAAGGACATTAAATGGGACATAAACGTTTAAAAAATATATTTAGTAAGTATAAAAAATGTTTGCATTTTGTTTACAAAACTTAATTTTCTACCTATGATAGATACTTAATTAAGATAGTTTTATAACTTTCATTGCCTAACACTATAGTGTAATTAAATATGTTGTTCAGATCTTGAAAGAACGTTACTGAATGAGCATAATGGAATCTAGAAAGCACACCTACATGATGCATTAGGTTTACCTACCGTAAGGCGACGATGCCATTCAAAAAAATTGTCTGGTAGGTGGTTAGTTACTACCTACGCTAAGCTATCTACGCGACGGGCCGCGTAGCCCGCGTCGTAGCCTACAGTGCTACGAGAATTGCTACAACAAAAGTTATCTTTTCTTGAAAATAAAAGAGTATTACCAACCTCTTCAAGTGGTGTGTTTTTTAGTCATAAAACGGTTAACTAAGGTTCTAACCACCAAAAATCTGTGCATAAACTTATAGTATTTTATATCTTCAATTTACTTTTCCTTACAATTTCTAAGTAAGAAATCACCTTCATCTGTCACAATGTTTCAATATAGAAGGCAATAAATAAACCATAGGTACCCTTTAGAATTATTTAAAAATTGCCTCTGTACATGGGTACCAACATAATATAGGTAATCCGATTCCTATATTTTTATGTCACTCGATCGCGTTGTCGCTGTCTACTCGTATTAAAGTCTGCAAGATATCCCGGTTCGGGCTCGGTTGGTGCGCAGTAAAAAAACATTTATACTACAGCATAGTTTTGAAATCATCAATTATATAAGTTTGTATATTACTCTCTATGTAGTCTATCAATCTGAGAATAGATTTAGGATGAAAAACAAACATTAAATTGCCATGTGATGCCGGCTTAGGAGCTGCCGTGTGGTGCCGGTTTAGAATAGCATCACCCCATTTCATAAGAGGTGGCTAAGGGACTCGAGGGTTTCAATTATATTACAATTTTAGGCGACACGCTGTCAACCCATCACTATACTGAAACGGCCCTCAAATATTTGTCAGACGTGGCGATAGCGACTAAATTTTGCGGCCGTCAACACTCGGCATACTCCGCAAGGGATAAAGGTGTGATATGTGTGTGTGAGACTTAGAACTACTTAGTAAATACAGTTGTCCCCTACGGCTATATAGCCATATGGTGATGTAGTAAAATTAAACATTTATTTAATGTACTAAACGTAATGAAGTCGTATCGTAATACACTTGCGTATAGTTCAAACGCAAATATTCATTTCTCATCAAACAAATTTTCATATCCGTTGTCATATCCCATACTAAGTATCTAAAATTGCACAACTGAACAATGACGCAAATGGGCAAAAAGACAATATCACAAAAAATTCAAGTGCAGTGTATGTATAATTTTAACACCACCACTATAATTTCATTTTTCACTTATAAAATGTCTTGCTTTCTTTCCTGATACAAAACGTAATACAAATCTTTTTTTCCGTTGCTAGTATAAGGGCGGACGAGGACTTGATTGGAAACCCTATTCCATATTTATTATGGGCCTATTTTGTCATGTTTATTGACGCGGCTGCCTGCCTAGCGCCCGCGCCCGCCTGCTTTGTATATACTTTCAAGTTTCAACCCAACCCACTTAAGGCAGTTTTGTTAAACTTCTCAATCTGAATAATCGTTTCTCTTTACATTTACTAAGTATCTTCAAATATCTTTTTATTCCATGAAATGTTCATATATAATCTCTGTTAGTATAGATTATGTTATTGGTAGTTAGTATAGAGAGATTATTATGATAATGCAATAGAATATTCTTGAAGGCCGAACCCCAAGCAAAACATAGAAAATTCCCTATAGAATAGACGTGGTGATAAATTCTTAATTTTTATACACTTAACTTGTAAATTATGATTTTTCATTTATGAATCGTGTATTGTAATGACTTGTAACTTAATCAATAAACGATTGCATTGTATTGAAGCATTTGCGTAGATAACTACTACCGTAGGTGCTGCCTCAGTAAATGTTTCCTAGGCCATGTATTTTACGTCAAATACATTTCACCTTTTGCAATGTAGGTGTTTTTTTTCTATTCCACCGGGAATATACCACCTACAAAAGTACTAAGCCGCAAAATTGACCAACTCGGAAACAATGGTCGCAACAAGAAACAATTCCGTTCTTAGTTGAGCCGCAGCCAGTATCAGAGATAAGGGAAACTACATAACTACATCAAGATAATATGTGGTCCTACTCGCAGCCAAAGTTGCTAACTTCCAGTTGGAGAGCACAGGACGGAGGCATTTGAGACTGTGTTTGAATAGTTACACTGATTGGAATGTCACTTGTTGTTCTTCTGGTGTTTCCTGTTTCACTTTATAAAGTTGATAATATTTATATAAAATATTATTTTATCTTAGTGAGCCTGGATCCTACTACTCAAGCCTATTCTCCTGCTTTCACATTTATCGATATGAAAAACAGATAAATGTCTTTCAGTCACCTTTTCTGTAGGCTTGTAGATTTAGGAAATATAATTCAGACCGACAAATTTTTAGTACTCAAAAAATCTGAATGTAATGCACCATTGCATTATCCATGAAGGGAATAAAATACAGGGACTCGACTTTTGCAAAACCTTAACTTAGTAACATGTATAGGTTGATTCCTTAAATTGGTAACTCGAGGTGCTATAAGTTTGAATTTTTTTACAGAATGAGCGCCTTGTTTTTGTACTTTGTTTCATTAAGGTTTCACATAACTTTATTTTATCTATGCTAGTTGTATTGCCATTGTTTCTTATTTTAGTTGTTTAAATGTTAGGATAATCATTATATTGCAGACACAAGTTATAGCCACAACTTCAAACCCGGCACGCGCCTAAACTATTTCGTGATTCTAATTGGAAGTACGCCTTATGTTATTCGGGCGGGTTACGTGGGCAATTAGACTTGTTTAATTCTTGACCATAATCTAAGTTTGGAGTAAATCTTAGGGCGGTGGTCCCACATATCCTGTAAGCCTTCAATGGTATTTGAATGCTCCACGAACGACCACGAATTAGTATGCGCGCTCCATTCGCTTCGTGGCTCCCGCGGGCCCTAAGCTTATTCTGAACGTATCTGTAATTACTGAATACTTACATTATTGCTAGCTTACCGCTTGTAGGTATTGTTCGTTATGTTAATGTGTAAATGTTTGTACCGTTTGATCAAAATAAAGTTCTTAGTTGGCCGTGACAAACAAAATTGTAACTGGCTAAAAATGCTCCCAAAAAGAAAACGCAGATTTGATACAAGGTAGTTATTACAAAACATAAATGTAGCTTGTAAAATGACGATAACATTTATATTGTGCCGAACATAGCAAGGTATTGATTAGAATACCTAGGAATATATTAATTTTATCCAGACTCGACGATCCCACAAACAAACCTCAAAAATTTGGTTTTGAGGGACTATGTATTAGTATTTAAGAATACTGCAATGAATGAAATAAATAAATTTATTTATTCATTTATTTTCTTTGTGTAACTTTAAATTTGCTTAGCCGTAACTCAAATGACAGATCAATACTTAATATGAAATCAGCATCACTCGAGCCTAATAATCTTTAAACGTACTTCATTTTAAGCTGGAAGATTAACAGAATAACCCTTTCCGTGGGTTCAATTTGTAACCGGGATCTTGGGATACGTTCATTTTGTGTATAACAGAACTAACACGGAATGATTCCGCCACCGCACCGCACCACCGCCGCCGCCACCGGACCGAATTATGCAAATATAAACCCAAACATGTATTGGCACAAATAAGTGTGGCACTCGGTTCTAAGCTACGTATCTTTATTTTTTGAAAACCAATGCATCAGCTAAGAAGATAACTATAGGCCCAAATAAGTTCAATTAAGAAAGCCTATGTGGCGATAGTTTTGTTCCCATATACGCTTCAAATATGCACTCATCCTAGATTTGCATACAAATACGTGCATCATATTAGGTAGTTTATGCTAATCTACACTTATAATAAAATGGCCTCACTGACTAACTCATTCATCAATGCACATACCAAACTATTAATGCTAGAAACATGAAATATGGGCAGTAGGTTTCTGTTACTATAAAACCATCCGCAAAGAAAGGAGTTTTTAGAATTTCAACCCCAGTGTTAAAAAAGGGGTAAAAAGTTTGTATGAAAGTTTTTGGACTTTGAACGTGGTGTTTCTAAAATTGTGATTAGATTAAAATGAACCAAACGTGTTTCAGGATTTTCTAAGTTTCAGCTCCTAAGGGGGTAAAAATTGGGTAAAATATTTGTATGGAAGTTTGTAGTTTTTAAATGCGATCCCTTTTAGAATTAGTAATTAGACGAAGGAATAAAAATATTAAACAAGTAGTAAGTAGTTCAGCATTTACTGGGGCTAAGAAATGGGCTAAGATGTGATCTGTTTCAAATTTGTGATTAGATCATGGAGCTAAAGTAGTCGGATATGTGTTTAAGGGATTTTTGATTTTTAAACTAAAGTGTTGAAAAAGAAATAAACGATTGAATGATCATGGACCTTTAGGGCGATCTCTTTTAAACTTTAAGAATAAACAATCTTTGTAAAATATGCGATTCAGCATACCCTAAATTTTAACCCCATAAGGGGTGAAAAGAAGATAGAACGTTTGTATGGATATTCATAGTTCTAAATATGATCTGTTTGAAAAACAAATTACTAAGGAGATAAAATAATAAACTAGGTTTGTCGGGTTTTTCGTTGACTCATTGGTACGTATGAAAAATACTCTGTGCGAGTGAAACCGCGGGCGGAAACGCGAGTGTCATAAATAATGGGAGGGGAGGTCAAAGATTTTGAGAAGACAAGTACTTTTTAGAAGCAAAACGCATAAACTAGGTGTTTATACAACTGTTTTTAAATTTGTAATCCGTATATTATGAGACGAGTAGAGATAAAGATACGTATACGATGTGCATTTATAAAGCGATATCTATACAAAAAATAACAATATTAAATTGATGAGAATAAAGAAGTACCTAGGTACTACGGTTTATTAAAATACATATTTCTGCGATGAACGGATAGAGTGATGGACAGACTGGCAGATTGACAGACAACGTAAGCATATTTTATACTTAAAGGTTCCAAATTTTCGATGGTCCTCAGTACCTTGAAGCGAAAAATTTCGTCATGTTTATAAGATGCACCCACAAATTATAAAGGAAAATAAAATCCAAAGGCTAATCAACAAAAAAAGCTCCGCGTAGAATAAATTAACAATTTAATTCACTTGACTTTCCTTTATAACAGATAATGAAGGAAAATAACATGTATGTTAGTTAGTTAGTTATCTAAGTTAATTAATTACAATTATAAAAATAAAATAAAACTTATTTAAAAATACCTCCCCAGGACGCCCCCCGGCCAAAGGTGCCCATTACGCTACAAGCATTACCACGCTGTATTGCAATGGACAACCTTTGAACCAGGAACGAGCCAGAGCGAGGGTCCATACCTTTTTCCCTCATCCGCCGTCCTATCTGTCCCACAAAGACTTTGGCCTCGGAGCACCAGCTCCCAGCCGTTTCCACCGCCAATGGGACAAATTCGTACCCCTGGGCGAGGTCCGCATACTTAGCCTTCTTTTTTGTGGCTGCGGATTCGGCAGCCGCCCCAGCTGCCTGGGTTGTCTGGCCTAGATGACAAGCAGCAAAGGTGCTGACACAAGTCGCATCCCATAACAGGCATCTGCCCTTATGCCATGGGACCAGCGTCAGACCATCCGGTCTTTTACCATCAGTACGGCTCAACCCAGGAGGTTCTAGTACGCATGGGACGTTGGCCGAAATAAGGGCCCTTCGAACGATATCGTTGAGAGCGTGGTGCCGCGGAAACCTACCTGCGCAACGACAACAACTCAAGCCATGATGGCCATTGGCCTCCACCATGGATCCACAAATGCAGCGATGGGGTTCGCATACATTGCAGCCAAGGCGAAGGGCCACCGCCACACGCAGTGAATCGTTGTCTAGATGCGTTCCCAGGTTAGGTGAAGGAAGCGCATGCAACCACGCCCCGGATTCTGACCGCGATACCGCCCGTAGTCTAGCCAAATCCGAACCCGCTGCCCCAGAAACTAGCTGAGAAGATGTGGCCTTGCAACCAACCTCATCCCACGCACGCTGACAGTGGGGATCTGAGGGCAAAGACTCACCCTGATAGCGAGACGTCCATGCTCTGATAGCGTCGGATCCATGCGGAATGCTCACCCTGTCACCGTTGGGGAGAATAGTAGTGACAAGGCTCGACACCGCATGAACCGACGCTAAGAAAGCCGGGAGACTCACCTCCGTAGCCCGTCGAACACCCAGACCCCCATGCCGTATGGGTAAAGATGCCTGGGCCCACTGATCCTCGCTCATGCCTACGTTCAAAATGGACTCAATCGAGTTCTTGAGGACGTCATCAAAAGCGGAGAGGCTATCGGGGTACATCCAAGTTGGTGCGGTACGAAGCAGATACATCAGCTTGGGGACTGCGAAGCACACACGTAGCAGAGTCAACGCTATGTGAGCCGACAATCTGGAAAGGCGCTCCTGCGCATCGAGAAGAAGCCTTTCTCTTGCCAAGATAGCTTCCGGAATAGAGGAAGAAAAAATTGGGGAACCAAGAAGGGAAAAGCTGTTGGTGTTCAACTCCGTCAGTCCAGGAACAAGATTTTCAAAATGAGGAAACACACAGCGTGAATCCGGACCATTAGATAATTAGACAGATAATTAGAATTGTAAATTAGGTACCTAACTTATAATTTGTCAAATTCACTGACTGTCCTTTTTCTGGGCCAGTTTATTACTCAGTTGCATATTTAGTCTAAAATTTAAATTATTAAATCGACTTTCTCTCGTGCATTTTTGCCGAGCATCAACAATTACAACTGCTTATATAAGTTCTTCCGGAAATCAACAGATCACACACGCCCACGCGTCAGCTGCGATTGCCGAAAAATAAAAATAAAAAACAATATTAACTCGAGAGGAAATTAGTTTCTGAATTAATTCGGTACAGAATCTCATACTGCTCATACTGAGAACGCCCACAGCCAGGACACATACTACACAGTTTTCCTTGTAAGAGAAGCTTGTACCTACTGTCTAAAGCTCACCACCAGAGCGTTACCTGTTGCTTGCGCTCGCTGTGGCCTACATCCGCGCCGGAAGCTTTACAGCCCACTCATTTTCTTTTTGTATGCATTTACGTTTCAGATTAAAAGATCCAATCGCCACCCTATGGAGTCGGAGGACGTCGTATGCTTCCGGCGCACCTCGGCTGGGAACGCGCCTCCCGATTGGCCGTTTTAGAAACGGGGTGAGTGATGACGCGTTCGAGGGAAGTTTTCGCGCTGGAAAATCAGTTGTAGTCGTGGGGTTGAGCGCGGTGGTTGCATCGCCGCGAGCACCCGCTGCCGCCCGCCCTTGCCGTCGCAAGCCGTCCGCCTCGAGGGTAAGTCAATATTTCATTCGATTAAAAAGCAATTTCACCGGTGATCTAAATATACCTATCCGTTACTCAATAAACGTCTTAAGATTCTGTAAGTTTTTGTTTAGTAATAAGATTCACCAGGTTCTGAAGATACTGTGTTTTTACAGGATTAAAATTGATTGTACGTTTGCTTTTACTTTGCAAACAATATTGTGAAACACTTTTAAAGTTTTAATCAATTTTGAATTTTGTGGCTGTTTAACATTATTAATTGTACTTCTGTTAATTACCTTTTAAGTGTATGGTAGTAAGTGGCGGCGTATTTTCAAACTAATTGTTGCGGTTACATATCCATTAAATTATATTGCTCGGCTTTCCACTATATTCACTTTATTGGAAAACATCAGCTTATTTTCCGTTGTGTAATTTTCGTGGTTTTTTTATTTTACAGGTCTACACATAGGTTCTTATATTGACTATTATCTTATTGTATCTATCAAAAATTGTATGAATCTTTGCATAGTACTTTCATTTAGAAAATATATTTTACAATACTTCACTGTAGAGAATATTAAAGTACTTCCAAGAACCTACCTCCATAGCGATCCGTATTTCTTCCGAGTTTGGTGCTTATTTAGTAAAAGAATAGTGTTCAGATACTGTGTTGAGATGTCTTAGGAGCTATCTCACCCAACGTTCCTTTGACTTTTGATTTTTTTGTACAAAGGAAAAAAAACATTTAATCAAATATTTTAATATTTGAAGTATATTTCCCGTGATAGCGGGTATTAAATTTGGATAGAACATTAATCTTCAAAGGATTGCAATTTGTCCGGGACGGGGCGGCGCGCCTCCCGTATGCCAATTCATAAGCAAGCGGGTCGGGCCTCATCACTTGCCTACCTGTAATCATATTCAAACCCCATATTTTGTTCTAATTTTGAAAACAGCATAACCTTCATGAGTTTTATGATACCCTTCTACTTCACAGTTTTACCCGCAACCACAATTATATTCTAGTTTTATTCTCCTGCACACTTTATTATATCTTGAATATACTTCTAAAAATTATATCTTTTCGACATAAAAACTTTTGTCAGACGTGGTGTTAATATCCGTTTTACGGCCGTTAACGCTCTGCCTACCCCGTAAGGGATATAGGCGTGATTTATGTATGTATGTAAAATTACTTAATTTTAAAAAGAGCACGTTCAATTAGTTCAGAATATTTTGATCTCGAAATTATCAATATGTATGAAATAAATTAAGTATGACAGCATGGGTTGCAAAATCTTAGATAAGTATCATAATTACACCGTTTGAATTACCGTGATAGAAATTTCTACAGATGAGCTCCAAACATATTGCGTACTTTTTCCTGCAATAGTAAGTTGTCACATTAGGTAAGAAATAGACTAAGCCATGGTTCTTTTAATAAAATCTTCTTGGAGTTCAGAATAATTGTTTTACTATTTAGAAACTCCATATAGTGTAATTTCAATTTATTGAGATCGTTTACGTTAACAGTTTATTAAGCCAAAAATGAAAGCCATAGTCATAGAAATACACGTCATTACATCAAAATAACCTGTTAATCAACTTCCATATATGAAAAAATACTATGAGAATTTCAAACGCATTTATGAAAATCTATTTCACCGCAGTACCGGATAATATACCGGTCTATTTCAACGTTGTTTTCATGCACAATACTCAACAAAGGGATCTAGTTTGCAGCGGCCAGCATCCAGCCGTCATGCTCTGTCATGTCATCTAGTAATGAAACACTGGCCACTCCGGCTCTCCTCGCGCACGCAACGTAGCCTACTTTATTTTTTATTCGTTGCATTCTGAAAACTCTTTATTCGATATTCAAATTGGAATACGAACTTGTGTAACTTTCAGCTTGTAATTATTATGTAATACAAACACTGGCCACTTGTAATGGTGGACACGAAAGTAATAAGGTTTTATCTGTTTTATCAATATAGTCCACAACACAGCTATTTTTCTTTCATATTGCTCAAATAATACAGAATACATGCATCGTGTAAAAAAACATTGCACTTTTAAGGGCCTGCCTCGAACTTTTAAACGCCCCTTTCCCACTATTGGCAAATCCTGTGTGTGAGAACAGCGAAAACGCCATATTTAGACGATTTTTCACTCTTTACACAAAAAAGTGTAAAAATAGACCGAAATTTGAAAAAAATAAAATATCAAGCAAACTTTCGTCAATCGTGTTTTCCTGCGACGAGAATCTAGATAAAATGATGAAACATAATTCCTCATAAAAATGAGGTTTTTATCCTATTTACCAACAATAATGAGTGCATCCAAAAATACCCATTCTCTCACGGCGCGCCCTTAATCATTCTGTTACACTAATAGGGTCAGGTTCAAAAAATGTCTAGTCAAATGCTATCACGGCCTTAATTTTTGTATTATCAAAAATCAAAATACGCGTAAAAGAAACCGGTAATTTTACATAAAACCAGGACATCACATCGCCCCCTCATGAATCGCAAAACTAATTTAAAGTTACCTCGGACGAGTATGTTAATGCTATGTGTTTTACAAGCCTCCGTAACGTCGGTCGTCATTAAGCCACTCCAGTTTCCAACAACCCAGTTTTATATTCGTCCATTATTTTGCAACTCGGACATATTTTGATGTACCAACTTACTCGTATCAATTTACAAAAGCTTTGTAAGTAGATGAGTAAACACTCATTTTGTGGCATAGAGATGAGTTGATGTAAAGTTCTCTACCTATAGAAATAAACATTATCGTAACACCGTGCCTAACTTACTTACTGTTATAACGTATGTATTTGTTGCAAAATACAAGCAATGTAATTTGTACCAACCTTTTAATTGCTATTTTTAAAAGTTTAGATGTGTTTTGTTCATTAAAAATATTAGACCGGGCTTTATTCGTTTTGATATACTTAATTCAAGTTAAAACACAAGAATGATTGATGTAGTTTTATATGGAGTTTGATTGAAGACTGGCAGTGCTATTTTCGAATTCCAAATTTTGCTAGAATGCAGCCACAATTTTGCCATATTCCGGCTTTTGGTCAAATTTCTAGTTTTTATGTCGTATTGCTATTTATTCCATTTTGCTGCGACATATATTTATTAGGATACATTTTCATAGAAAACATACACTTCAAATACTTACTTAGTACCACAATAATACAGAGGAAAGTTGAGTTTTGTATTTTCTTTAGAAAAATGCTCTATTTTTACCTTATCCAAATAATAGACATATTTTGTTCGCATTTGACAGCAAGTACCTATTGTATGAAAATGAGATTTCTTATTTAAACTTTCGTCTTTTCTTCACCAAAAGTGCTCCCTTTTGAATGTGAGATTAGCCGAAAATTGAGATATGCGATATGTACAAGTAGATACATACGCATATCACGCCTTTATCTCTTGCGGGGTAGGCATATCACTCAGAGAGCTATGGAAAGGTCTATACTCGATACCTCTTTAATGACCAAAGTAACGTAGTATCGTAGAACCGACGGACACGGAAGCGTAGCAGTGCACGACCAGATAGATCGATGACTTAAAGAAGGCAGCTGGTAGCGACTGGATGGCGAAATCGAGAGATCGTGCCCTATGGCGTACCCTAGGGGGAGGCCTACGTCCAGCAATGGACTGCAATAGGCTTATGTATGTATGCGTAAGCAGAGCGTTAATGGCCGTGCTGTAGAAAAAAATTACAAGTAAATAGAGGATAATACATTTTAAATTTTACTCAAACTTATAAGTGATAAGAGTTTGATTTAAATCCTGATAGTAAAATGTTAGGAATAGTCATTTATGTTAAGAATAGTCATTTATGTTTGCAAATGTCATAAAATTTAGCCGCTATCTCAGCATTTTTGACGCATCCGTCTGTCAGACTAAAGGAAATTTCGAATCCCTATACAAAAATCGGATTTCATGCCACATTAACGCACGCAATATGACCAACGTGTGAGATTCACTTTAAAAGAAGAAAGTCGTAGTAGATTTTATCTTTTCGGCTCTGCGAATTTCACAACATTATATTTCTCTAAGTATACAAGTGTGACCTGATTCCACCCCTAGTTGCCACTGCCCCTGATCATACGGTTTCGATCCTGCAGGTTTCGTCTGACCCTCGTGTGGTTAATGAGAGGGTGTTCAGTGTTCATCTCCACACGCAGCACACGCGGACACACTTGCCCTAGTTTTATTTTTATCCCTCAAAGGCGTCGTAGCGGTTTGTTTTGCAACAAGTCATTGTCTTAGGATCGATATCTATTCAAAAAATTGAAAAATAGATACTCGTCCCAGCGCAATTATTGTTTTTTGACCAATTCAAACTTGTAATAAATATAATTTTATTGACTAAGGCGGATCTCTTACTTCTCATCCGTCGTTCCGTTTTTTAACGCAACGTAATGCATGCGTATGTCAGACGAAATGAAATTGCGAATTCCAATCTTATTCCCGTACAAATACGGCTACGGTGGGTTTACGGTTACGTTACGGTGCGTAACGGAGGCGTCTGTCAAGTCGTTAGACATATTTTCTTTCGCCTGACAGACGCATGCGTTACGTTGCGTTAAAAAAACGGAACGACGGATGACAAGTGTGTGAACCGCCTAAGAGTATTAGAATGATTATTGCATTGAAGATACACTTTGAACTATGAAATATTAATTGTATTCATGACTTAGCTTCAGAACTCAATACACGCTTCGAGATATGATATGATGTTTTATTGAAGTTTGCAACATAAACATTGCGGAGTTGGAGATTGAGATATTATGCCATATTTGATCAGTGTTTCGACATTTTCTGTTTACTTTTTAATGACTTCCGAAGATTTCTCAACGCCGTATATTTTGAAACCGAATTAAACCAATATAACTTTTTTCCGTCGGCTGCTTTATGATGAGATAACTTAATGTACCTAATTAATGTTTATTTCGTTAACAAACAAGTTTGTAGTCAGTTTTTTATTATGCTAAAATAATCCTAACCTATTAAATATGTAAGTAAATCTTTTTTTTTTAAGGTAATATAAACAATTTTACACATTTTACCCCAACGTATGATTCATTTCAGGAACTTTTCATTCTTCGTATTATCACGCAAAAACAAATTCCTAGCTTGTATATGGATACATAGGTATGGACCTATGCCGTTACTTTTTGTGATAAGTACAGACAGCTCTGTAATTTTCAATACCGAAGTCAATTCTCACCCGTACTAAGCGAAGTCCCAGCTGATTACGTCAAAAAGTACCTGGACGAATTTTGACTTACATTCCATGAACATAAATTGTTCATAATGGGCACGCACGTATGATGTTGGACCGTACCGCTGCTGTGACAGGCCTCCGTGACGTGTCGACGTGAATAGGCGTAGCACTGTCACATGGCTGCTAGCTGCTGTAGTCACACGTCTCTCCATTCACGAGTCGGCTGTCGCTGCTTCGAATGCGGCTCCTTTGAGAATGCAAGTTACATTTAGCTGCCATAACACGTGTTGGACTGGCTTCATTTTCACTTATTCCTACAAAACAGATCCAATATTTTGTGTCGGACGTAGGGTCATAGTGTTGTCATATGTTTCGTATAAGAAAAATGGATGATGTCAGTATATTTTCCAGATAAACTCCTACCGCTCAATAAAAAAAAACGGAAAATCTGAGAAAAGGAAAGGTATTCCTTTAGGTAATATACTTAGTTTAAGTCCAAGCATGGATGAAATTAGAATCTTTTGAACTTTTAATACATGTCTACAGAACTTTTATATGATTTAAAAATGAAGATAAGAAAAAAACATTTCAAATATTTCTTGTAGTTAAATGAACTTTGCCATAGATATGATTGCTTATCTCATTGAACTACCCACGAAGAAACTTGCGTTATTTCTTGTCAAGTTATTAGAAAAGTTCTGTTCTTAGTTGGAAGTACTTTACTGCACTTATAAAAACATCTGCTTTTATTTGCATATGAATTCTAAAGAATCCTTATGATTCGTTAAATGCCATGCTACAATTTCATAAATAAATAGTTTTTAAAAAGATAATTAAATTCTGAGATTCTAAAATAACTAAAGGATTTATTTATATCATGTACACCAAATTTTATTTCCGGAATAAGACCAATTACTAAAACTGACATGTTCACCTCGGAATATTCCAGCACAAATTCAGAGCCCTGGGGGCTAATCATTAAAGCCGGAAGGCCTCGGTTACATTTCATAAAGTCCGCAGACGAAATAACGATTACGAGGAAAGGCGGCTACCGGCTTACCGCCGCTTAACTTCCTAAGTCTGCCTGACTCACGCTTAATAAGAAGACCAGTCTGCATTCAAAAGATTTTTAAGATTACCCCTCGACTTCGTAAATGAACTTCGTTACACGTACGCTGCGCTTTAATCCCCTCAATACGGGTAACCGTGCGTCCGGTTATTGGGATTGCTCACAACGAGTTATTGTAACTGCAGTTTTTCCATCCACTGTTGGATGTTTATTCAAAGTTCTGTTTTTTAAATGAAGCATAATTTTCCGCAAATAAATTGGCTTTATAGGTGCAAAATCAAGCCACAAACAAACTATTTGGGAACTGCCGTGTTCTGTGATGTTCGCCGTAGACAACTACGCCATTCAAGATTGCTATCTCGTATTCTTCAGTCCTTTCCTTAGTTTCTACCCTCGGCTATACACAATTATAGGTGACACTCTCAAGATCGGATAGTAAATTTGATCGTTGTTTGCTAAAATCTCGGCGATCGAGGGTCGGGTGATTGTTTGAGGCCGGGCCGGCCCCTAGCCTACTAACGAGCTAGTCGTGCCTCCCTTTGTATTGTGCCGCCACTACGCCTCTGCCGCATCTCTTGCACTTCACTTTGACTTCAGCTTAATTTATTGGAAGTAACTTACTTTAGCCGTCTTGAGGAAAGCAAACCAGTCGATCGATGGTCATCGCTACGAACTCGCTACGCCGTAGCGATTTAAACACTTGACAACCCGAAAACCGGAAAGTCGCCTACGAAAAGCTGTTCGTCCGTCTAATCCCACTTTATTTAAGTCCGCACGTTCGGCCGAGACAATCCTTTTCGAGAAACATTCTAAGTGTCCCCACGATCCCTCCAAGCCACCTGGACCAAAATAATGTCCGTCGGTAGTGCAGTTTTCATTGTCCTGCGAGAATACCGCTTTATTGCCTGCGAAACCAAATAACTTGCTTTTATGTCGATTTTATATCAAGACGCTTATTGCGAACTCTGCGCACCGCTCTCAGCACTTCGAAGACATCCGATTTACATAATATCTATATTCTATCACGGTTGGCCCGTGTATGTAAGCCTAAAAGATTTTGGAATCCTTTGCATGTTTAGATTTAGCTTTCATTTTTACGTAGACAGAAATTTTTAGGTTACTGAAAAGAGTTTATTATTGAATCCTTTATTCATGCTCTTTATTGAATAAGAAAAATTACGCGTTTCTATGAAACTTATTTTACAAATAGCCCTTATATTCAAAATATACGCTTCGTTTACGTGATTCGTTGTAAGTAGGTACTTATTGGTACGAGTAATATGTTATTGACCAATAAACGCAAGCACTTAGGTGACCATTTCAGGCAGTGTAATAAAGTTTATGATATGCCCATCAATCCTGTCACTTTACCTGCCCTTAATAGTCCAGGCTTTAGTCCAGGCAACTATGTTTGTAACATACAAAGAGCCAACTAAAAACTTCTAATGACATAGGTAGTTACGCCATGTGAAAAAAATAAGTTCAGTTACGAAATTTATTTTAGTTGGGACCTTAACCTACTGATTTCAAATCTTTAAACGCACATTTATTATTGAGTAGAAGGAAATAAAAAATAAACCACAGAATGAAAAGAGGCATTTCTATAGTCCGCCGGGAAGGAAAAAGCTTTTAAAATAGTCCACTACATTTAGCGGTATTCCTCAAACATTAAGTGGGTTTTTTCAGCAGGCACGCAGCTATTGAATTACACAAAACAATTGCTCTCGAAAAATTCCATTATTTCGGAGAATTTTGTGTGTCACACACACCGCGTGATTTTCCGGTGTTTTCCCGGTTTTTGTACGAACTTACATACAAAAACCGAAAATCATGGCACATGTTTTCGCTTTGCATATCAATATGCGATGCATGTGAGAGTGTGATCTAAAAATGTAAGAATAGGTTTAGCCGAAGTAATTTAATAAGGTACCTCTTGCCTGGATGTAGTTACTCGTTAGGTACGAAACTTGGTAGCCAATAGCCGCCGGAGGGAAATTTTCGCGTTTGAACATTACAGTAGTCTAAAACCGTTTGGTCAGAACACTTCAAATTTTCTAACTAGTTGAGCATCTAGACGTCTGCAGCCGTGTGCATTGTGAACTCGGAAACGAAATGAGGCGTGGCGGGTAGCGGCGACCCAACAGCCGGAAATAATGTCAAAGCTTCATTGTTTCCGCGACGCCAGGGCACCAGACCGTCGCCAGCGCACGCGCTCCCTAAGACCATTCTGAGCACTATTAAGAGCTGATTTTAATTGAACAGAACTAATAGAGCAAGGGTTTCTTTTTCTATCTCTAAAACGAATTGTTCTGGTGTTCAATTCATTGCTTGTTTAAGACCCGCTTAGCGGTTTTACCACTAAGTACCCGTTTTGCCGCAGGAATTAAGCTTTTCCCGTCATAAAAGGTATTTAAAACCTGCCTCTTGGATCACACTGTCTTTAAAAAACACTTCAAAATTCGTTGCGTAGTTTTAACGATCTAAGTATACAACGGGACACTATGTCACCATGACACAGAAGGCGATTTAATTTTATGCTATATTATGATAGTAATGTCAAATTCGCATACACTTGGTCATGTTAAGTGGTAGTTTTTACAGCGGGTCAAGGTAGTTGCATTACACACAAAAAAATATGTACAAAGAAAGCTACTTCTAAAGCCTATTCACATTGTAAGTACTCAAACATTTTATAACTACGTTTCATTAGCCTACAAGTTACGAATGCTTACCCTGGTCCTTGTCTCGTCGCGAACGTATTGTAAGCGCCATCTATTTGACGTACCCAATTTACCCTGAGCTCCGTATTGCCCACACAGCCTAGGTACTAGACGGCACAATAAAGGTGAGTAGTTTCTGGCAAGACTTCAGATCGATACGGTAAAATTTCACTTATGACTGATAGTGAAAACTCAAGACGGACTGGTGATAAGGAAGAACTTTACCCCTGGAGCATAGGTCGAAATACGAAAAAATATTGGAAATCCCATATAAAATTACTCAGCTGATAAGAGTTACTATTAAAACTCAAAATATTTTTGTCAATTCAACCACCAGCCCGTCTTGAGATTTCGCTATCAGTTCCTAGTAAAATTTCACACTATATATTGAAGATATAAGATCACGCTCATGGGTCAGTCTGTGGTGGTTTTTGAGATGACACTGCTACTTGCTAATCAGCATGCACGCCTTCCCCCGACCCAAACACTCAGCTGTTTGCTTGGGGAAATTGGCACATTAGGCGTCTAGGGGCTGTGTGGTCGTTGGTATACCCTGAGCCCCGTATTGCCTGCCCTTCGACGGCACAATAAAAATGATTTATAGACCGCCGAGATCGCCCGCTCAAGAATATAATACGACTTTATTTATTGCCAGCGAAACTGATAATAAACATCTGGGCGACGCTGATTTATATTTGAAGAACTATTCGCTTGAAACAAGTGGTTTCGTCTTCCGCCGTTGTTACGGTAGTTTTTTGTATTCTAAAAATAGTTATAACATTTTTCTTCTAAGAAATACTCAGGCAGAATACCTAAGCAGTAAAAAGTAGGTATCTATAAGTTTTAAACAACAATGCAGGTAGGTACGTTTTTTTTAAATTTGCATTTTATTAAACTCAACAAGCAATCTGATAATGGCAAACCCAGACAATACCTAATTAAACTATATTTTGCTTATTTTGTCTTTATTGTTCTTTTTTGTGTGAACCGAAATAAATTTATTTTCAATCTTTTTTTCTAAAGCTTCAAAACAAAATAATGTTCACTAAACCAGCTAACTTTGAATTTAGCTAATAGGTACTCAGGAGTCATGGTAGTAAAAACTTTACGAGGAATTTTGCACAGTTTTATGAGTTGAGTGAGCGGCGGCTGATCGTGGCTGGCTGCGTATTATTGGCCACATATTTGCGGCCGGCTGCCGCCGCTTACTGAACAAACTAATCTGAAAATTACACGCCGCCCGCCCCCGCGCGCCCCGCCCGCCCTACGGCGAGCTGGTCAAAACATTGACAAAACATCCTGTTACCACTTTACCTCATCATGCGCTAGTTTTTGCCATCTATTTTTGCTTCTATTATTAAGCTTGGATTATTTCGATAAAAATAAAATGCATAAAATGTTGTTTATATTAATTTTCACATAAGTTATTAACTCAATAAAAACCGACAAACCTTTTCACAAAGTAAAGAATCCTTCTCCGGGGTCGGGACATTAATTTGAAGCAAGCAATAAAGGGGCAGCGCGACATCCTCACCGCGACGCGACACCAACCACTGACGCTCTATAAATTTCTCAATAAAATCTCGCCCCAGAGCCGGCCACGCAAAAATAAACCCTCACACGACCGACCTTATCACAATACCCACCGCAAACTACCCGCGGGAGATGTGCACTTTCGTAAATGACGGTAAACGAGGAAATAATTTACTTTGATATGATTCTCCTTCCGCCGAACGCGGTCACAGGAAAAGATCACTTAACGCCTTGTAAGAGGGTTGGATATCACACCGGTAGATGCTTAGCTAAATACAATTTTTGGCAATTGATTTTAGCCGAGAGATTAACGTTGTGGCTTTAACCTCGCCGTCGTAAAATGTAAGCGAGCCTTATTCAATTAAATTTAGCGACATTATAACAATCTCGCTAACTGATTAAAAGGAGATGGGTTATAATGGCGTGTTACATACTTATAGGATAGAAAGTATTATTCAATTTTCACTGTGATACTTAATGTTGTTAATTGCTGTTTTAAGCCGATTTAGGTACCGATTGCGAGAGGCGACTGGGTGGTTCATTAGTGTAGCAACGACTGGGCGGAGACTGCGGCGTAATTGTTGATAATAGAAAGCCTATTGACTACCTCACTCGATTGAGTTGTACTTGCTTGGCATGTATTGCCCATTTTTATTAATAGGAACTATTGAAAACGTCAGTATCTCAGTGTATTTTCCATACTTCGTCACAATGTAACATTAATTAAATCTAAGCGATAGCAGTTTTTGGAACTGAGTAGTCTGAGGCTAATTTTAGGAAGAGTCCTTGGCTTATATCGCAATGCTACTTGCAATTTTACTAATTAATATAAATTGAACTTTAAATATAAATTAAACTTTTAATATAAATTTATATACACTATTTGGATGCAATTTTCATCTTTATTAGCCTTTATTCGAAAACAAATGTATAATAGATTATAACAATCTCAGCTCATCTCCTTTTGTCATCTATGTTAACATATTGTAGTCCTCGTAGCAATTAGTCACGTCTTGATTTAATCGAGTGGAGGAAATGGGGAAGATGACACGCACGATAGTGTATTGTGACGTCAGAGGGGTTAACAGGAAATAGCCCCGGAATAAAGATCATGTCAAGATATGAAGAACTACTTAGGTACTTATTTTGTGAATATTTTACCTCCCAAAGCTGTATTTTAAGCCGGTTATTTGTAAAAAAATGTCATTGATAAAAAATACCTTAAACCGCAACGTAAAATTTGATTCTATACCTACGCATATTTCAATCACGGAATTTTAGATTGTTTCAATATGAGAACAAAAGTTTTGTGCGTAAGTTGTTAAATTTTATCAGCTGTTCGATCCTCCTAACCTCTAATTTCAACAGACTACTAAAACGGTCAAAAATACCATTCGGCTGGCCACACACATACGGAGATTCTTGACCACAAAACGCTTACACGGAACTCCGTAAGCCTGCCGCAAACATTTGGTTTGTTGTAGCCGCAAATTTTACCACCATTGCTCTGAGTGATGCGCTTGAGAGAGCACGACAATACAGAGGACGACTTATTCATTGCAATTAAGTTACTACAGACGCTATACAAGAAAACAAATACTTGCAGGATAAATGAGAGTCAGTACTATATCAAAAGAGAAACAAATACGTGGTATAACCACCGTCAATCAAGCACAGACACACGTCCACTCAGCGCAGCGCGGCGGGCACGATTCCGGATGGACATTCCGTGCGTGTGCGGCGACTCGAACAGATTCTATGGGAGCCATGACATCATCCGGTATTTCCCGTCGAGTTCGAGCAAACGCACAGTTTGTTTCTTTTCCGGACACACGATTTCCATTTCGTTTGGAAAACGATCGAATCTATGCTGCAGTTTTATATGAAAACATAGCATTCATGTATCCGGATGAAAAAATCGTGTTCGGAAACCGGACCATAATTCCGGATGTGTGCGGCCAGCCTAAAACTAAAAATATTAATCATATCGTAACGATTCGATTATTAACAAGTATATACACGTAAATATGGACAACAATCAAATATTAATTTTCTTATCAAAAACGCAAAAGACCGAACACTATGTGGCTAAGCCAACTCTATTCGTTGCTACAATATACAATACGTAAAAATTGAGAAATTTAGAAACAAATATCAAATTTACAAAATAATAATAATACGCTACACGTTAGAATGCATGTTGAGAAGGACCTTTTCCATACATGCTCCTATAAAATGTTTAATGGGCAATAATAATAAAATCCAGACATTTCGAGCATTATTGTGGCACATAGTAGCAATACGCTGCAATCGTAGCAATTTGCGGACAGACAATTTCTAATCGATTGCGAGTGTACCTAGTGTAATAGCCATACTCTTTCTATGATACGAAATCTCCCTCGTAGCGTCGTAATAGTCCATGGAGCTTATTACTCGACGCCATCTATTGAGAACGGCTTTACACGGAAATCCCGAATAGGTTGGTAGTCTACGCTCAACTTTATATTGGAGCGTATTTTCTACTTTCATAACAATGTTACGAGCTAAGAGGGAACGTTTCTTAAAACCTTTCTTAAGCAACTCGTATGGGCACCTTGTAACGGTGACTTTTTTTCCTACTTACATATCTTCCTATAAGTAGGATGAAGATATTCTTACTATAATTTTTGATTGTCATATAAGTGAGGTAGAGGAATTTATTTTCGTGTGGGACATAGAGTAATCCAACAACCCGATGAACCCTGGTGTCAGAATTTTTCATCACCTACTAGTATAGGCTTCTGACATGGTTGGTGTAACGTCGTAAGTAATCATAAACAACAAAAATATATTCAATCCATAATAAATATTACAGTTTGTCATGAATTTCTTTTACCAACTGTATCTGTTAACTGTTATAAGAAAGTCAGAGATTAATTTATAAATACCATCAATTTGCAACGGCCTATTTTTCGCTTGGCAAATTCTTCACTCTAATTAAATCAATCGGCGAAATACTTTTAAATTTTTTTATCAAACTTAATTTTTTTCACAACGGAAAAATTCTGCTTGATTATAGGTTTCGTTTCAACACAGAGAATCCACTACTTAATAACTGAAGTAGAGGAGAGCAAATACTAATTAAAGTGTTGGAAAGTTCGGCAGTTGTGGTTCGGTCAGACGACGACATTTGCGAACTTTTATCCTGTCCGGGACAAGTTCCAAAGTAAGGGGATGATTGTTTCTATAATACTACTTTGTCTGACATATGCGATAAATTGCATTGCAGTTTCTGCGGGATAGTATCTTTAACTAAATGAGGGGGTTCGGATGGCCGTTTGCCGGTGGCTAGAGGTTTGCATTCTTAAGCGCGCTGGGTGTGACTGGACCGGATGACCGGACACAATTACAGGCGGCAATCGTCGGTGGCCAAGCGCAGTTAAGCTTTTACTGGCAATGGAGAAGCTTTCTTATAATTGCAATCCAACGACAAAGCGAGCGTTTCACTTTAAGTTTACCACACACACTTGCGAAAGTATTTTCACAAAATACAAAAATTGAATTCTTACCGTGATACTCGATTTTCAGATCACGGAACCCCGGTTTAAGTTTTTTGATTGAGTCATTATGTGTGACCACACAAGTTTAAAACAGTATACATATTTTCACGTTCCTACTTATGACGAGCTTTAGTAAGCATTTTTTCGTTTTATAAATCTTTCTCTCTGAATCTAATAGAGTCGCATTCGTTCAGATAAATACCGCACATTTCTCCTCGTTTGCACAAAGCAGTGCATATAAAGGGAGCGCACTTAAGAGAGAATTTAACAAAGCTGTTTTTATTCTTACTCACGATCCACTAGCCGGGTTTTATTGTAGTGGCTCTCATGTGGAAGCCAATACACAACGCGCGGAGTAGTTAATGCGCCGACCGTAATATCAATAAAGAGGGGTAGGATAGGACCCCCTACCTGTCCGGGGGGGTCCGCTCGGGGGGTCCTGGTGCTCAGTTGCCTCCGTGTCGACTTTCCTCCGATACTTAAAATATGGCGTGTCATCTTCGCGGCTCAGCTTACTCGTTTGTACAACGAGATTTGTTCGACGGTTGTTCCGCGAAAATCTATTTGTAACTCGAGGCTTCTGGGCGAAGAAACTATCCGGCGTTGAACAATATCCAGTGCTCATTTGGTCCGAACTTAATTGGCCAGCAATGCATGGTTGCCAGTCGTAGGTAAAAACTAAGGGCTAAATGTTAACCATTCTCTCAACAAATAGCTACGTTTTGTATTCAACAAATAGTGGAAATCGACACCAATCCATTTAGCTTATTTTCCCGTCGTCCCCTTTTCTGTTTTTTATACTTACCAAGTATTGTTTGCCTATTTAAATACGTGTCGAGGTTTTTTCCCCCGGAAAGGGTGATAAAAGCCTTCAATGTCAACATTCTGTACAAAAGTAATCTCAACAGTTTTACCCTATCCCCAATTCCTTTTTCGGCTAAATTTTAGCGATTGCTCAACTATGTATTTTTAGGCTTTCAAGATCGTATTTTTTTATCGGATAAATGAAGTTCTCTTCCTAGATTGTCTTCTGGTTTTCACATAAGTTTAATGGTTTTTGTTGGCAGCCTAGGAAGTCAAAAAGAAACTGCCATATCATGTTGATTGCGAGAGTTACGCAACTATAACTCGTTCGATTTAATCTTATGAAAAGGGAATTGACCCCTCATACAAAGACCTAAACTCACATGTCACGTCGTGATTTGTGTCAGTTTGTATGAGGGGTCAATGCCATTTTTCACGAGATTCAATCAAACGGTCCGGATTCCGAAAAACAGACTTTCACTGTACTTATTCTTGCGTTTTCTTTAAAGGGTCCGGTCCATATTGATTCAGGGTGACGTCACATCAGCATACTGACCTAGATACTTCATAATTAGTCCAGGGAAAGCCTTGTTTCAGTAACACAACTATGATATTTGCATAGATGCGCATAAGTGGCGCTCTCTGCCTCAATTTCCTCTCAAACTAGCGTGAAAGCTTCTCTAACTTCTGCAATGTTTCGTACCTACTATGTTTGCCATTATACACTCTCTTATTTGTTGTTCGTAGTACAAAAAATTGTTTAGTTGCAATAAACAATGACAGGTGAACGGCGAATAGGTCTTCTTTATTTTTTCGTGTGGGACACCGAGTCGTCCAACAATCCGATGAATGATGTCAGAGTTTTTTAACCGCCTACCACTACTAGTAGGTCTCTGACATGGTTATGTAACGACCGCCGTCTAAGTAATCATAGACAGTAACCGGGACCGACGGCTTAACGTGCCCTCCGAAGCACGGAACCATCTTTCTTACAGACAATCAGGTGGTTCAGCCTGCAATGTCCTAACCAGACTGGAATCATATTCACAATGTGATAATATCAACTTTGTGAGTGTCCCACCGGAAATCGAACCCGGAACCTTGTCGTCGCAGGCAAACGCACTACCAGTGAGCCACATCGGCCGTCAAGTAGGGGAGTAAGTAAAAAACTACGTTTTATAAACTTGTAAATATCTAAGTAAGCAGTAAGTGGGTCGCTAGGTAAATGACTTTCCAAATGATGTTTATTAACGCAGCATAACCTCGTTGCATATTGCGGCCTAAAGTAAGATGAGAAAATTTCCTTGCCCCCCAATAAATTACCATGAAATTTATCACAGCGTAATTAATCGCCAAATGCAAATGCTTAAAAATAACCCAGGGATATCCAATTTAAGTTTAATTTTCAAAGCATAAATTCGGTTTAGCGCCCCGGAGCGCCGCGGGATTGAGTCTGTGACTCTCCGCGAAATTGCCACCAACGTTTATAGGGTTCCGTCTGAGCAAGAGAACGCAAACCCACCTGTAGGTGTTCGCTAGGTAGGACCCCACACGCACCGCACAATTCTTCAGGTGTTTTCCGTATCCAGTTTAAAAGACAAAGAAGTTTGCGAACTTTCTTACAAAAACACGATAGCATGGCAGACGTCGCTGCATTCAATTGGATATGCCGGATAATCTATTTAATAGTTTATTTTGAAAATATTCATTTCAAGAAACTTATTTCTGGTATTGTATTATATTATTGATTTCTATTTTTAATATATTTTTTATGTTTTGAGGACGTGACGTCTCAATTGTTGGAAAAGTGTTAAAAAAGAAAAAGTTAATAGACAAGACAAATGTCAGTATTAACATTTTGTTTTTTGTTTCTATGGCAATTTTTTTTTTTTCTTATTTAAGTTATGATGCGTCATACAAACTAAGTTGTAATACATTTTCATAATACTCGAAAAGTAGATCTTGTAAATAAAGTAAGTGGTTCTCGTAATGGTTTTGTTTTTCTTCTTGAAATCGTCTATCTCAGCATACCCAATTGCGGCTTTCACAGATTGTTATCTGTGTAGTGGCTGACACAAACCGCAATAACGTCTAGTGTGTGTGAGATACAACTAGTAAGCAGACAGAAATCTGTTTTCCACTTTCGCTCGCGTATTGAATAAATATCATGCATGATCCTTAACAATTGACGATGGACGTGATACTGACGCAAGTAGCGGTCGAACATACTATGCATCAGATTTTTAGACCAATCAAAACTGAGACTAACTCATGAATGTGTTAAAGACAAGTTGGTCCCAATATGGAACCCTTATCGCCCATTTATCATCTCACTTAGCCACTTCCTGTCCCTTTGTACTTCGCGTAGTTGGCAGTCCCTTTAGTCTTTGTAATTTGTATCTCGTTTTGATTGTGTACCAATGAAACGAATCGCAATGCTCTTGCGGTTGACAGACTCGAGTATTGTAGCACTTCCTAAATATTTTCGTTTGTCATTTTCATTTCCCCATTTCATTTTATAATATTTTAAGCTTTTTCGAAACTTTTTAAGTTTGTCTATTACTTTTGATAAAACCAATATTAAGTGATACGTAAAATCAGTAAAAAATATCTGCTGTAAGCATGCCTGGTTTATTTATTTGTCATGATTTTAGAAACAGTGTACCTACCGTTAAGCGCCCAAGCCGCCGAATCTAGAAAATTAAGTGCACGTCTGCTACGGACCGTAGCTCCGTAGCAACCGCCGTAGGCAAAAACAGATCAGATGGTTAATGCTGATATGCAAGTTAACGGTTAATTTTTTTTTACATCTTATTACAATAATAACTCTAAATCTTTGAAAATTAATCTAAATACAAAAATAAATTAAAAAATAACTTTTCTTTGGTAAAAGAGTTTGTGTAACATATTACGAGTATTATTTAAGGCTTAAAACTGTTCTATAGTCTACTAAGCATACGAAAAGCCCCTTCCCCTCTCCTCCAAAATTAAATTTGTGTGAACAATTTATCTTTGGGGAAGAAACTCTATTTTCATCTCGCTGTTTTACAAGCATTTTCTATTTTCGCAAGTTTTTCTATTACTCTTTTTTTCCGGTCCTAAAATCTTTTTCTTGGCAAAAATATTGGAATCTTTATCTAATAACAATAAAAATATTTCTATGAGTGAAAATGTTAATCTGATGATGATGTATATTATAGTAGGTATAAGTACAATAACATAAACTACAAACTAATTGCATAGTTGTTTGCACTACCTCGCTCACATAGTCGGAGATTTCTATGACCGGAAGGTTGCCTGGCAGAGATAATTACTTAAGCTACATAAATAAGGCGACTTTATCATTCTGTTCCTATGATTCTACTCCTCTCCTTTTAGACGATTCCCACACTATGGCGGACAGACACACCATGATCTAATCTCATGCGTTACAGTGTGCCATTGTATACGTTTTTGTATGGGACTTTAAAATTTCGTTTGGTCAGACAAACGGATGCGCCAAAAATACGTCTCTCTGTTCGTCATAGTGAGAGAACTAACTGCCTTATACTCGCAATGCCCCTAAATTTTTGCAAGAAAGAAGTTAGTTCTTTTTATGTTATGTGAAGTGCGTACGTAATGTTCTCAAAGAATAAGCTAATTCTGTTCTGTGAAGATTTTCCACTCAAGCTCAACAATATGAAATTCCGCAACTGAACTTCCACAGTAGAGTTCCCTCTCATAGGCGGTTTACTCACTTGTCGTCCGTCGTTCCGTTTTTACACGCAACGTAACGCATGCGTAAAACGGGACGACGGACGACAAGTGTGTGAACCGCCATACTTTATAAATAAAAATCTTAATAATAATTTATGTTACCTCCTATTGATAAGAAATAAGTATATGCACATAATATAAAAGTAGGTAAATGTACTTTACCTACTTTTATTATAGAACTCCACTGCCCGTTAAGATATTAGATGGAATGTAAGTAAAAGCGCTCTTGAAAAGAGCTGATGAAAATTTTAATCCGTACTCCATAAGGTTTCGCAAATCCGTCCCTTGGAGATTTTGCGCCATCCGTATCCGGAACAAGAAACAAAATGCTGCCTTGCTCAATACAGATCAGAAATATTATCTTTCGTAATTTGGTTAGATGTTCGTTGAATAAATTAATATTAAAATCATAGCCTATCTTCTCCAAGTAAAGGAACACAAGTAGTCTATAACATAATTTAGTTATTTTACTTTACACAATCTCTGAGCTAGAAAATGCGTGCGCGAATGCACTGCACTACGTACAACTAGAGCACGCATGAGTAAACTGCAACTTCGCCAGTGTTCGCAGTGTGACATTTAAATATGAATATGTCGTCGTCGCGTGTGCCGTAAGGCGGCTAATAATCTCTGATTTTTCCGCACATCTGCTCCCGCCAGCAGCTTTACAGCAGCGCGAATAGCAATTAAGGCATCGCTGCACACAAGAAGCTATGCACATCACTTCATTAATAGTTGCTTAGCAACTGTTGAAGTGAGAATTTTCCGCAGAAATTGCTCCAGGTAGCTAGTATGCTGGAGCTGTCGTGTAACTGCTTTCGCGACTAACTAGCGAGATCGACTTTCAATAAATACCATTTGCTGCTCTTACGGCACGCTCAACGTTTCAAGTATTTTTTCACTCGTAATCTTCAGTTCATTCTTATAGTTTGAAAGTTTTTTGCTACTGTACAAAATTACTTATGAAGTTGATAACAACCCCGTGACAGACATTTGTTTGGGAGTAATTCGAGTCACTGGGAAAGCATTTCTCGTAAATTGACGTCTCCCCTCGCGCGATAAAAGTTTTGATTCATATCCTTTTACGGAGAGAGAAGAACACACATTTTTGCAGCCTTTTTGTAAGTGTGTAGCACTTTCAAGATTTGGGTAACTCCATAATGTGAAAAGTTTTACTGGCTGCGCGTGGTTTTGTAAAAGCTAAATAGGCTTTTATTTCTAATAACATTTTAGAAACAGAATTTTGAACAGTCTAAATAGGCCTTTGTCAATTTTTAAGTTCATTAGTTGCTCCCCAAGTGCTCAAGATTGATTTACTTTAACCACTTCACCGCTTGTAAAGATACCCATGGTGCTCCATCAAATAAATTTAAAGGTGACAATGTAATAGGTAGAAAAGTACCTCGCAACATCCAATAAAGTAATTCCGCCCAAAGGAAGCAGGAAGATAACCTACTTACTGATCCGGCGTATTCTATTTGCCTGTAATAATCGCGATGACAATCTCATATTACATAAAAGATTTACCCTCTTTTCGATCGAAATGCGATTTTCTCCCTTCAGAGCTATTGCCAGGTCGTCTCGAATTTTTGTCGCTATTGAAAATGGAGCGCTTAGTACTATGGAAAATTTTGTATGTATTCAAATGAATAAGGAATTTTGGCGCCGCAGAGAATGTATAATACATTGGTAAAGGGAAGAAGGGCTGTTTCATAGTGGGGCTGTTTGAGTGTAGGTAATGCCGGCTGCTAGGGAAACACCTTGAATATATCTCTTTTCATAACATCGATTTGGTAGGTACTGAAAACCAACGTGTTCCACACTTTACTGAAAATAATAATTTGCTTTACCCAATTATTCAAATTTTTAATTTGTTAGGTGTTTAGCTTCGTGTGACGCCGACTTAGAATGGAAGTCGTAAGAGGCGACTAAGGGACTTCGGGGGTGTGTATTGCAATTTAAGGCGATGGGCTGACAACCTCTCACTATGCTGATACACAAATGGCGGCCATTTACGCGCTGCCTACCCCGCAAGGGATTATGGGCGTGATATGTGTGTATGTGTATGTATAGCTCATATTGAACGCTGGAGCATGTACAAAGCTTGCTAGAATAAGTGGCAAATTGCCACAATAAGTGGCATTTGGCGAATGTGGCAATTCGTAAGTTGACATTTTAGAGCATAATATTCGTAATTATACAGCGCGAAGTAGGACAAAAACATCTTTTGCTGCAAACGCTTTATCGTGTTTAGGTTTCGAAGTACTGTTTGTTTAGTGAAAATAGATACCGTCAATTAGTTTCCCGGAATAGATACCAATTAATTATATCCGTCCGATACTTTAGCCGTTCAGATAAATATATTTTTAACATAGAATTCTATTGATAGTGGCTATATAAAGGACAAATTCTAGGACTACCGAGAAACTAGGTTATACTCCTGTAATGCGAATGTATATATAGGAACAGAAGGCTGCTCTCTGACGTGTTAAAGTTAATAAAACAGACATGACATCAATTACATAATAAGATGTCGCCTTGTCTCCTAATAGAATCAGGGTCCTTCGTCAAACAACCCTCGCTACATTGTGCTAATGTGAGTACACATCCAATACCCAGCTAACACTATTCAAACAAATCTGGGCCGATGGGTTCGGACTATTATAGAGCTATTGTCGTGTCGCGCTTGTACCGTGAACACTAGCGAACAGCACGGTGACAATTCGAGTAGATAACGTGTAGAATTTGGCAGTCTCGCTTTTGCTGCATTAGCCTCTGGAATAAGTTTGTTCATTACGAGTGGGAACAAAGCGGTAGGCTCGACGCGCGCGGAGGAAACGTGCGCCGACGCCGGTACAATAGAGCCGCCCGCCTTATCGCGCCGGAACGCGTCGGCCGCCGCCCCGCCCCGCCCCGCCCCCCCGCTCGCTACGCGCCCCTCCCTCGCCCGCGCCACGACTTGACGTATGAGCACTGAATAAATGGGAAAACTTTTAGCAGCCGTTATGGGAGAACGAACAATTGGTCATCTGTTGAGTGAACGAATGCTTAAGCGTGCGTTAATCTCTCGAGGCAGGCGCTGATGGGAACAACACGCTAGATAAACTGTTGCTCTTATTTTTGTTTTCGTTTGTGGGTATGTAGGTGCCTACTTATGTCGTTGCATATATCTATGAGGTATTGTGTTCTTCCAGTAGCTACATCGACTGCAACTCATTTTAGAAACAGTGACAACGCCGTTGTAAAAGATGGGAAAAACGATTAGCAACTAAGTTTGTGTTGAATTTTCATGAAGAAGCGACTCCGGCGTGGCATCAAGCCGTTTGTTTATTATGCGAGGCCACCGCCTAAGTAATTAATTGCCCATCCATTCCTCTAATTAAATTAGGGTAAGTTGCTTACTTAACTTTCGCTGCGATGACGTAGTCTCAGGTATAATAATTTTCTTACAGTTCTCTTTTGGTAATGTTGAGAAATTAAAATTTTGATAAAGAAGGTCGCTAATTTGTGAAGCAAATTGTTTTAACCTTTTATTTTTGACGCAAAATTATTTTACAAGAATATATATTATGTCGTTGTAAAGATAATTCACTACTGTATTAATAGTTCCGTGCTACACAATCCTTGCATGCCACAGCTAATGTCATCTCATCTCCTATCTCTCCTGCTGCTTCAACTGTGGTGGTACAAAAACTAGGGTAATACGATGATAGGAAACCAAAGTATTTGATATATTTTTTAACCGATGCCTTACATTTAAAACTAGATAGCAGGTTACTAATGAAGAAAGAAGATGTGCAAAGAAGAAACGGTACATAATTCGGGTTTCGCGTCAATGGAACCGTTCTAGTTCTGGTTCGTTGTCGACGAAACCTGCACAATGTGCCGCTAGTTCAACTATTGAAGAAATTGGAAGATGTAAAATTGAAGAAGAGACAACGACTAAAGAAGAGAAGTACAAAAATTTGAAGAAAAGGACATCAAAAATATTAATGGGTTGTGTTGAAATATTTTAAAGGTTAGTTCCGTGTTCGTGTAGCAATACTTCTTCAAAGAAATTGCGACAAGTCAAAGCTTCCTTAGTAATGCCTACCGTGTTACGAGCGAGTCACTATTGTATGCAATATTTTAAATTATACTTACGTAAGTTTTTTGACTTACAATACGAAAACAAACATGTTTCGAACGTCTAAAAATAGTTACCTGTTTTACATTACATCATTGGTTATTGTTGTTATTTATTATCCATTTTCCAAATATATATTCTTTAACAAAGTCTGAAGAAGTGCTCGTTGAAATCAATTTCCATTCCACAATATGAGCGAGTTAAAACAAAAAAGTTAAACCGGCCGTATTGTGTAGATGGCCAGCATGTGTTATTTTGAATATGCAAGTGCTTTTTAATTTGACAGGTGAGCGCACACGCCTTACTCCCGCCTATTGTGTTGTGAAAGTATCGAAATTGAACGCGAGTCCATTTGGAACCTGTATAGAGGTGGTATAGAGTCCGGCCAGTGTGAGCCGACAATAACCGCTCGCCATTTCCATCCGCGGATGAATGGCCGAATGTCCGAATCATTTTTCCTCGAATTCATTGCATTTCACTCGCTGTCTGCGATTTTCAAAGCGAGCCTTTACAAGTTGGCTGTCACCGCGATAAGTTAATTACATGAGTTATCTGACGTATTTCGATCCTGATTCATTGGGGACTTTGTGACTGTTGGTTATATTGTCGAATAACTCTTCATAATCTTTTAAATCAGGTGGTGTGAGACGCGCTTGTTTATATTAGGTAAAATGAGAAATAAATTATTTATTATTTATTACGGAGCACTCTGTAACATTATTTTTAAGTTAATTTGTTACTCCCCCCAGCTTGTTCGTTAAGTAACATGACATGAGATTCAGGGATTTTAGATGAAGGTATGCTGTAATAAAATAAAATCACTCGATAACTTAATTTGTACACTGGGTTTTATTGAAACTTTTGCATTGTTCTTAATTAACCTCAATTACCTGAAAATAGTTAGTTTATCTAAACATAACCTTAAATCTTATTTTATTATATTTGTTACATGATATTCAATGTCCACATTTGAAATGGTTGGTGATGTTGTTCACATTCAAGTGATCCTAATATGGTCAACGCAGTTGCGTTGCGTTTGCTATAAGAAGATAACCTGAACAAACGGTGTCATGCGATGGTGGACCATCAAATGCTGGAGTACCATATGTGCACCATGGTCAAGAAACCCCCGAAATAATAATACAGACTGATGAGAACGTGCACTTCAAAAGGAAGAAATATTATTGAGCAATCTCATTTATGAGAATATATTTACAGTGTGGATCTATTAAGATATTAAATTGTGATTTGATTCGCCTTTAAATAACTAATATATAAACGTTGAAAACTGTCCATTTGTACGATAACACAATCATGCCGAATCATATTGATTTTCTTCCAAAATCTTTATTAATCAGCTTCCTTGACAAAATGTCTGTTCCAAAAACAAAAGAGGAGGCCTGGTGTTGCCAATTACGCAAAATTTCTACCTTAAGGATAGTTGAACTGCCGCACGGAGGCACGACATCAGTCGCCTCTTCAACGAGGGCTAGGCCTCATTGGTCAACTCCTAAATCAGACACCAGACATGGACTTATTTACCGAAAGCATGTATCATTTAAGTAAGAGGTATCTTGCTTACTGTGAAAAAATTCATGACTTAGTGTATGGTAGAAAATATTGATTTAAGTTTGATCTGATCTTACTATTCTCCTAAGTTTATTTTTGTTATATTGTTATGTTTTTCTGTTTCCTTGTATAGTATTTTTAGGTTTATCCTGTAGGCTATACATTGTATTTTATAATAAATAAATAAATTGAGCGCCGTATAGATCAACATCGAAGTAACTGAATTTTTTTATGTTTTTATTTTTTAGCCCCTGGGCTTTGAAATCTACACTTGACTAGTTTCTGTGGTTGTTCAAACCACCAGCCCAAACGCGCCCTTTGGAGTTGTTCTGGAAAGAACGGGTCGGACTGATTCTGGGAGGAACGAATCGGCCTGAACCAATAGATGGAGAACCAATGCTACATCTCTACAGAAGTAAAAAGTATGAATATGAGAATAAGTATGAATAGCATTTCAATTACGGAACAAAGTCATTTTATAAAAGTAATTTCTCATAGAAAGTATGTAAGTAATGAAAACCAATCTACTACACAAACAGTTGTCCAGTCGTATGTCAAATGTGTAAATGCCAGCGGACACAAATGATAATGGCAGTTGAGCGTTAGTCTGGTAGCTAATGATGGCATTCATCGTGATCTGCATGCATATAGAGCTATTACCCGACTACAGGCGCTATAGGACGTTACAATCCAGCCTTTCTCAAACTGTGTGTCTGATCTAGTGGATTTCATTTGTCAGTCAGCCCCGCTGGTGACGTTTTGTTCTATCGTTGGAATATATGACAAGACAACATAAAATCCTTATCGTATTTAAACAAATTTATAACCTAGATTTATATCAAATTCGTCTCAATAATATTAATTTTTTTTACATAACCTATTCACTTATAAAATAAATGATATTTACATTAATCAATGGCAGTGAATAAAGAAATCGAAATTCCATAATTTACGTAGATGGATTCCGAGCCTTAGGTTCACAATTTATCTACGTGTAATTTTGCACTATTAAACTTTTTTGGATATGCTAACTCGTGCGAAAAAACTTTGATGTATCGAATCAATAATTCAGCGTCTAAGCTTTACGCAGGCGTATTAATTACGTTACGAAATAATCGGTGTAAGTCTAGGGCTGTGATTATTTTATAACGTTACAATGCAAAATCTTTGGGTATCGCTTCCATAGGCACTATTGAGCCATTGGTCAGCCGACATTGATGTCAGGTGTTAACGTCTAATCATAGGACTAGTACATCAAAGACGACACAGATATCCTTTAACAAGTGTCCAATTCAGATCGTAATGTAAATTATATTTTACCTACCTATATGCGTCGAGGCGAGGGTTTATGCTTTGCGTACTGACTTAACTTGCTATTCTTATTTATGATTTATAAAAATATGAAAAGAGATGAATGAAAGTTTTCAAAGCAAAAGCACTTTAAACTGTCGTCGCTCTTTTAAATATGGCGCTACCTGAAAATACACAATTTTCTACACTTAACTTTTTCAAATTGGATAAAAATGCAATTTCCTAGAGTCTAAAAGGTTTCATGCGATTCGTATTCAGTGGGGACGGCTTAGGCTAGTAGTGGGCGCAAATCACGGCGTATGAATGGAGCGCAATGACTACCAGCCAGCACGTGTGTGCAGCCTCGATTCACCTGCGATAGGCTGAATACAGACCGTGCCGTCGTCCAATTTCGCGTGCTAAATTATTCATAACGGAAGTTCATATCCGGGCGTCGGGCCGCCCTGCGCTTCGGGCGAGATTAGGCGGTAATTACCATTTCCGGTGACAGAGGATGCAGACGACGTCGAGGAGCTGCCGGCTGCCGGCAGACGCCACAGAACAACGGAAACATTCTGTTCCTCAGCCGCCGCGGAAGGAAAAATCCTCGCAATTCCTTCCTCGACAGACGTAAGAAACATTGGTATTGTAATTACTTTCTTGCATTCTTGGTTGAGCGGAGATCGACAAGGGGTAAACACTTATACTTACGATACTGAATATTGTTAGGTGGTAGATTTTACATAAAAGCTTTTTAGGGATTTTCATAAGGTAAGTCTCGTAGGTTACAAATTGAGTGATACCATTACTGAGCCGGAAAAATTGATTATAGAAGAATAAAGTGAGTGGAGCAAAGGGAGGAGTGGCTTGTCGTGGCGGCAGCGGTTCAGCAGCGGCAGCGGTACGACAGCGAAGTGGAGGCAGTGACGGCGCGCGCGCCTCGCTTCGTGATTGAATAAACGAGCACAGGGCCGCCTAATGAAACATATTGAACGTGTATCGAATCACTTAGGCCCGGTACGCTCCTGCACTCGCTTTTTGGAGCATATCAACAACGTAGGTGCGCCTTACAAATATCATTACGGCGGAGTCTCGTTTTAAGAGAGACAATAAATTGAATTAACTCCGGTAACTTTGAGCATCAAAGGAGAGTAAAAAAAATCAACTTCATTTTACGGAACATAATTTCACGCGGCATCAGCGCGCCTCCCTTTGTGTTGCTCTGAAAATATTTACGCAAACCAGTGCCTCGAATGCCCGCAAAAAGGGAGAATCTTAATTAATTCATTAATGTCATTATAATTACGACATTTGCGGCGGTTAGCGTACATTACTTTCAATCTAGTGGCCGCCTGGACTTGTTTTTAGGTAATTTATACCTATTTCAAATTTATAAAGGGTATAGTATTACATGATTCAACGTGAAAATTAATACTGCTGATTGTCTTGTCAGTGCAGGTTCTTTTCGGAGCTGCTTTTATGAAAAATATTTTGGATTGGATTCCAGCGGTTATCGTTTCTGGGAAACGGGGACAAAAAACTCAAACGAAACTAGCCTAGCCAGTGCTTCAATAACCTGGGTACTACACGAAAAGGTGTGACGGTGCACAGTGCGGTGGACAGCAAAGCCTTTGAAACCGTTCGCTGACGAAACTAGCCGACTTCGGGAAAAAACCGGCTCTTTGTGCACTCGACGCTGTCAGTGCCGTAGCCCTGTGACCGCCAGGATCAATCCACGATGCCGTGAGTGCACTGACATCAAGCGTTAGTTTAAAAAAAATGTGATTGGATCGGAACATTCTGCGTATAGTTCAGTCGCAAATTTAAATTGTATTAGTATATTACAACATGCGATGAGAATATGGAAATCTTTGATGTCCTATTAGAAACAATCTGAAATTAATTGGGATAAGTATTGGTATTGGTACGCATACACATATCACGCCTATATTCCTTGCGGGGTAGGCAGAGCGTAAAAACATCAAAAAACGAATATTTACGCCACCTCTGTCAAACAGTTGAGAGTGTTATTCAGAAAACTGTGTAGCACCATAGTGACAGGTGGTCAGTCCATATTGCCTAAAATTGCAATACACACGTTGCCCGTGGGTCCCTTAGCCAATTCTTGCGACACACACGGAAAATAAATGGGGTGATGTTAATCTGAGCTGACATCGCATGTTACACAAGCCTTAAAATATTTCAATGCGTAGCTTCGATTGTACTTATTATAAGGAAAGTCGGTTGGTTTGAGTATAGTGAGCTATTCGCGAAAAATTCGCCAAGTTTAAAACACAAATGTTTACTTACATATTCAATTACCTCCATAGGTATCACTACATAGTATAAAGTAAAGTCGCTTCCCGCGTCTGTCCCTATGTCTATTTGTATGTATGCTTAATTCTTCACAACCACCTCATGGATGATGGCACCTCATCCAGATGGATGGGGTTATTTTAAAGATAGATTGATTCTAGAGGAAGGTTTTTATGTATAATTTATGTCGGAAATTGGTCTGTTTCCCGTGGGAAATCGGTTAGCAGCGGGTGAAACCGCTGGGCGGGCAGCTAGTGAAAAATTAACCAGACACGATCATGACGTGGATATATAAAGTCATGCGAAAAAGTGACCAGACAATTAGCAGGTTTTCCACCTTCGATGTTTTGCCAAATATCTCTCGAGGGACGATTGAGGATGGTCGTCCCATTCTTATTGATTTACATAATCCTTACGATTTAATCATTCGACACAGTTTGTTCGTGACGAAGTCTTCTTCAGAGCCTGGAACAGGTTTGAGTGAAAGTTTAGATTTCCTGAACGGTAAGTTGTCCTGAACATTGTTGAAAGCTTACTAACATATGTTCATGTATGAACGAATGAAGGGATTTATTTATTAATCAGTAAAGTATTCTTAAATGTAAAAAAGTAAGGGAAAATAACTACGCATACTTTAGTCACGAAATTTCTAATTATTAGATTATGACAAACAAGAGATGTCATACAGACAGTATAAGATAGAACAATAAATATGACTTCAAAGATTTTCCGCGAAAAGATTTTCTGCGACTAAACTATACGCACGCCGCCGGTAGGATCCACGTCAGAAAGCTCGACTTGGTTTATAGAATTATCTTCAAACAAAACCCAAAGAAAATGCTCTTTAGATTAGTCTAACCAGGTTAGCTAGCCACGGTTAATTTTATAATTGCTTTTCTTACTTTTATGATTTTAGTTCGTCATGCTAAGAGTTTATTTTTTACCATTAAGACTTAAGTACACGAATTGCAGTAGTGAAAGTTTATACATCCTGCATACTCGCTCGGGGCAAGTGTGTAAAGGACTTCACATATACGAAAATCTACACATGTGTCTCGCCTTTATCCCTTGCAGGGTAGGCAGAGCATTAACAGCCGTAAAAATACGGTTGCTATCGCCACGTCTTACAAAAATGTGAGGGTTGTTTCAGAAGAATCGTATATTATTATAGTGACAGGTTTTTTTTTTTTTTTTTTTTATTTTATTAATGATGGGTTTGCTCTTGACTCTAGTCTAGGTCATAGGACAGAGACAGAGTCTAAGATGGAGCGAGCTCACCCAGAAGAAGCCTGTTAAGGCACTGGCACTCCCACACACTGACGGAACGCAGGTGGCTACTTGGCGCCAGACTTCGGTGGGATGGTGGTCGCGAGCCAGGCGGCCCCTTACGGAGCCTTCCACCGCGCACGTGGGATCGTTCAGCCGGACTTATCCACAGGCAAGCCTGTGTTGTCAGCTTGTCGCCTGAAATTGTAATACACTTACGACACTCACGGGAAAGAAATGGGGTGATGCTAATCTAAGCCGGCATCACACGGCACAATATATACCAAATCTATCGGCTTTTATATCCAGACAATAGTCTGGTAGGTACCTACCTACCCACAACAATATAGAGGTATAGAAGTTAGTATAACAAATAATTAGATATGTTTTTCATATTTGTTCAATAAATGTTTATGGCTCAAATTGTTATGGATCACGACTTGACTCGCTAACGAGAAAGGAGTGATCCAACTGAAACACTTTGCACACTTGTCACTATTATCAAAACAAATACCATTCGTTTATATATTTACATTAAGGTCAGTACTTACTTAACATTGCCTGCCCCAAAGTATTAATTTTAATAAATTAAAAGTTAAGTTTCAGTGAATATACCAATCTCGTAGAACGCGTTCAATGCTTTCTTTTATTCAGGAAACCTCTTATAAAAACCTCTTATAAAAACATATAATCCTATTATATCTTCTAGCTCTTAGGTACGATAAGACAAGTACATCCCCCTTTCTTTCATAGCCTCCAAGAAAATTTATAAAATATATTTCTTGATCAAAACAACACCGCACCGCACAAACATTCAAAGTTGTTTTGCGTATAATATTTGTGTATGGGTTTTTGTTTATAAATCACTGGGAGTTTAGAGTGCAGCGACGCCAGCGCCACAGCCTCAGGTGCGGAACACTCGCGCAAATATTTTATGAAAATAGCAGAATGTTGGCGCTAGAGCTGAGCTCTACATCGATAAAGGATTTGAATATATTTATTTTGTTGAAGTACAGTTTTTTGGTAATTTCTATTTCAAAACGTGTCTCTCTGTAATTACTTAAAAATGAGTGTATCTACGCTTTGGCTATTCGGCTCGAACAATTCGATTTCCTTAGGTAAATAATAATTTATAGATTAGGCATAGAAATGTAGGTAGAGCAAAGGAAAATATTACCAGGTTAATATCGTTTCTGGGAGCAAATTTGCAAAGGTGAGCGACGATAAACGTTAACAAACCGCCTAGTTATCTTCTAAACCTTCCGAAAAACAACAAAAGGCAGGAGCACTTTCTAAAGTTATAGTGAGCTCAATTAGCCCTGGACTTTTAAAAAGGCAATTAAAAAACCAAATTAGCTGGTATCGAGTAAAACATCGCCGTGGCTAGACGCGGCGGGGCGCGGCGGCGGCGCGGCGGCGGTGCGTGGTGGCAGCGAGTCTCCGCCGGTCGGCGCGTCGCGGCCGCGTCCGCAGCCAAACGGTAAACACTTTGCTGTAATCTCGAGATGAGAAAACTTTCAGTTCTCTTAATTCAGAAACTTATTCAACAACCTAACAACCTTACAGCGGACCGGCGGACACCAAGCAAACAAACTTATCCGCCCACCCTTTAATCTTACTCTTTGTGCATTGAAAATATTTAAGACTTTCTAACGATCGACGAAGTATGTTGATGTAGGCTTCAATGTTAACAAGTTTTAATTAAAGATTGATAGATTGATTTTTTTACTATTTTATAAGGCTAGCTAGAGGTAGGCTACCAATATCTCTCGCAGTACCTATTATCCTAGTAATTGGGGTTCAACAGAGAGGTATATTTTTTGGGGTTCCGTACCGAAACGTTAAAAATGGGGCGCTATTACGCAGACTTCCCCGTCCGTCCGTCCGTCAGTCACGGCTGTGTGACATAAACCGTGTTAGTTAGAGAGTAAAAGTTAACACCTAAGACATATTTCTGTTGCCGTTTTGTTGTCATCAACAAATACAAACATTTGATAAAAAGCTGATAAAAAAACATACAAAATATTTGATAAAAAGTGAGCTCCCATACAAAAAACGTGTCTATTCGTTTGTTTTTATCTTTATTGAAATTGAAATTGAAATTCTTTATTCAATGTAGGATAGTATTATCATATCACTTATTGACGTCATGAACCGTCATTGTAAAAAAAAGAAATTTGTATCACACAATTTTCTTTTTTTTATAACAATTTTGTAATGTCCTAATAGAAAACCGGCTCGGTTTAATTAGTTGGAGGCTGTATCTCATGAAGCGTGATAGTTAAAACGGTTGAAAATATATAGATGATGTATATTTATATCCGTTATAACAAGAAATACAAATAAAAATATGACATTTATGGGGACTCCTAAACAACAAACGTACTTCATGTATTTTTTATACATAATGCATTTAACGAGTCCTACTCGCACTTGGGCTACTTTTAATTTAATAAAATAATAAATAAAGTTATGATGGCACTCGAGTTTTTTTTTCGTCCGAATGAAGTGAGGACGTTACATTTTCGAGTTTGTATTGATGGATCTCGAGCAGTACGTTTACTGCTGTACATATCGAATGAAAAGTAGGTGAAATAAATCGATAAATATTCATTATTATACATAAAACATCTTTCCTATCCTCCTCCATCAGTATTTTACTTCTGTGGGTAATAAAATAACTAATAAGAGTTCAATCGATAAAAAAAATACAAAATGAAAGAAGATATTTTGATTGAAATATGTGATTTTTTTACTATTTTTGTAAAAATATTGAGTATTAATTGGTCAAGCTCATTGTTGAGGTTATAAAATGCAGATTAATAATATAATTTCCTTTTCGCGTTTTGTTTTCGTCCGTCATCCTTATTCTATGCGATTAAGTTGGTACTCGCCAGTTTGATATTAAAGATAAAATCATAAGCAAAATTATTCAGTAAGTAAAATATGCAGAACTGTCATTAAAACAACAAAAACCTATTGGAATTTTCTTTTTTACTCGGCATTGGGTGTCATCGATTTTAGGGTCTACCTCAGCGCCGGGACCAGCCTTATTATTACTGTACTAGCTGTTACCCGCGGCGTTGACCGTATAACCCTCGAGTGGTGATAAAAACTATCCTATGTGTCAATCCATATTACCTTCTCTATGTGTGCCAAATTTCATTACAATCGGTTCAGTAGTTTTTGCGTGAAGAAGTAACAAACAAACATACAAACTTTCGCATTTATAATATTGGTAGGATTATGGACGATCTTGATGCCTATCATGGGGGGAGGAGAATCAAGAGAAAAATTATTATATTTTAGATATCGGTTCGAAATGACAGCCATTGCATAGAATAAGGATGTCGGCTGAAAAAAGAGGAATTAATATTTTTAATTGGTATTCTTATTAACCTCATCAAATGAGTATGTTAATTTAATACTAAATATTTCTTGTACTAAATTTTAAAACACTGCAACTTGTTGGGTATACATTTTTTGGCATCTTGGATTTTTTTTTTTATTATTAAAGATGGGTTTGTTCTTGACTCTAGTCTAGGTCATAGGTCATTTTCATCGCTTTGGCTACATTGAATAATTATTCGTGTACTATGGTTTTATTATACACTCACAATGCTATACTATTATCAATTATAATTAATTATTCGCTGGGAAATAGCCCAGCTATCACCTAAGTATCCCGGTGGATAGTCATGTCATACGTTATTGGCATTAAGATATGCTTGCATAATTTCACTCAATTTTCAGGTAAGCCGTGGTAGCCCAGTAGGTAGGGGCGTTGGATTGGAAGTACTGATACCGAGAGTCGCAAGTTTGAAACACTTAGCAGTGCAATTTTGAAAGTTTTCAAACATTTAACATATTATCGACAAAAATAGCAAAAATTACGTATTAAATGTCTACTGTTAAATATTTTTTTATTTTGTCACACATAGAAAAAAAAGTATCTTGCTGCCTTTGGTTACTGACGATACAACCATAATTTATGTTTTTTTATTGTAATTGCATATTTGTCTCTTTATTTCATCTATTTTCTTTCAAAGTTCAAGTTCATATATTTCAGAACAATATACATTGTGTTAAAACATAATAAATTAATCACTTTAATGTACAATCTTACAAAAATTATAACATACAACATAATTCATAAGTAAAAATTTAAACTTAAGATGATAGCTAAATTATACAAAATATTATTAATTTATCCGAGTTCTTCAGTTTAAAACGCAATCTTAACACATGTAATTTATAAAAAGAAAACATTATTAAACAATATTTTTACAAAAAAAACTCAATATATTTTAAAAGGTATAAAATTATTAATTTTTAAATGTCAATTGTGTATAGGACATAGGTAAAGCAGTATGCGTACCGCAGGTGTTACATTAATTACACCCTCGAATAGTTAATACCCTAACTTCGCTCGGGCGTCAAAAATCCTCGGTATGCAACTGATATCGCACCACCCTAGGTAAGGTATTTACAATGCGTTTTTTAATGTTTTTTCTTAGTGTGCAGGGTTATCTGGAAGAGATCGCTTAAAGTGATAAGGCCGCCTTTGCTAATATTGTGTTGTTTGTTTTTGAATAAGTTATAAATATTAATGTGAGCAATAAAATGTTTCTGTCTGTCTATCTGTCTAGGTAAGCACGTTAATATTATTGCGATAATTTATCACTGATACAATGTAATGCACTGTTGCAGTTCTTACTAGTGAAAACACACGTAACTGAGTTATTTAGTTACCTATTTGGACGTGCCGTGTGATGCCGGCTTAAAAAAGCCTCATCCCATTTCTTTCCCGTGGGAGTCGTAAGAGGCGACTAACGGATTTGAAGGTGTGTATTGCAATTTTAGGCGATGGGCTGACAACCTGTCAATATGGCGATACACAATTTTACGAATGACCCTCAAATATGTGTCAGACGTGGCGAAAATGACCGTTTTTGCGGCCGTTTGCGCTCTGCCTACCCCGCAAGGGTTAATAGGCGTAGTATGTGTATTTGGACGTGTCTGCAGTGATCATAGTTAATGAAGGTAATCAATTTAATTAGCTACTTATCACTTGACAGAGCGGAGTGGTGCTCAAGTGCGCGCGGACACTCGACTCGAGACAAACAAACATTTGTAGGATTATCTGATAGTGAAGCATAATGTGTAGCACGTACTGTATCGGTCGCGGTAAACATAAAACAATCTCGTGCGACGCGAATTAGTAGCGACAAGGTAGCCCGCCCGTGGCGCGGCGGCAAGGCGCGAGTCTCCTCCCATCCTACTGATTTCGCTCGCAAAATGGGAAAATAAAATAAAAACATTTACGGGCAGCTATTTGGATGTACCGTGTCAATTCAATTACCTACGTCGAGCGCTCCACTGCCGCACCGAAGATTAAGGCAATGAAAAAATATTCGCGGAAAAAATCTAACAAGCGTTTTATGGACAGGTGCGTTTTAAACCCTCCAATTTGCGAAATGGACGACTATGTGTTACTACAATTACAGTTTTCAATATCCATTTGTGAGTAAAACTATTAGTTAAAATTTTCACAACGCTCTCAGAAGCCGATGTTTACAAAGCCATAGTCGTGAACCATTCAGCGGTTATATGCAAGCATTAAATTAATTACACAAGGAGTCCATCGTTTAAACACGTTTGTTTACGTAATCTCTCTAATTTATTTTCTATGTGTAAAGTATCAAGCTTGGTGACGGAAAATTTGCTGATTTAGGATGTTTCGGTGTTGGCAAATGGGTGGCAATTATCATCAGTTTGGAGTATGGAGGTTGTTTGTGCGTAGATGAGTCCGGGCAAGGCGGGCAGGCGGAGCGCATGCGCAGTGGGGGACGCGAGCGACGCACGCGCAGCGGTCGCCCTAACCGTCACCGACATGGACACCGTACAGGAGGAAAATGACAATGACAGGTGAGCATTAATTTCAAACTATATAATTGACCTTAAATTTAAATTTTACTAGTGACCGATAGCGAAAAAGACGGGCTGGTGATAAGAAATAACTTTTCCTAGGAAACATAGGTCAAATAATAAAATACAATTGGAGCTTCTATACGAAATTGCCGAACAGCTGATTTGAGTTACTATGGAAACTCCAAATATTTTTGTCATATTTCAGGTGTCAACCTGTGTTTCTTGGGGAAAGTTGTTCCTTATAACCCGTGTGTCTTGAGATTTGGCTATCGATCACTAGTAATATTTCACCCTATATTTTACTGAGATAGTATTAATTACATGTGTAAGTACTTATACATACTTCAACTCATTGCCAGTGCTGGCGGTGTTTAATCTAATTAGTTTGTGATGTAATCAGTTAAAATAAGCTACCTATAATTGTAGCTATATCTTATTGCCACATTCCTACTTACAGCATAAAACACAAACACGCATGTTTCAGTGGTAGATACATAAAATGGGAACCCTATCCCGTATACCGTAGCATGGGAGGGAAATGAAAGCGTGTCACTACAGACAGCAGCGCCATCCAGCGACTATAAACAAAAGCCCGGGATTTAATTAAACTTTCTTTTAAATGGCGTTTCTTTGTCTCGCGGCTTAGTTTTATCTTTTATCTCGATACTGGATCAAAATGTTTAAAGTGGTTACACTACCTGACAGTTTAGTCTTGCAAAATATTTATTAAAGGATCATTTTAGGCAGTTGCTTTTAGTTGGTATCTACGATGATCTGGCTTTTTGATAAGTTATGGGATAATTTATTACTTCTTCGAAAGTTTACGATTAACAGAAAATTACAATTTTCTTTCACTATTCATAAAAGTTATAAGGTACTTATACTTTGATTGGTATGAAAAAACGTAGCAATACTGTTTTTAGGGTTCCTATTACTAAGACTTCTGTTTGTCCGTGCGTTTGTTATCGGGCTGTACATCATAAACCATGATAGTTAGTGAGTTGAAATTATCACAAAAATAAATGTTCAAATTAGATGTATTTTTGTTGCCACTGTAACAACAAAAAAATCAGAATAAAATAAGAATATAAGGAGGCTCCCATAAAAAAAAAGTCTTTTTTATTTTGCTCGATTTTTCATAAACGGCAGTAGTTAGATAGTTGACATTTTCACAGAAAACGTATTACTGTGGCCGCTATAACAACAAATACAAAATAAAAACGAAATAAAACAATATTTTAGGGGGTGTTTGTACAATAAACGTGTTTTTATGCCGTACGGACATATTTTTTAAATATTCTCTGTATTCTGAGTGACTTGTCCACCTTTCTACATTTTGACTCTGCAATACAGTCTTCCTACAGAATGCACCAGATCTATCTGATTCACTTTCGTACCGAATATCTTTGTACAAAGAAAGTTAGCATAGGGAATAAAGTGTTATATTTCGATATTCTGAATGTGTGAGGCGGATGTGAGCAGCTTTACGGAGACATTTCCGGTAGACGGATGCACATTTAGGAGATTTCGCGCTCAGGACCCGCCTTCAGTCCACAAGGTTCAGTACAGCAGACTTTCTTCAAATATTGAAATCACATTGCTTTGAATACAAGACGTGCAAGTAATAAATATTTAAAAACAAGTCTTCTTATTTTTCGTGTGGGACACCGAGTCATCCAACGACCCGATGAACCCTGGGTTAAAAACAAGTTTGGGACAAGTAATTGGTTTTACGTTCGGGGCTGGTAGTTAGTAGTATTTATTTATCGTAAACAAAACAATTTGTGTTCGACATTTAAAAATAACAATCATTTAAGTACCAACAATATGTCAGTATTTTTTTTATTACAATAATTTAAATACTTACTAATCACATAATTGGTATAGTCAACGGTTTGATTTTGGTTGTCGAAGTCAGTAGGTATTTATTAAGTTATATACCACTTTAACAGTTGCAAAATCATTTGTTTAGTATATGGCTTCTGGTACTGGAAAAATCTTTGATAAAATATTCCAACAATCTGAAATTCCGCAACTGGACCTGTTTCTCAGACGAGTAACCCTATGGATAGATGCATCATCATGCATGATATCCTTTTTTATTTGCAAAATTTTCAAGCGCGGGCAGGATTTGAACCTGTGACTTTCGTCATTACTAGTGACGACGCCTCTTCCATCTGGGCTACCGCAGCTCGTTCCTTGCCCGCCAATTTTGCAAGTGTATCTAATGCCAGTAACGCGTGGCACGGCTCCATCTATCTCCATGATATCATATGTTTGCTCTACTTATATTTAGTCCACACGACAACCCTCAAGGTCGACAGTGGTTAACACATTGAAGATAGGTATAAAATTACGAGTATCTTATTATAAGGTAAATACTCAATTTCATAAAATAAATATTAGATAGAGTATTTTCTTCATTCTACTACAAAAAAAAATACATATTGTATAGGTATTAAAATGTTACAACTATAGATAGTAATCGCCGTTCATAGTGTACCTACACCTTGATCTTGTAAGCAGCTATTCTGTTAAATTAAAAATATAATAATGATAATATGAACAATGTAATAGAAGTAATGGTTTGTTAACTTATTACCAGATTTCTTGTTCTACCACTCTTGATGTCAAGATACCCTGATTCAGTGTAGCTCCTCTTTACGCCACATATTTTTGGAAACTACTTAACGTCACATGTTATGGACAAAACGATTCTAAAATCTTGTTGTTTCTAGGTTTGAGCCACTTTTTTCTATATTATATACATGTGCACACGCGCAGTGGAATGGAACTCATATTGTGTACTGGTGTACTAGTGTAATGTAGTTCGTGGTATAAGGCACAGCCCTGCCAATACTGATAGGGTGCGTACAGACTGAGCAACTTTTTCCTAGGAACATATGTCAGGAAGCAACTTTAAAAAACGATTTTCAGTACAAAATCACGATCAGATAATTTTTTCTTTAACTATATAATATACTAGATTTCCACCCAGCGGTTTCACCCGGTTTCACGGTAATTGTAGTTTTCCTGAGGTAAAAAGTAGCATATGTGTTATTCCAGGTTATTATCTACCTGTGTTCCAAATTTCATCCAAATCGCTCAAGCCGTTTGAGCGTGAAGTGGTAACAAACATATATACACACACACACACACACAAACTCTCAGATTTATAATATTAGTACGGATTCTCATGGGACAATTGTTCAGTTTCATAGTCTGAATGTAACCCCATCATTATTCGGAGCTGTCCCTTATACCAATATTTTATGGTGTAGAAATAAAAAAAAAGGTACGGTCTTTTTGAAATGGGATTACAGCTTACATGTGGGAGAGACAAAATAGTAAAAGTCAGAAAGTCAGAACCGAAACTATGGAGCGTCATAGAACTCTCGAAAATTTCCTGGTAGGGAAAGATTGAGTCAGTAATCCAATTAATAGGCCTCGGTCCCGGAGACAATCAAACAGCTTAACTTTAGAGTAAACAACCACATTATTGGGTTTATATATCTTAGAACTATACGGTTTTTTTATTGTAAATTTTTAAGGGCGTATCCAAATTTGATGGTGACGTACTAGAAAGTCCGTATAAATAGTACCTAATATGCAAGAAATTTTAAATTAACAAAAACCTTCAAGCTACTTCAGAGTGTATCTTTTGATACAATAAGATATGTCCATAACGTGTTTCGTGCTTTAGAGGGCACGTTAAGCGGTCAGTCTCGGTTGCTGTCTATGATTACTTAGACGGCCGTTAGCGTTACACAACCATGTCAGAGGCCTACATATGTAGTAGGTGGTTGAAAATCTCGACACCAGGGTTCATCGGGTCGTTAAACAACTCGGTGTCCCACACGAAAATAAGAAGAATACAATAAGCAGCAGGTAGATGTAGTATGGCAAACTTATTAGATACTTAAGTAAATGCTTCACAATATTCATTGATCTGTAAAAGTTCGTACGAAGTTGAATACTCGCAGTATGAACGGCATGCATTGTAGAATCATGCATAAAGGGTGATACGGGAGCTGGAGGGTACGGGGGGGGGGGGACTGGGAAATACTTGCTCCCCCCACGTATTTATGACTTTTGATCGACGTTCTGTGTCGCTGCGAGTATCTCCCCTGAATGCATACAAACACCTTCATTCACTAAGTTGGTGTTCAATAACTTTGGTATAGATTCGAAACTGTAAGTATTATTACATCTATAAATTTCTTACTTTTCATACTTATTACCTACAACTAATGGTGTATGTATAAAGCTAGCGAGTTGGCAACTGACAGTCGTCAACATTTAACAACATGTTTTTCATCTTATCATCAATCCTAAACAAGCTGATATATACATAGTGCATACACTTTGCTGTCAAATCGGTCCCGTACCGCATGCTGGCAAAAAGTCGGCTACTTCTTCCATGTGACAAAGAAACAACGCTAAACATTTTTATTATTATTTTTCTTAACCAGTGATGAGTCCTCATACTCTGACGTGGTGCAGCTGCGAGACAGGACGCGAGCCATGTTGAGCCCAGCAGCAACAGCAGCAGTAGCGGAACCTCTGATATCATCACACTCGCAACCTAACAGCCGACGCACCTCCAAGTCCAACGATATAGAGACCAAAATCACTGCTAACCTTAACACAAGGTACGATTATTAGTACTGAAGCAGGTAGGTAACTAGGATTCGGTAATAGCTTATAAAACGTGGCAAAATTTTGTACTCGATCAGTAATTCATTGTCGAGGGTTAATCTCTGTATTCTGATTCCATGAATCTACTTTAAAAAAGTTTAGTCAACATTGATGTCAGAATTCAATGATACTTACTAAAACTTTAAAAAGACCTGGAATACAGCTTTATGTTTATTTGTAACTTTCTTAATACATTTATTTATGAAAATTTCAAAATATGTATATCCTTACACAGACGGCCATCGGCCATAATCGCAGCGTTCCGTCGACCATCGCAAGCACTGGCACTATGCGCGGAGACGCAGAAGCGCTTCATGTCGAAGATGTCACCGGACTCCCGTGCATCCGTCTCCTCCATGCGCGTGGAGCCACCATCAGCTGATGACATCATGGGATAGTAAGTACTAGATTGTTGTCACTACTTAAGCGCTGGCACTATGCGCGGAGACGCAGAAGCGCTTCATGTCGAAGATGTCACCGGACTCCCGCGCGTCCGTCTCCTCAATACGCGTGGAGCCACCATCAGCTGATGACATCATGGGATAGTTAGTACTAGATTGTTTTCACTACTAAAACGCTGGCACTATACGCGAAGATGCAGAAGAGATTCATGTCAAAGACTCTCTTCTGTACATGTGGAGCCACCGCAGCTGACGAAACCATGGGATATTTTTTTTTATTTTTATGATGGGTTTGTTCTTGACTCTATAGTCTAGGTCATAGGACAGAGACAGAGTCTAAGATGGAGCGAGCTCACCCAGAAGAAGCCTGTTCACTCTTACTTTGAAGAGATTAGGGTTGTATGCGTTTGAAAACACAGACGCAGGTAGTGAGTTCCACTCTTAAGCAGTGCGCATTATAAATGGTGACTGGAAGCGCTTAGTCCGAATTGGTGCAATGGCAACCAGGTACGGATGGTATCCGGCGGTGCGTCTGGATGTCCGATGATAGAAGGGTGCTGGTGGAACAAGGTAAGGATAGTAAGATAGGTGGGATAGTAAGTTTCAAAGGCTCCCCTCCCTTCCCCACTGCTTGGCCGGCACACCACGAGACTTTACTAGTACTTAGTGTAAGTTCAACTAGGTCATTTTCGATCCACGAACGAACAGATTGCGTAGCTATTTAGTGCAGGGGTAATATTGAATAGGACAGCGTCAACAGGCTTTGTGCTGTCGACAATGCGCCAACTCCTCGCGCGGACGGCATAGAAAAGCGCGCCCTTTATTCAACAGATAGACAGGTTTAGGTATAACGAAAATTTCACTTTATTATAAAATGGAAGGCGGTTTATAAGATTTATAAAGTACAAGGGGTGTTTATTAAGCCGAGTCCCTTGCGGCTGTTTTATTCCAAACAAAACAAAAACATCGTTATACATTGAGGCGTGGCCCTAGATATTCCTGTTTTCCGCGACCGATGGAAAGCAATGTTTTTATGTTTTGTTTTGGAACAAGGTGAATGTGTCTAGTACCTACTTAAGGGCCTGCCTCGAACTTTTAAACGTCCCTTTCCCACTAATGGCAAATTCTGTGTATGAGAGAGAACAGAGTAAAATCGCCATATTTAGACGATTATTCACTGTTTTGAAAAAATTATGTGTTATGTTCATAATCTATCGAGCAACTTTATTTAATCGTGTTTTCCTGCGACAAACATGTAAATAATATAATGAAAAATCATAATACATAAAAATAATGTGTATATCATATTCACCAACAAAATTGCGTGCATCCAAAAACCCATTTTTCTCACAGCCCGCCCTTAACATGTATAATTGGTTTAAGAGCAAATCCTAAGAATAACCGAAAAGAATGACAATAATAAAACAAGCAAATTAACCAAAAAGGAGCCTCGAAAACGCTTCATTTTGAAGTTTTGTTGGCGTTCCGTTTAACTCTATTTTTATTTCATTACTTGCAAGTGCCCGCGAACTTAGTTTAACCAACTTAATGAAAATGTAAAGAAAAATGGTATATGTCAGACCTTTGTAAAGGCACTTAAGTTTATGAAAGCAAATAAAGTTTATTTTGTTTCAATTTATTTTTCCGCACCAGCTTCCGGCAATTTAGTTACTAACTTTGAGTGATTAATTGGCATAATTAACAGAAAAAGAAATAATTTATACTATTTACCTTGGCTCTCTGACTCATTTTAAGTATTAGACCGGGTCTATCGTGATAGTACCTATTTAGGTAAATATTAGTAATTTACCTGTGTCCCGACGTTTCAATACAGTTTCATGTATTGTGGTCGCGATAGACCCGGTCTAATACTTAAAATGAGTGAAAGTGATCGCGAGTGCTTAAAAAGTTATATTGGCTCTCTGAGTTCCTTATCAATATTCTCGATTCATATGTAGCAACAGAAGTGGCTTATAACGCTGACAAACTTTCACTGTGTAAGCATTTCCATATCTCGTAGGATTAAGCTAAGCTGGACCTCCTCACTCTTGGCGTTTATGTGCCAGCAAAAGCGCTCCATCATGCTGAAGTGTAGTGCAAAATCTCCCTTTTAGGAGCAGATTTTTTATAGCTTTCATCCTGGTCGGGAATGTTCTCGACAAATTGGTATTATAATTAATTATCAAAATCAGTTCAGTCGTTTTCGCGTGAAGCTTTCACATAGACACAGATAAACAGACCAAAATTCTTAAATCATATTTTTATATCTTCTAGGTACAGACTTTTGACACTCTTTACCTTTATTATAATATATGTGTAGATAGATTTATTGAATACTTATTTGTTTGCGCTATAAATTACTCCCTACGCGGCATACATATGTGTCTTCATAGTGTTGATTGACATGTGAACGAAATTTCCAGTGACGCGCTGAGCAAGGCTCTGTCTGCGTTGTACGCTAAGCTGCTAGTGGTGCTCGGGCTGGCGTTCCCCGTGACTGAGGTCATTGCAAATGGAGTTCCGGACGGATATTACCAGGTAACCGCATCGTGCCTTTGTACATATACCTACAGTCAAATGCAGAGATCTCTTAGGCGATTCTCCCACTTGCCGTCCGTCTGCGTATTTTAAACGCACCGTATCGCATGCTACTGTCAGAGGATAGGAAATTGCGAATTACGATTATATTTCCTGACAAATGCGGCTGACGCGTCTGTCAAGTTGTTTGACGAAAGCATCTGTTAACGCAACATAGCCGTCTTTGTATTTACGTTACGTCCGTTCTTCTAAACGAAACCGAATTTGTGTGTTGCATATGCAACACACAAATTCCAAATTCTGCGATTGTTACCTACCTATACAGGTAATCGCAGAATTTGGAGAATTGTGCTGCATATTGGTTAAAGTTGCTTAAGGTCTGGTATGGGATGGGATTTGACAGTAATTCCTATAAGAATTCAAGACAAGTCAAGAATGTTCATACCCGTTGCCAACTTAAACACGATAAATCTAGCTGTACCTAAGTACATACGTTTTTCTGTATTTCAGGGTTTTTATCTGTACCTGTACTTGGTATCGGTGATGTTCATCGTGTTCCAATACGCAAACTTGATGCGTCAGAAGGCAGTAAGCCTGCTTATTCAAGATGTCGGTAAGAATAGAACAAACACTAGAAAATTCTTACTATTCCGTAAACAATATCCAAGGCAGACTTCCTACCTACAGTAATTAGCCACATTTGCTTAACAAAATGCGACATTAAAATCACATCTATTTTACATAATTGCGACCGCAAGAAAAGCAAATATTCTTTCTTTCAGTTAGTATTCTGCGTTTCAGCCATTCGTATAAATGTTGTGGAAAATTATTCCATACATGTGGTCTTTAATGACCGATGTCGAAGTAAAAGGCAATTTTGTGTTTCAGCTAACGCGGAAAAAGACGACAAGGATAAAAATGGGAAAGCCACTCCTGGAAAAAAGAAAGAAACGATTTCCCGTTATGGCAGTTTTTATTTGAGGCTAGGAGCTATTGGTGAGGCATTTATTTAATAAGTACATGAATTACTTCAAATACATGTACTCATAGGAAAGAATTGATAGGTGCGCTATTAAAAAAGGCAAAGGTCCACCCAAAATCTAAATCTTGACATCTGCTCTTCTATTTTGTATTAACAGCTTTCGGCATCGGCTCCATGGTGTACAGCGGTCTCGAATTCGGGGAGTATTTCGAGAACTCCGGCCACTGCCGTAACATTATGTCCGCTATAACGCCGGCGCTGCGCATGGCGCTCACTCTACTGCAGATGCAGTTCATCTTCCTCACCAACAAAGACATAGAAGTCGGCAAGTTCAAAAGGATACAGAGATTCGGCTTCATGCACTTGGTGGCTACGAACCTGTGCGAATGGCTGCATGTCCTCGTTGAAGAAACAAAGCATGAAATACACCATCTTGAGAGTACCTTAGTGCCTGGAAACCTAAACGGAACATCGCATGGCAATGGTACAGATACTTGCAAAAGATCGAACATCATGGGAACCCTGCTTCATAATGCTTCTCCATTTCTTTTCCCTTGCACCATCGAATACTCCCTGATTTTATGCGTGATTTTATACGAAATGTGGAAAGAGGTAATATCATTGATAATAAATCGAATCATTACTTCGATAAATTGAAATGACCCGAGTGATAAATTAATTGAATAAAATTTACAGGTCAAATGTACAGCCGAGGACTTTGAGAAAAAATTCCATTACGCGAAAAACAAGTCCCGGAGCAATTCCGTCACGCCTGAAAAAATACTTCAGCAATTTGGTAACGTATCTGTAAAACAGTTTCGTACTGAATATTAATGTGAAGAATAAATTATACAGTGCATCTGGTAACGGAGCACTGTGTTGCCCTTTTTTCCGTGTATGTTGTAAATATATATAGTCGAAAAAATATATATCTGGCGAACCGATATATTTCACATGCAAGATCTGGATATCACTACATTGTATAAAGTTAGTTGCAGACGGTGTCTCTATATATTCTAAGATTTTTAAAATGCGGTTTTGTAAAATACATAGTGTGGTTCAAGAGGAAGGATTTTCAGTACAAGGAAACGGGAAACAGCGGATGAAACCGCTGGGCAGGCCGCTAGTATTTTATAAAATAGGTAAAAAAATATTTTCTTTAGGGTCTGATTCTACATGCGTATACTTCAGTAGCAATTTTTTACGATTGTGTGTAATTAGGCGAAACACTCTTATCTCTAACTAGCTGTTGCCCGAGACTTCGTAGTGATTTGCAATTTGATGTATGATTTTTTTTTTCATTTCAAACTAATTTTTATTGATATTTCTGTCTGACTTTGTTTCAAAGAAACCTGCCTTTAGTTTCACATAACCTATGTTTTCCTGAAGTAAAAAGTATCTTAAATGTTGACCCGAGTATTCAGCTATCATTATACACAAAGCTGTGTGATGCCGGCATAGAATAGCATCACCCCATTTCTTGCCCGTGGAAGTCGTAAGAGGCGACTTAGGGACTCGAGGATGTGTATTGCTATTTTAGGCGATGGGCTGACAACCTGTCACTATGGCGATACACAAATTTTCGGATGATCTTCAAATATTTGTAGATCATCGAACCATCAAGAATCGAACGCGGAGATTTTGCGTCGCAGGTAGTCTCCACTGCACCACATCGACCGCTATAGGATATAAATTATTTGAAAATGTATTATCTGAAAACTTAAATAACGTACTTACCTGCACAACTAAGTATTTTATTATATCCATTTATCCATAAAGTTTTTTTGCAGTAGCAGTGCCTTTATTATTATTATTTTTTTATCCCGCCCGAGCCGGTTTTCCATTAGGACATTACAAAATTGTTATATAAAAAAAAAGAAAATTGAGTGATACAAATTTCTTTGTTTTACAATAACGCTTCATGACGTCAATAAGTGATATGATAATACTATCCTACATTGATTAAAGAATTTCAATTTCAATTGTTCCACATTATAGCGGGAATGCTGGGAGTAGGCTCCCCGTACGGCAGCCGTCAAGCCCTGCACCACTTCTCTGTGGACTGCTCCCGAGCGCACCGAGGACTCTTCGCGGGGGTGCTGCTCATCGTCTTCACCATCATCTCCCTCATCATGTTCTTCGTGCTGGCCCACAGCCCCAACACCATCAACGTTAGTCTCTTCAATCTCTGTTTTCGTGTGGGACACCGAGTCGTCCCACTGTTTTTCTTACAAGAGTTTTTCAACCGCCTACTACCACTAGTAGGCCTCTGACATGGTTATGTTACGACCGCTGTCTAAGTAATCGTAGACAGCAACCGGGACTCACGGCTTAACGTGCCCTCCGAAGCACGGAACCATTTCTTTCCGGACAATCAGTTGGTTCACCCTGCAATGTCCTAACTAGACCGGGAACAAATTCAGAAAGTGATAAATATCAACTTTGTGAGTGTCCCACCGAGAATTGAACCCGGAATCTTCTACATCGGCCGTCGTAATAGTAACCATATCCGCAACTTGTGTAAAGCTTTTAAAACAATTTCCGATTTCAGGTTTCCATTCTACTTTCTAACAGATCCATCAATAACGAGATAACATATAGGACTATTGTCGGCACACTGTGGTTTGATGGACCGCACTAGATCCAAATCACGAAAACTGCGTAAAATATAAAGCTCCAAAAACATTCATAAAATTTGGAGCAGTAAGCTCGCTTCCGATCTATTCGAATCCCTGTATCATAAACACATGCAAGGTTTTATTTCACGACTATCATCTATCTCTCAAACATCTCCTGGGCTTCTATTCATGATGTGATCCAATTGTTTCAGGATGCAATATTCCAAGTGAATATATGCGAACTTATTCTATACAGCATAACTATACTAGTAGCAGCGGCAGCATTATTCCAAATGAGGGCGCTTCCGTACAAAAGGAAGTCTCGTGGTAAGAAAAATTGCTACGGTTTTAATTTAAAATACTTACCTACTTTGTTCCATGCAACATATTTCATAATCTCAAAGTAACAAGCTCTTGTGCTGCTCAGAGTTGTATGACATTCATTACATAAATAAATATACAAGTAATGTTAGTAGGGACACATAAGTTTGGCCTGGGTATTGATTTAAAATATTTAGATGCCTATAATTAATAGCTAGCAGGTATAGATACCATCCATACCTGGTTGCCAATACACCAATTCGGACTAAGCGCTTACAGTCATCATTTATTATAATACGCACTGCTAAAGAGTGGAACTCACTACCTGCGTTTGTGTTTCCAAGCGCATACAACCCTAATTTCTTCAAAGTAAGAGTGAACAGGCTTTTTCTGGGTGAGCTTGCTCCATCTTAGACTCTGTCTCTGTTTTATGGCCTAGACCAGAGTCAAGAGCAAACCCATCATTAATAAAAAAATATATATTTAAGTAGGGACACATAAGGTTGGCCTGGGTAATCAAATTATTTCATTTTATTTAGATGCCTATAGTTAATAATAATAACCTAAAAGCAAGCATACTAACGCGTGAACACTAAACCACCCAGCAGTGGCCTGGAATGGTTGTTGATGATGAAACTAGGTAGTGTATTAAATTTTTCCTATTTTTATTCAATCAGCTGTTCTGGGTCTGGACACCTCGCTGCTGATCCTGGCGCAGACCGGCATGTTCGTGTACTGCATGTTCAGCCTCATCGGAGCCCACCACACCCTGGCCTACGACTCCAGCGCTGGACTCACTGGCTTCTTCTCAGAGTTCCTCTCACTCAATCAGGTAAGAGTCAACGAACTTGTACTAAAATATAACATCGTAATTAAAACACATGTATACACGTACATTTTTACATCTTCTTCTTTTCGTGTGGGACACCGAGTCATCCAACAACACGATGAACCCTGGTGTCAAGAGTTTTTCAATCGGCTACTACTAGTAGCAGTGTAACGAATTTTTACTATAAAGTAGGTAGTTACAGATAGAATAACCTGGAATAACATATAGACAGAGATCTTAATTTTTAAAACACTTTAATCTGTTAGCTAGAATTTTGGGCAACTTGCAAAATTGCACCACAGGCAGGATTTGCACATGTGAGTTTCGCTATCACTAGTAGCGACGGCTCTACTAACTGGGCTACACCCCCGCCATTCAGCCCGGTTATTAAAAGATCGGCAAAATGCTATAAAAGATACATACATACATACATACATATATCACGCCTATAATCCCTTGCGGGGTAGGCAGAGCGTTAACGGCCGTTCAACGGATATTAACACCACGTCTGACAAAAGTTTGAGGGTCAATCAGATAACTGTGTATTACTATAGTGACAGGTTGTCAGCCCGTCGCCTAAAATTGCAATACACACCCTCGAGTCCCTAAGTCGCCTCTTACGACACCCATGGGTAAGAAATGGGGTGATACTATTCTAAGCCGGCATCACACGGCAAATAAATAATAATATAAAAGATAAATTCTTATTAATATCTTATAACAACGAATAAATGGAGCATTTTAAAAAGGGATCTTACGTAATAGCTTGGACGTATAGTCATGGAATTTGGGACTTTAAATATGACATTGAAGATTTTCCCCGTTAGTTGTCAAATCTTTGACAAATTGAAAATTTTGCGATTGAACTTTATGAAAGCCTTTTGTGTTTTATGTATGCTTTTTGTATCAGCCTAGCTATTCAAAGAGGTAATGCTGCCAGTATGCTGGATACAAGTCTAGTGGAAGCCGAAATAAGGCTGGAAGGCCTTGTATTGTATATTTCTGTTCATAGTTATAAATAAAGGGTGAATTTTTCTAGTGACATATGGTGAAAATAAAGAACGGGCTGAACTTCCCCAAGGAGCATATAGTCGAAATATGTAAAAAAATATTGGACCTGCCATACGAATTGACTAGGCCGGCTTGTACTCTTTGTATATGAGCTCTTATTTTATTTTTATGTTTCGACCTTTGTTTGTTGGGAAAGTTGTTTCTTATCATCAGTCCGTGTTGAGTTTAGACTATCGGTCACTAGTAAAATTTCACCCTATATCTTGTACAGAGTGTAAGGGACGGTGTACCGAAAACTTGGCAGGCATGATAAGAAAATGAAACTGAACAATTTTTACTATGAAGTCTATGTTGGGAAATTATTTCTTTTGTTTATCGGGAGTTTTGAATGGGAGATCGATTTTTTTTCTTGTTTACCAACATATCCTCCATAGAAAAAGTTGTTCAGTATTATGGTCTGGTTATGCCTGCAAAGTTTTCAGTACACCGTCCCTTACACCCCGTATAGTTCATTAATAAAAAAAGTTCAGAATGACGTACTGGATGTTTCTATATTTAAATCATCATATCTGCTCTCTGAGCCACCCTGGCTTTATACTCGAACTATACATTAACTACCCCTTATCTGACTCGTAACGAAAACACCCACTTCACCATCCCTGTGATGTCATTCACAAACCACCTACGTCATTTTAACCACAGTTATGTTTGGAACGGACATCGAACGTCTGAAACGTATGGCAGTCTACTTTACATTGAACAATAAAATAACGGTAATTCTATCACCAGATCAATATTTTAAATAAGTACATATATTTAGTAAAATTAAAGTCATGTTTTTATTAACGAGTGTGCCATATATGGGTAATATATATTGTAAATATCTAATGTCTTCGAACAAAATACTATACAATACATGTCGCAATAATATGTCAGAATTAGGTTCTTTATCAGCTGAATTCAAAGGTATTATTTGGCCAAAAGCCGGAATATTGCATAATCGTAGACAATATTCCTAAACAAAAACAGAAAATCGGTTAAATTCCTAGGAATTCATTCAAATTACTGTTTTTTTCTGGTTACCCATAGTACAGGGAATCCTAGTTTGGGGACCATGCACATTTATTGTTGTGTACCCTACTTGCTATCTCTTAAACAAAGTTCTAGCTTAATACTAAGGTTGTATGTTGTACATGGCGCATGTTGAAGTAATAAACATAAATAGGTATTTTTTCATTTTTTTTACTACCTACCATTTAGCATTAAAGGTGCTAAGCATATAGCACCTTAGGGTTTATTATCAGACAATCCTCTTGCTTTCAGAGTGTTAAAACATTTAAGATATTGTACAGTACATATGTAAGAAGCACGCTGGAATATGGATCGCAAGTATGGAACCCATGTTACAGTTGTCACTCTGATCGTATTGAGAAAATCCAAACTAAGTTCCTTAAACATCTACGATACAAATCTCTGAATTTTACAAAGTCCCCTTATACCAACCTATGTAAACTTTAGGTATCATTTCTTACCACTGCATATAAGACGTAATATTTCTGATATCTCTTATCTACTAAAAATTCTTAAAAATGGTGTGGATTGTCCAGACTTGTTGCAAAAAATCAGAATAAAGGTTCCCAATCGTTCAGTTAGGTATAAACAATATTTTTCCCTACCACGAGCTACTACTAACTACAAGCAAAATGCTTTCTTTTGGCGAGTACCCCATTATGCTAATACGTTAGTCAAAAACAATTTAGATTTTGATATATTCACTGACTCAACCTACTCTATTAGTACAAATATTTCAAAATTATTTTTCTCCGGTTCTAAAAACTATTTTTTTTTATTTAACTCTCGTCATTGTTTTTCTCTGTTGGTATGGTCTTATTTCCGCTTATTTAGGCTGCGCGCAAATAACCGAAACATTTATATATATTCACTATAGGTGAAATCCTGTAATTGGCCTAGTTATTATGTCTAAGGTTTATATGTTATTTAAGTATAGGCTGTAAGATTTCCATGTAAAAATAAAAATAAATAAATAAATTTTACTGCTACATACATACTTGGTTACAACTCTGTGAAAGTTAAACGAGGAAGAGCCAAATAAAATGCTGTTCATGAAAGCTCATCATAAGAATAACCCATATATATATACAATACCCCATATTATAGGGTAAGTCCTGCATTACATGATCATCACATATTTTTTCGGCAGACCATACTGCAGTCATTGTTCATAATCGACGCGTGGTGGCGAAGATGTTCCACATCAGAGCAGCGGAGAAAGAAACCCGGCAGACAGCTGGTCACCTTCCTGCTGGTCGCCAACATGGCCATGTGGGCGATCAACACGCTTGAAAAGGTACCTATATACACATATCACGCCTATAATCCCTTGCGGGGTAGGCAGAGCGCAAAACAGCCACAATAAACGAACATTTGCGCCACGTCAGACAAATATTTGAGGGTAGTTCGGAAAATTGTGTATCGTCATAGTGACAGGTTGTTAGCCCTAAAACTTTTTAGGCACTCGCGATCACTTTTACTAATTTAAAGTATTAGACCGGGTCTATCGCGATAGTATTTAGGTAAATATTAGTAATTTACCTGTGTCCCGACGTTTTAATACAGTAAATTACTATATTTACCTAAATACTATCGCGATAGACCCGGTCTAATACTTAAAATGAGATTTTTAGCCCATCGAATAAAATTGCAGTACACACCCTCGAGTCCCTTAGTTGTCTCTTACGACTCCCAAGGGAAAGAAATGGGGTGATGCTATTCTAAGACGCGTCACACGGTTACGACCGTACCGTACAAATACACCACCTGTCATAAACAGTGTCGATGGCAGACAATAAAGTACGCGCCATTGAACGAAACAAGTTGCAAGTGTAGTAGGTAGAGTGTACAAGGTTCAGGACCTGAAAGTTTAGCTAAAGGAAAATCCTTTCAGTTGTATGTAGATAGCGTGTGAGTGCCATGGTTTTGGGCGTTTTGTATTCTGCTCACAGTTTGAAGTATAGAATATCACGGTGACAATAAAATGACAGTTGAGTGTCGCTGGCATTGCAAGGGTAAAATAATAAGGCGGTTCTCTCACTTCTCGTCCGTCGTCCGTTTTATTAACCCAACGTAACGCATGCGTCAGTCAGACGAAAGGAAATTGCGAATTCTAATCTTATTCTCATACAAATACGGCAACGGTTCGTTACAGCGCGTAACGGAGGCGTCTGTCAAGTAGTTTGACACACGCGTCCATTACGCACCGTAGCCTTATTTGTATCGGAATAAGATTGGAATTGGCAATTTCCTTTCGTCTGACAGACGCATGCGTTACGTTGGGTTAGCGACGGACGACAAGTCACTGATACGCCTAAGAGAATTGGGGCCCTGATGACAACGTACCTACCTACATCTTGATGGGGGCACTGCTTGCCGCCGCGCCTCACATATTATTTACGTTACGACGTATTTTTAAATCAGTACAACATTTGGAATACCATGTTCTAAGTAATAATTTTACATATTATAGCTCAAATCCATTAACATGTGTAATTTTAGGAGATCACAAGACCATTGAGTAGTCATGGTTCAGTTTTCACTTTATCAACTGATTCGAAGCTACGACATAAAACTGATGCTCTAATTTGTTGCTCCTAAAACTATGTACTGTTTCCAGAACCGAGCCGAGTTCCGACCTGCCCACCTGCAGTTCTACGGCCCCTGGGCGTGGACCATCATCACCCACGTGTCCATGCCGCTGGCCATCTTCTACCGGTTCCACTCCACCATCTGCCTCTTCGAAATATGGAAGAACTCCTTCAAAAACAAGCCGATTTATTTAAATGTATAGTTTTTATAATTTACGTATTACACGGTGGTATATTACAAAACTAACGTTGGCGGAATCACAGTGAAAATTTCAGGATATATAACCTAATTTTGTATTTCTACCAGACAATGAAGATTAAAGATAAACTTATACATAAGTTTAGGTAATTTTTATTTTGTATTATATTGGCCATTGACATTTTATTTTTTATGAATAAATTAATTATTTAGGTATAGCGTAACCTAAGCCTAATAAAACTTTTTTTATATAAAAAGTATAATACATCGTTGTTTTATTGTGTAGCTTTGCGTTAATATCATTAATAAAATGTGATGTAGGTAACTTCGTAGCACAAATGCTACGTAGCTACGCTTTGACCTAACCTGCACATGCAAATCTACGGCGAAATAAAACTGGTAGGTAAACCTCCCGTGTAGGGGAACCAACAAAACTGAACAACGCGTGGTTCTATTCCCAGTAAGTAAGGTTTTTTATTTAATGATTTAATTATAATAGGTGTATGAGAACGCGCGGAAAATCTTTGATGTCATATTCAAACTATTCTGATTTCGAACGACGCGAGTTCCGATCCATAAACAGAATAATAATACTTAGCATAATAAATCTACATCAATATTATAAAGAGAAAAGATTTGATGGTTTGTTTGAATAGAATAGGCTTCTAAACCACTGGACCGATTAAGGGCGAATGTAGTCGTGAATATAGATGTAAATTAACGGTTAACTACCGTTATTTAACTAAATTCGCCGTTAGCTACCAATACTTAACCCGTTAACTATGGTTATTTAACCGAGTGCGGTATTGAAACGAAGAAGCAAAATATTGAGTTTTTAAGTTTGTTATGCGTAGATGATTATTATCGGTCACATTATAATACTGAAATGTTGCTCGGATACTCCCTTAGAAGCATTTAGAGAAAGTAACAGAGATAAATGTTCGAGTTTTTCATTTTTGCTTGAAAACAATACCAATTTTATTCTAAAGATGTGGGTGCTCATACGTATTTAGTAACTGTAGGTATATAGTAACACTAGGTACAATTAAAAAATATTTTGATATTTTTTTACTGCAATAGATAGGAAGGTATTTTCGATATCGAACCAATAGCGACAGTCATTGATGTTGCGGTGGCGGCGGCGTCTTTTTTTTATTTGACGCACACGCACCGCCCCCCCAGTGCTCGTCTCGATCTCGAAGACGACGGCCACGTAGCGTAGGGTACCTAGGAAACCTCCACTACTAAGCACGAAGCAGCGGGTAGGCGGAAAACTACTTACGTCGACTCTTATGCTCTTTCCTTTAGTAAAGAAGCAAGCGGGGCGGGTGACGAGACGACGACGTGGCAACGTTGCATTACATGATATTGAACTACCTACCTACCTACCATCGCTTCTTTTACTTCTCATGGTAGTCTACTGAGCTAGATCTCGGTCGATCATGCACTAGGTACACCTACAGTCACGCTTACATCCCTTACGGGGTACCTAAACAACGTGTGAACGGACTAAATGTACCTTTTACTTGTAGACTAAAAATATTTAACTGAAAACAAATATCATTAATTATACTCCTAACCAACTGCTTTTAAAAACATTTATTAAAAACTTCATACAATAAAAAAATATATGAAAATAACCGTAGTAACCCAGTTTGACTGGTTATTAACCGTTAATAACCAAAAAAGCCGTTAATAACCACCTGGTTAAAATCGTTATTAACCGGCTTCCCATCTATAGTCGTGAACGGCATCGATAGTGACGCCACTTCACAAAAGACAAAACAATCTAACTTTAATGACAGCGTATATTTTTACTTAATATGGATAATACAAAAAATTTGAGCAACGGAGATTCCGATAGATTATTTGTATAAAGAGACCACTGTCGAGGCCGTACACGACTACACACGTTTTAAAAAACCTTTTACAATTAGAATCCTATATTATCCCTGAATTATATGCTATATTAAAATGTCTCATGCTTGCGGGAAAAGGTAAGCAATGGTTGAAACCGCTGGGCAGGCCGGCAATGTCCCGGCCGTGACTGGGCAATTATCACGATCTCGCCGTCCTCTGTCGCCGTACTCGCCAATCACGGCGACTCACATCTCGCCACTAATTGTGTGCAAATGCTCTACATCAGCAATTAGTTTAATTATTCCAATGTATCGGTGTTCAATGTCTTCAAAATTACAGTTCTGGACTTATTCATAGAAATTAAAACTAAGTAACTTACTTAAAAGAAGAATAGATCACAAGTAAGTTGGTACTCATATCGTTTTGTGTAATGATGTATACATATTTGCAGAAAGGTATATATTTATATGAATACATATCGGTTAATTGAAGGTTTGTATTTATATGTAGATTTATATGATTTAAGTATTCTGTATTTATTCCGTTGATTTTGCATACCATTTAATTTCTACAGATTCCTCACGTACTGTTCTGTTTTTCTATACTTTCTCCTCTACCCAAAGGCTGTCTGGAAGAGATCGCTTTTAGCGATAAGGCCGCCTCTTCCCATGTAGGCTATGAATTATCCTGTTAATTTTGAGAACGTTGTTTGAGTGCAATAAAGAGTTTTTGCTTACTTTTACTGTACTTAAAATATATCTTGTAGCTTGTCTTAGCATGAAATATGTTTATGTAAGTTGCCAAACAGACTCGCCCAGTTTTGCTGAAGTTTAAATTAGTCTAAAGTTACATACCTTCCTACTTACATTTAACTTTGTATCTTTACTTTTGATGTTATCTCAGGATCTAAGAAACGTATACACATATTACGCCTATAATCCCTTGCGGGGTAGGCAGCATAAACAGCCGCAAAAATCGGCCATTTACACCACGTCTGACAAATGTTTGAGGGTCATTCGAAAATTGTGTATCACTATAGTGACAAGTTGTCAGCCCATCGCCTAAAACTACACTACACACCCTCGAGTCCCTAAGTCGCCTCTTACGACTCCCACGGGAAAGAAATGGGGTGATGCTATTCTAAGCCGGCATCACACGGCATATTAAAACGTATTAACTTCAATAATTTACTTTTCGTATAAGTTGGTATATCTCATTCGTTTCACCTATTTTTTATTTCTTAATGCCAGAAATGGGTCGTATGAGTTTAAAATGGAATGAGCTTACAGATAACCCCGTGCTCCCATTAACTAGCCCATTAACTATCATATGCCGTGTAACGCTGCCTAGAATATGCCGTTTGATGCTGGCCTAGAATTTGCCGTGTGATGCCAGCCTAGAATAGCATTACCCCATTTCTTACCCATGAGTGTCGTCAGAGGCGACTACGGGACTCGAGGGTTAGATGTGTATAGCAAATTTTAGGCAATGTGCTGACAACCTGTCACTATAGTGATATACATTTATCTGATTGACCCTCAGACTTTTGTCAGACGTGGTGTTAATATCCGTTTTACGGCCGTTAACTCTCTGCCTACCTCGTAAGGGATATAGGCGTGATTTATGTATGTATGTAACTATCATAGTGGTGTCGATTTTGGCGATATAGCTTATTTCTATGAAGCGTTAGAAAAAAAATTTTAGTAAATTGCTATAATAAACACTGATTCCAAAATGACATCAGCAAACACATTTCCCTGTAAATATTTTGTTTGGTTTGGTGGACTAGGAAACGCGTGACTAGATACTTCTGAAGGACAGTGGCAAATATTTTTTCGCCTACGTAACGGCTATGTAGTCACCTGTTGTCAAGAGTTATCATTAAAACAACAGAAGGCTCAAAAATACTATTTTAGACGAAAGCAAACAAGGCAGACGTCAGAATGGGTCAGATTATGTTACGGACCAGGCAGAAAGTTTTAGAAAGGTCACAGTACAATATGTTCAATGTCGGGTATTATGTCATAGCAACCTATGAAATAAATTATTAATTCCCTTTTTGCCCAGGCCTATTTTCTTTCCACACAGCTTCTAGGCTGATTATTTACGAAGCTGGAGAACTAAACTTGACATATCAGTTATAAGAACCATGTGTGTGATACTTTAATGAGTAGGGTAGGGTAGTAGACAATGAACCAAGCGGCGACAGAGAGCCACCGCAGGTAGACGCAGAACGTGACGATGCCAAACCGTGCAACTCACACATACAAAGCCGCCCGTTACCCCGCGCGTTCCTCTCCAGTCACCGTCGAGCTCGCGACACGGAATCCTGCGCAATTCCTATTTTTGTGTTTTTGTGGATAAAAAGTAAAAAAAAAACAGGTAATTATTTTTTGTATTACATTATTTCATGAGTTTTTAGCATATTTTGCAGTTATTGTGTAGATTCTTTCATGTTTTACGCTTCTTTTGGCAATATTTCTATTCGAATAGCACGCTTGGCACGCGACCTGCATAACCTAAAATTTTTAAAAGGGGGGTCCGGAAACAGTGAGCCATTCTTTTGAAGTTGACAATGAACCGGTTCATTTTATGATTGTTTTCTTTTCTATTAAAGGCAATAATGTTATGCCATATTTTCCGTGTGATGCCGGCTTAGAATAGCATCACTCCATTTCTTTCCCGTGGGAGTCGTAAGAGGCGACGAAGGGACTCGAGGGTGTGTATAGCAAATTTAGGCGATGGGCTGACAACCTGTCACTATGGCGATACACAATTTTCCGAATGACCCTCAAACGTTTGTCAGATGTGGCGTAGATGTCCGTTTTTTCGGCCGTTTGTGCTCTGCCTACCCCGCAAGGGATGAAGGCGTGATATATGTATGTATGTATGTTATGCCATTAATAATCATTTAGTTTTGTTATTTTTTGCAAAGGAGATGATGATTTTTTGTTACCAGCGCCAGAAAAAGGCTGTTAAATTTGAATAAATGGAAGGACTGGTGTCATTTACCTATTAAATATTTAATTATTTCTTCCCTCAATTTTTTTCAGAGAGAGCATTGATAATATTGTGTTGGTTGTCTAATGCATAACTTTCTATTGTTTTTCCATCATATATAAGAATATCAAGTCATTTTATAATTTTTGTCAGCAATTATGTTTAATTTGTGCTTTGTCAGTTAGGGACAGCACTGTGAAAATATTGGACTGATTACATTTATAATTAGGTTAGTAGTAAGTAGTCACAAATCTTAGAATACGATAAGACATGCCATAATAAACATAATACATTTATTTGTTTGTTTTAATTCATCTAAAATACAATCTTATACATGAACAATTATAGTAATATGAACAAAGTATAGTATTTTAGTTTATTCCTTCTTATGTATTGTAGTTTAGTGCGAAATTTAAGTACGATTATACATTTTTTTTTTTGTGAATGGGCACCCGCTTTTGCTCTTTCTGTTTATCTTTTGGTTGGCCGGTAGAGAATGCCGCGTGGCATTAGGCCCGCCCTTTGTACTTTCTGTGCAATAAAGTTTAATAAATAAAAAATAATAAAAAAATAAACAATTCATTAGATGGTTCACAGTATACTACATGGTTCTATGTATCCTACCCCCCCGGTTAACTGTTCCCGCATAGGTGGATACAGTGAACCAATTGGCACTTTTTAAAATAAAATGTGTTTTTATTATTAAACTTTCTGTTACGATATTTTGATTGCTAAATTGAGTTTCTTAATTAATCTACGAGTCATTTCATGTAAAAATTATATTTATAGGACTTTTGTTTAAAAAGTTGTGGGCATTTAACAAAAACCCGGTTCATTGTCTACTACCCTACCCTACGAGAGTCAACACCTGCGCAATTATCTGTATGGCACACTTGAACCATGCCTAGAAAACAAAACAACGGAAACTCGGAAGATGCTACTTCATTATTATATACAGATTAGCAGTAACCATCTGCCACGAGATGACACTAGATTGCGATAAAGTTAAGCCAAATTCAAGCACGCAGGACGATCTTATGACAGCGTCTGTCAGCGCTGCCATCGTAGCCAAGTTGGGCCGCGAGGGTGTAGTGTCTGCCATCGACACGCAAAGAAGAAGCACATATAAGACCATTATCGATATTCCTTGAAACGACTTTCAGTACACTTTGTCTGGTGCGTCTTGTGCTTACTGCCCAACCAAAAAAGGAAGTGTAATGTTTTTAGAGTTCATGTATGTATGTATATATGTGCGATTCTTTAAAGTACTGCTACTCGTTAACCACTGAACAGATTCGAATTGGAATGGTATCGGAAGAATCCTTACAGTATCCCGAGTGTCATAGGCTAGGTTTTATCTTAGAAATTCGTGTTATTACATTTTAAAATTTATTTGTACTTGTATTAGGTATTTAAGACATCACAAGATTTTTCAAATGAGATGCGTTAATTGCTTAGTTTTTTTTTTAATTCGAGATGTGTGCAAACGCGAGGCCCTCTGAGCAAGAGTACGTCATTTTTGATTTGAAAAGATCGTTAAATGCTAATGATAGTCACTGATAAGGATAAATTCAAATTTGTAGTAGATAACAAAAGCTAAACACTTATTATGCGCACTAAATACGCACATGGAAGACGTTATCAAAGAAGATACAGAATGGTGAGTACCGTGAAAAATTAAAGTAAAAGTTAAAATTATAATCCCCATTTAGCAGAATGACATATTCGCAAAATCAAAGCACACGGCAGTGCGCAGGGCAAGTTTACGCCGTGAACTATTTACCCGAACCGCTTCGAGCCACGTTTTACCCCCCTGTATTTACGTACCTAATTGTCAGATCCGATTGAAACTACAAAAATATTACGTAAATGAGTTAGACAGGCTGGACAAAGAACTACATTGAATTTTTACAAACGACCATCTGTAAATGTGAAATGTGAAAACGACCATCTGTAAAAACATACCCACTTTAGCATTTTATCACTTGTAACAAGGTTGTTGTTTATGTAATGTACTTACAACTAACAGATATGAGTGTCTATGTCTATAATCTTGTATGTAAATAGAGATATTATAAAAATATTTGTTGTATTTTCAATTGATTGACTAAGTTTCGTTCGTATACTTACTAAAAGCCCCCATACATCAAAAAACCCAATACTCCTTCAACACAAACAAACTTGTCAATAGATGTCTCACACAAAAAAAATAAGAACTAGTTGATTGGGTATTGCGCGGGCTGCAATATTAGTCTTTTGGAAATTGTTTGTATGATTGAAACTAAACTGAATTAAAGGTGTGCCACTTTTAAATCAAAACTCAATAGGATTACTTTCTTCAAGGACAGGCGAAAGGCTTTCAAAATGGGCGAGTCCAGACCATCATCATATCCAAGCACAGTTTGAGCAGCCATAATCATCAATATACATCAAGGCACAGCCTAAACAATCCTAACCAATATTATGCTTCTAAGCAAAAATTAAGGAATAGTGACTACGATACGGCTGAAAGGCAAAGGAGTCATGATCATCAGGATACGATCAGGCGCACTCGTAGCAGTCCTGATCACCAACAGCACTATGAACACGGCATTCAGCACCACCACCCCGCGAGGCAGAGCCTCACTAGCTTAGAGAGAAAGCTAAGACATAACCGGTAAGTTCATTATGATTTAGGGGTTTAGATAAGCAAAAGGATCGACTGCCTTGCAAAAATGACATCTTTGCGGTGAGAACCAGGGCCCCGATTGTCTTTTTAATTTATTTTATTCTACGGCCGTTGAGACTCAACTGCCATTCTCTTGTATTCTCTTGAACATTGTACAAATCTAACAGAAGTGTAAATGTATTCGTATGCCGTGTGATGTTGGTTTAGAATAGCATCACTACATTTCTTTCATGTGGGTGTCGTAAGAGGCGAGTGAGGGACTCAAGGCTTACATATTTATGAACTGCAGTTTTAAACGATGGGTTATCGTGATTCACAATGTTTGTCAGTCGTGGCGTAAATGCCTACCCCGATATAGGCGTTATATATGTATGTAAAGTCTACAAACGCTTAAAAAAGGAATATCTTCCTTCCAATTTCCGAAGACGTCTAGAAAACTTTAGGCATATTTCGAGACACCTAATTAATCGCGGTGGATGGCGGTGGCCTTAGGACTGGGGGGGGTTCAGGTGACCCCCCAGCCGTGGTAGAGGGGGGGTAGGGGGTGTGTGTGGCTCGTTACGGTGCCTGAAACTGACACCATGACGCTAATTGCCCGAGGACACCGGCGATGCAGATTTAGTGCAGCGAGAAATAAAATAAGCAGGGAATATAAGATGTGCTAGGATCTCCTTAGAAGTTTGCAGGGCATTTTAAGATTATTTGACACGTAAATAAAACTTGAATAAAGCCATCTGTGCTAAAGTGTTTATCACTTTTTTGTGCCAAAGTGTTTAAATACATATTTTGTAGACTGATCAATAAAAATATCACGTTCCTACCTCGTCATACAAAAAATACGATTACTGTATAAAAACATCTAATGTTTCGAAAAATTATTGGGTTGGTATCTTGGTATGTATTGGGTTGGGAGTAATAAGTTTATAAAAATTGGTCCGTATTATAATTATCGTGTATTTAATATTGTTCTTACAATGTTTTTGTGCGCTACCTATGTGTAAACAAATTTAAATTCACTCGTAGAACGAATACTTACAGTAGGTACTTGTAGGTTATTTTATCAGTGCAAAATTTATTTAACGAGTTCGCTGCCCAGTAAAATTACAAAAGTTATTTCAAGGTTATGTAAATACTAATAGATTTTGTAACATTCAATTTACTTAGGCGATTCTCTCACTTATCGCCCGCACCGTAACGCAAGTCTGTCAGACGAAAGGAAATTGCTAATTCCGATCTTATTCCCATATAAATACGGCTACAGTGCGTTTCGCTAATCGACTTGATAGACGCATCCATTACGCACCGCGAACGCACCGTGAATAAGATCGGAATTCGCCATTTCCTTTCGTCTGGCAGACGTATGCGTTACGTTGCGTTAAAAATACGCAGCGACCGACAACAAGTGAGAGAAACGCCTCACCTAAGTAGGCTCTGTATAAAAATTATAAATATCACGCAATCTCTGACAAATAACCACCAGAACAATATGTTGTCATACAACTTCATAAATATAAGTCATATTTATCTAACCTTTATTTCAAAGTTGATTTCAATAATTAGAAAAGACAAGCAGTGTAAATATTTACTTTCTCTTGTTAGTATTAGCACGCAGCCGCCAATACTTACTTTGTGGTATTAAGCATCTCGCACCTACTCTGTTATTTCTCGTTCAAAATTGTTTCAAAAACACTATTTATGAGAGAAATCTTCACTTAGCTATTATTACAGCCCACAAATCACTGAAATGAGCTTGCCTCGTGTTTGCTCTACATCACCACTATCTATTATGAAACCTGTAAGTTGAACGTTTTTACTTTGCTTGAAGAAATATAAAGAAATATAGAGTCAAATGTACCCTCAAAGTTAATCCACCAAAAAAATTAACACCATACAATTCTAAAGACTTAAAATAACAGAACAAAATTACCATGTGAATGAACATAAATGATAAAAATGACCCATAAATTAAAGACATTCAGAATAAGATTTAATACGAACCCTGCAAATCCTTCGATAATTATTTACATGAGCGTGTGTAGAACCAGTTATCGCCTCGGACTACAGTTTGCAAAGATCGCTGTAAGAGACCACATCTGCGAGCAAAATTATTGTGAAATAATCTCATTGCCCGAGTGTACACTGGATAATCCTACCGGCCAGTGTTGTGTTTATCTTTGAGCATTGGAAGTTATATCCGTAGCATAGTGATAAAACTTTAAGATTTTACAAAAAAAATACCTATATCGCGTACTTTATGATCTCTCATGGATGAGAGCTAAAGCGGTCGTGCAAGGCGGTTGATGGCGAAAAATAAAGAAAAACTGAACCAAACCGGGAAGGAGGGGAGCAGGGAGCGGTCCGAACCGCTCCTCTCCGTGCCTGAGGATGAAAGGTGAGGCGGCTTCATTAAACCGACTATTAGACGATAAGCACCTGAACAAAACGACCCCGCCGCATCTACTGGCCCGTAAAGCGAGCTTTTAAATTTAAACTTCCGCTCGATTGAAATAAATCAGCGACAGCCACCGCTCAGCTACAAGCGATCTCATAGCAACAATTGTTTATTCATTATTACGCTACTACAACCAACGACGTACTATATAGGTAGTGTCTAAAATTTTTCTGTAAAATTACAAATACCAAAAGAAGTTTCGAGCAATATACAGAGTAGTTTTCAAAGGAAAGCGGCCAAAATTCCTTCAGGGCCTCCAAACATTGCGCAATCATGGAATACAGAAATGAAATCTGTTTACCGGACTAGACTAAAGTAGCAAACAAATGTTCGTGTATTTTCCTATGAGCATGATCGTGCAATTTACTGTCGTATTGTGTCATAATAGTGTATGTATTTGCAGTGAACTGCCGCCACACACACTGCCGCGCCTCAGCGTGGTGCCTCCTTGCAGCAGGAGCTCCAGCACAGACCACATTGCACCTGCCCCTGAACCAACCAGGACTCCGCTCTCTCTTGGAGAGTAAGTACTCGGAATACTCTGTTCATGTTAGAATAATAGGGACTATTGAAAGCAAGAGCCTGAAGAGAAACTAAATTAACGTGAGACAACAGAGACATTTTTCATCATAAGAATACGAGTTTACGTATTTTACCTGATATGTACAACGAACATTATTTTTGTTAAAAAACACTTCTGAAAAACTAATTAAGTACATTTTCATGCGAAAGTATACTAATTTCCTATAAAATCGCAAATTGTGTAAATTTTGATGAGACACCGAATTTCCACATCGAAAATTAATCGAATGTGGAAAGCCGCATTGAATCAGCAAAATATTTGACATTAATTTAGTAATCATTTTAGATATTGAATATTTTCATTAGATTTCGTGTTTGGCTTTGTCCGATAATTGCTATGCATAACGCTACCTATTCAACCATTCAAAATGAAAAGAGGGTAGGATCAGCTACAATGGGAGTCCATGTAACACAATAAATATTATAGATAATATTACATAATGTTTATGTAAAATGATGCAACTCTTTCTGATATTAAGTAATACGAGTATGTAATGTAGAACCTACCTACATACAATGACGATTAACGTATTTACTTATTTTAGGTACTATAGGTAAGAGAAGGCTCAAAATAGAGCAGATCGGATATTACTCCACCGACAAGAGCGAGGCTCTTAAATTAATGATGATGAGGTACTTCTTATAGGAGTCGAAACATTTTTTTCCGTGTACTTTTACAAACTTTTAAGATTATGTCACGTGTGTATCGACATTGTAAGTATAATTATTTTCGTTTCAGTGAATCAATGACAGTGGTATTATCAGCATTTTATGCAAAACTATTAATAGTGCTTGGAGCAGCTTTGCCTATAACGAGCACAATTCAAAATGAACTCTACACAAGCATCACCTCCGACGTAAGTACCTGCCTATATTTTATAAAAATTGTTGACAGAAGTGTGAGAATTTAATAAAAATTGGTGAGAATATTGTTAGATATAGCACAACACATACATTTTTAGATTGCATTTGATGATTTATTCAAACAATTCGAATTTGAAGCGACTGAACTGTACGTACGCATGGGTTTCATTACTAAAGCTGTATAAGGGGGACCTAATTATATGGCAAAGTTTAGGTTAACGGAGTTTTAAATGACTTTCCACAAACCATGCACAGTCACGTTAATTAATTCGATGTTATTACAAAAAAGATCGTTGGAAAACGTCAAAACGTATGGAAAAATAATTTAAACAGCGTTTTATTGCGCGCCAAACTTTTTTGTAATAACATGGATTGTTTCTGTTATTTCATTTACTTACTGTTATTTTTTGTGATTTTTATTGCAGATTTTTAACATGTATCTCTACATTGTGAGCATGTTGTTCCTCGCCTACACATTTTGTCATCTCCACATTGCTAAGAATAAAGACAAAGATGGTGAGTTATTGCACTACCTCACTTACATCCATTTTCTAAAGAATTAATCAATACATACATATATCATGCCTTCATCCCTTGCGTAGCGTAAACGGCCGCAAAAAACTCACAAACATTTGTGGGTCATTCGGAAAACTGTGCAACGCCATAGAGACAGGTTGTCAGCCCATCGCCTAAAATTGCAATACACACCCTCGAGTCCCTTTGTCGCCTTTTACGACACCCACGAGAAAGAAATGGGGTGATGCTATTCTAAGCCGGCATCACATGGCAAATTTAAATTAATCAATCTTCTTCGTAAATGAAATCTGATAAGTTCACTTTGACATCGAGAGTCCATTGATAATTTAAATTTCTAGTTAGGTTTTTAATGGTTAGTCCGTTTCAACTTGCGACTCTATTTTGTCACATCACCCTGTAAAGTTAACATGACTTTAAAAATACATGCTATGTCTAAGGTCTACTCTTAAAATAGTGTGAAATTTTACTACTAGTGACCGATAGCGAAAACTAAAGACTGTGATTAGGAACAACTTTTCCCAATGATTATAGGAAAAAATACTAATATTGGACCTGCTATACAAAAAAAACTGATCAGCTAACTTGATGTGCTATGGAAGCTTAATATTTCAACCTAGGTATGTTCCTTGGCGATAGCTGCTCCTCATCACCAGCACGACTTGTAATTTTGCAATCGGTCGCTAATAGTATTTCACCCTATATATCATGAAAGAAAAACCGTGTGATGCCGGCCTAGAGTAGCATCACCCCATTTCCTTACCCAGGGGTGTCGTAAGAGGCGACTACGGGACTCGAGGGTTAGATGTGTATTGCAATTTTAGGCGATGGGCTGACAACCTGTCGCTATGGTGATACACAGTTATCTGATTGACCCTCAAACTTCTGTCGGAAGTGGTGTTAATGCCCGTTTTGCGGCCGTTAACGCTCTGCCTACCCCGTTAGGGATGGGGGCGTGATTTATGTATGTATGTATGTAAAATTTCGATTAGAAAACGTGAAACGCACCCGATACGGCAGCTTCTACCTGCACATGGGAGTGGCAGGGTTCAGCGTGGGCTCCATCATCTACTCCAGTCTGCAGTTCGGCTGGTACTTCGACCTGGCCGGCGACTGTCAGCTGGCCATCGTCGCGCTCAAGCCCCTACTGAGGATCCTCTTCATGGTGGCGCAGACCGTCTTCATCTTCTCTTACTCTGATGTAAGTTTACTAGTGATACGCTTCTTCTTCAAATTTAAGAGTCAAACTCTTGTCAGTGGAGTAACTTCCACGCTTATAGCACAAAAATATAAATTAGTTTGAACAGAAATGTGTTTAGACTAAACAAAGCATTAACACGTGGGTCACTCTGAAGCAAGCATAGAGTACTGAATGGAGAGAGTGGACGTGATCGTTGGAAACTCAAATAATATTCAATTTATAAAATATCTATAGAATAATACTTTGCCAGTTCCTAAGGTCGTTCATTTACTCAGTGTACAGGCATCAATTAAAGCAGGATAGTTAACATACTTACTGTGCAAACTCAATAAAGTATTATTGAGTTTGCACAACTATTACTCACCACAAAAAACGTACGAATTGCAAAGTCCAAACTAAACACATCTTCGTTTTAAATTGTTTTATTGTGATGAGTTAACATTCTTTGAAATTAACGACATTTACCTACTCACTCAGAGAGCTATGGAAAGGTCTATGCTCGGTATCTCTATAGTGGATAAAATCCGGAATGAGATTATCCGCAAAAAGACCAAAGTAACGGACATAGTCTAGCAGTGTAGCAAACTGAAGTGGCAGTGGGCTGGGCACATCTGTCGTAGAACCGACGGACGGTGGAGTAAACGGGTTCTCGAGTGGAGGCCACGCCTCGGCAAGCGTAGTGTTGGACGACCTTAAAAAAGGCGGCTGGTAGCGACTGGATGGCGAAAACGGGAGATCGTGCCCTATGGCGTACCCTGGGGGAGGCCTACGTCCAGCAGTGGACTGCAATAGGCTGATGATGATGATGACATGGTAGGCGGGAACAAAACTTGACGTCCGTTGCTGCGTATTTTTAGCGCAGCCGTAACGCATGCATCTGTCGGCCTAACACTCCGTCGCCGTATTTGTATAGAAATAGGATTCTTATTCATAATATTATTTGGTTTGACAGACGCATGCGTAACGGTGCGTTAAAAATACGCAGCGACGGATGACATGTGGGAGAACCTCATTATCTTTAACTCTAACTACACAAACCCTAATCACCATATCTATTGTACAGATATGTGCCACGAATAGAACGCATTATTACATTAACTACGTAGCCGTACGTATGTAGTATCCACAATGTGATGTCCGCTGTACATAAACAACATACCTACCTACAGGCTGTATCTATGAGTACTAGTGGTTAGTATTTCATAATTAATCTTTATATTCTGCCCTCATAAGCAACGTACTTGTATTCCGATCGATTCCAAGCAATGGCGCCATAAAGTTTATTTTTTGTTTTTGATGTGTAGGTACTGCACTATATCAAAATAATTTTTACTTATATCTACTTAGCACACGATTATGTACTTTACAGAAAATTGTTCTATCTTGTTCTTAGTATTGTTATATAGTGAAAAAAAAATATAGAAACCTTTTTATCTAGTGACAATGAATAACAGAAACTATGGGCTACAATTGTATAGTTTTTTTTTATATCCTTGTAGATTTCCTTACACAGATTCAAAAAATTAAGATTGCGTTGCTAATGCTTACGAGGGCAGTATTGTGATCATTAAAACCTATCAATTAAAATAAATGTCCAGCAGAAAATTGCAATACACATGTAACCCTCGAGTCCCTTAGTCACCTCTTACGACACCCATAGGAAATAAATGGGGTGATGCTGTCACACAATATTCTTACTTAGGTACCGAAAATAATACTGACACGGCTAATGGAAAGATCACGTCCCTGTTATATTTTATGCACACTCTATTCTGAAGGGTGCTAAATGCTCAAAGGTGAATCTTTTCCTTGATCAAAAATGGTTATATATAAATATAAAGGGTGTAATGGACAGTCATCCGAATACTAAAAGGGTGCATTCAGAGAATGAAACTGAACAACTTCCCATAAAAAATATTTCAGGAATTGTCAAAAAGAAATTGACTTCCCATACTAAATGCAGTCAGCGGATTGTGATGTTATAATAAATGGCACATCGACTTTTTTGGTCCTTTCCTGACATATTTTTCTGGGGGAAAGTGGTTCAGTTTCGTAGTCTGCGTACACCCTATCAGTATTCGGAGGGCTGTCTGACCCTGTATAGTTAATCACATTAAAAAATCAGGAAGTGCTTATTTTATGTACTTTCACGACAATAAAATTTCGTATGGTCAGTAAATAAAAACTATCTATCTATGTACCTAGGTATTGTATTGCATTTGTATTGTATTTATTTATCTATACATCTAATAAAACAGAAACGAAACCAATTCTGTACATGAAATAGATTCAAAAAAGGGTTTTTGCTTCTAATTGTGTTCAAGATACAGACATCAAAACAGAAGTAAAATTGATTTTTGTCTGTTTGTCTGTTTGTCTGTCGGTTTGTTTGTTATTCTTTCACGTAAAAACTACTGCACAGATTTCTACAAAATTTTATACTGTGGTAGCTTATAACCCGGGTCAACATCTAGGATACTTTTTACCTCGAAAAAATCTTTCATTCCCATGGTAAAACACAGTAACTGGTTCCGCAAAGCGAGTTCCGAATTTTTTTCCTAAAAAATAATATAGATGTCGCTGTTAGTTTTGTAAAACGCGGTATTGACCACGTATTGACTGACATACGATCTGAACTTCTAAACGACCCCGTGAAACGACCTAACCAAACAAAAAACAAACAATCACACATTTAATCCTTGCGGGGTAGGTTGAGCGTCAACGGCCGTAAGTATTTTATCGCTATCGCCACGTCTGACATATATGCGGGCCGTTCTAACTATTACAGAAATGTTTCAAACTTTTACTTTGACCTTTGGTCATGGTCAAGGTATGTGATGGAAGACAGATGAATTGTGATATTTTCTTGAGTTTGCACAACTATTACTCATCACAATAAAACAATTTTAAACGGATTTAAGTTGTGTTTATTGTGGAAACGTAGGAATTGTGAAATCCAAAATAAACACAACTTAAATCCGTTGAAAATTGTTTTATTGCGAAGACAAATTATGATTTGGGTAAAATTAGTTAATTTTTTTACCACTACAAGAGGCCGTTGGCCTGAGTTAAAGGTTATAATACTTTTAATTTTAACTCGACATCTCTACGTGTAACCGAGATAGTGAGTCTTGAAAGACAGACAAATGGACAACAAAGTGAGTGAACCTATAAGGGTTCCATATTGCAGCCTAAAACCTATTTACCAATATAGTTTTTATTTTAACTCGATATCTCTGCGCATTCCCGAGATAAAGCGTCTTACGAGATGGATGGACGGACGGACGGACAACAAACTGATCGTATAAGGGTTCCGTTTTTTTGTACGTTTCTTTTTGATGTACGGAACCTAAAAAAATATAAATACCTTCATTAGTTAGAATCAAAAATGTTAGAGTAAAATTTGTTTAAAATTACTTCATAGATGTCGCTGTTAGTTTTGTGAAACCCGCTAATGAAATGTTTTCTCCAAAATTATATAACAAAGCCACTGACAGGCGGCAGGATTACTAAAAAATAATAATATAGTATTGTAAACTATGCCGTGTGATGCCGGCTTGCAATAGCATCACCCCATTTCTTTTCCGTGGGAGTCGTAAGTGGCGACTAAGGGACTTTCACATGGGCGATGGGCTGACAACCTGTCACCATGGCGATACGCAATTTTCCAAATGACCATCAAATATATGTCAGACATTTACGCTCTGCCTACCCTGCAAGAGATAATAGGCGTGATATAAGTATGTAAGTATAAACTTGGGCAACGGATAAAAATTTTCTCCAAAATTATATAACAAAGCCACTGACAGGCGGCAGGTTTACTAAAAAAATAATAATATAGTATTGTAAACTATGCCGTGTGATGCCGGCTTGCAATAGCATCACCCCATTTCTTTTCCGTGGGAGTCGTAAGTGGCGACTAAGGGACTTTCACATGGGCGATGGGCTGACAACCTGTCACCATGGCGATACACAATTTTCCGAATGACCATCAAATATATGTCAGACATTTACGCTCTGCCTACCCTGCAAGAGATAATAGGCGTGATATAAGTATGTAAGTATAAACTTGGGCAACGGATATTCTGATAGATTGTTTCTTTAAAGATAAATCTTTTTTTGTGAAGTGGCGCCACTATCGAGGTCGTTCACGGTTACACTCGCCTTAAACATTTTTGCAGAGATCAGAAGGCAAGGTAGGATTGCACTTGCTGTGGTATCTTCAAGTATCGCTGCCCCGTGATCGCTGCCACACTGCTACCAGGAGAGAAAACGGCGCATACAACTTTCAAAATACCAATCGATTTGGACACAAACGATACTCCAATATGTGCTGTATCACGTAATAGTTACAAGGCAAAGGTTTTCTGATATTGTTGTCTGGTAGTTATGTGACGAGTGTACGATGGCCAACAAAAAAACAGTAGAAGCTATGGATAGGACTTTGAAAGACATACGCAGAGATAATAGGGCCATGGGCCATATCACTGTTCTTTTTTCCAGTGACTTTCGCCAAACACTTCCAGTTGTTACTCAAGGTACCAGGGCTGATGAGGTGAATGCCTCACTAAAATCATCGGCTCTTTGTTCGTTTCCACAAATTTACAAGCTGACCATGACGGTGATCATGCGAACCCGTCTCGGAGGTAATCCACGGGCTGAAGAGTTTTCACAAGCTTTATTAAAACTCGGCAGAGGTACTTTACCAGAGGATAACGGTCAAGTAAGTCTGCCTGAAACGCTTTGCCAAATAGTTTCTGGTCTAAAGAGAATCATTTCTTCTGTGTATGGCGAGCCTTCTTTCCTTCAAAAGAAAGATTTGTAGCTACGTGGAAGAGCTATTTTTGCACCCAAAAATGATCAGACTGCTTCAATAAACCATACCATTATGTCACAAATCACTGGGGATATGGTGGTATACGCGTCAATTACCACTGTTATGAATCAAGACAAAGCCACTAACTACCTAATAGAATTCCTAAACTCCTTGAGTGCGAATGGTCTTTCTGCACACCAAATATTACTTAAACTTGGTGTTCCTTTCATGCTTCTTTGCAATCTCACTCCGCCAAAGCTGTGCAATGGAACCAGACTGAAGATCTTAAGCTTAAAGATGAATGTATTCGAGGCGGATATTTTCACTGGTTGTGGCGCGTATACCACTCATTCCCAACAACTTTTTATTTCAATTTCAGGGCATTCAGTTTCCCGTCAGCGTTTTCTTTGCAATGACTGTAAACAAATTGCAAGGACAGACGCTGAAAGCCGCAGGCGTAGGTCTTACGATTCCCTGTTTATCACACGGGCAGCTATATGTCGCTTGCTCTCGAGTCAGTTCTCCTGAAAATTTTTACGTTTTAGCACCCGATGGTAAAACTACCAAAGTAGTTTATAATGATGTTTTGTAGCTGATGTCCATAGTATCAAAACCAAGTACCTAACCGAAAAACAAGTTAACCAGTACCTATTCATTGCACATCTTAAAGAGAAAAAACTTTATACAAACATGATATTAATATTAAACAATATGCATACATCAACTTCACTAACTCACAAGTCACTACACCATGCGTACGAAGTCGCGGGCAACAGCTAGTTTGTAATAAAAAAGTTTAGAATTTATTTTCTTTGCACTCCTAAATCATAATTTGATTTGTCCGAGTGCTGCAGACTCCGTAACCTAAAAACTAAAACTATCTACATAGGTACATTACTAAAACCTACTTAAGTAAGTACCTAGCTAGACTAAAGGCATATCTTTTTTTCAGATATTAGACCCAATGCGAGGAGTAGTGCTGGACAGATTCGGTCTCATGCATTTAATAGCAACAAACGTATGCGAGTGGCTGAACGTGGTCATCCAAGAGACGCAAGACGATATCAACGCGGTTGCTTACGACCGCCCGGTCCTTTTGAGATACGCCAACATAACCGGCCCTTCGAAACTGATAATCACTGACATTATAGACAACGTCACTATCGTAGAAAGACACCAGGACAGTCTCCTAAACTTCACGAATATATTAATCAATACTACAGTTGAAAACAGGAGCTGGACTTGCAACGTATCGGATATGATCACCCCGTTGATAAGGACAGTGAAACCGTATTTGCGGCCTTGCGGGGTTGAGTACAGTTTGCTATGTTCAGTCATCATTGCCGTCATCTGGAATGATATCTGCACTGTTCCTGGTTCGGTAAATATTACTAGCTTTTGTGTTATGACCTACTTCCTTTAGGACAATTCAGAGAAGTTATTCTTTTTCCTTATTTCTGCTACTTATTAACTCAACTTACCTCCCGATGCGCACGTTTTTAAAAGCTTTTATTTAACTTGCAGTGTATGTAAGTATGTAAGTAAGTAAGTAAGTAAGTAAGTAACAATGTTTGTTCGGTGCAAATCTTGCAAGTTTAATTTGAACCACTTCTCGGTATCCGATTGAGTTGAAATTTTGCATGTTGGTCCAGAACCGATGACAATGCATGTTAATCATAAATTTGACCTGATGCTACTGCCAGGATCGGCTCCGTACGAGAGAGCTCCTCAGCGGTTTATAGCTGGGACACAAAATTTTGTATACGAATTCGTTTATTATAGGCAGTTGGTAGGCCCACCATGAATTAGACGCTACATCCAGGGTTGTCTTCGAACTATGGAACTCCTCAATATTCAACTGCTGGGACTTGCAATTTTGTATACGAATTCGTTTATTATAGGCAGTTGGTAGGCCTACCATGAATTAGACGCTACATCCAGGGTTGTCTTCGAACTATGGAACTCCTCAATATTCAACTGCTGGAACTTGCAATTTTGTATACGAATTCGTTTATTATAGGCAGTTGGTAGGCCCACCATGAATTAGACGCTACATCCAGGGTTGTCTTCGAACTATGGAACTCCTCAATATTCAACTGCTGGGACTTGCAATTTTGTATACGAATTCGTTTATTATAGGCAGTTGGTAGGCCTACCATGAATTAGACGCTACATCCAGGGTTGTTCTCGAACTATGGAACTCCTCAATATTCAACTGCTGGGACTTGCAATTTTGTATACGAATTCGTTCATGATAGGCAGTTGGTAGGCCCACCATGAATTAGGGTCACGTTAATAGAAGGCCTCCTGATAGAAGAATTAGACTGTTCGAAATTAACTGGGACTCGGCCATGTAATAATGACGCCATCAATGAAATGAAAAGACTAAGACATATTACAAGCTAATTCTTCTATTAAGGATGCCGGAGGAGTAGGTACCAACGTACTTCTATAGAATATAAAAGAGATAAATAAACTTTATCCTAATGTTAGTTTTCCCCGTGCCTTAAGTTTTTCTATTGAAGGTCTCTCCGTTTTATAGAAAGACTTTCGTATTGATCAATAACTATCGTAACATAAACTAAAAAATATAAAATAAAATTATGTAAAAAAAACTTTTAAAACAAGCTTTTATTTAAGTGCTCTGAAAAGATGAAAATAAAATTTTGAATGACATTAACCACATTCATTTATGACTTTACAGAAATGAAAATATAATAAAAGCTTGTCGCGAAACTTTCAATTTGTGATTAAAATTTTGTAATACGGTACGCACCTTTCTTCTAGGCATCGCGACAAGCTTTTATTATATTTTCATTTCTGTAAAGTCATAAATGAATGTGGTTAATGTCATTCAAAATTTTATTTTCATCTTTTCAGAGCACTTAAATAAAAGCTTGTTTTAAAAGTTTTTTTTACATAATTTTATTTATTTATTTGGTTGATAGGTAAGGATTAATATTTGGGTGTAAGGTAAATGTAAGTATTATAAAGAAATTCTATCTATTTTTTTTCATAAGGCTGCATCAGTTACAAAAAGTAAGTCCTTTTCTTTTCGCTGCTGCGTTAGAGAAAAACAGACGATGACGGCCAAATATTTCCAAAAGTAAGCCCACAGATTGAGGAAAAAGAGGATACAAATTTAAATATGAAATGATAGGTAACAATCAAATCGTTGATGTTATTAGTCTAAAAAACGTACCAAAACGCAAAATTAGAGCCTGGTTAGAGCGTTTTTTTCTTTCGAAATTATTTCAATAAATCTTGTTTTGAGCCTTATAGTCTTGTAGCATATATTTTCAAGTATTATTAAGATAAATATCGTCTCATAATTCAAGAAATGGGACACGAAATTCCAAACACAATCCAACCAAGCGGTTGATTTCTAAGCCCACTTCGCCATAAAGTTAATCTTAGCTACAAACGAAATACAGTTCGCAGACATACCTAAATTAAATTTATAATCCCGTGATAATCATGACTGATGAAACAATAGATTGTATTCCTTTTCAGAAAACGGGGAAAGATACAACGAGCCGAGCGCCAGATAAAAACTGCTGTGCGAAAGTCAAATCCCATAATCATTTCTCAGTAGATTGCGGAAGTGCCCATAAAGGGCTTTTCATGGGAGTCGCCGTGCTAGCGACCACCATTGTCAGTTTGATGCTGTTCAACGGACTGTTTCAGAAAAAGAAACATGTGGAACTGGCTTTACTACAGGTAAGTACTATGCCGTGTGATGCCGGCTTAGAATAGCATCACTCCATTTCTTTCCCGTGGGAGTCGTAAGAGGCGACTAAGGGACTCGAGGGTGTGTATTGCAATTTTAGGCGATGGGCTGATAACCTGTCACTATGGCGATACACAATTTTAAGAATGACCCTCTAATATTTATCAAACGTGGCGTAAATGACCGTTTTTTGCGGCTGTTTACGCTCTGCCTACCCCGCAAGGGATTATAAGCGTGATATGTGTATGTATGTATGTAAGTACTACGCGATAACGTAAGATGTTCGAAGATTTTAACTATTAAGCTGTTTCGTAGCAAAACTCTACGCCGTAGCACAGTTTTACGAATAAATAAACCGTAATTAAATCTAAACAATTATTAATAATTGCTTACTAATAATTATATCTTTACATAAATACCTACTTACAGATAAATATTTGGGAGACGATCCTCTTCATCCTGATGACGGTGGGATCAGCAGCGTGCATACAAAGAATGAGGCGGCTGACGGTGCGGCGGCAAGCTACCGGCATGCCGCTCGAACATGCGCTACTGCTGTTCACGCAGTGTGGGGTGTATCTCTACTATCTGTTCCAAATCATTGGAGCCGGGTTCGTCTTACAAGAGTTCCCGGAAGGACGTAGAGCAACTAGGTAATGGTCCTTTGATTTATATACATTTCGAGTTTTAAAAAAGTACTTGCTAGTATTGCCGTGTGATGCCGGCTTAGAATAGCATCACCCCATTTCTTTGCTGTGGGTGTCGTAAGAGGCGACGAAGGAACTGTTTATATAGTGTGTGTATTTCAACTGTAGGCAATGGGCTGACAACCTGTCACTATGGCGATACACAATTTCCGAATGACCCTCAAATGTTTATCAGACGTGGCGTAAATGTCCGTTTTTTCCGGCAGGTTACGCTCTGCCTACCCCGCAAGGGATAAAGGCGTGATATATATACGTATTTGCTAATAGTAACGTTCATTTGTTTGTTATTTTATTGTAAGAGTGAAACTTTCTAAATAGAGAAGTACCAAGGTATACCACCTTACTACTATACCTTATCACTTATCTACAAAGTTTCACTATTACAATAAAATAACACTCTACTCTACAACCGAGAACTATGGGTGTATTTGGTACACCACTCTCCCGAAATGAATCAGCATTTAAAAGAAGACAAAAAATTCATTCAGTCTACGTTCTACTGGGGGGTATTTGCGATACTCATCACGCTTGGCAGGTTGTCGATTGCACTGCACTGCAAGGGAAAATATTCACAGGGATCGCTGCTGTGTTTTCTCTAGATTCATCCCTTAGTCGCCATTTACGAAACCTATTGGTAGAAACGGAGTGATGCAATCCCACACGGCAGACTAGCTTTACTAAAGTGAAAAATCTTTCACAGGATCATATCCCCCCTCTGCGCAGTGATACAGAGCTCCTGTCAAACCCTATTGGTGCTGGACGCGTGGTCTCGACGCTGCCCCGGCGGCAAGCGGCGGCCGGGTCGGCAGCTCGTCACATTTCTTCTCGTGGGGAACTTTGCGCTCTGGCTGCTCAACCGAGTGAAGAACGCGAGAGCAGAGTTTCATCCACAACAGGTGCGATATCCTTCTTGTGACACTGTAGTTTATCATAATTTATACCAACAAAAATTTAGAACAGTAAAAGAAGTCGTGCATTGTGTTTAACAGATGGATTTCTTCGGCGTATGGGCGTGGACTCTAATCACACACATTTCGGTGCCGCTGCTCGTCTGCTACAGGTTTCAAGCCACAGTATGCTTCTATGAAATCTGGAAGAATTCTTATAAAACTAGTAAAGACAGAACAGAAGATCAAGTAGAGTTTGAATTAAAAAGTCATCATGTAGCATAAAACTTGGTGTATTCTTTTACTCCTTCTCCCAACTCCAATCCTCTTATAGCACGTTCACATCAAAGGTTCACACAACGCACATGCGTCTGCTCCTGCCGCTGCTGTCACGAATATTACTCTAAATAATTCCTCGGAAGTGGAGTATTAACGCGAGTTGGTGTGGGTGTGGAATGATACATTCCACACGCGTTCGTGCTGCCCTTTGACTCGCGCACGAAAAGCCGACAATCGAGGGAGCACGGGAAGTGGCAGCGGCAATGACGAGTAGCAACGCGAGAAACCTGTTTACGCGCTGGCCACTTCCCTTACTATTCCCCTGCCCCTGCCCATATTGGCATTTAGTATCTCTATTTAGAGTTTGTGATTGGCATTGTTGGCATTGTGTGAACGTGCTATAAGACGACACCGACAACAAAGCAGTATGGCTGCAGACCGTAACCTATTTAAAAGAATAAAAATATGAGAAAATCATAAAAAAGCGCAAAGATTAAAAAGTAAGAAAGAGAAATAAAAAAACATCAAAATATTATTTTTTGGTAAAAGACTGTCATTATTTCATCGATAATTAACTGTATTACAAATAAATCAATATGTTTGTACTATTTTGATGTAAATTTCTATGATAATGTTGTCAGTTATGAAACATTTTGTTTTTGTATTCGCTCTTTTACATATCGAAACGCGCAAAGACCAAGTAAAAAAAAAATTACGTACTGGAACTGTCACTGTCAATATATCAAAATTGTCCTCCGCTTTCCTCCCGTCAATAAATTGTGTTTTGGGCAGTTTTTATTAATTTTAGACCGAAAAAAGTAAGGTATTTCAAAATAATGGCTTCAGCTATGGATATAGATGAAGAAGAAATCGAAATGGCGTCGTCCAGCAGCGGTAAAGGCGAAAAAAAACGGTTCGAAGTCAAGAAGGTAAAAAATTTATTCTGCAGTATCATTGTCCCGTTACAGCTGATGTTTCTTCATATTTCAAGGCTTTGTGTTAATATTTTGATTCTGTTCGCAGTGGAATGCTGTCGCTCTTTGGGCCTGGGGTAAGTTCAATAAATTTTTTGTAACTCTGCATAACCTATACAAACCTTTGTCTTACTGTGTTTTGTTTTCCTTAGATATCGTGGTGGACAACTGCGCTATCTGTCGCAACCACATCATGGATCTGTGTATAGAATGCCAGGCTAACCAGGCTTCTGCTACCAGCGAGGAGTGCACAGTGGCTTGGGGTGTTTGTAATGTATGTTTTATTTATTTTATTATTATGTAGGAAAGTTCACTTCTACTTCCATGTGTAAAAAGTTCCTAAATATTTTGCTAGTGCTGCGATATTGCATCATCACAACACAGGTTTTGCTCACTCATCAATCATTTAATAGAGTATTGAGTATTCATCAATTTGGTGAGTGAAAGTAAAAATTGAAATTTGTAATTATGAATATTTTATTACAGCATGCCTTCCACTTCCACTGTATTTCACGCTGGCTCAAGACTCGTCAAGTGTGCCCGTTGGACAACAGAGAATGGGAGTTCCAAAAGTGAGTATCTACTCTGTCACTAATAATAACTATTTTATTCACTCGTCTGTCGCTTCATACTATAACAATTTCATTGGTTTTGAATTTTATTGTGGGTAGTTAAGGTTCAAAATTGTTGTCCGGCTTCCGGTGTGTGACAGACAAGTGGTTATAACTCTTTCTACCCAAAAATTATATGCTGACTATAATGTTAGTAAATGGATGCCATATTTTTGTTTTGTAAGCTGTCTGTTTATAAGCAGCACCTGCTGTGCCCTTCTTCTCTATTTTCTGCTTGAGTATAGGTTTCTGTGTACAATTAGTACACAGAAAAGTAAATTATTTGTTCAGCAACAATGTTTTATTTATTTTCAGGTACGGTCACTAGAGGAGGCAGTTCTTTCATGCCCAATGTGGATCTCCACTGCACACTTGGCTTACAAATGTCATATTTCATAATAAGTTTTTAATAAAATAACTCTCTACAGAAAAATCGTTATTAATTTGGCAAGCATAATGTGAAATTGAAAAGTGGTTTCTTGTATTAATTAGAAAAAGACATAAAAATAGTAAATATTCTACCAGCCCAATATTAATGTTTATTTTTTAGAGATATGATTTTAAAAGAACCTTTACAAATAACAAAGGAAAGGTGTTGTGAAATGAAAAAAGTATCTTAAAAACATGAGGCAGTTTATTGTGATTCCTATTTTTTTTTAACCTGACTTAAGTAGTTTCCTACTCTATTTTATTTACATGTTTTGCTTTATGGATATCTAACAAGGTGTAAGCAACCAAATTAAACTGACTCGTCTTGTATATTACCTTGATATATACACAGCAGGACCCTATACTAGAATGGATTGATATATGGTATTGTAGGTAGGTATCCAAACAAAATTGAAAACTTAAAAGGTACCTAAAGGCGCATATTCACTTGGCTGTTTTGTTTTTTCACAACATTGATTTGAATTAATTATGAAACATGCCATCCACACTAGTCAGTTGATACCTAAAAAATGTTCGGCATGTACCTATCTGACAAAAAATTCTCGCCGGCTGCAACATTCGTGATACTGCGAAAAAGCCGTGAAGTTGTTGATTTGATGTACAATGTGCGCGCGACAAAAGTTCCTAGGGTATGGGTTGATTAAGCATATTCAGTGGCGGCATTACGTCTTGGGAAGCACAAAGAAAATTTTAAAATCCTTCCTTAGGGCATTTTGATTTGTGGAATATGTAGTTACGATCGATATTGTACAAAACTAGTAAATACAATTCATAAACGATTTAAGACTCGAATTTCAACAGCCATTCATTCATTATTACAAAAACGTGACTGAGTAGGTAAACGCAAATTTGCAGCATGATGCAAGTGGAAATTGACGTCGAGCTTGCTTCGCTTGCTTGCGATACATGGCTGTTAGGCGCCTCGCGTGTAGTAAGTACTCCATTTGCAGCATAAAAGGTCGCGCTCGCTAATCTATGCTAGCGTTACATGGTAAGAGGCACCGGTGGCCTATTTTAAACGGAAAAATTCATCTCGTTATTGTGCAAAAACTAATGTTTTTCTTTTTAATGCTAGTTTACATACGGATGCAGTCATGTATTGCATAGGGCATCAAGTAGTCTTTATCCGCCCTTGGGCATATTATTGATATTGTATGAGCATGAACTTTCGTGTAGGATCTCATTAAATAAAGTTTACCAGTTACTTGAAGCCTTTTAGACATAGAATTCACACACTGGGTGCAAAATAAACTATGTACGTACTTGTGCAAATCAAGCAATTCAATCATTTGTGGTGGGGCTCAAAACCACACACGTGGATTGCGGGGGTGTAAACTTGACCACTATCATCCATCATATTTGGGGCGGAAGTGGGACTAATGTAGCTAATAATGGAGAAAGTAGTTTGAAGGCAGTAAGATCTTGAAATTTTGCGTCGTACGTCCCGGGAATGATTGGTCGCACATTCTGTGCTAAGTTGGAAGTTACTTAATCTTATTATTAGTGCTGTGTTGTCTTGTCTCTATACAGATTTGTAGCGTATTTCATTACAGCCAAGCCAGTACTTCTTAATTATATCACACCTGCTCCTCATCCTGCCGCCTGTACTAACTTTTCAAATCCTGTAGTTCATTTATATCATTTAGAAAGATGAAATCAAGCAGTTTAATTTATTCGGTGGGAAAGCTCCATATAATTACTATGGAGTATGTTAGTTGATGAGATGACATGACATGATGATGCCTCATTTGAACACATGCTAATGCAATACAACCATGAATATGCAATATTCAATTATTGCTTGTAGGTAAGCCAGTAAATATTTAAATTGGCAGTTAGTATCACCAAAATGTTAACTATACCTTCACATAAATTATTTACATAGGTACCTAAGTAACTTTTCCTTAACTAAGTAGCTTAGTACCTGGGAAGCTGAATTATAATTTAGCTATACTACAAATTACAAATAAAGTTTTGTTCTTTACATTTATTAAATTCCATTCCTTTTTACATGAGAATTATTCAAAACATGAAATGTGAAACATACATAATCAATCAAAAAAGTTAAAACTGTTATTTAACAAAATTATGCAATAAATTAAAACATTTTAAATAGGTATACAGAGTTTATACTGAAAAGTTACCACAATGATATTTTTAACTTAACCCTGAAAATTGGAAGGGTATGAAAATAAATAATATGTATGTTAATAAAATACCAAATCATCCGCATTCATGTTTAATAAATATTCCATGGAATCATCAATTAAAATCTGATGCCTATCACACAATACTTGAAACAAGCTTCACGTTACAGTAATAAATACTAGATAAAATAATCCTAATCAGTGACAATTAAACTAATAATTGAATAATAACGGTGGAACCCAAACCGTAACTTAATTGCGGCCGTCAGTCAGCCGAGAGTCCGGCCGGCAGGTCGATGGTCCGACTTTCATTGCCGAAAATTAATCTTAGACGTTTCATAGGAGGCAGGGGACGGATAGGGCTGTGCTTGCGATGGCGCTCCTTGGAGCGGCGCCGCTTCTTGAAGCGTCGCGCCGTCTCGGGGTCGACGCCCTCCAGCCGCAGCACCTCGTACTCGGGCGGGTCGTGCGCGCCGCCCGCGTCCGATACGTCCTCCATGGCGGGGCTGCGCTTCACACGCAGCGTGAGCTTGAGCCGCGGCGGCGTGCACGGACAATCGCTGCTCTTATTCGAGTTGTCTGCCAACCATGGCGGACCCGAATCCGCTTCCTTTTTGGATTCTTCACTCCGACTTCCTACATCTACCTTATTATGATTTTTGATCATTTTACTATCTTTAAATTCACTTGGATTAACATTTTCTCTAAAGTCATAAATCTCACTTTTCAAACTTGCCTTATCAACTAAAATTTCATTGTCCTGAATATTTTGTTCATTTTTGTTAGTTGAAGTATTTTCTGAACTTTCTACTGATGTATGTACAGGTGTGGTAGTGCTAGTTTCAGGATTCTGTTGAAATGTCTCCTTGGTATCACAATTAGTACTCAAAGCAACATCTTGCTTTGTCCCTGCAGAAGTATCTGCTTCACAGTTTTCTTTTGAGTTGTTTATTGTAAGTTCTGTTTTTATAACTAGTTTATCCTGATCAACTGGAGAATCAGTATCAGACTTAGGTGTAATCAGATTTCTCCCTGATTTGGTTTCAGTGCGTCCTTTCGAATTACTTCTGGTTTTAGTGTAAGTAGTTTGTGGGCAACTATCCAAAAGTCGCTTGTGACTTCTCAATACTATTCCTGAGTGTGAGTCGTGACTGCTGCGGGAGCTGGTGGTGCTGCAGCACCGCGAGGCCGGGACGCGGCGCTGCGTGCCGCTAGCCGGCGCCGGTGCGGTGTTGCCGTTTCCAGCGCGACAGCTGTCAGTGCGCCGCCGGAGTCGCCCTCTTCGACTCGACACGGATGATTCTCTACTACCTTGTGCTTCTTTAACAATGGGACCATCCATGACATCAGCAATACAACCTTGCGCTATCAATAGTTCCGCATCATACTTTGTCAAGCCTTTTTGTTTCATTTCTTTCATACTTAGAGGTGACACAATATTGGAATCAAGCCTAGATGATATTCGAGTCTTTTCCATATTTTTGCCATTAACATTTTTTTGTGTTTGTTTTGCCTTTGTTCTGTTTATTCTATTATCAGTTTCTCTAAACCTGTATCGCTTTCCCTCTTCATCTTTGTTTTCAGGGCTCTTTACAGAAAATGCACCTTTACCTCGCCTTTCACAAGTCTCACATTCACAATAACAATTTCCATTTCCAAAAAAGTCTTCTCCATAAAAACAAGTAATCTCTTCTCCCACATCTATATCTCTTAGCACACGCACAAAGGCTTTGCCTCTATCGGTGGCCTCAAAGGTACAAGTTGGCCTACAATCGTGATTGATGTACGCTGCAGGCCCTAACCACAACTGTGCACAATTTTTTCTACAACTATACATAACAGAAAAATCATTTTTCCCTGTGTGAAGAAGTTGTTTTTCTTCTTCCTCTGTCATTTCTGCAATGCATCCCACCAAGAAATCTATTCTCTCATGTTTCAAGAACTTCTTTGTTGTTGAAATCTTTGCTCCAACTCTACCTTCTAATGAATATCTGTAGCAAGGCTCAATAACAAATCCAGCCTTTTTGTCAAATACTCTCAAGTAGCGATAAATCTGAAAACAAAAATCATACATTAGAAATTATACCTTACTAAATTAATAAAGCAAGTGGTAAATAGCTAAGGAATAAGTAAAACATAAAGATTACTTACATGCTCTCTCAGTTTGCTCTGTTGATGTTTATTTTTGCTAAAGTGTCTTGGCATCCATTCACCATTAGCTAATTTATTGTATGCTTTGTTGTAGTCTTGTGTTTGTATAAATTCTTTGATGATGTTTTTCAGTTCTTCCTTGTTTGTTTTGAGAGGTCTGTAGCGAATATTCATTTTATGTGTAGTAATGCCAAGATAGGGGTCCACTATGAGAGCCGTCGCCAAGTCATCGTACTCCGACAACTCCCGCGGGGTCATGCCCATCGGCTGCATCTTGTGGAGCACCTGCCTGCCAGGATACGCCGCGGTAGATCCAACAACCATCCTGAACACCTGAACAAAGACGCGATCGTTACAGACATCGCTCAAAACACCACCGACAAAATCCTATAGCAAAATAACATTACATATAATTACCCATACACGTATAATTATGAAATAACTGATAAAATGCTGTCCACAACACAATAACAATCATTTAGAAATTTTAGATTATAAAAGGACAAACATGGCGGCCGAACACGAAACTCAAAAAAAGACGTCAAAAATTATCACTGTTTTTCATAATTATGCATGCACCAGTCTTTAGAGTAAATCATTTAATCTATAGTACATTTATTTAATGAGTGATAACACTTACTTAACTCATTGAAAATACACGAAATTCATGTTTATTTCCAGTAACAACTTTGCTGTACGGAACCACTTTTAGACGCTAACAGCTAGGTTATTTACATATATCAAACATAGCAAATATTGTCCTAAATTTATATGTCTTTATTCTTCTTCATTATAGCTTAATCTAAGATAATCTCATTGAAACTAATTCTACTCAAAAAGGACTACTGGAAAAGCTGAAAAACAACCATGTTTCGTGAACTCCATTCAGTTCATTTTACTGCCATATTCATGGAGAAAGCTATGCGTAATCAAAAAAGTTTTTTGGCAAATTTTATTTACAATTATGTCTAGAAAACTATCAAAAAATTAATAATTGACATGTAGTAATGAGGTTCTGTCGTAGTTTTGTTCATCCAAGACAGCAAAACAGTAATAATTTTTATTTTCTGTTTGGGATTACATATCGTAACCATCTTCTCAAATATGACTAAATAGGGTTGTTGTGAAGCCCATCAAAGAGTTCGATAATAAAATTTGGTTTAAAATAAACAGTACACATACTAAACCACAGCATTAAAGACTAAATACATACATACATAAATCACGCCTATATCCCTGATGGGGTAGGCAGAGTGATATCGGCCGTAAAACGGATATTAACACCACGTCTGACAAAAGTTCAAGGGTCAATCAGATAACTGTGTATCACTACAATGTCGACGACGGTCGATGTGGCGCAGTGGTAGTGCGACTGCTTGCGACGCAAAGGCTCCTGGTTCGAAACCCGGTGGGGCACTCACAAAGTTGATATTTATCACTTTGTGAATTTGTTCCCAGTCATGTAAAGACATTGTAGGTTGTACCACCTGTGTCCGAAAATAAATATGGTTCCGTGCTTCGGAGGGCACGTTAAGCTGTCGGTCCCAGTTGTTGTCTATGTTTACTTAGACGGCGGTCGTTACACAAACATGTCAGAGGTTTACTAGTAGTAGGCGGTTGAAAAACTCTGACACCAGGGTTCATCGGGTCGTTGGACGACTCTGGTGTCCCACACGAAAAGAGAGACTACAATGTCGTTCATTGTCGTTCATGTAAAGTTACATGCCGTGTAAATAACCTGGCCAGCCCCGAGGCAGTTTCTTTATTTTTATTTTTTTTATCTTGCCCGAGCCGGTTTTCTATTAGGACAATACAAAATTGTTATAAAAAAAGAAATTGTATTATACAAATTTCTTTTTTTTACAATGACGGATCATGACGTCAATAAGTGATAATACTATACTAATTGAATTAAGTAATTTCATTTTCGATATAGTGACAGGTTGTCAGCCCATCGCCTTAAATTGCAAAACACTAAACAGCCCATCGCCTAAAATTGCAATTTAACCCTCGAGTCCCATAGTCACCTCTTACGACACCCACGGGTAAGAATACACGGCAACATTACAGACTAGATGAAAGAAATAGGTCACTCAATCAATAAGGTCTTTCTTCTTCTTCAACCGGTTACCACCCAATCTAGGAAGCCGTTCAATGCCATCGCATAAGATAATTTATCAGCGATGATGATGATGATGACAGCTCGTAAAACCGCGTTTTGGAGCGTCTGTCAGGAAAAAATTTTTACTTGTTAAACTTATACTAGTACCCCGTTCATATGCACACGTCGGATATAATTTCTCGACCTCTTGACTGAGAGAAAATTTCGCTAAACATCAGTTTAACAGGTGCATAGTGTGATCTAGTATTTTGGTGATATAAATTTCTGTTGTTTATCTTGTTGCACTATAAAATATACCTTGATAAGTTTATATTTACGAAAATAAGAACAGATACAGCGGCAAATCTTTAGAAATCGCCATTGTGATGACATCTAACTGTTTTTCGTTCATTCACTTTGCCAAACCCCCGTTCAGAGGTGTGTTAGTTTAAATTTTAAGCTAAGGTTATCTTATCCAAAGCACGTTGAACGTACCCCTGAGGGATTAAGATCTTTAAATATTTTGATGCCAATAGATGGCGTTTAACAACTGAGGGTTTCTCAAAATAGTCACGCAAGGTAAAAAATAAAATTGCCATTGTGTGAACGCGTAAAAGAAAGAGACGTAAAACATTAGTATTTTTCGAGAGATGAATTACCTGAGTATTTTGATTTTTTGTTTTTTAGATTAATACACTTATTTTGTTTAGGTACTTACTAGTAATGTTAATGTACTTAATGTATTTTTTGATGATAGTGTAACCATAGAGTAGAAATCACATAGAGATGACACTCCCGCTCCAGACGCGCTCAAGGTCAATCCGTCTGGCTGTCTCTTAGAGAACAATTCAGTCGGGAGTGCGCTTCGCCGCGGAAACGTTCGTCGTGCGGGTGCCGACAAGCAATTACATACTTAATAAGTACCTAGGTCTGTTTCGACAATCAGGCTTTAGATGCATATTGTTTTTTAGTTAAATGCTTTTTATAGGGTTCCGTAATTAATCAGTTCACAGTCAACTAGCAAGTAGGATACCTGGTAACCTCATAATTTCGGTAAGTTATATCGTGTTTGCCACGCCACCCGCCTCAATGACTTTAAATATTGCACCAACTATAACTAATATAACAGCCACGTAATAAGAGCCACAAATTCCATTACTGGACATGGGCCTCCTTCTACTCGGATGGTACCTATTTGCCATAAGTACCTACCTACTCACCACGCTTGGCGGATGGATAGAGTGCAAGGTTGTATTCATAGGGAGAACGCGTTTTACAAAAAGAATGCTATTCTAATCTGGCACCACACGGCGCCATTTTTGCACCTATTTTAAAATTCTGTACCTACCTATTAACAATAAAATGGTAAAGTAAGACTTTAAAACGGGTAAATATTTTGTTCCAAGGGGAAACTGTTAGCGGCGGTCGCAACCGCTTGACTGGCCGCTAGTCTGGAATAAAATTATTGGCACGTGACAGCCCCGACTTAAAGCGCGGGAGAGAGCGGGGCGTTACGGGCTACGGGGGGAAGTAGGTATTTAAAGCGCGGCTTTTGTGGCCCAGACAAAGGAGTTTCGTTTCTATACGCTAGTATTATTATCTATTCTTATGGTATAACTGAATCCCATGAGTTAGTTATCGATATTTCACCGTAGGTCACTCACTAGTAATAATAGCTGTCAAAAATGTCAAAATCAGGCGTGCGTGCATGTGCATTTGCTTGTGGCGGAATTATTTAATTTTAAAAACAATTTTGCGTGTTTTTACTAAAATTTCTGTGTTCTTAACTAAAGTTGTTAGTTTGTTAACAAAGTTAAATAACTTTGAGAATAATTGTTTACATATTTTGCTCGTCTGGAAGAGTTTCCATCGAAATTGTGATATCAATTTTATTATCGGTCTAAAACTTGTTTGTTTTCTTATCTAAGGTTCTGATGATCTCAATATAATATTTTCAATATAGGTTAGTTCAAATCACATTTTAATGTATGTATAAACGATAGAAAAATAACTAAGTTATCTCTAACTTTTAGCAAAATTGCGTCACTTATTTATAATTTTTTTAGGGATAGACAAATGATAAAAGCATACCAATTATTCTCAATGTTACCCTTTTCAGAATTGAAATAACTATGGGGGATAAAAATGAAGTTGACTCTTTGACAAAGCAAGGAATTGAATTGACTGAATCTTCAAATTTTAAGAGTGGCGTTATAGATTTTACTGCAGGATCACTAGGTAGTATACAATACTAAAATAAACAATAATTAATTCGTGATAGCTAACTATATATCAAATAAAAAATGGTGGATCCAACTCCCTGTTAAAATGTTTCAAATTATCACAACATCTTGGACTAGTCAGTGGTCTTTCCTCAGACTTTCTGCCACTTTTTTAACTACAGTTATGTCTCACATAAGTTCAAATAGTATCACTAAGTATATATTTTTATAATGTTGTTAATTAAGTATGGTTTTTTTAATTCTTTAGGTGGTGTAGCAGTAGTTTATGTCGGCCAGCCGCTTGACACAGTAAAAGTAAAAATGCAGACTTTCCCACATTTATACAAAGGCATGTGGGATTGTTTGAAACAGACACTCAGAAATGATGGAGTAGTGCGCGGACTGTATGCTGGCACCACTCCGGCCATCATAGCTAATGTAGCTGAGAATTCAGTCCTTTTCGCAGCCTATGGATACTGCCAGAAATTTGTTTGTAGTGTTACTGGTGTTGAGGTTATTATTTTTATTCTTTTTCTTGATTTAATTTAATTTATTTTACTATATATTCTATACACTTCTACATAAATATCCTTTACACTTGTAAATATGACTACTTACCTACTCTCTTCACTTAATAATTGAAAAAATCTTTCATAAACATAATAAGAAGCAAACAAGGATTATTTTTCAATATTATTATAAGTATAAAGTTTTCCTTGTGCAAACTAATGAACCATTATAAAGAAACACAAGGGAAAACCCTATGGAAAAATCTAAGTTTCTTTTCTGTAGATTTTCCCTGTGTTTTCCAAAATTTAATTTTACTACATTTGTACTACTTTTTCTGTTTAGGATACTTTTAATTAACAGCTAAAATCATTTTACTAATCATGCTGAACTACATTCGTTATAGACCAATTTCCGTATCCCTTATAGTTCTGCCGCGTTCCTGGTGTACCACATCTGGTACTCCAGACCCTCGATGTCAATGTGCCAAGCCAGGCAATCTATTATGCTAAACAACTTTTGCTATGCAGACATTTCTGTATCTCTCATACTGTAGCTGGGTTCCTGGTGGCCTAAATCGTATTTCCCGTGGAATTGAGCGATTTTCTCGCTGTAAAAAGTATCCTTAATATTGACCAGGCTTAATAGCTACACACAGCCAAAAGTTACATTCGAATCCGTCCAGTAATTTCGTAGAATAGCCCGGACAAACAGATAAACAAAAATTTAACGTGTTCTATCTAATCCTATTTTCACATCACCTACGATTAGATTTTCGTAAATTTGTTCAATGTAAAGACGGGTTTTATTCTTTTGTTATATGTATAGATATATATAATTTTTAAATTTAAAATGTCTTTTTTGTTATTGTATTTTAATTTGTTTTTCGTAAAAAGATTAAACAATCATATCTAATCTGTGAATCTAATTCATATTTCAGAAAGTAGAACAACTGTCAGCTCTGGGGAATGCATCAGCCGGTTTTTGTGCCGCGTTCTTCTCCACATTCACTCTGTGTCCAACGGAACTGGTCAAGTGTCAGTTGCAGGCCATGCGGGAGGTCAACGTGCAGAGCGGCGCCGCTGCTGTAAGTCTTCGTAAAAGCAACTAAACACTTAGTAACTAAAAATAATAGTTAGGCCCGTATGGTCGAGTAATACCTTCTTGTAAAGTGATAAAGAATAGTAAACATAATAATAATAAAACGCTTTTATTGTACATAAAACGGAGAGATTACAAAACCATGCACAAACAAAATGATAGTTATGTAGCAAAAGTTGGGAGGCTCAGTTATTGCAGAACAGGTTACCAAGGGCCGCCTCTTGGCACTTCATTTTGTGTGGGACACCGAGTCGACAAAAGACCCGATGGAAACCCGGTATAAGAGTTTTTCAACCGCCAAATACTACTAGTAGGCCCCTGCCATGGTTGTGTAACGACCAGCGTCTGAGTTGTCATGGACAGCAACCGGGACCGACAGCTTAACCTTAAGGTGCCTGTGCCTTCCGAAGCACGGAACCATCTTTCTTACGGACGCAGGCAGTCGCACTACCACTGTGCCACATCGGCCGTCTGTCTGCGCACAGATTTTCACCACTCACCTTCTCATCTCTAAATTGACAAAAAAAATCGGAGGGTGAATTTGATTTAAAACACAATCACAAAAAAAAACACAAGGAGTTAAATGAACAACAACTGAACAACAATCTAATAAAACAACTAAACAACAACCGAACAATTACCGTACAACCACAACTGACAGGTGCGGCGAAAATGGCGATATGAGTATGGGCAAAAAAACTTCGTTTCATTTCTCAACTTTATCGAAGTAAGAGCCTTCTCATTAAGTCATTAGGTCATTACGCTTCTGTAATTTCTATAGGCAGAATGCATAAAGTAGGTCTTTATGCAACTGTTTTTGATTTCATTATTTAAACATCATGAGACGAGTGTAGATAAATAAAATCATTTATAATTTTAATAGCTAGATGATTGATTAGTAATCTAATCAATGATTACTTATATCTAATTCCGATTCTTGTATTTTTATTGTTGTTCTCACCAATATTTCCTATTATCAAGATTGCTAAATAACCCAACGTGATTAATTTCTATGTAGGTTAGGTACGTATATGCTGTTTGATGCCGGCTTGGAATAGCATCACCCCATTTCTTTCCCGTCGATGTCGTAAGAGGCAACGATGGGACTTGAGGGTGTGTATTGCAATTTAGGCGATGGGCTGACAACCTGACCCTCAAATGTTTGACAGACGTGGCGTAAATGCACAAAGTAAGTATTGGCGGCTGCGCGCCGAATACAGAGAGCTCACTTCAAGCAAACGTCACGAAACTCTCCACCATTTGACACGCCGCCCTTTACAAGGAAATCCAAACCAATCCAAACACACTTGTAGTCGAGTGCCAACCGCGTTTGGTGCGGACCTGCAAAATGGCTTCACACAAATATAAATAGGTAAGTAGTAAATAGGTTTATTAGTATACGATGTGATTTGTACAATGTTCCTATAATATTTTGTACCGACTTAAATAAAAACTTGCTTCCATACATACATACATAAATCACGCCTATATCCCTTACAGGGTAGGCAGAGCGTTAACGGCCGTTAAACGGATATTAACACCACGTGTGACAAAAGTTTGAGGGTCAATCAGATAACTGTGTATCACTATAGTGACAGGTTGTCAGCCCATCGCCTAAAATTGCAATACACATCCAACCCTCGAGTCCCTTAGTCGCCTCTTACGACACCCATGGGTAGGAAATGGGGTGATGCTATTCTAAGCCGGCATCACACGGCATACAAATATAAAACTTGCTTTCATAAAAGAACAAACAAGATTATCTCTAATCAGTATATTTTTTATAATGTGATTTGAGTTTCTACTTATTATTTCATTTTTGATGTACTTACATACATAAACATATCACGTCTATTATCCCTTGCGGGGTAGGCAGAGCGTAAACTGCTGCAAAAACGGATATTTACTCGAGGGTGTGTATTGCAATTTTAGGCGATGGGCTGACAACCTGTCACTATAGCGATACACAATATTCCGAATGACCCTCAAACATTTGTCAGACGTGGTGTAGGTAAATGGCAGTTTTTTGCGGCTGTTTACGCTCTGCCTACCCCGCAAGGGATTATAGGCGTGATTATGTGTATGTATGTATGTGCTATGTAGGTAGTATACGTAATGTTAATACAGGGAGTAACAGAAAGGGTATAACATCAAGCCGAAAGGAGGTCAAAGTGGGGAAATAGGGAAAGTTGTTCAGTTTCATGAGCACTTTTCGGCTTGATATATCCTTTCTGTTACTCCCTGTATGTTTAGGTACCTAATCTATGAATAAAATCGGTAAAAAAACTGTGGCAGCCCTTGCCGAAAGCGGAAATAATCGAAAAAAGGGATGAGTGATCCTTCTGTACATTCTCTATTTTGTGGTAAATGTCCGTTTTTGCGCCCGTTTACGCTCTGCCTACCCCGCAAGGGAGAAAGGCGTGATTTATGTATGTATATACCAATAATAGTATGTACCTACCTATTCAATATTATCTTATCAACTTCATCAATAAGGTATTTATCAAACAGGATGACCTTTTTATCTTTGAACTCTGTAGATTTTAAAAGGGTCAATGAATGACTATTGATTTGATAATTTAGTTTCAGACCAGTTATATCTACTGTAGCGGCCCACCCAGCGGTTTTAACGCGGAAAAAAGACCTTTTCCCGGCATAAATTATACATAAAAACCTTTCTCTTGAATCACTCTATCTATTAAAGAAAACTGCATAAAAACCCGTTGCGTACTTTTAAAGATCTAAGTACCTATACATACACAGGAAGCGACTTCATTTTATACTATTTAGTGATGACTAAAAATCCAGCGATTTCAATAATGTATACAACTCAAAATGGCCAAATAAAAATACTCCCTAGATTTACTTCACTAAAAAAAGGTCGCTTGGATTACTTTTCCTTTCAAGCGTCATATTATAGAAGATATTTTCTGCTTTTACAAATACCTAGTGGCTAAAAAAATTCTTAATGCAACCAGATAAATGTGTTTTTTCTGTTGTTTCAGGTCAAAATATCGCCTTTTCAACTAACACAACAAATATTTAGGGATTCTGGAATACGAGGGCTGTTTAAAGGACTGACACCGACTATGATGAGAGAAATGCCTGGATACTTCTTCTTCTTTGGGGGATATGAAGGTAAAGTCTTATAGCACGATCACAATATGCCTATATGGGCAGGGAAATAGTAAGGGAAGTGGGCAGCGCGAGCATGTTAACAGGTTACACGCGCTGCTACTCGTCATGCTGCTGCCAGTTCCTGAGCTCCCGCGAGTTTCGGTTTTTCGTGCGCGAGTCAAAGTAATTGCAGCACGAGCGCGAGTGGAATGTATTGCTATCTCTCTCACTCGTATTGCTGAGTGAAGACTATGACGGCAGTGTTCGAACACTCTCGCGTTGATACTTCCGTGGAAGTATTTCGAGCAATATTCGCGGCAGCGGCAGGAGCAGGAGCATGTGTATAGTGCAAACGTAGCAGGGTACTCTGGATAATGTGATTATGATGATCTGACCAAGCTGCACTTGTCAACAGCCGTGAGACTTCACAGCTCAAATGCATTAGCCATCTTAAAAATATATCTATTTTGAAAACATAATGAAATAAGTGAAGACCGCCTACAAACATTATTTCGGTAGTAGGGCGCCGTGCGCTTACTACCACACGATTCTTAAACTATCGGGGTACCTACTTATGAGCGCCGTACACAGCCTCCACTGCTAATACTGCGTCTTCAGTCTACCTACCAGCTACACAGGAATTATTTAATAAATCTCGCTCATAAAAACACTTTTTCAGGCACGCGCGCATTGCTGACAAAGCCGGGCCAGTCGAAGGACGACATCGGTCTCATCCGGACCATGATATCGGGAGCCGTGGGCGGGCTGGTGCTCTGGACGGTCATATTCCCCACTGACGTCATCAAGTCGCGCATGCAGATCTCCAACGAGAAACAACAGTTCATAGATGTTACCATGCAACTCGTTAGGAAGGAAGGTATGTTGAAAGCTCGGAACCTTTGCCATTCTGAACAAATTTTTTGACCGGACTTGAGCCTGTTGTATGTGGTTTACTGGTGGTGTAAAGTAACATGCCGTTTCAGTCACGTGCCGAGGCAGTGCCTTTATTTTTATTTTTTTATTCCCGCCTGACATGGTTCTCTTAGGGCAATATTTTTTTTTTTCGTTTTTTTTTACAGTGACCGATCATTTAGTCAATAAATGATAATACGTATTATCCGACATTGTATAACGGTAATTTCATTTAATTACCACTGATATCATCAGTAGCAGATGCTGATCTCCAACGAAAAAAAACCAACAGCTCATTAAAGCTTACATTGCTAGGACACGTTTTTGACCAGGTCCCTTAAAAATAGCCTAGGCATTTTGCACATTCTCTGTTAACTTGTAGTTTAACAACCGGACCCGATGAACCCTGGTTCCAGAGTTTTTGAACCGCCTACTTGGCTGGAAGGCCTCTGACAATAGTTGTGTATGACATTACGGGGTTCAAATGGAAATCAGATGTTCCATACCAAATTGAATACCTACTCGACTAAAACTTACGGAAGAGTCTTATTTTTCGGCGATTTCGTCTAGAGCCCCATAGTAAAAGTTGTTCAATAATCATAAGTACTCTGGCACGTATAATAGTAGTTTATGCAACTGTCGTATAATGGGGGTCATTAGAATGCGAGTGTCTGTTTATCTATGATAATAGTTTGACACGAGCATTCTAATGCCTAATTATAGCAGTTGCATACACTATTTTATCTACACTCTCCAAAAAAACTCAGAAACACTTTTCTAAACGTACGCACCGGCCATTGCAAGGCCCGATACAAGGACAAATTCAATACGAGAACGTAATATGGCTTGATATAATTTTTTTTTAATCTATACTTTAGCAGTTGTTTAGATGAGGAGTCTTAACAATAACTTAACTAAACAACTAAACAACATCTGAACAACAACTGAACAACATCTGAACAACAACTGAACAACATCGAAACCACAACTGAACAACATCTGTACAACAACTGAACAACATCTGTACAACAACTGAACAACAACTGAACAACATCGGAATAACATCTGAACCACGCCTAATCAACATCTGAACAACAACAGAACAAAAACCTATTAAAACAACTGAACAACATCCGAAAAATTAACGTACAACAACAACTGTCAGGTGCGGCGGAAGATCGATTGATTATTGTATTGGAAAAAAAAACTTCGTTTCATTTCTCAACTTTATCGTATTAAGAGTTTTGTCATTAAGTCATTACGCTTCTGTAATTTATAGTAAACCCTAGTTTTTATAGGCAGAATGCATAAAGTAGGTCATTATGCATCTGTTTTCGAATTCATAATTCGAACATTATGAGACGAGTGTATATAAAATGGTTTACTTGCAGGTATAGCGGCGCTGTACAACGGCCTGAAGCCGACACTCGTGCGCACGATCCCCGCGACGGCGTCGCTCTTCGTCGTCTACGAATATTCCAAAAAGTTCATGCACAAATGCTTTGGAGACTGACATTTTTTAAATATTTTTTTATTGTTATTTAGTTAATTGATATACAATTTTGTTATTGTAAATATTATATAATATTTTCATTATCATGCTAGTATGAGATTTCACGTCTAGTCTAGGAAGTATGGTTTGTCCATTCCACTCCGTTTTTCCCACGTTTTACCCAGGTTTTATTGTACCTTACTCTGTCGCCCCAAGGAATATACTAATACTAAACCTGTGTCCGATAGTATTATCAAACAACAGGCTTCAACTTTACTGGTGAAACTTTATGTTCATCGCATAGTTAGTCAGCCATTCATTATGAATGATACAAAGGAATATTAACCGGCTACGCAATGTACTAATAATTTCACATGTAGACTTGTAACCTGTACTTTCATAACTATGTTATGCTAAGGCAGGCAGAATAAAATCTCTACAATGTTTTACATAAAAATCAAGAAATGTTTCTGTCACAAGTAACAATGGTTACTAGGTTCTGTCAGCTCTTTGATTGAAGTTTTACTTTTGATTTACTTGGTAGTTCTTACTAGTAAACAAATACAACACTATCAACAGTTATTAACGGGCGTTTCGATTTGGGTTTCGATGTCGTCCGACGATTACCATCTCCGGAATCAAATTCAGAACATCTACCGATATTCCCGGAAGACGTACAAGAAAGTCCGTAGACACGAAGAAACGAGTCCTCGCGACCCCGCCGAATCAGCCCAAATCGAACCCGAGTCTGCGCGTAGCGAGCGCGGCACAGACTGGTGCCACGCGGAAACCCCGGCTTGCAGCTGCGACACGGACCCGGAGGCGGAAATAGCGAGCATCCTACACAAGAAGTGCCCCGTCATCTCCCTCGCTCAGCAGCAGCTGCAGATGCTGTTGGAAGGGACGGATAGAATTCTGTACGACAATACGAGATGTTGCAGGTAGGTAGGATGCAGGCGCTTGAGGCACGTAATAAAATTGCTCGATAAATACTAACGCCCCGTGTATCTGCTACCATTTCCTTATATTAGGAAGCATTTGACTGTCCAGTTTGGAACCTAAGTCTTAGGCTCTCATAGAAATTGTATCAGCTGGCCTCAGGTGGCCTAGACGGCTACATATCGATGCGGTATCTTAATTTTTTCAGATCGGTGTACGATTTCCTGTGCATATGCAAGGACCTGGTAACATCTCAGAATAGGGCCCAATGTGCCTTGTGCGTCCTGATTTGCGTGGCGTTCCTCGTGGGGCTGGTGTTGGGCGGGGCGTCCTGCGGCTCGCAGCTGGGTCGCCTCGAGAGCCCCATCCTGAGCTGCATCGACAACTACTTCGTACCAGACACGTTCCCAACTGTACAAGAATCTTTTCGAAGCATTGTTTGAGTCTGACTCCGTTTTTATAGTTTTAAGGTAGGTGTGACACCAGTCTCTATTATTTTTTACTCAGAAACCTTATTACTACTGTTATTATATATTATTTTTAGCTGTTAATAAAACAGATGAATAAACTGAAGGTTTTTTTTATAAAATTGGCTATGTCATAGAACATTTTGATTTCAGCTACAAGCTATGAAGGTAGGTACTTAACATTGTACATTACAAGCTAGAAACATAACTTTAGGGTGTCTGGAATATTTGGTGGGAAAACAGTAACAGGCGATATTGGCAACTTCCACACATAGGTACTCTTACTGGTCAGTTGGTCACCCAATGACGAAGTCTGTTTCTTGATTAGGTGGTTCAGCCTACAATGTACTCTACTCGTACTACTTGTCTTTCAAGGGCTAGGAAACATTTTGTCCTTCCTGAACTTCTTGACTCCAGCACATTTTCATGTGGCCTACATTTTGAGACATATTACACTAACCCTGAATACTGTACACGGTCCGGCATACCATGATGGCTAATCTGGTTATCTAGAGTTTATTGAAATGACACCCATTTAATAATAATCAGCATTGTGTGCCAGACCATGCATGGTATTCAGACTAGTGCAATAGCTGTTTTAGTACAAGTACTAACTAAAAAGTCAAATGCATTTAAATAAAATATGAGTCTATACTGTAAGTACTTTTTAATTTGAAAAAACAACCAATGCACTGTGGTTACATGAATTTGCTGAAAAAGGAACCAACTTAGTAAGCATAGAGTACAGGTACTTCACAAGTGTAATCTACCATCCACTGTCCACAAGTGGCATAAAGAAACAGTTTGTTGGGCTCCCATCTGTTTTTCAATGTTCAACATCATGAAGTGCTCTATCATTGCAATATACTCAAATATGTGGTCCACCAAGTATTTTATTTATGTTTATTTATTTAATCAAGTAAACAAAAAATAACAATCCTTTATTATAAACATTTACCAAAATATTAAAAGAAAAATTGTTTAGGCTTATTTGTACACTGCAAAATGCAAGTGCTTTCACACATTGCAATAAATAGTGCTGTTCTATTAATAAGACAAGTGCAAGAGCTGTATTAAGTGTTAATACTTAGGGTATCAGTTTTGATTGATATACAATAAGAAATATATATACATATACAGATATACATATAAGAAAACAATTACCTGAATTTAAGTTGTAATCTGAATTGGTTGATAGATATGCTTTTATACAGCAGCACTATGTATTCTGGTTGTTTGCTTATAAATGCAAAGCAAATGATATTTATTACATTTACACCCATTACAATTAGATAAAATTGAATTCTACAGACTTTCTCATGGTATAAGTTAGGACGACAGCAAATAACACTACTTGTATGAGTTTGGATTTCATTGGATAGAATAGACCCAACTGCAGCTGAATACTTGTGTTACACATACACATGGGCACTGTGGACAACCTTGATGTCATTTTAGCCTCCCATACCACACCAACATTGGTCTTGAGACTTAACATTACAACACTGTCATCTGCTACTGCCGCTTGTGTGTTCCGATGTGCTGTTTAGATCTTTACTTAGCTACAAGCTAAGCTGCTTATTGGTGAGACAATTTCAAGTGACATGTCAGTCTTATTCACTGAAAACATTTTAATTTAAAAAAATACCAACTTATACCAAAAATCATACAGAACAGGAAACAGGACTAATGTTTGGTCAAAAATTATATAAATTAGGTAATAATTACATTGTATAAATTTAAAATTGGTATGCCAAGCCTTACCTATATTAATTACTCTTGGACTAAACCTTATAAAAATTATTACTTGACCTCTGGACTGTGCACTTTCAATAATGAAGAAAAAAAAATAACCATCTCAAGCTTTGAAGTCTGGGTTACATGAGGCTTGGATAGCATGCTGGTGCTGTTTATTCAGCTGCATAACACTCTTTAGCTTCTTTTTGTTGTTAGATTGATAAAGATTATCATCACTTGTTGTAAATAAATTAAATGAAATCACCAAGAACCTTTATTTTCTATTTTGTCAATATAATCATGTGGTATGCAGCTGAAAAAGCAGCATTTAGCTTAGAAAACAAGTTTTAGGTAACCACGGCGTGAAGGCAAAATTGGTGGACAGTTTGATTCTTTAAAATAAAGTAAATAGTAAATCTCTAAATCTTACTTGCAAATAATAATTATTTAAATAATATTACAATTATTACACATTATGATATTATGAACGGTTTCAACTATGACTGGTTGGGCTGCACATGGGGGGCTGCCCACAGAATGTATCATCATAGATGTGGAATTACAAGTTGAAAAACTCTCAATCCAGACGCCAAGAATGTTTGAATAATCAGTAAATTTAAGAGCTATTTATGAGCTATCACCAAACTAGCTCAAATTACTTTTCTTCACACCACTCATTCTCCTTGCGGACCTGTTCTTCTTCTGCAGCCGTGAAATCATTCTTTATATTGAATGTTTTGCGAATCTCTTCAGGTGTCTTACCTTTGATCATATTGGCTACTGTCTTACAGGTTACATCCAACAAACCCTTGATGTCCAGGTAATTCGCAGCTAAAATGAGTTCAAATAATGTGCCTTGGTCCACCTTCAAGAAATCTGCATCCCATGAAGAGATGTCATCTGTTCTTTTCTCTTTGTTCTCGTCATCCTCTGGTAGGGGAGGGTCGTCCTTGTGGTATGTGGCCCACTGAATGACTTTCTTCAGAATAGCTGAATTCACGTTAGGTAGAGGAACCACTTCTTCCTCGTCGTCATCCATTCCCAAATCTTCCAACATAGTCTTTATCGTAACGGAGCATTTCGCAATTTCAACATCAACGTCGAATATTTCGTTGTCTGACGATTGCAGCTTTATGTTCGGCATCTTCTGTAACGTAATAATGGTCGATTTATAAATTTCTCAATGCCTGACGCCATCTTATTACAAAAATAGTCAACGTGATTTTAGCAATGCTACGAAACAACAAGATAAATTACTATATTACTGAACTCACGTTCTATCGCTTCACTGTTTTTATTATAATATTTTAAAAGGATGTATGCAACCTAAAGTATTTTTCTAAACGATAGAAGAAAGAAAGCGCAAAACCGACGAATGACATGACATGAATGAGTTTTTGAATGAACGGGCTGAATAGAACGAATGGTAACTGAACGGAAACTAGTGATGTCGCAGAACAATCTTAATAATCGAGACCAAAATCAAAACAGAAAAAAAAAGCAAAAGAAATTAAAAATTGAAACAGTAACCAACAAGGTAACAGCTTTTTTTACTTATAAAATTGAACAGTTTCCTAATTTCAATAAAATATTTTGAATGATTATTTTTCGAGTGTACATTTTATTGTAATCAATTTTGAGCTACGAGGCATACGAGGATAAGGCATTTTTGATCTATTGAAAAAATGTTAAGGATTTTAAAAATGTTTTACGGACCCCTTTGTCGATGCTGAACCTACCCATAAGCTATGGCAAGCATTTGAATTAACACCCTGAAAACAAGAAAAAACCAAGGAAGAAATTATGGGTAGGTAGGTAGTTTTTCCCCTATACTATTTTATCATTCCCTTTAATGAAATAAAATACAAAAAGCATTGCTATACCATTTATTGGATTATATTATTAAATTTAAATACACTTAAAATAGGCCTGAATGTATTATCAATAACTCCTACATACATTCATTACATAACATATAATAAATAAAAATATTTACTACCTAAACTCAAATAAATCTTTTCAGGTATATTTCTCTATTAAATATATGTTCTTAGTGTAAATAAGAGTGTAAATAGATATTCTAGTTACATATCATGCCTAAACTTCTTTGTATTATGTAATTACCTATTACCTATGTAATAAACAACTACTTACTAAAAATTTATAAATTTCATTACATGTAGTGTAGGTAAGTGATGAGCGGAAAAAAGATTCGAGTTGAAATTAATACAATTATGAAAGCATATTCTTTGGCACAGTTAATATATTTTACAATATTAACCTCTTTATAAATATTATGAAAATATTATTTCTCTTTAGTTTTCGTTTTTACATTCTTTGTAAATTGATCATTGAAAACTGACAAAAAATATACTTAACATTAATACTCAGGTTGATCATAGAATAGATCATAGCGCCGTGTGATGCCGGCTTAGAATAGCATCACCCCATTTCTTGCCCGTGGGAGTCGTAAGAAGCGTCTAAGGGACTCGAGGGTGTGTATTGCAATTTTAGGCGATGGGCTGACAACCTGTCACTGTGGTGATACATAATTTTCCGGATGACCCTCAAATGTTTGTCAGACGTGGCGTAAATATCCATTCTATGCGGCCGTTTACGCTCTGCCTACCCCGCAAGGGATTATAGGCGTGATATGTGTATGTGTGTATGTATGTGTATGATCATAGAAAGGTAGGTAGTGTATGAGACCAGTCATTATCTTAAACCATTATCCAAATATGAGCTTAATTTAATTGCGTAACATAATGTTCGGATCGGACCGTGAGTACCAAGGTAGGTAGTTTTTGGCATCTTCAAAAGTACCTAAACTACTATTTATTTTATTCATATGATTATAATATGCTGCAATGGATACAACCAGTTGCGTACATTCTGAAATATAATTAATGTATTTTCCCATTATCAATATTTGACCTACAAGAAGTTACGCAACCTAAAGTTATGATAACAACATCTATAGATTTTTTTATCTTACTACGTTAAAAGAAAACTTTATGAGATGTTTACTCGGCCTCCATTTAAAAAAAAGTGCAGCCGCTTTTAGAAAATTGTATAAAAGAATTCTATACAACTTCGTCCTGTTTCAGGGACTCAAGTAAACTCACTCAAATACCTTTGTACTGCACATCAGTTAACTGTTTTTCCCCAAAGAAAAAAGTTCACCTAGTGGTAGTAATGAAAAGGCATTGAAAAACTGAGCTATTATGGTAAAACTAAAATAACTTTGACCAACAGATAATAAAAATATTGTGAATTAAAACGTGATCTAATAACAACGTGATATAAAATAGGTACGACTTGTAAGTCATACCTATAACCTTATATGAGACAATGCTATTTTTTTCTTTGATTCCACATTGTTTAAATGCAATATGCTTAGCTTAAATATGTTTTATTATTTTAAAATAGTTTTGGTTGAAATTGAATTTAAATATCAATTCATTTTTTTCATAGTTCCAAACACATTGTTGTGCAAGTTGTATTTTCACCACTTATTATGAAAATACGCAATAACATTGTTTTGAATATAATCAGTTCGTTTAATTATTTTCAAAATATATTTTTAATAAAAATGGAAATGTTTTACCTAATTAATATAAATAGAGATCAGTTAAAAAAAAAATTTAAACTCAACATTAATAAAACAATAACAAGCATAATGTGTAGATAGTATACATCACAATGACTACAATATTTAAGTACCTACGAATTTATTGGCAGACATTATCAAATTATATTATATAAAAATATTTTACTTATTTATGGGAAGACACCTGTGAAACTTAAACACATAATCAAGTAGGTAAGTAAACTATTATTTGTACGCTCGTTTATATGATGGATCATGCAACTTATTATAGATTTGTGCTGCATTAAAGATAATTTATAGTTAGAAATACTTTTCTTAATTACATATATTTTATTTCCCAATAAGAACAGTACAGACAGCATGCAAAATCACTAAGACCATGTAAGTACTCGGAAAACTATATCGGTTTTTTATGGGTAGGTACACCTGACTCTATAATAAACAATTATAGTATTCTAATACAAAAAGTACAGAGGTACAGACACCAATTACATACTGTGCGCGGGGCACATATTAGAGTTTATTATTCGAAATAAGTTCTTTTTTGAGTTGACACACAAAGTATACTTATTTAGTTTGTGTTTTCAAGTCTTTCTTTGAGTCGGAAATAAATTTTCAAACAAGGACGTAATATGGTAAAAAGCATAACTGTTAAAACAAGTACCAAATTTGTGTAACGTATAATGTCTCCAAAGGTCCACCAGCTTGAAAAGATTCCGAGCAAAATCGTAATAATTCCTAAACAAAAAGTGGTCAATCCAACGGTCGCATGAAGAAGCTTGGTATAAATTGGAGCAAGGTAGTACTTTAATTTCAAACTGTATAGTGCCCCTAATCCACCCATCATAGTAATAAACATAAAAATTAACGAAGCCAATCCAAATTTTGCATGTAATGTAACAAAATGTGACTTATCGTGAATTATTTTATTAGAAAGAATTATTAAAAAGCCGACAAGAATAATGGTACATCCAAATAATTGAATAACCCAATGACGCGCGCTGCGGAGACGTATTGGCATCCATTCTGTAGCTAAATCACCTGGCGTTATGGCATTTACAGCTGAAGTCATGAAGACCATCCACTGAAAAATAAAGTACATAGTATTATCATATTAATAATATTATCATATCATGGGTCAACGGATAGTAGTGGATGAAGTTGCTTGGCGGTCCGCAATTCATGATATTATGTAGTCAAGCATTTCTTTGCGAACACGGTCACACAAAATCGTTATCATGTCGGAGCGCAAAAGTTAGGGCGAAGGGATTTTATTTCGTGTTTTGGACAGTGTAATATTGATATCACTATCACTATATAGTGTGTGCATTAGATACGATATATGGGTTCTCCGAAAGCCTAAGTAGAGTAGTTTCCATTGTATCTGTTGCGCTGAACACCGGGAACAATTGACCAAATATGTTGGCTTTGTGTGTGATATTTGATAGACATAGGGTTACTAAAAGTACAGATGGGAAATATTTCGAATCTAATAGCACGAATTTTAAGGTTTTTTAGGAAGGGTGTGAAGGGGTTGTGGCACGTTAAAGGCACGACTTATGTCATGTTGATGAATTTATTTTTATTATACCGATGCAATTGTAATGTGCCTATTCAACATGTTAAAGTGAATTGTTTTATAAATTTTGAATTGTAATACTATATACGTAATGTAAACATTGTGCAACTACACCATAAGTGGTAATTTGTTGAATAAATTGAAATTGAGTTGTTGTTTTCAGAAAAGGAAGCCAAAAGTAGATTGTTTAGTAGGTACTGTACATTTTTGAAATAGATAGTTTTGATTGCATCTATAGATTGAAAAATGGTGGGAAAAGGTAGGCAGTACTCACTCCCCCCTTTTATTTAAGCCATGTTGAATCTGGTGAATAAAAATAAAATAAATATAAATTGTTTTTGTGACTTCTCCGTTGCTACGGATCGCAGCATTCCCCCCGTGTACCTCTTCGCAAACAGGAAGCTGCACACGCCTGTCAACACTGAGCCACAGGCGATTGTCGTGATCTCGGCACCTCCGTCTTTTTCATGTACACTCTAGGGGTTCCATTTTCACTGTTACTTATTAGTATTGCTGCCTTCCTTTTCCTTTTTACTTCCCCGCCCTAGCCTTATCTATCATATATATATATGACTAACCCCAAAACCCGCTTTAAAGGGGGGGGAGAGAAGCAGTCCCCAAAAAATGTGTTTGCCCAACACACACACACACACACACACACACACACACACACACACACACATGCCCTACCTTATAAATAACCAAAAACAAAAGGCAAGTGCGGAGGGGGGTTGCCCTTCCCCCACTTCCAAGGAATGGTCAACCCACCCTTTTTCTTAAAAACCCTAAAAACAAAACGTTTCTGCAAGAAAATGACGAAACATGACCTAAAATGATACAATTTTCAAAAATGAGAATATAATAAGAGTTGTACCTTAAAAATTCACCCATCGTGCTATTAGATTCGAATGCCACCTCTTCTTCTTTATGTAGGTGAAAATATCGGGCGACTTTTACGGTTAACGAAACCATGGAGAAACAAAAGCTTTCTTTATTATTGTGATTTGATATACCGTGTGATGCCGGCTTAGAATAGCATCACCCCATTTCTTACCCATGGGTGTCGTAAGAGTCGACTAAGGGACTCGAGGGATGTGTATTGCAATTTTAGGCGATGGGCTGACAACCTGTCACTATAGTCATACACAGTTATCTGATTGACCCTCAAGCTTTTGTCAGACGTGGTGTTAATATCCGTTTTACGGCCGTTAACGCTCTGCCTACCCAAGACCCATCCTCTCCTGATTATCTTCGCTCCCGTTTCCACGTTTTACCTCCTGATCCCAGGCCTAGGCGCGCATGTATCACCAAGGTACTTGAGTGTCCCAGAGCCAATACCAAATTCTTTTTTAATTCCTTCACGGTTCGAGCTACGCAATTATGGAACGCACTTCCAAAGTCCATTCAGGATTCTCCAAGTATAACGTCATTTAAACGCAGAATAAAAGAGCACTATTTATCGGAACAATCTTGATGTATGTGTATAAATTTAAATATATAATTTATTTATGTATTTATTAATAAGTATGTATTGTTTATAATATATTATATTATATGCAAGTCCCTATCTGTATGTGTACACGGTTTTGTCATTCCCTAATATAGTATTTTCTAATTCCACTGTGCAGGTTGGCTGGAAGAGATCTCTTCATAGAGATAAGCTCACCTTTGTGACTACGTTTAATATTCAAATTTATTGTAATAATCTGGTACATAATAAAGAATATATATATATATAAGGGATATGGGCGTGATTTATGTATGTATGTATGTGATTTGATATGATTTAGCATTCATGACTTGTGTACCTACCCATACTTATCAACCATAATAGAAGTATATGTCAACTCCTTATCATAGCATTTAATGTAAAATAAATATAAAAAGGTACTAGTGTACTGCAGATGTAAAAAAAATACAACACGGGCCGTTGAAAAATAATAATTATTCATTTGTATTCTAAATGCTTACCCCCAATGCCATCAATGTCGGATGGAACGAAAACAATGTGGCCCCATCCTTAAAGCAGCAGTATATCAGAATTCCGACGAATATAATAGCGCATATATTACTTGCTAAATTAATGTAGCTCGGCTTTGCTGATGGACTAGGACCGACAAGACGAGATGTTTCAGAATTTTTTTCTGAAGACGCCATTTCACCTGCAGGGCTATCTCTATCCAAAGTTTCCATTTATGTGATGCAGAACCTGTTCAACAGGTACGTTGATCCAAAACGTGAAAAAAGTCGATATAGTCGTAGATATACACAATGTCAAGAGGTCACTCGCACGCACTGTATTATTAATATAGTAGGTAAAAACGGTTGTTTTATAATAATAGTTGCTCGTTACCTCCAAATACCACAACACAGTACCCACATCAAAACACACCCTTACAAAATTACATTTCAAAACGTCAATCTTATTGTTGGAGTACCTATTATCCAGCCGCCCGTCACCGAGCTAACTGAGAACCGAGCACAGATTAAACTATGTTTGCTTGTCGGACACTTTGGAGAGTGTTACAAACTCTATGATAGGGAATAAAAGTGGAAACGAAAACAGTAACATATAATATGAGATTTTTTGTTAAGGGACTCCGTTTGCTAATACGTATAGTGTATATAATATATATTTTGTTATCCGTCTGTTTTAAAGGTAAAAACACGTTAAAATATATTTTAAGTGTAGGTAGGTAGGTACGCGGATTGAAATTGAATATTGATTTAATGCTGATTTGCCATGCATCAGATGCATCACCCTTATTCAACTCGTGGGTGTTGTGTAAAACACGACTATAGTGAGAATATGTAGAAAAAATTTACCTACCATACAAAAAAGTTCAAGAAAATTGACACTTTATGGAAGGTCAACTTTTTCATATTTCCAAGAAAAAATTGTTCAGCTTTACCAGTAGAACTCACCCTAAAAGTATTTGCACTGAATTTAATAGGATTTTTTTCATTAAAAAACTATAAATATAGGGTGACTGGTGAAATTTTACTAGTGATCGTTACTGAAAACTCAAGACGTACTGGTGATAAGAAACAATTAAAATTTACTGTATGATATAAAAATATATACAAGATAATATTTTCTTACGCAAGTTATCATCCAAATCCATCGGAAACAAATAATATCAGATAACCTCTCTTATAATTTCAACTTTGCAGCACACACCATGTAGCAATCGTTGGCGAGCATATTTTAATCGATTTAGTTTTGCATTCATTCAGTGTCGGTACATCCCTAGGCCAAAAACATTTATAGGAATTCATTCATTCAGACGCTCTCCCAATGGGCATGGATATTAAATTTGATTGGTTGAGAACATGTCAAAGAATTTGCGTCCACGATTTGGTATCTCATTTCTTGAATTCAAATTAATAAAGACAGCTATAGATTCACATCAAGTTGAAACATGTCAGTCAGTATGTTGCTTCACTCTTCCCCCCCAGAAAAAAATGTATTTCTCTTTCATGCACACATGACAAACCAAGGACAAACCGCATGCGATCAGCTGGTTAACAAAGTGAAGTTGTATGTAAATGAAACACAAAGCAAAGCAAGCACTGGCCACTGCACGCAGGCAGATAAAGCGGATGGTGATACGCGTATGTATAGACGTGTCGTGTGCGTGCTTGTGATCGGTCCGGCTCCGTCCGTTTCAAATAAACTTTCAGTACTTCTCTAGTGCCTTACTTTACTTATCGTTCGTCAAGTTTAGTGTAATAAGTTTCATAAAGAAATCAAGTTTACGAACAAAGTGCAGTGTCGTGGAAATGTACTCGTGAATGGATATAAATGAAAATTGTGTAGCAGCTTCAGCCAGCGGCAGCGAAACCAAGTCTTGATCAACATGATGTTGTAAGTTTATCAAATTTTACTATTTGACGGTCAATAGTGGAAACTATAAAAAAAATATGATGTCCTATATTTTGTAGAAGTAAAAAAAAGCAGCCAAAAAATATATTTGAATTTTATTTTATAAAATTACTTAGGACAAATATAGTATTTGTATTAGGTCCCTCAGTAAAAAAAATTTGGACAAAAATCTTTAAAAAAAATCTGCTACATTATTGCAGTGCCAAAAAGTTTTATTTTTATTTTTTCTTGATATATACCCCTTCCCACCCTGAAAAGCATACTCTGATCCAGATTTTTAATGGCCTAACTTTTCAGCTAACAATGACATATTACATTCTATCTACCGAAAGCAAGGTCAGGTCAAGAGTACCCTAAACCGACAAGCATGAATGAAAAGGTTGAGAAGCGAAAGAAGGGTGTCAGGATCGTAGCAAGTGGAAAGATGTTGTCTCTGCCTTCCCCTATGGGAAAGAGGCGTGATTATATTTATGTTTGTATCTTTTTGAATACTTGCAAAATTTTCCCGCCCGCTCACAAAAAAATAATTTTGCTAGTTTTCAAAAAATTTATACCTAACACGGGATGACGGGAAGTGTTTTAAAATTTGGTATTCTATCTAGGTACCTATTGTGTGACTAACTTTACAGCTAACCTATGATGCTCGCTCATCTTTTAGAGGGTTAGAAGTAAGTGAAAAACTACAATGGTAATTATAAAACATATTTTCATTATTATAGTAGGGTAGATACGCCGAATCTCGGCCCCCCCTTTGCAATTTTCAACTTTGACTCTCTTTAGCTCCTTCAAATATTGACATAAAAATATGTTTGATACGTTTTTACGTAGCTTATTTAACCTGTTTCCTGAAACTATACAAGAACGCTTGTGAAATTTACGCATAAAAAAGAAACAAACATTTTAGTTCGGAAAGGGCGAAAAGCTCTAATGTCGGCCGTTCCCGCTCTATTCTCGGCCATGATTTAGTCAAATTTCGGCCGTGTAAAGGATGCTCCAAATTAAGTAATCGAATCTCGAGTTTTATTGAGCATGTGTATGAGAGATTGATTTGGTTAGTGTTAACTGGGCAAATTATGATTAGTGTAAAAATAATGTAAATAATAGAGATGCACCGACTTTAGTTTAGGCCGTCTAGCTACCAGCTTAAAATCAGCTGACTAAGTACTTGTGTAATTGTTGGCTAGTCGGTCAAAGCCAAAGTCTAATTTTAGGTTAATTGATCCAAATTTTATTTGTTTCAAGTTAAATTGGGTACCTTCTTAATTTTTAGAACAAATAACCGTATTAATATGCAAATTGTAAAAACCAAATAGAAAAGCTTTCTTTCATTACTTGTGAACATCCTGTACACTGCCATATACTTCCTTGGAGGGGGCCGACTTTAGGTTGTTTGGAATATCTAAAGTCGGCCGCATTTTTAGAATACAAATTACTCAGAAACTAGATTATATTGCCCCGGCCGGACTATGATTATAAGATGCAAAAATAGTAATTCTGATGAATGACTTTGTCAATTTCAACGTTACCACAATGGTCATAGGATTAATGAAATTATTAAATCTGAATGAAATAGCTAAAAGTCAGCCCCCGGCCGAAATTCGGAAATTAACGAAAATCGCAATCCGAATGTCGGCCCCCCTACTATATCCGTAATTAAGCAATAAAATAACTTTAATCTCTTATTAGAACATAATTTTGACAAAATTCTAATTAATATACTAAAATAAAACATTAATAACAGTTTGCTTACCTTCCAAACGCACCTCCCGAAATGGACGTGAAGAGCTGCCTTTTTTTACCTCCTCATACAAACCTTGCACTCGCGCGTCTCGGTTGCGACTAACGCCTATTGCTCGAAGCGTGAAGGACGTAAAGGGTTGTAATTGTTTTTAAAGGAAAGTGGATATGATCAGGTTGTAGATAGAGTGAATAAGTTGTGAGTTTTTGCAATATTTTAGGAAAGCAAGCCAAAATTGACCAAAGGGCCGAGATTAGGGGGGGGGCCGAAATTAGGCATATCTACCCTATATTATTTTCGGAATATTTCTATAGAATTACAATTTAAGAATTTTTGTATGGTTAGTACACACACAGCTAGTTTTCTAGAAATGGAACATGTTTTTTTTTTATTTATAGCCTTTAATCAGATTTCCATTATTAGAAATGGAACATGTTAATACTCATTATTTCAATATTTTTACTAGTGCATTTAATGAAGCGAGAAATTTTGTATGCAGCATAAATTGGTTTCACCCTTTCCTTTTCCCGGCATGTATTACACATATAAAACATTCTCTTGAATAATTCCATCCATTCAAAAAAACTGCTTCAAAATCAATCAAAATGTAGCATTGTTTTAAAAAACCTTACCATACAACATACCTAATTATTTACTTACAAACTTTCAATAATGTAATTTTCTTTTCAAATTTTGAAACAGATTGTAATTAAAAACCATGAATTACCAAACTAACTTTTATCCAAAAACATCTAAAACACATTGAACTATTTTAGCTCTTTGATCGAATCCTCAATATTTAAAAAGACTATGAATTTCTTTACAAACGGTTAACCCCTGTTTTCACCACTTCAGGTGTTAAACCTAAAAAACCCTGACACATGTATTGAACTATTTTAGTTCTTTGATCTAATCACAAATTTTAAAACAGATCACATCAAAGACTTCAAACTTTCATACATTTATAAACTTTAACCTGTTTTTACGCCCTTTCTTGAAGTTTAGGGCACTCCACTGGTGTATAAGAAGGCCCTTCATGATGTCGCCATTTTCCCCGGTCTTGAGCAGTTATATTATATTTACTTCACGCCATGTTAGCATTGCCGTATTGTTCTCTCCCCGCCGCAATGTACCTATGACCCATTCATCGACATTTTCTCTGGGTTATCTCTGGTGTAATGAGCAACTGTTGACATTTGACCCACAAGTTTCAATTTCTCAATTAATCGGACCAGTAAACGCGTAGTATAGACCTGAGGCATTTATTGACAAATATTTGTTCCTGGTTTGTCAATCCTTACGTCTCTCTCCACGTCTCGCAGCCATACAAAAGCACACTTTTGACGATGGAATCAGACAAGGAAAGTTTGATGCGACGGGTCAACACATTTACAAAGTCCCAGACGAGTTTAAGCTGGGCAAAAGCACCTTTAAGGTTCTATTCCGAACCTTTAGCCTTCTCAATTCTGGCATCTCATCATTTGAGACTCCTTGGCTTGGTGATTGAGCTGCCTAGATATTATATAAATTTTAGGAGGATTTGTAGGCAATTATTATGGAGCAACGGAGGGGTGGGTCCTATTCTCTGACATAACACGAATATCGACCGTCTTCTTTATGTTAATTCGCAGTCACATCCTCTCCGCAGCTTGCCTGTGATCCTCAACTTTCGCTTGCATCTGAGTTAAGTAGGCCAAATTTACACAATGTCATCTGCGTAGTCAAGATTCTCCAGTATGTTATATACGCGCCATCTCAGGGCCCTTGGTGTTGAAACCTCGTCCCGCATTATATCGCCCAGCAGGGTGATGAACAGCAGCGGAGATAATAGGCAGCCTTTTTTGACACCCGCAGTCATCTTAATAGGTTCGCCCAGTCCTTGGTCAAGTACCATCCTGCAAGAGCTGTCACGGTACACGGCTACAATAATCCCGGCGACGATCTTATTCGGTATTTCCCTGCCTTTCATACTTGACCACATTGCTTCCCAATCAACAGTGTCGAAGGCTTTCTCAAAATCAACGAAAGTTAGAAACATTTCGGATTACCATTCGACGCTTTGCTGTATTAGTATTCGAAAGGTGTTCGTTTGGTCAGTACAGGATCATCCCAGGCGAAAGCCAGGCTGTTCCTCACAAAGTGTGATGAAGGTTTTTGTCGACATACGGTTAAGGAGTAGTTTTAACTTGTTTGAACTTTTGCTACAGTTGGTAGGAGCGTAATACCTCTCCAGTTATCGCAAGAACACGGGTTGCCCTTCTTTGGTACTTTAACGAGAAGCCCCTCGTTCCAATGAGGGAATGTGTTCGGTTTCCCATATTCGAACTATAAGAGGGTGTAATAGTGACGCAGATCTTATAGCATCAGCTTTCAGCATTTCTAAGTGTATATTGTCAATGACCGGTGTCTTGCCTGGTTTAATTGTTTAATAGCCTTCAGGACTTCATTGGGATTAGGTGGAGAGATCGATATTTCCAACAGAAATCGGGTTCTTGTGTCTCCAGCTTAGATTATGTCGTATCTCATGTCCTTCCTTTCCGCAGCCAAGTTGGCTTGGTCTGCGAATTCATCCGCTGCATGTCGTCTGTTTCTTCTGGACAATTTTTTTTAATGCTGTTAGTGTTACTTTGGTTGGAGTATTCTTATTGGAGATGGTAACTGTAGGCTTGTTCAACAAGTAAATCATTGAAAGTTGCCTTTTCTCCATAGCCTGCCGCAAATCAAGCGTCAGCCAAGACTGTCTTTTCGCTGCCTCTGCTTTAAGTAAGCTGACTGTATGCGAATTTGTGAACCCTCGTCTCATCTATTTGCTCATCTTCCAGTTCTTGTAGAAGATCGAAACTATTCTGAAAGGACAAACTGATAGCGGTCCTACAATCCGGATCGTCTAATTTGCGTTTGTTAAATTTCTTAGCCGTTTTGTCACTTTTCTTTGTTGGAGCAGCTATTTTCAGTCGTACCTACGCCACCACTTGGTGACGGTCGCAATCGACGTTAGCTTGCAGAGGGTTTCTTACATCCACGAGTGATGATCGCCAGGTTTCGCTAATGGCAATGTGGTTGATTTTATTCTGGTTTACTTTATCCAAGTTACATTCTTTGTGCTTGAATAGAGTGCTTTCATTGACCAAATTGTGCGAAGAGCATAAATCGTCAAAATGATCTCCGTTCTCGTATATACTTCCAGCAGCTCCATATAATCACATGTAGTACTTTCAATATCGGTTGTCTGCACACATCGAAGCATTCATACTGATGCAGATCAGTATGTATTGCTTATTAACGCTCTTTAAAGATTTTTCAAGTTGGTAATAGAACTTTGTTTTTGTATCTGGTGGGGCGTGATTCGTTGGAGCATAGCATTTCACGATAGTTATTTTCCTGACTCGTGAGGAGAAGCGAGCACAAATTATTCTTTCGGAGACAAGCTTAGCAGGCTGTTCTTTGCACTGCGACTTGGAAGAAGGCCCAAATCATATTCTTTATTGGAATTCTGTTGCGTAAGTCGGAAGTAGTCTCACTGAACGAAGCCTAGCCGTTTTATTTCGTTTTATTTCATCCTAAGATTTGGATGTCGTTGTTTTGCATTGCATATTGCACTCAATAGCTCCCCATCCTGTTTCCGCCGCGAAACTTACTCTCGAGTGTTATAGGGCCCTCTTTCTTCCCAGTATCTTTTTAAAAATATCCTTTTCTAAATATTATAAATGTTATCAACGAAATGAAAGGTCAATGACCATTTATTCCCCTAAATCTTTTTACGTTATAAACAACATAATTATTGTGATTGCATAACATTGCATCATCTGACCCTGTTCCTAGTTGTTTGCGCGTAGCAACTCAGTAAAGCCCAATGAAGCGGCCAGAGCCAGGGCAACATGACATAAAAAGAAATATTACTTGCAGGTGGCTAGCTTGCCGCGACAATGTTATGAAGGGCGTGAATAAAATTTTTCTCATGCTATTAAATATTCATGAATGTGTATGATAATTTTACACAAATTTAAAAACTTTACCTGACAGTTTTCTCTTGTTATTCTTTTTATTTTCAATTAGTAACCCGAATGAAACTTATTTAATTAGTAAAAAATATCACTTTATTTTATTAACCTAAAGTATAACCATAGCCATAGACAAATCACTACAACTACTTATGTACTAACAATTTTATTAAAACAGAAAAAGAAGAAGAAAGAGAACAACACACGTACATGTACGTAGGTACACCACTAAATAATCTTGTAATTTTTTACTAGAAACAGCAAAACCCCGATCAAAATAAAGTTTAAATAAATAATTTACTTTAGTGCAATCAATCCCATAACACAAAAATACATTCAATAAAATGCATTGTAAATATTTACATTTTCTCGCATACAAAAATGAGTCCGGCTAAATTGGCGCGGTTGTTTTTGTTTTGCCGTTCCGTAGCGCGCCGCTGTTGCCGCGGGCAGTATCACCCCGTGCGTGGTACTTGGCTAGCAACGTTCCAGCGCGGCGGCGGCGGCGGCGGCGGCGGCTCGAAGAAAGATGACTCATCTGTACTGAACTGACTGGTATCCTCGTCTCGGTGGACGGACCCGCTGTAAACTCGCCTGGGGAGTTGGAATTCGTATCGTAACCGGATTGGTTACCTTTCGGTTTCGCGTGATCGGTTCTAGAGCGGAGCGGTTAGCAAGAATTTTGATTGTTGTTATTTTGTATTGAATAAGAAGTTTAATAGGTGATGTTTTGGCGACAACAACAATGAAAGGTGTTGTTATATAGGTTGAAATTTTACTGGTTACCGATAAGTGTAGTCTCAAGACGGGCTGTTAAATAAGGAATAACTATCCCCAAGGAACATACCTAGGTCGAAATATGACAAATACCTATATTTTGAGTTTTCATAGTAACTCAAATCAGGGGTTCTGTAATTTTGTATGAGAGTTCCAATTTTTTTAAATATTTTGTTTGACATATGATCTTTAGGGAAAGTTGTTCCTTAAGATTTCTGCCTGCCTTGAGATTTCTCTACTGGTCACTAGTAAAATTTCGCCCTATATTACATACAGGGAGTGCCGTGTAATGCCGCCTTAAAATAGCATCACCCCATTTCTTAATAAAAATAGATCGGATATTTTGGCCATTTGGGAAAACATTTTTTTATGAGCTAACTCGTGGTCATGATATTGATTTAGAATATACATATAAAAATATGTCCATGCGTTACGTACCTATACCTACGTCTTCCGTTTATACATAAAAAGATTATGAATACAAGAAGGTAGGTTGGTTGGTGCCCTCCCACAATGATTTTATTTGTACACGTAATACCTACCTACGCATAATATTCGGGCAGCTTCGTTGGAAGCAATCGTCTGAAGGTCGTTTCGTGATGACTGTTTAAAAACGTCTCACTCCGTTCATCTGAATGTTGTTGTATTGTATAAGGAACTACCTACCTACTATGCGTAATACTAATGCTTATGGCGTAAACATTATTGTCCTCTGATGGTGTAAAGTAAGATGTCCTGTACTGTGCCTTGAAAAAGCATTTTGTGCAGTAGTATGGATAGGTTAGGTAGGTTACGTAGCCTACAGATAGGAAGGTAGGTAGTTAGGCTTAAAATGGCTAATATGACACGAAATTCTTTTGTTTGCTACTTAGTTGTTTTTTAGTTAGACGATAATTTTCTGTAATAACTATTGGTAACAAGCCCCTGAATAAAAGTTGAGTTATTTTAATACCTCATTAGCTAATCACCTCACCTGTAAGTCCATTATGAAAACTACCTTCTTACAAAGATCTTTGAGCCTAAGACGGCACGCATTGTGTTTTTCTTTGTATTTTTTGTCATAAACGGCACGTGAACCAAACCTGTTATCAGAGTATTCAAACCTCTCGACTCCCATTCATAAAACTGTGAAGAGCATGGGACAAGTAGAAACAGGTGCCCAATGCAATTTTTCCCCTGACGTGTCGAAACTTGAAGAGCTTTTATTGTTCTTGTCCTGATCCCCTCTCTATTATCATATCATAGCTTTTTTTACTGCTTGGTTGCTTCATTTGGGTTTTGCGTGCGCATTTGCAAGACCATCAATTTTGATTGCAGTTTTTATCAGTAAAACATCGGTGAATAATCTAATAGTGGTTTCGTCATTCCAGTAAACAACATGTTTGGGTAAGCTGCCGTTATCTATCGATTTAAATTATGATTCAGTTTTGATAAGTTAACTTAAATATAAATATATGTTGTCGCGGTAGGTACCTATCTAGTCCAGACTAATTTTAAGATGTTGTAATCATTAATGATGATGAATGTGGAGGAGGCGAAAGAAGTATGCCAGGATCGTAGTAAGTGGAAGGAAGTAGTCTCTGCCTACCCCTCCGGGAAAGAGGCGTGATTTATGTATGTATGTAATCATTAATTGTTGCTATAACTGCGATGATAATGGACGATGCTTTTAGAAATTTGAAACTATAGCAAAACCATTTTGCTTGTGAATAGTCAGACGGTTCAGCCTGCAATGTCCTACCAAAACAAATTGACGAAGTCATAAATTGACACAAATACTAAATAATATGTGCTCCTGAGAATCGAACCAGGGCCCTTGGGTATTGAGTCGACCACTAGACTACAGAGAGTTGACTATCCCGCATTCTATTGGGTGCTTGCTGCTGTTGTCTTTGTTTTTGTTGTTACCTGAAGCTGAAACGCTGAATTAGCGCTAGGTAGACTAGTATTCCATTGATGCCGGTGTTGCGGAAAATGCCCCTGCATTCTAGGCTGCTTTTTTAGCACATAAATCTATTGACTCTTCCTTAAGACTCCTCTCCTTATCTCCATTCCAACTCTAATCTCCATCTCGAAAACTATTGGAAGGAAATTATAGCAACTTTAAAGCCTTTAATCTGATTTTTCTTACATATAATACCTATCTATGGCTAGAGCGTTGTCTGAGTGATTGCATCACCTCCTGTTTTGTAGCGCTCAAGATCCCGAGGACACGTGTGGATTTAGAGTAAATTAAAATAGTGCAGTGAATAAGCAGATCGACGACTCATTATGCCGCTCTCTTCGCTCTCGCACGCCATTTATATTTCCATCCTTGTCTTTATCCTTTCCTCTTTTTGCACACCTATCTCGAACTGTATTACTCATGTTTTCCTTCGGTGTGCGTAGGTATTTTGTCCGTTTATTTCACTCATGTTTTGTTCACTTTTTAACACTACGAAGAAACCCAATAGGATGATTATGGCCGAGACCGTTACCGTTAGGTATATCGGTTGCGATCTTTTAGTTTTGGTCGTTTTTTTATTGAGGCTCTTCAAGGTTTTAATAAAATATGATATGAAGTATTTGATTCTTTTGGTGCTTATTTGAAATTAACGTAATCAAATTTATTTTTAATTTTTTTGGTTCTGGCCTCTATAATTTTAGTCCCGGGGTTATGAATCTACACCTGACTGTATGGTGGGGAAGCAGGAGCTCACCCGGAAAAGTTTTGTAGTTGTTCAAACAACCAGCCCAATTGCGATGGTGTAGGGTTCGATCCCAACAAGACACAAATTTTCAGATATTTGTGATTAGTCTGGGTGTTTCTATTTATGCTCCGTTCAATTAAGAATTGCCTATAATGTAAACAAACTTTGTATGAATCTGACAGCTCGCGACTGTCAGATTCATACAAAGTTTGTTTACATTGTATGCAATTCTAAATTGAACGGAGTTTATAATATAATATGTATTTATTTACAAAAAAGTATATACGTATTAATATCACCTATCTAGTTCCCATAGTACAATCAATCCAAAAATGTATTAATCATGTATTATGTAGGTGGCTGATAGATGTGAACCAGTTAGGAAGTATCTTTTATCTACGCACCTAGCAGGTGTCACGCACGCAGAGTAGATGTCTATAAAACTTGATGTTGAAAGCTCGCAAGTATCATAAATAAAACAACAGTCATCAGAGCAGAATAGATACGTAGGTACGTAGGTACTTGTTTTATCTAGAAGTTGCAATTGCAATGCCATAGGCTTACTATTGTTTGTTTACTATAAGGCTGCAACGTTAAGTAATCAGTGGCTGCACACAAGTGTTGTATGGGTACATACATGAACAAGTGTCCCAGCTGTCCTCGTTATGATTGCAAAATTACTATCGCACTTGCGGACAGTAAGTAGGTGCGTAGTGATGTAGTAATTGACAGATAAGGCGGTCGGTATTGAAGATCAGGCCATATGGCGTAGCTCCACGTTGTCGTCGTCATTGGGAGGCATGCGTTTTATGTACCTACCTACGTACTTACATCTAAGTGCCAGCGTACAGTCGGTTGTAGCACATAAGGTACCAGGTTACTCCAAAAGAACTGAATTATTTCTATCCCCAGCAATATTTTTTTGTACTTACATATAGTGCCTTTTTACGAACGTTGTTTGCAGTGGTAAATTGAAAATACAATTGTATCTAAATTGAAGTCTGTATTGTCTGCTTTTTCACGCGAGCTTTTTCGTGATCAGACCAATATCTTCATTTTAATTACCCGCGATACAGTTCCTTATCAAATTAAAACGCGTCCTGTCATATATCTCTACATGTGCGTCAGCCCTAAGTAGGTAATGTTTCTTGTGTTTGTAATTATTCAGACTTGGCTGGTCGACGGTCCTTCTGACCTTACTCAGCTCATTGCCGCTATTACGTTTCTGTTTGAATTCTTTATTACCTACAGTTACCGCTTCTATTATTATGCGCATGCTAGATTTTGCCTTACGTTTACCATCTTAATCAACCTCACATTACCTTAACAACGTAAAGTTGTTTGTAGAGTTATTCCTATACTCTATATTTCTTTGTTATGGAGAACCTGAGTATAGAATTCGAAATTAATGACTCTATTCCTTAAAAAAATAGAGAGATCAAAGAACACCTATCGTGTATTGTAAATTTGTCACTTACGGTCTCATTGGCTTTTATTTTTACAACTTATGCATCAGGTTAGGTTAAATACAATAATACTGTACAAAATCGACAGTGCATGACATTATCATTGTCGAAGGACAAAATGCTCATTACAGTACGAAATTTCTCGGAACAAATGACGGTTACCTATATAGGTTTAATAAGTTAATACGGTGGTAGGTGCCTGCCCATCTTCATAAATGCGAAAAAATAAACGATGATTTATTTGCGGTTTGGGTTAAGGTACGAGTATACGTAAGCCACGCATCAAATTCTATTTAATTTGTGGTGGGATAACATTGACCATGTTTACGAGATTTATATTAAATTATTATTGTATAAAAAGGACAATACCAAGGAAGGACATTTTGAGAAAGGACATTTGATATTACAGGTCATAAGGACATGTATAAAAGTGTGCTTATTGTTGTTACTGTGTGCTTATTTTAGCTTTGGTGATTTTGCGTCATAGAAACTAACTATACGCTACGTCGCATCGTTGCGTAGGTACCTACCTAGTCTAGTAAATTTTATTATGCGCACATGTTAAAAGCTTTGTTCGCGACGTATATCTATCTATACATTAAGTTAGTGGTTAGGAAAAGAACTGCTTTAATTTTAAACCACAAACCAAACTGAACTATTTTTTAATATGCTTTCACATTAATTACAGGCTTAAGGGATTAAAGGCTTGATATAGAGGTATGTATGTATGTATGTACCATGGGGAAAGTTGTTCTTTTTCATGGGACCTAGACCCCTTTTATCCCTTTGCTACAAGGCTACTTTTTCCACGAGAAAAAGTAAGTAAGTAAAGAGAGATTCTTAACGTAAAAGGTATTGATTGAGCCTGATTAGTGGGCTATTGGGCTTCACAGGTAGAGACTGCTTGGCGGGCTGGGAGTACCTAAGGGTTTCCAAAATGCCTCGGTTATTTCTAACGGATAATTTTCCTTGTTTACAGGTTGATGGTGATAGCCGTTGCGTCATGCGCGCTGACGGCCGGGCAGGGTCAACCCACGGCGTGTACCGAAGAGAATCATTGCCCCGCCGGTTATTTCTGCGACGCAGAGTTCTGCAGAGAATGTCTACAGTGCTCCGACTGGAGGAGACACCCGCCGCTAAACTACGTGCCCTGTGTCAAACTTGTGTCCACATGTGGGCCCTGCTTAGAGGGGTAAGTCATATTTACCTTCATGTATTTCGAAGAGGCTTAACACTGCAAATAACCTGCTAAGCCCTACCCTTTTCCGTCTTTGTAGATTTTCCAATACGTAGCCATAGATTGGTTTTCGAGGACATAATTACAAAGACCGGAATTCCCGATTAAAGTTGGGAATCCACGTTTCTCAAGATTTTTACCTGTTCGAAATCATACCTTACATAGAAATAAAAGATTACGTACTTTGTTAAATAACATTTTGAGATAGGGATGGTTTGGGCAAACGATAAAAGGACGCTGCATAACGAACGTTTAGAAATGAGAGGATATTTCATGAAAGGTAGGTTTATCAATACTCAAAACTCAACCCGCAATTAAAGTGCACCTGAATCATGAAAGAATTTTACTACATATCTACATAAATCATGCCTATATCCCTTACAGGGTAGGCAGAGCGTTAACGGCCGTAAAACGGATATTAACACCACGTCTGACAAGTTTGAGGGTCAATCAGATAACTGTGTATTACTATAGTGACAGGTTGTCAGCCCATCGCCTAAAATTGCAATACACATCTAACCCTCGAGTCCCGTAGTCGCCTCTTACGACACCCATAGGTAAGAAATGGGGTGATGCTATTCTAGGCCGGAATCACACGGCTTTTTTATTTTTTACTTCCATAAATAATATTGTAATTTATCATGGCAGATACGTGGACGACCTCGTCGGCGATGGCGCCGGCTGCATCAAGCCCGAGAATGCCCCGTCCGTGGCGTGGTACATTTGGGTGCTGGGGTTCCTGCTGATCGCGTGTCTGCTGGCGTGCGCTGCTGGCGTCGTCGTCTACGCGCTGCGCAACACGGACAACTTCCGCGTCTTCAGCAGTAAGTGATTATTTGCATTTTTTAAATATAATTTGGTGCCTTGTGGCTTAGAATAGCATCATCCCATTTCTAAGGGACTCGAGGGTGTGTATTGCAATTTTAGGCGATGGGCTGACAACCTGTCTCTATGGTGATACACAATTTTCCAAACGACCCTCATCATATATATCGTGGAATAAATGTCCGTTTTTGCGGCCGTTTATGTTCTGCCTACCCCGCAAGCGATAATAGGCGTGATATGTGTATGTTTATTTTATTTATGTGTATGTGTGTGTGTATGTCATTGGTTGGGGTCACAACACATCGAAGACTAATCAAGTAATAATCTTCCCCACTCCAACACAACATGCATTGCGAGCAAAGCGAGCTCGACATTACAAGATCAATATCGCAAGAGAGGCGCTACGCTACACCGTGCTACACTAATGAGTAATGCAAGCGACGCGAGCCACACCAATCACATAGCGTAGTGCAAATGTTGTGCATCTTCTGTAGGCGGCATACGAGGATGACCTTCCGCAGTGGACGCAGATCGCAATCAAGTAGATATGCAAATATGACCCAAAAACGAGGTCGACCACCTTCTGCCTGCGGTCAACGAACTACCTACATAATACGTACCTACTTGTTATCGTTTCGTTCAACTATTCAGATAAATCTTTCCATTTTCCTTAAAGAAACCTGTATAAACTTGGATTTTACGCACTAATATTGCAGTGCATGTGCAATGCTTTTGATTCTGACAGAACATTACCTTAGCTAATTCTCAGCTAATCCTCTGGTTATTTTTAATAATCAAAAATGATATTTCACTCATTCACTTAGTTTATATCCTTAGATAAGGCAAAAAAAGCATTGTATAGCATAGCATAGTCATAGCGTTGTATAGTGGCGATATCCCGCGAGCATCTGCTGCGGTGTGCCGATCGGGTCGGTGTACGGTCCCGTCGGTTACATAATGCATGTCAACAGCATGTGTAACGTTGTTGGGAACTGTCGTATTTACATGTACGCTGATGATACATGTCTATTATATGCGGACAAGGACTTAAATTAAATATAATTGAACAAAAATCATATAATTGAACAAAAATTGCAAGAAGATTTATATAGATAGCGTAGTCTTAGCGTTGTATAGTGGCGATCCCGCGAACGTCAGCTGCGGTGTGCCGACCGGGTCGGTGTACGGTCCCGTCGGTTACATAATGCAAGTAAACGGCATGTGTAACGTTGTAAGGAACTGTCGTATTTACATATACGCTGATGATACATGTCTATTATATGCGGACAAGGACTTAAATTAAATGTAATTGAACAAAAATTGCAAGAAGATTTATATAGATAGCGTAGTCAAAGCGTTGTATAGTGGCGATCGGGTCGGTGTACGGTCCCGTCGGTTACATAATGCATGTCAACAGCATGTGTAACGTTGTTAGGAAATGTCGTATTTACATATATATACGCTGATGATACATGTCTATTATATGCGGACAAGGACTTAAATTTAATGTAATTGAACAAAATTTCAAGAAGATTCATATAGATAGCGTAGTCAAAACGTTGTATAGTGGCGATCGGGTCGGTGTACGGTCCCGTCGGTTACATAATGCATGTCAACAGCATGTGTAACGTTGTTAGGAAATGTCGTATTTACATATATATACGCTGATGATACATGTCTATTATATGCGGACAAGGACTTAAATTTAATGTAATTGAACAAAATTTCAAGAAGATTCATATAGATAGCGTAGTCAAAACGTTGTATAGTGGCGATCGGGTCGGTGTACGGTCCCGTCGGTTACATAATGCATGTCAACAGCATGTGTAACGTTGTTAGGAACTGTCGTACTTACATGTACGCTGATGATACATGTCTATTATATGCGGACAAAGACTTAAATTAAATGTAATTGAACAAAAATTGCAAGAAGATTTATATGGATAGCGTAGTCATTGCGTTGTATAGTGGCGATCGGGTCGGTGTACGGTCCCGTCGGTTACATAATATAGTAAACAGCATGTGTAACGTTGTTGGGAACTGTCGTATTTACATGTACGCTGATGATACATGTCTATTATATGCGGACAAGGACTTAAATTAAATGTAATTGAACAAAAATTGCAAGAAGATTTATATAGATAGCGTAGTCATAGCGTTGTATAGTGGCGATCGGGTCGGTGTACGGTCCCGTCGGTTACATAATGCAAGTAAACAGCATGTGTAACGTTGTTAGGAACTGTCGTATACATGTACGCTGAAGATACATGTCTATTATATGCGGACAAGGACTTAAATTAAATGTAATTGAACAAAAATTGCAAGAAGATTTCACTAACATTATAAAATGGGCGCACGACAATGGTATCGTGACATCAGCAAAACAAAGTGCACGCTTATTCGATCCTCACATTTGAAGGCCTTTACCTCAATATTTTAAACTATATGGTTGTACTTACGTATTTCATTGTACCATAAGCTATGAAAAACCTAGTTTAAATGGAGCACCTACTTATTGCCGACAAACTTTTCTAAAAGTTTGGCAGATGTAACAATAGTCTGTAAGGTTTTTTAAAGTCTAATAAACTTATTTTTCATTTTTTACCTTTTTTTTAGTATAAGGACCTGCTTAATAATGCGCAAAACAAACAATCAAACATCCGGAACAAATTACAGCGAATGATAAGGAAAAATTATAGGATTCCTGTTAATTTCTTTTGGCTATTTAAAAGTGATAGATTTATTGGGATATAGCTAAGAAAATGTCCTGTTAAATCAGAATTGATGGCGATTTTATTTCTTTTTTATCTTTGTATGCTTTTGTGTAGACTCTATGTAATATATGTAATTTTATCGTTTCTCCTGTTACAGCGGCGACAGTGGAGGCCCCCGTGGCTGGTAAAACGGTGGCACCGACCGCGCCCCAGCCTCCCCCGTACAACTACAACGCGCCGTATGAACCAGTGCGCCCCGCCTCCCCCGACCAGATACCGACGCCCTATGGAGGCTCAGGTACTTCCTTTTTTATTTGCTTGATGTGTGTTCTATCTCACTACTTTTTGCAAATCAAGGACAGAGTCAGCCCTATTGACTGAACTTTGGCATTCCCATACGCTGATGGATGAACCACGGCAAGGCTCGGTACGGACTTAAAACGCGCGTTGAATACGTGTTTAAAATTTTTTTTTTACAAAAATATTACCTATTCTCTAAGAACTGGCCTATGGAGGCACAGGATCGAGATCAGTGGAGGAATGGTATGGAGGCCTTTGCCCAGCAGTGGGATCGCGACGGTTCTATAAGATAAGATACAAAAAAAAACTCGTCATACTGTTTTGTGGTAAAGCCCCTTAGGTTTGGTGGGAGCCAGTCGACCACTTACGGAACCTACCACAGTTAAGCGACATGGTACAGTTGTATTGTTCCACAGGCAGTTTCATTTTCCGGGGTGGACCAGAGGTAGATTCTAACTATACCTACCACCCATTTCATAGGTAAAAGTAATTGGATTCGGGACATTTTGCCCTAGGTATGACCATGATGAATGATGATGAATGTCAACCAGTCAAATTATATTTTTGCTTCATAATAATCTTATAGCCAAACGTGCACGAATAACTGATGGCGAATAATATAAACAGGAAAGTTTTAATTCTTGTCCTAAAAATAAATCGTACCTGTTCCAATTAACTGAATACCTCACTGGTGTCCATCAAAATTGACCGGTTAATCCGAACTATTCGCTCAGCCGATGCACACCGATATCAATTCGTAGCAACCGAGCAAATCAGGTAGACATTAGCGAGATGCACAGTTAATTCGTACGAGTTGTAGGATTGACCGCATGAATCAGACTTTTGTTGTCTTCCGAGAAGCAGTCTGCGAATCGAGAAAAGTTTATCGGATCGAAAACAAGTCTTCGACCCGAGTTTCGCGAGGACGTTTTTGTAACTGCTACACTTATTATAGTTTTAATCAAATGTAACAAAAATTATGCGAGACCAAATAAACGTTTATTTTATTTTCATTATAAAATTAACGCCGCCGTTAATCACTTGCAATAAGTTCAGTCCTATTTGTTCTTCCTAGAACAACTCGTAGGCCCAGTCGCGCCCTAAGGGCGATTGCTGGTTGTTTGAACAACCACACAGACTTTCTCCGGATGAGCTCCTGCCCCATACAAACTAGTCAGGTGTAGATTTCAAAGCTCCGAGCCTAAAATTGCAGACTTCGGCCAAAAATACTCGTAATAAGTACGTAGCGCGTCTACGTCAGCACTCAGCCAAGAGTTTGTATGAAAACTTTGGTAAGTATTGGCCACTGACTGACTCGTCACTATCTCGGTAGTGCCACTCTACTCACTATGTGTAATCAATGAATGAAGCTTATACGCCATACCATAGATTGTATACGTTAAGGTAAACAGAATCATTAATTAGTCATTCTAAACAACTAACAAAATCATTTTTATTTTGGTTGCTGCTCCAGTGATTGAATTGGTAAGTAACCTGAACGTTGCTAAAATTTAAAAAGTAAACAAGCACGACAACTTCATAAAGAACATTATTGAAGGCAAAGTAGAAGGAAAGAGAGGCAGAGGTAGACCTAGACGTAGTTACTTTACCCAGATAAAGGAAGAAGTCAATATTGTGTCGTATCAGGAGGTCAAGTCACTAGCAGAGAAGAGGGAAAATTGGAAGTTACTCCTCCGACAAGAGTTTGACACTTAAATTTAAAGTAGAAGAAAAAGCTAAAAACCAGGCTCATATACCCTAAATGACAACTTGCAAAGCATTAAAGTGCGGTAGATGTGTTAAATTTGTGTTTTTGTTTCTACTGCTCCAAGTCGCAGTACACGACCATTATGAGATCGCTAACTGTTATAAGCAGTGAAACGGTATTCCATGAATTAAATTCCCGGCTTCAATCGTATTCTTATTTTCATTGATGTGTTGTATATTGCAGACCCGTCGGTGCCTTTGGTGAAGCGTCAGCCGTCCACCCGCGGCGGCGCCCCGCGCGAGTCCGCCGGCAGCCAGAACGCACGAGTGTTCACCAACCCCGCCTATGTGCGGAACGTCCCACCGCCCAGGTAAATATAACCTCTTAAAAACTAAATATAGATACATACATATATTACTTCTATATCCCTTGCGGAGTAGGCAGAGCGTAAACGGCCGTTAAAACGCCACGTCTGACAAACAATTGACAAAAATTCTGAAAATTGTGTATCACCATAGTGATAGACAGGTTGTCAGTCCATCGCCTAAAATTGCAATACAGATGTAAATCACGAGTCCCTGAGTTGCCTGTTACGACAGCGACGAGAAATACAATGGGTGATGGTATTCTAATCTGGCATCACACTGCATATACTTCAATGGGTGAACAAGCCTTTAAAACTAACCAAGTATCTTCCTTGCATGGGAGCTCCAAAAAGTTTTACGGACTAGCGATTCAAAAATTAATTCGATTAGTTTATTCAAGACTAGATTTCCGCCCACCAGTTTCACCCGCTGCCACTCATTTTCCCGTGGTAATAGTAGGCCTATGTGTTATTCCAGGTTATACTCTACCTGTGTTTTAAATTTTATCCAAATCGGTCAAGCCGTTTGAGCGTGAAGAGGTAACAAACATATAGACATACACACGCGCACAAACTCTCAGATTTGTAATATTAGTTCAGATTTTGCTCTATTTATAGGTAGTTTGACACGATTTTTGTTCCCCAGTTACGACTCGGCGCTAAGTGACGAGTCGGACCACGAGGGGCCGTTCGTCCCACAAGACGAGGACACCATTCCCAGCCCGTGGACGCCACAGCAACACAACCACGAGAATGGGAAGTAAGTATAGCAGACCTACCGGACTGACTCCTTTGAAAAACTCGCATTGAGAATTTATTTTTATTTTATTTATTTATACATAGTATACATAAACATACAATTCCGTCAAATGCCTTCGATAAACCTCATAAAGGTTTGTCTTGGTGCATAAAAATTCAATTTCAAAAAATTCAATTCATTCAGATTCATAAATTTTTTAACTTTATGCTATACATATCAGCGATATTTTGACGCTGTTGCAAAAAACAAAGAGAACCCGATGTTCGAATCGTTAAAACATTCTTAATTATTTGTGGAAACTGGTAATACTTGTAACCATTGTAGGTTCTCATCAGATTTGTAAGTAGTTTTTGTCTGACCCAACACGCATTCGGACTATGATGGCTATATAAAGTCGTGGGTTTTCTGTTGTCGATAAAATTAACATTCTCGCCATAACTTGAATACAAAACACTTCCCGTGTTAGGCATACAATTTTTGAAAACTTACAAAATTTTCAAGCGCGGGCAGGATTTGAATCTGCGACTTTCGCGCATTTCCAGTGGCACGCGTTATTGGCATTAAAATACACTTGCAAAATTGGCGGGCAAGAAACGAGCTGCGGTAGCCCAGATGGATGAGGCGTCGCCACTAGTAATGCGAAGTCGCAGATTCAAATCCTGCCCGCGCTTGAAAATTTTGCATGTTCAAAAATTCCCTTATTCATTGTTTTTTCAATAGGCACACATGATATATTTATAATAACTTTGTATGCTAATCAGTACTTTTTTCCTTCGCAGCTCGAACTCCACTACAACCAATGGCGAAGGCGCTGTCGCGAGCGGCGTGTCGGTGCCGGCGCTACGGCGGATTGGCGAGCGCAGTGAAGTGTCCTCGCCGCCCCCCAACAAGATGCGCTGCGTAGAGGTTGGTTACACTTCATTTTTTATACATGTGTAAATAAATTGCTGGAAGTATTTAAAAGGGTAATCCAGCCCACTAAACAACAACTTATTTATATTTTTATTTAAAGTGAGGTCGATATATTTATTTTTTATTTCATATTTATTCAATTTACAAAAACATTTGTGTCGGTATCTTTGTCGTAATTATGTTCAGTATCAACTGCTTCACCCGTTAAAATATTGGCATGTATTTAACGCGGCGACAAATTGATACCAAAATTGAAATTGATTCCGGGTCGTAAAAAAACTGAATATGGATAGTAAATAAACTATTTTGGTGACAAATTTGAGGTAGCATCTTAACTAGAAAGCGGCGGCTTTTTAATGAGTTTTGAGGTTTTATTTAAATTTTATCTGGCAGTGATTTTCTTTTGTGGCAATTTAATTTCTTCTATGGCGACAAATTATTGGCGGATAAAAAAGTTAAAATAGGCTTTCATCAATTCTAAAATGGGGTTGTCTATAAACTTGACCAAGGTCTGAAATAAATACAACCAAGATCTTAAAAAAATACTTTTGGCACTCTAGGTACTCAAACATAAGTATTGTTGGTAAACCTAGGTAGGTACTCAAAGTAGGTAGGTTCATTTATTCTAGTGCTGTATTTCAGCTTTAAACTCCTTTTTTATTAATTTAAATAGCGTGCAATAAAAGGCATACAATTTGATTCATTGTCTTTTTTTATTAATTTTCTTTCAATAGGTACACAAAACATGTAATTTACTTAATAGTCACAAGAACGAAAAAAGTTTCAAAGAAATATAAAATATTACCCATTGCATTATTAATGCAGGCTTTGACTTGGTAGGGCGTCCTCTCTTCCTTTTTAATCCGATCGGTATTGACTTTGCCTCGATAGGCGGGGTGGTAAGTTTTTCAATGAAATGAAATGAAATAAGTTTTTACGAATTTACGAATCTGCAAACAATATTCTAATATCCAAATACATTATTATAATACCCATTTTCAGTTTTAATGCTACCTAATAATCGCTGCCAGTGGCCTGTGCTATCATTGAACAACTACAATTCTACAGGCGAAAAAGTGGCAACATCGCGCCAAAATTAATATTTAAATAGCAACACTGATGAAAATTACAACTACAGGCGTTTTTTGAAGCTACAGGTCTACAATTTTACAAGTCACAGCTACAGGCACCTGTAGATTTCCATCGACAAACCATAGGGTAGATTTTGCTTTTAAAAACACAATCGAGCAAGTTTTTACAGGTGTTCATCAAAAGACTTGTAAACTACAACTGTAAAAACTTACAACTTGTGAATAATTTTACAGGTCGTCTGACCTAGGTAATTATTTTACAAGTGCAAGATTTCTGCCTCAAAATCTATTCAAAATGTTCAAAAGTACTCAAAACGCGTTCCTTGCCAAATTATTTTGCTCGAGGCGTTAAATAAAGCAGAACATTATCGTCAATTGTGGATTATTATTATTAATTCACAACAGTACTATTTTAACGTACTCTATCAATAATATGATTTTAATAAGAAATATTGGTGATTTCATTTTTGTAATTTCCTTTTTATTAAAATAATAATTTTCAGTGTAATGTCTTTTAAATTTAGAAAAGTGTTTACATACTTTTACATTATTTAATCTGTGCTATAACATTGACGTCGAATTTGAGTGAATGAAATGAATGAATCGATAGTGTTGTACATCGACTTGTAAAATTTACCTGTAGTCGAGATTTTGGAGCGGTACTGACAATGGTAGCTTTACAAGTGTCTTCATAAAACACCTGTAACCTGTAAATTGTAACTACAAGTGCGCTACAGGCAGATTTTCGCCTGTAAATGTGGACCTGTACCTGTACAATGATAATACATGGCACAGATGTGTATTTTTATAATGAAAGCCAATAGTTGCCAGTGAAGAATGTTTGATATCCCCTCGTAAAAATTAGTCGCCACATTAGGTTTTATAATACCTTAACCAGTTTTACACTGATCCCACTTGATATATTTGGTACCTTACAGTAGCAGCCCTTTTTTAGTTTTTTGATCCTAGCATTTTGTAGCTTGTATAGTTTAATAGTTGCTAAGATATTTAATCACTGCAAAGTTAGTTTTTTGTGACTTAATGGAAAGTTGCCTAAAAAGGATTTCAGTTACCATGTTAAATATTTGCCTAAAATATTTGAGCATGTCAAAGATTGTTACAATGCTGAATGTTATTTGTATCATGGACACATGTATTGCACGCCTGGCTTCTACGCCGAGCGTCGTGGGTTCGATCCCCACAAGACACAAATATTTGTATAGTAAATTTATCGAGATTGTTGTGTTTAGTATAAATAGTATGCGTGGTTTAAAGGAACGCAGTAGTTGTCTAACACCATGTATATACTGAAGGTCGTTTTTTTCTCAATCAGGATTCGAACAACAACCGCAACCGCGACAGCGAGCCGGGCGGCAGCGGGCAGCCCCCCTCCCCCCCTGGCGGCGGCGCGCCCCCCACCCCCGCGCCCGCCCCCGCGCCCGCCGCCGTCCCCTCCGTCGTCATAAACGTGCTCAACGTCAACGCGCTGCACCAACGGAACGACCTCTCGCTCTAACGTATACACCCGTCCCACTCTCCCCCCCGCTCACACACGCACACCCGCCTCAAATTATGAATATCATACATAAATAACGTATAGGATATATTTAAGGTTATGAACTTACAAAACCGAAAAATTAAATTATACAGGTAAATTAAAAAAGTTTCCTCAGATCGGGTAGTAGGAATTTCAAGTAAGTATGAGAATTTCGAAATGACCAAAATATTTTTAAGATTAACTTTCTAAAAATATTTAAAAAAAAACATTGTTTTAAAATACGTTTGATATGTATGATATGGGCATGCCTATATTTATGGTTAGTCATACAATGCAAAATAAATTTGCAAATTATCATTTTGGAAACTTTTTATAGGTCTTCTTCCCATAACTAACGATAGTTTTAATCGTAGCTGCGTGGTGTGTGTGGTGAATCGAGGTGCTATAGTTAATAGGGATAGGTATATTTCTTGTCACATTTAAAATTTGACAGATCAGTATACAACCAAATATAAATGTCATGAATAATACAGGTGCCATTGCTAGGGTAAAGTTCTAGTTTGGCCGCGCAATATTAGCACGTGCAAGTATTTTACATTACACCGATTACGGTTTCAGTGCAAAAAGTATTTGCTAAATATAAATATTCTTTTGATCATATTACACGGCATTTAATAGCAACTACTTCTGTATTTATATCATTTGTTTTAGAGAGATTTATTGAAAAAAACTGTTGTGTCTGGAAACTTGGATTAAAAATCACCTGCTTTGGTTTGTTTACAAAAGATAAGTACTTATCCTTATGAACTAGAGGTGTAGCAGAAACCTTTATGCCACGACCCTGCCAATAGTTGCATTGCTGGTTATGTTGTATTATATGTTGTAGTATATTGGCATGGTCGTAATAATAAGGGTTGTACAGTCGGATCAATCTTAGAATAAGCCCGTTTTGACAGCTGTCAAATCGGTCTTTCAAAAGCGGTCTGACTTAGCGGTGCAATGTTCCCGACCACTGTTTTCGCGTAACGGACTTTGCTCAATTTATGCAAAACGAGATTGTTATGCATTTATTCTACGTATTTTTATTTTTATTTTAGTCGAGTGCTCAACGAGTGATATTAGATCTATCTTCGTAATGAACTAGAAAAGTAAAGAAATGTAGTGTTTAATTGCTCTCGATTCTGGCAACACCTTTCCGTAGCTTATTCTTAGATATTCAGGAAATCTCATACATTCATTCGATTTTTTCTAAAGTAGCATCAAAAAGTATGGATTATATCTGTCCTATTTTCTTTAGCTTAATAAAAGAGAAAATTATACAGGGAGTAACAAATAGGGTATAACCAACCGAAAGGAAGTCAAGGTACTTATGAAACTAAACAACTTTCCCCATGGAACATGGGTCGGAATAATAATAAAAATTTGGTCCTCCCATACAAAATTGCCGCTCAGCTGGTTAATTTACTATGGGAGGTTCAAGTTATTTTTTCATATTTCGACCTATGTTCCATGGGTAAAGTTGTTCAGTTTCATAAGAACCTTGCGCTCCTTTACACGTTGTTATACCCTTTTTGTTACTCCTTGTATAAGAATTAGCTACGGAAGTTTCATGTCCGAATTGAGGCCATTGTATATTGTTGCCATAATAATGTTTCAGTGCATTTACAATGTTCGAGTCACTTTAATATTGAGACGAGAATAAGTGATGCATAGCTATGTTTTTAAATAATTTATTGTTACTTTTACTTATCCCAGGAATTTTTGTTGTAGTTGTCCTTATATTTATTCATATTAATGTGAGAAAGTAGAACTAATTATGATTAGTATTTATATGAAGATGAGTTTATGTAGAGTTTCCATCCAATTTGCAGGCAATAACAAATAAATAAAATAAAATTAATAAGAATATCAAAACCCTTCCATTCGACGATTCAGTCTGATCCGTTCTTCCCAGAACAGGTTAGCCTACTCCCCACCACCCAGTCGGGTGTAGGTTTCAAAGCCCCGGGGCTAAAACCGAAGAGTCCAGTCTTTGAAAAAAGTCGCCTGACTGACTGAACATTTGGCGACACTCTGCAATATGTTGAACGTCGAAATGTTGCTCAGTGGATAGCTACAGTCCTGCATCCCTGCTGTTCCAGGCAAGACCAATAAACCGCCATAATTTACTTTCTCACATTAGTATGTTTTATGTTGAGATCTCGCCAATCTTACTTAAAGTACTTAGAGTTAAATGTGTTAGATAATTTTCTATAGTCGTAAGAACGATATTAAGATTAATTCACATTAGTTCTCAACTAACTGTATAATATGTAAAATGCTAACTTGATTAAAATTGAAATTTGATTATTTTTTTAATATAATATCACTCACATTTAGTAATTAACAGCGAGACTGCCAGTCAATACGGATATTAAGTTAGTGTTTTATATACCTCCTTTGCATTAGAACCCTGCTATAATATTATATGATAAATCATTGATTACAGCATAATATACTAAGAATAAGTACTCGATAAAGTGTATCGATTTTTTTGTATAAAACCCAGTTTGACTATTATGTGGCATCAAAATATTAAAAGAATTTGTGATTTATACTTAATTTTAGGATCTAAACAACGGATCTGACTTATATTGGCGTTAAGTGATTTGATCAATTCATGTCATAATATAATATAAATTAGATGCAGATATTTTTACGTTAAGCGCACGTAATGATTTGTATTGTGTCTTCCAAATATCATGCAATTATCTAATTGACAATAGATTCTGTGATAAATTGGTTAGTTGGTCTTATTTTTTTCTGAATTATATAACAAATTAACTAAAATATGATATTCGGTTTTTTGTTTATTTCGTGTTATAATGAAATTTTATCTTATTTTTAATCTGCTCACACTCAGTAGGTATACTTACTATTTATTTTTCAGTTCAGACCCAATTATTTTTTGTCACAACACATCGCATTTTTTTAAAATTATTATCTATGTAGTGAAATTATATTTTAGGTTAAATGATAACTTTTGTTATTCTTACTCTTTTTGTAATCAGTCTTCGCATGCAGCTCATAAGCTTATGATTTTAAAAGTATTCCAACTTAATTTTAGTTTTATGTTGATTGGTTGATAAGTTATGTGCAGTACGCGATGATCACACTTATTTTGTAAGTCCTATTTGTAAATTTTCAGAAAATGTCAAGAATGCTTAACGCAAACTTAATTATCAAAATTCGCAACCTTTTCATTATTGAAAATCAGTTAATGTTAACTCGAAGCGCTGCTACATTCAGCACCAATCATATTATATTACGGGGTGTAAGGGTCAGCCCCCCGAATACTGTAGGGTGCATGCAGACCATGAAACTGAAGAACTTTTCCTTAGAAACATATGTCAGGTAACGATGAAAAAATCTATCTCCCATACAAAATCACAATCGGCTGATTGCATTTACTATGGGAAGTCAAATTTTTTATGACGTTTCCTGATATATTTTTTTTGGGAAGTTGTTCAGTTTCATGGTCTGAATGCACTCTATGAGTATTCGGAGGGCTGTCGCTTACACCCTGTATATAGCACAGCTATTGCTTATTTATCTGCCGAATTGGACAGAATTACCTCGCAATGTTGCAAATAGGTCGTAACCGATTTTAGCTTAAATGTTAGTTTTTATTACTCGTGTATTTTATATACTTTACCAAACCGAAGCGAAACGGCTAACTAAGATCAGGCTGTGATGCACTTGTTAGCTCGCAGTTGTGTTGTTGATACCTACTAGGATGTGTTATATTATTACTGTAAAAAACTTCCTTTTAATGCGCTGAGAGTCATGTTTATGAGTGACCGTCACTTCTAGTCAAGGTCAATAAATGTATCGAACAAAGATCATTGTTTGTTTGTATAGGAGGAACTTTTTTACAAATAAAGCATTTATTATTAAACTATTTTGTTTTATTTACTATCTTTACTAGGAAATCAGGCTCAATACAGAATTTCAAACATGTCCCCCATGTAGGTACTGGGCTCTATCAAAAACATAATTTCAATCTCTACATGTTCCATATGAAAGAAAGGCTCTATCGAAAACATAATTCCTAACTCTACGTCATGTACCCTAGGAAGACAGGGCTCTATCGAAAAACCTAATTTCAAACTCTACATGCCCTTAGGAAATCAGGGCTCTATCGAAAACAAAATGTAAATCTCTACATGTTCCCTAGGAAATCAGGGCTCTATCGAAAACAAAATGTAAATCTCTACATGTTCCCTAGGAAATCAGGGCTCTATCGAAAACATAATTTCAAACTCTACATGTCCCCATGAACAAGGTCTACTTTTAAGATAGTTAAAAATTCTGTCAAAATGAAATCATTGTTTCATAAATCAGGGCCCTAACAGAATTTCAATCCTAATAGCAAAATATTTTACTAATAAGTCCCTACCTAGCTACATACTCAGTTTATTTAGAGGGACTACAGAGTGCGCCGACCAGATGGCAGAGTAGATATTTATAGGTACATTAATAAATAAATTATTATGTAACAAAATAATCCGTTACTATAATTTAGGTACTTTGACCTACTTTGTATAAGAACAAAGGATCCGTAGGTATAGGTAAGGTACTAGTAAGTACTACACACTATCAATAAAGATGACTCATCCTTCCATACGCAATTCGATAGCTAATAGTACCACGAAAGCATAATAACGAAAGCTGAGCCTGTTGTTATAGTACCTACCTGTCGTATCGTGATCAAAAGCTCCGCAGCCCCGCGCCGCCGCCGCCAAGGCGCTGAGCGCGGGTATTTTTTTTGAACGCGCAGTGCGCGCACAGGCTACGGGGATCGAACGTGTTGGGACATGTTCGCGCTCAACGAAGCTGTCTTGGTTTGTTTGTCTTTCTCTATCCACACACAAGGCCGGAGTCCGGAGAGTTTCGTCGTTCGTTTAGTGCTTGCTTCGTAAAGATTTTGAAAATTGTGTAAAATATGAGCGGGTGAGTGAAATTACTTATATCCCTAACTTAGTTTACTGCCGAGCGTACCTATTTTAGAAAAGCTAAGTTATTTTAAGTTTTAGAAACAAATAAGTTCAAGCCTTGCGAAGTATTTAGAAATCATGTTTTATCATATTATTATATTATAGGTCCTATCCTAACTAATATTTAATAAAATTCATCTGAATAAGTACAAGGACAGACCAGTTAATTAAACCAAAGTTCAAAGATTTTTCTGACGTGGCCTAATAGCGATTGTACGTTGATTTACGCGCTGCCTACCCCGCAAGAAGTTATGTAGGCGTGATGTATGTAGTATGCATACCTATGTGTAAACCTCAGTGCGTGTTAGGATAGCGTGGAACAATTTTATCATATTTTATTATATTTTACCTGCTTGGTCTTGGTAGATTACAAAGACAAGATCGTTTAAATTTTTAGTAGGTTCTAGTAATGATGATAGAATCGATTCGAATTTCGATGTTTTGGCTTTTATACAATTCATCGACTATGCCGTCAGCAGGCTCTACAATCTTAGTACTGTAAAGATGGTAACTGAGCTATTAAAAACCTGGCAAATAAAGATGCACACTGATGGTAAAGTTTTCCAATAACAGAGTAACGTCTTTTATATTTAGTAGCATAAAATTTACTTCTTATTAACTACGATAATAGATGGCGTATTACGGCTTCTCCTCAGATTCTTTACTACGTAATATCTTTGTTTGTCGAAAGATGTCGCCTATTGTAAAAATCAGTATGTTATCCTATGAATTGCCAGCTCGTTCATATAATCCCTGTTAGTAGAATTTCCTATGTTTAGCCCGAGGCTTTGAAACCCATACCTGACTATTTGGTGGGGAGACTGGGGAGCGAGGGCACACCCAGAGTTGCGTGTGTGGTTGATCAAACAACCAGCCAAATCGTGCCCGGAGTTGTTGTGGGAAGAACGGATCGGACTGAATCTACCCGGTACTTGCCGGTTATGCCTTAAAAAAGGGCATTAATGAGGGACCTTCGCGTTTGTGGAGTGTGATCTACAGCCATTAGAGTACTTTTTATATACGCAGCACCGCCTACGGTGATATTTTATTTTATTTTACTTTATTGGAGAACAAACAAACATAAACTTAGTTGGTAAATACATTAGTGTAGCTAAATATTAAGAAAAATAAGTTTACATTCTTTGACATTCTCACTAAGGCATAGATTGTTTTAATATCATCATCATTATCCGATAGGACGTGTCTGGGATGGCGTTTAAGACGCAAGGTTTTGACGTTGATCATCTTCTGTCTTTTTTTCACTTTTGTTTATGGCATTGTGATACGAAAGGGTAATATTAATTTTAGTTCTTTAATTTGTACACTACTGAACTCTCTTTTCTTAGTAGTACCCAGTACCTAGGCCTCTGACATGGTTCACATGGTTAAGTAACGTCTGCCGTCTAACGAAGTGATCATAGACAGTATTAGACAGCAACCGGGACCGACGGCTTAATGTGCCCCTCCAAAGCACGGAACGAAACCATCTTTCTTTTCGAACAATCAGGTGGTTCAACTTGCGATGTCCTAACCAGACTAGGAACAATTTCACGAAGTGATTAATATCAACTTTTCGCTAACGCTACGTTTTCAAACTATTTTTTATACTGTTAAGCTATTTGGTACTAATTATTAAAAAATATTAGTGCCGTGTGATGCTGGCTTAGAATAGCATCACCCCATATCTTTCCCGTGGGAGTCGTAAGAGGCGACTTAGGGACTCGAGGGTGTGTATTGCAATTTTAGGCGATGGGCTGACAACCTGTCACTATAGCGATACACACTATTCCAAACAACCCTCAAACATTTGTCAGACGTGGTGTAAATGGCCGTTTTTCGCGGCTGTTTACGCTCTGCCTACCCCGCAAGGGATTATAGGCGTGATATGTGTATGTATAAATAAATATCAACTGTGGAAAGCAAAATAACACTTTTGGTTTGTATTTTTGTGCTTGTCTAATCGATTGTGGCATGTTTCAACTCTGGCCGTAAAATCAAAAAAAATCTTTTTCATAGTCATTTGGTATGCCAGGCTCCATACTTTAATGTCGGATACTCTTTTTTTTACAAAAAACACATGTCTTTGACGCTTTCGTCTGCGGGCCCCTTTTCGTGTCGAGATCAAAATTCAAGATATGTAGGATGTAGATCGCGTCTGCCGCCTTCGCCGGAAGTTTTTTTTACCCTGCATGGCAACCCTACAAATGTCAATGCGAATCGAATTTGATTGAAAATCAACGGTTTTTGCGCAGGAGTTTTTCATTTTGATTTCACTTGTTTTTCTACTTTCAAATCGTTATTGATAGCGTTTTTCCACGTAAGTCCGTTGAGTAGAGCCTTTGCTCCTCCGGTCGTGATAAAATAGTGTTTACTTGTGACAATTATAAACAAAAGACAGATAGGACTGAATTTGTTTGTGCTAATAAAGTGTTTTGAATATTTTAACATGTCAAACCACAAATGTTGTGTCCCAGGATGTGCAAACAGGGAAGGTATGAGTTTAATACATATTTATATCGATTATTAAAGAATAGAGTGAACCGGCCGGCATCATAGCTACCTATTACCAAGTGACGGTTGGAGTGCACTTATGGGGGCTGTCATACAAATGATATTTTTTCATTATTTTAAAGTGTTTTCCACGGGTTGAGGTGCACTTAAAGGACCTGCCTATAGTTCCGAAAATTTTCTATGGGCAAAAAAACAATTTATACTTCTAGGGAACCCACCTAAGTGCACTCCCACGGTAGAGATTTAAAAGTTTTATTTTAATTTTTGCTAAGTGTTGTGGCCAGCTCCCCTAAGTGGACCCCAACCCAAGTGACCACTCATTTTTTATTTCAGGGTCTACCGCAGTTTTGCATAAGTTTCCCAATCCTGCTAAGGACAGGGTATTATTTAACTCTTGGCTACATGCTATTGGTGGTGAAATTATTGGACTAAATAATGTGTTCATCTACAAATACCGGCGTGTATGTCATCTACACTTTGAAGAAAAGTATTGGTGTCGGAATAATCGACTTAGTAATATAGCCATACCAACAAGAAATATGCCAGGTCAGTAGTTTACTTCTCAGGGTATGCTGATGATTGCTTGTGTGGTGTCCCCCATGCATCAGATAAATTCTTTGTTACCTTTTACAACTTCTTTCCTTGGGTAGACCGACATGGGGCAAATAACCCATCATCATACAGGAAACTTAGTAGTAAGTAATAAAATTTATTTCCAAAATAACATTTTAATGCTGCAAAACATATCATATTATGTGACCTAAGACCAAAATTACTTTGCATCGCCTATTATAATAGTAGTACAAAGTAAGTACAAAGATGTTATTGAATTACTAGCAGCCGGCCGAGCGGTTGCACCCTCTGCTACCCAAACCGGGTAGCTTGGGTATAAGATATTATCCGCATGTATTATTTAAATCACTCTATGTTATTAAAACAACTGCCTCAAAATGTATTGCAAGGTTTAGTTTAGAAGGAGTTAGTGGTGTTCATGACAGACTGACATAGAAATGCGAAGAGTGACTTTATAGTATGTATTTATTTATCTAACCTACTATTCTTTAATTTCAGGCTTGACAACATTGAAGTTCACCATTGACCAGCAAAGATTGTTGAGACCTATTGAAAATATAATGGATGCCATCCCTTCATCCCAAGGTAATTTTTTTGGTTTACATTAGAGTTCAATTTAAGGGCTCTTCTCCAGCAGTTTGCCACAGCAACTTAAAGAGTTAAAATATTAAAAAAGGAAGAAAATGATTCTATGGTGGATGTATGCAGCAGTACCTGTTTTACTATTTTTTCTTGTCATCTATGTCAATGTATTGTATAGTTACAATATATTTTTAAATAAGTATAAGCAATGAATTTGTAACGTTATACATACACACGCTTTTATCCCTTGGGGGTAGGCAGAGCTTTAACGGCCGTAACAATACGGTCGCTATCGCCACATCTGACAAAACGCCACGTTTGACAAAAGTTTGTGGGTCAATCAGATAACTGTGTGTCACTATAGTGACAGGTTGCCAGCCTGTCGCCCAAAATTGCAATACACATAATACACTTTAGTCCCTTAGTCGCTTCTAACGACACCCGCGGGAAGGAAATAGGGTGATGCTATTCTAAGCCGGCATCACACGGCACTTGTTATGTGATAAATAAAAAATTATCAAATTTTAATTGCAGTACCAGGAACTTTGTATGATGTTGACGTGGATGAGCAACATAGATATCAGAGATCCATTGAAGATATTAAATCGGCAGAATCTTCATCAAAAGGTAATTTACCTGGCTAATGTTCTGAAGTTGTTTAAATGCAAGATTTAAAAAGATACTTTTGTGGACTGTTCATGCACTGCTATATCAATGTTATGAGGCAATGGTTGGGATTCTATTCCTATCTATTTGATATGAAACCATAATCTATTCTAATCTTGCAGCTGAACCAGTGACTATTTGCGATGTGGCTTTGCAATGTGATCCTCAAATTGCTAAGGACAATATTCTAACTAAAACAAATCTTGGTAAGTCTTTTTCATTAATACAGTATGTACTAGGCACAGAGTAGTAGGGCTTCTGAACAAGTGTGCATTTGGGAAGTGTATGTTAGTCCTCGCATATCTCAAAAAGTACTAGTCCATTTTCAGTGATTCTTTTTATATATAAGGTTTTATAGATAGACACAATTTTAGTGCACAGATATAAAATTCTGGCACCAGGGTTCATCGTCGGATCGTTGGACGACTCAGTGTCCCACACGAAAAAAAGAAGAAGAATTACAAAACAAAGTAAAGTGATGTTTTAAATATTTCTAAATTACTAGTTGTTTTAAATACTAAGTGCAATCTAATGTAAGGAAACATTAAGGATTTGTAAATAACAATTTAATAATTTATCATTACAGAAGAGATTGCATCTATGACACAACTCGCTGAAAGTACAACTGTTACAAAAGCTATAAAAGTATCTACTGGTAAGTAAAAAAAATTACATTTCAATACAAACATTTAACAGATAAAATAAGAAACTCAAAAGGACCCATTAAACTAATTCTTTATTGTCTGGTTGGAGCCATAGGCTCTCTAACTAACTATAACAACCACTACAGTCAACTGCAGAACATGGGCCTCCCCCTTTTAGGGGGGTATTTGCCATACTCACCACGCTTGGCTGGCAGATTGGCGAGCGCTGTGCACGATGTTGTAATCACAGGGAACGCTGCTGCCTATTTCCTGGATGAATTTATCCCTTAGTAGCTTCTTACGACACCCACGGGCAGAATTGGAATGTAATATAGTATGGTCCCTGACTTATGACAATGTATGGAAGGTGACAGAAATTAATTCAGCAAAATACCTGATGTATAGGATAGGGGGACCTTATCTATTTTAAAAGTGTTGTTAAATTTTAATAATTATTTATTGTCTGTCATTAATTACATTACAGAGTCGGCAACTAAGCCGGATCGTCTAGATACATCAGATCTACAACACCAAAAAACAGCTGGTAGTGGCACTGAAATGGAAAAAAAGGGTGGGTGAAGTTACCTTATTTCTAACTAGGTTTATCTGTGGTTGTGGCAGTTAATGTGTACACCACATAATAACGTTTTTTAGCACTTAGTCATGAGCATATAATTTACTAGCTTTCAATTAATTATGCGTATTATAAGAGATATATTTATTTAATTAATTGTGTCCTAAATATTGTTATTGCAGGGCGACGAGGTGGCCCGAAACTTGTTCTTAAGAAGTTACGGAAACGTGTGCTTGTTACTTCCGCTGAAGAGGAATTATACAATAAAGTGGTACGGCTTGGCGTCAAATTAAGTAAATGCCGAAGTAAAGCTAAAAAACAAGCCAAAAAAATTAAAGCATTGAAAAATATAACAAGTAACCCAAATTTCTTACAAACACTTGATAGCATGAAAAGCACAGCAAAAATCTTAACGATAATGCAGTTTCGAGAACATAAAAAAGGAGACAAAGGCCGACGGTTCACTTTAAAAGAAAAGATTCTTGCATTATCTATTATGAAACAGAGCCCAAAGGGATACAGATTTTTGAGAAAAATATTTATTCTACCATCGCCCCAGACTCTGCTAAGAGTATTAAGCATGGCAAATATAAGACCGGGAATAAATAAGAATACCATGGCACAAATAAAAAAAGCCACAGAAAAAATGTCAGTGCAAGATCGCCTCTGTATTGTTTTATTCGACGAGATGTCACTAAAACCAAATGTGACTTATAACGATAGAAAAGACAGAGTGACTGGTTTTGTAACAAATGGTGAAGACACAAAGCCTGAATTTGCTGACCACGCGCAAGTCTTTATGGTAAGAGGCTTGATGAAAAATTATAAACAACCGGTTGCATATACATTTTCACAAGCTGCTACAAAGGGCGCAGAACTTGCTATGCAACTGAAGACTGCGATCACTCACCTCCAAGCTGCTGGGCTTATCGTGGTGGCCACTGTATGCGACCAAGGTACAAATAATACGCAATGTATTAAACTCTTGTTGCAAGAAACGCGCGGGTATCTTTTGCGAAAAGGTGAAGAGCCAAAAGATAACATATTTTTGATCAACGACCAGGAAATAATTCCTTTGTATGATCCCCCGCATTTGATCAAATGTATTCGAAACAACTTGATTACGAAACATTTACAATATAAAGTTAATACAAGTAATCAAGTTAAAACAGCGAAATGGGCGCACATTGAAAAGTTTCATCAGGAAAACCCGGGGTACAAGGGTATCCGCTTAGTGCCCAAATTAACTGACGCGCACTGCATCCCCAGCAAAATTCCAAAGATGAAAGTAAAATACGCATCACAAGTTTTTAGTCAAACTGTGGGTTCTACAATGGGATATCTCGTAGGTGAATGTGTGCCTTAATGCTATTTTAGATAGGTAACTACTGTCATAAACACGTAGGAAAACTACGCCCCAGATATGACTAAAGATGGGAAGCCGGTTAATAACGATTTTAACCAGGTGGTTATTAACGGCTTTTTTGGTTAATAACGGTTAATAACCAGTCAGACTGGGTTACTACGGTTATTTTCATATATTTTTTTACTGTATGAAGTTTTTAATAAATGTTTTTAAATGCAGTTGGTTAGGTGTATAATTAATTATATTTGTTTTCAGTTAAATATTTTTAGTCTACAAGTAAAAGGTACATTTAGTCCGTTCACACGTTGTTTAGGTACCCCGTAAGGGATGTAGGCGTGACTGTAGGTGTACCTAGTGCCTGATCGACCGAGATCTAGCTCAGTAGACTACCATGAGAAGTAAAAGAAGCGATGTTAGGTAGGTAGGTAGTTCGCACCTACCGTCACTTATCGGTGTGACGATGGATTAGCTGCCCAGTCGACGTAAGTAGTTTTCCGCCTACCCGCTGCTTCGTGCTTAGTAGTGGAGGTTTCCTAGGTACCCTACGCTAGGTGGCCGTCGTCTTCGAGATCGATACGATCACTGGGGGCATAGTATAAAGAAGGGCTGGGGGGGCGGTGCGTGTGCGTCAAATAAACAAAAGACGCCGCCGCCACCGCAACATCAATGACTGTCGCTATTGGTTCGATATCGAAAATACCTTCCTATCTATTGCAGTAAAAAAAATATCAAAATGTTTTTTAAATGTACCTAGTGTTACTATATACCTACAGTTACTAAATACGTATGAGCACCTACATCTTTAGAATAAAATTGTTATTGATTTCAAGCAAAAATGAAAAACTCGAACATTTATCTCTGTTACTTTCTCTAAATGCTTCTAAGGGAGTATCCGAGCAACATTTCAGTATTATAATGTGACCGATAACAATCATCTACGCATAACAAACTTAAAAACTCAATATTTTGCTTCTCCGTTTCAATACCGCACTCGGTTAAATAACCATAGTTAACGGGTTAAGTATTGGTAGCTAACGGCGAATTTAGTTAAATAACGGTAGTTAACCGTTAATTTACATCTATAGATATGACCTTATACATTCTATAAAACCTGGTGTCAGAACGTAGATAATAAAACTGAAAGTCTTGCTGACGCTTAGCGATTGCGAATCGCGAATCTTATTATCTGTCTGAGGACATAACTCAGTCTCATATAATCTAATATAATCAATATAAAAGAAAACTCACTTGAAACTCAATGTATTTTTGTTTTTACAGACAAGGGGATTCTACCATTGGAGTGCAAAGAAACAGCAGACGTATTGCTCTTCTTTGATGATCTTTTTGATTCTGTCAATGGGAGTTTTGAGAAAAATAAACATGCAAAACCGCTCCTGGGACCTGCGACCCCAACATCCTGCCACAAAAAAGTTTGGCAAGAAAGTAAAGCGGTATTAAGGGAAATGAAGTTTGTCAACCCCAAAAAAAATGCGATCGAGAATGTTCCAACATTGAAAAACTGGGTGTGGACGCTGGAAGGCATAGAGTTGTTATTAAATAAATTGAAAACTGATTACCAAATAACATCGGTTTGGTTGCGGCATTTAAACCAGGATCCAATCGAAAACTTCTTTGGGGCTATAAGAAGCCACGGATGCCGCAACGTAAATCCGACACCCGAGAAGTTTGAATCAGCGTTTACTACGTTATTTGTAAATAGCTTATCCAGCGTCCATGCCCCGGGAGCAAATTGTGAAGTGGATCCCTGCAATGCACTTCATGAAGTCATCATCACAGCCAAGGACTGCAATTATACTGATTGTAATCTACAAAATATCCCTGACATAACTATTACACCCCTTGAAGAAAAGAATGACCCACGTCAAATTGCAGGACTGCAATATGTTAGTGGGTACTTCGTGAAAAATGCAAGAAAGAAAGTTTTCAAGGGATGTAAAAAATGCAGGGATGATTTGATTTCTGAGAATGAACCCGAGTATCTCAGATACAGAGAATTTGCTAATAAAAAATGGCTTTGCAGTCCTAGCGATTCCCTTTTACGGTGCATATCAGAACTGCAGGATATAATTTACAACACAATTAAAGAAAATTTAGAAAAACCGAATTTGCGAGAGTTAATTAAAACTATGATTTTTATGTGTATAGATTTTAATTACATATCTTGCGAAAAACATAAAGATGATTTGATTGAATTTCTCAATAAGATATCCTGCAGATTTTTTATCTACAATTATTGTAAAGAAATTAATAAAATATTATGCAACAAGAGGGAATGTGATGATGACGAAGACAAATTTAAAATAAAAGCGAAAAAGATGTACATGAAATGTTTTAAAAGAAAGAAATAAAAATGAAACCAGAATAAACTTTTGTTTTAATTTTTAACAAACTGTTCAGCCGTTTTTTAAAGCCCAAGACTTAAAATATAATGGGAATATTTTAAATCTTGGGGCTTAAAGAACGGCTGAACAGTAAAAATCAATATTCAAAAATAAGCTCTTATAGTACTACAGTACAGTACTATACTATGGTCTATCGATACATATATTGTATAGGAATATAGTTCCTAACCTCGAGTTCAGAGAGCGCCACTTTCGCGTTTCCCATTTCGGTCATTGAGTGAGACCTCTATTACCCGTATTATAAAAAGTACTCTGTGGCCGTCAGTGACGGTTTCAAAATTATAACTTAAATTTCAGAAATCCACAACATCGGTATAAAATACGGCGTGTAGTCCGCGCCGTGGGTTGCAGAGAGGACCACCAATGCCCCACAGGTTTCTACTGCGAAGAGTCTCGCCTCTCGTGTCGGCAGTGTCAGAGGTTAGTTAGTGTTTGAACTGTTTTTCCCAGTACCTACCTACTTAGTTGTTATTTATTTTTCGGTTCCGCGGAAGACCAGCGTTTTGAAAGTGCCCTACGCGCACGTTGGCCCTTCCAAGACATTTCGTTGAGCGGCTAACTTTTTGTTATCTAGTTTGATAGTACATGTAAAGTATTTTTATTCCTATCAAAAAATATATTTTCTTTATTTCTTTCAGTTGTAACGATCTCAACCGACAGCCTCGTGTCAATGAGACCACATGTGTCAGAACAGTTACGGCTTGCGGGGCTTGTCTCACTGGGTGAGTTTATCTTTCTCTAGTACAAAAAGTGTCCGATGTCTGCCGCTCATAATCTTCTGCATTACTTTACTTGTCTGGAAGTAGGGATATCAAAGTCTTTTACTTTGATCTTTACTTTTTACTTCAATGACAATTTCGATGCCTGAAAAACGTTTAAGGCAGCAATTAAAGCACTATCAAAATTCGGTGCCGTCTTTGAGCAACCGGTCCCAACTTATCATGTTTAACATTAGTATATTTTAGAATACGATGTCACCTTTATCACCCGAATCATTCAATTCACTGACCATAACATGACAGCCACAACAGTCTACTGCTGGACATGGGTCACCTCCTTTCGGGGGGTAATTGCTGTGGATATTGCCATACACGGTTGGGAGGCGGTTTGGGGACCGCAGTACAAGATGCATTCACAGAAAACGCTGCTGCCCATTCCCTTGATGATAATTCTTTAGTTGCTTTTTACGACACCTATAGGTAGAATTGGGGTAATGCTATTCTAAGCCGGCACCACTCGGCTACTGATCTCACCACGCTCATATTTTCAGGTTGGTGTAGAGGTCCGCGCCACGCCGGCGCGCCGCCGCCGGGTGACTTCGGCGCGCCGCCGCCGCCGCCGGGTCACAGAAAAACTCACGCCGAGCTCAAATTTCCCGCGCGAACCATGTTTCATGCACGCGATCGATGCGTCAATACGCGAAGTTGCCGTGTTGTGTGATTGGAGGCACCGGGCATCCCCCTCACGATACATACAAACATACATACATCAGCCTTTTGCTGTCCACTGCTGGACGTAGGCCTCCCCCAGGGTATGCCATAGGGCACGATCTCTTGTTTTCGCTATCCAGTCACTACCAGCCGCCTTTTTTAAGTCATCGGTCCATCTGCCCGGAGGTCGTCCAACGCTACGCCTGCCAAGCCGCGGCCTCCACTTGAGAACCCGCTAACTCCACCCTCCATCGGTTCTACGACAGATGTGCCCAGCCCACTGCCACTTCAATTTGCGACACTTCCAGACTATGTCTGTCACTTTGGTATTTTTGCAGATAGTCTCATTCCGGATTTTATCCATAATAGAGAAACCGAGCATAGACCTTTCCATAGCCCTCTAAGACATGTAGCCGGTGGGCCAGTTTTACTGTCAGGTTCCACGTCTCGGCTCTATGGAGTCATCTAGTAGACATAGGGGTCATGACTGGCTGGACACACTGATCAAACACCTTGGTCTTGAGGTATTGTGGCAAGGATGATTCCAGAATATGACGCAACTTCCCAAATGCTGCCCAGCCCATCTGCACTCTTCTGTTGATTTTAGCCTCAAAGTTGTCTCTACTCAGCAGCAAAGTTTGCCAAGGTACACATCCTTCTGGATAACTTCAAGGGCTGTACCTTCGACGGAGACCGGCTCGGGGATGATGTGTTGATAGAACATGACTTTCGTCTTGTCCAAGTTCATCCCGAGTCCAGCACGTCTCGAGGCGACATTGAGACTGGTCAGCATTTTTTGTAGATCCTGCAGCGATTCAGCCATTATAACTATATCGTCGGCAAAGCACAGATGTGTGAGATATTTGCCGTTGACGTTGATGCCTAGTCCATCCCACTGCAGAGTCTTAAAGATATCCTCCAGCGAATTGGTGAAGAGTTTCGGGGATATAACATCACCCTGTCTTTCACCTCAGAGTAGTTGGATGGATCCTGTTTTGCGGCTTTGTACTTGCACAGACATCGTTGCTATTTGATAGAAGCTTCTCAGTATCTCCACATATCGCCAATCCACTGGGCACCGCTACAAGGACTCCAAAACAGCCCAGGTTTCGATGGAGTCAAAGCTTTTTCGTAGTCCACAAAGGCCATACACAGCTGTTGGTTATTCTCTTCGAACTTCTGTATAACCTGCTGTATAGTATGGATGTGGTCCACGGTGCTGAAGCCTTTACGAAACCCAGCCTGTTCCGGTGGCTGGAAGGCGTCAAATCTTAGTAACGACTCTCGAGAACCGCTTATAGACGTGTCTCAGAAGTGTGATCGGCCAATAGTTTTTAAGGTGCGTTTTGTCTCCTTTCTTGAAAAACAATGCCACAACACCTCTGCTCCACGCCTTCGTGGTTGTCCCATTGGCTATAACGGAGTTGAAAAGCCTTTTCAGCTCTTCGAGGACAGGCTTTCCACCAGCCTTTAGTAGCTTAGAGGCCACTACGTCTTCTCCGGGAGCCTTTTCATTCTTAAGGTGTCTAAGAGCCGCCCCGATTTCGTCTACATCCACGTCCGGGAGATCGTCTGTAAAGTGGCGAGAGAGGAGTGGAGCTCTGGGGTCTGGGGTCACGTCAGGTGGAGGTTTCTGCGCATGCGAGGCATACAGATTTCCGTAGAAGTCCTCAATATCGCCGAGATGCTCTGGAACCGATGTGACTGTTACGCCATACGAGGTAGTTAGCTTTGCTAGATGACTGCTTCCCAAGGTTTTGGTAAAGACTTTCGATCCCCGATTTTTCTCAATCGCCGTCTTTATGAGTAATAATTTTAATTAGATACATAGTTTTCTTAAAATAAAGTTTGATTCAGTACTTCGAGAGCTTTTTCTACCACCCCTTAAAAACTTTTAAAAAATACGCCCACGCCGGCGGCGCCGCGCCACGCCGGGTCCGAGGGCCGGCGCGCCGCCGCCGGCCTTATGGACTGCGGCGCGGACCTCTAGGTTGGTGCCATCACCGTCCGACAACAAATGCTTATCTCCCTCCAACCAGCAGCTGCTACTGCCATACGAATGGGCGGTAATAGCCGTCGGCTTGCTGCTGGCTGTGGTCGTCTGCGCGCTCGCCGTATATGTGCTGAGACACTTCGACTCTTTCAAGCTGTGTAAGTACTTTAAACATGTCAACATAACTACTGACACTGAGAGAAGCTGCAGCTCTCGTACAGGTAGGCGGTGATAGGCGTTGGCTTGTTGCTTGCAGATTTGTAATCCAGTTGTACTAGTAATAATACTTGCAATAGTAAAGAATATAAATTATTTACCGTATTCCTACAATTCTTGCGATGGAAGTCTCAAATTTAGTGCAAACTCAGCATGAAGTCCTTTATTTTCAAATAAACGCTATGCTATTAGTTTATAGCCGCGTCCACATAGGCTGAGCAGCCGCGCCCGCGGCCCGCCTCGCGCGGCAAAATGCTCATGTGCGCCTGAGGCAATTCGTTTGGATCAAATGAGAGAGCGAGGCAGCCTCGGCCGCACAACGCGAGCCAATTTGCTCGGTCAGTTGACAGATTAAACAAAATGGCGCCGTACGTACGCACAGCTGTGGCGGCTTATGCTTTTATTTTGATAAATAAATATTAAAAAGCGAAGAAATGATTTAAAAAGGAGAAGATATTGGGTCAGAACATGTACAAAAACAGATTCTGTTACGGAAATCGCCTTTATAAAATTTATAACCTCAAAACATTCTTACCTGATCCTATAACAAGGGACTGGAATATTCATTTCCTGACTGATTTTCAGCCAGGAATCCTCTCTCAACCCCCTATTGGTATAATTAGGGTCTCTCGCATCCCACAGCCAATTATTACTTGCGTATAAACTTATTAATTGCCGACAGTCACTTTTGTTCATATTGGTAAACAAACGAATTGAGCGCGCACGGAAAACAACAAAAAATACGCCGTCCACACGGCGCGCGGCAAACGACTGAGGCGCCTTTGAGCAAATCGTTTTGCCGACACCGTTTGGCTCGGTTGCGCGCGCGCTCGCCCGAGCGTGAGCATGCGGCTGCCTCGCCCGCACCACGTCCACACAGACCGCGCGGTTCGGCGCATGCCGCGCGCATTGTGCCGCGGCCGAGGCTGCTCAGCCTATGTGGACGCGGCTTATGAAGTTTAGTTTAGTGTTTACGCTAAACTGAGGTGTAATTGTAGGTACCGAAGTACGAAAAGTATATTTGCAAAATAAGTACACAACCATCAGAGGCCTACTACTAGTATTAAGCAGTTAAAAAACTCTGACACCAGGGTTCATCGTGTAGTTGTCGTTAGGCGTCTGTTTCGCTTTTGATTCGCTCTTCTGGTAAAGTGTTCTGCGTTTGGAATGCAACTGCGGCCATTTGGACTACCGGTGCGAAGCGAGGCATCGGTGTCATGAGTGTCTTACGACAACTCGTAACTCGCTTTACTATTCTGTAAATATTGTTTTTCCAGATACTCGGACATCAGTTCTCACCCCAGTGGACGTGGAAGCGAGGGCTCCTCAGTCGCCGCCGCCGCCCGCCTACAACGATATCGCAGCCCTGCCGCCATCACATCCAGACCCATTACACCACGAGCAAGGTATGATTTAGACTGCTTTAGACTGAACCGTATCTGACTTTCAACGACGTAAAAAATATACGAAAAATATTTCAGACTAAAAGTGTTTCGTGTTTCCGCTATGTTTTTTAGAAACTTATTTTTACTCAACCGCTGGCAGAATTTGACCTGTGATCCTCGACATCACAGGTTTAAATCCTGCCTCCAGTATAAAAATTGCAAGTTTCTATAATTTTATACTGAACATAGAAAGTGTTCTAATAATTTGGTAACCGAAAAAGAGAGGAAGAAGAAGACTTCGAAAAAGTTGTTTATAAGTAATCAGCAATTTTTACACTCTCATTATTTACGTGTACTAAATTTAAGTTTTTTTTACTTGTAGAAAGAGCACCGTTTATAAAGCCGATCTCGCCGCGCGCGAGAGTTGCGCTGGAGTCTGCTAAACGACAAGTGGCAACCGTCTTCACACCTCCACGATACGCGCAAATATTGAGGTAAACTCTTTGGTAAACTCTATTCGTTTTGATGATGTCGATGATTTGACAACGCGACCAGCGTAACTGCCAGTACGCGCTCGTAAGTGCGTATATCGAGCATGGAGGTCAAGTTAAATGGTTTGAGCGAATGAATTACAAACATTTCTTCGAAATTTTGATAATTTGATTTCGTTTTTATAACATAAAACTCCCTACATATGCAGCTCCTTAGATAAATGATTGGTTCGCTCGACAGCGAGGACCAATCTTTCATCTAAGCGCAGCTCATAGCAAATTTGTCTATCACGCGCGTAATTTTAACCACAGACTAGAAAAGAACGGAGCCGTTCTGTATTGTTTATGAAAACCCGAGACGATTCGTTAAGTTACGAAATACGGTTTCTTATCACTTCACCCAGCTCGGAATTCTCCATCGCACACTAAATTACCACGTTGTAACAGAAAATATACGGGGTGTAAGGGACAGCCCTCCGAATACTAATGGGGTGCATGCAGTGTGCGTCACTTTGACACGGCCACCATGGAATACCTACCATAAGTTTGATGGTTTGAAATAATTGGCCGTGCCAAAATGACGTTTCTGTGGCTGGGCCACCTTTAAAGCAGCCACTTGGCGGAGATCTGATTATTCCGAAAATTGCACATTTAATTGTCTATTCTTTTAGAGACAATTAGAGGACAATTACTTCACACCATCAAACTTACGGTATTCCATGGTGGTCGTGTCAAAATGACGCACACGTGCATGTAGATGCAGACCATGTAACTGAACAACTTTCCCCTAGAAACATATGTCAAAGAAAAACCACTTCCCATACAAAATCACAATCAGCTGCCTGCTTTTACTATGAAATGTTTTTTTTAAGATTTCCTGAAATATTTATTTATGGCATTTTTTTCAGTTTCATGGTCTGCATGCACCCCATTAGTAATCGGAGGGCTATCCCTTACACCTTGTATATCATGTTAGATTTTAACAAAAAAAAAAATGCCGTGTGAAGCCGCCTTAGAATAGCATCACCCCATTCTACCCGTGGGTCGTAAAAAGCGACTGAGGGATATTAATAATTGATCCAGGGAATGGGCAGCAGCGTTCCTTGTAAATGCAACATCTTGTACAGCGCCATTTTGACGCATAAGGTCCCGCTCGCAAAACGTCCCTGTGCTTGTAACTGATGCCGTTCTCATAAGGTCCCCTTCGCAAAACGTCCCTCTCTCGAAATGTCCCTCTCTCGGAATGTCTCACTCTCGAAACGTCCCCATCTCAAAACGACCCATTCGCAAAAAGTCCCGAGCTTTACTAATGCTAATACTTCCATGAACAACTTTTTTACCCTGCCTACTCCCACCTGCTACCGAATGCATTAATGTCCTTATATTTAAAAACGGTGGCAGGTGGGAAAAAAATTGCACCTGTCACCGTGGTGGCCGATCCGCGGTGGGTGGGCTGTCATGGTTGTTAATGTATTGTATATGATTGTATGTATGTTTTTCAGTGATGATGTTGATCTGCCAAATATCCGAGAAACTTTACCGGCAATCCAGGAAACCACTTCGGACATTATTAGCAACGAAGATCCAATTAACAGGTAGGTAATTTATCTTATCTCCTTGCTCAGATTTATTTTTCGATATAATTAGACATCTTATCTTAATGAGGCCTTATTTAACTGCTGTTTAAAAAAGTACTTAAAATCTTCGAAAGATGGTGTTGAACATCTGGGGAACATATTTCCTTGGCAGTTTGATTCGTATTCGAGTCGTTCAATAACCCAATAAACGTATTTAAAAAATTTTATTCAGAATGTATAGTTAGCATTTGATTGAAAGTTTTCAAATAAGTAATATAAATTTGCGGTGCTAATGGCGGTTATTACAGCGTGTTTTGATAGCGCTAGCAATGAATTAAGGACCATTAAGGACTACGGGTCCGAATAACGAACGCCAGCAAGACTACGAGAATGAAAACAGTTCACTACTACTAAAATGCTTGTTTATTGTTATTGTACGTATGTACATATTACTGAGTTATATATATTCAAGCCTTTCTTTCTATTTTATTTTTAATTAATGCCAGGTGCCTTGACCCTTTCCGCATGCCCTAAGGTAGACCGGGAGATAACGCCTTTGACGTTAAGTCCGCCCGTGTACATTTTTGTACATAGAAATAAAAATAAATAATGCTAATTTCATAACCTTGCATGACTAGTTGAGACACTCCCAGATATTAAACGCCATCTTTTGGCGTAGAGAAGCGTAATTTTTAATTCTGTGAAAAAAGACCTTATTAATTTCTCAACTTGATACAGTTAAGTCGCACTCTATTTTTAACTTTTTCTGTCTGTAGCACAAATGCGATACCGCCAGATATGGAAGAAGCTAATGAAACCGGGAGACAGGAAATGCAGAATTCTTCCGCGAAGATACTGCAAAATATGCAGGTTAGTACTTATAAGTAGCTATTGTAGTATTGCATGACAAGTGTAGTTGTGGCGCCCAAACTATGGACCACCTAGTTCTTTTCTTCGCGCGAACCCTACGTGCTCTTAATTTGCAGTCGCGAGCCTTGACCCAAGCTTGGTATGCCGATTCTTTACGCGCCTCAGCTTGGGCGCATTCTGCGTTAAACCAAGGCTGGGCTTTGTGACCGAGCGGGATGTCGGAGAATGGAATAAAATATTCCATCCCCTGCCGAATCACGTCCGCAACCGCATCTGCACAACACGAGGGGTCACGCGAAGAGAAGCACACTTGACGCCACGGGTAAGATGCAAAGAAGTGCCGCATCTCTTCCCAATCTGCTGACTCGTATCTCCAAACTCGCCTCGTGCCCCTGGGGCTGTCGTCGAGAGGAGAGCAGGTCGATACGGATTTCACCAGACAGTGGTCGGACGTTCCCAGCGGAGCTGAGACCGAAACTGAATGACTGTCTGGATCAGTTGTCAGCAGCAAGTCCAAGCAATTGGGTGTCAATGCTTGGACTTGCGACCACCTATGCATTGGCTACAAGTCTACAGATAAAATTCTAAGTACACTGCGTAGCCGATTAATATTCCTGGTATCATAATGGCTATCCGACAACGCAATTAACACCAAATTTCAACTGTAAAATTGTAGCCTGTAGTTTGATAATTTAGGGCACTGCCCCAACTGTCGCACGCAAGACCTAAAAGTGTCAAACCCAACCAACAGTCATCGCCGTGGCCAAGCGCACCGTAACGTCATGCGCTGTCAGCAGCACACGCAAGTCCTTGTCTGTGGTCCCAGGTCATTTTAATGGGAAATTTTCAAGCCATCTTCAAGTGTACTTAGATGGCGCTGAGCTAAACTCAAAAAAAGTTTTTTTCCATAGAAAGTTATGTAAATAAATGAAATGTCAACATTTTAACTTAGTACGTCGCCATCTCGTATGACATTCGAGAACTGTCAGTAGAAAATACCCCATTATGTCACCACTATCGACTCCAAGAAGAAGAGTGTATGCATTTAATAAGTAGTATTGGGATTAATTTTGTGTATCGTATAATTCGTATGCTTATTTCAGGACGGCAACAACAATAGTGAGGCGAGCGACGACGGCAGCGAGGACACGCGACGGCGCCACTCGCTCGGCGGCACCGCCTTCGTCATCAACGTCTTCTCGAACAACGCTAGCGCGCAGCAGGGAAACCAATTGAACGTATAGTTTGTATGTGCTTGGAATAGTAACTGCACGTTCACACCATGCACCTGCTTCTGCCGCTGTCGCGAAGATTGCTCAAAATATCAACGCGAGTAAGCTTTTCTCGCACCAATATGAGTGAGCGAGACAGCAATATATTCTACACGCGTTCGTGCTGCCGTTCCTTTGAATCGTGTACTAAAAGCCGACATTCGAGAGGAAGTGGCAGCGGCATGACGAGTACCTAGCAGCGCGAGTAAACTGTTCACACATTCGCGCTGCCCACTTCACTTACTATTTCCCTGCCCATATTGACATCGTGTGAACTTGCTATAAGGTTTTATCAGAGCTGTAAGCATCGACTCGCATTTTTCAGTCACTCTTACCTTTTCTGTCACTCAGAACCGGTTTTTCACCGCGGTCCGTCGCTCATTATTGCTCTAGCAAATTGTGTATGACTGATTTCAATGATTGCATGGTGATTCTGTGATTTATGCTTCAAAAATTTTTTAGTGTAAAGAAATTGTCCATATCAACTAAAAACTTTCAGCGTACCTAGGGTGTAAGGGACAGCCCACCGAATACTTATTAGGTGCATTCAGACTATGAAACTGAACAACTTCCTATGAAAAAATATTTCAGGAAACGCCAATTTTTTTACTCAGTCTTGCAGTCAGCTGACTGTGATTTTGTATGGGAGGTCAATTTTTTTTGTTGTTTCCTGACATAGTTTCCTAGGGGGAAGTTGTTCAGTTTCATGGTCTGCATGCATCCTATCAGTATTCGGAGCGCTGGCTGTCCCTTACACCCCGTATATTTAATTGCTAGAAAATACTTTTATTTTAAGATAATTTTGTTTTACATTAACCAAAATGATTTGATCTCTTAATTCTAAGAACATAAAGAACAATAATGTCCACAAAATGATAAAGTAAGTAGTTTTAAGTTAGTACTTTTAATATTATTAAACTAGGCATAATTAAGACAAACTTTTGTTTAATAAACATTACTGCAAATAAGTTCTTGTATTATTTGTATCTTTTCTGCAAATCTCAAGAGGTAGGTAATTTTATTTAAGGAAACGATTACGCAGTGACAATAATTTATTTTATTGCTAATAATAGGACCAGACATGACTGACTATCATGTTTAATGAGGCACTTATTATTATTCTTAAACTAACTGTTAAAGTGCAAACACGGGTAACCTAAAAAAACGGAATACATACTAGGTTTTCCTATTTGAATTTAAATAAAAAGAAATTAAATATTTTCAAACATGACTTTTTGCAACATTGATATCATTTTGCCATTTAGAAAATTCCATTGTAAATAATGGTAACACTAAGCTGTTCAGTCTAGCGGTGCTATGTATAGCGCGACGGCGTGCAGCGTGGCTGTGTGCGTGTTGTACGCGCGGTGCAGCGGCGCACGCGCGTGCAACACTACTTGCTCTCGCGCGTAGTTACTGTACACCGGGACCGATATCGTGCCTTCTGGCTCCAGACATGAGTCTTTGTTCTGGAATAAGCAAGAAAACGTAAACATACGTAACACTGTCTTATATCTAGTGGCACTATAGATATAAATACTTAGGCTCGATACAGGTAGAGCGACCGCGCAACCTCGACTCAGCCGCTTTTCGCCAGTTTCTATGAAACTGTATGCAACGATTCATGTGCGGCGACGCGCGCGCGCTGCCGACTGTCGACTCGGTCGCCGCGCCTCGCCGCCATTGCAAGTTTCTATGCACTCAGTAGCAACGGTTCATGTGGAGCGGACGCGTCGCTGCGCGGAATAGTGTGACAATATGTTCGATACCGAACTCTTCATTAGTTTAATCGAAGAGAGAATGAATGAAAGTATAGTACCTACATCTGTACATACATACCTACATAAGTATTAATTTACTTGTAATTTATTTGTTTGAAGTGGAATTTTATTTGAGATTAACGAAATCCTTTTATTGTAATATTTATAATATACCTACCTAATTAACTTAGAAAATTACAACAAAATGTTTAAAATGGTATCAAAATCGGTCGTAATTTGTATAAACAATAAAAACAAACAAATTATCAATAGCAAAATACATGTATTTTATTTATCTAACATCTCATATGTAGTCCCACATTTGTCCTGAACTTGTCCCGAAACTGTGGAGAACGCGCGTGCGGCGGACGGCGGCGCGGGCGCTCCACATAAATCGTTCTACGGCCCGGTCGCGGCCGCCAAAATTTGCTGCCGGGTCGCAACACAATTTTTTTTTTTATAACAATTTTGTAATGTCCTAATAGAAAACCGGCTCGGCCGGGATAAAAAAATAAAAATAGAGGCAATGCCACAGGGCTGACCAGGTTAATCACACGGCATGTCACTTTACGCCACCACCATCTCAACACGATATTTGTTTTAAATTGAAGTCAAGGTTTTTAAAGCGTGTAGTTTACATGCGTACCTATAATTAACCGGACCTCCTGAACAGGAAAATCCCCCCCCAAAAACCTGCCCAGAAATGCTCCTTCTCTAAATTAACAATCTTACTAGCCCCTAGCTAACCTAGCTGATTTTGGAACTTAAAAAAATATGTAACGACCAAAAATGTCTAAATTTTTTTTATTGCAGTAGTTAAATCTACCAGTTTCAATTAATAAAATATTTACTTTATACAATTGGAATTACATCCATGGAGATTTATAAAATGATGTCAGTTGTAAACTCCACGCACGCCCCATTTTAGTATTAAAAATGAGTGCGTGTTTCTTGTGCTGCGCTGGAATTTCAGAGCTCCATGCCTCTTTGTCATTAATGTACTCATCTAACTTATAGTCAGCTTTATAACATAATGTTTTCTTGTTATCAGACTTAAATTTACTTTCTGATGAACTCAATATATCTTCCGGTATTTTATTATAGTATGTTATACTTAGACCTTCAAATGAAGTCCTAACTTTAGCGAGTCTATGCTTAGGTTGATCTATTTTATTTTTACTTGTATTGCGGTTATGCTTGTCACAATTTCTAGTGAAAGTATTTATATTCTTTCTAATATACATGATATGTGTATGTTGTGATAATTGTTTCACAAAGTGAGACGGCAAGCTACACTACATACCAACATAGTTACTTTTGCTCGCAAAGCGACCTCGTCGTTTCACAGTAACTCCTAGTGTACCCACTATTGTTGTTTTTTCATAAGTAGTAGGTTAGTAAGGTTAATAATGACTGATTAACATGCTGTACCAGGGTAGATGAGGTCTTAAAATTTATAAAAATGTATTTACACAGAAAAGAAAACCCTAAAAACATTGGCCGATCCTACAAAGTGTCTCACCTGCACTCGGTACGTGAGCAGCAGCGGCGGCGCGGGGGCTAGGGCGGCGCGCGGGGCGCAGGGGGAGAGGGCGCCCTCCCACCAGCAACACCCACTCAGCCGAAGCCCGTGCAGTAATATCCCCTCGGAGGTTTTAGCTGAGTTCACGTCTGGAAATTGAGTTACATAGTAGACATTCTTCGGTAACTTGTAGACATACATATATACACATATCACGCCTATAATCCCTTGCAGGGTAAGCAGAGTGTAAATGGCCGCACAAACGGATATTTACGCCACGTTTGACAAATATTTGAGGGTCACTCGGAATATTTTGTATCGCTATAGTGACAGGTTGTCAACCCATCGCCTAAAATTGCAATACAATCCCTCGAGTCCCTTAGTCGCCTTCGACTCCGACGACACCCACGGGAAAGAAATGGGGTGATACTATTCTAAGCCGGCATCACACGGCATATAACTTGTAGAGATTATCTACACTAATATAATAAAGAGGAAAGTTTTGTTTTTTCGTTTGTTTGTATGTAATCGATAAACTCCGAAACTACTAGACCGATTTCCGAAATTCTTTCACCATTAGAAAGCTACAACATTCCTGAGTAACATAGGCTACTTTTTATTACGGCAAAATTCCTCATTCCCACGGGAAAACGGTTAGAAGCAGGAAAAGCGGGAAATATAGCGGATATAACCCAAATTAGCCAAACCGATTTGCGATCTTCGTGAAATTTGGCGCTGATATTGGTGGTATATTGAAAACGGACTTGGACTTCTTTTTGTCAGCACTTGAGGATCTGGAGTACCTGATGGAGGGCACCAGGAGCACAGCTAAACTATAAGAGATACGAAAATGGCTTCATAGCAAAAGTTGTTCAGCATGACGGGGCGCTTCTGCTGACACATGGTTATCGAGGATCTGGAGTACCTGATGCAGACCACTAGCATCCCATCTAAACTATAGGAAATACGGTAATGGTTTCAAAGTAAACCACTTGACGCTGGGCGCCAGTACAGACACGTCACAGTTGAGCCGCGCCGCCGTGCGCACGCGCAGCGCCCATACAGCGCGCTCCGGGCGGAACAGCGCGCGTAGCTCCAGCTCTGTAACATCACCCGTGTCTCACCTGCATCCCACTTGACGCTGGGCGCCAGTACAGACACGTCACAGTTGAGCCGCGCCGCCGTGCGCACGCGCAGCGCCCATACAGCGCGCTCCGGGCGGAACAGCGCGCGTAGCTCCAGCTCTGTAACATCACCCGTGTCTCACCTGCATCCCACTTGACGCTGGGCGCCAGTACAGACACGTCACAGTTGAGCCGCGCCGCCGTGCGCACGCGCAGCGCCCATACAGCGCGCTCCGGGCGGAACAGCGCGCATAGCTCCAGCTCTGTAACATCACCCGTGTCTCACCTGCATCCCACTTGACGCTGGGCGCCAGTACAGACACGTCACAGTTGAGCCGCGCCGCCGTGCGCACGCGCAGCGCCCATACAGCGCGCGTAGCTCCAGCTCTGTAACATCACCCGTGTCTCACCTGCATCCCACTTGACGCTGGGCGCCAGTACAGACACGTCACAGTTGAGCCGCGCCGCCGTGCGCACGCGCAGCGCCCATACAGCGCGCTCCGGGCGGAACAGCGCGCATAGCTCCAGCTCTGTAACATCACCCGTGTCTCACCTGCATCCCACTTGACGCTGGGCGCCAGTACAGACACGTCACAGTTGAGCCGCGCCGCCGTGCGCACGCGCAGCGCCCATACAGCGCGCTCCGGGCGGAACAGCGCGCGTAGCTCCAGCTCTGTAACATCACCCGTGTCTCACCTGCATCCCACTTGACGCTGGGCGCCAGTACAGACACGTCACAGTTGAGCCGCGCCGCCGTGCGCACGCGCAGCGCCCATACAGCGCGCTCCGGGCGGAACAGCGCGCGTAGCTCCAGCTCTGTAACATCACCCGTGTCTCACCTGCATCCCACTTGACGCTGGGCGCCAGTACAGACACGTCACAGTTGAGCCGCGCCGCCGTGCGCACGCGCAGCGCCCATACAGCGCGCTCCGGGCGGAACAGCGCGCGTAGCTCCAGCTCTGTAACATCACCCGTGTCTCACCTGCATCCCACTTGACGCTGGGCGCCAGTACAGACACGTCACAGTTGAGCCGCGCCGCCGTGCGCACGCGCAGCGCCCATACAGCGCGCTCCGGGCGGAACAGCGCGCGTAAGTCCAGCTCTGTAATAAAATATACCTAAACATAAAAGTTATGCCGAGTTTTATTATGCGAGCTAGATTTCGAGTCCTAGCTGCATTAGTTAACTTGGAAGAGATTGTATCATAAATAACTTGCTGAGTGATGCCGGCTTAAAGTAGCATCACCCCATTTCTTTTCTGCGGGTGTCGTAAGAAGCGACTAAACGACTCGAGGGTTACATGTGTTTTGCAGTTTTAAGCGATGGGCTGACAACCTGTCTGTACCGTCCCGTCGCCGTTACGGTACAATAGATGAGATATTGACGCTAAAGCTTCGCTAAGGTTGCTACGCTAGGGGTTGAATCCCGTAGGACAAGTTAAACAACCGAATCGCTTGAGTGACTATTGAACACTGATTTATTTCACAAAAGAAGTATGAAATAACGATATTGCTAACTAAGCTAACCTACTTACGTTCGGCTGGGCATTTAGGTATTACGAAATAATAAGTACATGCGTAGCTTGTACATCTTGCCAAACCGAAAAGAAAAGAAAAAAGAAGACTTAGAGGATAGTCTAGATGCAAGATAACAATGATAAAATTTAGAAGCTGAAAATATTCTACATGGTATAAAACCTTTCTTTAATAGTACAAGGTGAAACAGTTTAGAACATTAAAAACAGGAATTGTTGTATAGATAATCTAGATATAATGCTGTTCAAGTTAGTAAATAAGTGTTCATCCTTTTCTGTATATTTTGTGAGTGTCTAGTCCACTATTTCACCGAAAGATTCGCTTGGGATCGGAACCGACACTGACCGCGGAGGTTTGCGAGGCACCGGACCTCTTTCTACACGCACACTGTCTACGCTCATCGCTTTTCGTAACGCACTAGCACTACACTCACTAATCACTTTTCGCTCATCATACGCACTAACGCTACCGCTGGCTGCAGCTCCGCTCACCGGGGCCCTCCCCCCGGGAGACGCTGAGAGCTGCACGCGACGAGACCTCTTCCTCCTGGCTCGAAGAATAACAACTAGGGCTGCTGCTACAAGCAGAACCCCAATTGTTCCATAGCTGATTGAGTATAGATGTATATCATGTATGCTAAGATCTGACGTAGGCTCGCTTTTCAATGAATCTATCTCGTTCCTAATCTGATCATATGCTTCACCATGACTTTCTGTAGTGAATTGGTAGCTAAGTTTTGGCATAGAAGTATTCATTATGCTGTTTAGTATAGGTTCTGGGGCTTCGATAATAGGGTTGACGTTAACCTTTTTAAGGTAGTCAATGTGAGAGTGAATAGTAAATGAGTCACCCTTCAGAGTGCAGCCTTGATTCATAGTGAGAAGGCCGTTTCCATCTATAGTACTCATAGAGATAATATCAGGTGAGCAAAATATTCGTACGTTGCATTTTTCGCAGCAGGAATATAGCCAAACACGCTGACTGTGTAATTGGAACCATCTATTTACGCACGGCCACGGCGACTGCTCATAGATACAGGGTGATGTATTCTTGCCAGAATTTATTAAAGTTATATCACAAATGTTTTTCTGAGCTGGGTCTAAATTGTATGAAGGCTTGTCGAATGTGCATAACAGTTTTTCCTCAGAGGTGTGAAGACAAGCTTGTAGATCATAATCAGTTAGAAATACGACCATGTCTTTTTGCAGGTTAAACGCTAGATAGGGGTAGGTAGGTGTTGTGGGTATTTATATAAATTATAATAAAATCAGTTGTCATCTAGACTGTCTTTCTGTTGCATCACCACATGGTGGCAGCGGTGTTAAAATTAAAGTTTATTGCATAAATCCTCGTGTTTAGTGTATAATCAGTGCCATTTATTGTTAGAAACTGTTTGCTACGTTGGTTGTTTACAATGGAGCACGCTAGACCACCGCCGGAGCTCAGTCTAGAGGGCAGCCCCGTCAGCCGGGCTGACGCATGGAAAAGATGGAAAATTCAATTCCAGTTGTTTTTAAAGGCATCAGGGGTGCATAAAGAAGACAAGGATGTTCAGTCTAGCTTGCTCATCAATTTAATTGGACCCGATGGTTTCGACGTTTACCAAACCTTTGTGTTCGGAAATGAAACTGACAAGGATGACGTCAGCTTAGTTATAAAGAAATTCGATGAATATTTTGGTGTAAAACCAAATATTACCCTTGCTAGATACAACTTCTTCACGCGAAACCAGGAAGAAGGAGAAACCATTAGTCAGTATGTGGTTGCTTTGAAACTCCTAGCTAAAAGATGCACCCAGCGCGCGCCCACCACCAACGCTAGCGGGGTCACGGCATCTGGGATGCCATGCCGGGGTTGCGGTATGCAGTGCTTACCGGGGTCATGCCCCGCTGTGAATGTGCAGTGTTTTGTTTGCCTAAATTATGGGCACTACGCGCGAATGTGTAACTCGCCGCGCAGCGTTAAAAAAGTGCATGATATTGATTTACAGGATGAGGAATCGGACATTCACGGAGATGACTGTGAGTTATTTTACATTTCTCAGATAAAAAACGTATCAAACGTAGATTCGACGGCCGAGGAGTGGTATGAGACTTTGGACTGTGAAGGGGGCTCAGAATATTTCAAATTGGACACTGGGGCTGATATAAACGTTTTGTCATTCAAACGGTACAAGGAATTGGGACTTAACGAGTCTAACATAATCCGTAATCATAATGTGAGGTTAGAATCTTATAGTGGTGACGTAATACCTATAATCGGTGTGTGTTTTTTAACTTCGTCGCATAAAAACAACAGTTATAAGTTGAAATTTGCTATAGCTGATCAAATCTGTGAAAGTATATTGGGTCGACAGGCTTGTTCTCGAATAGGATTGGTTTGTCGTGTACATAGCATTAATTTAAACCATTACAGCGATTTATTTACGGGTTTAGGCTGTTTGCCGGGCGAATATAGCATTGTGGTTGATCCCAACGTACCACCGGTTGTATGTGCACCGCGTAAGTTTCCTATGGCGTTACGTGGGAAGCTGCAAAGCGAGTTAGATCGTATGATAACGCTCGGGGTGATAAGAAAGGTGACTCATCCTACACCGTGGGTCAATGCAATTGTTCCCGCGGCAAAGAAAAATGGTGATTTACGCATTTGTTTAGACCCTCGACCTTTAAACTGCGCAATTCAGCGTGCTCATTATCAATTGCCGACGATTACGGAATTAGCTACAAAACTACACGGAGCTTGTTATTTTTCGGTACTCGATGCAAACTCAGGATTTTGGGCAGTTAAATTAGACGACGCAAGCTCAGATTTATGTACCTTCAGTACGCCATTCGGCCGTTATCAGTTTACTAGGTTACCGTTTGGTTTAAATTGTGCGCCCGAAGTATTTCACGCCCTAATAAAACAGTTATTAGAGAATTTAGAGGGGGTTGATTCATTTATAGACGACATAGTTTGCTGGGGACGAACTAAGGAGGAGCATGACAAAAGATTAAAAGCATTGTTAGACAGGGCAAGGCAAATCAATTTAAAATTTAATAAAAGCAAATGTAAGATATGTGTGGAGGAAGTGGTTTACTTGGGCCATGTTTTTTACAAAAATGGGATGAAGCCAGATAGCTCAAAAGTAAAAGCAATTATAGATATGCCTCCGCCATGTGATAGGAAGGCCTTGGAACGGTTTTTGGGGGCGACAAATTTTTTATCAAAATTTATTCAGAATTATTCGCATTGCACGAGTCCCTTAACATCGCTTTTAAAAAAAGAATCGTGCTGGGTTTGGGATTCGGTGCATGAAGCCGCGTTTGACAACCTTAAACAGCTCATAAGTAGTGCACCCGTGTTGGCTCTGTACGACGTGCAGCAGCCGGTCGTGCTCTCCGTGGACGCGAGCAGCGTGGCGCTAGGCAGCGTGTTGCTGCAGGCCGGACGTCCGGTCGAGTATGCGTCACGCATGCTATCTGATACGCAAACTAGGTACGCACAGGTAGAAAAAGAAATGCTCGCGATCGTTTTTGCCTGCGAAAAGTTTCGTCAGTATATTTATGGAAAGAAATGTATTACAGTCGAGACTGACCATAAACCTCTCGAGAGTTTATTTAAAAAGCCACTTCAGTCGGTCCCAGTACGCTTACAACGTATGTTACTGCGATTGCAGGGATATGATTTAATTGTAACATACAAACCTGGAAAGTATATGTATTTAGCTGATACACTATCACGAGCGCCTTTGCCGGAAAAATGTGACGATGCTATTAGTAAAGGCATTCAGTATCAAATAAATCTATTGATTAGTCAAATTAGCATGTCAAAGGATAGGCTGGAGAATGTCAGAGAAGAAACTAAAAATGATAAAACTCTAATGCAGCTAGTGAACTATATTAATAACGGATGGCCATCGAGTAGGTACGATGTTGACGAAAGCTTAAAAAGTTATTGGTCAATGAAGGATGAACTTTACACTGTTGACGGACTTATCTTAAAACATAATTTGGTCTTGATTCCTAGCTCTATGAGGAGCGAAATGCTGAGTATCATTCATGATGGCCATCTCGGTATTGATCGTTGTAAGAGACGCGCACGACAAGTATTATTTTGGCCAGGAATAACTAAGGATGTTGAACGTTATGTCAAGCGTTGTGCGGTTTGCCAGGAGAACTCAAATGCGCCTACTAGGGAACCTTTAATTCCGATTGAGATACCTACGTTGCCGTGGAACAAAGTAGGTACTGATATTTATGAATATCAGAAAAAATATTATTTGATTATGGTTGATTACTATTCAGGATTTGTTGAGGTGGCGAAATTGAATAATATCACTACAATGTCAGTTATCAATGTGCTTAAAGAGAATTTTGCTCGCTATGGTATACCAAAAAGTTTACTAAGCGATAATGGCACACAGTATACAAGCAAGGAGTTCAAAAACTTTGCAGCAGAATGGGGATTTCAACACATTACCACCTCACCAAATTATGCACAAGCAAATGGTAAAAGTGAGCGTGCTGTTCAAACAGTTAAAAACATCTTAAAAAAGTCAATTCAAAGTAACACGGATTTTCATTTGAATTTATTAAGTTACCGTAATACGCCGCGTGAAAATTTGAGTTCCCCTGCGCAGATGCTGATGGGCCGTATGTTAAGATGTAGATTACCAGTACATCCCGAATTGTTAAAGCCCCAAACTGTATCTTCAGAAATGCATAATGTGTTAATAGAAAAGCAACGCAAATCAAAATTGTACTATGATCAACATTTTAAAATTTTGCCGAAATTAAATGTGGGTGATAATGTTATAATGATAGAAAAATCCCAAAGAATGAGAGGGCAAATAGTTTCACAGCATAGCAACCCTCGTTCGTATATTGTTAAAAATAGGAAAGGTGTTTATCGTCGAAACCGTAAACATTTGATCAAAGTTGAACCAAGTATGCATGGAGAAAAGTTGTTTAATGATGGTCAACTTTGCGATGATGACGCCGACTACGCATCAGCTGATTCACATAATGATACCGACTCCTGTAATGAGACGGTAGTAGAAACCCATTCACCAATGGTGACCTTCAGAAAAAAGTAAATAACCTATGCAGGTGTTTAATAAATAACCTGTAAAACAACATGAATGTGTATGTACTCATAAATTATGTAGATTTTTATTTGATAAAACTTTACTAATATAACTTGCAGGTAAATTTTTGTGATACAGTTGTGCCTGCTTATTATATAAATATATATGTTTTTTTTTCTTATTAAGGGGAAGATATTGGTATTATTGTTATTTAAGTACCCATGTTTACTGTGTTCCTAGTTTTATTAAGGGGAAGATGTTGTGGGTATTTATATAAATTATAATAAAATCAGTTGTCATCTAGACTGTCTTTCTGTTGCATCACCACAGTAGGTATAGTGATGTAATAATTTTCCTTTTCTTTCTGAGGCACGCTTATTATTTTATCGAGCTCGTATATTTCAACGCTTACAAGAGGAACCTTTATCTCTATAATTAAATATTTCTTATAGACCTTCGCTTTCACCTTAAGTAGTTTGTATAAGTCACGAATATTCGCAGCTTCTACAGGAGTTTTCAGATCACCCTGTAGCTGGCCCGATATTAAGTTCATTTGTGCCTCAAGTTGTTCGGATGTAAGTAAATGTGTATCGATGCGACCGTGACTGATATCAGTTACTGTGTCTATAAGAGAATTTTGCATGCGTCGCAAGCTTTCTAGTATGATGTTGGCAGATAAAGCCGATGAGGTGATGTAGAGACCATAGTCTACATCAGAACGTAGTTTGTTCATTTCTGTTGATATACTTCCGAGGTGGTTATTAATTAGTGAAAATTGCTTGTTCATTATTTGTTCGTTTCGCTGTATGATGTTATGTTCTGCTTCAATTATTGTAGTTTGATTTTTTATTAGCTGTTTCAGATGATTTTCGTTGTATGTAATTTTTTCGATGTCCGTTGCGTATTGTCGCGCAAAGTTGTCATCAAGTACTCCAAATAAATAATTCGCTGCGCTTCCAACACCATTTACCAAACCTCGTTTCTGTCTTACGCTCGAGCTTTGTAGTAGTCGGTTATAATGTTTTATTTCAGATAATTCATGTGCTAGTTGGTTTGTAATTGATTGGTACGTCGGTTGAGTCGACTTTCTCGTCATTCCTTCTAGGTGCCTTACGTAAGTCTCCATATCCGTTAGTGCTTGCCAGTAGCCGCTGAGATTATAGTAAACTACCAGCCGCCATTCTTCTCGAATAAACTGAAGGTCAGACATCTTGTCGAAATATAACGCTCTGTTATCTTTCAATGAAGTCGTATTGACGCTAGGTGCCACGAGCTGAGTCGAAGGTGCGACGAACATTGCCAAAAGTAAAAGAGTAGCTGTGAAACAATTTTTAAAAATGCTATGTCTACTGCCGCGTGTTGTTCTCTTTGAGCTTGTTGATGGCTGGTTTTCATGATTTGTTTGATTTGTGGTAACTGTTTTCTCGTTAGATGTATTCTCAATAGGTAATGGAACCAGCTTAGTTATAGGACGCTTTAATACATTTCCTTGAGTTTTAATAGACACAACTCTCACGTATCCATCTCTACCGGGATGTAGTTCTTGAACCTTGCCCATTGCCCATTTGCCTGGAGGTAAGTTGTCTTCTTTTACCAAGACAATATCATTGACTTCTAAGTTCTTAGTAGGAACCCGCCACTTTGATCTAGTCTGCAGGTGCTGAAGATAATCTGAAGACCAAAGTTTCCAGAAACGCTTGTTCATGCTTTGAACTAGTTCCCATCGCTCGGGTAAGTTCACCTGGTCTGGGTCCATTTGTGGTCTCGATATTATAGAGTCTCCGATGAGAAAGTGACCAGGTGTTAAATAGGTATCTTCAGGATTTTCAGTCAAAGGAAACAGAGGCCGTGAATTAAGGCACGCTTCAATCTGCTGAATCAGGGTGGTGAATTCCTCATAGGTTAGTACTTTGTGCTCGCTTAAGACCCTTTTTAGATGCCGCTTAAAGCTCTTAACTGCTGCCTCCCAGAGGCCACCGGCAGTTGGCCAGGCTGGTGCGTTGAAAGACCACTCGACGCCAAGTTCACTTATCTCGTTGAAGAAGTCTTGATTAATGGTTTTTATTATTTCCCGGTACTCTTTATCTAAAACTCGCTTAGCTCCAACAAAATTCGTTCCATTGTCGCTATACATTCGCTTAGGGACTCCTCGCCGGGAATGAAATCGAGTAAAGGCTGCTAAAAATGCTGGAGTACTTAGATCCGACACCAGTTCTAGATGAACGGCCTTAGTAGCTAGGCATACGAATACTGCCACGTAGCCTTTGTATGTCTTTCCGCCTCTTCCTTTATTTAATTTCAGGTCAACACTTCCCGTAAAATCCACCCCCGTATGGGCAAATATTTTGGATGGAGTGACCCTAGCCTTTGGGAGATCCGCCATTATTTGCGCTTGCTTTTCAGGGCTGAAACGTCGGCATTTAACGCAAGTTCGTATTTGTCGTTTTACTGTCCTCATTCCACTTACTATCCAGAAGTTTTCTCTGATAAAGGACAGTGTTAGCCGGGGCCCACCGTGTAAAGTAGTCAAGTGCGCTTGGTGTATAATTAAATCAGTGAAGCGATGGTTATTCGGCAAGATTATCGGATGTTTAGCTGCGCTACATAGGTTAGACTGCCCGAGGCGTCCGGACACTCTCATGATCCCGTTTTCATCTAAGTATGGTAAAAGATTCGCTAATGGGCTGTTAGGCCGAACATGACCTTTGATTTTTATATTTTCTATATCGCTTTCAAATTCTTGCGCTTGTATTTGTTTTGCGATCAATAAATATGCATTCTTGATTTCATCAGCTGATAAGAATGTGTCTGAGTGTGCAACTTTGTGTAGAAGTGACGCACTGAAACGCGATACCCATGCCACTATCCGTGCAACGCGCGTAATGGAGCTGTTGTTTTCAATTAATTTATTTATCCACGTAGAGTTAGGTTGATGTAAAGCTGCATTTACACTGACGTTTTTCGCTTCCAGCATCGGAGCTTCATACATTTTATTTTTGATATTGCTGGGGTCAAAATTAATTAAATAGTCTGGGCCGGTCCACCAAATAGAGTTGTTTTGTAGCTTAGATATAGGTAAGCCTCGGGTGGCACAGTCCGCGGCATTTTCCTCGGACCGGACGTGGTTCCAATTTACAGCTGGTATTATTTCCGTTATTTGTCGAACCCGGTTTGATACGAATTGCTTCCATCGGTTAATATCGCCGTGGAGCCATCCTAAGACCACTGTAGAGTCGCTCCATGCGTAGACATCATAATCAGCACCTTTTAATGAATCTTTTACAGTTTTCATTAAGTTCGCTAGAAGTAATGCACCGCACAGTTCTAAACGAGGCAGTGATATCTTTTTTTTAAGTGGAGCTAGCTTTGTTTTAGCTACAACCAGACGCGATGTGTACTCGCCTTTATCTTTTTGAGCTACCAAGTACACGGCGCCGGAATAAGCTTTTTCGGACGAGTCGCTAAATCCGTGAAGTTGAAACGGATTTTGTGTATTACCTATGTACCTAGGTATCTCCAACAACTTTACGTCTTGAAATTCCTTTCTTAACTGTATCCAATCTTTTTGAATCGTTTCTGGTATTACGTCATCCCATATCATGCTAAGTGACCATGTTTTCTGGAAAATAATTTTCGCTCGAATGGTTAGTGGTGATAACCAACCTAAGGGGTCAAATAACTTGGATATTTCCGAAAGTAGCTGACGTTTTGTGATGCATTTATCGCTGTGTTCTATTTTGTTTGTAAACATAAATGAATCGGAGTAGGGTGTCCATCGCAGTCCTAGGGTCTTTCTAGATTCCGAACATTTGAAGTCAAAGGGCTTGTCCAGCTGTTCGGCAGATAGATTTTTTAAGAGTTCCGGATCGTTAGCTGACCATTTTCTGAGGTTCATTCCTGCTCCCTTTAAACATTCAATAAGCTGAGCTTGCAACTCCTTTGTTGCTTGCAAAGTGTTTTCCCCGCTTAGTAAGTCATCCATGTAAAAGTTGTTTTCTATAGCTTTGGCGGCTAAGGGAAATTTATTGGCATCATCTTTAGCTAGCTGCCTTAGCGTGCGCATCGCTAGGTATGGAGCAGCTTTAGTTCCATAAGTAACTGTTGTCAGTAAATATTCCTGGAGTGGGTCAAGCGGCGACTCTCTCCAGATGATGGCTTGCAGCTGCTGGTCACACTTTCTTACTAAAATCTGACGGAACATTTTTTCAATGTCCGCAGTAATAACGTATTTATGCTGTCTCCATTTCAATATCAACGTTGATAAATCATGCTGAAGATTTGGACCGCACTCCATGACGTCATTTAAGCTGTTTCCAGAACTTGTCTTGGCGGCGGCGTTAGCTACCACACGCAACTTAGTGGTGGTAGAATCTTCTTTGATGACGCCATGTTGAGGTAGATAGCATTTAGGCGAATCGCTGTCAGTCACTAGACGCATGTGACCTAATTGCTGATATTCAAACATAAACTTCTTGTAGCTTTCAGAAAGTGCGTCGTTTTTTATCAGTTTCCTTTCTAGCTGAAAAAACTGAGCTTTCGCTTTTGGTTTGGAGGACCCGAGCTTTTTTTCGTAGTCAGGTTTCATAGGCAATGCTACTTCGTACCTTCCGTTCTCCAAGCGCTTTGTAGTAGCTATATAAAGCTCTTCACAATATTGCTCTTCATTTGTAAGCTCCGCTGACGTATTTGGGATTTCTTCCATTTCCCAATATTTACATATGTCATCTAAATTGTTAATGACCGCGCTACAGTTGAGGGTTTTCATTTTTGTTACGCTTCCGGTTATTATCCAGCCTAATTTCGTTCGCTGAGCTATAGGTTCATCTTGAGAACCTTTTATTAGGCCGTCTAAGATAATATCAGAATAAACGCTGACGTCAAGTAATATGTCGATCGGCTTAGACACATTATACTCGGGGTCTGCTAGGTTCAAGTGATGGAACTGAGGATACGATTGGATGTTGAATGAATTGACTGGCAGATCGCTTACTACCATACGAGGCATAACTGACGCTTCAGTGGTAAAGTTGTAATCCTCATAAATGGATTTACATTGTAGGAATACTTTGCTTTTACTGTGGGTGGTGTTCATCCCTACACCTGTTACGGATGCGCTGAATTTTTGGCGTGGTAATCCCAACAGCTGAGCGGCCTTTGCTGATATTAGAGTAATCTGACTGCCCCCGTCTAAGAATGCACGTAGTGTTACGTAATTACCGTCGATCGCTTTGACTTTTAATAAAACTGTAGCTAATAATTTTTCCTCGTCATCACTAGCGCCCGCGTGATTTGCTGAGTACGGCTTGTTGTAAGGTACCGTCGCTGGCTGATTTACAGCATTGGCATTTGCAGTTGTTGGCACCTTTTGTTCAGCTGAGTAATTTTGATAGTTTGACCCCGGCGCTGGGTTCAATGAGCTGATGTTACACGCGTCGTGGATAGACGTATGATGTTGAGAATTGCAGCGTTTGCACCTCTTATTTGACATACATGGGTTATTATTTGCATGTTTAAAAAGGCAATTTCGACATAATTGAAGTTTCTCAACTGTTCTCAATCTTGTTTCCGCTGGCATGTTTTCGTACCTGGGGCATTTGAAGAGCTCGTGTACTGAATTGCATAGTGGACACTTTCCAGCGGATGTAAAAGCAGCTTGATATGTTTTCGATGGAATTTTATTGTAACCATTTTGCATGAAATGTGGCTTAGGCTGATATTGTAGAGCTGGTTTAGGCTGGAACGCTGAAGCTGGTCTTGGACGATAGAATGGAGCTGGCTTAGCTACGGCTGAATTCTCCTTCTCTCTCTTATGAGTCGGCTCAAGGGCAATGAATTTACTCTCGAGAAAACTCATTAGTTCATCTAAGGACGCTAGATCCCTGGGAGACTTACGCGCTTCTTTGTATGCTGTATAAGTTTCGATATCTAATTTTTTTGTTAATAAATGAACCAAAAGGGGATCCCAGGTGGTAGTATCCACACCTAGGTTATGAATAGCGTGAATACATTCGGTAGAGGTGTCATAAAGGCGCTTAAGCTCGTTTGAGGTTTGTTTACTCACGTTAGGCTGATTCAAAAACGTCTCAATTTGGGACGTGAAAAGTACCTGGGGGTTGTTGTAGCGATGGGTCAAAAGTTCCCAAGCTAAGTCGTAGTTGACGTCGGATATATTTAAATGTTGAATCAGACGCTCTGCCTCCCCTTTCACTTTACCTTTCAGGTGCTGCATCTTTTGTGCTTTCGACAGTAAATTGTTGTTATGGATAGATTCCGTAAAAAGGTCAAAGAATGTAGGCCAGTGAGAATACTTGCCCGTGAAAGTAGGTATTTCTAACAGTGGTGTAGCTCGCTGAATATGAGATGTAGCTGACAGTTTTTGATTTAACGCTTTTTTGATTTTCTTAAACTCCAGCTCCTGCTTGACAAATGCGTCCTGGTAAATTTCATCCTCACCTTCTAGAATATTATCTATCTGTAGATGTAGCTGGTCTATCGTAGTCCACTTAGCTTGTACGCTGCGCAGCTCGTCCTCTAGTTCCCATTTCTCGCTGATTTCACTTACTCTTATGCTTAGTAGATGACGCTTAAATGCTCGAAAGTTTGTTCTTTGAAGGGATAAAAGCTCTTCTATCTTGGTTGTCTCCTTACCTACCCCGTTTTCTGTGGTACCTTCCCTTTCAGGTTTTTCCGGTTTACCCGCATCGTAAGGTTGAAAGGTCGCTATTTCCTTCCTAGTTTCAAAATATAAAGTTCTGGTACGCTCATAAATCTCTTCTTTAAAATATCTCTGCGACTTTATTTCTACAGCCTCTAGTTGAGTATTATTTTGATCGAACTCTCCCCACAAATTATCTAACGCTTCTAAACGCAATTTAATATACGCAGTATGCTTTCGATTCGCTGGGTCCTTGCCAAAATTAACGCCGATACGCTGAATCTCGCTGAAGAGAACTCCTTGGCGGGTGAATAAAGCATCGTAATCCACCATTGTCGCTGTCGCTGATTAGGTAAATAAAATATGAACGATCTTACTTGAAATCTGCCGCTAAATGAGTCACAGAGGCGACCCTTCCGACTCGTAGAAATAGAAGAAACTCTGATACTGCTGAGTGGCTCCACTCCACCCCAGAAGTCGCTGATTGAGTTCCCGGACTCCGCTGTAGACGCTGCTGAATGAGTCTCCAGACCCGCTGGTGATTATGTGAGTAACGTGTCCCGAAATCACCACACTCGCTAGTTCAACGTACGCACGTAGTTCCAACACGAACAAATGTTTATTCACACGCGCCGGGTCCCGCTTGTACGTAAGCTCGAAGGACCAAATGTACCGTCCCGTCGCCGTTACGGTACAATAGATGAGATATTGACGCTAAAGCTTCGCTAAGGTTGCTACGCTAGGGGTTGAATCCCGTAGGACAAGTTAAACAACCGAATCGCTTGAGTGACTATTGAACACTGATTTATTTCACAAAAGAAGTATGAAATAACGATATTGCTAACTAAGCTAACCTACTTACGTTCGGCTGGGCATTTAGGTATTACGAAATAATAAGTACATGCGTAGCTTGTACACTGTCACTATGGCAATTCGCAATTTTCTGAATGACCCTCAAAAGTTTGTCAGACGTTGCGTAATATTTGTTTTGTAGGCTGTTTAAGCTCTATCTACCCTGCGGGGGATATAGGCGTGATATATGATGATGAAGATAAAACAAATTGTTAGGTTGCCAGGAAAGAAAGCATCTTGATTGTAGTTTATAAATTGAAATTGATTGCAACAGATAATCAAATATACCTAGGTACTACTCATTAGCTTGTCTGGAAATTAATCTGAGCGATCCCACTTACACAGTGCTTGATTAGCGGGTTAATTTACTATTGGAGGTAGTTTTTTATATCTCTACCTATGTTCCTTGGAGAAAGTTGTTCAGTTTTATGAATACCTTGTTGTCCTTCCGGTTTGTTATACATAACATATTATTATTATTATTATTTTTTTGTGTAGTTATTTCTACTCTTCTCGGCACAGGGCCGGTATTTATAGAACCAAGTACGGGCTAAGCCAAATGACTTGGATCCAATGCTACGTCAATTGCTGGTTGAAAAATAGTCGCGTTGGTTAAGTATTATTATTATTATTATTATTTTGAGCCAGACATGTCCCACTGCAGGGCAAAGGCCTCCCTCTGTTTCTTCCATTTATCCCTATCCTGGGCCGCCTCCACCCAGTTTTGGGCGTGGACGTGTAACTCATCTTTCCACCTTTTTCTTGGACGACCACGTGCCCGTTTTGCGTTGGGAGGGACCCAAGTAGTTGTCTTTGCCCATAGTGCAGCAGGCATTCTGGCAACATGTCCAGCCCGATCCCACTTGAGATGTGCTGCCTTCTGACCTACGTCGACTATTTGTGTACGGGAACGCAGCGTTGTGTTCCTGACTCGGTCAATTAACCTGACCCCGAGTATGCTGCGTTCCATGTTTTGTTTGCAAACCCTGAGTTTGGACTTCTGGATGTCAGTCAAAGACCAAGATACATACATAACATAACATTATCATAATTCTTTATTGCACAATAAACAGAAATACAACAATTTAAAACACACCCGTGTGATGCCGGCTTAGAATAGCATCACCCCATTTCTTTCCCATGGGTGTCGTATAGAAGCGACTAAGGGACTCGAGGGTGTGTATTGCGGTTTTAGGCGATGGGCTGACCACCTGTCACTATGGCGATACACATTTTTCCGAATGACCCTCAAATGTTTGTCAGACGTGGCGTAAATGAATGTTTTTACGGCCGTTTATGCTCTGCCTCAAGGGATTATAGGCGTGATATATGTTTGTATGTAAAAACACACCCTTTTTGTTACTCCTTGCATTTAAGAGTACATACAAAAACAGCAGCGAAACGCAAAAAAAATATTATATTTTAGATAATTTTGAGATATTGATATCCCTTAATTTATTAGGTAGGTACAATTTTAACTAACCTGCAGGCATATAGTTGTCATCTACAGTGTGATCAAGGCGCGCGAGTGCGGCGCGCGCGCGGTGACTGAACTCGCGGAGGTAGGCGTCGGCCGCGTCCGGCCCCGCCCACAACATCTGCCATTCGTCAGGCACCTGCAAATTTAATAGCACGTTCACACTGTGGGCGTGGCACCTTCACTTCCCTACCCTTTGTATACATGTGGTAATTATGTACTTTGTTTGTACATTACCTATTAATTGCATTTATTATGTAAAAAAAATATGAGCGCGATCGAGCATCGATTAGATCCTTCTATTTCTAATTAGTCTTTGACACTTTTAAGATTTGACGCGCGCAAGCACCACCTATAGTCAATTGTAGAAAATTACCGCTCGAACGCGCTCCAAGAAGACAATTTCTCGCCTTCTTATTTACATCCACTATTCATACTATGCACCTTCTCCTGCTCCTGCCGCTGTCGCGAATATTGCTCGAAATACTTCCGCGAAAGCATCAAGAGAGAGTTTTCATCCGTGATCTTCTCGCAGCAACACAAGTGAGCGAGATAGAAGTACATTCAACAGGCGCTCGTGCTGCCGTTCCTTTGACTCGCGCACAAAAACCGACATTCGAGGGATCACGGGAAGTGGCAGCGGCATGACGAGTAGTAGCGCGTGTAACCTGTTTACATGCTCGCGCTGCCTACTTCACTTACTATTTTACTATTTCCCAGCCCATATTGGCATTATGTGAACGTGCTACTCTGTAAATTATAGGATGATTCCCTTGACAGCAGGTAACTGGATAGGGATTAAAGAAAATCTTACATCTGTCACAGAGCTGAAGTTATATTTTAAGTACTATAGTGATTGATTTGTAAATATATTTACAATTCCTAGTTTCTGCTCGTGAAGAGGGCATGGAATGCAACGTGGCTAGATAATAGGGTTGTGTCCTGGGTAATTAATATTATATGCTACTTGGATATTTAAAATCGGTGTCCAAAATTAGATAAGTTTTCATTCATAGTTTTGTCAAAATATGCAAGATAAGATTTATTAAACTGAGAAATCATATAAAGTTTATATTTTGACGTCATCCTAAATAGTGTATCGTCACAATATAAGATTTTCATAAAAAATATACTTAAAAAAAAGTTCATTTCATTAGTTGGACACAGGTCTGTCGCTGGTACTATCGAAACTGGCATATGATAAGTGACTACTTCACCTCTCGCCTTGTGAGATTTATTTATTTATATTTATACTTTATTGCACATCGTAAAAAGGCGGGCCTAACGCCACGCGGTATTCTCTACCGGCCAAACAGAGGGTAAACAGTGAGAAAAAAGTGGGTGCACTAGAATGTGAAAATGAAAACACAAAAGTAAAACAACATGTCGTACTACATATTACTACTACACTTTATAGTGTATGGTAAGAAGTCAAACTAGTGATCAGGATCACTTTCCACATGGACGTCGGCCTACCTGTACACCAAACGTACAAAAATCGCTGGCATTATAGCAATAGTTTATGTTGTAAGCCCTATTTTTTATATTTAATAGACTAAAACTTACCTTGTGCATCGGCTGTTCCAGTTTGCGAGCTCTCTGCCCTAGGTAGTGGTGTATCGCGCGAGCGGCGCGCCACGCCTCTAGGAGTTCGCCCCCGCACACGCAGCCCCACCAACCGCGCCCGGGGGAAGGCTGCTAGGAAGAATACACAATGAAACTGCGACTATATTGATTACTATTGCTGCACTGCGAGGCATCGGTCTCATGAGTGTCTTACGACAACTCGTGTAACGTAAGAGTTTCGTCCTCTACGATATGTTTCTTGTACCCGAGCGGGGCAATCACAAATATACTTACTTATTTAGAAAGTATACATTTCGTCTTTCGTACTCTTTTACCGTTCAGCGTAAGACATAATAATACACAAATTAAGGAACAAAGTGATTACTGCGTGTAATCGCTGTTTTAAAAATATGAGATGAGCTTTACTATGTGAAGAAAGAAACATAAGTCAGTTACATGACACCAGGCAATGCAAAAGACACTAAATTTTATGTCTTAAACTTATACTATGACACCTTTATCCCTTGAAGGGTAGGTAGGAGCGTCAACGGCTACGGTAGGCAGAGCGTAAAAATACTCGCTATCGCCACAACTGACAAATATTTGAGGCTGTTTTACAAAAATCATGTATCACTATAGTTGAGTATAGTGTCAGGTTGTCAGCCTATCGCCCAAAATTGTAATACACATGAAACTTAAAAAAAACTCGTAAACTACACAAATATAGACTCAGATAGAATAAATACTAGCATATAGATGACACTACGAGTAAGTATTTGTAAATCTTATGTACTGTGTGTGTGTGTGTGTGTGTTTCGTGTGGTTCGGTTTAGTGTGCCTCGCTACTTTCCTTTTGGACACATTTAAATAAGAAAAGGTAGGTAGGTAATTATGTAATGGTTTTTATGTCTTTTATGTGTTGCCGCCGCTATTTACAGTGTGTTTTTTCAATGTTTTCTCTTAGTGTGCAGGGTTGCCTGGAAGAGATCGCTTATGGCGATAAGGCCGCCTTTGCTTATATTGTGTTGTTTGTTTTTGTTCTTTTATAAGTTATAATTAATAATGTGAGCAATAAAATGTTTCTGTCTGTCTGTAGGTACATAATGTAACAGCGTATGGTGCGTTTACCGGCTGATACCCTCCCTTGATGAGCGGGTTGTTGGCCATGAGCTTCCTCCACAGCGCCACCAGCGTCTTCATCGGCGCCGCGCTGTCTGCCGACGCGTGCACGCTTACGGTTGAACCCAGCTCTAAAAAAACATTATTAGGTATACCTCTAAAACATGTCATACGAGCTGTAGATCAAGCGATCAGTCAAGTGCGAGTCAAACTCACGCACGAGGGGTTCTGTATCAAAATGGCATAAAAATCACGTATTTGTTATTATAGTGAAGAGAGTAATACATGTTCTGTAAAAATTTCAACTATCTAACTATTACAATACAAACGTATATCAAGCCTATATCCCTTGTGGGGCAAGCAGAGCGTAAACGGCTGTAAAAAACGGACATTTACTCCGCGTCTGACAAACAATATTGAAGGTCATTCCGAAAATAGTGACAGCTTGTCAGCTCATCACCTAAAATTACACAACGCATGTAACTCTCAAGTCCCTTAGCCTTACGAAAAACAGAAAATGAATGGGGTGATGCTATTGCCCCCTGGTGACAGACAAACGGACAGCCGAGTCTCTGTAATTAGGTCCTGCTTTGACCCTTTGGGTACGGAACCTTAAAAAGTTGCAGGCAGCACCTGAATGAAGAAAATGCCCACTGATGGAAAAAATATCTCCTCTCCTCAAAAAATTCCTCTTCATGTTATAAGACTGGATATACCTTCACAATCTATGTTAGAAACACATACCTCTAAGGCCTGCTTGTATTTCAGTGGTAGCGTTCTTCTCCCAAGCGACGCGGCAGTTGGCTGGTAGACCGAGCAGTTGCGCTGAGTCTATGTCGGGCATCGCGGCAAACGCGGACGCATACGCCTGTCAAACAAACCGTACAAGACATAAGTAGCATGTAGGCTCGTGTCCTACTAGTCAAACGAGCTACTTTTAAAACGGTATTTTGTATGAAAATCTGATGTGACGTCAGTATGCAGGGTGTGAGCGACGGTGTTCCGAAAACTTTGCAGGCGTGATCAGATCATGAAACTGAAATGGATAAATAGATAGTTTCAAATTGTATCTCAGTTTATTAAATTTTATGCTGCATATTTTGAAAAACGATGGATGAGAACTATTCTACTTTTCGACACTGATTTTAAATATTCAAGTCCAGACAAACTTCGGTACACTTTTTCTATCATAGTGGCTCTGCTATCAAAGTTACACCTACAAATTCTATTTCTGAAAATAAAAGCAAGTCTTAAAAACAAAACTTAGATGTTTATAATTTTAATTTTTTATTCTTCCACGAGTGCCCCAACGCCTGGCCTCCGAGGCAGTCCATCATCAGAGCTGCTAGTAACTTCTTATCAGGCTCTGAGCCCACTCTAGTGTCACACAAGACTACTATAGAAAGATTCCTCACCTGCAGCTGTTTAGCGAAGGGCAGTTGTATATCCAGCCCCCTAGGCTTCCACGAGTGCCCCAGTGCCTGGCCTCCGAGGCAGTCCATCATCAGAGCTGCTAGTAACTTCTTATCAGGCTCTGAGCCCACTCTAGTGTAACACAAGACTACTATAGAAAGATTCCTCACCTGCAGCTGTTTAGCGAAGGGCAGTTGTATATCCAGCCCCCTAGGCTTCCACGAGTGCCCCAGCGCCTGGTCTCCGAGGCAGTCTATCATCAGAGCCGCTAGTTACTTCCTATCAGGCTCTGAGCATACTTTAGTGTAACACAAGACCAGACAACTATAGAAAGATTCCTCACCTGAAGCTGTTTCGCGAAGGGCAGTTGTATATCCAGCCCCCTAGGCTTCCACGAGTGCCCCAGCGCCTGGTCTCCGAGGCAGTCTATCATCAGAGCCGCTAGTAACTTCCTATCAGGCTCTGAGCATACTTTAGTGTAACACAAGACCAGACAACTATAGAAAGATTCCTCACCTGAAGCTGTTTAGCGAAGGGCAGTTGTATATCCAGCCCTCTAGGCTTCCACGAGTGCCCCAGCGCCTGGTCTCCGAGGCAGTCCATCATCAGAGCTGCTAGTAACTTCCTATCACGTTCCGTCCCCACTCTAGCGTTATACAAGACCAGGCTCAAAGCCCGCGCGGTTTGAATGTTGGAACTGTTGGAGCGGATCACGCTAGTACATGCGGATATCTCGCCCCACTCCCAGGAGTACCAACGAGTCCAACCTGGAAATTAGGGTTTAGAGAATACAAGTTAACAGAGACTGTTCGTAAACATAAGCTTTCACGCAACCGATCGATAGTCGGAGTGATTAACATTTATACGAGAGCGGAAGATGACGTTTCGTATGGCTATGATATGACAAATAAAATTTTGTCCAAAAGTGAGTAAAGTTTCTAAGAATACCAATGATGAAGTGGTTTAAAGCATCTTAGTTTACACAGAATATTCATATGGCTAAGAAATTAAATAAGGATGAAGAAATGTTTATGATTGATTGTTGTCATTCGCAGTAACAATAGTCATTCAATGCGAGACAAAACTTTTAGCGGGGTGGTTAGTCCTCAACTTTGCTCGTCAAGCTAGAAAGCTGAAAATCGACATGAAAGTACTTCTTGACCTACTGATCAAAACAGGGTGGTGCCAAGCGGTTACCTTTCCCTCTCACTCCTGTCTAGAAGTACCTTCACACCGATTGTCAGATTTCTAGCTTGATGAGTAAAGTTGAGGCTCTTCTTTGACGCTAACAACCCCGCTATTGTGTTTCTGCAACAACATATCTAAGAGATCTTTACCCTGTGGTATGTAGGCGCGACGCTCTTGTACAAGGGCATGGAAAAGCGCGAGGCAGGCGTGCAGGCGGACTTGCTTCGGTTCCGCCTCGTATTGGCCCCAAGCAGATAGCGTACCTATTAAGTTCTGCTTTACACCTTCTGGGGCCTACCAAAAGGGATAAGATTTGATTGAATTCAAAACCATACTTTCTGTTAATAGGTAGGTCAGTATTTTTTCCAATACCTGTTTATAATTTGAAAATATACTTCGTTTTTTACACGAAAAATAATATAAAATCACAAGGTAAATGGTAAATGCACTTACCTCGAGTATAACATTCACGCAAGCGTTAGAAATGAGCGGCGGAATTTCTCGATCTTCTGACACAATCCACAAGCGGAATTCATCGTTGAAGTCCTGGCTCTAAAACACAAGTAGGTACACAAATTAACGGTCAAAACAGTGTATTTTACATTTGTAACGACAAATTGGCAATTTTGATATATCGCATCTACTGACATTTACGCCTAGTAACATGTTTCGCATTGTGCTATTTTGCTTTTTTTACATTTCATGCCTGGGGACAATATGCGCACTTTGCCATTTGCAGGTTGCTTTGGAACCATTTGCTTGTTGGACGGTATGCGTTTATATTATGTTCAATGAACCGTTTATATCAAAGCAGCATCCTGTTCGTCTTACAGTGTGGCTATAGGTGTGTACAATTACCGATCTCTGTCCGAAGTTGACCAAGAAAGTGTGCAAGTCCTGCGTGAAGGGCGAAGCGCCAACGACCAGCGCCAGCCAGCCGCCGCCGCGAGACGCTTCCACCGCCGCCTCCCATGCGGCTATACCTTCTTCTATCCCGACCTGTAGCAAAATGCCGGCTGAGAATAGCATCACCCAATTTCTTTCCCGTGGGAGTCGTAAGAGGCGACTAAGGGACACGAGGGTGTGTATTGCAATTTTAGGCGATGGGCTGACAACCTGTCACTAAGGCGATACAAAGTTTTCCGAATGACCCTCAAATATTTGTCAGACGTGGCGTAAATGGCCATTTTTGCGGCTGTTTACGCTCTGTCTACCCCGCAAGGGATTAAAGGCGTGATGTATGTATGTATGTATGTTTTTATACGTGGAAACTTGTTATTAGCTACAGACTTACATTTTAATTGCCTAGCTATAAGATAATTTATGCTGTTACTTTCCCAAATAGCTAATCTACACTAATATTATAAAGAGGAAAGATTTGATTGTTTGTTTGTTTGTTTGTTTGTTTGTTTGTTTGCATCGAATAGACTCCGAAACTACTGGTCCGATTTTAAAAATTCTTTCACCATTAGAATCCTACATTATTCCTGATGAACATAGGCTATATTTTATACGAGAAAAAAATAGGGATCCGCGTGAAAATTTCGATAATGTAACCCAAGATGTGAAAAATGTACCAAAAATATATCTTATATCGCGTACGCTGTGGAAATTATTGACAATAGAGCAAAGTGATGTACTACAGTTTTATAGAGGACATCAATATCTATAATAATGTCTGCGATACCATATGTCTAACTATTACAGTTATGCCACAATAACTACTTTTTCATTTAAAAATGTACCAACTACGCCACATTATTCGTACCAGTGTAATGATTACATTTAATCATCACTGTATTAAAGGGTGTCAGGGATAGCCCTTAGAATACTAATAGGGTACATGCAGACCATGAAACTGAACAACTTTCCCCTAAAAACATATTTCAGGAAACGTAAAAAAACTGACTTCCCATAGTGAATGCAGTCAGCTGATTGTGATTTTGTATGGAAGGTAATTTTTTTGGCATTTCCTGACATATGTTCCTAGGGGAAAGTTGTCCAGTTTTATGTTTCATGCACCCTATCAGTATTCGAAGGGCTGTCCCTTACTCGGTATAAAAAGACGACAAAAACATTACATAATGCATTAAAAAATCTACACTAAAATAATACATACATACACATATCACGCCTATTATCCCTTGCGGGGTAGGCAGAGCGTAAACGGCCGCAAAAACGGACATTTACGCCACTTCTGACATATGTTTGAGGGTCATTCGGAAAATTGTGTATCGCCATAGTGACAGGTTGTCAGCCCATCGCCTAAAAGTGCAATACACACCCTCAAGTTCCTACGACTCACACGGGAAAGAAATCGGGTGATGCTATTCTAAGCCGGCATCACACTAAAATAATAATTATATAATCTACACTAATATTAGAAACATGATTTTATTTATTGTTTGTTTGAATTGAATAGGCTCCCAAACTACTGGACCGATTTAAAAAATTCTTTTACCGTTTTATTACCGTTAATTGAAATTGAAATTCTTTATTCAATGTAGGATAGTATTATCACTTATTGACGTCATGAACCGTCATGCTAAGAAAATAAATTTGTATCATACAATTTTCTTTTTTTTATTTCAATTTTGTTATGACCTAATAGAAAACCGGCTCGGGCGGGATAAAAAAAATAAAAATATAGGCACTGCCTGGGGGGCCGGCCAGGTTAATCACACGGCATGTAACTTTACGCCACTACCATCCGAAAACGATATTTGTTTCAAATTGAAGTCAAGATTTTTAGAATCCTACATTATCCCTGATGAACATAGGCTATATTAAACTGTCTTATTCCCGGGGGGAAATTGTTAGCGCCGGGTGAAACCGCTGGGCGGGCTGCTAGTAAATAAAATAAAGTAAATGGAGCTGTCAGCCTGGTAAATGGACAAATTTCGGCGGAACAGTCGGGCGTGGCAATTTTTACGATAGTACTTTGTTTGGTGGTTACGAGATAAAATCGGCCAAGAACAAACATGTAGATAATTTTATCAGCTTTCATTGTGTAATAGGTTCACCAAAATTTTGTTCATCGCCTCGCGGGCCTTCTTTCGAGTTTCCCCCATCGCAACGCACGTCAAAGGCGTGGGGTATTTTATAATTTTGACCCCTTACTAATCCAAACAGTTTCATTGTAAATTTTTCGTGTCCGACTTTTCTGTCTAGAGTCTAGACCCCTTTGAGCATTCATTTACCACGCTATAGGGTAAGTATACGTAAGTAGCTAGTCCGTAATTAGTAATTGCATGCCATTTGGTCACCTAACAAAACCCAAAAAAAATATAAGTGAGAAGTTCTAAAGAGACGTTTAGAAACCGTACTAATATTATAAATCTGAGAGTTTGCGTGTGTGTGTGTGTGTGTGTGTATGTATGTATGTTTGTTACCTCTTCACGCTCAAACGTCTTAACCGATTTGGATGAAATTTGGAACACAGGTAGGGTATAACCTGGAATAACATTTAGGCCACTTTTTACTGCGGGAAAACAACTATTACCACGGGAAAATGAGTGGCAGCGGGTAAATCGCTGGGCGGAAATCTAGTATCTAAATAATGGGGAATCAAACCTGTGTGAGTGTGTGTTTGTGCGCGGCGAGCACATCCGTAGCGTGCGCGCCGAGCAGCAGCACCGGCCTGACGCCGCGCGCCCCCCCGCCGCGCCGCCCCGCGCCCCACACCCCCGCGCGCTGTATGCCATCCCCCGCTGATACCACACCCGTACCTGATAACGAAAAGATTCGTGAGATGTCTTTGTTTAAGTAAGGCCATCCCAATAAGCCATACGTGGCAGCTGTCAGTTTTATACTAAGAGATGTCAACAAAGAAAAATGGACCCTCTACCGTAGCATTACTACAAATCTGACAGCCAACAAAGTAACTTATAGAAATACATTACAACAGTCCACGGCGTGACATAGGCCTGCCTCTATTGGGGGGTATTGCCACAGAATAAATAATAGTACTCTTCTTCCTTGTATTAATTGGTCTATGGTAGTACTAGGGTATAGGTATAGCTATACTCATAACGCTTGGCAGGCCGATTGGCTGCTGCTCATTCCCTGAATAATTTTCCCTTAGTCGCTTTTTACGACATCCACGGGGCGATTCATTGGGTAGGATAACTAAAGACAATTATAACAAACTAGTACGACTTTCCTTCTACGTATAATCTTACCTAGAATTTGATCAACGAACACTACAATAGCTCGATACAAGGTGTCTGGGCGGAGAACGGCAACTGCAGCAACGGTTTCGAATCCACTCAACTTCAGCCTTGAAAGAGTGCTCAGTTCGCCCGAGTTTAAGAACTCGGTCCATAGTACGTCATTGTTCAGGGATAACTTCTCAAACAAATCTTCGCTTGCTGCCTGTACGGAAAAAGTATGCATGCTTTATGTGAATGAAGATATTTAAATTTAAATTAAACCCTAGAAATAAAACAGAAAGTAAAAAACGCTTCTTACACGCTACAATAGTTGTCGTCATTCATGAAAAATTGTCATTTAAGTGTCATGAACTCATGAAAGAAGACCTTAATGCATATAGAGAAAAACGCATTAGTGCCAGCTGGAAGAAATTTCAATAAACTTGTACGTACAGTGAAGCTCAGGTCCGGTTAGACACTCGAACCGTCAATGTAAGACTTATGTGCGTGGAATAAGAACGGTTTATCCAAACTGTCTAACCCATCCTGAGCTTGACTGTACATGTTGTGTCGCATTTTTTATGTTTTGTGTTCTTCTTGTGAATTTTATGTGTGCGTAAATTCTTACCCTCAATTGAGCCATTTTCTTCAAACAGTTCTCTGGTATCCAAGAATATTTATTTTTGATTTCATTTATGATCCCTTGGTCTTCACTGATGTCAAAGTTCCCGACGAATATTTGCCAAAGCTAAAATAAATAGTATGCATGTATGTATTAACTTTATTGTACCACAAAATAAATTTACAATAACAGTAAGTAAGTCAACTAAGACTACTCATGCAATGGGTCCAAAAATATACAACGCAATTCCAGATGGCATAAAATTATAGTTCAAAAAAAACATTAAATGAAGAAAATGAATGAATTAATGCTCCCTCTCTCTTTTCGTGTGGGACACCGAGTCGTCCAACGACCCGATGAATTAATGCTTACTATACAGTAAATGAATTTCTTAAATAGTAATGTAATAAATGTTAATGTATTTAAATATTTTGTCATGTAATATTTTTATTATTAAATAAAGAGTATGAGTATGAGTATGAGCATGTATGAGTAAAGGATGGAATAAAACATGAGGCACAAAGGCGGACTTATCCCACAATTATGATATTTTGTATTGTTTTTATAATAAATATTTCTTACTTTTTCCGGCATCAAGTCTTCATACACTTGCTTCAGTAAGTGTAAAACGATGATGTATTTATCTTTCTTGTGCAAACCAAGTAGAACGCGCTCTATGATTCGGCGTGTTATGTATTTCACTACCGCCTCGTTGTTGATTTTTTTTTGATCCTGTGAAAAGATGTGATATATAACTATATTGACCGATATAACTTATGTTGACCGATCCAAAGTCATCATTGTCATCAATAATTTTTTTTTAAATACATATTTGTCTTTATAGGTTGTCGGAGCTTTTGGCTTTGGAGGTAAGTACATACTGCCCTCAATTCGGTATACAAAATCCTCTTAACTTACCTTATATTAGTGCTGTTACTTTCCGTCAAATAGATTTAGAAATGGTTAGGAGATATCTAAGTCCGGTCATGTTGAAAAATTACACTGGCTTCTTCGCAATTTCTAGTCAATTTAGTCGCCATTGTTTTCATTGTCGTCTTATTATGTCAGATATCCCGAATTTTGCGTCAAATTATAAGACATGACGTGACTAAAATATCTCCTCTCGTTTTAAATTTTAACTTGTGAATTATTTAGAATAAGTCTTATCTTATCTTATCCAGCCGTCGGGATCCCACTGCTGGGCAAAGTAGAATAAGTACTATAATAAAATTTAATTTAATTCGGGTCTTGTTGATACTAATATAATTTTAAGATCATAATGTACTTACACAAGAAAAGCAAAAAAGGTATTGAGTATTTCTAAACCTATTTGACGGAAAGTGACAGCACTAATTTAAGATAAGTTAAGAGAATTTATATCCCGAATTGAGGCCATCAACTTACCGTTTCTCTCCTTATAGCATCCACAAACACATCCAAGATAGTATCAACGGGCAACGCCACAAGTGGCCTTTGCGCCGCTAAGCTCTTTACCGCCAAAGCCAATATGGCGGCTCGATAAGCGCTGGGCTCGTAAGCTTCACAAGCCGAAGTAGTTTCCCTTTCAATAGCCTTAGCTGCTTCAAGCGCTTCAGATATGACGGTACTAGTCGCTCGAGTCTTATTGAGAGACGCTAAAAGATTCGCGTCGTGGAGAATGTCGCCGTTCGTTGAAAGGTCTTTTAGAAGATTTTCCTGTTACAAGAAAATATTATTGAATATTTTTTTACTGTTATGTTAATCAGTACACAAATGTTGTGGAATTATTACTACCTGAAGTTCGTGTTGTTGTTTCTGTAAAGTAGCCTTCTTCAGTTTTATTTCTTTAGCCTTTTCGTTTACTTCAGGATTTTGTTGTTGCAATGCGTAATGAACAAGTTGGTCTGAAATCGAAATGATTAGTTAGAACCTAGTATTCACAATTTTTTGCAATTTAATAAGGATATTTAGATTTTGTAATACCACTAAATCTAGGTACAGTGGTGTTACAAAAGCTAAATATCTGCATATGAGCTAAAGGTCGGCAGTCTACTTGAAGTCTGGTTTTACATCAAACGTTAAAGCTTGTTAAAGTACTGCAACGTACAAAATGCAAACGTGAACTGATTACGTCTATTATGAAAAGGAAAGTTGGCCTTTACAAAATGTAAACCAGTATGAGTTTTAAAGACTGATACTCAAAGGCAAGGATCCATGGAAAAAGAGCACAAGGTCGACCCAGAAGGAAGTGGATAGATGACATCCGAAATTGGTCGGTTCTTCGGCACTACCAATTGAAAAGGGCGGCGCCAGACCACAAAGGTTTCAACATGCTGACCTCCGAACTTCAATTTGAAGATGGCACTACATGATGATGATGAATACGAAGTATGTGGAAATTACCTGTCAACCCATCAAGCCTGGCAGTGAAATGCAGGATCGACAATCTCGCAGCATAATTCGGTGGCAGCCTTGTATGTAGGGTTGTGTCTCTGCTGTATAGAAGCAGTCTGGATGCAACTGGCGATGCAGCGCCGGTAGTGGTCACCGGCAACCCTGACAGCAGGGCTGACCAGCAGTCGTGGATGGCGTCTACTTCTGTTACCACCAGGACACGGCCGAGTCTAAAATGAAAAACAGAAAATGGGAAGCTCCTGTTTTCTAAATACTACTTCACAAGCCGCCTGTAATATGTGTATTCATACTTATTCAATCAGCATTTTTTGTTATATTCAGTTCAGACTTGAGCTAAACAAAGGGTTTAAGGCGGTCAGTAATATTTTTACAGATTCGAATCGTACGAATAGGGATTTTTGTAATATTTATTTTTAAACTCTTCCCTAGTCACTGGATAGATGGTGCTGTACTTTGTACGTTAACGTAAGGAACGGACTGTCACATATTTTATAGATTTTTTCACTTCGATGTCATAGTAAAACGACACGTAACCTATCAATTGTTACATCACTCGCATCACAAAAATATTTACATTCATGGGTTTAACTGCATATTAACGAAAATTTAAACGAAAACAACGTACAAACAAAACAGAGTATTAATTAATAACAAAGCGCGAAAGCAGAGGATAGATTACTAAGGAAAGAACAATTACTAACTTTCTTTTTTCGTGCCTTTTGGCTTTGGCGTCTAGTAACGTAGTCAGTTCAACGCCATTTACAGAGTTCTTCGAATACTAAGCTTTTACTTATTCTCAAAAAGAAAACTATTTACATTGCACGATATATTTCATTATCTGACAAAAAATATGATATTTTTGACAGATTGATGATTTTGTAGTTGTGTGGCCACCGTTATATCGGGCGCTTGCTCACTGAACTCCCATTTAATTCAATGGTATCCCGACTCAAGAGGAGTAGAATCGCTGTAAGAACTAATAAATGAGCGTGTTTCAATAGTTTGCTCACCTTACAGCATATTGTACAGCAGTGTGTAGCTTGTCGCTGTGCTGGGACACGAAGTCGCTCTGCACGTCAGCTAAAGAGTTCTTCAGCCAACCAATAGCGTCACCGTCCGGGTCTATGATGAGAGGTGTGAAGCCACATTTTTGAGCTTCGAGAATCTGAAATTAAACGAAAATAAGAAAATGATCTTGCAAAAGATTTTATGAATTAGCTTTTGACTTTGAACTTTCGTCTCAGACAGAGTCGTTGATGTATTGACCTCCCGCAAATATTTATACAATCCTTTAGAACACGTTACACCTAAGCAGAAACGTAAACATCATCAGTAAACATAAAATAATTGGTTGTGGTAGATTTAGTATAGATCATCATCATCACATCTTATGGCAATGTGGATAACTCTTATCTGATATACGTGTGTTACTGCAAATATTTTACGTGAACCAGCCCAAGAAACTGAACAACTTTTCTCAAAGAACAAAGGTCGAGTGACTAGTTGCATTTACCTGATCAATCAGAATGGCGTTCTTGATGGCAGTCTTATCCAGAGGCAAACCGTCAGCATCCCACTTCAACTGTTTCTCTGTTGTCGAAAGGAAATTGATGACTGTAAACGTGGAATCTTCGAACCCAATCAGGGAGCTCCATTTGTTGATGTATTCCTTGGCTTGGGGTTCCGTGACGTCGGGCAGGTAGACTATGTACGCGGCGGCGAGTAACGATCTCAGTGTCAATTCGGATATCTCTTTCGATATGTTTTCGAGCTGTGAAAGAAACAAAAGTTAAGGCCCTATAACAAAAAAGTTAAACAAGTGTTGAACACGTGATTAAAATTATTTATAAAAATCGTTAAATACGCGTTCAACACTTGTCTGACTTTTTTAGGTAAGGTCCTAAATATTTGATTAATACTTAGCGGAAAAATAGGTTATGATGAAGTAACAGTTAAGGTGCTGTTCCAAACCGACCGGCCGACGGCCGACGGCCGACAGCATATGCCGCGGCGGCCGACCTTGGCCGCCGCGGCACTACTGGTTCGTATGGGTTTGTATGGGATACTATCCGAACCGAGCGGCGACTGCAGATGCTATCGGCCGCCGCGCATCTGCCGCGGCGGCCGACGGCCGACGGCCGACGGCACATAACTGCAGACCAGTATAGCCGCGGCGGCTTTACGTTGTTTGGGTCGGAATATAGTTTTCAGAACTAGTTATTATGTTTAATAGGGTTCATAATGTCGTTAGAGTTTATCATGTGTCCAGAGTTCATCGGATCGCTAGGTTCATCGGGTTATCATGGTTCATCGGGTTACTATGGTTCATCGGGTCGTTGAGTTCATCTTGTCGTTCGGGTTCATCATGTGGCCATAGTTCATCTGTTCGCTAGGTTCATCGGGTTATTATGGTTCATCGGGTCGTTGAGTTCATCTTGTCGTTAGGGTTCATCATGTGGCCAGACTTCATCGGTTCGCTAGATTCATCGGGTTATCATGGTTCATCGGGTTATTATGGTTCATCGGGTCGTTGGATTCATTTTGTCGTTAGGGTTCATCATGTGGCCAGAGTTCATCGGTTCGCAAGGTTCATCGGGTTATCGTGGTTTATCAGGTTATCATGGTTCATCGGGTTATTATGGTTCATCGGGTCGTTGGGTTCATCTTGTCGTTAGGGTTCATCATGTGGCCAGATTTCATCGTTTCGCTAGGTTCATCGGGTTATCATGGTTCATCGGGTTATTATGGTTCATCGGGTCGTTGGATTCATTTTGTCGTTAGGATTCATCATGTGGCCAGAGTTCATGGGTTCGCTAGGTTCATCGGGTTATCATGGTTCATCGGTTTATCATGGTTCATCGGGTTGTTATGGTTCATCGGGTCGTTGGGTTCATTTTGTCGTTAGGGTTCATCATGTGGTCATCAGAGTTCATCGTTTCGCTAGGTTCATCGGGTTGTCATGGTTCATCGGGTTGTCATGGTTCATCGGGTTATTATGGTTCATCGGGTTATTACGGTTCATCGGGTCGTTGGGTTCAACTTCTCGTTCGGGTTCACCATGTGGCCATAGTTCATCGGTTCGCTAGGTTCATTGGGTTATCATGGTTCATCGGTTTAGCATGGTTTATCGGGTTATTAGGTTCATCGGGTCGTTGGATTCATTATTTCGTTAGGGTTCATCATGTGGCCAGAGTTCATCGGTTTGCTAGGTTCATCGGGTTATGATGGTTCATCGAGTCGTTGGGTTCATCTTGTCATTACGGTTCATCATGTGGCCAGAGTTCATCGGTTCGCTATGTTCATCGGTTTATCATGGTTCATCGGGTTATTATGGTTCATCGGGTCGTTGAGTTCATCTTGTTGTTAGGGTTCATCATGTAGCCAGAGTTCATCGGGTGGTTAGAGTTCATCAGTTGGCTGGGTTCATCGGGTCTTTAGGATCATCTCAACTAAACAGTCGCATTCGACCATTTTCGATAGTAGAATATTACTTGTGTATCGTATCTTGTTGTTTGCCTTGTGATGCCGGCTAAGAATAGCGTCGCCCCATTTCCTTGCTGTGTGATGCTTGCTTAGAATAACATCACCCCATTTCTTTCCCGTGGGAGTCGTAAGAGGCGACGGAGGGACTTGAGGGCTATTGCAATTTTAGGCGATGGGCTGACAACCTGTCACTATGGCATACATAAATACATACATTAATCACGCTTTTATCCCTTACGGGGTAGGCAGAGCGTTAATGGCCGTAAAACGGATATTAACACCACTTCTGACAAAAGTTTGAGGGTCAATCAGATAACTATGTATCACAATAGTGACAGGTTGTCAGCCCATTGCCTAAAATTGTAATGTATGTATTGCTATTCTAAGCCGGCGTCACTATGGCAATACACAATTTTTCGAATAACTATTCAATCATTTGTCAGACGTGGCATAAATGTCCGTTTCTTGCGGCCGTTTACGCTCTGCCCACCCCGCAAGGGATTATAGGCATGATATGTGTGTGTGTGTGTGTGTGTTGTTTGTGTATATATCGTAAAGCCGCCGCAACTATAGTGGTCTGTATATAGACTCTGGACCTGAAAATGACCTAAAATTATCCTAAAGACCCAATGAACCATGATAGCCCGATGAACCTAGCGAACCGATAAACTCTGGCGACTCGATGAACAATAACGACCCGATGAACTCTGGCCACATGATGAACCCTAACGACAAGATGATTCCAACGACCCGATGAACCATAATAACCCGATGAACCATGATAACCCGATGAACCATGATAACCCGATGAACCTAGCAAAACGATGAACTCTGGCCAAATGATGAACCCTAACGATAAAATGAACCCAACGACCCGATGAACCGTAATAACCCGATGAACCATGATAACCCGATGAACCTAGCAAAACGATGAACTCTGGCCACATGATGAACCCTAACGATAAAATGAACCCAACGACCCTATGAACCATAATAACCCGATGAAAAATAATACAGTGTGATGCCGGCTTAGAATAGCATCACCCCATTTCTTACCCATGGGTGTCGTAAGAGGCGACTAAGTGACTCGAGGGTTAGATGTGTATTACAATTTTATTTTAGGCGATGGGCTGACAACCTGTCACTATAGTGATACACAGTTATCTGATTGACCCTCAAACTTTTGTCAGAAGTGGTGTTAATATCCGTTTTACGGCCGTTAATGCTCTGTCTACCCCGTAAGGGAAATAGGCGTGATTTATGTATGTATGTATGTATAAAAAATAATAACCCGATGAACCATGATAACCCGATGAACCTAGCAAAACGATGAACTCTGGCCACATGATGAACCTTAACGACAAGATGAACCCAACGACCCTATGAACCATGATAACCCGATGAACCATAATAACCTAATAAACATAATAACTAAGTCCTGAAAACTATACTCTGACATGTGCTGTCGGCCGTCGGCCGCCGCCTTCGGAATGACATCTGCCGCGGCGGCCGACGGCCGACGGCCGATAGCCGCGCCATGTGCCATCGGCCGTCGGCCGTCGGCCGTAGGCCGCTCGGTTCGGAACAGCACCTTTACTTTTTTACATTTTTACCGCAAACATTCCCTAATAATTTTCAATAACCTAGCCATGTAGATAAAAAAAAATTAAAACACGATATGTAGGTAACATTCTTAATTTGACGCCTCTACAAGGATGTAACGTTGTTATGTCAAAGTGCCGACGACGTCGGAATATTCAATAGAAAAAAAAACATTTACATCAATACCCCAAGCGCTGTCCTACAGTACAGCCAGTTAGATACTGAAATGAATGTTAAGCTAGCTCTCTTGACGACTATGTCTACTAACTATATTACTTACATCAATCTCCCAAGCGCTGTACTCATGAGCCAGCTGATCCAGCAACGAGCGCGCGGCTTCAATGGTCTTCTTGGCATTGCTCAGTTTCAGTTCTATCGCAGCGGCGTCTCTCGTATGTTGGCCAAGTTGGTCCTTCAGCGCTGCCACTCGCTCGTCGACGGTGGCTAGCCCGCTTGATAGGGCTTCCAGTTGTGCTTCGGCGTCTTTTAGGTTTCTGGAATATTTAAGGATGACTTAAACAACGATGAAAATGTAACACCACATCACGCATTGGCTATAAGGGCAGGGAAATAGTTAGGGAAGTGGACAGCGCAAGCATGTGAAAAGATTACTCGCGCTGCTACTCGTAATGCCGCTGCCACTTCCTGTGCTTCCGTGAGTGTCAGCTTTTCGTGCGAGAGCCAAAGGAACGGCAGCACAAGCACGAGTGGAACGTATTGCTATCTCGATTATTTATATTGCTTCAAGAAGAGTATGACGGCAGTGCGCGAACACTCACTCGCGTTGATACTTCCGCGGAAGTGTTTCGGGTATCGGGCAATATTCGCGGCAGGATCAGGAGCATAGTGCAAACATGTGCATCACATGACTTTGTAAATATAACATAAAGTCTGCCAACAGGCTTGCCGTTCGAACTAGCCTATGCCAGGACGATCGAATATGGAAACTATACCCAGTCTATGTAATGGCAAGGCCGCCCTAAAATCAGCCTATCCGCACGTCGAAAGCCGAGACCTGGATATAAGCGCCCCTCATTTTTAACCGACGAAATAAAAACGAAAGAGGTTCTGAATTCTTCAGGGAGCTTGAATGAAAACATTAAGCTTAATAGTCGCGTTGGCACTTGGCACGATAAGCGCAGGGCAAGATTGGGGTTTATCCTTTAGTAATATGCCCATTTGGAGGACCTATGGAGAGCCACCGATGAAGCTGTACGTGTGGCTGCACATTGATTATTTATTTATAAGAAGATCCCTAGTAAAGTAGCCTTTTAGGACACTCACCCGGTAGAAATGCTAGACGCTATTCTAACCTAGACCACAAATAAAACCTACTTGTGTAGTTGTCGTTGCTGCTGCTGCAATGGCTGCACCCTGGCCAGCGCATCGGCGTACGCCAAGTTAGCCTTGACCCACGCGGCGAGCGGCGCGCACGCTGCACTCGCGCGCTTAGCCGTCGCTTGTTCAAACGAGCCGCCGCGGCGCTCGAGAAGCTTTTGCACCGACTGCACAGCTTCGGGGCTGATTTGACTTGCATCGAGACACCTGCGGATCGAGATAAAACAACACCATGAGTACCAAATTAAAAATAGTTAGGTGAACACAATTCCTCGGCTAAGTTTCGTGTTAAAATTGGTGTGCCTCAAGGCTCTATTTTAAGACCATTTTTATTTCTAATTTACATGGTGAAATATTACTCCAAGATTGTATTTATCGCTGACGATACATCCCTTATATTTAAGGTCGATAGACATACACATACTATGATGTAGTATAAATCACACTTTTCGACAAATTTATAGTTGATTCGACGTCTACCAAATGAGCTACCGGCGTCTCAAGTGACGCTTCCAAATCTTCAATCTCTTGATACTCGTCTCGAAGCGACGTACAAGCGACATCTAGTATTAGTTATTGTAACGAATACTATTTTTCAATTTCTTCATTTCATTTATGAAAATAATATAGCACTGTAAGTGCATAATAAACCATAGTACAAATAAACATGTGAGTTATTTACCTAATGTCCTCTTTGACGCCGCGTTTGGATAAGAAATTCTTCATGGAATGCCACGACGTGTCAGCGATGCCCATCAGACGCAGCACGCCTTCGAGCACGTCGCGGACCACGTCTGGGGGCGCCCTCAGAGAACGCACCTAAATTCAATTCAATTCTTTTTTATAAATGGCCTCTGTCAGCATAGGACAATTCTGCCAATGTCTAAGAACGCACCTTAATTTTTTACAAATAAGTAGATAAAATTACAGAAAAACAAACCTAAAACCTAGTTGTAGTTTCTTTTATCTGTGTTTATCTATTGTTGTATTATTTTATTTCTATAATGTGCAATAAATAATTTTGTTATTTTATGTTAAAATCGTAATTTCGAAGGACGGAGTTGATACAAGCACACGCCGAACTTTACTCACATCAGCAAACTTGAAATGTATCTAAATTATTATTGAAATTATTTTCAAACTGCTACGCAAAATCGCTGGTACTAGATATGCTTACCTCACTTAGTGATTCAGATTTGATATCGCCTACGGCTGCCCGAGCCGCTGCTATTATAGGCTCTACAGACGCCAGTTCTTCTTCTATTTCTTTTTTGCTACAAACAGAACAAAATCAAGACTTATTCACAAGCAATCTAACGCCTCGAATATTTATTAGAAACAAGACATTGTAACTTTACATAATGTAGGTGGCCGAAAGTGGAAATGCTAAGCCAAATCTAGTTCATATAACACAATTTTAGCATTATACCATAGAGTTCCATCAAAAAATCACAACAGAAAGTGTCAATCATTTTAAGCTAAATACTTTTTTGAAACTAATTTTTTACATTAACTAGAATACCATAGATTTCCATCAAGAAATCATAACTGAAAGGGTATATAATTTTAAGCCAAACCCTTTTGATACATGTATTTGACTAACCAAGTTTGTGTTTAGTACTAAACATTAACCAACCAACCAAGTACCATGAGAAAACTCATATAAGTATTCAGATAGTTTACTAATTTCCTGACCACTTTTGAAACATGTTTTTGAGTAATAAAATTATGTAAAAAAAACTTTTAAAACAAGCTTTTATTTGAGTGCTCTGAAAAGATGAAAATAAAATTTTGAATGACATTAACCACATTCATTTATGACTTTACAGAAATGAAAATATAATAAAAGCTTGTCGCGATGCCTAGAAGAAACTACCTAATTACAGTTAGGTGCGTACCTTATTACAAAATTTCAATCACAAATTGAAAGTTTCGCGACAAGCTTTTATTATATTTTCATTTCTGTAAAGTCATAAATGAATGTGGTTAATGTCATTCAAAATTTTATTTTCATCTTTTCGGAGCACTTAAATAAAAGCTTGTTTTAAAAGTTTTTTTTACATAATTTTATTATATTTTCATTTCTGTAAAGTCATAATTGAATGTGGTTAATGTCATTCAAAATTTTATTTTCATCTTTTCAGAGCACTCAAATAAAAGCTTGTTTTAAAAGTTTTTTTTACATAATTTTATTACTCAAAAACATGTTTCAAAAGTGGTCAGGAAATTAGTAAACTATCTGAATACTTATATGAGTTTTCTCATGGTACTTGGTTGGTTGGTTAATGTTTAGTACTAAACACAAACTTGGTTAGTCAAATACATGTATCAAAAGGGTTTGGCTTAAAATTATATACCCTTTCAGTTATGATTTCTTGATGGAAATCTATGGTATTCTAGTTAATGTAAAAAATTAGTTTCAAAAAAGTATTTAGCTTAAAATGATTGACACTTTCTGTTGTGATTTTTTGATGGAACTCTATGGTATAATGCTAAAATTGTGTTATATGTCATTAACCACATTCATTTATGACTTTACAGAAATGAAAATATAATAAAAGCTTGTCGCGATGCCTAGAAGAAACTACCTAATTACAGTTAGGTGCGTACCTTATTACAAAATTTCAATCACAAATTGAAAGTTTCGCGACAAGCTTTTATTATATTTTCATTTCTGTAAAGTCATAAATGAATGTGGTTAATGTCATTCAAAATTTTATTTTCATCTTTTCAGAGCACTCAAATAAAAGCTTGTTTTAAAAGTTTTTTTTACATAATTTTATTACTCAAAAACATGTTTCAAAAGTGGTCAGGAAATTAGTAAACTATCTGAATACTTATATGAGTTTTCTCATGGTACTTGGTTGGTTGGTTAATGTTTAGTACTAAACACAAACTTGGTTAGTCAAATACATGTATCAAAAGGGTTTGGCTTAAAATTATATACCCTTTCAGTTATGATTTCTTGATGGAAATCTATGGTATTCTAGTTAATGTAAAAAATTAGTTTCAAAAAAGTATTTAGCTTAAAATGATTGACACTTTCTGTTGTGATTTTTTGATGGAACTCTATGGTATAATGCTAAAATTGTGTTATATGTCATTAACCACATTCATTTATGACTTAACAGAAATGAAAATATAATAAAAGCTTGTCGCGATGCCTAGAAGAAACTACCTAATTACAGTTAGGTGCGTACCTTATTACAAAATTTCAATCACAAATTGAAAGTTTCGCGACAAGCTTTTATTATATTTTCATTTCTGTAAAGTCAATGAATGTGGTTAATGTCATTCAAAATTTTATTTTCATCTTTTCAGAGCACTCAAATAAAAGCTTGTTTTAAAAGTTTTTTTTACATAATTTTATTTTATATTTTTTAGTTTATGTTACGATAGTTATTGATCAATACGAAAGTCTTTCTATAAAACGGAGAGACCTTCAATAGAAAAACTTAAGGCACGGGGAAAACTAACATTAGGATAAAGTATAATTATCTCTTTTATATTCTATAGAAGTAGGTTGGTACCTACGCCTCCGGCATCCCTAATAGAAGAATTAGCTTGTAATATGTCTTAGTCTTTTCATTTCATTGATGGCGTCATTATTACATGGCCGAGTCCCAGTTAATTTCGAACAGTCTAATTCTTCTATCAAGAGGCCTTCTATTGACGTGACCCTAATTCATGGTGGGCCTACCAACTGCCTATCATGAACGAATTCGTATACAAAATTGCAAGTCCCAGCAGTTGAATATTGAGGAGTTCCATAGTTCGAAGACAACCCTGGATGTAGCGTCTAATTCATGGTAGGCCTACCAACTGCCTGTAATAAACGAATTCGTATACAAAATTGCAAGTCCCAGCAGTTGAATATTGAGGAGTTCCATAGTTCGAAGACAACCCTGTATGTAGCGTCTAATTAATGGTAGGCCTACCAACTGCCTATATTAAACGAATTCGTATACAAAATTGCAAGTCCCAGCAGTTGAATATTGAGGAGTTCCATAGTTCGAAGACAACCCTGGATGTAGCGTCTAATTCATGGTGGGCCTACCAACTGCCTATAATAAACGAATTCGTATACAAAATTGCAAGTCCCAGCAGTTGAATATTGAGGAGTTCCATAGTTCGAAGACAACCCTGGATGTAGCGTCTAATTCATGGTAGGCCTGTAGCGACCTCTGGGAGCTACGACAAGAAGCTCACTCAAAGTGGTTCACGAGCAAGCAAGTCGCTACAGAAGTTCCAACATAGCTGCAAGATGGCGCCACGTGACAGAACAAAGAGCCTGAAACGCGGTATCGAAGTGTTTCACCGCGCAACGCATATATACAACTTCCAATTCTATCCAGGTGGACCAGTCGGTCCCCTGGCCACAACACCCGGCCAGGCCGGTAGCTACCCTTTTCCCGCCTCCACCTGGAACCCTCCATTCTGCCTATTGGCATCACTCCTGTCACCCGCCATATTGGTGACCCCTACCTTGGACTTCGCTGCCTTCAACCACGCACCAACCACTACAGCATGCAGCCAACTACTACGTCATCAGCACCCACCGCAGTCACAGCACGGCAGCTTCACTGGTCTTCCATCATCGTCTCGAATCACCGTAGACGTCCCGACTCACCGTGGACATTGGAACCAGCACTGCTTCGCCACGCCTGACTGCATCATCACGCTACATGACGTCATCAGCCCCACTTCACTCGCTGACGGTATCGACCTCCGGTCTTGAGGGGGAGTACTGTAGCGACCTCTGGGAGCTACGACAAGAAGCTCACTCAAAGTGGTTCACGAGCAAGCAAGTCGCTACAGAAGTTCCAACATAGCTGCAAGATGGCGCCACGTGACAGAACAAAGAGCCTGAAACGCGGTATCGAAGTGTTTCACCGCGCAACGCATATATACAACTTCCAATTCTATCCAGGTGGACCAGTCGGTCCCCTGGCCACAACACCCGGCCAGGCCGGTAGCTACCCTTTTCCCGCCTCCACCTGGAACCCTCCATTCTGCCTATTGGCATCACTCCTGTCACCCGCCATAGGCCTAACAACTGCCTATAATAAACGAATTCGTATACAAAATTGCAAGTCCCAGCAGTTGAATATTGAGGAGTTCCATAGTTCGAAGACAACTCTGGATGTAGCGTCTAATTCATGGTGGGCCTACCAACTGCCTATAATAAACGAATTCGTATACAAAATTTTGTGTCCCAGCTATAAACCGCTGAGGAGATCTCTCGTACGGAGCCGATCCTGGCAGCAGCATCCGGTCAAATTTATGATTAACATGCATTGTCATCGGTTCTGGACCAACATGCAAAATTTCAACTCAATCGGATACCGAGAAGTGGTTCAAATTAAACTTGCAAGATTTGCACCGAACAAACATTGTTACTTACTTACTTACATACACTGCAAGTTAAATAATAGTAGTTTATGCAACTGTCGTATAATGGGGGTCATTAGAATGCGAGTGTCTGTTTAACACACGAGGCGCAGCCGAGTGTGATAATAGTTTGACACGAGCATTCTAATGCCTAATTATAGCAGTTGCATACACTATTTTATCTACACTCTCCAAAAAAACTCAGAAACACTTTTCTAAACGTACGCACCGGCCATTGCAAGGCCCGATACAAGGACAAATTCAATACGAGAACGTAATATGGCTTGATATGAATTTTTGAAAAATCTTTACTTTAGCAGTTGTTTAGATGTGGAGTCTTAACAATAACTTAACTAAACAACTGAACAACATCTGAACAACAACTGAACAACATCGAAACAACAACTGAACAACATCTGAACAACATCTGTACAACAACTGAACAACATCGGAATAAAATCTGAACAACAACTAATCAACATCTGAACAACAACAGAACAAAAACCTATTAAAACAACTGAACAACATCCGAAAAATTACCGTACAACAACAACTGTCAGGTGCGGCGGAAGATAGCGATTTGAGTATTGGAAAAAAAACTTCGTTTCATTTCTCAACTTTATCGTATTAAGAGTTTTCTCATTAAGAGTCCTACTTCGCCGGAAGGAACGAAATTCAAATGAAATTCGGAAGTCATGTCAAAGAGTATATTATAGAGGTGTCACCATTTCATATAATGTTAGTCTAACTGGTACTGATACAATACTTGACGACCAATGGTAGTGCGACTGCCTGCGGCGCAAAGGTTCCGGGTTCGATTCTCGGTGGACTACTCACAAAGTTGATATTATAACTTGGAAGGAATATTAACCTACATTATATTATAAGTACCATATTTTGAAATAAGCTGAACCATTCGCCAAGACTTAGCTGAACGCATAGTATCCATATTAATTATGAACTCTATAAACTGTACTGTCTGTTTGTTTGTTATTCTTACACTTTCAGTACATGAAAAGAATTCATCTAAAAATAAGGGCTTAATCAGTTCACAAAACACTTATCTTCATAACATCGCAAATCATATTTACAACTTTTTAGTTGTATATTTTTTTATCGTTATTTCAGAAGAAGCAAAGTCATTAAAGCAAAGTCAGTTCAGGTTTAAAAATGCAAGTGGCCAGTATCATGTTACGCACTTTGCGCGAACATATTTTTGTTTCGTTTTTGTCCATCCTGGTATTGTACATTTTCGACATTAAGAACTTCGACATTAAGAAACTTTTTTTGGATATTTCTTTGTCATTTTCGTCATTGCGTGCACCTTAAGCGCAACTAATACTGTTAAATTTCAATTTCAATTTTAAACGTTTATTGCATAAATCAGTATACATAGATGTAAGTTCAAAATATAAATAGCAAAAACCAATTAGCGACGGCCATTATATATTCGAGTATGATATTATGATATGATAATATATAGCGGTCGCATTCTCGCACCGTTCATTAGGTTTTGAACAATATTTGTTGACCATCAGACGCCGCATGCCTTAAAAATTTCAAACCTTCGAACACCTTTTACAATCTTTTTCCTTTAATCACCGACACCAGTTGAATTGCTTCATAGTTAAAAATTATCATACATTTTGGTGATATCTATTAAAGTAACTAAGAAAATTTTAAAATCGAAGGTGCTTCTAATTGTTTTTTTGACTAAGGTTTTTAATCCATTCCTATCTGGATAATCCTGTAATTTTTGGTCTTGAAATTGGTATTTTTAGAAAAGGGATTTATAGGGCTATACAATTTTTGGTATATTTCGGTGTTACCAACGAACCAGGGTGACCACAACCTTTAATATAAAGATACTCTCGACCTTCCCGAAATTTTAACATTAGTATTGGCATTTTGTTCTGTGACACTCTAGGACTTTCCAGCTAGGTATAAGTCTAGAACCTTTCAACCCAGTGTTACCCTAGCATGAACATCTTGACCCAGTGCCACTCTAGAACCCTTCTACCCCATAACACTAAAAACCTTCCGAATCAATTGATCCCACTCTTGAACTGAAATCTGACAAAAATATTTTACTACATAAAATATAATACTTTTGTATACTAGGTACGCAAGTTGCAAGAGATATGGGCGTGATATGTGTATGTATGTACGTAAGTACATGTACATAATTATTATCCTTACTTTCTTATAATTTATCCTAAAACTGTGGTTGGTGGTGACCGTATGCGCAGCGCTCCATATTTACAATTAAAAATTTCCGCCGCGGTTAAAAAACTGCTTTTGTGCCGCCGTGCCGCCGTCTTGTGTTGCATATAAATCGAACCTTACTACTTCATACTAATCTGCACTAACAACCACGTCATCCTATTATTTGATCGTAAAAAAATGTTTAATACCTACGTCTAATCGGTTCATATTTTGCGTTTCGTTCGATGTATCAATCAACGTAGTATTGACATTGGCAAAATTATCCATAGCGGATAGAATGCCGTTGTTGTAGATAGTTGATATATTTTACGGCAAAATTCTAGCTACAATAATTTTTCACGGTCAAAATATCGAACAAATGTAGTGTGTGTCGCGTCTGCATCATATTCCGTTTATCTATGATCAATTCCACGTCAGTTTTGACAGCAGAGGAAACACATCAAAACAAAAACCTTTTATTCCCAAGGAAATCAGCCGGAAACAGTAAGTGTTTTGCTAAATTTCATAATAACTAAGACGTTTTGTCAAAAAATAGCCGCCCGGGCGGGTTCAACGTGAAATTGCCATTAATAATCATACTAAGATCAATACAGTTCGATTAGCACTGGCGGAAGAAATCTCTTACGCCACGCTTCATCACTGAAAAATAGAGGTAACTTCAAATTTTAATTTCTCCGTAATTAAATATAAAATGAGATTTTGCGCTGCCCTGGCGTATTCCTCATATCTTGAAGATTAAAAAACAAAATTTTGTTGACAGTGATGTGCCTTAGATTATGCATAAAATGCATTCTCGTAGCTCGTTTTCACCTCACTTCATGGAAGTAGGCCCGTTAAGTCATTACGCTTCTGTAATTTATAGTAAACCCTAGTTTTTATAGGCAGAATGCATAAAGTAGGTCATTATGCATCTGTTTTCGAATTCATAATTCGAACATTATGACACGAGTGTATATAATAGTAGTTTATGCAACTGTCGTATAATGGGGGTTATTAGAATGCGAGTGTCTGTTTATCACACGAGGCGCAGCCGAGTGTGATAATAGTTTGACACGAGCATTCTAATGCCTAATTATAGCAGTTGCATACACTATTTTATCTACACTCTCCAAAAAAAACTCAGAAACACTTTTCTAAACGTACGCACCGGCCATTGCAAGGCCCGATACAAGGTCAAATTCAATACGAGAACGTAATATGGCTTGATATGAATTTTTGAAAATTCTGTAATTTAGCAGTTGTTTAGATGTGGAGTGACTTACCTAAACAACTGAACAACATCTGAACAACATCGAAACAAAATCGGAACAACAACTGAACATCTGTACAACAACTGAACAACAACTGAACAACACCTGAACAACATCTCAACAACAGCAGAACAATAACCTATTAAAACAACTGAACAACATCCGAAAAATTACCGTACAACAACAACTGTCAGGTGCGGCGGAAGATGGCGATTTGAGTATTGGAAAAAAAAACTTCGTTTCATTTCTCAACTTTATCGTATTAAGAGTTTTCTCATTAAGTCATTACGCTTCTGTAATTTATAGTAAACCCTAGTTTTTATAGGCAGAATGCATAAAGTAGGTCATTATGCATCTGTTTTCGAATTCATAATTCGAACATTATGAGACGAGTGTAGATAAAAGCTTTTAAAAACACGTTGCGCCGTCCCTTAATGATTTAGAATACGGGATAAGGGCATGGAGGTAACGAGCTATAAAAATAGACGTACCGTACTTGTAGCTTCTTATTCTCAACCTCAATGTTCTTCTTGAGCGCGTGCATTTCTTCCTTCTTATCCGTGGTGGCGCGCACGGTCGCTCCGATCTGGTCCAAGGCCTGGTTGGCTTTGGCTTGTTTGTCGGATAGAGCGATCTCTTGTTCAGCCGCTTCTTTTTGGAGGGAAGCGACCTCGCTACGGGCGCGTCGAAGCGCTTCTACACCAGACTAGAAACGGAAATTCTTGACGTCAATTATTGTAAATCTTCTTTTGAAATGTGGCAAAGAAGTATAAAGGCCTATATAAAGCCATTTCTGACCACATTATGCTTCTTCTTTTCGTGTGGGACACCGAATCGTCCAACGACCCGATGAACCCTGGTGTTTTTCAACCACCGACTACTAGTAGTAGGCCTCTGACATGGTTGTGTAACGACCGCTGTCTAAGTAATCATAGCCAGAAACCACCTTATTGTCAAGATACTTTAATAAACGCAAGCACATTGCTCACCAACAAATTTTAACGAATGAATTTATTTTATTATTACTCTGATAATTATCAGGATGCATCGGGTCGTTTATAGACTCGGTGTTCCACATGACAAAAGAAGAAGGTATAGTGTAGCATTCCTATCCCTTATTTTAGTGTTAGACGAAAATCGAGTATTTAGAATAATACTCACTGTGAGCATGTTCTGCCTCTGCACCAGAGCCGTCTTTTTCCTGCTCACGATGTGGTAATAACTCTTGACGAAGCTGACGTAGCGACACGGCGCCAGCAGTCGCGAACCATCCAGGCTTGAATAGATGCTTACGAAACCTTCTACTGGTATAGCTTCATGCTGATCCTTTGTGGACTCTGTTACGTTCTCTTTGATTAGCCTGAAATGGACAATCATCGTGCAATATAGTCTATATTGAAGTAAATATGTTTCATACGTGCAACAAATTAAATATTATTTACCTAGTTACAACTGAGATGACATGAAATCAACTTTAGTGATGCAATTAAGTAACGATATGAAATCAATAACGATTGCCATTATTTGATTACAAAATACAATATAAGGTGCAAATACTCTACCTGGCTCGTGTAGGTGCGACAGTGCATACAAACCACCCTAAGTGCAGACACAGGCAGGTACCTCTGTATGATCAGCTGTGGCAACTGCCGCAAGGTCTCGCCCGACCAGCGCTCCAGCCAGACCATATGACTCTCGTTGTACAGAAGTGGGAACTTCTCTATCAACTCAGGCAGGTTGTCTTGGTCTTTATCAAGACATATTACGATGCCTAGGTTTTGTTTCGTGTCTGGAAAATTGGTGCGAAATTCCGTTTACTTTCCACAAAAAAATATGGCGGTAGAAGAAAAAAGCTCAAAATTCATGGTTACTTCGATAAAATTGGCAGACGACTAACGGTGTTTTGTTTGCACATAACATAAATGTCCTTGTAAAATTAAAGGTTATAATAAAATGAGTTTTCTATAAAGTACAATCGAAGAAACCTTAAAAAAACGGTGGCCTTACTTTCCGAAATTTGCATTGTGATCTGGTCCGAGGGTGCGGCACGCGTGTGCGACTCTATTGCCGCTAAAACACAATTATTTGCTGCCGATTCCGTTATAACTAGCAGAGTTCTTGTACCCTCAGCCGATGTCGATAAAGCCTGAAGTTTGTGGGAGTCAATAATTAGTGTTATTGATTTATAAATTTAACTGCCGACTGATAGCATACAAGATAATGAACGTCACTGACCTATCAAAATAAAGATTGCATTTAATATGTGATACATATTCTCCCAATAAAAGACAGCTTCCGTACAGCTCACGACATGCTCCAAAATAGTTAATCAATTACGGTATAATTTTTTCTGAATAAAGAATTCTTCGGTTCTTGGTGAAAATTACTTACTTACTTGAATACCAAACAGCGTTAAATATTTAATTTAGGAAAACATGCGAAATTTACATAAATCCTGCGGCGCTTTAACTTACGTTCTTAAAATTATTGTTGAACTGCTTCGGATGGTTGACGAAGTACAGAGAGGCCGACAAAGCGGCAGTGACTACATGCGCCGCCGCGCGTCTGCCAGAACCCGCGCTGCCCACACACACCGCTATTCCACCATTTGTCTACAATATATTCCATCAAACATTATGATATTGTAAGAAAAGCACCAGTGACTGAAGGGTGACGTAAGGAAGAACTCAACACAGTTTACTTAGTATACGCACAAAATCACAAAATAGAGAATCGCAGCCGCCAATACTTACTTTGTGGTATACGTGAAAAATTAAAATAAGTATTTTGCCTTCCCTTAGTAACTTTTTTGTGTCAGTTTTTCCTCAGGGTTTCCTTTCGTGGCCGTGTGATGCCGGCTTAGAATAGCATCAACCCATTTTTTTCATGTGGGTGTCGTAAGAAGCGACTAAGGTACTCGAGGGTGTGTATTGCAAATTTAGGCGATAGGCTGACAACCTGTCTATGGTGATACACAATATTCCAAATGACCCTCAAAAGTTTGTCAGACGTGGCGTAAATGTCCGTTATATGCGGCCGTTTATGCTCTGCCTACCCCGCAAGGGATTATAGGCGTGATATGTGTATGTATGTATGTATTTTCCTCAGGGTTTCCTTTCGTGGCCGTGTGACGCCGGCTTAGCATCAACCCATTTCTTTCCCGTGGGTGTAGGAAGAAGCGACTAAGGGACTCGAGGGTGTATATTGCAAATTTATGCGATGGGCTGACAACCTGTCACTATGGTGATACACAATATTCCAAATGACTCTCAAATGTTTGTCAGCCGTGGCGTAAATGACCGTTTTTTTACAGCCGTTTACGCTCTGCCTACCCCATAAGGGATTATAGGCATGTTATATGTATGTTTTTCCTTCTCACCAGCTGACTTTTTGTTTTCACTAACGATCAGGGTTTAGTCTAGCTCCAGAAGTTATAGAAAAAAATAACTTACAGCTCGCGCCATGGCTGGGCACAAAACAGCTATTTCAGAACACACTTCTGCACCAGTTTCTCCAAAAACATTGTACTCGTGCTCTGTCACTGAAATATAACATTTGTGTACCAACAACTTAACAGAGAATGTTCGTGTAAACATGTCTATGTGCAAAGAACTTCTTAAGCCATTGCTTGAAAAAAAAAAAAACTACACATACATTCAGATGCAGTCTCTTTCGCAAATTCTCTACTTGCCAATACGTGTCACAGGGGCATCGTGTGATAGATCCATTTTGCTAAAGCATATTTTATAGCGTGTATAAAGTTTGCAAGAGACATTCTGCTTCAACCTATCATAGTCACAAGGATACTGTGCGAGAAGGGTCAACGACAGACGATTCCCAAACGTTGCTTATTGCCTAATGTCCTAAGCTTTCAAAAGCCAAGTACTTACAACACTGGTTGATCAACTTCTGCGTAGTCTGATACCAGTCCCTATGGTCCACAGCTTCCAAATAAACTCCATCTCCTCTCACTTTGGGAAGGAAGTACGTTCCTTCATTACTTTTGCCTTTCAGATGACTTTTTGATATGGAATAGAACGTTGCTTTTTCCTCTTCGTCGATCAGTCTGTCTTTGAATATCATGTTGGCTTCTGATGCGATGGCCTGATGTAAACAGTAACAGTAGGAATTGTTTTTTCTTTGTTTGTTGCTTTCCTTTTATCTTATAATATGAGCTTAAGGTGGTCCGTTTTACATACGAACGAAAAATTTAAATTCAATGTACTTGTGATGAAGAGCATTTTTTAAATATATGCTTATGTAATATGCTCAAAATTATGAAAGCCCATGTAAATTTTGCGCAAAACTACTTATAGTTAAAATTAAATTTCGTCCACAAAAAAATCAAACTCATTTTGCAGCAGTAACTCCATCTATTGGCGTAAAGTGGCGAATCGGTTTTAAGAAGGGAATCTTAAGGTTTTTAATTTATTTTTATTATTTTGCGAACATGTAATATCAACACGGGACTCCCATCAAGTTTTTAATTAGAATGTCTCTTTTAAAGACATAAGTCCATTCAACATTTGTATGAAAAACGTCCCACCTTAAGTGCCAAACGTTTGTAATAGTAATAAGTAAGTAATAGTTGTACTCGTAAGCGTCAGAGAAGAGCTTCAACTTTGCACATCAAGCTAGAAAGCTGAAAACTGGCATTAAGGTACTTCTTGACCTAATGATGCCAAGTGATGCCAAGTGAAGGCGGGCTGCCCACTTGGCACTACCCTCAGGTTTCATCATTACGGCAAAAAGTACCTTCGTGCCGATTTTCAACTTCTTAGCTCGATGATGCCATGAGATGCCGGCTTAGAATAGCATCACTCCATTTCTTTCCCGTGAGTATCGTAAGAAGCGTTTAAGAACTCGGGGGTTACATGTGTATTGCAATTTTAGGCGATGGGCCGACAAACTGTCGCTATGGTTATACACAATTATCACAATGACCCTCAGATGTATGTCAGACGAGGCGTCAATATCCGTATTTAGCGGCCATTTATGCTCTGCGTACCCCGCAAGAGATATAGGCGTGATGTGTGTATGTATGTGTATGTAGCTCGATGAGGAAAGTTGCAGACGCTAATGACTCAGCTATAAGAAGTGAAACTCTGAACTTACCATTTTAACTTCAGCAGTGTTGGTAGGGGAGTACCATTTGACGTTTTCACACCATTTCTGCAAGTGTGACGCATTCCACTTGTAATGTGCACGTGATTCAAATGTTTCTGTGACCTAGAAAAAAAACATAAACACTTAAGTTTAAATGTACCATGGTTTATAATGCACTCACAGTGCTATACTATTTTCATAAATGAAAATAAGAAATTGAAATAATTTGCGCTTGTTGGGACTTGAACCAATATGGACTACCGGCGCCTCGACTGACACTTCCAAATTTTCAATCTCTTAGTACCCATCTCGAAGCGCGACGTACAAGCCACATCTAGTATCAGTTATTGTGACAAATAAATATGAGGCTAGCGCTAACATTCTTTCAATATCTTATTTTCAATTTTTTTAAGTTGTTGTGTGATGGTAGCAGCTGTATACTACCTCTTTGTACATAGACAGAACTGCGGAAGCTAGATCTGAGACATCTTTTTCTGGAATATTCTTATCGACACTTTGTCTTAGATAATGTCGTGCTAGCTCTAGCAACTCATCTTCTTCAGGCTCTCTGTAATAGAAAATCATATAGAATGTATAATATTGAGTTTTTTTTTAGGATACTGATTGAGTATGCAATTACGAGTATGTGTATCGTGAATCGTGATGCATTGAGCCCATAAAACTTGATGGACTTGGTCTTTGAAAAAAGAAATGAAAGGATTAAACAGATCGATACTCAAGGTTTTAGGTTCTACATCAGTTAAATCTAACAGCACGTTCACATATCTATGGCCGTACGCTCGCTCACGCGGTTTCACGCGCGGGACGGCCCGCGCGGGCCAGATTTGACAAAACACAAGATTGGCGCCCCGTGACGCGGCCTGCGGTCACCCGCGCCGTGGCTTCAGCAACCCGCGATATAATATAACCCGTACGAACACGACGACACTTGCCATATTACAACTACCTAGGCACTATGCGCCTTCTAAATTTGGACGGGTAATAATGGCGGCGATGACAGACCGCCGCGCGGAACCCGCGAGACCGCGCGCGGCCTCACGCGCGGGCCAGCCCGCGTAAGCGAGCGTACGGCCTATATGAGCAGGGAAATTGTAAGGGAAGTGGGCAGCGCGAGCATGTAACAGGTTACACGCGCTGCTACTCGTCATGCCGCTGCCACTTCCCGTGCTCCCGCGAGTGTCGGCTTTCCGTGCGCGAGACAAAGGAACGGCAGCACGAGCGTAAATGGAATGTTTTGCTATCTCGCTCACTTGTATTCCTGCGAGAAGAGTATGACGGCGATGTGTGAACACACACTCGTGTTGATACTTCCGCGGAAGTATTTCGAGCAATTGTCGCGGTAGTGACAAGAGCAGGAGCAGGTCCGTAATGTGAACGTAGCATAACACGAGTGATCGGTTCAGTGTTCTATAGAACAAGAGAGTCTTACTGCGCACAAACGATGCCAACGGCGGCTACAGTTCGCACACATAGCGCGGAAACTGACGCGGCTGTCGCTATGACCCGAATTCCACACACGCCGCACCATTGCATGCCACCTTCCTCCTCCCCACCGCGCACCCAGAACCCACTTTGTTGGATTAGCTGAAAAAACAAAGATTATCAATGTAGGTTCCTGAGGACATTGGCAGAGACATTGCCGCTATGCGCGTTACATTGTAAAAAATAACTAATATTCAAGCTACATATGATGAGATTGGAACAAATAACAGATAGTGACGACGCCTCTTCCATCTGGGCTACCGCAGCTCATTGCTTGCCCACCAATTTTGCAATTGTATTTTAATGCCAGTAACGTGTGGCACGGCTCCATCTACCGGGTTAGTTTTGCAACTAATACCCGGCGACTAATTCTATCTTTACAGTTTGAATGTAGTCTAAGCGATTAAAACCCGCGATAAATTGAATACCAAATTTTAAAACACTTCCCGTGTTAGGTATACAATTTTTGAAAACTTGCAAAATTTTCTTTTTAATCCTGCCCGCACTCGAAAATTTTGCAAGTTTTCAAAAATGTTATACCTAACACGGGAAGTGTTTTAAAATTTAGTATTCAAATAACAGATAATAATCTAAAAATATACAAGTAAAATGTTTCTAATTTTCTACCTGTAGCAAGAAAGATTGGACTGGCCTGGAGCCCCACGAGTCAGCCTGAGCGCGATGCAAAGCTCGAACGAGTAAAGTCACTCGGCCGTTCTTCGCTCTACCGCCTTTGCCGCCTGAACGCACAACGTTGTTCTGAAAATTATGGATAAACAAACAAAATTCTTAGATTATTTTATTTATTTTATTTTCTTCGGATAACTTACAGCCTAAAATATAATGTGATGAGTAACTTAAATAATTAACATAAGGCCATTAAAAAAGTTTTCGCCTATGGATCTAAAAAGCTAATTAATAACATGGTTCGACACTTCAATCTACTGTGACGTGAAATAAATAAAAAGTAGCTCGTTGAACAAATAGCAAAAAATATAAAAAAGATTGGAGACATTAGATTGCTAACATTTGAAGTATTTATATTTCAGTGCCTAGTAATTTTGAATTATGCAATAAATTGCAAGCTAGGCGTATGAACTCCATCTGTAAAAACTCATCTAAGGGACCAACTTATACTTGTTTTTCACACAATTTTTAAGTGTTACCTTCATAAGTTGGTCCCTTAAATGGGTAGCTTCATGTGCTGCTGACATGTACTTATTTGGAAATAGCCTTACCCTTTTCAGTTCAGCGATAATATCGGCAGGTTCCAATATGGGCGTGCAATCTATAGTGATCACAGTTGAATTAGACTCTTTTATCACGTACTCTGCTAACAAGCTGAAAAAGAAATATCCAACATGGATGTTGTCTGTGAAGAACATCTTCATTTCAATATACAGTCTAGAATACATATAAAAATTACAAATGAAAATGCATTAGAATCTTTATAATTTTTAATAGCAGCGATCAATGCATTGCCTAAATTGAGTATCGCACATACCCTAAAGTGATTGCTTCAGATTTTCATACAAACCATAGACAAGAATATAGATCCGTTCCGAATTCTCTACTATGGTTTGTATGAAAATCGAATCGATCCCTCTTCATTACGTCCATGTCCACCAACTCTGATGCCGCGTTCACACACTCTAGCTATGGGCAGTAAGGGTAGTGAAATAGTAAGGGAAGTGGGCAGCGCGAGCATGTAAACAGGTTACTCGCGCTGCTACTCGTCATGCCGCTGCCACTTCCCGAGCTCCCTCGGTTGTCGGTTTTTCGTGCGGAAGTCAAAGGAACGGCAGCACGAGCGCCTGTTGAATGTATGGTTATCTCGCTCACTAGTATTGCTGCGAGAAGAGTATGACGGCAGTGTGTGAATACTCAGCGCTAGTGGAATGCATTGCTATCACGCTCACTCGTATTGCTGCGAGAACAGTATGACGGCAGTGTGTGAACAATCTCTCGCGTTGATACTACTGCGGAAGTATTTCGAGCAAATTTCGCAGTAACGGCAGAAGCAAGAGCATGTGCACAGTGTGACGTAGCATTATAGCACGTTCACACCATGCACATGTACCTGCTCCTGCCGCTGTCGCGAATACTTCCATGGAAGTATCATCCATCGCGAGTGAGTGTTCACACGCTGCCGTTATACTCTCCTCGCACCAATATGAGTGAGCGAGATAGCAATGCATTCCACTAGCGCTCGTGCTGCCGTTCCTTTGACTTGCGCAGGATAAGCCGACATTAGAGGGAGCATAGGAAGTGGCAGCAGCATGACGAGTAGCAGCGCGAGTAACCTATTCACACATGCACGCTGCCTACTTCCATTACTGTTTCCCTGCCCATTTTGGCATTGCGTGAACGTGTTATCATGCTTACTTCTTAGCGCATGCGTCTGGTCCGACGATGAGCAGATGCGCGTGGTGCGAGTGCACGCACGCGCGCACCCCGGCCTCGCACGCCGCTAGACGCGCGCACAGCAATAAGCTGTCTGACACCCACTCGCTGGCTGGTAACGGAGGCGTCAGCGGCGGGCCTAGTATGTCCGACATCTGTAAACAATATAAATACAAATACAAATATATTTATTTCGCATCACATCTTAGGCACAACAATCAATAAATTCAGTACAAATATACAACATGAGCTGAAATGGGTGTAGGCACAGCACACTGCTGGTTTTAAGCTTACCCTTAGTCAAAAATGCATAGAAAGTAAGTAAGTAAGAATAGTTCTGAGTTCCGCCTGATTGTTGATCTTCTTCTTCTTTTCTTGTGGTTCCCTGACTCGACGAACAACCCGATGTACCCTGGTGTCAGATCTTTCAACCTCCTACTACTAGTAGGCCTCTAATATTGTGTGACGACCACCGCCTAAGTAATCATAGTAACCGGGAACGACGGCTTAACGTGCACGATTGTTGATGGAAAGTTTTATTTATGTTCACACAATAAAATTATTAAACATCTTGGCACCATTAAACCGAGAATCGGTTTGTGTTTATTTTCAGTAATTGAAAATAATGACAATAAAATCAAGATGACAAAATACAATTTTCAAAGTCCTCGGCAAGGGATCTCGAAATAAACATCGCTCTTAAAACATACAAATTTACATCCCAGTAGTGGGACATAGAGCAAGCTACCTCGAACTTTCATGCAATTCAAAGGCAAGAATCGAGCTGTTTCGCATTCAATGATTTGCATGAAAATCCGAGACGATCTCCTTGCGTTACGTTTTATGTTCGCCAACCATAGGGATTGATTCATACCTCTTGTTGAAAACTGTCTACAGCGTTTTCTTTGAGCAGCCCAATAACACTTCGCTGTAGAGCCAAGTAGACGAGGTCCTCTGGAGTGACATGAACCACACTCACTCCTATGTTATGAACCGCATACTCAAATTGGGTCAAGATTTGTTTTACCTGAAAAGACGTTTTTGTACTCAACTTTTGTTTCAACGCAATGATGGAGATAACGGCATAATTATACTATTTCAACTATACTATTTAAGATAACGTGCAACAAAAATAAAAGTGAGTTCGATCAGTATTTTCTTAAAAGTTATAACGGTATAATATTTTACTATTTTTTTTTCATTGTAACATAGTCCTCATTTGTTTTTAAAATGTTTACACTAAAGAATTCATATGATCAGTAACTTACCACTGAAACATCATAAAGTTTAAACAGTGAGTCTGTTCGATGTCCCGCAAGCCAAGCTAAGGTTTTCTTAATGACTTGTTGCAGCAGCGGTAACGCCATCTTTGCAGTCTCATTTTCATACTCAGCATTTAGAGCCCAGTTTTCCAAAACTTCTGGCGCGCAAGAACTGTCTTCACTGGAAAAACATTCGAAAACATATATACCAACGATAAAAAAATTGTGATATCTATTATGGATAAACTGACTTCGTTTCCAACTAGCCAGTGTAGAAATAGCAATTTTCGAATAAAAGTACACCCCAATATCTCAATTTTGTCTGGAAACAGTTGAGAATGAAGCGAGCTTCAAACTGGGCGACTCTGCCGGTAGTGTAAACATCTAAATAGCATCTAGTAAATAAAGTAAGCCATTTAAGCTCGTCAAATTTAAGTATGTCAAGCGTGGTGAGTGCGTAATTGTTGGGCTGTTGATGTTATGGCGGGTGGAAGGAGCCAATAGCCTATAGGCAGAATGGAGGTAGTACAGGTGGTGTCGGGAATAAGGTAGCTGCCTGTCCGGGTGTTGTGGCCAGGGGACCGACTGGTCCACCTGGATAAAATAGGAATTTGTATATGTATATGCGGTGGGCGGGAAACACTTCGATACCGCGTTTCAGGCCCATTGTTCTCTGCCAATCTGTCACATGGCGCCATCTAGCAGATATATTGGAACTTCTGTTGCGTCTTTCTTGCTTGTGACTTGAGTGAGCTTCTTGTAGTAGCTTCCAGAGATCGCTTCAATGTGATGTGTGTATAATGGTAAGGAAAACCAGTACCATAAATCACGCCGGTATCCCTTACGGGGTAGGCAGAGCGTTAACGGCCGTTAAACGGATATTAACACCACGTCTGACAAAAGTTTGAGGGTCAATAAGATAACTAAGTATCGCCATAGTGACAGGTTGTCAGCCCATCGCCTAAAATTGCAATTCACATCTAACCCTCGAGACCCTTAGTCGCCTCTTACGACACCCATGGGTAAGAAATGGGGTGATGCTATTCTCAGCCGGCATCACACGGCCAGAAATGGGGTGATGCTAAAACCAGTACCTCAACAAGATAATGCCCATCCTGGACACAGTGGCGGGCGAGGCGTGCTCCAAGCTGTGCGTCTCGAATATAAAGTTTACATTAGGGCCGAATTGTATGCGCCAGCCGGACGGCAAGGTCAGAAGCCTGTTGTCGTCCAGGACTGAATTAAGAGCCTCAATCCATTCCGGGTCGATGTCTCCATCGCAAACCACCCATGACCAAACATCTACAAAATATTGATATTAGCCTCAATTTAGAAAATAAATTATCTGAACCTAACTTAAATTAGCGGTCATTATTTCCATTAAGTAGTTTTGGAAAAGAATAAGTTATCTAAGTCATGTCATGTCTTATACTTTTGAAGCAAAATACGCTACTTCTTTCAAAATCAATATCAATATCCTGGACCTAGTGGCATTTTAAAACATGACAGGACTCGCCCAGATAGCAATGGGGGTTCTATATAAGATGTATAGTCGTTCACATGTACTCCACAAGCTGTGTAAGTTAGCTATATAAGAGCTGTATAGCTTGCTATAATGCTCTTATAGAACCAATTTAGGCACAAATTAGACAGCCTTAAGTTCACAATGGCTATATATTAGCTCTATAATAGCGATATAATAGCAGTTTAAGTAGTAACATAGGACTTAAGGCTGACTAACGGCGCTATTTAGGAGGCAGTGTGAACCACACAACGTGCATGAGTGGAATAAAGAGTAACATGTGTTAAATATACAGCCTTCACAGTTATAAAATCTGACAAACGTACTCCAGTACTACCTGAACTTCACATGTGTCCTTAATTATTTCTTTATTTCTATATCATTCCATTTAGTTATTGATTTTATGAGTGCCCAGACATAATATAACTCCGGCGGACATCAATTTGGATATTCTTAATGATAATACACAGAAAGTACCACTTTCAATACTTAATGCCTTGGGAATGCAACTTTATCGTGAAATATACACATATTTACAGCTAAAATATTTACCCGCCTCTATAAAAACGCCGTATTCATGATAAAATATTTAAAACTGTGTGAGAGGAAATCTACAATTTTCAGGTTTTGATGTTATTTGAACATTTTAATATTACTACGGTAATCAATAATAACATCAAACCGAACCTGAATCGCTTTTTGTGAATATTTTGTGAGAAATCTGCATGATAAGTTTGGAGATTTATTTGGCAAATTGTAGGATAAGTAAAACAAAATGGTGGAAATGAACAGTGGCTATGTGAACTGTTATAACTCCAATTTAATGCGGTAGAGCGTATATAGGTTCACATGTGTTCTGTTAGAATGCTGTTAGCTATATAAAGTCTCACATTTGTAGCCAATGTCTGTAAATGTATCCAAATGTGAACTTATGTACAGCTTTAAGATGTACTTCAGGTCTTGTGGGATGAGTGAAATAGAATATCACATTCACATTCATATTCAGCTTAAAGCAATTAAGAGTAGTAATTGTGGACAAATTAACTGCTATTGATGTTATAAGACAACACATTTGGTTCTTTTAACAGCCCATAGCGCTCATGCGAACCATTCAAACACTTCTATACGGGTAGCAAATAAAGGTTATTTTAATGATCACAAACAAGCCCTACTCCAGCTACTAGCTGCATAGAAGACTAAAATAAGTAAACATAACAGCTTTTGGTTGTATAACTGACCACGTGTGTTCCATTATAATGCTAGCTCTATAACATCGTAGAAGTAGGCTGTTAAACAGCGATTGCCGTATCTCTACCCTCCTATATTGCTCTTAATCAGACGGCTGACTAAAGGATAGTTGTTAGAGTATTAAAACACCAACAATCGTATAAAAGTATAAGTCTACACTCTTATAAGTCCCTTACACAGGTATGGGGGTTAATAATCGCCATAATGCAGCTCATAGATCACGAGTGAACTGTTTTAATGCTTCAAGTTCACATGTGAACTAAATGTGTACTCTTAAATGGAGTAAAATGTGATTTGGGCGGATATCTCCCATCCTTTTCTAAACCTATCTGACGAAAAGTAACAGGCTACTTTGAGGTAACTTAAGTGAATTTATTTCCCTAATTGATGTCATTATTTTTCTAAGGACGTTGACTAGCATCAGTTAAGAACATAAAAGTGTATCATCATTACATACATTTTTGTTTGTAAGGAAAAGTTCTGTTTTATCGAGCACATTCTTAATTTTCATTATCACTAGCAAAAACCTTATAAATCTTTCAAGGGCTAAATTCGCGCATAAATCTGCTGGACACTGGACAAAAGCCTCTGCCGGGGGTTTCTATGAACTGTGAAAAATGTGCTATTCGTGTTTTATATAATAATATGTAGCAAATAAATGGTTTTCATAGTTGTTTAATGCTACAGAAAACTTTTACTACATCGTCGGCAATCCAGGGTTTTTGGTCCAGGTATGCAAAGAGTTTGTAGAAAGTAGGTATACATTCACAGTATATCTTGCTCGGAAGCTGTTTTGATATTTCAAGAGCAGTTGAAAAAATGACGCCGTTAGTTAGCAGTTACGACACATAACCTATGGGCAGATTATGAACTCCCCTCATACTTACTTATATCTACAGTATATCTTACCCGGGGGTTGGTTGGATATCTCAAGAGCAGTGGAAGAAATGACGCCGTCAGTCCACTGCCGCGTGTCGTGGTCTATATGCCCAAGTAAGCAGTTACGACTCATGGCCTTTGGGCAGATTATGTATTCAACTATGTTCTTGCCTTGTTGGGTTAGAGCCTGTAAATTAAATATTTACAAACATATTCGTCGTAATAAAATATACAATTAATCAGATTATATATCATCTCTACTGTTTGGGGCAGGATGAATACACGTAGCACATGATCAAAGAGAATAGAGATGGAGCATTAAAGAGCAGTGGGCTAGTGTGCTAAATTGATATATAAACAGACATCAAGGTGCAATATTTTAAAATTCTATGGCTTTCGAATTCCGTTGTGATTTATATGTACATAAATTATTTATATCTTACGGTTTTCAGCAACTGTCGAATAGTAGTTTTCCCGGAGCCGGGCGGACCGACAATCACGACTCCCATTCTCTGTTGCATTTGTTCATACAATTCTTTGCATTTTTGAATCTGAAAAGCACATGACAGACATAAATAAGATTGACAATAATTCAATAGTTTTACAAATATTACGTTATGATTAAGATTATTTTTTTTATTTTTGTATTAAGGTTTAACGTTTTCGACCACTTTTTTACCGTGATAGTTACAAGTGATTATAAATATAAAATATAAAAAGCTTTATTGTCAAAAAATCGATACAGAATTTGGTTGAGCCTAGTCAGTATTTAAAACTTGTGTTGGGAATGACTCCTCTCCCTTATGATTAGATAAACAAAGACATCAAAATAAATTGTTAGAGTGATAATAAGATAAACCTGTTCAATAAATAAATGTGAAAGTAACCTGCAGTTTATTGTGAACGATGCCGAGCGTAGCCAAGGAAGCTTCAAGAGAGGGGCTGAGAGTGTCAGTGGAGGAATCCTCTTCGGGAAGGTTGGCGAATACCGTCGACAGTATGTTTTCAAATCTGAAACACAATCGCCAAACTTTGTGCCAGTTTTATGACAAGAGGAAAGTTTTATGACAAGAGGCGTGGGAGGAAAATTTAGCAAGTTTTCAAAAAAATTGTATATCTAACACGGGAAGTGTTTTAAAATTTGGTATTCAAGAGCTATGAAAAACAGCATCAACACCAAAAGTTACAACAGTCTTGTCTTCTGGAGATGAGCGTACTGCAAGGTTTCTTCTTTTCGTGTGGGACACTGAGTCAACGAACGACCCGATGAACCCTGGTGTCAGAGTTTATCAACCACCTAATACTACAAATAGGCCTCTGAAATGGTTGTGTAACGACCACCGTCTAAGAAATCATAGACCGTAACTGGGACCGACGGTTTAAATTGCCCTCCGAAGCACGGAACCATATTTGTCACGGACAATCGGGTGGTGCAGCCTGCAATGCAGACTGGAAGCAAATTCACAAAGCGATATATCAACTTTGTGAGTGCCCCACCGGGAATCGAACCCGGAACCTTTGCGTCGCAGGCAGTCGCACTACCACTGCGCCACATCGACCGTCTGCAAGGTGATGTATTCACAAGGAACGCAGCTGCTTATTTCCTGGACTCATCCTTACGTCACCTTTGAAATTGAAATTCTTTATTTAATGTAGGATACCGTCATTGTAAAAAAAAGAAATTTGTATCGCACAATTTTTTTCCTTTTATAAAAATGTTGTAATGTCCTAATAGAAAACCGGCTCGGGCGGGACAAAAAAATAAAAATAAAGGCACTGCCACGGGGCTGGCCAGGCTAATCACACGGCATGCAAGTTTACGCCAAATTGAAGTCAAGACTTTTAAAGCGGACCTCCTGAACAGGAAACTTTAAACGGCACCCCGGGAACAAACACTATCACCAAAGCAAATATCGTCTCGTTACCTTTCAGCGTCTTGCTGCGTGAGTTTGGAGATGCTGTTCAGCCTCAGTGCTCTCCTGAGAGCATTGTTGGCATCGGACGCCCCGCGCGCCCCGAGCGATGCCCCGCAACTACCGATGGTAGCTTTAAGCGCGCGCAAACCCCAGTCGTAGTGACGCTGCGCACTCAGCAGTGTACTGAAATTATAAATCACTAACAAGAGTAAATATCACTTAAGTTCAACTACCTCATATATTAAGGTGACGAAAACCTAGTTGAATAATTGTTATTTGACATATACTTTATGTATTATTGTATTTTGACAATTGTTTTATTAATAAATTTTTGTGAATTACCTAATAGATTACATTTTAACATTTAATTTAACTGGCTAATATATAGTAATATAGATGTGATGCCGGCTTAGAATAGAATAACCCCATTTATTTCCCGTGAGAGTCGTAAGAGGCGACTAAAGGATGTGTATTGCAATTTTAGGCGATGGGCTGACAACCTGTCACTATGGCGATACAAAATTTTTCGAATGACCCTCAAATATTTGTCAGAAGTGGCGTAAATGTCCGTTTTTGTGGCCGTTTACGCTCTGCCCATCCCCAAGGGATTATAGGCGTGAATTGTGTGTGTATGTGTGTATTAAAATTAACAGCTACAATTGTTTACAACTGGATGGGGTATTGCCGTACCCACCAAGCTTGACAGGCGGATTGGCGTGATGCAAGATGTTGCATTCACAGAGAACGCTGCTGCCCATTCCCTGGGTGAATTTATCTCCTAGCCGCTTTTTATGACACCCAAGAGTAGGATTGGCGTGATGATATTCCCGGCATCATACGGCAAGCAAGCAAATTAATAAAAATAATTCTAAAAATGGTAAAAAGCCCTCACTACCCAACTTCTGACTACTGCTTATCGTGTGGGTCACCAAGTCGACGAGCAACCTTAATGGCAGTTTCAACATACATACATACATAAATCACGCCTTTATCCCTTACGGGGTAGGCAGAGCGTTAACGTCCGTAAAACGGATATTAACACCAAGTGTGACAAAAGCTCGAGGGAATCAGATAACTGTGTATCACAATAGTGACAGGTTGTCAGCCCATCGCCTAAAATTGCAATACACACCCTCGAGTCCCTTAGTCGGTGCTTACGACACCCAGGGGTAAGAAATGGAGTGATGTTATTCTAAGCCGGCATCACACGGCAGTTTCAAACCCACAATAAACGCTGTAAGCAGGTAATGCTGACCTGGCCATGATGAAGACAGTATGTAGTTGCTCGGCCAACTGCTCGGCGTCTGCTATACACCTGGCTGCGAGCAGGTGCGTGGCTAGTTGCTGCCCGGCAGGCTGCGTCATGGCTATGGGCCGCAACACGCGCTCTAGGGCTGCGGGTAGCGCTCGCCGCCCTCCGTAACCTCGCCCTACAGGGTTCATCGTCGCGGCCACTCCACACCATTCCGATACTGTCACCTGGTGTAATAATAATCATTTATTTTGAACTATAAATCCATATTCCAAAATAATAAATAAAGTATATCTTAACTAAACTAAATAATAATGCCGCGTGGCATTAGGCCCGCCTTTTGTACCATGTGCAATAAAGTATAAAATAAATAAATAAATAAATAATAATAATAACACACAATACAATAACAGAGTCACTACCAAATGTTCGTCGCTGGTACTATTTCTGATGTGCATTAACAACCAATGACGGAAGGTGCCAGAGTTAAAGTGTGCACATGTAGCACGAAGAATCTCATTATTGGGCAAAAGGTTGCTATTCTAGAACGCATCACTGCGAAAAAAACGGGGATTCTGAACTCGGCAAACAAAAGCGCGGTGTTCTCATCAGAATGCGGTATGTGTCATTATACTCCACCCTTATGGCGCTGAATGACCGTCTCGTGTAGCTGACCGACAACTGACTGGTGTACATACTTTGACAGAACTGTCAGTTTTACTTCCTTGTTGCAAATTTGGAATCAGCGTGCAAGCATATTGCACCGAACGGCCAAAGCTCTCCTTTCACGATAATAATAAAATGTTAGTAAGTACCATTGTGAGGTTTTTTTTTAATGTGAAGGTAAAAGAGATTTTCTTGTTGGCATAATTTGGATAACTATCGACATTATTATTATACCTATATCGCGCGTGCATGAAAAGATTGATGAATATAAAATAGGGGGAAAAAGTAAGCAAGAATCGTAGTAAGTGGAAGGAAGTAGTATCTGCGTACTTATACGGGAAAGACGCGTGATTTATGTTATGTATGTAATTCACATCTGTGCAAGAGATCCACATCAAAAGAAGTCTTCGGAGAAGATGGCGAATGCCTTCAATAAAACATGGTGCTAGATAGCCAGACAAGATGTGAAACGAATGGTGGACGACTATTAGTTATGGCGTATTAAATACCAAATTTTAAAACACTTCCCATGTTAGGTATACAATTTTTGAAAACTTGCAAAATAGTTATGGCGTAATGTTGTGTTTAGTCTGGGTGTTTCAATGTAATTATATTACGTATTTATAAAAAAAAGTATAGGTATATGTATTAATATCAGCTATCTAGTTCAGCCATAGTACAAGCTTTGCTTAGTTTGGGATCAGATGGCGCTGTGTGATTTGTTCAGGATTTTTTTTATTTTATGTAACAATTTACAAACACACATATCACGCCTATTATCCCTTGCGGGGTAGGTAGATTGAACGGCAGCAAAAATTACCATTTACACCACGTCTGACAAATATTTGAGGGTCATTCGGAAAATTGTGTATCGCCATAGTGTCAGGTTGTCAGCCCATCATCGCCTAAAATTGCAATACACACCCTCGAGTCCCTTAGTCGCCTCTTACGACTCTCACGGGAAAGAAATGGGGTGATGCTATTCTAAGCCGGCATCACACGGAAATTCTTAGCCGGCATCACACGGAAATTTACGCTGGAAAAAAACCAAAAACGTTCTCCTATATCCTAAAACGACTTACCTGTTTCCCGTTAAGAGTAGCAGTAGCTTCAGGGCGGCGTTGCTGCATAGCAGTCAACAAGGAGGCCAGTTGGTGGGAGACCGCGGCTAAGGTATCTGCTGTGAGACGGTTGAACTCATCGAAACAGCCCCAAGCGCCGCTCAGAGACAAGCCAGTCAGCAAGCGGCCCATGCATTCTGCGTCCATTGCCTGAAATATTGCATTTGCCATCATCAGACTTCTTATTCAATTCTTCCAGCTATACACATACAAACACGTATGACGCCTTTATATTTTCCGAAGGAGGCAGAAAGAAATACGGTCGCTATCGCCACGTCTGACTAACATTTGGGGGCCATCACAAAAAATCGTCTTTCAATATAGTTACAGGTTGTAAGCCCGTTGCCTTAAAATATAATATACGGGAAATCCTCTAGTAGCCCCATACGGCACCCGCGGGAAAGAAATGGGGTAATGCTATTCTGAGCCAGCATCACACGGCACTAGGCTATAGGCCTCGTGTAAAAGATTCCAAAGAAGAATTATGATTAGATGGGAACCTGATCATTATAAAGAACTAAGTTTAATACCACGTTCACACGATGCCAATATGGGCAGGGAAGTGGGCAGCGCGAGTAGGCATGTAAACAGGTTACTCGCGCTGCTACTCATCATGCAGCTGCCACTTCCCGTGCTCCCTCGAATGTCGGCTTTTCGTGCGCGATTCAAAGGAACGGCAGCACGAACACGTGTGGAATGTATTGCTATCTCGCTCACTCATATAGGTGCGAGAAGAGTATGACGGCCGTGTGTGAACACTGTGAACGTGTTATAAAAACTAATACATAGCTGATTCAACAAAAACCTAGACACATACCTCATCGCAGTTGAATATCAAGACCAAGCGACCGACTAGGCCACCTAAAGCCTTAACGGACTCCGTTTTGCCCGTTCCTGCGGGTCCAAATGGGTTACCCACTAGACCAAGATGTAACGCCTGAAAAATATATCAAACTATATTATTATTCAGGAACAAACCTCATGAAAAAAAACATCCAGTCACCCTTTGTAATATTAAGAACCTTATAGGGTGTTAGAAAAGGAACTGCATTTTCTCTATGGGGAGAAAGATTCGGCCTCCCATATAAACTGTGTCAGGCGATCGAGTCATTTAGTATAAAAAAGAATAACACATTCTAAACTGTCCTTTTTGGCCAGTGTAGCCGAGAACGGCCTTGACAGTGGCGCCACTTCCCAAAAAAATTATGTCGCGTTATACAAACAAAGTCTCCTTAAGTAAAATTAGATCGTGCAACACAATGAAATATTCGCTATAATTAAAGTTATAGCAATTAAAAAAAACACCAAAAGTGGCCGTTTTTAGGCAATCTTTGCCGTAACTTTAATTACAGCGAATATTTCATTAAGTTTGCAGCTTATTTTACTTAAGGATAATACTAACGGCAACAGCAACGTACATTTTAACATATTGTTTGAGTAACGAGTTTTTTATTTTTGTGAAGTGGCGCCACTGTCTCTGCCATTCACGGCTACACTTGCCTTAAAGACATTTTGGGATGGTTTACTCCAAGAAAGAAACGCGTTACTATTGCGTAAAACCTAGTATACCTAGTTGATTAATCAGTGGCCACAATTCGGGATGTACATTCTCCTTACTTGCCTTAAATTAGTGCTGTCATTTTCCTTTAAATAGGTTTAGAAAAGGATAGGAGATATTTTAGTCGTGTCATGTCTTATAATTTCATGCAAAATACGTGTCATTTGTCAAAATAAGGCGACAATCAAAACAATGGCGACTAAATTGACTAGGAAAGGCGAAAAAACCCTTGACGTTTTTAAAAATGACAGGACTTAGATATCTTCTAGCCTTTTCTAAACCTATTTGATGGAAAGTGACAGCACTAATTTAAGGCAAGTAAGGAAAATTTAAATCCCGAATTGACCTCAGTATCATACTTATCAATTACAGAAAGTAAGTACAGTCGGTTGTAGCACATAAGGTACCAGGGGGACTCCAAAAGAACTCAATTATTTTTGTATTTTTACACACAGCAATATTTTTTTCTTGACATGAGTATGTTATGTAGAAAATAGCTTGTTTTATGAGAATAAGTTAAAATTCTAATTATGTATTAAGGGCGGGGCAGACCGGCTCCGTATGCGTTCCGTATCCAGCTCTCGTCCGTAGTCACGCACAAACTGATGACGTTGTAATGTATAGGATTGTATGAGATACGGCACACCGCTTGCGTTGCGTATCCGTTCCGTGCTGCACGCAAGCGGTGTGCCGTATCTCATACAGTCCCATACATTACAACGTCATCAGTTCGTGCGTGACTACGGACGAGAGCTGGATACGGAGCCGGTGTGCCCCGCCCTTTAACTGGGGATAAAAATAATTCAGTTCTTTTGGAGTAGCCCTGGTACCTTATGTGCTATAACTATAACCGACTGTAGAGGTACATGAATGGATGACGCATACCTGTGTCAGTACTAAAAAGCACTCGTCAGCCAATTCCGTGCGCACGAATTGTCCCGTGTTGACGCCGAGGTATTCGTACGAGTAGGAAATCTGAGCCAGACCCATTTTAGCTACCACTTCTTTTGTGCTCGTCAAGTAGAATCTGCGGATAGAATGAATTAAATCATGATGAATTAAATAAAAAAAAGTATGTACTATGCTTTTATTAAGCACTCACAGTGCTATATCATGTATGAAAATAAGAAATTGAAAATATTATAGGGACTTGAACCCGGGACCGTGGGGTACCTTCCAACTGCTCTGCCAACTGAGCTACCGGCGCCCCGACTGACGATACTCAATTTTTCAATCGCTTGGTACTCGGCTTGTACGTCGCTACGGGAAGTCCCGGCGGGAACTAACAATTATTCAATTTTTTATTTTCATTTAAGAAAATAATATAGCACTGCGAGTGCAAATTAAAACTATAGTACAATGATTTTAACCATATAAGGTAAATACTAAGAGCTATAAAGACTTGGAAGACCGTCTGACGAATATTGAGGAATATTCCAGAACTTGTTTAGTAATGTAATGATAAATTGTCAGCCTAACATCAAAATTGACGGCCGATGTGGCGCAGTGGTAGTGCTGCCGCCTGCGACGCAAAGGTTCCGGGTTCGATTCTCGGTGGGGCACATACAAAGTTGATATTTTTCACTTTGTAAATTTGTTCCAAGTTTGGTTCGGACATTGCAGGCTGAACCACCTGATTGTCCGAAATGAAAGGGCTCCGTGCTTTGGAGGGCACGTTAACTATGATTCCATAAAGCCTTTCAAATTACGTGATTTATAAATGATACTAGCTTTTACCCGCGACTTCGTCCGCGTTAGATAGTTTTTTAAGGCACAGGTACTAAAGTATATATTTATATTCATAGTAAGTATGACAGTAATATTAGAACAGTTCTTATCTCTACTGTTTAAGGATGACTTGCTTGCTTCTTTTGTTAAAGGGACAATTCAAAATTTGCTATCCGGTGTACTGCCCTGAGAGATCAATATTTATAACCATTGAATACAAAGTCAGTAGATAACAAAAAAATCCTCGGTAAAAAGTTGCCAATATCCTTTCTCAACTTTCCCATCATACTGAACAACTTATGTTTTGGAACCATGCCTGTATCTCTAATAGTTTAGCTGGGCTCCTGATGGTACAACTGGTGGTCTACATAAGGTACTCCAGATCCTCAATGTCCTTGTGAAAAGAAGCAGCCCATCATACTGAACAACTTTTGTTTTAGAACCATGCCTGTATCTCTAATAGTTTAGGTGGGCTCCTGATGGTACACCTGGTGGTCTACATAAGGTACTCCAGATCCTCAAAGTCCTTGTGAAAAAAAGCAGCCCATCATACTGAATAACTTTTGTTTTAGAACCTTGCCTGTATCTCTAATAGTTTAGCTGGGCTCCTGATGGTACACCTGGTGGTCTACATAAGGTACTGTAAGGTCCAGCCTCATTTCTATGGCTGGCACCTCACGAATTCGGAATTTGAATAATCGTCACTGATTGACGCTAGGACAGATTGGGCGAAAAGATAGACACATTGTTTTAGCGGCTGGTTGGAGAATGTCCTCAGAAAATATATAAATAAAAAACTTAGTAAATAACCTTCGCGTGTTATCACTTAGTAGCCTCCATCCCGTACAGTACTCCAGATCCTCAAAGTCCTTGTGAAAAGAAGCGGCCCATCATTATGAACAACTTTTATTTTGGAACCATGCCTATATCTCTAATAGTTTAGCTGGGCTCCTGGTGGTACACCTGGTGGTCTACATAAGGTACTCCAGATCCTCGATGTCCTTGTGAAAAGAAGCGGCCCATCATACTGAACAACTCTTGTTTTAGAACCATGCCTGTATCTCTAATAGTTTAGCTGGGCTCCTGATGGTACACCTGGTGGTCTACATAAGGTACTCCAGATCCTCAATGTCCTTGTGAAAAGAAGCGGCCCATTATACCGAACAACTTTTGTTTTGGAACCATGCCTGTATCTCTAATAGTTTAGCTGGGCTCCTGGTGGTACACCTGGTGGTCTACATCTGTACTCCAGACCCTCGAATGGTGATAAAAAGTAGCCTATGTCCGTTCTCGGTATGTTAGCTATCTCTGTGCCAAGTTTCATGAAGATCGGTTCAGCGGTTTGGCCGTGAAAGCGTAGCAGACAGACAGACAGACAGACAGAGTTACTTTCGCATTTATAATATTTATACTTATTACTTTAATATTATTCACCTATCATTTCATTTTACCATGTCGACAACCAAATTCGACGGCTAGACATTTCATCGTGTGTTCTGAATGTGGGCTGCGTTGGTGCGTTGAGCAAACTACGCACACTTCAGGCGCTGATCATAAAATGCCCCTAAAATGCCATAAAGTATCATGATTTCAACGCGCGAGTTGCATTATGCAATTTAGAAGCTGCATCACCAAACTTGATGATAAAAGCGAAAATATCTGTCAGAAAAGCACAGCACAGAGAGAGCACTATTTTAAAAACTCCAAACCAGTTCAAAAATCGAATAAATGCTTTAACATGTAAAAAATCAGTAATATGTAGTTGCCTATTGGAGAATATTATAAAAAATATATGAAAAAATGTAATAAAGCACGCAAGATAAGTGATACATCTAGTTGATGGAAGTATATTAATGTATTATGTTTCTTCGCTCCTCTTGTTAATCTAATAGTTACTACTCCCAGAATAACCAAAATTACTTATAAAACAAACAATGTACTCCGCAAACCTTAGAAGAAGCTGCGAAGCTGATGCGGGCCAGTCGGACATCAGGTGCTCTGAAGACTCATAAAGTGATATACCCGAAAGAATGGAAAAATGTCATTCATTTATCTCATAATAGTAATGTATTTAGGGAGACACCTTCTAGCCCCAAACGGCAAAAATAATTGGATATTAAGCAGCTAAATGACTGGTATAAATATAATCAACAGTCAGAAGCATATTGCAGAGCTGGGGCCAGACTTGGCAGCTCTAAATTTTTTCACATTATAGAGAAGCAGCGGTCCAGATAAAAAACCACAGTGACTGGATAATGGAAACTCTATCGCGACTTGCAGATAAACTACCGCACATGTTCACAGCAGGCGTCCACGTAGAGGCCACCGACTGCGCGAATTTCAAGCATGGTGGGATCCGGTACGAGGGATTGCTACACCTCGCCGGACTTTCTCACTGCGAAACCAAAGCTACGTTGACGTGTGGTGCTGGAACAGGAACGTAATATGTTTACCGTTTGATATTGTTGAAGTGAGGAATAGATCTAGCTAGAAGATAATTCAGGTTACCCATAACACTATGCAGCAATTTTTTTTAAATAACTCTATTATTTGTTAGCTTTCAGGGGCCCTTCGTATTCTTTGATATGTCACCTCTGTGGTAAATAATTGAAAGGTTTGAACTAATAAAATAAAAGAAAAAAAAACAACCAAAAGACACAGATTCAAATGTGTCGAGCGTGACATGTCATTGATGTCATTCATGACGCGACTTTGTTTGTGTTTCATAATTCATAGTTTTAGAATATTTTCAGGTAAAGATTCGCAGAGATAAAGTATAAATTATCATGGTATGGTAAGGTTTTGTTAACTAGTAGGTTGTGACCTGATGTGAGGGTCGGACAACCGCATTAAACGGCATAGCCGGTGTGGGGTATTTCTGTTGAATACCACGTCCTGAACCTGAAGTCAGCCACAGGAAAGTAATGTAGAATGTATATCTTGAAAGGACAGTCCAGGGAGCAATTTACAGTTAATAATTTATAGCTTTCAGAAGTTTGTAATCGCAGGATAAGTATCCTTTGTAAACACTATGTTACCCTTAGTAGATATAGTCCCATTGTAAAATAACCATTATTTAAAATGTCAGAGGATAATTTCGATTTAACGAGCTATACGATATTTTCATCTCCTTGTTACCATACATACTGATTATTTTTATAACCTACTTGTTTCGTTTGTTATTTAGTTACCTATCTATCATAATGCCTATAAGTAGAAAGACACTACCGAGAAAGATGTCACGCGTGACTAAATGAAATAATGCCGATAGCAAGTATCCTTATTATTTTTATTACTCGAAGGCTATATCTATGCTCAAGTATGCTCAAGGCTATCGATACTCTTTCTGGTTTCATTTAGTCATGGACAATATGTAACATGATTCAAAATAACTGTGTTTCTCAGGTTACCGATGACAACGCCGCGAGACCAAGGCATGTGAGAAAATCCAACCAAAACTAAATCACAAACAAGAAAATATTTTGTACAGTGCCGGTGGTAGGGTCAAAATACCTCGCGTAATTTATAAAACGATTTTTTGTCGCGAAATTATCACTAGGCGCGTAATATTTTCCTTACTTAGCCGCATCTACGGGGTGAAGTTTCTATAATGATTTGTATTACCGTTTGACATCAGGACCTTGACTCTTTGTTGATAAAGTCAACTCACTTTAATTTCACATAGTGAATAGTGAGGTGATTCTAAATGGATCGCGTTGACTTTGTTTGCATCGAAGAGGTGTATTTATTAGCTAGAGAGTGATTGTTATGATAGGTAGATAGGGATTTTGTAAATCTATTCTGGCCGGAGATTCCTCTGCCGCGGCACTGATAGTATGCCTCTTCCATTTAAATGAAAAGAATGATTTTCTCTTTTTGCTTATGGACTGGACATGCTGGTTGGTCTCGAGGTTTAGGGTTAAAGGACTTAATAGGATTACCATAGGGAAACTAAATTGTAACCAATTATAAATTTATATTTCCAAGTTAAAGATGTTCGGTTCAAGACTTTTTGATTAGAAGATGTTGATAGCTAGGGGTGAAAGTCTTTTGGCCGGGTTTTGGCTTTCGGAGTTGGACTAAGGTAAGCCACCCGAGATGTGCACTTACTCCAGCTGCCTCTTAGCAAGAGGTATGAGCGGTCACCATCTTATCTCTTTTAGATTAGGGTCTAGTATAGGGACTTAGATATAGGCATCCCGGCTAGGCAGGATCCGTTAGGATGTTGAATTTTCCGCCTGACTTGTCCTAGTCAGCTCCAAATTAAACCCACCGGGGGGGATGTAAGGTCCAGCCTCATTTCTATGGCTGGCACCTCACGAATTCGGAATTTGAATAATCGTCACTGATTGACGCTAGGACAGATTGGGCGAAAAGATAGACACATTGTTTTAGCGGCTGGTTGGAGAATGTCCTCAGAAAATATATAAATAAAAAACTTAGTAAATAACCTTCGCGTGTTATCACTTAGTAGCCTCCATCCCGTACAGTACTCCAGATCCTCAAAGTCCTTGTGAAAAGAAGCGGCCCATCATTATGAACAACTTTTATTTTGGAACCATGCCTATATCTCTAATAGTTTAGCTGGGCTCCTGGTGGTACACCTGGTGGTCTACATAAGGTACTCCAGATCCTCGATGTCCTTGTGAAAAGAAGCGGCCCATCATACTGAACAACTCTTGTTTTAGAACCATGCCTGTATCTCTAATAGTTTAGCTGGGCTCCTGATGGTACACCTGGTGGTCTACATAAGGTACTCCAGATCCTCAATGTCCTTGTGAAAAGAAGCGGCCCATTATACCGAACAACTTTTGTTTTGGAACCATGCCTGTATCTCTAATAGTTTAGCTGGGCTCCTGGTGGTACACCTGGTGGTCTACATCTGTACTCCAGACCCTCGAATGGTGATAAAAAGTAGCCTATGTCCGTTCTCGGTATGTTAGCTATCTCTGTGCCAAGTTTCATGAAGATCGGTTCAGCGGTTTGGCCGTGAAAGCGTAGCAGACAGACAGACAGACAGACAGAGTTACTTTCGCATTTATAATATTAGTGTGGATGAATCAAGCCTGCAGTAACGATAATATCTGAATATCATTGGATAATACATAGGGTGATATTTAACTAGTGACTGATAGAAGAAAGATAAGTCGAAATACGATAAAAAAAATTACGTCGCATACAAGATTGCCGATCTGCTGTTTTGAAATTGAATGGAAAATCAAAATATTTTTGGCAATTTCAACTTTATGTCCATACACAAGGAACAAAACAAACAAATTTAAACCTCCCGTTGGTGCGGTCCAGATGCAAAAAATCACACTTTTCTTCCTTCCTTCCTTATCACCAGCCTGTAGTGAGTTTTCGGTACCGGTCATTAGTAAAATTTCTTATATAACAATACGTAATAACTAATAAATAAGATAGAGACCCTTACCTAAGTTGCTTTTGCCAGAGCCAATCGTTAGTAGACGCGACGTTATTCTCTATCAAAGTTTTTATGACGGACAGATAATAGGCGCACTGTAAGATGAGCGCTTGCCTTTTCTGTTTTTCACTTTCATCCTCTACTTCTGCCGACGCATAATACAAGTTCTCTTTCTCCACATTTGCTTTTAATTTATGAAGATCTTTGGAATTTATGGCTTTTTCGGCCTGTTCAGTGAATCGGATGTTCTGAGCTAAACAAAGTATTTGAGTTGGCAACGAGAATGGATCTTGCTCTTGTAAAGAGTTGGTTATTACGCATTTTTGCGTCATGTTCTTGAGTGAAGATCGCATTTCTGTTTCGAGATTTTTTAGCCACATCTGAAAATAATTGCATCTTAGAGTAACACTGCACAAACATTGGCTTAAATTACTTTCGATTCGAGTGTACTCATGAAGGACCTCTACAATGGCGGCACTTCACAAAAAAAATGAACTTGCAAACTCAATAACATATTCGCTGTAATTAAAGTTATGGCAATTAATACCAAAAGTGGCCGTTTTTAGGCACTTTTTTCCATAACTTTACTTGCAGCGAATATTTCATTGATTTTGCAGGTTCTAATTTTACTTATGGATAATACAAAAAACTTGGGCATCGGACATTCTGATAGATTGTTTGTATAAAGAGAAAACGTTTTTTTGTGAAGTGGCGCCACTGTCGAGTTCGTTGACGGCTACACTCGCCTTAAAAGAATTACTTTTTTCCTTAAAATAATTGCTTTCTTATTAAAAACATCTCTGTTTTACCTCAACGGCACAGTCGATATCGACCGGATGGTCCAGCTGGAAGGTCTCCCCGTAGTGGCTACACAGCGCCGTGATGGACAAGCCACCAGGCCCCAGGCGGACCCCAGTAGTCCCCGGGAACAGCTTCTTCAAGTGTGTCTGCATGACGGCCTCCCGCCCGTCGGCGCCGGCACGAGCTTGCCCGAGTAACTCCAGAAGATCGTCGTCGCTTAGGAAGTAGAGTCGGGGGAATATCGAGCGCTTCTCCTAGAATATGTAGATGTTTTAAAAACAGACTACTCCTAAGTGGTTGGCCAGTAGAAAAGAAAATGACGCGTGGCATTAGGCCTGTCTTTTGTAAAAAGTGTAAAAATAAAATAAATAAGGGCTCCCCTTACTCCTTACCTTACTCTAGCGGTGAATTATAAAATGATATTGATACAAGAAAGTTTTGTTTAATGTAGGGTAGGTAATAAATAAATACCTCTACAATAGCTGTTAATCGGGTAGAGTCATTATAGATCGAAGCTGGAATGGGTTTTAGATTGCCTGTACTTAAGTAATTCAATTTAAGAGAGTGGTATTAAATTGAATTGTTACCTAGTTGTTAAATGATGAAGAAGGATTAAGGTGCTGTTCCGAACCGAGCGGCCGACAGCATATGCCGCGGCGGCCGTCCTTGGCCGCCGCGGCACTACTGGTTCGTATGGAATTGTATGGGATACTATCCGAACCGAGCGGCGACTGCACATGCTATCGGCCGCATAACTGCAGACCAGTAGTGCCGCGGCGGCTTTACGTTGGTTGGGTTGGAATATAGTTTTCAGAACTAGTTATTGTGTATAGGTTATTATGGTTCATCGGGTTATTATGGTTCATCGGGTCGTTGGGTTCATCTTGTCGTTCGGGTTCATCATGTGGCCATAGTTCTTCGGTTCGCTAGGTTCATCGGGTTATTATGGTTCATCAGGTCGTTGAGTTTATCTTGTCGTTAGGGTTCATCATGTGGCCAGAGTTCATCGGTTCGCTAGGTTCATCGGGTTATCATGGTTCATCGGGTTATTATGGTTTATCGGGTCTTTGGATTAATTTTGTCGTTAGGGTTCACCATGTGGCCAGAGTTCATCGGTTCGCAAGGTTCATCGGGTTATCATGGTTCATCGGGTTATTACGGTTCATCGGGTCGTTGGGTTCATTTTGTCGTTAGGGTTCATCATGTGGCCAGAGTTCATCGTTTCGCTACGTTCATCGGGTTATCATGGTTCATCGGGTTATTATGGTTCATCGGGTCGTTGTGTTCATCTTGTCGTTAGCGTTCATCATGTGGCCAGACTTCATCGGTTCGCTAGATTCATCGGGTTATCATGGTTCATCGAGTTATTATGGTTCATTGGGTCGTTCGATTCATTTTGTCTTTAGGATTCATCATGTGACCAGAGTTCATGGGTTCGCTAGGTTCATCGGGTTATTATGGTTCATCGGTTTATCATGGTTCATCGGGTTATTACGGTTCATCGGGTCGTTGGGTTCATTTTGACGTTAGGGTTCATCATGTGGCCAAAGTTCATCGGTTCACTAGGTTCATGGGGTTATCATGGTTCATCGGGTTATTATGGTTCATCGGGTCGTTGAGTTCATCTTGTCGTTAGGGTTCATCATGTGGCCAGACTTCATCGGTTCGCTAGATTCATCGAGTTATCATGGTTCATCGGGTTATTATGGTTCATCGGGTCGTTGGATTCATTTTGTCGTTAGGATTCATCATGTGGCCAGAGTTCATGGGTTCGCTAGGTTCATCGGGTTATCATGGTTCATCAGTTTATCATGGTTCATCGGGTTATTACGGTTCATCGGGTCGTTGGGTTCATTTTGACGTTAGGGTTCATCATGTGGCCAAAGTTCATCGGTTCACTAGGTTCATCGGGTTATTATGGTTCATCGGGTCGTTGAGTTCATCTTGTCGTTAGGCTTTATCCAACGACCCGATGAACCATAATAACCCGATGAACCTAGCGAAACGATGAACTCTGGCCACATGATGAACCCTAACGATAACATGAACCCAACGACCCGATGAACGGTAATAACCCGATGAACCATGATAACCCGATGAACCTAGCGAACCGTTGAACTCTGGCCACATGATGAACCCTAACGACAAGATGAACCCAACGACCCTATGAACCATGATAACCCGATGAACCATGATAAGCCGATGAAGCTAGCGAACTGATGAACTCTGGACACATGATGAACCCTAACGACAAGATGAACCCAACGACCCGATGAACCATGATAACCCGATGAACTATGATAAGCCGATGAAGCTAGTGAACCGATGAACTCTGGCTCAATGATGAACCTTAACCCAACGACCCGATGAACCATAATAACCCGATGAAAAATAATAACCCGATGAACCATGATGACCCGATCAACCTAGCAAGCCGATGATCTCTGGCCACATGATGAACCTTAACGACAAGATGAACCCAACGACCCAATGAACCGTAATAACCCGATGAACCATGATGACCCGACCAACCTAGCAAGCCGATGAACTCTGGCCACATGATGAACCTTAACGACAAGATGAACCCAACGACCCGATGAACCGTAATAACCCGATGAACCATGATAACCCGATGAACCTAGCGAACCGTTGAACTCTGGCCACATGATGAACCCTAACGACAAGATGAATCCAACGACCCTATGAACCATGATAACCCGATGAACCATGATAAGCCGATGAAGCTAGCGAACTGATGAACTCTGGACACATGATGATCCCTAACGACAAGTTGAACCCAACGACCCGATGAACCATGATAACCCGATGAACCATGATAAGCCGATGAAGCTAGTGAACCGATGAACTCTGGCCCAATGATGAACCTTAACGACAAGATGAACCCAACGACCCGATGAACCATGATGACCCGATCAACCTAGCAAGCCGATGAACTCTGGCCACATGATGAACCTTAACGACAAGATGAACCCAACGACCCTATGAACCATGATAACCCGATGAACCATAATAACCTAATAAACATAATAACTAAGTCCTGAAAACTATACTCTGACATGTGCTGTCAGCCGTCGGCCGCTGCCTTCGGAATGACATCTGCCGCGGCGGCCGACGGCCGACGGCCGATAGCCGCGGCATGTGCCATCGGCCGTCGGCCGTCGGCCGTAGGCCGCTCGGTTCGGAACAGCACCTTTAAAACCCCTAATTTATACTCGATACAAATGATAAAGAATTCCTGATTATTTGATTAATGAAAATGTAAGTTTTATCTGAGTTCTGAGTGCCGTGTGATGCCGGCTTAGAATAGCATCACCCTTTCATCACCACCACCATTTCTTTCCCGTGGTAGTCGTAAGAGGCGACTAAGGGACTTGAGAGTGTTTTGCAATTTTAGGCCCTGATATAACGCTGCAATTCCGACCTTTGTTATTTATACTATTGTTTTTCTTAATTAAAATGCTACATATATTACGGCTCCTTAGATCTAAGTTTGTATGAAGCTATGGTCCTATCCGGAAGCAAGCATTAAACTTGGTATACTTTTTATATAACATTAAATTCTGTACACCAATTGTCTTTAAAGTATGTTGATAAGACTCACAGTTTTTAAGATAGGTTTATATGAATTCCATATTATTATTTTTTAATACTTTCTGCTCTGTATTAGTCTTAAGTACCTTTTGTTAGAGTACTCTCTAAAATTTGGCATAATTGTTTGTTTGCCGAATAAATTTCTGGTACCTACCATACAAAAAGAAGTTCGTTAAAAATTACTGTGCCTTCAGAAGCCTACACATTTTTTCAAAGTTCTTTGCATGTGGAAATATCACAAGTTCATTGATTTCATTGGCAAAAAAGAAGATGACCAACCGCAAAAACATGACGCACGAAATCCAAAAACCAAAAATTGTTCAAATTGATGGGTTCTCCTTGCTGGCATATAGAATGAAAAAAAATATAGATTTTTTAAGCCTTACTAGAAAACTGTAAGTCTTATCAACATACTTGAAAGACAATTAGTGCACAGAATTTAATACAGAATATTAGGTCCTTACATATGAAATTGGCGTTTTGTATGGGAGGAACAAAAAGTAGATTTTTTTTAATATAGTATATTTATTTAATCAAAGTATGAGCCATTGTAATCTATGCACTTTTGCCATCTCATAGGTAGTTCATTGATCCCTTTACTAAAAAAACCATTCGGACGGGAATCAATAAAATCTTTGAAGGCGATTTGGACTGCCCCATCTGAGTTGAATTTTTTCCCTTGCAAGAAGTTATCCAAATTTCGAAAACAATGGTAATCTGTTGGAGCAAGGTCCGGGGAGTACGGTGGATGCCTTAGACATTCCAATTGAAGCTCTTCTAATTTGCTAGCCGTCTGTTGTGCAGTGTGTGGTCTAGCGTTGTCGTGAAGCAACAGTGGCGTAGAGCGATTGACCAACCTCGGTTGTTTAGCAGCTAGCTTTTCCATCATGGTTTGCAATTGCTGACAGTAGACATCTGCCGTAATCGTCTGGCCAGATTTGAGAAAACTGTAATGAACGACACCGGCGCTAGTCCACCAAACCCTTACAAGTAACTTTTTATTGGTCAATTTTCGCTTGGAGCAGGCTTTGGCTGGCTTGCCAGGGTCCAGCCATTGCGATGAGCGCTTCCGATTATCGTAGAGAATCCACTTTTCATCACAGGTAATGATTCGATTTAAAATCCCTTCGTTATTGTGCCGGTCAAGTAATGTAACGCAGCAGTTGACGCGCGTTTGCCGGTTTGCTTCACTCAATTCGTGAGGAACCCACCTTTCAAGTTTTTTAATCTTTCCAATTTGCTTCAAGTGGATTAAAACAGTTTTATCACTAACACCGAAGCCTGCAGCTAATTCGGACGTGGTTTGCGATGGATCCGCTTCCACAATAGCCTTCAATTCTTCATTATCAACTTGGGTCTCCGGCCGTCCACGGGGCTTGTTTTGCAGGTCGAAATTTCCAGAACGAAAACGTTGGAACCAAAAACGCACTGTGTTTTCTTTTGCGACACAACCGCCATACACATCATTAACCCTTCGAGCCGTTTCCGCAGCACTGGTGCCACGGTGGAACTCGTACTCGTAAATAACGCGATATTTCAAATTTTCCATTTTGTAAATTGAGCGATGCAAACAGAAAAAAGATAAGTAAAAAAACAAATTAATGACGGTTTACGAAACACAACTACATGTGGAAATAGCTGTATAAATTTGAATTTCGAATTCCAAACCAAATAGGAGAAATTTGTGATCAAAGTGGCCAGTACGACAAAACGACAATTTCATATGTAAGGACCTAATATTTTACTCCTTGAAAGTTTTTATGTAACATTAACCGTTTTTTAATATTAACAGATAAGACAAAGTTAGGGACATAAAAGGGGACGGGGTGTGGGGAACATTAATTTGCTGACATCTTGTTGCCCCTTTAATTATTAATTATATTAATGCTTGCTTCCGGATGGGTCAGAACAAGCCGTACTAAAACCGGTTAATGTCATAAATATTACAAGATCCTTAATATAGATTTTCCCTCACAGTATACCTACTTACAATTAACTTACATCAATATACTTATTCAATGCCGATTGGCATGCCAACAGCTGCTCAGATATAGAATCTAGCATGGGCTGGAGTCTCGAGGACTGCAGCAGTGCCGACAGACGAGGGTCTGACTCCAAGATCCGCGTCACCTGCCTGAAGCCCTGGTCCACCTTCCGGAACTTGGTGCCCAGCTCTCCGTCATCGTTGGAAAGAATAGGCTCGAGATATAGCCATCTGGAAATAAATATTTAGCTGGTAGTTGGATAAGATGGCAGTGGCACAGAACCAACGAAGCCTATACCTTGCAATCATTGATTTGTGCTGACGATGTAGATTATGTGACTTAATCTCATTTTTCTTAGATGTAAAACGTTCACATAAACGATAGATTTCGTACTTTTCCGTCTAGCTAATTTATAAACTTTCCTTTATTTTCTCTTAGAAAGAATTACCTTACTGCGGTATTAGTAAATCTGGATTATTGAATTATTTGACATAATATTGCTTGAAGTTCAAAAAGTCCATGTTTCAAAATATAGATAATCTTGAAAGTTGCCTAGTAAATGTCGAAAATATCTAAATAGCCATATTTAAATACATTGTGCTTTTTACTCGAGTGGATTTTGGCCTAAGATGCTACTAGAGCGGCTTCAAAACTTTTAATGCTCTAATACTGAGTGAAGAAAGTGTAACTAGTAGGTAAACAGCAGAGATTTTAATTTCTATCAACCAGAAATTTTATTTTCTATCTTTTGGTTTCTACAAAAGAATTGAAACCAGAGATTTTAATTTCTATCAACCAGAAATTTTATTTTCTATCTTTTGGTTTCTACAAAAGAATTGAAACCAGTAAATATACGGTATAATTTAGTATGAGTGTGGATGGGAACGTTGGAAGGGGAAGACCAAGACGCACGTGCTTGGATCAGATCAGGGACGTTCTAAAGAAAGGTCAGGTCAAGAGTACCCTAAACCGACGAGCATGTATGATAAGATTGATGCATGTTGAAGAAGCGAAAGAGGTGTGTCAGGATCGTGGCAAGTGAAAAGATGTAGTCTCTGCCTACCCCTATGATAAAAAGGTGTGACTATATGTATGTATGTATGTAACTTAGTATGATAATATATAATTATTTTGCGAGCTTCCTAAGTTTCCAGCTTCAAGAGCCCACGAAAGACTTTGTGATATTTTGCACCTATTCTGTGTGTGCTATATGTTGTAGTCTTACACAAAGGGTTTGGATGAGACTGCGACGTATAAAAACAAACACGGATTTATATATATATCAAAATTGTATTAACAACGTTCTATAATTAAGTATTGGTGCCTCATTTTACCAGACTGTCCAGATTATGGCTATTAGCTAAACCATCATCATAGCCTAAAGTTGTGTTCTACAATACATAAACCTACTTACAATATTAGAAAATAAATGCAAATCTTATTCAATACATGAAATATGACATTTTAATATAAGGTTAAATTGTAAAGTTGTTACTTTTTCACATTCAGATCTTTGCAAGACTTATCGAATGAAATAATCATGACTGCAATTGATAAAAAATAATAAAATTAAGTTTTTACAAACACGCAATATCCACCTATACGAATAGCTATAATAAAAATATATCTGAATATAGAAAATATTTTCGAATGGACATAAATTACTTAAATTATTTAACAATAAACTCAGATAGCCTAGCACAATAATTATTTATCAGTAAATTGTTTACAGTGATACCTTTTAGTGGGACATAGCACTACATACAACTATACAATTCTTTGGGATCGTAAATAACAAACATTTTACATGTGGAGCAAGTTTAAATTTGAGTAAAACTGTTAGCTTTTAACAGTTTTTCTAACATCAGCAAAATAAGAAGAGTACAAAAGGAATGAAATATCTTAAAAGACAAGCTTTTTAAAAGGAATCAAGTAATAAATGCAATGCGAGATTTAACTGAAAAATAGGAGCTTGAAACAATAGAATAAAATTATATATTATTTTTAACTCACACCTTAAGTTACAGACAAATCACTAGTAGTCAGACTACAATTTAACGAAAACTTACTAATGATTATTTTATAAATATGGCACTCAACAAGATAGAAGTAACGCTTGCTAATGAAATAAATTGCTAAACGTACAAGAATTAAGGTATTTACGTTCTGCACGATCTGTATTCATTTGAACGCATAGTGATCTTTTCGACGTAGAAATTCATTTGACTATTTAAATCTCCGACTTCCTTTTCTAGGGTTTTCAGTTTATCATTGTGGGTGTTGTACAAATCCTCTAAGTTTTGCAGTTGTTTTAGTTGTTGTTGTGTATCGCTGGCAAGCTTTGTAGCTCGATTGAGCAACAACTGTGCACGCGCTCTGGAGTTCGACGTTTGGCTGGCACGTTCTGATAGTGACATATTGGTTTGTTTGAACTCCTGTCTTAACTGGTTTGCTTTCGTTTCAGCACTTTCTGCCCGGTTAACAACGTCACTGGCTTCTAGCTTGACTTGTTCCGCATCACTTTCAATTTTAAGTATATCTCTTTGTAAAGATGACAACTGAGATCGCAAATCTTCAACATTCTTCTTGGTTTCATTTGCTTTCTTTTGTGCCTTTTCTGTTTCCATAGCAATAGGAGTTAAATCATTTTTAGCAGCTTCTATGTCACTGTTGGCCTTAGAAATAGCGTTCTCAGCAGCATCTTGTGCGGCTTGTGCTTCATCTAAAGCTTCTAGGACTTTATTAGCCATTTGTAATGTTAAATTAGCGGCCTTGTTAATTCCAGTAGCGTTTATTTTCAATTCTTTGGCTCTTTCTAGGTTTGGTTTTGTTTCAGTTATAATATTTTCGATATTAGTTAGCTGAGAAACTGTGGAACTAATTTGCTGAGAGAGTTCTGTTATTTCTTTTGGTTCGATACTGATCGACATGTTTAGAATGTCGTTCGCAAGAGTTCTCACGTCAGTAGGAGTATTTGAGGTATTTGAAAGGAATCCACGCAATTCGGTTATTAGCTCGTGGCTCTCATTTGTAACTCGCTCTGCATTGTTTTTGAATTCTGCGGCTCTGTTATGCAAATCTTTTGCTCTGGCTTTGACAGCAACGGTGTCTTGTTTCACTTGTGACACAGATCTAAATAAATCTTCTGCGGAAAGCTCATGTTCCTTGATTCTATTCTCAGTTTTATTGGCAAAATCTAGAGCTTGCTCAGCTTTAGTGACTGCTCCTTGATCACACGAGATGCCACCACACTTACCACAGCCTGCTCCTCCGCAGATATCGCAACTATCACTTTCTAAACCACACATTTTGTCGTTTAATTTCGGCATCTGTGATTCTAACTCATTTAGCTGCTGCTGAATGTCTGCTAGCTTTTTGTCATTATCGTTTTGAGAACTGTTAAAGCTCGCATATTGTAGTCCTATAAGATGGTCAGTATTTTTTATCTGTCTGTCTGTATTTGCAATTAATTGCTGCACACTTTCTGCATCGTCGGATGCTTTCATAGATCTTTCTTTAGCTTCTCTCGTTAGATTCAGAGCACCTTCCAAATTAGCTTCTTGCAATTTTGTGGCGTTATTGCTTAAGTCAAGTGTCTTTAGTTTCAAATTTTCAATGCTGGTTCTTAGCCCGTCGAGACTTGAATTTCCTAAATTAATTTTTGATGTAATGGCATTTAGATTATTATTACTCTCTTTGACCTTTTGCTCTGCCGCATTTAAATCTTCTTGTAGATTTGTAACATTACCTAAAAGCTCCTGAATAGTGGTTTGTCCGTTTTCTGTGCTTTCAAGCAAGTTTTCTATTTCAGCTAGTTTTTTAGTCATTTCCTCAAAGTCTCTTGTATAAGCGCCAGTGGCGCCTACTAATTTTATTTTACTGGCGTTACCTATTGCGTACTCAGTTTGAGAACGTAAATCATCTATGATTTTGTCCCAACTATCAAAACACTCACCACAAGCTTCACAGACAGGAGCGTTACCACTATAGCCTCGAGCACATTGATCACATCTGTATCCACCCATTCCTGGTTTACAAACACATGCACCAGTTTCTCTGTTACATTGTGTCAACGCAGAGCCGTATGGATCGCAATCACATTCGTAGCATTCTATGTTAGGATTACCCCAATGATTTTCTTGGCATTGATCACATTGCCTGCCACCGTGTCCAGGCTTACATTCACAATTACCAACGTACGGATTGCACTGAGGACTAACAGAACCAATAGGATCACAACCGCAGGGATCACATCCAGTACCTCGGGCAATTCTCCAATGATTCTCAGCACATTGGTCGCAATTAACTCCTATAACATTAGGGAAGCAGAAACACTGACCAGTGATTCCATCACAGTGGCCTTGTGTAAAGTTTGTGCCCAAAACAGAGCAATTGCACTTAAAACAAGATTTTTCTAGAGCGTCTCCAAAGTACCCTTCTTCACATATCTCACAATGTGGACCTGCGGTATTGTGTAAGCACTTAAGACAATCTCCAGTGTATGGATCACAGTTTCCTGGTTTCGTTACATCAGTGTTTTCACTACAATCGCATTTTTCACATGTGCCTTTCAGTGGATCACCATAATAATTATCAGCACAAACATCGCACAGCAAGCCAGCATAGCCTTCTTTACAATCACAAACGACATCTTGGGTTTCTGAATCCAGTTCACATCTATCAGCATGATTGTTTTTATTAGGATCACCTTGTACTCCAGGGCAAGGGCAGGAACGGCAAGGTATGTCAATGCCAAGTCTTGGATCGCCGTAATATCCTTCAATACACCTTTCACATCTATGACCTTCTGTGTATTCACCACAATTTTTACAAGCACCGGTTTTATCGTCACATTCGACGGCATGTCCATTACAATCGCACTGTTGGCAGTTGGGGAAATTAAAGTATCCAGGTTGACAAAGATTGCAAGCTCTTCCGTAAGTGTTCGCTCTACATTTACATTGTCCACTAGTAGGGTCGCAGAAATTGTCTAGAGAGCCTATGCTATTACAATCGCAAGCGTCACAACCAAACTGGCCAAATCCATACGTACCTGGTGGGCATCGGTCACATCTAGCTCCCACAATATTTCTGCGACATGTACATTGGCCAGTATATGAGTCACACCTAAAACTTTCAGACCCTGTAGGATCACAATCACAAGACTCAGAGCCATTTCTGACAATAAACCCAATACTTGCATGATATTTCTTACAAACTTCGGGAACATTATCTCTACCTAGGTCAAAGTAATAAGGATCACCGCATCCGTACCGATTAAACTCTACCCAGCCAGGGCTGTTTGGTTCTAAAAATGGTATATCATCAAATGATGGAATAAGTACGATCGAATCTATCAAAACTGTCGCTCTAGGATTATAATTTTGACCATCTTGACGACCTAAAATAAAACGAATTTCTGTTTCTTTGTCAGCCTCTAAGCAAATAGAAGGTACAACTAAAACACTTCGTCGGTCTGAGGGTAATTTGGTAGAAATGGTGTCATCTTCTGGACGGACATTTGCGCACGGTGAATTAGAATCAACACCAAATGGCCTTTTTACTAGAATAGTAGCTTCTTCCCAATTAATAGCAGATTGTGGTTCATAACGGATTAAAATGTTGTAATTCATACTTTTCTTTAAATTGTTTATAATAAAAACAAGTGTACTTCCTTCAGGCAATTTCATGAAACCTGGTCCAGTCCAAGTTTCTTTCCTACCGTCAGGGAATGGCTCCCTTATAACAATGTGGCAAAGGTGACTTTGAATAGCATTATCATCAAGTTGGGAATCGCAAAGACTCGATTCAGCCTCTATAACCATGTTATCTAACGCACCCACAAAGAAGTTTTGTATTGGTTGGTCGCATCGGCGACCTGAAACATTAGGGCGACATCTACACTGTCCTGTTATCACATCACAGTCGCGACCCAATGAACCACCTGGATCACAGTCACATGCCAAACAGCCGTCTTCACTATCTGATAAGCCGTAAAACTCTGATAAACACTGATCACAATTTCTTCCAGTCACATGGCGTTTGCAGAAGCAGTTCCCGGAAAACTGATCACATCCACGTTCATTGATCGTACCTAATGGATTGCAAGTACATGCTTCGCAGCCATCTGGGTTCTCAAGATTGAAATTCCAATAACCGTCTTTACATCTATCACATCGAAGCCCATCCATGTTGGTTTTACAGTGGCATCGCCCAGCAGTTTTATTGTTGGCTTCATCAGTTTCGTCATCACAAAGAAAATCTTGTTCTGTTGTACCCTGAGGATCACAGTCACAAGGTTTACAAATTTCAGGGCTTTGAATGTCTAAATTAGGGTCACGGTAGAATTTCGGTTGACAGCGTTCACAGTTGACTCCCATTGTATTATGTTGACAATTGTCACACACCCCACCACTTATTTTGCCAGTTTTGTTGTAAACAGCAGGATCAAAGTGGCAAGTTGTCGCGTGATTATTACATGTGCATCTCTTACAAGTATTTGAATTTTTGCTTACAGCTGGCTGCCATGGCAGATCATTGAAAAAATCTTCACAGTATTCACAATTCAATCCTCTGGTATTATGAGTACATTCGCATCGACCATGCACCATATTGATTTGCGATTGAACTCCCGGCATTGGTAAACATCTCGATGCATGACCATAACAGGAACAGGAACCACGAACAGTCATTTCATAGATAGCGTAATAGTACTTTTCTTGAATTTCACCTCTATTATCGAGGTAGTCGTCACCCAGAGTGTGAAGCTGAGTAAAATTTATTCGAAGATTCGTCATTCGTAGAAGATTTTGTACTTCTTCGGAGTAGGGGTTCACTACGTTTATGTTCGGCGGTAAAACACGGAATATAACTTCACCTTCAGATGATGGTGCCACTCCTGAGTATCTCGATTCGCACACTACTTCTGTTAAGTTGCGCGGTGAATGTACAGGCACACCGGGGAAAGCTTCGTTGCAGTTGTGTGCGAAGTATCTGTAAACACGCCATGTTTTACCGAAGTCGAAAGATCTCTCCACCAGCATCGCCTTCGGCCGAAACGTTTTGAACTGTATTATTAAATGTGTAAAGTGAAATTCGGCTTCCATATCCAGCTGAATAGTGACATTTTCTTTCCCGTTTTCGGCCTGCCACCACGATTTTGTTTTTGTTCCAGGATGGTATTTGTAAATTATGTTTTGTATTCGATGATTATATAGCGGCTGATTGGCGGTGCTGTTGCTAGTATCGCACCAGAAACATTTCTTTCGCTCTTCTAAATGTGATACTATGCAGAAGCGCTCGCGGCCGTGGAGACCGCAAGTGGAGGTGGCGAAGAGGCGCGATTCACGTCCGATGAGCAGGTTGCCGGTCGCGGGGTAGCAGGAGCTGAGCTCGCAAGCGCGCTCGAGGACGCGCTGGTCGGTGCGCTGGCGATCCCGCTCCCGGTTGTAGACGGCGCCGCCGCCGGCGATAAGCGCGGCGACGATAAACAATTCGCGCAGCTTCATGCCGCGGTGCGTGCTCTGCGCGGCGCTCACTGCACTGCCGGCGGCCCATTCGCGCGCCCGCGCCGCTGCCCACCGCACCCCGCACTCGACCCGCACCCCCCTGCCCTACATAGCCAGAGCCCGACTCAACCGGGTTTAGAGAGGCTTTGTTTATGTCTAACAGACCTGTGCCCTTGTCTGCATAAAATGCGATTAAGTAAGTAACGATCAGAAGTGAAAAAATTTAACTGAGACAGACCCACCAAAAACTTTATTCGGCTTTATAAAGCCGATTCCTTTAGCCTATTGCGAGGAATATTCCGATAGTAACACTTAGTTAAAAATATTTGTTTGTTCCATAGACCGATAATCAACCTTTAATGACTGTTTTAAAATATTGATTTGCTAAAATAGCATGTAACAACTATACACCCATAACATAGAGCAGGTAGTAGTAGAGTCCGTCCCTGTGCGAGGCGACGACCGCTCCCGCCCCCGCGCCGCTCGCGCCGTTCTCCGAAACGGGCACTAGGCAACAAAAATAACACCACATTTCGGGATGCGCTTTTTGTTTTGGTCATTATTACGGCACCAGGCTTCCTTAAAGTCCCGCGCGACGACGTCTGCCCTTTCAAAGGAGCTTTAATCCGTTGGTTCTTACAATCGATCGATACGAAAGTTACATTAGGATTAGGACCTATAGTCTAAACAGGTTCCTACTTTGGTTAGGTCGGAAAAAGGTTTCATTAGTGACGGTTACCTATCACACACAACACACGGGTAACCAGTCTTAGAGCATCTGTTGGATTAATTACGAAACAATTTTTTATAACAAGTAGGACCTAAAATTATGGTTCACGAGATGACGAGAGTTCGTTTAGAGATCTTACCCGAGCTTTCTTAAAAATATTATAATTATCTGTTGAATCGATAAATTAAATAATTAATCGTATATTTTGGTTCATCTAGATCGCTTGTTTTGTAATTGTGGATAGAAGAATTTAGCTGCTGAGATGGCAGAGCAGTGAAACAGTATTTTACGGTCCCGAGGTTCAAGATCTCATCATAATCAACGAAAGGCCAAATCGACGAATCAGTCCTTTTATAAAATTACTTATTTTCATTTTTGTAATGATATTGAAATCCATAAAATGGGCTAAGTATTAGCGGGTTAAATTCCAAGCGGTATTGAGAACAAAGTGTTTGTTGGTCACGCGGTGCGAGTGATACTGGCAGCCTTCCGCCCTGGACATCCGCTGATAACCACCGGCCAACTGACCAACCATAATTAAACACTCGATCTGACGCCTAATAAAAGATGATTTTAATCCTTTGGGTTTGTTGAAACGACAGAAAATAAGTATTCCGTCAATGTATCCTGTATTTACCTCAAATAATTTTGCTAAATTAAGCCCCAAAGATTTTACTTTATAAACGAAGTTTTCTTAAGGTCTTAATTTAGTGCATATCACTTCAAGGTTGGTAATATAACTTTTCCATTGTTCTTTTTTCACGGCATTTATAAATAGTAATCTTTACTTGAACCAATTATTAAAGTCTCGACGTTCATTTTGCAGTCAGTAACCGTTATAATGATTTAAACTAAAAAAAAGTTGGAAACCCGCAGAGGTCTATAAAAACGTTGGGCGTGCGAAACAAAAGGGTCTCACAGGAATGCCGAATGAATCATTCAAAAGGAGCAAGATAGGAACTTATAGGGAGGATGCATTGTCTAATGAACTGAAAGAGCCCATTGTGGCGACGACAGGACAAGTTTCGGTTCATTTCACTCCAACGAAGCGAAAATGAATGACCGAAATGCAAACAAAATTATTATGGCGATGATAAAAGGCTGGCAAATTATCACTTGGAGGAAACGCTGGTTTGGCATTTATCAAGTCGTAACGTAACGTTTTTACTTGCTTTGCATTTAGATTTGAGGGGTATCAAATGGCAAGAGAATGCTAAGACATCAACTTCAAACAAAAATAGGCAATGCTATAGGTAACTCCATACATTGGTAGCTTGGACGACCTTATCGACTTTATATGAACATATTATGTTCTTTGGGAAAGTTGTTATGGTACATGGGCTATCTCTCCGAAAATAATATAATATATAATATCTCTTGAAATATTTTCAGCAATTTTTTATGCATATATTTATGAAAAATTAATGCTCGTTGCACAGTCTGGAAACGTAATATAAAGCATGATGCGATGTAAAATGCGTGTGATTTCAGTCAGTTAAGTACGTAAGTATTGGGATAAACCAATTCTTAAAAACCTTTATAATATTCTACAGAAATATCTATCTCAACTGTGTGTTCACGTCATCGTACAAATAGTTCTTAGTAGAAACCATCACAAAATGAGGGCCTCTAATAGCGATACCTACTTAAGTTGTTATAATTTCGACAGTTCAGACGATAACCTTATGTGTTCTTATCAGTGTCAAGTTGACTAGAAAACGTGTACGAGATCCTCCATAGTAATTAGATATTATTTGGGTAGAAGAGATGGGAAGCGCTGTGATATGAACATAACAGTTGCCTGCCTATAAGTACCTATACTTTAAGCTCGTACCAAAAGTAGACCAAATGTGACTTTCAGTACATCTCCGCCATCTCCTACGGTGTAGTGACGAATCAATACTGATATAGGGAAATATGAGATACAAATATATTCAGCCAGGCCGGATTGCCGTAGTCGTGGTGGGTTCAAATAAATACCACTCATGTGAAATTATGGATTCTTTATTCTCAAAAGAGAATATATGTGCTCTATCTACCACGCGGCTTTCTATCATGTAAATGTTAACAAAATATACTAAAACCAAATAAATTTTATAATGAGATCCTTTGAGGATCTTTATAATTATGTGATAAAACTTTAACAAAATTATCAATCTTGTGCTAAGCATTGCGTGCGTCACCCGCGTGAATGAACGGTTTCGCGCGATAAGAGTTCATTCTCAAAAGGCGGTTATAGTGTCAAAGTTCACTACAGATAAACGCAAGAATTCTTCTCATTAAGCTTCTATGTGCTAGAGATACAGCATATAAATATCATCACCTAAATAAATATGCCAAAAATAATGTAAGAGCGATACCAAATTTGAAATTTTGATACTAGGTACCTAGGTACCCACTTCCTTGTGTAGCAGTTGTATAGGTAGAGTGCGATAAGGTTATCGCAAATTCGCAACCTACAGTAAGTTATCCATTTGATTCTAAATAACTTGTAGTTCTTAATAATTAACAATTTGAGTTGTGTTACTTATTAATGTACGGAACTAAGGTAAGAAACATTGCAGTGAACAAAGATTTAGTTAGATAGAGTAGGACGTTTTGTAAGCATCTAAAGTCGTTCCACCGGCACATTTCGTTGGCTTCTTGAATGAAAACTAATATGAAAGGACTACGACTGTACAGGAGCATACCAACCTATGTGTATGTGTAGGAAGGGATTCTAAAATTACGTGTGGTGTGGTGCGGCGGCGGCGGTGTGGCGGCGGCGAAGGGTCGTAAAGTTTGCTTTGAAGGATTACGTCATGCCGCTGTCACACAGTACACACACAACACAGGCCGGTGAACGAAGCCAAAGGACGACTCTGCCATCTGCTATATCCGAATCAAATTTCGCCATTTTATGTTCTCAAGATGTTTTTTAAACACAGCTCAAATTAGAATAAACGTATGTAACTGATAATAGTTTGACACGAGCATTCTAATGCCTAATTATAGCAGTTGCATACACTATTTTATCTACACTCTCCAAAAAAACTCAGAAACACTTTTCTAAACGTACGCACCGGCCATTGCAAGGCCCGATACAAGGACAAATTCAATACGAGAACGTAATATGGCTTGATATGAATTTTTAAAAATCTATACTAGATGTGGAGTCTTAACAATAACTTAACTAAACAACTGAACAACATCTGAACAACAACTGAGCAACATCTGAACAACAACTGAACAACATCTGAACAACATCGAAACAACAACTGAACAACATCTGTACAACAACTGAACAACAACTGAACAACATCGGAATAACATCTGAACCACAACTAATCAACATCTGAACAACAACAGAACAAAAACCTATAACAACTAAACAACATCCGAAAAATTACCGTACAACAACAACTGTCAGGTGAGGCGGAAGATAGCGATTTGAATATTGGAAAAAAAACTTCGTTTCATTTCTCAACTTTATCGTATTAAGAGTTTTTGTCATTAAGTCATTACGCTTCTGTAATTTATAGTAAACCCTAGTTTTTATAGGCAGAATGCATAAAGTAGGTCATGCATCTGTTTTCGAATTCATAATTCCAACATTATGAGACGAGTGTATATAATAGTAGATTTTACAACAAGTGCACAAAACGGACCATTTTCATCCGAGACTTTTAGCAGCCCGAGCCGAAGGCGAGGGCTGATAGTAATGTCGAGGTTAAAATGGTTTTGTGGACGAGTTATAAACTCTGCTTTTCACTTTGATTGCGAGGAAATAAAACAATAGTATATTATTTATGTAAAAACAAGAGCTGTTTCCCGCCGCTTTATTTTTTTTTAATCTTACGACATTGGCATTAGGCTTGGGCTGCAGACCTATACAGCCTACTATTTAAGCCAACATAGTGCTATTTCAATTTTTTCATACATATAAAATGAAATAACACTATGTCGGGCCGATATCGGCGTTCGGGGCAGACGCCCTTTGGCTGTGTATGGCTCATTTTCTTTGCCTTCATTTATGAGTAGATACGTTCTTGCACTTGTGCATAAAATGCGATTTTGTGCAGCCTATATCCTGCACCAATAAGCTCTTTCAGAGCATGAGAAGTGAAAAAGGTATTTACGCCACGTCTGACATATAAGGTCCTAACAATGTTCAAAAAAAGTGTCACTTTGTATGAGGTGCAATTTTATTTTTCTTATTTCGACCTATGTTTTTTGGGAAAAGTTGTATAGTTTTACGAGTAGAGCTCAGCCTAAAAATTTTTGCACTGAATTTAATAGGACCTTATATATTTGAGGAAAATTGTGTATCGCCATAGTGACAGGTTGTCAGCCCATCGTCTAAAATTGCAAAACACAACTTTAAATCCCTTAGTCGCCTTTTACGACTCCCACGGGAAAGAAAAGGGGTAATGCCATTCTAAGACGGCATCACACGGCTAAATTATAATTTGCATTACATTTTAGTAGGCAAATTAACAAATAATTGTTCCTACTTACGCGCTATATTTATAGTCGCCACTTTTAGTAACGTGTGTCAGCTTAAAATCTCAGGTCAGTGACTCATAGAGCACGTTCCTTTTCTCCGCTCTAATCTAAGCTTTACACTGATAATAAATATCAACCTACAAGAAAGTACTTGTCCGCATTACATCACACACACTATAATAGATACTTGCTACTATGCCGAAAGCAATTTTATTGTCATTAAACGCAAAAACATCGTGTATAAAAAAAAATTAATGGTTATTTTTGGATATATAAAATGTGCCGTGTGATGACGTCTTATATTAGCATCACCCCATTTCTTGCCCGTGGGAGTCGTAAGAGGATTAGAGGGCGGGTATTGCAATTTAAGGCGATGGGCTGACAACCTGTCACTATGGCGATACACAATTTTCCGGATGACCCTCAAATGTTTGTCAGACGTGGCGTAAGTGTCCGTTCTATGCGGCCGTTTTACCCCGTAATGCGTGATTTATGTATGTATGTATGTATTTATGTAGTGACTCTAGGGTTAGATGTGTATTGCACTTTTAGGCGATGGGCTGACCACCTGTCACTATAGTGATACACAGTTATCTGATTGACCCTTAAACTTTTGTCAGACGTGGTGTTAATATCCGTTTTACGGGCGTTAACGCTCTGCCTACCCCGTAAGGAATATAGGCGTGATTTATGTATTTATGTATAAAATATGACTAGTCGTACATAGCTATATAATGAAATGACGCTTTCTTACGCTATTCTACATCGATGCAGCATACAGGTTTGAGATAACAAATTAAATAAACCATATTTGGAAGTGACAAGATGCCAAATATAGAGTGCAATTGCATTGCTAGTCGCGTCTCACGTGCGTTTATGTGAAAGCTAAACTCGTACCATCGTGGGCAGAGTAAGTATTGTTTTACTTCTGGGCAAGTTTTTGAGGGGTTTTTCCTGTTCAGGGGGTCCGGTTAATTATACGCATGTAAATAACACGCTTTAAAAATCTTGTTTTCAATTTGAAACAAATGTCGTTTACGGATGGTGATTGCGTAAAGTTACATGACGTGTGATTAACGTGGCCAGCCCCGAGGCAGTATTTATTTATTTATCCCGACCGAGGCGGTTTTCTATTAGGAAAATACAAAATTGTTATTAAAAAAAGTATTACACAAATTGCTTTTTTTTACAATGCCGGATCATGACGTTAATAAGAGATAATACTATCCTTTGCATTTGGGAAGTTACGTTATATCTTGGAATTACCCTTGCCACAATGCCTCAAAACCAAGGTGTTCGATCAGTGCGTCCTGCCAGTCATGACCTATGGAGCCGAGACGTGGAACCTGGCAGTAAAACTGGCCCACCGGTTACATGTCACTCAGAGAGCTATGGACCTTTCCATGCTCGGTATCTATATAATGGATAAAATCCGGAATGAGACTATCCATATCCGCAAAAAGACCAAAGTAACGGACATAGTCTGGAAGTGTAGCAAACTGAAGTGGCAGTGGGCTGAGCACATTTGTCGTAGAACCGACGGACGGTGGAGTAAACGGGTTCTCGAGTGGAGGCCTCGGCAAGCGTAGCGTTGGACGACCTCGGGCCAGATGGACCGACGACTTAAAGAAGGCGGCTCGTAGCGACTGGATGGCGAAAACGGGAGATCGTGCCCTATGGCGTACCCTGGGGGAGGCCTACGTCCAGCAGTGGACTGCTATAGGCTCATGTATGTATGTAATAAATACTATACTACATTGAATAAAGTAATTTCATTTTCATTTTATGTATAAATGGATTCATTGTTTTAGCAGGTAGACTGAATAGTATTAATAATCCGCCGGTCATTGATAGCAGTGTTGCTAGACTTACTTGGGAAGTTTTCTAGATATGAACGTTTTGAAAATAGTAGGTGGTAGGTAACATACGAATCTAAACGATAATTCAACTTACATAAGTAGTCATGAAACATAATTATGTAAAAACTTATTCTTATCATAGTTTCGAAGCTCTAAAGTTTATCATTGTCGAAACATATTAGTACCTACCTACTAACATGTGATAGAAGATTTAAATATCCGGTTCTTACACAAGAGGATAGAACTTACTGATAAAAAGACACAGAGCTGCGATAATTAGAATATTTCGCAGAGCATTCAGAAATATAATCAATCATCAATAATGAAACGGGGAATCCCAATAAATGTAGAAATTAAGTATGCAAAATGCCGACAGCCGATGTGGCGCAGTGGTAGTGCGACTGCCTGCGACGCAAAGGTTCCGGGTTCGATTCTTTCGATTCACAAAGTTGATATTTACATATAACTTTGTTTCCAGTCTGGTTAGGATATTGCAGGCTGAACCACCTGATTGTTTAGAAAGAAAGATGGTTCCGTGCTTCGGAGGGCACGTTAAACCGTCGGTCCCGGTTGCTGTCAGTCAATGATTACTTAGACGGCGGTCGTTACACACAACCATGTCAGAGGCCTACTATATGCTATTAGTAGTAGGCGGTTGAAAAACTCTGACACCAGGATTCATCGGGTCGTTGAACGACTCGGTGCCCCACACGAAAAAGAAAGAAAGATATGCTAAAATGATACTTCCAATATCTATATGCACTTGTCAATTTCTTACTACTGGACAGTTTGATTTTCGCTAAAGCAAGTAAAAAAGCTCCTATAATTCTTCTTCTTCTACTTCTTCGTCAGCACGGTTTCGTCCACTGTTGGGCATATGCCTCTCCTATAATATTTGTTACAAAATATTACACATACACATATCACGCCTATAATCCCTTGCGGGGTAGGCGGAGCGTGAACGGCCGCAAAAAACGGACATTTACGCCACGTCTGACAAATATCCGAGGGTCATTCGGAAAATGTGTGTATCGCTATAGTGGCAGGTTGTCAGCCCATAGCCTACAATAGCAATACACACCCTCGAATCCCTAACTCGCCTCTTACGCCTCCAACGGGAAAGAAATGGGGTGATGCTATTCTAAGCCGACATCACACGGCATTACAAAATATTGGTTTTCATAAAATGTAGACGCAACGTGACCAAAATAGCGTACTACACTTAAACATCCCGTGTTGGGTGGTGTTGGCGTCATTTGTCCGAGATAAAGGACCAGAATTATAAAGTTTAGTAAATGCCAGGAACTACGCACATCTGTTGCGCACATGTAAATAAAATACCGCGCGGACGCACCGGTCATAAAAACATGGACGAACCATCGTGCATACGCGAGTCTACTGAATCGCCGTGTGATGCCGGCTTAGAATAGCATCACCCCATTTCATTCCCGTGGGAGTCGTATGAGGCGACTGAGGAACTTGAGGGTGTGTATTACAATTTTAGGCGATGGGCTGACAACCTGTCACTATAGCGATACACAATTTTCCGAATGACCCTCAAACATTTGTCAGACCCGGTGTAAATGGCCGTTTTTTGCGGCTGTTTACGCTCTGCCTACCCCGCAAGGGGTTATAGGTGTGATATGTGTGTATGTGTATTTGTCAGACGAGGCGTAAATATCCGTTTTTTGCGGCCGTTTGCGCTCTGCCTACCCCGCAAGGGATAATAAGCGTGATGTATGTATGCCTACTGAATCAGTCCATGCCCGGATTTATATAAATCATCTTCGTATCCTTTTTGTTGTATTCTTTACCAATCCACAACATTTAAAATTTCTAACAAGACTTTTTTATATTTTTTCTCAAACATGCTAGGAAATGTGTTCATTTCTTTCAAAAAAAGAAACCGCGAAGTTTCACATTGTTTGTCACGTCTCAGATCACGCCAGCAAAGTTGTATGGAAATCCTTTGCTGGTGTCCATTAAGATAAATTCGTTATACGCTAAACCCACATAATTGGATTTCAAAATTATCTCGATGACTCTCATAGAAACGGAACGTAATTTTGTATGAAACAGGTAACTAAAGACGAGGCTCTATGATGTGAAGACCCTTGCCTGTCCAGAATTAAAAAAGAAAAGAATGAACTAAACATTTAGTATGGCTGAATATTACGTAATACTGTGCCTTACAGGCGAATTTATTTTAAAAAATTACATTAGTGGGAAAATTGTAAATTTTTATTTGTTTCGTTGTGTTGTGGTCGCTAGCTAACTTTTATAAGAAGTACAATCTTTCATTTCCTAGCCTTTTTTTGAGAAAAGCACTATGTAAGCCTCGGGGAAAATTACTTTGCTTGACTTGTATAATTGAACTATACTCGTCCAGCAAAGTCTTATTTTCCATACCTCGACAACAATGTACTATTAATGGGGGCCGTAGACATAATTTTAATATTGAGGCTGGTTAGTTGTTTATTATATGAAAGGGCTTAATTTGCATATTATGTCGCGGTTCCCCTCGGCTTCAATTATACAAGTCAAGCAAAGTAATTTTCCCCGAGGCTTACATAGTGCTTTTCTCAAAAAAAGGCTAGGAAATGAAAGATTGTACTTCTTATAAAAGTTAGCTAGCGACCACAACACAACGAAACAAATAAAAATTTACAATTTTCCCACCAATTGTATTTTTTAAAATAAATTCGCCTGTAAGGCACAGTATTACGTAATATTCAGCCATACTAAATGTTTAGTTCATTCTTTTCTTTTTTAATTCTGGACAGGCAAGGGTCTTCACATCATAGAGCCTCGTCTTTAGTTACCTGTTTCATACAAAATTACGTTCCGTTTCTATGAGAGTCATCGAGATAATTTTGAAATCCAATTATGTGGGTTTAGCGTATAACGAATTTATCTTAATGGACACCAGCAAAGGATTTCCATACAACTTTGCTGGCGTGATCTGAGACGTGACAAACAATGTGAAACTTCGCGGTTTCTTTTTTTGAGAGAAATGAACACATTTCCTAGCATGTTTGAGAAATAGTACATTGTTGTCGAGGTATGGAAAATAAGACTTTGCAGGACGAGTATAGTTTGAAGTCCGAGCCGCAGGCGAGGACTTCAATTATACAAGTCAAGCAAAGTAATTTTCCCCGAGGCTTACATAGTGCTTTTCTCAAAAAAAGGCTAGGAAATGAAAGATTGTACTTCTTATAAAAGTTAGCTAACGACCACAACACAACGAAACAAATAAAAATTTACAATTTTCCCACAAATGTAATTTTTTTAAATAAATTCGCCTGTAAGGCACAGTATTACGTAATATTCAGCCATACTAAATGTTTAGTTCATTCTTTTCTTTTTTAATTCTGGACAGGCAAGGGTCTTCACATCATAAAGCCTCGTCTTTAGTTACCTGTTTCATACAAAATTACGTTCCGTTTCTATGAGAGTCATCGAGATAATTTTGAAATCAAATTATGTTTGTTTAGCGTATAACGAATTTATCTTAATGGACACCAGCAAAGGATTTCCATACAACTTTGCTGGCGTGATCTGAGACGTGACAAACAATGTGAAACTTCGCGGTTTCTTTTTTTTAAAGAAATTAACACATTTCCTAGCATGTTTGAGAAAAAACATATTAATAAACACTTCATTTTTGTATTTCTTCCTAAACTTGAACTTCAAAACGAAGCTACTTGCTAAATTTCATAGTTCTCATATTTCAGTCTTTCATAGCCCAGGTAACACACTAGCTGATTAATTGTCGAATTTTTCACCTACTTGAGGTTAAAAGTGTAATTAAAGATGTATAGCGGTTCTGGCCGCTACTCAAAGCTGATAAGAAGCATTCAAAATATTTATAAATTCAATAGTCTGCATAAGACACTTCAAAAATATTTATATCAGCTTTTGGCTGTTTAAAGGATTATAATTACTTTTTATTAAAGTATTTTGCTGTTTAATGGTGAAAGACAATTCTTTTGTAACACCAGCTGCTTAGCAGTGTGACCAAAGGGTGTTTTAACGTTAAAAGCTGTTAGTAAGCATTGAAGGAAACTTTTATACAGCTGTTGACGTACATGCGGTGTAATTAGGAACCACTGTAGGGTATACCCAGGTAGCACAACCCAGGTAACACACTAGCTGATTAATCGTCAAATTTTTCACCTACTTAAGGTTTAAAGTGTAATTAAAGATGTATAGCGGTTCTGGCCGCTACTCAAAGCTGATAAGAAGCATTCAAAATATTTATAAATTCAATAGTCTGCATAAGACACTTCAAAAATATTTATATCAGCTTTTGGCTGTTTAAAGGATTATAATTACTTTTTATTAAAGTATTTTGCTGTTTAATGGTGAAAGACAATTCTTTTGTAACACCAGCTGCTTAGCAGTGTGACCGAAGGGTATTTTAAAGTTAAAAGCTGTTAGTAAGCATTGAAGGAAACTTTTATACAGCTGTTGACGTACATGTGGTGTAATTTGGAACCACTGTAGGGTATTTTGTTTAAAGGTGTGTAAAAAATACTTATATCAGCTTGCAGCTGCTTAAAGGACGCCTAAGTAGAAAATAATAATTCCTTTAGCTGAAGACGCGTATGAAGCTGTACCTTTAAACAGCTTTGTTTGAGAAGTTTTTTAACGCCATTTTACAGGTGCTTTGTAATTCTCAAAGAGTTATAGTGTATTATTTTAATACAATTGAACAGTTTTTTATATCTGGATACACCACATTAAAACTCGTTGCTTTTATTGGCACCCTATTACAGCTTTTTTAATCCAATTGTTAAAATGGTTGTTCGGACTGCAGATCCTGCTAACGTATCAAAATAAATAATAAAGTTAAAAAGGCCTTTATTCTACAATTTTTACATGACATATTATAAATCTAACTTATATTAGCACTTAATAACTCATTGACTGGTCTTAAATCAAACTTACAATTTGCTTTTGCTAGAAATCCCGAATTGGCTGCAAACAATAGGTATTATAATACAATATAACGCTGAAGTCATTAGAACTGCATTATCCAATACCAACATACAACTAGAAGTATGAATAAAAGTCTCTTAAAGTAACATAAAAAGTCAATGGCTGATTAACGGTATTTTGGTCAGGCAAAAGAGTCACAAAATATTTTTTCAACGATATAAGCTGAACACTATATGGAAGCCATATCTAGCCTTAAAATAATTAGATTTGTATTTTTATAAATAAAGTAGATTCTATGAAATCACATTTTCAAACATTAATTTAAACATCAACTGTAAAGAAAATGATTTCATAAGGGGGATGAATATAACTTGAGTTCAAACACGTAAATAATTATAGGTACTCTTTGTATTTCTAAACATTTTTAAGATTAAAATCTGATTATTTGAACGGCGCATGAAAATTTAGTTAGATAATTGGTATAAACTGCACGATCAAGTAGCACTCGCATTATGAACGCACTATGATCACTTGCAATCACTTATTCAGCATATGATAATATAATTTTACATTTAAAATGGAGTCTGCTTCGATAACGTCTAAGATGGATGTTCTTTTTTAATATTATGATTAAAAATAACAATTGTCAAAAAAGCTGAAAGAAAATGTAAATACAACGTTGCAAAGGTAACAAGCTGTACAAGAGCTGAAGATGGGAGCCTTGTACAGAATCAAACATATCATAATACCATAATAAATCTCTTTTAAAGCCTATGACAAGTCTTATTTCAGCTTTTATCCAGCCTTTGTAATACCAAAGGCTGTATAATTTGGGGCCATTTTTTGAGTTCACAGCACTGCTAAAACCTTATTAAGGGCAATCTCTACACCTTTATACAGTGTTGGGTTTTCATGGCAGCTTTAATTAAGCGCTTGTGCAGCAATTTGTGCTACCTGGGAAGTTGCTGCACAAGCGCTTTATTAAAGCTGCCATGAAAACCCAAAACTGTATAAAGGTGTAGAGATTACCCTTAATAAGGTGTTAGCAGTGCTGTGAACTCAAAAAATGGCCCCAAATTATACAGCCTTTGGTATTACAAAGGCTGGATAAAAGCTGAAATAAGACTTGTCATAGGCTTTAAAAGAGATTTATTATGGTATTATGATATGTTTAATTCAGTACAAGGCTCCCATCTTCAGCTCTTGTACAGCTTGTTACCTTTGCAACGTTGTATTTACATTGTCTTTCAGCTTTTTTGACAATTGTTATTTTGAATAATAATATTAAAAAAGAACATCCATCTTAGACGTTATCGAAGCGGACTCCATTTAAAATGAAAAATTATATTATCATGTGCTGAATAAGTGATTGCAAGTGATCATAGTGCGTTCATAATGCGAGTGCTACTTTATCGTGTAGTTTATACCAATTATCTAACAAAATTTTCATGCGCCGTTCAAATAATCAGATTTTAATATTAAAAATGTTTAGAAATACAAAGAGCACCTATAATTTTTTACGTGTTTGAACTTTAGTTATATTCATCCCCCTTGTGAAATTATTTTGTATACAGTTGATGTTTAAATTATTGTTTGAAAATGTGATTTCATACAATCTACTTTATTTATAAAAATACAAAATTAATTATTTTTAGGCTAAATATGGCTTCCATATAGTGTTCAGCTTATATCGTTGAAAAAATATTTTGTGACTCTTTTGGCTTATCAAAATACCGTTAATCAGCCATTGACTTCTTATGTTACTTTAAGAGACTTTTATTCATACTTCTAGTTGTATGTTGGTATTGGATAATGCAGTTCTAATGACTTCAGCGTTATATTGTATTATAATACCTATTGTTCGCAGCCAATTCGGGATTTCTAGCAAAAGCAAATTGTAAATTTGATTAAAGACCAGCCAATAAGTTATTAAGTGCTAATATAAGTTAGATTTATAATATGTCATGTAAAAATTGTAGAATAAAGGCCTTTTTAACTTTATTATTTATTTTAATACGTTAGCAGGATCTGCACTCTGAACAACCATTTTAACAATTGGATTAAAAATGCTGTAATAGGGTGTCAATAAAAGCAACTAGTTTTAATGCGGTGTATCCAGATATAAAAAACTGTTTAATTGTATTAAAAAAATACACTATAACTCTTTGAGAATTACAAAGCACCTGTAAAATGGCGTTAAAAAACTTCTCAAACAAAGCTGTTTAAAGGTACAACTTCATACGCGTCTTCAGCTAAAGGAATTATTACTTTCTACTTAGGCGTCCTTTAAGCAGCTGCAAGCTGATATACGTATTTTTTACACACCTTTAAACAATACCCAGGTAACACACTAGCTGATTAATCGTCGAATTTTTCACCTTCTTGAGGTTAAAAGTGTAATTAAAGATGTATAGCGGTTCTAGCCGCTACTCAAAGCTGATAAGAAGCATTCAAAATATTTATATATTCAATAGTCTCAAATAGTAGTAAGTTTTATATGACATATTATAAATCTAACTTATATTAGCGCTTAATAACTTATTGACTGGTCTTAAATCAAATTCACAACTTGCTTTTGCTAGAAATCCCGAATTGGCTGCAAACAATAGGTATTATAATACAATATAACGCTGAAGTCATCAGAACTGCATTATCCGATACCAACATACAACTAGAAGTATGAATAAAAGTCTCTTAAAGTAACATAAGAAGTCAATGGTTGATTAACGGTATTTTAGTCAGCCAAAAGAGTCACAAAATATTTTTTCAACGATATAAGCTGAACACTATATGGAAGCCATATCTAGCCTAAAAATAATAAGATTTGTATTTTTATAAATAAAGTAGATTCTATCAAATCACATTTTCAAACATTAATTTTAACATCAACTGTAAAGAAAATAATTTCATAAGGGGGATGAATATAACATTAGTTCAAACACGTAAATAATTATAGGTACTCTTTGTATTTCTAAACATTTTTAAGATTTAAATCTGATTATTTGAACGGCGCATGAAAATTTAGTTAGATAATTGGTATAAAGTACACGATCAAGTAGCACTCGCATTATGTACGCACTATGATCACTTGCAATCACTTATTCAGCATATGATTAATATAATTTTACGTTTAAAATGGAGTCTGCTTCGATAACGTCTAAGATGGATGTTCTTTTTTAATATTATTATTAAAAATAACAATTGTCAAAAAAGCTGAAAGAAAATGTAAATACAACGTTGCAAAGGTAACAAGCTGTACAAGAGCTGATGATGGGAGCCTTGTACAGAATTAAACATATCATAATACCATAATAAACCTCTTTTAAAGCCTATGACAAGTCTTATTTCAGCTTTTATCCAGCCTTTGTAATACCAAAGGCTGTATAATTTGGGGCCATTTTTTGAGTTCACAGCACTGCTAACACCTTATTAAGGGCAATCTCTACACCTTTCAACAGTTTTGGGTTTTCATGGCAGCTTTAATTAAGCGCTTGTGCAGCAATTTGTGCTACCTGGGAGGTCCTCGGGAAGTACCCTATGAATTTTGATTCTCTACAGAGGGTCAAAAACTCGCGTTTTTTACATCTTAAACGACCATAATATATTTTTTAACGTTTAAGTTAGGAGCTTAATTTTTTACAACTACAAGAGCCCGTAGATATTTGTAAATTATTTTAATTTAAACTAGATACCTCTATGTGTTCGATCGATTTGATATTTAAATTGTATGTAACAAAATAATGTGCTATTGGTTATTTTTATATTTCGACACAATGTATAATTGTTATCAATAAATGAAATGAAATCAAATGAATTTTCATTTTATCTTAGAGGGTCCTGTTTTTTTTTCCTTTTGAGGAACGAAACCCTAAAAACTAACTTGAATTGTCCTAATTGTCTTTTGGACATAAGACATAATGGTTAACCATGAACTTTCCGACTCCTTTTCGCCATCTGACATCTTTCGGCATCGGCGGACTGACCTGCCATGCCCCCCACCCGCACACGCGTCGCTCATCCCTCGGCTGCCGTGCACTGAACACACCACCCACTGTTGCCCTGCCTACCCTGCACTGACCTGCGTTGTGCGTGATGAGCAGCGCGGACGAGCGAGCGCGCGGCGCGCAGGCGTGACTCCCACGCGGCGCACGCGTCGCTCCCCCCGCCCCCGCCCACTGAACACACCACCCACTGTTGCCCTGCCTACCCTGCACTGACCTGCGTTGTGCGTGATGAGCAGCGCGGACGAGCGAGCGCGCGGCGCGCAGGCGTGACTCCCACGCGGCGCACGCGTCGCTCCCCCCGCCCCCGCCCACTGAACACACCACCCATTGTTGCCCTGCCTACCCTGCACTGACCTGCGTTGTGCGTGATGAGCAGCGCGGACGAGCGAGCGCGCGGCGCGCAGGCGTGACTCCCACGCGGCGCACGCGTCGCTCCCCCCGCCCCCGCCCACTGAACACACCACCCATTGTTGCCCTGCCTACCCTGCACTGACCTGCGTTGTGCGTGATGAGCAGCGCGGACGAGCGAGCGCGCGGCGCGCAGGCGTGACTCCCACGCGGCGCACGCGTCGCTCCCCCCGCCCCCGCCCACTGAACACACCACCCATTGTTGCCCTGCCTACCCTGCACTGACCTGCGTTGTGCGTGATGAGCAGCGCGGACGAGCGAGCGCGCGGCGCGCAGGCGTGACTCCCACGCGGCGCACGCGTCGCTCCCCCCGCCCCCGCCTCCGCCCCCGCCCCCGCCCACTGAAGACACCACCCACTGCTGTTCTTCGATCTAAGGAAACACAATATTAGAGCTGTATAATCTAATGCTGTTCACACACTCGAGCAGGGACATAGTAAGAGTAGTGGGCAGCGCGAGCATGTAAACAGGTTACTCGCGTCTTTACTCGTCATGCCGCTGCCGCCCGTGCGAGTCAAAGGAACGGCAGCACGAGCTCTAGTTGTGCTCTATCTCGCTCACTCGTATTGCTGCGAGAAGAGTATGACGGCTGTGTATGAACGCTCACTCGCATTGATACTTCCGCGAAAGTATTTCGGTAAATATTCGCGGCAGTGGCTTGATGTGAACGTAGCATAAGAATCGATACAGACCTGGCAAATGTACTACGGCATATTACTATGGGGCCGCGCTACAGATATTGAGACTATGTTTATTCTCTAGTAGGACTGTTAAGAGCCATTTTAAATCTTCCAAGCCGAGATTCCATAAGAAAATATTTAAGAATTTTACACTACAGTACATTACATAAAATTTTGACAGTGCCGTTTGAATAGCAAGCCTCGTGAACCACGAAGTGGCAAGACGACAACGGATGCAAACCAGGATATCTTACCTTAGCGAGTATATCCTTGAAGTCCTTAACTATTGGCGTGGGTCTCTTGGACTTATCGTTGTAGTAAATGATAGCTAGTCGTGCCCCAGCGAACCACAACTCGAGTTCATTTAAGGCCGTCCGCACTGCTGCCTCGCTAGACGCTGACGCACAGATTTTCTGCAAATTAGAAATATCTATGTCGTGGCACTCGTAGCCATATCGAAGAATTGGCCAGATCATGAAATTTTCGATCATTTCATGATAGGGTCACATTTCATGATTACCATTTCATAATGTGGATTGGCCATACCAATAATATTTTTTTTTGTCAATATGATCAACTAAATGCACGACCATTCCATGATAAGATTGATCATGTCGTAAAATGGTTACATAAACTCGCGACAGAGGCGCTGCGAGCGAATTGTTCTGCATAGCGTTGCCAGATCTTTCCAAAGCGGATATAACTGCTGTCTGCCAAAACTGATGACAGTGAAATGGATCTTAAAGAATCAGAAAGGCGTAGAAGTGATTTTAGACCACCGAGAGGTGTTGTCGATCGGTATAGTAGTATCAGGATCCGAACATCTTTGTTTTGATTCCAGGGACGGATAGATGATAATTATCCATTTATTATTTTAACAGATTGTTAGGAATAAGACATTGCAGGAGGGGGAATCATCGAATTATCAGCAGGAGAAGAAATATTACCCTGTTTTCTAAAGCACGTTACGTAAAGCTATCGTCACCGGTTGCTGTCTATGGTTGCTAAGATGACGGTCGTTACACAACCATATCAGAGGTCTACTAGTAGTTGGCGATCAAAAATCTTTGGCAGGTTGTCCGTCAACGAGTAAAAGTAAAAAATTTAGTAAGTAAGCCTTCGAAATATTGCAGCTTGCAACTTATTTGAAGCCTTACAGTTCTTACCTGTAGAGTTTTGATCTGTTTCTTGATATTAAGCGCTGCATCTAACAAATCCTTGACTTGCAATGTATCAGGCTTCTTGTACTCCATTTCAAGCAGGGCGAATATCTCGCGCCAGTGACGCTCCGTGAAGTCAGACCCGCGCAGGTATTTTAATAACGTCGTTAGGTCCTGTTCAAAAATAGTTTTAAATGAAATTATGTGAAACCGCTACGACGGAATGAAAAGAAACGTCGTATAAAAGACTCACTTATATTTTGTTATTGTAACACCCACCATTGCCGTGAAGTGCCGACTTAGAATACCACTACCTACCCCATTTCTTCCCGTGGGTGTCGTAAAGGCGACTAAGGGATGAATCCAGGGAATGGGCAGCAGCGTTCCCGAATATCTCTAACACCTTGCACTGAGCTCGCCAATCCGCCTGGTGAGTATGGCAAATACCCCCCTATAGGGGCAGGCCCATATTCAGCTGTGAACTAATTGTAGTAATACCTACTGTCTACATAAGGACATGGATAGTCCATTTTCATTTATAGAGTACCCATGCGTTCTACTGTTTTACAAGGAACACTGCTGCCTATACCCTGGATTTAAATAACTCGTTTGGGTTGTTAAGATGGGGTACTATTCTTACCCGGCATCTTAAGGGCAATCCTTTTGTTTATAGTTCCTCTTAAAATTAACCGACTGCCTCAGAAGGAGGGTTATGTTTTTGGAGATTATGTATGTATGTCGATGATAAGTAAATCTTTATTACGGACTACAGCCCCGACAGCAACACGAATGTTGACATTTCAAGTGTCGTCGTTCCTTTGCCTTTATGGTCAGGCAAATAGTTAGAGAAGTGGGCAGCGCTAGAATATAAACAGATTACTCGCCCTGGTACTCATCATGCCGCTGTCACTTCCCGTGCTCCCGCTAGTGTGGGCTTTTCGTATGCCAGTCAAAAGAACGACAGCATGAGTTTTGCTCACTCGTATTGCTGTGAGAAGAGTATGAGGGCAGTGTGTGAACACTCACGGCGGGAGCAAGAGCAGGTGCATAATGTGAACGTAGCATTAGATTCGTCTTAGTACCGCAGGAGACACTAGCTATAATTTCATAAATTTAATTCAAAATAGTGGATTTAGGTGGATTCAAAATGGTGGAAAAATTTAACCTAAATACATTTTTTTACGAGTCGCATTCGGGTTAATGTTTTTTGATAATGACATTGTGAACTTACAGTAAACTTATCCAGTTCCTGCTGCAGGAACAAAGTGACAGGCGTGTAGGGCTCCAACCGCCCCGACCATTTGGTCGCGAACTCGTCAATAAGGTGCAGCTTCTTCTGGAACACTATCCATTCCTGCTCCGCTAGGGACTCGTATTCTGCAGCGATATTAAAACAATCAATGTAACGTGCGTAAGATTGATTGAGGTCCAGACAAAGAGCTGGATGTAACATAACAACATACTTATTGCACAAAATAGAAACATATAAAAGTGAAATTGTAAACATTTATAAAAAGTACAACAAGGCGACCTTATCTTGTAGCTAATTTAGCTATGTCTTTCTGGCAATACCTTGCAGGCTTACCTTCATTATATTCCATCATGACAGTCCACATTTTGACATAATCAGTGATAAGTTTCTCAGCCTGGTCCCATATGTCTGGGATATCGACAGTCATATTGAATTTCTCGCATTCTTTTCTGTAACAAATAATACTGGTTAACTTCGCGCTTATTGATCTTAACTACGAATAACTTGTCAAACACATAACGATGCAATACATCTGCTTCGATTCAGTTCCTTCAGTCACTGCATTACAGTTGTGAAATTATTTATATCGGATGCAATTTTACTAGTGACTGATACTAAAAACAGAGTACGGGCTGGTGATAAGGAACGACTTTCTCCAAGAAACATACATCTAAACATCACAAGTAATACCTGCAGTATTGTCATTCTCTTAAATAAACTACTGTTACTACTGACTCACAGTAAGTCGTTCTTCTCTGCATGATGTTGGAGCCAGAACTGTTGAGCGTCGAACACACTGCGACACCGGTCCACCATGTCGCGGTATGTCGCGCCGCGCGTCTCCTCGTAGCGCGCCCGAGCGCTTAGCAACCGAGACAACCACGCTTCCAGTACTGTGTTTAGGTTTTCCCATTCGCCGGATAAACTGGATTTCACTATTTCTGCCTGAAAAGATGTTGAATTATTGTTAAAAATAGGCACGAAAGATCGTGCTTTTAGCGTACCCTGGGGAAGGCCTACTTTTAGCAGTAGACTGCTATAAGGTGATGTGAAGTGAAAGGCATCCTTATTTGTTTCCTCAGTCGTAAACAATGGAAACTACGGAACGGAAAGTATTAAAGTGAAGAGTACAAATAAGTGGCCTTATAGCTAAAAAGTAATAAATACCTGATGTTCAAACATTTGTTTCTGTCCGATCATGAGTTCTCTGATCTTCTGCCACTCTTTTATGGTGCCATCGACTGACGCGTCTCCGCCCCATGTTCTAAGCAAGTGCCCTTTGCGTTTCAGGGATTCTACTAACTTTTCCATCTGCAAAAAAAAGAACAATGTCTTTTTATCAATGTTACTATATCAGCGATGTTCCATTTTGACTACGTTATAGTTATAGCCTATAGCATATTGGTAAAAAAAATACACCGAAAACTAAAATGTATGTAATGTTTTTATTGTTGTTATATATTGTATCAACTGCTGTTGGTATTCCAAAATAAATAAAAGATTACGCAAAGGAGATAGAAGTCGAAAGACTAGTAACGCATGGAGCCCATATCCCCAATGGATTGGAATGGCATGGATTAGCCCAAAATTAATCTGCGCTTCGAAACCAGAATCATCTTTATTGCCCGAAAATTTCATTTTTGGGATTCTAATACGAAATATACCGACCAGCCGAATAAATTTAAAGGAAGTATTTTCAACTGAATTCCCAACAATATCTCTTTTGCCTGTTTCTTGCAGTAGGGAAGAGCTGAATCTAACGACTGAGAAAGCCATTGCCGTCGCTAAATATTAGCAATATTGACAGTGTCGTGTGGTGCCGGCTTAGAATAGCATCATCCCATTTTTTTCCTGCGGGTGCCGTGAGAGGCGACAAAGAGACTCGAGGGTTTCATGTGTGTTACAACTTTAGGCGACAGGCTGATAACCTGTCACTATAGTGATATACGATTTATCTGAAACGACCTCAAATGTTTGTCAGACGTGGCGATAGCGACTGTATTTTTACGGCCGTCAACGCTCTGCCTACCCCGCAAGGGATAAAGACGTGTGTGTGTATGTATGTGTATGTTAATACTGGCAAACGAAAGTTTGAATTTATGATCCGTTGACGCGTAAAAGACAAAAACAAAATTAAATTTACGTCAGGCATATTCCCCTGCAACGCTTGCTGCTTGGCGCTAACTTCAGCCAGTTCCTTCGCGTTTTTGGGCAAAGCCTTATTCTCCAGCATGAGCATGGCATTAGCCACAAACGTGTCCAGGGAGCTGGCGTCGCTCCTGCAGCTGGCTTGCAGCGAGGACATGAGGCACGCCCACAGGCTGCGCGCTTGCGCCTCCAACTCGCGCCGGAGAGGCGCCGTGCAGATTATTATCCAGTCCACTTTCTCATCTTCGCTGAAAATATAGAAGGAAAATTACTTATGCTTTTTGTTTCACACAGAAAGCCTCTGGATGTTGAAAATGCTAGGAATGTATTTATCGTTGAAAATACCGAATTATATAAGGTTACATTTAATTAAGTACAAATATTTGAAAGGTGGTTTCTACTCGTGAAACTAAAAGTTATTTATTAGATTTTTTTTTCGAGTCCCAAACAAAGTAAAAAAAAATACAATTACTTAAAATAAAAAAATATATATGTATTTCATATTATGTATGATGTTTTCGTATCTCTTATGACGCGACGTTTTGTTTAAGCAACTAAATCTGAAATGAATCTGGTACTTTTATTTATAGCATTAGCTCCAACTTTAAAAGACATCTTAGAAACACCTTGCCCACAAGCCTTGAAGTTGATCTCCCAGTCCTGTGGTTCATGTAAATGTTCTGAACACAGCGTCTCTAAGTCCTCGACGCAAGACAGAGCGGCGCGGTGCGTCCACGACTCGCAACTACGCTCCAGATATGAAAGTGTCTATTAAAGCTACTTCATCGCTTTGTTCCATCAAATACTTACAAAGACATCTTAGCAACAGCTTGCCCATAAGCCTTGCAAGCCTTGAAGTTGACCTCCCAGTCCTGCGGTTCATGTAAATGTTCTGAACACAGCGCCTCTAGGTCCTCAACGCAAGCCAGAGCGGCGCGGCGCGTCCACGACTCGCAACTACGCTCCAGATATGAACATACATACATACATACATATATCACGCCTATAATCCCTTGCGGGGTAGGCAGAGCATAAACAGCCGCATAAAACGGACATTTACGCCACGTCTGACAAATATTTGAGGGTTATTTAGAAAATTGTGTATCGCTATAGTGACAGGTTGTCAGCCCATCGCCTAAAATTGCAATACACACCCTCAAGTCCCTAAGTCGCCTCTTACGACTCCCACGGGCAAGAAATGGGGTGATGCTATTCTCAGCCGGCAACACACGGCAACCTCTGATCAAAACTACACACTGTTCCAGATATGAAAGTGTCTATTAAACCTAGTTCAACGCTTTTTACATCAAATACTTACAAAGACATCTTAGCAACAGCTTGCCCATAAGCCTTGCAAGCCTTGAAGTTGACCTCCCAGTCCTGCGGTTCAAGTAAATGTTCTGAACACAACGCCTCTAAGTCCTCGACGCAAGCCAGGGCGGCGCGGCGCGTCCACGACTCGCAACTACGCTCCAGATATGAAAGTGTCTATCAAAGCTACTTCATCGCTTTGTTACATCAAATACTTACAAAGACATCTTAGCAACAGCTTGCCCATAAGCCTTGCAAGCCTTGAAGTTGACCTCCCAGTCCTGCGGTTCATGTAAATGTTCTGAGCACAACGCCTCTAGGTCCTCGACGCAAGCCAGAGCGGCGCGGCGCGTCCACGACTCGCAACTACGCTCCAGATATGAAAGTGTCTATCAAAACTAGTTCATCGCTTTGTTACATCAAATACTTACAAAGACATCTTAGCAACAGCTTGCCCATAAGCCTTGCAAGCCTTGAAGTTGACCTCCCAGTCCTGCGGTTCATGTAAATGTTCTGAACACAACGCCTCTAAGTCCTCGACGCAAGCCAGAGCGGCGCGGCGCGTCCACGACTCGCAACTACGCTCAAGCGACGACAGGGCTGATTCAAGCTGCTTTACCGCTTTGTTGCCTAGCCAGCCGTGTCTATGAAAAAGTAGTTTTTTTTTTATATAGAGAACGTTTTTTCATCATTGTCTATTATTGATACTCGCAACAGTAAAAGCCAAGCCTAAACAAATGAACAAAAAGAGAATTAAAATAGCTCTATTTAGCCAATAAACCCATCATACAATATGAATAATACAATATAATTATAAGCTGCTCAAAAGTATAGCTGGTGCGGTACGTATACATATGAACATACAGGGAGTAAAAGAAAGCTCCAAGCACAACCTTATGCTGCCTTTGCACCCTTTGGTTTTTAAATACTTATAATTACATATATGGTACTATATTATAAATTATAAGTACGACTTAAAATCATATTGTTACACTTGCATTTTGTCACCTCTACAATGTGTATTGCTGCAACTACTTAAGTTCTTCTCATAAAAGATCCACTTCTGCTTTTTCTTATATATTTTATACATACATAAATCACGCCTATATCCCTTACGGGGTAGGCAGAGCGTTAACGGCCGTAAAACGGATATTAACACCACGTCTGACAAAAGTTCGGGTCGAGGGTCGATCAGATAACTGTGTATGACTAGTGACCGGTTGTCAGCCCGTCGCCTAAAATTGCAATACACATCTAACCCTCCAGTCCCTTAGTCGCTTCTTACGACACCCATGGGCAAGAAATGGGGTGATGCTATTCTAAGCCGGCATTACACGGCATTATATATATTTTATAATACTTTAAATGTGAAAAAGTAATCGCGAGTTCTTAAAAAGTTATACTTGTCAGCTATTGACGCGAATATGGGTTGGTTACAGTTGAGTAAACTTACAAAAATTTGCTCGTAAAACGAAAGAGAGGAAGTTACGCAACTGTTTGTAATATTTGACTCTTTAGTGACCTCTACAATGTGCATTGCTACAACAAAGAACTTACTTGTCAACTATTGTGGCGAATATAGACTGGTTTTCAGCGTAGGAGCTTTGCACACCGACGAAATGAGCCGGCAGCGACACCAGCCGACGCAACTGGTTGTAATGTTGCACGCGGATCTCCTCCAGAGGGGGCTGCACTCGCACTTTGTGACCTCTGTAATTGTGATAGGGATGAGAACAGATGTCAGACGTGGCGTAAATGTCTGTTTTTGCGGCCGTTGACGCGCTGCCTACCCCGCAAAGGATTACAGGCGTGATATGTGTATGTATGTATGTTTATTCTGTAATTAAGATTGCTCTGATCTAGGCTCTGTCTTAGGTTCCTATATATATTTATTTGTTGAAGCCTTAATCGAATATTGAAACATTACATGCAATTATATTTGTTATGAAGTAATTGATGTTAAACAGTTACAGTTCTATTAACCTTTTCGCCGCCAAGCCATTCGAGTAAAAAATTGCAACCAGCGCCACACCAATTTCTTGGTAAAGAAATACTCAATAAAATAGAGATGTCCAACAGTTCATATCGATAATAATTCTTCACTTTTTAAACCGAGTTTTAATTAATCTAAAACCATTATTTTGCCCCCTACTTTAAGTTCTGATTTCATATAGGTCAAAATAGTAATATAGGATAGTGGTAGTAGTGGTGGCCTCGTAAACAACACTAGGCATATTCAACAAGTTTATTTTTAGTTCAGTTTTCGATCAGCACTGGCGCATCTCTATTACGCGTCTCTCTATATCGCGTTGTCGGTTATAGACGACTGTGGCGTCGGTGGCATTTCTATATTCTCAAACCCTTAGGACAAATAAGGATGTAATATAGAATATCGATAAAAAAAATTAGAACATCATAGGATTTATGCTGGTATTTATTTTAATATTTTATTGTGACTATTTGTTTTCTTTCATTTCTTTTTCTTATTTTACTTACGTTGAATATTAATTAAAAACGATTTTAAATGGCACAAATTTCATGTTAACTTAATTTAACGGGTCAAATTGTGATACAAGATTATTATTAGATAATAAGAGAAAAGATAATTATTTATTTAATAAACTTAATTACAAATAGGTATACTTATATGAAATAATTCTGTGGCTTTATTATTTCCTAAACTAAGAATATGAATTCCTGTATCTCAGGCAAATGGGAAACCGACATAACTAATATTTTAAGATTTATGATATATTATTAAAAACTTGAAATTTTTTTCTATTCCTACCCGGTTTATTTGATTATTTCTTCGGTTTATTTCTATTTACTTTTTATAACGCCCTTCGTAAGGTATTGTACTTATATTAGCGGTTATTTATTAGCATTTCATAGTTACTTATAAAGAAGAGGCCTATGTCCAACATAGGGCTAATTTAGGCTAATTAGACAGATAGATGGATAGTTACTTATACGTTTATTAAATAAATAATTATCTTATCTCTTATTATCTAATAATAATCTTGTATTGTATCACAATTTGACCCGTTAAATTAAGTTCACATGAAACCCTCCTAAACTCTCTTAATTTATTTATTATTATTTATGATTATTAGGTATTTACTTAACTCTAAATCTTCTTCTTCGAGTAATCCAGGTTCAAACGACAGATCAACGTCATCCTCTACGCCTTTTAAAATCTGTAAAAGTTCTGCTGAACTAAGCTCGTCGGCACTCATTTTCCCATCACTATTTTTATGTCACTACTGCAATGACGTCAGAGCGTGTCGTCTTTACCCGACTACGGCGTACAGTGCACTCACAATGGTAAAGCAATTATCGCTGTGCACGAGTCGACGAAACCGGTTTGTCGATACTCAATCAAACAAAGAAAATAATGTCTAATACTGGCGTATTTCTACAAATCGATGTCGGGAATATTTTCAATATACATTAAAATAATAAGAAAATGTTATTGTTATGACAAACTTGACAAATATCTAGGCATAGTATATTCCGTTACTATATTATAGATGTATCGATATTCCACATTTGTACTAGTAAGGAACAACACTTCCAGTCGTGTGGGGCCGACTATGGCGTGTGCGAATGGTACTTCTGACAGCTTCAAAACGTAATCAGTATTTTTCTTATTTATACTACAAATCTAATAAATATCTAAGCGCAAAAGTTCAGAAATGAAAGTAGAGGGTACAATAAATGCAATATGCGAAAAAATAAAAGAAAGATACGGTTTAAGAATGCTAGTTTATGAACATAAACTTTAACGACGTTTTGTCGGCTGTACCCGACCGTGGCGCTGACGGCAAGTCGCGGGTTGTCGGCTATACCCGTCTATGGCGGTGAAAAGGTTAAATGTTACGGCCAAGCATGTGTTGCGCATTAAATAATGGATTTTATTTTATGATTTTGTCAAACTAAGTTTATTCCTGTCTCTGAAAATCGTTTAATTGGTTTAAGATTGAGGTTCAGTTTCTACTTCTACAAAATGTCGTTGCGTTATCATGCCATTTGTTTATATGCGCTGTAATAGTTAATTGAAAAGAAAAAGAAATGTAATTACTTTATTCGATTTAGTATAGTATTATCACATATTGACATCATGTACCGTCATAGAAAAAAAAAGAAATTTGTGTACATAACACAATTTTCTTCTTTTTTTATAATAATTTTGTATTGTCCTAAAAGAAAACCTCAAATTCGTAAAGTAAATACTGTTCATCCAACGATGAGATTACTAAGCTGACGGTTATCAACATTCTCTGTTAACTTGGAAGGGAAAAGAAAGAACTGTCGTTTGCGTTTCATTGTTTACTTTCAACGATCGATTTGATTCACGTTGAAGTCAGTACTAGTAAAAGGAAATTCTGCATAAATGTATCCTAATCAAATCCTGCTAAAATCGTAAGAGGCGACTGAATTACTCGAGGGATTCGTGTATTGAATTTTAAGATGATGTGCTAACACAGTGATAAACAAATTAATAAATGACACCAAATATTTGTCAGACGCAGCAAAAAGACCAGTAAGGAAGAAAGGTGATTGTGTAAATGGCTCTGATCATTTCTAAAGTTTCTTACCGCAGTACTAAATCAACTTTGACAAGCGGGAAATGTTTATGCAAAGACAGTAAGGTCTTGATGTACTGGCACTCCAGAGCCTTGTACAGCTGCCAGTCCCAGTGCGAGCGCCACATCTCCGTGTTCTTGTACCCGTTTGCTTCCACCTGAAATAAACATACATGACTTGGTAATGTTGGTAATAAACATGACCACGACAAAGTTTCATACCAACTGTAGTAAGGCAGATTACCTTACCTGATGAGCTGAATAGAAAGCGAAACAGTTGCCGACTTATTTTGCAAATATACTTTTCATCTTTGTATTCCTCTACCAGTTCAGCATAAAAACTGAACTAAACTTCATAAAGTTCAGCGATTGCCCCGCTCGGGTACAAGAAGCTTATCGTAGAGGACGAAACTCATACACGAGTTGTCGTAAGACACTCATGAGACCGATGCCTCGCAGATTCGCACCAGTAGTCCATATGGACGCAGTTTCAATAAACATGACGTTTACGAATTGATTGTCGCCAACTTAACTTAACAAATAGGTACTTGGGGGACTGATATTTCGTCACTCCAAACAATAATACTGCTGTATACAATTTCTGACGGTCTTGCATTTTAAGTGTGCCTGATGAATGTAAGTAAGGAGTAATATGTGCACGTGAAGGAATTTTGTATCTAGCACAGGCGTTCTGAACCTGCTAGATTAGCTTATGAGAGTTAGATAACAAACAAGCACTGTTTAGACAGTATCAGTGCCTCACACAGTAAGATACGTAGGTATGTGCTTATATAGTCGCGAATCCTAAATCCTATAAAATACTTTGGGCCTGTAGAAACAATATCGTACAGTCAGAAACTTTTCAGAACTCAGTCTACCATTCATTCATCAGTATCCCCAAATTTCTAGCTCCATCAACTTAAATACAAACAAACAAAATAATAAATAAGACTTGGTAATAAACTTGACGGCGCGCACAATTACCACGCGCTCTTTATGTAGCCAACTGAAAATGTCTAATTTACTTCAATCACAATAGAGTTAGGGTAAAGTCCAAAGTAACGGAAATGGTCTGGAAGTGTAGCAAACTAAAGTGATAATGGGCTGTGCACATCTGTCGTAGAACCGACGGACGTTGGAGTAAGCGGGTTCTCGAGTGGAGGCCACGGCTCGGCAAGCGTAGCGTTGGACGACCTGCGGCCAGACGGACCGATGACTTAAACAAGGCGGCTAGTTGCGAGTGGATAGCGAAAACGCAAGGTTGTGCCCTATTGCGTACCCTGGGGGAGGCCTACGTGCAGCGTGATTGAAGTCATCTAGGCATTTTGGTCAAAGCCCGTCGACATTCAGTCAGGTATGTTCAATATTAGTAGAAGTACAGCTTATTTTCAATACGCTGCGCGTCGAGTAGTAGTGATTCTATTTGAAAAGGCAAAGTTAATAAAAAAAATATACCTTTTCAATAATATCTCTGATTTCTTTGATTTTCTTCTTCCAATCGGATTGTTTAGCAAGCAATTCCGTATCCATCAGCTTTTCAACCACGCTTCTGATCGCCAAATGTTGACTTGTCAAATAAGAATTCTGAAAAATAAATATTATTGCTCTACACAATTTAAAAGAGGAAAGATGTTACGTATGCAATCGATAAACTACCAGATCAATTTAGAAAATTATTTCACTATTTGATGTAGGGACGATGTAGGCTAATTAAGATCAGATACGAAAATATTTTCTTGAGTTTGCACAACTATTACTCATCACAATAAAACATTTGTGTGGAACCCGGACGTTACGCTAGCCAATTAAGAAATAGATGGCGGTAGAACAAAAATAATTTATATTCTAAATAATGACGTGTAACAACTTAGTCATCCGTGACCACGGGCTCTGTAAAGAGCTCGAAACGTAGGAGTTGTAAAATCCAAAATAAACACAACTTAAATCCGTTTAAAATTGTTTTATTGTGATAAGATTTCACTATTAAAAAACAAACACATCCATTAGTAACTGTGATATAATAGATATAAGGGTACTTTTCACCTCGGGAAAATGTTTATCCCATGAAAGAACGGGTAGCAGAGGGTGGACCCATCTAATATATATTTTTTTTATTCGAAATAAAACAAAGTTTGATAAGTACTATGATGTATGTGAATTAGAGGTAGCCACATCGTACGAAAGGCAGAAGGCCCGCCTTTCGTACGATGTGCAATAAAGTATAAAATAAATGCTGCATGAAGGAAAAGAGAAATTCCCTCCGATCGAGATGTTAGCTCGGGGACCGCGGCCCAACTGGTAGGAAGTGGTTTTTGTATTTATTCTAAGTCTTTCATAAACTTCGTAACCGCGTTTTAGGCCTTGGCTTCTGATTGGTTTATCTTCTATGACGTATCACGTTTACATCGTGCAGGCAGCGTGGTCGTTGTCGCCTCGTCAGCAGTGTCATTCAGCGAAGTCAGCATTATGTGTGCGGCGCGCGCTTCATATTACATTGCAATCCGCACCGCTTCAATATTATTGGACAGCAATAATCTATGCTATCACTTACCTGTGATTCTAGCTTCATGACAGCTTTCTTCAGCTTGTCGGTGTAGTTGGTGAGCTGGTCCGTGTCATCCCAATACACTGCCTTTTGATCCTGCACGAGCGAGGAGAGGTCCAGCGCGGCTTGCAGCATCATCGGCCGGGTGGAGGGGATCATGCGCTCACCCAGCGTATTGTGAAAAGATGCCACCTACAAATGTATGAAAAACTAATTGTATTTAATCGTATGGCAGAATATCAAATGTCTTATTGATAGAATTATGTCTAGGTTCTTGATCCAATCAATCACGTCATTTTCTTAAGTAAATATGTCTAATACCTAATAGGTTATGGAGATATCTCTGTTTTTTTCACCTTTGTATTTCAACAAAAATCGAAACGGAAGGATTCAAATTATCACAGAATGTTGACCAGTTGTACTGATTTAAAGAGACCGGATTATGCATGCATGAAAAATGCTTGAAATATGCGTGAAAAGTGACTTTTTTCTCTTAAACTAAACTAAATGTATAAGAATTTCGCCATATTTAAATCGTCCAGGATTGTCAGTTGCCCACGAACACACCGTTTTTCTCAGAGGGCAAGGTCCACAATAACCACATTTTAGGAAAAATATGCTATTGCTAATATGTAAATGAATATGCATATAATCCAGTCTCTACTTATTAATATTATACATTTTTTAGAAAGTAGTTTTTCCTCTTTAAGAGAATTGTATTATTTTATTGCAGCATTATCACTATTGTGAGGGAGGCCTTTGCCTAGCAGTGGGACGATGTAAGCTAATTGAGATAAGAAGATAAGATTACCACTAATCTGACAGCTGTCAAATCAAGTATTTTAAATAGTGTACCTGCTGTAGCTGTCGCGCGTGTGCCAAGGCGGCTGCTAGCGTGTCTATGGCGGCAGCGGCGGCCGGCGGCTGCAAGCCGAGCGCAGATAACGATCGGGCTTCTAGTTCGGCCCATACAAGCCGAGGGTTGTAGTTAACCACCATCATCTTACTGCTGTTCGAGAACTCTACCACAGGCTTGTCGAGAGCTAGCTGGAGTGAACCGTTTTTTACTTGGGCCTGGAAAATAACAAACAAAATAGATAGATAACGCAGAATGCGCCCAAGCTGAGGCGCGTAAAGAATCTGCATACCAAGCTTGGGTCAAGGCTCGCGACTGCAAATTAAGAGCACGTAGGGTTCGCGCGAAGAAAACAACCTTCAACTCTGCCACCAAGTCTTGCAAACGGGTTTTACGTAAGGCACGTTTTGACCATGTCGGACGACAAGGGGCCAAACTTGCATCACACCCTCCGGGTAGTAAAAAGTTTTGGTCCCTGTCCAAAGCGGTTGAAACTAATTTCTGTCGTCCCACCTTACCTCCAATGCTGAAACCTGATGGATCGCTGGCTCACTCTGCAAGTGAGAAAGCAAATTTGTTTGCGTCCTTGTTTACAAGTAACTCACGTCTGGACGCTGGTTCCAAGCAACCACCTACTGTACCTAGTTGCGATTTTTCGATGTCGGAGATCGCAGTACACATTAAAGAGGTTCGAAGAGTATTGTGCAGTCTAGACGTGAACAAAGCCAGCGGACCTGATGGCATACCAGCTAGAGTGTTAAGACTATGTGCGCCTGAACTGTCTCCTGTGCTGACACGCTTGTTCCGCCTCTCTCTTAAAGAAAGAACGGTGCCGGGGGCCTGGAAGCTTGCTAATATGCAACCAGTTCCCAAAAAGGGCGACCGTGCTGACCCTGCCCATTACCGTCCAATTGCTATTACCTCCATCCTATGCAAGGTCATGGAGAGGGTACTTAATAGTAAGTTGCTGACCTACCTTGAAGACAATGATCTTCTCAGTGACCGTCAATATGGCTTTCGCCGGGGGCGGTCTACTGGTGATCTTCTTGTGTATGTCACGCACTGCTGGGGCGAAGCCATCGAGAAAAACGGCGAAGCACTTGCCGTTTCACTCAATATCTTGAAGGCCTTTGACAGGGTCTGGCATGCAAGTCTGCTCAGCAAGCTTCCTGCTTATGGCATCCCAGCTGATTTTTGTACTTGGATTTCAGACTTCCTTAGTGAACGGTCCATCAGAGTAGTCGTTGACGGCTGCTCCTCTGACCTTATGGCCATTGATGCCGGATGCTGTTCTCTCTGCAACTCTTTTCCTGCTGCACATCAATGACCTCCTTCGGCATGGTATTGTTGGATACGCAGATGATAGTACCGTTTCAGAGAGATACTTGACAGGTGCAAAGACCAGTGGGGATGAAATACGTTCGTTAAGAAAGGCCATGGTAGAGCGAACAGATTTGACCTTAAGTCTTGTCTCCCAATGGGGCGACGACAATCTGGTCTCATTCAATGCCACCAAAACACAGGCGTGTCTTTTCACTGCAAAAAGGAGTCCTTTCGACTGGACACCGACTTTTCGGGGTACATCTGTCCCAGTCACTGACAGGCTTGAGCTTCTAGGCATGGAGTTGACATCAAATCTAAACTTCGGCGCGACCATCGAGTACAAGGCTCAAACGGCGGCTAAGAAGCTGGGCATCCTGAATAGAGTGAAGCGATACTTTGCGCCTGGACAGCTTTTAACTCTTTATAAAGCACAAGTCCGATCCTGCATGGAGTATTGCAGTCACCTTTGGGATGGCTCAGCCAAATACCAACTTGCCGCTCTTGACTCGGTGGAACGCAGGGCCAAGAGGCTCATAGGCGACATAAAACTGGTGGACACCAAGCTACATAGCCTGGCACATCGCCGCAAGGTTGCCTGCTTGTCGGTTTTTTATAGATTGTACTTCGGAGAGTGTGCTCAAGAGCTTCACGACCTTGTTCCACCAGCTCCCTTCTACCATCAGACATCCAGACGCACCGCCGGATACCATCCGTACCTGGTAGCCATTCCACCAATTCGGACTAAGCGCTTCCAGTCATCATTTATAATGCGCACTGCTAAAGAGTGGAACTCACTACCTGCGTCTGTGTTTCCAAACGCATACAACCCTAATCTCTTCAAAGTAAGAGTGAACAGGCTTCTTCTGGGCGAGCTCGCTCCATCTTAGACTCTGTCTCTGTCCTATGAACTAGACTAGAGTCGAGAGCAAACCCATCATTAATAAAAAAAGAAAAAAAAGATAAAGATCCGCGTAGCCTTGTAATTTACCCTATCCAAGTTATGCCATTTATAAGTTCAGTCCAATGTCCTTTTACACGACCCCACTAGTGGGCGCAACCCAGTAACATAATAAGTACAATATATTTTGAGAAGATGGGACCCTGGGCCGGAAGCAAAGAAATGATTTAGTGAGCTATCGGCGCGTCACATAGAGGTCTCCTGCGATCGCAGAGCGGGCAGCTTTCTAGCGTAGATACTAAGCCTTGCGGTCCAGCGCTGTAATGCTGCCTGCGCGGGTACTTGCTGTAATGCTGGGTACAATCACATATTAACTATAATGTAGACTAGCTAGGTACAATGCCACCTCGAGGTGACGCGCTCGATACAATATACTATTTATTTTTGTTATTGTACATGAAATAAAGGAATAATAGGAATGATTGGCCCGATGGCGTAGCGGATAATACCCCTGCCTGTTACGCTGTGGGTCGTGGGTTCGATCCCCACTAGACACAAATATTTGTTAACTTAATTTTCAGATATTTGTGTTTAGTCTAAGTGTTTTCTATGAAATTATTTACAAAAAAAGTATGAAAGTATGAAGTATAATTTCAATGTTTTAGAAAGTAACTTCTCATGTTACCGTTTCCACATTTTAGTGCACCCGTTTCGAGCTCTCTGTTTACCCTATGGTTGGCCGGTAGAGAATGCTGCGAGGCATTAGGCCCGCCATTTGTACGTTTTGTGCAATAAAGTTTTATAAAATAAATAAAGTATTAACATCAGCCATCTAGTTCCTATAGTACAGCTTTGCTTTGTTTGGGGCTAGATGTGTGTGAATTGTCCTGAATATTTATTTGTTTATTTAATATTAATCAATCTCACCTGCAAATCTCTAGACCACTCTTCATAGAGTTGGGTGTACATATTCTTTAACTCTTTTAATAGGTGAGTGGAAACTTTCACGACCTCATGGCTGCCTTCAAATTCTTTTAGATACTTTTCTGCACATGTTTGTATGTCTTTCACCTAGAAAACAGAAAATATACACCTCATTTATTTCGTGTGGACGCCGAGTTGACGAACGAAACCGTACGCAAGATGTTTAACCGTACCGTGACCTCGACGCCGTGTGATGCCGGCTTAGAATAGAATCACCCCATTTCTTTCCCTTGGGAGTCGTAAGAGGCGACTTAGGGACTCGAGGGTGTGTATTGCAATTTCAGGCGATGGGCTGACAACCTGTCACTATGGCGATACACAATTTTCCGCATGACCCTCAAATATTTGTCAGACGTGGCGTAAATGACCGTTTTTTGCGGCTGTTTGCGCTCTGCCTACCCCGTAAGGGATTATAGGCGTGATATATGTATGTATGTATGTATATCACGCATATAATCCCTTGCGGGGTAGGCAGAGCGTAAACGGCCGCAAGAAACGGATATCGCCATAGTGACAGGTTGTCAGTCCATCGCCTGAAATTGCATTACACACCCTCGAGTCTCTCAGTCGCCTCTTACGACTCCCAGCGGAAAGAAATGGGGTGATGCTATTCTAAGCCGGCATCACACGGCAATAGGACCTTACATATGTATGATCCTGTCTGCGCCAGATTCGCAAGATGTCTAACCGTACCTTAGCCTCGAGCTGCTTGGCCCACTGCACTTGGTGCACTAAAGGCGACATCTCCGGCGGCTGGTGCATCTTCACGTCCACCTCGTCTGCGTCCAGTTGCTCCTGGATGCTCTTCAGCATGCCCAGCAGGGAGGACACGAAGTTTTCTAGTTCGCTGCTCAGGGAGTGTTTCACGAGCGGCCTTTCTATCAGCGTTTTGTAGCGCATGAATTCGTATAGCATCTGAATATAATATTTATGTTATTTACAAGGAGTAACAAAAAGAGTATAACAACCTAAAAGGAGGACAAGGTACTCATGATGAGAAACCGAACAACTTTTTCCCATCCCCTAGCCCCGAGGAAGTGCCTTTTTTTTTGTTTACATAAATTTCTTTTTTTTTACAAAGACGGATCATGACGTCAATAAGTGATAATACTATCCTACATTGTATAAAGTATTTTCATTTTTTATGGAACATTGGTCAGAGTAGTTCAAAAATTGGGCCTCCCACACACATTATTGACCAGATCACACTTAATTTACTATGGGAGGTCCAATTTTATTTGTATTATTTCGACTCATATTTCGTTCCATGGGGAAAGTGGTTTAGTTTCATCTCGAGTTTGACCTCATTTCAGCTTGTTATACCCTTTCCGTTACTTCAAGTGATTTTCCTATAACAGTCATAGGTCAGGTCATAGTCATAACCTTGATTAGTTGGGAGGCATTTACCATACTCCAAATGCATGATAGTAGATTAGCGAGTGCAATTTTTTTATTTCATCATTTATTTTTAAAACTACTTGCGCATGTTCATATAAGTAATAGCGAGCGTAAGTAGGTAGTATTTTTACCTGTTTAGTAGAAGTGTTGTAAAGTCTAGGTTTTAGTTTTTCAGCAACCTTGACTTCAGCTGGCCGTAAGTTAACAGAGAATCTCGATACTGCTGCTTCCCATGTTTGATTCGGCCCGTTGCATATCCATACGTTTATGTCTGTAAAAAAACACAGCACCTCCCTTACAAAATCAGTCAAAACAAAATATGGTACAATCTTAGAATACCGCAAGGTTTTGAAAATTATACAAAATGTTGCAGTGTTTTTAATTTGGTATTGACAATAGGGTGCATATTTAAAAAAAAAAGTATGTAGGTACTAAGGTTCAAGTTGGCACCTCGGCAGGCGTAGCGGTGGATGACCTCCAGCCAGATGGACCGATGACTTAAAAAAGGCGGCTGGTAGCGACTGGATGGCGAAAACGACAGATCGTACCCTATGGCGTACCCTGGGGGAGGCCTACGTCCAGCAGTGGACTGCAATAGGCTGATGTATGTATGTAAGGTTCAAGTTAAAACTTACTTTGAAATGGTTCAAACAATTGACCAGTCATTAACTCTGCTCTCTCGTTGTTTGAAAGCAGTTTAATCAGTTGATTATGTATTGATCGGAGGTCATGGATCTGTAAAACAAAATATAAAAGTCCATCAGCTATTACGTTTGAATTGTATTCGTACGTCGGCCGCCGGGCAAGTTCACGAGAATATGAACATAAGGAAGTATTTACGGCGGCCATTTTCTTGCATATCTGCGATGAGCGATTCGGCCGCCAGTACACGGCGGACGAATATAATTCGAGCCTTATTTTCCGGGTAGTGCAAAAACCGTAATAATTTAATTACCTCTTTTATCCTATTCTGAAAGTTTAAACAGAATGTAGGCACATAAGATTTTCCTGTCCAGGGATGTAGAGCGTAGTTGGGCCAGTAGGTTTCAGTGAGGGACTTGCAAGCGCTGGTCCAAGTTTGAATCGCCTTCAGACCATCAGATAGTAACGTCAGAGTCTCATTGTCTTTTGGACTATTGTGCACTTTCCATATGTCGATTGAAGACAGTACTTTTTGTATTGTTGAACATACAATGTGACCTAAAAAATTACATGCATCATTCATTTATTTACTATACAGGGTGTAAGGAAAAGAACTGCGATCCTTTTAAGGAATGAACCAGCCCATGAAACTGAAAAACTTTCCTCAAAGAATGTTCCGTGTATGTACACGGATAATACGGATATATATAAAAAAATTACCTCACATACAACCAGACTTGGTCGGCTGCTACATTTTGTATGGGAGGTCTAATTTTTTTTATATATTTTGGTGATTTTGACCTATGTTTCTTGCGGAAAGTTTTTCAGTTTCATGGGTTGATTCTTTCCTTGAAAGGAACGCAGTACTTTTCCTTACGTTTGTATATAACTAGCGGCCCGCCCAGCGGTATCAACCGATGTTAACCGTTTCTTGCGGGAATAAGACCTTAGAATGTATTGTACAAAAAAACCTTCCTCTTGAATCATTCTATCTATTTAAATACATCAAAATACATTGCATAGTTTTGAAGATCTTAACATACAAAGGGACACCACCAACCAACAAGCGCCTTTATTTTATACTACGTAGTATAACCTAACCCAACCCAACATAAACTAAAATATTCCATTGAACAGCTACACTTTCAAAGTTAATTTCAGTCACTGTAAAGTGAATCATGATCATGATCATCATCCCACATTTATCCACTGCAGGGTATAGGGCATTTTTATCTCTCTCTCTCTCTCTCTTCGTGTGGGACACCGAATCGTCCCACGACCCGATGAACCCTGGTGTCAGAGTTTTGCAACCGCCGACTAATAGTAGTAGGCCTCTGACATGGTTGTGTAACGATCGCCGTCTAAGTAATCATAGACAGCAACCGGGACCGACGGCTTAACGTGCCCTCTGAAGCACGGAACCATCTTTATTTTCGGACAGTCAGGTGGCTCAGCCTGCAATGTTCTAACCAGACCGAGAACAAACTCACAAAGTGATGAATATCAATATGAGTGTCCCGCCGAGGATCGGGCATTTCTATTCTAATTATTCTTACCACAAACATCAAAAATATGGGTCATCCTATCCTGTGAATAAGGCACCACCGTGAACCTCCATACGTCATCCAGTATACCACCCATGTTCTCCACAGCCTCCCTCATTTCTGCCATTGGACTGGATTGCATTGTCCTTTAACGTATATTAAGTAGAAATTATAAGAATATATTTTACACATAAACTTTCATCCCTTGCCTAGCAGAGCGTAAACGGCCACAAAACGACAATTTACGCCACGTCTGACAAATATTTGAGGACCATACGGAAAATTGTGTATCGTCAGAGAGACAAATTGTTAGCCCAGCGCCTAAAATTGAAGTACACACCCTCGAGTCCCTTAGTTGCCTCTTACGACTCCCACGGGAAAGAAATATGATACACAATTATCTAAATGACCCTAAAATGTTTGTCAGACGTTAACGCCACGTCCGTGTTTTAAGGCGTGATATACGTATGTAATTTAGTAAAAATTTAATAAAGTGATACAAAATAAGGAGTTAATAAAATAACCTGGTTTCTTCACAAAGATCTTCGAATAATTCGGAAAAAGTTGCGGCTGCTTCCTTTTCTTTCTTACTGGCATCTTTTCTTTGTCCTATGGTTTTCCAGTAATCCAGCTCATCATCAATGGACAGAATAACTGAAACATGTTTTTTATTTTATTATTATCATCTTCATTTAGGCAATTTTCGTCTAGATTATTAGTGACAATGGCGCCAACTCGGTTGGCCGTGCAGCCTGTGAACCCACGGGATGACTGCCGATGTGGGGCAGTGGGGTAGTGCGACTGCCTGCGACGCAAGATTCCGGGTTCGATTCCCGGTTCAATTATGGTGAGGACATTGCTGGATAAACGATCTGATTGTCCGGTAGAAACATGGTTCCATGCTTCAGAGGGCACGTTAAGCCGACGCTCCCGGTTGCTGGCTATGATTACTTAGATAGCGGTCGTTACACAACCATGTCAGAGGCCTACTACTAGTAGCAGGGGGTTAAAAAACTCTGACACCAGGGTTCATCGGAAAAAAGACTCAGTAATAACAATCTTACCATTTACATTACCATCTCCTTTTCCATGCGTGAGGATCCTCAGGTTGGATTCAAGTTCAGACAGATTCTTCTGCAGCTTACTTGAAAACAGGTCATTCCCCTGAGAAAAACAATCACAAATGTGTCTGTTTATTTCTGTCCCAAAACATGAGACAGACTAAGGCCTTTGCAAATTATCAGAGAAGAAAATAATACCACAGATGAAAATTAGATGAACAAGAAGCCTGAGAATTTGCGACATTCATACAGGGTGTAAGGGACAGCCCTCCGAATACTGATAGGGTGCATTCAGACTATGAAACTTAACAACTTCCTATAAAAAATATTCCAGGAAAAGCCATTTCTTTCTGACTTCCCATAGTAAATTCAGTCAGCTGATTGTGATTTTGTATGGGAGGTAATTTTTTTTTTGTCATTTTCTCCCATATGTTTCTAGGGGAAAGTTGTTCAGTGCCATGGTCTACATGCACCCTATGAGTATTCGGAGGGCTGTCCCTTACACCCCATATATTGCTACCTCCTTATCCACATGTCTAATGGCTGTTATTGGCCAACTCTTGGGACTAAAGTTTTGTAGTATATGAAAATGAATTTACTCTCTTCAATGTAGAATAGTATTATCACGTATTGACGTCATGATGCATCATTGTAAAATAAATACATTTGTATAAAACAATTTTCTTTTTTTCATAACAATTTTGTACTGTTTTTTTTTTTTGAAAACTTGCAAAATTTTCAAGCGCGGGCAGGATTTGAACCTGCGACTTTCGCATTACTAGTGGCGACGCCTCTTCCATCTGGGCTACCGCAGCTCATTTCTTGCCCGCCAATTTTGCAAGTGTATTTTAATGCCAGTAACGCTTGGCATGGCTCCATCTACCGGGTTAGTTTTGCAACTAATAACCGGCGACTAATTCTATCTTTACAGATTGAATGTAGTCTAAGCGATGAAAACCAGCGATAAATTGAGTACCAAATTTTAAAACACTTCCCGTGTTAGGTATACAATTTTTGAAAACTTGCAAAATTTTCAAGCGCGGGCAGGATTTGGACCTGCGACTTTCGCATTACTAGTGGCGACGCCTCTTCCATCCGGGCTACCGCAGCTCATTTCTTGCCCGCCAATTTTGCAAGTGTATTTTAATGCCAGTAACGCTTGGCATGGCTCCATCTACCGGGTTAGTTTTGCAACTAATAACCGGCGACTAATTCTATCTTTACAGATTGAATGTAGTCTAAGCGATGAAAACCAGCGATAAATTGAGTACCAAATTTTAAAACACTTACCGTGTTAGGTATACAATTTTTGAAAACTTGCAAAATTTTCAAGCGCGGGCAGGATTTGAACCTGCGACTTTCGCATTACTAGTGGCAACACCTCTTCCATCTGGGCTACTGATGTTATTTACATGCATATAATTAATTTAGTCGTTCCTGCGGATCCAGCCAGGCAGGCCGAGAGGGTGGCGCAGGTCCTGGGCAGCCCTGCGTTTACCATAATTGCGTCCCAGGCAACGCAGTGTCTGCCTCAGACACTGTTTAAATCGTCTGTCACAGACGTGTGAGGCCAATGATGAATTACCCAAACCCCCTGAACAGGAAAAACCCCCCAAAAAACTGCCCAGAAGATATCATTGAACTGTCTAGCCTTCTCTACACTAATGACTTGAGCTCGGGCTTTATACAATAGTTATGTACAAGAAGAATCAAAAGGCTAGTTCATTTATGACAATACTTACATGAGAGAGCAATGGAGAATATATCTGCCTAAGTATTTGGTACAAAGATTCAGCCGCACTGCTAGAGAGGGTGATGATGTTGATGTTTTTGACTCCATCTTGGTATGACAACTCTTGGGCTGATGTCTTGTAAAACACTATGGACTTCTTCTTGTCGTCATGTATCTGAAATTATAAAAAAAAATACATTATTTTATAGCTGATAAATAATATAGTTTATTAATTATAAAGCAAGGAAATAAAATTAAGTCTCTCAATGTTTTGTGATGAAATGTTTCTCAACTTCCTTCATCATTCTTTTTGTGGGCTACAGGTGGAAAAATCCAATCTTCTTATTATAAAAATAAAAAGTCTTTGAAGCCTTACGAAACATTTAGAATTTACCTTGGTTAAAATTCATATCTTGGCTTGTTGAAATTTTTTATCCAGGTTAAACACAAATTTAAACTTTGATTAACTCAGGGGGAGGGGGTGGTCTCCACAGACAGGGGGATGGTACCAAAGATTACACCCCCTAACCCTCACCCCCATACCAAAACACGCCAATATTCATGATCTATATTTTAGCATTTACCTTTGTGTAAAGATTCAAATGGGAATCGTTTTCCAAAAACCCCTGAAGTAGAAGAACCTGGGAGCTATTTACAAAATCGTTAATAGCATCTTCACCTTTATCATTGACTTCCAAATGTGATTTAGTATAGTATTTCTCTGAAATAAAAAGGGCATATTTTATATAAAGTTTTATGCAAGTACTTTTGCTTTTTAATACAGAAATCTGCAAATTTTTATTCACTTATTAGATGTTAGTAATATCAGTAAAAACAATAAAAACTCCAGCAACAACAGCATAGTTTCATAGAGTATAATGAAAGTTATGTGTTTAGTTAGTTTTAACTTAGTTTCTATGGCAATGGTGTTTTTAATATTGCTATGTATGATGAATGATGAAGAGCAAATATTGTGCTACAGACATAGAAATCGTATCAGCTGGTCTTAGGCGGCACGGCTACATATCGATGATTGCATTGCAGTACAATTACCAACTAAAAGAAAAGACTCTTGGGTATCCAAAATAAAAATAAAATCACTTGTGAAGTTGTTTGCTGTGTTGTGCTGCAAATTCAATAAAACAATATTAACTTACCTGCAGTGTTTATAACAAATTCACGAATAGACATTATTATTCCTGTATCAAGCCACTGACATAATTATTTCAAACATATCGGAATACTTTTAAGCTAAAGTTTGCCTAAAGCACAGAACACTTATACTCCTGGCCTAAAGTTTACTGCTGAAAGCAAATCACGAAAACCGTTTGTTGACATGACTGACAGAAATCGTTGCTGGGCAACCAAATGACATTTGTAAGTAAAGCGGACCATTCATAAGATTCATTCATGGTTTCATTCATCCATATCTAAAAAGATCAGTGGCCTATATGCTATCATTTGAACAACTACAGGCGAAAATTAGGGAGATGTAGAAATAGAAAATTCACGAAAAAAATAGAACATTCACGAAGGAAGTTTTGTAATAAGTTCGAAAATAGCACGCCCGGCGGCCGAGATACAAATCTCCATAAACATAACAAAACTGTCAATGTCAAATAGCTAATTTTGTTTTTTTAGATTTTGGGGATTTCTTCGTAATTCCAGAAATATTTACAGATCTAGACCGTTTTAAAAATACTACATAATGCTGCGTCTAATTCCTGTAAGTGATACAAGAGCATTTATACTTAAAATAGCTTTTATTGTTTTCACTACAATGCAGGTTATCAATTTTCAGCGTTTGCAGATGTTGAAGAGATTTGAATTGAGAAGCTTCAGCAGCCAAGTGTCTGGATCGTCTGATAACATGGATACGACTTACCTGGAGATCCCCTTGTACGACGTCAACAAACCACAGACCTTGGAAAAACGTAAGGCTAGGTAAGAGAGAACATTTATCTTCTAGAATTATCTGACCATTCCTGCAGCCATCGGAACCCCTGTAAGTAAATACATTGGTTAGACCTTTTATTTGTAATCGTGGTAGGTAAACATCATGCAACTGTCTAAAAGTTAGTGCAATGCTAATATTTTCTAATTTTATCGGTACAAAGCAAAATTCATTCAATTAAATTTTATAAATATGCCTTCTGGCAACTGGGACAGTTCTGCCAATGTCGAGGTTGGAGAATACACCCAGATTTGAAGTACTGCCAAATGACTGGTCTCTCAGATCATTATGAACGGACCATTTTGCACATAAATCAGCCTGTTTATTACCTGAAATTCCATTCCAATGTCCAGGGATCCATGCAAGCACAACTTCAATATCTGACAAATAAAGCAATGGCTTCACCAGAAAAAAACAGAAATTTTAGAGAGACATTTTAAACTCAATACTAAATTCATTTGGGGAACCCAAACAGCAGATCCCACATGATAATCATTTGAAGTTTTTGAGGAGTCAATAAACATGGTCAATCAGCCAGGATAATGATAATATGATAGTGAAAGTTGTTTAGATCAATCTCTATGCCATAGGAATGGTCAGAGTACACTTTTCGGGAGTCTCATACAAAAAAAAACAGAGATGTGTTAATATATCATCTTTTGTTTTGCATGCTAACTTTTATTACCTATTGTGTGTAGTAACTAATAAAACGGGCTTGGTCAGAGTATACTTATTGGGGCGGGAAGGGGGGAGTGTTAGAGTATAGGCTTCGGGTTTAAAAGTCAAGAAAAAAAAACATTTTATAACAAAAAGAAATATTTGGGAATTTTGAGGATCATTACTTTTTCAATTTTTTATTTTAGTCATCTTGTATAGTGGGGCCCAATACAAACACTTTATAAATTTTGGGCTTTCTTCGTAATTTTGGCCTAGAACATACTTAGACTGAGTTATGCCCAGATTTATTATAAAACCTAGGTTTATTAAAAGGGCTGTAGTGGTCTAGGCCTAGGTGCATCCTAGTAAAAATTACTAAGCCCAAAGAAGTGTTTGTATTGGGCCCCTGTATACAAGAAAAATTAAAAAGATTACTTTTTTTTTGTTCCTTATCTGCAATCGACTCTTCAAGTCTTCATCAGATAGTATGGTGGTCTTGTTTTTTTTTTGTTATTGGGTGGCACTCCAGCAAATGCCATCTCCAAGAGTTTGTATTTATTTTTCTTAAGTTAGGTTCTTTCGTCAAGTGACAGGATGTGCCATCTTTTTAAGCGGTGAATGTTCTGATCAAGTTGCAGCAGATCTCTTGCTAGTTTGTTAGTGTGTTCCTTACGTCTTTCTTTGTATCGCACATTGTATTTCTTTACTTCCTCTTTTAGGCATTTCAAGATACTCATGGATCTAAGAAAGAAAGAAAGAAAGAAAGAAAACACATTTATTTCGGTCCACACAACACAACAACAAAAAATACTACATTTAGACTTAGGCTATCGTAAGCACAGGTTATTGCGCATATGCACCGAAAATGGACCTCACTCAGCATGTGCGGCAGATAGCAGTAGCTATCTACAGCGCTGGTATTCTGTGAAGCCATATGGACGGAGAATAAACATATAAATCTTAAAGTACTAAAGATATTTTCTTGAGTCTTATAAACTTATAAACTATACAGCTATACGATACTATATAACGCTACAAACAATTAGAGACATCTAGAGGTAGTACATATTTTAAAGTTTTCTTTAAAATATAAATTATAAATTATTGGCAAACGCAGACATTTTAGTTGCTTATTTTATACAAGAGATAAATTAAAACAGCTAGAGGAACGTCGTTATAGTTTGTCCCAGTGCAAATGCTTGTGGAACAATCAATTGTACATCAAGTAAATGTAATTTTATTTAGTTTTAAATCTACTAACGGACAAGTAATTCCTAATTGGCGGCGGGAGATTATTCCAGCATTTCGTGGCAGCATATCGAAAGCTGCCACGAAATGCGGTTGTTTTGTGTCTGGGACAAATTAAACGAATCGCGGATCTAACGTGACACTTAGAAAATAAAAGTTTATCGTATAGATATTGTGGCTGTTCATTTATTATAATTCCAAAAAGTAAAGTTGAAAAATGGAAGTTTCTACGCGCGGCCATGTTCATCAGACCATTTTTATTTAGATAAGGTGTAATATGCGTGCGACGCGGTATGGGGAAGCAAAAGCGAGCGCCAGCATTTTGCATACGCTGTATAAGTCTTTTGGTGCGCTCCAGTAAACATTCCCCGAATACCGTATCGGCATAGTTGAGTTTAGAGAGTATCAGGGAGTCACTAAGTTTAACCCGCAAATCAATCTACATCTACACTAATCTATACATATAATAAAACAGAAACGAAACCAATTCTGTACATGAAATAGATTCAAAAAAGGGTTTTTGCTTCTAATTGTGTTCAAGATACAGACATCAAAACAGAAGTAAAATTGATTTTTGTCTGTTTGTCTGTTTGTCTGTTTGTCTGTCGGTATGTTTGTTATTCTTTCACGTAAAAACTACTGCACAGATTTCTACAAAATTTTATACTGTGGTAGCTTATAACCCGGGTCAACATCTAGGATACTTTTTACCTCGAAAAAATCTTTTATTCCCATGGTAAAACACAGTAACTGGTTCCGCAAAGCGAGTTCCGAATTTTTTTCCTAAAAAATAATATAGATGTCGCTGTTAGTTTTGTAAAACGCGGTATTGACCACGTATTGACTGACATACGATCTGAACTTCTAAACGACCCCGTGAAACGACCTAACCAAACAAAAAACAAACAATCACACATTTAATTTTTGCGGGGTAGGTTGAGCGTCAACGGCCGTAAGTATTTTATCGCTATCGCCACGTCTGACATATATGCGGGCCGTTCTAACTATTACAGAAATGTTTCGGACTTTTACTTTGACCTTTGGTCATGGTCAAGGTATGTGATGGAAGACAGATGAATTGTGATATTTTCTTGAGTTTGCACAACTATTACTCATCACAATTAAACAATTTTAAACGGATTTAAGTTGTGTTTATTGTGGAAACGTAGGAATTGTGAAATCCAAAATAAACACAACTTAAATCCGTTGAAAATTGTTTTATTGCGAAGACAAATTATGATTAGTTAATTTTTTTACCACTACAAGAGGCTGTTGGCCTGAGTTAAAGGTTATAATACTTTTAATTTTAACTCGACATCTCTACGTCTAACCGAGATAGTGAGTCTTGAAAGACAGACAAATGGACAACAAAGTGAGTGAACCTATAAGGGTTCCATATTGCAGCCTAAAACCTATTTACCAATATAGTTTTTATTTTAACTCGATATCTCTGCGTATTCCCGAGATAAAGCGTCTTACGAGATGGATGGACGGACGGACGGACAACAAACTGATCGTATAAGTGTTCCGTTTTTTTGTACGTTTCTTTTTGATGTACGGAACCTAAAAAAATATAAATACCTTCATTAGTTAGAATCAAAAATGTTAGAGTAAAATTTGTTTAAAATTACTTCATAGATGTCGCTGTTAGTTTTGTGAAACCCGCTAATGAAATGTTTTCTCCAAAATTATATAACAAAGCCACTGACAGGCGGCAGGTTTACTAAAAAAATAAAAATATAGTATTGTAAACTATGCCGTGTGATGCCGGCTTGCAATAGCATCACCTCATTTCTTTTCCGTGGGAGTCGTAAGTGGCGACTAAGGGACTTTCACATGGGCGATGGGCTGACAACCTGTCACCATGGCGATACACAATTTTCCGAATGACCATCAAATATATGTCAGACATTTACGCTCTGCCTACCCTGCAAGAGATAATAGGCGTGATATAAGTATGTAAGTATAAACTTGGGCAACGGATACTCTGATAGATTGTTTCTTTAAAGATAAATCTTTTTTTGTGAAGTGGCGCCACTATCGAGGTCGTTCACGGTTACACTCGCCCTAAACATTTTTGCAGAGATCAGAAGGCAAGGTAGGATTGCACTTGCTGTAGTATCTTCAAGTATCGCTGCCACACTGCTTCCAAACGGCGCATACAACTTTCAAAATACCAATCGATTTGGACACAAACGATACTCCAATATGTGCTGTATCACGTAATAGTTACAAGGCAAAGGTTTTCTGATATTGTTGTCTGGTAGTTATGTGACGAGTGTACGATGGCCAACAAAAAAACGGTAGAAGCTATGGATAGGACTTTGAAAGACATACGCAGAGATAATAGGGCCATGGGCCATATCACCGTTCTTTTTTCCAGTGACTTTCGCCAAACTCAAGGTACCAGGGCTGATGAGGTGAATGCCTCACTAAAATCATCGGCTCTTTGGCCACAAATTTACAAGCTGACCATGACGGTGATCATGCGAACCCGTCTCGGAGGTAATCCACGGGCTGAAGAGTTTTCACAAGCTTTATTAAAACTCGGCAGAGGTACTTTACCAGAGGATAACGGTCAAGTAAGTCTGCCTGAAACGCTTTGCCAAATAGTTTCTGGTCTAAAGAGAATCATTTCTTCTGTGTATGGCGAGCCTTCTTTCCTTCAAAAGAAAGATTCGTAGCTACGTGGAAGAGCTATTTTTGCACCCAAAAATGATCAGCCTGCTTCAATAAACCATACCATTATGTCACAAATCACTGGGGATATGGTGGTATACGCGTCAATTACCACTGTTATGAATCAAGACAAAGCCACTAACTACCTAATAGAATTCCTAAACTCCTTGAGTGCGAATGGTCTTTCTGCACACCAAATATTACTTTAACTTGGTGTTCCTTTCATGCTTCTTTGCAATCTCACTCCACCAAAGCTGTGCAATGGAACCAGACTGAAGATCTTAAGCTTAAAGATGAATGTATTCGAGGCGGATATTTTCACTGGTTGTGGCGCGTATACCACTCATTCCCAAGATGAACACTTAGATAGATGAACACTTTATTGCTTACAACATACACAACAGGAACAAAACAATACAGAAAACTTAAGACTAAAAGTAAGCAAAGGCGGCCTTATCGCTTGCAGCGATCTCTTCCAGGCAACCTTTACATAGACAAAGAGACAAACAAAAAACGATTTGCAAGTAGTTGCATAAGCAAATTAAAAACGGTACAATAAAATAATTAAATTTAAAATAATAATAATAAAAATAACACTTATGTAGTAGTAAGAACACTTACAATAGTAATACATACATACATACATACATATATTTTAACAACTTTTTATTTCAATTTCAGGGCATTCAGTTTCCCGTCAGCGTTTTCTTTGCAATGACTGTAAACAAATCGCAAGGACAGACGCTGAAAGCCGCAGGCGTAGGTCTTACGATTCCCTGTTTATCACACGGGCAGCTATATGTCGCTTGCTCTCGAGTCAGTTCTACTGAAAATTTTTACGTTTTAGCACCCGATGGTAAAACTACCAAAGTAGTTTATAATGATGTTTTGTAGCTGATGTCCATAGTATCAAAACCAACTACCTAACCGAAAAACAAGTTAACCAGTACCTATTCATTGCACATCTTAAAGAGAAAAAACTTTATACAAACATGATATTAATATTAAACAATATGCATACATCAACTTCACTAACTCACAAGTCACTACACCATGCGTACGAAGTCGCGGGCAACAGCTAGTAATAATATTATAAAGAGGAAAGATTTGATTGTTTGTTTGTTTGTTTGCATCGAATAGGCTCCGAAACTACTGGCCCGATTTTAAAAATTCTTTCACCATTAGAATCCTACATTATTCCTGATGAACATAGGCTATATTTTATACGAGAAAAAAATAGGGATCCGCGTGAAAATTTCGATAATGTAACCCAACGTGTGAAAAATGTACCAAAAAAATATCTTATATCGCGTACGCTGTGGAAATTATTGACAATAGAGCAAAGTGATGTACTACAGTTTTATAGAGGACATCAATATCTATAATAATGTCCGCGATACCATATGTCTAACTATTACAGTAATGCCACAATAACTACTTTTTCATTTAAAAATGTACCAACTACGCCACATTATTCGTACCAGTGTAATGATTACATTTAATCATTACTGTATTAAAGGGTGTCAGGGATAGCCCTCAGAATACTAATAGGGTACATGCAGACCATGAAACTGAACAACTTTCCCCTAGGAATATATTTCAGGAAACGTAAAAAAACTGACTTCCCATAGTGAATGCAGTCAGCTGATTGTGATTTTGTATGGAAGGTCATATTTTTGGCGTTTCCTGACATTATGTTTCTAGGGGAAAGTTGTCCAGTTTTATGTTTCATGCACCCTATCAGTATTCGAAGGGCTGTCCCTTACTCGGTATAAAAAGACGAAAAAAAAAAACATTAAATAATGCATTAAAAACTTCGAGCAACACGGTCTTCCGTCTCGTTCCGACCCGGAAGGGAGGAGCCTTAGCCATTTTACTTCATAGAAATAGTTCTGTCGTTTTTTGCGGGGCGCGGGGGGAGAGGTAGGTAAAGCTGTCAAGTTAGTGCTTGACAATATCGATGCTTGACTATCGATGAATTTCAAAAGTGTAGGTACTAAGACGCTTGTGTTGTTTTTTTATTTATATGCAAGTTACATAACAATAAACTTTTAAGTAGTCAAATCATGCCATTTTAGGGGTCCTCTAGTAATTATAAGAACCATGGCCCTACAAAACACAATCACCAACTAAAAGCTGCTTAACATTTGGTATCTAGATAATCTTCTTTTGTGTGAGACACCAAGTCGTCCAACGACCCGATGAACCCTGGTGTAGAGAGTTTTTCAACCGCTTACTACTACCTACTTGGCCTCTGACATGCTTGTGTTACGACCGCCGTCAAAGTCATCATAGACAGCAACCAGGACCGAAGGCTTACCCTTTGAAGCACGGAACCATCCCCTTTCAGACAATCAGGTGGTTCAGTCTGCAATGTCCTAACAGGTCCGGAAACAAATTCACAGAGTGAAAAATAACAACTTTGTGACTGCCCCACCGAGAATCGAACCCGGAACCTTTGCGTCGCAGGCAGTCGCATTACCGCTGCACCACATCAGCCGCCATGTCTAGATGATGACATTATCGAAGGCAGTCCAGATGTGGTGTTCGAAGCCGGGCAGTCGCGTAACGCTATTATGAATGATTTTGACTTGCCGGAATCTACCTTTAACAAAATATAAAAAAATAAAGATTTTATAATACTGCAGTGTGCGGAAGGACATGGAAATATTCAAAGGGACAAAGTTGTTGAATTTCCCGAAGTTGAAAAGTGTCTCATAGAATGGATTAACCACTTCACTCAGGTCGAATTTTGCAACAATAGATTTGTATTGTACTTCAAGCACACATGTGTGCTGTTACGAGCGGAGTAGTTAAACAAACTCTTGATAAAATTATTTCATTCACATCTATATATGAGAGATACTACTCCCAAACCTGCATAAATGACAAACTGGTTTAGTAAAAAACCTCTATGAGCGAGAATAATATTCGGGTCCCTTGATATCTCGCTTATCCAGGTGCATATAAAACCATGATAACAATTATTTGTCTAATACATGTGATTAAATAATACCCGCCTCCTATAATATTCATCGACAAACATTATGACATGAAACGGTAACATCACTATTGTCATCTATTGTTGCTATCATCGAGAAGTCGGATTTATCGTGCGATCGATCTGTAATTTGTACGGGCGAGCGGACCAGATGTTGCTGAAAAAATCCAACAACTATTTAAGAATTTAGTGTTTAAATGTATTAAATAGCAATAATATGTTAAGAATTTACTTACATGTGAAATGTTACACCATCTTTTTGTAAACTTGATGTTCCAGACCTCTTTTTACATTAAAAAACTAACATGTGTTCTCTTGCACGACTGGACTCGGTCTAGGAAAAAATCTGAACGGAACTGGTTTTTATAAACGCCAATGCCCATTTCGGCTTGTACTTTGACAGAGGGGAAATACTTTCTATGCCTACTCCCTTCCGGGACGGAAGGCCGTCGTTGCTCGAAGATTAAAAAAATCTACACTAAAATAATACATAGATACACATATCACGCCTAATTATCCCTTGCGGGGTAGGCAGAGCGTAAACGGCCGCATAGAACGGACATTTACGCCACGTCTGACATATGTTTGAGGGTCATTCGGAAAAATGTGTATCGCCATAGTGACAGGTTGTCAGCCCATCGCGTAAAATTGCAATACACACCCTCAAGTACCTCAGTCGCCTCCTACGACTCCCACGGGAAAGAAATCGGGTGATGCTATTCTAAGCCGGCATCACACTAAAATAATAATTATATAATCTACACTAATATTAGAAACAGGATTTTATTTATTCAATGTAGGAAAGTATTATCACTTATTGACGTCATGAACGTTCATTCTAAAAAAAGAAATTTGTATCACACAATTTCCTTTTTTTTATTACAATTTTGTTATGACCTAATAGAAAACCGACTCGGGCGGGATAAAAAAAATAAAAATATAGGCACTACCATGGGGCTGGCCAGGTTAATCACACGGCATGTAACTTTACGCCACCACCATCTGAAAACGATATTTGTTTCAAATTGAAGTCAAGATTTTTAGAATCCTACATTATCCCTGATGTACATAGGCTAAATAAAACTGTCTTATTCCCGGGGGGAAATTGTTAGCAGCGGTTGAAACCGCTGGGCGGGCTGCTAGTACTTAAATAATTTCGGACCCTATGTAAAACTTTTAATCTATAAAAACAGTTGCGGACTATTTGTAGCACATGACTTTCAAAATGGAGTTGCCCATCCATAACTACTCCTAGATTACGGGCTTCCGAAACACGTTCAATTGGCTCATCGTTGATGCATATTTTAGGCGAAATATTTATTATTTTATCAATCTGATTTTTGCTGCCAAGGACTAAGTATTTTGATTTTAATGGGTTAAGGACTAAACTATTACGTGCGGACCATTGAGCTATACGGTTTAGATCCTGGTTTAATTTATCAGCGGCTGTATGAGCATTGTTAGGGTGAAAAGAAATGTATAACTGAAGGTCGTCGGCATAGAGGTGATATTCACAATTTTGAATATTCTCAGTCATGTCTGCTATATACAAAATAAAAAGTAATGGGCCGAGGATAGACCCCTGAGGAACTCCATTTAAAACTGGCAAATTCGATGAAAACGTTCTAGATCCGTCGCCATTTTCAACTGAAACTACCTGCGACCGTCCGCTTAAATAGCTTCTAAACCAGTGTACGCTTTTGCTGTCAAAACCATAATATGATAGCTTTGATAACAAAAGTGTGGTGTTAATGGTATCAAATGCTCGCGAAAAGTCAAGCAGCGCAAGAATACTACCTTTTCCTACATCTTGGGCTGCGAGAATATCATCTACGACATCCAACAGTGCGGTCGAAGTACTATGGCGTTTTCTGAATCCTGACTGCTTGGTAGGAAGAATGTGATTTTTTTCTAGATAGTATGAAACCTGTTTGCACACTACTTTTTCTATTATTTTGGACATAAAGGGCAATATACTAATAGGGCGTAAATCTTTAAATTCTGTGGGTTGAGTAATTTTAGGTAAAGGTCTAACTATTGCAGTTTTCCACGCGTCTGGAAAGACACAAGTTTCTAATGACTTGTTGATTATAGCTGTAATTACTTTGATGGTGTTTGGCACTGTTAATAGAATCATTTCAGATGAAATGTCGTCTGTACCGAGAGCATTTGTAGTTATTGATTTGATTATATTAAGAACAGTGGTTTCACTCACTGAACTAAAACGAAATATCGCAGGACTATGCCTATGAAATTCAAAATAAGTTAAATCTGATATGTTAACACTATTTGCGTTAACAGGAATGTTAAGAAAGTGTGCGTTTATACGATTTGGGTCCATTAAATGAGAAGGCAGTTCTGATTTTACATTTTTAAAGCTACCAACGTTGTGTTTAAAGTTCTTCCACAGAGTACGAGGATTTGGAGAGGAATTAATATGGTTTGTGAAATATGCACATTTTCAATGATAGAAAGCTGTATTTACTATACTTTTTAAATCTTTATAGTAATATTTGTGTGAATCAAGTTTTGTAGTACGGTATTTATCATGAGCCTCGTCGTGTAACTGCATTATTCGTCTTATGTTGTAGGTAATCCAGGTATATGAATTTTCTTTAATATATTTAGTTTTCCATGGTGCAAAATTCCGTCATACAAAATTAAAATTTGTGCATTAAACATCGATACCATATAATTTACATCTTTATAGAAAATAACTTTGTTCCATTCTATGGACTCTACATCAGCGTAAAATTTTTCTAACACAATTTGTTTTAAAGGCCTGTAAAGTACCCATTTAGGTCGAGGTTTTTCCTTCTTCAAGTGAAGTTTGCAGGTTAAAAAGGCATGGCTACTTAAATCCGGAATATAATTTACGCGTACATCATAATTAACGCGATCTCAGTGTTCCTCGTGTACCAAGTTGCACCTGATATATCTCTGAGCACTTTATTTTGGAATCTTTGTAAGATCTCCAAGTTAGAGTTACTGGCAGAACCCCAGAGTTGTATTCCATATGTCCATATTGGTTTTATTATACACTTGTATACCAGCAGCTTGTTGTTCAAAGACAGTGGGGAGTATCTTCCCATGAGCCAATTAAGGTTTTGGCACTGTAGATGTGCATGTTTTTTTTATGTTTTTATGTGTTCTGCCCAGGTCAGCCGTTTATCTAGGTGTAAGCCGAGGTACTTTACACACTATTCTATTGGCAAAGGCTGACCTCCCATGGTAACTGGTGGGCAGTCTCATCTGCGCAAAGTGAATGTTATTTGTACTGATTTGGTTGCACTTGATTTAAAAAAGATTACATAAAAAAAAATTAAAACTTTCCTTTTTCCTTGCTAACTTATTTTATTTTATTTTATTTTATTTGGGGAGCTTACAGCCTTACAAAACATACATAACTTAATATATAAACAAATGCCAATTACAAGCTTCCACATATAGAAAAATTATAGGAATTCAAGGGCCTATATCTCAGCCGAAGTGCATCGTAGCCCAAAAATGCAAAGGACCAAAAGTGTTTGTATTAGCGCCCTTTACTCGACAAAATACAAAAAAAAAACGAAAAAGAAAAACACCCGAATTTCCCCATAGCTTCCCGAAGGGCTTCTTTTGCCGATTCTGAAAATATATCTTATTTCAGTAACTAGTTTAATTTTAAAATCCTATTTAAAAACATACCAAGTTTGGCCTCCTACAGATATGAATTATGATAACTTGGTTATATCATGATTTGTAAAATATATGTAGATTATTTTATTATATAATTTTTGATATTGTCATACCCAACCACAATAAAGCAATTTTAAAAATATTTACTTTTAGTATTTGATTAAAACTTTAAAAAAATATTAAATGCGATAGCTTTGCATTAGGTGAAACAGGTGTTTTTATTCAATTTTAGACACTGTGGATAATAAATACTAAAGTATCGCCGTTCCAATAAGTCGTATTTGACAGCCTCATCTCCATACTAAAAGAGATATCAACAAAGGAAAATGGACCCTCTGCCATAGTATTATCACGAATCTGACAGCTGTCAAATAATGAAATAGGAGATTTCAATCATATTACTAAATAAATAATACACAGGGCACTTACTCACTAGTTACAGATAGCAACTACCTACTACGCTGAACCATTTAGTTATAATTTGATATTCTGTAAATAGGATTTAGTATTTGTACCTACTTTTTCTCTAATACTGGATACTGCCTCCATACTAATGTATGGAGGCATGTTTTCATCAAGTTATGAGTTTTTCAGCAATGAGGGCAGCACATGGCATATGGGAGCCTGTTGTTTTAGTCAAACTTTCTGTGGCATTATTTTCATTATTTTATAACATGTTTTAATGTGCAACAGACACTTATCACATGTAAATAAATAATTGATTATTATGTCAACGAACTTTAAAATCCAGTTTTAACTCATACAATGCTAACTGAACCTTATAACATGTGCTGATCAAGAAGTACATAAAACGTGGTTTATTTAGATTTTTCTGGTTATACAGATACTGCAATGTGTGTACGTATTAGAGATAGAAATTGGGTACTACGGAGGCCAAACGGCCGCGCTCAGGTCATCTGTTCTCTTTGTTTAATAGGATCCTACATGTGATGCTCTAATGATTAGATGATGATTTTTTAAGAGATTAGAGTCTAATCTCTTAAAAAATCATAGCTCGATGAAAAAGAAGTTTATCGAAAATCCTCTGTATCAAATTGAAGTTCAGATATTGAAGCTTATTTACATACGAACTTGTCGTATCTTAAATAAACGGGTCAATATAGTTACAGTTACAGATAGCCAAAGTGCTTAAAATTAGCCACGTCTGTACGTCATTATTTCGACGTGTGACGCCATCACATAATACTCGAAAAAAAAACGCAATCAACTATATAAAAAGTTATAAATATGACGTTTTTCATGTATTTTGATATATGATAAACAACACATATTTTGCACTACACAATATAGATTAAAACTCCAAATACCTAAGTAATTTGCGTCATAAGCGAGCCTAGCAAATAACGTTATTTATAGATGAAATGAATCAAGCCTGCAGTAACGATAATATCTGAATATCATTGGATAATATAGGGTGAAATTTTACTAGTGACCGATAGCAAAAACTCAAGACGAGCTACAACGAGACAAGGAACAAAAAACAAAAAAAAATGGACCTGCCATTAATAATTTCCAATCAGCTGATTTAGGTTTCCATGGAAACTAAATACTTTTGTTCCTTGAGGAAATTGGTTCCTTATCAATAGCCTGTCTTGAAATTTCGCTATCAGTCACTAGTAAAATGTCACACTATATTTACTCACAAACAGTTACTTACCTCCAGATGGCTTGTTGATTATTTTACCCCCAGTGCCCCCAGTAATTATCAGTTGTTTGTTTCATTTTATCTAAGATACTTTCGTAATGTTTTTCCGAAAACTCGCGTGGTTTCTCTAATAATATTTTCAATCGTCAACGTGTTGTTGCAAATCGTTGTATGTCGTATCAAGTAAATAAATAAATAACCTGGACAATTCACACAACACCATCTAGATAGCTGATATTAATACTTATTTACTTTTTTTTGTAAATATATACATAGAAACACCCAGTATGAATAAATTATGTATTTCTATCACGGGTGATTGATCACCAAATCACCATACACTAATACATCAGTCAGTTTATTATTTGTTATCGTATTCTTATAATTATTTCGCAAGGCCTCCTATTACGTAATAAATAAGTTAGTAGAGAATGTTCTTCAGATTCTATTTTCATGTTCAATTTTCGTATTTTTTAGCAAGAACTACAGATATTACCATAACGGTAATATCGCAAAATATGTGTACAGTCGGTTCTAGCACATAAGGTACCAGGGGTACTCCAAAATAACTGAATTATTTTTGTCCCCAGCAATATTTTTTTCTTAACATGAATATCTTTCAGTACAAAATGACTAGGTACTTTTATGAGAATAAGTTTAAATTTTTAATTTGTATTCACTCGGAATAAAAATTATTCAGTTCTTTTGTAGTAGCCCTGGTACCTCATGTGCTACAAGTCTACAACCGACTGTACTCAGCCTATGAAACTGAACATCTTTTCTTCTGCAACTTTTTAGATATTTGCTTTTCCATACATATATCTGTGTAATTCATTATCTGACAGTGCAAGCAGGTAAAAAATAATTATCGTTTCCATTTCCAGGCTCCACTACCAGTCTCGCAAGCGCGGAATGCTGGAAAATGACCTGCTTCTCAGCACCTTCGCCAAGAAATACCTGAACAGCTTCACTGAGGAGCAGACGTTGATGTACGACCGGCTGATCAACTCTCCCTCCAACGATTGGGACATCTTCTACTGGATGGTGGAGAAACAACCAACGCCTCAAGAGTTCGATAACGAGATAATGGACATGCTCAAGAAACACGCCAAAAACGAACAGAAGGAAATGCGAACGCAACCAGATCTTTACTAAGTACTTAATTAGATTGCTTCATAAATCTTAGAATGATTTTTTGACCTCAGTATTAGACGCTTAAAGTGTAGATAATTAAATTATTGTTGCATATAGATTATTGTTAATGATTCTTTACAAATAAAATAGAAATACAAATGTAAACGTTTCTTTGAAACCTAATTAGGGCCGCCGCATACCAAACGTACGTTTTTGCGAAGAACCGTACATAATTGTAATAAAGGTGACATTGCCTAGAATTACATTCTAGCCAATATCACCTTTATTTCAATTACGATAGTGTTCCTATTCGAATCTCTATCCAAAAGTGTTCGAGCTGTCGCTCGCAAAAACGACTCTTGCTCTGCGGCGGCCCTTAGATGTAAATTCTTTTTTACAAGTAAAGTACTCAAGCAGAATAATTTAAAAATAAACCGGCGGTGCACTTGTAGGCGTGTTTATGGTTAGACCGAGAAAGTTGATGCAACTTTGATAACTTGGTTATCATTTTATTTAACCGTGATTCAACGACGAATTGGTGTTTCGTCAGTTGGTCCCGGCGAGTAGGTATAGCTGCGTAGAATAATTGTCAATGCAAATTGGTGTCGTTGTGCGTAAATAAGCTTATTCGCCAGGTGTATTAACATATCCATATATTGTGTCGGAACACGGACGCGGGGTGACAGGGTGACCCGAGGGAGACACTCCACGCGACCCCGGCAGGAGCACCGCGACTGCGCAGTGGCATAACATACTCCTTCCGATCAACACCACGCTCGTGCGCACACCGAATAATTTCCGATGTTATCTTATTTTGATTAAGATTCACTCCCTTATCAAATAATTTGTGTTGTTGATTATAATTGAGCAGTCGTCATACATAAGGTCACAATCTTATCTGTTTAATAAATGTTTGTGCTCGGGATCCAGTGAAGCCAGTTAACGAGAAGCAACGAACGAATGTACTAATTTAATTTGTTCCTCATATTTGGAGACATTGCGAATTTAACGATCGAATAATTAGTGATATAAATACTTTTACAAGTGATTGTTTATTGTGTTCTAACTTGGATTACCTTACCTGCAATAAATATAACGAAAATGCCTCTTCGTCGTAGCAAGGTAAGATATTTCCATTTATTTAACTATTGAATTTAAGCGACTAAGGAAACTATCTAATCACTTTGTATTAGGTATTAATTATGCAGATGAAGTTTTCAACAGCATATGTACAGTGTTTAAGTATTGCAACGAAATCGAATGTAACGTATTGACATCCTTTGTAAACTTTTCAATTTTACGCAACACCATAGAAGACGACGTTTACAAAGATACCAGAAAATTTGCAAGGTGAATTATACAGCAGCTTAGTGGAAAAAAGCTCGGCTTGCTGGAGACTTGAGTTCAAGTGCCATTTGTGCTGTGCATTTGTGTAATAATTTTGAATCGATATTTCACAAATCTAAACCATATAGGTCTTAAAAAGTTTCATGAACTCTTTTGTGTTTAAATGGCGAGTTTCACGCGTTTGTGTTGCAGTGCCTAGTGAAATGGATATTCGAGAACCAGCACAAGCTGCAGACGATCCGGTGCTGCAGTTCCTCGCTGCGCTACAAAGAGGTTGAGGATCAGGTTTCAGCTGACCTGTCCCGCCCCGCGCCCGCGCCCTCCCCCGCGCCAGCACCACGCCCACAAATCACACCTGAGTTCTCATTCAAGGTATGTATCAACTTTTTTCCTTGAAGAGTTTGTAACGTAGAAGCACATTACTTTCTCTTTCTTTTCGTGTGGGACACCGAGGTGTCCAACGACACGATGGAACCATGGCGTCGGAGTTTTTCAACTGCTCACTACTAGTAGTAGGCCTCTTCACGTGGTTGTGTAACGACCTACATTACTAATTAACAGTCAAGCGTGTGATATTCTGGCAGCACATTTCTTCAATGTTTCCTTTGCAAAATGTAAGCAATTAATGTCATTAGTGACATTAAGCTTTTGCTAAGAAAGTGTCCTGTAGTAATCGAGGCCAGTTAGTCAATCAATTACCAATGAGCCAACCGTGAATCCGTTATCGGGCCAAATCCGCCAAAGTAACTTTATATTAGTCTTGCATCAGCTTTTTTGGCAAATGATTTCTATAACTGACACAACCATGCTCTTATCTTCCAGCCAGGAAAACTCCAGCACAAATTGGAACACCAAGATTGTTTTTAAGTTGCATTGCCTACGTAATATCGTAAACATAACTTATTGAACCTTTATCTTGTTTGTGACTGTATAACTCAGTACCAAGCACGTTAATTGCCAATGATACCAGTACGAAATGAAAGGAATGAAATGTTATTGTTGATTTTCTCTTTTATTGAGTTTTGTAGATGTGTTTAGTGGATCATGTTTAAACTTAAATTATTGCCACAGGCGTCCAAAGAATACACAGTTTTTTTAAATCAATCAGCAGGGAAACAAGGAACTAAAAGTTGTCGTAAATAAACCTCGCGCTGCGCTATTAGAAGCGCACTGATTTATGCGCGCGCGCATGCAATAGTCCACGTGATTAGCGTCACCAGTCTCTACATGTGCGTGCACAATGTTATGTTCCTTTTACATGAGGCCAATAGCCGGTGCAATCCAATGAATTGGAACGCTTTTGCCTGTCATTGGACTGACTTCACTTATAGCTTGAGTGGTTACATGAAGCAGCAATAGCAATATAATATTGGATTGTCTCGATTGGATTATCCCGGCGATTAGACTCGTATTAAAAGATTTACTGTCTTCCACAGTATGAAGACCTGTCAGTACGTCTCGCGGCGCCCTACCAGCTCCAGCCCAAGCCAGAAGCCGTCGACCTCGGCTTCGGGAAATACTTCACCGACCACATGCTGCGAGTACCCTTCACGAGGCAGCTCGGCGGCTGGCAGAAGCCAGAGATCTCACCGTTTGAAAACCTGAGCATACACCCCGCGGCAAAAGCTCTACATTACGCTATACAGGTACGTCATTAGCTACTGTTCTTTCTTTGTTATGACACTTTCGTGAATAAGACGTATATTCATTCATACGCCTGCTGAAGAGGTGTTCCGTAAATAAGGTAAAATTAGAGAGTATCGTATCGTGTGAAAAATACATATTTACGTTATGTTCCCTACATCAAAAGTCATACTTACTTTCAATCAAACAAATGACAGCTAAAGATTTCCTGTAACTTTTTCATTTGCTTTTAAAAAAAGTTACTAGGACTTTGTGATTGGTAATTACTAAGAATTTGGAAATGATCCTACAGAATCGCAAACTTTAATTATCTGGCTGTTACGCAATGACGTCAATAAGTTCTAGAAATTTTGAACTCTTGTTATGTTGATCTGAATGAAGATCGGCCACATGCGTTGTTATCGCCGACTTTAAGTAAATACGCACTTGTTATCATTCGGCGGTTGTTTACCGAAGCATTTCGCTGACGAATAATTTACATTTCATTAGTTTAATTATTTTTTGTTTTCAGTTGTTCGAGGGTATGAAAGCGTATCGAGGAGCGGATGACAAGATTAGGTTGTTCAGGCCGGAGTTGAACATGGACCGAATGAATTTGGCTGCGCAGCGGTCAGGGCTGCCAATGTTCAATGGAGATGAGTTGATCAAATGCATATGTCGGTTGGTGCAAATCGACCAAGAGTGGGTGCCGCATTCAGAGACCTCCACGCTCTACATACGACCTACCTTAATAGCCACTGAGGTAAGATTAAAAAGATAAAACAGCAGTTTTCCAAACAGACACACCTTTGTATTTTGAGTTGTTTGTCCTGACCAAACAATGTGACATTCATTTCTTTATCAACCGTGTTTAATTAAACAACCTTGTCAACGAATGATGCAATGAATGTTGTTGTAAATTAACATTACGTGACAAGATAAACTTAAAATATTAAAAAGTTAAAGAAAGTTAATACTCTGTAAATACTTTATCTTAAATAACTATTTGATTATTACGCATTTCTGGTTAAAAGTCAGTCCGTCTTTGACTTCAACTGTGCATCTTAAACTCTGCATTAAGATAATTTAAAATAAGATATCTCTTAATCTCTGTAAATAATATAACTTAAATAATAATTTGCGCATGGTTTGAAATATCGTATTTATATGATTTCAGTAGTTTTACGTTAGTTTTTATATTGTACTTTTGGCATATCGTACGTCTTATCGGCCTCATTTACATACACATTTTAAAAACTGATTTAAAAATGAAAATAATTTAAAATTATCTATTCATGTTAATGTAACCACGTATAAAACAAAAATATAAATCCTATCACTATCTTTGTGATAACAACTGATAAGATTGGCAAATGTTTAATTATCAGCAAATTATAAAAATGTGGTGTGATTTTTCTATTTCGCAAGGATTGTTATCTTGGGAATATCCAACTGAAAACATCGACACATATTGTTTTATACATAAGTTCAAAGACACAATACGATGCCCTCAATTCAAGGTGTAAATAATCTTAACTTACCTTAAATTAGTGCTGTCACTTACCGTCAAATAGGTTTATAAAAGGACAGGAGATATCTAAGTCAAAAATGTCAATGACTTCTTCGCAATTTCTAGTCAATGTAGTCAGTCGCCATTGTCTTCATCGCCGCCTTATTTTGACAGATAATACATATTTTGTGTCAAATTAATATACGACATAACATGGCTAAAACATCTCCTATCCCTTTCTATGGCGACTTAATTGACTAGAAATTGTGAAGAACCTATTGACATTTTTAAACATGACATGACTAAGATATCTTCTAACCTTTTCTAAACCTTGTTGACGAAAAGAGGCAGCGCTAATTTAAAGTAACTTAAGTGAATTTATTTCTCGAATTGAGGCCATTAACTACCTAAACTTAAATGATTGATAAGAAAATTTGCGTCGTCGTTTGGAAATAATTTGGTAAAAATGTTAATACGTATTCTATGTCATTCAAACTCGTATATTTCAAGCAATAATAATAAATAAATGCCTCCTAAGATGATAATAGTAATGTGCTTACGTAGTAGCTGTTGTTAATTTCTTCACTTATCATGTGTTACTTGCAATAAATGTCAATAACAATGTGTCACTCTCATCCATCACAAAAGGTGGTATGATCTTTTCCTACCTTTATGTTTATTGTGATTGATTGAAATACACTATAGTATTTATTTTCATTTAGGATATGTTTCAGCTATCTATCTTATCTTATCTAGCCTGTATAATCCCACCCCACTGCTGGGCAAAGGCCTCCGTCTTCTCCTTCCATCTAGTTCTGTCTTGGGCCTCTATAAAATTAAGTTAAATTATAATCCACAAGTTTTGAGATCCACTTAACAGTACAATAAATCAACTGCGTGTGTACGACTTTTTAAAGAAATATTGTATTGTTTTTGCTATCTGACAGGATTATACAATTAACTTATTTCTATTAATAGGTTTTTGTCAGGTTATCTTTCATTGCTTTATTAACAACCTTTTATAACACGTCCGTTAAAAACAGAAAACGATCATGAACACTGTGCCAAATTAATTTCAATTTTTTTTAAAACACTTCGTCACTAGTGATGGCGAAAGTCGCAGGTTGACCCTGCCCGCGTTAGAACATTTTGCCAAACTTTTTTATTTTATTTTTTCTGCTAACTGACAGGACTATACCATTAACTTAATTCCATTAATAGGGGTTTTGTCAGGTTATCTTTCATTGATTGATTAACAACTTTTTATATCTTGTCCTACAAAATCGGAAAACGATCATAAATACTGGTGTTTAAGTTTTCTAAAACTGGTGCCAAAGTTTCTAAACCGTTATTCCAATACCCTTGTACGAGTTTCCAATTTATAGGTACATGATTAGACTCCGTATGTTAATGTTTATCGTTACCCTACAGCCAACGTTCGGCATCATGGCCCCCGACACGGCGCTCTTGTTCGTCATCCTGAGCCCCGTGAGCGCGTACTACAAGACGAGCGAGGACGGCGCCGTCTCGATATACGCCGACCCTAATGTGGTGCGCGCCTTCCCCGGCGGCGCGGGCAACAGGAAAGTGGGCTCCAACTACGGCCCCACCATTGGTGAGTGTCATTATGTACTCTCTTCTTTTCGTGTGGGATACCGAGTCCTCCAACGACCTAATGAACCCTGGTGTCAGAGTTGTTCAACCTTTTGACATGGTTGTGTAACGAACGACCGCCGTCTAAGTAAACATAGATAGCAACCGGGACTGATTTCAGACAATCAGGTGGTTCGATGCAATGTCCTAACCAAACTGAGAAAAAACTCACACAGTGATAAATTTTAACTTTGTGATTGCCCCACCGAGAACAGAACCCGGAACCTTTGCGTTGCAGGCAGTCGCACTGCCACTGCGCCATATCGGCCGTCTTATCTACTTAGGCTTAGGTATCGTTTCGATAACTACGTAGGGCCCTACGATAGGTGACTGTATTATCATTGCATTAGGATTTATGCAAACAAATGCTTCATCATTCGAGATGAGTATCATGAGATCGAAAATTTGGCGGCAAGGCTTGTTGGCTCCGCACGTATGGCGGAAGACTCCACGGTTCCGGGTTCAAGACCCAAGTCCCGGACGTAGTAATAATTTTATTCAATTTCCTATTTTCTCTCAATAATATCTTCTTATTCCCTACTTTAAATGCAATAAAGTTTTTATCGCCACTGGTTTAATAATGTTCAGATCACAAACACGAAAACAGTTGTACCTCTATATAGACCTGCTTTATGCAGTCTGCCTATAGATATTTCATTTGTACCTCTTCAGCTTGAAAAAAAACTATCTTACCGCATAAATTTGCTCATAGAATGAGGCAAAATAATTTTTATTTAGAACAATTACATTTTATACAAGTTTTAAAAACTAATCGTAATAATGGCGGCGTTCTGAAAATATTGCAGCAAATTATTTTTTGCATTTATCAGCGTTTTGTTCGAATAACTACTTTTAGACATTTCTAAACGCAACTAAGAAAAATTTAAGTGGCGGCATTTACGTATTTTTTCAGAAGCATTCGAATTGGTGTCTAATTATTGTACATAATATATGTGTAGTGTAACTACATAATTCTCTCACTCGTAGAGGTGTACAGTAGTGTATACCACACGCGAGAATATTCATTATCAACTCGTGATTTTGATTCCCTCACTGAGCTCAGGATACTACTATTGAATCTACTATTTTCTAACTATGGCAAAAGCTTTTATTCATGTTCAGGTTATGAGGTGTGGTACAAATTTCATCAAGAGTAAAGATATTTATTTAATATTTTTGTAATACTAAACTCCGTTATTATTCTAATAAGTAGATATTGTAGTAAATAACTTAATAGTATAAAATTAAGCCGCTTCCTGTGTCCCTACGTATGCTTAGATCTTTAAAAGTACGCAACGGATTTTGATGTGGTTTTCTTTAGATAGAGTGATTCAAAAGAAAGGTTTTTATGTATAATTCATGGCGGCAAAAGATCTTTTTTCCCCCGGGAAATTATAAGTTAGCAGCGGGGGAATCCGCTAGACGACGGGCCACTAATAAAGTATGGTTCGCTCGAAATAGGAGTTTTTTTTTAATAGACTTCTTTAACATACCAAATTCAATAAGTTACTCGCAATTTCTAAAATTTACATAGTGGCACATAAAAGGTAACATGTTCATGCATTGCAGAGGCAACGGCGCGGGCGGCTAAGATGGGCCACCACCAAGTGCTGTGGCTGTTCGGGCCGGACCACCAGCTGACCGAGGTCGGCGCCATGAACATCTTCATGGTCTACATCAACGACCAAGGAGGTAAACTCTCACATACACACACACACACACACAGATATCATATTGCAGGGATAGGCAGAGCGTCAACAGTCGTTGCGTTATCGCGCCATTTGACAAATAATTGAGGGTCATTTCCATGGCCCGGCTAATGGGGTTTCAATGGTAATTTGAGAAAATTTTGTTAGTATTTATAGTGTCATGTTGTCAGCCTATTGGAGGAATGAATTTTGTTTATAATTCGTTATCTGTATACAGGGTGTCACAGATTGTATTGTGGCAGGGTTGTTAAAAAAGTTGATGTTTCTCTAAAGAAACTGTTGAAAATCTTTTCGTAAAATTGCCAGTAAAAAATCTTTAAATGTTACTTGGAGACTTTTAATTTTGGGTATCTCACATCAATCACCCAGTATTTATTTATTTAAGAATGGAAATGCTTTATCTGTCAGATAAGTTCAATATCCTGCAACATTGTTTTGGTGCGAGCGCGAGCGCGCATTCTAAATTGTTTACTGCAATCGAATGTTTATTGATAAACAAGGAAACGCTGAGCATATGTTTTCGCCGTGACACTATTATATTTGTATTTTCAATAGTTAGTATGGATTGGTTTGAAGCGGTTATGCGGGAGCGAGATATCAGTGTAAGTGTCCTCCGATATAGTTATCGCTGCCCGTCTGACCCTATGACCGGTAAATTCTCGTCCGATATCTGAGGCAACATTTGGGGTCACTAACATAAGAAAAAAAGAATTATCTTGACTAAAGTTTTAATGTAAACTCATAATTCTCCATGTATTCTTTTTAATTGGCCGAACGATTATTATAAAAAAGAATGGCGCGGTTTATGTTAACTATTTTTTCACAGGCAACACAAAAATATATGATAATGAGAGTTCAATTAAATTCAAGTGCCGTTTGAATAATTTTAAGCAAAAAATCCAAGAAGTGTTAATTTTAAATAAGAATTTTAATTTTATTGGACAGACTGCTTTTATTTTTGAAGGGTTTGGTTTGGCTATCGAGTTTCCAAAGTTGTACCTACACTATTTTCAGTTTCATCGTCAGTAATTTAATGGATCAAGAAATCGTAAGAATGGAAATTCAGGATAAATAACACTAATTTTTACCTTTGACAAAGTTTTTCACAGTTACGAAAACTTGAAAGATAATTAGCGTACCGGTATACCTAATAGGTTAGGTTTTGAGTTTTTTGTAGTCACTGTGATTTCGACCTCTAAGAAATGCACTTTCAATAAGTGACATAATGCATGAACTTGTAATTTATTTTTATTCTGTTAACAATAATTCACATTACTCAGTAATAAGGAACACATTTGTATGTAAATAAATTTACGGCAGTATTATTTCTCATGTTAAACAGCTACCGACGGTCAAATATGTTTAGAGATTAAAAAGCCACTTGTGGCTGTCTATTATAGACACTTCCAATAATCCGTTAGTAGTCTAAAGAATGTGTACGCCAGAATCCTAAGTATAATAATTTACTACTTTTAGTACTGGTAGTAGAATATTAGGTTTAAACATTATATTTACATAACAAAAGTTACATGCACAAGGCTTTTCCCACTAGCAGGATAGCATACAATGCAATGCCGATCCTGGTCAGGCTTACCTGCAGTGTAGTTTTAATCACAACCAGCGCTCAAATACCATGATAAATCAAGGGTATTTATCGACATCTGCCCCTGGGATCGATAAATGAATTGCATCAATTTTGACACTTCAATAAATTAGAAACTACCTCCAACAGAGAGGCAGCTAAGCACCCCGCCGCTGAACGGTCTGATCCTGCCGGGAGTGACGCGGCGCTCGATCCTCGAGCTGGCTGCCGAATGGGAAGACGTGGTAGTCAAGGAGGAGGTCATCACCATGGGCCGAGTCAGGCAACTCAACGATGAGGGACGGGTAAGATACCTTTTTTTTAGAAAAGGTAGTCAACTATACTCAAGGTGGGACGTTTTTCATACACATTTTAAATGAACTTCGTTTCTATAAAGGAAATAAAAATTGTAAATAAAAAAACTCGATGGAAAGTCCCGTGTTGATGTAACATTTTCGCAAAAAATAAAAATAAATTGTAAACCATAAGATTATTAAAATCGATTCGCTCTTTACGCCAATAGATATAGCTACTGTTGCGAATAAATAGTGATATACTCTTTATCTTTTAGTCAAAAGTAGTTTTGCGCAAAGACCAAACTAACGTGGGCCTTCATTATTTCGCATAAGCATTTGTTCAAATATTGCTCTTCATCGCATGTACAAGTCCATTGAATTTTAGTTTATCGCATGTATGTAAAACGGACCACCTTAAAATTCAAAATAATTCCCTTTCATTCGTCACTCCCTTCTATTTTAATTTATTATCCCGGGATTAGTCTCTTTTAAAATGGATTTTTTTAACAAGAAGCCAATAGCTTGCTAGACAATCGAGTCTTGCTGTTGGGTTCATTTAAATGCTCGAGAAAATTGTAAAGGAAGGTAGTCCAATAACATAGGACCCGTGCCATTTCATTGGACTGTATCACTGAATTAATATTTGTCTCATACAGAAGACCCATAAAATTTATCTTATGTACCTATGATATAAAATAGATGGTACAGCGGAAGGAGGCCTTTGCCCAGCAGTGGGATGGTGTGGGCTAGACAAGACAAGCCAAAACAAGAACTATGATATACAATAGAGGTTACAACGTGTATTATTTGGCCCAGTTGCTGGAGATGTTCGGCGCGGGCACGGCGTGCGTGATCAGCCCCATCAGCCGGATAGGGTTCCTGGAGGACAACATCGAGCTGCCCACCATGCAGCAGCCGCAGCCGCTGTACCAGCGCGCCAAGGACACGCTGCTCGCCATACAGTACGGACACATAGAACACCCCTTCTCCAAGGTCATCACGTAGCCGACCGCTTCTAGGCAATAAGGGACAGTTTTTCGTGAAGTTTTAGTGCTCAATTCGTAACAAAATATGTCGGGTATTAGAGGCGGTGTGTCTTGAACTTTTCAGGCATGATCGGTTCGTAAATTTTACAGCTTTTCTCCAGGATTACATGCCAAGAACAATGTCAGCTGACTGCACTCTTGAAACTCGAAAGTTTTATGACTTTTTCGACGCAATACTGGGGAATAGCGGCTTTCTATATAGTCTAATCATGCCTGTCATGTTTTTGGTACGCACGCTTCTAAATCTTATAGAATCCAAAATTTTTGCACGTTTTTGTTTTGTTGGAGACGTTGGTTCAAAACTCACTCGTGCGAAAACTTTGGGTTCTATATTTTCATGTAAGTGAACAGTGATTATCGCATGGTGAATTCAGCGCCGGACACTTATCAGTATGATGCCATATCACGACATGTTTGCGTTGCTTTCAGTATGAAAAACCGGTTTGTTTGAGCGAATTAGTTATTTAAATGATAACTTTGACGATAGCGTTCAAGGTTGAACGCGACTTTAAATTAATTACGAAAAGAATTTCGAATTACAATTTAAGAGCGTTAAAAGTTTTAATTAGTTAGGTTGTTTTGTAAAAATTCGGTAGAGATATGTAGATAGTAATTTACAAATAAATAGTAATTAGCATAGACGCTGACATAAAGTGATGTCCTAGCTAGAGCATACTCAGAATTCCGAATAGTGCATTGTAAATAGCATCAACTATAAATATTAATTATCCTTATATTGTTACTACTAAAATAAGTATTCTGTCAGACTCTAACTAGTTTAAGGAAAATCACTTGTACCAATCGGTCGCTATCATGTCGCTATGTCCCTATTTATCTTTAAATTTTAAATACTTAAAGATATTTATCAATGGATTATTTTCGGAGGGGTTAGTAGCTTTCAATATTTGCACAATACAGCATTGATTATGCAGTTTTTAACTGATATACATACCCTTTTTGAGGCAAAGAATAACAGTTGTTCTAATAGTAGAATGCGACGTATAAAATGATCCACTGTCATGAGAACTCAGCGACCGAATTCTATTTTATCCATGTTGTTGTGTATAGAATGAATGAAAAATAATGATAAAGAATGTGATATTAAATTATACGTGTGATAGAAAGCGCGAGTAAGTTTACGTAACGTTTATATTTGTTACTTCCATGGCAACATTTGTTAATATTTTCGAATTATCAACTCACATTTTCTGCGCAGGTATAGAGTAATTATAAGTAAAGCACTTTATCTATGATGATAAGGTTTGACGAATTTTGATACATTAGTGTGCTAGTGGTATGAAGTTCACGTGAAGCAGATTAATTATAAAATTCTTTTACCTTAATTATTTATGGAGACAAGAATGATTTATAATGGGGTGGTATAGGAGCTATGCCCTGGCGGTAGCGGGCCTGCTCGGGCCGCGGCACTACAGGCTTGCTTATTGATAAGTCCGGCTGAACGATACCGATTTAGGGGATTCCGGGGCGTAACTAGCGCGTTTGTCGCTTAAAAATTAAACGATGAAAACATAATTTAACAAAAAATCGCTTCCATCAGAGTAAAGAACAGAAGCTGAAGCTTATTTACAGAATTTTGTATTTATAACAGTAGTGTACCCGTTTTCATCGAGTTTTGAACTTTTAGCTAATGAGGGCGCTAGTTTCGCTTGCAGGGGGGGGGGGGGGGGGGGCTGGTTGCCTAGTTTGGAACTAAAGTCCGGCACCAAAAGACCAGCTGTATTTGTCGTTTTGTTTGAATGCCAGTGTCCTATGCGCTAATTTACTTTGACTATGTTTCAATAAAAAAAAACTTATCTGTCCCGGACTGCAGTCAAGATTCAAAGCTCAAAATTATTCTTAGTTTAAAAATAGTTTGAGAAGTTATTTAATTTATTGTATGGCTGAAATCCAAATGGACTGAGACGATATTTTAAAATGTGCATTAATTATGTTGTGCCGTCTTTTCTATTGACTCGACAATTGGTAAATTAGCGACTGGACGTTGAAAATATGTCGAATAAAGGCAAGTGATATGCGGAAATATGTTAACCGCAGACAAAACGTACGTTTTTGCGAGCGAAACTAAGAGCACTTATTAATAGTTATTAAAAAATTGGTTGTAATTTGGTATGCATATGATGTTATTTTTATCGTATATTTTGAAAAAGAAACTAATTTTATTATTTCGAAAGATATGTAAGCCCTGTCATGTTTAAAAATGTCAATAGGTTATTCGCCATTTCTAGTCAATAAATTGTTTTCATCGTCGCCTTATTTTGTCAGATAACGCGTAGCTTGCGTCAAATTACATGACTTGAATATTTGCTATCCTTTTCTAAACCTATTTGACGTAAAGTGACAATTTAATAAAAGTTAAGAAAATTTATTCCCCTAGGCCAATGCCAATGACAAACGGTTCTCACGGTCGCCCGGCGACAACCGGCGGCGTTTGTCATTCTAGGAAATGTCACCTTTATATCAATTACGTACGTTTTTCGGATTTTTATGGCAGGTGCTCGCAAAAACGTACGTTTAGTCTGCGGCAGCCCTTGCTGTCAGTGTTTTGTGTGCTTTGTTTTCTAGTCTAAGAATCTGTATAAATGTAATATAATTCATAAAATAAAATAAAAATTTTACCACTTTTTTGTCGTTTTTCTCCGCTATTAGATTATCTAAACCACATTTAAATAATCTCTGGTTAACCTTGTAAAGTCAAAAGTATTCCAATCAAAATAACGGTTGACCTAGTTGGTGAATTTTGTTATTGTTGAAACAAGTTCATGGAAAGTTACTTCATTATAATGCTTAATTAAATAAAACTAAACGTTTTTACACTTGGTACAAACACGTACAAAATGTTTATTGATGATCTTAGGAAGAGTACAAGAAAAAAATATATTATTATGTAAACATTATGACGGTCGCTGGTGGCCAGGAGTCCAAATTTCGCATGCGAAAGTCTGCAACGGGTGGTTTAACCACCTTCATTGTAACCGCATCCAACTACTTCCCCTATACAACCTCGCGTCTTAAACGCCGTCCCAGGCACGTCCTTTCTATGATCATGACGACGACGTGACTAGCCTCATCACACTCCCGCCGACGGGAGCGCAGGTCCCTCATTTGTTCCCCATTTTGGTAACTACCTGCATGTACCGGGTAGATTCAGTCCGGTCCGTTTTTCGGAGAACAAATCCTAGGCTTCACCACTCTTATTTTATTCGAGGGTATGTGTTCCTAATCCATTTGTACTTACCCTTGACCTTGACTTGAACACATTCTAGTAGTAGAAAGTGTAATACTCGGCTTTGTAGGAATGGATAAATCTAAGTGTGAATGGATTTATATAGTGGATCATGTGATACCAGCAGCGGTTAGACGAACAGTAACAGACTTTCGCGTGCGAATTCATTGTTTCAAATATTTCTTGAAAACTTGCAACGAAGTGACCTGCAAACATACTTCGATTACTATTCTATGCTTTGACCCTGCCTGGTAATCTATCAGCTTATTCTGGAGGCAGAGGTAGATCATCGTCATCTACATTCTTCTTTCTACTGGCAGGGCGACGCACGGACCGGCTCGGCTGCATGCTGTCTTGATTGATGGATTCACCGTATCTAGAAAAGAGACAAGGAAAATCAGATTAGAGAGAGGCCTCGATTCTCACAGGACATTTCCTTAGCTACTTCTTAGTTATTTCTATTACTTTTCCTTATACCTAAAGTAACAGTGAAGAGACAGGGAATATGTAGCTTCTACTTTTTCATTGCAGTTCATTTCTTTATTTTATACATAAGAATACGCATCTGCCGTGTGATGCCGGCTTAGAATTGCATCACCTTATTTCTTACCCTTGGGAGTAGTAAGAGGCGATTAAGGGACTCGAGGGTGTGTATTGCAATTTTAGGCGATGGACTGACAACCTATCACTATGGCGATACACAATTTTCCGAATGACCCTCAAATATTTGTCAGATGTGGCGTAAATGTCCGTTTTCCGGCCGTTTGCGCTCTGCCTACCCCGCAAGGGATATAGGCGTGATGTGTGTATGTGTATGTATGTAGAATACGCATTATTGCATAGAACTATAATTATGTCATATAGGTAATTTTGCCCTTCTTATGGAATTAAACTCGCTCAAGCACGCAAATTACGGCATGAACGTATGATAGTTTCCTTTACTCGTATTCATAGTTACATTTTAAACGGGTTCGAAACGACGAATTTTTATGATAGTTTACCCGTGATCATGACGCTTGCAACAGCGTCGAATTATCAGGAACTCAAAATAATAAAAGTTCGTCGGTAAGAACCCGTTTCAATTGTAACTATGAAAAGCGATATTTTACAGTCTATTCTTTTGCTTACGTAGTGATAGGAATAGCTAAGCAAATATCCCGCCAGAATTCAGAGAACAGACTGACTTGTATCACTTGTAAGGCAGAGCTGAAGCTAAATCTTTAGCGTATATCTTCAGTCAGAGTAATATTTTTGTAAGAAAATGTGCTTCCAGAATCGAGAGCATTCGGCGTCACATTTCTACTGCGCACTTGCCCAACAATCGCTAATGAATAATTAACGAAGGTGAATGAATTAATGAATGAAATAGTTTCAACTGTAATACAGTTGTGACGCTAGAGCCCGCTCCGCGCCACAAAAGGATAACCGCGTAATTTTTTTAACTGAGATATCTCTTGTTTTCTACCCTACTACGTCTAATGACATGTGTGACATAGAATATTGAATAGTGTAAGGGTCGTCGCACAGTAAGTGCCGTTTTTGCGAGCGACAGCTCAAGCACTTTTCCCTAAAAACCTGAAAAGGATCTTTATCGTAATTGAAATAAGGGTAAAATTGCATAGAATGACGAACAACTTTCACGGTCGCCCGGTCGGCACGGCGGCGGCGGCGCGGCGTTTGTCATTCTTGGCAATGTCACATTTATTACGTACGGTTTATTTTCCGATTTCTATGAAAAGTGCTCTTGATGTCGCTCGCAAAAACGTTAGATTATCTGCGGCAGCCCTTATTCAACACGGTAACTAGCACCGTGTCTGCGAGAATTCTTTCGTGGCACGGACTTTAGAATGTTGCGTGGGATAGGAATAGGACTGTCTAGTGCGCAGTTACATCGTATGCAAACCGCGTACGACTTAAATTTTTAGTGGGTCGCGTCTGCCGCTTCCAACGACAGAGTTCATAGGAGACACGAAAACGTAGTGACCCAATATTATAATACCAGCTATTAGTTCTTGATTAAACAATTAGGTATAAAAGAAGATAAGTACGCAGGTGCAAATGCTCAAATTAATGTTGTAGATAAAATTCAAAAATAAGAAAGAATAATTTATACAGTTTGTATAAATTTTTGCCTTCTTTCTACCGATATATGTGAAGCTTTAAAAATTTTGAAGATTTAGTATTTTTATTAATGAAACCGAAGTTGTGCCGGCGGTAAAAAGCTAGTTTTAAGATTACTGCAAATAGAAGCATGTTTATTCAGTGATTTTAAACGATAAAATTATTTTTACTGGCGCCATATTCTTATCACAATTTTGTCATCATGATACGGATTTTTTAAAGATTGCGCATTGAACTTGACGCTCCTTTAACTCGATACCCTCAATTTCTTCAAATACCTTGTTTTGAAAACAGGAGAAACGATTTTAAGATTAAACAATGTTTAATAGTTACGTCATCTTTTATGTATGACTGATAAACGATTTCTAAGAAACTATAGGTTATCAGGAGATATTTAATCCATTTCACAACACAAAACTAGCGTCATTTGGTACAATTCGTTTTCAGAAGCAAATATATATTTAAAATTAACGTTAATGAAATTAAAAACGAAATAATACTAGATGTGCCTTTGGTATCAGTGCAGGTCATTTAACGACCAGCCATCACATAGTTATTTTCTATTCACTTCTGAAAATGCCTCACGTAAAATAGTGTTAGTGTTACATCAGCCTCTTATGTAACCGACATGGAAGGTCATTTTACATACAGTGCAAATATTCAAAGGATGTGTTCTTCTCATAAAACTGAACAACTTTTCTTAGTATGAACAAAAAAATTTACCTCCCTACAAAATGACCTATTTTTGTACAATTTTCTATAGCAGGTTTATTTTTTTCAATATGTAGGTAAAGCAAAAAAATCTAATAAAATTTATTTAGTTTCGCAAGTAGAACACACCTTGAAAATATCTGCACCGAGTTTAAAATAACCTTGTTTAAGTACCATAACATTATCACATATCAATTTGTTTGAATCTTGTGCAAAAGGGCATTGAATCCTCATACAAACTGACGCAAATTATGATAGCTCAATTTAAGACAGCTTGTATGAGGTGACAATGAACTTTTTCACGAGTTTAGAACAAACTGGAAATAAATACAGAAGGAAAAAGTTAATGTCGTGTCACTGGCGGGGTAAAATGAAAATGAAGAATGGAAATTACGGCACCGACAAGAGTCGATCTCTTAAGTGTAAATAAGAAAACAGATTGGGCGTAGTCCATTTTTATGCGATATCAGTGGCAATACTCACGTGTACTGGTTGGTGTGAGCGCTGTCGCCGCGAGCCGCGCTGGAGCGGCTGGACGCCGTCGCAGGCGGTGCCGCTGCGCTGCCGCTCCGGGAGCCCCCTGGTGAAGACAAATTCCATCTTAGCATTCATACTTCATAGCGTGGCGTAATACTGGTCAAACGAAATCTGAGCCGATGTGGTTGCCATCGACACGATAGAAGTACACGGTAAGTAAGTTGTACACGCCAACTGTATGCCTTCTCAATACCCTAAGTCTGCTGTAAGAGATTTCTTTTTAGAAATAAGCTGACCTGTTGTGTATTGTTCTATATGTTATGTCCTTTGTGTTATATTGTGTACAATAAACGGTTAAATAAATAAATAGAAGAAGAAAATGATGACGTAGACAAGTGATATTAAATAGGGAGTTGAATTTTATTTTTCTAAACTCTTCCCAAGTCGCTGGATAGATGGCGCTTTACCACAGATCTCTTTTAAATATGTTCTAAAGCGCTATACTTGTTACGTTAACGTAAGGAACGGAACGTCACATAATTTTTCGTTTTTTCACTTGGATGTATAAGAACGGAAAACGAAACGTAACTAATCATTGTAACATCACTCGCATCGCATCGCAAAAATATTTACTTTCATGTTGTCCCTGCACATTATAGAAAACCACAACGAAAACAACGTACAAACAGAACAGAATATTAAATATCAAAGCGCGAAAAACGAGGATAGATTCGTAAAGAACAATTACTTTACGTTTTTCATGCCTTTTGGCTTTGGAATCTAGTTACGTAGTCAGTTCAACGCCATCTACAGAGTTCTTGGAATACTTAACTTTTTTTTCAATTTAACCACTTCGCTCAGGTCGAATTTTGCAAAAATAGATTTGTATTGTACTTCAAGCACACATGTGTGCTGTTACGAGCGGAGTAGTTAAACAAGAAAACCCCCTATTACTCATTTTTTTCTCAGAATAGCATTGGATTCAGCCAGGGCTGTTTATCCGTGGTTTATCCTATAACAGTAAAACATTTAATTTTTTTTTTATTTATTTTATTTACTTAACCATTTATTGTACACAAAAACATACACAGGAACAATTTACAATGAGACGAGTCACAACAGGTTTACTTATTTCTAAAAAGATTATGTTGCATTATGAAAGTTGTTCAGTTTCATGAAGCGTCTGTAAAAGTTTTAATCACCAGGTACGGTTGCAGCGAGGCATACCTATCTCAAAACCGCCTCGAATTTCACGAATGATCGCTTCATTGTGGTATGATTTTTTGACAAATATTAAAATGGCGGTATCCCCTTATTACAAGTGCCTTCTCCGTTACGCAACCCAGTAGCGCGTGTAACGAATTTGGTTATTTATCATGATTAATTAATGAATGATGTTGCGGAAAAATTCACGCGAAGAAATACGTTCATACCCAATACTATTATAGGTCAAGGTTATGATGTGTGATGCCGGCTTAGAATAGCATCGCCCCAATTCATTCCCGTGGGTGTCGTTAGAGGCGACTAAGATACTCGAGGGATACAAGTGTATTGCAATTTTAAGCAATGGGCTGACAATCTGTCACTATGGTGATACACAATTTTCTAAATGACCCTAAAATATTTGTGAGACGTGGCGTAGTTGACCGTTTTTACGGCCGTTTACGCTCTGCCTACCCGTCAAGGAATTATAGGCGTGATATGTATATGTGTGTTCTTGAGAATGAAATGCTTTTTGCCCTGCGATGCCGGCTTATAATAGCATCACTCCAGTATTACCTATAGTTGTCGCGATATGGTAGTGAAATATGTATGTATGTATGTTCAGATTATATCTCAAGTAATTAAATATAATCTGAACATACATACATACATATTATATCAAGTAGTATTATATAATTATCTAATAACAACCCTAGCTCAGGTACCTAAAGAAAAGTTTATCAGAGAGCAATCATATTCTAACAGGTCATGATTTTATGAATGATGTAACGAATAATAATCTTTACCTCAATTCAAATGAACACCATTACGATGCCGTCGTTTTGCATATTGTTGAAGTTCCTGGCATACCTCGGTCTGCATAAAATTCTTTGTCGTAATATTTGCTTGGCATAATGTTTATATGTCATACTGCATGGAAAGTGTTATTATTATTTTGACCTATTTATTTTATACTAGTTTGAGTCGCATATTGGAAACACTTTTAAAGTGATAGTTTATGGTGCGGCGGGGGCCACACCTAAGCCGCGAACATGCTGCTTTTATACTTTATGACTTGGTTATTTATGCAACAAGGGTTATGCGTGTTGTTTTTATGACTTTGAATAATTATTACAATACATATAACATAATATGTTGCGTAATGTGTGATGCCGGCTTAGAATAGCATCACCCCATTTCTTACCCATGGGTGTCGTAAGAGGCGACTAAGGGACTCGAAGGTGTGTATTGCAATTTTAGGCGACGGGCTGGCAACCAGTCACTATGGTGATACACAGTTATCTTATTGGCCCTCAAACTTTTGTCAGACGTGGTGTTAATATCCGTTGAACGGCCGTTAACGCTCTGCCTACCCCGTAAGGGATATAGGCGTGATTTATGTATGTATGTATGTATGTATACAAATATGACTTAAAATTTTATGCACACCGACCCCAAACCTGACGGGATCCTCTTTAACCATTATAGAGTTTGGTGAAGCTTGGGTCTCGGTATTCTAATGAGAGTTTTTCTATTGACAGTTTTGATTGAAGTTCTGAATTTCAAACCAGAGGGCGCTGTGCTAAACTTTTGACGTTTCTTTTCAATATGGATGGCGGCAGCCGTAGTTTTGTCATAAGTTCCGTTTCACGTTGTGTTTGTAATTAATTATTAATTTTATTAGTTTGCTTTGCTACATAATAAACTTGCTGTCTTGTTATTTTGGTATTATTTCTGTAAGTCAACAAAATCAATAAGAAATTAAAAGCAATTCAATAAACACAAATTAAAGAAGTATTTATAAAGTGGTCAAGATTTTCGTGTAAAGTTATTTTAATTAAGCTAAGCGCCCTCTACATTACACTTGAGAATCCCTAGAAAATTTACCATTAGGAATAACACCCTAAAAAATAATTATTTTTCTTAATTTGATCGGTTGTACGTGTGCATAGTAAACTCAGGTGAGTTTTGCTTCGATTGCCTAACACTTTGTAGATTGTCAATCGAAATAAGGGCGTGTTCGGGGCGTGTACTGCAACGTGTACGATAACTATCGTATTATCTGTCACGTTATCTAACCTTACCGGGGGCATGCACAAACAACGGTGATTATAGGTAGGTAATGGCAAACATACAAATCTTATCTACTAAAAATATAGCGGTTGTACAGCAGTTTTACGTGCTGCAGCTGTTTAATGACGTTTTTCTTGAGAAATGCCGGCTTAGAATAGCATCACCCCATTTCTTTCCCTTAGGAGTCGTAGAAGGCAACTAAGGGACTCGAGGGATGGGCTGACAACCTGTCACTATGGCGATACATAATTTTCCGAATGACCCTCAAATATTTGTCAGACGTGGCGTAAATGTCCGTTTTTTGCGGCAGTTTGGGCTCTGCCTACCCCGCAAGGGATTATAGGCGTGATATGTTTATATGTGTTCTTGAGAAGTAAATGCTTTTTGCCCTGTGATGCCGGCTTATAATAGCATCACCTCAATATTACCTATAGGTGTCGCTTGCCTATTGCCACGCAAGGCCCTGCAGCGGACTGTTGCGGCTGTTAATGTAATCCGTACTTAATTATAAATCTGAGAGTTAGTGTGTGTGTGTGCATGTATGTTTGTTACCTCTTCACGCTCAAACGGCTTGACCGATTTGGATGAAATTTGGAACACAGGTAGAGTATAACCGGAATAACACATATGCCACTTTTTACCGCGGGAAAACTACTATTACCTCGGGAAAAGGAGTGGCAGTGGGTGAAACCGCTGGGCAGAAATCTAGTGTAAAACAGGGACCAGACTGGTAAGCCTATCAGGGGTTATTGATTGGGTTTTACGTATGGGTTTGCTTGCCCTATTCGTATCTCGCCAAAACCCATTCAAAATGCTTTTTAAAGCGCTATTTTAAAGGGTTACAACCCTTTCAAACCACTTTCCATATTGATAGGGTTACCCTATCGATTTTTAAATAAATTTGATCCCTACGGTGTCATTTATACGGACTATTACTGCCCGCGCGCCGCGAGGCGGGGCGAGCCGGTCGGTCAAAGCCTTTGACGTTGCCGCGAAGCCGACAGTCGACCGACGCCACCTACCTACAGCACGGTGCGTGTGCGGTGCGTGCGACGAAAGAATGTTGTTGTAGTAATTTCTTCGCTGAAATGGGAAGCGTCTAGTTGCGTTTAATAGTATTCCTGCGATTTTGTTAGGTATTTGTTATCTTTTTGTGGTAGCTGATAGTAATAAAATAAGCATAATGCCACCACAAAAAAGAGGTTGCATAGCTACATGCCTTAATTATCCTACAATAAAAAATCCGGTCAAGTGCGAGTCAGACTCGCTCACGAAGGGTTCCTTACCATTATACCTTTACCAAACAGTTATCGATATAACGCGCAAAAAAACACGTGTTTTGTATGGCAGACCCCATAATTATTTTTGTATGGGAGCCCCCTTAAATATTAAATTAATTCTAATTTATCTATTAGTATTTGTTAATATAGCGGCAACAGAAATACATCATCTGTGAAAATTTCGACTGTCTAGGTATAACGGTTCAGGGGATACAGCCTCGTAACTGTAGGACGGACGGACGGACAGACAGACGGACAGCCGAGCCTCAGTAATACGGTTTCCGTTATTACCTTTTGGGTACGGAACCCTAAAAATGGACCAATTAAGTGCCCTCGTGCCCAAAAACATAACCTAAACGTACCACTAAAGACCGCAGAAGAGGTCGAGGATGCTACAAGGACACTAGTTGATGTGATTCAGGAAGCATGCTGGCGAAGCACTCCACAATAGAAAATTAACGTACACAAAAATTAACCTGTCCCTCTAGAAATCAAACGCAAAATTACTGAAAAACGTAGACTCCGTCGAGTTTGGCAAACCAGCCGCATAGCAGCTGACAGTACAGCTTTGATTAGGGCTATTGTTGAACTCAAAAAACTATCACAAACCTCTAGCGATGGAAACTTGCAAGCTGAACAACAGACTCTGACTGCCACAAAAGCAACAAATTATTCTATAAAGAAAATTTCAAAAGCGGACAGCCAGTAACAACAACATAAGTATCATTCATGCTGGGTTAGAGGTGCGCAAGTTTGCATTATCGCTAGATCTGACCCAGCTGATGAATGTAGCAACGCGGATACCGGATATCGACGGCCATACACCCAATTGCTTGGACTTGCTGCTGACAACTGATCCGGACAGTCATTCAGTTTCGGTCTCAGCCCCGCTGGGAACGTCCGACCACTGTCTGGTGAAATCCGTATCGACCTGCTCTCCTCTGGATGACAGCCCCAGGGGCACGAGGCGAGTTTGGAGATACGAGTCAGCAAATTGGGAAGAGATGCGGCACTTCTTTACGGCTGCTCCTCTGACCTTTTGGCCATTGATGCCGGAGTTCCTCCGGGGTCTGTTCTCTCTGCAACTCTTTTCCTGCTGCACATCAATGACCTCCTTTAGCATGGTATTATTGGATACGCAGATGATAGTACCGTTTCAATCAAATACTTGACAGGTGCAAAAACCAGTGGGGATGAAATACGTTCGTTAAGAAAGGCCATGGTATAGCGAACAGATCTGACCTTAAGCCTTGTCTCCCAATGGGGCGACGACAATCTGGTCTCATTCAACGCCACCAAAACACAGGCGTGTCTTTTCACTGCAAAAAAGAGTCCTTTCGACTAGACACCTACTTTTCGGGGTACATCTGTCCCTGTCATCAACAGCCTCGAGCTTTTAGGCATGGAGTTGACATCAAATCTAAACTTCGGTGCAACCATCGAGTACAATGCTCAAACGGCGGCTAAGAAGCTGGGCATCCTGAGTGAAGCGATAGATTGAAGCGATACTTTAGCCTGGACAGCTTTTAACTCGTTACAAAGCTAAAGTCCGATCCTGCATGGAGTATTGCAGTCACCTTTGGAATGGCTCAGCCAAAGACCAACTTGCTGCTCTTGACTCGGTGGAACGCAGGGCCAAGAGGCTCATAGGCGACAAAAAACTGGTGGACACCAAGCTACATAGCCTGGCACATCGCCGCAAGTTGCCTGCTTGTCGGTTTTTTACAGATTGTACTTCAGAGAGTCTGCTCAAGAGCTTCACGACCTTGTTCCAGCTCCCGTCTGTCTACCATCGGACATCCAGACGCACCGCCGGATACCATCCATGCCTGGTTGCCATTCCACCAATTCGGACTAAGCGCTTCCAGTCATCATTTATAATGCGCACTGCTAAAGAGTGGAACTCACTACCTGCGTCTGTGTTTCTAAACGCATACAACGGTTTGGTTTCGGTTTGCATAAAATTTTAAGTCATATTTATACTACGCGTATGTAATATAGTCATAATTATTCAAAGTCATAAAAACAACAAGCATTACCCTTGTAGCATAAATTATCAAGTCATAATGTCTATAGGCATAGAGATAACTAGGCATATTATTCATTAGCATAAAGATAACTAGGCATATTATTCGTTGGCATTATTTTAACGCATATTTTTAACAAGGCGACTAGCAAATTAACGGGGTACCACCTATTAGCGTCTAAAAAATATAACTGGGCAGTGGTTAAATAATTTGGCTTTAAATTATATTTGACAAGCTTCAAATGGAGGGCATCATAAGAAGCTAAATGACGGCTGCGACTTCAAGGTAGTATTATATTTAAATAAGTAATTGAAATTATAGGCGGGGTATCAAAAATCATAGGTTGGCGAATAACATTATTATTGCGATAACAAATAAAATATTAAGGCTATTGTAGGCTTTCATCTAAAAGAAGACTTTCTAGCTCATATTTACGAGCAGCTGTAAATATTAAAACAGATACTTTAAATAATTATTAAGGAATATTTTTTTTAGTATTGGAAATCATAATATTATGAAAATGACGGCGCGGGGGGCGAAACGCACTATCAGCCAATGACAAGCGGCGAGTGAACGTCACGGGACTAGCTATTGCTTGTTGTTGTTTGTTTGTGTAATTCACCGGTAATGGGTGCATACGAACAAGTGGGACCACTCCGCCTTTAGAGGCAAAAATTATCCCAATAGGGCAAAAAAAGAAAACGCGGTCGCCCCACCAAATCAAGGCCAGCCCTTATTATTCAATAAGTATTTAAGTACCTATAGAAATACCTTTACAATTGTTTTAATTATTAAATAAAAATTTATGCCTTTTATATTTCACCATTATCAGAAATAAAAATGTCAAGAAATAGAACAATATAAACACAATCAAATTATTTCAAGTTAAGTGAGACATAAAAGAAACACAATCACAATGTGTAAATTGTATGCAATTTTTATATTTAATTTAAACACAATATTTAATTGTATGCCATTTTTTATTTTATTTGCAGCTCGCAAAATGTCGCTTATTATATGTTAATAAGATCTCAATTAAATTAATTATTACCTCAAATCAATTTAAATTTAAGCTCTATTTTACAATTTATTAATGCCTATTTTCTAATTTTTAGCTGCTGGCAATTTTTCGCTTATCCATAAATTCAGTAGACAAAAGAAAAACTCGATGCCAGTTTCTATTAAACCAAAGCTAGATTTAGATTTTAACGCTGCTACTTTTTACTTAATACTGTACTCCACTGTCGCTGCCAACCTATTATATTTACTATCCACTATAATTATTTTTTCAACCTTAAATCTGATTAAGTAGTCGCCGCGTTAATTACATGCCTTATTTTAAAAACATGTTCGCGGCTACCCACCGTACCATTAACTATTATGTAGAAGACATTATGAAAAATAACAAATATGCGGCTAAAAACTAGTCTAAAATAAAATAGGTCTAATTAACAGTATGACTTTCAATGCAGTATGACATATAAACATTATGCCAAACAAATATTATGACAAAGAATTTTATGCAAGCTGAGGTATGCCACTTGAGGTACAAAGAAAGGCTCCAAAATCATCCTAACACACTAGCTGTTCAGCTAACGGAACACGTTTTTTAAACACTTTTTTTGTATGACAACCCCCATAAATATTTATTTAATTAAATTTTTAAATATTTGTTGTTATAACAGCAATAGAAATTCAACATCTGTAAAAATTTCAACTGACTAACTTTCGCGGTTCATAAGATAGAGCCTCTATACAAAAAATCTAGTTTTTTCTATAGGTACAAAAAATATAGTTTGTATGGGAGCCCCCTTAAATATTTACTTTATTCTCATTTTTAGTATTTGTTGTTATAGCGGCAACAGAAATACATCATTTGTGAAAATTTCAACTGTCTAGGTATAACGGTTCAGGAGATACAGCCTCGTAACTGTAGGACGGACGGACGGACAGACAGACGGACAGCCGAGCCTTAGTAATTGGGTTTCCGTTATTACCCTTTGGGTACGGAACCCTAAAAATAAAATGTATATCTACTACTTCCACGATCATGCACACATACGTATGATTAGGTACTTATCCATTTTTAATGGAATGATGAGGGAACAAAGTCACTTCAAATCAAGAGAAACGCGCCAAGCGGCTTGCTTGCTTGACAGAGACGGAAGAGTTTGCCGATTGTGGCGCGCCGCAGCGGCAAATAGGTAGCGCGGCGGGGATCAGTCACCGCGCTGAACCTACTTGCAGAGCGTACGAGCGCAAGCCTTATAAAGCGCTACCCAAAGGGGTTTTTGATAGGGTTCCCCTTTCGATAAACTTAAAGCAAATGAAACGGTTATCATTAGGATTGGGTTATCATAAAGATTGGGAGTGTTCAAGCAAAGGGTGGGAGAAAATCGAAAAAGCGCTTAGCGGGTCCCTGGTGTAAAATGAAAAACAGCTTTACCGCGATAAAAAGTAGTCCTTGAGACCTACTCCCGCAAAATAAAAATATAAATTAGTTACCTCTGATTTGATCGATAGGAGAGTGACTGGCGCCGGACGATCCGCTGCCTGCTGAAGTGACAGACGAAGCTGCGGAACAACAAGAGCAATATATATCTAGTTTTGAAATACTACATACAGGAAGTAGCAAGAAGGGTATAACAAGCCGAAAAGAGATCAAAGTACTAACGTAAAACTGAACGATTATCCCCATGGAACTTGGCTTGAATAGCCGATCTACTAAGGTAGTTTTTTTTTTATATTTACGCATGTGTATCATAGGGAAAATTGTTCCGTTACATGAATAGCGGACTTTGACTTCCGGGTTGAGCATAAACACACGTGGTTTTCGGTTATTTTCGAATTCGGGTGTTTTGATCTATTCTAGTGATCTATTTCTGTTGATTTGTGTTTTTTAGTGGTTTTGGTATTGTGTTTGTCATATAGTAAATGATTGTTATATATACTTGTTTATTTAGTCACGCTGTGTCGTCACAACATCGGCTTTTCATACAAAATACCGTTTTAAAAAGTAGCTCGTTTGACTAGAAGGACAGAAGCCTTAGGTACCTCTCTCTTGTTGTTTGAGTCTCGCTTGCGCGCGCTGCAGCTCCCTTGTCCACGTGGATGTCTCAGACAGGCCCTGGTCTCCGCAGAGCTTCACTATTAGCTTCAGACCTGCAAAAAAAATTAAATAAGACAATCGGAAATATATCCAGCCACGGCCGACGCATACTGCCTATGATTCAAATAAAATGTGGAATCGAAAATAACCGCGTCAAAATCCGTTACTTAGTTTCAAAGATCTAAGCACAGCACTTTTTAACATACATACATACATAAATCACGCCTATAGTCTCTTTCGGGGTAGGCAGAGCATAAATGGCCGTGAAAAACGGTAATTTACGCCACGTCTGACAAAAGTTCGAGGGCCAATCAGATAACTGTGTATCACTATAGAGACAGGATGTCAGCCCATCATCGCCTAAAACTGCAATACACACCCTCGAGTCCCTTAGTCGCTTCTTACGACACCCGCGGGCACTTTTTAACAAGCGACTTTATTTTATACCATGTATGTAGTGATACTTAAATCAGAACAAGGTGCATATTTCCTAACCTGGCCAGCCCCGAGGCAAGGCCTTTACTTAAATTTTTGATCCCACCCTAGTCGGTTATCTATCAGGATATTACAAAGAAAAAGAAAGTGTTATAAAAATGTCTTTTTTACAATGACGAATCATAACGTCTATAAGTGATAGTACTATTCTACATTGTATCCAATAAAGTAAGTTTCATAATTGCTTACATTGTACGTTATCCGGGAATCTTGCGTTCATTTTCTTGTAGAGCGTGAGCGCTTCCTGGTAGTGTCCGGTGGCGCGCAGGCAGCCGCCCATCAGCAGGCCCCATTGTGGCTACGAACACGTACAATCATCATCTAGAGGTATGACGCCGTATGATGCCGGCTAGAGAATGCCGCGTGGCATTAAGCCCGCCTTTTGAACCGTGTGCAATCCTACTAATCCGTACTAATATTATAAATCTGAGAGTTTCTGTGTGTGTATGTATGTTTGTTACTTCTTCACGCTCAAACGGCTTGACCGATTTGGATGAAATTTGGAACACATATAGAGTATAACCTGGAATAACACATAGGCTACTTTTTACCGCAGGAAAACAACTATTACCACGGGAAAATGAGTGGGAGCGGGTGAAACCGCTGGGCGGAAATCTAATAAGTACAATAATCATCATGAGGTATGACGCCGTATGATGCTGGCTAGTGAATGCCACGTGGCATTAGGCCCGCCTTTTGAACCGTGTGCAATCTTACTAATATTATAAATGTGAAAGTTGATATGTTTGTTTGTTTGTTACTTCTTCACGCGTTAGTATACGCTATTATTTTATTTTTTATTATATTACATACAATACAACAAATACAGGTTTACAAATTACGCGTCGTTAAACCCGATTGGGTTTGTCAACAACACAGCACTTCACTAAAACTGAACCGATTGTAATGGAATTAGGCACACATATAGGCCACTTATGCGGGCAACGCCGCGGGTAACAGCTAGTAAAATATAAAAATAAACAAATATAGCCTCACCTTATTTCTTTCTCGTGGGTGACGTAAGAGGCGACTAAGGGGCTCGAGGTTAACATGTGTATTACAATTTAAGGCGGTGGGCTGACGACCTTTTTCAACGGTGATACACTATTTTCTGAATGACAATCAAATGTTCGAAAGGCGTGGCGTAAATGACCGTTTTTACGGCGATGTACGATCTGCCTACCACCCAAGGTATATAGTCGTAAATCGTGATAAGTAGTCAGAGAAAAATATTTAATTTTTCTACCAAGTGCTACGTTTACACCATGCTCCTGCACCTGCCGCTACCGCGAATATTGCCTAAACTACTCCCGCGGAAGTATCAACACGAGTGAGTGTTCACACACTGCCGTCATACTCTTCTCGCAGAAATGCGGGTGAGCGAGTTAGCAATACATTCCACTCGTGTTCATGCTGCCGTTTCTTTGACTCGCGCACGAAATACCGGCACTTGCGTGAGCATCGAGAAGTGGCAGCGGCATCTGGGTGAGCCCTATCTCCCCACCAAATAGTCAGGTGTAGATTTCAAAGCCCCGGGGCTAAATTTGCAGAGTTCAGCCCCAAAAAAAGGCAGCGGCATGACGAGTAGCAGCACGAGTAACCTGTTGACATGCTCGCAGTGCCACTTCCTTACTATTTCCCTCCCCATAGAGGCATTGAGTGAACGAGGCATTGAGTGAACGAGGCATTGAGTGAACGTGGCATTACACTACACACTCACGTTGTTGGGTTGTAACCTGGCTGCTCGCCGGTAGTGCTGCAGCGCCTGTTCGGGAGCCGCCTCGCGCGCCAGCCACTCCAGCGCGGACAATTCGCACGGCCACACCGCTTCCACCTGACAGAAGTAACAGTAAAGTGGACATACAGGGTGTCCCGTATAGTCACGTCCAAAGACAAAATTTGAACGCCTTATACTAAGGGGTATCCGAATTACCCCCATGTATGTTCCGCGTTTTTTTGTACTTTCCGAGTTATGCAACTGGCACCGGCTGTAATATCTGACAATTAAACATAATCGAGTATCATGAAAAGTGTCCCAGTATCATGTAAATGCGTTTGATTGGCTGCAAATATTCATGTTCTCAATTCAAATCAGTTTCCTAGAAAGAGACTAAAAGACCTACTTCAAGCGCACTTGTGTGCGTTTTTTGAATAGAGGGGATGAACTCACATCCTGGTAATGGTGCTTGGCAGTGTGCGCGTCCCCGACCTCGCTGTGTAGCTGCGCGAGCGCGCACGACACGCCACAGTCCCAACCGCCGACCATGCTGTACCTGTAAACACATATATTGAAAAACAGTTTGTCGTACGCCACGGGAAGTGCCTAACGATACGGATTTGAACCTGTAACTTTCGCCATTACTAGTGGCGATGCCTCTTGCATCTGGGCTACCGCAGCTCGTCCCTTACCCGCGAATTTTGTATCTTAATCTTAATGCTCCTCGGAGCCAAAACAGGTATCGCTGACGGAGGGAGCAAGACCGCCAAGCTAATGTGGGAGTGGGCCGGGCACGTTTGTCGGGTGCACCCGGATCGTTGGGCAAAGATCGTCACCGAACAATGGGTTCCTCAAAACGGGCCCCGACGTAGAGGTAGACCCCGAAAACGTTGGCGTAACGATCTTGAGCCCATTTACAGGAATGAATGACGGTGGCATTAGACAGCAAAGAATGGAAGATTGCGGGGGAGGCCTTTTCCCAGCAGTGGGATCAAGCAGGCTAATTAAAAAATAAATAAATAAAAATAAAACCTTAATGCCAGTAACGCGTGGCACGGCTCCATCTAGTGGGTTAGTTCTGCAACTAATACCCTTGCAGATTTCATGTAGTCTAAGTGATGAAAACCCGCGATAAATTGAAGTGTTAGGTATACAATTTTAGAAAACTTACTAACTGAAAGAGTTGCAAAATTTGCGGGCAAGGGACAAGCTGCGGTAGCCCAGATAGAAGAGGCGTCGCCACTAGTGATAGCGAAAGTCGGAGTTTCAAATACTGACCGCGCTAGAAAATATTGCAAGTTTTCAAGTATTTTGTAAATATATAAGGTCCTATTAAATTCAGTGCAAATATTTTTAGGCTGAGCTCTACTCGTAAAACTGAACAACTTTTCCCAATAAACATAGGTCGAAATACGAAAAATAAAAATGCACCTCTCATACAAAGTGACACTTTTTTTGAACATTGTTGTATGGTAGGTCCAATTTTTTTTTTCATATTTCGACCTATGTTTATTGGGAAAAGTTGTTCAGTTTTACGAGTAGAGCTCAGCCTAAAAATATTTGCACTGAATTTAATAGGACCTTATATATATTTGACGGTCAATTGTGTACCGCCATAGTGACAGGTTGTCAGAACATCACCTAAAATTGCAAATCACACCTTCGAGTCCCTTAGTCGTCTCTTACGACTCGACGGGAAAGAAATGGGGTGATACTATTCTAAGCCGGCATCACACGGCAATTTCTTACTAAAACTGACATATTCCCGTTTCGGCAATAAACGGTGGTGTTTATTTGAATCGCGCCATAAAGTCATGAATCCTATTTCTGCATTGCTCGAACACGTGCCACCACAAAATCGTAAAACAAAAACCTACTACGTATGAAGTGATGCTGTCGAAAGCTAATAATTTCGGAACAATTTCAATCTTGGCTGCAAAACACCTCTGCCGAATATGCAAAATACAGTAAAATTACGGCTGCCAGGTAATGCCAGTAAAAGCTTTTCCCAATTCGGAAATTTGCAAGTCACCTTTTCGAGTGGAACACAGAGTTATCCAATGACCCGATGAAACCTGGTGTCAGAGTTTTTCAACCGCCTTATACTAGTAGAAGACCTCTAACATGGTTGTGTAAGGACCGCCGTCTAAGTAATCATAGACAGCAACCGGGACCGAAGGCTTAACGTGCCCTCCGAAACACGGAACCATCTTTTAGCCTGCAATGTCCTAACTAGACTAGGAACAAATTCACAAAGTGATAAATATCAACTTTGTGAGTGCCTTACCGAGAATCGAGCCCGGAACCTTTGCGTCGCAGGCAGTTGCACTAGCACTGCGCCATAATCAAACGTCGATGTCATCGACGGTTTTCGACGGTTTGGTATTCAAGCATCGATATTGTCAAGCACTAACTTGACAGCTTTACCCACAGAGCAGATACAAGCTTTACCTACCCCTCACAACATACAAAGAATACAGAGACACAATACTTATATTTATTTTATTAGGTAAATACAACAGGTACAGGTATTGTGGATACAAAATACAAATATACAAAGAATGACGACACAACAAGACAAACTTATTTCTACTAAGAAATCTCTTCCAGCTGGTCAACAAATCTAGGTTCATCAAGTTATAAAAAGAAAGGTATTTTACCAATGGTCAGCCGCGGCTGGATCAGCCTGTTTAACTCTCGCGACGCGCGCGAGTCCAGCGGCCGACAGCGCGCGTAGAGTGGCCCCTGCGCTCGCCGACCCGCGCATGCGCGCCCATCGAGCCTCCGCTGCGTCCAGAGCTTCGGCCTCGCCACTTTTCTCCAGGGCTAAGGCTGGGAAATGATTAACGGTAAATTAGGGTTGGCACTGTTGGCAGACATAAACCGTCAATAAAAGGTTTTTAAATAGGTAGGTACTAAGTTATAAAACACTTCAACGTAATGGATATAGAACTTTAATAAAACTTGCAAAATCTTCTAGAAATAGATTAAGGCATTCCAAAAATAAAGGCATCGAACTTTAAAAAATGAGAAACTTTGACCGGTAGGTACGCACGCGTATGGAAAAAATACAGAAAAGAACTGCTCCAAGCAAAGCAGCATTGATGGAATTACTTACTTCACATATTCTTGTAATCTACTTGACGCCTAATAACACGTTCACACCACGCACCTGTTCCTGCTGCTGCCACTGTCGCGAATATTGCTCAATATACTTCCGCGGAAGTATCATCGCCAGTGAGTGTTCACACACTGCCATCATACTCTTCTCGCACCAATATGAGTGAGCGAGATAGCAATACATTTCACACGCGTTCGTGCTGCCGTTCCTTTTACTCGTGAACGAAAAGCCGACAATCGAGAGAGCACGGGAAGTGGCAGCGGCATGACGAGTAGCAGCGCGAGTAACCTGTTCACACATTCGCGCTGCCCACTTCCCTTACTATTTCCCTGCCCATATTGACATTGTGTGAACGTGCTATAAGATTGGCGGGCATCGCGACAACGATGTTGATAACAAACTCCCAACCTAGATCATGTGTGGCCACGAGATCAGCGGGATCCAAGTGCGACGCAGCAGCCAGCAGCTTGGCAGCTTCCGCCCAACTGCTGTTATCTCCGACGGCGGCCATCGACAACGCTGAACAAACTCGCGCTGAGCAGGAGTATGGATCGTCTTTAGCTGCGGACTCGCTTAGCGCACGCGCTTCCGAGAAGTTGCCCAGCTGGAAGACGGACAAAAATACATGTCAGAGATACAGCGGCCTACATACATACAGTAGCCTATTGCAGTCCACTGCTGGACGTAGGCCTTCCCCAGGATATGCCATAGGGCACGATCTCCCGTTTTCGCCATCCAGTCGCTACCAGCCGCCTTTTTTAAGTCATCGGTCCATCTGGCCGAAGGTCGTCCAACGCTACGCTTGCCGAGGCGTGGCCTCCACTCGAGAACCCGCTTACTCCAACATCCGTCGCTGCCACTTCAGTTTGCTAAACTTCCAGACTATGTCCGTTACTTTGGTCTTTTTGCGGATAGTCTCCTTCCGGATTTTATCCATTACCAGCGGCCTGAATTCACTTCCTTAGTTAATGCTTAGGTATGCCCATTAGGTGGACTGTTGTGGCTGTTGATACTTTATTCCTTATAAGGAAAATAACAAGATTTCGTTTACGCATTTTTGTTTACGCAATATTATCAATTCGGAAGTAATTCTGTCTATCTGTTACTTTTTCACGCCTAAACAACTGAACCGATTTGGTAAAAATTTGGCATAAGCATAGACAGGAACCTAAGAAAGGATATTATGCTAAATTTCACCGCAAAAAAAACGGGAACTATATTTTCTGTCACCAACATTTATATTTGTCATCAAGTAGTATCACCAATTAATGAGATCTATCGTCACGAAATATTTCCGTTCTCAGATAAACAAATGTGTTCCCGGGTATGCATCACCAAATTAATGTTATATAATGTGTAAAATAAAAGATGGATTACCAAAGAAATTGTAGTGCATTGATTGAATTTATACTTCGTTCTCATTATAATAGTTTTGTAACTTATATAATAGGTTGGTACTCAAAATGGTAGATCTGTCACCAAATAAATCAATTTTCGTTCCCAGACTGCGATTCCCTTTAATTTGCTATTTTGTCACCAATACAGTGGTAACATTTTATTTCATTAAGTTATCAAAATAATATTGTTCGCTACCAATTTAATACATCAATTGTCAATTTGAATGAAAAAATATTCAAAACGGCGGAGCCAAATTGGTGCGCTTTAAAAAATTACCAATTGGACTTCAGCAATGAGTCGTAGGATCATATAGCGAGGTGCAACTTTACTTCATTCGCGTCATTTTCATTGCTGAGGGTGCATTACCTTTTTTTTGTGGTATAGGCTAACGCTTGACCAGGATCACACCTGATGGAAAGTGAAGATGAGGTCTAAGATGATTCGCGTTTGCCTAGAAAATGCATTATTTTATTAAATAGGAATAAATGTTGACTATTTCACGAGAACTATGTGTTTTACTATCCTACTAGAAATTTTATCGAAATACTGCTTTTACCTGTGGGAATTAAGCTCCTTGGGGGAGGCATAATATGTCCAGTAAATTAGTAAGATGCCGTGTGATGCCGGCTTAGAATTGCCGTGTGATGCCGGCTTAGAATAGCATCACTCCATTTCTTGCCCGTGGGAGTCGTAAGAGGCGACTAAGGGACTCGAGGGTGTGTATTGCAATTTTAGGCGATGGGCTGACAACCTGTCACTATGGCGATACACAATTTTCCGAATGACCCTCAAATGTTTGTCGGACGTGGCGTGAATGTTCGTTTTTGCGGCCGTTTACGCTTTGCCTACCCCGCAAGGGATTATAGGCGTGATATTTGTATGTATGTATGTATGTAAATTAGTAAGAAGACTGTTTTCGTTGAAACAATGATGATGATAACTTCTAATTTTTTTGAAACTTTTTGAAATTCTTCTCGGGACAAAAATATGCTTTATTGGTGATCACTTTAAATAAATTTTCTTCAATACTTCTTAGGACAAACCTGTTAAAATACATTCAAAAATATTAATTTGGTACTAGACCTTATATCTCCATGATTTTAGGTCATTTTTCGTGGAACTGATTTTATATTGTTTGATGACTAGATTTTGGTGACAAATCTATTATTTTGGGGGCAAACTCTATTATTAAGGAAACAGAGAACTACTTAAATTGGTGACAGCTTAAATCATACCCAAAAAAAACTATCAATCCTACGGGAAATTGTAATATCGAATTCACGCCGCGCGTACGAAGACGCCGGTCACCGGCTAGTATACTATATCTACCGTTGCAATTCAGAAACCACAATGTAAATACTCTTAATCTACCGAGCCTACCGCATAAGCAACAAACGCGGCATCAGCATTGGCCTCAGCTCTCAGCACTCGATCGTTGGGATGCGCGCGAGCCACCGCCTTCAGCCGCTGCAGCGCTCTCTGCCCCGCCGCGGCGGGTGGACGCGTGCCGGAGCTCAGCGCCCGCAGCGCTGCAAGTGCGCCGCCTAGCTCGAGCCTCGCGCCCGCACCGCCGCCCGAGTAGCCGCGTAGAGCCTCCACGCACCATGACATACCACTGTCAAAAGGAGAAGAAACATTCGTACGAAGGCGTCATGTGAAACGGCTACTGCTTGCTGCGTTTCAGTTCCCTTTTGGGCTTCTGGGTGAGCTCAGTCCACCTTTTTCCATATCTCCTCAGGCTCAGTCAGCCTCATCTGGTCGTGACTAGAGTCAATTATTATTAATAAAAATGTAAATTTACACATAGATACACATATCACGCCTATAATCTCTTGCGGGATAGGCAGTAAACGGCCCCAAAAAACAGTCATTTACGCCACGTCTGACAAATATTTGAGGGTCTTTCGGAAAATTTTGTATCGCCAGTGACAGGTGGTCAGCCCATAGCCTAAAATTGCAATACACACCCTCGAGTCCCTTAGTCGCCTCTTACGACTACCAAGGGAAAGAAATGGGGTGATGCTATTTTAAGCCGGCATAACACGGCAATTTTAATTTGATACAATAATAATGAAATGGATCTTCCTGGTGTTAGGAATATCGAGAGTGGCTCACTGCTTATTATGCATTATGTGGCTGAAGGAGGAATGTAATGTAGCTATAACTGACCCTGAGTCGATGTCCCTGGTGTTAGGAGTAGCTAGAGCGGCCGCAGCCAGCGCTAGGCAGCGCTCCGCGTCAGCAGCCGCGCGGCGCGACCACTTCCATAACTAGTCTGTTCCGACCCACTGCTACATATGCATCTGCTAGCTATGTAGCTATAACTGACCCTGAGTCGATGTCCCTGGTGTTAGGAGTAGCTAGAGCGGCCGCAGCCAGCGCTAGGCAGCGCTCCGCGTCAGCAGCCGCGCGGCGCGACCACTTCCATAACTAGTCTGTTCCGACCCACTGCTACATATGCATCTGCTAGCTATGTAGCTATAACTGACCCTGAGTCGATGTCCCTGGTGTTAGGAGTAGCTAGAGCGGCCGCAGCCAGCGCTAGGCAGCGCTCCGCGTCAGCAGCCGCGCGGCGCGACCACTTCCATAACTAGTCTGTTCCGACCCACTGCTACATATGCATCTGCTAGCTATGTAGCTATAACTGACCCTGAGTCGATGTCCCTGGTGTTAGGAGTAGCTAGAGCGGCCGCAGCCAGCGCTAGGCAGCGCTCCGCGTCAGCAGCCGCGCGGCGCGACCACTTCCATTACTAGTCTGTTCCGACCCACTGCTACATATGCATCTGCTAGCTATGTAGCTATAACTGACCCTGAGTCGATGTCCCTGGTGTTAGGAGTAGCTAGAGCGGCCGCAGCCAACGCTAGGCAGCGCTCCGCGTCAGCAGCCGCGCGGCGCGACCACTTCCATTACTAGTCTGTTCCGACCCACTGCTACATATGCATCTGCTAGCTATGTAGCTATAACTGACCCTGAGTCGATGTCCCTGGTGTTAGGAGTAGCTAGAGCGGCCGCAGCCAGCGCTAGGCAGCGCTCCGCGTCAGCAGCCGCGCGGCGCGACCACTTCCATAACTAGTCTGTTCCGACCCACTGCTACATATGCATCTGCTAGCTATGTAGCTATAACTGACCCTGAGTCGATGTCCCTGGTGTTAGGAGTAGCTAGAGCGGCCGCAGCCAGCGCTAGGCAGCGCTCCGCGTCAGCAGCCGCGCGGCGCGACCACTTCCATAACTAGTCTGTTCCGACCCACTGCTACATATGCATCTGCTAGCTATGTAGCTATAACTGACCCTGAGTCGATGTCCCTGGTGTTAGGAGTAGCTAGAGCGGCCGCAGCCAGCGCTAGGCAGCGCTCCGCGTCAGCAGCCGCGCGGCGCGACCACTTTCATAACTAGTCTGTTCCGACCCACTGCTACATATGCATCTGCTAGCTATGTAGCTATAACTGACCCTGAGTCGATGTCCCTGGTGTTAGGAGTAGCTAGAGCGGCCGCAGCCAGCGCTAGGCAGCGCTCCGCGTCAGCAGCCGCGCGGCGCGACCACTTCCATAACTAGTCTGTTCCGACCCACTGCTACATATGCATCTGCTAGCTATGTAGCTATAACTGACCCTGAGTCGATGTCCCTGGTGTTAGGAGTAGCTAGAGCGGCCGCAGCCAGCGCTAGGCAGCGCTCCGCGTCAGCAGCCGCGCGGCGCGACCACTTCCATAACTAGTCTGTTCCGACCCACTGCTACATATGCATCTGCTAGCTATGTAGCTATAACTGACCCTGAGTCGATGTCCCTGGTGTTAGGAGTAGCTAGGGCGGCCGCAGCCAGCGCTAGGCAGCGCTCCGCGTCAGCAGCCGCGCGGCGCGACCACTTCCATAACTAGTCTGTTCCGACCCACTGCTACATATGCATCTGCTAGCTATGTAGCTATAACTGACCCTGAGTCGATGTCCCTGGTGTTAGGAGTAGCTAGGGCGGCCGCAGCCAGCGCTAGGCAGCGCTCCGCGTCGGCAGCCGCGCGGCGCGACCACTTCCATAACTAGTCTGTTCCGACCCACTGCTACATATGCATCTGCTAGCTATGTAGCTATAACTGACCCTGAGTCGATGTCCCTGGTGTTAGGAGTAGCTAGGGCGGCCGCAGCCAGCGCTAGGCAGCGCTCCGCGTCGGCAGCCGCGCGGCGCGACCACTTCCATAACTAGTCTGTTCCGACCCACTGCTACATATGCATCTGCTAGCTATGTAGCTATAACTGACCCTGAGTCGATGTCCCTGGTGTTAGGAGTAGCTAGGGCGGCCGCAGCCAGCGCTAGGCAGCGCTCCGCGTCGGCAGCCGCGCGGCGCGACCACTTCGATAAACGGTCGGCGCGCACCACGTCACGTAATACGGCTTCATATGCATCGTTCTCCTAGAAATACAAGAAATAACTACAACTGTGTACGCAGATAGTAAAACAGCATTTATGTTATAAGTTATTTTAAGCTATCTGGTCTTATTATAATTATAATTATAAGGAGATCCATAGCACAGGTTCATCTAGTTTAGACTCTCTATCTCCCTTTCAATTAAACAACCATGAAATTAAACACTAACAAATGTAATAACTTAATTTAATTACTGGAAGACAATAAATATTTTTATAATTTTATCATATGTTAGTAAAATATACATTCAACAGGTTGTTTGTCGCGTTAGTCACTCATGCGAAAAATGGTGAATGAATTTGCAAGACGAAATATCACCAAAACTTAACACAGGATGTTGGCACAACACAACCTTGTCTAAGTTTACAACTGCTTGTTTCTATAATGCAGTTGTTAAATATCTCATTAAAAATACTGTAAAATGTATCAAACGTGTGAAAACGCCTCCAACTTAACAAAGAATGTTCCATGTACGAGCACTTACATCATCGACGGTAATATCCTGATGGTGCGTGGGCGGCTCCACGTCCAGCATGGCGTGGAAAGCTGCCTTGCCTCCTTCTGCGTCGTTTAGAGCCACTGAACACAATACCAGGTGTAGCCCTGAGAAATATATAAAAAATAAGGTGTAGGAAAAGAGTTACAACAACCCACTACTGGACATGGGCTTCCCCGTATTGGGGGTATTTGACATGCTCACCGCGTTTGATAGGTTACGTAATATACATGGCCACAACGCAGTCATAAGTCATGGTGTCTTATGAACGTGCCAAATTATTTGTAAATACATAATTAATGATTGAGGCTTTGAAAAAGAAAGAAATGAAAGTGAATGTAAGTAAGTCGAAGTCAATGGTTTTTGAAAAAGAAGAAGGTATGACGGAGTGTTACATATATATAGAAGAAGAGAGGGTGGGGCAAGTGAAAGAGTTTGTATATTTGGGATCGAAGTTTACATCAGATGGAAAGTGTGAAAGTGATATTGAAAGGAGGGTAAATGCCGGCAACATGGTGAATGGAGCGTTGCATAGCTTTATGAACAGCCAGACAGTGTCTTATAATGCACGTCTTGCTGTGTATAGAGGAGTGTTAGTTCCAACACTTATGTATGGGAGTGAAAGTTGGGTATGGTAGAAAAAGCATGAAAGTAGAATAAATGCGGTAGAAATGAGAGCGCTAAGAAGTATGATTGGAGTGAAATTATTAGGGAACGTTGCGGTATAAAAGAAGACGTAGTGACTGGTATAGAAAAAGGAATGCTGAGATGGTTTGGTCACATTGAGAGAATGAATGAAAGAAGATTAACGAAACAGGTGTATATGGCGAGTGTGGATGGGAACGTTGGAAGAGGAAGACCAAGACGCACGTACTTGGATCAGATCGGGGACGTCCTAAAGAAAGGTCAGGTCAAGAGTACCCTAAACCGACGAGCATGTATGAAAAGATTGATGCATGTTGAAGAAGCGAAAGAGGTGTGTCGTAGCAAGTGGAAAGGTGTAGTCTCTGCCTACCCCTATGGGAGAGAGGCGTGATTGTATGTATGTATGTATAATTAATGAAATCCACACTAATATTATAAATGCGAAAGTAACTCTGTCTGTCTGTCTGTCTGCTACGCTTTCACGGCCAAACCACTGAACCGATCTTCATGAAACTTGGCACAGAGATTGCTAGCATACCGAGAACGGACATAGGCTACTTTTTATCACCATTCGAGGGTCTGGAGTATAGATGTAGACCATCAGGTGTGCCACCAGGAGCCCAGCTAAACTATTAGAGATACAGGCATGGTTCCAAAACAAAAGTTGTTCAGTATGATGGGCCGCTTTTTTTCACAAGGACATTGGGGATCTGGAGTACCTTATGTTGACCACCAGGTCTACCATCAGGAGCCCAGCTAAACTATTAGAGATACAGGCATGGTTCCAAAACAAAAGTTGTTCAGTATGATGGGCCGCTTCTTTTCACAAGGACGTTGGGGCTCTTGAGTACCTTATGTAGACCACCAGGTGAACCATCAGGAGCCCAGCTAAACTATTAGAGATACAGGCATGGTTCCAAAACAAAAGTTGTTAAGTATGATGGGCCGCTTCTATTCACAAGGACATTGGGGATCTGGAGTACCTTATGTAGACCACCAGTGCCATGTATTATCATTGTACAGGTACAGGTCCACATTTACAGGCGGAAATCTGCCTGTAACGCACTTGTAGTTACAATTTACAGGTTACAGGCGTTTTATGAAGACACTTGTAAAGCTACCATTGTCAGAACCGCTCCAAAATCTCGACTACAGGTACATTTTACAAGTCGATGTACAACACTATCGATTCATTCATTTCATTCACTCAAATTCAACGTCAATGTTATAGCACAGATTAAATAATGTGAAAGTATGTAAACATTTAGCTAAATATATAAGACATTACACTGAAAATTATTATTTTAATAAAAAGGAAATTATAAAAATGAAATCAACAATATTTCTAATTAAAATCATATTATTGATAGAGTACGTTAAAATAGTACTGTTGTGAATTAATAATAATAATCCACAATTGACGATAAAGTTTTGCTTTATTTAACGCCTCGAGCAAGATAATTTAGCAAGGAACGCATTTTGAGTACTTTTGAACATAATGAATAGATTTTTATGCAGAAATCTTGCACTTGTAAAATAATTACCTAGGTCAGACGACCTGTAAAATTATTCACAAGTTGTAAGTTTTTACAGTTGTAGTTTACAAGTCTTTTGATGAACACCTGTAAAAACTTGCTCGATTGTGTTTTTAAAAGCAAAATGTACATTATGGTTTGTCGATGGAAATCTACAGGTGCCTGTAGCTGTGACTTGTAAAATTGTAGACCTGTAGCTTCAAAAAACGCCTGTAGTTGTAATTTTCATCAGTGTTGCAATTTAAATATTAATTTTGGCGCGATGTTGCCACTTTTTCGCCTGTAGAATTGTAATTGTTCAATGATAGCACAGGCCACAGGTGTACCACAAGGAGCCCAGCTAAACTATTAGAGATACAGGCATGTTTCCAAAACAAAAGTTGTTCAGTATGATGGGCCGCTTCTTTTCACAAGGACCTTGGGGCTCTGGAGTACCTTATGTAGACCATCAGGTGTACCATCAGGATCCCAGCTAAACTATTAGAGATACAGGCATGGTTCCAAAACAAAAGTTGTTCAGTATGATGAGCCGCTTCTTTTCACAAGGACATTGGGGCTCTGGAGTACCTTATGTAGACCACCAGGTGTACCACCAGGAGCCCAGCTAAACTATTAGAGATACAGGCATAGTTCCAAAACAAAATTTGTTCAGTATGATGGGCCGCTTCTTTTCACGAGGACATTGGGGATCTAGAGTACCTTATGTAGACCACCAGGTGTACCACCAGGAGCCCAGCTTAACTATAAGAGATACAGGCATGGTTCTAAAACAAAAGTTGTTCAGTATGATGGGCCGCTTCTTTTCACAAGGACATTGAGGATCTGGAGTACCTTATGTAGAACACCAGGTCTACCATCAGGAGCCCACCTAAACTATTGGAGATACAGAAAAGGTTTCAGAACAAAAGTTGTTCAGTATGATGGGAATAAGTTGAGAAAGGACATTGCCTTCTTTACCGAGGACAGAAAAACAAAAAATGTGATATAGAGGTATAAAAATGTATTACAGTAGGTAACTTAAATTACCTTTTTATCTGTCTTATCTACTTATGCTGAACATTTTAGTGTGCTCAAATCGGCACCTTGGAGTAAGGACTCTGTTATCTACTGACTTTTGTATTCAATGGTTATAAATATTGATTTCTCAGGGCAGTGCACCGGATAGTAAATTTTGAATTGTCCCTTTAACAATAGAAGCAAGCAAGTCATCTGTAAACAGTAGAGATAAGAACTGTTTTAATATCACTGTCACACTTACTATGAATACACATACCTACTTTAGAACTTCAGCCTAAAAAAACTATCTAACGCGGACGAAGTCGCGGGTAAAAGCTAGTTATTTATAAAAACTGGCCGATATAGTACCTTCTAACCTAGCTGTATTGTATAAATATGATGCAATGATAATTTTCAAGTATTGATCATATAATTTAAACTGATTTACTTTTATAAATAACGAAATTTTTGTGTATGTACGTAATTGTAATGTACACACCGCTGTGGATCAATAATCTGTATATATGAATTTATTATTATTATTGTAGGAATCTGCACGTGTATATTTCGAAAATGCCAAAACAAAATATGGCATTGCGAAATATACAAAAATTGTGTTTTATGTTTATCTATACCTTGTAATATGCACGCACCAATGCGCATTTACGTATAATACAGGGCCTTACCATCCTTCGTTTTTGGATTCCTCACTAAGTATTTTTTTGCAACACCATTCGTATAGAAATCTTCTTCTTAGTCGTTATCTTCATTACTGAAGGTCGTGTCTACAATGTTTCTCAAGCACGTTTGATGTTAAGATTTTCCATTTGTCTCTGTATAGAAATAGAGTGATGCTATTCTGGAACTACACGACATTTTTTCGTACCATTCATAAAGTGCGACTGTCTGCCTTCTCAGGTCCTAGACCAGTCGAAAAACCCTTCACTAAATAATGCGCACCTGTTTGGAAGTCTCCTTGTTCGTGCATGATGTGCTGAAAGTTGGTGACGGCGTCTCGGAACTTGCCCATGCGCACCAATAGGAGACCAATGTTGTGCATCACTTTCATTCTATAATATATATAAAAAAAGGTTTATTTGTAACTTACATAGTAGGTACATTATATGTTTGCCTGGCCCCCAAACTAGGTTTCCCTGTGCTATGAGAAGCCAGTCTTTCATCATAGATGTGGGTAATATAAAATTGAGTAGGTAACGAACGCAGACACACATTCTGAAATATTTTCGAATAAAATACGGTATGTAAGGGAGGGTTTACTGAAAACTTTGCAGGCATGATGAGACCATGAAATTGAACTTATACTATGGAGCCCATGTTTGGAAACGAAAAAAGTTTTGAATAAGCCTCGACAGTTTAAGTTGGACTTTGTATTTTACACTCAATAGGGAAGTGGCCGTTCTATTTGCCATACAATCTCTGTAAAATACTTTGGATTCCGTGTGAATATACCAGGTTTTAAGGGCGTTGTACAGAAAACTTTGCAGGCGTGATCACACCATGACTGTAAACCACTTTTCCTATGTATCTAGTGGTGGGAAACAAGAAAAAAAAATGACCTTCACTACATAATTCACGATCGGCTGACTGACTTTATATGATAACACCTTTTTTTTCGTTTACCGACATATGTTCAAGAGGGAGGATTATTATAAATAGACTGGCCGATGGCGTAGCGGATAGTACCCCTGCCTGCTACGCGGAGAGTCGTTGGTTCGATCCCCACAAAACACAAATATTTGTTAACTCATTTTCAGATATTTGTGTTCAGTCTGGGTGTTTCTATGTATATTATGCTATTATTTAAAAAAGGATATAAGTTGAGTACCAAATTTTAAAACACTTCCCGTGTTAGGTATACTATTTTTGAAAACTTGCAAAATTTTCGAGTGCGGGCAGGATTTGAACCTGCGACTTTCGCATTACTAGTGGCGACGCCTCTTCCATCTGGGCTACCGCAGCTTATTTCCTGCCCGCCAATTTTGCAAGTGTATATTAATGCCAGTAACGCTTGGCATGGCTCCATCTACCGGGTTAGTTTTGCAAAAAAAAAAAGTATATAAGTATTAATATCAGCTATCTAGTTCCCATAGTATAAGCTTTGCTTAGTTTGGGACTAGATAGCGCTGTGTGAATTGTCCAGGATATTTATCTATTCAGTTTCATGGTCTGATCAATGTTTGTCAGACCTGGCGTAAATGTCCGTTTTTTGAGGCCGTGCTGCCCACCCCGCAAGGGATTATGGGCGTGATATATGTATGTATGTATCACGCCTGCAAAGTTTTCGGTACAATATCTCTTACATCCCGTATAATGCAGAAACTAGAGGGAAATCAATCAGTTTTACCGTAAATCTTTTTCAGCGGTAGGTGTTTGATCCAACGCCATTCTGTAGAGTTTCAACGCTTTAGGATGTTCACCCATTTTGAAATAAATATTGCCCATGTTAACCTACAAAGAAAAAAAATCATTTCAATTAATTTATGTTTCCCTGTGCCGTGTGGTGCCGGATTAGAATAGCACCACCCCATTTCTACCCGGGGGTGTCGTAAAAGGCGACTTAGAGATAATAGCCCAGTATGGATAGCTTTTCAGGTTTCAAAAATATTAAAGTCGTTCATTTTTGGCTTATAGTTTCTAGACCATTGGCCGAACCCAATTTATTATTTTGTGTCATTTTAGGTATATGCTAACATACTTTCGTTTGCAGTAGATAAAAACGACAAACTGGGTTCGTACACTGTATTAACTGTCACATTGACAATACTGGTACATTTTATAATGTTTATTTAATTATATACACTAAAATTTTTTATTTATTAAACGAGCTACCATACATTGAATTGAAAATTTAAGCAAGCGTCAAAAGTGACACAAAACGTAATATGTGATTTACAGACACGCACTACGTACGTAATCGTACGAATAATAAGCGACTTTAGAATTTTTATAAGTTATGCCCTCAAATAATTCCAGCCGTATCGGACTATAAATCTAGGGAATAGGCAGTAGCGTTCCCAGTGAATACAATACCTTGCACTGCGCTCGCCAATCCGCTTGCCAAGCGTGGTAAGTATGGCTAATACCGTCGTCCACAACACGAAGAGACGTAACTAACATTTTATGCCAAAACTAGTTATGTATACAGTTATTCTTAGAATTTTGAGTTCTACAGTTTTCACGAATCGCCCTAACTGTATCAATTATAATAAAGGAGATAGGGGGAGCCGTAACTAGCTTCGATGTAAATTTAAAGTAACACGTATAAGTGTAACTTAACTTTCGTCTATACGTTAAACTCAAATACAATATTTTTTAAACGAAATCAAGTTGTAACTTAACTTACGTCTATACGTAATACTCCTCTAATTAGTAATTATTGCGAAAAAGTTCATGTCGCTTTCAATGGATGTCACTCAGTTCCCGTTTTCTTCCGAAAAACTATAAATCCAGAAGACCTCTTGCGTCATATATTTTGGTTCCGGTGAGGTGTCTCTTTAATTCCCTATTAAGTACTTTCATTCATTCAGAGATCATAGCTGTTTGTTTACTACTTGTCATCACAAATGAACGAGTATAATTATAAATAAAAATATGTTGATTTTTCAGTTTTCATAATAAATATGTTGATTTTTCTTGAGTCGTAACTTGTTTTAATTTTTAATTTTAAATAACACGAAAAGTCTTAACTTACACAGCAACCGCCCTAACTTACACTGTTTAAAAAAATTACGTAACACGTAAAGCCGTAACTTGCAATTTCAAGTTTTAAAAAAAGAACAAGAACAATTGCTTGAAATCTGCTGGTAGTAATCACATATTGTATGTATAGAAAGAAACTAAGTGAACCACTCAACAAGTTAAAATAGATACTTCAGATGTATAAACAGTATTTATAGCATTACAACCTGCCAAAGTAATTTTTTTCCTTAAATCGGCTACCCTATAAAATTTACCATTTGCTAGTTACATCTCTTCGTGTTGTGGACGACGATACCCTCCGATTAGGGGAGGCCCATGTCCAGCAGTGGACTATTGAGGCTTTTAAAGTTGAAGTTTTTTATATTTACATACATTTATTTTTCATAATAAAATCTTACAAACATAGAATTTACCTTGAGTCTATTAGCGTGAGGAAACAATTTGTTTCGCGTGAGCAGCTGATAAGTATTGAGTGCCTCCGTGTACATTTCATTCATTGCGTACTGGCCAGCCAAATTACATAGCACCTGGAAACAACAAATAAATAATAAGGCCCCTACTTCGAAGCTGTTTCACAGTTACAATGAGAAGAAATCTAAGTTGGTACCGAAAATAGTATTGACTTTTAAACATATATACGACGACGCCTATATCCATCGCAGGGTAGGCAGCGGGGAAACGGCCGTAAAACTCGGATATTTACGCCACATGTGGCAAACATTTAAGTATCGTAACGACACACAAAACAGATTTCAACAATTGACCCTCTGCCGTAGCTATTAGCATGAACCTGAAAGCTGTCGATTATGGCTTATTGGGATGGCCTTACTCTAGTTGCCTTTTAAGACACCCACGGAAAAGAAATGGGGTGATAGATTCTAAGCCGACATCACACGGCAGACTAACTAACTAACTATTAACTTTTGAATTTTCTGTGCGGAAAGAGAATGGGCGTGGAAATTGAGGTCGCTTCTATGCCTCAGTATGAGGCACGGACGAAATACAAAGAGGACCTGCCCTAAGGCAAGTAGACCTGTCGCTAGGTGGTCTACATGCGGCTTCTAGCTATTTGCCGCAGAGTGTCGCTCGCGTCAGTTGAACTCGTGTCACTACCAAGCGATCATATTAAATTATTTTACGAATACAAACCGTAAAATACTAAATATACTATTAAAATGAAGTGCAGTGTGTTACAATGGAAAAGTTCGACTAACAAAATGTATGAGGAATGTCATAGCAACCTATGAAAAGATTATTTTTGAAAACTTGGAAAATTTTCAAGCGCGGGAAGAATAGCAAGTTTTCAAAAAATGTATACCTAACACGGGAAGTGTTTTTAAAATTAGTATTCGAAAAGATTATTAGTTCACTTTTTGGCCACGACGCTCTTTCCGCACAGATTTGTAAATTATACTCACAGCGAAAGTGAGATCCAAATTGTGCGAGTCCCCGAGGTTGGCTTGTTCCTGCATGCGAATCAGTTGTCTTTCCAGTTCTGATGCTTCTTGCGCCTTCGCCAGTGCCTGGTATAACAGTATTGTATATAAGGAGTGTAAGGGACAGCCCTCCGAATACTGATACGGGAGCATACAGACCATGAAACTGAAGAACATTCCCTTAGGAACATATGTCAGGAAACGACAAAAAATATTTGACCTCTCATACAAATCAAGATCAGCTGACTGCAATTACTATGGGTTTTTTGGACGTCTCCTGAAATATTTTTTCATGGGAAGGTGTTCAGTTTTAATGGTCTGAATGCACCCTATACTATAATTATTCGGAGGGCTGTTCCTTCCACCATGTATAAGGTGTAGAATTTATTACGGCTTAGAATAGCATCACCACATTTCGTTCCCGCGGATGTTGTCAGAGGCGACTAAGGGACTCGAGGGCTTGATATATGCATTACAATTTTAGGCGACAGGCATTTATGTCTGAGATGTAGAGTTTGTTAAATTTTGGTTGGTGGAGTTAGGGCGTGTAGATTCAGAAGCTTGATAACACTTCGAAGATCTAATATCTTTTTCACAGGCTATACAGGGTGTAAGGGACGGTGACATAGAAAAAAATGTTTAGTTTCATGGTCGATCATGCCTGCAAAGTTTTCGGTACACCGTCCCTTACACCCCGTATAAGCCACATGCTCTCTCCCTCGTCTTGGCGACATTTTACATGAAAAAGTCTGTAGTAGGATTCATTTGTATTCATAAAATCATAAGAGGTCTATTCTTAGAACAAATCCTGGCGTAGGTAATAGTAGTTTATGCAACAGTCATATAATGCCTAATTATATGCAGTTGCATACACTATTTTATCTACACTCTAAAAAATTAACTCAGTTGAACACTTTTCCAAACGTCCGCACCGGCGATTGCAAGGCCCGATACATGGTCAAATTCAATACGAGAACGTAATATAGCTTGATATGAATTTTTGAAGATTCTTTACTAACAGTTGTTTAGATGTCGAGTCTTAACAGCAAATAACTAAACAACTGAACAACACTGAACAACAACTGAACAACACTGAACAACATCGGAATAACATCTGAACAACAACTAATCAACATCTGAACAACATCCGAAAAATTACCTTACAACAACAACTGTCAGGTGCGGCGGAAGATAGCGATTTGAGTATTGGAAAAAAAAAACTTCGTTTCATTTCTCAACTTTAATCGTATTAAGAGTTTTCTCATTAAGTCATTACGCTTCTGTAATTTATAGTAAACCCTAGTTTTTATAGGCATCTGTTTTCGAATTCATAATTCGAACATTATGAGACGAGTGTAGATAAAAGTATCTTACTTGTCCCAAGTCGAAAACTCTCTTTGAATTATGTGTAGTGTCGTCATCTGGGTCTGGTCTCGCGCTAAGCATGCAGGAATCCTCCACCAGCGCCATTATGCGAGCCTCCATCAGCTTGATGCGGTCTTCGATACTGGAAGACACAAATAAAATTACAAAGTGTCCATCTTGGAAACGTGATCAAACGTTAAATGCTAGAATGATAATAGCTCATGGTATAAGTAACTTTATTGGAACACAAAAAAATAAAAATAAAAATTTCATTAGTCGAAAAATGACAATAAATGCCATGAGGATCATTACTGACCTGTCTTCCTTCTTCTCCTCTCTGTTCGGCGTCTCCCTGGCGGAGGACGTGTACCCGGCAGCGCGGACCGCGGTCACAGGCAGAACTGCCACCTCGCATGGTGACTGTAGCCGTGGGGATCATTACTGACCTGTCTTCCTTCTTCTCCTCTCTGTTCGGTGTCTCCCTGGCTGAGGAAGTGTACCCGGCAGCGCGGACCGCGGTCACAGGCCGCGCGGCTGCCGTACCTGCCCGGGAACTGCCACCTCGCATGCTGACTGTGCCGATTCGGATCATCTAAATTGCATCACAAATACAATAACATTTATTTCAGTTGCAACAATTCTTGAATATAATTACTTAATCACGCAAAAATGTGTAGCGGCGGGTGAATTAGCTAAGGTCTGAGAGGGTTTCAACTTGTTGCGAGTCCCGACAACTACTGTAAACGTAAACATATCGTCGGAGTTTTAGGTACAGGGAGTCGAATTTCGCCACTTCCGTGGAAAGCTTCCTCTCCTCATGTAATATTTAGTGTAGGTATTTAAGTTTATATTAATTGTACTTATAATAGGATTTGGTATTTACAATAGTTATGTCGGCCATCTGTTTACATAAGATACAGGAATAACTATTAGTTTAGGAAACAGTTTACTGTCATAATTGTTTTGTATAACGTTCTCTATTAGTAATTATGTTTATTAAATAAAATAATTGATTGGTACCTACTTAGTATATCAGACTCACCCCTGTGCCCATCCGACTTGGCACCTTCCGTCCAATCCCCGCCGTCCTGAGCGTCTCCTGAAACTCCTGATCGTCCCTCAAGTTCCTCGTGTCCAACGCTGGAGCCACCTCATTGAAGCCCTTGTACAGATCATCGTCATCGTCCACCACCATGGCTGTCCTGGGTTTAGCGTCGGTGCCAAGGCGTGATGCACTGTAGTAGCGCGAACTTATCATAATAAGAACACTTATAGTAAAGATTCGCGAGAAAACGATTGGGAAATGCGTAGCGAGGTTTGGTTGTGTTGTGACGCCGTTGCTATGGATACGGAGACAATGACGATGACGTGTAAGCTTAGTAGGGTTAAGGTTGCCATGGTCGTGGAAATTATAATAGCCCAGTATGGATAACTTTTCAGGTTTCAAAAATATTTAAGTAGTTCATTTTTGGCTTATAGTTTCTAGACCATTGGCCGAACCCAATTTATTATTTTGTGTAATTTTAGGTATATGCTAACATACTTTCGTTTGCAGTAGATAAAAACGACTCAAACTGGGTTCGTACACTGTATGAACTGTCACATTGACAATACTGGTACATTTTATAATGTTTATTTAATTATATACACGATATACACTTGAATTTTTTATTTATTAAACGAGCTACCATACATTGAATTGAAAATTTAAGCAAGCGTCAAAAGTGACACAAAACGTAATATGTGCTTTACAGACACGCACTATGTAATCGTACAAAAAATAAGCGACTTTAGAATATTTATAAGTTATGCCCTCAAATAATGCCAGCCGTATCGGACTATAAGTATAATTTTCTATTCGAAGTTTGCATGTGTAATAGAAGTACAATTTTTTTTATTAATTATTAATTTTTCAAAGAAAACTTACGTTACGCTGTAAAGAAGTTGATTCACTTGCCAACATTTTTGTCCCGCTACATTGCCCTCACTTCGGAATGTAAATCTCATAACTTCCCTTAAATTAGTGCTGTCACTTTCCGTCAAATAGGTTTAGAAAATGATAGGAGATATCTAAGTTATCCACTCAGCTGTGGCGCCATCTTGATCTGAAAACACGATCCTGTGGGTCCTATATAGGACACCCCCACAGACAGGGGGGTAAATTCACCCCTTGTCAGCATTTCTTTGATTTCTCTGATTTTAGTAGGAAATTATGTAAAACCTTCTTGAATCACAATTCTAATTGAACCGACCTAATTAAACCTACCTATTTCTGCAAACAATTCGAACTAGATTTTTGTACATTTAGCAGTAGTAGTAGTCCATACTAAAAGTATGAAAATTCAACCTGTTTTTGCCAAATTGTGACTAAAATTCAAGAATTGTGATGTAAATTAATGAGTTTAATATTTAATAATAGACATATTTTAAACATTAAAACATTTACATACATCTGCTTTCTTATAATTATTTCCTACCACAACCATTATTACGTAACGCGCAGAATAGGGACCGAACTTTAAAAGCTTTGGTTTTAAGATTTTTTATTTCAAAGAGTGAGACCAAAGAGGTTTAAATAGTAGCGTAGTTTATGGTAAACACGATTCAGTTGTCGCACAAATCATACCAATAAAGCAGCACGAGATTTACCGCGAAATTGAACCCAACTCAGTACAGTCCTATATAGGACCATCCACAGACAGGGGTTTTTCGTTAGCGTCCTATATAGGACTCTCCACAGACGAGAGGATATGGCATGTTTACAAATGTCAATGGGTTCTTCGCAATTTATAGTCAATTTAGTAGATAATTATATATCAAATTGTGTACCTATCAACAATTTTACAATATTGGGGGCGGCGATTTTTGTACATGTTTTTGAACTCATTTTACTAGTGTGAACGATTTATTGCAGATACATTTGTTGGGCAAAGTTCGTATGTACACAATGTCGCAGGATAAATGTTGCCAAGTAATACGCGCCTTTATTAATTCCTACTTAAGAGTAAAACGCCACGAGAACTTATTCGCAATGAAATGTTTTAGGGTTAGATAAAAGATTGGTCCACGCTGTCGCTAGCGAACCAATCATTTATCTAGGGTTTTAGGATTAAAGTGCAATAGCGCACAAAATTACCCAGAGTTTAGAGTCGTGACATAAATAAAAGATTAGAAATATTTTTACAGTCAATATTTATTACATGATCACTAATATTCATTACAATCAAGGTCCTTCTCATATTTCGTCACACCAATGAAACAATTAGTAATATAGTTACAGCTAAACTAGAACAACTGACTGAAATGGAGCATCACATCACAATAAAACTGCTATTACACAACCTTGCCAACAGGGCCCGCTTCGGCATACATTGCTGGTTATTATATGGATGTCATAACAAAAAACTTAAGATAACCAGCAATGTATGTCATATCGAGTCCTTTTGGTAGGGTAGTGTAATACCAACTTAAAACACAGGTCTCAGACAGCACAGTGTATGGAAGACACTGAAACTTGCACGCTATTAAAACTAAACTAAAATAAAAAGTCTAATAGCAAAAAGATTTCCCTGTGTAGTTCAAAGCTTTTCGTTTTAGATTCTTCAAAGGACAACTCTGCAAAGTGTCGCTTCGCTCAACTGGCTTACAAATAAAAAGTCTTAAATGTTCTTCTGTAATCTACTTTAAAAAAATAGCGAAGACTGGCACAACATTAACAACTAAAACATGCAAAACCTTTAAAGAGTCCTTCTTGCGAAAAAACCACTTCATTTGGTCTTTATAAGGCCTTCGGAACTACATAAGAACCAAAAACAAATGTATAAGAGTCCGGCTCCCTCCCCCCCGCGCCGCAGCCCGCCTCATTCTCGGTTCATTCAAAACATTATGTATAAAAATAAACGATCTCAAAATTCACGTATTATCGTCGAAAGCAATAGCCATGATCTTATGTACATTTTTATGAAAAATCCTAGACGCATGTAACTTCATAAACTCATGAAGAATAAATTTCAACAATGAGGCAATATTATTCATGACCCTAAAGACTAGTAAGAAATGCAAGTATTAATATTTTTGTACACTTTTTCACTTAACATTAAGTAACACCTGATAAAAATAATAGAAAACTCTAGTCTCTATGTAACGGAGATATGACTTAGATGTTAACAAATCGTAGTTATATTTATTTGTTATTCATATAATTTTATAACCATGTATACAATGTCGATGACATGAAGATACGTTCAAATCTCACTTGCATTCACTCTCCAAGTTAACAAAGACCTCCCATACGAAGGCGCAGCGGTATTATGGAACTTAGTTAAGGCGAGTGTACCCGTGAACTTTACAAAAATAATATTTTCTCTTTATACAAACAATCTATCAGAATATCCGTTGCCCAAGTTTTTAGTTTTATCCTTAAGTAAAATTAGAACCTGCAAACTTAACCAAATGTTTGCTGTAATTTAAGTTATGGCAATTAATACCAAAAGTGGCCGTTTTTAGGTACTTTTTTCCATAACTTTAATTGCAGCGAATATTTCATTGAGTTTGCAGGTTCAAATTTTACTTAAGGATACTACTAAAAACTTAGGCAACGGATATTCTGATAGATTGTTTGTATAAAGAGAAACCTTATTTTTTGTGAAGTGGCGCCACTGTCGAGGTCGTTGACGGCTACACTCGCTTTAAGTTTACTTCCATGCGTTGATCTGAAAATGCCGCGTTACTACTTGATAGACAATTTTTTTTCCGACCGCTTGATCTCTGAGAGAAGTAAATTGTATATCAACGTATTTTTATCAGCGTAAACAACGAACAAATCTTCGAATAAAATATACGTCATCAAATAGTAAATAGAATAGTAAATCCAGACCGATTTGGCTCGCGAATGGCCTGGCACGTATTCAAACGAGTCAGAGACTATTATCAATAAATAAATCCCTTCTATAGTTTTTTTGGTTCTTCATAAAAACAACTTCATAGCCTCTTACACGCTACATCGTTTAACATTACGTGGTATAAGCGAAATGTTAATTTATTGAAATATAATTGCAGCTTGAAACCCTGTACAAAAGTGGGGAAAAATTCATGAACTATATTTTAGAGGAGCATAGTTTATAGAAGGTATATATCACTCAAGACTGGCCCGTTTTTAGAGTACGGTTATGTTAGATATGAATAGTATGACGCACCGTGCACAGCGCTTTAGCATCAGTACAGCTATTTCCATGACCAGGCAAGGAAAGCGAAGACATCTAAAAAGGTGTTTGTACAAAAATTACATATGAGATCGGAAACGGTGTTTTTTTTTCCAGTCAACTTTTCAATATCACCGAAATGTTCCAAATGTTTATTTACCACTTTTTAGGTTATGTTCATTAAAATAAAATAATCTTTGAGGATTGTTACTACAGGATTGTAAAAAAATTGCTCATGAAGTAATAAAATACATTTTTTAATTCATGACAAATTAATGTTTGCACGCCTTTATGAGGCAGATTTTGTAAGGGATTATAAGTTTTTTATTTTTGTTTTGTACTTACCCAAAATCTTATGCAAATATTACTTTTTCAGTTTCAATTACAGACAATTCTTTTGTGCTTATGAGGTTATATCCCAAACGTAATTAGCACAAATCTGCTTCTGAATTAGTTGAGTTTCCTTGCCCGCGGCAAAAAGCGGAAATCCCTTACTCATACGTCGAACAACTCTGTCAATTCTGTACAGTCGCCTATAAAGTCGTGAAAATAATATTTAAGGAATAAACATTAGTCATTTGCCTGGTAACACCAAACATAAGTAATTGAGCTGTACTTTTGGTAATTTTGTGGAGCACGTCTTATCCTAACATATCTCTTATCCTAACGTGGGAACACTAGGGTTCTCGCCGCCCCCGATACCTACACTAACCTCTATACTAACGAACCATTCAATAGCTCTGCATTTACCGAAGCACTTTTACTTATTTGGTTGAGCCTAATGCGCAACAAATATTGTTCAAAGAAAAATGCACAATGCGAGAATGTGCAACAAGCAATCGCCGAACCTATGGTTCTACGCCACTAATGTATGGCGATGGCTGATTCTCACTCTGCATATTTTTCTATAAACAATACTATTGTACGGACCCACCACTAATTTATTCGTTACATAAGAAGGCCGAATGGCATAATTGAAAGATTCTAGTATGTCCAATTTATTTCCATAGAAGTACGATGGATTTGGACTCCACTTATGTAAGATCTAGATAATACACATTTATATTCTCAAAATTTATACGTTTTACGACTTGATATATCTTAATAATAAGAATAAATGTCGAATTTTGTCCTTTTAGGAACGCTGTTATATGTATAATTTGCGCAAGTAGTTTTATAATGTATTGTCGCTTTTTTCAAATAATATTCATATTGGTGTTTTATTTGTAAAATACACGTCAGGCTTATTTATCTGCAATTAGCATTAGAAAGTTCAGCCAAATAGGTCACAGCTGCCGTCGAAGTTCGGTTCCGCGAAACATAGGTCATAAAAGTTGATTTACTGGTCTGCTTTTCTGATTATTTCACGATCGGCAAACATTCTTAATCCCTATCACATAAATCAGAAACATTCAACGATGATATAATGTAGCTTAACCTCTACTCGCTGAGAAGGCCGGGGTGTCGCCGCGGGGCGCGGGGCGCGGGGCTGCGGGGCGCGTCCACACCTGCACTATATCTGTGTGGAGAAGCGCGGGCGAGGCAGCTCGAAGGGGTCGCCGTGTACCGACCGCGCTAACGCCTTGATCGAAGCCGCTATGTCTTGAGGCTCATCCTGCAACCAATTCATATTCGTAAATAATCTTTCTATTAGCAATAATAAAGTGACATGGGGTGCCGGCTTTGTACGGCCGCCATTTACAATGGGAGCGTCGTTAAGGGTGCGTATTCATTTTGGAACATTTGTTTCGCAGCATTACTACTCACATCGTCCTCCGCGTCGCTCTGCTGCGCGTGCTGTGACATGTGCGGCACGCTGATTGGCAGAGAGCGAGCGATGTCCCCCGCTCCTCCCTCTCCCCCGCCCCTCCCCGCGTCACCCCCCCGCCGCCGACCGCGGCCTACAGCTATGCCTTCGTCGTCTTCTGTAAGGAATAAAATATGTGGTCTAAGAGACGGGAGATAACCGAAAATAAGCTGGATGCATTTCCCTAAAACTTGTGCAAGAAATTGCTGCGCAGTCAATCCATCGAATAAAAACTGTGTATCAAATATTGTTCACTTGCGTAATTTCTAGTTTTATAAATATGACAAAATTAAATTATCTGCCGGCCGGGTTGTCACATCTTCTACTTTTCTCGAGATATGAATTGTCCGTGCATTGATATGACACTTGATCGACAATACCGTTGGCATCCCATTAATTGAAGCAATAGATTGAATCCTAGAAATCGCTCATAAACTTACGATCAGAATCATAGTCGTCCTCTGAGATCATGTGCCTGGAGTCGGCGCCCTCCAGGTCAAAGATGTCCTCCGGCTCCAGCGAGTCCTCCTCCGGCGGTAGCTGCTGTCTGCTTGGCTGCAAAAGGACAACGATCGCATACATACATCATCATCAGTAGTTAATAACCTTAAGGCTACTTACTGGGAAGTCTCAACACAAACATGTTAAGATTTTTTTCAAATAAATACCTTTTTACTTTTTTACTTTTACTTAAGGCGAGTGTACTCGTGAAAGACTTCGACAGTGGCGCTACGTCACAAAAAATATCTTTTTAATCAAACAATCTATCAGTATGTCCGTTGCCCAAGTTTTTAGAATTATCCTTAAGAATTCAGAACCTGCAAACTCAATGAAATATTTCCTGCAAATAAAGTTATGGTCCAGTGCCGTTCTGTTAGCTTGACGATATCGTCGGACCAACGTGAGGATTGGCGCTGCAGAGAAGAGGCCTATACCCTGCAGTGGGTGGATGTGGGTTGAGGATGAATCCATAAGCCTAAATACGACCACTTTAGGTATTTATTGCTATAACTTTAATTACAGCGAATATTTCTGTGAGTAAGCAGGTTCTAATTTTATTTAAGGATAATACTTAGGCAATGGACATTCTGATAGATTGTTTGTAATAAGAAGTCAAGGTTTCTTTGTGATGGGTTCGAATTCGAAGCGACCTCTGCGAGCTACTACAAGAAGCTCACCAAGTGGTTCACAAGCAAGCAAGATGCAACAGAAGTTGTCAACATATCCGCAAGATGGCGCCACGTGACAGAACAATGGGACTGACACGCGGTATCGAAGTGTTCACCGTGCGCAGCATTTAAACAACTTCCAATCTTATAGACCAGTCGGTCCCCAGGCCACAACTCTGCCCTTTACCCAACACCACCTGCACCCTTCCATTCTGCCCAATAGGAAGGTATGCCAATAGCATATACGCCATAGTTTCATTAAGTGCGGTCCCAGGACGTCGAAACTTTTTTTATTTTATTTTAGGGAATCTTACAGCTATATTAACAAAAAAATGGACTATTTGTTTTAGTACAGTACAATGCCATTCATAAGGTTCCGCTTATAAAACGACCATAGCTGGACTAGTGTTATACACCTTACTGCTTTGCTAAAAACTTAAATGAAAGCAATAAACAAGCAAGAAAGTTAAGTGACAGTAGCCGTAGATCAGTCAGTCAGTTCATCCAACTATAAACCTGCTTAAAAGTTACACGTCTACTGCTTTACAAAGGCCTCCTACCAGATAGACCGACGACCAGTGATAGATGCTTTATATGCATTCGGAACTAATTCATACAGCTATACAGGGTGTAAGGGACGGTGTAACGAAAACGATCGGGATTATTAATTTCCTTTCGTCGGACAGAGGCATGCGTTACGATACGTTAAAAATAAGCAGCAACGGTGGGAGAACTACCCATCAAGTACTACATACTAATAGTTATATTTGTAACAAAAAGGTTTAGTTCACAAACTATTAACAAGTCGGAGCAAAACAATACATTTCGCTATCGGAACTGAATGAGCACGCGTGACGATACGTTTTAAGTAACGCGATATCAGATGTTATGGAAACACGATACCGAATCAATTTTATACGAATGTACTAGGAATATTTAATGTTGTGGTAGTACAAGGCAACTCTTTGATTACGAATGGATTTACATCTTTCCATTTGGATTTTGGACATATAGAATACATACATGGAGTAACAAAAAGGGTATAAACAAGCCGAAAGGAGGCCAAAGTACTCATGATCAATTTTCCCCATGAAACATAGGTCGAAAAAAAAGCAGTCTGTAGTAAATTAACCACCTGATGATTTTAAAATATTTCGACCTATAGGGAAAATTGTTCAGTTTCATGAGTATCTTGACTTCCTTTCGGTTTTTTTTAACCTTTTTGCTAGTCCCTGTACATTAAAACAGTAACGAGACGATATCTATCTACACTAATATTATGAAGAGGAAAGATTTGATTGTTTGTTTGTTTGTATTGAATAGGCTCCATTACTACTGGACCAATTTACAAAAATCTTATACCATTAGAAGCCTACATTATCCCTAGTGAACATATGTTATATTAAAATTTCTCATTCCCGTGGGAAAACTGCTGGGCAGGCTGCTAGTATAGCATAAACTAGACTATGCTAGAGACCGCCGCATATATCTATCTTGTAGTTTTTTCTCGATGTCACAACTCTGTTTGGTAGATAGCTACATAGCTGCTCCCATCCCAACAGACAGGAAAAACAACTGAGGTATACAGGGTGTAAGGGACGGTGTACCGAAAACTTTGCAGGCATGATCAGACCATGAAACTGAACAACTTTTACTATGGAGGCTATGTTGGGAAACGAATTTTTTTTTTCGAGTTTTCATAGAAAGTCAGCTAACTGATCGGGAATTTTGTATGGGAGGTCGAAATAAAATTCTCGTTAACCAACATAGCTTCCATAGAAAAAGTTGTTTAGTTTCATGGTCTGATCATGCCTGCAAAGTTTTCGGTACACCGTCCCTTACACCCCGTATAGAAAGGATTATGAAAGATGTAAATAAGTTATTAATACTACCTTAACTTGTGTGATTTGTTTGGCATCTTTGATGGAGGAGAGTCTTCGTCTCTGCAGCGGAGGTAGTTGCGGGGAGGGAGGGCCGTTGTCGCTGTCAGAACTGTGCCGCGCCTTGCTTATCATACTGCAACAACACTTGTTCATCAGCATTTTATATCAAATTTTTGTATAAGTAGGTAGGGTTTGAGGCGATTTGGGCCTGTTCTACTGTTCTGCGCATCAATAATTTCATATGACGACAGCAGTCATATTTTAAGCAGTTGATTTGAACATACGAAAACTCTGGCTCAAATCACCAGTCGTTGGTTTAATATTAGTGTAAAAACATTCAACTACCTGAGTATTGGTGCTGTCTAAAAAACTATTTTCATGTGTGACACTCTTTCAATTTTGTGCATAAATCACATTCTTACTATTGAGCTCAGACAGGCTAAGTACTATTCTAAACAAAGACTAATCAAATACGACAACACAACACAAATTATATAGTCATGTGAAAACTTGAAAGACAAAAACTAAAACAAATACAATTAAGTAAGCTAAAATTAGTTAATACGTAACTCACCTAGCTAAAATCTTATGATCCCTATGTGCCCGTTCTCTAAATGCTTCATATTCAGCATATTTCTGTTCCCGGAACTGTCTGACGGTTTCCTCAACAGCCTCCAGCTGCGACTGCAAGTTCTGCGTCAGCTGTTTGCTGAGTGTGCCTATAACCTGCTGCGGGGCTGGCAAAAATCTCTTCTCCCCGATCAGATTGCTGGTGTCAACATTTTCTTTCATTTCAACATCATTTGTGACTTCGGGCACCAGAATGTTGAACACTGGAGAGAAGTTCTTTGACCTCTTCAGACTGTTGACCCTTTCTGGTGTTGTCTGCCAGAATAACATATGATATAATATTCATAATCATTTTACTAGTGTAGCAGAGATATTGAAACTAAAAACAACTTTTTGGAACCACTTTCCCCAAGGAACATAGTCTGAAATAATATTTTGTAATATTTCTTTTTTAATTTAAACATACTTCTTTCCATTAAATAGACATCCAATTGCTGTCAAATAAGTTTTATACTATATTTGATGGTATAAATTAATGCAACATTCATAAATGAACTCGGTAAAAGTTTATGACAATTATTAAAAAGACAAGTGGCATACATGGGTAGATTTGCAAAGCAGCACTAGGCTGGATCTGTCGGGAATCACAGCATGTGTGTACTGTCCGCACGCGAGGCAGGAGTTGATCTGCCACCGGCCTACTGTGCGCTGCCCCAGCAGGGCGGGCTGGGCCACCTGCGACTTCAGCGACCCGCTCCCACATGATAACAGCTTCTGCAATAATCCATTGTGCTTATCAGACACACACAGATAAGCATGAGTTTATGTGTGTGAAAACAGGTAAGTACCTTATACCTACTTCTGGTATCATGTTTACTTTTTATAAAAAATCATTGATCAGGTATACTTTTTGGGTCGGGAAGGGGGTTTAGGAGTATACGCTTCAGGGCCCTATGAAACCTCAAGAAAATTTAAAAATATTTTTTTTCACATAATTTTTTTTTAAGTATTTTATTTGTTTATTATAATAAGCCTGCATAAGAGCACCCCAACCAGAAGATAACTGAATGTTTCTATACTGACAGTCTTAACCAAGTTTTTACAATTTTTTTATTTAATACTAATACAATTTACAAACTTAGGTTTAGTCTTGGATGTGTAACAGTTATGTGTAATGATGCAGAATTGAGCATGTACAGTAGGTAGGTATCGCAGTGAAGAGTGGTTCAATACAGTACAGAAATAACCTCATAACAAGAACGTAAATAAGCAGGTACCTGCGACCGCGTTGTCTCAGTATACATAGATATGAACTCTATGCGGTTATATCACAGCTTTAGTACGTATAAAGCGACTCGATTCATTTATTTTTTATTAGAAACAGCAGCCCCTCATAAAAGTCAAGGTCAATACATGTTTACCCATGGCACCTACCTCGCTGAAAAAAATATCCCTTTGTTCCGTCGGTGTTAACTCGAGTTTACTAACGTCGATGTTATCATCGACTTTATCACTTTCTAACGCCACATTTAGACATTTACAAACAAAGAGAGCAACCATGACTGAAATAACACTGCTTTTAGGGTCAAAACAGTATAAAATACACAAAAAATGTAGTCAAAAATTTTACAAAGTAGTTCGAAGATAAATGCGTATGTAGGTATTTATAGTATAGGTAGGTATAGGTAGGTACATAACAAAAACATGCATGCACAGTGCACAGCTGATTAAAAGTCGAAAAAAGTTTTATATGTTTATCTCTTTTTTTGCAGCAATCTTATAGGAGGTTAGAATGAGATGCAACTTCATGTGGATCTTTGACAAAATATGGCCACATACACGTTCACTTAGACAAAATTTGAAGTCACGACTTTTTATTTGCCCCTCTATGGAACGCATCCATAACTATTGTCAAAGCCGTCAAACAACGGAACAGTTATGAAGTTAGCAATGTATTACAGAATGTGACGTAAGAATATATCGATCTCTTATTATCATCGTGAAAAAGACAAAGATAACTGCGATGTTTAAGTGACATTACACTTGAATCACGTCAAATGCAGTCGAAATTAATGTGGATTAAATCATAATTTCTCCGAGTTTATACGTGGTGCAATTACTTTCAGACGTGGCAATTTACTAGCTCTTATCATGTTTTAAATTAAACTGCTTTAAATTTACGTTACCGTACATTATCATTGAAATGAACCACAACCTTTTGAGGTTATAAAGTATACTGAAAAATTTATAAGTTTTACGAATATACATTGAAAATGTCCAAAAGAAGCCAGCCCTTATGGTCGCCGCCCCAAGGCGCGCCGCGGCCGGTGCTCAAGCTCTTCAATAGCTTGACGCGGCAGAAGGAAATGTTTGTGTGCAGCCGCGGCAACCGCGTCAGCTGGTACAGCTGCGGGCCAACCGTGTATGACGCCTCGCACATGGGACACGCTAGGTAACCCGTACTGAAATATTCAGATTTCGTTTATGTTCAATATGCTATTCCTAAGTCTAAGGTCAATTACCCCACGAAACTCACAACAGAACTCTGGTTGAAATGTGTGAAACAGGTTTAGACAACTTAATTTGTATGACCCATTTTTTCCTTATTCCGATATGTTTTTTAGGAAAAGCTAGTTTGTTTCATAGCTAGGTTCGGGCTTTGAAAGCAGTACCTACATTGCCTAACATTTAAATGTGAAATATACTTATCAGAGTATTTTGCTTACTTCATTTCCTGTTGATATTCCCATGATTACTACATTATCCAATTCACCACATTGCTGCTTTACATATTAATGGGTTCTGGGCTTTTTGTATTTACACCAGAGCAGTTCAAAATTATATGATTTTAAGAAAAGGAATCATAACTTTTGCAAATTGAATTATTATTTCTAAAAGAAGGTTTTACCTGTTTCTAGAACATATTCACCATAATCTGATTAATTTTATTATTAATTACAGCATATTTTTACTTTTTTTTGCCCTAGGATAAATGACTTTACTGCCTAGGATTGCACATACTACCCGAAGCTGATTTAAATTAAATATTTAATAATATTTCAAACCAAAGCTCAATTATTTCAGTACCATCAGGCAAAACTATTGACTTGCGATTATTTTATAAAGCAAGCTTCAAAGTCAATAAATTGTTATGAACTTGACAAAGATCTTAAATGTATTAAGCAGCATTCAAAACAGACATAAGCTAATTGATTGAATCTCAGGCTAAATGCTTTAACCTACACTGCCTGTAAAATGGTGCTGTCTGGGATTTAACAGTGAGCTTAAGTACACAGTTTTTTAATTTGTCACAATTTTGTGTTGCAGTGCAAAAAAGGCACCAAATTTTTTTTTGCATGAAGCATCAAAAAAGTGTTCTGATCATCACCAAACCTAGCACAATTGAGGCAGTAAAATTTGCTGATTCCAAATAAATACAGTCTATCTCAAAAATTGTGGTTAATACAAATGGCCTGGAACCCACCAATATTATTATTAGCTTAGTAGTGGTTAAAAGTAGGGTAATTTCAATAATAATTTGGTTTAAATATAAACTTTATAACTCTATAACAGCATTAAGTTCTATATACCTATGTAATTATTTTCAGGTCATACATATCTTTTGATATACTTCGGAGAGTTTTATCAAACTACTTTGGATATGACATCCTGTTTGTGATGAACATTACAGATATTGATGATAAAATTATCAAGAGAGCCAGGCAGAACCATTTGTATGAGAAATATGTAAAGGAAAATAAGAATTTGAATGAAATAGTTGATGATGCTACAACTGTAGTTAACTATTATGAAGATGTTGTAAAGAACACTGGTGACCCAGATAAGAAGACGGCTATGCAGAAAATGCTAGATAAGTAAGTATAATAGAAATGCAAATGAAATAACTTTATTCAATGTAGGATAGTATTATCATTTATTGACGCCATGTCATGATCCATCATTGTAAAAAATGAAATTTGTATATCACATTTCTTTTTTAATAACAATTTTGTATTGTCCTAATAGAAAACCGGCTCGGGCGGTATACTTTAGTATGTGTGAAAAACTAGACATTTTAATTTATAGTTTACTGAAATGAAAAAGTCAAAGTAACTTTATAAATGCAATTTTTTTTTTCTATTACAGAGTTGCCCTGGCTGTCCAAGACTTGAAATCTTCAATACAATCCAAAGATGAAGCCAAGATAGCCCAGTCGAAAAGTGATCTTCTGAAATTTGCCAAAGATCCTATATCTGAGTGGCTGGACAGCAAATTCGGAGCCACTGTGACTGACAATGCCATATTCACCACCTTGCCCAGGCATTTTGAAAATGAATATCATAAAGATATGAAAGCTCTCAATGTAAGTATTTTTATTTTAAAAGATCATCATCAAACACGATTGATTTATTATTTAATTTTTGGTAATAATTGACATACATATATCACGCCTTTAACTCTTACGGGGTAGGTAGAGTGTTAACGGCCGTAAAAATACGGTTGCTATCGCCACGTCTGACAAATATTTCGTTTCCGAAGGTTGTTTCAGAAAATCGTGTAATACTATAGCGACAAGTTGTCAGGCTGTTGCCTAAAATTGTAATACTCTTGAAACCCTCAAGTCCCGTAGTTGCTTCTTACGACACATACATACATATAATAATATGCTTAATCCCTTGCGGGGTAGGCAGAGCGTAAACGGCCGCAAAAACGGATATATACGCCACGTCTGACAAATATTTCAGGGTAATGTGGAAAACTGTGTATCGCCATAGTGACAGGTTGTCAGCCCATTGCCTAAAATTGCAATACACACCCTCGAGTCCCTCAGTCGCTTTTTACGACTCCCTTGGGAAAGAAATGGAGTGATGCTATTCTAAGCCGGCATCACACGGCGTTAAAAAACAAATTATTATGGAAATTTTAAATGTCATAATTTGACAGGACTAAATATTGTATTAATGTGTTTCAGATATTACCACCAGATGTATTAACTCGGGTCAGTGAATATGTGCCTCAGATAGTTGCATATATTCAGAAGATCATAGACAACGGTTTAGCTTACGAAGCCAATGGCTCGGTGTACTTCAACGTGAGTGAGTTTGACGGCAGAGAGAAGCACCACTACGCGCGGCTCGTGCCGGAGGCCTACGGGGACATGAAGTCATTGCAGGAAGGAGAAGGTAAGGCTATTTCATCACCTATTATTACACGACTGCCCAGCCAAAAAAGTAGTGTAATGTTTTAAAAGTTCATGTATGTATGTATATATGTGCGATTCTCTAAAGGACTGAAACTCTTTTACCACAAAACAGATTCGAATGAGAATTGTATCGGAAGAATCCTTACATTATCCTGACTAAGTTAGTAATTAAGTAAAAACACTTTATTGCACAAAATAACAAATAAAAATATTAGGAAAATGCATAGCTATCATGCGCAAAGGCTGCCTTATCGCTACAAGCGATCTCTTCCAGACAAACTTTGAGTGGAGGAGAAAGTTTTGAAAAACAGAGCAGTGCGAGAGTAATCACAATAGAAAAGGTAACTTGCTTGCCTGAGTGTCACAGGCTAGGCTTTATCTCAGAAAGCAGTCGCGTTTTTATTTTTTTCAATTTAATATGCTTGTTTGTAGACAATTTTATTTGAGATGACACTGAAAAGTTAAATGTAAAATTGCAATAAATATAAAACAAGAAAATTACAAGAATATCTTCCAATAATTACATATTCAGAATATCTTAAGTTTCAGAAACTTTACAGTGTCCTTGGCCATGTAAATCATTCAATAAACCCCTAATATAATTCATTCAAAAGTGATGATTTTTAACATATTTTGTTTTCTATAAATTTTTAGGCGACCTATCCGACGAGACAGCCGAGAAGCGTTCCCCCAACGACTTCGCCCTGTGGAAGCGCAGCAAAGCGGGCGAGCCGTCGTGGGAGTCCCCGTGGGGCGCGGGCCGGCCCGGCTGGCACATCGAGTGCTCGGCGATGGCGTCCGACGTGTGCGGCGACAAGCTGGATATACACACGGGCGGAGTCGACCTCAAGTTCCCGCATCACGACAACGAAATCGCGCAGAGTGAGGTAACGTGTGTTATCATTACAAATTATTCAAAATAAACTCTGTTTTACAATGGAAAGTGGTTTTACTATTTGAAATTGATTTATAAACCATGAGGGCTACACCTCGAGCGCCCTTTAACATGAGCTGTTTTTATTAGCAAACTGAAAATTGTATCGTGATTAAAAATAAAACTATACTGGTTTGTTTGCGGAATGGTTGGCGTAGACGCCGGCTGTTTGCTTATGCCATATCGAGTCAATTTCAATGCTAATTTTAATTAAGACATGTTAATTTTGTATTTGTGTGTGCCGTGTGATGCCGGCTTAGAATAGCATCACCCCATTTCTTACCCTTGGGAGTCGTAAGAGGCGACTAAGGGATTCGAGGGTGTGTATTGCAATTTTAGGCGATGAGCTGACAACCTGTCACTATGGCGATACACAATTTTCCGAATGACCCTCAAATATTTGTCAGACGTGGCGCAGATGTCCGTTTTGCGGCCGTTTACGCTCTGCCTACCCCGCAAGGGATAAAAGGCGTGATATATGTATGTATGTAATTTTGTATTTTCTTCTAAAAAACAACTTGCGCCAAATGGCGCTAGATGTGTGCTGGTCCTAAGAGCGTTTGATACTGCATCTGATTATCAATCATCCATCACACTTAGTGGCACATCGCGCGTACGTACAGCCGCGTAATCCCAACAATTACAATTGTCTTATAGCACGTTCACACAATGCCAATATGGGCAGGGATATAGTAATTAAAGTGGGCAGCGCGAGCATTTAAACAGGTTACTCGCACTGCTACTCGTCATACCGCTGCCACTTCCCGTGTCTCAAATATCAGCTTTTCGTGCGCAAGTCAAAGGAACGGCAGCACGAACGCGAATAGAATGTATGCTATCTCGCTCACTCGTATTGGCGGCAGTATGTGAACACTCAGTCCATTCAATCGCGTTGATACTTCCGCGGAAGTATTTCGAGCAATATTTGCGACAGCGGCAGCAGCAGAAGCAGGTGCAAAGCGTGAACGTGCTATTACATTTTTGTCAATCATTTTTTAGGCGCACTACGACAGCCCCGGTTGGGTGAACTACTTCCTACACACGGGGCACCTCACCATCGCGGGCTGCAAGATGTCCAAGTCGCTCAAGAATTTCGTGACGATCTCTGACGCGCTGCAGCGGCACACGGCGCGGCAACTGCGGTTCGCGTTCCTGCTGCACGGGTGGAAGGAAACGCTGGATTACTCGGACAACACCATGGAGATGGCTATGCAGATTGAGAAGCTATTCAACGTGAGTTGTTTGTAGTACACTATAGATCCTATAGTTTAGGTAGTAGTTGTTCACTGCGCGGCAACTGCGGTTCGCGTTCCTGCTGCACGGCTGGAAGGAAACGCTGGATTACTCGGACAACACCATGGAGATGGCTATGCAGATTGAGAAGCTATTCAACGTGAGTTGTTTGTAGTACACTTGATCCTATAGTTTAGGTAGTAGTTGTTCACTGCGCGGCAACTGCGGTTCGCGTTCCTGCTGCACGGCTGGAAGGAAACGCTGGATTACTCGGACAACACCATGGAGATGGCTATGCAGATTGAGAAGCTATTCAACGTGAGTTGTTTGTAGTACACTTGATCCTATTGTTTGCCTTCCTGCTGCACGGGTGGAAGGAAACGCTGGATTACTCGGATAACACCATGGAGATGGCTATGCAGATTGAGAAGCTATTCAACGTGAGTTGTTTGTAGTACACTTGATCCTATTGTTTGCCTTCCTGCTGCACGGCTGGAAGGAAACGCTGGATTACTCGGACAACACCATGGAGATGGCTATGCAGATTGAGAAGCTATTCAACGTGAGTTGTTTGTAGTACACTTGATCCTATTGTTTGCCTTCCTGCTGCACGGGTGGAAGGAAACGCTGGATTACTCGGATAACACCATGGAGATGGCTATGCAGATTGAGAAGCTATTCAACGTGAGTTGTTTGTAGTACACTTGATCCTATTTTTTGCCTTCCTGCTGCACGGCTGGAAGGAAACGCTGGATTACTCGGACAACACCATGGAGATGGCTATGCAGATTGAGAAGCTATTCAACGTGAGTTGACGATGACTGTCATATCATCATCACTGTTTGACGATCACTGTGGCGCAGTAGTAGTGCGACTGCCTGCGACGCAAAGGTTCCGGGTTTGATTCTCGGTGAAACACTCACAAAGTTGATATTTATCACTTTGTAAATTTGTTCCCGGTCTGGTTAGGACACTGCAGGGTGAACCACCCGATTGTCTGAAAAAGAAATGGTTCCGTGCTTCGGAGGGTTTTTTGCTTGTACAATGATGCCGGCGTAGAATAGCATCACGCCATTTCTTTTCCGTGGGAGTCGTAAGAAACGACTAAAAGACTTGAGGGTGTGTATTGCAATTTTGGGCGATGAGCTGACAACCTGTCACTATGGCGATACACAATATTCCGAATGACGCTCAAATATTTTTGGCGTTAAAGACCATTTTTACGCTTGTTTACGCTCGGCCCACCCGCAAGGGATTATATGTATGCGTGATATGTTGAATTGATAAAACGTGTTGATTGTTACAGGAGTTCTTCCTGACGGTGAAGGATGCGATGCGTAGCGGCTACGACGAGGGCAACGGCGGCCCGTGGTCGGCGGCGGACGACGCGCTCGCCAGCAAGCTCAGCCAGGCCAAGGAACAAGTGCACATAGCACTCTGTGGTATGGAACTAACACATATTTGATGAGATTCTGACAGGTCATTTCCTTAGCTTATTCTTTTTATTTAAAAGCAAAAGAAACAGGAAAGCTACAGCTGTCATTTGCAGGGATGTTTTATCGATATGATGGGTAAAATTAAAGCTAGTGCTATATATTTTTTTGTGACTCGGTTTAAAGCTACTTTATTCTTAACAAAAGACATACAATGCCACTTGAATCGGAAAAGATATAATTTAATATAAATTAATGTTAAAAAACAAAGTTAATTTCGCCGCACCATCTAGATTTAACATTAAAGTTTAGATAGATATAAATAAAATAATTCAAATGTTCGTTTTAACTCTATCAAGCACTAGTTTTGGTCTAAAATGTTGGTGTATTTTACATATTATGTCCCTTGTGGAAAGTTGTTCGTCATCACAAGCCCCGCTTGAGTTTTCGCTATCGGTCACTAGTAAAACTTCACCCCATATTTACCTTAGGTACTGTGGTAAAATTAGAACTTAGATAAATATTATTGCTCTTGCTGATATATTTGCAAATTTTTGGAAACTTGCAAAATTTTCAAGCGCGGTCAGGATTTGAGCCTGCGAATTTCGTCATTACTAGCGACGACGTCTCTTCCATTGGACCTACCGCAGCTCGTTCTTTGCTCGCTAATTTTGCAAGTGTATTTAATGCCAGTAACGCGTGGCACGGCTTCCGCACTTGAAAATTTTGCAAGTTTTCAAATATTGTATAACTAACAATTAAGTGTTTTAAAATTTGGTATTCAATATTTGAAAATGTTCTCATGTCTTCCTTAGCGTCGTTGAGTTCGTTCGTGATTCGCAGATTCCCAATAAGCTTGTAAACCCACAGATAACGTGGACACTAGAAGCGCCATCGACGCGCTGCGCGAGCTGGTGGGCGCGTGCCACGTGTACCTGCGGCAGAGCGGCGCCCCGCGACACGCGCCGCTGCTCGTGTCCGCGGCCAGATACGTCACGGATGTACTGCACATATTCGGGGCGGTGGAGGGGCCGAGGGGAGGGGTGGGCTTCCCCGTGCAAGGAGACGATAATGTTGACGTAAGTATTGAGCAATTTTTCTTGGCTGTTGATATTATTAATATCAAAACGTTTTTGCTTTTTTGATGAACTGTTTTCCTTCGTCATTATTCTTAAAATCATATGGTCTTTGGTTGGGCGTTCAGGAGTATATGTGTATGTGATATGTCGTGGCCATATCGGCGAATTAGCCAGATCATGAAATATTCGAAGATTTCATGATATGGTCACATTTCATGAAGAGAAGAAATCATATATATTTATATATACCTCATACATACATATACATATCACATCTATAATCCCTTGCGGGGAAGGCAGAGTGTATGTGACATTTACACCACTTCTGACAAACATTATAGCGTCATTCGGAAAATAGATCCGATTCTCTCTGCCGTGGTATCAATACTTATCATACTAAGTAGTTCACATGAAGGATGAGATTCGAAAATTTGCTTACTGTTGTAATCTATTTGTATAAGTTAAATAATATCAGAGTGTTATATGTCGAACAGCTGGAAAGCACCGTGATGCCATACCTGGAGGCTCTGAGCACGTTCCGCGCGGGCGTGCGGGCGGCGGCGCGCGCCGGACAGCCGCACGAGATCCTGGCGCTGTGTGACCAACTGCGGGACGAGGTGTTGCCAGAACTGGGCGTGCGGCTGGAGGACAAGCCAGGTCAGTTTCTACCCTCAATTCGGGATATAGGTTCTATTTCCTTACCTTAAATTAGTGCTGTCACTTTCCGTCAAATAGGTTCAGAAAAGGTTTAAAAATGTTCATGGATTCTTCACAAGTTCTAGTCAATTTAGTTGCCATTGCCCTCAATTCGGGATATAAATTCTATTTACTTACCTTAAATTAGTGCTGTCACTTTCCGTCAAATAGGTTCAGAAAAGGTTTAAAAATTTTCATGGATTCTTCACAAGTTCTAGTCAATTTAGTTGCCATTGCCCTCAATTCGGGATATAAATTCTATTTACTTACCTTAAATTAGTGCTGTCACTTTCCGTCAAATAGGTTCAGAAAAGGTTTAAAAATTTTCATGGATTCTTCACAAGTTCTAGTCAATTTAGTTGCCATTGCCCTCAATTCGGGATATAAATTCTATTTACTTACCTTAAATTAGTGCTGTCACTTTCCGTCAAATAGGTTCAGAAAAGGTTTAAAAATTTTCATGGATTCTTCACAAGTTCTAGTCAATTTAGTTGCCATTGCCCTCAATTCGGGATATAGGTTCTATTTCCTTACCTTAAATTAGTGCTGTCACTTTCCGTCAAATAGGTTCAGAAAAGGTTTAAAAATGTTCATGGATTCTTCACAAGTTCTAGTCAATTTAGTTGCCATTGCCCTCAATTCGGGATATAAATTCTATTTACTTACCTTAAATTAGTGCTGTCACTTTCCGTCAAATAGGTTCAGAAAAGGTTTAAAAATTTTCATGGATTCTTCACAAGTTCTAGTCAATTTAGTTGCCATTGCCCTCAATTCGGGATATACATTCTATTTACTTACCTTAAATTAGTGCTGTCGCTTTCCGTTAAATAGGTTCAGAAAAGGTTTAAAAATGTTCATGGATTCTTCACAAGTTCTAGTCAATTTAGTTGCCATTGCCCTCAATTCGGGATATAAATTCTATTTACTTACCTTAAATTAGTGCTGTCACTTTCCGTCAAATAGGTTCAGAAAAGGTTTAAAAATGTTCATGGATTCTTCACAAGTTCTAGTCAATTTAGTTGCCATTGCCCTCAATTCGGGATATACATTCTATTTACTTACCTTAAATTAGTGCTGTCGCTTTCCGTTAAATAGGTTCAGAAAAGGTTTAAAAATGTTCATGGATTCTTCACAAGTTCTAGTCAATTTAGTTGCCATTGCCCTCAATTCGGGATATAAATTCTATTTACTTACCTTAAATTAGTGCTGTCACTTTCCGTCAAATAGGTTCAGAAAAGGTTTAAAAATGTTCATGGATTCTTCACAAGTTCTAGTCAATTTAGTTGCCATTGCCCTCAATTCGGGATATACATTCTATTTACTTACCTTAAATTAGTGCTGTCGCTTTCCGTTAAATAGGTTCAGAAAAGGTTTAAAAATGTTCATGGATTCTTCACAAGTTCTAGTCAATTTAGTTGCCATTGCCCTCAATTCGGGATATAAATTCTATTTACTTACCTTAAATTAGTGCTGTCACTTTCCGTCAAATAGGTTCAGAAAAGGTTTAAAAATGTTCATGGATTCTTCACAAGTTCTAGTCAATTTAGTTGCCATATTGCCCTCAATTCGGGATATAAATTATATTTACTTACCTTAAATTAGTGCTGTCACTTTCCGTCAAATAGGTTCAGAAAAGGTTTAAAAATGTTCATGGATTCTTCACAAGTTCTAGTCAATTTAGTTGCCATTGCCCTCAATTCGGGATATAAATTCTATTTCCTTACCTTAAATTAGTGCTGTCGCTTTCCGTCAAATAGGTTCAGAAAAGGATAGGAGATATCTAAGTCCTGTCATGTTTAAAAATGTCAATGTATTGTTCACAATGCCCTCAATTCGGGATATAAATTCTCCTTACTTGCCTTAAATTAATGCTGTCACTTTCCGTTAAATAGGCTTAGAAAAGGATAGGAGATATCTAAGTTCTGTAATTTTTAAAAACGTCAATGGTTTATCGCCTTTTCTAGTCAATTTAGTCGTCATTGTTTTTATCGTCGCCTTATTTTGACAGATATCACGTATTTTGCGTCAAATTATAAGACATGATATGACTATAATAACTCCTATCTTTTTCTAAACCTATTTGACGGAAAGTGACAGCACCAATTTAAGGTTCGAGAGAATTTATATTCCGAATTAAGGCGAAATCTGGCCGAGGTTGCCGCGTTTTCAAGGGGGTGAAGCAGGCGCGCGGGCGGAGCAGGCGCGGGGTGTACACCCCGCACGGGCAAGTAGCAAACGCAGCGTGTCAGGCTCCCGCGCACGACAGTTTAGGCGTAGGGTAAACGTGCTAATAATTGAACTATTTGTTTCATTGAAAAGTTGTCTTTTTTAATGTTATATGATATACCTATTCAATGTTTATGTTTTTTATACATGTAAACCATGTAGTAGTGCTACTACGTAAAGTTTTTAAATCAGTCATAGTTAGGTAGGTACAGAATTATTTATCAAGAAATAATGTCTAGGGATCCGTATGATTATTGATTATTCATGTTATATGGGGAAAAATTCAAATAATATACATCAAAATGCAATCAGAATTCATTAAGAAGACAAAAAAATTACATTTAAATTAAGATTTATCTGCTTTATTTACTGACGCCCATAAATAGGGTTCCTTCCGTAGTCTGTTGAAATTATCGAGGCGAGGCATACAAACGAACAGACATAGAAATAAAATTGGCAAAATAATACGGGATTAAACTAAGGAAATTTATAACAGCCCCAATAAACAGGATCTGACAATCCAGCGCCCACTTTCCTGGTTATATAGCCGGTTTTTCAGAACCTCTCAAAGGCATCCCACGGGCTCGACGAGAATCTACCATTCGCATTTGGGAGAATATGATTCTATTTTAGTTTACCAAAAGTTGTCATATCTTTGTATATACTGTCTCCATTTCATCAGATTGTTTTCTCCATATAAAACACATCTTATCTTTCCCGTCACACGTTATTGTCCCTGAACTTGGAAAAACCAATTACTATTTTGAATTTACAGTAACTCGATCTTGCTTTTTATAATATTTCAATATTTGCACCTTATTTTGTTTTATAGCATTTTGACACGCAACTGGGCATTTCACTTCCACTGTAGTATATTCACCCACGATTCCGAAAGGCGTAGCACCTATGAAGAGAAATGTTTCATCAACAGTCCACATTCCTTGATTCTCAAATTATCTTAGCTGCTCAAACAAACTATTGAGAAATCGGTGTAGTCGTCTGTGTCTGCGAAAAGACGCCACATTGATGACTCTATCGATAATTATAAGCCAGCACAAGTCTGGAAATATTTACGCGCGCTTGGTGTTGGGAAGTCGCCAGCTACCCCTAGTGGTGCTGTAGATTTGTCAGCACTCAACCGGCAATTTTCGTCTCCTCCTATCACACTGACTGATGTCGTCAAAGCAACGACTATCGCTAACATAAACCGTCACCACTTCCACAGTGTTCTTTCTTCTCTTTTAAAGTTGTTGCCGAGGACGATGTTAAGAAACATATATCATCCATTAAATCTTCTGCCGTGGGCAATGATGGTCTCTCCTCCCGTATGATCTCCCCTTATCCTTACCGAACTCTTGCCAATCCTCACACACATCTTTAATTTTACTCTGGTAACGAGTTCTTTCCCCTCAGCATAAAAAAGGTGCAATTGTTATACCTCTCCTTAAAGTTTCCAATCCTTCATCGTTCTCCCAATTTCATCCCACTTCCATCCTTCCATTCGTATCTAAGATCCTTGAACACATTGTCCACAAGCAGGCATCTGACTTCAACACATCTAATAGTCTTCGTTCTACGTATCAGTCTGGCTTTCGTGCTGGTCACAGCACTGTGACAGCACTTATCAAAGTCACCAACAATATTCACCACACCATGAAGAATAAGTCTTTGACTATTCTTATTTTACTTCATTTCAGTAATGCCTTCAACTCAGTTGATCTTGATGTACTTTTCGCTATCCTTCGCTCTCTGAACATCTCTTTTCCGGCAATAACTTGGTTTGATTCATAATTTCGGGGTCGCTTGCAGCGGGTCCGTTCTGATGAGGCTTTCTCGGAATGGAGTAATCTCTCTTCAGGCGTATCTACAGGTGGCGTCCTTTCACTTCTTCTTTTTTCTGTTGTGATTAACACAGTTACTCCTCTCTTCTAGCTTCCACCTTTACGCAGACAATTTGCAGATTTACTGTCATTTCACCTGTGATGATATAAATAGTGCAACTGTGGCTATCAACAATGACCTCAGCGAAATTGCTATATGGGCTGAATTCTTCGGTCTCGTGGTCAACCCAATAAAATCTCAGGCCATGCTAATAGGTAGTTCTTATATGTGTGTGTAGGCAAGTGGACCATCCAATTATCCCAAACGTTATTTATAACGGCACGTCTATAGCTTTCACAAAAACTGCCAAAAACCTAGGTATTTTTCTGGATTCCACTCTCAGTTGGACTGCGCAGGTCAACGCTGTCAGCAGTAAAGTATTTTTCTCTTTTCTTTCGCTTTAATGCCTTCAAAATTTCTTGTCTCTTAAAACTAAGATTACTCTTGCTCAGACACTTCTCCTCCCCCGTTTAGACCACGCCGACACCTGCTACGTAGATGCCACTGCGGAGTTGTTTACAAAACCTCTGCATCAGATTCATTTTCGGTTTACGCAATTAAGGACATTACTAGGTGGGCAGAATCACTTGAAACTTCTTAGCTGTGGTGCCTAGGTGTTACAAAATACAACTGTTTTTGTTTCATTCGAAAATTCCAAATAGTTTTGAAGTTATGGACATTGGAAGTTGAACAAAATTTCAGATCTCTGTAAAAGCGCGCGCTTTGCTTGTGACGTAATTGTACAGGCTCCGCCCACTTACACCGCGCGCTCGCCGCTGCTGCCGCCGCCGCCGCCGCCGGTCCGCCACGAACACACACAATTATTAATAGTGATCTCTGTGCACTGCACACTGCACACACATACTAATGCACCTACTTACCGCGCGTTACGAGTTCTTCTCCCAACAGATTATTGTTATTTAATAAAAATATGGAACAAGGGTTTCAAAAAAGGCAATCAAATAACTTGCCGAGATCAAATAACTTAACGGTTTGATGGTGGCTCAATATTTTTCGAAAAATGCTGATTTCGTTGCCGCTGAAATGCGAGGAGTAAAAATAAAAAAATAAGTAAGACCCCATTTGTTTATACACATATCGCGTGACATTGTTTCCTTACTTCCATTTAACGCGTCACAATAATACTGTAGGGTAGAAGCAAATAAGTAGATAGATACGTAAGTAACTTTGTAGGTATGTTCGAAACATATTATTTATAGGTTAGGCACAGTAGTATTGGTACGTAACTACCAAAGTCTATTCTCGAACAAAATATAACCTAGTAACGATACTAACGATAATCTACCTCTATGTTCATAAGATTTGATTTTGCTCTTTGTCGCATTTCTGGCGAACTGACTGTTGTTGACACACATTCAGGGATGTACCATTTGTAAGTCTTCATGTTTCACCCGCTGCTTCTTACCAGTTTTCCCGTAGAAATTGGATCTTTGCCCGTAAAAAGTAGTTTACTTCTTTACTCCGTTCCAGCAGAAGTGACTCAACAGGACCATGTGCCAGCAAAAGCGGCCCGTCATGTTAAACAACTTTTAATTTGATGCCGATACCTTATCTCCTGTAGTTTAGATGGGATGCTGGTGGTCTGCTTTAGGTACTCCAGACCCTCGATGACCATGTACCAGCAAAAGCAGCCTGTCATGCTAAACAACTTTTACTTTGAAGCCATTACCGTAGCTCTTCTAGTTTAGATGGGATGCTGGTGCCCACCATCAGTTACTCCAGACCCTCAATGACCAAGTGCCAACAAAAGTGGCCCGTCATGATAAACAACTTTTACTTTGAAACCATTACCGTATCTTCTATAGCCGTGTGATGCCGGCTTATGCCGTGTGATGCCGGCTTAGAATAGCATCACCCCATTTCTTTCCCGTGGGAGTCGTAAGAGGCGACTAAGGGACTCGAGGGTGTGTATTGCAATTTTAGGCGATAGGCTGACAACCTGTCACTATAGCGATACACAATATTCCGAATAACCCTCAAACATTTGTCAGACGTGGTGTAAATGGCCGTTTTTTGCTGCTGTTTACGCTCTGCCTACCCCGCAAGGGATTATAGGCGTGATATGTGTATGTGTATGTGTATGTGTATGTCTATAGTTTAGACGGGATGCTGGTGGTCTGCATCAGGTACTCCAGATCCTCGATAACCATGTGTAAGCAGAAGCGCCCCGTCATGCTGAACAACTTTTGCTATGAAGCCATTTTCGAATCTCTTATAGTTTAGCTGTGCTCCTGGTGCCCTCCATCAGGTACTCCAGATCCTCAAGTGCTGACAAAAAGTAGTCCAAGTCCGTTTTCAATATACCACCAATCCAATATCAGTGCCAAATTTCACGAGGATTGCTAAATCGGTTTGGCTAATTTGGGTAATATCCGCTATATTTTCCGCTTTTCCTGCTTCTAACCGTTTTCCCGTGGGAATGAGGAATTTTCCCGTAGTAGAAAGTAGCCTATGTTACTCAGGAATGTTGTAGCTTTCTAATAGTGAAAGAATTTTGGAAATCGGTCTAGTAGTTTCGGAGTTTATCGATTACATACAAACAAACAAAAAAACAAATCTTTCCTCTTTATTATATTAGTGTAGATAATTATTATTTGACATAACTGTACCGTAATTATTATTTTAACAATGAATAAAAAGCAGATCGTCGCGCGCGTGTGCTACGACTGGTGAACAACGAGCAACAAAGCGAGTCGGCGGGGCGGCCGGCCGGTAGTGTTCAGTGACGTCACACATGCGAGCGCGGTCGAGCATGCCTTGCCAACTTTAAAAAAATTATATCTCGGAAACTACTTATCGTATCGAAATGATTCTTTCGGTGGTTTTTACCTTTTTTTACAGACTATATGAAAAAAATTAAATTAAGAATCGATGTTGAAATTAATTACGACCACAGTTTGGCTCACAACTCACATTGAATCGTTAAAATAGATTGTATGGAACCCTCCTCACTTATCGAGTCCAACTCGCACTTTACCGGTTTTTATATATCCACACTAATATTACAAATGGGAAAGCCTGCTTGTTTGATTTTCCTTTCTTCTCGTCGCAACGGAGCGGTTTTATGTAAAATTGAACCTCCCATACAAGGTGTACTAGCCGGCCTAGTCAATTTGTATGGGATCCATATGTTCCTTGAGCAAATTTGTTCCTTATTCTCAGACTGGTGTCTGGTAGGCATTCCATGGTTTTCGCTATCGGTCACTAGTTCAATTTCACCCTATACAATAGTAAAGTAAGGTTGTACGGAACCGTCCTCAGCTATCAAGTCTAACTCGCACTTGACAGGTTTTCATCCATCGAAACGTGTTTGTTTGATTGTCCTTCCTTGATGTTGTAATTGTAACGTCACGTTGCGTTGGGTGGATTGTGAGGCTGGAGAGTGACATAGGCAACTTTTTTTTTCTTTGGAGAAATATCTTTTCCTACGGGAAAAACATCACGCCGTGGGTGAGGCTAGGTATAAATAAATTGTTATGTTAACCATACATAAGGTAGTCCTTGCCAGGTACTTCTACCCTAATTCGAAAAAATATATCTTAATTTTTTTTTGTAAATATTATGCCGTGTGATGCCTACTTAGAATTGCATCACCCCATTTCTTTCCCATGGGAGTCGGTAAAGGCGACTAAGGTACTCGAGGGTCTGTACTGCAATCTTAGGCAATGGGCTGACAACCTGTCACTATGACGATACACAATTTTTGCGCATAACCCTCAAATATTTGTCAGACATGGCGTAAATGTCCGTTTTTTGCGGCCGTTTACGCTCTGCCTACCCCGCAAGGGATTATAGGCTTGATATGTGTATGTGTGTGTATGTAAATATTACGCCGCAAACTACCTTATCCTCTGTTTTTTATAGCAAGGCTTGGAAAGCTTCGTTTTTTTCTTTAACTTAGCATTTGGTTTCCCTGCTCAATAAATGTCGTAATATCTCCGCGGCTGGAAAAAAGTTGTACATGTCTGCTTCCAACGAGGCTCAGTGGCCGACTGAGGGGAGCGGGCGCGGTAGAAACCGACGTGCCCGTGCGCAAACCGAACATACTTTTGTGTTTAAGTGTTCTTTTTTAATGATATTAAGTAGATAATTGAAAAACTAGCTCCATGCGTTGATTACACATATAATAAGGAAGAAAATGACATAAAATAAATTTTGAAATATTGGATACCGGTCAAATGGTACAGGTTTTTAGTCTAAGAAACAGGCCAAAAACCGCAAAATTAGAGCTTACTTTGCGATTTTTTTCTATCGAGAAAATTTTTACCAATCGTGTTTTGGGCTCCATAGTTTTGTAGCATATATCTTTAAGTAGTCCTGAAAATAATTACGTTTCGTGTTTTTGAGATTTGAAGAAATGGCATAGAAAACTACGAGCACTACTCCGCCTTTGCTCGGAGGATTTCTAAGGCCACCTCACCTTAAGGCCATTATATATATTATAAAAATGTATAATGTTATAAAAATTATAGAAATATTTTGTTATCTAAATCTGTCTCTGTCCTATGACCTAGACTAGAGTCAAGAGCAAACTCATCATTAATATATAAAAAAAAAGAATATGATTGTTGCTACCAAAATAGATCTATGTAACCATGAGTAATGAAAATAAAAACTTGGAACCTATTATACAACTCTACTCTCTCTTCCGTCTGTCAGTTTCTCTATTTAATTAACAACCTGCTTTAAAATACTAAGCTCACTAGAGACATGCCGCCGCGTTTGACAGCTGCTTAAACGTGTCACACGTGTCACAAAAAGGCCGAAGAACATCACACTTTTGTTGTTCGAAATGTGTATACAGACAATATTACTGATAATATGTCACGATCCCATCAAGTAGTGAACCAGCCCAGCACAAAAAACTAAACAGCTATAAAAACAATATTTTTTAATAAATATTAAAAACTACAGTTCATTTAATGTTATGGCATAAATATGGGGGGTAAAGGACATGTATACACATATCACGCCTATAATACCTTGCAGGGTAGGCATAGCGCAAAACGCCACGTCTGACAAATATTTGAGGGTCATTCGGAAAATTGTGTATCGCCATAGTGACAGGTTGTCAGCCCATCGCCTAAAATTGCAATATCACCCTCGAGTCCCTTAGTCGCCTCTTACGACTCCCAAGGGTCGTTGGATGGCTCGTTGTCCCACACGCAAAGAGAGAGGGAAAGAAAAGGGGTGATGCTATTCTAAGCCGGTATCACACGGCAGGTGTAAAGAACAACCCTGAGAATACTGATAGGGTGCATGCAGACCTTGAAACTGCATAACTTTCCCCTAGGAACATATGTCAGAAAACGACAAAAAACATTTGACCTCCCATACAAAATCACGATCAGCTGACTGCCTTTACTATGGGAAGTATTTTTTTTACGTTTCCTGACGTATGTTCCTAGGATAAAGTTGTTCAGTTTCATGGTCTTAAGCCACCCGGCATAATATTTAAAACATCTGTGCTTTATTAGGAGATAAAACAATTTTATTTTACTATCATAAGTGTTTTTTTGTTTATTTGTTCAGTTTCATGTGCTGGTTCACACTCTGTATAAATAAATAAATATCCTGGACAATTCGCACAGCGTCATCTAGCCCCAAACTAAGCAAAGCTTGTACTATGGGAACTAGATAGCTGATATAAGTACTATATACTTTTTTTGTAAATATATAAATATTATAAATAGTATTGAACTAGTATGATAAATTCAAAAGGGATCCCGGCGTCATTACCAATAGCATCTTAACTTGTCCACATAGTGTATCGCACTTTACGGATAATACGCTTGCTACGTAGTACGAAGAGACGCAGGGTGCTAGTTAGTTGTATGCGTATTCATCGCTAGATGTCGCTAGTATGAACTCCTCGTTCTCACTCTAGCATATTCATGACAGTAAAATGTGTGATATTCTCTTGAGTTTACACAACTATTACTCATCACAATACAACAATTTTAGACAACTCTGTAAAGAGCTCGAAATGTATGAATTGTAAAATCCAAAATAAACACCACTTAAATCCGTTTAAATTGTTTTATTGTAAAAATAAAATTAAGGAAGACGATAATTTTATTGTGTATTCTAAAACACTTCAACAAGTTAGGTATACACTGCGTCCATATGGACTACTGGTGCTGCACTGCGAGGCATCGGTCCCATGGGTGTCTTACGACCACTCGTGTATGAGTTTCGTCCTCTACGATAAGTTTCTTGTACCCGAGCGGGGCAATCGCTAAACTTTACCTTACTTTACTTACCTGATGAGCTGAATCGAAAGCGAAACAGTTGCAGACTTATTTTGCAAATATACTTTTCGTCTTTCGCATTCCTTTACCAGATCAGCGTAAAAACTGAACTAAACTACATAAAGTTAGGTATACATTTTTGAATTCTCGCACCGCAGGCAGGGTTCAAACCGAAAGTCGCAGGTTCGAACCCTGCCTGCTGAGCAATTTAGCTAAATCTCTACAACGGTAATTTTATATAAGTAATGCAATATTTTTGCGCTAACTCTATTACCTTTTAGTTTTACTTTCAATGCAACATGTTTACTATTGTAAATTAATATTTTCATAGATCGCACAGTAATGAAGCTAGTCAGCAAAGAAGAATTAATGAAGGAAAGAGAAGAGAAGAAGCGTATAGAAGCAGAGAAACAGCGCAAGAAGCAGGAACTTCTCGAAGCGCAACGATTGAAAGAAGAACAGAAGAAGATACCACCCACGGAGATGTTTAAGAAGGAAACCGACAAGTATTCACAGTTCGATGACAAGGTAGGTGTAAAGTATAGAAGCGTAACGAAGTGTATGGAAATAGGGAAGCAGCGCAAGACCGATGACGGCCGATGTGGCGCAGTGGTAGTGCGACTGCCTGCGAAAAGGTTCCGGGTTCGATTCTCAGTGGGACACTTACAAAGTTGATATTTATCACTTTGTGAATTTGTTCTCGGTCTGGTTAGGACATTGTAGGGTGAACCAACTGATTGTCCGAAAATAAATGGTTCTGTGCTTCGGAGGGCACGTTAAGCCGTCGGTCCCGGTTGCTGTCAATGATTACTTAGACGGCGGTCGTAACACAACCATGTCAGAGGCCCACTAGTGGTAGTAGGCGGTTGAAAAACTCCGACACCAGGGTTCATCTGGTCGTTGGACGACTCGGTGTCCCACACGAAAAGAGAGAAAGAGAGCGCAAGACGCAGGGACTTTTCGAAGCGCAACGATTGAAACGATAACGGAAGAACATGCCCCCAACCGAAATTAGAAGGAAACCGTCAATTTCGCAATTTGATGACAAGGTAGGTGTATAGTATAGAAGTTTAGCGAAGTGTATAGAAGCAGAGAAGCAGCGCAAAAAGCAGGAGCTTCTAAAAGCGCAGCGACTCAAAGAGAAACGGAAGAAAATACCGCCCAACGACATGTTCAAGAGGGAAACCGCCAAGTTCCGCAGTTTTTATGACAAGGTAGGTGTATGTGTAATAATAACTGTATACCTATGTGTATAAAAACGTATAGAAGTGTACAAAACGAAGAAGCACCACACACAACTACTTTCAACTTTTTTTAGTTAATATTTATTTCGCGGCACGAGACTCCTTTCTATTTCTAACAAAACACGACTTTGAGAGTGTGTGAGATACTATTGATAGGATTTTGTTTTATTATCTGTTGATTAATTTCTCTTAAAATACTTTGTTATTCCAACCGTTTTTCTCCTTTTAAGCAGCGTTTGAAGAAGGCTTCATTTATTTTAATCAAATAAACATAAAACTTTAGTGTGGTATGATCTGAAAATTTAATCAAACATCCGATAAGTATTCGCTGAATTGTAATGATTTTATATATATCCTTTATGGCATAAAAATAAATGAATAATGTAGTAGTAGTAGTGAGCAAAAGCGAGCTTATCTCTAAAAATATATATTTTCCAGCCAACTCGTCGTCGGTGCTAGAGTTAATATTTTGTTACATTTTATAAAATTTGAGATGGAAAATAATATTTTATTGAACTGCTCTGTCTTATCTAGCCATATTAAAATTTGTTTATGCACAACTTCAGTCTAGTGCGAGATGTCGTATGTACAGTCGGTTGTTGTAGCACATAAGGTACCAGGGGTAATCCAAAAGAACTGTTTTTTTTTCCAGTTATATTTTTTTTAACATGAATATATGTAGAAAATGACTTCTTTAATGAGAATAATTTTAATTTTTTATTATGTATTAACTGAGGACAAAAATGAGTAACCCTGGTACCTTATGTGCTACAACCGACCGTACTACTGTTCAGTACATGATACCTCTTAATCGCTTTTCATGTCGTCGTGGGAAGACAAGCAACAAGTGATATTCTAAGTCCGCACCACGAAATAGCGTACTAGCTAGTATTTTGTTATTTTCCAACAAGGTTTATAAGCTGTAACTAAATTAGGTGAAAATAATTTAAAGGGCCATGAAACTGAACAACTCTTCATATTTTGTTCGACACGTGCTCCTTGGCTAAAGTTATTCAATTTCATAGACTGGTTTTATAGGTAATATACAGAGGAGGAGTACGGCTAGATAGATAGTACTTTTGAAAACTTGCTAAATTTTTAAGCGCGGGCAGGATTTGTACCTGCGACTTTCATCATTACTAGTGGCGACGCCTCTTCCATAAGGGCTATCGCAGCTCGTTCCTTGCCCGCCAAGGGTTTTTAATCGATTAGACTACATTAAATCTGTAAAGATAGAATTAGTCGCCGGGTATTAGTTGCAAAACTAACCCGGCAGATGGAGCCGTGCCACGCGGTACTGGCATTAAGATCACAAAGTAAGTATTGGCGGCTGTGTGTTAAGATACGCTTGCAAAATTGGCGGGCAAGAAACGAGCTGCGGTAGCCCAGATGGAAGTAATGGCGAAAGTCGCAGGTTCAAAACCTACCCGCGCTTGAAAATTTTGCAAGTTTTCAAAAGCTGTATGTACCTAACACGGGAAGTGTTTCAAAATTTGGTATTCAGATAGATAGTAACTTACTCACTCGTGTACTTACTGAAGCCTTATTCCAGGGTCTACCGACACACGACCACGAGGGTAAGGAGATCAGCAAAGGCCTCGTCAAGAAGTTGCAAAAACTCCAACAGGCGCAAGAAAAGAAACACAACGAGTATCTGGCCACGCTCAACAACTCATAATCAGCTGATCGCCACATCACGTGTACATAGGGAAATGTTCTAAGACTGGGTCGACTAAAAATAAGGTAAAGCATTTAATTCTGTTTGTACCTAAGGGTGTACAATCGGGAATCTTTTAAAAAGGTGGGTACGGAAATAATTACTATAGTACCAGCCTCGTAAAAACATCCTCCTCGTAATAATATCCTCTGGAGTATTACCAATTTACATTGTTAGGATAAAAAATAAGTGATTACCATTATTGATTGTCGTCGTCTTATAAACCTACAGCCACTAACATAACATAGTTCAAAAAATATGATGATTATAGTTAGCTAGACACCATATAAATTGAAAATAGTCTAAAAATTATGCTTCACTAAAATTGAGATTTGTGAATGCCAGTGGAATTCGGTAAAGTTATTTATTGTTATTAATTAAGATATTATTTCTACTAAATACTTTATGTTTGTAACTTCTAAATCTAGAAATATATTTCTTTAGTGACATTTCGATTTAAGTAGTATTCGATGAGTATGTCAAAAAATGAACATTTAAAATTTGTTTTCAATGTTACGAGAATGGTATTCTTTAATTTTTAAGAAAGTATTTGTGGCAATACTTTATGGCATTTAACACTTACACTAAGATCCATATGCATGTCAGACTTTTAGTATACTTAACTTTACATTAACATAAACCCTCGCTTAAGCTTAATCTGTAAAAACTAAAATTTTATTACGTTTTACAATAAACAGCTCAATCTAAAATATCTCGTTTTAATTATGTCTGTGACATCGCAACTTCATATTCCCTATTTATCTTTACAAATTATTATTTATAGCATTAAAAAGATATAGTCAACAAATTGAGTTATAAATAAAGACGAGGGCTTCGATCCCACCGATTATCTACATTTAGCTAAACATTAAAAATGAATTACTCGTGCACGTCCGAGTACAATGGGCGCGTACACGGCTCAATGGAGAGCCTGTATAGCTGCCGGCGCGCGCGTCGCGACCAAAATACGCATAAAAAGCTAAACAGAAGTTTTAAAAAAGGTAAAAAGTGAGGTAAACAAGACGGCAGTGTTTTTTGTGTAGCGCCGACAATAGTTCGCGTAGGGAGCGCTGACGAGGGCACGAGCGCCGCACCGCCGCACCGGCGCAGCCCGTGCCAAGCATCTGCAACACACAGATTACACTATCCTACCGATTTATGGGTGCTTACAACTACTTACGATAACTAGATGACTTACCGCAAGATTTTAAAACAGCTGACTTATGTTTGATGCTATTTTCGGTTTTTATTAAGTAAATAAGTAAGTGTGTACGTACCTACCTACCTTTTATACATTTTATTACCATAGCTGTTTTGAGTAATATGAGTGGGTATTCAGTTCAATACCTGATGAAGACTGAAATTGGTACATTATTTTTTACGAAAGTTTGCTAAAAGGAACTGAAGCACAATATTAAGCTGTGTAGTCAATTTATTGACAAAATTCAGCCTGAAGCTCGATGAATAATCATGAAATTAAGTTCCAAACGCAAATTATTCGTGGGAATAGTATCTGTATCTCGAAAGATCTCGTTTGAGCCATTCCGAATTCGTAAATTTTAATACGATACGCGGTTTTTTCTCACCAATACTTACATAAACTTAACGGAAAGTTCCCAAATCTTGAAACCGTTAAAAATAACCTTTGGAGGTTTGAATATGATTTAAATAGTTCTTCTATTTGATCGCAATCGCTTTGATCTCGGTCAGGTACAATGGTACGGAAGCTAGGGCGAAACTTGGGGCGAACCTTATGGTCAACCACACATGAACCTCAGCAGTCTGCCCTTCAGATAGAGCTTATTTTTGCACATATCTACTCTTTACGTAGACGAATTTCCTACCCACTGACCGCCCGGCGAGATGTCAATCATAGTCATTTGAATATACACATTGTTCCTTAACATGTCCCAAGATTGCGTGATAAATCGTATTATAATGAAGTCACCGAATTGAAAACTCGCTTTTTAGGGAAAAAGTTACTTTCCAGAAATCTAATCGTTTGAAAGTTGACCATGTGGAATTGAAATGTAACCGTCGAACTATTCGATTCTGGAAGTTCGTTACTTGGTTATGTTAATTTTGAGCAATGATTTCAATAGCTACCAACTTCTGAAGTTTTCTGTCAATCAAATATGTACAGATGATATCTGATTTTGGTCAATTCTTGTGCAGTCATCTAGATTATAAACTTATTATCAGATAACGGCTTTTGCGATTTTTTTAGGCATGCAAGCTGCATTTTTGCACTGAATCAGTAAAAAATGTAAGACTATTTGATGGGATTTCCAGAATATATGTTCAGAAGTGTATCGTTGGTTTGTGGGAATGTCACCTCTGTCAGCAAACCCATTGGCTACAAAATTGTAAGGACAAACAGAGTGTCTGTCGCCAGAGACATAATAGGATACGTAGATTTCATTTACTACTTATAAATAAGTAGGTAAGCAAACAGATCCTTTGAGAAAATATAACAGGTACGAGGAGGAGCGATGGTATTCTTGTTCGGCCTCATTACCAATTCCAAACGCGAGCACAAGTTTTAATTGCTGTAACAAGATTTATTACCGCGCCAATTAAACTTTTATTTATGAATTATGCTAGCAAAGAGCACCTCCCTCACTAATGTTTTGAAAAAGCTGGGTGCTTCGTTGTCCCCGCAGCCCGGCCGGGGTCGCAATCATGGCTTGTTTTTCATCCCAGCCCCAAGAAAGACTCCCGTTTCTGAAAAAAGAAACCAATTTTGCACGCTCATTAATTATTTAAATCTCATTAAACAGCCGCAAGTCCCTCCTTGCGCAATTTTGCGTCGCTCTCCCTAGGCCTAATTCAAGCCGTTGAGGAGGCTAGGCGCCGCTGCCGGCCGAGGGACAACAAAACAAATTAAAAAATTAACTGCCTGTCTACAGCAGCGTGAATTTTTAGTGTTAGCGTACCGTCGCAGATAATTAAGTTGGTAGTTCGCAGTGATAAAAACAAATAGTAATCGACGTGGTGCGGAGCTAGTGCGTCTGCTTTGCATACGTCTCGATTCCGAGCCGAGCTATTAAATATATCTTTGTGCATCACTGTGAGTAGGTACATCATTCCGACACATAGAAACCTATTAGGGGTCCTGTGAGTGGGAAGTGGAAAGTTCGAATACAGCCCGTTCCTGAAAATGAAGTCACCTTTCGAAACCATAAAGTAATTTGATTGGCCCAGAGATAAATAAATGACAAAACCAAAGGAACTTTATAAAATCCATTTAGGAACTTCAAAGTCATTTAGTTGAACAGGAAATTATGTGGCGTTGTTGTACGTAGGAGGTAGGTTCTGTGGAGGCTGGCAGCTTCCGATTGGATGATAAACTCTTGGCGTCTTGTCTCTGCCATATTTGGGAATTAGGAAATTAAAGTGCGCCGTCACATGAAAGGTGCGGAAACTCGAGACGCGACGTCCTGCCGCAGCAGCCTTCGGTTTACAGAAGTTTTAAATTAAGTACCTACCACTCTTGTAAGTAAAGGGACCTATCTACCATTTCAAGCAAGAGATATAGAATGTTTAAGAGGACAATTATTAAGCAATGAGCTATTAAGTTAACAAAAACAGGTCGCAACCAGACTTACTGAAAGAACCGTTTCTACGCGCGACATCGTACGAAGTTTTCAGTAGAAATACGAAAATGAATGTGTTCTTTTGCGATTAGTTTTGTCCTTAGTTTTGTTTAAGTGCGCGTCATATTCAATTGTGACAACTTTTTCATGGCTTCATCCTGATTATTTAGAGGATTACTTCAAAGCATTGGCTTCAACTGGCACCTACCAGTTGTTTTCATGCTACGTCTTGGTACTTGTCCTGTAGTTCAAAGTCAAAAAACACAGAAGATAACTCAAAATACGAGAGTAGGTATACATATAACAAGGTGGAGTAATTTTATATTTAAGAGTGTCTCAGTATCAAATAACTAGTATTTATTGGTAATTGTTATTACTGCTTTTAGTCGTGCAAAATAATCGTCTTCATAAAACTTCAGGGTCCTTAAAAATTAAGCTTTCTGAAAAACATACGGAATAAGATGCTTATGATCGTTAAATGCACCAATATCGTGTTTATTATAATTTCTTTTTTTGTTGATCGAGTGAGGCTCAAGATGAGGGGGGCAAGGCGGCCCTCCTGCCCGAAGGGGGGGGAGGGGGGAGATCACTCGCCCGTGCTTTAATTGCTTTTCACTTAGCAACCGCTCATGAACAGAGAACGCTCGCGAAAATGAAGAAAAAATCATTACATCAACATCTTTTACAGATTGCCCAGATTTAGGACGTTCGTAGAGACAGCGACCTTCTTATATAACGCTTTCCTCTTTCTTGTTTTTCCAGTGCGCCTCATTTCCGGAAGGGGGTCGGTCGCGGGTCGCGGGGGCGGGTGGCAAGAGGGGCCTAAGTAATTTCGCTTAAGAACTCTAAACGTAATTAGTGTAGGGCGTGCAAAGGGAAGGGCTTGAAACTTGGAGAGGGTTACGTCCCGCGCCGCGCCCGCTCCGCGCCGCTGCCTGAATATTTGATCGCGCGTCTCGCGATAATATTTGCCAGAGGAGGTTTCCGTAAACACGAGCACATTTCCCCATCTACTTATCTGTACTTTGCTTCACTTCGCTTCTCAAAGCTGTCGCGCGCTTTTAATTGGAGACGGCGTTATTTATAAGTAGACTTGTGAGAGAATTAAAATCGCGCGCTACGTCGCTCCCGAATACTCAAAATGTTTTAATATTATTAAGTTTTTTGATGAAATTTTCTTTTCACGAAAGCGTCTTTGTACGTCTTCAAACAAATTTACTGCTTTTTTATGTATAAAAACCTTGTACAATTCGAAAGATATTAATTTCTTTGAATTTGTTTATTGCTCGACTAATCTTGTCATTTACCTGGTGTGATCGTCTTTTAATAATTGGCAAAGCAAAAGTGAGTCTAAATTTCTAGGAAAGAGCGAGAAATGAATTCATTAGATAGCCTGAAGGGCAATCATTTACAAATTCAAAGGCCGTGGAACAAGAGAGGGAATTAGAATTTGTAATTAGCGCAAGAGACGCGACGCGGCTATAGGCTACTCCTACAACATTTGATTAACAATTATGGTAATTTGACTAAGAGCAGGGTAAGATTTCTCCTCATTTGTTAGTTAAATTATTATCTTGACATAGAAATTTTCGTTGTTAATTAGCATCATATTCAAATTATTGTTATTTTATTTGAAAATCATTTTCGTTTCTCATTAATAGGCTATAAATTATTTGTAAATAAATAAATAGAACTCTTAAATGATTGCTCATTGATGTGACGATGAAATGAGAAGACGTTGGAACTTGACATTATAACATACTCGGTTCCGTAGGTACACTAGTTCTACGAAATGTGTTTATTAGCGAAATTAACAGCCGTTTGCATTATATATTCTAGTTTTAGGGGTTGAATTATTATAGCATACAACCTGGCCGGTAATTTTCTCAACATAGTAGTAAAATTTGCATTAAAATCCATTCAGGCGTCTTCAAGTGATGCTTTCACATACCTATCTACACAGATAAACAGACAAAAATTCTTAAAACTGTTGGAACGTTTTCTGTTATAAATTTTAAATCCAAACATATTTGTTTCATATTATCTTCTATGTAAAGACTTTCGACCCTCCTTAGCTTTATTATATGTAAAGACTAGCTTTCCGCCCGCGGTTTCACTCACGCATCCTTTTACGTGCGAAACGCCGAGTCATCGAACAACCCGACAAACCTACTAAAATTCCTCAAATACGTACTTTATTATTTATCTCATATCCTTAGCCTAGTCTTTTTTTTAATAGTTCTATTTCCATTCAAACTTTTTATCTCCTTTTTATTCCTTTAGGGGTACAAATTTAGAAAATGCTGAATCGCGTATTTGATTACTTAAGCTCCTTAGTTTATCCTAAAATGTAAAATAGATCGCCTCAAAGGCCTATAATTTTCATACAAACTACAACTTTTATCCCCTTTTTACCCCTTTGGGGATTAAAAATCCTAAATCCCTTAAACACGTATTCAGTTATTTAAGCTTTATGATTTAATCACAAATGTTGACACCGATCACATGCAACACTACAAACTTTCACACAAACTATTAACATATTCTAATGATCTAATCACTTTCACATTCATTAAACCCATTTTCATGGAACCCCTTTTACTCCTCTTAGGGGATAAAATTTGCAAATACCTAAACACGTTTTTTAATTTTCACTCCTTTGTCTAATAATTTAATGAAAAACGGATCCCATTTAATAACTACAAACTGCCATACGAATATTTTACCCCCTGTTTAAAATTAAGTAAATCTTGAAATACGTGTTTGATTATTTTAGTTTCATTTAATCTTATGCAAAATTTGGAAACAGGTCACTTGAAAGACCACGAACTTTCAAACAAACGTTTTGAAAAACTTAGCAGATGGTTACTATATAGTAAAATAAGGGTGCAGACATGCTTGTTTTATCCCATCCCACGTACATGATGTGATGCCCGTTAGAAGATTTCAGCTTTCATAGAAATACCATGAACAATAATTATTTCGAAGTACATCTAGCTTATATGACGTCGCTGACGAGACCGAACACCAGTGGACGTGCGATGGCGTAAGAGAGCATCGTCTGATGTGTTAACACATCAGAAGGCATCAGAAGACTCTGAGTGCTTGTTTAGTAAAGACGTACTTGTTTAAAGTGATTCCAAGTATTTAATTGATTTTTTACACAAATGAAAGTGATCTTTGTTCTCTATGTCACAGTTGTAGGTAGACTGGCCAAAAAAGGTGCACATTTTCCCTAGATTTAAATTGAGGCAGGTGCCCTGTCCAACCCCTAAATACGAATAGCCTAGGATTTAAGAAAGATATACTTGCTAATAATTATAAAAGAGGGAATAAAATAAAATGCACATAGACTGCCTTACTAAATTTGGTTCCTAAACTAATCATTAATCAAACAACCTATTGTTGGCTCATTGTTCTACGCATAGAAATCGCGCTTTTCACTGACTCGCGTGCCTCTGCCTCACCGGACCAACTCGCGGTCATCAGATGGCGTGTTATGTCGTCACATAAGTTCAGCGTGCGTCTGCTCTGACGAGTGTGTGGTGTAGAGCAAGCGTGTCGCTGCCGTAAGAACATATAACGAGAGATGGGATAGCATCACAGAAGTCTGTCTTCGCCTTAAACCTACTGCCCAAATTTTTGTGTCTTTGGCATTAGTAGTTTAGGTGTGCGTTGATGAATGAGTCAACAAGTCAGTCAGACAGTCAGTGAGGACATTTGTTTTTAAAAGTATTGATAGAATAGATAGATTATCAGGTAGAGTTTTCACTTTTGTTTACAGTTCATTTGATCCACTAATTTTGTCGGGCTCTTATGCGGCAAATCAGAAGTGTTTGACTAGTTTTTGATGTTGTCCAATGAATAATCCAACTTTCTGGCTCAAGCGCTGACCGCATCTTTGCTAAAAATCGAAATGTGAAATATGAGTTGTTTTTATATCACCGACCAGGTTGTGGGCTCTAAATAATGTAATAGACTCGTGCATAGTAATGGTTATATTTTACTTACTTCAGCAGATTAATCGTTTAATTGTGAAAATTAACGTATCGTGAAACAGTAATAAACGCGTTACGACACAATCACAGCTCCGTGAAAAATAAAAATACCGGGTGTAAAAAACAGCAGTAGAAAATTAAGTACAAGATAGAAATAGCCACGAACTTTGTGTTACATTCCTTTTCAATATATTTTGTTAGGTAGGTATTGTATAATTTTACACAAGCAAAGCTGCAGACAGTAGCTGCTTGAAAGAATTAGCAATTTCCAGTTGTCTATGCTATTATGGGTCCTGTGTTACTTAGTCCATCTAGGTGATATGTAGTTGTATCTTACAAGTAAAAAGGTACCTAGTTTATTTATGAACATGAGGAGTTTACAAGCAGATAGTTTGATGCAAACATATTGTTTTGACCATCGTTATAATTACCTTAAAATTCTGGAGAGTTATACCTATAAGGTTCTTAATGCCAAGTAGGTATTGCAAATTTTAACGCAATACTTAGCATTACCAGCAGAATCTAAGTGCTAAGTATTGCAAATTTCAATGCTAGGTATGCTAACTGTGGCGCCATTTCCCTAATTTGTGATGATGGTGATAATAATTACTTGTTACCTAAATAGTTTGAATATCAACTCATTTCCGCCCAAGTGGTCATGCTCCATACAAATCAGAAATTCCGTGACTTAATTAAACGAATATTGAACCACCATAATATTTTTTTTCCTACATCTGTGTGAATTTTAGGCATACCGTTACTTACTTCCGATATAATTTACCTTTAAAAGCTCTTGAGGTGAGGTGAGTGAGTGAGTGGCATTACCGTCCGTCGTCGCCCGCGATCGCACTCGCGCTGCTCGCTACGCGGAACTCGAACTAACGCACTTTTTTAGCTTTATCTCCCGCGCCGCCACGCCGCGGTGCAATTTAATTATCAGGCCCAGCTCCCGCGCTTTACCCTTTTGTATCTTAACCCCCGGATGAAAAAATACTCACCCATAAAATAGAGGACGGGCGAAAAAAGGAGCGTATGCAAATTCAGGATAAAATATAGCCCGTAAATGCCACCGTTTCTAAAAGAATATTAGAGACGTTTTTCAGTGGGTGGATGGGGGTTTATACTTTGTCTCCTTTTGCTAAGTACTGCAGTACGGGCGCACGGGTGTCCGCGGGTAAGGATTCCAGTTCGCCTTAATTTGCGAGTGTTGTTTGGTGATAAATCAGGCCGCACGGTTCACCCGCGCGGAGATCCCTTGCCTAGCCTACCGAAAGGTGTGTGCTGGCTGGCCTTAAGCCTTTCTACGAATTCATGTTTTATAGGTACCTGCTGAGATCTTCTGTATAAAGTAGGTATTTATATTTTCATAAATGCCAATGTAAGTCATACCAATAAAAAGGAAGTACTTTAATTTAAATTTGCGTAATTTAATGAACTCCTTTAAATTTTAATTTTTTTTTTCCTTTATAGATTTACCAGCTGACATATATCCTACACTGCCAGGCACAGTATCAGTTACTTTCAAACTATGTAATTATTAAACTACCTGCTTAAATACAGGCTTAATTATAGTAGGTGTAGTTTAGGCAGCGAAGTTGGAAGTATTTTTTATTCTGGAAGTAATGAGGGGTCAGCCGAAGAGGAATGAGTTAATAGGTGTTTTAATTATTGACGACAGGACAGAGGCCTTATGGGGGGAAGGGGGGTAGAAAGAGACAACATCAAATATTTAACGCGTAATGCCGGCCGCGCTCTCGCTTGTAATTAAAGCGTTCTTTCCTTTTTTCAGCGGCCTGATACAATATTCAGCACGAGCAGGAAAGAAGGAAGCTCCGGTGGCGGGGTGGCGCCTCCATTGTATTCGCTAAGGAAGATAAATTAAAAAATATAATTACAAGGCGGCCGCCATAATTCTCGTCGGGCGGAGTGGGGGTGGTACTCTGCGGGGTGGGGGCGGGAGGATAGTGGAGGAGGGCGCGGGCGCTCCCGGAGGAGGCTTCTTAAATATTTGGGGATAGCGCGTACCTACGCATTACGTAAATTAATGACACGGATTCGAGGAAGGATGGCACCCCTCCCGCGCCCCGCGCCCCGCACCCGCCGCTGTTTGTTTTGTTTTAATGTGCGTTGTTAACGATGTTATTAGACGCGAATTATAATGCTTGGCGCTGCCTACACTCGCCTCGCGGATTGATTGGACTAATGACTTTCTTTTATTCGCATAATTGCTGGAATCCGACGGCCCTCTGTTGATTCTGTCCAATTTATAACTTTGATAAAATATACCAGCCATTAATTTGGAGTTAACTTTCCATTAATGAGAGAGCCTTTTATGGGGCTTTTTGGAAGTTTCAGTTTACTTTCGCTTATTAGGATGAAATGTTCGTTTACATCATTTTTAACATTTAATGAGAGATATAATTAGGCTTTTAAAGTCACCATGCTTTGCCAAATTTAGAATTCTCTTTAATACCAATACAATAGCTCGGAATTACTACATAAATAACCAATTAGTTCAGCAGTAAATAAACCTAGGTAGCCAGTCCATCAAGCAAGCCCTAACTGACTCCACAGGCTAGATAATGAAGGGCCATTAATACACGGCGTCGCGGGCCCGCGCGGTGATATGTGGAGCTCCCCCGCCCTCCTCACACGCTCAACAAGTGGCTCCATGTGATCACTGTCAGCGCACCTATGCTACTGTAGCAGGTTCAACGGTTTTGCAGTATTTGTTTATATTTGGACTTGATTTTCCGTTGCTAGCAACATTTACGTTTATCAAAAAAATCACTGATGTTTCAATATAAGTATCTTGCCTTAATAATATGAATATATTGAAATTTTGTAAATTTAAACATATGCTTTAGTGTAAATTTTATTGTTAAAGTTATGCGAACATAAACAGATTATTGGAGAAGTGTATTCGTAGAGGTAACCTGCGCTACGCCGTCGTATCAATATACCTACCTTCGTTATGAAATTGCAATTGTAGCGTGTGGATGTGTACTAATACTCATTCAATTATGATCTGCTCCTTCTATCGTGTGGGGCACCGAGTTGGCGAACGACCCCATGAACCCTATTGTCAGAATTAAGATGTAGCACTGTGAGTTCAAAATAAAGCATAGTAACTATTGTCAGAGCTTTTAAACCGCCTACTACGTTGGGTTGGCCTCTGACATGGCTGTGTGTTGAACGCGGCTGTCTAAGTTAGGATTTGTGATTTTAGCGTTTTAAATGACGTCATCATGATTGTATCATTGAATTCTTTAAAATAATCAAAGGCAGTCTATCCAAAAATTATAACGGTGTAAAAGATTTTACGCGTATGGTAAGAACATTATACAATCTTGAATCTCAAAATGTATGGACAAGTATCAGAGTCGCTTAACAATTAATTGAATGTTTTTTTGGGAAAATAAATTGTGTCGGTTCAAATGCCGCTCATGTAAGTCATGCAAAATTTTTGGTTTCTATGTTTTCTAGTAGTCGAAACTAGTAGGTAAGCACTCGCACGTGTTTATAACAGTTTTCCCGTAACAAAGATTTATGTCGGTCTCACGTTCGGTCGTCGGGCGTCGATAGAGTGAGTTCAACAAGTGTGGAGGCCTGTTACTACCTGTTCTCGCCTATTCCGACCTGTCACAGCAAAATGACAGCTGTCCAAACGTGTTGTGCCTAATGTGCGGCAATTGCTTGTTGGGAAAGCCCAAGGAAAGCCTTTACATCTATCGCTTAAAAAGGTCCGTGAATCCATGTTTCGGTTCATGCCAAAGACGAAATACGTGTGAGAGTGAGTACATAAAGTAACTAGAAATGTCAATAATTTTTACCTATTCAGAAAATAAAATAAAATACGGACTCGCTTTGCAACCCACATCTGATACGACGGAATGTAAACAGCTATACGTATTCAAAAACAGCGTAGTTCGAAGGGCCCTCAAAAGAAAACTTATTAATTTTCGTCATTATGAATTCCGCGAGCGAAACTCGAACGTCTAATTTCAACCCTAACATATCAAGACGCGAATAAAAAAGTTCACCCCCGGCCACCCCACGCTCACCCCCTTGTTTAAAACGCCGGCGAAAAAAGAAGCACATAAAAATGCATGAGGCCTTCCTCGTTATAAGGAAAGGGTAGCGCCCCCCTTGCCCCCCTCGGGAGGTAGCTGTAAAAATCGTCTCTAATTTAAATTTGGGAAGTTTCGCGAGGCGCGTGGCAACGTTGATGTCTTGATAAATGCGAGCGAATTCTACTAATTTGGAGTCTTCAGCGCTAGGAACTTTTAATTGGTCGGGTATAAATCGCGCTCGAGTAATGGCCACGCATTAATTTCATCGCGACAAAATGGCCGCGGGTAGGTGCGTCTAGATAAGCATCGCTCATTGTTTCCGGCGAGCTGACGCCGTGCGCCGCCGCTGCCGCCGGCCGTCATGCGTCGCAAAGAGATATCGTTCTATTTGCCCCGTTGCCCGTTTGCCCCGACCCACCCCACGCGTGACACCTCCATTCTGCCCTCACATGATTTCTCATTATCACCGCCAATCAATTCATGCAAGTTCCTCACGCAGTAATCGCCAGAATTATCTATAGCGCCCATTTCCTTTAGGTTAATTTCTTGCGATTACGAAGACAAATCGGCATTTTGCATTTATCATAAATCAAACCCAATGGATACGAAACCACACCTCAGACCTAAATGAGTGCCTTGCCTTCCTACTTATATTTATTTATTGTGGGTTATTTGCGTATTGGCGTTTTGATTAAAATACTAGTACTTCAAACAGATTCTAAATTCGGAACCTCTTCATTGACTTCCTGCGTAGCAAACCGCTACGAGCTAGCTACGACGGAGCTACAAAACACGATGCGTATTAAATTCTAAAAGATAATAGTTGAACTAAGTTAACTAAGATAATAGTTGAACTAACTAAATTCTAAAAGATAATAGTTGAACTAACTAACTTTTGAAGTTATTATATCGAATGTATTGTATCGATCTTCTTATTCGCATTGTTATATTATTATTATCATCTTTGTGTCAAAACAATAACGTTTATAAAGTATATTTTGGAACGCATTGTGTTAAAATGGGACAACTTGCAGACTCTTGATTTCCATTCATAAGTTCATGCTCTTTATTCAATTGTTTGTAAATCTGCGACGTGCCGTCCAATGAACATTCTATCAGAAACTTTCCGCTCGGAATAATTAAAACAAGCCAAGTTTTCAGTAAACAATTAACGCTGAAGTATCGGGCGTTCCTGCTCATTAAATCAGCACAAAGCGACCACCGGAGACTTTGGCGGGTGTAATGTTATTCATTTGGGAAAGTCAAAGGTTAGAGAAAAAAATATAAGTCGCCGGAGAGCGGACGGTGGCATTTTTTCCATTCGGCGCGTTCCATTAGCGTGCCTTTGTTTGGCGGGAGCGCGCAAATTAATTTAGCTCTCCCGCCATTTCCTCTGCCCCCTCTGCGCGCCGCCCGCGCCCCGCACGCGCCCTTTTTTGTCTACGCCTTGCTCGACGTATCGTTTTCTTCTTTATGGCTCATTAGGCAGTATTGTCGCCATTGTTTTTTCCTCGCCTTATACCCGCAAGATCGAATTATTTTGATCAGCAAATCGCCGTATTGATATTGTCCTAAGCAAGCAGTATTTGGCAATATTCCGGTAGAACTGACTCGAACAATGGGTAAATTAAGAAATGCCGTGATTTGGCAAAAAAATGACTTCACTGTGGAGAAACATTTAATAATCTGTATTGAGAATGCTACTTAGCTAATTTTAATACAATTTGATGCGGCAGTTGAAATTGAAATTGAAATTGAAATTCTTTATTCAATGTAGGATAGTATTATCATATCACTTATTGACGTCATGAACCGTCATTGTAAAAAAAAGAAATTTGTATCACACAATTTTCTTTTTTTTATAACAATTTTGTAATGTCCTAATAGAAAACCGGCTCGGGCGGGAGAAAAAAATAAAAATCATAAAAATCAAAGCACTGCCACGGGGCTGGCCAGGTTAATCACACGGCATGTAACTTTACGCCACCACCATCTGAAAACGATATTTGTTTCAAATTGAAGTCAAGATTTTTAAAGTTGGATAACTTCCTAAACCAAGCAATAAAAATTACATCGAAGTCAGTTCAGTAGTTTTTGAAAAAAGTAGGCGAGGAGAAACATAGCAATTAAAATACATTAAAATTAATTATTATTAGCATTAAATACACTTGCAAAATTGGCGAGCAAGGAACGAGCTGCGGTAGCCCAGATGGATGAGGCGTCGTCACTAATAATGACGAAAGTCGCAAGTTCAAATTCTGCACGCGCTTAGAAATTTTGCAAGTTTTCAAAAATTCAAATACGCACTTCTAATTCAAATATCGTTAAATTCTGCTTGTGTTTCATACGTATACGTAGAATTGATATCCGTCTGTTTTGAAGTCGATTAAAAGTTATGATTGAACTAAGGTTTTAAAACCAGCATACTTCTTTTTCATAAAATACCACTTAAACTTCAGTATCAGATTGCATAATTAAACGGTAAAGTGTACCTTTTGTAATACATGCAAGTTTGATACGTTATTCGTCGAGGATTGACTAATATTGTATGCAAGGATTTGAATACTGGCACCCCTCAAAAAACGTGACCCACAACACGTACAGCTCTACCCACGGCTCGCGGCAAGCGTGGGGTGATTAAGCAACCCTTTATAAAACAATACGTCATACAAAAAATAAGGAAATTTTGAAAAATCAGATGTAAAGTTTGGTTGCAGTATTTTTGATTCTTACGAAATTAGGCGAAAAGTGTTTGTACCCGATAGGTAGTAAATACATTTCCAAAGCATGATTCTTTATATAGGGTGAAGTTTTACTAGTGACCGATAGCAAAATCTCAAAACAGGCTGGTGATAAGGAACAACTTTCCCATAGGAACACAGGTCGGAATAAGAAAAAAAAACTGTTCAGTAATTAACGAGTTTCAATCCTTTAAAGAATCGCACATATATACATACATACATGAGCTCTAAAAACACGCGCAAATCTGTGTGCCTACCCTGCAATATATATAGGCTTGATATATGTATGTAAATCTGTTTAAATGCGCAATGTAGCTAGAGTACTTACAAGTGGGCTTCAACCACTAACATATATGACCTAAATATTTTGAATCATAATTCTTACTTTAGAACATGCTCTCAATCAAATACGAGATACATAAATACCGGGCAAAAGTAAAAAGTGTATGCAATTTTCTTAAATGAAGATGGGGTGTGAAAATATTACAAATATCTTACGTATTTGACTGGCTTGATGGTGTAGTGGATAGTACCACTGCCAACTGCGCTGCGGGTTGTGGGTTCGATCCCCACACAGCACAAGTATTTGTAAATTACTTTTCAAATATTTGTGTTGAGTCTGGGTGTTCTCTTTTATATTGGGGTTAAATGGCGCTGTGTGAAATATTCAAGAAATTTATTATTTACTTAGCCTAATTTAAATTAATTTCTCACCTAAAATCAGCTTTTCCTGCGCCAGAGTCGGTGCGGCTGCTCTACCCCACGGAGAGTCGACAACTGGCTCTTTCTGACCCACAGTTTTTAATATTTTACTTTTTTACCCACGCGCGCGCGGGGTGCCCCGTGCCTAAATAACCCTTGCGTATGCATAAAGCGATACGTCATACGAAGCGAGATTGCGCACAGAATTAATGCACGTAAGGGAGTTGAATTTATTTTATTACTTCTTAAAGATGGGTAATATGGGGATACGCGTTTGTGCCAGTCTCTAAGACTGAGACAGGTGTAATCAGGGTTGTTTTACGTTACGTTTTAGATATTGGGATTACACGTACTTGTGCGTTGTACCTACTTATGTTTCACTTTTAAATAAAACTTCTTTAGGGATCTATTAATAATGAGAATAAAATGTTATTTCATACAATTTTACAAAAGCAAAAAATACAATTAATTATAAAGATTAAAACCTGAACCTGATCTTCAGGCAGATTATCTTTCCTTTATAAGATTCACGTTTAATTAAATGCTTAATAGCTGGCAACCTGATTTATTGAAGGAATATAAAAGAGAAAATTTTCTTATCGCTGACTCCGAGCTCGCTCACTGAAAATTTGTAATTAATTACTTAGTAGACACATTTTAAATTCTTAATTAAGCAATCCGTACTTTCTCCCGCCTATAAATTAGATCGAGCCGTTTCCATAGAGACTACTCATCCTTTAAAGCGGGCCGAGGGGGGGCAGAGGGGGGGCTTTACAAAAAATATAACTTAGGGTGAGTAAAAAAGCGTGGGGTGACTCAGCCGGCCGCTGCACCCCACGAAATCTACGATCAATATTAACTCTTTTTTTCAACGGGGAATCGCTGAATTTTTAAGTCGTTTTAGGTCTTCGAGTCGAGGGATATTATGCGTGTGTAGATTGTATTGGTTCCGGGTGAGGCGCTGCTGGCTTGCTGTAGCCGTAGCTGCGGTCGCCGTCGGGTCGACATCTCGCACGCACGTGACGTCACGTCGCGTCCCGGTCGCAATCTCGTGTGTGCATTTGTCAAGGTCACCCCGCGACCAACATATGTGGGTGACGTCCATTCAATTGTGCAGTTTAAAGTTTGTACGCCGATTTGCAGTTGTTTGTTTAACTTACCGACTAATGCTTTTTATGTTTTGTGATTTTCTACAGCAGCACGCCAACTTACGCAGTTTAAGTTCATACAGTAATTAAGAATGACATTATACTTAGGTTGACCAGTTGTCGAAGCCAAGGTGTGGTGATAGTAAATCCAGAATTAATTTCTTGGCGTCAAACGTATCTAAAATAACCGTCACCGTTCCGTCAAACTGTTAATTAATCAACTTCTATTCGATTAGGACAAAAGGTGACTTGTTTTTTGTTCGCTCGGTTTTTTTACAATGGCTCCAAAAGAGTTAAAAAACGAGTGTGCATACATAATTTGGTGGATGCATTAATAAAAAGCTGAACGCAGCCCGGTGCGCGCGTGCCCAAAAAAACGTTGATTAGAAAAAGCTATTTATGACAGCGGCCATTATCGTCCAATAAATCAGCTGCCCGCTCTTCTGTTTTCGATAATGATTCTATTATTATGGAAAAGCGTTATGTGTAACTGTAACATTTTTTCCTTGCGGCTAAGTTAATATGGAAACTGTTTTTTTTTGTTTTATCTTATTGGTACTGAAATAAAATACAATATTTACCCCGTTGATGTCTTTTGCATGAAAGTGCAGTAGGAGAATTTGCACTGCACGTCTACTAGTTTTAATTCTTATGTAATTTTCTCTTTGAATATTTTTCACACACTATCATATGCTGCTACTTAATATCTGCTTGCTACATGAAACTTTCGCTTTTTCTGCAAATTAATCAGTTTACTATGCGCGAAAGAGAAGTTTCAATATGAATTTTTTAATTTGAGGTGATGAGAAAATACTTATCATATTGAAATTTTCTATCAAAAGCTGTTAAATCAAACCATGGCTCAGAAGGAGTAAAAGCGGTCTCCATAGTGTCGGGCACGTGTGGGTCGTGAGTTTTTATGCGTGTCGGCCGGCGCGGCGCGGAGCGGAGGCGGCGGCGTGCGGCGCTCACCGGACGGGTTACAAATTGTGGGGTGAAAGGGGTACTTTTTTCTAATCGACTTTCCTAACTGTAATAAACGATATTTATCTTTCTTAATTATAGTTTCACTCCGCTATTTGGTAGCTCTGTTCGTGTTTTTACTGTACAACTGTTTGTATTATTATCGAATTACGTGCGTTTGTCGTTAATGTTCAATTTTATTCTTATTATAACCTCGAGCCTCCAAAAGAAGTATCTTGAGATTCTTTGTATTAATTTGTTTGGGTTCTCTTAACTTAAGTGAATAATAATTTTAATATGAGTTCGTTTTCTAAATACTTTTATGAATAAGAAAAAATTTGAAAATTACAATCCAAAAGTAACGACGTAACAAAAATTATCAAGTACCTAAAAATAGCTATAAGGACTTGTTTAGAATGATATTATTGATTCAGGAACGACACAAGACTATCTCTATTGTTTGTCGGTAGAAAGGCACATTACATTATGCCTATTTCCGTACATTTCGATTTTAATAATACAAGGATAAAATAAGTCCTCTCTATTCGTAACTCTCGTGTGGGTGCTGTTACGATACTATACAGAGGTCAAATAATAAGGAATATTCTCAAATGTCACATGGATACTGTTATGCAATATAGATTCCTATTTTACACGATGTGTGTAAAATAGGTGTAGGTAAATGTAGACCCACAATAGAAGGTAGATACATGAACTTGTAGGTTCGTGAGCCAACATTCCAGTACCTACTGAGACCATGTAAAAATGAAACTGTTTTAAATGATCGTGGTCGCACATAATAACTCAAAATACTAAAACAATTTTTCAATTGTCAGATATTTCGACCCAGTTGCATGGGCCAGGATCATGGAATAACTGATGTTTTGCGGGATGGTAGATGGAGTCTTCATATTATTGGTAAGCTTTTCTGCATACCCACTTCTTCTCTGCCGATCATTACCGGAACTCATTTGTAAATCACGACAGTACGAACTCACAGTGTCCTTGCGTTTAATGTTACTATTAGCACAGTCACTCTTTTTGCACATTTTGATCACTGGATTCCACGCATGTAATTTCAGGTGAAATGGGCTTGGAAATCAATAGCGCAAGGTTGGATAGTTACAAATTATGAGACGATATTTTTAAAGTAATAAGTCAAGATATATGCTACAAAACTTTGGGGCTCAAAACACGATTTATTGTAATTGTATTTATTTATTGTAATTTTGCGTTTTGGCCTGTTTTTTTAGACTAAAAACCTGAACGGTTAGATTGTTATCCACCATTTCATATTTTATTTTGTGTCATTTTCTTCCTCATTAAATGAGTAATGATTCAATGGGATTACTTTATAAAATATTTGTTTATATATTTTAATTATTAAACAAATGTTTCGTTTACCGGATCTGAGCCGTCGTCGTCTATATCTTTAACGCATGGAAAAGGAAAGTGACTTACTTTTTGGACTGTTGCGGCCTTAAAGCCGTCATACCAATTAAAATAAAATAAGGTATGTAGTGTTGTTCCGTTGGTAAGATGTGTGGGTCATGAAATTGAATCCTTGTATTTGCGCCCGTATGTAGATGTTCCACAATTGCGGACTTAGTGACCTCATTGTTCGTCACCGCTTTGATGTATGTGTTCAATATCGGTCAATTCGTAAAAATCGAGTATCGCCGTAAGAACCCTGTTTTAGTGTTTTGAGTCATCATGTATAAATTGCCTTAATACCTATTACGGCCTGCGCTGTGTTGTTTAATTTTATTTTTGTTGTATAAGCCTAACGGATTAGCCATAACATCTTGTTATCAAGTTCATTTCGGACGTTCTGGGGAACAGATATAACTAGATACAGTAGTCTTAGGTGGTTCTCTCACATGTCGTCCGTCGTTCCGTTTTTTTAACACAACGTAACGCATGCATTAGACGAAAGGAAATTGCGAATTCCAAACTTATTCCCATACAAATACGGCTACGGTAGATTTGCGTAACGGACGCGTGTGTCAAACGACTTGAAATCTTGAGTGAACCACCTTATTAGACCGTCCGTAATCGAAGTTATTTGTTTGTAATCACACGTCTCAAAGTGGATGTTTCAAAGCTTGGTGGTGATCGAAAATAAAAAATGCATATTCTAAAAAATATTTGAAAAATAACTAAGTACCTACCTAAGTGAAATAATCAAAAGTTGTCGTTGGAGGGAAATGAGTGTAAATAAGTGCCATGAATAATTATCAAAACGTTTGTATTTTTGTTAATTAGTATGATAATCTATATAATTTGCAATGCTATTGGTTTGTTTGCTGTGCGATGCCAGCTTAGAATAGACGACTAAAATGTTTCTCAGACTTAGCGTAAATGTTAGTTTCTTACAGCCGTTTACGCTCTGCCTACCCCGCAAGGGATATATGCGTGATATATGTATGTTTTGGTTTGTTTCAGCAAAGTCATTTTTTCAGAATTAATATCAGTAAGCCTGGTTTTGCAATAACAATAATGTTTTTCTATCTCATCCATCTCATTGCATCACAGCACATTAATTCATTAATCTTTGCTTTTCATTTCAGTTCTGACTATTGTTGTTTAAAATTATTCAAATGTTCAATGAAATTTATTGTCGAAAGTAAAATGAATTCAGATTTTAAAATGAGAAACGAGGGCAGTGATCCCACGGGCGCATGCGTAATAACAACCCTTTTTTACCCTTTCGCCTATCCAAGTGTTTTTTATAAGCGTTTTTGTAAAGGGTTGTTCTTAATCTCATGCTCGTGTTGCGACGAAATTATTCTGCATCCATAGCTGCTATAGTAGAATACTATCAGACTTTCATGTGTATAAAAGCCGCACAGGATAATCAAGTATTGTGAGGCAATATCATGCGTTTTGCTTTGAGCTGCTGAGAGGAAGAGTTGTTCGGGGTACCTGCCAGCCACGCGACTCTAGAAGGGTTGATTTTTTCTCTATGCCCACAGAAGGGTTGATTTTTTTTCTATGCACCATCCACCGTCACGCTTTTTATACAGATGTATTTTTTCTTTATGAACCGTGGGGAGAATAATAAAAAGTGCATTGAACCCTTTAACAAGAGATCAGCTGATGCCATAATAGTGCACTTGTGGTGCTGTGCTATTGATTTTTATAGTTCAAGGTCGATAGTTTGATCAACTTGACGGATTTTTGCGTTGGCATGAAGTTTTTTCTTTTCCCTCTGACTGCAACACAGCTTGGTCAATAGATAGAATTAATAAAGTATTTCTTTTCAAAAGTTTCTAACCCATATTTGAAGTTGACTTTAAAATTTAGTACAGCCGTTCAGAATTATTATGATTTTTTCTTCTTAATTAAAATACATAATGGCGTATGATATCGGTTTAGAATAGCACCTTCCCGTGACTGTCGTAAGATGCGACAAAGAGGCTCGAGGGTTCTACGTGTATTGCAATTTAAGGAGACAGGCTGACAACCTGTCACTTTGACGATACACAACTTTCTGAATTATCCTCAAATGTTTGTCAGACGTGGCGTAAATGTTCGTTTTTACGGCAATTTACACTCCGCCTACCCCGCAAGGACTTTAGGCGGGATATGTGTATGTTAAAATACCTAGGTACATAAAATTGCCCTGCATACCCTGGCTCCTGCACGTTGAATATCCCATTGGCAACCATTCTAAATTTCGACACTCCAAGAATACCTAAGAAAAAATTAGTATGTCTTCAGCCGGTCTGATTGACTGATTTTAAGTTCTAGAAAGTTTTTATTACAATCATAACAGTAAAAACAGTATTTTGACCCGAAAATTCGGTCTTAGCACCCTTTGCAAAATCACAGGGATAGAGTTAACAGTTACCGAGCGGATGGTGTCAGTTTTCGCCAACGCAGCTTTTTGGCAGATCGGGTAAAAAGACCAATAATCGCCCGGTGCTACCTACGTAGGTACCCTTTTTACTTTTTTAATATCACCTACATACCAGTAACCCACATTACCAAGGTGTTAGATCTCGCGTTTCATGGCAGCCCGTTAGACAAACCTTTGTAGAAACTCTTTTTTGGCGAACAAAAAAGTTGCCCCTTTCTGTTAAAGGCTGTTAGTTTTTGTGCAACGGCACATGCGTGGCTGAAGATAAAGCAAATTAAAAATAGCGTTGCACCTGCCCCAGCATTTTACATGAAAACTGGGTTAGTTTTGTCTTAACGGTATTTTTTTCGGTTATCCTTCCGTAGCCCAAGATCTTTGACACATGTTACAACATTTAATCTATCGCATAACGAGTTATTTATCCCTCTAAGCCCACTGTTAGTTAAAACTGTTCTGGCTTAGGAACATATTGCAAATTCGTACGAAATCGTTGCATCGCAAATGCCATTATAAATTTTTAGACGGATCGCTATTAATTTGATAGGAAGTAAGTAAGATGTTAGAAAGCACCTACCTATCATAGTACCTCTCTAGTACATATCTTTGTTCCTAATACATGTACATATTTTTCAATAGAACGTGAATTTACACTTGTTTCAGTAAAAACAGGTAATAATATACTGCAGAGTCACGATGCTTTGTTAATTGAAAACAAACCCGGCTGTTATTTTGAGAGGGTATTCATTATAACCCATCACCTAATGCACAAGTTTTGCGACTCAGAAATTGACGGCAGCTGTCGGGACCGCCCCCGTTTTACCTACGCCATACTTTTTACGTTTTTACCTAGAATTAAAAAAAACACGAAGATCCTTCCAAAGGCCGAAGTCCGATCTGATTTCGCGGAGATAGAATTTCATCGGTCGTAGGTAAGTCGTTTCTACGATTTCTTTTTAATTATAACTTGCTTTTGGAGCGTACAGGCTCGGGTGACGCTTATTTTTCCTTCCTTTTATGAAGTTTCTAAGATCTGTCCAAAAGCTATTTGATATTGAGGGACACTCTATTAAACATACTAGAAAAGGTATCACCTATTTATCAATAAAAATCAAATAGTAATGTAATGAATGACACACACAATATTCACGCGTACGGAATTCAACATCGCGATAAAAGAAAGCAAACTATTTATCGTGCCGCCTGAACGCTCGTCCCCATTCGAAAACATCGAAGAAGGGACATTACAAACGGATTAAATGCAAACAAACCCAGTAGCTACCGCGTTACATAAACAACTAATACCAGTGGACACAAATAAACTCCTTTTGAAGGGTTTCTTTACAGTCGCCGACGGAAAGCGAGACAGTAGCAATACCCCGGTATTACTGCTAGAACACAATTCTAGTGACAATTATCTATTGTCGAGTAATGCCTCGGTAATGCCACTGTACTGTGATACTGGCAGGATTAGGGGATTAGAGCCATAGTAAACAAGTTTGCGCGAACTCCTTTTCTGTAACGTATTACTCCTTTCAGCGGCTTACGTCGGCGATCGGCGACCGTCTCTGAACTAGCGTAGCCGCTCTGTCTTCGGAGAATCCATCGGATATCTGATACGCTGAACGAGGGCCGAACAACTATTTTTGGCCATATTGTTCAACATTAGGTATAGATCTCATATAAGAAAGTGTCGCTGAATTTGATAGATAGACTTATTCGGCCCTTATCTATCATTGCTACCTAAGATGGCTAAGAATACCTACCATATGTTTACCGCATGTAGTTCACGAAGATCTGGAAAGATTTTACAAAAAAAACAGATCTTGTCTTCCTTTAATCATGCGTAAATGATGTCAGCAGATACCAAAAGTATCTGACTTGCATAAAATGTATAAACTGATTGTTATTATAGTGAATCTCTGAATCGCGACAAGTTCCATACGGGTTATTAATGACATGTGTGCAGTTCGTCCCATTGTGCGAGCGCATACATCAAAATTGTTAAAGGAAGTTATAATTGCGATGAATGGGATATCGAAAAAGGGAAAATTTAGCGTAAAAATCAATAATGTTTGAGTTTCGTGACAATAGAGCGCGGTTATAAGTTGGAGCCACTGCGTGACGCGCGGGTGGAGTTTTTACGACATTAGTCGAGTCTGAAGTGGTGGGACCGAATCGGCGAATAGTCATCATAAACACTCGACGGAACTGCTTCAGTGAACTGAGCGCGGCACACAAAGGTTACACGAGCTCTTGTCAAACTTTCAATGTGAATGTGCATATATTGGTGCAAAGAGTTACGATACCTATATCAACAATCAAATTCCATACCATTTTTATTACATTTGTGTAAAAGAATTGGAGCTTGATATAGAAATGAAATAAGCTTAACTGCTGCAATAAAATCTATTTACAACTTTGCTAAAGGACCCGACCAAACCAAAACAACTACCTATGTACCAACCTATGCCAAAAAAAAAACATGTAGTAATGAAGGCCATTGGGGGCCATACATCAAGTATTAATGAATTGTTAATTTTCAAGCAGTTCTTGAATATTTCTTAAGAAATCGCAAAGGCGAATCGCAGAGCGAAAGAATTGATTGTCCCCGCGATGGAAAAAATTAACCTCTTGCCCGCACACGTGCACTATCACAATCGGTCGGATTGTGTCATTTGTGTCATTGTGTCACTATTCCAAATAAACTTTTTTCGTGCATTCAATTCGCCTACGCATTCTTATATTTGCTTACCTTCATCTTGTACCCTATAGGAACCATTGCATTGATTCGAATCGAACCTTTTGCGCCATTTATTCAAAAGATATGTCAAAGAACTTTTGTTATACGTCACAAGTGCATTTTTTCCGTCATATTCATAAGTAATTTCACACTTTCAAGCATTGATCTTTCAAGTCTATGAATCTTTTGTTCAAATTAAATTGTATTATTTCAACACAGAGTATAGTAACGTTATGAAGTAAAGAAAAGAAAGCAAATTTAAGAGATATTTAATTTATATTGTCGAAAGCGAAACAGTTGCCGACTTATTTAGCAAATATACTTTTGGTCTTTCGTATTCTTTTACCAGTTCAGCGTAAAAACTGAACTAACCTACATATTAACTATAAATTGTCATATAAATTGGATCTTCATTCAGAACATATGTAGATTACGCAGAATACACGGCTTACGTGGATTTCAATGCACTAGCTTGACAATATACATAACTGACCTGATTATTCTTTCAGGCGTCTATTCAATCATATTTGCAGAATTAAATCGTAGATGCCGTAAGCCTTTTCAACGGATGGTTGACGGTTCACGCCCACGACTGCACCACATGATAATTGCGAATGTTCTTCGTTGGGAATGCGGACAAAAACCGCTGCCAGCTTAAGCTTGCTTCCTTTGCTGCATCTTCCGGTATTCACTGATTGAAATCCTGGTTCTGATTCGAATTAAAAGTGGAAGTGGGACAAATAAACTAGTCTTACGCAAAATACACATATTGTTTCTAAAAGCAAAAAAGTAAATAATAGAAAGGCCTTTTGAAATATGTATTCGGGTCGCTCTGTTTATTTTGTGAATAAGAAATTGTCTCACCCAAGAAAAGAGCATGAAGTGCATTTTTATATTCAGATAATGAATTATATGCAATTAAAAGAAGTTATTTTATAATTGCAGTTATAACTTTTGCGTTTGCGCATGTATGCAGCCGCAGAAACAACCCGCACCTGTCACCGGCGGCGGCGGCGGCGGCGGCGGCGGACGCAATCAATAGGCCCGCTCCGTTTCCGCCACCACACAAAAACAAATGAATATTACAAAAAAATAACAAAGACGAAAGTGTTCCAGCCAGCAGATTATGAGCACGTTCAGTTATTAATTTATACGTAGCATCGCGGTAAAAAACTCAACCCTCACTTAGATAAAGAAAAAAACGTAGCTCGCGACGCAAAAGGGAAAGGGTGTCTCGCTCGCGTGCTGCGTTTTGTTTTTTAACTCTAGTCTGCGGTTTGTTTTTTCGGGTGAGTCTCTGTTTTTTAACAACACAATACCGGTGCTAAGAACAGTTTTTTAAGAGCGTCATATTGAGGTGAGACGCGACGCGAGCGCAAGGCGCGATCGCTAATGTTTTTGTACGGGATCTTATTTTTAAATCTCCCCGCTTCGGGTAAATGGGAGATAGAGCAACTTTTTCGGTGTTTAGTCATGGAGTGGTAAAGGGGAAGATTGTTGTTTTTTAGAAATTGTGTGTTTTGTATTTATAGAAGTATCTGGCAGTGTGGAGCACGAGCGGCGAGACATATGGTTCGTTAGACAAAGACGCTGTGTTTTTCATCGGGGGCAGGTGTTGAGGTGTGGTGCGCCGGTACATTATGTGTCTGTCAGCGAGTGACTTACTGTGCGGGGTTAGTTATTGCTACTGATGCTACTACTACCTTGTAGAACCAAAGCTTGTGTAAGCAACGTAAAAACATATTTCCTATTAAATCGTTTAATGTCTGAATGCTGTTTAAAATGCAAGTCGTTGTTAACGTTCAGTAAAGATAATGATATGCAATAATTAGAGGCGGACTGGAAAACAACGGCGCCGATAAAACAGCGTCAATAATGTTGAGAATCCTAAGTGCGCTATAAAACATGAGCCATGAAAATGCCATTAAATATTAAAAGTGGAGAAACGAAGAGCTTAACGAGGAATAAAACATCCGAGGTAGAGTCGGCAGCGCAGTAGCCGGGGGCCGGCCGCCGCCGCCGCCGCCGCGCCGCTGCTGCCAACCATCGCCGCGCTGTTAATGCCTACTTATACCTTATTATATAGCGGAGTTTGCGTTGAGGAACAAAATTAATTGGTTAAAACTCCTCTCAGTATCCAGGGCGGGGTGGGAGGCCCCCTCTTAATTCCGCCCCCCGCGCCCGCGCCCGCCGCCCGCCCTCGCCCCGCCAGCTCCTTTGAACGCAACCTACCTAGAGAAAAAACAGAAAGTATAAAGTAGTTCAGCAATGCGTTGCAGCTTAATTAGTGAAATATTAAACTTGTTCTAGATTAAATAAACAATTTATATTTTTGGCGTGTTGCTACGCCGTAGATGGCCGTAGTCACAATTGCTACGCTGTAGCAGAGCTCATTACGGATGGGTTGTTAACAGGTAACGTAAAAAAATATTATTATTTTACATCGGCCTTAGCTTAAATAAGCTATACTGATTTATATATATCAAAATTCATTCACATAGAATACCTACATAGAATACCTACACAAATACTATTTCAAATGTCCTAAGTATTGCTGTAGAGAAAATACATTTCTTATTGAATACGAAAAATAAATTCTGTACAATATAATCAATCTACAGCAGGTGAAAAACTACCACCAATACAGTAACAAACCTAATTATTTTGATTTTGCAATAGGTACCCTTCTATCCCAACCATATTAATTTTGGTACCTAAAAAATAATAAATAAGTCACGCACGACATGGCCAAATTATTTTATTTTATTTCGTAGCTGGGCATGCGGACGCTAAATAAAAATAAGTTTGATAGTTTTATAAGTTATGTAGGGTGTATAAGTTACAAGAATGTATTATATCCTAAACAATACATACAAGGACGTACCACAGATAATAAAACTACAACTAATTTGTTATCTCGTACGAAAATACCTATGCGGTACGTTTCCGAGTTGCAACTCTTGTCTAGTGCGGGCGTAACGAAGGGCGAAAGCAAAGGGTAGGTTGGCGGGTTGGGGTGCGGGGCGCTTTGCCACTTCTCCAAATAAATTATAATTCGCCCGCTCGCCTCCGCACGCGTTTAGACGCGGCCGCACTCGGTGAGTTGACTCAGTGCGTCGATTTAGTTACCAGTTCCTTAAATCTTATGAGTTGTTTCAGTGAGAACAATGTAATGATTTACTCGCTCATTTCCACAATCGCTTACAAGTAGCGGCTCTTTGTGAGTTGACTCATTGTGTTGATTGAGTTACCAGTTCCTACTCAAAATATCTATTTGCTACCTAATGAGTTGATTCAGTCGGAACAATTTAATGCTTTACTCGCTGACTTCCACACTCACGTTCGCGTAGCAGCTCTCTGTGAGTTGACTCATTGCGTTGATTGAGTTACCAGTGACTTAAAAATGCCTTGTTGGAAGATGACTCGGTTTAAAAAATGATTTACTCCCTCACTTCCATATTCGCTTACCCGTATGTGGCTGCTCTCTGGGAGTTGGCTCAGACGAGTCAGTGCGTTGACTAAGTTAAAAGTTCCTAGTTGCAATGCCAACTTGCCCATGATTGGACTCAGGAAGATCTTATTGTATGTTGTTCTCTTTATATCTTGTTGTATATATATTGTTATATATTGTTCTCCTTAGTATAATAACAGTTCAATTTGATTGAATGTGTTAATGAGATTCTTCTGTTTCGATTCATTATTTTGATGAAAATTTGATTGCTTGCTTCTACACTTGAACGCAGTCGCACTCACTAGATTGACGCTGAAATTGAAGTATAGATAGTTTTATTTATTTTCCATTTTCAGTTATCGGTACATTGTTTGCTTCGAGTGAGTTCCAAGGCTGTCAGAGTCACGTCTACATTTTATGACTAAAAGAGCGAATGTTGACACAGTTTAACAAACCGAACAATTAAGAAAATAGTCAACTCTTCTATAACACTGATGGTTGAGTATTACTTAATAGTTATTCTATTGAGTTAAATTAGTATTTTTTTCATAATCAAGTTATTAACGCAGTAGTCTTTTTACAAATCGCATTAACATTGTCGCATCCTGTATATGAGTATTGCCACTTTAAGACCTTATTCCTTTTCCGCTTCGCTCGTACTCACATTGGTAACCAAGTAAACTCGTACATTATTCGTCTTTATTTTCTCAGTATGAGTCAGTGAGTAGAGTCTCGTAGTAACGTATTGTTGCATCACTAGTTCCTACTTCGCTCTCCGCTTCGCTGGCCACTGAATGCGCGGTGGACTCTGGCTGCCCATTACTGGGGTATTAGTCTTCATTTGCACCAAAAATTGTTTACATTTTTCAACTCATTTTGAGAAAACAATGATAATATTTCCTTTTAAATTGTGATCTATCAGACTCATAAATGAAAATGATGAAATTATATTTCAACTGGCTTCACATTTAGAATACAATATTTTAAAGAGGGCGCCATATTTGATGTAAGACCATTTAATATTCATAAAGAGTCGGTCGCGAATAATAAATTCTTACATTATTCTAACCCTCCTCATTATCCTACGCACACATCTCCGAGAGCACAACATTTATAGACGTTCGAGATTCAAACCCTTCGCAATTTTTAATTTCCCTTCTTGAGTCGTTTTAACTTTTACAAACGTAGGCAATGGAGAGGCGCGAGGGAGGGTGGTTAGTGAAGGGGTGTGCGGGAGGGGGGTGAGCGATTAATTTGATAAATACCAAGCGGATGCCAGTGCGTTTGTCTCTTGCTGTGCTAGGTATGTGCTGCCGTGCGCTGACTATTCAATCACCTGACGCTAGTCTAGATATTAGATCGCATGTCAAAGGATTGCAGTTGTCTGTTTGTTTAGTAACAAACAGTTTTTGTATATGTTTACATTATCCCGTGTGATGCCGGCTAAGAATAGCATCACCCCATTTCTTGCCCGTGGGTGTCGTAAGAAGCGACTAAAGGACTCGATGGTGTGTATTGCAATTTTAGGCGATGGGCTGACAACCTGTCACTATAGTGATACACAGTTATCTGATTGACTCTCCAAGTTTTGTCAGACGTGGCGTAAATTACCGTTTTTCACGGCCACTTATGCTCTGCCTACCCCGCAAGGGACTATAGGCATGATATATGTATGTATGTATGTTTATATTAAATGGTTGTTTAAAAATATTTTTCTTTGTAAAACCGTACCTAATACAATTTTTCCGTACCCGCCAAGTATTTTACATTTTAGATTTTGTGTTGTGATTTCTTGATGAAACTCCATATTCTAGGTAAATTAAAAACTTTTACACTAGTTCCACTAATATATTTTATAGTATATATTATTACATTCACATTACATACATTCCACTCATATATACTTTTTAGTATATTAGCGGAATGGTAGGATATATTAGTGGAACTAGGGCAAAAAGTTTTTAAGTTACCTATTTTACATTTTGTTGCCAAAAATCCAAAACCCCTTTGGCTGCTAGCCTACAGCAACACGTGTGCATGTCGAGTGTAGAGTAGGGACGTTGTGTGTGTGCGTCGATGAGACAACTCATTACTTACGACTGATCTTAGATATGTATCCTACTACCACTTCTTAACCCTTGGGAAGTCGTCCACAAGCGCACTATAGTGGATATCAATCGATGACGGGATTATTTTCTTGCTCGCTCTCTCTACAATGTTTTTTTTTGTCGTAACGAAGCTGTGATAGCATGCAACTGTTCTTAGAAAACATGGGCGCTACTTTAAATTTGAAAATCACGTAGAAAATTCCTGAATGGGAGGAAGATGGTTTTCGAAATATGTCAGTTCTAAATAGTATTTAATAAAATTGTATTTGCAGCTTAAACGAATTTTGAGCCATGTTTTCAAGAAATGTTGTCTGTTATCTGTTGCATCCATGAGCTAGTTGTGTATTTTTGCGTTCTTGTTTGTTGAAGATTGAGAACCTTAAAAAATAATTTTAGAGTTCGGCTTCACAACGCAGTTTTACGTGTTCGTGAGGTAGACCTACAATCAGGTACACAATTACCTAACAATTGTTACTACACTCGTAAATAATCACGTTAGTTCTTCTTTTTTATGATTAAAGTGGATTCTTTGATACTTATCTATAAATAAAGAAAACATAGATTATCAAATAACAAACATCTTTTATTTAATAGTAATGTACTGGACATTGATAAAGAAATACATATATATTTATCATACCATAATTATGTCACATTTATATTCTTAATTTTATTAATTTGTACAAGTTTATAAACCATCAAAAGTGTTATTGTATTTTGGTTGAAAAGAACACTGTTCCGAGCTTGAGGTAGATTGGTTCAACGGAAGTTTCATTATTGTGCTAATCATTAAATAAAAATCAAGTATTTAAACATCCCTTAATTCCTTACATTCAACATTTACAACACTCATGTATGGAGAATGCAAATGGCACTACATATTCACTAACTAATGAATATACTCAAACAAATTCTCAATCAAAACAATAAAGATTAAAATAGGAACTCAAATTGATTGCAAAGCTAATCAAAGCTAATTGCTGTATTACTTCTGTTAAGAAAATGTATTTTTTTAAGTTATCGGAACAAACACATAATTTCATCAAAAATAAACCATAACTAGTCAACAAAGTACTAGTTTAACGCGATTACAAAATAATGGAATAAAATCAGTCTTAAAAGGTTGACTCTACATTTGGGTCAGGTATACTTGTTGTAGTTTGTACGTTATCTTAGCAGAGATAAAAAATATAAAATATTCCAAGAACTTTGGCTCTATACCCTGCGGTCGCGTCGCGTCGCTACGTCGCTACTTGTCGCAAGACGGTGCGACTCGCGACACGTTTCCTGAGGTAGATAATGGCACCACTCCACGTACTAACTACCTACCATAATAATTACAACATTGCAACATGAATTACGAACCCTAATCGAAAGTACGTACTATTATATTTGTACACTTTAATTTTTGTACCAATAATTTCTTTGGGAAAGTATCTCGATTACCTAATTCAATTTACATTCGAAGGTCCTACCGTGAAATCTTATTTCTAGGGGAAAATAAAATAATAATAATCAACAATCAGTACTGCTTAAATACGTACATACATCAATGATGTGCGCTAAACATTAAGAACATTTAATTATTTGTTTAAATTACATTAAAAACGTAGAGAATAAAGTAAACACACTACATCTAGTAGGAAACTAATACCCGTAGAACAGATTGCAACCACTCGCCTAAAGTTGGCGGTGGTGATCAGCGGACCATGTGCACGGCGAATCGTAACATCTAATTATGCTAGTTTATGTACAATTTTATATTTGACTGTACCTTAAGTATACACAGAAATTTACCTAACATTATAACAATTCATCGTGTACATGGCCCATTGGCTTACTCTTATTTATAACACAATGTTTGTGATCATTGTACACAGCCCGCTGTGAGATGACCCTGCACCGAGATATCACCATCTCAGTGCACGATTGTCCGCACGGTCTCCACATCACTTACTACGTCAATATTTACATACAGTTTAACATCAACCGTTTCAATGAATCACAGAGATTCCGTAAATATGAAGAACTACAACTAATTGATAAATAATAAATATTTTTATAGAGACAGCATTATATACAGAAGCTTTGCGACCGCCCGGTGCCGCGGCCGAGTGCACGCTCGCTCGGCCCGCTCGTAAGCCTCGCTTGTCCCAAACAACCATCCCCTATTACCGAATTATGAAACGAGTATCGGTTACGTATTATTGGAGTTTCGATAGAAAACTACCTTAAATTAATACTTACAAAACGGGTAAATTTTATAAAAAGGCACGAAATAAAAACTTGAGAATTGTGGATAATAAGGGTGATTAGGAACCGGTTGTAGTCTCGATGCCGGCGAGGCAGGCGAGCAGGCGAGGCGCGACGGATCAGGGCGCGCACAATGAGCGGCTTTGTCCGCCGACCGGAACTCGCTGCCAAATCAATACTTATTAATCACCGATTGTGAACTAGCCTTTGTCGCTGAAATAATAAGCCAATGTCGTGGCCTTCCTTGCCAAATTCCGGTTGGTGGGCACAGACTAGAGCACCCAGATCTGTGACGTCAAGCATAACGAACCAATTTTTTATGATCGCCATCACAAAACAAAAGCCCGTGCCAATAAATCAAAAAATATCTTTTGTGTAATTTATATTCTTTCTGTTTTTGCTAAATGCAACACAAAAGCGAAAATGGTTTACTTTTTGCATTACCTCGCCTTGCGATTATGCAAATGGTGCAACAATAAAACTTTAAACTGTAACATGGGCGCAAAAAGTGTTTTTTATGGCGAACATTGCATTCGCAATCGTAAAAAGTGAATAGAATCACTGCTACCTAAATGGTACGACTCAGTAGTCTTACCAAGAATTAGGGAAATGGACAATCGAAAAAATACCGTTACTACAATGAAATAGAGCATTGAAATATGAACAGAGTTTTTTGAGGACGTCGTTTGGAACCGAGCAAGACCTTACGAAAGTTGTAAAACCGAGCGAGCGTGGCGGTAACATCGGCGTCGCGGGCTTGTGAGCGGCGCGGGTCTACGCAGGAGGAACTCGTATACCGGCTCAGCGGTGCGTGTCGCGCGGCGACTACGCGGAGTGCACGCGCAGGTCCGTGGGCGAGTCCGGCGTGGCCGGCCGCCGCGGCAGCGACAGGTCTTCGGGCTCCGTCTGCTCGGGCCACTCGTCCCAGCGCCAGTCGAGGGCGGAGGTTGCTGGTGGGCTCGACGCATCCGGCTCGCACCCGGTTCCCGCGCAGCGATGCAGCGCCGCTGCTTGTCGCCGCCGAAACCGGGCGCCGCACCGACACGCGAACGGAGCGTCCCCATCATGAACAAGAGCGTGCGCTTTCAATTGGTTAGAATCCGAGAAGCGTGCTGGACATCGTGAGCACGCATATGGCCTCTCCCCGGTGTGCACGCGGAGGTGTCGGCGGAGATTGGCGACTTGCACAAAATGGCGCGGGCAATGCGGACAGCTGTACGGCTTCTCGCCCGTGTGCAGCCGTAGGTGTGTCTTGAGATGGTGGTCGCGGGTAAATCGCTTGTGACACTCGCCGCATTCGAAGGGTTTCTCTCCTGTGTGGGTGCGTTCGTGGTTCTGGAGGACGTGTTTGTATCCGAAGGAACGAGAGCAAACCTTGCAGGTGAAGAGTTTGTCGCGCGGAGGTTCGGCCGCGCCCGGGGACGAGCCTGAGGAGGGTGGTGAGGGAGGCGCGGAGGTGTCCTCGAGCTTGGGCGTGCGGCGTCGCTTGCGCGCGCGCTCCAGCTCGGGCGGGGGCAGCAGGGGCGCGGGCGGGGAGGGGGGCCAGGCGGCCAGCAGCGCGCCCGAGTACAGCTCAGCCGGCAGCCCCGCCACCAGCGCCGCCGCACGCGTCGCCAGCAGCCGCTCCGCCAGCATCGGCAGCGACTCTTGACGCATGCTGGACAGCGATCTTACCGACACACCTGCACAAAGGAAAACAGTTCTTTAGCAACTATTTTTAGGACCTCGTACATAAGCTCAATAAAATACTATGGGTTTTTGAATAAGGACCACTTAATTAAAAACTTTTTGATCATATATTAGTTAATTGGGTTAACCAACTCATCCGGTGTTTCTGTCATTCATTACAAGTTTCAAAGAGTGAGTTTCGTCACGATCACTTCCGTCACGGGTTAGTTTCGGCCTAAACAAACACGCAGCCGAACCTATCGATAGCGCACTTATCAGCGGGATAGGCAAAAAAACGCGGCAAAAACCGTGTGCCAGGCGCGCTCGACGCCGTGGAGGAAACATTTGGTCGCAATCACCGCTGCAGGTCGCTTCCGCCCCGACCTGTTGCGCAAATCGAGCCCGAGCTACCAACGCTAAACGAACTCTACTCGGCTTCTTTCTTCAAACAATCATCTATCATACGCAATTACAGCCCTTATCAACTCTCTTGATAACTTCCAAGCGCCTTGAAACGACAAAAGATTTTTTAACTGGCTGAAAAGAAGGCTAGAAGAGAAGCAGATAGTGTCAAGCGACGCTGACGGAGGCTAGGGGGTGGTGGGGGGAAGGGACCACTTACCCGTATAATGGAATTAATTATTCCTCCAGCGGCAAACTCCGCCCGGCCGCTCCGCCCAAATTATATTCAAATATTAATTTCCACGAAGAAAAGCCTTTTTGAGAGCACTTAATTAAAATTAGACAAAATCATAATTGAAAGTTCTCCTCGAGGCGTGAAGAGGGGGGAGGAGAGCGCTCCTACATTATCTACTTAGCCGTGGAATTAATTCCGGACTCAGCCCTGCTTAATTGGAGGAAGCTTAATATTTTGTCGTCTACAATATAGCTGTGGGCGAAGCTCTGCTAAACGGTTGAATTGTTGATCAAAGGACAGAAAACTAAGCTGGTTTAAAAATGACAGACTTGATTACATATTAAACTCGCGGTTGATATCGTAAGAAGTAGTCTAAGATAATTTTGAAGTTTGTGATTAGGGCCGGGGCGCGGCGGCGGTGGCGACGGCACGTAGCGGCTTATCCCATAACTTTTTAATAACGTTCCTCCCGTAGCGAGCAGCGCGTCGTGATGTGCCCAGAATTATAATACAACCTAATGCAAAAGTTTAACAAGTAAATACCCTTAAGGCTACAATGGGATTAACACGGACAGATGTTTGATTACAATTTTAAACAAAGGTTTTTATTTGCGCTGAGAATAATTCATAAGTTGTTGGATCTGGATATAGGTACATATAAAAAGTTATGAGGCGATCAAATATATAAGAAACCCCTTCACTTTTTTCATCAAAATTTTCTTTAACCCCCTTTAGAAACTGATTAATTTAATACGAATAGCTTAATCAAATAATCAGACTTCCAAAAAACTCTACAAATAGTTGCACAACGGGAGCTTCGACGCATAAAGCCATTTATTGCGGCCGTCGGTTGACAATGTTGGTGATAAACTTTTACAGCACCGCACCCTTCCGCGCCGCTTTTTATGTGCTAAAGAGTTGTAATTATCCCCTCTTTATACGCCATAAATATTTGTCAATAACCCGTACTCAATACTTTTATGGACTTGCCCGCGGCCGCCACTCCATAACTCATTATTGCACAAGGGTTCAGGCGATAAGCGAGCGACAACGACATCCTTATTGTTGGAGCGGTATAGCTTCTGTTTTTCACCCTTTTTGTATCAAAAGTGTCTTGCTGAGTTTATGATAAATGCCGTACGTGCAAGATTTTTTAGTATTAAATCATTTTATTTAAAGATGAACCCGTCAGTCTCCTTTGAAGATCAAACCTTTCTATGGTCGAGAAGAAATATTACTTTTTCAAATTGCTAATAACATTTATACTGAAGCAAATGAGCCATAATTGATTAAAGGTTTGAACAAAAGACAGGCTTGAGAGCCGCTACTACGGACAAAGTGCCACTTACCTACTTACGCAAATGCAAATCGCAAACTCCACTGTTCAATAGGTTTGAAGGGTACAAAGATTTACCTTTATATAGTCATTAAGTATTAGTTGTAGCTTAGTAGTAGATATTTAAAAAAAATTACCATGAATATATTTTGTTCTTAAAAATAAGCTTTCGCGCCATTTTTTAAATTTTCTGTCTTTCCTTTCTGGAATTTTCTCGAACAGTCTAAGTATCCAGTTCGCTGTCAAAATGACTGAGCAAGTCTTTCATGACTTTCGGTTTGCTTTGTTTGATGTAAGTTAACTACTTGATTTACTTTCCTCATTTCATGAATTTTGTTTTTAATTGATATTAGTAGCAACTAACATTGAAACAAGAATTTATTATGAAGTAAAATATGTATTTTTGAGTCTATGAAATACCCAAGAAATCCATACATGGGGACTTTATCTACTAACTGTTCCTGGGCTTATTTTATAATGTCATACCAGTCGGCGTGGTACTAAGTTAAAATTTTGAGATTTGAGTCCGTAAATTCAATTCATCCATTTGTATAAGTTACTACGGAGAGAAACTTTTTCAGTTTAGCTCAGCGCCATCTAAGTACACTTGAAGATTGTCTAGAAAATTTCCCATTTGTCAGAACTCATAAACGAGTTATAGACGGTTCGTAATGACCTAATTTCTCTAAAACCCGTGGTGGCCCAGGTAATGAGATTATGCCGGTGGCATGCGGCACGAGACAGTTGCGGGCAGCGCACAGATTATGCCGCCGTATGGTTTCAGCGGTTTAAGGGTTAAGCGGACAGACATGTGTCCGGCTTCGTGGCGAGAGAGTTTGGGAACGACACCTTAGGTGATCTCCGAGCCTTTCCACCGAAAAATCGTCCATGATGGAATACGCTGCTCTTCCGATAACCAATGGTGCGGCAATCAAATCCAAATGTTTATTTGTAAGAAGTAATTTCGTTGATGTAGATACTCTGACGAAAATGATAATTGAGTCAACATCTACAAATTTTTGAGATTTTTAATAAACGTAGATTGCCGTGTGATGCCGGCTTAGAATAGCATCACCCCATTTCTTACCCATGGGTGTCGTAAGAGGCGACTAAGGGACTCGAGGGTGTGTATTGCAATTTTAGGCGACGGGCTGACAACCTGTCACTATAGTGATACACAGTCATCTGATTGACCCTCAAACTTTTGTCAGACGTGGTGTTAATATCCGTTTTACGGCCGTTAACGCTCTGCCTACCCCGTAAGGGATATAGGCGTGATTTATGTATGTATGTATGTATGTAGATTAGGTACTTCTTTTATTTCATATTTTTTAGGGCTTACATCTTTGCCAAATTTATCGTTCTTAAAAGGATGCTAATTATTGTGTAGCTATAAGTAAGAATAAAGTCACCCAAATAATACTATAAGCCTTGGGAGGTATTTTGATCTCAAGGACTCAAAATACGGTAAATTTCGTCAAATCTGACAATGTATTTCTATGAGACCTTTTTGTTCTACTTTCAGAGTTGTAATGAATATTGGTGTTATATTCCTAGCACTAGTATGTGCGGCAATTATTCGCTGCCAAATGCTATCAAATATATTTGACGTTGATTTGTAGGTAGTAATTATAATTCATTTTTTTTTAAATATCAAACCTAACATTTCATTCAATGTAATTTGGAAAGTGTCATTTCCACAGTTTTTGTCTTGTCGATTCAATGGCAATCTTCTCAATATTTGCGTGCCCAGAATTCGGCAACTTTTTCATCCTCGTAGGATAAATACTGATATCACCCATTAGGTACGGTTAGCAATCAATTTCAAAATGTAGCGTAGGTAGCTCATTAGGTCGCCTAGAGACAAATCCTTAATTACTACGGAATTTTGAATGTCTTTACAATTCTAATTATAGTATTATTTTATGGCATTTTTCTTCTTCTTCTTCGTGTGAAACACCGAGTAAACGAACGACCCGATTTTGGCATTTTTATGAACATGTACAATCCTGCATAAACATTCATTAAGTCAGTTATGTAGGTATACACCGTTTTATTTTATAAAGGGCCTTTATAGTCAAACCATATAGGCCGGCTTTATTTGTGGTAGCTTTTAATTGGCTCATGCTTGCTAAACTGATTTCTACTGTGTAAGAAATGCTGTAAGAACACAATAAAATAAAAATAAAATTGAATAAAATCACCCCAATTCCACCCGTGAGTGGCAACTTAGGGATTAATTAGTCCAGGGAATGGGCGGCAGCGTTCTCTGTGAATGTAACATCTTGCACTGCGCTCGCAATCCGCCTGCCAATCATGGTGAGTATGGCAACATCTCCCATGTATGCCCCATGTCCAGAAGTGGACTATTTTGCCTAGTAATGTATAGATGTTTAGTCAAACTGCGGGCAAAAACTGATTATTAATCAATATTCATCAAAAGTCTTCTGAAAAAAGTTAACTAACACTTTTCTTTACATAGGTATAACCAAAACTTGAAATTTGAGACGATTAAGAAGAATTATTTACTGGAAGATAATCTGCCTATTTGCGATAGCGCGCGCGAAATTCCTAAGACAGCATAGACAGCTAATCAATCTTGTTAATTATAAGAGGTATTAATAGTCCGTATTCTTAATAGTTGCTTGCTAACCAAATTTGCGTTAAGTATAATAGATCTGTTTGAAATTAATACCAGTTTTATTAATGCCAGAATTATTGTTAAGCAGGTACATTTACGGTAATTAATGAGTACACAGAACATGAGGATGATAAATATTCCATAGTATCCAAAGTTCCACAGTCAATTACCTAATTAACTAACGATCATAAAATTGTTCTTGGTAAATGCATGCTACTTTTTAGCGGGAAATATATACATACAATTAATACATATTTTAATATAAGTCATGCATAGATAAGATATAATTTAAAGCATACTACAAGAAAATTGTAACGGAATATCATGCACTCAGAATAAAGTAAATAAAAACTTGCGTAAATAATGGTAAAATGAAATGGTATTTATTGTATCTAGAACAGATTAATTTAAATATCATATTGTTATATTAAATATATCTAAATATAATTACTTACCATTTATGATTTATCAAGCACAGTACAAAATATTAAAACAAAACAACTTCCAGCGCTACGATATCGCGATCTCGTAGCGGAGTCGTAGCACGGCGCTACGCGCGCTACCGCCTACTACGGTTCACTGAATCTGCAAAGCTCCGAATGCAAATAAACATGTGTGCGAGAGCGGCGGCCAATCACCGCGCGCGCTACACGCATGACGCGCCACGACGCGAGCAAAACTTTACAAACTTTTACACACATGCACTTGAGATTCACAGATTCAGCGGCCGGAGACTGCGAGGCGCACCAACAACAAACTACAACGAACCTCTGGAATTCTGCGACGACTGCAGAGACAGGGCCATCTCACTTTGGCTTGACGGTATGCATTTATATGCACCGGGTACAGTCTTTAGTTGTTGTCTTTCACAAAACTTTGTCGTTGTTTGATAACGATAATAAAAATACAGTTTTTATGTTTGATGCTCGGGCATGTTATGCCGGCGCGGAGCCGCGGGAGAGAATGTAGCGCGGTGCGGGCGCTTGTCGTGCGACCTACCACAACACTGGCCTGCGATGGAGCGCGCGCGGCCGCCCCTCGCGGTAAACACACCCCCACGCCCCCGCGCCCCGCACCCGCCTGCCCCGCGCCCGCCCCGCAACCCCCCCACCCCGCGCCCCGGTGCACTCCACGTGCACGCAATGCATTCACTTTTTATGAGCGCTACTACATTATGTTCCTTCCTGGAGCTGCGGCCACCACATAAGCTATTTTTTACGACTGCTCCTGTGTGGGGCGCCGCGCTCTTGTAAGCTAATTTGAGACATGCCTCGGTATATTATCTTTGAGAGCTGCTACTAACTTCATCATAGCTCGTCTTCAGAAAGATAGTTAAACCACTTACTTTAAAAAAATCTTTTCCACTAACAATCCGATTACTTTGATACGTAGATAATTGTGGTTCTTCAGTAGATACCTATTTGTGATTTGAAACTTACATACACACACACATCGTATGCACGCCTATATCCCTTGCGGGGTAGGCAGAGCATAAACGGCCGTATAATACGACCGTTCACGCCACGCCTGACAAACATCTGAGGGATTTGAAACTTCCTGATAACAAATTCTAGAATTGCTTTATTTTGCAAATTTTGCATCAACCAAGTTGCACCACAGCACGCAGGTACCGTCAGGGAAAATGTCTTGGAGATATAGATCAGCACTATCTATAGATAAGTCCCATAATTCAAAAACTTAACGTATAGTATTCTTTATTGTAGCTAGCCGGTTACTAACCTAACCTATTTAAAATTGAGTAGTAGTTAACTAATACCGGTATATTAAATACTTCAAATCAGTAGCAAAATTACCTCTATAAAATAGGTAGATATAATAGGAATCGACTCAAACACGTTTGTAATTATAACCGCAAACAGTGGCGGATTTGCCCATTGGCCGCAGTAGACCCGGGCCTAGGCCGACCCAATATAATAAGCAGCAAATCTTGTCAAAAAACCTTACTGACTACAACTGCAAAGGACGAATTGACAAGGCGCAGTGGTAGGGCAACTGCCTGCGACGCAAAGGTTCCGGGTTCGATTCTCATTCTCGGGTGGGCAAACACAAAGTTGATATTTATCTCTTTGTAAATTTGTTTCCAGTCTGGTTTGTACATAGCAGGCTGAACCACCTAATTGTCCGAAATGAAAGATGGTTCCGTGTTTCGGAGGGCACGTTAAGCCGTCGGTCCCCGTTGCTGTCTATAATTACTTAGATGGCGGTCAGTACACAACCATGTCAGAGGCCTACTACTAGTAAAAGGCGATTGAAAAACTCTCGACTCCAGGGTACATCCGGTCGTTGGATGACTCGGAATCCCACACGAAAAGAAGAAGAAGCCTGCAAAGGACTCCTTCCAGCAATGGCGCTGTATTGGAGTCAGCTGGTAGCTTTCTCCCTTAATGCTGCTTGCATTTCACCTACTTATATTAACGTGGAAGCTCTAGCTTGCTTCACTCGCAAAACGTCAAGTTCTCTCGTCTATCCCTGTATAGCGTACCTTGAGAACTCTCTGCACCTCCTCAATTCTGACGTAAAATATCGTGCTCGCAATACGGGTGATCTTTGTGTTACGCCCGTCTTGCCAATTTATTATGCAATTTCAAGCTCGCTGCGCTCGCATTACACTGCAATTGATTCGCCTCTATTTTACCTCTTATAAAAGCTGCTTAAATTTTACCTATTTTAGAATTGTATGCTAAGCTCGTTCCGCTTGCAATACGCACAGTGTTGGTGTGGCGCCTCTCTTGCCTCTTTTAACGTAAAATTAACTATTTTTGCTCGTAATATAGGCACGTACACGGGTTGGTGTACAGTCACTCTCGCACTCCATTAGGGGTTACAATTTAACGTGCACAATTGAGCTCGCTATGCTCGCAACACATCTGTACTTAGTGTGGCGTCACTCTTACTCACTTTTACATACTAGTTTCATCGTAGTACGTATTCTTTTAAGCAGGCATTTGAGCTTGCAATTATTACTTGCAGAATGCAATAAAGTAAATTTATTGATTGTTGCCTGGAGCCTAGAGCGGCTAAGACTACGAATCCACCACTGATCGCAAGGCTCAAGTTCATGATAAATTATTTTTATTATGGATAGACTAGTTTATCTTTGTATATACATAGTAAAATACCGCTGATGTAGGCAATCCAAGTCATTTTATAACACACTCGTATCTGTATTTGTATTTTTGAAGCAGTTAGTTAAAATGGGGTTTACAGTAAAGCGTTTCTTATGTTCCTTAATTTATCCACCCGGGTGTTTTCTAAAAATGGTTTAAACGCCATAGATAAGTCAGACCTGCCAGAACCCCACCAGTTTGGCCTTCAAACGTCGCTTGAAGCTGCTTTATCCAATTATTGTCACAGGAACAACACGCATAAACCGCATAAGTGTCATGCTGCGGCGCGGGCAGTAAAGACTGCTTCTTTATGGTACCAATAGTGCTTCCAAACCTTCCAATAATGAGAATGAGGACTTCTGGCGAAGAAGCATACAAATTTTCAGTATCTTGCACTTAGGTACAAAATTTTCAAGCGCAGGCAGGTTTTGCAAGTTTTCGAAAATTGAGTATCTAACACAGGAAATGTTTTTGGTTTTTAATTTTCTGCTTTTTAAAAAACCGAAGTTACCTACTTTAAAATGTGTTTCTACTTCTATCACATCTAAAATACTTATAAACAACATTGTCTACAAGCAACACTTTTTTCAGTGTATGTTGCTTTACTGAACATATTATGACTAGGTTTCAATTTAAGTATTAAAATGAAATTGTTTTTTTTTTGCACCATTATCGTATATGTAATTATGATTTTTTGAGTTCTAAATATCTATTGGCATTTGTTTTCTCATTTCCTATGTCATTTATCTGAATTGCAACATTGAGGCTATGCATATTTATATTTTTTAGAGACATAAATGTATTAATCAAATGTTGTGTTGTTAAGTGTTTAGAGAATAAACTTTATTTACTTAACAATTTAAGAACCTGGTTGACCGAATTTTTACCAAAGTTTTTCGTTCGTCAAACGTGTTTGTCGAATAATAAAACGTAGCTAGATCGTTTTATCGAACCCGAACCCCAGGTACAAAATTTCATGAAAAATGTTGGAGCTGTTTCTGATTATAAATACATGAATATACAAGAATTGCCTCTTAAAAGGTATAAGATTGTATAAAAAATTACAACATTACACTCATCAAAGGCACAACAGGCACTGCTTTTGTTATAGCAGTCCAATTCTATCTGTGTACCTACCTATCAATTTAGCCTATAGCCAAAATAGACCTACAAAATAATAATGTTAGATTTATTAATAAGATTAACTTTATACATTTTTCAATTAAGAGGAAATGCATAAAGCTGGACAGGCTGTATCTTAGCAGCTTGAGAGCATACACAATGTCATATTCAAAGTATCAAAATTTACCTCGGGTGCAACCGCAAAAAGTTGTTCAGCTTTACTTGTGAACTCTTTGAAATATTTTTAGTAGAGTTTTTAAAACCGTGCCGTGTGATGCCGGCTTAGAATAGCTTCACCCCATCTCAATTCCGCGGGAGTCGTAACACGCGACTAAGGGACTCGAGAGTTTCATGTGTGTTACAATTTTAGGCGACAGGCTGACAACCTAATGTCGCTATAGAGATACACGATTTTCCACAAACGGCCCTCAAATATTTGTTAAACGTAGCGACAGCGACCGTATTTTTACGGCCGGTAAAGCTCTGCCTACCCCACAAGGGATAAAGGCGTGATATGTGTATGTAATGTGTTACAAACTTATTAAAAATACATTTAATACACATAGCCTCAAATGTCCCGCAACCCCACACTCGCCCATCACTAGAAGGCACGCTATTTATATGTTCTACTATTTTTACCTTGAACACGCGCCACACCGCGTTTTATCCCGCAAAGCATGTCTAGTATAACTAAACTAGTAGCTTTAATGACGCCATTATTAAGATGTGTCTCGTCTGTTCTCAAAGCAGTAGCTAATCTAGTTGTGACATTAGATTTAAGAAGATCTTTTTACCTACATTACGGACCTACTAAACATAATAGCTAATTTTATTATTTGCTAAGAACACAGAACTCTATTAGGTATATACTTAATTACTCGTTTCTTAGGTCTGTTCATCAGTGGATTAACTTTATTTATACGTATTTCATTCTAATATCACATGATTTAAGAGAAATATGTCACAAAGGATGAAATTAACTTGAATGTAGATACTACTATTTCAGTATTTACTAAATACGGGGTGTAAGTGTAAGGGAGGGACGGAGTACCGAAAACTTTCATGATCACACCATGAATAACTTTTTTTATGGAGGATAGGTTGGATATATAAAAAATTACCTCCCATAAAAAATCGATCAGCTGACTGAACTTTTATGAAAACTTGTAATAAAATGCGTTTCCCAACACAGGCTCCATATTAAAAGATGTTTAGTTTCATGGTCTGATCATGCTTACAAAGTTTTCAATTGACCGTCCCTGACACCCTGTATACCTACTGTAAAAAAATATACATTTACCATAAAAATAAATAAACATTTGGATACCGATACCAAGCTTTAGAATGAGTCATGTTTCAGAAGTGCAGTAAGTTCTACCTTTTAAAAAGTTATAAATCAAACAAAAGCTGATTAAAGAAGCAAACTCTGTTCTTTACAATGCACGGTAAAAAAGTCTTCGCTTTTTAAGAGCATTGCACCCACCTGCTGCTGTCGCGTGCCTTGAACATTTACGCTATTATCACCCTTAAATTTCAGGAGATAGAGATGAATTTCGTGTATCATTGGGAGTGCAAGGAAGTTTTTTAAGATAAAAAACTAAGTTGCTCTCTCTTTCTTTTGTGCATCATCGTTTTCGGCGGATGTTATGTTGTTATCTCGAGCACGCGTCGCACCTTGCCTGCTCCCTCGTGTTTTACTATTATATCTCTTATAAATTAGGCAACAACAAGATCTTTGTCTACCATTCGCAAACTTGGGCAGGTGCTTGATAGATCTTATCTTATATCAATACGCCTATCCTAATATGTCGTTAATTAAGGCCAAACCCACGAACGACAAAGTTGGCGAAGAAAAAATATTTTCGCAGATTATATCTGAAAGTGTTGTTGATTTATTTTATTCCTTGTTTATAGTAGCGGCATATGTCAACTAATGAGTAAAATAAATAACATTCAGTTTTTGGTTTTCACTAAATCGCCTTCCGAAGTCCGAAGTCTCTAACTGAAAAACACATTGCGAGCTAAATTAACAGGGCACCGACTCGTCGTTTGATCTGATATCAAATGAGTTTTATATGTATTTATATAAAAGATGAGTTTTAACCACCTAATAAAATGAGATAAAAGAAAATTTATGAGATTTTTCTACTTATTGAATTAACTATCTCTCAATATAGGTACCTTGTATATTGTATAGTTCATTTAAAATTGTAAAGTATTATTATCAGTTTTATAATTAACTTCAATTCCAACAGATAGCCAACATTACTATATTTTGGCTATCAACATTCTAACAATCTTACTCTAACATTCTATTTCTTAGTTTAGGAAATGGTTGAACCTCATAATTATTCCTTATAACTAAGTGTAACAGTTTGTAAATAAGTTTGAAAAAGAGTTACCGTATCTGAAAAATAAATCTAAGTAAGACGAATGTTAGTACTCATATTATAACGCTAGCACACCAATGAAACAAAAACACTACCAAATCAATCAGCAACTAAGAACACCTACTTGCGAAGATTGAAGAGACACTCTTGGTCGCCGTCGCGGGTCGCGGGGCGCCCAATCCACCGCTCTCCGCACTCTCCGAAACACAACACGAGGGTTGTTGTTTGTAGTGAAAGTGAAAGCTCTCTCTTTGTTTTGCGACGAGCCGACACCACCCGACACTTCCCGGCTCAAAGGGACCAACTCTTTGAAGACGAGACCACAATTAAGCCTTGCCTGCTAAGGAGAATTCAAGGACGGGAGAGAAAGGAATCCGCAAATTCACCACTTTTACTCTCTCCACACAAAATTCGCATTGTTTATTCAACGATGACAACAAACCCTTTCTGACGCGAGTTGTTGTTATACTGTGCTATTCACTACTGAACTGGACTACCCACACTTAGCACAGACAGATACAAATATGTATAAATAGGTAGGTATGTTACACTTTGTATTCTAATTTCTTAATAAACAAATACTTATACAAACTTGTAAGTTTTTTTTTTAAATATTCCATTGAAGAGGTGAAGTTTCTTAATCTTCCTGTTATATTGTGATATGATACTTAAGTACAAATAAATTACGAAAGTTAAAACATCTGTGCAAATTTGCTTTTCCAAGAAGATATTTTATTTGAGGTCTACACTACTAACAGCAGTTGTTTTGCCAAAGAAAAAACTAAGTAATAAACAAAAAATAACATCATGGTCTTACCCGTCTAAGAATTTAAAATTACGTCACTAGCAAGAAACATTATATTTATTTGCGCGACTACAAAAGGAGCATGAAAAGCGAAAGTCGGCAAAGGGTCCAACAAAGTGTTCCGACATGCGCAAGTAATCTGTCGTATTGCGCTGTTATCAGAAACAAAAGCGTTGGTCCAGTTTCGCAAATTGGAGCGCAATAAAGCAAGCCGGTTTTACAGCCGAATGCCAATGTTGGGTATTGTTTTGGGCAGATAAATCCTTGCCCGAAGTTTTTGCAGTGACGGCGACAATGGCTGACTGCCGGCCGACGGAGGCCGTCGTAAAAACACGAGGTCATTTCTACTGTTTCTCCTCAAATTATCTACAATGGAAGACTATTTGTATTGCGAAGATGTTTTGCTATGAAAAAGATACCACAATAGCTCATCGATAGTAAAATGAAGGAGCACTTTAATACTTTGTAAACATAAGGTAGGTATGTCATATAGTGGAGGTCATTAGTTCTCAAATATAGGAAAGGATCACTAAACATATAATTATTGTTTTGCACAATAGTGATTGGGTCCCTTCCGTGTTTGAGTCGCGACAGATGTGCGCCACCGTCGGAATTACTCAAATTGTGAATATTTCATTCGCATTATTGCCGCTCGGCCGTTACGAATCAATCGCACACAATAAAACTCGAATTTCAGCTATTTTTTTATTTGTATGCGATTTTAATGTAAATTTTGGGTAAACTTCACACAAAATCTGGTTTTACTTCGATACAAAGGAAGGGCGGTTGATCAAGAATCAATAACGTGTATAACAATCTTGTGATTGATTGCAAACTTGTTTGAGTAGAGTGACGTTTTTATAGCGGGTTTGTGAAAATGACATTTCGTTAATTATTGCTTTTTTACTTTTTACACCAAAAGTTTTAATTACTTCGATTATCAAATTCCAAATTCCGGATTAGACCAATGTCGATTGTTAATTTTTGAATGAAGTTTTAATTGGTTACACAAATGATAATTAAATAATGTTACGATTTATCTAACGTTGATATTGGATCCTATCAAATTGATTGACATATACGCACTTACAGTATACAAGATATTTCTTTCAGGAGATTTGTAACAAAGACTATTGACATGTGATGTGAATAGGTACAGGAATATTTCGAAGTTTGATTAACAATAAAATTCCTAAAGTCCGTTACACGGGGCTAGTCCCTTCTTAACTGATATAAAATTCTTCTTATTGTATCGTTCCGCTAGAGCGCGCAGGTGAGAGTCGACAATCGCCGGGATAAAGTATAAAATATCGCCTGCAAAGGATTCGCATTGAATATTTATCCCTACCGCGTAGCCCTGTCCGAAATGCCCTTTGTTCTCTACGGCCGTTTAAACTTTTGATTCTGCAACTGGCAACAGTCACTGGACCCCCGAATCGATGAAAATGCCCTACACAAGATCAACCCAATAGGATTTCCAACCGTTTCTCTATAAGATACGTTTGAATTTGGTTTGTAGCAAAAAAGGGTGGTTACGCCGTTCGTGTAGCGACAGGTGGCTATTTCTATGCTTGCGTCACGGGCTCTCCCCTTCCGGGTGTGATGAATAATTCCCTTTTTCTCAGGGAGAGAATTGTCCTTGCGAGCTGGACTCGATACGCGCCGTCGGCCCGGCATAAATGTGAATTATATCCTACACTATCCCACTTACAGAACTCCTCTTTTTATTTCAACCCTAAAGCGGGATTTATGTTTTCTCCCAATCCCAAGTTGGACATTAGACTGGTTACGTGTTCATATACGCGCGGGTAAGAGTTTTGGCATAAGTAGATAAAAAGATGGTTATTTACTGGTGTTTATCTAAGTTACTCATATTTTTTACTATCACATTTCAGGAAATAATTTATGTGGACAAAAATAGGTTAAAATGCTTATACGTGTTGTGTTCGTTTACGGTTCATTGCTTAGGTTTCATCTTGTGCAAGCTTCTGTTCAAATATCCGGTGATCGCCGGCGGTTTTATGTAAAGCGGTCATTTATATCCGTTTTCGGCTTTTTCCTTCACAAAGGATTAATTCCCCATGTATTGTGTGTTGGTCCGGCCTCAGCGTCCGACGGGGTGCGAGAGGCGGTGGACGCTGCTCGATCACTCCTTCTTTCCATCCCCATTCATAACGTCTTTCAAACGTCTCGCGGGCTTTTGTCCGCGCGCACTCCTTCCTTGGCGAATCTGTCACCTTTTGTAGCGCGCGTCTCGTCTATCCGCTGTCAAACGTCTTGCACAAATTCAAAAATAACATCGATATACATTTTTTGTGCCACCTCTGGGCAAACGTTAGATAAGTTTAGCGCGTTGGTCGCTTTGTTTGATGCAAACAAGGGACCGTAGACATGTCCCAGCGGTTATCTCTAGACCATCATGAATGAAATCGGAAGAGATAGTCGAAGGTAAAATAACATAGTCATCTTTATCGTTGCTGTTTTTTCTGGAGGACATCTTCTTAAGCAAATATTTAGCTGTCTAACCCTGTTTCATTCGGACATGCATTATGTAGGAATGTTTTATAACCAATGTATCTGATCTACGCAAAAGATAATGTAGAATCTAAGAAAAGTGATTGATTTTTTAAATACTCTTTTATATATTTTGTTTACCAATCAGTGACCGCAATTCGATTAAAAATCAAAAGGTCCTTTGTGTTGCAAAACATTTTATGTGGCGACGCGCTCCTCAATACAATGGGTACTTCGCTTACCATCAGCTTGCAATTTTTTAAATATAATAATATGTCCTCGTGCCGCCGCGGGCGACTCCGCCATTGTGATGCAACGAAATGCATAATTTGTCGAGCACATGCCGGTTTTTTCCTCAAAAAATGCAGTAAAAAGTGACCTAGACAGCGATTATGTAACGGGACTACTCAGGGGTATCTATTGAAACTTTTTTGACCCGTGGACATCGCTACAAAATAGAATATCCAGGTGCAACTTAACATAAAAGATGTTATTAAATAAAAAATGCAACATTCGTTGTTAATAAGATTAGAAGTTTATTTTTTAAAGTGTTCCTTTTTTATTGGAAGCACGCGTTTGGGTCACTGTTTGACTGATGCGTGGCCTTTAAATGTCCAAGAAATCTATAAATATATTATAAAAAACACACAGCGATTAAAACATACGGTCCATGTTGTGTTGCATATAGTAGGTATGAATCCCCAAATGAATTTTGGTAGTTGTGTCAAAGTTCGGCTACACGGTGGTAACTAATCTTTGGTAACTAATGTCTAGCCGGAGCCTAGCTAGCTGGTCTAGAAATAAAAATAATGGCAGCTATATCAAATCTATTGATTATTTTGTAAAAAAAAAGTTTTATTAGCATACTTCAAGAATTATAATTGCTGCAAAAATCATTGTACAGATGATGTATTACGTAAAATTGTATATACAACTTTTAATCTAGAGGTAATCAGTTCGTATGAGGGTTATCTACCAAATCAAAATCAAGGAAGTCGCGTAAACCTACATGATGTTCGTCGTTCGTATGAAACTTGATAGATTTTCTTAAAAATATCAGTAGGTAAAACAGCTGGGCTGAAAGTTTGTTACTAAAAGTAAGACAGGATAGGTACAACATTGTCGAGCCACACAGTGATTTTAAGCTTTTTTAATTACCAATTTAAGTACTAAATTTATACTTTTGTTTTTTGTGAGTTTTCAGCAGAAACTGCCATTTTAAAAGTTTTACTCATAAACTATTAACTTATGCAAAAAAATACCAAGAGTAAAGTTATCGATAAATTTATACGTAATATATCTTTCATACAATGTTTTTTGCAGCATTTATAACTTTTGGGTTATGCAACTAAAACTAAATTTACGCCATTTTTTTCTGAATCCAACCAGGCTCCGGCTCGGCATAGCTAAAGAAAAGCCTAAATATTTGTTACCAATGTGCTGCTAAACTTTAACACGACTCGTAACTCTCACTTAGAGATTCGTACCTACTAGTACCTACTTTCTATTTTTGACAAATAAAGTATTACGTCGTTTTTCCGCGGGGCGCGTTCAAGCAATTTGCGTCCTGCTGTGCTAGGGACGCGGACACAGTGAGTACCTACAATTACAACTAGTACATACTTGATTTCTAAGCTAATTGCAATTTTATTTCTAAACGAACCAAATTCGATTATTTAGTACCTAGCTCCTTTTTAATGACTTAACTTGTCTTTGTTAGGAAAAGAGATTAACCTCTACATTTTAATTAAAATAAACTTAATAATTCCATATTTTACTGCTACTTAAAGATATGATGATATATTTTACATTGGATACTTAAGTTTTAATAAAAGTCCAAAAAAAATCATATCAAAAATAGGGGGTACCACATAGGGTAAAAGAAATAATAATATATAATGCAGAGATCAAGAGAATCACTCTTTTTACTATAACGAGAATCGGAGAATCGGTTCCATTCAAACTATAGAAGGGTCAATATGAACGCGGCTTTACTAGTGGACACAGCAAATCCTTTTCGATATGTTGACGGTGAACCTTTGCGCTTTGTGCGCGTTCCTGCCGCTGACACGCGCGGGTGTGCGGTGCGGCGCGCGGGGAGGGCAAGGCCGGTCACCTCTCAGGGTACCCTCAATACCCTCATCTCACAACTACCTACTGCTCAATCATAAAGAGAGGACGGCTACTATGTAAACAAGAATCCCTGGTTCATTATGAGCCAAGAAATATATCTTGGGATGAGAGTTCTATTTACTATCAAGAATTTCTTTACAAGTCTCGCTTCGCCATTTCTGATCTGTCTGCGCAATAAACTTGCAATGAAATAAAAAAAAGTTTACTGACTTGGTACTGATCTACCTTTTTAATAAAAAGAAATGCATTTTAATTACGTAGCAGACAGTAGAGTGCGGCGGATATCTACAAATGAATATCGGAAAGTCCACTTTTTGCATGCGCAAAAAGCCCCACAAATGCCAGGCAAATACTATCAAGACCAGCTCCAAATCGTAAAAAACGGGTAGTAAAAAATATTTATCGGATTACCTAAAATATCGGCGTATGAAGGACAGCTGTGGGACAGTGCGGACGCCGCACTTTTTTGCAACTACCCATCATTCGCAACAATCTATCAGAAATTGCACCGCCCTATTCACCACACTTCCGATTTCTAAAGTCCAATTTCGGTTCAATTCGGACGTATCTAATTGTGAATTCATTAATCTTGCATCTCAGCTAGAGCCACTTGTGCATGGTCAGTTGTTGACAGGAAATTGATTGTATCTTTTTTGCTAAATGATTAGTGCGCATACGTTTTCGATTTCCAGAAATGTTTTTATGTACAATTTGTCAAAATGAGAATTATAAATTTCTCTACTTAATGGAGTAAGTAAAATCATGCGAGTATTTTTTGATTGCCAGTCGCTTTGGTAACTTTTTCCTTTGGTTTGTGTAGGTAGGTAATAGAGCCGTAGAAACTTTCTTTCATTTTGCAATTGTAAGTAGAGTTTAAGAAAATCTTTCAACATCTCATTAGAATAACTACCTACAATTAGTTTTATATTTCATATATTTATGTCAATTGCGTGTTCTAAATTCAAAAGATGTGGATGCTATTTATGAATCTTTTATGATATAAATTTGCCATGTCGAACTTCGGTTTTTAATAACACCGTATCCTGTCCAAAGTGACACTAAACCGAAATGTTATAGAAAACATTATATTGTCCTGAAAAAGAGCATTTAATACTGATTTACCATTGTGTGGGCGTACGTCACTCAAAATCATATCAATAGACTTTTGATCCAAAAAGACCATTCAAAATCAAAAGGCAGGAAGATCTAAAAAACATGTAGCCACATCGGTTTGCAAAAAGTATAAGTCTCTCTTTTAATTATCTAACCATGATTAAAGTGTGTAAGTGTTTTATATTTAACCTGCATTTTACTTTCAACATTAAAATTAACAGCCACCACAGTCCACATTTTACTTTACTTATCCAAAATCAAATGTGCAATTATTTCTCAGTGGATACTTTTTGCGTAAGGTCAACATAATACAGCAGAATATTATGTTTCTCGAAAGAAAATATCCCATTTCCGCATCTTCCCGCAACAATGAGTGCGCCATCGAACTATTCAAATAGTGCACGCTGCGCAGGCGCAACAAACCCGACGCACTTTTTGCACATTCAACGAATTAATGGATAACCAAAACCAATGCAAAATAAAAAACGGGCTTATTAAATGTTGGTCTTGTAATAACACGTTGGTGGTTTTTTTCTTTGTTTCCAAGAGCAACGCTGAGATATCCGGTTACGGCCGTTAAATATTTTGCCTCGAGATGAAAGGGAAACTTGCAAGTTTTTTCCCCGAGATTTCGTTTTTGCTGCTCAAATGCGGAAGTCGTGTACGCTTATGCAAAAGCTGGAGTTTGGGAATCGATTTCGCTTTTATTAGTAAACCGCGAGTACGAGTAACATACAATTACACATCGCATTGAGCGCGCAGCTACCACAAGAATGGCGGTCATAATTGCGGCTTCTTTGTCATAACTTTATGAAGACGCCGATTTTTCCTAATATCCTCAGATCGCTCGTAATTTAACGTATTAACTCAAATATCTACATTTTGCTGAATTCACAAAGAATTTTCGCTGGGAACATTTATCAAGTCCACAAAGAGAGTGAAACCTTTCTCAAAAGAAGCCTGCTCCGGACAGATTTAATTTGTTGCGAAGGCCTTTATAATTGGAACATAAAGATTGCGAGTAATTAATTTTCGCTGCGAGTCAGGAGCAAAGAGGAGTAGAGCGAAACGAAGAGCCACACCGCGCCTAATTAATATTAATGGGAGCGGGGCGCCGGTGCTGCCGGCCCGGGTGCCCAGCGATCGCGGCCTTCATCGGACAAGCGATACCGCGCGTTTAACATACGCCATTATGATTCGACCACATACATAGTAGGTGTGATATGTAAAAGGAGGATGCGTGGGAGGGGCGCTATGGCGGTGGTGGCGGCGGTGACCGATGAGACGCCGCTAAAAGCCGGACGGAAGCCGCGGACGCGAGCTCCGGTTACAACAACCGTGGGACCTTCTGCAAACATCGTAGGGATGACACACACATCATAAAATATAACTATATGAATGTATATATATATATATATTGTACTCCAACACATCAATACGTCGGCCATACCGTACTTTAGGTATATCATCGACTCGTCACCTAGCTAGACATATTTGATAAGACATATGTATGTACCTTGGTGTTATTTTGTACGAAATTTCTGGTTCCGTCTAATAAAGCTGACAATCTGACATAATTGTCTACAAATTTGACACATTGTTATGTAACCTCGTTTAATAAAGGTGACAGTAAGTGATAAAGCTATCCTACATTGAATAAAGTTATTTCATTTTCATTTTCAGTTATATCCATAACTGACTAGTAAAGTTTTGACAATTTGTTCCTATTGTTAATGCGTTTTATAAAACTCTACCATTGTGAAAAACCATGGTCAAGTTGTTTGTCAATTTTCAGTGACTAAATTGTTGTATTAATTGTCAAAGACTAACATTCACATATCTCATCGTCATCATTAAAGGATTAAAATAAAATTGAGTTAGCGTACTGTGAAATTAATTCATATAATAATCAACTGACTTTTACTAATATTAAATGAAATACATATCTGGTTATTTTACATATCCGATTATTTTATTGTAACGGCGAATGAAAAATTAATTCTGCTTTTAAATGGTCTTTCACGATGCCTAGGTTGTACCTATTTGTCCGAAGTTTGTTCACCACTTTTTTTATTATTCGACGTAAGCACTTTTCTTTTCAAAGATTAAGCTTTTATAAACTTTAACTGGTTGAGGCACAGGATACGAGCTCTAGCCAATAATACCCGGCAATTCTACAAATATGTCAATAGGAGTTTTATAGATTAAGTAAAATTGACAAGTTTTTCACAACCTCCGCGACCACGGACCTGTCAGCTGTTGCATTAACAGTTTTATCAAACAGAAAATTTACTAAATGTCACGACAATCGGACATTTGAAAATTTTTGGCCATGGCAATATCTACTGTCATCTGTATGTTTTATTACACAGAATCTTCTCGAATTGTCGATATTGCCCTCAATTATAGATATAAAATTATCCTTACTTGCCTTAAATTAGTGCTGTCACTTTCCGTCAAATAGGTTTTAGAAAAGGATAGGAGATATCTAAGTCCTGTCATTTTTTTAAACGTCAATGGTTTATTCGCCTTGTGACAACCATGACATAATTGTCAGATTGTAATCTTTATTAGACAGGGCCCTGGTAATGTCCAATAATTAAATAATAATATATATATTTGTAAAACATAATGCTACGGCGTAGCTAAATTGTAGCAGCCTTGTAGGCGAGCAGCGTAATTACATTTAATATTTCGCGCGTACTAAACTGGTTAATCAAACCACAGTATCAAACAGTACTTTCAGGATCAAATTTTGCCTAAGCAAAGTAAGTAGCGTGGATATGACAACTCGTGCAGAAATATTTTATATCATAAACAATCTGAATTCTTCTTACCTTTAATATAATTTATTCCGCTCAACGACAGCCCTGATATGATCGTGTAAAGAGGCTGGTGTGGTATCCCGCGGTCGTCCATATGCGAGCCATCACGTCACACGGCCTTCCACTCTGTGTGTGAAATAAACAAAAACCACACTTAGCTTTTTGCACACTCTATCTGTTCCGCGATAGAACGTTCCGATAACCATTAATATGATATCTCTTGAGAGTGGTAGTTGACTTTTTAAGATTTGTGCAATTTTAACGACAGGGTTACTACCTAACTACCTATAGTAAGCCATAGGTACTTATACCAAGACAAAAAAATGCTTTCTACAAAATAAATACATTTATCCTCCCTTGTCCAAGTTTTACTCTACCATTTCATAAAAGTGTGTTCAAAATTTGTTCATATTTTTTATTCGCAATCGGCACTTGGTAAAACTGATAGGGTATCAGATATGTAACCGTTCCAGCGGCTTCTTCAGCACAAAAGAGCGAAGCAAATGTAGGTAAGAAGGTTCTAATCGAGGCTAAAGTGGGTTAAGCAAAAAGCGGCATATGTTTTATTGTAAAAAATCCTTTAAACGCGTAATCTGCACGTGTGCAAGTTGCGCGCTGCCACTCGAGTGCAGGCGAGCGAAAGTCTTCGCGTGCGGTGCAGTGCGAAACTTGCTACAGCTTTGCGAGGCAATGATTCAATTGAACAAGTTATACCTAAGAATCATACCTACATTGGTATCGATACTTAACATTAAGTCTTCATTTTGAAAATATTTCTACAATATGTGAGGTTACGCGCGTGAACAGAGTTAAAAGTAGCCTGTAGAACATAGACGAGTTTTGATTCAATTTGTGTAGGTAAGTTTAAGCACAACTTCTACAATTTTGCAATGAGCAGAGGGTAATATATACTCAAAATCTTAATTTTATTTACCAACCTTAGTATTGGCCACTCACTAGTAATAGAATAGAACCATACGATAGTACTTCTTTTTTATAATCACAAACTCGTGTACGATATTTACATTGTCGATTGCAATTTGGTGCGGTGTTGCGGCGCACCGGCCCGATACAGCCTACATTACTCTAAACCACTCGACAGTGAAATCACCCGTTCCTCCATTGTACACACATGCCGACAAACACGCATGGAACAGGCTTCAACTTACATTACAGCATCACTGATCACGAAACACGCCGCGTTTACCTTCAGCTATAGCTACGTGCAAATACTCTTTGTGTAACAATGTTTATTCGAATAATAACTTTAAATACAAGGCTCGTGTAATTTGAATGGACGATAATTTGACCAATAGAGGAAGTGAAAAAAGAGGTAATGTTTGTTGTCTGCGGCTAAACCCATCGAAATAACTTCGCTTGGGTGGTTTGGTGACGTTTTTCGGATGGACGGTACCTATCTACCGCATGAAATAAGAATTTACTTTACAATATGAAGCGAAATATAGACATGCCTTTTACGGAGAGTTATGAAGTAAGTTCCTACGCAATTTCGTGGAATACTCCTATAGAATCGTACATGAAGTAAGATCTCGATTAGTTGGAAACCGGAGCCGCAAGTAGAGCCTACAGCCGAAAGTGCAAGTGTTACAATAATACTTCATTTCCACTCTTCCTCGCATCGAATTCCACATTTTTTCTAACGACCGCTTCCTTTGTTTGCCCGTCCGAATGCAAGTTATAAATGATCGAAACCCAGATATCGATTTACAATCCAAAATCTACACCATAACCACCACTTGAAATATTTCCCTAAAAATGGATCTTATTCCTGTCTCTCTACTATCAAATTTGCGAAACGTTTGGAATACGTTGGACAAAAAAAATAGATTTTTACCTGAATTGAGCTGAGCAAGATTTGAATTTGCCTGCAAAAACTATTTCGATTTCTACAAAATAATGTATAATTGTTTGCCTTTATGCAAGGGCTCCATTAGGCCAACCTAAAAAGTTACTCTAGGGAATCGAAAGTATTTACTCTGCACCGCTAAGCAAAGGATGACGGCGGTATTTTTCTCGTTTAGTCAATTGAATTCGGAACATGTACAATGAGTAAGATAAGTTCAAAATTTTAAATACCTATTTAAAATTTAGGTAGAGTATTGCTCTTGTCGGTGGAGTTTCCATCAGTTTTCTCTATGTTCTGCCTTCTCCTTGACTTCCCTGTACGACATGACCATTATTTTTTCTTTTATTTGGTCTAAATAACTTCTTCTTTGTCTTCCTCTTCATTTTTTTCCTTTGATCTTGCCCTCAACTATCGTTTTGAATAACTGGTCATATCGTATCAGATATCCTATGTTTCCCGTTCTATTATCTATTGTATTAAGTAACGTTCTTTTCTCTTTTACAAGCCGGAGCACTTTCTCGTTCGTCTTTTTTCTGTCCAGCCAAACGATAATTTATATTCTTCGCCAACACAACATTTCGAAAGCCTCTATACGTTCACTGTCTGTTTGCGTAGACTAACAGTCACCCAGAAACCCTTGTTATTATTTAAAAATCTAAACTAACTTACTCTGACACAAGCTGGTGGAAAAACAGCAAACCATACAAGTCCTGTATCCTATTTCTATGACACCTAGTGACATTCAAAACTTTATGAATCGGTAATGAAAGACCACTCCTTTATGTTAACAGAATATTGTTTTACATCTCATCTCGTCTCGTATTCCTCTCGCAACGCTGGCAAAAAGCGGCTGAAAAACAGCGCATCCTTTCATGGAAGCACCCAAAAGAGTAATTAACCCGCTTTTTGTGACTATGCCATATACATTTGATTTATTTTATGGACCTTTCGTAAAAGAAGAATTTGCGAAATACTGCAGCCCATTGGTGCAACGGTCTGAGGTTCTCAATGTTTTATTCGAAAAGTAACGAAAAAAACTGCATTAGATACATTATATTACGTGTTCGTGATACGTACGATATGACGCTTGTGTGCCCAACACAAGAAGTATGATGCAAAATACAATTTATTCAGGAAATACATGTATGTATATACGCACTTAGGTATATGTACCTGACACAGAATATGGTTTTGAATAAAAATAAAGTAGGTAAATATCTCTTCATTTTATGGTTGCTCATGGTTCACTCCTCTAAATTTGTTTTAATACCTCGTGATGAAATTACAATACATGCACATTAAAACATGTACAAGAAGCGTCTAGAAAACTTTGGGCACCGCAATATCCCGATCGGTCCCATCCCAGGGCGTTCGAAGGCGATTCCAGGAAAAGTAAAAAGCGCAGGTATATTTCGAGAGTGAAAGGGTCGATGCAATATGAGACTAGCCCAGTTTCGGCTGACCTTCCATTTTTTTGTGCCCGTCGATCAGATGCGCAAGCGCAGCCCAGGATTGTTGCGAATGTAAAGTAGTAACACGTGGGAACGAGCGCATCCGTAGATCTATCGATAGGTAATGCATTATTTGCATTCTCTATTTAGGATAGAGTTTGAATAGGATTGTTATCTTTTTGAAAGTCGCTGTCCAACCTAGCCTTCGCTACAAGGTATTTGCTTACAATAATAATGGTAAAAATATATTAAATCTATCTTGCCTCCTCTGGATTTCCATTGTCATAGTATATAACCTACCTACCTATTGTATGATAAAACTGACTCGGAGAGACCGGGTATTCATTTGCAACTAAGTATCTGTTATTGTTTCGATTTCACCTAAAATGCTCTTATGATTTTGCAACATCCTTCCATTAAAGTTCACAAAGGAACGTCAATGTAAGTCACTTTACCTTCTCTTCATTTAAATTTAAAAGTATTTACACACTGAAAGCAAATGTTTATATACTTTGAAAGGTATAACTAAAGTGCTTTCGATATTTCGTCCTTTTTATTTCACAATAAATGGTGGACTCACGGGAAAACTGACCGACCAATGAAAATAAGCGTAATTCCTGCCCGAAACACATAAGCCATTTTAACCTTTTGACTTTACGACGTCCATTACCATATGAAACAAAACTTTCTTTGAAATGTTAAAGTAATACCTTGATAAGGGTACAAACAAAAGTGACGTATGAGAAAGTAACTTTTCTGTACCATACTACCTTCAGCTATAATATGGTTGTTGTAAGTAATCGTTCACACGTGTGGTTCCCACGCATGCGAGTATTCAAATATTCACCAAATAAGACCCTTTTGGGTAAAATTTTAATGTTTGACAGTAAACTTTATTTGCGCAAACTTTTTTTCTATGCACGGTTGCACTTTCTACGGGCAGCGTGGGAATGCAGGTGGGGAAGGGTTCTACGGCTCTACCTACGCCACGAAGAACGCATTGTATAATCGCCAAGCCAGTTGCACAAAAGTTAACATTATCCTTTTGTCCAGCCGTCAAGTGATGTTCGACTAATAGATAATTTATGAAGCCGCCGCAGAAACATGTCAGACGTGGATACCAACTCTAAAATATTAGGGTTGTTCGGTTGCACCATACATCTTCAATCATTATTGGAGATTTGGCAAGATAATTTGCTTCGGCGCCTTTGTTCGATCCTTTATTTTTACAAAGAGTTTAAATGTTTTTTGCTGTTTAGGTAAAAATATAAAAATTTGTTCTACCTAGTAGAGGTACATTGGCGCTCAATTTTTTCCGATCACTCTTTTTTTATCTTTAAAATCTCAAGTCTTTTATAATTGCAACTTGCAAACCTTTGCTACGAAACATCTAAAATCTAGGAATAGACGAATATTAAACTCAATGCCTTCAAAAGTATGCAGAACATTAACACGTTTGCATTAATGTCGCGAGGCTAATCCTGCATAAAGTCATACAGAGCAAACGAGCGGCATATAAAGCGTTGACAAGCTTTCCAGCCGTAAATTAAGCCAGCAAGGTGTCCGCAAACGGCTGTAAGCCGCGTGTAGTGGCCAAAGTCACGTCTTGTGTCACCACGCGTGCGTCCCACCTTATGACAAACGTCATAAAACTACAGCGGCAAAAGTTAATTTTGAAAGTCACCGGATTAACACCAACCCTATGATAATGTTGTGCAAAATTCTATATTTGACGCTGATAATAACGAATAAACGGTATTTAAATCCGTGGAGCGCGGGCGAATACAAAATGGCCGACTTTGTCGGTTTATAATTAATAATTCTATTAATATTTATGTAACATAGCAATATAATTTACTACAATCTTTTAGTCAAACAATAGACCCGATTCCACGTTTTAATCATTTTAAGTTTCTAATGCTAAGATCACTAAAATAAAATCCCTAAACTTAGAGGTTTTAAGTGTGGCTATTCCACAAAAGCCATGTTTTTGGGAAGTTTTTGACAAGAATATAATTTGATTTTGACAATGCTATTTTTAGCAAATTTAGTGTTGCAAATTTAAAAATATATAAAAGTGTTGCAAGAAAACAAGTATTTTTTATACAACACGAAAAAGCATTTTTCTATTATTTGGTAAAATAATTCTTATATATTTAACTATAGAAACAGGCCTGTCCCTGTTGATGCTTTGGGGGAATTTGTCTAACACACCATGCTTGGTAGATGGATTGGCGAGCGCAGTACGCAATAATGCTTTAATGTTTATTTGGTGCATTTTTGTGTAAAATCGCCAAAAAGAGATGAAATTGATAGATAAACATTCGTTCGGTACCACTCTAGAACTTTCCGACCCGGTGCCATTTTAAAACTTTTCAACCCGGTGCCAGCCTAGAATATACTGACCCGGTGCCACTTTAAAACCTTTCAACCCGGTGCCAGCCTAGAACATTCTGATCCGGTGCCACTTTATATCTTTTCTACCCGGTGACACTCTAGGACCTCCCAACTCAATTGATCCCACTTTAGAACTCTCCTATCTGACCGAAAATCACACAGAAAACTCCAAAATTGCAACCATTTCGATTTGTTTTGACAGTTCTATTTTTAAGCGGGACCTTTTTAGTGGCCGCTAAGATTAGTGAATTTAATCTTTTTAAATATTTGAATTGCTTAATTTTGCACCTCCTAGAATTGCACTAATCGGCTAAAGCTAAGTTTAATCCTGTCAGTTATTTTTAGAGATTATAATCCTGTCATTTGAGTTTGACAGTTACATGCAGAATAGGAAACGGCTTTAGAAACGTCAAATTAGACTTAGTAATAATTTAAGTGCGTCTGGAATAGGGTCTAATGTCCGTCTATATTACGAAAATCCTTGGTACTTTACGTAAGTAAGTAAAGCATTGTGCAGTGAAAGGATCTTTCTGTATGTATTTACCTATTTATCTGCTTAAATACATCGCAATTTATCACGTATCATCAATCATTATGTGACCCCTCTCGCAATTCCCTATGTATCTTAACCCTAAAAAATTAACCCCAGCCCTAACCCTTTCACTTTTAAAAGGGTTCACCTATGTACCGAGCTCAGATTCATGTATTCGTCGTACCCCTTTATTTAATCCTTTCACCCAATCAAAATGCACCGTGAGCGACTAAAAAATAAATATGAGAGACGATAAAAAAGGTAAAAGACGTTGCGAGGCGGCGCGCGCGCCGTTCCTAATAATAACCCTTTCGCATGAAGCAAGGGTGCCGGCAGCCAATCAGGGCCGAGGCGGGGCATTCCATAATTAGAATTTGATTTGGTTTTTTAACCTTTTGGGAATATGATCTTATACTTATAGCTCATTTTAACCTCGTGCTTCAAAAATAAAGGGCTTTGAAAGTAGGTATAGCCTCTTTAAGCAACTTCATTGTATCTAGGAAATTCTCTCTTTATTATATTAACCTACGTCTTGTATTCAATATTGGTAGGTAATGGGTATGCACCGAGGGTATGCAATATCACAATGTAGAAGTTTGATGCGTATGACACGATAATTAATATTTAACTTATTATAGCCGCAAAGCAAACGGTCAAATCCAAATCCAAAGTCGAACTCCAAATTCCTAAGAATAAATTAAGTGGAGCTGCTTTCAGTTTTGGACACGTTTTGAAACATAAATGTCTATTTACCTACTTAGAATTCAAATAAAACATTCACTTTATTAGCTTTACAGGTACGTATATGCATTATCTGTAAAGAAATTATTTAGACACATACTGTTGGGAGGTTTCTCCAATGTAGTGAATTAGGTGGAGGTTCCTGAAAAACAGCAACTTTGCTGAGGTTCATTCTTTTCACAAGTGTTTACAGCCACTAATTTTTGTAATTGTTTTAGATACTATGTTAATATAAAGTACCTGTAAAACATTTTGTGAGTAAATCCCTTTTTATTTTATTTATTTATTCATGAACCTACGAACAAAACTTGTGCAGGCAAAAGCGACAGTTGGTGTAAGGTTCCGCCACACCCACCCACCACACACGGCAACACAAGCCACGAATCATTAACGTACCCATTTTATTTCGTATTCGTATCACTTCTAGACGCAATGCATTCGTCAGACGATTGAAGGATAAAATGCTCCCGCATGCGTCGGTCGACGGCCACAAACGAATTAGCTCACCCCCTCTCGACCAATTGAAGACAACTGACTACATATTTAGATGGGATAGTCAAGAGAAAAAGTGATATTGATAAGCAGTAAAGCCTGCAAAAGTATTTACAAATAAAATTGTTAATACCTACTTTTAATTTATCAATTTAGATTTGTAACTACAATAATAGTGTAAAGTTTTTATAGTTATTTTTTTCGTGATCCGGACACTGAGGCGATTAACCCAGGTGAGATTCTCAATTGCCTACTACTGCTAGTAGGTGTCTGACGTGGTTGTATAACGATCTCAATCTAAGTTATCAATCATAGACAGTAACCGAGACCGACGGTTTAATATGCTCTCCGAAGCACGAAACCATCTTTCTTATGGACAATCAGGTGGTTCAGCCTGCAATGTCCTAACCAGACTGAGAACAAATTCACACAGTGAATATAAACATCAGTGTAATGTCAACTTTGAGAGTGCCCCACCAACAATCGAACCCGGAAACTTTGCGCCGCAGGCAGTTGCACTACCACTGCGCCACTAGATTTTCAAGGTTTTATCGTGCATTGGGTGATTAGATATTAGACCCGATTCCACGTTTTAATCATTTTAAGTTTCTAATGCTAAAATCACTAAAATAAAATCCCTAAACTTAGAGGTTTTAAGTGTGGCTATTCCAGAAAAGCCATGTTTTTGGGAAGTTTTTGACAGGATTATAATTTGATTTTGACAATGCTATTTTTACCAAAATTTAGTGTTACAAATTTAAAAATATATAAAAGTGTTGCAAGAAAACAAATATTTTTTATACACCACGAAAAAGCATTTTCTATTATTTGGTAAAATAATTCTTATATTTAACTATAGAAACAGGCCTGTCCATGTTGAGGCTTTGGGGGAATTTGCACCATGCTTGGTACATGGATTGGCGAGCGCAATACGCAATAATGCTTTAATGTTTATTTGGTGCATTTTTGTGTAAAATCAGAGATGAAATTGATAGATAAACATTCGTTCTGTACCACTCTAGAACTTTCCGACCCGGTGCCAGCCAAGAATATTCTGATCCGGTGCCACTTTAGATCTTTCCTACCCGGGGACACTCTAGGACCTCCCAACTCAATTGATCCCACTTTAGCACTCTCCTATCTGACCGAAAATCACACAGAAAACTCCAACATTGCAACCATTTCGATTTGTTTTGACAGTACTATTTTTAAGCGGGACCTTTTTAGTGGCCGCTATGATTAGTAAATTTAAGCTTTTTAAATATTTAAATTGATTAATTTTGCACCTCCTAGAATTGCACTAATCGGCTTAAGCTAAGTTTAATCCTGTCAGTTATTTTTAGAGATTATAATCCTGTCATTTGAGTTTGACAGTTACATGCAGAATAGGAAACGGTTTTAGAAACGTCAAATTAGACTTAGTAATAATAGAAGTGCGTCTGGAATAAGGTCTATTATGTGCATAACTTTTTTGCTCCTGTTTTAAAACAATATTAGCAGCTGTAAAGGAACGAAAATCCCATTTTATCTTCACTCGTCTAATAATGTTAGAATTATAAACTCGAAAACAGTTGCATAAAGACCTGCTTTATGCATTCTGCCTATAAAAAATACAATTTCTCCTATAGCGCTAAAGCGTAATGTCTAATGAGAATGCACTCCTTTCAATAAAATTGAGAAATTAAACGAAGTGTTTTTGCCAATACTCAACTCGCCATCTTCCGCCGCACCTGTCTGATGCTGTTGTACGGTTTTTATTTAGTATTGTGCAGATGTTGTTCAGTATGTTGTTCAGTTTTTGTTCAGTATGTTGTTCAGTTGTGCAGATGTTGTTCAGTTGTTGAGTTAAGTTTTTGTTCAGTTGTTGACATCTGAACAACTGCTGAAGAATTTTCTAAAATTCATATCAAGCCATATTACGTTTTCGTATTGAATTTGACCTTATATTGGACCCTGCAATCGCCGGTGCGGACGTTTAGAAAAGTGTATTACAGAGGTTTTTTTTTAGAGTGTAGATAAAATAGTATATGCAACTGCATAAAATTAGGCATTTTATGACTACTATAAACCATTTGCTAAAAGAGTGTTATGTTTTAAAATCCTGTGTTTTTACTCCAATTCAATATGTTCTACAAAAATGTCGAGTCGTTATTATTTTCTATCCGATTGTACCACAAATTTGTGAACATATATTTACAAATTATCACTTGGAAGCGATGTGGTGATCTACATTTATTGTAAAACGGGTATCCTCGTTAATAAAACGAAAACATAAATGTACTTTATGAGCCATAAATTAATGACCATCTGTGGTCACTGGTCGGTCCACAAGTAACAAATTTTTATGCCTAGGCAGGTATTTACATATAATTTTAGTGGCAGGATCAGGATTTCAGAAATTGTGTGATATTTTTCTGAATATTTAGACAACGTTTTTAAAAAAATCGTTAGTAGATACCTAACTCGTAAAAGTATTTATTAGCTACATTTTGCTATACCTACTTACCTATTAAATCATTTGCATAAATAAGCACTTATGTAGGAAGTGTATTCTAAGATCTAGTAAATAAATTATTAAACTACTTACGATAATAAAGTTAGAAAATTATAGACACCATATATTTTTTCTTTTTTACTTTGGTCGGCAAGTAGAAAAAGTGTGATAATGAAAGGGCTACTTTCCCGAACAACTTTAATTTGTTCCTAAATAATGTCACAAGTAAATTGATTGAAGTACTCGTAAGCCGTTACAAAACTAGGCGTCCACTTTATTAAATAAGTAATGCTACAGTCACACGTCACAATCCCAAAACAACAATAACGGTCATGGGAAACATAAAATTGTCCCCTATGAGTGAATTACGTTTCTAGTTTTCCCTTTTTGTGTACGGTGTAATGAGCCTTTTAAAATATCATAAAGTGGTACAAAAAGAGGCAGTTTGGTGGGCATTCGCCGCGAGCCGTGATAGGGGCGTATTTTGAAAGCTGGACTCATGGTACCACGGTGTCGTGGTGTTCGTGATACGGGCGATTGTTTCACTCTTCTAATTGGTTAAGTAGCACGACCTAATTGTGGTCAGACACGACACCTCGTCCCGATTAATGCGAACACCATTTATAAATTGTTATCACTATCTGCGTCAATTTAATTACAATAAATCGCGAATTTAATTTGTATTTATTTATAATCGCCACGGATAAGTGTATATGAACCGGTAGGAAATTGATGGAACCTGTTCTAATTTGGAGGTTAATTGAAATAGATTAGAAGTTGATTAAAATGTAGTTACCTACAGAACAGCTACCTAAAACTTATTTTGATACTAAGCAACATGTTATCAAATAAAGTAAATTAGAATATATAATTGAGAGAAAGCGATTGGCGAGAAACCACACACGACCGAGACAAGTGGCGGAATCTCGTAACGGAGGCCAAGACTCACTTTGGGTCGTCGAGCCGGCGAAGTAAGTAAGTAAGTAAGAATATATAATATGACGGCCAATGTGGCCCAGTGGTAGGGCGACTGCCTGCAGTGCAAAAAATTCCGGGTTCGATTCTTGGTGAGGCACGCAAAAAGTTGATATCTATCACTTTGTGAATTTGTTTCCAGTCTGGCAAGGACATTACAGGTTAAACCACCTAATTGTCCGCAAAGACAGCTGGTTCCGTGCTTCGGAGGGCACGTTAAGCCGTCAGTCCCGATAACTGTCTATACTTAGACGGCGGTCGTGACACAACTATGTCAAAAACTCCCGATACCAAGGTTCATCGGATCGTTGGACGCCTCGGTGGCCCACACGAAAAGTTATTTGCTTAATAAAATATTTAATAGTTTAATTTTATTCATCAAGGTGCAAAGTCAAATGATGACTCTAAAGGGCAGACCTAAAGTACAATAAATCAGTCACACCCGTTTCGTGCTATGGAAATATACAATCGGACCTATTAGAAGCCAATTCCACGAAAAATACAGGGCGTTGAAAGTAACTAATAGTCGTTTTATCTAAATACCTACACCTGGTAAGTTTTAAATGTAATGGTTAGGTACACCACGATAGTTTTAAGGTTTTACCTTTTTAACTGGAGCCGTGTGATGCCGGCTTAGAATAGCATTACTCCATTTCTTTCTTGCGGGCGAAGTAAGAGGCGACTCGAGGGTTTCATGTGTATTACAATAAAAGTTGACAGGCTGACAACCTGTTTCAATAGTGATACAGGATTTTCTGAAACGGCCCTCAATTATTTTTCAGACGTCGTGGCGATAGCAACCCATTTTTTTACGGCCGTTATCGCTCTGCCAACCCCGCAAGCGATAAAGGCGTGATCTGTGTATGTATCCCGACGTTCGCAAGTGCTTGAAAGGTTATAAGAATGTAATAAATTGAACATAATAAATATCATAATAATATTAACTTCTCTAAAGTAATTTGTTTGGGAAGCCTAACACTAATGTAATGTTCCATCTTTTTTCTTGGAGATGTTATTCAGGTTCAAAAGTTTCTTAAGTTTAAGTTCATTTGTTTGGGAGGTCTAACACAAATGTCATATTCAATCTTTTTTCTTAGCGATGTAATTCAGATTCATGTGTTTCTTATGTGTATAGTCAATTTGTTGGAAGGCCAAATGACAAATGACATATTCCATCTTTTTTTTTGGAGATGTAATTCAGTTTCAAAAGTTTCATAAGTGTATAAAGTAAATTTGTTTGGGAGGTCTAACACAAATGTCGTATTACAACATTTTTTCTTGGAGATGTAATTCAGTTTCAAAGTTACTTAAGTTTAAGTTCATTTGTTTGGGAGGTCTAACTCAAATGTCATATTCAAAATTATTTTTTAGAGATGTAATTCAGATTCATGTGGTTCTTATGTGTATAGTTAATTTGTTTGGGAGGCCTAATACAAATGTCATATTCCATATATTTTTCTTGGAGATGTTATTCTGTTTCAAAAGTTTTTTATGTCTATAGTTCATCCCTGAATATTTACAGCTTTTTCAGTTCTCTACCATCCTGTATCTAAGAGGCTCTATTCTATAGGATAGGGAGTAGAAACCATTCTACGGCTATGAAAGTGAAGACCGCGTTAATCAGAGCTGGTGGTTCCCATTAATTTGATTAGGGTTAGGGCGGGGGGCGCGGGGCGTGGGCAGCGGCTATCAATCCACCACGTTACCATGCCGAGGCTGGTAGACCGCCAGCTCAGCGGTCGCTGGTTGGCTTGCCAGGGTGGTCAGGGCTATGCAAATGTAATCACTGCTTAATAGTTGATAAGACTAATTTTATAACAACGTTTTCCTTGTATTGGTTGTTTCATTAACACGCTTTGAAATCTTGAATTTAATTTGAAACAAATGTCGTTTACAGATGGTGGTGATTAACCTGGCTAGCCCCGAGGCAGTGCTTTTATTTTAATTTTTTTATCTTGCCGAGCCGGTTTTCTACTAGGACAACACAAAATTGTTATAAAAAAGGAAGTTGTATTATACAAATTTCTTTTTTTACAATGATAGATCATCATGACGTCAATAAGTGATAATACTATCCTACATTGAATAAAGTAATTTCATTTTGATTTATTCGTATCGTCATACTGATTTTTCAGCTGTATTGTTTTTTTTATCTATTAAGAGTAGGTTCAGGTTGTTTATGAAATTTAATGTTGACAAGATGACAATATCAACACATTTTCTTTTGATTTTGTAATTACAGAAATTATTACTTTTCAAACGAGTCTAGGTGAGCTACAAATTATCAATCGTAGGTTTACGATCCAAATCAAAATATACATATGTAAAAAAATTACCGTGTGATACTGACTTAAAAAAGCATTATCCCTTTTCTTTCCCGTGGGTGTCGGAAGAGGTAACTAAGGGACACGAGGGTGTCATGTTTATTACAATTTTAGGCAACCAGCTGACAACCTATCACTTTAGTGATACTAAATTTTTCTGAAACGGCCCTCAAAAATTTGTCAGACGTGGCGATCGATAGCGACCATTTCAAGACTGTTAACGCTCTGCCTACCCCGCAAGTGATACAGGCGTTATATGTGTATGTATGTAAAAAAAACTTACCTACTCATGTGTAAGTAGTGAAATTATGCTGACAGCCCTTGTGCGTTGTAAATTCGAGCGATTCGTGTTTGGCACTTTTAGGTCAATTAGGCAGACGCACCCCGTAGTCTTCAAGTAGGCAAATTACTACGCCACTGACCTACTGCTTAGCTACCTAAGGGCGGATATTGACCAGGGCATATGAAAATAGAGAAAACACGATATATTAGCATGAGTATCTCATAAGTAAGTTACCGTGTGATGCCGGTTGCCGTGTGATGCCGGCTTGAATAGCATCACCCCATTTCTTTCCCTTGGGAGTCGTAAGAGGCGACTAAGGGACTCGAGGGTGTTATTGCAATTTTAGGCGATGGCTTGATAACCACTATGGCGATACAGTATTTTCCGAATGACTCAAATATTTGCCAGACGTGGCGTAAATGTCCGTTTTTTGCGGCTTTTTTGCGATCTGCCTACCCCGCAAGGGATTATAGGCGTGATATGTGTATGTATGTATGTATGTATGTATCTCATAATTACAATGTTGTCTTTACGCTGGATAGATAGGTAAATACCTACCTATCCTGAGACAAATCAACTATCATATCATATACCATGTTACTGTCTTAAATTAGAATTGCCAATAAAGAAATCTTCTTTCTTCTTCTTCTTTTTTTCGTGTGGGACACCGAGTCGTAAAACGACCTGATGGTTCGTAAGGTTGTGTAAAGAAATGAATCCAGTCAATATTCGTCTCTAGTCGTGTGTGACACCAAATCCATAAAATTGATAAAATGACGTAGTTTAATGTAAAAAGTTTTTACATGTAAGTGTAACCGAGCGACATAGATTTGTATCAATCAAGCCAACGAATTAAAACTAATGCGATTGTAACTTTGCGAGTAATTGTGTTGAATCCTTGTTAAGTTATTTACAACCGTGTGTGTAGTAGGCCTAACAAGGTCTTGTAGGTAGTGGTAGGAGTAGCCAGTACCTTCCGGTGGTCGGCTAATCAGCGTGCGATGCCACGCCAAACTTTACGCGGTGTTAATTTGACTAATGCCCCGGATTACACCCTGATAACCGCCGACACTAAACCCGTAACCATCACTCATTCCATGCTAATTCGCTTTGTTTACGTATTTCGGTCAACGCTGCTGTAAAATATTTATGATGATGTTTTTAAATATAAGTACGGTCGGATTCATAAGTGGAGTCATAGTTAGACTACGTGACAGATTGCAATACGGGTTATTATCCTCTGTACTTACTTTACTAACTTACGCACACACGTAAGATTATCGACTGTAAGTAGAAAAGTCCACCTTAAGGCGTAGCATTAAAACTTAAACAGATTACCACCTATAAGCGACATCTATGTAATCTTTGAAATAATAACTCGGTGATAGCCTATTCGCCACCACATCACCACAAACAAAGTATACATCACACTGGTTTGTCTAAAACTGTATTATAGTTATCCTTACTCGTGCACTTGCAGTAAAGCAATAGATTACATATCTTTATTTCGTCGTATTGATCACAAGCAACCGTAGCTTAGCGGTAATAGTTCTTACCTTCTAATCAGAACGGAACCGGGTTCCCATCCGATCTCTGTATGTTGATTAATGTTTTTTTAAATGTTTTTACCATATTTTCTCCAGTAATTATTATTTTATATAATATTTTTCTATATATTCATCTATGTATTATAACTATAAATGTTTATTGTAAATTATGTATCAAAATATTATATCTAAAAACATAAACCTATAATATTGTAATAAAACAAAAAGTAAGGTAAGAAATTATTTTATTGGTAGGTATGGTATTACTTTATATAAATAACATAATGACATGAATGAGAACTTTTGGTAACCATAAGATACGAGTATGTAAAACTACATAAAATACTTGCTGTCGTAATACTTAGTTAATAGTTTTGTTTGAATGATAAAACACAATATTATGTAAAATGATATTAAGTGTTCATTAGCTGAAACATCGATACGTAATTGAATGATCCAAATCTTGGATTGAATCTTTCAATAAAGTTATTTTAGTAATAATTTCGTAAGTAATTATTTTATTGTTCTATGTTCACTTTCCTCGGAAGTAAAAGTAATTGTAATAATAATAAATCAGTTATTTGCCTACATCTCAAGGTTTAAGCTTAAGTACTCGTTTTCGTAATGAAAAGATATTGAAGCAAGGCCTTAAGATAACTGACTAATAATGATCAATCTTATATAAATATATATCGATGTTTTAGCATAATTTAATTGCTAATGTAATGCTCCACAAATACCTACTGCAATAGTAGGCGGGTAAGTAGGTAAACAGAGGTTGAGTGAGCAACGATTTATCGGGCCCGCTTCGGCATACATTGCTGATTATTTTGTGTATATTCATATATTGTAATGAAATACACAAGATAATCAGCAATGTATGCTAGATCGGGTCAGATTGAAATCTTAAGTAAAAATCGCCGCTTACATAATTAGTATTTGGTGTTACCTCCGCTGTTTTCAAACAACACTTAATAGACTCGACCAAATAAGTGCATTTATCTGTTCCTCTGGTACTCTCCCACACTCCCAGGCAGTGAGCCTCTAAAGCTTCTGTAGTTCTTTCATTGCGCATGTCCCACCTTTGCACCATTAAACCCCATAAATTCTCTATGGGATTTAAGTCCGGAGATTTTGCTGGCCAACGAATAACTTGGATATCTGGGTGCTGGCTAAACCAATTATTCACCACGGCAGCTCGATGCACTGGACAATTTATCCTGGACAAATGCAAAACGAGGAACTTCACTAGCAGGATAAACAGTTAAACATTTCGCACCGTCGTCGGTAGCATGCTTTCCTGTAGCATATCAACATAATTAGCGGCAGTTGCACGCCCTGTTTCTTGTGCTACTAATTCGCCTAGACCAGCGGCAGAACCATTTTCTTCATATTGTTACACCATCATCCTCCGCTGTGAATCATTAATAAGACGAGTCGAGTTTTTACGCTACCTTCCTCTTCAAAACGTGTAATCCAACGTTTAACAGTCTTCCACTAAAACAAAGTAGCATTATTAATAAAAAAGTTTATACTAATCGGTTCACAGCTACCAACATACTATGAGTCAAGAGTTATTAATATTTAAAATACAATTGTAATGAAATAAGACTATACTTACGGCCAGACCAGTCTGATTAGCTATTTGAGTTAAATTAAATCCAATATCATGCAGCGCCACAGATAATTGCAGCGCAACAATACGCTGCCTATCCTGCAAACTGATATTAGTATGCATTTCGAAGAAATAAACACTGAAGTTTAATTAATAAACTTAGGTTAAAAAAAATCACTTCGCACACGCACTATCTCGCAAACGATCTAGCAACAACTAAAATGTAATTCAAAATTTACTAAATTTTGCTTCATTTGATAAAATAAAAACTATAACGAAGATATCGGGATTCGAACCATGGTCTCCACAATAACGGTCAAGAATTTGCTTGACCGCGCTACTGACCAAGCTACCGAAGCTAATGATTCATGTAGTGAAATAGTCAATACTACTCAGCCTATTATACAATGGTAGTTCGTCAAATTATAGTATGTTATACGTCATTTGTGTCATTGTGTGAGTGTCGCCGCGGGTGCGAGCGACTTGTTTTCTGAGGTTTGTGTTAACTATGACTCCACTTTTGAATGCGACCGTACATACCTTTCAAACGTGATTGCCTTCTACGTTTAGCGCCATTCGTCGGTACCGTCTCGTAGTAGTCTTCTTACAACTTTCACAACAGGCATCTTCTGAGTGAGCTCGCTCCATCTTAGACTCTGTCTCTGTCCTATGACCTAGACTAGAGTCAAGAGCAAACCCATCCATAATAAATATAAAAATAAACTTTACAGGAGAGGTTATTAAAAGTGCTATAGTTTATTGTCATAGGAGATTTAATCCTCTATATTTAGCTATTAATAATTTTCCGGTAACTTTCTTAGATTGTGCTATATTAAAGTTTTCATTACTAAAGATCCACTTAGACTAATTTATATTTTATATTATTTATTATAGTTATAATTAACATAGTCTTAAGGAAATTATAATATGGCGTCAGAAACCTAACATCTGTTTGTATGGAACAAAATAATGGAACAGTTTTAAATTAAATTCAACAGATTATTCATAAACCGACGTAATTTTCAAACACCAATTGACACGTTAACTTTTAATATACATATATATATATATATATATATATATATCAGATTTAACAACGCGGCGACTTATGTTGCTAGTTTGCGATTTTGATTATTTTCAAGATTCAACATCTTGAAGTTAATCAAATAAAGTTTGGCTATCCAAAAATAACTATTCTACAACTAAATTAATAAATCACATTATTTTAGAATTTCGCAGTCTAATAAAATATAAACCCTTATCATTTTCGTCAACTCTGTCTGTCCCTCTGTATGTCTCGCTTTAATAACTTTGAAAATTTTGCATATATTGACATGAAATTTGGTACGAAGACAGTTTGTATATTTATTATAATATGAAAAAAGTCAACAAACTATTTTAGTTTTCCCTTCCATACAAATGAATGGAAAGCTTTCTCCATTACATATACATTCAGGTGAACATTTTAAAGTCATAGGGTTTACGCCGCAAAAACCCCATTTTTCGAACTCACAAGGGATTTAAAGTTCATAAAATGTTTTCCGTGGACCTAAAACACTTTAAACTTTCGCGGTCACACATAATAGCCCAAAATACTGAAACAGGGTTCTTACTGCGATACTTTCGACTCAGTTGCATGGGCCATGATCACGGAATAACGGATCAAGAAGAAGAAGACTTTTAATAAAAATGATTGAAAGAGGCTGAGATTCAACTAACCATAGTTTAAGAGTGAGTTCAAGTAAGCTATCATAATGGTAGGCAAGCGAGTTTGACTCGCACTTTCAGTATTTTAGTGCATTTTATGTCAAAGTTTTGGTACATACTTAAAAATATCAGTTTTGCGAAGAAAAAGAACAAGAAAGATACTAAAATAACAGTAGTTTGCAGTTACATCTTCTTGAAAATACTTGTCGGCATTTTTCGTCTCCTCCTGTCACACTGACTGATGTCGTCAAAGCAACGACTATTGCTAAAATTAACCGACAGCCACTTCCACAGTGCTCCTCCTTCTCTTTTAAAGTTGTTGCCGAGGACGATGTTAAGAAGCATATATTATCTATCAATATAGAGATGAAAGAGACTAAGTCCTTTAAGGCCTATAAAAAAGAATAGACTAATTTTTAACGCCTTACGACTAGATTAGTCTCGTAACCCTTTAGTCCTTAGTCATAAGACTACAAACTGACGACTAATTTCAGCCGTAGTGTTTAACCTTATAACGTAAAAGGCTTATAAGACTAAAAAGACTAAAAGCGGCTTATCGCCTTAGGCTGGGTGCGAGCGCGAGTGGTTCGAGTTCGAGATGCGTGTCACATAGGAAATCAAACGTTTTGATAACTTACGAGTAGCAACATTATTAATACTTTTTTAAATTATGATTGTCTATAGGTTTCTTAGTAATTTATAATGTACAAAATTTTAAAAAAAGGCGACTAAGGTACTCGAGGGTGTGTATTGCAATTTTAGGCGACGGGCTGACAACCTGTCACTATAGTGATACACAGTTATCTGATTGACCCTCAATCTTTTGTCAGACGTGGTGTTAATATCCGTTGAACAGCCGTTAACGCTCTGCCTACCCCGTAAGGGATATAGGCGTGATTTATGTATGTATGTATGTATGTACAAAATTTTACGGAGACAGATCAATACAACTTAATTAAATATAAAAATATAACTAAAGTAGGTGTTATTTTTATTAATGACACATTCTATGTGGAACAGTTTTTAAATCTGACAATTTGGTATTTTTAGTGCGGTAAAAGAGTTCCACTCGGTAATCGCAAAGAATTGCAGCAGGACGGATTATCTTGCTTTCTAATTATTGTGATAGTGTAGTGGGATAAGCGTTATAATGTGTGATTAGTGAAATACTATGAGGTGAAAGTGAGAAATGACGTACTGAATCCTGTATGGTTCGACTCGGACACTCCCACGTAAATCATTGAGAGCATCGGAAAATCGGAATGCGATACCACATTCGCATTCCAAAGGTTATAAGAATACTGAAGAAAATTACTCTTAAGACTAGGCTGCATGGGCTTAAGCTCTTTGCTTGCCTTCTCTAACATGGGAAAAATTAATAAAAAAAGTGCGGTGGTATTTCTTTCTACCCACAAGTGTTTATCTTACGTTTGATAGGATTTTTTTTCTACTTGAGTCAGTGAATTATTTCTTTTAAAAGTGATATTATTTCTTTAATACAAAAATGAACAAAGACATAGAGGAAGAACCCTGTAGTCAAAGCATTTTAACAAATTTTTGTGATAACACTCCTTCAAATAAGACGAAAAATGATAAAATTTCATCACGGCAGTTACTTGACATTGGAGATAATATGGTGATTACTCTGGAAAAAACTAATTGGAGGGAGCCTCCAACTCCTTATGAAAGCGAAGGTTAGTTGAGTAATGTTTACCAGACTTATTTTTTAATGCAAGTTTCTCATAAATATTTATTGGCTATTTTTATTTACAGATGAAGAACTCAATAATATACCAATTGAAAATCCTAATGTTGATGAAAAACGTGATATAGTTGCTGCTAAGTTTCGTGATCTTCTAGAAAATGTGTCAGAACAAAATTTGTATAGTGTATTTCTAGAAATATCTGATGTGGTAAAAAAATATGAGAATTCATAAATATTTCATACAATTGTAATATTATTACTATCTCTCTTTATATTCCTTCATGTTGTATTTTACTTATAGTCTACAAATCAAAAACATGCTATTTATATGAATTACATAAATAAACACAGGTAATTAATAAATCTGATATGTTTTAATGAAGTTAGGTAAATGTGGATAATGTTTAAAAAAACACGAATTAATAGTAATAACCACTAGCACTTACATTACTTACATTTTGTCTATAAAGTCGTGTCATTATAAAGTAGCAACATCGTCATGTCATCCCTTTCTAACCACTTTGATATGAAAGGGAAGACGCGATATGGCCACTTTTTAATGACACGACTTTATAAACAAACGTATGTCATACATAAATTAACCGTACAAGTTTCGTCAAAAATGAAATACGATGACACAAATCAATCGTACTACCTACTTCGTTATTTATTTACAAATCACCATAAATACTACTAATAAAGTAAGAACATACCTACCTACATAAAATATAATACTTACTGCCGTATAAATATTACATACAAATGTGATGTATATTTAACCATTTTTAGTGACTAACTGAGGGTATTCTGTAAATAATTGGGACGGTCCTAGTCAGCACAGCACAGCTTCATTGCCCGTGCAAATATGTCATATACAGTGCACATTTAATAAAGTGTTGCGGTTTTCCTATTTATTTCGTGTAAATCTCGGAATAACTATTAGAAAAGTTTATTAATATATTAGAATTGTTTGCATAGTGAGTTTACATGAGCTTACATTATGAGTTCCACTAAGAGAAAGCGAAAATCGGCGATTCTAGAAAACTTTGATAGAAGTGACACATTAGTGAAATGTAAATTGTGCGAAAAAACATTTTCAATTAAATCATCACACTCTATGTTAAAGTATCATTACAAAAAACATGAAAATTGTGCTGATCCTGGTCAATCTGCGCAAAAAAAGGCTACAAGTAAGAAGTATTTTGATGACCTGGTGTTAAATTTTGTTGTTCAGGGCAATCATCCATTTTCAATTGTGGACGAAGAACATTTTGAGAAACTTATCTTACTCTGGTCTCAGTCGCACACAGTTACAATTGAACATACAAGATGTTTTTAAAGAAAAGCAAAATCAAATAGTGGAATGTTTGAAAACTGTTCCTAATAAAATTGCATTGACGTTAGACTTTTGGACGTCCGTGACAAATAAGCCGTATATGGTCGTCACCGCACACTTCATGCTCGATTCAAAATTATCTGCAATAATTTTGGAATTCGACTTATTGCCGTATCCACATAGAGGCGAAAACATAATGAACAAACTATTGCAAATTTTTGAGATATATGGCATAGAAAATAGAATCACATCAATTACAACAGACAACGAAGCTACTAATGTTAAATTGCTTCAGTTATTGACATTATTTCATAGTTATTACGAAAATGTCATTCACACGAGGTGTCTTGCACATGTATTAAATTTGGCTGTGAAGAGGGGATTAAAGAAGATTGAGAAACCTGTTTCTGATGTTGCAAAACTAGTAAAAGTAATAAATTTTTCGCCTAAAAAAAAGCAAATGTATTTCGAAACTTGCAAATTATTGAATGTTCCTGAACTGAGTCTTCTTCAGGATATGTGTTTACGATGGAACACAGTTTTTTTGATGCTAGAGCGTGCATATACTATGAAGACGGTTTTGGACCACATATGCAAGGAGAAAAGGGAATTCAAAGAGTACCTGATAGAAAACTGGGATGATATAAACAATTTGATGAGATTTCTTCAACCTTTTTACGATGCAACACTCTTGCTTTCAAAATCCAAATACCCTAGTTTATTTTATGTTATTCCCATAATGAACATTTTAAAGGAACAGGTTTCATCTCACGCCAATAAGGAGCTTTTTGAAGATTGTGCTGTAGCTATGAACGAAAAATTGGATGAATTTACACCACACTTGTACACTGACTTCGCAAAGTTTGCTGTATTATTAGACCCACGTTTAAAAAATACTTATTTTTCGGAGCGTGGAGACGAAGAAACGCTGTTACGTTTTAAAACTTATTTCTCCACACATTATAATAATACGCAAGAGCACATGACGGCAACAAACGCAATCCATACAAACGAATCAGGAAATGTACAGTTGCAAAGTTCTAATAAGAGCATTTTTTCGTCTGTTTACAAGCAGAAACATTCCAGAGCGCAAGATGAAGTAGAAAAATATTTTTCATTACCACTCGAGACAGAAGACACAGAAGTTTTGCTTTGGTGGTCAAACCAAAAATATCACTTACCTCGTCTGACACAAATGGCATATGATGTGTTATGCATTCCAGCATCAAGTGTTCCTAGTGAACAAGCATTTTCCAAATCTGGCAATCTTATTACTAAAAAACGCAATCGATTAGGAAACAAAAGCATTAGGGCGTCAATGTGCCTATCATCGTGGATGAATTTCCTATGATTTTTCTTAATTATTCAATCAAAACATAATTATTACTGCCTACCTATTTTTTATTGTAATACAAAATGATTAAATTATTATGAATACATATTATGTTTTCTTTTTTATGAATACCTATTACGTTTTTTTTTTAAGTCGGAGCCCGAAAAATGTAGGATAGGGCCGCGGCCTTCTGCGCAGGAGGTCGGGGTTCGAATCCCACCACGTACCAATGTGTTTTTCGGTTTTTCGAATTTCATATGTACGTTTATTCGGCGTTCTTACAGTGACGGAAAACATCGTGAGGATACCTGCACACACCTAAAAAGAAATTCAAAGGTTGTGCGTAACCTAACTAGGATTGGGTCTGGTTTCCCTTCTGGGTTGCAGAGGTCAGATGGCAGTCGCTTTGTGTAAACACCAGCACCCTGAAGTATGGTAAAAAGGCTAGAAAGATGATGAATTTTTTTTTTAAGTCTTATCTTTGTGGTTAGTGTGGAACACAAAAATGTATTGAAGTTTGAATGAGTCGTGTATTATATTCGCAATATACAGACAGATCCATCTGGAATGACCCTCAATACTTGTCGAACGTGGCAGAATAACCTTTGTTAGAAGGTCATTTACGCTCTGCCTACCCCATTAAGAATAACGGCGTGATTTTATGTATGTATGTAGTCCTTTAACAAAACAACTACACTCGTTTTAGTGTTTTAGTTTTTTAAAACAACTATAGTCGTTTAAGTCGTTTAGTCTTTTAATACAACGACTAAGTCATATTAGTAAAAAGTCGAACCTATAGTCTTTATTTTAGAGCCGAGTCCTGTGAGATGGAGGTTAGTCATTTTTATAGGCCTTAAAAGACTTTAGGCTCTTTCATCTCTGTATCAAATCTACTGCCGTGGGCAATGATGATCTCTCCTCCCGTATGATTTCCCTTATCCTTACCGAACTCTTGCCAATCCTCACACACATCTTTAATTTCTCTCTGGTAACGAGTTCTTACCCCTCAGCATGGAAACGTGCTGATCTTATACCTCTCCCTAAGGTTCCCAATCCCTCATCGTTCTCCCATTATCGTCCCATCTCCATCCTTCCATTCCTATCCAAGATCCTTGAACACATTGTCCACAAGCAGGTATCTGATTTCATCACATCTAATAGTCTCCTTTCTCCGTATCAGTCTGGCTTTCGTGCTGGTCACAGCACCGTGACAGCACTTATCAAAGTCACTGATGATATTCGTATTGCCATGGAGAATAAGGCTTTGACTATTCTTATTTTACTTGATTTACCCTCAGGAGCCCAGCTAAACTATAAGAGATACAGGCATGGTTCTAAAACAAAAATTGTTCAGTTCAGTATGATGGGCCGCTTCTTTTCACAAGGACGTAGAGGATCTGGAGTACCTTATGTAGACCACCAAGTGTACCATCAGGAGCCCACCTAAACTATTAGAGATACAGAAATGGTTCCAAAACAAAAGTTGTTCAGTATAATGGGCTGTTTCTTTTCACAAGGTCATAGAGGATCTGGAGTACATTATGTAGACCACCAGTTGTACCATCAGGAGCCCAGCTAAACTATTAGAGATACAGGCATGGTTCTGAAACAAAAGTTGTTCAGTATGATGGGCCGCTTCTTTTCACAAAGACATTGAGGATCTGAAGTACCTTATGTAGACCACCAGGTGAACCATCAGAAGTCCACTTAAACTATTAAAGATACAGAAATGGTTCCAAAACAAAAGTTGGCCAGTATGATGGGCTGATTCTTTTCACAAGGACATAGAGGATCTGGAGTACATTATGTAGACCACCAGGTGTACCATCAGGAGCCCAGCTTAACTATTAGAGATAGAGGCATGGTTCTAAAACAAAGTTCTTCAGTATCACGGCTTCTTCTTTTCACAAGGATATTGAGGATCTGGAGTACCTTATGTAGACCACCAGGTGTACCATCAGAAGCCCAACTAAACGATACAGAAATGGTTCCAAAACAAAAGTTGTTCAGTATGATGGGCTGTTTCTTTTCACAAGGACATAGAGGATCTGGAGTACATTATGTAGACCACCAGGTGTACGATCAGGAGCCCAGCTAAACTATTAGAGATACAGGCATGGTTCTAAAACAAAAGTTGTTCAGTATGATGGGCTGTTTCTTTTCACAAAGACATAGAGGATCTGGAGTACCTTATGTAGACCACCAGTTGTACCATCAGGAGCCCAGCTAAACTATTAGAGATACAGGCATGGTTCCAAAACAAAAGTTTTTGTATGATGGGAATAAGTTGAGAAAGGACATTGGCAACTTTTTACCGAGTATTTTTTTTGTTATCTACTGACTTTTGTATTCAATGGTTATAAATATTGATTGATTGATTGATACACCGGATAGCAAATTTTGAATTGTCACTTTAAAAACAGAACCAAGTAAGTCATCCTTAAACAGTAGAGATAAGAACTGTTCAAATATCACTGTCATACTTACTATGAATATACATATCTAATATAGAACCTGTCTCTAAAAAAACGATCTAACGCGGACGAAGTCGCGGGTAAAAGCTAGTATAGTAATATAATATACTTAGTATAGTGACATCACAATATCAGAAAGTCATTAAAAAAAGTTTTCAATAGTGGTTCGTTTGACTACTTAGTACGACACAAACAAGCCTATTACACATTGCCAAACAACTAATAATATGCAGTTGCATACAGTATGTTATCTTCACTCAACAAAAAAAACTCAGATATACTCTTTTCCAAACTTCCGCACCGGCGGCGATTGCAAGGTCCAATACAAGATCAAATGCAATACGAGAACGTAATATGGCTTAATAAGAAGTTTTCGTGTATACAAAAATTACAAATACAAGACAGTCTATTTATTAACTCAGAATACTGAAACGGGATTCATTCCGTGATAATTATTTTTGTAAGAATCTCGTTTCAGTATTTTGAGTTATTATGTGTGATAGTCTATGTAATAGTTTTATTAGCGCCCCGCGCGCCGTCTCCCTATATCATTCATGTATGTATGTAAGAATATGATGTGATGTAAAGTAATTTAATGTGTGTATTCAAAGATGTTTTACTGGTATTTGTTTTATTTCTAATAGTTCAAACCAAACCATTTGCAACAAAATCCCTTTTCTTTCTAATCAAAACATTTGCAACAAGATTTTTTTCAAAGTAAATTATCTGACTAACTATCATTCGTTGTTCTTTATTTAATTTATTGTTATTATTATTTGAATGTAATTTATTATTGTATGTTTCTATTATTAAATTGTACTTTCATTTTGCAATTTAAAATTGTTCTCAATAAATTCATCATTATCATGTTAATTGGGTAACTCGACGAAATTCTGCTGATACCTAACACCGTATATGACATCACGTGATTTTATCTATATGCGGCAAGTTTATTAAAGTGTTCGTGTTCGGATTGTAAACAGCAGGGTGGGGCCGAATACACATTAACTAGGCTTGATTAGTTAAATGAAATTACATTCATTTACATCGCCCCATCGGCCAGTTTCGACGCAATCACTATAAAATATACGTCGACAATGACCACCTTACCTGGCAACAGTATAATTATGTAGCTAGCCATATATTTACTCAGCCCAGCCTTGGTTTAATTTGCAAAGTTGGAGCTATCAAGTTCTCTTTTAATGGTTCGGGCTAGATGCAGGATAGCTGGATTAGGGCACATTACTGGGTGTTAATGTACAAGTTAGAAACAAGCGAGTGAGGATCATTAGTGAGTTGGAACGAGAACGTCTGATTGATACTCTCGGCTGAGCCGATATTAATGGCGGCCAACGGGAAACTTTCATGCTCACAACTTTGTTTGACGTAATTAAAATCCATCTCGCTCGCGCCACTGACGCACATCCGACGAGTAATTTTCCTTTCAAACAGAACTTCCGTTTTAGCTCCTCCCCGCCCTAATGAAAGATTACTTTTCTCCGCCTAAAAAGGCTTTTAAGCAACGCCAGCGAAATGACCGAAGTTTTATACTTTAATGACTTAGTGCAAAATTTGCCGATTCTCGAAGAAATTTTAAACTTAGATTAAGATTCCGATGTTTGAAACTGCGAGATGTTTTCGAGAGATTGTCAAAACTCGCTTCCACTGAAGTATGAATTTTGAGCAATCACGTCTAATTACTTTTTAATTACTTTCCATGAATAAGAAAGCTCTCTGGGGGATATTAAAAGATCGTAATGGATGTCTGGGATTTGGATGATGATAGAAATATTACGTATTTGAGGAATCGTCGTGTGGCAATAAAGGAAAACAAAAGCAATAAAAGCTTATCAAGTAAACAAGAAAAAGGAGTGTTCCGGGGAGATATGGCCGGGCTGGTCGCACGGCTGCCGGCGGGGGAGCCGCCGGGCGCTGGGTGATGCGACACCGGTCACTCGCTCGGCGCACTTATTAATTGCTCGCTCCCTTCGTTTGGTCCGCTGTGGTGCGGTGCGGTGCGGCGGTGCGTCAGTGCGAGCGATCCGCAAGGAGGGCGCAAAAACGCGTCCTCCCGAACCCTGTCAGCGAGGGAAAAAATCAGTGAGCGATCGTCCCCTCGCGGCGAGTCCATCATATTGATTGAGGGAGGGGCTGCCATTGGTCAGCGTCCCCCGCGCCCGTTCATTTATTATAGACACTATGCGATGCTGCCGCACAAAACTACTCTCAAATTCTTGCCAAATCACCGGCACTACAAATGATGTCGTCTCAGCGATTTCTAAGATATTTTATTGGCGGGTAACTTGATTTTTTATTTATATGATTATTGTCTCGCAATGATGAGAATAAAGAAACTTCTAATTTAAGTTTGTTATAGCCATGGTTTTAGCAATTAGCACGACGTTCTGTACCGGTGAAAAATTGAGTACCTAGATTAGACCAACCAATTTATATTCACGGTAAACGAGATACCGCCTCGTAAAAGTTTTATACATTTCTAGTGGGAAAATCACAAAACCTTTTTCAGTGTCAATCTCTCACAAAAGTATTTTACATGAGACCGCCGGGATCCGTCATCGGGCGATAACGAGACAGATACGATCCTTCGAGCACAAGCCAACTGCGGGTCTATTACAACGCTAGCGGGAAAATAAAACCGAGGGGGAAGAAAAGTTTTATTCTCCTTAAAATATGTAGAGAAAGTGAAAAGTAAGAGTGGGCGAGGGGAGAGGGGGGTGGGTGAGGTGGGGGTAGCGGTCAGCGGCGGGATGATGGATCACCGCGCGCGTGCCAGGAGCTCTCTTCTTTCCCCAATTACACCTACAAACATAACAACTTGCTTCGGAACTTCCAACTCTCTGCTTTTTCTACACGTTCTCAACGGTATTGTGATTTGGTTTAGCTTCGACTTTTATTTGTGATAGTTGTTTATTGTTTAATTTATTAATTACATTATTTATTTTATACTTTTATTTTAACGCATTTCCTTAACATTTTTGTATTAGGGACAGATGCAAGACCTCCATTCTAAGCTGTGTAAAGAAATTGCTGAATATATCTATCTATAAGCCCTTAGCAATTATCTCATAATATTTTCATCCATTTAATTCACACAGGTCGAAATATGAAAAAATACCTTTCATACAAAGCGACTGTGGGTATTATGTATTTCGCACACACACAGACAAATCACGCCTATAATCCCTTGCGGAGTAGACAGAGCGTTAACGGCCACAAAAAACGGACATTTACGCCACGTCTAACATTCAAGGGCCATTCGAAAAATTGTGTATCGCCATAGTGTCAGCCCATCGTCTAAAATTGCAATACACACCCTCGAGTCCTTTAGTCACCTTAGACTCCCACGGGAAAGAAATGGGTTGATGCTATTCTAAACCGGCATCACACAACCTATGTATTTCGTTTAAGAGATAAAAATGTTTTTTTTTTAACATGTCAATAAGTTATTCAATTTGAGGCACCCATTTTTTACGTCATGTAGGTATGTTTTAGGAAACTAAGTTTTTTTTACGTAGGTACTTAGAATATGTTGTAGAAATAGGTATTAAGACGAATTTCTTGACTAACACAACAATCCAAAGCATTCCCTACTAATGCTAACAATATTTTTAAGAAAAAATAAGTGGGTAATTAAATTAGTTAGTGTATTTTAGGTAGTCCATTCATATGAGTGTTTCCTCACAATACGCTGCATATTATTATTTTAGATAAGAAAAAAAGGACTTTTTCAGATCTATGAACATTTCAAAACAATATAATGTGGTTTTTTGCAATTATATTATCGTCCCTCGTAGCATGGTGCAGTAGGCAGCAGCGTAGCCAAACTGCATAAAGTTAAGGAAATGTTTGTGTGTCACATCGCATTACACGTGACTTCAGACCCAGGAGTAACAAGTTAGAAACTCATAATACATAGTATACGAATGCAACCCATACAACTTACACAACTAAACACATTGATTTCTCGAATAAGCAATCCAACCCTAACCGTTTCACATAACTCTAACTAGCCATACATTCATGCATTGGGCAAAGTTGTGTCATACGTGTCGCGAGGGTTGAGGGTTGAGATGCGGCAGTGAGTAGCTGCGTGTGTGAGCGCCCCCGCCCTCCCCGTTGCTAGGCGACCGTTTGTTTTCGCGAGCGGGGCGGGCTAGAAGGGGTAGGCAGAGGCCCCATGATTGATCAGCCTATCCCGACGATGCCTACCGAGTTTAACTAGCTCTCACATGGCCCTCATGGTTTTATTTTATTATACTCAAAGAAATCGGCGTTAATTTCGATTTAGAGTTTCTAAAATAAGTAAGTCGAAACTCTAAAAAACATTGATAAGATATTAGAACACTTTATTTAGTAACAAACTGTGTCTAGTTCCGTCGATTTTCATTTAAACCTTGAAAATCTGAAGCAAGGCGATTCCTAACGTTTATTTTTAAGTGTGATACTTACTTTTAGACTAAAATGTTTAAACTGCTCTTTTTGTTACCTGGTGTAAAGAAAATATGCTGTAGTTACTTCTAGTTGTAGTACCTAACTTGAATAATTACACCAATATATGAAATAAGTATAAAAAGCTACTATTTAAAAATTTATGGCACTATTCACTAAACTTGGGTCTAATAAAAAATGGCAGTAGGTGCTTTAGTTCGGTTAGCTTCCTGGTATTTTTTACCCTCAGCGGTATACAGGGTTGTTTTTTACCCCCGTGTTACAGTTTGGACTTTGTTAGACCACAATACTTATTGTCTGTGGACAAAACGTGACCATTTCCTTATTGACTTTAAATATTTAATTTACTGTTTAGTCGTTCTTCTTAATGTTGACGGAGCATTCGATTTACTGGATTTGACTGTTCTTTTTTTGTACCATAAGTTATCTGTAAGTTATGTCTAATTCATATTTTTTTTAAAACATGTTATTCATAAAATTGTACTTATAAAAACTATTTAATTATACCTCGTCATTAAAAAAAACTAAGTACCATGTGCAAAATAAAGCTTTTTCTAGATCGCCAACAAATTTTTTACTTACATGAAAATATAGAAACCGTATATGTACTTAAAGTGCGGTATTCGAATTCAGCTAGAGGGTCGGCACAGACGGTCAGTATCTTAACTACGCTTTTATATTCCCCAACTGCCAAGTCGAATGTTGATGCAGCTATCACCAGCGCCACCGGCACGGCGGCGGTGTGGCTCCAAGAGTACCTTCTTTCTTGTAGATAAAAAGAAAAAAAAGCTGGGGTTTCATGTTCTATACCCCGAGCATATTTTGCAATTTTTGCAAAGGCGTGTCGGCCATTGAATGCCATGGCTCATTTAAATATTGCTCCTTTTCAAAGTAGCCTTCATTGTACCCTATTCTATATTTTTTATGGACAACAAAAGAGTTCGTCTCAATATTCAAATTCGCAGAATGTCCACAGTTTGCATAACCGTTTTGCAAAGTCTATTGTTTATAATTTACTTTGTGATTTACCAAAAAGTAAAAATCATAACTAGAAAATGTAGAGCCATCTCATACAATATTTAAAAGAACGCGATAAAACCCCTGCAGACGAAACTTACAACAGTCACTTTAAAATAACAAGATATATAATTAAGTTTGAAAAAAGTTGAATCAGAAAAAAACCTGAAATTAATTTACATTACTAGCTCGAGTCAAACTAATGGTCGAAATAGGAGGGAAAACTAACAAGGTGTAATTACTACTAGCCTAATTATAGCAGTTGACATCCTTTCGCCGAAAAACGAATTCTTTAATCGAATTTAATGATAGGGTTACCTGTAGACAAAAAACAGATGTAAAACTGCTTCTAGAGTCATGGGTTTTCGTATTCATAAAACATTGTAAATTTGGAGAATTATGACGCAGAACATATTTTTTATGACGCAATACATGCTTTAAATAAATGCATGGTTAACTATTTTATACCTAGAGGCACTTGGGAAAATGTAATGAAGCATATTTCCTTGCATATCTTTATCAAGAAATTCCTTCGCGGGAGGAGGCGCGGGCCCGCTCAGGGCCAGCGCGGGGATAGCGCGGGGTGCGCGGCGGGACGCATGCCTTCCTAAATTACTCCTATTATTTTATAATCCCTCCGTTTACGTTGAGAATATTAATGGCATTCCGAAGCTTTCCTCGGCAATCCATTTTATTAGAGAATTTCCGCCACTGTCATATCCGTACCTATACTTCCTCAAATTAATTAGGTACGATGTGCGATAGAAATCTACGACACGCATTAATTAAACCCTGTAATGTGTGAGGTAGGTACGTATAAATAAAAATATTACTCTTGATACAATGCTACTTTCTAGTAGACAGGTCAAATTAAATCAATTAAACTTATTTCAATTGTGACTCTCTTTGGTTATTTATGATTCTTTCAAATCCTTAATTTCATTGCCGGAACAAAGATACATATCGAGGTTGTATTCTTTGCTATCGTTCTTCAAAACGCGTTGTAATACGTGAGCAATGCTCATAGATCTAATCAGAAGCGCTGTACTGTGTTAAAATATGCTAACAGAGTTATAAACGAGCACCCACAATTATAACCCTACCAGACAGCTACTCTAATTAAAACATTCACCTACCGCCGGCGGAAACTTAGAAAAAACTAACCCTAACGGCTGCAATAAGGTGGATTGAACTTTTTATCCAAATGTTGAAAAAACGCATAGAAACAGAGCACGCGTTTGAAATCCGATTAAAAAAGGGGTAGACTCGTGTCTTAAGAAAAAACACCTCGGATCGTATAACCGAGATATAACCCTAATTCGAAACGACTGATAGAGCTATTTGAAAGCCGTTAAGGGTAAAACGAGCGATTGTTTCGATATCGATTAATTGGATCATACGGTAATCGATAACCTTTCGAAGCAATGTGTCTCTACATCTGCCGATTTTAAGCACTTTTTAGGAAAAGTAGTTTTTATTGATTAAAGATTAAACGTTTTTAAATTGCCTAAGTGGTTACTTAAAATAAGTAATTCGATAAGGGAAAATAAATATCTATCGTTCAGTAGATACTCGTAAGTTGTGCCTGACATTATAATTTTAAGAGCAAAAATGGTATCACATTTCATACTTACATAACGTCCAACGGAATTTTCTTTGCACGTAGGTGGGTTATATCTACAATACTTCTTATTACACAAACAACTTGTATTAATTAATGTTCTATCAAAATCAATAATCCAGTAACAGGTGTCGTCTCAAAAAACAGCGTGACGTGACCACAGAAAGTTGTTTAGTCCCTCAACTGTCACACTATCTGATATTTTTTGTTGGTTACAAAAACCTGCCCCATGATATTCATGCAAGTTATTAATATCTACAATATAATCCTTTTTAGGACACGCGTGGCTCGGTAAAAAAGGGTTCAAAGAAAGCTGGTAAAAAGTGAAACTGAGTTGAACCCTTTACCTGGCGTGCAGCGTATGGTGTCATGGCATGGTGCACGTAACGCGAGCTCAATTTCCAACGCGTCCGGTGCACTTGTGCAGTGCGCGGGCGCTGAAAAAACTCACAATGGAAGGGTTGGGAAGGGTTGTAAAGGCATAATGCGCGTGTAAACATCGTGTAATTGCACGTCACAGACAGGTAAAGGCATGGTAAAAGGGTTCGCTAAATTACTTTACTGCGCATCAAGGACGATATTTTGTTACAATTTCTATGAACAATGATTTTTGCAAATTGTTTTACGTTAACGAGTTAAGTAATAAAAATATCAAACAAATTACCGCCTATAAGCTTATATAGTTAGGTAGATACGGTTTGCAAAGCACGGCACAAATAATCGTTGTTAATCATGCCCCTCTAGTGCAGTAGTACCAGTAGGTAAGAGTAAAAATCTAGTTTATCTTCCTATCTCGAAAAGCAGTTAATTTCTTAAGTACATACTTAAAAAGTAGGAAATCATACATTGAGAAGTTCTGCAAATAAAGTTAATCCTAAATCGTAACCATTATGCTTTAGTTATTAGCGGTTTCAAGGACCATTTTGTCATAACGCGGTGTGTCTATCCCACAGTAGACATAAATCGTTCAGTGACAATAAATAAAACGTACAAAAAAGTACAAAAAGCTACCTAGCGACAATCAAAGCGTACCCTTTATAGCAACGATTGAAAACTGATAAAGGGCTGAATAGCTCGGCTGTCCGCGGATCTAATTTATAAATAATTGAGATTTCATTTTTTGCACCAGTTTTGGGGAATTGCTATGTGATAAAAATCACGGTTTTCTGGTTAAAATTAAAACTATCATATTTGATGATTTGTAGCGCCGATACCCAAGCGCCGGTCTTGCTTTACGATCAAAATCCTTCAAGCACATTAATCAACATTTCGTTGTAGAGTCACACTTCAAATGTAGGTATGATAAGCTCATTTGCATTTTTTCAATTTGTATCTTTTTATGTAAAGTCCATTGTTTCAAATGACTCCTCTTTTCACTACGCTTAGTTGGGTGTTTCATAATAATCATTTATTAACTTCAAGATCTAAGAGCCTTTGATCAGGGACAATCAGATCCTTTAATTTTTTTCTACGTGAATGTGTAAATTTTGTGCTTATTACCTATTTCGCATTGTAATAATAAAACATTCTAATCCACAACTGTCGATTTCGAAAGGATTTTTTTCTATAATAACGGCAATCGATAGACGCGAGTAGTGATTACTAGTTTCAAAAGCTACCCTTTCTGACCCACTTTTTACTCGTTTTACCCGTTTTTAACAATTTTTCGTTTCCCTCTTCAAAATGCTCCCTTTGAAAGGCCGGGCGTGAACGAGTTGATGATATTACACTTTTTTGGAAATTTACGAACAATCTGCTGTATTAACAACAAAAACAGCGCTGTTGTGCGCATTGTGCGAGTTTTTTGCAGGTTCGCGTGCGCTTGCGCGTCGGCGGCGCACGGCGGCGTCGTGCGAACCCTTCCTTGCTTCAGCGCTGAGAACCCTTCCCTCAGCGCTATGTGCGAGCCGCGAGGGTCGCCCCATATGAGGTCTGCACCGCGCTGTAACAAAACGCCACATCTCTGCACGCACCCGGTTCACATACGCCGTTTCGTGTCCCTTTGCGCTTCGCTACAATTCGCATGTGTGCCGCCCGACAGCTGCGTGCAGTTTTTATATACGCTCTCATATTTTTTCACAATGGACGAACGCAACGCACCCTTGAAACAGTTTGCGTAATCGATGACAAAACTAAATATTCCGCCCGATGATTTCCGTATTTTTGGAGAACTTAAAATCCTTTCAATGTGTTTGGAATGACTGAGCGGGTTTAGTTGAAAATAATATCATTCTTCAACGGTTAAATTACAGACCTATCTCTTCGATAAAAGTTCGAGAACGATCGAAACGTACTACATAAAAGTTTATCACATGATAATCTCAATCAGAGAAATCGTCAAATAAATTGTAGGGTCGTGTTGAATTGACGGATTGACAAATCCGACAAACAAACTAGGTGTAAATAATCAACATAACTGAATCTCGGATCCGAATTGATGGCATCCCAAAACAGTAGTTTCCAAGAACCACCAGGATAGAAAGAATACAATAAAACTCACAAAAACATGTTACCATTAACACATCGTCAAATCAGCGGACTTCTAATGTGGCATTGTTTGGAATGGAAAGAATTAATATTGTGATCTTTTGAAGTGAGAGAATAATTATAGTCACGACAGGATATAAATCTAAATAAATCAAATTGAAGTGTGTGTGCAATTGGGTACCGATGAGTGTGAGGAAAATCTAGTGCTATCGTATCACAGGATCCGATCGGTTCTCAGAATCGCCAGCAGAAACTTTCGGTGTTCGTTAGCAGGTATAAATAAATTTGATGTGCGTGAGGCCGTGGCATCAATAGGTCTTTCTGTTGAAAATCTGCGTTCCAAAAGTTTACATTCTAATTCGTGCATAAAACAAAACATAGAATGCCTACATGAATTGAAGCATAGCATTACATAATCTAAACTAACCCGCATCGGGTTTTTTATTTATCCGACCCTAAGAAATGCCCTTTGGCAGTGGTCGAGCGCGACTATTGATTATGCAAAGCCGAATGCAACCGGCCGGCTTGCAGAAGGGACCAGCGTGAAGGGACGTAGGGCGCTCTATGTGATAACTACATGTATGTAAGGGTGGCTGGGAATATGGCTCCAATTCGTTTCCTTATTTTTTCTAATCTAGAATCCAATGCCGATAATTTTTAAAGATTATAATTTATGCAACATGAAACGCTGGTAACTAAAACAGTGAACTCTGCTCACTAAAACCTCTGAAAAACTTAATAATTAGAAGCAAAAATGAAAAATACATAAGCATAAATGTAACATTATTTTGGACACGTAGAGCGTATAGGTAATCATGTTGTTAGTAATCATCCTTTTTGATATCGATATATAATATGTCATGTTGTGAAACTGACTACAAAAGGTACTAACTAATCAAATTAAAGGCGCCAAAAACCGCTACAGGACAAAGTAAACAGTGAAACTACGAAGATAAATTCGGTTGTTTTAGACCCCGACCGGCGGCGGCGGTAGAATACTATCGATTGAAAAGACACAATTAAAGTAAGAGTTAGGTAACTGCGGCGTTTGTTGTCTCACGCGTGTGTGTTCCGTTAACCCCACGGAACTTTCATCTCAGGAGACTCACGACCCTCCCCGCCACCCCCTCCCACAAAGGGAGTAAAAAGTAGTTGTGACTTGTTCACCTCTTTCGGTGTCGCCCTTTGCTCGCCACCGCGCGCCGCCGCCGCCGGTCTGGTCGCCGCTTTTTGTTATTACTTATATGAGCTTGATTCTTTGTAGTTACTTCTTTTGTCAGATACGTTTTACTCGGAACAGAAAATTGATTCGACCAAAATAACTCTGGAGGACGTAAACGAATAAAACAGTTTTAAGAACTGTGACTCAGCGAAAGAAAAAACATCAGTTTGTTTATTTTCATTTCAAACCAGATGCTAAAGATACAAAGCCAATATTTTCTGTCGTTAAAATGTTTACAAGTAGATAACCCCTTGCACGAATCCTTCAATAAGAGTGTCTGTTGACTGTCGGTCTCGCCTGGGGGCGCGGCTGTCGTGTCACACGAGGTAGTAAAGCTAAAGGGTTCCAAGACGTGTGTCGCGAGCACTAAGATGAGTATCAACCCTCGCTCCAGCCCGTGCCACGCCGCGCCGCCGGCACACACCACGCAATAAAAAATCCCTGCTGCACATAAAATCGAACTCGTGCTCATCCGACACGCAACAATTGGACTAGACTGTGGGGACACTTTTTCCATAAAAAGTAAATTTTATTTTTAAAAAATACTCTTCCCTCGTAACTACTGTGGATCTAAAAAAGCCATAAAACGTTCCCGAACGATGAGCTTGCGCCGGCTGAAGATTTGACGCGCTCGCGCATGTGTTTATAATCATCCCCTCGATTTTACATTTTTTTACAAAATTTCAACCATTCAGTACACCGGTTACTGGCGATCGATGCATTGTAACAAAAAAACGCTACATTGCGAATTGTTATTCGCATCGGACGGACATCAAAAGAGTAGAAAAAAATATAAAGTAGGCAGACCCGTACTTTTTCACCGCCATCACGGCCGAACGGCTGGACGTTATGGGTCCAGTAAGGGCTCAACGGTTTTTGTGTGACCCCCAATTTACAACACAAGAAGGGACATCTCCCCGGTGTACCTTGACATATCGACTTGCAAGGAATCTAATGTAAATTTCTTACAAAAATGGGAATTTAAATAAGTGGAGTGCCCTTGTAAGAAGGTCCGAGCCCTTCGCATAAACGCGGCCGTTATACGGCTGACAGAAACATGGCCCGATCGTCTGTAACACTCTTCTTTTGAGAAAAATACTTATCATAATTTCGTCTTAAATTTTCCCTGGAAGTGCGTTGAATAAAGACTTCGAAGAAAAGTTGCATTAACGTGACGCTAGAACAAGAAACAGAATAAATATTATACATACCTACACAATTGTAAAAATACTTACTTCTTATAAAATAGCAAAATTTTATCTAAGAAGTAAGAACACTTTGGACTCCATCGCACATTTCGTTGCTATTAGAATCGAATTATTAAAATATAATTCGAATGTATACTACAGATATATTATGTGCGCCCAATATCAGTTGCTTATCCCCAAAAAACTCATGTGTCGAGACTGGCACAGGAAATTAACATGATGCGAGTTTTCCTCGGGTGAACGACATATCGCCAATAAATATGATTGCCAAAAAGCGGTAGCAGCGGCGGCGGCGGCGGCGCGGGCAGTGGGCGGAAACAATGTAAAAAAAACATAACCTATAGAGAAATGGTCAACATAGATTACTTATTATTACTGCAGATATCGATATCGATAAGTCTAAATGATGATGTTTCAAAGTTGGAAGCACATGAAGACTGGTTTCAGATTTACCTATTATACTTATTTCCTATGTAAGTACACCTACCGATGTTCTTCGAAGGGAAAGTTGATATGTAATGAATCAGCGTCAGTTTTGTACGAACTATAACAAAAGAAATCTGAGGTTATCGACGGAGTTCGTCTCTACAGGGATTGGAAAGTTGACTACATACGAATATGTGGTTGTTTAGTGCGTAGGGTAAGGGAGACGGGTTGGCGAGACGGGTTGGCGAGACGGTTGGTCGCCGCGCGGCGCGCGGGGAGCGCACGCGGCCGGTCATCGCGAGGGTGCTGGCGACGCGGCTGCTGGTGCGATCTGCCCCCGCAGGCTCGGCCGGCGCATTTACATCAAACTCTCGTTACAGACCTCGTGTCATCGCCAACTATCGGACGACGCACGACGCAAATGTCTCTCTTGGGGGTTGGTTAGTGCTTTTTTATCATTTTAATCCAGATTCCGAAGGCTAGCATTAAAAAGTAATGAGATTTCTTCCCATAATTTGATTAGACTTCTACTAGCGTAGTAGTTTCATGCTTGGCTTAGTTCTAACAAAGCCACCATAATTATCTAGTTTTGTTACCCCTTCCAGTGTCACTATGACTAGGCGAGCATTCGCAGCGAAGTGGTTACATAGCGCGAGGGTAAGTCGCCCTAACCCTTTCCCGCGAGTGGGCGCCGCACGGCGCGGGAGGCGGGCGGCGGCCAGCGGAAGGGTTACCGCCCGCCCCCGGCCGCCCCACCCCCCGCACTTTACGACGAGCTTTTTTATCGTGCGTGCCGTCGTTTTTCCTTTTCTATTTTTTATGTTTATTTCCCCAAGACCATAAATTATGTTTGAAAGAAGGGAACTCTCGGACGTCGCGTCGACAGGAACCGGGGTGAAGTCGAGTGAGTTTTCTGTTTTCCTTTTTGTTTTTTATGGTCTCTCATATGTGCGTAGGGCGCTGGGTTGCAGCGTTGCTATGGCGACTGCATCGAATTAGGCGAGGGTGCCTCGCAACGATGATGGCCGTTCGATTGCCGATGCAGTACAAATAAACAAGAATATTTGTTGTTGTAACGCGATCTGCACTCACAAACATGCTTGTCTATATTCATTCGATCCGTGTTTGCGGACAAACTGCGGAATGGACGGTGTGTTTGCTCGCTGCCGGATAGCGGTCGGCAGACGCGCCGGACACCAGCACTCTCGACCGTGTAATTTTATACGACACGATATTGCTTCGGCGGCCCAAATTCGGTTCACTACATTTATGTAGCTATCGACTTCCAATATTTATTTCCTCATATTCATTCGAACAAAAATCATCTGCTACACGTGTCCCAGTTGGTGAACAGCGAACACAGGCCTTAGTAATTTAATAGGCGATCAACCGCAATCGCCCAACAATGGCACTGTTCTTCGCAGTTAATTGCTCACCCTTCCTCGCGACAAAAAACCGCGCCATATTGAGTCCAGCGAACTAACCACCGCGAAAGAGAAATTTACGAAATAAAGGGCTAAATAGTTACACGCTGCATTTAAAATTAGAACCCTTTAGGGCGCCACGCCGACAGACAAAGGGCTGCGTGGTCGAATGGCAAATTGTCGGCAGGTAGCGAATATGTCGGAGTCCCAATAATTACTAAGGGCTCTAGTTTAATAAATGGCTCTTTTTCTAAATGATGAAGGGCTGATCGCGCCATACGGCCGTACCTGCCGCCAGCCCTTCGCCGCACGACGCACCACCGGTCACATAATTAGATATTGCCATTTGTTGCATACCTTCATGCCGTTTACAGGAATTTGAGCAAAACTGAAAAAACTTTTATGTCTGAAACATTTGAGTTAAAGAAATTTTTCATATTCGTATTATGTAGATACTAGCTTTTACCCCCGATTTCGTCTGCATTACATAGAATAACAACGTGCGGGTTTGAAGAAAAGATCTATGAATGGCAGCGGTTGCATAGGTAGGTAAGTAAAAGAGTGATTCATATTTATTTAATGAAGTTACTTTAATACATTTTTATAAACAACGTTTCTTATAAGTTTAGTTGTAAAAAAGGTGCCTGCTGACACAAAAAGCAAAGCAATTCACACAACGAATCCTCGCCTGATTATTTTCTTCGGCGTTATGCGCCATGTCTCTTATGATTTATTTTCGTTTACCGTGGAATTGATAGATTTTCCTGCGGTAAAAAGTAGCCTATATCCTTTCTTAGGTTCCTGTCTATGCTTGAATATGCCAAATTGTATCAAAATCGGTTCAGTGGTTTAGGCGTAAAAACGTAACAGACAGACAGATTTACTTTCGAATTTATAATATTAGAATGGATTGAACAACAATTTTATTTTCACTCCCATCGTATAAAATCCAACTATGTATGTACTATGTAGTACTTACATACTTTTTAACTTGCAAAATGTTTAGGCGCGGGCAGGATTTGAACCTGCGACTTTCATCATCACTAGTGGCGACGCCTCTTCCAACCAGGCTACCGCGGCTTGGTTAGTCCAATGCCCGCCAATTTATCAAGTGTATCTGCAATATATAGGAATATATGGAGTAAGTAATAGGGAATATCACAAAACCTGCCGCGCTTGAAATTTTGCAAGTTTTCAAAAATTTAATATCTAACTCGGGAAGAGTTTTAAAAATATGGTATTCTACTCACATTCTTACTAAATAGGAAGTATGTGAAAATCCAGCTTTAAATACAAGAAAAAATAAACAAAAAGAGAAAAGAAAACCAGAGAAAAGTGTAAGATAAGTAAAGCTAATATAGGTAAATATGATAGTAAAATTATACCAATAAATAGTCGAAAGTAAGCTAAAAAGCGAATGTTTACAAAGCTCGATAGGTAAGTCCTGAATTTAGAACGAAGATATTCTGCAGTATTTTTTTAATTGCGTCCGCTTATAGTGCAGTAAGTAATTACTAGGTACTTACTTACCTACAATACGGGTAGATACTTTTTTTTTTCAAATATAGGATAGGATTAACAAAAAACTTATCTATTCCAAAGAAATAGTTTTTAGTAGCAAATACGTTTCCAATACAGATCGATCTAACAAAAACGACATAATGGTTATTTACATTCAACAAAGACATTCCTTGCGTCTTTACAGCGAGTTGTTTGTATAAAACAGTATAAAATGAAAGGGTGATGTATGACAACACCCTTTTGCCCGGAGGCAATGGAGTGGATCACGATGACTTGTAATTCTGATGTTTTCGCTGTTTAAAATCGCATTTCCTGAGTCTGTCATTTAGCGCAGCCAGCGATGCGCGCACGAGATGTCCCGGACAAAGGCAGTTGTCAAACAATGCTCTCGGAGGACTATTTAAAACGGATCTCTCAACGACGCCTACGCTCCTAGAATGTTTACGGCTTACGTGTGGTGCAATGAAGAGCGATTCGCAACAAAAACAGCCAGCCTCTACTCTCTTCTAACACAACTGTTATATGTGCAATCAAGGCAAGGACAAGTACTTACTAATCAATGAAAATCTTAATGTAAGAAAACATAAACAACGCGATACGGGGTGTAAGGGACAAGTTTCTCTGAGGGACAATTATGTCAGGAGATGACAAAAATATCTACTTTTCATACAACATCACGATCAGCTGACTGCATCTACAATGGGTTTACATTTCAGGAAAAGTAAAAAAAAAACGTTCCCTGATACAAAAAATGGACCTCATTATAATACCTGACTCGGTCGGCTGGTAAACTTTGTATAGGAGGATTGGGAGGTCCAATTTTTTAATTATAAGTATTTCAACCTATGTCCCTTGCAGAAAGTTGATCAGTTTCATGGGTAAAATACTTTCGCCCCGTTAAACACTTTCCTCTGTTGTAGGCCCCACATTGTATCAGGGAAAGTTGTTCACTTTCATGGTCCAAATGCAACCTATGAGTATTCGGATGGCTATCTCTTACACCTAGTATGATGAGTAGCAATAATAACAGTAAATAAACATTTCGATATTTTTGAAAATGTTGAATTTTTTTTGTTCTTGATAGGCTTTGGATAAAAAAATGTACAATCAAATCGGGATTTCGTAACTTGGACCACTGCAAACGGAAGCGGCTTCGTGCATGGTGCCTAGCGGAGCGTACGACTACCGGTAATCCTTTACCGACAAGCCTTTCGCGCGCGACACTGCCGAACACAATACAAACCGTACCTATTCATATTACTTATGTCATATTTCCACCTAGTACGTTATGCAAGTTTTTTATGAGATTCAGAAAAAAAAAATGCACATGTGCAAGCATTTTGCAAAAAATTCACAAAAAAAGAACAATAATTTGGCTCCAAATAAAACAACGAGGTGTTTCCACCTTCCGGTAAATGGCAAGTTACCTCTATATAGTGCTTGATAGTATCTATGATAGTATAAGAAAAAATATGAATAGCTACAAGTACTTTAATGGGGCTACGTCTTTAATTAATATTGCCTACATTCTTTAAAAAAGAAAATATATTAGAAAACACACCTTCAAACAGCTGTGTAAACGCAAAGTAAGGATCTCGAACAAAACTAGGTGACCAAACGACCAACTCACCAATGTGGACACAAATGAGCACCATTAATTCCCGTCAAGCAGAGACTGCGAAAGACATTTGAAGTAAGATCACATCATTAATATTGAGTAGTACTGCGGGGCGGCGTCGACCGAAAAGGATAAATTTCATGGAGAGGTGCTTTCACCCTTTATACAGTCGGTCGTCTATTTGTCAAGTTGGCTGAATGGAAGAAACTTGTGCCTACCTTTTAAGTCGCCTTTCAAAGCTAGTAATGATCTAAATGTAGGCCCTAATGGTATCGAAGTAATGATTTCGATTTAACGCTTGTCTTAAAAAATTAAGTTGCATTGAATGAAAAGTAGTTTTGGATAGCTACTGGCAGTTAACATATCAATTGCGTAATGAAATTTTCTGATACAATTTATACATTTTTATTTGCGAAGTTTACCTATTGACTCGAGACGATACCTCCACGATATAGCCTATTTTCTTTATTTATTTTATAAATATGATACTTTCGTAGACATAACATAACCCAAAGTAGTGTACCCAGCCGGAGTACCTAGATATATCGACAAATTACACAAGTTGTTTTAGAAATATTATTTATTTCGTAGCTACATCTAACATGGGTAGGTAAACGTATAGATAATATTGCGTAGTAATAGATAGTTCCAAAGACACAGGCTGTTATTTTCCCATTAGGAATAGAAGATTTATGTTTGGCTATTGGGATTCCACACATGTCGCAATTAATCTATCGATATCCAATACTTTCTCTTTTCCTGTAATAAATTGGCATACCTAACAATTTTATACAAGATATCAGCTTAGGTATGAAAGAACTACCTCTAGGTACTTGATAATGAAGTTTTTATTTCTTCAAATTTCAACACAGTGGCAAGCGGTATAATGTAGTATCTACTAATACCTACATATTCATGTCAAGAAAAAAATGCTGGGTACAATAATAATTCAGTTCTTTTGGAGTACCCCTGGTACCTTACGTGCTACAACCGACTGTACATCAAAGGTATCATATGGTTAGGTATCTATCTACTATATAAGGTGTAAAAAAATTAGCTGAGAATATTTTAAGGGGTGAACCAGTACGTGAAACTGAACAACTTTCCCCAAGGAACATAGGTCAAAATATGAAAAAATAATTTGACCCTCCCATACTTAGTGTGTTACCCGGCCGGGATAATTTGTATGGGAGGGCCAATTTTTTTTCATATTTCGACCTATGTTCCTTGGGGAAAGTTGTTCAGTTTCACGTACTGGTTCACCCCTTAAAATATTCTCAGCTAATTTTTTTACACCATGTATAGCTAAAAAATTCTCCAAAATCATCAAAAGTAACATGGGAATATGGGGTGAAATTTTACTAGTGTCCGATGATAGCGAAAACTCAAGACGACTGGTGACAAGAAACAACTTGTCCCAAAGAACATAGGTCTAAATATGAAAAAATAATTTGGTCCTCCCATAAAAAAATTCCGATCAGCTAATTTGGGTAACTATAGAAGCTGAAAATATTTTCGTCATATTTCGACCTATGTTTCTTGGCGAAAGTTTTTCCTTATCACCAGTCCGAACTTTGTTTTCAGTATCGGTCACTAGCGAAATTTCACCCGATATATCTTTGAGACCAACCGTAGTTACTACGAAATTCAAACCCTGCCTGCGGTGCAAGTGCAAAAAATTGAAGTGTATTAATCTTTTTTTACACAGTAACACATATATTACTATTTATGTTTCAGCGTGTAGTCTATTTACTATTTACATGTAAATGCCACGGAATCGCAAAAATAGAGAACAGAAGGTCTCTACGAAATGTAATAACTTTTTATATGTTCGCCCACCGATCCTTTGCTTCGCGACACAAGTAATAAATTAAATTTATTATCCTTTCTGTGTCCTCTGCTATGGATAAGTTACAAAGGCCCTGAGAGTTGGCTCGGTCAACCCATTAGTATAGCTGTAGGGATGAACGGAGCTTATTCAAAGGATTGGATCGCATTAGAATCGTTCATCACAAAAAACACTTTTGTTAGGTATTATGCCTAAGAATGTGTTACGTTGTGTGTAGGTAGTAAGACCATTAAAAATATGTTTATTTACCTTTTCTTCAAAAACCGAAATATATTTATGAAGAAAACGATGAGATTTAAAGATGTCTCTCTTCGCACCGCATTTAATGTTTTGTAAACTTGTAAATAAATAATTAAGTAAGTACTAAATGGCGCCTCAGTGATTTTAAAGTACTACTTTCCGCAAGCTTCAGCACTAGATTGAATTGCATATGAATCTGCCTGACTCAGTTCAGTTGACGGCCGATGTGGCTCAGTGGTAGTGCGACTGCCTGCGACGCAAAGGTTCCGGGTTCGATTCTCGGTGGGACACTCGCAAAAGTTGATATTTATCACTTTGTGAATTTGTTCCCGGTCTGGTTAGGACATTGCAGGGTGAACCAACTGATTGTCCGAAAAGAAATGGTTCCGTGCTTCGGAGGGCACGTTAAGCCGTCGGTCCCGGTTGCTGTCTATGATTACTTAGACGGCGGTCGTAACACAACCATGTCAGAGGCCTACTAGTGGTAGTAGGCGGTTGAAAAACTCTGACATCAGGGTTCATCGGGTCGTTGAACGACTCGGTGTCCCACACGAAAAAGAAAAAAAAGAGTTCAGTGCAGTCCAGAGATTGCGGCGCGACTCGCGAGTAAAGCTCCTCGACAGCGCACAGCCCTGGTCCAACTCGGCGGGAGCTCATGATCACTTTGCTCGGACTTTGCTCATGTTAATTTATGTGCTTTGTCGCTTTGTCCGGCCGACAATAGGCGTATTTTTATAGCGTTCGGCTGCCGGACACCCAGATTAACATCTACTGTTGGTTTTGGCTTTCTCTCGTTTTGTGCAAGGGCACAATGAGCCTAACTGGGCACCTGGCATTAATGGTCGAAGGGTAGGTAATGGATATCTTTTAGAAAAGGCTTGGGTTGTGCCGATATTATGATAGGGAATCGCGAATAATCAGGCTTTTCTAGTTGCATTTAAGTACTTATTTCTACAGCAATGGCCGAAATAAAAGTATTACGAGTAGTGGGAGTGGTATGTGATCTAGTTTCTGCCGGCCCACCCTGGACTGTAGCACCACAACAACCTACCCAGTCCTATTTCAGGAGTAGGCTCTATAAGAGATTATGTCTGGTTTGGGACTACCCTTTCGTGTGCTTGCTGTGTTCATTGTTATATGAGAATGCCTGAGACCTTCTAGGCTTCTGGGTGAGCTTATTCCACCTTCGACTCTATCTCATCTCAGCCTTATGTAACCTAGTCTAGTCTAGTGAAGAACACAGCAGCCAACACATTTTATATGTGGGTTGTCTTAAGTATGATCGAGTACGCAAAATTCAAACTCAAATCGAGCATTTTAAAGTAGTACTTTACTATATACAACCTACATAAATACACGTAGGTATACAATGTCTTTACATGTAGGCTTCATTTCAATATTATTTCACAACATGATAGCATAGCAGTAAAAAGTTCGCTTAAAAAAATATAAATGATTAAACTAAACATCACCTACCTACTCATTATCAATCCTGGTATCATCTTCAGGAACTACTACACTCTGTCCTTTCGCCAGATCACCGTGTATCCTGATCCGGTACACACAGGTGTACACAGGGTGTCCCCAATTGCTCAGTATTCTTACCCGGACCAGGTTGTACCCGTTCTGGGTCGGCTTCTGCACCTCGAAGTACTGTATCGGGCGGCCATCTTTGTTGTACTCGAAGGTGCCGAAGACGTGAGGGTACTCGTCGTTGCGGAACTGCAGCCCTTCCAGCCTGAACACGCGTGGTGCTGATGCTATGTCCCTGTCGAAATGTATTTTTAATTATTAATCGATCGTTTGTTTAATGAAAAAAAGAAGTACGGCGACTCATTGGGCCTATATACCCGGTAGAGCTAGTTTCAAAAATATGAATGTTGTCAGCTTTTTTTTGGAATGGCTGTAATTTTATGGCGGTGTGATGCCGGCTCAGAATAGCATCACCCCATTTCTTACCCATGGGTGTCGTAAGAGGCGACTAAGGGACTCGAGGGTTAGATGTGTATTGCAATTTTAGGCGATGGGCTGACAACCTGTCACTTTAGTGATACAATTGTCTGATTGACCCTCAAACTTTTGTCAGACGTGGTGTAAATATCCGTTGTACGGCTGTTGACGCTCTGCCGGGGTAGGGATATAAGCGTGATTTATGTATGTATGTGTGTTTTTTATAATTTCTGGACTGGATTGGCACACAAACGTACAAAAAAAAACTTTAGAATTTTTGTACGTTTTGCCCTGAAATAATGCCAGCCATACCGATCTAATACGACAAGACAGAGAGCGAGAGGTGACAAAACACACTCGATGCAGATTGAAGAATACTTCCTTAAAACTGTGTTCAGCCGCGGGTGTTAGCAAGGCTTGTATTTTTGATCTAGATCAAATAAATGAAGACAAGGAACGCCTCAATTTAATGGGGTGAACGTTTTCATACTAGGATGAACAATATAACTAGTTTATCTTGTCGCTTATATGCGACTTAGTCGCAAAAAATTGTACCTATTCTCAAATCGGGTTTGTAGTAGGTAACATTCTTGCTTGCATACAATTATCAAACTCTCTTGGTCGGCGAAATATACGAAGGTAGGTATATGACCTAAGTACAACAAACTCAAACTCATTTGGTCGGAGAGATATACAAAGGTACCTATATGTCCTAAGTACAACAAACTCAGACTCACTTGGTCGGCGAGATATACGAAGGTAGGTATATGTCCTCAGTACAACAAACTCAAACTCACTTGGTCGGCGAGATATGTGCGGGTATGTGCTCCAGACTGATTCCCGACACATGTACGGTACCAAGAAGGCGGATGGTGACTTCTCCTTTATGCCCCTTGAAGGCCCAGCACTCCCCAGGCAGCGCCCCGGGCCGCAGCATGACGCGGGCGTTGAGGCACTCGTGTCCACGACACATCAGTGTTGCCAGCCCGTGTAAGAATTGGCTCACTGACGACTCGTAGTTCACATGTTCCACTGTGTCGCCCGTGTCTAGGATTCGGGCGCCGGCTGATTCTAAAGCGAAGTCTGTCACCTAGGGGAAATAATTGAAACTTTAAAGGTATCGAATCTAAACAGAGTTCATATTCACAAAGATAAAATGTACGTTAGAGCACAAAGAACCATAATATCACAAAACGCAAAAGATATTTGTGCTCATTTACCACAACTTATGGAGCACAGTCGATTTGTAGAACGTGGCACACTCTATCGGACCCGACGAATACTCTTGGTAGGAACAGCAATGACAGCAATGACAATTTAGCTAACACAACAGAGAAGTATCTACAAATCTAATGAGAAGTATTATTCTGCTAAGTACCTGTCGATCGTAGTCGGTGTCAACGGCGAGGTTCTTACAAGATGACGACTGTATAGCGTCCCGGGCTCTCTCGGACGCCATGGCCACTCGCGGCATGGCTGTGGCGATGCGCTCCATCTCCGTCTTCAGCTGCTCGTGCTTGCGGTTCACCTCCATCCCCACATGCAAACGGAGTTACTTGTTTCGTTAGACATTTATATATTCTCCATCTAATCGTAACTAAAGTGTAAACAGAAACACGTCACAAGGGGCCGAGTAGTATGTACCCGCTGTTATTCTTTAAAAAATCTTATTAGCATAAAATTATTCCTAATTGGCATCCATTTCCAAATAGCAAGAAACGTGCTTCCTACCTATGCCTATTTCAATAAGAAAAAAGCTGTAAAACATATTTTATTTTAATTTGTTATACCTTGGAGACGTGTAGCTACGGCGTAGCCATTATAGCTACGAGGAAACAGCTCAAACTATTTTAACAGGATAAAAACGACAAGTTAATTAATAAGTAACTTGTAAGTACAGCATGGGATAATTTACAGTTTGAAAAAAAAATATCAGGCGAATAACATTCCTTGGGCTAAAAAATAGTTACAAAAGATGCAGAGGATATGTGAAGATAGTCACCTCAGTGAGCCCTCTCGTCAACTGCATCACAACATACTTGATGTCGCTGAAGTCTCCATCGAAGTTCTCTGCGTCGTGTTTGAGCAGGTAGCCGTAAATATGCAGGCCGAGTATGGTAACCAGCGACACCGACACGAACAGACGGAAAACCCCGCGCAGGCACCCGCCCCCTTCATTTTCCATGTCCATTCTATTTACATTACATTAGACAAGTTGTTGGTCGAATTTATATCCCAATTGATAAAAAAGAAAGCACGTGCAGTATTGTTTAACGTTTACCGAAAACGGTGTTTTTTTAATTAATTTGTATCTTATTTTCAATTGGCCTGTTTAGTCCTTGTTATGACAATTTCTATCACAGTGTTGTCACGTTTCGGTGACAGTCACTTGGCTGCTGAAATCTCAGATATTTTTTTATCTGAGATTTCAAATAGGATCTTATGTACTCTATGGGGTAGCTAATGTCGGCGAAGTAGCCTCAAAATAACTCCAGCATCTATATACTTAAACAAGGCTGTGCTTACATATAGTTAATTTGTGGCTGTGCTGCATGTGCGTATGAACACGGCCGCACTGAACTGACAGTAGGTAGTTGCAACCGTTGCAACAATAAAATAATTGTAGGTAGTTTATGATACTAAGTTAAAAGCATCTCCACATTTATGCCGTTTTTCTGAGATAATCCCTCTGAGCAGCGGCTACAGAGTTCATCGGGTCGTGCGCGGTGGCCACGCCACGATAACAGAACTCTGGAATATAGGGTAGTTGAAACCATTATAATTTAAGGAGGAAGATCCATTAGACAAACTCATATTCAAACTGAGACAAAAACCATTATAGTGTAAGGAGGATTGATGATGAAGCCAGCAGGCCGAGTGACGACTTTGAGTAAAAGGGTAGCTACCCGCCTGGTCGGGTGCTGCGACCAGTGGAACGACTTTTCTATATACATATATATGTATATATAGCGATCGGCGGAAACACTTCGATACCGCGTCTCAGGACTTGTATGTGGCGGCGCGCATGCGTACCTAAAGGTGAATGATACGTAGTAACAAATGTGCAATAACATGCAATGGATATAGAAATAGAATTCTACACATGTAGAAAGTCACCTCAGTCAATCCTTTCGTCAACTGCATCACAACATACTTGATGTCGCTGAAGTCTCCATCGAAGAATTCTCCCGTGGGGTGGCCCAGGTAGCCGTAAATATGCAGGCCCAGTATGGTAGCCAGCGACAGCGAGACGAACAGACGGAATATCCCGCAAAAGCAACTGCCCCGCTCAATGTCCATGAGTTTGTAGCTATACCTATTCTATTTAACTACATAAGACCATTCATTAGATAAGTTGCTTGTTGACTCTTTATTCCACTCGATTAAAAGTAAGAACGTACATCATGCAGATTCTCGAAAACGATGTGTTTGTTTATTTTCACGTTTGTAATGACAACTTCCATCAAACAATTGTCGTATTGCGTTGTCAGTCTTGTCCGCTGAAACCACTACTGAAACCTATATGATATAATCTTCTTAGTTAGAACTATGGAACGAATTTTTATATTGTGTTTTCTGGAAAAAAAGTGAACTCCCAGTATGACCACTGTGATGGGTAATGGGTATAGTGGGACCGACCCGTGGCAACGAGTCGCCGAACGTAGCGCGATAGGAGACCAATTACGTCTACGAAAGCAGGCAATGAGGGTGATTGTGAGTTGTGACAAAACAACAGTAGTTTATATATAATACATGTTTCGACAGCTTTCTGTTGTGCTGGTAGTCCCTCTAAGCACAAACGCTGCGTCGAGCGGACTGCTGACCGTGCGCGGGCTAGATTCGACAAAATGCAAAAGCAGCGCTGCCTGACGCGGTTCGTTTGCCTTCTCGTGCGCGGCGGCGACGTTGGCGCGCCAAACAAGTAGGCATTGAGGGTAGGTTGCAACAAAATTACCATAATAATTTATAATACAAGTTTATTGAAAGAATCTGTTTATTTAAGCAGCTTTCTGTTGATGCTGGTAGTCTCTCTGAGCAGCGGCGACCGAGTTCATCTGCTCGTGCGCGGCGGCGACGTTGGCGCGCCAAACAAGTGGGCATTGAGGGTAGGTTGCAACAAAATAACCATAATAATTTAGGCCGCACGCGGTCTCGCGGGATCCGCGCGGCGGTCTGACATCGCCGCCATTATTACCCGTCCAAATTTAGAAGGCGCATAGTGCCTAGGTAGTTGTAATATGGCAAGTGTCGTCGTGTTCGTACGGGTTATATTTTGTCGCGGGTTGCTGAAGCCGCGGCGCGGGTGACCGCAGGCCGCGTCACGGGGCGCCAATCTTGTGATTTGTCAAATCTGGCCCGCGCGGGCCGTCCCGCGCGTGAAACCGCGTGAGCGAGCGTACGGCCTTATAATACAAGTTTATTGAAAGAATCTGTTTATTTAAGCAGCTTTCTGTTGATGCTGGTAGTCTCTCTGAGCAGCGGCGACCGAGTTCATCTGCTCGTGCGCGGCGGCGACGTTGGCGCGCCAAACAAGTGGTCATTGAGGGTAGGTTGCAATAAAAACACCATAATAATTTATAATACAAGTTTATTGAAAGAATCTGTTTATTTAAGCAGCTTTCTGTTGATGCTGGTAGTCTCTCTGAGCAGCGGCGACCGAGTTCATCTGCTCGTGCGGGGCGGCGACGTTGGCGCGCCAAACAAGTGGGCATTGAGGGTAGTTTGCAACAAAAACACCATAATAATTTATAATACAAGTTTATTGAAAGAATCTGTTTATTTAAGCAGCTTTCTGTTGATGCTGGTAGTCTCTCTGAGCAGCGGCGACCGAGTTCATCTGCTCGTGCGCGGCGGCGACGTTGGCGCGCCAAACAAGTGGGCATTGAGGGTAGTTTGCAACAAAAACACCATAATAATTTATAATACAAGTTTATTGAAAGAATCTGTTTATTTAAGCAGCTTTCTGTTGATGCTGGTAGTCTCTCTGAGCAGCGGCGACCGAGTTCATCTGCTCGTGCGCGGCGGCGACGTTGGCGCGCCAAACAAGTGGGCATTGAGGGTAGTTTGCAACAAAAACACCATAATAATTTATAATACAAGTTTATTGAAAGAATCTGTTTATTTAAGCAGCTTTCTGTTGATGCTGGTAGTCTCTCTGAGCAGCGGCGACCGAGTTCATCTGCTCGTGCGCGGCGGCGACGTTGGCGCGCCAAACAAGTGGGCATTGAGGGTAGTTTGCAACAAAAACACCATAATAATTTATAATACAAGTTTATTGAAAGAATCTGTTTATTTAAGCAGCTTTCTGTTGATGCTGGTAGTCTCTCTGAGCAGCGGCGACCGAGTTCATCTGCTCGTGCGCGGCGGCGACGTTGGCGCGCCAAACAAGTGGGCATTGAGGGTAGTTTGCAACAAAAACACCATAATAATTTATAATACAAGTTTATTGAAAGAATCTGTTTATTTAAGCAGCTTTCTGTTGATGCTGGTAGTCTCTCTGAGCAGCGGCGACTGAGTTCATCTGCTCGTGCGCGGCGGCGACGTTGGCGCGCCAGGAGACGAGCACGGCGCGCAGCTGCTGCCACTGCGCGCGCGCGAACGTGCGGTGCATGGTGGACGACACGCGCACCGAGCGCGCCGCCTGGTCCATGCGCGCGCGGACCAGCTTCGTCTTCAGCACTGGAATACATTGACGGTGTTACGTTCTATCTAAAAAGCGGCATAGTTCTGATGTAAGGAAATCAAGATGGAACTTTGTTAACTGAAAGAGAAATATCATGGAATGACGTACGTTTATAATGTTGACCTTAACCACGAAATGTCTCCCCCACAACCTTAATTTGAACTAATAACTATCGAGTCTTATTTGTAGGTATTTTCAGTAAGATTCTAAATATTGTTTGATATTGTGCTGTAATGATTCCTCTCCCAGTAAAACAAGTGTTCATTACCTTCAATGATGAAGGCCTCGACGTTCTCTTCAGGGATCTGCAGTTCGGAGACGATGTCATCAAAGCTGATGTCGGGGCAGGCCTCCGCCATCTGCATGAACGACAGGATGCGCATCTTCTTCACGTTCTGATCGTGGTTAAGCCCTGGAAACAAGAGATATAGGTTTTAAGTCCATTTGCACACGTCACGCGCACGACAACACTTGCGTCTGATTTGTTGTCAAATTCAAGAGCAGCGCGCGCGAGCCTGCCATTACAACACACCTTCACGCAGAATTGAAGTATCATTATTATTATTCTAATTAGCCTATCAGATCCCACTGCTGGGCAAAGGCCTCCCCCGCGGTCTTCTACTTGTTGCGGTCTTGTGCAACCTCATTAGTTTGGAGTTAGGTAGACACTAGGTACTGAACATTACAAAAGAATAACAAATAAGTAAACTAGAAATACAAACCTTGTGACTGCACAAACTCCTTGTGATTGTTGTAGAAGGTCTGATAGCTGGAGAGTTTCTCTGACACAAATATCGTGAGCAGATCATGGATGAGCTCTCCTTCCAGGAACCGCACCGGCTTCAGCTCAAGGAGAGGGTCCAGCAGGAAGGTGTTGGGGTCGGCGAGGGCAGTAACTATGCACTTGATGGCATCTTCTCGGGCGTATGAGGCATTCTCGTCTGTGTATGTGCCCAACAGCTCAATCATTACTTTTGAGGCCAGCTCACTGGAAAGTAAATGGTTCTTGTTGTCATTCAAAATACTTTAGAAAACTTATTTTTGTACTTTAAAAATGAAATTAATAAGATCAGTAATAATCAAGACATATTCTTATTGAATAATACTGCCCATTCCCTGGACTAAAGAATCAACCCTTAGTCACCTATGGGCATGGACAGAAGTGGGGTGATGAGATTCTAAGCTGGAATCACCAAATAATTAATACCTGTTGTGGTCTTTGAGAACAGAATGCAGTAATCTGTAAAGCTTCTGCATTTGTTCATTTGAAGGAGGGCATCCCAAAAACTCTTTCTTTAGGTTGTCAACACCGGTGAACACATCTTTGACTGCATTGACTCTGGCAGCCAGCTCAACCACATGATAGTACACTGAGTAGCGGAGAGGTGAATTCGCCTCCAAATTGTTGTACAGACGCCACAAACTGAAATAAAAGAGAATATTTTATATGTAGACAATTTCAAATAGGGCAATCTTAGCTGAAAACAGCAATTAGAAAAGTCTTTCCCAAGTAATAATAATCATTCACAAATTAAGCAGAAAAGACCTAAATATTAAAATATTTTTGAGAATATATTTATGGGCAACATTTTAATAGACAACTAAGTGGTCCTCAATTTTTCTTAAGAGAATTATCATGTAAGACTCAGGTCTGTAGGCTTATATTTACCTTATGTTAATATCAGCTTGACAAGCAGAGATAGAAGGCACTTAAACTATAAAGTAATTATATAAAACATAGTCCTTACATCTGTAATGAAATCAAGCCAAGTTTGGGCCCTGGAGCCTTGGCAAGCCTCTGGCTGAAGGCTACAATAAGATTTTCCCCCCTCTCCAAAGGAATCTGAAATAGGTAGATTGATTTCCCATTATTACTACAGATAAATGATAAGTATCACATTGTAAATGTATGGAATGAACTCCCTGATGATGTTTTGTCTGCATTATTGGTGAACTCTATAAAAATTAAGTTAATAATTGGTACAAAATAACAAAGACTTGATAAACAAAACTATTTGTGTGAAAATTAATTATAATATAAAATATATTATTAATAATAACAAAACAACACTGCAAGGCTCTATCAGCATGCCTATCCTATAAATAGTCAACATACCAACCAGTATATTTTGGATTATACAAGTATTTATCGCACGTAATACATACCGAAACCATAATTGAGACAATACTGTTGAGTATAGCTTCCACATCCGTTTCATTCTGCTCTTTGAAGCAGACATCGCATACACCAACAATCTTGTGTAAGTCGTCCTCAATGCCTTTGGAAGACTTCTCTTCGGCTATTTCAGCCCCTAGGCCTTTGAAATATTTTCGGAGCTCCTGAGCCTGTCGAAAAACACGGATTTTATTAACGATTTATTCTATTTACAAGAACATGAAGCAAAAAGTATTGGGTTTGTATAGGTTATGTTAAAAGTTCTTACTTGGTCTTCAAGGGATATATCCATAAAAACAGCTGGGCCTTGCATTTTGAATATTTTTGGGTATTAGTTTCGTCAGATAAAGCATAAAAGTATTACGAATTTTGGCAAAACAAACGAAACTTGGAATGCACACGCACGAAACTCCGGATAGCCACAGGTAAGGAATTCATAAACGTCATCTACATGTCAAACCTTTTTTTTAATTCAGCTATACTGCCACCACTACATATATTTCTAGAATTGTCATGACATTTTATTGACTGCTAAGAACGTGTATACGGGCAGCAACAAGTTGAAAAAAAAATACGTCAAATGAATATTGTCGATGGGTTTTCGAAAATAATGGGAAATTTTCTAGGGATTCTCGAGTGTCATGTAGAGGGCGCTAAGCTTTATTGAAATAGAGCATTTTTTTTCAAACACCCACCTTCTTCAAAACAGCAACAATTTTATTAAAATAATTTTATCACTTGTTTAAAGCTATGATATCTTTCAAAATATAATTAAGTATCTAAAAATCATAAATATTTCACAAAATATAAGCTAATATAGCTATTAGATCGATTTTAAGAAGACCTGACGAAGATTTTCTTTCCCTTCCGTTACCATATAATTTTGAGGATAACTCTTAAAATAAGCATTATCAAACAATTTGATATACTTTATCATGAAATTTGAACACTACGGTGTTAGACAATATATATATATTTTTAAGAAAACCTTTAAATCCATTTAGTTTGATGCATTTTTTGTATTCCGTTACCACGTGGTCAAGATTGACAGTCTATTTTTCTTTTTATAGGCTAATCGGAGGGACAACTATAAAGTTAATTAATTAAAATAAAAGCCCTTTATATTTTTTACCTAATTATATTTTTTAAATAATAGAAAACCACATAATTAATCATGTTTTTAAGTTATTTTTAATGTTTACGCACCGGACGGTAACGGAAAGGACCGGTAACGGAACCGTAAGGCTGGTGGTACACTGGTACACCACGGCACGCAAAACATCAAACATACCTCCAAGTTCTAAATATTTTAATTATATGTATGTATGTACATGTAATAATTCTGTTTGTGTATGTATTGCTATCGTTTTTCTCTCCGTTGCGTTGCGTGTTTCTGTTTCCTTTCTCTGTTTTTGTTTCCGTTTCTTTTTTTTATCTCTCCAAATTTTTCATTGTTTTAATTGTTTTCTTCTGTCATATCAGTAATTTTTACGTTTAATATTTTTTTTCACTCTTTCTAAATCTTTTTTCTTTAGTATATTTAACCGGATCATTTTTTATATTTTTACGGTATCTTTTTTGCTTTTCGGCTGCTGTGAGAGCCATAGTTATGTTAACCTAATTAGTTATATGTTAACCTCGGGCCAATTAGTATGAAAAAGCAAATATTTTTTTGCGATTTTCCAATCGTCGTAGAACAAAAGTTGTTCAGTTTCATGGGCCGAGAACACCCACCCTGTATTTGGAGTATAAGATTGATGGGGTCTTTAAGCATAACTTATTAGGTTTTTGAGATTAGCGCGAACGGACAATCAGACAAAAAGACAGACAGACTAACTCGGGCGGGGCAGACAGTCAAATATTTTTTTTCTGGTTATTAAATATAAAGAGAATAAATATAAAATCTCAGTGTACCTAACACTTTATGCTTCACTTCCGTTACTTTTCAGATTCACCATATACGTTACCACAAATTTGGCAACGGAAGTGAAGTAACGTTTTTGAGGTTAAGAAATTTTAACTGATCAAAATAAATGTATCCAACTGTAACTTTACGTTATGTTTTGTGCAATAAGAATTCACATTAACTAGTATTTTATGTTCAATTCATTGGTTGAACCTAAAACGAACAAATTCGCCGAATATTTACCTTGTTTGTTGCTGGTGATGTATAAGGGGAAAAAAAGCGTACTCGATACACTTCCAAACTTCAAAGCAACTTTCTACCAACTGAAGTTAGTTCCTGGCAAGTTTTAGGGTTACAATATAAAAATGAATGTTGCGAGATGTAAGAAAAGCCTTTAATTTGATAGAAATGTTATTGCATGTGGGTAAAATCGTGGTAACGGAGTGGTGAAATTCCCCTTTTACGAATTTCTCGGACGGCGTTGAAACTTAGATTATTTCTTATTTTTTGTACCAAGCAGTTCCTAATTTAGGCTGAATTCGATAAGTTTAAGCATTATTCTGCTTAGAAAAATTGTTCGTAATGTAGAAAAAGTCTATTTTCACATGAAAATTACCAATTCTTTTTTGGTTTTTTTGCTTGGACGGTAGGAAATTCCGGTATCCCGCATAGGAAAAATAAACATTCTCATTAATTTTATTATGGATCAAATAATTGTTAATACCATTTTTGTGAGAAAATTAAATATTCTTCCACCTTATCTCATAAAAACGCTAATAGCGAAGCAATTAAATGTAATATGACCATTGAAAGTCACCGGACACGCCAAAAACACAAGGTGGGTGTTTGAAAAAAAATGCTCAATAACGTTTCTTTATACAAAAACTGTACCACTTTATATATTATTCTTTATTTTGTGTTTATTGAATTGTTCTAAGTTCATTATTGGTTATTTGTTTACTTACACGTATGACACTCAATATAATAGCAAGGCGATAAGTTTATTTTGTAGTAAATTAAACTAACATAATTAATTTGTAACGAACACAACGTGAAACGGAACCTGTGACAAAACTATGGCTGATGCCAGCCATATTGAAACGTCAAAATTTCAGTTTAGCACAGCGCCCTCTGGTTTGACATTCAGAACTATCAAGAGTACTGTCAATAGAAAAACTGAAAAACCATTGGGAAAATAAATAAAATTATATTTTTTGAGAAATTACGGAAATTGGAAAGTTGTAAGAAATTTGTAGCAAATGAAAATCTAACATTATAAAATCAGTTTAAACACCTTATTCTTCAGAAGCCCGTTTACAACCATGTCAAGTTTTCACAAAACTTTAGACTCACAATCAGGCGTACTAGGAACTAAACTGAAGAACAATCTCCTTTACGTATCTTCGGGTATTCCTTCCTTAGATTACATAATTGGTAAGTACTGAATGTGTTATTGTTAGATGATCAGTTTATCATAAGTTTAGAAACCTAAACATAACCTTAAAATTTTGTAAACATATGTTTTCAGGTGGAGGCTTACCAACTGGCTCTGTCTTCCTGGTCGGTAAGTATAAAAAACCTGCGATATTCCCTTTAAATGGTATTGAACAACTGCATAGTATAATTTATGACATGATATTTAATCATACCGCGTCCATATGGACAAATTTTATATTTTTATGATGGCGTGTAAGAAAAACTCATTGTGCTTTTTTTTCCAGAGGAAGATGTTTTAGGAACATACAGTAGAGTGCTCAGCAAGTATTTCCTTGCAGAAGGGTTTGTCTGCAATCATGACCTCCTGATTGCCACAGCGGCTGAAGATCCACAGGACATAGTAAGTGTATTATGTATCATGCAAATATATTAACTGAATATTGTTTAATACATCAGCTACAATAGATCTTCACAGATCACAAGTGCTTGTATTCTGCTCTAGACCAATGCAGCTCAATACACCAAATCTGTACTAATATTATAAATCTGAGAGTTTGTGTGTGTGTATGTATGTTTGTTACCTCTTCGCCAAAACCGCAGAATAGTGTAGTACCCGGAATAACACATAGGCCACTTTTTACCGCTGGAAAACAACTATTACCACCGGAAAATGAGTGGCAGCGGGTGAAACTGCTGGGCAGAAATCTAGTGGTATCATAAATATCACAAGATTGATATTTATAACTTTGTGAATTTGTTCATAGTCTGGTTAGGACATTGCAGCTTAAACCACCTGATTGTCCAAAAAAGAAAGATTTTTGCTTTGGAGGGTATGTAAAGCCATCAGTCCCGGTTGCTGTCTATGCCGGTGGTTGTAACACAACCATGTCAGAGGCCTACTACTATAGTTGTAGGGGGTTGAAAAACTTTGACAGGGTTGTTGGACGACTCTGTGTCCCACACGAAAAAAGTAAGAAGCACAAATAGTATCTACTATTCAAATATTTCTAGGTAAAAGAACTGCCTCAGCCTTGCATGGATCCAGCAGAAGTTGCACCTGAAGCTAACATTGGGATGGGAGTAGACAAAATGCAAATAGCATGGAGGTATGAAGGCCTCAAACCAGTGGAGTCATCATTTGGCAGCAATACCTCTTTTGGACACCATTTCGACCTCAGCAAGCGCATGATGATGAAAGATGAAATAAACTATAAAAATATCACTTATTGGAGTCCTAGTGGAAGTGAACAAGATGCTAATGGTATGTTTATTGAATTTATCAATAGATATTACAATTTACTTATAACAAGATATTCATTGTTGCTCTTCTGTTTTTAAGGTTTCAAAAACCCAATGTATTACAGTCTACTAAACACAATCAAAGAAGCAGTATCTAAAGAAGAACATCAGAATAGTAGTAAGAATAAAAAGATTCTTAGAATAAGCATACAGTCGATTGGTTCCCCGCTGTGGCTGGCCATGGATTGTGAGGAAGAGACAGTCTCAAGCGATTATGGACAAGATCTGATCAAATTCATGTACTGCTTGAGGGTCATGCTCAGGGATACCAGTGGTGTGGCATTTGTTACTATTCCAGCACATCTGTTTGATGTAAGTATGACTACCTACAAGTTAACAGTAAGTGTTCATAAATACAACATACATTTTTAGAGAACTTTTAACTTAAGTTGAAATAATAATCTTTTTTTTTGTACATATTCTATTCTCCTGTGTCATAATGCTGTTTTACTGTAGAATAATTAACAAGGGTCTTTTTGTATGTAATGTGATGTGTTCATATGTTTTACAGGGTGAACACACAATAAGAAGACTCCTATACTCAGTAGATAATGCAGTCAGAATAGAATCATTTGCAGGATCAAGTCGTGAAACCAACCCTGTCTATAAAGACTACCATGGACTGTTCCACATCACAAAGTTATCTGCTATTTACTCTCTAGTACATTATGTACCGCCGAGTCTTGACTTGGCCTTCAAATTGAGGAGGAAGAAGTTTGTCATAGAGAAACTGCATTTGCCTCCAGGTAATTAACATATTAATCAAAGTTAAACGAACATACCTACTTAAATTGATACCCATATGTATGTAAAAATTTTGGTTCATTTTCTACAGAACTACAAGAAACTAGTGAACGAGAGCAAGACGATATTACAGCCACCCCGCCGACCATGTCATGCGGAGGGTTTAAGAAGAAAGATATAGATTTCTAAGCATAACTTTTTATAAGTAAAGTTCTTTACGAAAAAAAGTTTCGTTTCATTATTTTCTGCAGAATCCTTGCGCAATGCACACGCTACGGATGGAAGCGAGCCCACATTCACACGTGCGGAGTAACTGAAGCATTAATTTTAAACAAAACAGTCTAATTATTAGTCACCCCACCTGCTCAACAGAGCGCATCTCCCCAAAACCGGCGAATCTATTCAGAGTATCATTTGTTTATTCACGTTCGGACCTGCGGGTATTGTTACTGGCTTTCGACGCGTCTCATTTCTTCCGCGCGGAACTTTTTTGTTACATATTTCATATGCGCTAATTATTTGTCAATTTATTTAATGTAAACTAATTATTTGTTTGTGTTGTGTGTTCACCACGATGAAGTGTAAAAATGCAGCCAGTGCTAAAGCTGTTTTTGGATTTTTCAACACAATATTTTTCGTAAGTAAATACCGTAATCTTTCATTTCACTTAGTTGTTAAAATAACTTTGCAACATTTGGGTACCTACCGTTACAGCAAGACCAAGGCCAGCCGGCAACGACCGGGTGTCGGTTAAACGAACCGAAACATTTTATGTATTCCTTTCGCATCTGCTTATAATAGGGCCCTATTTATTACATAAATATTTTCACCTTTTTAACACAAATTCCGGTCAACTAAGGGTCAAGATATATCTAGGAATGAAGATAAGAATAATAATTATGAGATTATGAGAACTAGTAAACTCGAGAGCCTAACTAACTATCATACGGAAGACGGCCGGGTGGCCCATGTTCCTACATCTTAATGTGTTTTCCGTCCGTTCTATAGAAGGCACGTCAAACTGTTCACACCGCAAATCGACAATGTTTTTCAGGCATGCGGTTTCATAGAAGTAGTGTGCGGGTTCCTGCTGCTATGTGACACGCAACGCGTCCTTCTGTCGCGGCTACTGGCAGCGCCGGACAGCGGGCTTAACCAGCCGCCCTTCTACTACCTCGCACTCGCGTTGCTGGCTGCCGGACTGGCCATGTGTGCTACCTCGGCTCTCGGCTGCTGGGCTACTTATGTGCCTGGATACATCATACTGACCATCGTAAGTTATATTTCTGCTTAGGATATGTGGCGATGTAATGTTATTATTATTTGTTTCGTAACTCGAATCAACGTGACTGAAGCTCATTGCTTTCAAAAAAATAAACATACCTACTTACTACCACCTAGCCTCGTTTACCCAATCTGTTTGATTTCTGCACCCAAACAATAGTAAGCCCGCATCCGGCATTGCGATTGCGACATTGTTCGCACGTTTTATACGTCGATCTTAATAAAGGTGTAGCGTTCACACATAATCATTTAATTTTAACGTACTCGTACGAACAACTATACATATTTATTTAACAAAGAAAGAGATTACAAAAACTTGCATAACATTAGCAATACGGCCACCTGAAAATATGTGCCCTTGTCAATAGTATGCCTAATATGTTGAAGAGGGTCGTTAGATTTATTGTTTTCTTAATTATAAAATCCCCTGTTCCAGTACTTCCTGATAGTCCTGGCTCTACTGTTGTGCGAGTGTGCGGGCGGCGTGGTGGCGGCGGTGTGGCCGCGCTGCGTGGGGCTGCAGAGCGCGGCGGGCGGCGCCGTCGGGGCGCTGCAGACGTACTACGCCGTGCCAGACTACGAGCAGTTCACCGCTGCGGTCGACCTCGCGCAGACTGAGGTGAATCTCTATATTCCAAATGTCAAAACAGATGTTGAACGGTAGCATCGACCTCTTAAAGCGATGTTCCAGTTTGCCTGCTTCCAAAGAGAGAAATCTATTCTATTGTTATGCCAGTAGTGCCGTCTATTGATGTGCCGTGCCTTTACCAAAATTTACTAACGCGTGTGTTACATACTTGCGTTTTGTATTCCAGTTGGAATGCTGCGGCATAACAGACGCGCGCAACTACGACATGTCTGTGTGGCAACTGCGGCGGCTCGGGCCACGCGGCATGTCCGTGCCGCCCAGCTGCTGCGTGCAGCGCGTGCAGGACGCGTCATACCTCAATCCGGCGCCGGTCAACCAGTCGCGCTGCCAGGAGGTCAAGCCTGATCCTGCGTTTAGATTTGTGCCGGTGTGTATTAAAAAAACGGCTGCAGTGAACTAAAACCCGAAATATTGTTCTCTTCAACTTGAATGCCGTATACATCGGCTTACAATAGCATCATCCCATTTCTTTCACGTGGGTGTCGTAAGAGGTGACTAAGGGACTTGTCTTACATGTGTGTTGCAATTTTAGGCGACGACCTGTCGCTATGGCGATACACAATTTTCTGAACGACCCTAAATTTTTTGTCGATCTAGCGTAAATGTTTGTTTTTACACTCTGCCTGCCCCGCAAGGGACATAGGCGTTATATGTGTATGTTATGTCTGCACCTCGTTTATTGAAAATTCATCTCTAACCTTCGTTTAAATTGTAAAATAGTTTTCATTCTTATCTGATTTGTTGCATTTATTAACCTAAGTATACTTATGTCTTTCTTTCCAGGGCTGCCTCGGCAAACTGGAAGACTGGTACCAGCAGCAATACATCATATTCATGCTGGCATTATTCGTGGTGGCTCTCTTCAAGCTGGGGATACTCCTGAGCACCGTCTTCTCCTGCATCAGACTGCGCAAGCGCAACCAGAAACACCACTCTTTCATCATGAAATCCATCGATAATAACACCAACGAAAACATCTACGAGAGAAAAATGGGCTCCATTCAAGACGAACCCATCATGGCCAAGTACATTCAGCCAAATAATTTCTACAGTCCCAGAGTCCGCAACCCGAGGATCTTTCCGAGCAAGCCCAATGAGATGGTATGAGAATTAGCCGCGGAGATAAATGCTTTAGAAAGGAAGTTGGAAAAGTTTTCAGATTATTTAAATAAACACCAGGCTGAGTCTATCATGTGGTAGTTAGTGTGCACGTTGTCTATGTGAACGTTTGGTCCCAATTAGGCAGGTTCTTTCATTTGCAAATTCTTTCGATGGCAGAAAAATGACTACGGGACATTTAGTAACAACACGTACAGGGGCTTTTATTTATTCTTTAAATCGTGACAATCTATCAAGTAAAAGTAAATGCAAAACGTCAAAGATGCAAAATGGCAGAAAAGCAAAGTATGAAAGCTCATATTTATTTGTTTGATGATTAACGATGATCTTGGAGAGGTACAGAGTTTTTGTGCGCAAGAATCTGCCATAGTTGGTTTTTTGTATGTGCATTTTATTTTAGTTTAGAAAATATGTGTTCATTTAATTCAATGCATTATAATGTGCCATAATCATCATTTCATCTCTAAAGTATTTAACTCCGTATTCTTTAATCAGATAAATAAGTTTGTGATTAAATATGGTCGATTTAAGTCTTTTTAGGATACGCTATGAAATAAAAGTCGTGTGTTCAATATTATGCAATATTATTTTCAAAAGAACATTCAAAAATTGGTCCTAAAGTTAATAACATCGTTAACAATGGCTCTGGAATGTTGTTGTCATTCACAATAATGATTTCTAGTTTACTGAACATAAAGAGAGCTGCTTCCTATGTTGTTGTTGTTGATGATGTTGGAACTCATTCGTCAGCTGATTCATATACAGAGTGTTAGGAGAAGTATTGCGATTTTTTCAAGGAGTGTACCTGCCTGTGAAATCAAACAATTTTCTTTTTCGAAAGGATCATAATTAGAAACATTGAAAAAAAAACGGTCTCGCACTTTACTTTAGTCAGTCAAATAAAATCATCTAGTATCTTTTTTTTTTTGTTTTCATTCAGCCTATGTTACTTGGAAAGTTGTTCAATTGCTTAGACTGGTTTAGCTCTTCAAAGAAGACAGTAATTTTCCTAACACCTGTATATTTTAAACAAAAGAAACAGTTAAACTTTTAATTAACTGTTCATCTTCATATAATATAGCAAACCTTGAACTATTGTTACATATACATATTTATAAATACAAAAGTCATGATTTCGTTGAAAAATAAGAATGAAAAACAAAACCAACATTTCATATATTCCAGAATCCCACAAAACCCTTCCTAAATGATACATGAGATCCTTAACAATAACAATAATCTATCTATTCATAATAATTGATACTATAATATTAGCTATTGACCATTGAGACCGACATCACAGTATAACCTACTTTTATCTTAGGTACGGGAATGATTTTATGCCTAAATACATAAAAATTTACATTTGCACTATAATATAAAATGGATTGGGCCATAATCAGGCGGAAAGACCGACCTTACAGTTACCTTAGGGATAGCTACTATACAGAACACTAGATAGTTAGCTACGGAGAGTTACAACTTCCAAACAAAGACACAGTGTTACTCGTAAAAAGATGCTTGTACTGCGCACAACGGGTTACCGCTACAATCGCTTCAAGCGTTCACATTTATGAAATGGTCGTTAGGGTAGCGTAGCGTTTTAAGTTTCGTTATATTTTGATTGGATATTTGGAAGATTTGTTTAGTCTATTACTATTACCTCGACTTTGGACGACTCGGTATCCAACACGAAAAAAAAATACCTTAACGACTCTCACACCAACTTGTAAACAGGCAAGGAATTGCAGCGCGAACCGGGATTACCTTTACACAGGGATACCATAGAATATCGACACTGTAGAGTGGTAATTTTACTGTACACAGTACAATAGCTTTTTACTGCGACTACTTCATTCATACCAAGATTTAACAGTAAGGTGTCAACAAAGGCCCGCTCTTTAAGAATAAATTAAAAATTTAGCTGTAAAACTGTCACAACTTAAACTTATAAATTAAATCCTATTGTCCAAATATATCGTCTTTTTCATAAATAAAATCATGGCGTGTAAATAAAATCGATGTCTTTCGTGCTTAGGATGTATTACAAATAATAATATGTTTAATAAATACACTAAAATGGGTGCACGAAACAAGTGAAAAGTCGAAATTTCTCATGAAATGTATTCGGCTCTCGTGGGAACAATTGCGCGACCGCATCACGCTCTCTGGCGTCGCACTTTCATCGGTATCATAATATTCATACTATTAATCAAACATCTTAAAATTACAGTAAAATATTTACAAAAGAAGTATTAACAATATTATTTAAGAACTATAAATACTATGAAATGGGTACTCCCGACAATAAATAGTCTATAAAACGACGCGAAACGCGAGTTTGGAAGATTTCCGTTGCTTATTATTATTAATAAAAGAGCTTTTTGTCGTATAATCTGGTGTTAAATTCCTGTTTGATAACTTTGGTCAAGATTTGTTTTGATTGGTCGATTGCAGTACGCACCCGGCGGGCCTGGCCGCCCCGGCCGCTCCGGCCTCTACCCGGCTGTCGGCCGGCTGAGAGCGAATCAAACACACCTCATGTAAAAACCGCAACTACGGCTATTCCATACATTGCAGTTTTTCATATGTAAATCCGTGGAAGTCCAAATAAGTGTTGTTAATTTGTAATACGATTTAGAAATGTCTCACTATGTGGTGTATCGACTGTAACGTTCACAGAAATCTGGATAATGTATGTTTTATCAGATTTCTGCTCGAGGCCATATTTCAGCGGCGAAGTATCAGCATTTATCACTCACATTCTAGAGCTGCACGCGTCGTGTGGAACTGTTCGTCGCCGTCGTAGCGCTGACTTCGTAGAGCATGTTTCATCAATCCAGAGCACCGATGTAGTGTCTGGGGGCTCGTTCAAAGTATATCGTTGAGGAAGGAGTTGTCGAGCGAGTTGAGCAGGTCCTGCGCGGAGACGTCGCTGGCGGGCATGTTGTCGAGGAAGTCGAGGTTGAAGTCGCCGTGCGCGGGGAAGGCGCCGCCCGCGCCGTGCGCGTGCGCGTGCGCGTGCGCGTGCAGGGAGGGGAACGACTCACCCTGGCTCTGCATGGACTGGCTCTGATTCTGCATCGACTGGTTCTGGTTCTGCATGGATTGACTTTGATTCTGCATGGATTGGTTCGCATTCTGCATCGATTGGGTCTGGTTCTGCATTGATTGACCTGGAAATTAAAATATTTGTTTAGTAACAATATAATTATGACCAAAAAGTACACGTGTAAACTTATCAATTTTTCCGCCAGACAGAAAAGTTAAGTTAAGATATTGTTATGTGAGATAACATTCAAACCGTTTTTTTCGATAATCAGAATAAACGGACTCTATTTTATCAAAAAAGAGATTATTTGATGCGAATGATACAGCAAAGCAAATAGAACACTTTATTGTGACAGATCTTTAGATATTTCTTCAGAATTAAAATTTTCCAAAAACAATAAAATCTCGTAAAAACGCTTACATACAAGTACAAGTAAACATAAAATGAAATATTATTTTTTACCTTGATTCTGCATGTTCTGCCCCTGGTTCTGCATGCCCGGCTGGCTCATGTTGGGCGGCATGCCTCCCTGCCCCATCATGCCGCCGCCGCCCCCCATGCCGTGCATGTTGGGCGGCATGCTCCCCGCGCCCCCGCCCCCGCCGCCGCCGCCGTGCATGCCGCCCCCGCCCATGCCAGACATTGACATGTTCTGGGATTGCGACATGTGGATGTTAGGCATCTGAAAGATAAATAAAAGTTGAAAAATATACAATACATAAAACAAATAGCACAGTACAAAAGACAGACTTGTCTTGCTTTGCGGTTCAGACATGATCAGCTCATGAAACTGAACCACTTTTTAATATGAAGCCTGTTATGAAACGAAAAAAAACGTTTTCATTTAATGTTAGCTGATGGGGAATTTTGTATGGAAGGTCGTTTTTTCTCGTTTACCTACATAGCCTTCTTAAGGGCGCGTTCTTCAGGAGCTTTAGGTATTTTACGCGCCAAGGCGACCCGCCTCTGCTTTACGCGCGGGCCATTTTGAATTGAACTTCGCTGACCTTACGCGGCGGGCGAGAACGCCACAGTATAAAATTATGCAGTAGGCAAACTAAGTTGGTCATTGTGTTGGTTAGTTAGTTATTTTATTATGTGTGTTAGGATATTGGAAGGACAGTTAAGTAAACTAATTTGAATATAACCCAATGAACCACGATAACCCTAGCGAACCGATGAACTCTGACGACTCGATGAACAATAACGACCCGATGAACTCTGGCCACATGATGAACCCTAACGACACGATGAACCCTAAGGACTCGATGAACCCAACAACCCGATGAACCTAGCGAACCGTTGAACTCTGGCCACATGATGAACCCTAACGACAAGATGAACCCAACGACCCAATGAACCACGATAACCCGATGAACCTAGCGAACCGATGAACTCTGACGACTCGATGAACAATAACGACCCGATGAACTCTGGCCACATGATGAACCCTAACGACACGATGAACCCTAAGGACTCGATGAACCCAACAACCCGATGAACCTAGCGAACCGTTGAACTCTGGCCACATGATGAACCCTAACGACAAGATGAACCCAACGACCCAATGAACCACGATAACCCGATGAACCTAGCGAACCGATGAACTCTGGCGACTCGATGAACAATAACGACCCGATGAACTCTGGCCACATGATGAACCTTAACGACACGATGAACCCTAAGGACTCGATGAACCCAATAACCCGATGAACCTAGCGAACCGTTGAACTCTGGCCACATGATGAACCCTAACGACAAGATGAACCCAACGACCCTATGAACCAAGATAACCCGATGAACCATGATAAGCCGATGAAGCTAGTGAACCGATGAACTCTGGACACATGATGAACCCTAACGAAAAGATGAACCTAACGACCAGATGAACCATGATAACCCGATGAACCATGATAAGCCGATGAAGCTAGTGAACCGATGAACTCTGGCCACATGATGAATCTTAACGACAAGATGAACCCAACGACCCTATGAACCATAATAACCCGATGAAAAATAATACCGTGTGATGCCGGCTTAGAATAGCATCACCCCATTTCTTACCCATGGGTGTCGTAAGAGGCGACTAAGGGACTCGAGGGTTAGATGTGTATTGCAATTTTAGGCGATGGGCTGACAACCTGTCACTATAGTGATATACAGTTATCTGATTGACCCACAAACTTTTGTCAGAAGTGGTGTTAATATCCGTTTTACGGCCGTTAATGCTCTGCCTACCCCGTAAGGGATATAGGCGTGATTTATGTATGTATGTTTGTATGAAAAATAATAACCCGATGAACCATGATGACCCGACCAACCTAGCAAGCCGATGAACTCTGGCCACATGATGAACCTTAACGACAAGATGAACCCAACGACCCTATGAACCATCATAACCCGATGAACCATAATAACCTAATAAACATAATAACTAAGTCCTGAAAACTATACTCTGACATGTGCTGTCGGCCGTCGGCCGCTGCCTTCGGAATTACATCTGCCGCGGCGGCCGACGGCCGACTGCCGACGGCCGATAGCCGCGGCATGTGCCATCGGCCGTCGGAAAAGGTGGTTCGGAACAGCACCTTAAGCCGGCATCACACGGCTAACGGTATACATACATACATACACATATCACGCCTATAGTCCCTTGCGGGGTAGGCAGAGCGTAAACAGCCGCAAAAAAACGGACATTTACGCCACGTCTGACAAATACTTGAGGGTCATTCGGAAAATTGTGTATCGCCATAGTGACAGGTTGTCAGCCCATCGCCTAAAATTGCAATATACACCCTCGAATCCCTTAGTCGCCTCACACGACTCCCACGGGAAAGAAATGGAGTGATGCTATTCTAAGCCGGCATCACACGGCAAACAGTATTATTGCATAAAACTAAATAGTAAAGCCGCCATCTATGCGGACGTCACAGATACCTAGTGTACCAAAACAGTCTGATCCATCATTAGGAGATTATGATTAATCAAACGGAACGTGTTATAGCTATCGCGTATGAGGTGACGACGACTTTTCTCAAAATCGAGTCCTTCGTCCAGACTATCTGGCCCCAAGAACTTTTCAGCAAAAGTCTTTTATAAAGGACTATGGGTGACCGGAGTTTTGAATTTTGTTGAACTTCATGTGTTTGGCCCTGGATGGCGTAATTTCAGTAGATAGATTTAAGTATAAAATTATTATTATTTTGTAATAAGATGTAATAATAATCAATCATTTCGACATCTGGTGGGATTTCAATATTTCTTTGCTACATATAATACAACACATTCCACTGCACTCACCAACCCGCCTACCAAGCGTGCGGTGAGCGTGGAAAACACCCTCTAATACCAGGAGGCCCATGTCCAGCAGTGGACCGTTGTAGTTGTTGATGTTGTTAATATCCAAATAAGCTACAATAGATCTGCAAAGGTCGCAGTGGCTGTTGGTCTCTCAGGACCAACCCCTAATTCTCAAATAATAATAATAATATCCAAATATTACAAGACCCTTTTTAAAAAGTTAGAATATCTAGTAGCCGGCCTTACTTTTTATTTCCGTTGTTATACTGCATTAATTATAATGTGGCACTAAATGGTAACAAATAAATCGAAAAATCAAATCACGTCGCACGTCGAGCAGAGCACCAGCACAGGTCCAGCCTCCGTAAGCGCCACCGCGCGACTGACGAAGCCCGCGGAGCCGCGCCCCTCGCCTTTTTGTAGGTATTTTGACATCATAATTCATAAAGTAGCACTACAACATTGAACTTGCCGATTTTTACTAGATAATTGATTTATCTAAAGAGTAGTATAAAAATTATCTCAATAACATTAATATTTTAAGCATAATATCGTAATGAAATTTTGAATAGAGGCAACTTTGGCATTTTATTCTATCGAGCGAATTTCATCTGATTGTGTAGTTGAGATCGAATTTGTATCTGTTAGATCCTCAACTGCAATATATATATTTTTTTTAAATTTTATGACTCTTTTCTATTGAGTAATATCGTTTTGAAAAACGGCATTTGAGGTAAAAGGCGCTCTTAAAAAGTTGTTCAATTTTATGGTCTGATCACGCCTGCAAAGTTGTCGGTACCTCATAATTCGGTATATCAAATATTGCGTGGAATTTATATTTATATATTGATATATTGACCCATAAATCTAAATTGAAAAACACCAAAACCCCTATTCCCTTAGTCGACTTTTTACTACCTGCAGAATAATTATAGAAAGGCAGATGAATCGTGCACAGAACGAGAAGACGATAGGTGGTGTTGGTTGGGAAGCTGTGAAATGTATATTTTCTCAAACATGCTAGGAAATGTGTTCATTTCTTTCAAAAAAAGAAACCGCGAAGTTTCACATTGTTTGTCACGTCTCAGATCACGCCAACAAAGTTGTATGGAAATCCTTTGCTGGTGTCCATTAAGATAAATTCGTTATACGCTAAACCCACATAATTTGATTTCAAAATTATCTCGATGACTCTCATAGAAACGGAACGTAATTTTGTATGAAACAGGTAACTAAAGACGAGGCTGTCTGATGTGAAGACCCTTGCCTGTCCAGAATTAAAAAAGAAAAGAATGAACTAAACATTTCGTATGGCTGAATATTACGTAATACTGTGCCTTACAGGCGAATTTATTTAAAAAATTACAATTGGTGGGAAAATTGTAAATTTTTATTTGTTTCGTTGTGTTGTGGTCGCTAGGTCGCTTTTATAAGAAGTACAATCTTTCATTTCCTAGCCTTTTTTTGAGAAAAGCACTATGTAAGCCTCGGGGAAAATAACTTTGCTTGACTTGTATAATTGAATCAAACTATACTCGTCCAGCAAAGTCTTATTTTCCATACCTCGACAACAATGTACTATTACCTGTCCTTGTACACTCATCATCTGGTTCTGGTTCATGATGAGGTGCGACATCGGCGACTGCTGCGACGACCTGCAACAAATTTAAATATAGATATTATAAGGTCCTATTAAATTCATTGCAAATATTTTTAGTGTGAGTTCTACTCATGAAACTGAAAAATTATTCCCAAGGAACAAAGGTCAAAATATGAATATTTCGTACATACACGACGCTTTGAAAATCTTGACTTCAATTTGAAACAAATGTCGTTCACAGATGGTGGTGGCGTAAAGTTACATGCCGTTTAATTAACCTGGCCAGCCCCGAGGTAGTGCCTTTATTTTATTTTTTTTTATCCCGCCCGAGCCGGTTTTCTATTAGGACAATACATAATTTTTCCCGTTTCTTACCCATGGGTGTCGTAAGAGGCGACTAAGAGACTCGAGGGTTGGATGTGTATTGCAATTTTAGGCGATGGGCTGACAACCTGTCACTATAGTGATACACAGTTAACTGATTGACCCTCAAACTTTTGTCAGACGTGGATTTAATATCCGTTTTACGGCCGTTAACGCTCTGCCTATCCCAAAAGGGATATAGGCGTGATTTATGTATGTATGTATGCAATACATAATAAAATTGTTATAAAAAAATGGAAATGGTGTTATACAAATTTATTTATAAATTGATTTTTGCGTTGCTATTACGATGCCATATTAGAAAATATTTGTAGGAGGCCCAAGCACTGTGATAAGGTTATCTTATAAACGTTAGTTTTGTGCGTATCATGCACAACGTACAAATAAACATATTACGTTGATGTGACGTTATTTTACGTTACGTTTGGGATCGGCTTAACTGTCTTATCTTTAAATATACAAGACGGCTGATGTGGCGCAGTAGTAGTGAACTGCCTGGGGCACTAAGGTTCCGGGTTCGATTCCCGGTGGGGCACTCACAAAATTGATATTATTATCTTAGTCTGGTAAGGACATTGCGGGCCGAACCTCTGTAAGAAAGATGGTTCCGTGCTTCGAAAGGCACGTTAAGCCGTTGGTCCCGGTTGCTGTCTATGATTGCTAAGACGGCGGTCGTCACACAACCATGCTAGAGGCGTACTAGGGTTCATTGGGTCATTCGTAGACTCGGTGTCCAACACGAAAAGAAGAAGATCACTACACTTTCTCTCTTTTTTCTCTTTTCGTGTGGGACACCGAGTCGCTCGTCAAACTCTAGTGTCAGTTTTTCAACCGCCTACTACCACTAGTAGACCCTGACATGGTTGTGTTACGAACGCCGTCTAAGTAATCATAGACAGCAACCGGGACCGACGGCTTAACGTGCCCTCCGATGCACGGAACCATTTCTTTTCGGACAATCAGGTGGTTCACCCTGCAATGTCCTAACTAGACCGGGAACAAATTCACAAAGTTATAAATATCAACTTTGTGAGTGTCCCACCGAGAATCAATCCCGGAACAGGCAGTCCCACTACCACTGCGCCACATCGGCCGTCACTACACTTGATCGCAATAAAAAAATGATTTACATTATGTTCGTGTATCTTTGTGTTGACGTGTTAAGTCCGCAGTACCCGGCTCCGTCATCAAGGTGACCCAACGCTCTCACGATTTTCATAATTACCTATACGCTTGTTGTTCTCCATTCAAACTGTTGACCAGTTACCGCAGGTTTTATCCTGTTCGCGATATCATAATAATGTTTGAGTAACATTATGTGTGATTTACATTTATTTGAAACGTTTCTCTTAGAGGAAATAGAGGTCATCAGTAGCGATAACTTTAGATTTCAGCTCGTTATTAAAATTATGATGTGTGAAATTTTTCCTTTTTTTTATATAGCTGTTTTATCCTTAATAGAGTCCATAAAGAAATGCTTTATAATGATTGATATGTTTCGAACCGCAATTGATGGTACATTATTTAGTTTAAACTTAGAAAAAATTATGTGCATGTATATTTATGTATTGTTTTTCATATTGATCATTTTAGTATCTTTTTAAACATACAGTATAAATCAAAACGAGTAACAAAATATAGAAACAAACAAACATTGAGTTCCACTTAATGAAACTAAAACGTAAATATTTCAAGAGCACAATATATGCGGGTCAAACAACGCACATGAAAATAATGAAATAATAAAACGCTTCAACAATCAACTCCATCATTACAACATGGCATCAAGAGGAGATTTAAATCAACCTAAAGACAACCCAAAAATTACGATATCTGAGAAGCGCCAAATACAGTCCTCGAAAACACTAATCTAATTTGTTTTTGTTTAAATTAATGATGGGTTTGCTCTTGACTCTAGTCTAGGTCATAGGAAAGAGACAGAGTCTAAGATGGAGCGAGCTCACCCAGAAGAAGCATGTTCACTTTTACTTTGAAGATGTTAGGGTTGTATGCGTTTGGAAACACAGACGCAGATTTTACAGGGTTCACTGCAAAAGAGTATTTTGAACGCAATATGGGCCTACAAATAACACGAAAGTAAGTTTTGGCTAATTCAGGTGACGAGCTATTGACGCATACCTTTGCTGCTGATGCTGCATGAGCTGCTGCTGCAGTCTCGCTTGCTGCAGCTGCATCTGCTGTTGCTGCTGCGACATGCCGCCCATACCGCCCATTGCGAAACCTGCACGAATAAACACCTTGTGTTGTTACACACTGCAAAAGTGGTCTGCTCTTTTGCTACAATTGGCTAGTATATATAAGGCGAAATTTTACTAGTGTCCGATAGCAAAAACTGAAGACAGGCTGGTTATAGGGAACAACTTGAAAAAAAAATACCTCCTATACAAAATTGCCAATCCGCTGATTTGGGTTATTAATGTTATTATGGAAGCTCGAAATATTTTTGTCAAATTCCTCCTATGTTTCTTGGGGAAAGTTGTTCCTTATCACCAGCCCGTAGTCTGTTTTTAGACTCAGTCACTTGTAAAATTTCAAACTACCTCTATATAACCTTTATTGAATGGAAATAAAAGAATATGTACAAACAGTGTGAGCAAAGGCAAGCTTAGTATAAGCTCGGCACATGGTATATTTTGTCAATTTCTTAAACATAGTACACTGTCGACACAATCAGGACATTGAGCATTGGCGCAGCCGGTAGGATACGGATGTATCTATCCTATCACTAACATTACGATATTTTTGTCAAAAACTGGTAGACGAAGTTTTTTAGATACAAGGTCAGGGACCGAGCAAACCGACAAGAGGTTTCGCTTAGTTTCCCTAACACAGCGCATACTACACATCTTGTAGTATGAGCAGTAATGAGACTGACCTTGATGATGGTGCGGGAACTGGTGCGTGTTGGGCTGCTGCATGAGCACGTGCCTCCACTCGGGCGAGTACTGGCGCGCGTGCGGGGGGAAGGCGCGCGGGGGGGCGCCAGTCGGGGCGCGACGTCCCCCCGCGTTCCCTGCCGCCCCCGGGGGCGCCACGCCGCCCGCGAACCGCGCCTTGTACTCCGGCGGAGGGGGGCGCATGGCGTGCTGCGCGCGGAGCATCTGTTGTTGTTGCTGTTGTAACATTTTCGCTTGCTGTTCTCGAGACAGACCGGCTGCCACCACGCCTGAAATATACACTCATTGTTAGAGGTGTAACACTCAGACCTCAGATGAGGTAGTACTCAGAAACCAGGGTTCAGGTCAAGAAGTCGATATAAAAATGATCAGTAGGAATGCGTGTTCTTTTCGTCTATGATAAATCGTGTTTTAATTATTATTATTGATCATTGTAGCAGATTCATTTCGTGTTACGTAACGAGTCACGTAAGTTTAGGTTTAAGCGTATCTTAGACCTCGAAGTTTATTGTTAGTGAACTAACTAGTAGTCATTTAGTCCTGAGTAAAGACAGTAGGGTGAAATAAAACTAGTAGATAAGTTTTCATAGAGTCTCACCTAACGGCTGGCCACCAGGCTGCTGCGCGCCGGGCGGAGCGCCCTGAGGCCGCGCGCGCATCTGTGAGAAGTTGATGCTCTGCGACTGTGACACGGAGTACGTATCGCAACCACTACCTGCAATGTAAGAATAATGGATATGAAAACTACAACGTTACTACCAAAGCCTCATGCGAATGTGGGTGTCTCATGCGAATAAGCCGAAAAAGAAATGGTTCCGTGCTTCGGAGGGCACGTTAAGCCGTCGGTCCCGGTTGCTGTCTATGATCACTTAGACGGCGGCCGTTACACAACCATGTCAGAGTCCTACTACTAGTGGTAGGCGTTTGAAAAAACGCTGACACCAGGGTTCATCGGGTCGTTGGACGACTCGGTGTCCCACACGAAAAGAGAGAGATGCTCTGCTGCTGATGAGGCACAGCGCTATCCTTGTAAATATAACAACTTGGACAACCCTCGCATATCTACCTTCGATGTGCAATGATGATTAGAATACTTCCCTATGGGGCCTTTAGGTGGAAGAGCATGTTTTGATGTAAGCTTCGTAGTAGTTGCAATTACAAAAGAACACCGTTCAGTTTTATGTTAAACAAATTCTAGAAGTAATTCGTTATTTGTTAGGTATGGTAGTTAAACACACTTCACACTATTATACTGAAGGATTCTTTTATTGTCATTGTTAAGATTATCTACTTAACTAAAATAATGATTTTTAAGCATCTAAATTATCCCTGTTTTAGATAGATTAGGTACCTTTTACTGCGGGAAAATGCTTTATTTCCATAGCAAACGGGTAGCGGGTGAATCTTGGCTAGTACGAATATAAAATCAGTTCGATACATTCATACATTGTTTCGTAATAAAGTAACCACATTCCTAAAGATGACGATATTGCAATTACGCAATTTGTGATTATGACGTTTTTGTTTGTTACAAGTCGATTTCCTTTTCATTGTTTAGAAGTGTTCTTTCGTTGCAAGAATACCAACGAACAGATCATTCGAATTAATTAGAGTACAAGCATTATTCACCTAAAGTGCAGCATGCGGTTTGCTTATTTAAATCAGGTCCAAATTTCCTCATTATACATAAGATGCCGGAAATACCGAGGCCCGCTATTGCTCGTAGTGTCGCGACGTACGGACTGCCTAGATACATTATTAAAGGCTCCTCTCAGCCGACTGCTGTCGCATGCGACACACATTTAGAAAGGCGACTCACTCAAACACCTAATCAATTTATTAAATCAGATGATATGGCCCAGTCACGACTGCACATACTTGGCCATTTGCCACATGTCACTATACGCGGCCAAGCCATAAAAAGGCTCTTCTTGACAGCGTATAGTTTGTCATTAGTTTTAAAATTGTCACCTAAAAAGAAACTGCGACTATTACGACAGCTTAGCGTTACTCAACGACGCGCCGCTTTCATTCTGATTGGGTAAATTCTTGTCGGGAGCCGTGAACGTTGCGTTAAGTGTAACAATTCGTAGGCAGTGCAATAAAGCCGTCAATCCTGGTACAATGTCATGTCAACCAGGGTGCGCGCTCGGCGCATTCTCGCAGATCGTCAACCTCGCACGCTCCCCGCCGACATGCGAGCCCTACCTTTGAATTAGTCGAAATTTGATTTCGTATGCTTTAGTCTACGACGAGCCGTCTGACAACTTGCATCACACTTCACACATACCCTTGGCATAACCAGATTCGAGTTGTAGAACGTGTGATTGTTGACTACTCATAGAAGTCTAGTGCATGCGATTTTGGTTTTCTAGTGGTTCAGAAATACGTCTTCTTGCTCGGCCGCTCGAATACCCGACCGCGCGCCACAGGCATGCATCAACCACTATCTCAACACTTGCCCCGCTTCTTAATGCAATGCTATAAAGGTGATATATCCACGACCGTCGCGGCTGAATGCGCTACAGATTACGCACACTTGGCCAGCAACAATGCGAGTGTTATTATGAAAAATAAACTCGACACGCGATGTGTCTTTGTTTTTGCAATAACAGAAAAGGTTCAGGCATTTCTTCGATCCGTTCGTATCTGTGGAATCGTTTGGTAGAAAAGAGCCGAGGTGGCCGAGGTGCGGCTTTGTTGACGAATTTGCAGATTAAGCGAGGAACAATTCCCGGACCGGAATTGAATCATCAGTTTAGTATTTCATTGGAATGGAATGAGTACTTCGATGTGTTTGTGGGCTGCGAGAGATGCTATACTTTCATACAGAGCGTCGCTCATTGCGTCATGCGTGCCTCGGTGCTCGGTGCTCGATTGTAACCATAAGCAGCCGTATTAACTTGCCTTTAAATAAAACAATAGTCATTTGCCCTAATTTCAAAGTGATTCGCCTGTACGCAGGTAGAGGGATATTTTGTAAACAAGCACTCAACGGAAACAAGCCGTGTCACTATATAACAAAGTAGGTGTTCTAAACTATTCTTGTTATACCTAATGCAAATTTTTGATCTGAAAACGTGTCTAAGTTGAAATCACGTGCCTGGGAATACGTCATCAAATAAAGTCAAGTTCAACATTAAGTGTTGTATCCAAGAATGTTTTTATTGGGTCTGGCACCTAAAACGGCGGTTACGTAACCTAGATTGAATAAATTGCTTGGACCACCTGCATGCAAATCAAATATATGTATACACTATAGTATGTATCGTTCTGATTTGCGACATAGGGGAGTGGTGAACCACTGACTTATGCGATCTATTTGATCAAATTATGGCCAAATGCAGTAAAATTTACGTTGTATGTTCGTCATACTATCAAACTTGTTGTAATTTACTGTCCAGTAAGTTGTTGTCGTTACCTCATCCATCACAAAACTAAAATACATAGGTAAATATATAACATACCATTCAAGCGAGGTAAGCATAACAAATGAAATGGCGAATGCGTCTCCTGTTTGGGTTCATCTGGTTGAAGCTTGCTAATGCTAAGGTTTGATCATCGCTCAGTAGGAGTGCACGTGCCTTTAAAACCTTACCTTCGAACCTCTCGTCTTGATCAACTGTACGTGGTGGTAACTGCTCTTAGAAAATGGAAATACCTTGGTGGTGCTGAGGAGAGGGCGTGCTGTGCTGGAAGCTGGCGTACATGCCCTGTTGCGCTGCCACAGAGACATGGTTCCCGCCCACGCTGGCCTGCATGTGCTGCGCCGCTGACACCTGCACATAACATCCATAATCCATGTTAACACAAGCAAATATCACTTTTATGTACTAATATGACTGTCTGTAATTCATAATATCTGCTGTAATTTATAAGCATCTATGATATAGCCTATAACTCCAGATTTCAAGAAAATTATCGTCAGCTACAAGATATTATTGCCGGTCATTACGGTAGGTTTTTAACCTATCGAAACAGCTAACACTTGACGGTTCAATGTAAACATAAATAAGTACAAGGTGCCTGTTTGTTCGTTAAAACAATAATTTCACTCTGACGCATACCTTGACACTTCAAGTCAATTTCAGCAGTTAATTAAGACAGTATAAACATTAGCAGCGTCTCAATCCTGGGAACTCAATGCTACACTGTGTTGAAGAGTCTCTTGGTTCAAATATAAACTTGGAGAGTCTTGTATCAGTTTTCACGACGGGAACGATAACACGGTAAAAGCAGGGTTTACGAGACGCCGCGAGTACATTTCACACAGTTTACGTTCTTCGGGTGGTATCGAAATGAAATCGCGTGTCTGTTATGTGGGTATTGATTGGCAATATTGTACCGCACACCGAGTTTTTAATGTGCCGTAAAAACAAGTTATTTGCATGACTATAAGCTGTGCTAGCTATATTCTCGAAGATATTATATGTACCGACAATGTAGAGACCATTGTTTGAACTCATCATCTAATTTTATTCTATGTAATAAAACGATTATATTTTCATGATTTTGAATCAAGAATTTGAATGGAATCAACGCCTTCTCCGACGTCACGTTAAATTAACATTCTCAGTTATTAAATAACTAACTGTTAATCGTTTAGAATTCTTAAAATTAAACATTTCTGTCTCCCATTGAAGAATTTCATGCTTTCGCGATTCTCCAAAGTCAAATACTTAAATCCACATGTTTCATAGCTTGTACTCTGTAAATGGAAACTGTTTAGTATTACATTACACAGTTCGTTGTTCTATTACGTACGACGCAGTTTTCCTAATACGTTACAAAGAATATGGAATGCCATGCCGTACTAAGTTCAGGGCCAGTTATGTGGACAAAAAACAATCAAGTTTATCATCGTCACATTAGCATTAGCCCGGAGTGGAAGACGCGTAGATTTATGAGGAAATATGTCGCTGGTGACAGCTGGCGGTCTGTCGGGCTGGTCGCGGGTCGGTCGCGCGCGGGCACCGAGTCTAAACCTGTTTCAAAGTCGGCTCCGGTGCTCCGGCCACCTCCCGCACAGAATACCATATACCCTCCGCCCGCTACACCCGCAATTTTTGTTGCTCGCGACAATAATATGCGTGCTGAAGCCGCTAAGCCGCGAGCGCGAGCCGCTCCGTATTGTAAAGCCAGACGGGCTAACGGCACCTTATCTAGTCCCACATCGGTTTCCAAACGACCCAAGGATTGGTATCACGAGCAGGTAAGGACGCGGCGTCCCATGAGAACAGAACTATGTCCGTTTACTTTCTGCTTAATCGCATGAAACATTCGACACGGCCATTCTTTAATCGTCGAATAATAAAATTTGCATCGCATTTGCATTTTGACTGTACTGAGTATTTGAGAGCCAGTGAAAGTGGCAATGCCTTTTTACATCAAATTGAGAAAATTATGTCCATATTGATGAGTTTGCTGCCTTTGCTTTTACGTATAACACCATCGATTATGTCACTTGCTTACGTTACGAGCGTTACCTACATCTTCACGATTATACTTCGGTGCTCTGCCTTAAGCTGTTAAAATAATACCTACAGTAGTATTTTGATAGTTTCTGAATATGAAAATAAAAACGAATAAAGTACCCATTAGAAAGGTCGACCGCAATTCTTATTTTTTAATGTATGCAGATTCATTTAAAACAATAAAATCAAACAATTACTTTAGACCTTATTCGTCGAAATCGGTCAAGTATTTTAAATGAAACGCAAATAAATCGATATCTTTCTATATGAACGCAGTCATTAAACAGCTAAACGTTGAGCTATAGTAAAAATAAACAGATTGGGACAAGATAGCAACTAATGAGATACGCTACCGAGCCTTATTATCATCGTGACTTCATGGAACCGACATGAATTAGTTATAAAATCAAGTACATACTCAGTTCGGCAGGAAATCGTTAGTTGACAAAAAACGCAGAAACAATATCGACAGGTAACAATCACACAAACACGCATATTAATGTGTACAGGGGTCTTTCTGCACTAGCTCGACGAACCGGATGCGTCAAAATACCGATCCAAAACCAGCGCTTTACAAAACTACACAACCACGCCTACCATCCTGACGGACCAATGCAACATACACAACGTAATACCTACATGACTCTCATGTACATGCTTTAATACTCAAAAACATTTCGGTAACTAAGTGAATAAATTTTCATTTCGCTTTCAGAGTAGCCTAAACCTTAAAAGCGTGTTACGCCATCAATATAATTTTCATTTGTCGGCACCCGTATTTTTGTGAGTACCTATTGCTCATTGAAATTGTCGGCCTTTTTCGGAAAAACCAGAAACTTTATCGCCCACAGTTTAAGTCTATACAATATCGTAATCACTAGCAAATATTTTACGAGTAGGTACGATTCTTATCTTTCTGATCAGAACATTATCGGATCTATATCGGAGCAGAGCACAACTCCCTAAGGGCAAGAGTCTCGTACGAGATAAGGTTGGTGTAGGGTTCCTTCAGGGTATCGCCCGCCCCGCCGTGTACCGTTCGTTTCGCCCGCCCACGATACCGTATTTTACTTATTACTCTACGTATAAAATCGATAGCTGACAAATACGAGTCTAGAACAGCCTAAAAGCTTTTCAAAGGCTAAAGGTTAAGTTAGGCTTTCTAATTTGATAGATCTTGTGAGTTTAATTTAAAACGCATCTATTTCGAAAAAGGCTAACTAGAAATCATCAGATTTCGTCGGTCTTCCTGGCTACAATAATGCTACCTACGATTTTTTCAATTCTGTATGATTTATTTAATTAATAGGTCACTACATAAAACATTGTTATAAGATTGTTTATCCTAGAATGCAGGGTTGTCAGAAAGAGTTTGCTTAAAGCGATAAGGCCGCCTATGCTTGTATTGTTTATGTTGAAATGGTTTCTGCTCTTGTATGTTTCGTGTTTGTAATATAGGTAGATACTTGGGAAAAATGTGCATCTATCTATCTACACTCTAGCCATAGTCTTGCTGCATATGAAATCAATATTGAATAGGGCCTTTTATTTTAGTTGGTAACTACTAGTAATTGTTATAAATACGGAGCCTTTATTGAGCAGCGCTACCAATAAAATATACAGCGTAATAAAAATAAGCAGCTAATATAATATACAACACAGCATATGGAATTCTGATATTGCGTTTGCTGGCAGAATTCGAATATGTACGCGCCGTATATCGCAGCGCTAAAGGAGATGAAGTGTATTTACCTACAAATTGACGTCTATCTAATCAACTCCACGTTAAACTCAAATCCTCAAGCGATACTGTACCCTATTCCTACGCAGATAACACAACTACTCGCGTACCATCATTAATTGAATAACCTCTACTAAAAAAGAAAAGCAGTACAGAATTAAAATAAGTAAAAAGGTCTTCGCCCGAGGGAGTCGTAAAGAGCAGGGCTCTTAAATAGTAGAGTCCTAATCAGTAGCACACTTACTAACTGCCGAGTGTGCTCCCTGCATCGCGAGGGTTGTAAAACTTCCGCATTGCCTACAAGTCTACTCTCTACCTATAGATCTTATAGGCAGACTGTGGTCGCAGTGGCTATTAGGCTGATAAATGCCAACCCCTGTGCACTAGATAATAATATACTATTTACCATCCAGCCAGCCAGTACAGTTATATTAGGTACGGGAGTTCGATCCTAGACCGTAGCGAATATTTCAATTCCAGTTACACGCCTATCGTATCGTACGAAATATAAATATATTTTTATAATGTGTTTTCTACACGTGCAACAGAAAATAAAATACCTACCCTGCTTTTATCTCTAAAAGCAGTATAAGGAAAAACAACAAGTTGATAGTTATAACTCTTTAGTTGATAAATTATAGGTATTCTATTGTAAAATGTCGCGACAAAGCCGGGTAGGACAATTAGAAAAAAGTCCCCTAAGTATGTGTACCTATCACTAACTAAATTCTGGTCTGCTCACATAAGTCATTTAAACTATACAGGGTGTAAGGGAGAGCCCTCCGTACACTGCTAGGTCGCATACAGCCCGTGAAACTGAACAACTTCCCATAAGAAAATATTTCCGTAGTAAATGCAATCAGCTGATCTTGATTTTCTATGGAAAGTATTTTTTTGGTAGTTTCCTGACATATGTTTCTAGGTTCATGGTCTGTATGTACCCTATCCATATTCGGAGGGCTGTCCCTTAAAACCCCGTATATTACAGGCACAGAAGGCATGAAGGTACAAAATTCGAGCGTGCTTGAACACAAAAAATGCAATTTTGAATTGAATCTTCAGTTTATTGTAGAGATATGTAAGACGTTTCTTAAATATATTTTTTTCTTCTAATGTTGCCATGTCATATTCATTCTTACTTTATGAATCCGTTGCATACTAAGTTTAAAAAAATATATTCCGACTTTTAGAGCATATAATGTTTCTAAGCCGGTACGAAGGTTTGTTATCGGAAAAACAAAACGTCTCATAGTAGGTACCTAAAATATCATTGAACGCGTAAATACATACGTAGTATTACGTTATAGTAACAAGTAATAGTGTGACGCACATTTTTGTCTTGTTTGTCGCTATGGGGAAAATATCAAAGGTTCCTCCACCACGAGTACCTACCTACGCTTGAAGTAGGCGTTATTGGTAAAATGTATCGTAGGAAGGCAAATTCCATTGAGAATATTATATTCATTGATCCTGTACTAGTGACGTCACGGGGCTCGAGACAGAATTATATCTGCCCACGCTCGGTACGTCACTACTCCTACCACCGTCTCGGGTCAAAGGTACGTCCAGCTACCTCCTACCTTCTGCCTTATACACCCTTAGCGCTGGAATATTCAGTAACGAACGTAGGTGTTCGATTCCGAGCAACTCCTAATTAAATCGATAAAGGCGAGCTCGTATTTATAGAATAATTATGCACGAGACCGATATCAAACAGAAACATTAAACACACAAAGTAACTGCTTAATATCAGCGGTGTACATACGAGCAATTACGCTCGCATGATTAGTTTTGCCTCGGCACACAACTTTGATAAACATATTAATTATGAGTATTCAACAGGTACTAACTTTCTAGAACTTAAACTTTTGGTATACAGGGTATTGGCAAAGGAGGGTAAAGATTTTCAGTCTAGACGTGAAACTAAACAACTTCTCTACTTACAATTTTTTGAAATACGCAAAAGAATGCTTCTTTCAAACAAAATCACTAAAGCAGAGTCAAAATTTGTATGGAAGGATCAAATATTTATTCAATGAAAAGAGTAGATACTGTAGTTTTTTAAGGCGTCACTCAGGACTTTGGCCGAAATGGGTAATTTACAGTTGACAAATTAACATAAATTTTTGATTTAGCAGGATATAAGTACTAAAGAATTAACTTACTTCCACTCGTGGCAGTCATGTTTCAAAAATAAGCAAAGTCCTATACGGTACAACCCATTATGTATGCTATTGAATCTATACTATAGATTTATGTTACTTTAGATTCTTTAGTAACATAATAAGGGCCACCGTAACGCAAAAGCAGTTTTTGCGAGCTATTCGAAGAGGAACTCTATCGTACGTGAAATAAAGGTAACATTGGCTAGAATGACAAACAGCTCTCACGGTAGCCCGGCGGCAACTGGCAGTTTTTAATTCTAGGCAATGTCACCTTTGTTTCAATTACGAACGGTTCTTTTTTGAACTTCTATGAAAAGTGCTCGCATAAAGATAAGTTTGGTCTGCGGTAGCCCTAAGTAGTGAGTGACTGGCGCCAAGATCCGTCCTCCGTATACTCTACTACATTTTATAATCGGTCTACTTGACAACCTAGTTATAAGATCCACAAGGTCTGCCTTATCGAACTTTAACAAAGAAACTACAATATTTATTTGCTAAATCTTGAAACATATCATAATCAGAAATCGTAATTTTTACAATTATACATTGACTTTACATTTCAGTAACACCAAATTTGCAAATTGCAAACGTGACCGTCTAAAGAACAGACAGAAACCATAAAAACTCAAAATAACAATCAGTATTTTTACCCTACTGAACCCTAAAAAGTGTTCTAAAGTCGGATAAAGTTCTGAAGAAACCTTATTACCGATAATTTTTGTGTAAATTCACGTTTCAGTACCTTTCATGAACTTTCAGGTGCAAAAACTCATTTTGTTTGCGATTTTTCCATCAGAGGAAAGTTCCATCTAGCAAGATTCAAAGGATACATAATAAAAAGATGTACCTAGGTGTTTGTTTCTTGGCTTCAGAAGAGAGCTCATATGAGTGCTTTGTGTGAAGATAGAATGAATACTTTAAAGCGCTTCATCTGCTGCGGTATACGCAGCAGTGTTTATGTACATGTGTGTACAGTTTTTAATTACGGGAGTGTCGGGAGGAGGCCGGGATGGATGGCACACGTGGCCGTGTAGGAAGCAATCGCCCCAACCTACTCTTTTTGTTCATACAGACACTTCTAATGTCATCGCCCGTATCCTGCCCGTCGCCTATCCCTAGCCGGCTACCGAGATTGGAAGTTACGTCGCATTGTTTCAACCAAATCATTCATGAAACAACAAAGCTAGGAATGGAATACTTATGAATAAAAATATTCATTAGAGAGTTCGACGACCGTCGATTTCGTTTTCGAGTTTGTTTACCCGTGTCGTGTTTGGATTAATTTTGCTTGTAACAGCTTAAATTGGCATATAGCTAGGTCGTTCAAATATTGCGGCTTGTTTACATGCCTACAAGGGCGCAGTTCCAATAAAGACAAACATGTGGTTGTTCACATCTGTGTTCGCAAAACGCGCGATCCGGCGCACGTGTAATGAAACCAACGGCACCTATGTCGTGTGTTTATGCAAATTCTTCCTTTTGGTTGGTTCGCTTCATTTTACTTCATAGAGAATACTTTACTGAGGTGTAGAATAACTAAGCCATCGACGACGCATACACTGCAGTAATAAAATGTAAAATACCGCCTTTATCACCTGCCCTTCTCACGTCAATGTCTTTTAAACCATTTTAGGGTACGGTAGAGTTGTTCTATATCATGCAAACTATTTCACTGTTACAATACTATGCAATGTAATAGATGATTAAGTGTATTAGGCAATAAGCAAATGCCGTAATTTTGCTGACGTAAAAGACGTGTAACGTATTACACAATATAGTTACATTTATTAGTGAAAATTCTGCAGACCTTCGACAAATGGTAATTTGAAACTTGATACGATATTGAGGACGCTGTTTATGAATTGCAATTCAATTCAATTGCTCAGGCTGCGTCTTGCCGGCGTATCTGCATCGAAGATTGCATGTCTTAGGCGATGGCGACTGCAGACTAATAGGATAGCCTGGCTGTTACCAAGGAATCTCGACGTGGTTTTCTTTTGGACACAATTTCTGTCGTTCTTTCGAGTTGTGTGCAAGATAGAAAGAGATAGAGCAAGGTTGGTAGTCGCGATCGAGTCGAGAAGGGTCCGTGGTAGCGCGCGGGGCGAGGGCAGCGCGCGCATGCTCGCCCGGTCGATACTACACCAGACTCCCATGTTTTTTATGTCCTTTCACGTCAGGAATTACCCAATAAAGAAGAGTTCCAATTACCAAATGCAATTCGCCGAGTACATTTTATGACGTGGCGAGCGAGCAATAGCAATGTACAGAAACGATGTCGCGCTCTTATTGAACATGCGATTGCGTTGCGATAACATATCATAAAGGCGCGCGACATTTCTTTTTCAACTACCTAGCCTACTCGCACTTCCTGTTGGCAAAGGAATTTTGGCGCGAAATGATGAACGACGTAAATATAATTAGCTAAATTTTATTAAACAAAGCGAAAGGTAATAAAAAATATTTATTATGATACCAATTCACTTTCTAGACAATTTGAACTAGATTTACCAACTTTAAAAAATTTTGGGTATACTCTTTTGCATCATTTTGATAAACTCTGCAGAAACATATTGAAACTTTTCGCCGAGCAATAAGAAAGTTTGTAGGTAGTTAGCTTACCGATGAGAGAGTGAGGTTGGTACCTACATATTAGTATACCTAGCGTAAGACAGAAATCTGGACTTAGGAAAGTAGACATGGGAGGTGTTTTTAAAGCGAAAGTTAATAACAACCACCGCTCCTAATCCTAACATTGTTGGAGTGAAAGTGCGAATATGTATAAAATTCCTTTTTTTTTATAAAGTCGCCGTTTTGGATGTGCGCGCATATTTGTGCGGTGCAATATGCATTGCAGAAAAGTGAAATCAATTAATATTTAAACAATAATGTTCGATGGTGTTTTTACTTTGATGAGATTTTTCTAACAAGATACATTAAGAACACAGGCACCTTGATAAAGTTGTGATGAGTCGTGCAACTGACCTGCAGGTTGTGGTGTGGCTGCGACAGATGCAGCTGCTGCTGCTGCGACATGTGCAGGTGGTCCATGGCGGGCTGCGGGGGCGGGGGCGCGGGCCCGGGCGGCGCGCGCGGCCGGTAGTTGGCGTACGCGCCGCGGTAGCGCCAGTCCCCGCCCGTCGCCTGCTGGTGCTGCTCCGCCATGTGCTTCAGCGTCTGCGCCGCCGGGGACATCTCCCCGCCACCGCCGCCGCTCCCGCCGTACGCGCGCGGCGCCGTCTCCCCCTCCGGCGGCTCGATCGCCCCCATGCCGCCGTTCATCTTGCCCCCGTCGAAGTCAAAGTCCTTCATGAACTCCGGGTATTCCGATATCTCTGTGATGAGGTCCTCGATGGTTTCGTCGCCGTCGTCCTCGCCGATGAGGTCGGCCAGGCCGGGGAAGGCGGAGGCGGCGTCCCGCTCGAGGGCGCGCGCGCACTCGTCGAGGCCCACGTACTCGTCGTCGGCGGCCTCCGACTTGCATTCCGTCTTGCACTCGCGGTCGCAGTCGAGCGGGGAGGGCATGCGCGGGGGCTGCTGCGCGGGGGGCGGGGAGCCCGACGTCTTCACGTGCGCGTTGGCGAGCGCCTTCACCGTCACGTTGGTGCTGATCTGCTGCGGCTGCGAGTCGGCAGCTGAAGTCGTGAACTCCAGCTGCTGCACGATCTCCACCGAGAACTTGGTGAGCGCCTCCCCCGCGCCGCCGCCGCCGCCCGCACCCCCGCTGCACTGCAGCTTCGCCGGCGGCTCGTAGTCGCCGCATCCGAATTTTTGTTGCTAAGACAAAACAAAACAACTTGTTATTTAACTATGTTTAATACAAGTATCTACGTATAAAACTGACGTATTAATATTAAATAGTAAAAACTTATTAACCATAACCATACGTTTATGCTGAATATGGAAAAAATACACAATATTGAAATTGAAGGCTGAAACTTCATAACGCTAGGGAAGGGCGGAGCGCGATGGAGCGCATAGGAAATCCACGAAAGCGATTAATATCCGGCCGGCGCAGGGCCTGTCCTCCACACAACAGTCAACATACGAAACACGGCTGTATGCTAAGTAGATAAATAATAGCAATGCTATTAAATGTATCTAACGGTCGAAGGTCACTGCAGTTAGTCTGCTCACCGCTTCTACCTGGAGCGAGGCTGCTCGTGGAGAAAAACCAAGGCCGTAGCGCGTCTGACTACATTATTGTACCTACTACTACCTAGGAAACTATTACAGAAATAGTATGTTGTCTAGATGGTACCTATTAGAATTGCAACTCACGTGTCTCACGTGTAATTTGCGGAATTACTCTAATACCTGAAGGACTGGTAGAGCAATGAGATATGGTTCGTAGGGGCTATTCTCTAGAGCTATTAAAATGATTTTTTCACTACTTAAAAACAACATCTATTCTACTAAAAAGTATAGCCTACTACTACTACTTTTTTGCTGCGGGAATATATCTAATTTCAATAGGAAAGGGGAATGTAGAGCATTTTTTTTTAAACTCTATACTAGCCAAAATACTTGGGTTTCATTGATATTGTGATATTCGATTGAAACAACGCAGTACGTAGGTAGGGACTGTGTTTATACGATTCTAAATCGATATTATATGACCGTCAATTGTCTTTAGCAATTAGTGCAATAAATGCGAGATAAGCCGTATTTAGTTATTAGATGTAGGCATCATGCCCTCGAGTGTGGTAACAGGGTGATGAGATAACGATTCAGACGAACCAGATCTACTACTAGAATGACAGTTGTGATGCATTTTGGCTCTGAACTAATGTAGTTGCAAGTTTAAATGAAAAAAATGCATTGTTAACATAACATACATTCATTTCGCCTGTCTTTACATTGATGATTGTGATATGATGTATGTGTGTGTACACAGTATAGAGATAGCTAAATCATAGTTCCGTATTGGGTGGGGGGCTCCTGTTTAGAGGACTACACTATTAAGATTTGTTAGTATGCGCCTGATCCTAATTCAAGTTACGTAAAAGAAGTGTCCAAAGCCGGTCAGAAACTCAACAACGCGTGTTGGGCACAAAAAATACTGCAACTTAACGTTATGGCTGGTCTGATAGTATTTGCTCACGTACTCAAGTCAATCAACGGTTCTAGTTCAGCCATGGGAAATATCAGAAATCGCTTAGCCTTCGAACGAGCATAGAAGCAAGTAGTATAAATGTGTCAGAAAAGAGCGCAGGCGCAAGCTCGGAGGTCGTCGCGGTGAGCGGCGCGAGACAATGCGAGGCGTTCGTTGTGAAACTCGCGCGGTTTGCACAACCCGCCCTGCCGACCACGGAGTACCAAGTACTAGCCTAGAAGAGATTGTGTTTCACGTAACCGTTTGTTACAGAGGATCCGGCTGAGGAGGGGTGGAACTTTTAGAAGACTTCGAAGGCCATTAGACACATTGGAAAAAAGAAGAAAAACTTATTGAAACCCTGCACTTCACTGTCGGAGTATATGTGCTTTAGATCACTTTATGACCTGACTGATACTTAGAAGAAATGGCACTTTCAGTTGACACTATGAGACATTTCACAAGATACGAGAATTGATAAATGATGTTCCATTTCCCATTTATTACCAAAGTTCAGACATAGATTAGCATCTTCGGAGGGGTGGAAAATTTTTCAGAACACGCTACACGTAATGAACAATTTTGCTTTGGGCGCCCTGGGTGTGTTATAATTCGCGGGAACCAGGTAAGTAAAGTTGGAGGGTAACATTGCAGTCATCTTCCGGTTAAATAGTTAGAAAATATTTAGAGTTAAAATATGCGACAAGACAACTGATGTTCGATTCATGGCCTCCTGGGAAAAAATCGTCACGAACTTCCGAGAAGACAACGAAAGAGATTAACAGGAAAACTCAATTATGGTTAAAGCATGCATACGCAGGCATGCAATACGTAACCAAACCACGTCCAATTATTAACCTCGTCATTTGCATTGTTGCGGATTTCGTTACTTTTGTGTATGGAAAATACACAAACGTCATCCAAGTAAACTCTTTGACCTTGGAGATTAGTATGACATCGTCAACATAAGTACCTAATATTTGACTTTGCACACCGACGGCGGTGCACCGGTATCCGTTCGGCGGACTTAGGCGCTATCACTCTCCAAAAGGAAGGTCACCAGCTCGATGCTCGTATGTCGAAAACAACAATCGCCTTATTGTGCAGCAAAGAGTGATTTGACTGCTAATGTGTGAGGAGCAGCGATAATTCAATTCACCTAATTTCGGTGCTGATAAGGTCTTTGTTTGATGTCGCGTGCTGCGTATCGTAAGTGGGAATGAAGAATATGTTAAGCTAAAGGGAACTCTACGAAGATCAACTAAAGTGAAGCAAGGAAATCTCGTCTCACTAAACTTCGATTTAATTTGCCAACATAAGCTAACACAACGCACAAAATTAACCCTTAACCAGGTTAGAGTACTGAAAACGACCACATCGCTTTTCCTAACCGGGCGAGGGACACATAGAGATCACTGAATTTTTCCCTAGGTATTGTTACGAATACAATAATTTTTAGTGTAATATATGTTCTTATGTACCTAATAAAAGAAACTCAATCAAATACAAAAATGCCACGCAGACAGAGTATCTATACTTCTGTTATAGCGCGTTTTGGTAGAGTTTGAGCGCGCAATAAGGTAATGTCTGATTGAGAGGAGATTTTCGTTGCTTCACGTTTGGTGGTTCCCGCATACTTGTCTATTGTTTTTCTCTCTAGACGTGTAATCGTACGGGATGCGATGGCAGAGGGTCAAGTCAATTGACGGCGGCTAGCATCCGGCACCGGCGCGCACGCAGCACGCGCCGCCGCCGCCGCCGCCGCCGCCGCCATGGCAATTATCGCAGTGCCACCTCCTCCACTTTACTGCATTTTAACGATATGCACTAATGTCAGGCGCTTTAATGGACTTCCAACAAAAGTTATAAATGTTTACAGGTAAATCATTTTGACTGAGACAGTGATCTCTAAGCTAAATAATTTCGAGACCGAATATACCTAATTCGTACAATGCTTCATCTTTATAGGATAGTGGGATGGGTTAAACAATTTGATTGACCGCCGTTCCATGGTTGTAGCGCAGATTGTCACGTTGCCGAAGCCAAACACGTGAGCAATTTGTGCATACATACCTGGAACCTTTCACGTGTTGCACCTGAATATTAGTCTACATGTACATGCATTATCGCAGAATATTAGAGGACAATTTTATGCTAATCAAAGGTACAAAGCTAAAGAGTAAATTATTACCTGCTCATCGTTGCATGCTACCGCAGCCATAGACACCGACATTCAAATGCAATGTGTGGCCCACAACAAAAGCAAATATTTTAAGGGGTGCTCCCATGTAACTGCACAACTTTTCCTAACGAACATAAGTCGAAATAATAAAATAATTGACCTACCATACGTACCAGCCAACCAAGTCAGTTTGTATATATTTATATATATATTTGTAAGGTCCATATTTTTTTCATTTTGTTTGACCTATGTTCCTTTGGAAAAGTTGTTCAGTTTCAAGGGTAATTTCGCCCCGTAAAATATTTGTCCCTGTTCTGGGCCACACTCTGTATATGATTTGCCGGCGACATTAGGGCTAGGCTACGCCTGGCAGCAATAATTGCCAAAACCACGCTAGCTATAGTATACATATGTAGGTATAGACTAATGCAAAGACGGCCAAGCTCTTACTGACGTAGATGAAAAACAAGTCTAAAGAAAATGTGTATACGTAACGTAGTACAATGACGACATGAGGACAATACCACTACTCGCGCATCACTCAGAGCCATTCGCACGCTCCATCTCCGATTACATCTAATAAGAAGTAAAAAAGAATACGCTTTCACCTTCGGTACGTATTAAATCTATTGCAGCAGCGCATTCTCGCGTATTTGAGAATACAATACAACCTGCGTTTGATGGTACGTTTTGCTTGTTTATTGCGATTCGAGGTACGAAGAGACGAGGTCGCGGGGCTCCAAGGTGAGGCACGCGAGCGAGGATCGCTATTCGCTACCTATTGCTAGGGATTTCAACTTGCAAGGGATAATTTATAAATGTTGAGACTTGATAATTAAAATGTACATAAATAAAAACTTACCACATGCACGCTGCTGTGCAAGTTCCCGCTAATAGCGGGCAGGTCAGGCTTGCGATCGCTTTTCTTCACTTGCCGCTTCGTCTTCGCCTCGAGGAACCTCTTCTGAAGAGCGCTGGTCTCCAAGTTCTGCTGCTCGCAGGCGCCGCTGAAGGACTGGTCGAACCTCGGCACGCACTCTGACTGCCGCCGACGATACGTCTCGATTCTCCGTCTGCAACAATACACACTTCTATGAATTGGCTTTACAATGATTGTTTACATTGATACTCATATTCTTTCGTCAAATCGTGATAATCTAAGTATTTATTTACGACAAGAGTAGATAGAGTAAATTGATTTCGATAGCAACGTGTTGTGGATAAATTAAAAATACTTATTCAAACTGTTCGGAATGTTTTAATCAAGGTGAGGTACACAGTAGGTGTACAAACAAGAGTTCTTCAACCGATGTTCAGTCAGCCGCAACTCCCGCCGCGGTCACCTTGGGCAAATGTTAATGTGAACACTGTCGCAAATAAAAAAAAATACATTACAAGCTTTTTCATATATATGTATAATCGACAACATGATACATTTGTCTCGTCTACGATAATATTCCCAAGGTTAGTGACAAGCGCGCTCAATGTCCATCCAAGTTGTTTTGCCAACCATCATTTGAATAGATACCCATCTAATACGTAGGAGATCTTCAAAATTGTTTAACTACTCGTAGTTCATACATATGTTATTAAAATGCCTCTTTGAGACTCTATTGCATTTTTATCATAATTTTTATTAATTCATTACCTACTTTTGTCAGTCGTCTGACTTTAGCCTTAAGCGGTTGTAATTGTCCAATAGAGTAAACTTCTACTCAACAACAATAGGCTAGCTAGTCACTAGTCAGCCGTGGAAGTAGTCTAGCTAGTTAGGTAATAGTTTCGGTGTGCAACAACATACATATTACATAATCAGTATCAAAGTACACGTCACCGCCGTTTCGATATCAGTTACCGGTGCGGAGACTTGTGTAAATCGTGGAAATATATACTTCAGTATGCTAACTTACATAAATCTTTCCACGTTCATCATGAATACGTAAATAACTGGGTAGGTGTGCATATCATACTATCGTAAGACGTAGACTATCAACATAAGACATGGTTATAGAAGGTAAAGCATATTAATTAATCGATATGCCCTTATGCTGTGAAATGAAAGTAGAGACCCTGTCCTACTAAGTAAGGTTTGCTGTGTACCGCAAAATAGTCGGCGATGTAAACATTGTCTCTAAGGTACATGATGATAGTACTAGACTAGTTTAGCCTGGTGCACTTTCCCTTAGAGAAGTGCAATACTTATGCAGTGCGGCAGCCGCCACCGTCACACCGCCGCGCCGCGCACTATCCGGGGAAAATAATTACGACAAACTCTACTGCACTTTCTCCACCGACGGAAAAAGTACGCAAATCATTGAACGATCGATTTAATAATCATTCTACTGTATACTAACACCGACAAGTGATGGCGCCACTTGTCCGATAACAAACGGAAGAGCAACATATTATAAAGCATAAACTGATGTACCTACATTATACCTACTTATAACACGTTCGGTTTCGAATATCGGCGGTACCGGTGGGTTTGTATGTGCATTTTTACAATGAATTATTATATCAAGATCTGTATCAACGATTATACGAGTGTATCAGGTCAGTATAATTAATGCATAATAGGAGGTCCAAGTATGTATTTCGGATCCTGTTTTGAGCTAAACGGAGTTAAAGAGAGCTAGTTGGCTGTGTGAAGCTTATCCTGAAATATTTAATCATTCAGTATAGTTTGCACGGATTCGCTCGTCTCCGCTTTGGTGGCAACGGACCCAGCGGGAAAATCGCTAGATTCCACCGGCTCAATATTTCACCAACGAACCACGCCCAACTTTTGAAACATTAGAAGCTGGGCTTTCTGTAACACATCGTCATAATGTTTGAGTAAGATAACAACAATTTACGGAATGTCTAGTCAATCTGATTTTTCACAATAATTTCTAACGAATTGCTGAATTAAGGAACACAAGCCGTCTATGTTGTATGAGTGATATTGCCGTCGTCGCATTACACGACTGATTTATTTAGGTAGTGTAAAATATACAAGCAAACCAAATCAATATAACGGTAGTACGTCACAGATAAAAGTGGCGTCGATTACAGCTTATCGGTTTCGCAAATTCCACATGTTGTGATAAAAGTGTCAACTAAACACTTGTGCAAATATGCGAATTTAAAGTGAATTTAACAGGTGCACTGAACATGAATACGAACCAAAGGTTTCAATGAATATGAAAACTAGCAGAGTTAAAAGAGATTTGTAGAGGTAAAAGCGCAGGGTTTATTAGATGGTGAATGAAGGACGGTGAGGAGGCAGAGGGAAGGGCGGGGAGGACGCGATGCACTGGTAAACTCGTAGGTGTTTTTGTTTAGTTCATTGACCAGCCGCCTGGTGTCGCGCTACGCAAACAACGCCTTCGATAAGTCCCGATTGTATGTCACGCTGTGTCACTGACTCCGGTGTACACTATAGTGGTGCAGGGGTTCCCAAACTGGTTTTCGAATACCCCGGGGCGCGGCGCTGTCCTAGGGTGAGCTGACTAGTACTCTAACGTGCTACGAGAGGGCTTGCGAGCTTTGCATCTGTAAGGGTGGTGATAGTAAATCGAGATTACGAAGATAATTATTGGAATTGATGCTCGCTTCTCTGGTATCGCTGCAAGTATTTTCATTATTCCTGTTTTTTCGACTTTTTACATTTGTTCTTCTACCAGAATGACGCAGTAAGACAAACTTTAGGAGCCTGTTGGATATAAATTATGGTAGCGAGCGGCAGGTTTACCCTCCCGGTCCCGACGCGGCCTACACCACTCTCCAAAATATAATTTCGTTTTTTTTTCTGTCAGATGAGCGCAGTAGGAAGAGTTTGGGAACCAGTGGAAGTAAACTATAGTAGCGAGCGCCGGGTATAGCCTCCCGGCCCCGAAACGAGCCGCACCGGGATCAGTCGCCGGAAAGTCATCCGCGCACGCCTAATAAGGTGTTTAACTGTTTAAATTTATTCCACTCGGTAAACAAGCGCTGGCGTACCACTTGCCGGTGTTGCCAAGTGGATAAGTGACGTGTTTATGTTATGATAATATTATATTGTACGTACGGATTAAAGCCGCTATGGTAGTGCGACATTTTACACATAAATAAATAATTTATAGATCGATGGTCCGACAATATCGTCAAACTGACGGAACCTCACCAGAGGAAGCTGGCGCAGGACCGTGAGGATTTGCGCAGAGAAGAGGCCTATCGTATACCTAACTGCAGTGGGTGGGTGTGGGCTGAGGTTGATGATAGATTATTTAGCGCAAGGAATCACATTCATTCGTAGAAAATATGTTGCTTGGACTTTAAATTATATTTTTTCAAGCAAGCAGGACACATAGATCGATCTTATCTACATTCCACATTTGACTACTTTCTCCCCGCGGCGAGCGACATACGGTTTTTAGCTCTCCGTCTTACTAGACAGAGAAGCCATTTGACGTGCCTACTTGTAACAAACTGACAAACATACATCTATGAAAGTATAATATAGAACGCTGTTCTAGTGTAACTTAAAGTGATATCTGCGTATCTTCGTTACCAAACTACTTCGAGAGTTAACGTTTACATAAGATAATCAACGGAGTTAGTAACGAAACATTTTAAGTACCTACCTAATAACACAAACTTAGTTATATCTAAGAGAATAACGGGAATAGTAAAGCGTATCGCTAGGATTATTTTGTTTTCTCTTATCTTTCTTCAGGGTATTTTTGTCTTGTGTTAGGGTTACGTATTGGAAAATTATGTAACTATTGGATAATAAATACCACTAATGATTGTAAAGATAGTGCTGGTTGATGGGCGCTGTCTTACCTTCAGGGGTAGCGGCCTGCCCTTATTCCCGCAGGAATAAGACATTTTAATATAGCCTATGCTCATCAAGGATAATGAAGATTTCTAATGGTAAAATAACTTTTTATATCGCTCCAGTAGCTTCAAAGCCTAATAAATACAAACAAACAATCAAATCTTTCTTCTAGAAAATAATCGAGCAATTGTCAAGTAGAAACTAGATCATAATTATTTATGAACAAAAATGCATCGGACTGGTTATGCAAAGGACGAAAATAGATTCGCTTCTCTATTTTGATTCGCATGTGTAGCTACAAACAGTAGATGTGTCAAGTCCACGGGTCGCCCACATCCACACCTACCTACATACCTAAGTACCTACATGTATGTAGCAGACTGAGTGCATAATTTTCCAATGCATTCGTTACGTATAAGTCCCCTTCGTTATACATGGTGTATCTTCAAAGATGCGAATCGCTTAAACCATGATAAAGAACTTGAACCACGACCACAGCTGATGTAACTCAGATGAAATATCGGGATGCAGGTAAATAGTTTATATTTTCCTCAAAACTATCGCGACCCGGTTAATATGCGAAATTGTGTGAAAGAACTTGAAGTTACTCTAAAGAAATTGGGTAAAAAGAAAAAAAATAAGCTCTTGTAGCTCTTGTATTAAGCAAATCGTCATTTTTGAATAGAAGGTTCCAAAACGTTTTACTTATTTCGACGCATATTCCTTGGGGAAAGTTGTTCGACAGCTGTTCATCATACCATGCTTTTAGGTATTTGCACGTTTGCATATACATCCTGTATCAGTATTATGGCAAATATAGACATAGCTCTACCAAGATTGAATTGGGTTGTGGGCAATCACATCGGAGTGCTTTATTTTGTCCCTTTTCTATAAATCTTCAAGAACACATCGGGGAATTATTTCGCTTTAATTCCACAATGTGTTCTTGAAGGTTTATAGAAAAATAGGCAGAAGCGTTACCTTTGGAATAGAATACCAAATTTTAAAACACTTCCCGTGTTAGGTATACAATCGCTTAGATTACATTCAATCTGTAAAGATAGAATTAGTCGCCGGGTATTAGTTGCAAAACTAATCCGGTAGATGGAGCCGTGCCACACGTTTCTGGCATTGAAATACACTTGCAAAATTGGCGGGCAAGAAACGAGCTGCGGTAGCCCAGATGGAAGAGGCGTCGCCACTAGTAATGCGAAAGTCGCAGGTTTAAAACCTGCCCGCGCTTGAAAATTTTTTAAGTTAAAAAATAAATAAAAAGAACCTTTGGAATATACAACACCTTGCACTACGCTCGAGGACCTGTCAGGCATGGTGAGTATGGCAAACACCCCCCAATAGAGGGAATCCCATGCCCAGCAGTGGAATGTTGTTACCTAGCTAATGGTACCTTTCCTTAGTAACTAACCCGGTCTCTTTGGTAACTACGTAGCTACCTCAAATTATTCAATACGGTTACGTACGTAGTTGTAGATGTTTCTTTGGAAACAGCCAGTATAAGGTCGTATTGCCAAGTTGAATTTCGAAGGCCAACATTAAAACGATATATTTTATAATGCTCTTGATTCTGCCAGGACATTTTAAAGGTTATTCCCGTCACTTCCTGTCTCTAAAAACCGTATAATACTGTAGGTTTAGTTATGCAAGAAAAATCTTTAAGTCTTAAGGTTTTTTACAGCTTCAGATTTCCTGTAACGGTTAATATCAGGAGTAGAATAGCTAAGAATTAGGGACTAAGGAGGTGTCCTGTCTGAATCGGGGCCGTGAACAATAATATGTATAAGCAAAATGTTTACACACGTGAAACAACGGGCCGAACTGAAACAAAGGCGGTCGCAGAATGTGTTTGTTTGTTGTTAAACTATTAGTGAGGCTTCTTATTGGAGAGGGAATGCCGACACCGCACCGACGACACGGCGGCGGCGTGTTCAGGAGGCCGTCTCGCCCGCCTCGGCTATCGGGGCATCGGGGTGTATCCCTACAAATGATCCCATTAACACGAGGGATCGTCCCCCGACTAACGCCGCCTATATCGATCGCCCAAGTAGAAGTCCAAGCCAACTTTCTGTTCCGCGCGATTTTTAAAACTCGAACACATAGGTGGATTCCGAAACTAGTTTTATCGCCGTTACTATTTAGGCGTTACGTCATTCAGTCTCCAAAGATGTGTTTTGACTTAACAATTATGTCGGTATAGGTAGGTATGCATATATACCGGACCGGTTGCGTAATGCACGCAAGCTAGAATGTGTGTATAATGTATCAAGTAGAAGTATGCTGCAATGCAAATAGAACAGAGCGTTGCCGCTGCGTTTATGCACCGGCAAGTCGTCCAGTACCGTTAGCCCTAGCACCGACATACAGCTCAACATAATTTCACCGAGTGCAAACCACGGTGCACTAGCCAGCTTAGCTACCCATACTCTGTACTGGTTTTATAGAAATTTCTACTTCAAAACTAGGCGTGTAACGGCTATGAAGTTAAGTTTTAGAGACGTTTACACTTTCATCGTTGCAAGTGTGTCACTTTATTACTTATCGAGATATCTATCTGCAATTTCGTGTTTTTGAAATGATTCACGTAAGAAATTAGTCATCACTGCAAGCGTCTCTACAATGAGGTAGAGTTTGTGTTCCAGTCCCCTTATCAGTTGTCAGACAAGAATGGCGCCGAGTAATATCGACGATGACGTAGAGCTATAGGACGGCTGTAGCTTTAGGACGACGGCATAGTACAACCGACGAAAAGGTGCAGTCAAATTAAAATTGTTGTTTGAACAAATATTACGTTGTGTGCTCTGATTACGAAGACTTTTTAAGTATCTTTCGCAGATTACGTTATAGTATATACCTATGTACTTATTCATCAAATCAAAATGTATAGTATAGTAACGATCAAAAGGTATATTGAACTAACAGATTGTAAGCAAAATAGGGCGAATTTCGTACTTTAATGAGGCATCTGACCTAGATGGCTTGTTTGTTTACGTAAGTACCTACCTATATAACTACTTGAATTCTCGTCCATTAGCGAGTCTAGGACTGGTACAATTAGTGAAAACGTGTTCGATAATGCGACATTCTAAGTGACCCATAGAAAGATTGTTCGCGTCTTTACGACGATTTACATAGCGATGGCCTCGCACGCCACCGATATGAAGCTAGGCAAGGTGCATGTCAACCTAGGGCTTACACACATGACTCCGAATTCGCATATAATAGCAAATATCTGCGACTGATACCATACAATCTATTGGAAATATTTGCAGTTATGTTTGGAAGCCCCTAGGTAGTGAATATAATGTTTGACACTGTGCGCTTCGAAGCAACCCAATCAATTTAAAGATTTTGCGCCTGGGCCCCGGCCTCGTTCGCCTGCAATATTAAGCAACTTAGAAAGAGTTTTCAAGTTCCGTTTCTGGAAACAGTACCTACAGTCGAGATTCTAATTAAGAAAAAATATGATCGATTATTCGAGATTCTAACTAAGCCACTTATTGAAGGATTGTTCGCATCTGTACATCGATTTGCATGAGGCCTCGCACGCCGATATGAATATAAAGCTACATACCTACCTAGCCAGTTCGTATTTAGCAGTGAGCACTGTTCACACCTGGCGGAAAGCGTTACTAAGGACGGAAGTGCATCGTATTGTGAATTAAACGGATTCAAATACCTACGGTTTATGCTAAACTGGCGTTACACGAGTGTTACACTTTTGATATACGAGAAATACCTTCTAGATGGCTGAGACATTTGCAAAGAGTCGCATTTCTTTGAGATCTAGGAAGATTTTATCCTTGCTGGACAAGAGCTTTCTGTTCGTTCGTTAGATACCTAACCTTACCAGCAATGTACGCCGAATCGGGCACTGTTGGCAGGGCCGTATAAGGTTTAATCCCTAGTTAGTGTACTCTGCTCTATATGTTTGCATATCCAGTAGGCACATACATTTGCGGCAGAGGTTGTATATAGGTCTACCTAAGTATGGATAGAGAAGACTGTTCTACTTTAAGAACTTGGGAGTGTGTTGAGACCTAGCAATCATGTGTTATGGATTTGTTTCTAAAGAAGCAAAGGTTTTGGTTCAACCTCATATACCAACAGGATTAGTAGAAGGTTGCATGTCAAGAAATCAAAATGTACCTATAACAGAAGCTTTTGTTTTAAGGATTTTCTTCCAAGAAACAAGCTTAAACCTAGTTTGGGGGTCACTTAATACCTATTTTATGTACCAATTTAGTAGGAAATAAATAAATACTATTACTAAACATTACTTTTATTATTTACTAATTCACAATATGATACATTTTGCATAGTTTATGTTTGATTTTCCCTGTTTGTGAAGGATGATTTGGTACAATTACAGCACTGTAGATGATTTGAATGAATAAGCATAGTAAAATAATAAAATACCACTTATTAATTTTGTATTACTAACAGGAATGGAATGGAATGGATGATGACATGAATGATGTTTCAATATCAATGAATGACTAAGGAATTAAGGATAGACTACAAGAAAAATAAATGAGATCTCTGATTTTCACCAGGACACCACAAGCTTTTACATAAAATATAGACAATCTTTTAAGTTACTTAGGTTCATATGCTTTCACACAATAGGCTTGTGTCCTAGTAGTCAAACAAGCTACATTTTAAAACAACGTTTTGCACGAAAAACTAGTGTTGTGATGTCACCAAAGACCTCACTACAGGCTATTAAGATGGAATCAATATGGAAACTTTTTATTTGTTTCTCAGTTTAATAAATCTTATGAAAATTTTGAACTGAACAATTATTTTCTGTAATAATTCTCTTGGTAATGATCTGTTTATTATCCAATAATTATCAGTGCGGATTGTGTATTTAAAATAAATAGTTTTGGATTGGAAAGATATAAAATCAGTGGCAATAATTCCAAAAGATTTCATAAGGAATGATTTTCAATGCTTAAAATTGTGATGTTGATAAGATACTCAGCTCCTTTTTAAAACTAGTATTATCCAGATAATTATCAAGATATTTAATTAATGATAATTATCACTTCAAACCCTGATGAAAACCTATTCTATTTTTAGACACTGGTTCTAAGCATACAAATCTTATATTTTATCAATTAACCAGGATACAACCCTATTAAGTAGCAAAAAAAGATTTAAACATATTTGCAAGAGAAAAAAAAGCTGTATCAGGCTCAGACCAAGATATGATGATTGACCAGATGAATTCAGGTGTCAGATCTTTAAGGGCACCTAATGGGTATCCAACATAGTTCAAATATAACTGAGCTTTACAAATTAAAAGTTTCTGTTAGAATATTCTATTTGAGCTCTGTTTTTTAGAAACAAAAATAGGTAACAAACAAGGACATAGCTCATCTGATGGAAAGCAATCACCTGCAACACCAGGGCTATCACCAGCACATTTGATTGCCTTGCAGAGCAGCTCCAAGTTTACTTTAGGAAAACCACAGAAGGGAAGGTTTGTTCCACAAGAAAGCCAATTATAGTGTTAAGTTGATATATCATATTGTTGACTACATTTCGGCCCAGCGGTTTCACCCGCTGCCACTCATTTTAGTTGTTGTTTAGTAGTTGTTTCCCTGCGGTCAAAAGTGGCCTATATGTTATTTCAGGTTATACTTTACCTGAGTTCCAAATTTGATTCAAATGGGTCAAGCCGTTTGAGCGTGAAGAGGGTACAAACATACATACACACACACAAACTCTCAGATATATAATATTAGTATGGATATGAGGGGTCAAAGCAATGCTGTTAATTTTTTGGTGAAGTTTAAGATTAAATCAACAGGAGCAGGTACTCACCAATGGATATAAAGTGACAACAAGCCAACAAGTACTCACCTCAAGCACCACACCTTGCTTTTTGGGTGGTAGGATCATCCCCTGTTCTACTTAGCTGTGCATCTCAAACCCCTCATCTTAGCTGGTCTCACTGACTGAAACTCTTGGAGACTAATCACACTTATAGTAGACTTACCTCAAGCGATCGACAACGGCCTGTCTCTTGGGCGGCAGGATCATCTCCTCCATGGGCTGCAGCATGTTGGGCGGGTGGTGCGCAGGCGCCGCGCCCGGCACCAGCCCGCCGCCGCCGCTCACCAGCTGCTCCACCGCGCCGTTCACGAGGAACCCTCCATCCTAGCTGCCCACAACCCTCGGGGTACTGACTGCTCGAGAAACCGCACAGGTTCACCACCAGCTCAGGTGCTACACCACACCACCACAAACCGATTCGTCCTCAACACTCGCGATTCCAACATTGTGATAACTCTACAGTCTAAACATGTGAAATAATCTAAAGTCTACAAATCATTGGACCGCATAACGACAAATGATTATGTTCATATAAAAATCAGTCGAATGTTTTGCAACAAGTTCTGAAGTCAACACAACAGTGCATGCCACTTTGGAAAGAATTGTTTTTCGTTACACTGAACAGTATTTTCACCACATGCACTTTTTAATAAGTTTGTTCACAGTCAAATGTATTTTTGAACTTCAATAGAAGTTACAAATATTATGTCCACATAGCAAAATCCTATTGAACAAGATTTCCAAACATAAATGACGCTCCTCACAGCTTGCTTGGCTTGCTTGACGCACACAAATGAAATAAATGGCATGGCATCCGACGTTCGTTTTGTCGGTTGGGAGATACCATCCTTTAAAACTAATTTCCCCAAAGTTAGTTACTAGTTTATTGCCGTGGGTCCACATGCATTTTTTTACGGTTCATTTTTTTAACTTATTTAACATTATGGTTACTGAAAAAATTAAGGGAGTAAGAAAGAACACATAAGAATAACAACTTTAATTAATAGGTTTCCAGCTAGACAAATAGAAATACACACACCTACAATCTTGCGGGATTGTACGAAATATATTTTATTACTAAATAGAAATCAGTTTATTAAATATAAAGTATAAAACACTAATGACATACATACATACTGGGCGTATGCGTGTCGCGCCCCAATCCCCAGTGGAGTAGGCAGAGCGTTAACGGCTGTAAAATACGGTCGCCATCGCTGCGTCTGACGAATGTTGAAGGATTTTGAGGGCTGTTTCAGAAAAAACGTGTATCAACATAGTGACAGGCTATCAGCTGTGGCCTAAAATTGCAATACATATGGAACCCTCGAGTCTCTAAGTCACCTCTTACGACACCCGTGGAAAAGAAATGGGGTGATGCTTTTCTAAGCTGGCATCACACGGATATTAATGATAAACATAATAATATAGAGTTTTTTGTGCACCGCATGCCAAACACTCCGTTTTATATTAACCTATTCTGTCGATACCAAGTAACACGAAACACCCTGTATTATTATGATCATCTATCATACCTTACCCCCACATAACACCTCCCACGCCACAAGGGTTTTTTATATTTATTTTTTACTGAAATTATTAATTTAAAACAAACGTTTAAATCCACACTCACTAATCCACATCCACATCCACACTAATATAATAAATGCGAAAGTAACTCTGTATGTCTGTCTGTCTGTCTGCTACGCTTTCACGGCCAAACCGCTGAACCGATCTTCATGAAACTTGGCACAGAGATTGCTAGCATACCGAGAACGGGCATAGGCTACTTTTTATCACCATTCGATGGTCTGGAGTATAGATGTAGACCACCAGGTGTACCATCAAGAGCCCAGCTAAACTATTAGAGATACAGGCATGGTTCCAAAACAAAAGTTAAACTATTAGAGATACAAGCATGGTTCTAAAACAAAAGTTGTTCAGTATGATGGGCCACTTCTTTTCACAAGGACATTGAAAATCTGGAGTAGCTTATTTAGACCACCAGGTGTACGATCAGGAGCCCACCTAAACTATTAGAGATACAGAAATGGTTCCAAAACAAAATTTGTTCAGTATGATAGGAATAAGTTGAGAAAGGACATTGGCAACTTTTTACCGAGGATATTTTTGTTATCTACTGACTTTTGTATTCAATGGTTATAAATATTGATCCCTCAGGGCAGTACACTGGATAGCAAATTTTGAATTGTCCCTTTAACAACAGAAGCAAGCAAGTCATCCTTAAACAGAAGATATAAGAACTGTTCTAATATCACTGTCATACTTACTATGAATATACATAATCTACTTTAGAACCTGTTTCCAAAAAACTATCTAATGCGGATGAAGTCGCGGGTAAAAGCTAGTCAAATAATAAATTAAGTACGAGAAATAGCCTAAAAATTAAATTGAATGTGCTTTAGCGTGGGTTATACCAAATTTAAAATGAATTACTGCTGCCATCTATTTTTAAATTAATTTTTTTACAGGCACAGGTTACGGGCACAGTGTGTGACCCCCGAATGCCCCTCAAATTGAAAGGAAAGATTTATAAAACGGTGGTGAGACCTGTCGTCATGTATGGATCTGAGTGTTGGCCCACAAAGGTGACGGATGAAAGACGATTACATGTATCTGAAATGAGAATGCTTAGATGGATGTGCGGTGTGACAAGAAAAGATAAAATAAAGAATGAGTATATTAGAGGAAGTTTGAAAGTAGCGCCAGTTACAGAAAAGATGAGAAGTAGTCGTTTATCGTGGTATGGGCATGTTATGAGGAGGGATGAAAATCATGTGACAAAAAGAGTATTGAATATGAATGTAAATGGATGCAGAAGGAGAGGAAGGCCTAAAAAAGTTTGGATGGATTGTATAAAAGATGATATGAAGCAAAAGGGTGTAAACGAAGATTTGACAGCTGATAGAGATGAATGGAAGAAAAAAACATGTTGCGCCGACCCCAAATAAATTGGGATAAGGGCAGGCAGATGATGCGTCCATCAACCACGGATAGTACATTTTATATGGAACTGTGCAAACCAAAGAGAATCCAAATAGAACTAGCGTTGTGCAAACTATCTACACTAATATTATAAAGAGGAAAGATTTGATTGTTTGTTTGTTTGTTTGTTTGTTTGTTTGTTTGTTTGTTTGCATCGAATAGGCTCCGAAACTACTGGCCCGATTTTAAAAATTCTTTCACCATTAGAATCCTACATTATTCCTGATGAACATAGGCTATATTTTATACGAGAAAAAAATAGGGATCCGCGTGAAAATTTCGATACTGTAACCCAACGTGTGAAAAATGTACCAAAAAAATATCTTATATCGCGTACGCTGTGGAAATTATTGACAATAGAGGAAAGTGATGTACTACAGTTTTATAGAGGACATCAATTTCTATAATAATGTCCGCGATACCATATGTCTAACTATTACAGTTATGCCACAATAACCACATTTTTATTTAAAAATGTACCAACTACGCCACATTATTCGTACCAGTGGAATGATTACATTTGATCATTACTGTATTAAAGGGTGTCAGGGATAGCCCGCCGAATACTGATAGGGTACATGCAGACCATGAAACTGAACAACTTTCCCCTAGGAATATATTTCAGGGAACGTAAAAAAACTGACTTCCCATAGTGAATGCAGTCAGCTGATTGTGATTTTGTAAGGAAAGTCATTTTTTTGGCGTTTCCTGACATATGTTTCTAGGGGAAAGTTGTCCAGTTTTATGTTTCATGCACCCTATCAGTATTCGAAGGGCTGTCCCTTACTCGGTATAAAAAGAAGACAAAAAATATTAAATAATGCATTTAAAAAATCTACACTAAAATAATACATAACCGAAACTACTGGACCGATTTAAAAAAATCTTTTACCGTTAATTGAAATTGAAATTCTTTATTCAATGTAGGATAGTATTATGACTTATTGACGTCATGAACCGTCATTCTAAAAAAAGAAATTTGTATCACACAATTTTCTTTTTTTTTATTACAATTTTGTTATGACCTAATAGAAAACCGGCTCGGGCGGGATAAAAAAAATAAAAATATAGGCACTGCCATGGGGCTGGCCAGGTTAATCACACGGCATGTAACTTTACGCCACCACCAGCTGAAAACGATATTTGTTTCAAATTGAAGTCAAGATTTTTAGAATCCTACATTATCCCTGATGTAGGATAGGCTATATTAAACTGTCTTATTCCCGGGGGAAAATTTTTTGCGGCGGGTGAAACCGCTGGGTGGGCTGCTAGTCTGTCATAACTCAGGCACGTGACCTTGATCCAGTGGCGTATACATCTTCTGATCATGGGGGGGTCACAACACCCATCATAGACTACTATCTCAGACAAATATGAATTGCGAGAGAAGCGAGCTTGATATTTAGTCCCTTGTTAGGGAGTCTATGAGTGCATTGACAATAAATTAAAGCCGTGATGACTTTGAAAATTAAGGAAAATATTTTTTAAATTAAAATTACACAAAAGTTTCCAATTTAAAGTTCAACTGAAGTTGCCAACGCAGCGTAGCGAGATTCAGTATACAATGTTTTATTCAGTTCTTTTGTAACAGCTTGTTGGATCATTTACAGAATATTTTATCATTGGATAGACAAAACGCAACAAACATACGAATTCTTTATATTAAGTTCCATTTACGATAGTCATCAAAGGTTCAGCAGCCAACAACTGGAGAAAGCAGGAACAGCACAAGACTAACTACTAACCATTTCTCCGTTCACTTCAAGGAGACGTTAATAAATGGCAATCCTAATTCTCGTTCAAAAATATCATATAGCATATCAGGTTGACAGTTTAATAGTTGACACTTTGAATAATTTCTGAACGTTTAATGGCAATTCTCATGTTTGCTGACTTATTAGAGTTGATACACTGATTGTTTTGTATGAAAAAATACAAAAGTGCTTGCAAAAATAATCATGTACCACAAAATTACAATAAATTTATTGTATAGTAAAGTGACATATCTGTCTAACATTTTCTTTTCCTTTTCATGTTCTAAAGGTCCTGTATCTATTTTTCTTTTCACCCAGTTTTTCGCAAAGATAGTTACTTGTTTTAGGGTGTGACAAAATAACAATCACTTTTATCATCAAAGCAGCAATATCTACATAATGGCAGCGTTGCGAGTTAGACTCGGATCACCTTCTGTTTGTGCGCAGAGGTTACTTTTGCGGCCTTTGGCTCACAAAAATGTTAAATTCTTTCGAACAAGTTGCTGTGCAGCTAAACAAACAGGTAGGCCTACCTACAAGTAATCAGTCATCAAATAAAACAAATTCACTACTCATTACAATAAAATAACCTCCATAAAATTGTTTTTGTAATTTTATTTCAGAATTCAGCAAAGCCAGTGAAATGCAGGTTAAATACTACAGTACAGGAGCAGAACAGAAAGAAAAACTAAAGGGTGAATCAGAAAAAAGAGAATTCCAAGCTGAAACCCGAATGCTGCTTGATATTGTTGCTAGATCTCTTTACTCAGATAAAGAAGTAAGAATTTGCAACTTTTGGTTGGAGTGCACTTTGTGGCCAGTCCCCCTTAGTGCACCACATCTCTAACTTTTATATGCATCACCAGGTTTTCATCAGAGAGCTGATATCCAATGCCAGTGATGCCCTTGAAAAGTTCCGCTACCTGACAGTCAGCGCAGCACCAGATGCCTGCCAGCTGGAAGAGACTGATAGACCACTTGAGATTAAACTCATCACTGACAAACAGAACAGAACTATCACTATTCAGGTAAAATAAAGCTAGTTAGTTACATTTTCCTATTTAAAAGATAGACAGGCTGCTATTTTTAAAAGCAACCACTTTGGAATTGCCAGTACAGTTTTCAATAATTTTAGATATGCTTTTACTATTATTCCCTGCCTTGTAAGGAAAAATGAGTACACCCGGAATTTTTATTAGAGAATCATCTTTGACAGGCTGCTATTTAAAACTTCTCAAAAGTTACCGTCCTAAGATTGGCAATCACGGTTTTTTAACATCCTTGTCCAATAAACATGTCTAACCCCAAAATATAGGTCTACTAGTGTCTGATAGATAAATCTAAAGATGGGCTGGTGAAAAGGAACAACTTTCCCAAGGAACAGAGGTTCAAAAATGCCAAAAATATTTTCAAGTTTCCATAGTAAATGCTCATTATCAGCTGATTGGCAATTTTGTGTGGGAGGTTTTTCATACTGACCTATGTTCCTTGGGGAAAGTTGTTCCTTACCACATCTGGATTTTTTACCATATGCTGTTTTGCTTAGATGATTTAGCTATTTGTTAACACTTTGTATTATCTTCAGGACTCTGGCATTGGTATGACCAAAGATGAACTCACCCAAAACCTTGGTACAATTGCCCGCTCCGGTTCAAAATCCTTCATTGAAGAGGTGAAGAGTAAGGGTGCTGAGCAAGCCAGTAACATCATCGGTCAGTTTGGTGTGGGCTTCTACTCGGCATTCATGGTGGCTGATAAAATAGACGTATACACTCGGAGCAGCAAGACAGGCTCACCAGGGTACAAGTGGAGCTCTGATGGGTAAGGTCTTATTATTTTAGTTTGTTTTATTTATGTATTGCATCATAACATCAACTGAACATTGAGCCAAATAAACATACATACATATATACTGTAATCCTTTAAGGGTAAGCAGAACATAAACGGCCGTAAGACACCACGACTGATAAACATTTAGTCATTGTGGCAGGTTGTCAGCCCATCGCCCAAAATTGCCATACACACCCTTCCTTACGACACAGTCGCCTCTTTACTTTCTGCTTGCTCATTGCAGGTCAGGAACCTACGAAATCCAAGAGGCGGAAGGCGTGCCAATCGGCACCAAGATCGTGGTCCACCTGAAGACTGACTGCCGCGAGTTCTCCGACGACGGCACCGTCAAGAACATCATCATGAAATACAGCAACTTCGTTAGCAGCCCCATCTTCCTGAACGATGAACAAGTCAACTCCATCAAGGTATGTGTGTGAAATTGTACATTCTTCACGCGCGACGAAAGAGACCGATTACCAACGAGGGGTGCGCTTCGGGTCTCAAAACACACGAGTAATCGTTCTTTCTTCGAAGTGATAGATAGTGCTTTATACTACACCTACAAATACAAAAAACTTAACAACACACACACAAATCACGCCTATAATCCCATGCGGGGTATGCAGAGCGCGAACGACCGCAAAAACTGTCAAAGCAGTCTGACAAACATTTGAGGGTCATTCGGAAAATTGTGTATCGCCATAGTGACAGATTGTCAGCCCATCGCCTAAAATTGCAATATGCACCCTCGAGTCCCTTAGTCGCCTCTTACGACTCCCACGGAAAAGAAATGGGTTGATGCTATTCTTAGCCGGTATCACACAACCTTAAACGTAACAACAGTTCAATAAACCTTTAATTAATGCCACAAGTAATCCAAATTAAATTCTCGCGTCTTCTCATATTTAGTACGTGGTAAACGCAATAATTCAGAAATATATTAGTACTAGTTGACTTTTACTCCCGAGTGGAGCAAGTGATATGTATAGATAGTTCCTTCCCGATTATTTGAAACCTCACCCGCGTTAATACTCCCTCGGAAGTATTTCAGGAGCCAAGCATGGTGTGAACGGAGCAGTAGGTTGAAAACTTAGATATTATTTCTCTGACCATCTCTGACTACTTAATATTCTTCTTGTCGTAAAATGAAAGTCAGGGAAATTAATCCAGGAACTACTCAGTAACATTCGGATATACGGCACGCCTATAGCAATTAAATTTAGTTTAGCGGGTTTTGTTTTAGGTAGCTTATTTCATATACCTACCTTAGTAACCAAAAATAATTCTTCACTGTTCTAGCCACTGTGGTTGATGGAACCAAAAGAAATAACCAACGACCAACACATAGAGTTCTACAGGTTCATAAGCAACTCTTACGACAAACCTCGCTTCACGCTACACTACAAGGCTGATGTTCCACTGAGCATCAGGTCTATTCTCTACGTGCCGGAGGGCAAGCCGGGACTGTTTGAAATGTCCAGGGACTCCGACGTAGGAGTGGCCTTGTATTCGAGGAAGATCTTAATAAAAACCAAAGCTGAAAACATTCTGCCCAAATGGATGAGATTTGTTAAAGGTAAGATGCAAAAATAATATATCCAAAAATTGAGTACCAAATTTTTAAAACACTTCCCGTGTTAGGTATACAATTTTTGAAAACTTGCAAAATTTTCGAGTGCGGGCAGGATTTGAACCTGCGACTTTCGCATTACTAGTCGCGACGCCTCTTCCATCTGGGCTACCGCAGCTCATTTCTTGCCCGCCAATTTTGCAAGTGTATTTTAATGCCAGTAACGCTTGGCATGGTTCCATCTACCGGGTTAGTTTTGCAACTAATAACCTGCCCGCACTCGAAAATTTTGCAAGTTTTAAAAAAAAAAAAAAACCAAAAATGATTTAAATATCTATGGAATTAAGAAATATGCAAATGTAAACAATCTTCCCATCTGTTTCAGGTGTTGTTGATTCAGAAGACATTCCACTTAATCTTAGCAGAGAGCTATTACAAAACAGCGCACTGATTGCGTAAGTATAATTCTGATAAGATGTAGGAGAAAAAAAACCCTAGAAGAAATAGTACATTACGTCACAGGCCGAGTATAAAGCAATTTCTGCGTCTCGGCCTTCTAAAGTAAACGAGACCAGAAATTGTTATTTCGGCCGTGGATTGTACAATACTTTTCTCTCATTTGCAAGGAAATAAAAATAATAATACAGTAATTTTAGAAAATAATTAATTTATTATGAAAGAAAGAATTATGGAGCGACACTTAATTCATGTTGAAAGTTATGTTACAGTTTGTACAATTAGTTAAAAAATGGAACGCGCGCGGTATAAGTGTTCCTGAACATGGTATTGTGTACCATAAAAGACCTAAACACGAAAGTGTGAAGTTAAAGAACCTTTTTTTCCGGCCTAGTCCGGAAATTTCTATTACAGTCCTCTGCGCCTTGAGCCCATTGACGTATTTTTTTTTTAAAGTAATGAAGCCATTTCCAAGCAAATTGGAGAAAATGTTTTTTTTTTGTGTAGGTCTAGCTTTGGTCAAATGGCCAGATAACACTAAGACAGGGTCATCGATCGAATGAGCTACCCAGAAGCCCAAAAAGGTCACTGTCATTATCGCCTGCGCCAGAACACAGCAAGCTGTTTATATTTATAGATATTGTTTATGCCTAAAATAAAGAATATTTAATTTAATTTTTCTTCTAGGAAGCTACGAAATGTGTTGACGAACCGTTTCATTAAGTTCATGATAGACCAGGCCAAGAAAGACCCCGTGGGGTACGAAGGTTTCTACAAAGACTACTCTCTGTTCTTGAAAGAAGGCATTGTTACTAGTCAAAGTCCTACTGAAAAGGTAATTCAATTTCACTTATTATGTATTTGATGATAATTATTGTCTAATTTGTAGTAATTAGTCTCAAGATAAAAGCTCAAAAAATAACTGTCTCGGCTACAATGTCATGTTCGCGAAACGTCACAGAATCGAAAAGTGTCACAGACGGCAAGCTACTAAGCTTTTTCAGTGTCAATATGACCACGTATCTACAATTTTATTTTCAGGAAGAAATAGCCAAACTACTGCGATTTGAATCTTCGAAGATGGAAGCGGGCCGCAAACTGTCCTTATCTGAGTACGCTGAGCGGCAAAAAGACGACCAGAAGAATATTTACTACTTGGCTGCACCCAGGTTATTATTTATCCTCGATTTATAAACAGTATTTAAGAGTAGTCAAAGCGTGGTAAGATTTGTAGCCCATAGGCCAAAGGTAAATGAAAGCAGGAGGGAACTTTTTGTAGACTTCTTTATTTATTTATATACAAGCACGAGCGTCAAGGACGAACCCTCTTTGAGGGTTCCTTGTTTCACAATAACGCAGCAGAGCGTTTTTTCACAATAGAGCGGTAGATAGGATTGGCCTTAGGGCCTAAAAAATGTAATAAAACCGGGAATGGCACGACTAAGATCGTCACACGATGTGGGAGTGGATGGCGTGCGTTCCCGTGGGAGACTTGGTATCGAGTGCGTCAAAGAGAAAAATACGTCTGCACGATATTCCAATTCTGTTATTTAATTTCAAATTTAAAATAATTCGAGAAAGAAGAGGTGACTTGGAGAGGATACCGACGAAGAGTTTTCACTTCACTCTGCTACAGGTTATTTTATAAACTACCCGTTTTCAGGAGAATACTGGCCGATAATAACAGGGGTTTATTGTTGTGTGTTTATTTGTTTACGTATCTTCTGTTTTGTTTTTTAGTCGCGAACTCGCTCAAACCTCCCCTTACTATGAATCTCTGAAGAAGCGTGACGTGGAAGTGTTGTTCTGCTACGAGACCTACGACGAGTTAGTGCTGCTCGAGCTGAAACAGTTCGGGGGCAGGAGCCTCGTCTCCGTCGAGAACGATATGCAGAAGGACCCCGCTGATTCCGCTGAGACCATCATAGGTAATGCCCTCCATTCTGGGTGGAAACCTTATCTTAATTTTTTATGAAAACATATACACACAAACTCTCACATGAGTGATATCAACAACTTCACGAGTGTTGCGGCGGCGATTGTTGTGTCAGATGCATGTTTTCGAACTCTTTTTATACGGGATGTAAAGGACAGTCCTCCGAATACTGATAGGGAGGGTGCATGCAGACCATGAAACTGAACAACTTTCCCCTAGATACATACGTCAGGAAAGGACAAAAAATATTCGGTAAAATAAAATATCGTTTTCAGATGGTGGTGTGGTAGCGTAAAGTTACATGCCGTGTGATTAACCTGGCCAGCCCCGAGGCATTTTTTTTTTCATCCCACCGCAGCCCGTTTTCTATTAGGAATTACAAAATTGTTATAAAAAAAATGTGTGGTACAAATTTCTTTTTTTTACACTGACGGATCATGACGTGATTAAGTAATAATACTATCCTGCATTGAATAAAGACTTTCAATTTCAGACCTATACAAAATCACGATCAGCTTACTGGATTTACTATGGGAAGTCCAAATACTTTGGACGTTTCCTGAAATATTTTTTTTTAGAAAGTTGTTTAGTTACTTGGTCTGGATGCGCCCTATCATTATTCGGAATTTCGGAGGGCTGTCCCTTACACCCTGTATATACAATGTCGCGAGACAAATGTTACCAAGCAAGTGTATATGCGCCTTATAGTGATTACTTTCTCTCGATAAATAAAGTTCTGTGAAGAAATAGATATTTTTTTGTTACAGGAAGCGACAGCCTACAAAAAGAAGAAGTAGACGAAACCATCTCATTCATAAAGTCCAAGTTAGCCGGTAAAGTGTTCGAAGTGCGCACCACACAGAAACTGGACACGTACCCTTGCGTCATCGTGATACCGGAGATGGCGGCCGCCAGGCACTTCGTGCGCACGCAGGCCGCCGCGCTCAGCGAGGAGAACCGGTACTCGCTGCTGCGCCCGCAACTAGAACTCAACCCTAAGTAACTATATGATAATGTTAAAAGGCAATTTTGTTGTTACATTTGGTTTCCCAATTTATTGCGTACTTAGACAGTGAGTTTCCTTCATTAAGGAGCACGTGTCGCTGGCCTTGCCCCTTAGGCCGAGAGCATCGTTAAGCGGATCCGCGCCCGCCAACCCGCGCGCGGTTTACGCGGCGGACGAGACCCGTCGCGGCAACCGCTTCACGATGCGGCGCCAGTATCAATTTGTGTTTCTGGGGTACAGTCATGTCGCGCGCGAGCTGTGTCCGGTACCAAGTTGTAAATGGATGGAGTCATTACTGCTTTATTACATAAATCAACGACGACGCCGACGTCAACGCAAAAGACCGCTTTCGAGCCCTTATTTCGAGTCAAGGTTCGTTAGTGGGGAATTTGCCACAAAATTTTCCAAACTAAGAGCAAAATGTCATGTACGACTTTTGATGAAATTTTCGCCAAATTGGAACCATTTTTAAAGGTTCAAAACTATAACATAAAACTAACATGTACCGATCTTATGTCACTTGTGATAGGGTTTAATTTTGCACTGTAAGTGTAAAGGTGCTCGTGACTGTACCTACTTATACCAATCAGCTGATTGAACGGGTTTGTTTGGAGTGGAATGGATTTTTGTGTGTCTCGTAACACACTTTAATCAAATATAACTTATTTTACATAGAGCTATTAAAGAACTGGTAGTTACCTATTTCTTTCTTCTCTTCCTGGCTTAGATTCTCGTAATTTTCAGAAAGTTCTTTGCAGATCTCTTGCCACGCGGCAATTCTTGCATCTCTATTTTTGTACAACTCATTCTTTAAATCCCATATCATGGGGCGACACTGTACTTCGATAATTAATCTTTCGGTATCGATTTCCATTATTTTTTTCGTTCGAGAGTACTCATCCGCCGCGTGCGATAAGCTTCACGATGCGGCGCTGAATAAAACCAACCGCGCGCGGGAGCCGCCGGGCGGATGGAGGGGCGGTCGAAGAACGCCGTGCGGTCGAACGCGCCACGATGCTGCGCTATAGAAACTGAACCGCGGCGCGGGTGGCGGGCGCGGATCCGCTTAACGATGCTCTCGGCCTTAATGATGATTAAAGCCGACGGCACGGACATGATGCCACTATGACCATATGCAAACATGAGAAGTGACGGCTCGCAATATTTACGAGGTCCTCGATTCATGCTCCTGCATCTTCCGACCCGTCGTGGTATCAACAGTAAAACTTTCTAACTCATCGACACAGTTTTACAACGTGATTTTCTGTGTACAAAAGTGGTAGCGCCCCACCTTCACCCCACCCTGATGGCGCTAAGTGGCTGGTTCAGAACTATCATTGGAATAATTTTCGCTTTATCATTATTTTTCAGACACCCCATAGTGAAGAAACTCCACAAGCTGATCAAAAACGACAAGGAGCTGGCAGGAATGGTGGCGCAGCAGCTGTTCACCAACGCGATGGTCACCGCCGGCCTCATCATGGACCCCAGGAACCTCATCACGCACATCAATGACCTTTTGACGAAAGCTCTAGAAAAGCATTAGTTGTTCAATTAGTTTAGTAATGTTTTAAATTATTTTGTTATAATTATACGCTGTATATTATCTGGCATTTTGTAGTTTTTATTTGGTTGATTTCACATGTGGGCTTCATAAAAGCACGTTCCGTCCGCCAACAGAAACTGAAACCAGTCTTCCGTCTCGTTCCTTCCTTCCCGTTCCTTGCTCTATGCATAACTGGCTCGTCGTTGAAGCGGTTTATATCGATTATCGGCATAGTGAGTATAGTATTCTTTGATCGGCATTACTACATCCCTAATCCATAGACACAATTTTTTTATTTTATTTTATATTTCTGCGCTTAGCACATGTCATTCGAGCTCAAGGAACTTAATACTCAGGGTGCTCTCACACAAAATATAATCTCATACATGTGAATTTCCTTATGTGTGCTGCCATCTATTGTGAAAGGAAATCACCACAGCAAACTATTTGTTACGTAATAACAAAATTGTATGCTGGCGTACCTACTTGAACAAGTATCCATTAAATGACGGAAAGAAATATTTTAAAGGTTTAAATTAATGTTTTTGTATTATCCAACATATAAACACAAAAATAAAAATATTATCTTTTTAATATCTTTTATTATTATTATTATTTATACTTTATTGCACATCGTACAAAAGGCGGGCCTAATGCCAGACGGCATTCTCTACCGGCCAACCAGAAGGTAAACAGAGAGAGAAAGAAGCGGGTGCACTAATGAGAAAATAACACTAAGGAAAACAACATGTCAAAACGACTATCAAAATAAATACCTACCAATACATAGTTATTACACATAAAAATATACTTACACAAATACTTATACCAATAAATAATACTTAAACTTACATACATACTCAAATTTAAACAGAAATAAAATCATACTATAAAAAACAAACATACAACTAGCTCCATCTATCTTCAAATGCAAAAAAGTTACACTAGCGTACACACATAAAAAAAAAGAAACATAACCTCAAAAATACGTGGCACATTACCACAAACCAGCACAAAACGAAAGTTAACTTAAAAAACAGAAAGTCGTCCCTAACTATGAAGAAGAATATCTTTTCTACCTAAAAACCATTTCACAACATAAATCAACAGGCAATAATGAAATCATCAAAATATTTTTTCATCGAGATTTTTTTGCGCGGGTATTCGGACGCTACTTTATTTCTTATTTTTCTTAATTAGTTTTTCGCTGTTATCATTGTATTACGTGTGGTGTGATTGACTTAATAATGTTGCAGCAGTGAAGACCAATCTAGCGAAAGTGAGAAATTAAGAGATATTGTTCGATTCGTCCTGATATTCCCGCGTAAAGTTCCATGGGCATTTAAACGCGAGCACCGTACACCGAACAGCGAGTTACCATAACGTTTCAATGAGATGTTTTACTTAAATTTGTGTGAACTACGTTGTGAACTGAATAAAGTCAGAAATGGGATTGGTTTCAGCACTCAGTGTCAGCGTTACCAGACCGTCCGAAAAGGGACGGTTTTCCGTCCCTTTTGACAAGGCACCGTCCCTTTTTCGTCCGTTCGTAAAAACCGTCCCTTTTCGAACGGTTTACTAAAAATCACAGATATAATTTTCAAAAATAAAAAAAAACAAGAAAATTAAACCTATAATCGCACCAGTGTGAATATTCCCAAAATTTTGTTTTTATGGCAAGGTTGGGATTGCAAATGGAATAGGATTGGGATATGTTTTAAAAAAATATAAAGACTGAGCACCGAAACCGTCTAAAAAACGGAGCATATCTCATCGTTGATGGCTTCAAGCGCTGGTGTCAATTACGCAGGAGGGGTTTTAAAATTCGAACCTGTTAATACGATGATTTACTAAAAGCACTAAGTAGTAAACGAATTTAAAAAAACATGTCTTTGATTTCATAAACAATTATAAAACCGTCCCTTTTAAGCCAAAACCGTCCATTTTGAAAATGGAAACAAAACCGTCCCTTTTGAGCCAAAACCGTCCGTTTTGAAATGGTAAACCGTCCGAAATCGATTGAGTGGGCTGGCAACACTGCTCAGTGTTTCTGCTGATAGTCTCGTAACCAAAGAAAATTATTAAAAAATAAAATTTCATCACGGTCAAACCATAGACAAGAACGCAGGATCAAAACGCCGCTGACCGAGAAAATCGACCGACCGAAGCGAAGCGGCGTTCCCGGCATCTTATTTTATTGAATTAGAACCATCAATTGTAATACAATTTATATGGTGTGAGTCACGATACATTATTAATTATTACAAGTGAGTATAGAACCCCTGTGTGCTTATTCATACTTATCTTTTTGTGTACCCAAAAGCGAGTGAACATCGTGTTTGAAGACGCTGCTTTTACGCGTTGTATTTTGAGTTGTTTTTCAATTATAAATATTCGCGAATATTTTAGGGATGAGTTCGTTAGATATAAATAAAATGGATAAGGAGGAAGAGAGTAAGACGCCCGACAAGAAGCAAATTGAAGCTGAGGAAAAGGAAGTGATGCTGAAATCTGAGAAAGAGCCCGCGGAAGCTCCCGTCGAGCTGAAAGCTGACGGCGAGGGTCCTGTGAAAGCAGCACTTTCCGGTGACGTCACGGAACAGGGCCGCGAGGTCAAGCCCAAGTTCATACCAATAGGGGCTATAAAAATGCCAGGCTTCTTTACAAGGAATTCTGCTGAAAAGGAGAAGTCTAAGGTATGTTGCCCAAAGCTGTTGTCGTTTGCTGTATGTTACACATAAACATTTTGGGACTTAATGCTATCATGTACTCCTCGTCCATTGGATTATAATCCTAAGATAGACCATAATCTGCAATGTAAAATCACTACATAGTATAAAATAAAGTCGCTTCCCGTTTGGTGTCTCCTTATATCTTTAGAATTACCCAACGGATTTTGATGCGGTTTTTTTTATTAGATAGAGTAACTTGAGAGGAAGGTTTATAAGAATAATTTATTCCGGGAAATTGTCACATTCCCATGGGAAAACGGGTAGCCCAACTGGTAGTAAACTTTTGACCCCCTTTTGACACCTTTAAGGATTAAAATTTCAAAAATGCTGAAACACGTATTTAATTATTTTAAGTTATGAGTCTAATCGTAAATTTTGAAACAGATCACATTTCAGATAAAAAACTTTCATACAAACTTTTAACCCCTTTTTTACCCATTTAAGGGTTAAAATTTCAAAAATGCTGAAACACGTGTTTAATTATTTTAAGTTATTAGTCTAATCACAAATTTTGAAACAGATCACATTCATTTAAAAAAACGAACTTTCATACAAACTTTTAACCCCCTTTTGACCCTAATAAGGGTTAACATTTTAAATATGCTGAAACACGTGTTTAATTATTTGCAGTTATAAGTCTAATCACTAATTTTGAAATGGATCACACTTTAGACAACGAACTTTCATACAAACTTTTAACCCCCTTTTCATCCCTTGGGGGATTAAAAAAAAGAGTGAGGAAGGTTTGTATGTATGATTTATGTCGGGAGAAGATCTGTTTGGGGCCGTGGAAAATCAGTTAGCAGCGGGTGAAACCGCTGGGCGGGCCGCTAGTAGTCACATAAAACAAAGCTGGTTTTTAGTTGTTGAATAGTAAAAGCACAAGCCCTGTACTCAACAATGCAACTTTATACCTACTTATTCTATTTAAGGAGAACAAAGGAATGTAGTTTTTTTTATTTTAGGACAAAAGAATAAGCAGCCTCAGAACAGGATTGCTTAACACCTATTTACAGTTGTGGGATTGCAAAGAACTACATTGTTATTATTAGCCCTTTAGTCAGACAAAATGACATTCAAATATAAGACTCAAATCTATAAATAACATTTCATTGTAAAACAGTATTTTAATTTAATTGGACTTATGTATTTATGTGTATATTTAATTTATTCCTTAGTAATTAATCACTTATTTAATGACTAAATGTTTATGTGCCCTTTGGACAAAGCCTCCTCCAACTGCAACTACATAAAAATTAGCAAAACATAGTTAGCTTCTATGTATACATCATTTGCTTGTATCTATACATTACTCTTTACATTGGGATTCCCAGTTGTGACTCACTCAAAAGCATTGTTAGTATAGATACATAGCTATGCTTTCAGTCCCTTACTCTCTATATTTTCAAGTATTCTGTTTAAAAGTAAAAATAACATTATGCAATATAACTATGTAATGTTTTCCTTAATTTCAAAAATCCTGGAGCATGAATCAAAAATTCTGAATCTTAAATTAAAATTTATTTTCGACTCAAAGATATAACATTGATTTGTTATATATTTTGTTATATTTCTTCTGTCCATTAAGTATAACTCTAAATGGCATAATCTCTTTTATTAAATGGTTTTTGTATATGTTGTTAACTCAGGAGGATGAGGCAGCGAATGAGAAGGATGGTGACGGTGAGAAGGAGGACAAACCCCGGCGCCACCGGCTGCAGTTCCTGCATACCTGCCCCTTCACACAGTTCATGCATCATCCACAGAATGAAAATGGTAAATTGATATTTCTTGATAAGCACCCACCAATACACCATCTGTTAAAGACTTGAAAAGGAAAGGAAAAGAAAAGAAAAATTGCTGATTAAATTAAACTAATTACACAAAATATATATGTATGTATTTTAATAATTCCAGACTGATATTTATTTTTAAGCTTGTTTTTGTTCAAACAGTAGAAAGGAAAGTACCTTAAATTTTCATTAAATTTAATACATATTGAATCCCAAAACAAATGGGTTAATACATTTTCTAAATTACTTTACATTTGCTTTCAATCTTGTCTGTGAATTAATTCATTAGTTCATTACACTAGATTGATTCAACTATTAACCAGTCATTGAACTATTTTATGATTGCAGGCGAGGGCACGGAAAGGAAGAGACGCATTAACCTACCTAATCTAACAAACTTGAAATACCCAAAGATGTTCCAAAGACGCTCAACCAAAGATCCAGAGGCTACTCTAGCCTCCATGGAAACCTTAGAAGATAAGCTCGACACTCCCAATGATGGGATGGAGAATGTCAAACTAGATACTGGGGTATGTAACCTTAAGAAATTATTTATGCTTTTATGCATGTGTTGAAATTATTTATATTTGTGTTGAAACTTGAAAATATTAATCAAACTATGGAAAATTTTTAAGGAGCCTGAAGACGGAAAAGTTGCAACAAAGCTGCCCCTGAAGGAAAGGATTCGGCAGAAGAAATTTATCATAGGTAAGAATAGGTTTAGTTTAAGTTTAGATAATAACAATTTTGACTTGTCAGAAATAGCATGCAAATGCAAATTTATTATCAGCACGTTCTAGTAGTACCATTTCTAATAACTTCTGGTTATTTTTTTAGACATCTCTTACTGATATATCTTTTTCTAAGTGAATTATGTTCAGTTACAAGTCTTAAAATACAGTATTTATTTATTTAACTGTTTAATGCACACAAGATAAAACACAGAACAATTACATTAAAGAAAAACAACACAACAGGTCACACAGTCTTAAAGTACAAAACAAAAACTGGTCGTTGTCTGCAAAAAGCTGTGATTTTTCAGACGATATCATAGTATGCTGCGTGGTACTCCTGGTGCTGCTGGTGGTGATCATCGGCATCGCCGTGGGCGCCCGCGCCGGCCCGCCCGCCGAGCGCCCGCTGCGGCTCGGCAAGTACATGACCACGCTCACCACCTGCGGGCCTGCTGAGGGGTACGTGTTAGGCTTTAGCAGAGCAATGATGCCATCGCAGAGACGCCTTTTGATAATACCGCGTGTCAATCCGGTAAACTTAAGCCTACTCTACTACTGCATACCATGTGACACGCCTGGTAAATTTTTTTTAAAGGCGTCTCTAGCAAAGACGCGTGCGAGGATGACAACATTGCTCTGAGCCTTTTGACATCTTCTGGTCATCTATGCAGCTGCATTGCTTGTTTACATTTTAACATCATAACTAAATATTGTTATTTCAGAATACGAGACGAGGGCGTGTACAAGTTCTACAGCATCCCGTACGCCGCGCCGCCCACCGGCGCGCGCAGGTTCACGTACGCGCAGCCGCTCAACAACATCTCCCTGTGCTGGAACGGCACCCTGCCCGTGCACTCCCCCGGCCCGCTGTGTCTGCAGTTCTTGGAAAACGGGACCATCACCGGGGAGGAAGACTGCCTGACGCTCGACGTGGTGACGCCGCACGTGCGGTACGACTCCCCTCTGCCTGTAGTGGTGCTCGTCGGCGCCAACTCTCTGTGGGGCGGCATCAGCGTCGCCCAGCCCTCCGCCATGTACGCGCGCACCAAGGAGGTCGTGTTCGTCCGTCCCAACTTCCGGCTCGGGCCCTTCGGCTTCCTCGCCCTGGACATCCTCTCCGCGACCAGGTACCCGCCGACGTCCGGCAACTACGCGCTCAGCGACCTGCTGGTCGCGCTCCAGTGGGTGAAGCACAACATCCAGCATTTCGGCGGAGATCCGCGCTCGGTCACCCTGCTCGGCCACCGCGCGGGCGCCACGCTCGCGGCGGCGCTCACCACCATGCGGCGCGCGCAGCCGCTGTACGCGCGCGCCTGGCTCGCCTCGCCCTCCGTCATGCTGCCCACGGAGCCCCTCGAGAAGGCCCAGCGATACTTCGACACCTTCAAACAGATCATCAAGTGCGAGGACGCCGAGTGCCTGCGCCGCAAGTCCACCACCGAGATACTCTCCACGACCCCCGACGTCTGGATGAGCAACACCGTCGGAAACCTTCCGCTGGAAGGCGAGAACGCTCACTCGTGGCTCGTGCTGGACGGGGACCTGCTGCGGCTGCCCGCCAACGACAGCTGGCTCGAGCAGAAGAAGGCCAAAGAGGAGGGCAAGGAGAAGGTGTTCCGCCCGATGATCCTCGGCACCACGCAGCACTCGGGGCACTCCGAGCTGCTGAGGAAGAAGCACCTCGACTGGACCGCCGAGATCGTCGAGCAGATGGTGAACGACAGTGCCATCGGGAAGAAGGGCGCCGCCGCTGCGGTGTGGGCGCACGTGAACAAGACGTACGCGGGGCTGGCGGAGGTGATCGGCGCCGTGCGCACGCTGTGCCCGCTGGCCGGCGTGGCGCGCGGCCTGCTGGCGGCGCCGCTGTACGTGGTGTCGGGCGCGGGGGCGGGCGCGGGGGCGGGGGGCGCGGGGCGGGGCGGGCTGGCCGGCGTGGACGCGGACGTGGAGGCGATCCTGGGCACGTTCGACTCGGAGGTGTCGGAGCAGCGGCGCTTCATGGCGGCGATGCAGCAGCTGTTCTACTACTACGCGTGGCACGGGCAGCTGGCGGGGCCGCAGTCCGCGCTGCTGGCCGTGGGGCAGGACCTGCTGCCGCTGGCGGAGCTCCCGCTGTGCCGCGCGCTGCAGGACAAAGGGCTGGTGCCGGAGTTCGCTCACCGCGACTAAACTGGGTTTCCTTGATTTTGTATGAACTTTTCGCCTGCAGTGTTTGTGTTTGAGCCCCTCGGCGAGCTCGTTTTCGATACCAAGTATTATATTTTGTAATTATTTTGTTTGTGTACACCTTATTTTTTTATGTAGTATATGTTAAATGCCCCTTCCATTTACGTATTCCATTATCATTATACTTCGAATCTTGTATGTACGTATATTTATTAGTAAGTATATTCTAGAGCAATGAGTTAGTATCTATATAATATGCTAGTAACTGCCAATGATCTGCGAATGATGCGTTTTATACGAATACAAACCTTTTGTATGAATTTCAGATTTCAGTATTTGCCATATTTTTGTATTGATTGGTCTCGTGATATTTTGACTGATTTTTTAGTGATAGCGCCTAAGAAACGAAGATACTCTTAAGACTGATTGTGAATCGTATCTCAAATCTACGAACTCGTGATCTCATGCAGTCTCACTTTTGTATGATCTTTATTTTATTAGAATTTTTAAGAATGAATTTTGAGTTACCCCATGAAATGCTTACTTAGTTGTAAGATAGTTTCGTAATGTAATGTTAGGCGTATCCATCGACTAGTACTTTCCGAAATTGAAGTACAATTTTAGGAACTTCTGGGGATATACCCAGGATTAGAAAATGTTAGCCTAACTTAATTCTGTGAATGTTATATTTGTGAGTGTTAAGTGTCCATATCTCAATTTAATTAAGTCTGAATATTCCAAAGAGTGTTTTTGTAATCCACATTTATTTATGGAACGCTTTTAATAGGTTATAGATATTGTAATTAATTATTTCTTAGCAGCTAATGAAGTTTTATAAACTTTCGTACCAAACGTATTGAATTCATGTCTTGCCAAGCTTTTTTGTACATTGCACCACTATTGTAGCATTGCATTTTTATAAAATGATCTTACTGAAATAAATATTAAATCTGCCAATATTAGTTTTACATTCCTTTTATAAAATTTCCCTCGAAATGCTTCACGTTAAAATTATAAAGCTATAATAATTGGACACGACGACGGCTGAGCGGGGGGCGGGGCGCGTAGGGCAAGGGGTGCAACGTTTTGTCTGTCTGGCGCATGGCGCATGGCGGCGGCGGGGTGGCACAAAAGAGTCTTTCATTCATCCCTTTGTGCTGTATTAATTTAATGCAATATTATTATTAGTTATTGAAACAGCTGTTCAGTTTTTTTTTATTCTTCAAAAAACGTGTTTAAGTTTAACCCTTAAACAAATGCGAGCAGGTTTTTGTGATTTTAGAAAAAGACCATTGGTTTTTGAGTAATTCGGGGTCGTAGATTTCAAATTTGTTGAGAAAAAAAATAAAATATGGGGGGAGGAGGTTTTTTTTAGGTGGTAAATATGTTACCATTATCCGTTTAGAACTTAGCAAAGTGGTAAAATAATGACCATTAAACCACTGTACGTTCCTTATAGCCTTACTTATAGAGATAGAGATCTTCCTTTGCAGCGATTGGTCGTACTTATCTGTTCCAAAGCTGTGTGATTGGTTACGTATGCCCCCACACCCCACCCCACTCCGACACGGCAGGGCGGGGCGAGTCGGCCCGCTTGGCTTCATTGGCGATTTTTCTTTCGCAGTGAGCGGTTGCGCTCAGAAAATATTTTTTTAAATTTGAATAAATTTTTTAATTTTAAACTTTGAAAAATTATTTTCTTACAATTTTAACGGTTTTGCACCGTTCGTTTTTTAAATTAATAAATTTAGTGATTTAATTGTTCCTATTTAAATAAATTTTAAAATCAGTGTGTGTATAAACTGGGTAAGTCCTTTATATTTTATATTATGCATGTGGCAAATCAAATTTCTGAAGGCGGTTTTCCGTCGGACACAACTTTGCAATTTCTTACAATTTTAATAAATTATTATTGAAATCTGTCAAGACCGTTTACGAATAAATAAATTGTTCCTGGCGATCCGAATTCTGTGAACAAAATAGTTAATAATTTATGGGAATTATTTGTCAAGAATAATGATCCCAAATAAATAAGCAAAGTGTGTTATAGAAATTTGGTTGCTATCGAAGTTTTAGTTACCCGGATTTAACAATAGTGATTTTTTTTTACGAAAAGTTATTAATCCGGAAGTAATTAATTCGTTCGATTCTTTACGAGCGATCAAATGAAAATCCAATAATCATAGTGCACTTCGCACAAGCTTTGAGTGGCATTATTTTAAGATTTTCAATATAAATGTTCATCCCTCGCAGGTTTTTAAACTAGTTACCTTGAACTGATAGGTATTCCTCGAGAGAAGTAATACCTTTTTTCTATTTATAGGTTACTATCCCGTCGAACTAGTTTCTACATATCCCCCGTGCACGTTTTTCATTAATGTGCCTGATTGATTTATGGATTTTCATTTGTGAATGATTATTTTATTTTTACACGTGTTTTTGTAAATTGTTATTTGGACATATATACATTTTTATGTCGTTTACTGGAGCTAGTAATGGTATACAGATGCTCCTTTCACGTAGCAACGTGTTATTCAAGTAACGCATCAAATACGTGATCTGTAGGTATTGTTCGGATACCTTCAAAGTTCTTTAAATAAATAAGTCGAACAGCGACAATTTTTATTTTAAAAGGGGGCCGCCATGACCCTGTGAAATGCTCTTAGTAATAAGAAAGTTTACGGAAGTCCAAGTCCGTAGAACGTCTTATAAAATAGAGTAATAAGAACTCCTCAAGGATCTTTTCGTTGTACCTAGAATAAATTGCAGAAAATATATATTCTAGTTGATTGCTATGATATGAAATGGCAGCACAAGCCAAGCTACATTTCGTCGGTTTTATGAGCTACCTCTGCGCAACGCAAGGTATACCCTATTTTATAACATCATCAGGAGTTCATTTGGCCGTCAGCGCATGACGTGTCCTTAGACTCCTACATCCCCGCGCAGGGGTTGTACCTTTTGATGTCATGCAGAATGCCCTCGCTTGCACTTGCAGGGCCTGAAATTCCGTCCTCGAGCCTTTCGTATACTTGACGAATTAATAAATCGACATGCGATACAAATTCCATGCATTATAGACGGTTTAGATGCAAATATTGCCAAAAATACTAACAAGTACTAAAAAGTATTTGTGTTGTGGGTTTCGGTACGATATGCAACTCAAAGAACTGGGTCCTCGTGGAGCCAAAGTTTCGAAATGTACCCACCTATATATTTTTAATACCTCGTGCAGAAAGAGTCGGCCAGCACCTTTGATAAAACGTTATTGCTTTAAGTATAGGTATTACTTTTGGTACCTACCTACCTTTTTATCAAACTTCCAAAAGTTTTGATGGCATCCGGCACATGCATGATTTGCTTTTGTCTGATCAAAGTAAAGCAGGCTTTCTTTACTACTATGCTTATTTGTCTTCTAACGTGACAGTGAAATGCCTTCGTTAAATTTTTTCTTATCTGAAAGTACATCGTCCGGTCCACCGCCTGCGATGAGATAAAGCAATTGTAGCGAAGGGTAGTGTGTAGCACTAGTATTGATAGTGAAGCGCGCAGGTTCGAATCCTGCATGTGGTATAAAATTTGCCAAGTTTCCATAATTTTATACCTACCTAACACGGTTAAGGTTAAGTATTAAAATATATTTAAGAAATAAAAGCTTCGAAAGGTGTGTTACAGACTTGAGTACAAGGAGTTTACTGTCTGACACATGTGTTACCTCGAGCGTATTAGAAAATAGAACGCGAGGGGATTCCTAAGATGTTAATTTGAAAATATTTTTACCTTGCACGCGTTCATAAGGTCCCCCTCTTTTAGTTCCATGAGCTTACGCTTTCAAATAACGATAGCTAGATTCCACTGAGAATTTGCAAAATAGGCTATCTGTAGGCAAAATATACCTACTTAAATGTTTGAAAAAATGTTTCAAAAATAACATCCTAGCCCGAAAAAGTCTTGGCTATTAGAAAGTACAGGGAACAATATTCCTACGTAAGTATGAACTTTATCTACTCGGAATAAAGTTCAAAGTTAGAGAGCTGTCTAACGTTTTACAATGATTCTTAACCAGAAGACATATTTGTCGTAGATTCACCGCATTCAGTCCCATCCTAGTAACCGTTACTGCCGAGTCTAAATTCTCGCAGGTTAAGGAAAATTTATAGACGGTTTAAGTCTGAAACAGTTTTCCTTTATGATCATTTCAGTGGCCTACCGAGGCCACGCAGTAAGAAAATGAGAAACATATTGATTTATTAGGTAACTGTGAAAACGACTGAATTTATAAATTTTTCCCTTGCTCACTGTCCTAAGTAGCAATAATTCACTTCTTTTTCTATGCTATCACAGACCTCGTAGTGCTAACGCATTTCTGAGGGAGATCCCTCACGCTTGTCATTTGTTTACTTCTTTGAACTATGATCAAAAAGTGGCGTAAGAGTACCTACGTTAAATACTCGCTATGATTCTGGCATCAATCACGGAAGGGAATGTGTACAATCTAAGCTCTCTAAGTGCAGAGTTGTCCTAAAATAGTCCTACGTTTTTCTTAGCAACATGGAAACAGACAAATGTGGGGAGAGAAAACGGCCTTTTTGTAATGGCCTCATCTCAAAATGGATAAGTAAATAATGAAGACCTACCCATTTAATAGATCTCACACCGAAACTATAATAATTTTTACTTTTTAATTCATCGTGCATTGAGTGTACGGAGTAAATTTCGTGAGGTGGAGATGTATGTAGGTAATTTACTTATTCTAGCATGTTGCAACTTGGGAGCTAGGTACACCCTATTGTTAATTCTGCTATATCAAGCTGTATAACATCAAAACTAGTGGAAGGTTGTCTAGCTGCTAAGGCGAGTGATGTAATATATACCTATTTGGTATATGCCAAATTTTGTGTTACCTACTCGAGTGCCTTGATCTTGAACATGATATTTTCTTCAGGTGCGTTTATATTGCCCGAAATATTATGAAAGAAATGCATATTACGTAATTTGTATAACAACCTCCACTAGAGATGAAAAGTTCATGATATATTTTTCAGGTGCTTTCATATTACCTGAAATGTTATGAATGAAATGCATATGGCGTAATATGTATAACAACCTCCTCTAGAGATGAAAAGTTTTAGAGCGATAGTGGCAAATAGCAATAATGCGACACTGTCCCAGACGATATTAAGTTTTTATTTCCTCAAGTGTAGTCATGCTTACTACACCTACTTTTTCGATAATGAATGAAAGCTTTTGGGCAAGTAAACAACAAGTACCCACAGTCTATGTGGGTATTTTAAATAAATATACAAAAGGTTACAATCAGAGGGTACTTTTGCTAATTGATATTTGTGTAAGTGCCCTGTCTGCCTTGTTTGGGTTTGAAACACGAGTATCTACTCCTGTGTATAACATTGTTAGATGGTTGTTAGAAACGTACGATAGTGAACATAATTGCCTATCGTAAGACGTCAGCCTAAAATAATAATACCGTTGTTCCAATATATTTGCTCTGAATGTCGAGCACAAGACGTTGTTAAAAAATGCTTGAATGTACCTACGTACTAGGCAAATAGTTTGCCTATCAAGTAAGATATTTTCAGAATAGATACCTAGCGAGAATTATATTGGGAACTACCTACTACGTTCAATAGCTAGTATATTTTACCAACGGTGATCATAATGATATATAATATTTGTACGGTGACCCACGTAAGATCTAGGCTTCCACAATTAATTTGCAATGTTGCAATGTTTGTACTGTCTAATAGACAATAACGTCGTTTACCGACGTACCTTCGGATTAAATTTTCTCCGTAGGTAAGCGGTTAACAAAATGATAAAATTCTTATAATTTAAACTTTAGCTCATATTCTTTTATAGCTAGCTCGTTTTTGATTGTACATAAAATTAAAGCAAATTTGTGCCCTTTTCAAGTTTTAAACAGAGATCTGGGCTTTGCATGGGACGGTCAGAGGTAGTTATGGCAGAAAACAATTTCAATAATCGCCTCTTTTATTATATCAAGTTAAGGTAGATTTACCAAGATATTAATTAACTATATTATAATATACAATATAGTTTATTCAGAGGCCCGAGTGATGTTTTAAATAAAGCTTGACCGTTACTCCGACAAAGTAAACAAGGTTAGTTATTGATCATTATGTATTATAGCAAATATTATTAAGGCAAGCCCAAATGAATCATATTAAAAAAATCATATGAAGGTATGATTTGATAGCAAATTTATATGCCTTTTATTCTCCTGGGAAACTAGGTAGTCGTTTGGCCAGGTTTTTTGATTTACCTGCTTAAGCCCGTTTAGGTCAATGCATATCTTAAACAGTAGTGTTGACCTTATAGTAGGGAAATTTAACCTACTTATTACGTTACCTATAGCTTGAGTGATCAAGCACAATTACAATATGTAAGCTATGTTTTTCTGTGTAAAAGAGCTATTTATTTACTATGTAAGTAAATAGATATTTAAAAGGTTTTATAAAAACGACCTGCAATGCGTATTTACCTCTAACTAAAGGTTCAATATTTTTATATTTTACTATTGAGTTTTTCAAATTTTTTTTTTGAAATTTTCTGTTTACTGTTCGGAAACTTTCAGATGAATTTCCGCGTACTTTCTATCTTATCAAAACGTATTGAGACTTATATAATGAATAACTGTATTATGTGCATTTTTTATTAAATACGAGGTAAAGTTTTTCAAAGACATTATAAATGGCATGTTACAAATGCATCATTTTCATCATTCTATTATGCTTACCTAGAATGCCGTAATATAGTACAAGAGGTTTTGAATTACATTTTCATTATAATTTATTATATTTTATCGTCATTTAAGGGTGAGTTTATGATATTACAGTATTTTTTAATAAATACAATATAAATAAATTTTCAGTATAGTGGATCAAAATCATTATTGTTGATAAAGAAATTAATTTTTCTTTTTTAAAGAATAATAATACCTGTTTCTTTTTATAGTTTTTCACATTGGCGATAGCTCCCACTCCTCCAGGCGATATCAAACATGTCTCTATAAGTAAGGCTATAAGGAACGTACAGTGGTTTAATGACAGCATTTTACCTACCAATAAAATGCTTATTAAACTACTTACCTTCCTTATAGCCTTAAATTTTTAATTCTGCCTGGTGTATTTTGTAGTAATAATATTCTAATTAGAATATTATTATGAGACGCAATGAAGCCAAGCGGGCCGACTCGCCCCGCCCTGCCGTGTCGGAGTGGGGTGGGGTGTGGGGGCATACGTAACCAATCACACAGCTTTGGAACAGATAAGTACGACCAATCGCTGCAAAGGAAGATCTCTATCTCTATAAGTAAGGCTATAAGGAAGGTAAGTAGTTTAATAAGCATTTTATTGGTAGGTAAAATGCTGTCATTATCCGTTAGGGGTTTCATTACAATTTAAACTAGTTGTGTGCTTAGGTTTTACCTCAGATTTAAATTTATTTAATTAAAAATTATTTAATGCCGTGTGATGCCGGCTTAGAAGAACATCACCCTATTTCTTTTCCGCGGATGTCGTTAGAGACTTAAGGGTTTCATATGTATTACAATTTTAGGCAACAGGCTGACAACCTGTCACTATAGCGATGCATATTTTTGAAAAGGCCCTCAATTATTTGTAAGACGGCGATAACGACCGTATTTTTATGGCCGTTAACGCTCTGCTTATCCTGTAAGGGAGAAAGGCGTGATGTGTGTATGTATGTAAAAATGTAAAAAGTATGTATATTATTTTGATCGTTTACTGCAAACGATTTATTTTTGGGGGCCATTATTCAACTGAAAAAAGAAAGGAAAAACGATATAGCAATCAGTGATTTTATTTTTAACAAACAAATTTTTTTATACTATACATATAATCTGATATTTGATAAACACAAACAAATAATGGTAAGTATTTTACCACCTTATTCAAGTCATCACAAACCATACAAATCCTTGTCTCAAGTTCAATCTAAAATTAAAACTCTATCAAAACTATAGTCTTGTCTTTGCATTTGAACACCAATAACACTTACCAGAATCTGAGTCGAACAAAGTTTCCGAAACACTTCACTTCGGCGGGATAATTCGTGTTTTTTACACAAAAACCGGCAAGGGTCAAATTTGTTTACAAACACAAGTCTGGTGTGAAGTTTGTGAGTGGAGTGTTGCCATTAATAAAAGTCTGTATATTTCTAAGATTTATATTTCTATACAAGTAATACGTCAGTGTTACCAGTTTTTCATTTCTGGTAGGATTTATAAAAAATAACAAGTGGTAACTATTCATACCATTATTTTATTAAGGGTTAAAAGGAAAGATTTGGTATAAAATATGATAAGATAAGACATAAAATGTAGGCTCAAATGTAGAGGCACATAAATAATAATAACTGCAGCGATTCAAATAATCTTAATCATAATTTATTGTGTACACATTACACAAGAAATAAATTAATAAATGACGAATCAATAGAAATAAAATAGTTACCTTTCATAAACAAACATCGAAAACTGTAACCTAGCCGACCGATGATAAGGCGATTTTGATAACAAGAAATATAACGAGATATTTAGATTCTACGATTAGAATAGCGAACAAAAGTTTAAATAGGAGCACTTTTTGGTATCTTTTTTTGGGAATTAATGATTTCTTTCCCTGAGAGGAGACACGACGAGTTGCAGGTTTTCTTTGCCCGCCTTGTAGGCCTTGCGGTGCAGGGAGGGGGACTTGGCGCCGGCGTGGGGGAGCGGGAGGGGGAGGGGGGGAGCGGTCTCCGCGTCCTTCTTCAACTTGTCCATGATGGAGCACTGCTTGGCCACCGTCATGCTCAACTCCTCGTTCTCTTGCCGCAGCAGCGACAGCTCCACCACCAGAGATTGCTGGTCTTCAATCTGTATGAAATCACACATGGGCTGGTGAAAAGGATCAACTTTCTTCGAGGTACAGAGACCGAAAAACGAAAAAAAAACCAGCTGGCCAAGTCAATTTGTATGGCAGGTCCAATTTTTTTTTTTCACTTTTCAACTTTCCTTTAAGAAAGTTGTTTCTTTTCACCATCGCGTCTTGAGTTCTCGGTATCGCTCACTAGTAAAATTTCACCCTATACTTATAAGTACTTACATAAAATATTTGTTTCTATGGTAAATCCGTTTATCGTTTTATCTAATTCTTTGGGAGCTATTGAATGTTTGAAGAGTAGTTAGATCAGTACCTGTTGCTGCAGCCGCTGGTTGTCTCCCTCGAGGCGGCTGATGTCGGCGGCGGCCCGCGCCAGCAGCGCGCGCGCCTGCTCGGCGGCGGCGCTGGCCTGCCCCGCGTGCTCCGTGGCCAGCGAGCACAGCGCGCGCTTCTGCTCCACCTGCACATCAATACGAACCATCAAAGCATTTCCAAGCGAAGCAACACGAACAGGAAATGAGGTCGCAAATTAAGTATTGGCTGGCGTGACAAGGGTGTCATGTGGCATCATTTTGTATACCAGTGGAATGTTATTCGGTTTTGAAATAGTATCACAAAACCCCATTTCTTTTGACTAAGGGATTTGAGGGTTTAATGTGTTTTACAAGTTTAGGCGGCCGGGGCGGACAACCTGTCACTATGGTAAGTAAGTAAGTAAAAACACTTTATTGCACAAAATAACAAATAAAAATAACAGGAAAATTCATAGCTATCATGCGCAAAGGCGGCCTTATCGCTACAAGCGATCTCTTACAGACAACCTTTGGTATATGGTGATACGCGATCTTTCTGAAACGGCCCTCTAATATTTGTCAGGCGTGGCGATTGCGATCAGTTTTTTTTTACGGCCGTGTACCTGCCTGCCCTGCAAGGGATTAACCAATAGTCTTGTTGTAACTAATGGAGGAGACATAAAACTTGTTATTGGAACAGGAGACAATAAAGTCTTCAAAAGTATGGGAACAACTGAGGATAAATAAGTTCATATAGGAGATATGTTTGTGGCTGTGTTGGTAACAGGGTCAAATCCTTACCTCATCGCGAAGCATCTGAATTTGCGACTTGGATTCTTTCTTGAGCAGCTCCACATCTTCAATGAGCTCGTGCTTGATGGAGCCGAGCTCGCGGTACGCCTCCTTTTCTACGTTCTGCAAGCTCTCGATCAGAGTCACGTTGTGTTCCATTATGCGGTTGTGTTCTTTAGCAAGTGCTGCTTTGGATTTCAGTATGTTTACCAAAGCTTCCTTGTATTCATTGCATTCTAGTACAGTGTTCCCTAGGGTATTCTTGTATGTGGCGAGTTCTTTCTCTAATACTTCTTTAGAGTCGGTCAGATTTTGCACTTTGTTCTCCAAGTGCTCCAGCTCATTGTCTGATTCTCTCAGTCTCATGGTCAGGACTTCCACTATGTCCCTGGTCACAGATAGAGACATTTCAAACTTGTTTTTTTCTTTGGTTGTCTTGTCCACTTCTAGGGTCAATTTGTTGATTTCGTTATCGAAATCTATAAGCTTCTTTTTAGCCTCCTCTTTTAATTCATGCGTTTCTTTCACGAGTTCGTTTTTTTCAGCCCTCAAAATGTCGACTTCATTTTTCAGTAAATTTATTTCCTTTTGCAACTTCTCATTTTGTTCTTCATTAATGTTCAGCGAATATTTTAAATCTTTGGTTTCATTTTCGAGATACTGCAACTGCTTCTGCTGTTGTTCCCAATGTTCCTGAATGGCGCGGCTTCGCTCTTCGAATTGTATTTCGCATAACCTAAGTTTTTCATGCGTGGCTTCATCAATCTGCTCCAGTTTGGCCTTCATCTCCATGTCCTTGGTAGTCAGCTGCAGCTGCAGCTCAGCAACTGCTTCCTGCTTTTCAGTCAACAGCTGATTCTTGATTGACTCAATCATGGAATTATACTTCAATTTTAAACATTCTTGATCAGCTTTGGATTTAGTAACGATAATCAATTTTTCATCCTCAAATTTAGATTTGACAGTTTCAAGTTCAGCTTTATATTCGCGTCTGATGCTCTCGTTGGCTTCCAAAGCCAAGGCATGGTGTCCCTTGACCATTTCAAGCCTCTGTTTGGTTTCTTCTAAATTGTTTTCCATGCTGGTCAACTTGTCCTGTAGATCTTTACAAAGACTGTCTCTGATGACAATGAGTTCTTCAAGAGACCTGAGTTCCATTTGTTTGGTGGTGACCTCCTCCTCAAGTCTTGCACATTGTTGTTCCAGGTCAGCTATGTTTTGCTGCAGCTTGTTAATGACTTCACTATTGTCAACAACTTGTTTGTTCTGTTCCTTATCTTCCAGAGTAATTTTAGAGAGTTGGTTATCTATATTTCCAATTTCATTCTTTTTCAATTGCTCTTGCAGTTGCTTATGTAGGGAAGCAATTTCAATTTTAAATTCCTCAATTTGTTTATTGTATTCAGCAATAGTGTGATCTTTGTTTCTGCAAAAATACACAAGATATTTGTGAAATAATAATAAATAAAATATACTTTTAATTTTTTTATAATAAAATATATTGTCTTCATAGTGTGCTTTAACCACTTGGCTCAGGTCGAATTTTACAACAATAGATTTGTATTGTACTTCAAACACACATGTGTGCTGTTACGAGCGGAGTAGTTTAATTTACCTTATCTCAACTTCTTGGTCCTTCAGAATGTCGCTTTCTGGGGTGGTTTTCGGGTTTTGGTTCTTTTTCTCTTTGGCTGGAAGCAGCAAAACTTTCTTCAGACTCGATGGTGCTTTGACTGGTACTTTTATTGGCTTAGGCTAATCAAAAAATATGTTGATTAGTAAAGGTATTATGAAAGGAAAATAAATTATTGTGTATTTTAAATTATATATAATTGATAGCCATTTGAGTGTTTGAAAGATGTAACAATTTATACATGCAAGGAATCAAGTTATAGTGGTTCTTGAGGGTGTGTATTGCAATTTTAGGCGATGGGCTGACAACCTGTCACTATGGCGCTACACAATTTTCCGATTGACCCTCAAATATATGTCAGACGTGGCGTAAAATGTCCGATTATGCGGCCTTTGACGCTCTGCCTACCCCGCAAGGCATAATAGGCGTGATTTGTGTATGTATGTGTATTGAGAGAAACTATGAATTTAAACTGATCCCTTAAAAGGAAACCTAAGGTGCTGCTGATAGTGCTTAGTATTGCATGTTACTAACAGTAACAAATGATTTGGTGCTTTTGACAGAGCTGCACTGCGACTGCGTATCGACGTTACTCTTCACGGGGGTTGCAGCTGGAGTCTGCTTGGCCTTGCAGGAGACTGGCTTGCCCGACACCGACGACGGAGGGGCTGGGGGCGCCTTAGACGTCGGTGGTGCGACTGGAGCTTTGATCTTTGGCTTAGGAATTTCGATTTCAGGTTTCTTGGCTCCATTGGTTTGGATTTTGGGTGCGGCTATAACACGAAATATATTATTATTTAATTGTATTCGAACCAAATACAGTTTTAGTGTCGTAACCGTTTGTAACATAAAATACATGGAAAATAACTTACCAACTGGTACAAATCGTTTGGCTTTTGAAAACATTATTTAAATAATCACAACTTTAATTCAGAAACACTTTAATTTAATAAAATCTAATTCAAAAATGTAACAATAACAACCGATGACGTCCGTTTATTTCGATCGCGCGCGAAATATGGTGGATCAACTGATTGTTGTTGTTTTCACAAAAGAAAACCGTTAAATTGACGTTTCTTTACACGTTCGGTAGTAAAATCCGTTGCGCAATGAATGAAAAAACTGTAAGAATGAAAGCTAAAGAGAGCTTATCAGTGCGAGTGAGTGAGAGATAAGCATTTTTTCGTTCCATTCGAGCTTTCTACGTTGAGTTTGTTGACCCGCTCATATGAATGAAATCATAGACAATATTTTCTATGTAGGCGTGCGGAAAGACGTGGGCAAATAATTATTTTTTTCTCATAGGTTGCGGACATTTTTCATACTGAGGAGTTCTATTAGATTGTTCTCTTTGTACTGAGGCACAGAGGTAACATGTGAAAAGCTTCTTAAGCAGAACCGAATTTTTCATCTACTGTATTACAGAATTTACAGAATATTTGATTTGTAAAGTCAAAGGTTGATAGTAAAAACCAGTTCTAAAATCTTATAGCTAAATATTTATTTCATTAAATCTACATAGAAGGAGGAGGTGGTGGCACTGGCAGCAGTGGTGGCGGCGGAGGAACTCCCATCATGGGCGCTCCCGGCGGAGGTGGCAGACGCATGCCATGGTTTTCCCACATCTTCGGAGGAGGAGGCATCCTCAAAGTCTCCATTTTAAATGCGAATTGTAAGAAGAACTGTTTGGTATCCTTGTTCCAGTGGGTCCAGAACTTGGAGTCATGCTTCTCAACCTCTCTGCTAGGGACCTTGAAAGCTATAGTTTCGTAAGGCTCAGCTGCAAACAGCAAGTATTGCCATCTGCGGTCTGGAGGCTCAATCTTCTGCTCATATGCTGACATGAAGCGATGTCTTGGAGTCACCCCTTCAGCAATTTCTGTAAAAAGGATGGAAAGCTGTTTATTATTCTGAAATGAAAAACTATAACTATAAATCGGTTATAAAAAGTATTGAACCATTTCTTTCATAGCATGATATCTTCTATGTAACTTTTTCCCTGGAAATCACAAGTTTATATTTACCAGGATAATCAACTTGGAAAAGCAAACTCTGCTGTCCATTTTCAGGGTCCTTCTGTTTAGTGACTCTATAACCAGGTCGTCCGATTTTCACAAACTTCTTCGGTTCTATTCTAGGCTTCTCTGGTGCCAATTGTTGTGGAGCTTCTTTGGCCTCTTTAGCAGCTCGTCGGGCTAAGTTAGCTTGATGCTTTTTGCCTTGAGTGTGGGCCAGATAGCTCCCCTCATTGTTATGAAGAGTCAGACACAATTTGCACTCATAGGAACCTAGAAAAAATAAGTAATTTTAGGTTATATTACCAACAAAATCATATTAAATTGAATATGTTTGTGGGTTAAATCGTGAAGGTCATGAAATGGAGGGCTTACCCAAATGGTTTTTCATAAAATAGGGATCCTTGTTCAAATCAATCGTCTCGAGAGCCAGCTGGCGAAGGCGCTCTCGCCGATCTCTGTTGCTTTCGGACCATGATGCTACGCCTCCGCCTCCTGTTTTACCACCAGGTCTGTTTTGAAAGTCCATTTTAGTGGACTCGAAACTAAATAATTATTTATTATCGTATTGTATTGTTGTAAATAACTGCTACGAATCTCACGAAACAAGCCAACCTGCTTGACACAAAAATGAAATTTTGACAGATTATGTAAAAAAAGTAAAGGATAGTCTATGGTTTTAAAGGCTGAACAACATCAGTTCAGACTGTTCGTCGATTTGCACAAGGGTTCACTGATTAGAGGTTAATATCAAAAGTCAAAACAATATCAATATCCCGGCTTAATCAACCGGTGGTGGCGGCGGCGGCGCGGCGGTGGTGCAGCGGGTCTGGTTTGAAATCTAGTATGCGTGCCTTTGTGTATTGAGGGCATGCGCAACTCAAAATAGCAACATACGCCACGCTGACGCATCTGGTGCATGCAATGCACCTTTAAAACTTATCGATCTTCTATCGGATTGTTTTGTAGACAAATTGTACACATCACTAATAAAAAAAAAACAAACCTGTCAGCTGTCAAGATTGTTCTTTCACTTGTCAAGTTTGCCGCAGGTATATTTTGGATGTATTAAATCGTAAAATTTTCTAGAAATCCATTAATTTTATAAGAATTAAGTGATTCTAAATGATACTCAGATGATGTAGCAGCCGTGCTGTTAGAATATTTACTGTTTACAAGTGCGAAAAGAGAAGTTTTGTGACCTAACCTAAGTGACTAAGAATCGCGTTTGTTTTCAGGCAGAACATCAAGATGTTGATGCCCAAACAGAACCGTGTCGCTATCTATGAGTTCCTCTTCAAAGAGGGAGTCATGGTAGCCAAGAAGGACTACCATGCTCCTAAGCACCCTGACCTGGAGAAGATTTCTAACCTCCAAGTCATTAAGGCTATGCAGTCCCTCAAATCAAGAGGATACGTCAAGGAACAGTTCGCCTGGAGGCACTTTTACTGGTAAATATGATATTTTGTTGTGAAAATACTTTGTTGCTATATAAACAACTTGAAGAAAGATGTTTGGAAAACAATGTAAATTATGACTTAACCTCTACAGTACAAGGGATGAAATATGATAAACGAAAGCATTACACTTGAAAATAGATCTGCTGAAAACTATTATTTGATTAGTTTTACTTAACTACTTAGAAATGTTAAATGCAATTTGTTGTCTGAAAATCATTTTACAGTTGTTGTTATCATCCAGGTACCTAACCAACGAGGGTATTGAATACCTGCGCATCTTCCTGCACCTGCCCCCTGAAATTGTACCAGCAACCCTGAAGCGCTCGGTCCGAACAGAGACCGTTCGCCGTGGCGCCGTTGGCCGGCCCGACGCCCCTGCTCGTGCTGGTGGCGAGGACAGGTCCGCGTACCGCCGCGCGCCCACTGGTCCCCCTGGAGCAGGACACGACAAAAAGGCCGACGTTGGTCCTGGATCTGCTGATGTTGAATTCGTGAGTTTTTTATCTTAGTGACTACTTCCTATTAGTTAGATCAGACCATTAGTTTTATTATAGCTAGCCAACTAGATTCCACTGCTGGGCAAATTAAATTATCAATGGTATATCCCCAAATTCACCCTAGTAACATTTTAAGGCAACTTAAGACTAACTTCTACTAGTTTTCAATATTGCCTAAATAAAGTAGCAAGTTTGTATAAGATCTAACATTATATCTTGCCCTTCATGGTTTTAATGTTTTCTTTTAATGTTTCTCAATCTTTCATAACTTAATTTGAAACATTTCTAGTCATATCCTGCCATAAATTCTACTTTTAGTTCGCTATGGGTCTGTCTTACACTGAAATTAATCATATTTTATTGCTTGTTACAGAGAGGAGGATTCGGTCGAGGCAGGCCCGCACCCTAAAATTAAGTTTAATAAATAATCTTAAACTCACAATTTCTTTTACTTCAAATACTTCCTGCTCATTAAAAAATTTTGAACTCTTTGACCACAACAATCATTCAGTCATGACAGTAGCCATCCAATTTTATTGCATCCATTTGATATAGTGAACTGGATGACTGACAATGTGTCGCACACATACATAAACTCATCTTCAGCCACTAGTGAACAGTTTTCTTCATAAGCACCAACACTGTGTCAAGTAGAGAAATAGAAAAAGACACTGGTGCACTAGGGTAGATAACAAATTAAACTACGTAAATTAAATTATATGATTTAAAACAAACATTCCATAACATTATTAATAATTATTTATTTATAAATCTTTGCTACATTGATGTTAGATTGAATGTACACTGTAGACAATTTTCTAGTATAACTTTTCTAAAATGAGGTGAAGACCTTTGGAGGGTCCGGCTTGGGGAATTCTCCGGGCTGGTCCCAGTAGTACTGGTAAGCCCTGTAAGGTTTCACCAACCACGGAGTGATCTCCTCCATGTGAGTCAACTTCACGCCGAGATCTTCGAGCGTCGGGAGCGACTCGTCCACTTCGTCTGATGTTGCTTCCTGTAATTAAAATATTAAGTTGCTTAAGGCAGGTACAAGAAACTATCGAAATGACAAGATACTAACTTAGTCTTATCAGTCAATTGTTATTATCGTAGTCACAATTACACAAGCGAGATGCCACGGCAAAACGCTACCCTTACGAAAGTAATAGAATCATTAAAAATAAAACTCTTCTGGTTGTCGTAGTATAGTAGGTACATTTAAAATATAGACACGCGGAAAGCTCCGCGTTCGTTAAATAAGCATGTGCTTTGGTGTACGCTCGGAATCAGCGTCTATCTGATCAAAGGGGTACAGCCTTTCCAAAATCCTTCCAGTGCACGCCATTTTTTTTTTTGGGTAGGAGCGTGAGATAGCGTTGATGGTTGCTATCTCGAGCGGCAGCACGGGGTCATTTAAGGTCTGGACTCTGAGCTATTTCTGGATATATCCAGCATAACCCGAGCCACTATTATACCTTCTCAAAAGCCTCCCAGTGCACGCCGCCAAACGGATACGCGGGCGATATGGCGTTGAGGGCCGCGAGCTTGAGCGGCAGCACGGGGTCGTACTTCATGTCGTAGCGCCAGTAGCCCCACTTCTCGTCCTTGCGCATCAGCTTGAAGATCCAATCCACCATGTCGGCCAGCAGGTATTTCTTGGGACTGAAATAGACGAAAAGAATCTGCTGACATTTACAACAGTATAGGGATGGATTACATCAGTACAAGCCGGGTCTGGCTTCAGTAATATAATTCTATGAAATATAAGTCAAAAGGACTTATGGTGTTATTAGAAATAATAATAATTTAGTTCTGGCTAGGTATATTGTTGCCCTGTTGTAAGCAAGAATGAATCAAATCAATAAGCATGGCAGATGAATGAAAAAAATATACGATAACATTTTAAGATGCTGAAATTCCTTTTCAGTAATTGAAAATAAAAAAATACTTTTACCCCACAGCCTGGTAGGTCTGGCTCCTGGTGGGGTTGTCCCCTGCGCCACGTCGGAGACATACACGGGCTGCTTCACGGTTATGGGCCAACAACCAATAACATAGACCTCTCAAAAAATACTCACCCTACTGCCTGGTAGGTCTGGCATCTGGTGTCGTTGTCGCGGATGGCATTGATGATGCCCTGCGCCACGTCCGACACGTACACAGGCTGCTTCACGGTCTTCAGACCTGCTGCGTAGATCGGCAGCCAAGTGCTGTGCAGGCGGAAGCCTGATCCGTAGGTCCTGGAAAGATGGAAACAATTTTTAAATAATTAACATTCAATATTGTACATTGCAGTGTGATGTCGACTTACAATAGCATCATCCCATCAACAGGCGACAAAAGGACTCTAGGGTTACATTGTATTGCTATTTTTTTCTAATGGGCTGACAACCTGTCACTATAGCGACACACAATTTTCTGAATGACGATTAAATGTTTGTCAAATGTAGCGTACATGTTACTTTCTACGGCCGGCCTACCACGCAAGGGATAAAAGCGTTATATATGTATGTATGTATATATGTCAAACGCTTCATAATAAAAATGATAATCCGGAGGTGACGGAGCGTGTAGAGTATGCCTCCAACGTATAAGCGCAATGGCGCGGCGGCGGGGTGGCCAACCCGCGCTATCGCCGCCCGCTGCTGACGGGCCAATGAGCGGCAGGTACGCTTCAACAGTGCAGGCGGTCGCCGTTTACTTCTTTTGACGCAACATCATACCCACTTTGTTAAAATTTGACAAAGTTATATATTTCTATTGACAAAATTATAATTTTTTAAATAATTAAATCATTTAATTTATCTTATTGTACATAGGATAAGAATTTAAATTTATAGTGCTTTGGCTTATGCTGTAAACTATGATTTAATTAAATAAATTGAAATACTTAATATTGTAGAATATAGGAAGATGACCTAAAAGAGACTACTGGCGCCATGTCGCCTATATCAGAGGGTAAGGAAACAAAAAACGAATTAATGAGACAAAAGAATACACATACATTATACCCCGAGTAAAGGTTACCCTTGTTTACATCTTGTTTTTAAGTTTTCTGTTTGTCTTTGTTTTTCCTAGAAACTTTTCTTTTCAGTAGTTGTTTTAAAAGTGAGGGATCCTGAGGGATAAAGTCATCTGGTCCATATTGTGGCTGTTTTCTTACCTACATAGTAAAATTTAAAACAAAACTGCTAGTTTTCTTGAAATACTACCTCAAAAACCTGTCTTCAGAGCCATAAATATCAGATGCACGGATGAAAGTGGCAGTAGGGAATTCCTCCCTCACAGCTAATTCTCCAAGGTACTTGCTGGTTTTGTACATGGAGGGCTTCTTCAGTACCAGGGGCTTCACATTTTCGCCTTGATTGAGGTAAGACATGTGGATGAACCGTTCCACACCCATCTCACGACTTATCCTGAAATTATAATTGCCATAATATAACATTTTTGGACAAAAAGATACTGATACCTAAAATAGCTTAGGTAGGAAGCTTTCTAATGTTGACAGAATTTTCGAAATTGGTTTGAAAGATTCTGTGTTTATCGATTACATACAAACAATCTAAATCTTTCATCTTTATAATTTTAGTGTTAGTTATATATATTTTGTATTTCACCCTTTCCAGCTATAAAAGAAGCCTTTTTGACCTCAGAATAATTTTGATTTTAGTTTAAAAGTAGAAATGAAATAGCAGATGGCAATATATTTTCAAGTTGTAAATCAGTCCATGAAACTAACTGATGGTGATTGACTTAACTATGCAGACTATAATGTAGCCATGCTTGCTTGGATAATACTTATTAATTCTTACCTACCTTTTTAATCCTTTTAAATACACAACTGTTTCATTAAGTTGTCTTTTTTAAAGTAATTACCTTGCAATAGTGCGGGGTCCATGAACATGGACATCCATATACTTGAAATTCTTAGTTTCATAGTCCCGGCCCACAAGGTTAATGACAACATTAGAATGAGAAACTGCTTTGGCTATAGACTCTTCATCCCGGAGGTCAAATGTAGTAAACAAAACCTGGCCTAAGTCTCCCGCGCACTTTAATCTTTGGGCGTCATAGAAGTCACTTCTATAAGGGAGGATCATCTGAAATATTTCATATGGTTTTGTATTAAATTTCAAGGTCATTGTTATGATAAAGTACCTACTATATAAATGATTGGTATATTGTACCTGTGTTCCGATCTTTCCGAGCTTGTTACAGACGTAACGGCCCAAGAAGCCGGTGGCTCCGAACACCGTGCACACGATTCCATTGAAACTGCTACGGCCACCAGTACCTCGCTTGTATGAAGCCAGGTTAGGCCTTCCATCGGAACTGTAGGGCGCCGACTTTATGTACAGAACGCTCATCGAACCATTCTTGGCTACAAAACAACATCATAATGCTCAGACCGTTTTTATCATCAAATTCAAAGTTTTAAGCCAGATGAAACGTTTATTTATGAAGAAATTATGTAAGAGATAACATGTTATTTTACGCGCATATAGCGGTAAATTTTTAATACTTACAAAGGATTTTAGCCGCGGCATGGCCTGATAAGGCTACAGATGCCATTTTCAGGCCAGAATATAAGCAAATTTCAAGAAATAATATTGATTTTCATGCACTACAATCTCAATGGACATCCAACAGCTGTCATTCGAAACCGAGAAATGACATTTGTTTTTTTTTCTATATAGTGCTGCGCCAAAAACATGACTTAACGAGCTGAACCAAGCATGGACCACAGGCATGCAAAATCGGTCCTAGCTACCTGGCAACATTACCTCACTGACATTTTTTTTTTTTTCTTTTTATGGCGCTAGTTAAAATTTGTGCCAATGTCATGTTTTAAAGGTAGGGAAACGAAACGCGTTCAAAATTATAATAAAAAAATGTATTTTTTAAGGATAGTCAGATCTTGGTCAGATATATCGTACAATACACATACATATTATAATTTTATATTATTTGTAGTAATAAATGATGACAATACATTAAAATATGAAATAGGATACATTATAAGACAAGAGATACGGGAAGGAAAAGGAACTTTGAGAGCAAGTAGGTTGCGGAGAAAGGAAGACCGGTCATGAAGTGGGCATGCAAAAAATATATGATCCAGATCACCTACATCGCTCCCACACTCACACATATCACTATTAACAATATTTAGTTTCGCCAAGTGGAAAGGAGTACAGACGTGACCCAATCGCATTCGTGAAATGATCGAAATAACAGTTTTAGACCCCTTTACTTTAAAAAACCATGGTTTTGATGGAATGTTCGGCTGAATCTTGAATAATGATCTCCCTTTTGACTGCCTGCTATCTAACCAAAGCTCATTCCAAGTGTTTTGAAGATAAACTCTAGGAAGAGCTGTTAAATCGTGAACGTAATTTATAAACGGAACCATGTCACCATCTCTCACAGCCTCCTTAGCCAAACAATCGGCCTTCTCGTTTCCTTTTATACCGCAGTGACTAGGAATCCAAGAAAATAGCACAGATAGACCTTTAGATATGCATAATTCAAGGCGTTTACGTATTTCAAACACAACTGGATAATAGGGTTTCATTTTAAATGGGAACTTATCTAACGCCTGTAATGAATGCGCTTTTTGAATCTGAAAAGATAACTGTTTTACTCAAATTCATTGATAATACTAACTCTAGCGCCTTAAGAATGGCTAAACATTCACCAGTAAATACGGAGGATTCTGGGGGAAGTTTTACTTTTACTATTAATTTAAATTGAGCTAGAAATACACCCACACCAACACATTCGTGAGGCAAGGATTTCGATGCGTCGGTAAAAATATAATAGTTGTCCTGCCAGTTTTCGTTATCAATCGAGGACAAAAACTGAATATTGGCATTTACTGATACCCAGATCATAGCGTATAGTAGGTTGAATTAATAAAGATTCGTAAGTGGCAACAAACAGAGGCAAAGCAGGAGAACGGTAAATGTGTTGTTGGATAGATATAAATTTTCTGTAGCTTTGTACTAGACATGGAATAGGTTTATGCCGCCAATACCGAGAAGTTTCAAAGCATTCTGATATGGCCTGTAGTTTCAAATGTAGTGGATGATTAGAAAACTGAAATGATTTGAACAGGAACCGGTCGCTTAGATATTGCCGTCTTAACTTTAATGGAGGTTCACAACATTCTACTTGCAACGCATTGATAGGGCTAGATTTCATTGCTCCAGCAACGATCCTCAGAGCTTTTGCTTGAATTAAATCTAATTTTTTAAGACCTTGCACGTTACCTCCTTCTAACAAAAATGTACCATAATCGAGAACAGACCTAATTAAAGCATTATAAATAAGTTTCATAGAAAAAGGATGAGCCCCCCACCAAACGCCTGACAAACATCTAACAATGTTAATTAGTCGCTCGCATTTAGACACGACGTATTCGAAATGTGGAACACCAGTAAGTTTACTGTCCAGTAAAATACCTAAAAATTTTGCACACTTTTCAACTGGTAATATTTGATCATTGTATGTAACAGATATTGGAGCAATTCTTCTCATTCTGGTAAAGACTACTACACAACTTTTTGAAACTGATAAATCCAATCCATTGCGATCTAACCAGCCTTTTAAAGAATTAAGTGATAATGAAAGTAGATTACATGCAAGGTCTAATGATCCGTCTATTGAGTATAAAAGTAAGTCATCTGCATATTGTAGGATGTTTATTGAGCCATTTAATGAGGATTCCAAATCGTACGTGTAAATATTATAAAGTAGAGGGCTGAGAACAGATCCCTGCGGCAATCCTTTGTAAACTGTACGTGTTACTTTGTTCAGATCATTCACTATTACTGATATAGTTCGGACAGACAATAAATTGTAAATGAAGTTAACCAGCATCTGGGGTACCTTTAGTTCGACTAGTTTGCATTTCAGATTTGAAATTATGACGCTGTCGTAAGCCGATGAAATATCTAAAAATGCAGCGACTACCGACTTGTTTAGGGAAAAAGCTAACCGAATATCGGTAGTAAGAATACTTAAATTATCCATAGTGCACTTCGCTTTACGAAAACCATATTGGCTGTTTGATAATAGCTGATTATGCTCTATGTACCATTCTAATCGATTTTTTACTAAATGTTCAGCAATTTTAGCGAATACTGCAGACAAAGCTATAGGTCTAAAAGAAGCAGCATCATCAGAAGGTTTATTTGGTTTTTTAATAGGAATTACTTCTTGTGATTTCCATGACGGGGGAATGTTACCAGAAACCATAACAGAGTTTATTAAATTTAGATAATAGTTTAAGGTGTGGTCACTGAGATGAACTAAAAAGGAGTATGGAATTCCATCTTCTCCTGGGGCGGAGTCTTTTACACTCGACAGAACCCCTTTCAATTCATACATTGTAAATGGAGAATCTAAGGTAGGATATGAATTAGAAGAATAAGATGGTGATGGAAGAAAATGGCTATCCTCAGGGACAGTGGGGGGAGCAAGTTTATTAAGGAAATTGTTTATTAACGTTGGTGCAAGACATAAAGATGAAAATGATTCACGGAATGCAGATCTAAAACGTCTGATATTGTTCCAAACTTCTGAAGGACAAGTAGTAGGGGACAATGAGGAGCAAAACGCTCTCCATCCATCTTGTTTTTTGTCTCTAAGAAACTGCTGAGAAGTTTTTATGATATCATTAAGTTCGTCCAAATTTACGTCCGACATATTCAAAGCATATTCCCTTTCAGCATCCTTTCTTCTTCGAACTATATTAGTGCATTCATTATCCCACCACGGAGGAAATGGGATCTTGTCAGAGGAAATATTCTTAACTGGAAAGAGTTGATCAGCAGCTTCAACCAAGCATCGAGCCAGAGCATTAGAAGAATCGGTTTCACCACCCTGAACTATTTCCGGAATATCCAATATTTTTCTCTCAACTAGTTTTCTAAATTCACTCCAATCAACTTTATTTAATTTATATTTTAAACGGGGCTTACGCCTTTTGGTGCTTGGGCATCTGATCAAATCTGAACACAAAAGAAGCGGGAAATGATCACTGGCAAAAGTCGAAGGTAAAGGTAACCACGAGAAGGATGAAGCTAACGAAGGAGAACATATAGATAAATCAACAGCACTGGCATTTTCATAAGGATTTGTACGACGGGTTGGAGAACCATCGTTTAATAAACATAAGTTATGCGCATCCAAAATTTCAATTAATCGCTCTCCACTATAATTTGTAATACCGCAACCCCACGATTGATGATGGCAGTTAAGGTCACCTAAAACTAAGACCGGCCCTGTTAAATGCGAAAGAATATTATCAAATTCATTGAGAACATGAGCCGTAGAACGAGAAAGATAAATTGAAACCACAGAAATATTGTCGAGCTTAACACCAACTAGGTTGATAATATTATTAAAATAATGAGATGAAAAACTAATTTGACTAAATGTAATAGAGTTTTTAATGAGCATAGCTGCACCACCATACCCATCTAATCGATCATCTCGAAGACAAGTATAACCAGGTATGTTAAAAACATATCCTGGTTTCAACCATGTCTCCACTAAAGCGACTAAAATGGGTGTATGTTTATTAATCATGTAAATAAGATCACTTTTTTTAGGAATTATGCTCCTGCAATTCCATTGAATTATTTTTGTATCCATTAAAAGTACTACTTAACATGTTGAAAATTTCTGTAACAGGGGCAACGTGGGACGGTTGTAATAAATTTGACTGCAAAAGAGTGCGTATTAACGCAAGTATTGTATTTAAGGTAGTTGCTTCTGATTTTGAGTCTCTCGGTTGTATTGCACAACCATTCTGAGACTGAGGAGCTTCAAATTCTTTAAGTATTGCATTATGGCCAGCCTTGTCGTAACCAGCTTGAGTTCTAGGGGCTGAACGAGGCTTAAGGAATACAGTTTTCTTGTATGACGTGTGGTTCAAAGGTTTCTGGGCAGAATCGTTTAACTGATCGTGAACAGAACTGGTGGAAGATAGAACATCAGCGTATGATTTTGTAATAGGAGGGAAATGTTTGCTAGCCTCTATGTATGAAACACAGCTATGAGCCATTGTGTGCTTAATTTCTTTTTGTCTTATGAATTCAGGGCATCTCTTGTTAGTCGCATAATGGGAGCCTTCGCACATAACACATTTTGCCTTGTCTTCTTCTATATCACAATTTTCTCCCAGATGATCTTTCGCGCATTTAAAACACTTTGGGGACTTAGCACGGCATTGCATTTTCGTATGACCATATTTGCAACATCTAAAGCATTGAATAGTTGGATAAACATATACTTCTACGGGAAGGGCATTGTAACATAAAAACAATCGTTTAGGTAAAACTTGACCATCAAAAGTTATTACAACCGATTCGGAGGGTTTCCACGTGTTGGTTCCATTAACGGTGACTTTGAAGTTTAATCGTCTTATTTTTATAATATTACCACAACCAATAGGAGTGGAGATATTGCTCTTGATCTCTTCTTCATTCCAATCTGCTGGAATTCCACGGACCAAGCCCATACGTGTGACATGAAAAGTTGGTATAAAAGCCTTGAATTTGTGCATTTCCAAGAGATGACTTTGTAAAAAGTTATTAGCATCACTAAATTTTGAAAATGAAACTGTGCATCGGTTTCTACCGATTCTTTTGACACTTCCAGGAATTATATTTTGAAATTGACTTTTTCTAAGAAAATTTCCAAATGCAATAGGATGCAAAATGGTTCCATCGTTGGGGGCATTTTCAATTTTTTGTACATGAATTAAGAAAGGAGCAACATCTGAAGGCAGATAATTCACTCCTTCCCACTTGACGAAACTCTGTTTTTTGAACTTCTTGAGTTTGTTTGACCGATTGAGTATTCTCGTTAGATTGGGATTGGTCAACCGTCATTTGTTTGAGTTTTGGGGGCTAAAGGAGTTACTTTTTTCATGACAATAGTGTTTTCATTAATATTTTCGATTATATCACACTGACAATAATTTTCGTCCACTGGATTACCGTCAACCTTCTTTTTCCTTCGCTTAGAACAATCACGACAAATCCGTATAAAGCGAGTTTTCCGTTTCCGATCCGATTGACTCGTATTATTACCGGTTCTTGACGACACCGAGCCATCTGTATCCATTTTACTTAGTTCATCGTCAGAAACAATTGTAATAGAAGAACCTACGGGGAGATTCAGGCCAGGCCAAAACCCGCCTTTACCCCCCCGAGTTTCATCGGGGGGATCTTTCATACAAAATTTACAATCGATCAAATATGTACAGAACTTACCTAATCCACAGCAAATATACACAAATTATGAAATATATACACTAAATAATTTAAATATTTACAATACCAGACTATCCTGATAGATATACACCATAAAAATTAAAAATTAAATTTTCCAAACACGAAAATACGACCTCTCTCTACGACGTTTCCCGCGCTTTTTTTTTTTTTTTTTTTGTGTACCTCACTGACATTTCTGACGTTGTATGACCATATCTGGCAGATTTGGGTGAATTTCGCTTATTTGACTCTTTTAACATACATACATACACATATCACGATTCACGCCTATAATCCCTTGCAGGGTAGGCAGAACATAAATGGTCGAATAAAACGGACATTTACGCCACGTCTTTTAACTCTTGATTTAAAAGTTTTGATGCACGGGTCAACAAGTCAAAAGATCTATATTATCACGACATTTTATCTTTGTGAATAGTTTAAAGAAATTTTAAAGCTTGTAGTGCATTTTGTGATTGAATTTGATATTCCATATTTATGTAAATAGCTTTATAAATTAAAAAACATAATTCAATTTAGGATAGTATTAAGTATCCCTTATTGACGACATGATCCCACATTTAAAAAAAAAGGAATTTGTATAACACAATTTCCTTTTTTTATAACAATTTTGTGATGTTTTGATAGAAAACCGGCTCGGGCGGTAAAAAAAGAATACTAAAGGCACTGCCTCGGGGCTGGCCAGCTTAATCACACGGCATGTAACTTTACGCCACCACCATCTCAAAACGACATTTGTTTCATTTGAAGTCAAGATTTTCATAGCGTGTTATTTACATGCGTGTAATTAACCGGACCCCCTGAACAGGAAAATCCCCCCAAAAACCTGCCCAGAATTGCTCCTACTCAAGATTAACAATCTTATCTTACTAGCTCCTAAGCTACCCTAGCTAGTTGTCTTGTCGTACTGCATTTTTTTTAGTCTCTGATAAATTTGTCATGTTTGAGATGGCCACTCCATTCGATTCTGTTGCTCGTTCGCTCGGTTTGCTATAAAATATAAATAAAATATTTTATAAAAACTGTAGTATTCCAATTTGAGAATATTATCGCGATGGACGAAAAAGAGATTAGTCTCTTGTCCAATGGGGACAGTGTGGAGCAAGTGGCAGCAATATTGAGGAAGTTTTTGCAAATTGTAAGTGTTATGTTTATGTTGTTCTAATTACTGGATCTACTTGTGGTTTGACCAGGGCATTGATCGTTTCGCTTTGTTTTAGAATGAGAATGTGTTCACCTTCCCCCACCTGTGCGAGAATAACCGCCGCGTGATCCTGTGGACCGCCCTTTTCCAGCATTTGCAGAACCCATTGTCTGCTCAAGTCCACTCATTGTGTTTGGCTTCCATACGAGTTTTGAGGTTTGTGTTCCAAGTTATGAAAATTGTGGTCAGAGAAAAGTTATTCATTTTTGAGTTTTTAATTCATTTTCCTCATAAACTTATCATAATAAAATGTTACTTCTATTTTGTAGCAGAGACAAAGCAGATTTAGAAAACTTGATTTGTGAGAAATGGATAACAGTGCTAATAGAGAGAGCTGGCCTGTACAACTTTGTCAGCATTGATGATGAGTCAATGGTGTCTGTGGAACTACCAGACAAGGATGTGGCCATGGAGGCTCTAAAATGCTTGTGTAATTTGGCTTTTAATAGTGAGGTTGCCCGAGCACTGTGTGCACACACCAGCATTGCGCAAGGCCTGGTTGCTCGACTCAGACTCTACAAAGAGATACCTTTTAAAGATGACATAATGTTGTATGACATGAAACTGCTGTTCATCCTCACTGCTCTGCGACATGACGTTAAAGCCAAGATCAAAGACGAACTGCACGGCATGGACTATCTGATCAGCTGCCTCAATGAGTTGCTGCTGGAAGCTGCTCTCAACCAAGAAGGGGCTGGTTGTGGCTTGGTTGAAGGGGGCCCTTATTACTTTTTTAATGTAAGTTCTACTTGAAAAACATTTTTCCAGGCCTAAGAAGATGAATTAATAAATAAAATAAAATAAATAAATCACGCCTATATCCCTTACGGGGTAGGCAGAGCCGTAACGTCCGTAAAACGGGTATTAACTCTGAAGTCTGACAAAAGTTTGAGGGTCAATCAGATAATTGTGTATCACTATAGTGACAGGTTGTCAGCTCATTGCCTATAATTGCAATACACATCTAACCCTCGAGTCCCTAAGTCGCAACTTACGATACCCATGGGTGAAAAAAGGGGTGATGCTATTCTAAGCTGGCATCACACGGCATGAATTAATTAGAATTACATATATTTTTATTTGGTATAGGATAACCAGCAAGCCATATGCTGTGAAATCCTGAAGACACAGTTCAATCTCATCTTAAATTCTGAGAATTCAGTAGATGAAAAGGAGGAGGCCATATTCATGAAACTGATGCCAGTAGTCACAGCATTACTCTATGCTCACACAACTAGTGAGGAGAAATTGATGGACTTACGGGGCAACATTGCTAACTTATTGACAAGGTAGGATTTTTCCTTTTACAAATCTATGTTGATTGATTGCTATAATTTAGCTGGGAGTTATCATCAGGTAATTTAATATGAGCAATGAATAAAGGTGCATATTCACTTTGCAACATTTGTCCCTTAATATGTTGAGCAACACTGTTTGGCGGCGATTTTTGTGTCGACAATATGTCTCTGATACAAAAATAACTGCCATTTTATACAATACACATGGACATAATCACGCCTTTATGCCTTGCATAGTAGGCAGATCGTAAACGGCCGTTAAATACGGTCGCTATCGCTACGTCTCACTTGTAATTGAGGGCCGTTTCAGAAAAATCTCAGGTTGGCAGACTGTTGCTTTTACAATATCTGATACAAAAATTGGCACGTGACTACGTGACTTGTTTCTCGATGTCGCGCAACCGCAACAGTGTTGCGCAACATGTAGCGAAACAAATATTGTTAAGTGAATATGCGCCTTTATACATAAGACATTGTATGTACTTAATTGTATACAGAACAAGTTGCAAATTAGCACAAGTTATTTGTGACAAAAACTGGTCGTGCAAAACAAAAAATTTGAAGTTTTGATTTGCTATTTTGAAATATTGCCAACCATTTAAAAATTATTTAATTTTCTAGTGTCCCACCAGCATTTTTCCCCTACCTGACTCCCTTAATGATCCCAGGGGAAAAAGCCCAGCATGAGTTTGGTGGCAGAAATATGGATGCCTTGCAAGCGTTAGTGCAACTACTACAATACAAATTGACAAATACGACTGTAAGTATGCTAAATAGACTCCTAATTATTCACTGAAAACTCCATTCTTCTTGCAGAAATATTCAAATTAGGTATATATTAAATTTGATGATGCCTGTTAGTTTCAAGGTGATATCATAATAGGATGAGTTCATTGGGACTAATAAGATTTATTTACACACTGTGTACACAATAAAATTATTCACATAATTCTTTATTTTTCTATCCTTCAAAGTTCAATATGAATATTATTTTTATTGCATTCTTGGAAGACTTAAATTATATTTTGATGTACCTACGAAAAAGAGTAGGTAACCCTATTGTTAGTAAAATATTAGGTATATCATGCAACTGATTGCACGTTCTATACTGCTTTAAAGTTTCACAGTCACACATAATGACTCAAAAACACTAAAACGGAGGGAATATCATTTACAAGGAACCCTGTTTTATTGATTGTAAGTCGCCCGATGTAGCGTAGTGGTAATGCGTTCGTTGCAAAGGACCCGAGCATGATCTAGGCTGATGCAGATATATGAATGATGAATTGAAAATTTGGCCTTTAGTTTGGGTGTTTATGTGCGTGTTCCTTTATATGTAAATTGTCCATGGAATCCCAAATCAGAGAATTCTAGTTTTAGCTTATGAATGTGAACGCGATTTTTATTGTTTTCTGTTTTTTTTATACCCAGAACACAACAAACCAATACGAGAACCTATCGCCAATTCTGACGGTGATGAACAAAGGCGCGCGGGGGTGTCGCGAGCAAAGGAAATACCTGCGCCAAGTGGTGTTGCCTCCTCTAACGGATGTGCACCGACGTCCGGAGAAGGGCAACACTTTGAGGAACCAGATGTGTAGACTGCTGACCACTCCTGTTAGTTCAGTCAGGGATCTAGTGGCTGAGTTCCTCTTCATTTTGTGCAAGGAGAAAGGTAGGTCATGCCCATGAGATGTTGTGATGATAATATCCTAGGTTGATTGAGCGACTCTAGCCTGGCAATAGTAATACGAGACTTACACATCTAAACGCGTTCTAGCACCGGGTCTCCCTGGAATCTTCCGGTCCGTCCGATCCGTCTTAATGTAAAGTATAATTAAGGTTATTGTTTATGTTACAAATAATAACAGTGGATGTTTTACCGCTGTCCCGTTCATTCAGTCCGACTGGTCCTGATGACCGAGAGATCAGTTGAACCATGAGTGATGGTCTTATATTTTAATTTTTCTGTTAATTTGCTTACAACGCGTACGCTCATTCAAACTGACTTGGTCAATAAGAAATTCAGCATTAACAAGCTTATATTTTCCGGGCAGTGGGGCGCATGGTGAAATACACGGGGTTCGGCAACGCGGCCGGCCACCTCGCGCAGAAAGGGCTGCTGGCCGGCGGACAGGGGCAGCCCTACTCCTCCAGCAGCGAGGACTCCGACACAGAGGAGTACCTACAAGCAGCGCCCAACATAGACCCGGTGGTGGGCTGCACGCGCCCCAAGCGACAGAACCCCTTCGAGGGCATGACGGAGGAGCAGGTCAGTGCAAGATAATGTTTCAGACCACAATAACTAAAAAGTTATCGAATAAGGTCTTATTCCATTGGGAAAACGGTTAGTAGCGAGTGAAATCGCTGGGCGGGCCGCTAGTACCTATTTATAATTGGTGTATGATTTCATTCACTTCGGATTGCCACGATCTTGACTACACCTACATTAATAAAAATGTTCTTTAACTTGATCACGCAAGCTATTAAAAATGAGAAAAAACACAGCAAGCCTACATAATTTTTTATTCTGCTCAAAAGTTTAATAGACGTCATTATTCGTAAATTGAATGAAACATCCATAACACTTGTATTCCTTTGCAGAAAGAGTACGAGGCGATGAAACTGGCGAACCTATTCGACAAGATGGTGACATCGGGCGTGGTGAAGCCGGCGCGCGTCGGCCCCGACGGCAGGCCGCAGCCCCTCGACCACGTGCTGGAGATGCGCGAGCACCCGCCCAACAGACCGCAGTCGTAGATTAACACACGTTTGTTATTTGACTTCAGTAAATCTCCACAATTACCATCAAAGAGCTTCGTAGACTGAGTTACGACCAGCCGTAGCAGTTGTAGACTGCGCTACGAGGAGACCGCAGGCTCAGAGTATTGTCAATAACAAGTTATTAAGATCTATAGGTGTAAAAGAAATCCATTATAGGGTGACGTCAGGTGTGGTAAAAGCATCAGGCGTCGACCACGACTGCAGGCCGCAGCCAGTCAAACATGTGCTAGAGATGCGCGAACTGCCAAACAGACCACATTCATAGAGTAACCTATAATATGCTGTTATATTCAATAGTGCCGTCTAAAACTACCAGCGTAGTCTCCAACGAAGCTACAGTAACCAGTAGCAGTCGTAGACTAGGCTACGAGCAGTTATTTGCATTCGTAGACTGTGCTACGAACGTCCATTAGCAGTCGTAGACTAGGCAACAAGCAGTTGTTTGCATCCGAAAACTTTGCTGCCAACGTCCGGTAGCAGTCGTAGACTGAGCTACGAACAGATCGCATTCTTAGAGTAGTGTCAATGAGTTATAAGGATTTGTAGGTATAAAGGTTACTCATTAAACAAGATGATGACTTCGGGTATGGTGAAGTCTGCAGTCATTCAAGCATGTGTTAGGGATGCGTGAACATCCGCCGAACAGACCGCAGTCATAGAGTAATCCATAGTATGCTATTGTTTTCAATAATAGCCCACAATTAACATGAAAGATTGCAATCGTAGACTGACCCACAAACAGCCCGTAGCAGTCGTAGACTAATCTACGACCATTTGTAGACTGTGCTACGAATGGCTGGTAACAGTCGTAGACTGAACTACGATCAGTCATAGACAGAGCTACGAAACGCTCGTAGCAGCGTCGTACAAAGTGCTACGAGCAAGCGAGAGCAGTCATAGAGAGTGCTACGTGCAGCCAGTAGCAGTTGTAGACTGAGCTACGAACAGGCGGTAGCAGTCATAGACAGTGCTACAGCCTGTAGCAGTCGTAGACTGGGCTACGAACAGCCCGTATGAGTCATGGATAGTGCTACGATGAGACGGTAGCAGTCATAGACAATGCTACGAGCAGCCGTCGTAGACTTAGCTACAAATAGCTTGTTGCAGTTGTAGACTGTATGCTACGAGTACTGTAGACTCGGCTCCGAATAACTGGTCCGGTCGTAGTCTAGGGCTCCAGACAGCCGCTGTAGTCGTACACTGAGCTACGAGCCAGCTGTAGGTATACACTGAGCTTTGAACTGTCTAAGAATGACTGATTAAAAACAGGCAAAAGTCGTAGCCTGAGCTATGAACAGAAATCACCAGTCGTAAACTGACCTTCGAACAATCTTTAGCTATCGTAGGTTAATAACTAAACTTGGGTATTAAATGGAAATAAACTAATTTTAATAAGTGTGTTCAATATCATGCTTGTGAATGTCAATGTCCCTATACCTCACACCTTTTGCCTTATTTATTATTTTACGACTTGTAATGTGGGGTTGTTCTTTATTTCGAGGACACTTCCCTCATAGGTTGCCCAATAATTATTGACTATTGATAAATTATTGGGTTCCATATTATCATGTTAAGGTAAAAATTTTTAATGTAATAAATTAATAATAAATAAGTAAACCTAACTATTGTAAGACTAAAGTGAGAAAACAAGTTGTGATACAATCAAAATCACGATAATCATCAAAACATTGTCTTATCATAATATTTTAAAATTATTTAGATAAGTACTAGAAAATATTTAAAACAAATATTATGTAAGTAGAAATATTATGCCGTGTGATGTCGGTTTAGAATAGCATCATCCCATTTCTTTCCCGTAAGAAGCAACTAAGGGACTCGGGGGTAACATGGTGTATTGCAATTTTAGGCGATGGGCTATCAACCTGACACTATGACGATACACAGCTTTCTGGATGACCCTCTAAATGTTTGTCAGACGTGGCATAAATAATCGTTATTTATAGCCGTTTACGCTCTGCTTACCCCGCAAGGGATATATGTATGTACATATTTTAGAATTTAGTGTGGAGCTTCATTTGTGACTAACGTAAAATCCAAACAATTGTAATACATTATGAAGTGGTTTTTAAAATATTAACGTCCACCTTGGGTTGCCTAAGTTCTTAATACTTTGTAAACTATAATTTATTTTGCGAAATAAATAAATGAACTGTAGAAGTTTAATTTTTAAAATAGTTTTTTATAGTTTCGTTCATTATTCAATATTTGTGCCTCAAACCAAAACTGCCGTAAAAAATACCGTATATTATCATTAGTTAGATAAAATACCATAATATATAAATCTAGCTAGTCAAAACGAAATAGTAAGTAGGTTTAGGATTGGCCATTTAAAAGTTATTTCACTATTTATGTTTCCTCAAAGGACTTATTACAATTAAACCGTATTACATACAACGTAGATTAAGATTTTATTCTTACGATTAAGTATATTTAATAATGTAAATTATATTTATCGTTTTTTATAAATAAAATTATTGCTCAAGGCATATTACAGTTTATATCATTCCAAGTCTTCAATAAAATTACGTATAAATAAATTTTAGTGGTGAGTTTAGCGTCATAATATTCCCTAATACAAAAATATCAAGCAAAAATATCACAATATTTCTATCTATGTTTGTTGTACTCAAGAGTGAAAGCTTAGCCGGCTCTCAAAAACACTTCAAGCGCTTATAAGCTTCGTAAATTGCCATTTTACATAATACGCAAATCTGCGTATTCCCAAATCTCTCTCCGTCTTGAACATTTTTAAGGACGAAAAAGAATAAAAATAGCTGACGTAGAGATTTGAAGACAATGCTCTCGACATGAGATTCTAAATTCATTCACAATCCAACACGAGACGCGAGAGAGGTGTTCATTGCTCCTTGTGTTAATCAAACCAGCGTCATATGTTGAAAACAGCAATGAATTGCGTGAGGGTGGCTTATTGCCATTTTCGCGAGGATGTAGCGTAGCGCGAATCAGCACGATTTTCCCCCGCGACCCGCGCGTCAGAAGGGTTGAGAGCGTAAGGGAGAACGGTTGCTTGCCGTCTGTCAAATGTATTACAACTCCGAATAAAAAAGCAAAAAGAAACAAAAGGGTTTGATTTAAAAAAATAGTGATTACAATACTTTGTTTACGATTATTATTTACTTATTTATGTTATGTGGAAATGTATCAGTGGTCAGAAAACACAGCAATTTACGATTGAGCCGAGTTTCCTTTGTTTACATTCGTAGAGATTAGGTAAGTTCAAGTATTACTGAAACCCTAATAATGAAGTTTGTCTGTTTTACATAAAAAGGTAATATAAGGTTGCCTGGTAGAGTTAACAATTAGTTATGAGGTCGCCTTTAATGTATTTCAATAAAAAAATATGTATCTTAATTTACTATGATGTATTTACTGCGAGACAAAATCACTCCATCAATAGGTACCAACTACCTAAGTAAGATGATTTTAAGTGCGTGGTCGATTTGCTATTATTTCAGAGCAGGCGCTATGTTGCTGATACTAGCACTATTGGGCACTGTCGGGGCGACGACGGTTCCTCCAGTAGCGCCACCGGTGGCCCCAGCAGTGGCCCTAGTGGTGGCTCAGGAGCCTTGTGACAAAGCCCCTCCTCACGCCCAGCCTGCCGATGCCAATTATCGGTTGGGAGTCGCCGGAGATCCGGATTTGTTTCTACCGGGAGAGCTCTACACTGGTAATAAAATACTGTTAAAATGTTTAGCAGCCAGTCATGCAGTGATAAAACGAGTATTGTTACTCAGTGGTCTACTACAACACATCTCTCATTTTTAATGCTAGTTCTGGTACCTAGTTATGTTGAATTTCTTGTAAGAAATACTAGGCTAGGCATCCACAAATCCACATACCTATATTATTACAATTTGGGTTTTCAGTGTCCTTACAGGGCGTAGACAGCGGTGAAGGACCAACTCCATTCCTCGGTTTCACGATATGGGTGGAGTTGGAGGCGACAGATGTCGAGACAGAATTAGCCCAGGCTCATGTCAACCAATCGCTAGGCATATTCCAAGCGTACGACGCACAGACCAAGTTGCATGAGTATTGCAAACCTGCTGTCGATAATGCTACTGCTCATCCTAAAACTGAAATTCAGGTCAGTCAGTAATAACTTTAGAATCAAATTAGCGCCTGCCTGTACAGGCTGTTAGGGATAGTTTACCAGATACTGACAGGGCTGGGCGAGGCCTTTTGACGTACCGATACTAAACTAAAGAGAAATGGTAATCAGGGAATCAGGGTGGACATGAAGGAAGAACATTAAGAATAAGAAAAAAAACATGCGCCCTCTAAAGAGTATGTATTACCAAATAGATTACATACCACCTTATCAGTTTTTGGAAAGCTATCCCAGAATGGCCTGGTGTTATTGGACGGATTGTTTCTTGACAACAAGTTATCAGACCACTTTTTAAATATGCAACATAATTTAAGGTAATATGGAGCGCTCCGTTGACCGCAGTCGAGATGTGTGTCCGTCTGTGTGGCAAGGTGAGCCCCGTGGACGGCAAGGGTCCGGTGTCCATGTTAGCTCGCAAGCTCTGCGCCGCGCCCGTAGCGCCGGCCAGCTTCACAAGGCAACCAGCCATCGTGGAGCCCTGCTGCGCTTGTGATGAAGCCAAGTATGAGGTACAGATATTTGGATATATTTGGATGGAACTTCAGTCACACTTCGGGCGCCAAATTCGCGATAGATGATTCTAGAAGAGTGTAATCGATATAAATGTTTGATTTGATATTTTGCGTTTCACCATGTCATAATAATCAAAAAGCTTTTGTGGTACCTACCATCAGGTAACATTTGAAGGTCTGTGGTCCCGAAACACACATCCCCGCGATTTTCCGCCGGAGAGTGCAAGGGCTCATTTTGGAGACGTGATTGGTGCGTCTCACACGGCGCAGTTCAGGGTGTGGCAGGAAGGCAGGGTGGCCAGCCCGGGCATGAGACGGCTAGCTGATGACGGCGCCACCACCGCTTTGGAGAAAGAACTTAAAGCAGAGGTTAGTACCCCAGTAGGCAATACCACAAGAGAATTTTTATTTTATTTTAAGTAATTTTACAGCTGTATTAAGAAATAATGGGCTTTTGACTTTAGTACAGTAGGTACTAAGCTATTATCAAGGTTCTGCCTATAAAACGACTATAGCTCGATCAGTGTTATATTTTACTGCTTTGCTAATAACATAAATGAAATGCAATATACAAGCATATGTAATAAAGTTTAGTCACACACAGTAGTTGTAGATCAGTCAAACAGGTTATATATTGTATTGCATATTTGCAATTGGTGTTCGGAAATCACAGCTGACGGGTGGGCGTATGTATGTGGTCTGTCGAACTCTGAAGCAGGCTGTCTTAACCAGTTTTAGTCCCGTGGCTATGAAATCTACACCTGACTGTATGGTGGGAGCAGGAGCTCACCCGGAGAAGTTTTGTGGTTGTTCAAACAACTAGCCCTAGCTAGCAAATAAAATGCTTACGAGTTGTTCTGGGAAGAACGGATTGGACTGAATCTTCCCGGCACGTGCCGGTTGATCTCAAAATGGGGAACAAATGAGGGACCTCCGCGCCCCCGCCGGCGAGGGCGTCGGTTGTTGTTGAGGAGCTTGTGAAGTGTGATCTACTCGCAATGGCTGCAGCAGCGGCTACTGTGATGTCGTCATCCTCTTCCGAAAGGACGTCTCTGGTACGGTGTTTTAAACGTGAGGTTGGATATTAATGGATTACACAGAAACAGCACTAAGAAATTTCTTACAGCAGATCTAGGGAAGAGTAATGATATTAAACGAAATGCATTTATTGTAGAGCGACCACATCCGCACTATAATCAAAGCCCGTGGCATATCCTGGCAGCAAGTAGCCGGTGGACATGGCCATCCATCTACCTTCGCAGTGTTTCGCGTGGACGCTAAGAACCACCTGGTTTCATTAGCAGCTAAATTGGCGCCTTCCCCGGATTGGATCGTCGGCGTATCTGCTCTGGAACTCTGTAATTTGAATTGCACTTGGAGCAGATCGGCTACTCTACCTCTGTATCCTTATGATGCTGGGACGGATAGTGGACTCACCTACACTGTAAGTTTTATCGTTTTCTTTTTCAGCAAAACATTCCCACGATATACGATAATCTTGAAATAACTAGATGCTAATATCTGTCGTACTTCATTTCGTAATGTACTATGGTTTATTTTGCACTCACAGGGCTTTATTATTTTCATAAATGAAAATAAGAAATTGATGAAATGTAAGCGACGGCTGGGGACTCAACATCGCTTTAAGGCGAGTATCAAGAGGTTAAAAATTTGAAGTGGTCGGTCGGGGCATCAGTAGCTTAGTGGCAGAGCGGTGGGACGGTATTCCACAGGTCCAGGGTTCAATTCCCGGCTGTCGCAAAAAAAAAAAAGATTCCTTATTTTCATTCATTCCGTAACTCTAAACATGTCCTTTCATACATATATTTTTTGGGTTTCCGTGATTTTATGACGATTTAGGTGTGGAATAATAATGGTTTGCGATGTAGGCATCTCGCCAACCAACAATTCCTGCAGCGCCAGTCCGAGCGCTGAGACCGGACTGGCCTCGTGACGTGCGGTCGCCGTTCTTCAGCTCTTCGGGAGAAATGCGGGCGTTCGCGCGGTTGAAGTTCAACAGGCTCAGGCTGTATGAGAAGAACTGCGATGGGTCAGGTGAGACTGTAGTGTTGCGGAAGTAGGCTCTATAAACTGCTGTGTTCATGATACGCTTGCTCCATTGTCAATTCTGGCTGGAGTCAAAACCAGTGAAAACAAACAATTTGCAAGAAACTACCTAAAAAGAATATACATACATCACTCTACACAAACCTTTTGTGAATACCCGAAATACCACAAGAATATAAAGTGCTGTGAATTTTTAGGTTGCCTCTTCGGCCGCTCATGCCTTTCAACCAATGCTCGTTTCTACAACAGAATCATCAAACGGCGAAGTCATAGCAGAGGCCGGTGGGGGCGCTTGTGCTGTAAATGCGTGGGGTCCGTGGGGGCAATGCAGCGTGTCTTGCGGGGAGGGAAGGGCATCGAGGCAGAGGCACTACGTGTGGCCAGGTCGCGCTTATTCTGAGGCCTGCAGACTGCCTTTGACAGACTACCGTCGATGCTACGGCCCGCGCCGCCATTGCAGGTAATCTAAAGACACTACCTGTGGGGACAATGCAGCGTTTCTTGCGGCGAGGGTCGGGAGTCGCGGCAGAGGCACTGAGTGTGACCAGCTGGCGCGTATTCCGAGGCCTGCAGACTGCCTTTGACAGACTACCGTCAATGCTACGGCCCGCGTCGTCCTTGCAGGTACCTAGTTAATGTAAGCGCTACTTGAAGTAATGCGTAATGTTGTGTAGCATTATCACACATTTTGTCTTCTTGTAGCCTATTTCCATAACCTGTAATAGGTTAACCTGTATATCTTTCACCATTTCTCCAACTTTTATCCGTGAGTCTATAGGTGGACAAGACATTATATTATTTTTTCCATCGTTTCGAGATTTACGAGAACTTGTATGCGTTACATCATATAGCGCTAGGACCAATTACAATCTCGCGCCGTGCACGCACAAACGTTGCTGCCATATTTCATCATCAATATAGTCAATTCCTGTTCTTAGAGCGGTGTCAGAATATGAGCCAGACCCAGCCGAATCCACTGGCCCATGCGCGGTATCAGCGTGGTCAGAATGGTCTCCTTGCGAAGGTTGCGGCGTGCGCGCTCGCACAAGGCATTACTTGGTGCCGCGCGCGCACAAGCGCTGCCACATCGGCTACCGGGCGCGCATGGACATGAGCCAAGCCATGCCTTGTGATGCTGGGCCTTGTTACAGGTAAGTACTTTACAAGCTCAAGTTACAGTTATGCCATCTTAGCAAGATTCGACGGCTGTCAGATTCATTCTAGTAGAGTTGTCAACAAAGGTGCATAGCCCTTGTTGTAGCATTATAAATTATAACAACTATCAAATTGGGCTTTTTAAATTTACTTAACTGTTGTAGTCTACTGGTAGTCCCTTGATGGGTGCCAATTGCAATAGTATGGCCTCAATAGTTAATTCGATAGATCTCATAAAAAATTTAATGAATATTTTCAGGCCAAAGGGAGAACTGGCAAATTCAACAAACTATAATTGGTTTTTCGTGGTAAGTATCTCGTTGTCGATGAATTATTATAATTATCATAAGTATTTGAATGAGTATCATAACTAAATTGTAAATGTTGTATCCTGCTTATTACTCTTAATGTTGTAGCAGTGGTCCATGGCGGCTGTTGATGATAAAAATTATGATGAATCCTTCTGACTATTTTAATATGAATACAGGACCTGCCAAACGGCGAATGTCCAGTTTCTTCGTGGGGTAGTTGGTCCCCATGCTCGGCAAAGTGCGGGCGCGGGCGCCGCGTGCGCACGCGTGTCATCCTGTCACGTGACACACGCGTGCAGCAGCTGCTGACACGACGACTGTTGCGCGGATGGAACGAACGGTTCGCTGAGCTGCAGCGCCTGGTGAGTGAAGCCCTCTTGAGACAGGAATCCTGTTTGATCCTGCAATTCGTTGACATAGCAAGTTTGTCAGACAAAACACTGCCTTAACATTTATCCTAACGTTGAGAACCCCGATATTCTGGAAAAAAGTTGAAGGTCTTGCCAATGGGTTTTTATTTTATTAATGAAGGCTAAGTCAGAATATTAAACCCTTGGCTGATCAGTTGAAACAATCATTTAAAGTCTTATCTATATGTATTATGGGTTACATACAACCAAAATGCTTTCCCACGAGTGAGATATTTTAACGAAAAATTTTACTTTTAGGAGTTGCCGCCCGAAAACATAACTGCGGAAGACCCTGAAGTGGAAGCGCTGGCTCAGGAGCAACTAGACCAGTGCCAGTTCATCCTCACTTAGCAGGAGGCCTTCTGCGACGGCCACGAGGGCAGCTGCGCCAATGCCACTGTAGATCCAGGTACATACATACATACACATACACATATCACGCCTATAATCCCTTGCGGGGTAGGCAGAGCGTAAACAGCCGCAAAAAACGGCCATTTACACCACATCTGACAAATGTTTGAGGGTCATTCGGAAAATTGTGTATCGCTATAGTGACAGGTTGGCAGCCCATCGCCTAAAATTGCAATACACACCCTCGAGTCCCTTAGTCGCCTCTTACGACTCCCCCGGGAAAGAAATGGGGTGATGCTATTCTAAGCCGGCATCACACGGTAATTGATCCAGGTACGCCACAATGAAATTGCCAATCTTTAAGTGTAGGTACATGGATGGCGATAAGCTAAACTGAAATAGATCTTCTATGAATATAGTTAATACTTGCGATTGTTGGCGCTTGGTGGTTTACCATTTATCACACATAAACAACAAATAAGTATGTAAATAATTATAATTTAGTGGATGTGATGTTCTTTCTTGAATAATGTTTTGTGTTTTAAAAAATCCTTCAAAATGGTTATGTGAGCTAAACCGGTCGGGTTGCCCTGCAATAAAACTGTGAAACGAGTACAAGTGTTTTTTGACAAAATTTATCTTCTATGAAAATTATGCTATGGCGAAATTTATTTTACTAAAATGTCAAAATTTCAACTTAGCGCAACGCCATCTGGTATGACATTGTACAAAAAGGTTGGGTCTGTCAGATAGAAAAGTCCCAATTGAAGAGCTTTTACGAACCACAAGTTAAACATGTCCTAGATGGCGCTCAAGTTAAATTCCACCAGGTTGAGGTGCCTGAATCGCACAAGCAAAGGGTTGTTAGCATAATGTGAGTGTCAAGGGTAAAAAAAATAAAAATTATTTCATCTGTTACACGAACGATGATTATGGCATAAGTATTTTACTACAGGCTATATTAATGGGGGATATGATTGAGTGTGATGTGATCGTGTTTTTAGGGTTCCGTACCCAAAGGGTAATAACGGAAACTCTGTTACTGAGGCTCGGCTGTCCGTCTGTCTGTTCGTCCGTCCGTCCTACAGTTACGAGGCTGTATCTCCTGAACCGTTATACCTAAACAGTTGAAAATTTCACAGATGTATTTCCGTTGCCGCTATAACAACAAATTTAATACTTACAAAAAAAATTAATAAATTAAATATTTAAGGGGGCTCCCATACAAAAAACTTGTTTTTTATTGTATGGTAACTCATCCAAAGTTAGACAGTTGACATTTTTACAGATGTTGTATTTCTGTTGCTGCTATAACAACAAATACAAAAAAGGGGGGCTGCTATACAAAACACGTGTTTTTTTTGCAAGTAAATAATGGAGATCCTTCGTGCGCGATTTTTTACTTACATGAAACAGAAATCTATTGTATGACCAAAGAGATTTCAATCATAAGACGTGTTTGTCATGGTACCTATGTTGAGTGATAATGATAACAATAAAAACAGACTAGAAACATGGCCACAGATTACACATGGCGTCTGTAACTCGGATTAAATAAAATATTGTAAATTATGCTCGGTATGTTCTACATTAGTACTCAAATAGGAATGTTTTAAGTATTCCAATTTGAATATAACACAGACAAGATCATTGAATTTAATCAATCACAATGGAACTTTACTTGATTAAGGAAAACTGATCGTTACATTTTAATACAAAATACTACATACTAGTAGACTGCCCAGCGGTTTCACCCGCTGCTAACCGTTTTCCTGCGGGAATAAAATTTTTAATATAGCCTATGTTCATCAGGGATAATGTAGGATTCTAATGGTAAAAGAATTTTTATAATCGGTCCAGTAGTTTCGAATCCTATTCAATTCAAATAAAAAATCAAATCTATTCTCTTTAATATTAGTGTAGATGTAGATTGTTGTGTACTTAAGTGTTAGATTTGTCTGCCATCTCAGCTGTCCGTATAATTTTGGGCGCAATAATTATTCAAAAGTATGCATTTATTCAAAAGTTTTGTTTAGGACATTAGTTAGTGAGTTTTGAATTTGTGCTGAGAGCTAAGAATAGCATCACACCATTTCTTTCCCGTGGGTGTCGTAAGAGGCGACAAAAGGACTCGAGGGTTACAGGTGTATTGTAATTGTAGGCGATGGGCTGACAACCTATCACTATGGTGATACACAATTTTCTGAGTGACCCTCAAATGTTTGTCAACCGTGGCGTAAATGTAAGGTTTTTACGCTTTGCCTACCCTGCAAGGCACATAGGCGTGATATATGTATGTGTTTGGCCACTGATCTAAGTAACTCTCCGTTACCGGTTTAACGTGCTCCCCAAAGCACGGAAAGAAACCATCTTTCAGACAATGGGTCAGCCTGCAAGCAATGTTTTAAACAATTCATAAAGTGATAAAATTACAAAATAAATATCAGGATTGTTTTCCCTCTACTAGGAATCGAACCTCCGAATCTTGAGTTGAGACCGAATTCACACCGATAGACTACAAAGATATATAAGAAGGATGTATCTACCTACATAGTATATAGGGTGAAATTTGAGTATTGTCTCTTAGCGAAATTTCCGGACGGGATAGGATCTAAACATTAAAAAAAATTGCACGTTCCATACACAGAGTAGGAGTTCTTCTGGGCAGGTTTTTGGGCGGTTTTTTCCTGTTCAGGGGGTCCGGTTAATTACATTACACGCATTGAAATTGAAAAAAATTACTTCAATTTGAAACAAATGTTTTCAGATGGTGGTGGCGTAAAGTTACATGTCGTGTGATTAACCGGGCCAGCCCCGAGGCAGTGTCTTAATTTATATTATTTATCCAGCCCGAGCCGGTTTTCTATTAGGACAATAAAACAATATACAAAATTGTTATAAAAGAAAAATGTGTTATAATTTTTTTACAAAGACGTTAATAATACTATCCTTCACTGAATAAAGTAAATTTCAATTTCACAATACATATAAGAGTCAACCAAGTCAGTTTGTATCGCAGGAAAAAAGTAGTTTGACCTATGATCCTTAAGTAAAGCTGTTCCTTATCACCAGCCCGTCTTGAGATTTCGCTAAATTGGTTACTAGTATTACACTTTATACGGGGTGTAAGGGACAGCCTTCCGAATACTGATAGGGTGCATGCAGACTGAACAACTATCCCCTAGAATGTATGTCAGGAAACAACAAAAAAAAATCCCTGCAAAATCGCGATCAGCTGACTACAATTACTATGGGAAGTCAAAATTTTTTTTACGTTTCCTGAAATATTTTCTCATGGGAAGCCGTTCAGTTTCATGGGCTAAATGCGCCCTTTAAGTATTCGGGGGGCCCGGCCGTTCCTTACACCCTTTATAATCGATGCCAAGGATAATCCGACTATGGAACCGCGGGATTATCTGTCTATAGATATCGAAGTTGTATGTTTGTAGATAGGTCTCAATCGGTTATCCGAAAAACAAACTGTGCTACTTAGTTGCCAAGGTAAATAAGTAAGTAGGTACCTATTTATACGTCTATGTAATTTTTACTAAAGTAAGGCCACCCAAATAAGCCATATTTGACAGCTGTCATCTCCACACTAAAAGAGATGACAATGAAGGAAAATGGACCCTTTGCCATACCATTATCACAAATCTGACAACTGTCAAATATGGCTTATTGGAACGGCCGTACCTACTGTATTGATCAAATTGATATAGCTGGAAACAAGTGTAAACAGTCCAATAACAAGATTATATTAATACCGTTCGCGACATTTTTTATTGGCTCTTGATAATATTTTATCTTTATTTTATAATAATATTGAGTAACCTCAAACAAAGACATATTTTTTTATTAAGGCATAAACAATTTTGTCTGGTCTGGATTAAGGCATAAACAATTTTGTCTGGTCTGGATTAAATGTATTGATTGAGCAATAGTAGGTATGTTCCTGAAAGAAAAAAAATTAATAATATGATTATAAAATAATAATAAGGCACAATATGGAGCCATAAGAATCACTGGTGGTTCTATTCAGTGGTTCTAGTGGTCCTAGAGGATTAATTTTACTCAAGCTTTTGGCTCATATAATACTTAAAGGTATTTTTAAATAATTTTTAGTTAATATCTACATTTAAAGTTCTCAAAATAATAATGCTAACTTTTGCTTTTCATCAGAGGTATGCCTGCTCCCGATGTCAGTGGGGCATTGTCGCACCTACAAGGAGAGATGGTTCTATGATGTGACTAATCAAAAGTGCGAACCCTTCGGATACACCGGCTGTGGAGGCAATGCCAACAACTTCCGTGACAAGGAAGACTGCGCGCGCGCTTGTAGCAACGTCACCGCCCGTACTACTGGTAGGCTGATCGAAGGCTGCGACACATTATACCAAGGAGCAGTAGTTTCACTTCATACCAACGCCCGGTTTGCCCACTCACACATACACACTCCCGACCGACCTATATGTACACGACTACTACATAGAATCTCAAACCGCTCGGGTCACAGCAAACTGAACTGCCGCCGCCGCGCGTTTTTTGTTTGAGTATCAAGAAATTGGGAAAATTTTTACCTAGAAACCTAGCTATAAAAAAAAAGTATAATGTAATTCATTGTTTTCTAACTGTAACTTAGCATTATGATACCTAAGTGTGACAACACTTAAATTCGGGTTCGCAAAACTAATGTGTTGATATCCCTGCTAATGAAGGTAGATTCAAGCGAAAAGGTCCTCGAGTAAAACTACTGCCTTTTGGTATATTGTAGCTGCGATGTGCAAGCAAAGCAAGCGGCTGCGAAAGAAATACGAGCAACTTACGTAGCAAAGAAAACATCTAGCGTGTAACACCACTAACTAATAGTGAAATAAGCATTAAAGATATATTTAATTATTTATGTCTTTACTAACACAGTGACATAAACATCACTCCTGGGAGTAGTTAGCAACCCATTCTACGAATTTATCACTCACATTATGAAAACTTTACTCTACTACCACTCAAACATAAGTGCAGAATGACCCATAATTTATTTATAATTCAGTGCCCACTTCGCCTGCAACTACACCGGAGACAGACATTGTCACCAAAAAGACGAAGCCCACTCCTCCTCACGTCGACAACGAGGTCATGCAGAACGATGCACCAGCCGATGACAGTGAGTATCAATCATCCATCAACAATATGCAGAATAAGCATCAACTAACTATTACTTATTACTTTTATTAATGTAATTACACTGTCTAATCTTACCTTTATTTTATGCACTACTCTCTTCTTCCCTTTGATTTCTCCTCCACCCAAAGGTTGTCTGGTAGAGATCGCTTTCAGCGATATGGCCGCCTTTGCGCATTTTTAGTTTTCCTGTTATTTATTTGTGTTTTGAATGTGCAATAAAGTTTTTTACTTTACTTACTTACTAACTGATAGCGTAACTGGACCATGTAGGTTTTTGGGTAGAGTTGATGGATATGGATATTATGTATGGATAGCTTTTCATGTTTCAAAAATATTAACTTACTTACTTCGCCGGCTCGACGACCCAAAGTGAGTTTGCCTTCCGATACGAGATCTCGCCACTTGTCTCGTATGTGGTTTCTTGCCAATCACTTGTCAGAAGCTCGCGAAGATCCGCTTCTACATCATACTACCACCGTAGCCGTTTATTATTGGCTTATAGTTTCTGGACCATTGTCCGAACTCAATTTATTATTTTGTGTCATTTTAAGTATATGCTAACATACTTTCGTGTGCAGTGCATAAAAACGACTCAAACTGGGTTTGTACACTGTATTAACTGTCACATTGATAATACATTGGTCCATGATAATACATACTGGTACATTTTATAATGTAGATTTTAAAAGGGTTTGGGGTCGGTTTGCATAAAATTTTAAGTCATATTTGTATTACTTACGCATATGTTATATAGTCATAATTATTCCAAGTCATAAAAACAACACGCATAACTCTGATAGCATAAATGACCGAGTCATAATGTCTATAAGCATAGAGATAACTAGGCATAATATTCATTAGCATAAAAATAACTAGGCATATTATTTGTTGGCATTAGGTATTTTAAAAACATGTTCGCGGCTTAGGGGTGGCCCAAGGGCAACCCCCGCCGCACCATAACCTATTATGTAGATAAACATTATGAAAAATAACAAATATGCGACTCAAAACTAGTCTAAAATAAAATAGGTGAAAATAATAGTATAACTTTCAATGCAGTATGACATATAAACATTATGCCAAACAAATAGTATGACAAAGAATTTTATGCAAACCGAGAATTTAATGCCAAAGTATATTAGGAACTTCAACAATATGCAAAACGACGGTATCCCTTTTAAAAGACATTCAAAAATATTACCTATAGGTAAGTATACATACATCATTTTTACTGGTACCTATTCCTAGTTTAGTTAGTGGACTACCTGATTGTCCATAGGAAAGAAGGCACGTTAAGCCGTCGCGTCGGTCCCGACTGCTGTCTATGATTACTGAGATCGTCACGCAAAAAAAAAATTTAGCACTTCGAATAACTATGTTCCTTGAGTAAAGTTGTACCTTATCTCGACGTAGTTAGTGCTGTGTTTCTTGTATTTGTGTAGTAAAATGTCACCTTATTCTGGGGCGCGTTAAATGCACCAACTTTCGTAGCTCTTTCGTCGCTCTTTTATACTAAAAAAGTCTTTCATAAACATACCGTTCAGCGACGACGAAAGACTTTTTTAGTATAGAAGAGCTAGGTACGAAAGATGGTGCATTGAACGCGCCCCTGTAGTAGGCATAATAGATGTATTACGTGTGGCAGGAAGCAGGGAGTGCAAGGTTGGGCCGTGGTTGGGTTGGAGCGAGTGCTTCGGCGACTGCGATTACGCGATCAAGCTCAATTACCGACTGGTTACGGTGAGTGTCTTGATACAGTCTAGAAAGTTCTAGGTTCTGTTAGACAGGTTCTACTCTAGGTAATGTCATAGATACCTAACCGGCGGCATACGCGTACTTTGTATGAAAAAAAATGAAAATGAAAAAAGCATTTATTAAAGAAAAAAAAAATACAAAGAAAGTAGGTACAAACCTGCCAAACTGCACAGCAGTTTATTGGCGGGAGAAACAAACACATGTTTTAGCTGTTATAAATACGTACATAGGTATATCATCACATCACCAGCATAAACATTCAGTCACGACTTCTATATTATGTTTATACAACATACAATGAATGTATTCACCTAACCTATAGTTTGTTACCACGCTTGATGCCTCATAGTTAGTCCTCGACAATGACCAGGCTCAATTACCTACTGTTGAAGGTAAATATATGAGTGGAGAAAGTTCTATTCTACTTAGATGATCTTATAGTTCAGGAGAGTGTAGGTACCCGTGATCGGCCTCGACTGTGGCGCCACGCTCAAGCTTTTTGTTCTGCAAACTTAATAAAATATTCCCTGTAATTAAATTTATGTCAAAAAGTGTTTAAAAACGGCCACTTTTGGTATTAATTGCCATAACTTTAATTATAGCTAATATTTCATTGAGTTTGGAGGTTCTAATTTTTATTAAGAAAATACTAAAAACTTGAGCAGCGGACATTTTGATAGATTGTTTTTTATAAAAGAAAATATTTTTTTTGTAAAGTGGCGCTACTGTCGAGGCTTTTCACTACTATTTTTTACCTATCACAGCGTACCTTCGTAGTATATAATATGAACTTGTTGTTCTCGACTTTAGCTGGACATATTCCTTAGCAAATTCTTTGCGCAGGTACCTTATAAATATCACAAAATTTAATATACTTAACTTAGAATGATTTACGTAACAACACTATTATGCACGCCCGATAGCAACCTGGTAAACAGTTGTTTAATGAAGTAGGCAGGCTTAGTAAATTGATTGGGCTGTTCGAGAGAAAAACTGTCCAGTATAGACCGGCAAGTTATAATTACATGTAAGTAACCTACTTGAATGTGCGAGATACTTTGATAGATAAATAAACTGATAAACGGCTTTCCTTAATCCCGGTATGCTACTAGGTGAGCATATTTCCAGTTATTCGTTCTAAGTATTTGTGTGATCGAAGACTATACATTGTATAGACTGTATGTATGGGGTTAAACCTATAAACCTGTGTTCTTTAGGGAAAGTGATTAATTATCACCAGCCCGTCTTGAGTTTTCGCTATCGATCACTAGTAAAATTTCACTCTATAAATATCCATGACCTGTGATGGTTCCTGTTGCATTCGCTTGGTTGGTCACATAAATACTAAAAAAATCTCACCCTTACCCTTTTTCGTCATAATCACCTTTGCTTGGCCAACATAGCCTCAATAGATAATGCTCTTCAGCAATATTCTCACCAAAGTAATGCATGTCATTTTATAGGGCATTAGGAAAATAGGGCAAAACATTATCAAGGTTCTGAGAAAAATAAAAACATTTTATGTTTTTCATTCTAATGGGAAATTTTCTAGCCAATTTATATTGCATGTTTTTTTAAATACGATAACCCAGAAGCCACTTCTGACTTACACTCTAACCTACCAACTGTTTTAAAGTGGCAATAGAACAGTCAGACTTATGGACTTTTTTACCCACTAGCGGACCGTATCTGGGGCTGGCGTTTCATGTCCACGCGTGGTCAAGAGCCGCACCTGTCGTCCGCCTCACTGCCGCAACGCCATTCTGACAGCCCAGGAGTCTACCGCTGTTGACTCTGGCAACACATCGCCATAGTAATAAGAGGAGTAAAGCTTACATTTAGCTATGGAAGTGATATCATTATCGAAGCCACTAGCAGCCTGAGCACTGTCATTAATCATTGATGAGTAAGTAAAAGCTGCCTAAACCTTACATCACATGTTCAAACAGCAACTAGGGCCGACGACTTAACGTGCCATTCGAAGCACAAAATCATATCACGAATAATCACGTGACACAGCTTGCAATGTTGTAACCCAAGTGGAAGGAATCCGACAAAGCGTAAAATGTGCAAATAAATAAGTAACAATTTTGTTTGGAATCGAACTAGGTGCCTCCTAGTCCTGAGATCTACGTTTGAACCCGTAGACCACGTATCCAGTTAAACATAGGAAAACAAGTAAGTTATATTTTAGCCATAATTGACTGGTAATTTGATGTAATATTCTTATTGGTAAAACTAATATCATTAATAACTTGTTGAAATTACTTTCATTGTAATGTCCTGTCTTGTAAACTAAGAATTGACTTTATCTATTCTACCTACTTAAAAGATTTTCACTAATATATATAATATATAAGTATTGTATCGAATGATATCGACCGCTAAAAAGTATCTTTTCTATTCAAAATAAACAAAAGAATAGACAAATAAAACAAAAAGTTAGTAATTAATTACCGTAAAATAATGTATTTTAATCAATTGTCAACAAAACTTTGTACACAAACACTTACACGCTATTATTGTTTTATCAACGTCTTGCCACTAATTGTTTGATAACCTAAATAATTTTACAGGGTGTACATTTATAAACAACCTTTGACATACATAGGTTTCTATTTATACCAAAGTAAAATATTTAGTAACCTCATTTAGCTATCAATTGTGGTTTTATAACTAGTGGTAATTTTATTCATAAATGAAGCAGTAAAACTTAGTAAAAAAATACACTTAGTATTTTACAAATACGCAAAATAAATCTACATCCTGTATTTTTAAGTATACCTACCTACACTCCTAGCTTTCTCTAATATAATACTGTCTAGGAACATCACAGTCGCTTTGTACGCCAGACTTTAAAATACCTACTTTAGTTATTTTCTGTAGTAGATACTCGTATTTTATTTTTACATCATAAAATGTTTGTCTTTGATTTGTACAACTTCAAATAAAATTGCGGTAAAATTTAAATCATCGTTTACATTGGTATGTAAATTTTTTCAGAATTTCCAGATGACCCTACATGAAAATTGAGCATTAAGACAGCATGTATGCCTTATTACGAGTAAGGATGACATTTAAAATAATTCTAAGAGTAAATAATGTTCACTATCTATGACAACTGCAAACCAGGTAACATAAAACTGCAAAATCATCGTCATCTTGATTGTACCTTGACAGAAAATGGCAATCTCAGAAAATTTAATAATATCTCTTTCAACAACACCATTGTTTTAAATGCCTGATTGATTAAACACAAAGCGCATTTCACTTCCAATAAAATAACTTCTAATAAGACAATTAAATTCGATATCGCTCATACAATACTTCCATACAAATCTCACTTGAATGCGTATCTCGAACGTATTGTCCCTGGTGTGAGTTTTCTTGCGTCTGCTAAATAAAGTGTATTGTTTTCAACAATGACTCCATTATCCCGCGTTAGTTCAATAAGATAATTATCTCATGACGCTGTCAGCCACACTCATATCTTCTTTTAGCATAACGGATGGTGTTTTATTGAGATAAGTAACTAGTGATATAATCCGGTTGGCTTCGCGAGCGTAAAAATTGTATAGCGTTATAAAATACAGATCAGCAAGTCGACTCCGCAATATCCTTCAAATAGTTATCTCCAATCGTCTGTATCTTATCTTTTGCGTAAGATTAGCAACTGATGCGTAACGACACCAAACTTATGCAAACCGAGATTTCAAGGTTGTCTGTTACTAGTTAAGTTTAAGATGTTGTGCAGCTTACTTCTGCCTGCCACTCCTACTGTGGCACGGAGGCGTGGCGGCGGAGTTCAACGCATGTTTTTATTCATTACTTTCACTCTGTCGCGGGCTGTGATCATCCGATTAGAAACCGCGCCGTCGCGGCTGACAAGCGACACCCATGCTGTTATGAAGATCTTTGGTATTAATACTCAGTACAAGTAAAAATGAAGGAGAAAATGCCTTCAATCTTATCCTTCCTTGATTGATATCACTGTTGATGAAATACAAAATTTTATCTCGCTACAAGTTTGATATACACTGGCAAGAATATCCGCAATTTTGCCTCATGGTGACTCTACAATTACTACTCAACCACAAAATATCTCACAGTCGTCGGCTTCACATGCATTTGTTGAGCAAAACACGGAACAGAACTAAAATTTGTTTAGCCTGTTCTAATTACACGAACATAAAACATTCACATTGGCGGTAACCATTTCAAAACAAACAGTCTTTCAAACTCTCTCGATTGGTGGTTTCTTGGGAGGTTCACAGCACTTGGGCGCGGTACAGGCCTTGGCACACGGACACGAGCAGGCTATATTTGCGAATTCAATCATCGACTTCCTTTCCTCTCCTAGCTTATCTACTAGAGTAAATTCAGGCTGAAGTGTCACCAGCCCGATGCCGTGCTTTTTGAAGAGATCATTGACCAATGATGAACTTTTGAGGTATTCCTGTAACAAAGTATATAATTTTATGGACTTATTTACACTTATTTATTTTAGAGGCTAAGAGATTAAGTTGTAAGGAAACAACTGCTTAACAAAGTCTATAAAGACGTTTTTATTCATTGCATTATGCATGATAGGTACTGCTGATGAAGCAATTGGCTCTATGTTTAGAAGCATGATGTAATTAAGGTAAGGACTACCGATCGAACTGATTAAAATGCTAGACTGTGTCCAGCATAATTGTTGGGAGCTGTACTGTATCTATGCTACGTGATGGTAAGAACTCTTACTGGCTGTTACTTTTTTGTGAATGTGGTATATGAGGCCGGTACTGATATAACGACGCACCGCCGGATACCATCCATACCTGGTTATCATTCCACCAATTCGGACTAAGCTCTTCCAGTCATCATTTATAATGCGCACTGCTAAAGAGTGGAACTCCCTACCTGCGTCTGTGTTTCCTAACGCATGCAACCCTAATCTCTTCAAAGTAAGAGTGAACAGGCTTCTTCTGGGTGAGCTCGCTCCATCTTAGACTCTGTCCTATGACCTAGACTAGAGTCAAAAGCAACCCATACTTCTTAAAAAACAAGAAGGCTCCACGTTTAAAAGCATGATTGTACCAACTGATGGAATGGACTTACTTGGTGCGAGCTGTAGGCGACGTGCGCGGTGGCCACGACGCGGTCTCGATGCAACTGCCACACGTGTAACTCGTGGATGGCCAGCACACCAGGCACTTTCAGCGCGGCGGCGCGCAGCTCGCATGTGCCCAGTCCCTCAGGTACTGTCTGCAGCAGGATCAGACCCGCCGATCGCACTGCCAACCACAACAAACTATTATCAAATTTGGTATTCAATTTATCGCGGGTTTTCATCGCTTAGTCTACATTCAATCTGTAAAGAACGAATAAGTCGCCGGGTATTAGTTGCAAAACTAACCCGGTAGATGAAGCCGTGCCACGCGTTACTGGCATTAAAGTACACTTGCAAAATTGGCGGGCAAGGAACGAGCTGCGGTAGCCCAGACGGAAGAGGCATCGCCACTAGTAATGCGAAAGTCGCAGGTTCAAATTCTAATATCGCAAGTTTTCAAAGGAGATTGCTGTACGAAACCACAGTATAATTAATAGTACTACGAAACCCTGCTTTTACCCCGTAATCCCTTTTTTGAAATCATGGATAGACGTACGGTGATGCTATCATAATTTGGCACCACACAGAACCCAAGAAACGGTTAATGTTATCGACGAATACTATTTGTTATTAGCGCAAGAGCTCCGCTATCCGATAAGGAATTAGGAAACATACATACATACATACATACATAAATCACGCCTCTTTCCCGGAGGGGTAGGCAGAGACTACTTCCTTCCACTTACTACGATCCTGGCATACTACTTTCGCCTCCTCCACATTCATCAATCTCTTCATGCATGCTCTTCGGTTTAGGGTACTCTTGACCTGACCTTTCTTTAGGACGTCCCCGATTTGATCAAGGTACGTTCGTCGAGGTCTTCCCCTTCCGACGTTCCCATCCACACTTGCCATATACACCTCTTTCGTTAATCTTCTTTCATTCATCCTCTCTACATGACCAAACCATCTAAGCATACCCTTTTCTACACCAGTCACTACGTCTTCTTTTATACCACAACGTTCCCTTATCACGCTATTCCTTATCCTGTCACTCAATTTTACGTCAATCATACTTCTTAACGCTCTCATTTGTACTGCATTTATTCTACTTTCATGCTTTTTCTGCCATACCCAACTTTCACTCCCATACATAAGTGTCGGAACTAACACCCCTCTATGCACAGCCAGACGAGCCTTATCAGAGACTTTCTGGCTGTTCATAAAAGCGTGCAACGCTCCATTCACCATGTTTCCGGCATTCACCCTTCTTTCGATGTCACTTTCACACTTTCCATCTGATGTGAACATGGAGCCCAAATACACAAACTCTTTCACTTGTTCCACCCTCTCTTCTTCTATCATAATTTTACACTCTGTCATATTTTCCTCTTTCTCAAAAACCATTGCTTTCGTCTTACTTACATTCACTTTCATTCCTTTCTTTTTCAAAGCCTCAGTCATAATATTTACCATCTCCTGCAACCCTTCAGCCGACGACGCAAGGATAACTTGGTCATCAGCATAGAGAAGACATTTGACGAGTAAACCATTCATTCTCAGACCACATTCACTCTCTTTCAAATCCGCCAAACAACTATCCATGAATAGATTGAACAGCCACGGTGACGCAACACATCCCTGTCTAACACCTTTCTCGATGTTAAAAAGTTCACTGTACGCCCCGTTTATCCTGACACAAGCACTGGAATCCTTATATAAGGATTTCAGTGCTCGTATCAAGATACTGCTCATCAATTAGGAAACACTTTATTAGAATTAGACCATTGTTTCGTCGCGGTGACCGCCAGAACAGCGGTGCATTGTCTGAACTCGGTTGTAAAGTTGGTATTAACATCTCTACCTACAGGATCCAATTCGACAAACATTGCTGGTTATCTTGAGATTATTGCAATAAACTCCATAATATAACCAGTAATGTTGACCGAAGCGCACCCTGTTGGCAGGGTAGTGACTTAACTTGTGAGTACAGTGCGGTCAAAGGCACCCACTCACGTAATGTGCGATTGCAAACGTCCCCCGTACAATGATTTGCATAATGTTACGTATGCTAGTTCGTTAATAGTTAGCTACTTACTTATCGTATGCTTGTTTGCATTTCAACTTGATGAGGACGTTAAATTTTAATAATAGTTAGACTTTACTTAGGCGTTTTTACGATGTTTACTTTGGGCCATAGCAATCGAGCAATCATACGGCACATTATAGGCTATTTTCTTATCAAATTGGTGATCTGAATTGCTGATTCTAGCGTACCTACGCAGTTTTTAGAAAATATTTTTTAGTAGCAACTGATTTCAAGTTGGTCACTTTTCTAGGGAAATATAGATAGGTGTCATTTATCCATGATGCCATGGCATATAAAAGTAATTAAAGCAAAATACGAGAGCTGCTCTCTCTATTGCCAATCTTTACGTCTAAAATTGGAACCAGTTTAAAAACCTTTTAATTTACACAAAAGTGACAGGACCAGGAGTAATAAGAAAATTACTCGGATAATCGCAGTCATTTTACTTTGGTGGTTGTATAAACTTACTGAATGGGTAGTTGAATATGACGAGGATGATAGCTGCGCAGGCGGAGATGGCTGGGTCCACGATCTTGGCTTCGTCCGGGGACCACTCCAGCGTCAGGCCCGCGGCCATCACGAACAGGCTACCTGATACAGAACCCCTTATCAACACTTGTTCATTAAATAACGGCCTCGTTATCAGTACACGTGTAGGTGCACAAGCAATAAACTTGATAGATGAACATTAGATTAATATGTAACGATAAAAATTATTGGCTACTGATGGCTCTCCTTATAATATTTTCTAAATAACAACCTATCGTTCTTCAAACACCTAATGTGTACGAGTGGCACAGAAAGAAAATCTTCTAAAAAAATAATAAATAAATAGATCGAAAGAAAAAACCGTTAAATAATGATTGTTTCAAACAACTCTAGACTAGTTGATGGAAAAGTGCCATTGTTAACGCGTGCGATCACTTGCTGATATTGATTCATTGAGCATCAGCAATGCAAACAAAATAAAAACAACAACGAAGCCACGTCTAAACGTATAGGGTAATTTCAAACCGAACTGATTTACAAACTGCAGGATGTTTCAATTTACCACTTAGGATACCCCACACCCACTTGTAGCAGGTCAGCTATTATTATTTTTTGGGTGGATAGCAGGCTCGTTGTAGCTGGTTACCGCATCGTGACATTCTGGGGCCGGCGAGGGCTAGGATGGTAATTTTAAACATGTCGTGGAAATTGTCGACGATTGGGATATCATATACGTCGGATCTTCTCAAGTGTCAAGGCCATGCCTCCTGCCTTGCCATGGCATCCTTCGCTGCATGCGACAACATGCAGTTCCCTGGATTGGGGATCTACCGGGGTTATACCTGGAAATTCTCTTCGCCACCTGCGAGATCAATCCAGGTGGAATCCCCATTCGGGAGGAATCCGGGTGCATCAGCAGGGTGTGTGACGCGTCGTGGCAGGTTGGTGCAGACGGTCCCGCGCGGACTCCCGATGCCTGACTGTGATGGCTAAGCGGCATGCCGGCGGCAGGTTAGGACATCCAAATAGTTATCCAAATTAGTGACATTTTATACTGAAAGCACGCTATGAATAGCGAATAACGAATAGCTTACTTGCAATGTCAGTAGGTGCATGTGCTAGCACGGGCTCTCCTGCGCCACTCTTCAGCACCACTTCGCCATCCTCGGTCATGCTGAGGCGCCGGCTGTAGCTCAGCTCACGACCTAAGCAAAATTATTATTTTTACATGTTAATAAGTAATACAAGTAAAATTAAAATTTCAATTTACACGAGCGAGTCCTTCCCGTTCCACGCGATATGCGGTACGGAACGGTAAGAAAAGTTTTGGTTTCAATATTTTCTTGAGTAGAGTTACCAAAGTGCTATTTACGAATCACTTAGATTAGACTAAGGAAATTCTATAAAGAAGTTATCGCTTTTGCGGTAGGTAAGTAGCACAAACATTGAGTGAGATGACTGTGCCCACCGCTTCCCTTGACATTGATACTTGACCGTGGGCAAAATTACCGGTGCGGCCAGTTAACGTTTATGTAAACCCACGTTCCGACCATCATCTTACTTAAACACCAATATACACTACTCATCTCCATACCAAATTCATTTATTAATTATCGCGTAGATTATCATAATATTATCAGTCTTCTCGCAAACCAGGAAGGTAGGTTGTGTTCAGTTTGTTTTGATGACATGAGTTCTATAAATTCGCTACTCACGATGGAATGTTTTGGTTAGTACGTGTGTCTATCTATCTATTCATAAACTTTAGTCGTTCGACAGGTTTGTTTAACGTTATAATCATAATAAAACATCACTAGACCGTCGCTTTGGATAGTACTTTATAAATGTTGAAATTATATCGATTCAGAAACCAGGTCTAGAGTAAGAAGTAGAAGATGGCACGGCACTTTCTACATGGGAAAGCCAAGCTTTTGTTTTTGCGAAGCCATGTTTTCGCGAGTGGTGGTCTAGCTAAAAGACACCATCAACAATCAACCACTCACTAGCAAGCCGATCACTGCACATCCTACTATGAATTGAGAATGTCTCGGTGGCTTGCTGTGCTTATGTGAAGAGTGCACGCCCAGTTGCATAGCGTTGACCAGCAAAGCCAGTGCGAACGGTGCAAACAGCACGTGGACAGACAGCCCTGCTAAAGAAAACGTCAACTTACCAGCCAGCAGGACGTAGTTGATGGCATAGAGCAGCAAGCCGATCACTGCACAGCCCACAATGACTCGAGAATGCCTCGGAGGCTGGCCGTGCTCATGTGAGGAGTGCACGCCCAGTTGCATAGCGTTGACCACCAGCGCCAGTGCGAAGGACGCGAACAGCACGTGGACAGACAGCCGGCCGACCACCTCGATGCGCGCCCAGCCGAACGTGTTGCGGAGGCGACCCTCGCGCCCCGTGTTCTCATCTGCGCGTTCATACTGCCAACAAAAAATAACAATTATTCCAGTGTTTAAGAATGTTGCACAACTAGTGCTTTTTTATTTTCTTGAAATAAATAAGTTATTTTAAGTACAGTTTAAATTTTAAGTAATATTACGGCCGTTTTTGGTATCGTAGTAGGCAGAAAATACGCCCTTATTCTAAAAAGATCGAAATTTCAAGACCTGATACTACGTAGTATTTTACCCTCTTCAAAATTTAATAAACGATTGTCGATCCTTGCACTATATTTAGAGTCTCCAATTCATACTAGATTTTTCTTGTCATTCCACAAAGTAACCTTTAGCATAAATTATGTCCTCTTTTCCGCATATATCACCATCCTTACTTTGCTAGGTACGATAATATCAAGGTGAAGATGTTACACAAACGAGGTGAGCTGGGTACTACCAGGCAGCGATGCCGTGATGCCGCAACTTCCATGGGAACGCAATGTCCTTATTACACTGTTATTTCCATTGCGGTTGAATGGAGTAGTTAAAAGTAGATGCACATTGCATTCCGTATCGGTCTTCTTCTTTGTGTGTTGAGCGATTCGGTTTTGATAAATCTTAATAATTTTGGACAAGGACTCTGCCGTTAAAGGATACATTATTAAGTATTTTTACAAGTTTTAATAATTTCATCAAGGATTATTCCTTGATGAAATTATTAATACTTGTAAAAATACTTAATATATGTGTTTATACACAACTAAATGTTTATACACAACTAAATAGAGCTTGCGCACTATCTAACAAACTAGTCGTAGTAGGTACTTAGGTAAATAATTCGTAGAGTTTTAAAAAGTCATCTGCCTCTTTGAAGATAATTTAAAATTACTTTGATAATTATGTTTGATGTCGCCGCCAGCATAATTGCCGACCGAGGTGGCGGCAGCCATTGCAGCCACTCCTTCATTGACTCACTTTGTACGCGAGCACGGTGGTGATGAGCCCGACCAGCCTGCACAGTGCGTAGCACGCGTCCACCAGCAATGTGGGCGAGTGTGTCCAGTGCGAGGCTACGAGTCTGCCGCTGAAGCCAGCTATTGCCAGTAGCAGCGCCAACAGCGACCGAGGCGGCGGCAGCCATTGCAGCCACTCCTTCATTGACTCACTTTGTACGCGAGCACGGTGGTAATGAGCCCGACCAGCCGGCACAGCGCGTGGCACGCGTCCACCAGCAATGTGGGCGAGTGTGTCCAGTGCGAGGCTACGAGTCTGCCGCTGAACAGCGCTATCGCCAGCAGCAGCGCCAACAGGGACCGAGGCGGCGGCGACATTGCAGCCACTCCTTCATTGACTCACTTTGTACGCGAGCACGGTGGTAATGAGCCCGACCAGCCGGCACAGCGCGTGGCACGCGTCCACCAGCAATGTGGGCGAGTGTGTCCAGTGCGAGGCTACGAGTCTGCCGCTGAACAGCGTTATCGCCAGCAGCAGCGCCAACAGGGACCGAGGCGGCGGCGACATTGCAGCCACTCCTTCATTGACTCACTTTGTACGCGAGCACGGTGGTGATGAGCCCGACCAGCCGGCACAGCGCGTGGCACGCGTCCACCAGCAATGTGGGCGAGTGTGTCCAGTGCGAGGCTACGAGTCTGCCGCTGAAGCCAGCTATGGCCAGCAGCAGCGCCAACAGCGACCGAGGCGGCGGCAGCCATTGCAGCCACTCCTTCATCGCCATTGCTGCGAAGTTCTGCTTTCAACCTAAGGACAAGAATATTCTTATTTAGGTAAATAATCTACGTGACTGTAATTTATCATCATCTATTATAACTAATAATATAAATATATTATTTTAGACCACATTTTAGACAAGCGTCAATAGATCCATAATATCGAGATTATACTATTTTACGGTCGTAGTCGAAGCATTTCTCGATATATGTATATTTTATTTTTCACATACATTCATACATAGGTACACATCTTATAATTTCTTGCGGGGTAGGCAGAGCACAAACGGCCGCAGAAAACAAACATTTACGCCACGTTTGATAAATATTTGGGAGTCATTCGGAAAATTGTGTATCGCCATAGTGATAGGTAGCATATTTTAAGTACTTACTATTCTATTATTTATTTTAAGTATATACGATATTCGATTCCCTTAGTCGCCTCTTACGTACGACTGCCAAGGGAAAGAAATGGGATGATGCTATTCTAAGCCGGCATCACACGGCATTTATTTTTCACGCTTGGAAAAAATTGCGAAACAGAAAAAGTGATAATAAAAACGAATATGTTAAATTTGCTTTAAAATTCAAATCAGATGCAGAGTCAAAACATGCACTTGACCGGCTGCAAACCAGTTTCGTTCAATTTGAGCACTCCAAATCCCATCATCGGTTAAGATTATGAGTCATATTTCATGTTGTCTTAGCGTTTCAATAGCAGCTTATCGAAAGTTGTTGTATAGCTTAGTAACTAACGGTAATGAAGTGAACATAATCGGCGGAGAAGTTTCTTGTGTGGGTGCACCCGGTTTGTCACACGCCATGCGCCCGCGCAGCCGCGCCTCTCGTCTCGCTGATTACTGCTATTTTCTAGTTAAAGTACTTACGAGTGGCAAAACGGTCAGACCCACTAATCAACTAAGAACGTTTCACTGTCACGGCCTATTAGCTAATGTTGTTGTCCTTAAAGTTCAACCTATTTATATAAAGTTCGGCGTAAACAAGACAGTTAAAGATGTCATTAACAGGCTAAAGTTGTTAGCTACAAATGATTTGTAACAATTTTCTTGGCCCAAATAGTACACAAGGAAGATAACTTCATAATCAGACACACACAAATCACGCCTATAACCCCATGCGGGGTAGGCAGAGCGCAAACGGCCGCAAAAAACGGACATTTACGCCACAACTTCATAATCAGACACCCACAAATCACGCCTAAAACTCCATGCGGGGTAGGCAGAGCGCAAACGGCCGCAAAACACGGACATTTACGCCACGTCTAACAAACATTTGAGGGTCATTCGGAAAATTGCGTATCGCCATAGTGACAAGTTGTCAGCCCATCGCCTAAAATTGCAATACACTCCCTCTAGTCATTTAGTCGCCTCTTACGACTCCAACGGGAAAGAAATGGGGTGATGCTATTCTAAGCCGGCACCACACAGCCTCAGACACAATTAGACACACAGACTTGTAAATAGGGAGTCTCCGACTATTGAAGAGTCGAGCTCGGGGATAAGTGACAGCAAATGGGGTCATTCATGATCTGATCGGACGCGACAGAGGACTGGTCACAACCGTTGGCTTATTTTACTGTAATTTTTTTGTTGTGGTCACAGCTATCTTTAAGATTCGTGATCTATAGTTTGTTTTTATGCAATATAAATTTTATGGTCTACTTACGACAGCGGTCGAGATTTGTACAACGCTTATTTTTATTTCTTCACAAAAGCAATATTTACCGATATTTCGCAGCAATTGAAACCGTTGATCTTTAAGGCTATCAAGTAATTCTCATCTGTCGATTCAATCCTCGTCCTATTCATTCTACCTACTCTGTGGTATTTCTTTAAAAGTTAAGAGAAAGCATGTCATTGTAATGTGCTATAATTGACAGAATATAAAAAAACGGAACACCCACGCATTAACCTATTTTCTAGAGCAGACATACGTCTGCTTTACGCCTTGAACCTTGCTTGTTGTGTTTGATCGTTTCGAGTCACGGTTTTTGATGAGATTTAGGTATTCAACAGCCAGCTAATTAGCATAGGTCGTCCAAATTGAGGCGACTAATTAAAATCACAATCAATTGAACTATTATGGACGGAACAAAAAGCAATTATGAAATTGATCACGGTCGTCAACGATAAATGGGTGTGTAGGTAGTTTAATAATATATAAGTACAAAACATATAATATTAAAAAATACGTAATTAAGAAATTAGCACTCGTTCATATCAATATTATTCACCCATTATTTGTTACCTTTAATCATTATAATGTTTATATTAACAGTTCAATAATGTAGAGTCATTTATATTTATTGAACTCAAAACTTCAGATTGAAAATAACATCGCGAGCTCCAACCAAAAATACACAAAAAGTTTATCTTTATCGTCAGTATCATTAACATGCTCGTTTAAATAATTAACAACATGTCAAGTGCGAATAAATATTCTAAAGATTCAATTTCATTACAACTTTAATATAAACGATAATATATATTTACCTCAAAACTATCGCGATAGACTCGGTTTATAGACAACTTTATTACAAGCTTCACAACTTTTAGTGGGAGAATTATTTATATTGCAGCTTTTAATTATTTTTTTACGAGCAGGGTGTTAATTATAAAGCAATTAAATACTTCCAGCTAAGGAGACATTCACTTACGTATGTTTTAACTTAATAGACTAAAAAAAAGGCAAATCGAGATTAATTTCTCGGAAGGTGAATCGTGCAGAAAATCTTGCGGCTGGAACGTATCAACAATGAAAAAAATTTCTTTTAATTTATACACTACAACTAACTTTAAATACACTACAACAATCCTTTGGCTGCCTCGTATTCAAACATACATACATACATACACATATTATGCCTATTATCCCTTGCGGGGTAGGCAGAGCGTAAACGACCGCAAAAACGGAAATTTACACCACGTCCGACATATATTTGAGGGTCATTCAGAAAATTGTGTATCGCTATAGTGACAGGTTGTCAGCCCATCGCCTAAAATTGCAATTCCCACCCTCAAGTCCCTTAGTCGACTCTTACGACTCCCACGGGAAAGAAATGGAGTGATGCTATTCTGAGCCGGCATCACACGTATTCAAACAGATCAAATATATCACCGTTGATACGATAAAAAGAAAAATAGTTACCTACCTACTTACAATAATTAAAAGTTTCGTATTCACGGCGTACTAATGTAAAAAAGGCATATTTTTGTAAATATTGGATGGTAGGAGGAGGATGTAGGAGGTAATCTTTGCTGCACGGGATCAACCCATACGCAAAGAAGCAAATTAATTTTCTTGTCACGTATCCTCCCAATGCCAGTCCACCTTAACTGTATGCATTGACATCAACATCACAAAGACTCAAACTGACCATCAGCAGTGAGTGACTAGCAGTGAGGTGCCTATAAAAGAACTTTACCGACCATTGCATTGCTAGGTATCTATCTACTATACAAAAAGTAAAAAAAAAAGTTAAGCTGAAAGGATATCGGTACAAAGGAGGAAGGTACTTATGAAACTGAACAACTTTCTCTATGGAACATGGGTCAAATTATTAAAAAAAAATGGGCTGCCCAAATAAATTGCTATTCAGCTGGTGAATTTACTATGGGTGTTTGATTTTTCTTTTCATATTTCGACCTTACGTCCATAAGAAAAGTTGTCCAGTTTCATAAGCACTTTGACCTATTTTCGGCTTGTTATACGCTTATTGTTACTCCTTGTATATACTAATTGATAAGAACATGTCAATATGAGACCATGTTATCCGCATTATTTTCCCTTTTTAATATTTTTATTGATATCATCTGCTATCATCGATTGCCTTTGAGCATGCCTTGAGAAAATTTCGCATGGCAACCAAATCGCATGACTATCTTATACGATAGCTTCAAGTAAGAACATAATAATTTAGAATAACCGGTTTATGTTGTCCCTTAATATGGATACCTCGACCCAAAGCCAGTAGTACCACGTTGTATATATTATGTTATTGTCTATTCGTTGAGATAAGTGAAATTAGAAAGGTTGGTGAAAACAAACGCTCGGCGTGCGTACACTTCGCACAAGTCTGAGCCACGGAAGAAATCCCACGTAAGAAAAAATAAACTAAAATATTCGTAAAAACTGAGCATTTTGTCAAGTTGCATAAAGTGTTGGATATGAATGGCAGTTATTTGTTTTTTTTAGGGCTGGACTCTGCAGTTTTAGCCTTTGGTTTGGGGCTTTGAAATAAACACCTGATCAAGAGTTGCTCTGGGAAGAACGGATTGGACTGGACCTACCCGGCTCGTGCCGGTAGTTCCCAAAATGGGGAACAAATGAGGGATAATGTCAGCGCGCCGCGTCTAAGGGACTCCTTTCGTGCGAAGACTTTACTTCCTACCAAGAAACCGCCAACAAAATGCTATGCAGTTTAGTAGGTCTGTGCCTAAAATTTTGTTCATAATATATTCTTTTTTCATTTACTTTGCGCCTGCGCTGCCTTAGGAACCGACTTATGTTATTTATCATCACTTGTCATTGTTATTGATGACTTTTTCCAAAATACTTTATATAAGTAAAACTTGTACCTATTGCTGTATTATGATATATTAATACATGCTTCTATTGTGATAAACAACTGGATGATATACATCCCTCTAGCTCTAGCTATCTTTGAAGAATTTTCATCGAAGTATATTTTCAGGCCAATGAACTTTACGTAAATAATATTGAAGTATACCTAACTGTTTACAATAATCAAATCAAAGGTTTTTATAATTACATTGTAAAGGTAATGTTTAAATAACCCGTACAGACCTGCTTAAACTTTAAGATCCTAGATAACTAAATGAGCACTTCACAGTTTCACACCAGTTAATTTATTTCCACAACACCACAGTTTATGAAACAGTAGCCGGCACTGGCGGTCCAAGCACATAATATGACTCGTATAATATTGTTTATAGTTTGATTGCGAGTGTGGTTGTATCGCTTGGAGAGTAGAGTTACGAGCGGTATGGTCTGCGTCGTCGGCGGCGCTCGCGGCACTGAAGCGAAGCGCTGCGTTGGCTGACGGACTGCGGCCCGGCGGCCGCGGCGGCGGCGGCGCGCGCGCAGCCGGCCTTATCGACGCCTCGACGACCACCTGATAAGAAAACTGTTGAACTGTTAAGACTTCACAAACCGGGCTCCACCGCGCCCGCTCTACGAAAATGTAGCGCCCACGGAATACTTAAATGTGAATGACCTAAACGAATCCTAAATAGTGACATTAATTTGGATTCCAGGCACGAGTATGCACACACACAATGTTTATTCGTCATGGGGTCAGGGCCGGTCCTCGCCCGCGTTTATTTCTGGTTGTCTTGAAATAATCTCTTCCCTCTGTGCGCTTGCTCGAGCTAGATCATGTAAACGATTTGGCATATCTCAACTACACGTGCATAATATTCGTACCATCATATTGGTACTATATAAGACTGACAATTTCGTTTTACGTTAATACGTCTTTACTTGTAATATATCAACATATGCATATTTTATAACATATTTTAATCTGTCTCTGAAAGTCCCTTACTGATAGTTATTTTTCGTGTGGTAAGATCGATCTGCTGCTACGCTCATTTTAAGAATGGAATATCATAATTTTAGAAGAGTTTATTATCAGTGCACAAACATGCCAGAATAACGTAAACATTGGAAGTAGTGCGTGATTGTCCAAATCCAAAAAGCCCAGCCGGTTCATTAAGTCCACTGTGTCTGTCTGAGCGAAATGTTTTCCACAATGTCCTTTTTCCAAATCCCAGACTCTACCTGGGTACTTACATTAATAAATCACTGTCACTACATAGTATGTTGTAAAGTCGCTTCCCGCGTCTGCCCCTATGTCTGTTGGTTAATAATATATAAAACCACCCAATGGATCTCGATGATTTAAAGAAAAATATAGAGTGATTCAAAAGGAAGGTTTTTATGTATGATTTATGTCGGGAGAAGGTCTGTTTCCCGCAGGAAATCGGTTAGCAGCGAGTGAAACCGCTGGGCGGGCCGCTAGTTATTTATAAATCAAAGTAAGTACTGTGGTAAATATTAAGGTGGTTCGAGAGCCTAGTGGCGCCCCCAAACAGGAAAAAAACCCTGGCTGGACACGCTAGTCATCTGGTCATCTGGAAACCAAAGTATGAATTCGCGGCAGTAAATAACTACTTACCTACAAAGATTATTTACAATCAATATAACCTTGTAAAACTGTGCGATTAGGTTATGTATTCCAAAAATGCTAAAATATATAACTAAAGCGCTTAGATTTTACAAGGTCTTATTTATTCTAAATAACTTTTCCAGATGACTAGCGTGTCCAGCCAGGGATTTTTTCCTGTTTGGGGCCGCCATTGGGCTCTTTAAGACTGGAATCCTACAAGACCAGGAGAGCTAAAGATAGCGGAACAGTTTGTATTGTAGAGGGATACAATCGGTAAAATTGAAGGGACTTTTCCGGATGAGTACTTTTCCGGGTGAGCTCCTGCTCCCCACCATACAGTTAGGTGTAGATTTAAAAAGCCTCAGGGTTAAAATCATAGGGTCCAGAACTAAAAAAAAAGGTAAAATTGAAATATTATACTTATTTGACGTGTGATTCATTAAATTTTGACATGATGATTGAACAGGTGGAAGGAAAAAAAGAAACAATAAGTTATTGTCATTATTGTGGTGAATTTACCACGGCTATCAACCGTGGAGAAGATTTGATGCGAGCTGCCGAAATTATGGTAAACAAGAGAACGTGCGTGACGCAGGAATAGTGTTTACAAAAATGTGCTTCTAAATTGTTGGATCCGCAAGGGAAGAAGTTAGTCTACACACACAAGCATCATTCTATTTAAATATTATGAATATTATAATTTATGAAACCATTAAACGTTTTAAAATATTCCATCTACAGAAACAGCTCATTTACATTATCATATGTAAGTATAAAAAAATACAAATCATATATTTTTTTTAACCTTGACTTGAGAACTCTACAATATCTGCAGATTTTACAGTGATAGAATTAAAATGTAGGGGCTAAATTCCATACAAGCAGAAATAAAAACATTTATTTTTGGTTAACAAGGTCGTTGAAATGCGGAATGTACCACGTCCAGATAATATCTGGACCATGTGTTAGATTGATTTTTACGTTATTTTGCACGAAGCAGTTATTGGTATTTATTATTTTTCAATAATTCTTTCCAGCGTTGATACCATTTAAGTACCTACACCTACATACTCTAAGGTACCTACACTATTTTATCTACACCAGTACTCTTTGATCTACACTCTACACAAAAATTAAAAACAAACAATGATAATGTTCACATTACACAAAGATTCGAGTTACGTCGCGGATGACATACGTTTTTCTTTTCATTGGATTTTTCTTGACGCTGGATAGGCGACCAATATTGGTTTCATTTCTCCAACATTTCTCCATTTTGGCGAAAAACAAAAAGCATGACAAAAATTCTGAAACTATTCATACTTTATGTTTCAGCTTTGAGTAAAGTAGTTTTGAGAGGTAGAATGCATAAAGAAGGTCTTTTTTTAACTGTTTTCGAGTTAATCATCCGAACATTATAAGACGATTGTAGATTACATTTATGTTGCAGGCGTTCAAATTGAATCGACTAGAATCTCGCAACCCATCATTATTTAACGCTGTTAAAATTGACATCCGCAGCCGTATTTGTGACTGTTGGATAAACCCAAGGCTACAGCCACAGCTGTTATTCTCTGGACAATTCCTAGTGTTTTTCATTTATCATCTTTGTACAACCCTAGACAAAATAGGTTTATCTTTTTTGGTGTTTTTGAATTTGGAATGAGCGTAGGAATTATTTTTGTTCTGTTTCTGTTACGCTATTAACTATTACTTGTGGTTAAGGTTGCAAAAAGACGACATGCGGGGTAGGCAGAGAATGCAATAAATGTCAAGCTGTAAATTCAAATGATTACAAAATTAAACTAATTCGCTTATTACGGGCGTAGCATACTTAATCACTCCACATGAATTATTTAGGTACTTTATTAATTACACTTAAATATATTTTTTAACATATTAAGTACTTACAATTGTAATTTTGTATTACAATGCAGAACATTTGAGAACGAATTTGCAAAGGTTAAGATTCAATGGTTACCTAATTTTCAAGGACAGGTAGAGATACCATTTGACCATAAGTTAGTAACCGACGCAGTTTATTACAATTTGATATGATAAATCAGGCAAGACATGTATGATGTTAGCAGCATTTGTTAGATACACTTTGTTGAAATGTTGATCAGTGTCTGATCTGAATAGGTTCTCATCAAGTCAGGATCTGATGATATACGCGAAAAATAGATAGAACTCCCCTTTCAACAAAGTCTCTACATTGAAGACGAAACCATAAGTAGGTACCATATTCTAAGTACCTACATCATTTTCCAACAATGGATATCAGCCTATCACAGTGGTATTGGGTTGTCCGACACTGTGGTCCGACCCCTGTAGCAGGAAGAGCACTAACAACCCCAAAAGCTCGAAAGTATATCGGCATCCGTGTCGCTTCCTTCTGTCAAGCCCCGCGGGTGCCGATCGGCACTGGGGAGAAGTGCCTTCAAATTATGCCCTATTGCGCTTAACTGAGTTTATTTTTACAAAAGCATGTTAGAGGACTTAAGTATGTTTGAAATTTCCTTTCGAATGAGGTGTGGCTGAATGGTAGCAAAGCAGTTGCGTCTCGACAATCGGTTAATAAAAAAGTTGTATGCGTCACAAATTTTTCAGTGCGGCGACGTAAGTGAGCTTTCAGAGAATTTGTAGCTTTTCACTAGGCCAGGATGAAGACGTATTTACATGGTGCAAGGGGCAGCCCTCCGTATATTTATAGGGAGCAACCATGAAACTGAACAACTTCCCATGAAAAAATATTTCAGGAAACGAAAAAAAAACATTACTTCCCATACTTATTGCAGTCAGCTGATCTTGATTTTGTATTGGAATTAATTTTTTTCACGACTGCCCAGCCAAAAAAGGAGTGTAATGTTTTTAGAGTTCATGTATGCATATTATGTGCGATTCCTTTTAAAGGACTGAAACTCGTTAACCACTGAAGAGATTAAATGGAAATTGTATCGGAAGAATCCTTATATTATCCCGATTGTCATAGGCTATGCTTTATTTCAGAAAGCAGTAGTGTTTTTAGGTTTTTTCGTTTATAATGCTTGTTTATGTCTTTTCCTGACATACGTTCCTAGGGGAAAGTGGTTCAGTTTCATGGTCTGCATGCACTCTATCAGTATTCGTAGGGATGTCCCTTACACCCCGTATTATTATGATACCATCCAGCACTATACGGGTGAGGGTAATGCATAATTGCATGGTAATGCGTTATATATACCTACTCCTACAATATAGTAGTTTATGCAACAGTCATATAATGGGGGTCATTAGCAGTGATCGGATATTTACAGTATATTTGCCTAAACTTCAAAGAAAGACGAAGAAAATGGAGACTCCCTTAGTACTACAATATTACTTCAAAAAATTTGAAATGTTCTTCGAACCATGGCGTTCGATTCTATGGACAAATACAAGCTAAAAATATACTTGTTGATTTTTGCGTACAATGTTTTTAGGTACAGCGTCTTGTTGCCAAGATATTTGGGAAGATAAGATTTCTTTAGCCTTTTTCACTCTGTAACTTAAAAAGGGCTGGGTGTAGAAAAAAAGTTAGGGGACAAAAATTGCTCCAACAAATTCTGTGTTGTATAAATTCTTTATACATGTCAACATCGGAAGAGCTATAGAAATCAAGAAATTTACGGAAAACTGTTTTTTTCTTCTTTGAACTTCATTAACTTACTTTCGAAACCGTTTTTAGGCTATATGCTTAGCTTAGCTAAGTACTAAATGCTTAGCACATAAAAGTAAAACAAGTAAATAAAATTGAAATTTAGGCAAATATACTCTACCTATTCCGATCACTGGTCATTAGAATGCGAGCGTCTGTTTATAGTTTGACACGAGCATTCTAATGTCCAATTATATGCAGTTGCATACACTCTTTTATCTACTCTCCAAAAAAACTCAGTTATATCCTTTTTCAAATGTCCGCACCCAATACAAGGTCAAATTCAATACGAGAACGTAATAAAATAAAATATGTCTTGATATATTTTTTGAAAATTCTTTACTTCAGCAGTTGTTCAGATGTCGAGTCAGCAACGGAACAACAACTTAATGAGACAACTAAACAACATCTGCACAACAACTAATCATCAACTGAGCAACATATGAACAACATCGGAATAACAACTGAATAACATTTGAAAAACAACTGAACATTAACTGAAAAACATATGAACAACAGCTGAATAACTTTTCAACAATAACTGAACAACAACATAATTGAACAACTGAACAATAAACGAACAATTACCGTACAACAACATCTGACAGGTGCGGCAGAAGATGGCGATTTGAGTATTGGCAAAACAAAACAAAAAAAACTTCGTTTTATTTCTCCATTTTATTGAAATGAGAGCCTTCTCATTAAGACATTACGCTTCTGTAATTTCTATTACCTATGCATGCTGGACTTTTTATACAACTGTTTTCGAGTTCATAATCCGAACATTTTGAGACGAGTGGAGATTAAACATATCTGCTACTTGTAGCCGTAGTTAATATAATAAACCCCTCAAGTGATTATTACTTTTCATAATTGGGTCGATGATGATAATCAAATGATAATAGTTAATACTAAGCTCTTTAAGTATAGGTCTAGTACCTAACCTTACATTCTAATACAACCCACCTACGACAATATTTTATTTACAAACTATTAATGGTGTTTAGCTGGAAGTTCTTGAGCCCTAAAGGAAAATGAAGTTACTAAATAAAATTATATGGCTAAAAGTATTCATAAGTGTTCATGAAAACATTAATGTAGTAAAAGAAGCCATTGTGTGTAATTGTGGAATATTAACGTTTAGTCAAACATTACATCAAGAATATAGTACTACTTGCAAAAAGTTACTTTATGAAAGTTAGGTAAAGGTAAAGTTAAAGGTATTTTGTGTATTTTATTAGGTACTACTTATCGTAAATTTTCGATTTAACGTAAGGCTACCTTACCTTTAAGCTTATTAATTGCATTGAAATTTTGAGTTTCTGCTTTTATTATTTTTATGTAGGTATTGTGTCAACAGCAGCTGTTGGTTCTCAAAAAAAAAATTTAATATTACAAATTATACTAGTAATTGTCCATTTTATGCACAGTGTAAAAACCCATGTGTGAGTGTGGATGGGAACGTTGGAAGGGGAAGACCAAGACGCACGTACTTGGATCAGATCGGGGACGTTCTAGAGAAAGGGCAGGTCAAGAGTACCCTAAACCGACGAGCATGTATGAAAAGATTGATGCATGTTGAAGAAGCGAAAGAGGTGTGTCAGGATCGTAGCAAGTGGAAAGATGTAGTCTCTGCCTACCCCTATGGGAAAGAGGCGTGATTATATGTATATGTATGTATGTATGTAAAAACCCAGTTTGAGTCGTTTTTATCTACTGCAAACGAAACTATGTTAGCTCATACCCAAATGACACAAAATCATAAATTGGGTTCGGCCAATGCTCTTGAAACTATTAGCAAAAATTAAACGACATTAATATTTGTTGAAACATGAAAAGCTAGCCATTCTGGGCTAAATACCCTGGTTTGTCTTGTCACTCAAGCAACTTAAAATTCCGCCGTTCCGATAAGTCGTATATGACAGCAATCAGATTCGTGGTATTACTATGGCAGAGGGTACATTTTCCTTTGATGACATCTCTTTTAGTATGGAGATGACAGCTTTCAAATACAACTCCTTGGAGCGGCGCGGCGGTACTTTAGTAAAATTATGTATTGTAATCGGAATGTCGAGCCACAGACACAGATTTCAGACAATCCGTGATATCGTAAAATCTTGCTAAGATAGGTACTTACCTACCTACTTACAAACAAATCAGTGCAGGAAATGATTTCTTTTAAATATATTTTACATATTTTGGTTAAGTAATGTTTTGCTACAAATGAGCATAATGATTGAGCATGTTATCATACAGGATCAAGATTCCTGCATGATATAATGACGAGGGGCTAAAATTGTACCTACCTAAGTATTGTGATAAAAAACGCATGTATGTACCTATATGTACTTACATAATCAAATGTATTATGTGAAATTATCATTTGAGTTCTTGACCCACCCAAGAACCTTCAAGGTGTCGTTATGATAACCTATCGTTAGTTTCAATGAAAAAATCAAGGTAAGAGTTATCATGCTATTTTTTTAAATCAACTACGTACCTAGGTTTTTTATTCGATTGCCGTCTATAAACAAACCTTGGTCTCAATACCATACATATTTTATCATTTCACGCCTATATCTCTTGCGGGGTAGGCAGAGCGTAATAGGCCGTTAAAATCCATGAACCGACTAAACTTAACTATAAATAGCACTGTCAGATAAATTGGACATTATTTAGCCATTTAAACGTGGAAATCTACGTTCTAGAATATGTATTGTACTGTACTTGGTACGTTAACGTTAGGAACGAAACGTCAGTTATTTTTTATATTTTTGACTTGGATGTAAGTATAAGATCCTAAAACGAAACGTAACTAATCATTGTTACATCACTCGCATCCCAAAAATATTTTATCTAAATATTCGAATTATGAACTCGAAAACAGTTGCATAAAGACCTGCTTTATGCATTCTGCCTATGTAAATTACAGTTTATTGGAAATTACAGACGCGTAAGGTTCTTACTTCGATAAAGTTGAGAAATGATTTTTTTTTTTGCCTACACTCAAATCTCTCAATCTTCCGCCGCGCCGCCGCGCCTGTCCGTTGTTGTTGTAATTGTTCGGTTGATTACGTTGTTCAGCTGTTGTTCAGATGTTGTTCAGTTGTTGTATAGTTGTTGCACCGATGTTTTTTAGATGTTGTTCAGTTGTTGTTCAGATGTTGTTCAGTTGTTTAGTTAAATTATTATTTAGGCTCCACATCCGAACAACTTCTAAAGTATAGCATTTTCAAAAAATCATATCAAGCCACATTACGTTCTCGTATTGAATTTGACCTTGTATCGGGCCTTGCAATCGTCGCGTCGTCGCGTGTCGGTGCGGACGTTTGGAAAAGTGTTAAAGTGAGTTTTTTTTAGAGAGTAGATAAAATAGTGTATGCAACTGCTATTAATTAGGTATTAGAATGCTCGTGTCAAACTATTATCACACTCGGCTACACCTGGTGTGATAAACAGACACTCGCATTCTAATGACCTATATTATATGACAGTTGCATAAACTACTATTTTTTATTATACAATAGGTCAGTAAATAAAGTGGTGTATAATAACTATCCGGGTCGGAACGAGACTGAAGGCCGCATTGCTCGAAGTATATACTTCGAGCAAAGGATACATGTATCCTTTTGTGGCGCACTATGGCGAGGTAGTATTTGGGTAGTATTTGAAAAACGCTAGTTTTATTATAATTATCCTCTTTGGTATTTGAGTTTTGCGTCAATCAACGTCACAAATTAACTATATGTAGACTAGCTAATCAACGTCTAGCCAGGGGCCTGACAGCTGTATGTCAGGTTATTCGCACTGGCGCTTCAATCGGGTAGTTAAAGCGCCATGTTGGTTTAAGAAAAAAATATTGTCAAAGTCATGTGATCTGTTATTTTGACTTTTCGCCATGACGACGCGCTGGCCGTAGTGGATTGCGTGTTATTTTGTTATAAACTTGACCAATTTCTTGTGTTATTTTACATAAACCATTGCTTGAGTTGATTTATCCCCAAATTATTTATTGCTCGAGTTGAGGACCATACGACCCCCATTATATGGATGTGAAAACGAGTGGGTAAAACGGCATTTGGATAAGACGCAATTTGACCAAGACAAAAGGAGCTGAGTCCGAAATCGAACTTACTAAACTGCTAACTACAAATGGTAAGCTGTATCCTTTTTAAGCTTTTAAGTGATGAAGCTCATTAAATTATACCCTCGCTACTATATGTAGGTATTCTTATTCTTCAGTTGCATACCCTTGCTTGCTTGCTTGGTGTGTAGGTACTTAAGGGATCTGATCACAATGTAAATGTAAACAAAATAACAGTCGGCAGACGGTTTCATTTCGGTAGTATTTAATAATAAATTTTCAATGTTGAATGATTATTTTCTTTTCAGATTGGATTGCTTTGATTTAACATCATTATTTAAAGATCAAATCTGATGATGATGATGATTCAGATTCCACCCTGTTTGTTGGTAATGCAGGTATGTAATTCAATAATATTTATCTGTGATCTATCATTGGTTTAACTACTTTCTACCTTCTCAACGATTTTCAGCAGTTCCAATTATGAAGGATACTACGATTATTTTATTCATTATGAACTGCATTATCTAACTACTTAGTTAACTTCTCAGCAAATGTCTTATATCAATTTAAGTTTGAATGCTTATTTAAAATATCAAATTGAAATAACGACTTCGCTTATGGCTACTGTACCATTTTCTAACTTCTCCTCACCCAAAAAAGGTAAAATCAGTTGCCTCCCAGTCGCTGTCTCCTACTTAAGATATATGTTATTCATTGTTAATTAAAATTATCAAATTTCAGATAATCGAGTGCAATTTCTACTCCATCTCACTCAGCAAAGGTATAGTCTTAAGTAAAGAATACTTTGTCTAAATAAACTGTCTATTAATAAAAAAATCTGGAGTTTTATTTACCAATATCCTAAAATATCAAATAACTATCATTAAAGTACCCATAGAGTAGAATATTGCAGATTATCGATAACAACCGTACAGCACTAATTATCGATAGCGATAAATCTTTCGAGGGCAGCACTATCAATACATACAGCTATAACCTTCTTGGCTATATAAATCTGCATGGACAATATGCGACGCTAGCGCTATACGTGCGAAAGAGGTAATAGGGCTCATGTGGCTGTCTTATCTGTAGCTAGTCTACATGTTCTGTATATATCTTAGAAATCTTTTAGATATTTAGTTTTTGCGTAAGGTCTACAACCGATCAATTGTCAGTTTCGATCTTTTTCTCTTTTTAAAGTTGTAACGTGTATCCCCCAACTTAGACATTGGCAGAATTGTCCTTTGCTGACAGAGGCCATTTAAAAAAAAAGAATAAAGAATAAGAATATAGTTAATTTGTGCGTCTAGCGTAAAATGTGTTTATCCGACAAAATTACTGTACTGCACTGATTTTGTTACTACTTCTAAATTTCGGGAAAAATTTCACACCAAGTATCATAAAAATAAAAATGATAAAATCAGCAAGTTCTCATTCTGGTAAGGTACATTTTATAATAACACAAATGTCTACTCTTCTTTTTTTGCAACAAGCACTTTGCATTTTTTAAATGTCCTGGTTACAGATAAGATAGATGACCGTTCTCCTGAGTTGGTGGGGATGGGCACGGTCGCCACAGAAGGCACGTGGGGCACAGGGGATACTGGGGGCACAGGAGGCATTGCGGTCACTCGAGACACTGCAGACACAGGGGGCACTGCGGGCATAGAAGGCACTGCGGCCACTGGAGGCACTGTGGACACTGGAGGCACAGCGGACACTCGAGGCACTGCGGTCACTCGAGGCACTGCGGACACTCGAAGCACTGCGGACACTCGAGGCACTGCAGGGACAGGGGGCGCAGAAGGAACAGGAGGCACGGCGGTCCCTCCAGCCACGGGTGGCACAGGAGGCACCAGAAAGCGCACTCCCCGTCCTACAAGCGTCAGCAAAAGAGCGCATTCCGCTGCTCCTCTCAACGAAGTGACCAGGGTGAATAAATTGCAGATAAGATCACGCTGCCGGAATTTCCCCTTCAGGGTTCAATATTTAACTGGTTATTATAATAACTAAACGGTAAACCAGTTTTTGTTGATGATCCTTTAAATGTGTAACTCGAGGTGCTGCTGATAGTAGGTACCTAATGATTGTATCTCTTAAATCAATTTAAAACATTTGAGTTGATTTATTTTTGGGCATGATGTATTCTGACAATCCGGCATGCAGATACAATCCAAACCCTTGTCAGGTTTGAGTTACAATGCTTGTAATAATATTTCCGAGAATTCAAACCTCAATCCATGGTTGGGTTTTCTTGTATTTATTTATTTGAAATTTTGTTATAGAACATTTAAACAAATGGGTTACAAAATTAAATATGAGCAATGTCGTCTGTATGTCAGAGTAACATGCATAGGTAAAATTTCCGGGAGAAACAACTGTACTTGTGCACATTTTTTTACAGTCTTTTACATTTCCAGGCCAATAATGTCGGAAGGAAACCTAATCAAAGATGTGCAAGCCTTTCGCCCCCTGGGGTAAGTATATCTATCTAATTTATTTACTCTATTTTGTTATCTCGGTCGGAAGAAATATGATCAGTATTTGATATCTAGTAAATATTTTAATTTCGTGGGTGGTAAGAGTTCATTGCAGTGAAAACGTTGAGAAGGTACATTTAAATTATTCGCAGTTTGGCAAGAAGTCACCAAGCAACCTCACATTCAGTGCAACTCCGATTTCGACTCCGAACAATATGGACATGTTATTTCAAAAACCCTCAACAATCAGCGCGTCCAGTTCTCAAGGTGAGATTATATTTTTCCTCTTCTATATTGCGTCATTATTATCCTCAGCCCTATTAGCTTTTATTTTGTGTCTTTGAACCATCTACAAGACTAGCCTACCCTATACCATGATATTTGCTTTTTGCATTGAGAGTCCCGGGTCCGATTGCCGGAGCACAAAGAAATAAAAATAGACATCCTCGATGGTCAACCGTTTTGGTCGTCGGTTAAAAAGACATACAGGTTGTGTTACGTTACTAACATCTGCATACACATGTTTCGCGTACTCGTGCTAGGTTCCGCTTCGCTTTTACTTGATTATTTTTTTTACTGGAGAGGCAGCCCTCCTTATTATGTGGTCCACGAATCCGTTATAATGTCCTTATTCTGGGACCATTATTATCTTGTCTTGTCACATTTTACTTCATCCAATAAAAAAATAAATCAAAGTAATCTTAATTGATCAGTTTTGTTAATAAATTTACAGATAAAGTGCCTCAATGCATGATCACCAAAATGCAAAGGGTTTTGACCACTAAGAAGAGAGAGTTTCTGAAGCTAAGAAAAAATATGATCGAACAACAAGTAAGCATTAAGTACCAAATTTTAAAACACTTCCCGTGTTAGGTATACAATTTTTGCAAACTTGCAAAATTTTAGAGTGCGGGCAGGATTTGAACCTGCGACTTTCGCATTACTAGTGGCGACGCCTCTTCCATCTGGGCTACCGCAGCTCATTTCTTGCCCGCCAATTTTGCGAGTAATGCGAGTTTGCGAGTAATGCAAAAGTCGCAGGTTCAAATCCTGCCCGCACTCTAAAATTTTGCAAGTTCGCAAAAATTGTATACCTAACACGGGAAGTGTTTTAAAATTTGGTACTCAATTTATCGCTGGTTTTCATCGCTTAGACTACATTCAATCTGTAAACATAGAATTAGTCGCCGGTTATTAGTTGCAAAACTAACCCGGTAGATGGAGCCATGCCAAGCGTTACTGGCATTAAAATACACTTGCAAAATTGGCGGGCAAGAAATGAGCTGCGGTAGCCCAGATGGAAGAGGCGTCGCCACTAGTAATGCGAAAGTCGCAGGTTCAAATCCTGCCCGCACTCTAAAAAAATTTTGCAAGTTCGCAAAAAAAAGTCAGCATTAGTTGCGAGCAGCGAAGTAGCCTTTGCATAGGACGATTTAAATACCAATATCAAAAAACCTCAGCTTGCGTTAAAAACTAACCTAGTAAATCTTCTTGCCTAGAAAACACTCCTGCAGATGTACGCGACAGTGCGCGAATTGGAGATGCGCATCGGGCACCCGCGCATGTCAGAGGACTCCGGCGACGTGCGCATCGTGTCCGTGACGTCGTGGCCCGCGCACGACCTGCTGCTGCTCGTGCGGGACGACATCGACTTCCCCGCGCACTCGGAGGTCGGCGGCGTCCTCGGTACGTAACTATGGCTACGCTGCAGCCCCTCGTTACGTCGTGGCCCGCGCACTCGGAGGTCGGCGGCGTCCTCGGTACGTAACTATGGCTACGCTGCAGCCCCTCGTTACGTCGTGGCCCGCGCACTCGGAGGTCGGCGGCGTCCTCGGTACGTAACTATGGCTACGCTGCAGCCCCTTGTGACGTCATGGCCCGCGCACGACCTGCTGCTGCTCTTGCGAGACGACATCGACTTCCCCGCGCACTCGGAGGTCGGCGGCGTCCTCGGTACGTAACTATGGCTACGTTACAGCCCCTCGTAACGACGTGGCCCGCACACTCGGAGGTCGGCAGCGTCTTCGGTACGTTACCATGGTAACGCTGCAGTCCCTCGTGACGTTGTGGCCCGCGCACTCTAAGGTCAGCGGCGTCTTCGGTACGTAACTATGGCTACGCTGCAGCCCCTCGTTACGTCGTGGCCCGCGCACTCGGAGGTCGGCGGCGTCCTCGGTACGTAACTATGGCTACGCTGCAGCCCCTCGTTACGTCGTGGCCCGCGCACTCGGAGGTCGGCGGCGTCCTCGGTACGTAACTATGGCTACGCTGCAGCCCCTCGTTACGTCGTGGCCCGCACACTCGGAGGTCGGCGGCGTCCTCGGTACGTAACTATGGCTACGCTGCAGCCCCTCGTGACGTCATGTCCCGCGCACTCGGAGGTCGGCGGCGTCCTCGGTACGTAACTATGGCTACGCTGCAGCCCCTCGTTACGTCGTGGCCCGCACACTCGGAGGTCGGCGGCGTCCTCGGTACGTAACTATGGCTACGCTGCAGCCCCTCGTGACGTCATGTCCCGCGCACTCGGAGGTCGGCGGCGTCCTCGGTACGTAACTATGGCTACGCTGCAGCCCCTCGTTACGTCGTGGCCCGCACACTCGGAGGTCGGCGGCGTCCTCGGTACGTAACTATGGCTACGCTGCAGCCCCTCGTGACGTCGTGGCCCGCGCACTCGGAGGTCGGCGGCGTCCTCGGTACGTAACTATGGCTACGCTGCAGCCCCTCGTGACGTCATGTCCCGCGCACTCGGAGGTCGGCGGCGTCCTCGGTACGTAACTATGGCTACGCTGCAGCCCCTCGTTACGTCGTGGCCCGCACACTCGGAGGTCGGCGGCGTCCTCGGTACGTAACTATGGCTACGCTGCAGCCCCTCGTGACGTCGTGGCCCGCGCACTCGGAGGTCGGCGGCGTCCTCGGTACGTAACTATGGCTACGCTGCAGCCCCTCGTGACGTCGTGGCCCGCGCACTCGGAGGTCGGCGGCGTCCTCGGTACGTAACTATGGCTACGCTGCAGCCCCTCGTTACGTCGTGGCCCGCGCACTCGGAGGTCGGCGGCGTCCTCGGTACGTAACTATGGCTACGCTGCAGCCCCTCGTTACGTCGTGGCCCGCGCACTCGGAGGTCGGCGGCGTCCTCGGTACGTAACTATGGCTACGCTGCAGCCCCTCGTTACGTCGTGGCCCGCGCACTCGGAGGTCGGCGGCGTCCTCGGTACGTAACTATGGCTACGCTGCAGCCCCTCGTGACGTCGTGGCCCGCGCACTCGGAGGTCGGCGGCGTCTTCGGTACGTTACCATGGCAACGCTGCAGCCCCTTGTGACGTCATGGCCCGCGCACGACCTGCTGCTGCTCTTGCGAGACGACATCGACTTCCCCGCGCACTCGGAGGTCGGCGGCGTCTTCGGTACGTAACTATGGCTACGTTACAGCCCCTCGTAACGACGTGGCCCGCACACTCGGAGGTCGGCGGCGTTTTCGGTACGTTACCATGGTAACGCTGCAGTCCCTCGTGACGTTGTGGCCCGCGCACTCTAAGGTCAGCGGCGTCTTCGGTACGTAACTATGGCTACGTTGCAGGCCCTCGTAACGACATGGCCCGCGCACTCGGATGTCAGCGGCATCTTCGGTACGTTACTATGAGAACGTTGCAACTCCTCGTGACGTCATCTTTGGTAGAGTATGTGTTTGCAGTATTAACAATTGATAAAAAATCTCAGTCTTTGAGCCAACTGGATCAACACGAAGATGAATCTATCATTTGCTGATGATTGCCCGAAATATTACAAACTGATAGGGTCCAGTCAATTTCAGTATATTCCTAGCTCTGATATTTTGGGTGGCTTGGGCGGCCAATGTTTAAATAAAGAATGCGGCCATAACCGAATAATAATTAAGATGACAAATACGCAGAACCTGAGAGAGGTTTGCGTTTAATGTTACGGCACCTCGTCTTCGCTCCTATTATGGTGATCTTTCGCTCCAGGTGACGGTATGCTCCTCTAAAACATTAAAAAAGTCTTTCAATGTCCATGCTGCACGCTTGTGGAATGGAATACCTGCAGAAGTGAGGAAGAGCACTAATGTGAAGATGTTTAAATCCAACATCGGGAAGGTTCGGGGTTTATGGTCTGAGTGACATGGACTATTCGTGGGGCACAAGATATTTATATATGTATACTAACCCATTGCCGGATGAACCACCTGATTGTCCGAAAAGAAATGGTTCCGTGCTTCGGAGGGCATGTAAAGCCGTCGGTCCCGGTTGCTATCTATGATTACTTGTACAGCAGTCGTTACACAACCATGTCAGAGGCCTACTACTAGTATTAGGTGGTTGAAAAACTCTGACAACAGGGTTCATCGTGTCGTCGGACGACTCGGTGTCCCACACGAAAAGAGAGAGAGAACCCATATGTATATTTGTAATTATCTATGGTGTATTAATTCATTATAAAATATTATTTACGTACATTACAAAGAGTAAGATTTCATATTTTATTTTATTATCATTCTAAAGTACCGTAGTTTACCTACAAATTACATATCCTCTGAGTCTCTCAAAGCTTGGCTGGAAGAGATTCTTTTGTGGAATAATTCCGCCTTTGTGTCTGTTGTTTTATTCCAACTGTTATCGTAAAAACCACAAAACATGTGGTTCAATAAAGTTAATAAATACAAACATACAAATAACACGCCAAGAGAGCCAAACTCAAAAGCCTGAAATGACGCTTGAAATATTCATAAACAAACAACAAGTCAGTCTTTAAAATATGATCTTTTATAAAGTATAGGTATAAATAGGTACAAAATGTGCATTTACCCAAATTTCCAAACGACTTCTAGGTTATTTCTCTAGAAGAAGTCCATGACCGCCAACGGTTCACGTTCCCTAAACGGTCACTTCTCCAATTTCCCACTACATAAAATGACGATTTGAACATCCGCTCCACTCTACTGTTTTAAAACCAATTTTTAACATTTAACACACACATGTAATCTAACGCGTAGGTAAACGAAACGAAAATATTTTAGATCGATTTGTCGCGTCGCGTTATCTGAGTTTTAAATAGATTGTTGACACGAACACGAGGCGTCGTTAAACGGCCGTTACTCGTTCCAACGGTCGTTCGCGTTATACGCAGCGCGGCCCGACTGGCGCGGGCGTTGTTGCCAGATGAGTACAAAGCAACAAAGTGTTTATTTTATCTGTATGGCGTCAACATTGGCAAAGTATGCTGTTCTAATTTTGATACTCTCTCTGCTGTTTTAATCAACCTGTACTCCATTAAGGTGTTGGTGACTAGGATATGCAAAATATTTTTTTTAGCTATAGGTACATTACAGACCCATTTAATCGTTGTTGCAAACAGGGTCATTGTTTGTTTTAAAGTAGGTATGAATGTATGCTTTTTTTAGAAAATATTGAATTGATACAATAGTATACCTACATCTGGGAATACGGAACTATCGTATCAGGCAAAACAACGTGTGTTGGTATTTTTATCAGGTTTATATAACGCATAACGCCACGGCCGATCCGCGTGACAGCTGATTATTATTTTTGTAACGAACTATTTGCGTTCTATTTGTTTAGAGGCCGCGCGGCCGTACGGGCGCTTTGTGTGTGTTTGTGTGTGTGTGTGTGTGCGCGCCTGCGCGCGCGCTGCTACTGTTTGTTCCTGGTTCACTTAGCCTCGCTCTACTTACAAAAATCTGTTCTGTGCTGGACTTTCAGGCAGATTTTATTAATCGACGTGGGAATATTTAGTCAACTCCCTTTATTTAATTAAATGAAGCGACTGACTTATTTCAATTTTTATAACACTTTGAGTGTAAGTAGGCATTTACAAAGTATGAATACTTTGAACTTTGTAAAGGAATTAGTTAATTATTGTAATGAATTTATTATTTATCTCAATGCATGTTTATTTTATACTTATCATTTGTAATGAATTTATTATATATCTCAATGCATGTTTATTTTATAGTTATCATTTCTGTCAACATTGTTTTTTTAAATATTATTTGACTTATTGAATTATAATAATAAATTATTCCATTAATAATTAATATTTGAGATGACTTAAACTCATAAATATTTTTTTGTTATGTATTGTTCATATTAAAGTACCTATTGTAATGTGATATTATGAGGTTTTACGGCAAATCAATGATCTTATCTAATCTTATCTTAATTTTAACAACGTTTATGTGACATTGACCAAACAAAACGCTATCTAGATTGCGCGTCACTTTAAAAAAAAAGGTGGTTCCACTGCATTTTGCTTCTACAATGTAGGTAATAAGTACATATTGGCGGTTGAAAAACTCTGACGCCAGGCTTCATCAGATTGTCGGACGACTCGGTGTCCCACACACGATAAGAAAAAGAAGAAAAAGTACTATTAAAAAATATATATTACATATTAAAAAAAAGACACAAACAAAACACAGAAAACAAAATGCTGAGGTTAATTAGTGGCATGTAGTGGTACATTAGTCCAGGGTCAACGAGATCAACAACATCACTCGTTACTCGTTAGCTCAACCACAAATAAAAGTGCTTATAATCAAGTGGTATCACGAAGTGATATTGCCTCGTGATGCCGGCTTAGAATAGCATCACCCCATTTTCCCGTGGGTGTCGTAAGAGGCGACAAAGGGACTCGAGGGTGTGTATTGCAATTTTAGGCGATGGGCTGACAACCTGTCACTATGGCGATACACAATTTTCCGTATGACCCTCAAATATATGTCAGACGTGGCGTAAATGTCCGTTTTTCTCTGCCTATCCCGCAAGGGATAATAGGCGTGATATGTGTTTGTGTTTGTTTGTTTGTTATCACGAAGTAAACCACTTTAGGGAAGATTTGTTCCATGAAACAACTTTTGCACTACGACGAATTGAAAGCTTGGTCAAATTTGCATTGGAAACTATTATACTTCTTTTTATTTAAATTGTAATTTTTAATGTTTAAATATAATTGACATTGTATATCTAAATTTGCACGCTTGAAGCAAGCAAGATACTGTACTCTAATTAAAGACCTTATTTTGTATTGACATGTATTCTTGCAAATAAATAATTTCTAATTTCTAAAGTTTTAAATTCCAGGTCCACAAATCATGCAGCAGCTTCACGCCCAGCTGATGCCGGTGCCAGAAGAAGTGGTCACCATGTGCGCGGATATCATGGCGAGGCGCATCGACTTGGTGCAACTGATGCGTACGAAGCCGCGCAACGACCGCCTGTTTTCCACTGTAATTACATTTTCGCTCTCTCTCTCTTTTCGTGTGGGACCAATCTCTTCGTCCAACGACTCGATGAACCCTGGTGTCCAACCGCCTTTTACTAGTAGTAGGCCTCTGACATGGTTGTGTAACGACCGCCGTCTAAGTAATCATAGACAGCAACCGAGACAGACGGCTTAACGTGCCCTCCGAAGCACGGAAACATTTCTTTTCGGACAATCAGGTGGTTCACCCTGCAATATCCTAACCAGACCGGGAACAAATTCACAAAGTGATAAATATCAATTTTGTGAGTGTCCCACCGAGAATCGAACCCGGAACCTTTGCGTCGCAGGCAGTCGCACTACCACTGCGCCACATCGGCCGCCACATTTTAGCTGTTTCTGTAACATTCCTCATTGCAGGCTAAATGTTGAGAGTATGCGCGAGAAGATAATAGACGTGGGCAAAAAGTTAACCAATCATTTTATCATTGGTTGCTATTTACATTACATTTCACATAATGAGGCACAGAGGCGCCCTCAATGGGAAATTTTCTAGGGATTCCGGCTGTAGAGACAGAGCGTTGAGCTTAATTGAAATATTATCGTTATTATTTCTAATTACTTACGAACGCATCCTGAAACAGAACCTGTGACTATACTTTGGCTATCACCAGCCATATTAAAACGTCTGGTTCGAACTTTAGAATTAGCAACAGAAAAACTCCTCCACGTCTATGCTCTCTACCCTACCCCTTCATTTATTGTTGAAATATCATGTAAACAAACATGGTGTCACTGACATTTCAAATATTTGATTCACGACTAAGTTCAATTAGTTAAGACACACACCTCCCTCATCCTACCCACCGCCTCCAATAATTACTTTATGTCCAACTACCTCACTACCCAGTCAACAACAAAATGACAGCGGGAATGATTACGTTCATCATTCATCAACTGTGATGTGAATGATCTAATCATGCTCCTTCTTCTTCTGTCGTGTAGCACACCGAATCTACGAACGACCCAATAAACCCTGGTGGCAGAGTTTTTCAACCGCCTACTACCACAAGTGGCTGTCTGACATGTCTGTGTAACGACCGCCGTCTTAAGTAATATAGACAGCAACCGGGACCGACGGCTTAACGTGCCCTCCGAAATACGGAACCATCTTTCTTACAATCAAGTGGTTCAGCCTGCAATGTCCTAACTAGATTGAAAACAAATTTTTTAGTTAGGCTAGTAGTTTAGGTTAGTTCCTCACCGGGAATCGAACTCGGAACCTTTGCGCCGCATCTAGAAGCACTACCACTGCACCACATTGGTTGTCATGCTAAGGAAACTGCATGTTGCTGTGCTATAATTTAAAGTTTGTGTCTATTGATACTTATATGTCTCATAATTTAACAGCTACCCGCATCTTTTACAGAATTTAGAGTGGAAATCAAAGATCGCGGAATTAGATCAAGAAACAGAGCGATTGAACAAAATGGTAACTGGAACCGCTGAAAATCTAAGGGCAAAAATTAATTATGCTTTGGATCTAGCCAAGTAAATACCTTTATATTTGAACTTTATTACAAGTAAGGAATACCTACGCTTCTTAAATGGCTATTTCTCATTTAGCTATTTAAATTCCCTTAGAACGTAAGGAAGGACGAAAGTCTATTATTTATTTACCTATTTCACGATTGATTTGCAACATTGACGGTGCAAACATAACCCATATAATTTAAATTAATTGAAAATTGTTCAATTTTGAGGACTGAACACAACTGTGAAGTTGTTAATATTACCTGCTACTATTCTAAACTTAAGTTCCAACGTAATGTTATATAAAATCTATTTTCAGGATTTCTTGGATAGACCGTGACTCACTCATAAAGAAGTTAGAACGTGCACAAAAAGATAGCCTGACTCTACAATATAAAGTTGAACAAGCATTAGCCGCAAAGACGTCTCATTCCAAGACCAATTCAGTAATAAGTAACAAAGATGGTACCACATCGGATATACCACTTGGTGATGCGACATCTTCCCAAGTTTCGCAACAAGTGAGTACATTGAACACCTCGATCGAATATATATGATCTATGTGATATTCCAAGGACAATTGCTTAGTTTGTTGCCAAGGACTATTGCTAACTTAGCAGATGAATTAAAAGTTATTTTATGCTGTGTGCTGTTTCGAATAAAAGAACCGTATGCTACGTAACGTAGGTAATGAAGTATTCTGCTGTCAATTGATTTATTTCAAAAATCTGTAGCTACTGCAGGATGAGTTAAACAAAGAACGCGCGGCCAGGGAGACTTTGAAGAACGTGGTGTCTGCCGCCGAGAACATGCTGCGTGTAGCGCGCGCCCGCATCGCCACGCTGGAGCGCCAGCTCAAGGATGACAAAGCAGAACTGGACGCCGCGCGCCGCAAGCAGAAGGAACACGACCAACTCGTAATTAACACTTACGCATTTACGAAATTTCAGCCATACCTTTCGGAACCTTGGCTCTTACTTGTTCATAAAAATCTTTAAAAAACATAGCCCGGGCGGATCAGTCGGAGTAAGCACGATTCTTGATCAAGCTTAGGTATCTCTATTACTCGTGATATCTCCTTATGATTATGACAAATTAATTGTGAGGTAAGTTACAAACTTTACTTTATTTCAGAATCGCTATCGTGAGACTAGCTATGAAACTAAGATGAGGAAAATGGCCGAACTAGCTAAAACAGCAGAAGCAACTGCCGAGAATTTATCTTGTCAGCGAGATGCTCTCGAGCTTAGGTAAGAAATATGTTTTTAATGTAGGTACCTAGGTACATTATCTGGCTGGATAATACAATATGCCAACCTGATGTAAGACTACTCCCTCAAATCTTCACTGGCAGGCGCCGCGATATGAGCGTGTGAGAGAATTACTCGAATTCGAACCAAACAGAGATTGAATTGAATTTTTTTTTTACATAGAGTAAAAGAACTACGCCAGAGATTGGAATCTACAGAAAAAGTTGCGGAGGACCGTGTTGCGGAACAAAAATCTAGAGCTGAGGCTCTAGTAATGGCGTTGGCAGCGCAGGTGATTAAAAATAGACTTAGTTTTCTGTAGTTTCTGTAAGCGTGGAAATGTTTGTTTCAATAGAGATGGCAAACACTGTCCGATAGGGGACGCCCACGTCCAGCAGTGGCTGACTGTGGCTGCTGTAGCTTTTGATGCTCGTAATGATGACTAAAGTATACACAACTTAAATCAATATTCAAAGGAAAAGCTGAACATGAGTTCGAGATCGCGCATCGCTGAGCTAGAAGCTCAACTGAAGAAGATGGAGGAGACGGCCCACAACTTGCGCGAGCGCTCCAGCAAGCTCGTCGATGTAGAACGCAGGCGATGTCTTGATTACATACCTTCTAAAGGTAGTATGCCACTTACTTATTACTATACAGTAAGGAAAGGCCTACCATTCTCTTTGTGAAAAGTACCCTACGAACCAGTTTTTTTTTTTTTTTATTAATGATGGGTTTGCTCTTGACTCTAGTCTAGGTCATAGGACAGAGACAGAGTCTAAGATGGAGCGAGCTCACCCAGAAGAAGCCTGTTCACTCTTACTTTGAAGAGATTAGGGTTGTATGCTTTTGGAAACACAGACGCAGGTAGTAAATTCCACTCTTTAGCAGTGCGCATTATAAATGATGACTGGCAGCGCTTTGTTCGAATTGGTCCAGTTCATACATAATCTCATTATCAGCTTGGATGAGAGGTAGGTATATCTATATAGAAAATTTTGCAGAGACCGAGCCGTCGGACCGTGAGACAGAGATGTGGAAGGAGCTGCAGAGGACGCGCATCGCTCTGTCTCGCACGGAGGAGGAGCTGTACAGAACCAGAGCCGATAAAGACAACTTCATGAATTCGCTCTCCAAGATAGCGGTACCGACGGTTTTATCAAATATCATCTACTTACCATGCAACAATTTTTTAAGAAGTTGAAAATTCAGCATTCTGGTTTGCGCGAAATTGTCTTTGGAGAAAATATCCTTGCATGGACTGATCACGCCAGTAAAGTTTTCGGTAAACCGTCTCTTACACCCCAAAAAAAGTACTTACTTTTAAAATCAAAGGTAGAAGTTAATTTGCCATAGAATGTTATTTGTTTGGTTTGACTCGTTTTAGCAAGGCGATGGCTCCGAGATTGCTCAAGAAGAAATAGCTACAGATTTATTAGAAAAGGAACAGAGAATAGCTAAATTGCAGCATATTATTGAAGAACAACGTGAAAACGAAAAATTGATGTAAGTAATTGATAAATGGGGCATTTGGCATTGTGTAACGACTCCATCTGAGTATCTAATCATAGCCAGGAACCGGAATTAACGAAACACGAAACCATCTTTCTTGTGGTCAATTAAATTACTAAATAGCAGCAAGCAGAAAACATTGTAATTTACTAAAAGTAGAAAATTATGATAATATCCCATACCCTATTAGCTTTGTTTTTATAACCGTAGGGAACAAAGTATGACACATTACGAGAATCAACTCGCAAATTTGCGGCTTGAAGTAAAAAGATTGAGGAATTACGACTGTTATTCAAATGATGATTCATATCAAGAACTACAAACGGAGGTAAGTTTTGAAAAACTTTCATTTCTTCATACTGGAAATGTCACACATTCTCCACCATCCAAGATCTTAAGGTGAACGCACACTTATCTGCGCCTAACGCACTGAGTCGGCTATACTTAATAATAAAACACAAAATGACCATAATACAACACCGTTAAACCTCTCTGACAACACACCGCAAAATAACAACTACTAATAGACGACAAAACTAAAACTGCTGAATGGGCTAGAAAGTCTCTGCACGGAAGACATCACCATGATTTGAACCATATTAATGTCGACTAAGAGGCGTCGAACTCATGGCTCACCCATGGTGATTTGTTTTCAGAGACTGAAGGCTTCATTATAAAGGCTTCAATACAAGATCAAGTAATTGAAACTAAAAACTACCAAAAACACATGTAGAAAATGCAAAAGTTGCCCTGAGACCATTCAACACATAACCAGTGCATGCAAATCCATAGCCCAGACTGACTATAAACACAGACATGACCAGGTAGCAAACGTTATCCACCAAAAACTTGCCTGTCAAAAAGACTTGATTAAATCTATTCAAGTGTAACCCTGAAAGTGTATTAGAAAACTCAACTACCAAACTTTATTTTGACCGTGCCATTCTCACTGACCGTACAATACATTATACAATAGACCCGACATTAGGTTAATAGACAAGAGTACCAAAATCGGATATTTGATTGACCTGCAAACCACAATAGCTGAAAAACTCACTAAATATGTTTTTTTTTTTTTTTTTTTTTTTATTAATGATGGGTTTGCTCTTGACTCTAGTCTGGGTCATAGGACAGAACTAAAAAATGAAATAACCCGAATCTGGCACCTCCAAAAAACTACTATAGTCCCAATTGTACTATCGTCGACAGGTGTCATCCCAAGACAGCTCCACCAGTCGCTTAAAACGCTAAACCTCCCTCCCTCCCAAGTCCCAACACGTACCATCTTCTACAAAAAGCAATTATTTTAAGATGTTGATAAACCAATAAACAATAAACAACAACACATTTCGCATTGTTCGTAAATTTTTGCACATCGAACAGGGCATAAGGCCTATGGCCCAAGCAGTCACACTAACAACATCACAATCAATCCCTTCTCAAGATATACAGAACATACCTACCACGCCATCTGACTCGCAGAACATCCTGAATTCGATTCCTGATATGCACTTGGCCTAGGCCCGTGTTTATCAGTAAGCCCGGTGAAAGTCGTCTTTACTTATAAATAATAATAATAATAACTGTGACAATTAACGATATGAAATGGTTGTAAAAATAGTTGCTAGATATGCACATGCAAGTGGAGGCCCTGACGCGAGAGCGGACGGCGCTGGTGACGGCAGCGGCGTCGCGCGCGCTCATGCTCGAGCGGCACGAGCGAGCCGCTGAACTGTTCGCACGAGTGACGCGAGCGCGCCGCGACCTCGCCGCCTTGATCGAGGACCGCCCGGAGCTGCCATCAGTCAGCGACGTCCCTTATTCAGAGGTACCCCGATATCGAATACCTAGAACATGGCATAGGTACATTGTGTTGGAAACAAGAAAGCAATCTAGCGGAGTTCGTGCTGTGTTATATCCACATTCCACGTGTGAAAACGCCAGTCCGATTTTGGTCTTCTAATCGATCTTGCTTCATGATCGACTCTGTCTCAGCCATACCTGCCCGTCTCAGATCATTGTAAGCAGACTAAATAACAACTATGTGCTTACTACGACCTGACTATCATTACAACACTGGTGACAAGAGTCACAAATAATAACTCATAGGTCATTTATACTTTCGGTATGTTATGTAGGGTACATTATGTGTTTAATATAATATGATCTGATCAGCACTCATTTGTAGATATCGCGCTCACTGTCGCTAGTGTGTATGTCGTCGCAAGAGACGTGGTCGGCATTGAGAGTGGAGCGCGCGCGCGTCTTGCGGCTGGAGAGCGCGGTGCTTGCGCAGAGCCTGCAGCTGGAGCGCGAGGGGCGCGTGCGCACGCAGCTGGAGCGGCGCCGCGCCATGCTCGAGCGGGAGGTGCTGCGCGCGCATTGCTCCCATCACCGACCGGAGAACGTCGCGAACAAAATCCCTAACGTGGTAGGTAAAGGTACACAGCTGGAACACGAATCCCTTGTTAAAGGTACACAGCTGGGACACGAATCCCTTGTTTTTTACACTGGACGCAAAACGTCATGCAAACGCTTCTTGGCGAAACACATTTTATTTCACATAATTGCAATCACAATAAGTAATGAAACCCTAAATCTAGGCACTGGCCAAGCTATGTGGTGTTTGATGTTTTACGTATGTTTTTTTTGTTCTGTTGCAGGTTCAAGACTTATTTCCCTACAAGTAAACAATGGGACTGCTTCAATGTTTTGATGATTATGTTCGTGAATGTTGGATGTGTTTGTGAATAAAAACAATTTTTAGTTGCTTTAACAAATCCATTTTATTGCTGTTTGTTTTGACGACGTTAGACGACTCGATCAAATCAAAAAGAATATTTTACAACTCCACTGGTCGTCCATTAGAACACAATTTAGAACAAGAAAACAATTACGAAGTACATTTCAAGCATACACTATTTAATTTAGTCAACTGCTCACTAAAGATAGACAACTACAAAATAATCATAAATGATGACCAGCTAATTTAAACATTTTGCATTTTTTATCGTCTAGCTGACCCGCCATCACTTGGACCACTGGTACTGTTCCTTTCGAGTGTGGTATCTTTTTATCCAGGTTGGTGTTGTATATAATATTAATTGGCTGCGTGTTGTCAAGCCATCTTTCCATAGCCTTTTCCATATTCATGATAGCTTCTTTACGACCTAGATTTTCTTTAACATGAGTGCCTTGTAAATCCGGTTTATGACTCTTTGATGCTGGTTTGTCTTGTTCTATAATATTATACAATAAATCATTATTTCTACCATCACCATAATTTTCTATTTTTTCAGGTTTGTTATGTTCAGCAACATGTTTCTTTTTTATTGATGGCTCATTCGGTACAGGGTGAAAGGGGCCTAATTCGTCTTCTAGAATTTTGATAAGGTTATCCAAGTTATCAACCGGCATTCCCACGCTTTGTTTGTCCGGGATAGCTTCTATTTCCATTAAAGCTTTTTCGAGCATATACATCTTGTCTCGATCTCTCCTCCTCTGAAGGCTTACTTTTCGAAGCTGACCCTCTAATGTAAGAATGATTTGCTCAAGTTCTGATACTTGTTGCTTTCTTGTTTCCAAGTTTGTCTCGAGGGATTTAATTTCAGCATTCTTTTCACACAATTGTTGATTGAGCTAAAATCAAGTTTTACGGTTAACGTAAATCAACATCATTATCAGAACTGTAAGAACACCTACATATCTACAGTTTATATATCTACAGTTTAACACCTACGTTAGTATGTTACACTTTGTGTTGTTACTTCTTGATGGAACTCCATGTTAATTTACTAATAAAACACTTTTTCACTAGTTCCACTAATTAAATATATTTGTTTAATTTGATATTAAACTAAATGCGACTAGTTTAATATCAAATTAAACAAATATATTTAATTAGTGGAACTAGTGAAAAAGTGTTTTATTAGTAAACCTACGTTAGTAATAACAGCAAATAAAACTGACTAGTGACTGAACGCTTACCTCACAATCTGCTTTAGCTCTTAACTCTAAGTTATTTCTCAGCAATTTAGTAATATTGGCTTGCTCGTGTTCCTTTTGGGATATCATTTTGATGACACCATCCTTCTGCTCGAGAAGTTTTTGCCGTTCTGTCAGCTGCTCAAGATAGTTTTGCAATTCTAATTCTTTCTGTTGCAAAGTCTTAGCTAGTACATCATTCTGTCGTGTGGTTTCCAGCAATTTATCGCGTTGCTCGTTAACCTAATATTGAAAGCATATTAACGATTAGAATTTTTGTCGACTGTGTGCCCATATGTAACAATAATGTGGTTGATTTAATATTCACCATGGCACGAAGTTGACTCATATTTTCAATTTCGCCGAACTCTTCGTTAACTTGCGCGATTTCAATTTTGAGGCCCTTTAATTGCTTTTCATAAGTCTCCATCTTTTGTTCCCTGATAAAAACAAAAAGTAGGTAAGTATAATAAGATCTTCTATTTTATTCAAAACCAAAATGTTTAAGCAATTTAAAGTAACCGTTCGCGAAGCTGGTCCTCGAGAAGAGACTTAATTTTCTCTAGTTCAGCAATATATTTTTCTTTTGCTCTTAATTCAATTTGTAAGTTCTTATCAAAGTCGATAGTCTCATGAAGTTTGTTCTGAAAAAATATATTTATTTTACCATTACAACAAAATATATGTTCACGAAGCCAAACCAGTTTATCCAATAGGATAGATAAATAAATCACTGGCGGCGAGACGACATGAGTGGTGGTTACTCCACCTACAAGAGCTGATCTCTTAAACATAAGAAGAAGAAATATATTGTAGGCCGTAAAATTCATGAAAATGCTTTTAGAAACAGAATTTCGCAGACACCACCTATGAATGCAAATTTTTTGCATCAACGTGTTCAGAACATTCTTCTTTACAAAGGTACCTATGAGATGCATGACGCAACTAAAGACAAAGACTGGAAGAAGTTGTGACGTCATAAATGTTTCCATACAAACTAAAGAACAGACTGTATAACACACTTTACTGTTTCCAGTACCAAACAATTTATTCCAAAATGTACAAAAATTTCAAAATGCGGATATTTTTAAAACACATTTTTGGAATTTATTATAAAAACAAAATAACTGATTTTTGCTTGTACATTTCTTGGGATTACGCAAAATAAAAACATGTACTAATTACTGACAGTAAAAATAAACATCATAACGACGTAATAAAATCCTATAATCGTGTAGTTCGATAACTGCGTAAGCAAGTCCCGATCAGAAATCGAGTTTTTGCAATGGGAGTTTTTCTGTTAACAGGTCTGTTGGTAGTTCTGAATGTCAAACCAGAGGGCGCTGTGCTACTGAAAACTAACTAACTGAAATTTTGACGTTTCATTATGGCTAGCGGCAGCCATAGTTTTGTCACAGGTTCCATTTCACGTTGTGTTCGTTACAAACTAATTACGTTTCGTTTGATTTAATACAAAATAAACTTATCGCCTTGCTATTATATTGAGTGTAATTCGTGTAAGTAAACAAATAACCAATAATACATTTAGAACAATTCAATAACACAAAATAAATAATTATAAAGTGGTATAGATTTTGTGTAAAGAAACGTTATTTCAGCTCAGCGCCCTCTACATGACACTCGAAAATACTTAGAAAAATTCCCATGGCTTCGCCTTCGCCTACGGCTCGGACTTCAAAGTCACGTCCAGCATAGACTTATTTTCTCGGTCTCGTATTCCCAAGCGCGCTACTATTTGTTTCCCAGACTGTCGCGATCGAAGATGTCACACACAAACACAAAATATGTGGAACTTTGGGTATTATTTTTTTGAAAGAAGTTAACACAATTCCTAGCATATTTGAGAACAGGCTTCTTTCTTTCAACATACAAAAAATTTGCTTACCTACACATCACTTTGCTCTATCTCGCCTGACTAGATCAAAAAGGACAAGAAAAACAAAACATTTCCTTAGAGAGTTAGGTATTTCAATTCGATTTGCAGTTTTCATTTCCTGGCATCATTGCATTTTTTTGTCTCATGATTTAATATACATAGTCTGCTCTGAGTAAATTGGTATGAACATTCTGTAAACCGATTCATTCGTTTGCGGTCTACAATCATTTTTAAACATTCTGATTTTTGAAAATTGAGGTCATTTTTGAGTAATTTGTTGGAGCATACTCTTTTTATAGGAATTAATTATTTTTCTTTGTATGGACACTGTATGGCGTCACAGATTTTACCTTTTCAGATTTCGCGCCATGCATCTCATATGTGTTCAGGAAAACTTTCTAAATTTATTGATACCATACCATTGCATTTGCAAAATAAAATATCCGAGAAGAGTCCAATTACGGCTAACCAATATGTATACGTATGCTTAATTTAATTACCTCAATTTCGAGTGATTTCGTCTCAAGCTCAGCAATATAATTTTCTTTGTTTTTTAATTCTATTTTCAAGCTATTTTCAACGTTAATAGTCTCTTGGACTTTTTCCTGAAAATATACATAATATATATATGAACATCTTGCTTCGTACAATACACAGAGCAGGCACACCAGTCCAATTATATACGGTTACATTTAATTAAGTACAAATATTTTCACGATGTGGTCTACTCATAAAAACGAACAATATGCCTTAGTATTTACCTATTTAGAAAGACGATAAAGAAATCGAATCTCCCATACACAGCGACATATTTATTTTTATTTTGCGTGTAAGAGTAGGGCTCCATTTTTTTTCATATTACAATAAAACGTTACTAAGAATAGTTGATTTGTTTTATGAGTAAAACACAGCCTGGAAATATTTGTACTTAATTAAACGTAACCTTCAATGATTTTACCTCTAATTCTTGAACAGTTTGAGTCTGTTGTAACAATCGATTCTTACAATCTTCAAGTTCTGATTTCGTTGATTCTAGACATTTGCCGGTTGCTTGCAATTCACATTTAACGTCATTAAGGTTACCTGTAAATAGACTTCTACATTGGCTGTCAGAACAAAAAACAAAGTATAAATAGTAAGGAACTATCCTAAATTGTGGATCAGCTGGATTAGTCATGTCATGAACTCATGACAAAAAATAAATAATAGGCATAAAGAAATGAAATACAGGGTTATTTTCGTTATCAGGCAAACTTTTCAGGTTGATTTTATAGAGTAAACTCAGAGGCAATTTCCAAAATCGCGAAAGTACATCACCTTTATGGAAGTCCTGAACTACTTTCGTCATTTGGTAGATGGCCACATGGTAAAAGTTATTCAAATAAGTAGAAATTTATTATGCAAAGTTTGCATATTGACTGAAGAGATAACTATTAGCCCTAGCTAGGCATTAAATTGAAGAAGTTATATAGGATGTAAAAAATAGCTGCAAATATTTTAAGGGGTGAACCCGTCTTTGAAACTGAACAACTTTTCTTCACGGAACATAGGTCAATCGATGTGTACTCCCTTACAAATTGATCCGGTTAGCCTACACACTTTGTACGGGCGAAAGTATTTTTTTCCGTTCCTTGGGAAAGTTGATCAGTTTTATAGACTGAAATATTATATGCAGCTTTTTTTGCATCCTGAATTAAAATTATACAGAGTAGACCATACAATAACGTCAAAAGACTTTAGATGCATGAAATTTGATACTTTCTCTGGAGTGGGGTAAGAGGGGAAGCTAACCCAACCTCAAGGCTTGCTGCACTTAAACCTTAAAGCATATCCTCGAGTTTCTGTGCAGTCTGAGCGAACATAACAATATCGTCGGCGAAACGGAGATTGGTTTATCGCTTTTCGCCGGCGATTATGTCCCGAGATTCCCGAAGTACCGACACGACTATAAAACAATTTAATCAGTAATTAGGGGAAAGGGGCTCACCCTGCTTCACGCCCTTTTTATGTTATATGATGGACCTGAAGGGTGCAATTTGATCGCCGCTGTAGTATTTGTGTTAACTATTTCAAAAAGCTTAACGTTTTCTCTACTATCCCTTGCTTGCAAAGGGGTGAAAATATCGCAGAGTGTGTGAGACTGTTAAAAGCCTTGGAATAGTTCACGAACGCAAGGTTTAAAGGAGGAACTCATTATGCCTATCGATTATTCAGTTCAGTGTATGTAGATGATCGGTAGTTGAAAAAGACCAGTCGAAAGCCAACCTGTCCATATGGTAAATGGCGGTCTAACGCTCCAGCTATAAGGTTCTCTATTATTTTAATAAATATTTTGTACTTGACTTTTCTCCTTTTTGTGGAGAAGAATAATATATTAACTGATCATGCAATAAGTATGTTGTTAAAATGATTGATTAAATATAGAATAAGTACTGGCTTTCTAACTTTAAGTGCCTTTGCCGTTGAATGAAGCTCGATGTACTTCGCCTTCCATGAATAGGGTTATAATGTTAGCACAGGTGTTTTCGGCTGAAGGGGTTTGTTTTATTGTTTAAACAGACTCGGAATATAAGGTTTAGTAAAAATATTTGCAAATTACAATTACTTTATCTCGACTGATTTGATTCACACCGTTGCCGTTGTTTTACCTGAACCTAGCGATCCAGGAATTCAGTCTCGAAACTCGAAATATCCTAGTATAAGGAATAAAATATTTTTTGACGTCACTGTATGGTCCACCCTGTACAGAGAAGTAGGTAAATAATATACTTAGTTCCTCATCCTTCGTTTGCATCTGCTTTAGTATATCTTTATATCGTATTTCAGCCTCAAACAGTTGAGAACATAGAGACTCCAGTTTCGTTTCCAGATTCATTCGTTCATTTGTTTCTTCCTCAAACTTTTGCTCAGTTACTTTCAATTTCTTCAAGTTTGCATCAAGCTCTTCTAATAGTTTACTGAGAGATTCATTATAGCTCTCTGATAGCTGTTGTAACCGATTTTCAAGCGCTTCTTTCCTATAACGTAGGTGATGTTTATTATTAGGGATAAAATCGAAAAATTAAACGAAGTATTTTATGCCAATACTCAAATTTTCTGCCATCAGATGTTGTTGTATGGTTCGGTTATTGTTTAGTTGATATTCAGGTGCCGTTTAGACGGTGTTCAGTTGATATTCAGTTTTTGTTCAGCTGCTGTTATTGAGTTGTTGTGCAGATGTTGTTAAGTTGTTGTTTAGTTATTGTTAAGTTGTTGTTCAGCTACTTCTCGGCTACACCTCGTGTGATAAAGAGACACTCACATTCTAAAGTATCTATTATATGACAGTTGCATAAACTACTATTAAAATAATAGGTACATAATAACAGTTTGAATAATGAGTTACATACTCGGTTTGCAGCGTTTCCCTTGCTTCGGCGATTTCTTGCAAATGAACAGTGTTATCTTTAATGGAATCCGTTAACTTGCCTAGCTCTTTATCAAAATCAGATTGAAGTTTTTGGTTCTGAAAAGAGTACAATTACCTTTTGATAGGTATGTGCATTCAAAATTTTAACTAGCTATCGTAAATTTTATGAATTTAGTATTTTTTTTATGACTCTAGATTATTCACAGTAAACCAATTAAGTACATTTAAGTTCCATCTACTTCGTCATAGTTTTGTGCGCGTCAAACATCTTTAAAATAAGTTAAGAATATTTGGCAGATAATATGTTTGACGGTAATTAATCTGACCTAAATAGTAGATGCTTGCGGGATACCAATGTTAAATGAGAGCCTAGTGTATTTGACACATAGTTTTGAACTTTCTACATACAGGGAGTAACAAAAAGGGTTTAAAAAGCCGACAGGATGTCTCGCGAAACAGAACATCTTTTACCATGGAACATAACCCGAAATATTAAAGAAAAAATTGGAGTTTCCATACATATTTTGCGATCACCTGGTTAATTCACTATATTCATATTTCGACCTATTCCGGTAGGTTCCATGGAGAAAGTTGTTTAGTTTTATAAGTACCTTGACCTGCTTTCGGCTTGTCATACACTTTTCGTATACTCTGTTGTCTAAATAGGAATCTATAGGAATCTACTGATTGTATACTCTGTTGTCTAAATAGGAATCTAGAGACAAAGCGCTTCGTTAGTGTTCTAACTGTAGCAATGACATTTTATGACAGGACTGACCTGATCACTGAGCTGTTGCACTGTTCGCTCCAGGGTCCAGTTCTGTGAGCGAGCCAGGTCCAAAGCCGCCTCCATCTGCGACGTTCGCTGGTTGAGAGTCTTCAGCTGGTGCTCAGCCCTTGTCAACCGGTCCTTGATCACCGTCTTCTTGCATTTCTCTTCCTTCAGTTCCTTTTCCAACTCCTTAAAGTATTAACACTCACATTTTTTTTAACTACATAGTAATAATCTAGTATAAGTTTGCCAGTGCCTTGGCTTAATGCTGTCAAATTATGTTTCAATAAATAAAAATAAAACAAATATAAGTATTCACTGGTAAACAAGGTCAATTCCTTGACTGGTTTGCTAGTGATACATAATAAACTCAGACGGGCTATAACATACGGGGTGTAAGGGACCCTTTTGATACTGAACAATAGGGTGCATTCAGACCATGAAAATTAACAACTTTTCCCTAGAAAAATATGTCAGGAAACGACAAAAAATCGACCTCCCATACAAAATCACAATCAGCTGACTGCATTTACTATGGCAAGTATATTTTTTTACTTATATCCCGAAATATGTATTTTTGTTTGTTCAGTTTTATGGCCTGAATGCACCCTATCAGTTTTCGGGATGTCCCTTACACCCCCCAATACTTCAAGAAGCATCAAATCAACTTTGAGCCGATTTACATAGGTACTGGGTAGGTGGGTAAATGAGTTTGGTGACGATTTTTTACCTCAATTCTGTGTTTGTTGTTGGGAGTGAATTTCATATTTTCAAAAGCCGACAGCTCTTTACGCAGATCTGTATTTTGTGCGGTTAGTAAGCCCAGTTCATCGTTCAATTTTTCTGTACGCTCTTGAAGAAGTGCATTCTCATTGGCGCCATTCCTGGGCAAGAACAGCGTATATGACAAGATATTTATAAAAAAACGCCAATATTTTCTAAAAACCTAACTGTTATAGTACATTGTACAATCGTGGAGAAAGGGAGTTCGAGGCCCGAAGCGCAGCTGAGTGATCAGTTGTTTCAGCCGCGGGGTAAGTTGTAGCAGCCATAGGGTCAGTTGCAACAACTAAGGGGCCAGTTGTTAAACTAAGGAGTAAGTTCTAACAGCCACAGGGTCAGTTGAAACGTAATAAAGGGTCTATAGTAACAAACACAGGGTCAGTTGTAACAACTAAAAGGTCAGTTGTAATATTTAGTTGTGGGGTAAGTTGTAACAACTAAAGGATAAGTTGTAACAGCTGCGGGGTCTGTTGTTACATTCACAAGGTCAGTCGCGTGTATTCCGTTCAATATAAAAAGTTGTGGGAAGAAAATTATTTCAGCAGCAAGGAGAAAGTCTTCTACTTTTCGTGCGCAACACCGTCCATCGACTCGATTAACCCTGGTGTCAGAGTTTTCCAACCGCCTACTACTAGTAGTAGGCCTCTGACATGGTTGTGTATCGACCGCCGTCTTGTTATCATAGACAGCAACCGGGACCGACGCGACGACTTGCCCTCTAAAGCACGGAATTATCTTTCTTTTCGGACAATCAGCTGGTTCAGCCTGCAATCTCCTAACCAGAATAGAAACAATTTCACAAAGTGATAATATCAAGTTTGTGAGTGCCCTACCGGGATTCGAACTCGGAACATTGGCGTCGCAGGCAATCACACATCGGCCATTATTAGGGAGATGGTATGGTTTATGGTCCGCGCTTATTTTGCACCGTGAACAATGACTAACGTTCCTCTCTATCAAATATACAGTTAAGGGTAATTTTCTATGCAGTTGTAGTATACAATTATTGACTGATATAGCGTAGGATATTTTACCTCAAAGATTCGACAACATTCTTCATTTCTTTGAGAAACTCTGCTTTACAATTATTTAAGGAGTTCGTCAGCATTTCGTTTTCCGCGGTGAACTCATTAATTTTCTTCGTGAGCTTGGTTATGCTTATACACTTGAAAATTATGATAATATTTTTTATTATAATAGTAATAAATTTATTATAAAACTATCTAAAGAAAGACTTGGATGATGTGCCTTTATGATGGGAAAATATTAGAATTTATAAATTAAAATTAATCTCTTCTTCTTTGAAACCCTATGTGGTGTGGTGGTATCTTGTGATGTGATGTGATGTTTGTTTCCTTCCTGATTTTTTTGAATAAAAATAATTTATACTTACAAAATTACAGTAGTAAAATATCATACCTTCTCTTCTGATTTCAGAGCCTGAAACCACTCTATAATTTCCATTCGTTTATGTAAAGTCATTTCACACGTTGACACCAACTTCATAGGAATTTCTAGAATTTTGTGCATTTCTACTGTCATAATTTTAGTCGAACTGACATCTAAAATATTAATAGATTAATTGATAAATTCAGTTATGTGAAAGCAATGCGTGTGTCAGAGGTTGGTGGCTTAAATTAAAACTATTACTGATGTGCCCTGGTTTAAAACTATTCCTGATGAGTTTATCGATCCAATCGACGACACATGGAATTTCAACTAAAGAAGACGCAGAGCTACCATCCAAAAATAAGGTCTGTCTTTCATCACATAGAATCACACTTTTGAACACCGTACTGCAAGCAACATACATAAGGAGCTGACTGGGAGTCAGTTTAGCGACGTTCACGATCTTAGATCCTTGATTGAGGGCAAGCTAACATCTTGCCCTAATCGCCCCACTACCATTACGATGCCTTGTATGTGGCGGTCAGTTGTGATATTTATTTGTACATCAATCAAGAAAAGTAAGTTTATGTTAACCTTCAGCGTCACATTTGTCTGTGCATAGTTTGAGCAGCTGGTTGGGAGTGAGCTTAGCTACGTTCATGACCCTTAGATCCTCAATTGAGGGCAAGCTGACCTCCTGCCCCAACGCCGACATCGCCTTGTGAGTGTCACTCAAAGCTGCATACAGTTTTAATACATCTTTCTGCAAATTGATATTGAGAGATATTGCAGGCATTACGTATAAAACAATTTCTGTGTTTGTAAGCTGTATACTTACTGTTGCTTGCAGTGAAAATAGAATCTCTTTAATTTTCAGATAATAAGCAGATAGCTTAAATCATCTACAATGTAGTTACCATGACTTGTGACATTTGTTACTTATGATATGAAACTATTACTATTGCGTGAAACCGGCATTAAAAATGTCATATCTTCGATCTAATGAAGGCGATGTAGTATGAGCATGAGAGTGGAGCCTGTTAATTGAAATTATTAGAAGGGATTACCTGTTGAATATCGAGGTCGTGTTTTAGAGCTTCGAACTCATCTAAGTGTTTTTTCCAGACGTTTTGTATTTTCATTACGGTCATGTCCCCTGATAAAATAGTTTAAAGATATATTGATGGCTAGTGATTTATGGGAAACATTGTTTGTATCATGAAATTATCATACTTCGTTAACAAAAACTTTTTTGTTTCCTAATTTAAACTTGCCTGACTTGATGCTCTGAGCTGCAATTTCCATTTCCTCCAGTTCAAGCTTATCAATTGTCTCCTGAAACCGGAAAAATAAAATTGAACTTTAATAAGTTAAGTACTTAGTTAGGTAACTAATCCTTTTTAATTTTGTAACATATTAGGTAAGTAGTTAGCAGTGATGAAGGGTTCTCAAATATTAGAATCCTTTCAGATTATCTTTCGGCAATTTAAATCCAAGTCAATCTACTTTAGGTACTAGGATTAGGTCCTATATATGATCTATGGGAACGGTCGTCGGACCAACTTCTGGTAAACCTTACCTCGGTCATATACCAAGGAGCAGTAGTTTAACTTCATACTAACCCCCGGTTTGCGCACACACATACACACGCCTGACCGATCTATACCTACATGACTACTACATAGAATCTCGTCTCGCTCGTGTTACAGCGAACCGCACTGCCGCCGCCGCGCGTTTTGCTTTGAGTATCAAGAAATCAGGCAAAATAATATTTACCTAGAAACCTAATAGTCCGGGTCCCAATTTGTGACTTTGTATGGAGGTATGATACCATCTGGCAGAAAGCATGAAACTTGGCATGTATGTTGCTTTTATATATGTGTTTCAATAAACGAAGGGAACCACGTCGAGGCCCCCCTGTTTCCCCCCCTCACCCCCCCTTTTATGTCCCAATTTTCAGTTATTTTTATTTTTATTGAAAACGGGTAAAGATAGAAGAAAACCACTAAAGAAACAAATATTTCTTATAAAATTATCTATATAACAGTCTTTAGATGTATGTTGATAGGACTTAAAGTTTTCAAGATATGCTTACATTTACTCAAATTTTGTGAGGAATTAGCGGCCCATCTGGCGATTTCACCCGCTACTAACCGTTTTCCTGCTTACTAAGATCAACTAAGACTTTGTTTTGGCATGTATTTTATACAAACCTTCCTCTTGAATCTCTTCAGCTATCAACAAAAACCGCATAGAAATCCGTTGCGTAGTTTTGAAGATCTAAGCATACACGTAGGGGCGCCACCGGACCACACTTAGACACGGCACGTAGATATAATTTTATTTTATTAAGTAGGTAAGTTAGGTGAGTAGGTACCCCATTTCATTCCCGTGGGAGACGTAAGAGGCGACGAAGGGACTCGAGTGTGTGTATTGCAGTTTTAGGCTATGGGCTGACAACCTGTCACTAAAGCGATACACAATTTGTCCAATGACCCTCAAATATTTGTCAGACGTGGCGCAAATGTTCGTTTTTTGCGGCCGTTTACGATCTGCCTACCCCGCAAGGGATAACAGGCGTGATATGTGTATGTGTATGTAAGTTAGGTATGATATTAAAATGGAAATATTCACGTCACTTAACGTTTGAAGACTACCGCAGTAGTTTTATAAATTATGTAAAGGAACCAAAAAGGGAACAGAATTGATGTAATTTTTGATGTGTACAAAGAGAACAGCTTGAAGAATACTACCAGAGAAAAGAGAGGAGAAGGACTTCGACAAAGGGTCACAGCAGCGGGGAAGCTACCAAAAAATTGGCTAAAATTTTTTCGCTGTTCTGACTATAAAATAGAACTTTTTAATTTCCTATCTGATGGGCTCCAGCAAGTTCAATATGACAAAAGGACGATTTTATCAACAAAAAGTGAAAAAAATCTACGTAATGATGGCACAGACGTAGCTTCCCTGTACTCGAAGCAAGAAGAAGCTGATTCTCGAATTCTCCTCCATATTTATCATGCTGTGCAGCACGGTCACACCAAGGTTTTGGTAAGAACTGTGGATACAGATGTAGTCGTCATTGCTGTTTGGAAGAATTTTGGATCTGTTTTGGGGTCGGAAAAGCTACACTTAACATCGCTATCCATGACCTGGCTAATTCACTCGGGCCAGAATTATGCAGTGGGATTATATTTTTCATGCGTTTACAGGCTGTGATACTGGCTTTAGTAGAAAAGGAAAGAAGTCATTTTGGAATGCGTGAAAATCATTCCCTGAAGCCAAAAAAACCTTCAAAGAATTATCACAGCCTGTAAATGCAATTATAACCCGTCATTTGGATCTTTTGTCGAGGTATGTTATCTTTACATATGTTAGGATATGTGAAGCAGAAGATCCTAATGAAGCAAGGAAGGCCTAATTTATTATTATTATATTTAATTATATTATAGGAAGTCAGGGCTTCCTTGTACTGGCCTTTGCGTAGGAGATAATTGTGATTTTAATTGAAAAAATATGTTATAAATTAATCTTCTTCTTAGCGTGTCGATGGCAGACACTACACCGTCGCGGCCCAGAACTTGGCTACGATGACAGCGCTGAGAGACGCTGTCATAAGATCGTCCTGCGTGCAGGTGCTAGGGCACGCAGGAGACAATGTTAGGTGGTTCATTCTTTGTACTCCATCACACAAACAGTTTACATCGGAACCCTTAAAGTAGCCCCACTTGGTCATATTTTCCTTGCTCCGGCCGGTCTGACTCCGAGGTCTATTTAAAGATTTACAAACCGACCATGGCAAATTATGGCCAGGCGGCAAGCTCTCAGCAATCGGGACGAAAGGATCTGATAATAAATTAATATCCTAGACTTGTTTTCTTTGTTGTTTCTGTTCGTTGTCCTAGATATGTTTTACTTAGTCGTTCAAAACCTAGCACTAATACGTTCGTTATACCAATACATACATACATACATACATATATCACGCCTATAATCCCTTGCGGGGTAGGCAGAGCGTAAACAGCCGCATAAAACGGACATTTACGCCACGTCTGACAAATATTTGAGGGTTATTCGGAAAATTGTGTATCCCTATAGTGACAGGTTGTCAGCCCATCGCCTAAAATTGCAATACACACCCTCGACTCCCTTAGACGCTTCTTACGACTCCCACGGGCAAGAAATGGGGTGATGCTATTCTCAGCATTATACCAATGCATTTGCAAAATATAATTACATTTAATGATAACCATATAATACATACATAACACACAACGCGCGCCTCCCCCCCTCCTATTCCCTCCTTCCACCTCTCTCCAAACCATCCAATCAACTCCGTGGGAGCTCGCTTATGGTGTCATCTTAATATTATAGTCATTATTTCTTGCAATAATAAAATAAATGTAAGCATATCTTAAAAACTATAAATCGTATCAACATACTTCCAAAGACTGGTATATCGAAAATTTTATAAGGAATATTTTTTGCCTTGACGGTTTTCTTCTATCTTTAGTCGTTTTAAATAAAAATCCGAAAAACTGAAAATTGGGGCATAAAAGGGGGGGAAGGGGGGGAACCAGGGGGGCCTCGATCTGGTTCCCTTCTTTTCCTGAAGCACACATATGTAAGCTACATATATACCAAATTTCATGTTTTCTGCCAGATGGTATCGTACTTACCGAATAGGACCCGTACTATAACTAAAAACAATGTAATTCTTTGTTTTCTTACTGTAACTTAGCATTATGGTACCTAAGTGTGACATCACTTAAATTCGGTTTCTTGTTAGCATCCTTGCGAATGTAGGTAGTTCCAGGCGGAAAGGTCCTCGAGCTAAACTACTTCTTCTTGGTATATTGTGCCTCGGTGAAATAAGCACCCTTCGCTAATAGTGTTTAGATACTTGCTTTACCTACCTATGTACATCTAATCTGTATATATTAATTCTGTTTTTTTAAGATACAAAACTTACCTGATCAGGAGACAGCGAACAGCCATCGCGTTTATATTTCTGAAAAAAATATTACTACTGCTTAGTCTTGAAATAAAAAGTAATAAAATAAACAAAATTTAGAACAAAAGGTACAATGATGGAAGAAGAAAGGAAGGCGTCGTCGCTGGCTGGGCTGGGATTCCACCCTTATGTTGTTGATATATCGATATGCTTCAACCTTCATCATGAGAGCAGCTAAGGAGTGGAATGAACTGCCGGCGAATCTGTTTCGGGAACATTATAACTTGGGCCTTTTCAAGGCAAGAGTGAATAGGCATTCTTTAGGCAAGCATGTACCATTATCGTCTTCTTGGTCACTTATCATCAGGTGAGATAGCAGACATGCGGGCCTAATTTATATAAAATATAGAAGAATATATTTCATATCTTTATGAACTATTTATTTTTCCATCACTGCCATTTTATTTTCATGAACAAAAAGAAAACAAAATAGGCTGCGGCCAAGGCATGAACCCGAAACTGTGGAATGCCGTTCCATCGCTCTACTAATTGAACGACCTATCTCTTGGTACTCGTCAAAGCGACGTACTTCGACATCTAGTATATGTTGATTGATAAAATCATATTACCAACCTGTCTACCATTCCATGGGCAACCAACCTGAAAAAAGGGAAATTCGGTTATGATCGAATTTTCTTATCATTATTATACTTACCTCTAGTATTCCGTACCTAAAAATGAATAAAACAGAACCCTTATAGGATCACTTTGTTTCCGTTCGTCTGTCCATCGGTCACGACCTTCGAGCAACGACGACCTTCCGTCCCGGAAGGGAGTAGGCATAGAAAGTATTTCCCCTCTGTCAAAGAACAAGCCGAAATGGGCATTGACGTTTATAAAAACCAGTTCCGTTCAGATTTTTTCCTAGACCGAGTCCAGTCGTGCAAGAGAACACATGTTAGTTTTTTAATGTAAAAAGAGGTCTGGAACATCAAGTTTACAAAAAGATGGTGTAACATTTCACATGTAAGTAAATTCTTAACATATTATTGCTATTTAATACATTTAAACACTAAATTCTTAAATAGTTGTTGGATTTTTTCAGCAACATCTGGTCCGCTCGCCCGTAGAAATTACAGATCGATCGCACGATAAATCCGACTTCTCGACGATAGCAACAATAGTGATGTTACCGTTTCATGTCATAATGTTTGTCGATGAATGTTATAAGAGGCGGGTATTATTTAATCACATGTATTAGACAAATAATTGTTATCATGGTTTTATATGTACCTGGATAAGCGAGATATCAAGGGACCCGAATATTATTCTCGCTCATAGAGGTTTTTTACTTAACCAGTTAGTCATTTATGCAGGTTTGGGAGTAGTATCTCTCATATATAGATGTGAATGAAATATTTTTATCAAGAGTTTGTTTAATCCATTCTATGAGACACTTTTCAACTTCGGGAAATTCAACAACTTTGTCCCTTTAAATATTTCCATGTCCATGCACACTGCAGTTTTATGAAATCTTTATTTTTTTATATTTTGTTAAAGGTAGATTCCGGCAAGTCAAAATCATTCATAATAGCGTTACGCGACTGCCCGGCTTCGAACACCACATCTGGACTGCCTTCGATAATGTCATCATCTAGACATGGCGGCTGATGTGGCGCAGTGGTAATGCGACTGCCTGCGACGCAAAGGTTCCGGGTTCGATTCTCGGTGGGGCAGTCACAAAGTTGTTATTTTTCACTTTGTGAATTTGTTTCCGGACCAGTTAGGACATTGCAGGCTGAACCACCTGATTGTCTAAAAGGGGATGGTTCCGTGCTTCGATTTTGCTGTCTATGATGACTTTGATGGCGGTCGTAACACAACCATGTCAGAGGCCTACTAGTGGTAGTAGGCGGTTGAAAAACTCTGACACCAGGGTTCATCGGGTCGTTGGACGATTTGGTGTCTCACACAAAAGAAGATTATCTAGATACCAAATGTTAAGCAGCTTTTAGTTGGTGATTGTGTTTTGTAGGGCCATGGTTCTTATAATTACTAGAGGACCCCTAAAATGGCATGATATGACTACTTCAATGTTTATTGTTATGTTACTTGCTTTAAATATAAATAAAAAAACAACACAAGCGTCTTAGTACCTACACTTTTGAAATTCATCGATAGTCAAGCATCGATATGGTCAAGCACTAACTTGACAGCTTTACCTACCTCTCCCCCCGCGCCCCGCAAAAAACGACAGAACTATTTCTATGAAGTAAAATGGCTAAGGCTCCTCCCTTCCGGGTCGGAACGAGACGGAAGACCGTGTTGCTCGAAGGTCACGACGTCCCTTTATCTTGAGAATGCGATGATAAAGCGAGTTGAAATTAAAACCATACCAGTACTTGAGTATATGACCGAGTTACTTGAGTATATGGTTTTAATTTCGTTCATTATGTGTACGACCGGTTTTAGTTGTAAAAAATCAAGCTTACAACTTAACGTAAAAAAAAGATTCTGCCATTCATGCTGTATGAAATGTTTTTGACTCTGGCGCCAACGAACGTTGTGACTCGACAAAATACAATAGCTGGGCAACCCTCATCACGCAGCGCTGCTCTTGTATTTTGTCGAATCTAGCACGTTGGCGCTTAGAGAGTCAAAGTCACGCGTTTTATACAGGGTTTTATAAAGGCAGTCAATATTCATAGGTTACTTCGCATGGTTCTTTTTTTTAACTTTACTACTGCCACTAATAAACTTTAGTTTATGAAAAAAACTGTTTTTAGGGGACCGAATAACAACAAAATTTTATGAGGCTAGACGTTCAAGAGAGTTATAAAATTTAAGGGCTTGATGTGCATCTTACGGAACCTAATCTAACTAAAGAAGTAAAATATATAATTATTTTCAAAAATTAACTAAACAATTCGTCGATCATTTGTACCTTTTGCAGGTTCTTGATTACAGAGTGAAGGTTGGCGACCACGTAGGCACATTAGCATTAGGTACGTAGAGTTATGTATGTAGGTATGTTTGAGTCGAATATGTCGATCGATATTTTTTCTAACGATTAAAGATCAAAACTCACCACATTATAGGAACCTACATGCAGAATCAAATATCTAATTAGATCCATTAAATGGGGACAATTACCTACGCTAAATTAGGTGAAAAAACTCGTTAGTGGTTGAGCAAAAGTCCTGTGGAATATTCTAGGAACTACCAGACTCATGATGGCAGGTGAGTACGGTAAAATGCCGAAATAGAACAACTAGTGCCCTAGCCCAACATAATCGGGAACACCAGAGCTCACCGCAGCGACTCCTTTGGCTCGGTCACTTAGGAAGGATGGGAGAGGAACGTGGACCAAAAAGACCCTACGTGGGTCGTCCCAGTCCCGTGGGAGAGACGTGGTAGCGACTGACCTGCGCGATCTCCTGCTAATTACTGACTTTGACAGAGGAGAGAGCTCGATTCAGAGGCCAAGGTCCCCTTGGGTCGCTAAAATATTTTTTTATCAAACCAATCCGGCTCATTTTGTTTACTTGCCGAATATGTTTGTTGCCTAAGTTTAACTGCCATAGCACTTATATTTTTTTTATGATTTGAGAATTTCTGTAAATAAAATACCTAATGTAATATAAAAAACAAATAAAATAATGAGATCGGTATCAACTGGGTAGGATGAAGGGTGGTAAAAGAATGTTTTCGCTCACTTGGCATAACATTGGATGGATGGCCTATTCGAAAAAGCAAGAGGCGATTAATAGTTCAGCTTGTCTTAAATATGTAGGTAGCAGTGGCGAGGGGTAAAGTTTCTCAAAAGAAAAGCCATAATAGAAAATCAAAGACCAAAAAAGACAACAATAAAATTAACCTTTTAAATTCCACTTTAATATGAATCATCATCATTGGCCTCACACGTCTGTGACAGACGATTTAACCAGTGTCTGAGGCAAGACTTTCCATGGCTGTATAAGCCGATACGGGAGCGGCATAGTTTTCCGCACGCTCTACAAGTGAAGGTAGAATTTGAGACTGGCACATGCATGTTTAGATGACGTTTTTGCCTTTTGTTAGCGAAACCATGAATATACATACATACATACATACATAAATCACGCCTATATCTCTTACGGGGTAGGCAGAGCGTTAACGGCCGTTCAACGGATATTAACACCACGTCTGACTAAAGTTTGAGGGTCAATAAGATAACTGTGTATCACCATAGTGACAGGTTGTCAGCCCGTCGCCTAAAATTGCAATACACACCCTCTAGTCCCTTAGTCGCCTCTTACGACACCCATGGGTAAGAAATGGGGTGATGCTATTCTAAGCCGGCATCACACGGAGAACCATGAATATACACCATGTATACTCTAAGCTATACACCAATAGCACCCAAGGACTTGCACTTTCGTACTTTTAGAAGATTATTGGACACTAATGACACCATTAAATAATACGTAAACATCCCACAACTCGTCACAATCCGGCTTTAAGCCGAATTTACTTCGCGCTCAGTACCTGCGGGTGACTTCGCGACCGTCTGCCATCAACCAAAGGACCAAGACAGGTATTATTACACTTGTATTGTATTGTATATTATTATGGTTGGTATTTGCTGTCGTTTGATACGCAGGTATTTTTCATTAAAAATTTAACTATATGTGTTATACAATTTAAATAAGTCACTATGTCGCTATATTTCAAAAGGGAAGCCGATGGATACCGTGTTGTATGGACCCTTCGCCACTGGAAGGTAGATAGGTACCTATTCTTCAAGATAAAATACCGCAGCGTCTATGTGTCTACTCAAAAAGAGAAGTACCAAGTGTTCTAAACAACACATATTATTTAGTACTTACTCTGGTCAGAGCCGGTTGTACCCTGTCTGCTCGCGTGCCGACTGGCTTCACTGATGCAGAGTCACTTCTGATCCTTACTTCCAGCCGGGGGACCTGTACAGAACGAATAATAAAACATAGGAGTACACCAGCAATCAACATTCTTCGCGTCGTTTGTCGAATTGATGTCCCAAACGAAAAGCGAGCAGGAGATGTACCATGATCGATTAGGTATTATTACTAGGTGGTTTAAATTCAAAGTCCGGCTAAGCTTGTAATTTTAAACATTAAAAACTTTAGAACCAAGTTTTTGATCTTGGAGTTCGAATAATCGCTATGATCTGTGGCACATAATTAGGTACTGTAAAAGTACTCAAAAATGAGATAAATAATACCAGTCATGCATGTAAACCCTCCGTCACTCAGATTGCAATTTAATTAATAAGTAGGTAGTTTTCGATGACCTAAGGTGGAACGTTTTTCATACCTAAGTTAAATGGACTTATGATTATATATAATACAAAAGTCTTAATAAAAAAAAGTGAGAAGTCTCGTGTTTATATAAATATCGCAAATAATTAAAATTAATTTTAGTCTGTGTGATTTCTGTTACAACCGATTCACCACTCTACGTCAATAGATAGAGCTACTGCTGCAAAAAATTAGTTTGATTTTATTGTGGAAGTCCCCCCTTCAGACCTGAATTACGAGGTAATGATAAAATAAATATTTCTGTTGGTTTACTGTGTGTTTGTAGTCTAAACAAAGTTTTATTTTATTTTTTATTTATATAGAGTAAATTTTTTGTCCATTGTAATGGACATTAAGACTTTAAATAATCACTACTTGATTTTTATTAGTGTGAGCTTTTTGAGCTTTTATACTACATTGATTGGTTGATCATTTATCATTGTGGTGTCCAGAGAAATTCCTTATTCAATGCTTTAAATATAATAATTGAATGAATCTCAAAAATAACAAGAAAATAATACATTATTTATGTGTTTTGGTGAAGGCTTTCTGCCGCTAAAGAAACACAAATGTATGTTGCACTTCAGACAATTAACGTGTGTTTTGCCTATGCATCCGGATTGTTCCTCTTTTTTGTCATATTCTGTCAAATAGTCAACAGTGTCATACTGTATTTCACTAGCAGGCCTGAATTCAGCACAACGACGACTCTTTGGGGTACTAGGTGGCTTATTGATTGGACTGTTATGTCCAGAGCTGGATGGTCTTCTTCTTTTCTTGAAATAAGCGGTTGGCCCTTTTATATCATAGTCTTCTCAATTGCATGAAAAATTCAAGTTATTCCTCAACTGCATAAAACGGTCTCTAGGCATATTTTCTAAAAACACTTTCATATCTAATGTTCTATCCCAATACAGTCGAAAGGCGTGGAAACTTCAGATTAATTCCCATATTTATATGTAAGGCTAAAACTATTTTCATTTCGGCCAGCGAACATTGTTTATGGCTTCAGACGTCTTTGGAGTTGCCATATAAATTGGTATTGAAGACTATTTCTTCTAAAAGGGAATCAGGTATATATTTTTTGAAGTATATTCTATTGGTACCAAAGGTGATTCAACATTTGAGATTGGTGGAGCTGACCAGGAAAACTCAGGAGTGTCGAACTGAAGATGCTTTCTCCATGTGAATGTCCTTGATATTACTTTTGTTAGTACTATTACTAATTGTCCCACGTACTATTAGTTCATTTTCTTTCTCACGTTCCATGTTTTCTTTCAGCTGCTGTGGTTCACTAGGGCGAATAATATCACTACCCACACGAGCTAAAGTCGAGGATTCTTGTGGTATGATTTCATAATTATCACTATCTTCTTTCATGTATGACACTTCGGCATTTTCCAGAAGATCCAGTAGACTGGCAACATCTTTGTTTTTTGATAAATCAAGTCCTGAAATAAGAATACGCAGTAAAATGTTTGGTTACAAAGTTTGGTAGTACTGCACAAGCACATTTCTATTACAATCAGGTCTCAATGTCCATTTTAGTGGACACGGAAAAAAAAATATAATATATTTTTAGTTAAGAATATATATAAATATAATTTTTTTGGTAAAACACAAACACTAGATTTAATCTAATAAAAAAAAATAAGTCATATGATAAAGAACAGATTCATTAAAGAAAATAAAATAATAAAACCAGCTTACCTGTCCTGCATGTATCCATGGTGGATGTCAACAATCATCTTATTATTTCGATGTACCCACAATATATTTCTTAGAAGTTGACACATTGTAACCAATTTGTAATGACTAAAGAGTACCGAGAAATGTTGACATTACCTTTAGAATAACAGTGGGTCAAGTACCTAACAAATTAATAAAAACGATGCCATTGTGATGGACGCTGGGTCTGAAGGGGTGCATTGAATTTCAGTTTTTCGTTTAATTATATGAAAAACGTACCACTTTGCAATTAATTAATTTTAAAATCTAAACAAGTTTCGATATAATAACTTACCGGTAGTGTATTGGGTCTGGTATAATTTGGCATCTTTGGTCGGGGTGAGCCCAAGCGCTGCGGAATGCGACATTTTGGTCGCATTTGTAATTGGGCCGTCTCTACATTCTTAACTGAAATATGAACAGCACGTGTAATTATTGTTCTTTGGGAAATATTTTTTTTTGTTACGTCTTTATTGTATTTTTTAAGCAATAACTATGTTTGTATAGTGGGTAGCTAATGTAGGTTTTGAGTTTTTTGCGGCTGTTTATCTACATGGTTTTAAATGATTAATTCCTCGTTCTTTGTTATAAGTATGAAAGTAATTGACCTAGAGCGCCTATGCAACTTTCCATTTATAAAGGGGTAATTCCATTTTAACATAAAACCTAATACCTGCTGTACTGACTAGTATTTATTTTATAACTTTTTTGTGGAAAGTGAAATCACCTTTACGGGGTCTGCGTATTCCTATAAGAGCTTGCTGCAGATGGTTCAGATTCCAGATAGGTCTTCGCGACAAGCCATTCATATTCCCGGCACCCCACAGCCCTGAACGTAGCGAAAACCGAACGGTGAAGCGAGCGAGACAGAAGTCCGATGGAAGTTAGGAGGTACCTAGTTATTGACAAGTGCCATCAGTAGCAGTTCCTATTGGTACCTATCTCTTAAAGTTGACTGGTTATTCCAAACTACTCTGTCAGTAAAAATAGTGCGGGTGGGAGCCAGAATCTCGTTTGCATAATATGAGGACCGGATTTTGTCCCAGCGGTAAGGACGGTTTCAACCCACGGTGGTATTGTGGCTCAGTGGTGGGGTAGGACCAAATAAATATCGATGATTTTACCTGTTGTGTGGGTCAAATGAAAGAGCTTGACGAGATGATACCAAAAATATATTTCATTAATACATGTTATCTACACTCGTCTAATAATGTTTGAATTATGAACTTGAAGACAATGGTATAAAAACCTGCTTGATGCATTCTGCCTATAATTACAGTTTAACAGATATCACAGAAACGTAATGACCTGATGAGAAGGCTCTTATTTTGATAAAGTTGAGAATTGAAACGAAGTGTTTTTTTGCCAATACTCAAATCACCATCACAAAGGTATTGGCGGCTGCGCGCCGAATACAGAGAGCTCACTTCAAGCAAACGTCACGAAACTCTACACAATTTGACACGCCGCCGTTTACAAGGAAATCCAAACCAATCCAAACACACTTGTAGTCGAGTGTCAACCGCGTTTGGTGCGAACGTGCAAAATGGCTTCACACAAATATAAATAGGTTATAAATAGATTTATTAGTATACGATGTGATTTGTAAAATGTTCCTATCATATTTCGTACCAACTTAAATAAAAACTTGCTTTCATAAAAGAACAAACAAGATTATCTCTAATTAGTATATTTTTTAAAAATGTGATTTGAGTTTCTACTTAAATAAAGGCAACTTTTCATTTTTGATATACATATATATCACGTCTATTATCCCTTGCGGGGTAGGCACAGCGTAAACGACTGCATAAACGGATATTTACGCCACGTCTGACAAAATTTGAGGGTCATTCGGAAAATTGTATATCGCCATAGTGACAGGTTGCCAGCTCATCGCCTAAAATTGCAATACAAACCCTCAAGTCCCTTAGCTGCCTTTTACGACTCCCACGGGAAAGAAAAGGGGTGATGCTGATGGTCAGTCTCAACAGCCCCAGAGCAAATATCTATCTACTTGTCATTCCCCATTTCATAATAATTGTGCTATGTAGGTAGTATACGTAATGTAAATACAGGGAGTAACAGAAAGGGTATATCTAGCCGAAAGGAGGTCAAAGTGGGGAAATGGAGAAAGTTGTTCAGTTTTATGAGCACCTTTCGGCTTGATATATATAGCCTTTCTGTTACTCCCTGTATGTTTAGGTACCAACTCCATTAAATAAAATCGGTAAGAAAACTGTGGCAGCCCTTGCCGAAAGCGGAAATAATCGAAAAAAGGGCCGAGTGATCCTTCTGTACATTCTCTATTTTGTGTCACCATCATCCGCCGCACCTGTCAGATGTTGGAGTACGGTAAATGTTCGTTTATTGTTCTGTTTTTGTTGAGATGTTGTACCGATGTTGCTCAGATGTTGTTCGGATGTTGTTTAGTTAAGTTCTTGTTCAGTTTCTGACTCAACATCTGAACAACTTCTGAAGATCAAAAATTTCAAATATTCATATCAAGCCATATTACGTTCTCGACTCTCGTATTGAATTTGACCTTGTTTTGGGTCTTGCAATAGCCGGTGCGGACGTTTGGAAAAGTGTATAGCTGAGGTTTTTTTAGTGAGTGTAGATAATAACAACTGCATATAATTAGGCATTAGAATGCTCGTGTCAAACTATTTTAAAATTTCAAGTTTTTGGCTGTGCCTCGTGTGATCAACAGACACTCGCATTCTAACGACCCCCCCTTTTGTGACAGTTGTATAAACTACTATTAGTAGTTATATGTATAAATAAAATGAAGTTAAAGTACCTAGTCAAATATGCCATGTTCGGGATCCTCTATTTTAACTCCTTTTTTGTTTACTTGGAGCTAAAATATATTAATGTGGTATATTTTTAAATAGTCTCGTAAAGGCCTTTCGTTTGACAACACATACCTACGGCAGCCTGAAAAACTGCACTAGACCACAATACAACCTGGCAACATCTATGATATTAATGTCAAGGGTTATAACAACACCTCAAAAGCCAAAATCCGGGACTAAGCGCCCGTTGGCAAACTCTTCCTATGGTTACCGATCGGAAGTATATTATAGCGAGGGATAATATTCAAAGGGCAGTTTTTTTAATTCCAGTTTACAACCTAATTAAATTACCAAAAATTACATTACACGGCTGTACCTGTTCGAAAAGATAACCCAACTAAATAGATGCATTTGGAGATAGTTAAGTGACGTCAGTTTTTGGCCTCATAAAATGTGTCTGCCCATGGTAACTGCCAGGATTGGAGCTGTTAACCTTAGCGAGTTCTTAGCTTCAAAGACGTCTCTTTTGATGAGCAGGTAAACGTTCTGAGCGGTACAGCCGTGCAACGTAATTTTTGGTGAATGTATTACATGGTATTACTTTTATAACTCGAATATAAAAAAACTGCCAGGATATCGGATGGCAAACACATCCTACTGTTTCTATTTTCCTTACCTCCTGAATATTGTCTATCAATAGAACTTTTACTTCTTACTTTCACGTACGTACTTCCGCTCGGTAGACTCTGTGCTAAAAAAGATTTGGCGTGGGCAAAAGTGGACTAATATTTTTTCATAGGCACAGAGGCGCCCCCAAATCTCACGCCGGTGGTTTTTCCGCACGGATTCTTAATCTTATCCCTAAGAGTCAAGGCTTTTTCAACGGACGCTTAGTCTATATGCAAACGAACTTTTTTTAGCGGGCCTGAACGTAATCGGAATAGGTGTTCAAAGAATTCTTATAGACACTGGGTGTAACAGATGGTCACTGTGTCTATCTGCCACTGAACGAGCAGTGCTAGGCTTTAAAGCATTGAATATGGTGGCAATTTGTTTACTATTTTTCTTGACTCCTTGTACGTAGAAATAGGTACTGAACTAAGCCATACATTTCCAATTGATGGCTCCTTAGCGGTCATGAGACGCGCTTTAGACTGTAATACAGCTACATTTGCTACCCACGTACCAATACAATTAAAGGAGTGACTTACCTTTGTCTTTATCATCTGTATTCATATTTAAATTTACAATAAATATAGCCTAATAATATTTATACTTTAATATTTGGCTTTTGGCATTGAAATTTGTTCGATTTGTTACGTCGAATTTATATACATTTCGAATCCTTTCAAATAATGTGGACTTTTCTTTTCGGTGATTTTTAACGTCAGCACTAGGGTTTGCAATCCGGATAACAGTTTTACTCGGATATCCGCCATATTTCAAGTACGGTTAGTTGGGAGTGGTTAATTTTTCGGATATCCGGAATATACGGATACTTGAATTATTACTTTTAAGGAATTATTTAACTAAATGATGACAGTCCCAGAACAAAGCTGTTTAGCATGATATGCCGCTTCTGCTGGCATGTGGACCTCCAGTTACCCAGGCCCTCGGTTTCTACATGACAAAAGATGCAACTCATCACAATGAACATGTTTGAATTGAAGCTTTTACCGTTTTTTTTTGTATAGTATTGCTGGGCGCCTGGTGTTTCACATCACGAAATCCAGACCCCCGACAATGTGTGTGCCAGAAGAAAGCCCATTATGAATACATTTGCAATGGAACTATTTTCGTATCTTGAATAGCAATTTTTTAAAACACTTCCCGTGTTAGGTATACAATCTCTTATAGTAAAGCTGGGCGCCTGGTGTTCCACATCGAATACTAGGGATCCTCGACGTTTGCCAGCAGAAACAGCCCATTATTTATTTATTTATAAAAGACAAACATTGTAACAAAAAACATATTTTTCTCTAGAAATTCAATAAATTTAACAATTTTAATTTTCGGTACGGTAAAACCGTTTTATACGAATAGTAAAAATAAACGGATAATGCAAACCCTAGTCAGCACTCGCTCAGTCATGACAAAATGATGAAAGAAAAATAAACTTATGAACACGGTCTAAAGAAGGATCGAAACATTGAGACGAAAAATAAGAGTTTATACGCTGACGCCCTCTGACTTCTGACCTCATCTACGAACCTCATTCACTGTCGGCTGACTGGTAATCGGTGCTGATTTGCTGATGATAAACTTCAAGCCTGGACAGGAGCTGGACACAAATTAAGTATTGGCGCGCCAAAGACCCAGTTATAACCCATGCCACGGTCTTCTTCTTCTTTTCGTGTGGGCCACCGAGTCGTCCAACGACCCGATGAGCCCTGTTGTCACGGTGGTGCCTACGCTTTACATGTGCGCTTTTCTACGGCTACGTGCCCTACGCTACGCTGCGCTACACTGCTTGCTACGCTTACGTCTACGCCAGGTCTATCTACGCTTTCTCGTCTTTGATGCTGGATTGCCTTGAGTGCTAATTGCTGGATGCGGCATGAAGGGCATGAACGAAGGAGTTTATTATCAATGATTTCCGAAAAAGTTACCTTTCAAAGAAATGTGGCCGTAAACAGACAGTGACATATGATGGCATTATTTTTTTCGAGTTTAGAATTTGATGAACTTGTCGGGACTAGTCAAAATATGATGTCGGATATGATAAATTATAGAAAATAGTGGAATATCAAAATTAAACTGTTTCTTCCTGTAAAATAATCAAGATTTTGTGAAATTTGACCATTGTGATATTTTTAGCCATCTTTACACCAGGCATGGCGACCAATGTGAAGTCGCCGAAAGATTGCAAACCCAGTACGTACCTTCTTCTTCTTCTGCACGGTTTCGCCCACTGTTGGGCATATCTGTCCACACAAACAGGCGATGTAGGTCTTGTGGACTTGTTGATTATTCGGTATGTCTGTCCTTACCCAGGTTTTGTTCTGTAGCGGGACATGTCCAAATATATCAACCCTAACCTATAACTGAAATAAAAAAGGTTTGTCCCTTCCATGTTGGTTATGGTGAAGATATATTATGGATAAGATTTAAAACCAATTTTGTAGTTTCCTTTTTTTTTCAGAGCCGGCACGACTAGTGCCCCGTCCCACAGCGGCGTCGGCGGCGCGAGCGGCACAGAACGCCAAGAACCGAGACCAGAACAGCCAACATCCAGGAATCAAAGAAAATCTCAGTAAAATACGAGGAGAATCATCTCCCACCCGTAGGGTACGGGCTCAGGCTCATACATACATTCAGTATACGCCTAAATATCTTACGCCCGTAAACCACTTATTTGAAAGAATATTGTTCCACCATAGTGACAGGGTTGTCCGTCAATCGCCTAAAGTTCGAATACACATGTAGCTCTCGAGTCCCTTAGTCGCCTCTTACGACACTCACGGGAAAGAAATGGGGTGATGCTATTCTTAAGACATCACACGGCGATATAATTGGGAATTCGCATTGCATCGGATATACCTACCTATCATTTAAAAATTATATGAGATCACGCACTTAAGTACCTGCACACATTTACCGCCTTTATCCCTTGCAGGGTAGGCAGATTGTTAACAGCCGTAAAATACGGTCGCTATCGCTACATCGACTTAGGGCCAGTTTTTACTCTAAACCATAGAAATAAAGTAAATAATATATTTATTTATTCAGTTGCAATCAAGTAGGTACATACATGGAGTACATAGTATACACGCACAATATACACTTATGACTGAGACTGAAATGGAGGCAAGCTCAGCATAATTATGCGCTGCAGCGCTGATTTTCAGCTCGAACCGTGACATTTGTGCACTGCCCGTGCATATCACGTGAACACCCAACCACCATGAGTTTCTTCCAGTAGCTTATAGCCCCATCTCCCTTCCGCAGAACACCGATTCCGATCCTGCGCGCTATTTAAACACTATCCTTATGTTACAGATACAAGGTGCTATTCAACCACTGGCGGCTAAAGCAGAGTTCATACCGGTACAAACTGCCTATAAACCACTGGGAACTAACGTGGAGGTAAATTGTAAAAACGTATACGTGCCCATAAAACGTTTTGTTTAATTACAAATAATAGTAGACTAGTCCAGTCGGTAGTCACCAATATAAATCGAACCTCCTCAATTTAGGTGCAAAGCAAAATTGGGTGTGCACATTACGCTTCCCTGATATTACCTACTTAGATCGATTTGCTGTTTCTCTTTTTCAGCAACCTGACAAATTTGTGATCCAGACCAACACTTCCTATCCCAAACACCTTCAAGAAAATGAGGACATTATCGTCACCGGTGTCGAATTAGGTAAGAGGATGAGCCAAACTAACAACTATTCGAATTCAATATTGGTTAAATACATGTAATTGAAGTGATCCGCCCAGCGGCTTCATCCACTGGCTACTCTAATACAGTCAGTTTAAAAAAAATATCAGTTTTCCGCAGTAATACGCAAAGAAGTTTTTGTAGACATAGTATTAAGTTTGTATAAAGTTAAAAGAATTTTGGGATTCGGTCCGGTTTTGAAGTTAATTTTAGTGAAGACACGATAATAATATTATGACCCGCTTTTATTCTCTAAGGCTCTTTTTCCACTGCTCCGATCCGTCACCGGATGACGGAAGTAGCCTTCAGTAAAATATCGAAAGACCGGTCAACGCTTTTCCACCTATCCGGTAAAAAACGGACGTTAAAGTTTCATTATCTCGACGGACGTGGTAGAATTCAGTAGGTACCGATTATTAATATTCAGTATCTTTTTTTAATTATTCTTCATTCGTGCCTTCCGAAATGTGTCTTGCCTTCAATCGTGAACAACTTCTAGCGATTTTGTTATATGCTAGGAGACTAAGAAGACGGAAGCGGTATTGGAACCTCTGTTTAGGAACAGATGCCTAGTAGGAGCATTTTATACTTCTCATGAACAAATGTTGGAAGACGAAAGAAAATTTTACCTTTATTATAAAACTAGCGGCCCGCCCAGCGGTTTCACCCGCTGCTAACTGATTTCCCACGGGAAACAGACCTTCTCCCGACATAAATTATACACAGGTACATAAATACATAAAAACCTTCCTCTTGAATCACTCTATCTTTTAAAAAAACTTCATCCAGATCCGCGTGAAGTGGTTTTCAAGATTTAATTAAGCATAAAAACAAACAAACAGACAGGGACAGACGTGAGAAGCGACTTTACTTTAAATTCCGTTTTTTTAATCCCCCAAGGGATGAAAAGGGGGTTAAAAGTTTGTATGAAAGATCGTTGTCTTAAGTGTGATCCGTTTCAAAATTTGTGATTAGACTTATGACTTAAAATAATTAAACACGTGTTTATGTATATTTGAAATTTTAACCCTTAATAGGGTCAAACGGGGGTTTAAAGTTTGTATGAAAGTTCGTTTTTTTAAATGAATGTGATCTGTTTCAAAATTTGTGATTAGACTAATAACTTAAAATAATTAAACACGTGTTTCAGCATTTTTGAAATTTTAACCTTTTAATGGGTGAAAAGGGGGCTAAAAGCACTCCTGCCAAGGAGTAATAGTGTTCTGTGGTTAAAAGTTTGTATGAAAGTTTTTTATCTTAAATGTGATCTGTTTCAAAATTTCTGATTAGACTCATAACTTAAAATAATTAAATACGTGTTTCAGCATTTTTGAAATTTTAATCTTTAAAGGTGTCAAAAGTTTACTACCAATTGGGCTACCCGTTTTCCCATGGGAATGTGACGATTTCCCGGTATAAATTATACTTATAAACCTTCCTCTCAAGTTACTCTACCTAATAAAAAAAACCGCATCAAAATCCGTTGGGTAATTCTAAAGATATAAGGAGACACCAAACGGGAAGCAACTTTATTTTATAGTATGTAGTGATGACACCTAATAAAACCATCAATTGCTCGACATGATACTAACTTTAGGTATTGCATTACTCCTGAAGAAATGCTCTCAGTGACTTTAAGGTAAGTAAATGACACAAAATGGTACAAAATCAACAACATTTATTTTAATAATTATTGGAACAAAGATTAGCATCTCTTATAACTAGATAAGTATACAGTGTGTTTGTGAATAGACTGGATAAACTTTCAGGGTGTGTTCTAATCGTAAAACTGAACAACTTTTCTAAGTACCATATTTCCGAAAAACTAAAAAAACGACTTCCCATTCAAAAAGACAAATTTTTTGAACATTTTTGTATGGGAGAAACACTAACCTAACCTCAAAAGCATATACCGGCACTCGTTTGTATCTAACTGGTAAATGCCGGACCGGAAACAGGTAGTGCAAAAGCATGCATAGATTTCGTACGTCTGCCACTTCGGACCGATAAAATACGATTCCGGTTTGGCAAATTACCGTTACGATAAAAATCGGATACCGGAGCAGTGGAAAAGCGAGTATAGAAGTTTAATAGATTTCTAAATCGGATTGGAAATTACTGTTTCGATAATAACCGGTTACCGGAGCAGTGGAAAGAGAGCCTAACATGTATTCTACTCCACCCAGATACTAAAAATGGCAAAGTTAATTTACAACCAGACAAGAATTCAAGCAATATTGATATCGTACAACCAGACAACAATTCCGAAAACACTAACAACGAACAACCTATTGAAACAGTTATTGAGCAGAATAACGAGCCTATGCAGACAAAGACATACGGATTTTCTGAAGCCTGTGATGGTTCCGGATTAGGAGGTATGAGAATTATACGTAGTATAATTATACGAAGGAGTCAATTGGGTACTTACTTTCCTTTAACTTAAAATAGCGCTGTCACTTTCCGTCTAATATGTTTTGAAAATAATAGAAGATATACTAGTTAATTTATGTTTAAAAATGTTTATGGTTTCTTTGCTATTACTATAAATTTAGTCGCCATCTTTTTAATCGTTGCTTTAATTTTACAGAAACCGCGCATTCTGCGTCATATCATACTCATTTTTGGTCGCGATTATCTCCTATCCTTTGCTAAACCTATTTGACGGAAGGTGACAGCGCTATTTTAAGTTTAGAGAAATAACCGAATGGACATTCGGTTATTTCTCTGGACGCCCTAGTAAAACTTAAACTCTCTAACTTATCTCACTAGTGTAAGCTTTTTAATAATATTTTTGTTTTACTGACAGTACACACCCCAAGTCGACCCCAAACCCCTAGAAGTCGACCTATGACACCAAGGATTAGCAGCCGTCCTGCAACTCCTAACAGTCGATCGCATACTCCCAGTAGATCCACTACCCCTGTGGGACCTACGTCCCGAGGACCAAGTAGGCCGACGACGCCCTCGCATGGCGCAACGCTGACCACACTCTCAGCCATGGTTGCTCCCTCGACCCCACATAGGAGCCGACCAACTACTCCGCAGAAATCAGCTTCAAGCGGGAGTAGACCCCTGCCGTCTTCTATACCTGTCTCTACTGCTTTAGCACGAAATTTATCGCCGATCCAGCAGCACTTAGTATCAACAGTCGAAGAGGAAGAAGACATAAAGTCGGTATTTGCAACAAAAAAAAGACAATTTCAACGTATGAAGAAGGAGCTGGACCTGAAACAAGTAATTTTTCATCATTTTCAAAATTTAATAAATAATAATTTGATGTTCGATTAAAGTTAAGTAAAAGTGTCTATTGCTTTCCAGCAAGCTGTGTTGGATCTATTCGATAACCTACGAAAATTAAACGAGCGTCTCGTTAAAGAAGGCAGTGGTGAAGGAGTTCAATTTCAGCAGATGGTGGTATTGAATGTTGGAGACTGGACATCGGAAGAAATAACTCAACTTTGCCGTGAGGCTGCTGCCACTGACAACGAAAAAGCAGTCGATTTTATTTGCAATTTGAAACCTATCGGTAGGTGACCAGCCATTCTCTGCCTATATTATCAAATTGATATTCAGCAGCGAATGAATGTTGCTGATCTTAATAAATTCATTTTATTTCATGAAATTAAAGATGAAGATGCTTTGAGTGCATTAGATACCCAAGTTTCCAGTATTCCGTCAAAGTTCGCCGAGTTGTGCTTACAAGCATTTACTACACGTCAGGAATTAATCGATTGGATCAAAGTACTCGTTGAACCCATGGTAAGTGCATTGATAATATCTCAAGATATTTACCTAAGGTGAAATTAATCTAGTGGTTGTGACTGATACTGAAAACTTAATACTAAACTAAGGCCATTCTAATCAGACATATTAGACAGCTGTCATCTCGATACTAGTAGAGATGATAACAAAGGAAAATGGACCTGCCATAGCATACTCACAATTTTGACAGCTGTCAAATATGGCTTATTGGAATGGTCTTACTTAAGGTATCTATCTATACTGTTTTTTATTTTGTGTAAACAGCAGGACGGTCGCGGCGAGAGCTTTGAGAAAATTGCTCAATATAATAACGAGGGGATTGAGCTTTGTGACACTCTACGCCAACTGAAATCGCGCGCAGAGAGTGCTGTTGATACTATAGCACAAATCGCAAGGTATTTTTCTTTATCCAAAGTAGAGTTTTACTATGTGGAAGGAAAAGTTTATCATAAATAGTGTGGTTCATTATCAATATCGATTTCATTTTTATTTCGATTTCGGCCTGTAAATCTTGAGTTACATCTGACACGCCGCTATGTACCTACCTTTGTTTGGTATCCATGGGTATCGTTGGATTTGTCGTGATGGGTGCCCTGGCTGAGGCTAATTCGGTGTGTGGTGGAAGGCGCTCAAGCAGTTCTAATATTAAATACAATATACTTTCATTTAGATTATAAAAAGGATTAATAGTTTGTATGAAAGTTCGAAGTCTTTGATGTGATCTGTTTCAAAGATTGACTATTATCATGATAAGTACGTGTATAATAGTACGGCTCCTTAGCTTCGACTTTGTATGAAGTCCCATCCGGAAGCAAGCATGAAACTTTGTATGCTGGTAGCTTTCATATGTGTTATTAATAATTTAAGGGGGAACAAGCTGTCAAATGAATGTTTCCCCCCTTCCACCCCTTTTTATGTCCCTACTTTCGGTTTTTCGGCTTGTATTCGAAAACGGTTAATGTTACACAAAACTTTTGAAGAGTAAAATATTCTGCATTAAATTCTGTACACTAATTGTCTTTAAAGTATGTTGATGAGACTTACAGATTACAAGTTATGCTTATATGAATTCCATATTTTTTTGAAGATGACTTACTGCTCTGAATTAGTCATAAGTACCTACCTTGTGGTTTTAGAGTCCATTCTAAAATTTGGTATAGGCGTTTGTTACTTATATAATCTTCAAAGGAAATCCGCAGAGACGACAATTAATTTACGCCTGTAGTGGTGGGGAGAGGGAAGCAAAGTTTGATTTTTCCGAGCTGAACTTGAAGACTTATGGCTCTTTAAGTAAATGCGCAAGGCCAACTTGGGTATCATTTTCTGATAAACCGAGTATTCATTTCTGAAACAATTTTTGGTACATTCCATACAAAAAAGGAAAGATTTTAACTTTTTCATATAAATTGTATGTTTTTATAATGCAGGTGAATAAGGCTTCCAGCATGTGTTGTTGTGTTATAGTACGGCTTGTTAGCTCTAAGTACAGTCCCATCCGGAAGCAAGCATGAAACTTGGTATGCTTGTAGCTTTTATATGTGTAATTAATAATTTAAGGGGGAACAAGCCGTCATATGAATGTTTTATGTCCCTACTTTCGGTTATTCTGCTTTTATTCAAAAACGGTTCATGATAGGTACACTAAAACTTTCGAAGAAAATATACTGCATTACCTAAATTCTGTAAATAAATGTCTTGAACGAATGTTGATGAGACTAACAGTTTTCAAGTTATGCTTATGTGAGTTCCATAATTTTTTTAGGATGACTTCTTGCTCTGAATTAATTAGAGGAGTTTCTTAAATTTGGTATTGGCGTTAATTAATTATATCGCGGGGTGAAAGGCTATTTGTTTTAAGCGACATTTACAAAACTTTGGAGGAAAGCGATTTCAAGTTTGAATTTCCAGAAAAAAATCGTATCTTATTAGTTTGTCAATCAATTTTGATGAAACTTTAAGCATTTGTTTTAATATTTTCTTTCTCATAGCATATTTTTGATTCAGCATGCTTCATTTAAAAACTGCAGAGATAAATGTCGCTTCATACAAAAAAGCCCCATCGTCTTTTTTTTCTGAATAACGATAAATGGCTTAAGCGACAACTTCCTTGCCTTTGGCGTACCTAAAGCTAAACAACTGAAGTAACAAATACAGAAATATTAGCTATAGGCGAAAAGACTCAAATGAGGTGGAATGTAGTTTTCAGAGTGAAGCTTAATGGTTGTGCTACTTTGTACGACTAAACTAGAGTGAAGCTTAAACGCTTAAAAGCCATTATTCCAAAAATGCAATAATGGATAAAGAGCTTAAATGGTGGTTGTTGAAATTTGTGTCGTTGGTTTAAGTCCAGGGTGGTGGGGTGGTATGGGATCTACCTCCTAGCGGTCCACCCCGGGCAACGGCAACACAGGCTTGCCTGTGGATAAGTCCGGCTGAACGATCCCAATAAGCGGTGGAAGGCTCCGTAAGGGGCCGCCTGGCTCGCGACCACCATCCCACCGAAGTCTGGCGCCAAGTAGCTTGCTGCGTTCCGTCAGTGTGTGGGAGTGCCAGTGCCTTAACAGGCTTCTTCTGGGTGAGCTCGCTCCATCTTAGACTCTGTCTCTGTCCTATGACCTAGACTAGAGTCAAGAGCAAACCCATCACTAATAAAAAAAAAAAGGGTTTTTAATATATTTTCATGAAGTTGGTCGTTCAAACATCAGTAAAATTTGTCATCGCAGTACTTATTTAATAATTTTGCAGGAGTTTTCATTACATTTAAACAAAAAAAGGTAAGTGAAAAAATATTTTTTATTGAGGATTTCTCTCTTTTTTCGTGTGGGACACCGAGTCGTCCAACGACCCGAGGAACCCTGGTGTCAGAGTTTTTCAACCGCCTACTAACACTAGTAGGCCTCTGACATGGTTGTGTTACGACCGCCGTCTTCCTCAAGTAATCATAGACAGCAACCGAGACCGGCAGTTTAACGTGCCCTCCGAAGCACGGAACCATTTCTTTTCGGACAATCATTTGGTTCATCCTGCAATGTCCTAACCAGACCGGGAATAAATTCACAAAGTGATAAATATCAACTTTGTGAGTGTCCCACCGAGAATTGAACCCGGAACCTTTGAGTAGCAGGCAGTCGCACTACCACTGCGCCACATAGGCCGTCATTGAGGAGCTAAAGAAGCATCTTAGTTACGGTAAAAATCAGTCTCTTAATTTGTACTCTTATAAGAACAAGGATTTTTTATACAAGCTCTTATAAAAGTATCAAATTTAAAAAAAAAATAACATTAGGAAGTTAAACTACTTAGTCACTAAGTCAGTGTCATTTAATGATCTCTGTATTTTAGGAACTTGAGTTGAATTAAAGAAATCACAATTAATCACTTAGATAACTTACAAATTTCTTCCAATTCAATTTTTTTTAATTAAGAAAATATAAATATTTTTTTCATATTATACATTGACATACTTTTTTGGAACTTAAAGTTTCTTAACAATAACAATTGCTTCATACAAGGTAGTACTTAGTAAAGAACATAGTTTTATCTTATTCTTCCTCATCTTCTATGTCTGTATCCAAGAGAACATCAAGCTTGTCTGTTTTCAAGCTTGCATAATATTCTGTGTAAAAATTCGTGGTATTACCATAAGAATAGATAATAATACTGTATTACCTGAGTATCACACAGTTTCTTCAGATCTCTATATTAGGCCTCCGTTATTGGCAGAGAGAAAGTGTATCTCTGATTTATCAGTTTTGGTTTTGCGTCAATCTGAATATTTTCCTCTTGTGCATCTTTCTTCATGCTTTTTATTAAGAATGGGTTAGTCTTGACTCTAGTCTAGGTCATAGGACAGAGACAGAGTCTAAAATGTGAGCTCACCCAGAAGAAGCCTGTTCACTCTTACTTTGAAGAGATTAGGGTTGTATGCGTTTGAAAACACAGACACAGGTAGTGAGTTCCACTCTTTAGCAGTGCGCATTATAAATGATGACTGGAAGCGCTCAGTCCGAACTGGTGGAATGGCAACCAGGTATGAATGGTATCCGGCGGTGCGTCTGGATGTCCGATGGTAGAAGGGAGCTGGTGGAACAAGGTCGTGCAGCTCTTGAGCCCACTCTCTAAAGTACAATCTGTAAAAAAACCGAAAAGCAGGCAACCTTGCGGCGATGTGCTAGGCTATGTAGCTTGGTGTCCACCAGTTTTATGTCGCCTATGAGCCTCTTGGCCCTGCGTTCCACCTAGTCAAGAGCGGCAAGTTGGTATTTGGCTGAGCCATCCCAAAGGTGACTGCAATACTCCATGCAGGATCGGACTTGTGCTTTGTAAAGAGTTAAAACCTGTCCAGGCGTAAAGTATCGCTTCACTCTATTCAGGATGCCCAGCTTCTTAGCCGCTGTTTGAGCCTTGTACTCGATGGTCACGCCGAAGTTTACATTTCATGTCAACTCCATGCCTAGAAATTTAAGTCTGTCAGTGACTGGGACAGATGTACCCCTAAAAGTAGGTGTTCAGTCGAAAGGACTCCTTTTTGCAGTGAAAAGATGTAGCGACCTCTGGGAGCTACGACAAGAAGCTCACTCAAAGTGGTTCACGAGCAAGCAAGACGCAACAGAAGTTCCAACCTAGCTGCAAGATGGCGCCACGTGACAGAACAAAGAGCCTGAAACGCGGTATCGAAGTGTTTCACCGCGCAACGCATATATACAACTTCCAATTCTATCCAGATGGACCAGTCGGTCCCCTGGCCACAACACCCGGCCAGGCAGGGTAGCTACCCTATTCCCGACACCACCTGGAACCCTCCATTCTGCCTATTGGCATTACTCCTTTCACCCGCCATAAAGACGAAAGTTTTGGTGGCGTTGAATGAGACCAGATTGTCGTCGCCCCATTAGGAGACAAAACTTAAGGTCAGATCCGTTCGCTCTAACATGGCCTTTCTTAACGAACGTATTTCATCCCCACTGGTTTTTCACCAGTCAAGTATCTCTCTGAAACGGTACTATCATCTGAGTATCCAAAAATACCATGCTGAAGGAGGTCATTGATGTGCAGCAGGAAAAGAGTTACAGAGAGAACAGACCTCTGAGGAACTCCGGCATCAATGGCCATAAGGTCAAAGGAGCAGCAGTCAACGACTACTCTTCGACCGACTTTCGACTACTTTGGACCGTTCACTAAGGAAGTCTGGATTCCAAGTACAAAAATCAGCTGGAATGCCATAAACAGGAAGCTTGCTGAGCAGACTGACATGCCAGACCCTGTCAAAGGCCTTCGAGATATCGAGTGAAACGGCAAGTGCTTCGCCGTGTTTCTCGATGGCTTCGCCCCAGCAGTGCGTGACATACACAAGAAGATCACCAGTAGACCGCCCCCGGCGAAAGCCATATTGACAGTCACTGAGAAGATCATTGTCTTCAAGGTAAGTCAGAATCTAACTGTTAAGTACCCTCTCCATGACCTTTCATAGGATGGAGGTAATTGCAATTGGACGGTTATGGGCAGGGTCAGCACGGTCGCCCTTTTTGGGAACTGGTTGTACATTAGCAAGCTTCCAGGCCCCCGGCACCGTTTTTTCTTTAAGAGAGAGGCGGAACAGCGTGTCAGCACAGGAGACACACTTTATTTTTATTGTATAAGGGGATGATTTTTTGAAAGTGACAATTTGCAATTTGCTGGTCTTTCCAACGAGATTTTGATGATCACGATGGTGGAGTGGATGCTGTCTACAGTCATTTCAGTGTGGCCGGAAGCAGGTAATTCATCTTAATAATCTTCAGATTCTAATAGAGCACTATGTATCGCAGCTAGGACAATCTTATTTTTATCCTGCCTGGATAGGAATACTAAATTTTACCGTGCCACGCGAATCTACGTCCTTGATGTATTTTTAAAGAATATTGTTTCTAACGTGATTTATGCTTCTTTATCATCTTTTCTATTTGCTTCTATACACACTTCTGAACTTTTGTCAATACTTTTTCCTATCTTGTTAGTGAATTTTCCATCTTCTCAAAGCGACAACGACAACGTACTTGTTATTCACAAAATTATTTAATAACGTTGAACCGTGTAGCTTCATAAATCTCTAAAATGCAGTCCAATCACAGCGCGCACGTGGTGTTTATCCGATGATCGGCGGTTGACTGAAGCGCCCTGCGCGAGCGCACGCCTACGCAGGTGCAGTTGTTCTGATGCATCAGAAACGAATTTCAAGTGCTTCAAACGACAATATTTATGTTGAACTTACAAAATTTTAAATCACGTGTAAGGAACAATGATTCATGTACAAAAACAACGTTCTACTTTTGTATGATATGACGGACTCTATAAAATCAATGTTAGGACAAAATTGCTTAAGGGACAGGTATATATTTAATTAAGAGTAAGATAATTGTTTCATATGCCTATGTCAGTCTAACCAATTGCCGGAAAAATAGTTCAAGCTACGTACTTCACGTATTTCTGGTGGAAGCTAATTGGTTCAAGCGACACAGTTTAAACTTTTTTGTGTTAAGCTAATTGTTGCAAGCGACGTTTTCATTGTAGTCCATGGGAGGCTAAATGATTCAACTTACAACATATTGAGAAATAAAAACTGGAATAATGCCTTAACAACCATTCAAGTTTAAATGTAAAAAGGTTAAATAGCTGAAGTAACGTCTGTTATTTTTTTGGTACAGCTTAAGTACACCGTATCCAAAAAACCTTTGATTTTAATGTCGCTTCATTCAGTGGCCCTCTTGAAAACAGCGTCCAAATCTAATTGTTTGAAGCGCCAAAAAATGCTCCGATTTGCATGAAACCTAGCTCAAACGACGCAGAAAAATTTGCTGATTCCGAATATATATAAAAGTGCATATGGCCCATGGTGTCGGTTAAACCAAATAGCCTTTCACCCCTCGATATAGTAATTGCAGTCAGCTGATAGTGATTCTGTATGGGAGTTCGATTTATTTTGTCGTTTCCTGACATGTTTCTAGCGAAAAGTTGTTCAGTTTCATGGTCTGCATGCACCCTATCAGTATTCGGTGTTCCTTGCACCCCATTATAGACGGGTGTCAGATGAAAAATTTGTTCTGGCGCGAACCATACTATAAAAGGCTGGAACACCTCGTCATATCACCTCATTTGCTGCACCCAAATCTAATTGGACCATGTGATTCAAACTCTGATATTTTATTTGATGCAGATGTGCACTTCGAGAGAGAAGCACTTTGCTAACTGTTGGCGAATCATTGGTACGGGAGACTGCTCGACTCCGGGAGGACTTGGATTCACAAGCTGCAATAGTTAATGAATTACGTAAAATTCAAGTTGAAAAAGAGGCTTCCCCAGCACCAGATGTACAAGTGGGTTCTAATTTTGTTTGTTAGATTCTAAATACAGATTAATGTTGACATTTTATGATATTTGCGTTCCACCCAGGAAATGCGTAATGAATTGGAAGAGGAGCGAACAGCGCGACTTGCTGCGAAAGAAAAACAAACAACAGCTGAATCCCAACTCCGTCAAACACGCGCTCGGGTAACCAAAATGGACCGTCAGCTCAAAGAAGCCGAAGCCACAATAGTCAGCCTCACTGCCAGCGTCAAGGCACTTGAAGACCAGGTGAATAGGCAATCAAATATACATGAATATTGACTCAATTTTCGATATTTCACTCAGAGCTAAATCGTTAAGGGATGTATGCACTGTTTGAACATTTAATGGTTTGACTGACTGGACCGAATATATATTACCGGTTTGTTCATACTTTTAGAATCGCCAGCGAGAAGTACAATTAGAAGCGCGAGCGAGAAAGTTAAAGGAATCCTTGAAGACAGGTGAAGTCACCCAGAGTCAGATCGCGCAGCAGCGAGATGCACTACAAGCCGAGTATGTTATTAATATTTTCTCGTAGAAACTATATTTCTCTTAGAATAAATAGGTAAGTCATAGTTAAGTTATCAATACTCAATTCTTTATTTCTGCTTTTATTTTGCACTTAGCTACATCCATACTAGTGTTTTATATAATTCAAGTGCCGTGTGATGCCGGCTTAGAATAGCATCACCCCATTTCTTACCCGTGGGAGTCGTAAGAGGCGACTAAGGGACTCGAGGGTGTGTATTGCAATTTTAGGCGATGGGCTGACAACCTGTCACTATGGCGATACACAATTTTCAGAATGTCCCTCAAATATTTGTCAGACGTGGCGTAAATGTCTGTTTTTGCGGCCATTTACGCTCTGCCTACCCCGCAAGGGATTATAGGCGTGACATATGTATGTATGTATGTATGTATATAATACAAAATGTAAACCCGACTAGGGTGCGGATGTCGTGGAATTGGTAGGTAAGTATAGTGCTCATAACATAAAGTGACCGTAGATATCTAATTTGGTTGATCACCTTATCCCCTTTTGCAGAGTGAAAAGCTTAAAAGAACATATAGCTGCGCTGGTTTCGACGGACAAGGCGACAATACAAGATTACAATAAAGAGATAAATGAATTGAAAGCTTTACTACATAACCAGAAACAAGAAACCGAATCACTAATCAAAAATAATCAAGTGCTACAGCAAAATTTAGCAGAGAGTCTAGAGATGATAGAAACCTTAAAAGCTAAATTACCTGATGAAAACGAAAATACTAGCGGTATGTTTAAGTTGCGGATGCCTTGTGATGCCGGCTTAGGATAGCATTACCCCCATTCTAACCGTGGGTGTCGTAAAAACCGACTAAGGGGTAAACTCGTCCAGGGAATGGGCAGCAGTAAATTCAACATCTTGCTTCGCGCACGCCAATCTACATACCAGCTTGGAAAAAGCTGGTAATTATGGCAATACCCCCCAATAGAGGAAGGCCCATGTCCACCAGTGGAATGTTGTGTGGCTAATGTTCTGTAAATGTTATGCTTTGGTTATGTTAATAAATAATAGAAGGTACATCACTAAACAATCACTATTATAGTTTGATTTCATTTATTATTTCAGAATTACCAACAGAGAAAGAAATGGATTTGTGGTCCGAGTTGCAAGCTACCAAGGAAATGCTGCAATTGACGGAGGATGAAGTGACAGCTTGTAAACGGGAGAAAGTTCGATTTCTGGAAACTTTAACCAAAATATCTGTGATTATTTTTTTATTTTCTTAACTGTAACGGGTTATTTTAAGTAATGATTAAGTACTTCCTCTACGGTACAACAATTTTTCTTTTCAGTCTTATATCCCGACTAGCATAAATAATAAATTGAAAGGAACTAAGTCGAAGGAATGCGTTTCAGGAGTCGGAGAACAAAATAGGCATGCAACAGAAGCTGGCAGCCGAGCTGCTGAGCAAGGAAGAGATAATTGGCAAAATGCAGATCCAAATAAGGGACCTTACAAAAAATATTAAACTTTAGTAAGTACCGGTCGTATCGGTAGTTACAGATTTAGCATTTTTTTGCCCTTGTGAAGCCACCAAGAAATAAATCAAGGAAATAGGCAGGAAGCAGGAGTTCCCTTTCTTTTTTTCCTCCGAGAAGTATCGAGTCCTCGAGCACGTGATAGCAAGCATTAGCGGAGCGGCATGGCGCGGAGATGGTTCTTGTCTCCGAGAACGACATGTCGTCTGCTGCGAGATTTTTAAGTAATCTTTTTATCTAAGTGTATTCTTTTTATTTTCTAGCGAACAAAAAGTGGCACAGTACGAACAGTACGTGTGCGATCTGCAGGCGCGCAATCGAGCTGCAGCTGGAAATGATGGCACCATGAACGAATCCCACCAAGACTGGCAGCAAGAGGTAACATTTATTAGAGCAATAACATGTTTTAAAATCAACAATGAGTTCTACAATGTACAGATAGAAACGTAAAGGCAAGAAACGTATAATGTCTCTGTCTCCACAGATAATGAATTTAAAAATGAGTTTGCTGGACGCCGTTCACATGAATGAAAAGCTGACTGAGGTTTTGTCTCAAAAGGAACAGCAGCTGGAGCAACAAGACAAAACCTCACGTGCACAGGCAAGAATTATCAAGGTTTCTATAACCCGTTTTTTTTGTTTTTTTTTTTTAGTGCTGTAAAAATTGTGAACAATATTTACACGTTCTGTTGTTCATGTACAAAATTCACGTTCATTCGCGTACAATATTTTATGATAATGATACAGGTCCGTGAAGAGCTGATCAATTTGCTCAAGAATAAGGAAACTGAACAGAGCAAGGAGCTTAGCGCTTTACAGCAAGACCTAGAGCAGCGCATGAAAATAGTCGACGAAGTGAGGCTTTTTGTTATTTTTTATTTTAATTTCTTTAAATAACTGTTCAATATGCTTAATTTTTATATCCAACCTTTTCTTTGCGTACATATCCTGTTATTTTTTACTTTAACATTTTTTTATTTTAATAGTACATTACGTGACAGGCCGAGTATAAAGCAATTTCTGGTGGAGTGGCATTGGAAGGCCGAGACGAAGTCGAGGCCTTCTAAAGTAAACGAGACCAGAAATTGTCATTTCGGCCGTGGATTGTACAATACTTTTCTCTCATTTGCAAGGAAATAACAATAATAATACAGTAATTTTAGAAAATAATTAATTTATTATGAAAGAAAGAATTATGGAGCGACACTTAATTCATGTTGAAAGTTATGTTACAGTTTGTACAATTAGTTAAAAAATGGAACGCGCGCGGTATAAGTGTTCCTGAACATGGTATTGTGTACCATAAAACACCTAATCACGAAAGTGTGAAGTTACAGAACCTTTTTTTTCCGGCCTAGTCCGGAAATTTCTATTACAGTCCTCTGCGCCTTGACTACATAAATGAGCCCATTGACGTATTCTTTTTTTAAAGTAATGAAGCCATTTCCGAGCAAATTGGAGAAAAAGCATTTGATGACTTCTAAGCATTTCAACGTACAGGTGAACAAGCAAATAGCTGCGAAAGCTGAAGAGATCCAGGAGTTGTTCGCGACGCTGGAAAGCAAACAGCAGCAAATCCACCGGCTGGAGAAGATCGTGCTGGCGCTGGAGGAGCAGCAGCGGCGTGCGCAGGCGCAGCGGATGCGCCACGAGGAAAAGATCGCCGCGCTCGAGCACGAACTCGCCGCCACCAACCGACGGGAGCGGTGAGTCATCCCTGTTGCACAGCATTCCATTCATAAGGCACCTACCAGATTTCTATTACATTTGATGAATAAATTATACTTCTTCGTCGAGTCGAAATGGTAACTAAATGAGATTGGACCAGTGTTTGGCCAATAAATTATACTTAGGTGACACAGCCAAGTAGGGAACTGTAAATCGGGGAGGCTGTTTGTTGTCGCCGATGTCGTCCTTTTTCCTTTTACCATCTTCTATCCTATGTTAAATCTCGTTTTTTGTTTATTTACATACATACATACACATATCACGCCTATAATTCCTTGCGGGGTAGGCAGAGCGTAAACGGCGACCGCAAAAACGGACATTTACGCCACGTCAGACAATTTTTGAGGGTTATTCGGAAAATTGTGTATCGCCATAGTGACAGGTTGTCAGCCCATCGCCTAAAATTGCAATACACACCCTCGAGTCCCTTAGTCGCCTCTTACGACTCCCTCGGGTAAAAAATGGGGTGACGCTATTCTAAGCCGGCGTCGCACGGCAATTTGTTTATTTTATTCAAGTATATTGATATTTTTCATATCCGTTTACGATATTTATGTTCTGTTTATTTATATGTTAGCAAATTTTTTAGATGTTTAGTTTTTGCGTAAGGTCTACAACTGATCAATTGTTAGTTTCGATCTATTTCTCTCTCTTTAAAGTGGTAATGTGTCCCATGCTGACAGAGGCCATTTATAAAAAACCGGCCAAGTGCGAGTCGGACTCGCGCACGAAGGGTTCCGTACCATTATCTATAACAAAAAAACGAGTGTTTTGTATGGCATCCCCCTTAAATATTTACTTTATTCAAATTTTATTAATATAATTCAATTATTTGATGTTATAGCGGCAACAGAAATACATCATAATGTGAAAATTTCAACTGTCTAGGTATAACGGTTCAGGAGATACAGCCTCGTAACTGTAGGACGGACGGACGGACAGACGGACAGCCGAGCCTCAGTAATAGGGTTTCCGTCATTACCCTTTGCGTACGGAACCCTAAAAAGTTGTTATTGTTATTGTTATTATGACAGATTTCGGAGTTTGTGTAACCAGACAGAGTTGGTCATTGTACCTATCAGCATCGTAAAAGCTTGTATGTTTCATATAATGAGATTTAAATATTTTTTTTCTTTTCAGGAAATTCCTTTTCTTCTAAAATATTCTATAAAAACTATATGGATTGAATTACGAAAATTTACGAAGTGATATTCACAATGGAAATCAAAATTCCGCTTATCCGCTAAGTTTGTATGAGTTTTTTTTTATAATAAACTTTTATTGCAATTCTTTTTGTATTAATTTTAGTATAGTAAACACATAACATAATGGCGACAAAATTGGGTAGTCACCGCTGGCAATAATGACCTCTAATTTTTATTTATTGTAAAATAAAATAAAAACACATGGATAAAAAAGCATTTATTTTCCTTACTCCCTAAAAAAGCGTCCTATATAAAACTCTCTCTAGACGAGGGTTTAAAATAGAATAACATTATATTTTAAGCTATTTCCCTATTATGACCGTGCGTGTAAGACTATTTTCTCTACTCTCTTTTTAATTAAAAAAAATCTCTACTCTTCATAATGAAAAAGCAACGTATATTCCTTCACTGACGCTCTACCTCCTGACTGTGTAGTCTAATATTATGAATTTTTAAATTATATTTGCGGTTAAACTTTTCTTTGCAATTTTCACACGCATAAGGCTTTTCAGATGTGTGTGTTATTTTATGCTTATTAAAAGCACCACTGTCACTAAATTTTTTACGGCATATTTTACATACAAAAGGCTTTTCGCCTGTATGTATTCTCAAATGAATATTCAAAATATTACTGCGATTAAACTTCTTATCGCATATCTCACATACATAAGGTTTCTTGCCTGTGTGTATTCTTTTATGATTTTGTAAATTACTAAGGTGATTAAAAGTATGGTCGCATATTTCACAAACGTAGGGCCTTTCACCTGTGTGTTTTCTTTTATGATTCTCCATATTTGTACGGTCATTAAACTTTTTATCACATATCCGACAAGCATATGGCTTCTCTCCATTGTGTATTCTAAGATGCGTATTTAAATCCACTTTCCGCACGAACTTTTTTTTACACATCATACAAGCATGAGGCTTTTCACTAGTGTGTACTCTGACATGTTGTGTTAAGTTAGCTTGTAGTGAGAATCTTTTGTCGCATATCTCACAAGTATAGGGTTTTTCAGCGGTGTGTGTTTTGATATGCCTTCTTAAATAAGCACTTAGAGTAAACGTTTTAAGACATGTTTTACAAGCATATGGCTTTTCTTTCGTGTGTGTTCTAACATGATAAATCAAGCGTTTTTTAACAGTAGCAATGTAAGAACATATATCACAAATATAATTTCTAGCAGCTGAATGCGCTTGTAAATGAAATGCTAACAAACATGTGGATCTGGCTGTATATTTGCATTTAGTACATGGGTGGGTTTTTGATACGCTCGTACTTGAATTATTATTCATATCTTTTCTCGTTTTTGCTTGGTTGTCATCAAAATCATGTGCATCATTTGTTAACACATTAGGATTTTGTAGAACCTTGACCTCTTTTTTCATATATTTGGTTAAAATTAGGTTCTCATGCCTTATATCTGTTACCTTGTAAGGTTCTGGGAAGTTTTCGCCTGCAGGTCATTTTCTGAAGCCCTGTTTGTCGTCAGTTCGAATTCGTTATATCATCGGTGATGGGGAACCTAGAAAAGGGAGGCACTGTTGTAGGCTTGAGTTAAAAACTAATAGCTTACAAACCAGTGAAAAAATACGCTTTAGGATTATTGGTAGGTACATACACAGACTCTTAAGTTTATTTTTCACACAGTATGCGTTATAATGGTTTTTTAGAGGTAACATTACCATTTATATAGGTACCGAATTATCAGTGTTAAGAATATGTTCTGGACAATATAACAATATAGCATTTTTCTGGAAAATTGTTGTTTTCTTATTTTATTTCAGAAGGTTTTCTTAATATAAACTTAGATTCACCTATTCAAAATGTCGCTTTTAGGTCTGCTGAGCCCGTTGCAAGTTATTGGGCCTTAATAATTCCAAATCAATATCTACTTTATTGGTTCCTATAACCTTTTTAATGTGGTTACAACATAGAAATCGTATCAGCTGGTCTTGGGCGGTCTGAGACGGCTACATATCTATGGGTTACATTACACATGTGATCTTATTAGGTCAAAGAAATAGGTACATGATTGTAATTGTACCCCCTGTCAATTAAAAACAACGATGGCAATAAAAAATGCAAGAGACATAAAGTAACCCGACATACATAAGTAGCATAACATTCAACAAACAATAATATAATGAGAAAATACATTTTTAATTAAAATAATTCAATATGCTATATTTTAGATTAGATTAGATATGTTAACCTAATAATTGTTTTACAAAAATACTTGAAAAATAATTTAGTACTTTTATTATAATTAAATTTTATTATGCTCTGAATGAAATGTATTGCAAGCTGTGGTAGCCTGTAAGTGTAATGCATACCAGCAAGTGTAAATTAGATGTAAGATTTTTTTAAATGTTTTAACATGTATGTATTATGTTGGCTATCCATATTTAAATAAATAAATAAATAAAAAGCACCGCGCGTATCGCGAATAAATAAATACACGCTATTCGTGAGCGGAGGGAGCGCAATCTTTTATATTTTCTGCTTTTTCGTGTGAGACACCGAGTCGTCCAACGACCCGAGACATATAAGAGTAGTACCTACCTAAGGTACAGAGAGAAAGAGAAAGCTAAGCGTGGAACGCTTCTGCCAAACTCGCGGCACACGTACTGAGCGGAGCGGAACTTTGCTACGCCAGCGATGGACACAAATAAAGGAATATCGCGAGCGAAGCGAGTGCTACTTTTCACGCTTTTGACACACACAAGAAGAACACCGTTTGTTAAGCATATGATACTAAAATTGAATCGAGAGCGTAGCGAGTGATTCAAAAGTTGTATCCTTAGCTCAGTGAGGGATTCAACAGCACGAGATGCGAATGAATTTGCTCTCGTGTGGTGTGGTACACACAACTTTTCACCTCTACCAGTGAGAAAATTCGTTCAGAAATATTACATAATATGTACCAATATTCAGAAATGTCTAATAGTAGTTTATGCAACTGTCGTATAATGGGGGTCATTAGAATGCGAGTGTCTGTTTATCACACGAGGCGCAGCCGAGTGTGATAATAGTTTGACACGAGCATTCTAATGCCTAATTATAGCAGTTGCATACACTATTTTATCTACACTCTCCAAAAAAAACCTCAGAAACACTTTTCTAAACGTACGCACCGGCCATTGCAAGGCCCGATATAAGGACAAATTCAATACGAGAACGTAATATGGCTTGATATGATTTTTTGAAAATTCTGTAATTTAGAAGTTGTTTAGATGTGGAGTGACTTACCTAAACAACTGAACAACATCTGAACAACATCTGAACAACAACTGAACAACAACTGAACAACAACTGAACAACATCTGAACAAAATCTGAAAAACAACTGAACAACATCTGAACAAAAACTGAACAACATCTGGACAACATCGGTACAACAACTAAACAACAACCTAATAAAACAAACACAACATTACCATACAACAACAACTGACAGGTGCGGAACTCTGTGTTTCCAAACGTTTGGAAACAGGCGGAAGTTGGCAATAAGAGTATTGGCAAAAAAAAAACTTCGTTTCATTTCTCAACTTTATCGTATTAAGAGTTTTCTCATTAAGTCATTACGCTTCTGTAATTTATAGTAAACCCTAGTTTTTATAGGCAGAATGCATAAAGTAGGTCATTATGCATCTGTTTTCGAATTCATAATTCGAACATTATGAGACGAGTGTAGATAAAATATATAATCGAACAAAACGCTTACAAAAAGAAATAAATAACTAGCTGAAACAGTTTTCAGAACGCACCGCCGCCACTGTCGCGATTAGTTCTGATAAAATTAGATGTTCGAAATTCAAACCACTTTTCTCCATCGAGTAGATAAAAACGAGTTTTTCCCACTGAATTTACGCGGCATAAGTGTTTTTTCAAGCTGGAGAGGTGAAAAAATATTTATATGCTTTGAGGGTTTAGTGCGTGTGGCATTTGCTACTTTCTATAAATGGTTAATCCCGCCTTGATTGAGCCCTATGAGGCGGAGCATACGGAATTACAGACTGATAAGACGGACAGAGGTGATAAGGGTTTGTTTGACGAAATGATAAGGGTTTGTAGTGGACTCGGAAAACCCTAAAAACATCCTGCTAGAAAAATGTCACAAGATACGTTATATCATAGGAACAAAACGTCATGGCCGAGAACTTTGAAAGAAGCATAGTAATGAGAGCAAAATGGCAAAGTAAAATGACATCAGTTAATCAATACTATCCTTTTCCATTCCCCCTATGGGAAAAACTTGGAATATTGGTGCATCTACCAGTAAAATATTATTAATAGAAAAATATAGGCATATGTTGGTATAATTATTTTGAAATAACGAAAATAGTACCTCAAGGCGAGTGGTGCCGCAACGCTACAACGAAAAGAATCATTTCTCATCATGCATTACTTTTTTTATGGAAATCTTTTCACATCTGCATCGTACACAGTACATACAAAGATGATTTTTAGTACTTTCGGAGTACTTTTCCCTTTGTTAAACAGCCATCAAAAAAGGCCTCATTATGCTGGACATAGGCCTCCCCTTAGTTGCTCTGCTTAGCATTTTTAATTTTTTAATGACTTTATTAATTACCTTACAAGAGTGAAACTTATTGTATTGTCAAATGTTAGCTAAGTAGTTAGAATGTAGCATGTAGGTACCTACGTAGAATTACCACATACATCCACATCCTTGGCCTGGGAGACAACTCAACTTGCATCTATATGGTTTTAGAATCAGCTGGCTTATGGTAGCTTGTTTCTGTTTTGCCTGAAACATAAATAAATTGAATCTTAATTTCTATTAGGTGAAATGGTCCCCCCAACCCAACACAATAAGCTGACTATCTGTGCGGTAGGCATTGCAGCCACAAAATTATAGTTATGGGTAAAGTGGGGTGCATATTACACTGGGGCAAAACCTATTATTTATTCTGTGGCAAACCTATCAGTCATATTATTTTAAAATTCTATGAGTTGTAGGTATTTTTGTCCTTAAAACTTTATGAATGAAAGTTTAAATAATATTTTCTCATAGAGTCAAGATCATGGTGAGTGACATTTATTTATTTATATAAGTATAATGAACAAAGTGTTTAAAGGTAATAAAGTTTTAATGACATACAAAAATTTTTATCATTTTATTGGTCTTATGGTCAAAGTATTGTTTCTCTTTCTATGGCTGACATGGCTGTGGCACAAAATAGAGAGTGGCACAGATCTCTTATACAATTATATTATTATGTCCTGAAGGGCTGTGGTTTTCTACAAATAGTAATCTGCGATTTTGGTAGGTAATGTTCGATTTGATTGGATGTTCCGCAGACGCATCCAACACTTGTTGCATGCGAAGGACCATTGACGAAGGACTGATTTGATTACTCTTTGGATGTATCTATTGCGCTAGACAGGAGGCACATTATTCCCTCGGGAAAACTGGTAACCATTATCGGTAGGTATAACTACTGGGCGCCGTTTCATTAGCACAAGCCGCGCAGTCAAGTTCATGAAATGAGACCCTCTGGCACTCCCCTAGTGACTACTGAGGGTGACTGTTGCCTGGGTTTTATTTCAAAAAGTGAAAAAGAACCTTATCATTACCTGACAAAAAGTAAACACACCCTTCTTCTCTTTGAAATGTACGGCCCGAGTATAGATACTTTAATTAAGACGCTAAAACTAAACCAAAAAAAGGGAAGAACACCAAATTATATTATTTCTGCCGCCAAAACAAAACACTAACACAGACACAACTTACTTTTTTTTATCTATTTGTCCATTGGACAGAAAGATAAAAAAAAAGTAATCTTCATACCATACAGCCTTGTCTTTAGTTAATACCCTTTGTTAGTCTTACAATTTCCCTTTATTTCTCACCTACATTGTTTTTCGTGTCTGTTTTAATCTAGGGTCCACAGCTTATTTCAAGATTCTGCCTTCACAAACCTTTTGTACCGTTGATGAGATTGCTTATTTTGGTAGTGAGAACATTTGTACCGCAAAGATTTTAGAAATATCGCCATTTTACAGTGTCACAGGGTCCAAATGATTTTATAACCTCAAAATTGGAAAAGCTTCAATATCTCTGCAAAGGATTGATCTACAAACAAAATGATCGCATGGATGCCGTTACAAATCGCAAATCTTTATTTGTACCGCTTTTTTATACTTTGTAAATACCAGATAGAGGAATAAAAGGCGATTAACGCTCATATGGCATTTGGTTGTTGGGCTTTCGTATATCTCCGTAAATATAGCGGTACAAATGTTCTGAAAGAAATCCCAGTAACAATACAAGCGGTACATTACATAGCTACAACCAAAAAAGCCGTATCTGCTCTAATTTACGAGAAAACAACACTGTAAAATTTGCAAGAAAATGATATGTACATGACCAAAGCTCGGCCACGGCACAGTATAATTAATAGTACTAGCATACAGTATGGTCACTCCCTGCCTCCCCCTAAAAGCGCCGCCCACCCGCACTCGGAGGACGCTCAGACACCGGCTAGCAAGGACGTGACGACGACTTGGTGCAGCGAGCGAAGGCAGCGCAGCGTAAATTATACTAAACTAATTAATATTAGAAATAATTTTGTGATCGATGTGTGTTGTGCTCTGTACGGTTGTTTGAGCACTGCAAAGGACAAAACTAAAAGAAAATTCTACCGATTCTACCTGTCTTTACAAATCTAAGTAATAAATTACAAATTTAAGTAAGAGTTTTATGTTTTAGTAGCAAAGAATAGGCGCTTATGTTTTATATTCCTTTGACATTATCCGTTTAAGACCTTATCCTATCAGTTCACGCTGAAAACAAAACAAATTCTATAAGAACAAAAAATCATGTTTTCAACTTACGTAATATTTTGGTGACCGTCATTTATTTACAAAAAATTTGTTTTTTCGTTTATACTATTTGAAATAGGAAACTATTGTGAAAATTGAGCATAGACATCCACCTTACAGCATAAGTACATAATGATTCCTATTTATTACTAATCCGCGCGCAATAAGTTTCGAGTAATCGGGGTCATCGAACTTGAACTGGCCGGGCAATGGCGGCGGCCGGTCAGCCATTTTTTTACAAGCCCGCAAATGAAATTCAAACCCGCTATTACAAGGTCATTTCATATTGCCGCACATTGTATTTCCGATTCGCGAACGCACCACGAACAAATTAAGGTAAAATGGCGGCAACCCTGACATGTCTTATCTCACACACACAAGCATTTTATCGTTAGCGTTCATCTACGCGAGCTTAGACTGTGTGCGTAGCAACTCGTTTGTTTCATACATTTGAGCGCCAGTGTCCGAGGTGAGGCCAGGGTGTTCACTTTTAGACTTTTAGCAGCGGTAATATGCGGATTTGGATTCTGATTCCGATTTGCACTTTATACCGACCGAAATATAATTCATTTTATTCAAACAAGTAACTAATACATAGATGGACCGTCAAAGAAATAAAGTTTGTGTGGTGAAGGCGAAAATTGAAATTCAGTCGCGTCAGTAACAAACCTTAAACGTTTTACACACATATTGCCTTTGGTAATCGTTCCTGTAGTTTCGGAGATTAGCCCGGTGAAACAGACAAACAGACAGACAAAAATATTGAAAAATATAAATTATGAAATTTGTTCTAATCATATTTTAACATCATCTAAGATTAGTTTTTAGTAAATTTGTTCAATACACGGGTTTTATTGTATGTATAGATTGGTCCTTTTATTTATTTTTTATTATGGTCATTCTACGAATTGACGCATTTACATTATGCGTACGAATAAAAGTATATTTCGCCTGCGCCATACAAACTTTATTCCTTTGACGGTCAACCAATTTATTAGGTACTTGCTTGAAGAAAATGAAATATATTTCGGTCAGTATTAAGTGCAAATCGAAGTCCAGAATCCGAAATCCACATTAATCCGCTGCTAAAAGTAGAACACCGTGGCCGAGCTTTGGTCATGTACATATCATTTTCTTGCAAATTTTACAGTGTTGTTTTCTCGTAAATTAGAGCAGATACGGCTTTTTTGGTTGTAGCTATGTAATGTACCGCTTGTATTGTTACTGGGATTTCTTTCAGAACATTTGTACCGCTATATTTACGGAGATATACGAAAGCCCAACAACCAAATGCCATATGAGCGTTAATCGCCTTTATTCCTCTATCTGGTATTTACAAGGTATAAAAAAGCGGTACAAATAAAGATTTGCGATTTGTAACGGCATCCATGCGATCATTTTGTTTGTAGATCAATCCTTTGCAGAGATATTGAAGCTTTTCCAATTTTGAGGTTATAAAATCATTTGGACCCTGTGACACTGTAAAATGGCGATATTTCTAAAATCCTTGCGGTACAAATCTTCTCATTACCAAAATAAGCAATCTTATCAAAGGTACAAAAGGTTTGTGAAGGCAGAATCTTGAAATAAGCTGTGGACCCTAGAAAAAAATAGACACTGTTTTTCACTCCCGCCACATAATGTTAATCTCACCCACCACACTTACACAGTTACACGGCCGGCGCGGGGCGGCGGCGCGGGCGTTATTAGAAATAAAAGCTGCGTCTGAAACTTCTCGCTTCCCTCGCAAAACCTACCAAGGGCGCGTTCAATGGACCACGGATAGCTCTTAAAGACTAAAAATCTTTTTCGTCGTCCATAAACATTCCGTTCAGCACGACGAAAGACTTTTTTAGTATAAAAGAGCTATGAAAGATGCTTACCTCCGGGTGAGCTCCTGCTCCCCACCATACAGTCAGGTGTAGATTAAAAGCCCCGGGGCTAAAAATCGTAGGGTCCACAACTAAAAAAAAAAAAGTCCATTGAACGCGCCCCTGCTAATAGAAAAAATATTTAGTGCTGCCAGCCCGTCCCAAAACGGATAGTCTTTCACCTCTTTTGGCAATGATTACTTAGTCAATCAATATTATAAATTTTAGGCGCTAGAGCAAACATACGTTTGTGAAAAAGAGTATTTTTACAGGGAACTAGTTCTAATGTATAGTTTATTACTCAGATACATTTTAAAATTCAAACATGCTTCGTCAAAAACTAAGAACAGATACTTACAAGTCATTTATCAGCAACATGCATCGTCAACGGTGAAACAAAAGGTAATTTCAGCAACTAGTTCTAATTGGTCTTGTCTCGTAGATCTTTTTTATATTTAAAGCAAATTATGTTGGTTACGGTAAAAAAGGCAATTTCATTAATAAATAAACATGGAACTGGAAATATTCCTAATTGCTTAAAGTGCGGTATGCAGTTATCGGTAAGTTTAAAATTACATTTTGAATAATATATTACAAATTACGTATTATCACTTATTGACGTCATGATCCGTCATTGTAAAAAAATTATAACATAATTTTCTTTTTTTATAACAATTTTGTATTGTCCTAATATAACCTCACGTCTGTGGGCTTAAAAAAATATGCCGGATCTGTGGACCTGCCACCCGGCGGCAGCGTTTTCGGTTTACACTTTCGCGCGCTTTGCGGTGGAACTAAGACGTAGTTTTTTTGTAGCCGTGAACATGAAAGCGTGATTTGGGCTGTATGTCGAACTCATTTGCCTTGACTCTTTGGTCCGTAAGAAAGAATATAGGCACTTCAAACACAAGTCGACTGGCACTTCAGTGTCAGTCAACTTTGTAAACATAAATGATGTGTGAAAAAATTGTATGGGACCCTAATAAGTTTACTTTTTATTGTAAACTTAGATAAGTCAGATATAAAAAGAAATGCGTTTAAGGGAGAGTATTGTTATATTTTATACAAAATAACAAAAAATATGATTTAGGTACCCATATTAATTAGCCATGATTCTATGGCAAATAAGTATTAATATGGTAAATGTGTGGTAAAATATAAAAAGTAGGTAATTATTACTCTTATTTTAATCATAAGAAAATCCCTTTTAAAGTAATCATACGCGTCTGAAATGCCTGTCTGTGGGCTTGCCGTGGGGCGGCATCACAGATATCCAAAATGGCGAAACAGCTTGTTCCACTGTTAAAAGGATAAAACCGGCTCATAAAAATAAAGGCACTGCCTCGGGGCTGGCCAGGTTAATCACACGGCATGTAACTATACGCCACCACCATCTGTATGAGGACTTTTGTACCGCTAGGATTGTAAAAGTACATACATACATACACCAGCCCATTGCAGTCCACTGCTGGACGTAGGCCTCCCCTAGGGTACGCCACAGGGCACGATATCTCGTTTACGCCATCCAGTCGCTACCAGACGCCTTTTTTAAGTCATCGGTCCATCTGGCCGGAGGTCGTCCAACGCTAGGCCTGCTGAGGCGTGGCCTCCACTTGAGAACCCGCTTACTCCACCGTCCATCGGTTCTACGACAGATGCGTCCAGCCCACTGCCAACACAGTTTGCTACACTTCCAAACTATGTCTTTCACTTTGGTCTTGTTGCAGATAGTCTCATTCATTAAAAAATATCACCATTAAACAGTAGGCCTTGCTCTAAATGTTTTTATAACCCCGAAATTGGAGAAATACCCATTTTCTTACCCATGGGTGTCGTAAGAGGCGACTAAGAGACTCGAGGGTTTGTATTGCAATTTTAGGCGACGGGCTGACAACCTGTCACTATAGTGATACACAGTTATCTGATTGACCCTCAAACTTTTGTCAGACGTGGTGTTAATATCCGTTGAACGGCCGTTAACGCTCTGCCTACCCCGTAAGGGATATAGGCGTGATTTATGTATGTATGTATGTATGTAAATTGGAGAAATTCATCGAATGGATGCCTTACAAGTCGCAAATCTTTATTTATACCACTTTTTCATACCTAGGAATAACCAGATAGAGGAATAAAAGGATTCGCACCCAGCATCATAAAACACCGAAATAATAACCAGCATAGTATAGTCATTTAACGTACAAACAAACTAAAATAATAATTTATTTAGTAATCTATTGAACCTCTTAACATAGAGTAGAAATCACATAGAGATGACACTCCCGCTCCAGACGCGCTCAAGGTCAATCCGTCTGGCTGTCTCTTAGCGAACAATTCAGTCGGGAGTGCGCTTCGCCGCGGAAACGTTCGTCGTGCTGGTCGAATTTTCATTTTTTGTGAAAAATTTAGCAATGCCGAATTATTGTGGTGTGTATGGCTGCAAAAGTGATGCAAGGAAGACTACGCATCTAAGTTTTTTTAATTTGCCTAAAGATGAGCCAAGGTAAGTTATGATTTTACAGTAAATACCTAGGTACCTACCATTCGTTATTATACGTAATTGTTGTGTGTACTCCTATTTTTACTTACGTAGGTACCTAGTTTCCATTTTCTAATTTAAACTACCTAGGTGCTAATTCATTGTTAGCTGATAATGATAAATAAGCGCATTCGTATCGTAGGTATGTTTTTTAACGTAGGTAAGTAGGTACCTACTTAACACCGCTCGACTGCAACAAAAAGTTCATTTGATAAGAAATCCTTGAACAGGTATAACAAACAATTAATATTCATCGCAAATCTTTTAAAATTATTGCATTTTGGTCAATCGGCGAGGCGGCGAATAGGTAGGTATCAAACGGAGGCGGCGGCGTGGTGGCGGTGTGCTTTGTGCCGTGTACCGAGCGAGAATAACCTAGATCGTCCGTCAATACCACGCAGTAGGTAGATAGTTCGGTGAGGTAAGGTATTTAAATACATACTTATAAGCCAGTACAAGAGTAGGCTGTAATATATTACCTACCTATTAACAATAAATTGGTAAGGTAAGACTTTAAAACGGGTAAATATTTTGTTCCCACGGGAAAACTGTTAGCAGTGGTCGCAACCGCTTGATTGGCCGCTAGTCTGGAATAAAATTATTAGCACGTGACAGCCCCGACTTAAAGCGCGGGAGAGTGCGGGGCGTTACGGGCTGCGGGGGGAAGTAGGTGTTTAAAGCGCGGCTTTTGGGGCCCAGACAAAGGAGTTTCGCTTCTATACGCCAGTATTATTATCTATTCTTATGCTCTTAATTTAACCTATTAATTCAGGTTGCTCTACGAATTGGCCATAACGACAATTAGTAAGCAATCTCATCAAAAGTACACAAGGTACTTGAAGGCAGACCCTTCATTCGAATAGGCGTAGGCAAAAAGTGAACTAATTATTTTTTCATAGGTGACATTTTTCATATTGAGTCATAAAAGCACGCCCAAATCTCACGCCGCCAAACGGCTTTTTTCTGCCGCACAGACTCTACTCTACTCTAGAGTCAAGAACAACATCCTCCGAGAAATTTTGGTAAAAAATTATCCCTTTTGAAGAGCCGTGTCTTACGAAATCATTGGAGTATTCTGGCAACATAAAAAAAAACTAATGTCTGCAAGAAATGTCACTGTCAATTTCGCTTTGATGCTGTATTGTGTAAAAAACTAAAAAATTTATAAGTTTTCTCACAGAGCTTTCTTTATTTATTCCGGAAAAATCATAAGCCAAAATGTCAGAGAGAAAAGTATTAAACGTAAGTATTTGTTAAAACATCATCTACGGATAGTTTTACTGTCAAAATACAAGCATTTTCAAACTAACCTTCCATCGTTCTGATAAAATCAATGTTTTCTATAAATCCTGTGATAATATGGGTACATTTGCTGATGCTTTCAGAAATACTACCCCCCGGACTTCGATCCGTCGAAGATCCCGCGCATGAAGCTGGCCAAGAACCGGCAGTACACGGTTCGTCTCATGGCCCCCTTCAATATGCGTTGTGCGACTTGCGGGGAGTACATCTACAAGGGAAAGAAGTTCAACGCGAGGAAAGAGGATGTGGAGAACGAGGATTACTTGGGAATAAGGATTTATAGGTTTTATATAAAAGTAAGTAAGCTGTAAGAGTCAGGGTATACTTTAGCTGTAATTTATTTGTACAATAGCTCATGTATTATATGTATTGCAGTGTAACATATTTTAGAGTCCTGTAGGCATTCCCCTAAATACACAAGCATTTCAAGCAATAAGGAGAACAGTAGAAATATTGAATGCAGTAATATTCCACCATCTCAATGAGTCATTGGAATCATAGTTAGAAGTATTCTTAATGTATCATATCTGAAGCTGATTGTTGCAGCCAAACTGATAACATTAATGTTTCGAATCATGACTTATAAAACTTATTGTAGCATTGCAACTACTGCATCTAGTTTGATGATGCTTGTTTCTTCTACTCATAGGTTAGTCTATTACTAAATGAAAATGAATGAAAATGAAAATGAAATGAAAATGAAAAATTTATTTGCCAATAAATATGGTGCAATAGATCTTGTAGGTTACATAAATGAATCACATATTTAGCCACATAAAAATGACATGCAAATATTACATTATTATTAAGAGAACGAAGTCAATACATAAATGTCACATATAATTTAAGAACGTCAAAATAAAAATAAAAATTCAATGTCACAGTAAAAAAAGAAACATGTATAGGTACATTAAATAAATAGTAAAATTATTTCCATATTTATGAAATCGTATTTTACAAAATGAGGTCGTAATTTCATCAAGAGATAAGAAACAAAATAAAGTTTTTTAAATGTAAAATTATGACCATAAGCAGTTATATTGAGTGTATTTTTGGCTGAGGGATCTAGTATATTTAATAAGAAGGCTAGGCTAGGTATAATTATAATAAGATGTGTGTGCCTTCCCTTTTTTAGGCTGCCTTTATTGTAGTAATTTATTTATTTTGTTAAGTCCAAATTCTAGCTTTAGATGTAGTCCCAGGTGTGTAAGCCATTTTAGGTGTCTTGTTTGCAAAGGGTGCTGAGGCATGGAGCAAGCCTACTTTGGTGAAGCCTGATTTTGTTTTGGTAGCTCATTGATGCATAGATTATATCTTTCCTTGATGGTAGGGATTTTAGATAGTTGTTTATTCGGTCATGTGGTGTAGGCTTAGAATAGCATCTCCCCATTTCTACCCATGTGTGCTGTAAAAGGCAACTTAGAGATGAAATGAACAGCATTCTCTGTAAACATCTATCACACCTTGCACTGCACTCGCCGATCCGCCTGCTAAGTGTGGTGAATATGGCAAATACCCCCTAATAGAGGGAGGCCCATGTCCAGCAGTGGTCTGTTGTGGTGGTTGTGGTCATGGACTTCATCCATTTTAATAAACCAGGGAGCATCTACAATTGCTTTGAGCAGCCCATTCTAATTCTGGAACCACATTGTACTACAACATCATTTTTAATCGCATTCCAGTGTACAAGGTGCCTGCAGGAAATATCCTTCAAGACAGATCCAAAAAACACGGACTACGAGATTGAAGCCGGTGCCACAAGGAACTTCATGGCGCTGAAGTTGGCCGAGGAACAAGCCAAGCGTGAGGAAGATGAGCAGAAGGAGGAAGAAGCCAACAATCCTATGAAGTTACTAGGTATGGTAACTATGTTTTTATTCAAAGGATAACAATAATTACCCATACATACTATAACACTGTTACAGCATGGAGGTGAGGAGTGTTAATTAGTGTTACTGGTCAAAGAATTTCATTTCATTATGTATGGCTGTCAAAAACCTTTTAATCATGAGTAGCTGCACTACTTAAACAGTTATCAAATTCATGCTAATGCTTCAGCATAAGTTATATTTTTCTTTGTTGACATGTCTTTATGGTATGTGTTTGACGGCTGTAAAAACGGAGTGATCCAAGTTTAAATTTACGTTTTCCATTATTTTTAAGATCTATTCTTTATTTCTTTCAATTCCAGAGTACAGAACGGAACAGTCTCGTCAGGAAATCGAAGTCCTGGAAGGCCTCGAGGAGCTGAAGGAGCTAAAGCGACGGGAGCGCACCGTCGACTACGAGGGACTGCTGCAGCAGTACAAGCCTGAATCAGCTGAAGAGCGCCGCGCAAGAGAAGAACGAGAGGACACGGAGTTTATAAAGTGAGTCTACTAAACAGTAAGCCTGCGCCGAGCGAAATCCGACCGTCATGTGGCGCCCTCACATGTTTTTATTTATTTCTTCAAATCTTAAACAAATAACATAATAACTCGAGGGTATGTATTGCTATTTAAGGCGATGGGCTGACAACCTGTCACTATGGCGATGCACAATTTTCCGAATGACCCTCAAATATTTGTCAGACGTGGCGTAAATGTCCGTTTTGCGGCCGTTTGCGCGCTCTGCCTACCCCGCAAGGGTATAGGCGTGATGTGTGTATGTGTATGTATGTATTAAACAAATAACAAAAATCTAAAACAGACTAATCGTTGACCTAGTTTATTTCAAAATACAATAATGAGTTTTTTCTGGCATTTTCAATTTTTAATTAACTTAATGGTTTGTGGTGGCTTCCATTTTCCGTGTAAGAGTTTTTAAAAGACGCAAAACAATATAAAACGTATTGTTGTATCTTGTAATAAACATACTTTATAGGAACCTCCCGTCTCGAAATGTCACAGTAACAAAATGTCCCGCTATCGCTAAAAGACCCTAGTGCTAAATGTCCATGTCGCTAAATGTCCCTGTAGCTGAATGTCCCTGTCGCTAAATGTCCCTGTAGCTGAATGACACTGTCTCGCTGTGTATCTTTCCCTGTATACAACGTGTATCATGCGCAAAACCAGAAAATAATTTGTTAAGAAATGAATCGCTTCGACTACTTATTAATATAGGTTGTAGGTATATATGTTACTGGCAATGTGTACATGTAGCAAATAAATTAATCGATTGAATTAAATTAATTGGGCTCAACAAATCAGAAGTGTCATTATTGATAGAAACAATACATAGAGCTTGACAAGTTTAAATCGTTGTTTGTAGTGGCTAAATATGTCAGTAGTCAGAAAATGTATAATCCAAGAAGTACGTTGAGGTATTAAGAACTGTGACAAACTATGAAAAAATGTTAAATCGACACGAATTGAAAAACATTGCTTATAATGACAGCGCGATACGGGAGACACGAATGTGACAAAATACGTTTTACAAGCGCCATCTATCGAATAACATAATAAATAGGTATCCTGCCGACATTCCGTATATTTTTCTCGATGGTGTTCAATACCGACGCCACATGGTGCAGGGTTATGTAGCTAGGTGGCACTAGTTGTGAGACCAAGAATATACAATGTGGGGCTCACAACAGGGGCAAATAATTTACGGGGCACAATTACTCATGTAACTGAACAACTTTCGCCAAGAAACTAAGGAGTTTTTTTTTATTGGACCACAAAATGTTCCAGCCGACTGAGTCAGTTTGTATGGAATGTCAATTGTAAAAAAATATTTTTACCTATGTTCAATGGGGAAAGTTGTTAAGCTTCATGGGTAATTTCACACTGTAAAGTATTTGACGGTGTTGTGGGCCCTACATTGTAGAATAAAAAGTTGCTGGATACGCTTCAGCCGTAGCTATGAATGAATGTTTTTAGTAAGTTTATTACAAAATAATAAATGTATAAAATTGTGAACATCCATGGCAGGTTCACATTTTTAGAGTTCCGTACCTCAAAAGGAAAAAGAACTGATCCTTTATAGGATCACTTTGTTGTCCGTCTGTCAGTCTGTCACAACCCTTTTATTTGGGAAACACGTAAAGATATCGTCTTTAGCTTGTAATTGTAAAAAATTCAAGGTCCTAACTTAACGTCAATAACTGCGGTTTTTTAAAAGGAATCAAAATTCATAGGTTACTTCCCGCGGACCTAGAACTATAAAATTTAACAAGTAGCATTGTTTCGAAGTGCAATTAAGTAAAGGTTTTTTTAGGAAGCCGCAAACAAAAGAACAAAATTTCAAAATTGAGGCTAGTAGTTCAACTGGGGTATCATATGAAAGACCTTGATGGCGTGCTACGGAACTCTCGGTAAACGAGTCCGATTTGCACTTGGCTGGGTAGTTTTAATAATTTAACCTGCTCTTAAGTAAAGTTGTTCAGTTCTCTTGGACCATCTTGACAGCAATATTTTCACATTTGTAGAAACACTAAAATTATGATATTTTCTTTGATTGCAGATCAATAAAGTTCGGCAGCTCGTCATCGCAGAAAGTGGTCGCCGAGGAAATTATAGAGGACGTCGACCACGAACCACCAGCCAAGGCTTCTAGGATAGAAGTCTTACCCGCACCCTCCGAAACCAAGAAAACTGAATCCTGGAACAAGAGCATCGGCGTCAAGAAACCTGCCCTAGCCAATCTCGTGAAGAAAAAAACCGATACTACGAATACGAGTAAAGCAAGTACTCAGAATAATTCGAAAACAGAAACCAGTAATGTAAGTACAAACAGTACTAGTGCTAATAGCAAATCTTTAGATGCAAACCCGACTAAATCTAGTGATACGGACAAAGTGCAAGCCGCCCCCGCCGCAACAGGACTTTCTTTGTTGGCCGGGTACTCCGGCAGTGACAGTGATAACAGTGAGTGAGTACTGTTCTATTTATTGTACAATCAAGTATAATGTATATATATTTATTTTAAGACTAATAATTATTAAAATGACAATGAGAACGTTGATATCCTCTTTTTAATGACAATAATGCTAATGGGAACCACTCTCGTGTAGGTAAAAAATAAAATATTTGCCGCCCACACACACACGCACACACACACACACACACACACACACACACACACACACACACACACACACACACACACACACACACACACACACACACACACACACACACACACACACACACACACACACACACCACACACACACACAATCACTATATGCCATACGGGGAAGGCAGAGCGTTAAGGGCCGTATCTGGAAAAAAGTTTAGTCCAGTAGTCGTAATTATAGATGCAAGGAATATTCGGCAACTTTTCGGTATTCAAATGCAAATTATTACTAACAGTACTGTACAGTAGTAAAGTAGTCCTGATACTATTTGTAGATGGCGCTAACGTCCACGCATTGTTGCAAACAGAAGTCGGCAACTATTCGGTATTCTGTTTATTCAGTATACCTACATATTCTGTAAACTTTTGCACGTCAATACTATTTTCACCCCCCCCGACACCAATTACTAAAATGTCCTAATTTGGCTATAAATAGAGAAACACTTAATATTCCGTATCTTGAAAACCGATTGATATAAGTTATGTCGAAGTGAAACAATGGGCGTACCCAGGATTTTTTAAGGGGTGGGCCAAAAGTAAATAAACTTCTCCTAGAAAATGAATTGTCCAAGTACACTACCTCCTAGCGAAGGCGATGTGTCGCGGGCGAAGTGAGCGCTGCCTCTTTAAGTTGTCGATGAACACAACAACAATACATACACACTTGTCGGATCACGAGCGAAGCGAGAGCCACTTTTCATGTCGCTGCTGATAGCCACAAGAAGAGCACAAATGCATGCACAGCCACCAATCGCACATTTCACGTGCCTGTGAATAAGATCAATAACATACATGTTTCGTGTCGCGAATATTGAATTAATACATACACATATCACGCCTATAATCCCTTGCGGGGTAGGCAGAGCGTAAACGGCGACCGCAAAAACGGACATTTACTCCACGTCAGACAATTTTTGAGGGTCATTCGGAAAATTGTGTATTGCCATAGTGACAGGTTGTCAGCCCATCGCCTAATATTGCAATACACACCCTCAAGTCCCTTAGTCGCCTCTTACGACTCCTACGGGTAAGAAATGGGGTGACGCTATTCTAAGCCGGCGTCACACGGCAAAATATTGAATTAATAAAATAAATAAATATTGCCAGAATTTTTGAAGTAACATACATACATACATACATACACATATCACGCCTGTAATCCCTTGCGGGGTAGGCAGGCCGCAAACAATAGCGCAATTTTTGAAGTTACCAAGGAATATTTAAATTCCTTATCATGGGTCTCATGGGTAAAGGTTGGGGCAAGTGGAACATATTCTAAATCGTGTGTGAGTGTCTGAGATCTAAAGTAGCTAAAGATTGCTCCCAGCTATATTCTTTCAACATATAGCTGGGCTAAGCTATCTATGGTTTGTCCTTGGGTTTGCCGCGTTTCGGTTTCAGATCAAAGTCGAAGAATAAATGTTGTTCCATTTTGAAATGACGACTTTTGCTTAATGCGGGTTTTACAAAGCCATAAATCCAAATGATAGTTTAAAAACCTGAGTTTTCTCAAAGCAACCTTTACAGAAGTGACCTACAGAAAGGAGATTATGTTTAGTTTTTGCCAGGACAAAGAATTTCTTAGTAAAGACAACAATTATAGGGATCAAGCATAACAATACGCTACTTTAAAAGCCAAGGTAATATCCGTTTATGAAGGTAATTTTTTTTAGCAAATTCTTAGCTATTTGCCTTCACTCGGTATATAAATTCTCTTAACTTACCTAAAATTAGTGCTTTCACTTTCCGTCAAGAGAATTTATTTCCCGAATTGAGGCCATTGTATTCCTAATTTCTATCCACAGAGTAACTTATTTTCCATACATGTCACGTCACAAACGTCACTTTATCGCGCAAAAGAACGATTGAGATTTCTAATAATCTAAGGTATGCAGACGATACGACGATAGTTGCATCGAGTGAGATAGAGATAGCAAGTCTGTTGAAGAAAATTGAAATGGAGAGTGCCTTGCTCGGTCTTAAGATCAACCATACTAAAACGAAAATTATGGTGGTAGATAGAGCACAACTTCTCCATCATACCGATGCACTCGATAAGTATGAAAAAGTCAGCGTGTTTGTGTACCTTGGATCGCTGATCACAAGTGAAGGTAGCTGCACTGAAGAAATACGCCGGAGATCCGGTATGGCCAAAAGTGCTGTGGCAAATCTCGACAAGGTGTGGAGAAACCGCAGTATACGACGTAAAACTAAAGTGCGCCTGGTCCGAGCACTCGTCTTTTCAATATTTTTGTACGGTGCCGAAACCTGGACCATAAAAAGTGGCGATAGCAGCAAGATCAACGCTTTTGAAATGTGGTGCTGGCGGAGGCTACTCCGAATACCATGGACTGCCATGAGAACAAACGAGTCCATATTGAAGGAGCTTAATATCACAAAGCGACTTTCTACAATCTGTCAAGAACGCACTTTGGGTTTCTTCGGACACATTATGCGGTCTTCTAGACATAATCTGGAGAGGCAGATTATTTTGGGTCGAGTGGAGGGGAAGCGTGCCCGGGGCAGGGCGCCAACTAGATGGTCGGATACTGTGAGGAACGCTGTGGGCGGTAGCATGCACCGAGCAGTCCACACAACCTACAATCGCGCGGAATGGAAGAAGCTGTCATGTTGTCGCGATCCTCAGCATTTAGGGAACGAGGAAGAAGAAGAAGTGGACAAACAGGCATTAGTCGGTTCATACGAACGAATCACTATTTTTAGTATTATTATAGTTAGTATTTCCTAATTTGAAAAACAAACGAAAAATGTATTGAATTGAGTTATTTCGTTCGTTAATGTTATATCTGTGAAGGATTGTGGAGTGGAGTAGTGGTGTGGAGTAGGTAGTAGTTGCCTGCGCATTTACTGGGCTAGATCAAATAGGTAGCAGAGTCCCAATGGGCTAGATGCCGTGTGATGTCGGCTTAGAATAGCATCACCCCATTTCTTTCCCGTGGGAGTCGTAAGAGGCGACTAAGGGACTTGAGGGTGTGTATTGCAATATTAGGCGATGGGCTGACAACCTGTCACTATGGCCATACACAATTTTCCGAATGATCCTCAAATATCAGACGTGGCGTAAATGTCCGTTTTTGCGGCCTTTGACTGCCTACCCCGAAAGGGATAAAGGCGTGATATATGTATGTATGCAATGGGCTAGATACAGGTTTATTTCGTTTATTAAGACGAGTGTACTCGTGAACTGATAGTTTCGTTTGTATAAAGAGAAAACTTTTTTGTTAAGTGGCGCCACTTTCGAGGTCGTATACTCGCCTTAAATGATTTTATGTCACGATGATGGTATGGTGGTGCAGATTGGCGATATAAAGTGGGGTAGCGACAATCGGCTTAGCAAGTCAAGCGGTGGATTCCGATCCGATCTCTTTGTTGTCGCAGCCGTTGTTGTTGTAGCGTCAAGTGCGCGCACACACCTACACACGAGAGAGGTCTCGCGGACACAGCAATACGTAATGTTTGTAAAATGCTACAGATTGGACTATTTACTCGTATTTTTAAAACTATTTCAAATTCAAGGCAGTGACAGTAGAATCCTAAAATATACAAATAAGTCGTTAACGTAACGCTTTCTTAGTGCTTTACCTAACCTACTGGGTGGCTGAAAACAAAATGGCTTGTATGGCTTAAACCTCTGAACGACCTGAGAAAGAAAATACTCGTAAAGATTTTCAATTTACCTAGAACTGGTGTTGTTATCAATACAAACCTGCTCGTAAGGGTTTGTTTGACTTTACCGACTATTGAGACTTGATTTACTAAAAGGTTCAAAAGCAAAGTTCTTTGCAACTTTAATCCCAAGTTCACACCACCCTGTGAAGGACTTTACGTAATGCCCTCTACCCAGGCGCGGTCACAGGGGGGGGGTCATTGGGGTCATGACCCCCCCCGAAACCTAATAAAAAAAAAGAAACTGCCCTGAACCGCCTTTCACCGGCTTCACCCAATTTTTCCAAGATTCAAGGGAAATAGCTCATCACATCACCTCACTCGTCACGTAACTTCACAGTCCTGGTATCCTATCTATTATCAATTTTACGTAAAAAGTCGAACTCGCTTCGCTCGCAATTCGTTTTGTATTGATGGGGCGCCTCTACTAATCTCCTTAAATAATGCTTGCACTACACCAGTCTAAACGTGAAAAGTCGGGCTCGCTCCGCTCGCAATGAGTGTTGTTTTGTTGTTGTGCTTCTTACACTCTCCCTTAGTGATGCTTGCACTACACCAGTTTAAACGTGAAAAGTCGGGCTCGCTTCGCTCGCAATAAGTGTTGTTTTGTTGTTGTGCTTCTTACACTCTCCCTTAGTGATGCTTGCACTACACCAGTTTAAACGTGAAAAGTCGGGCTCGCTTCGCTCGCAATGGAAGTTTTTCTGTTGTCAGTTCTGTTGATAGTTCTGAATGTCAAACCAGAGAGCGCTGTGTTAAACTGAAATTTTGACATTTCAAAATGGTAAATAGGTAGGTAGGTACTCAAAATGCCCTTAAGCCAAACCTTGGATCCGCGCCTGCCGAATCCCTTCCTACTATAAAAAAAAATGGGTTTGGGTCAGCCGCCGGCCACGATGACCCCCCCCGAAACTGAGGGCTGTGACCGCGCCTGCCTCTACCTGCGCTTTTATAAAATTAATTGATCGGAAACTTCTGAATGCCAACCAGATAGAAAACATTAAAATGATTTGTCATTGTGATGGAAAAAATGCATTGTCTGCTTACTTGCATGCACCATTAGCCTAGATGCAGGTGAAACAGATACCGTTGACGATTATCGTTCTGTGCATCACGTGCATTGTCATTCACGTTCAACAAGTGAACTAGAAATCCACATATTTCTAAATCCATTACTTGCACTTGCTAACTAGACTCGCTGACAACAAAGGTCAGCGATTCAGCAGAATGCGTGCCGAATGACGAACATTTATCAATCTGCGGAAAATCGTTAGCCAGCTCCATTCAAAACAACCAACAATAGATTTCAAATGGATTCGATTATAGGAGATGGGCCTAAATATGTCCAATTTCCATGGCAATCGACCGCTAAGAGGCCGGCCCCGCCCGCCTCGCCGGCAAATTAACAAATTAATATTTTCCTACACGCTAGGCGGTACCTGCGGATTCCTGCAAATCGGGTACAAACAAAAAGCGCATAGCTCACGGTCTTCAGATAAATACGGCTCGTATCCCAATTTTTTCATCGACATAAATATTGTTTTTTCATGGATGTAACGGCTTTGAGCCGACACGTCGGAGTTGGATTCTGGGAAGTAGAGTTGTCGCGGCGCCGGGCTGCGGCCTGGTCCTGCACTGCCGGGCTAATAAATAAAAGGCTGCTTGGGAAATATTATGTTACGTCTCGTCTCGGGGTGTTTTTTGGGCGAGTGCGTGCGGTGAGCGGCGACGGCGGCTCTTTGGCCACTCGAGCCCGCGTAATGGGGCGCTTTCCACCGGCCTTGTGAAACGAGATAGTCGCCTTCTTTGCCCAACCACCCGAAAATACCTACATTCCTTGTTAAACGGTCTTCGGCGTGGTTTATCCAATAATCTCCTCTAGTAGCTGATATTGTGGTCCTAAGTTACCTCACTGGTATAAATAGAGCCTTGTACTAATCTGAGTCTATGTTACAGAATATTTCCCTAAACATTCTTGCGCACAACCACTCTTTAAAAATCTTCAGAAATCTTGTCTCATGTTCCGTAAACAATTACACCCTCGTATTTATGTTTTCGGCATCTTTATCTGTTTCTGAATACTATTCCCACGGATGTAGGTGTGGGAATTGGATGTAAGTTGTTTGTTGATGTCGGGTAAATTCCTCAAATCCAAACAAACCACTCGAACTTTTCTGCTCTGGTTTTGAATAAGATATTGTACTGAATAACATATTTTGTAGCCTTTGTGGCCGCAAACATTGTAGTGCAAACCCTTTGCAAAGACCGTTATTGAAATTAATTTAATCTAAATCTGCAAATCATATTTTAACGATTGTTAATAAGTTCATGACTATCTGTTGGTCCCTCTTTTCATAATTAATGTTTGATTGACGTATTTACGAAATAGGTAGTTCGGGGGGACTGTTGCGTAGGTAGTAAAACCACGTAAAACTAAGTACTTTATGCTGGAAAACAGGTGAATCTCCTGGGCTGGATGCTAGTATATACTTACATGAATAGAATACCACTGTTTGGATAGTTATATGTTTCACGTAGATTTGAAAGAGACGTAGGTGTGCGCCTGCGCAGCGCACAGGGTCGTATTGTTTTTATTGGCTCGCTACAGCTACGGCCGAGACAGCATTCCATTTCTACGATCAGGGACTCAGAGCTAAGAAACGGTTCAGAGGAAATCTCAAGAACAACGAGCGAGATGTAGATTTAATTTTAATGTAGATTTGAGAGGGACGTAGGTTATATACGAAATTTTTAAAACATATCTCGTTTTAAGTATACCATTTTGGAGAACTTGCAAAATTTTCTGACGCGGGCAGGATTTGAACCTGCGATTCTCGCTATCGGATGGCCCGGATGTAATGGCTGGATGTCGCCACTAGTGATTCCTCAGAATGTTTTAGCCCCTGATTGAAGAAATGGAATGTTGTCTCGACCGTAGTTATAGCGAGCCAATAAAAACTATATTACTATACCTACCAAGTCCCATTTTAGGAAAAATTGCTAACATTTAAAAATCCGCAAAAAGAAAGGAGACAAAATTATGCGAAGCTTTACCTAAATATGTTGTGTTTCTGTTTGTTTAGAAATCTCGCGCTTCAAATCTGATTGATCTAGGACCGAGATGAGTTCTTTTTTGCCTTCGCAGTTTTTTTTGGCAGGGTTTCCTCTAAACATGTCTATCCTCTGATATCAGGGGCCGGTATGGTCAGGGTGGGTAATTTTATTTAAACTTTACCGATCGCACGGTTTATTGCGGAATGATAAGTACTTATTGGGCAATCGTGGTCCGCGCCGGATGCAGTCGGTGCCCACATGATTGATTAAAAAGCCGCAAGTTATTTATCCCATTATAAATAAAGTTGTTAATGGAACGCCGCCCGCTAGTAATTGGACCTTAAATTCTTTTCATAAACCTACGCCTCTCAAACTCCTATGAAACTAGCACACGGTCAGTCAGCCAACGTTGATATTATTTGCTATCATGCGGCGTTTTTGTTTAACACGTTCTGCTTCATCTACTAAAACTATCAATCGTAGGTATTATTTTTGTGAACTTATGCATGGCTTCTTCAACGCGTGAAACAGCCGCTAATTTTTCTAACTCTATATTTATATTGCTTTGAGAACCGCTGAGCAAAGCACACATAGTACCTTATCTCACAAGTCCCACAATCCGAGCAAAGAATCTTTGTATTGGGCTTAAAGACCGGTATCTTTCACACAATCCCCTCAACCTTCGTTCTCCTTACCGCTCAGCCCAACTTCCCACTGTTCTCTGAATCCTCTTTTTGTTCTTCAGATAATCATTCATAATAACCACCCGAACTAATAATGTACGTTTTGTATACTCAACCCTACCCGTAAGATGAATGACAATTTAATATCGGTTTGTCTCTACCTTTAACTTAAAATAAGGAAATTATAGTAAGTGCTTTGTTTACACCGAGACCGACGCAGAATCCCAAGACGTAAAGCTACCACTGTTTATAAACAGCGTTTTCAGCGAACGCAAAAGCGTTACCTCAATCAGCATTTCCTGCCTGCACGATTGCCAAGTTGTTCAATCTAAATTTCGTAACCATGTAACTTGAAAATAACCGAGGAATTCCAAAGCGAACAAGTGTACATTTCACACATGCGCGGGGCACACCCACATCGCACTGCGCAGACGGTGCGCGCTGGTGTGCGTGCGCGCAGTCAGCTGTGTTGTCGCGCGTCGCACGCAGGGCTTACCACGCACACACGCGTCGCCCTCAGAAGATGCTTCATTCATAATTTTAACAACCACTCATTATGCTCGGAGAACGAGATGGGAAACGGAGCCCTCAGGGATTTGGGAAAAAACGATACGACCTCACATTTAGCGGCCTCTTTGAGCCTCTGTAATAAAATGATACTCCTTTATGCTATTAACTGGGTAGTTGTGGTACAGAAAAGGCAATAAACTTCTCATGATACAATAAACTGCAAGGATCGAGAAAGTTTTGTTGTTCTATAGTTATAAAACGTGTGCGCAAAGTTCATTTATTTTATCGTTAAACATATTTATTTATCTTGTTTTCATAAGTCGTTGGCTGTGGCGAAAATATTTTATTTTCGTCTATCATATCGTTTCCATTGATATGAGATTGTCGGTCGGGCCGACATCGTCCGCGAGCGCGAATACGCTAGCTAGGTAGGCTATTTATAGCTCCTAATCATGCAAGAGCGGGATTGCAGTGCACTCCTGGCGAAATTATGTTATTATTGCCCACCGGCTATTATGTCGTTAGCGTCGTGTGTGGCTCCTTCATTACCGCCGATTACTTGTCACGGGACAAAGGTGTACGATCAATTATAGGTAAACACTCAATACGCCCCTATGATTCTATTGAGCCACCATAAAGGCCTTCCGGATCACTCTCACGTCAGTCAATGCAAAGAATAATCCGCTTGGAAATTCCATAGCACAAGTATCCCGCTCTACATACTTACTTTCTATTTCAAAGGGTAGTAGAGATGAAAAGCTAGAAGTGAAATTTAATTTAGGTACCTTGAGGTAGGTAGTGACGACATGAATATAAGTGTAAGAAATGCTGAAAACATTTGAATGGGTCTCAGCTGGAACAGAATATCAGCTCTTTTTTTTCGCATATCTATCTGTTTTTCAGTTTCATGGCTCGATTCACCGCGTGAAATATTTTCAGTTATTTTGACCTCTAAGCCACATTTAGTTGACTAGGGTGATGTTAAGTAAATAAATTATGTAAGTACCACAAAGCTCTAGTAATAAAGCTGTGTGCGGTATGCCATGCATTCCATTCCAATGTCATGGTCTCTGCTGAACTGAGCTGATGAATATTCAGGACGTGTGCCCCATCAGGCTCATAGAACGACTGAGAAACTGCCCATTAAAATTATGACAGGCCATCTACATTCCTCAACAACAAAGCCCGACCTACGATTAAAATAACACCTCCTTCGTAGAACATATCCATTTTACTTCACAAGGGTCCGTAACGTTTCCGCTGGGGTCCGATGGTACCTTTTTTCCGAGCTTGGTTGAAAAAACTTGGCGTTCCATTAACAATAAGATCAAAACTAGCCGCGCGCCACAATGGCCGAGCGCCAGCCTCCGCCCGGTCGGGTATTTCCAGGAATCGCGCCCTTTTAAAAAGATCCAACTCATCCTGGGTCTGCGCTGGGCGTGTGATCTCCAACTGCATTCCGAGCGCAGGGCGCCGTTCTGACGCGGCCCTTCTTTCAGCCCTTAGCCTGCTGCCTGATACCGCCCAAGCCATACATTACCCCGCATCATCAGCCGCCGTGAACGCACCATACTATACTGACAAGTGCAACTATATAAACTATACCTGACTCATCTCACTGCATCATTTAATTACTTCACATATTCAAACCGGCTTATTTGTTTACACATATGTGGGTGTAACGGCTGTAACGGTCATTCCGTACATTTCAAAGTGACCCAAAAAGAAAACAGTATTACTAGTAGGCAAGAACTTGTTAAATAGCATCTCATTCGCAATTGAACGTCTGGAATAAATCAGCCAGTCACAGTAGCTCTATAATTTGCAAATAATTATGGTTAACAAGCACTTTTTAATGAGATAGGTAGATAGGTAAATGAATCTGAAATTGCCACACGCAATAAACTCTCGCGGACTTCCACATACTTGCCGACGTTTCGGCAAAAAATGTGCAACAACAGATACGTATTATTATATCGGCGCAGTCGCCATTATGCAACGCGGTTAGTCTCATTGTCGGGGCAGTGCAAAAAACGTCAACAATCATACAAATGTAATAAGGTGATTTGGGCATCCATTAGTGAATGCCACCGTGGCGCTCCCACGCTCGACGTGCTGCGGGGTGTACTTCAATGGCCGCGCGGGCGCATTCAACGTGAAAGCCGATCTGATCTGGATCCACCAGGATCCGCGAGCGTCTCTTTTGAAACTATACCTATTTGTCCGTCAACAATGGACACTCGACATTCCCGAGCATTCCGGTGATCTGTTCCCAGGACTTCGTATTTGTCGTACTTAGAAATTCAATACCGACGTACCTATTTGCAACTCTCTTAGATAAATCCAGGGTAACAAATTAAAATAAAAACGGATTACCTATGTTTGCTATGACAATAAGTTGTTATAAATCCCCTGTTACAAACCAAATCTATTTAACATAGTTTTTCGTAGCAAGACCTCCTGCCGGGCATCACGTACGATCGTTAATCGTCTCTACAAAAGATTCCAATACCTTCAGCCATTGAATTTACTTAATTATGTAAGAGATAGACTCGGATCGTTTGTACTTTTCAGTTTTATGATAGTCATAATCATATTTATAATGATAAGAAATAGAAAAAGTGCACAGATGTAGCGAGCAGTTGGAATGTGGCTCACAAAATTCCAGCTAACTATGCAAACACTTGTCGTGGCGCGTTAAATTTATAACACAAATATAAGTATAATATGGCGACGCACTCGGGAATGTTGTCATGACGTTTTATTTTCCTACGTGGCTGTATGCGTGCGCGCACACTGCATCTCAGTATTGCCACATTTTTGGAGTCAAATCTAGATCAAACATATTCAGTTTAAATTAGGACATTATAATTTTTTGTTTCTATTTAGTAACCTCTCCGTAAAACATTTCAAATCTGTAGTACTTATCTAAAACATCTTCTCGACAATAATGAAATTCTTTATTGTTATCTGCTAGTTTTCTACGTATTCTGTAGAGTTTATTTGCACACAGTATGAAGAATGAACCATATAAATGTTCCCAGCCGAGTTCGAGGGTAATATCAATACGTCGATGAGTACAACGACAGAAGGTACTCATCATAAATGTCCTGTCATCAGTTTATAAAATACTACGATAGTACTTATCTGTGCCCGATATTATCAAACTGCAGGCTAAAATTTTAAAGATAAAATTCGATATTCAATGCGTAGTCGGTTAGCCATTATGATACCAGGACTATTAACCGGCTACGCTATGTACTACTAATTTTACCTGTAGATATGTAGCCTGTAGTTTCATAACATATGGTTCTAAAATCTGTACAGGCACAGATAATTTTGTTGACCATGGCAACACCGCTGCATTTCGCCTGCCCTTTGTTTTCTCCGCCGCTGCAATATTCCTAATTGTTTGTCATTTGTTTTGAATCGCTTATTATTTATTTTGTGCCAGGCCTTCAATTTAGTAGATGGAGTTGTAGTTAAGTTAATCGTTTAACAACTTGTCGACGTGTTCATTGCCGGTACCTGTTAAGGATCAATTAATTGATCGAGTGATATTAAAAATATTTGCATTTATTTTATGAAGCTGATAAAATGGCTTGAGCACCTCTTTATTATATTTACAACGGAGCTACATCTACTAGGTTCTTGCTACAAGAGGTTTAATAAGATTTCCCACGCAAAAATATCCCCCATACCGATACAATTAATAACATCAGGATAACGCATCGTATACATTAACAGCCACAACACATCACTGCCGAACATGAGCCTCTCCCTATTGGGGGGTAATGCTATACTCACCACGCTTAGCAGTCGGATTGGCGCGCACAGTGCAAGATGTTAAATTCACGGGGAACGTTGCTGCCCATTCCCTTGACGAATTTATCAATTAGTTGCTTTATTCGACACCCAAGGGTAGAATTGGGGTGATGCAATTCTATGCCGGCATCACACGGCAAAATGGAGTTTTATATAAGTGAGAATAATTTCAGTTTAGGAAGCCCAATTTTATTTTATTGTGGCACATTTGTGGAAAGTTTTGTAACATTGGCTGATTTCTACCAGCCTTATTTAAAATAATCAGACTTCCATATAAACGTATTGTTGTGTAAACGCCTGACTTTGTGTATTTGGGAAGGAGGTGCATTTCATATCGGGTGAAATTTTTCTAGTGACTGATAGCGGAAACATAGATCTGGCTGGTGATAAGGAACAATTTTCCACAAGGGACATAGGCTTAAATATGAAAAAATATGTTGGAACACCCATACAAAATTGCCGATCTGCTGATTTGGGTTACGGAAGCTCAAAATATTTTATAGCCTTATTTCGATCTTTTCTTTTGTTTTATATAACGAGGCCCGCATTAGTCTGCTATCTCACCTGATCGTAAATGACGATGTAGACGATGATGGCACATGCTAGCCTAGATAATGCCTATTCGTATTCACTCTTGCCTTAAAAAGATCCAAATTACCTTTGGGAAAGTTGTTCCATCACCAGTCCGTACTCTGTTTTCAGTATCTGTCACTTGTAAATTTTCACCCGATATATTTCGCCAGTTGTTCAGTTTCATGTTTCAGATTACTAGTTTCATGAGTACAGTCAGTACACAGTAATAACTGTGCTTGACTCGCCTGGCTCTCGTTCATACTTATAGTTTACTAGTAGCATGAATAGCGTGTTGTAACGTAATGCTGTATTCACATAGAGGGCGATGGCTTATCAGACGCACTGACCTGCGGACTGACGTTGATAGCGCATGGGAAATGCACCTCTATGGGAATCAGCGGTAGTGTAGTATGCCGTCATACTTAAGACGTCCCATAACGGTTACAATATATTTTAACAGTCAAAAGAAATATATATACATATACTCACGTTTACGGGGTGTAAGCCCTCCGAATACTGATTGGGTCCACGCAGACCATGAAACTGAATAACTCTCCCCTGGAAACATATGTCAGAAAACTACAAAAAATCGATCTCCCATACAAATTCACAATCAGCTTTCTGCATTTACAAAAGGTTGTCAAAAAAATGTACGTTTCCTGAAATATATTTTTATGGGTTGTTTCATGGTGTCAATGCACCCTATCAGTATTTGGAGGGCTGTGCCTTACACCCTGTGGGTCCCTTGCGGGGTAGGCAAAGCGTAAACGGCCGTAAAAAACGGACATTTGCCATGTAATCCCTTAGTCGCCACTTACGACTCCCACGGGAAAGAATTTGTGTGATGCTATTCTACGGGATTCGAGGGTTACATGGTGAATTGCAATTTTAGGCATTGGGCTGACAACTCATATGTTTGTCAGACACGGTGAAAATGTTGGTTTTAACGTCCTTTACGCTCTACCTATCCCACAAGGGGTATAGGCGTGATATTTAAATAAAGTTAAATAAATGAGATCTTTATTTACCAACAAACAAAAAATAACAGTTCGTAAAAGGGAGAACAGCTTAGAATTTATGCTGTTTTCAGTGTTATTACACTTTTTTCAGCGGCTGGCCCTAGCTTACAATATAATAAGTTAATAACATACTTATGTACAAAATAAAAATAAAAATGTGTACTCCAAAAACAAACTAATTAATTTATCTTTATTTTGTATGTATGTATGTAGTTATCTAGTAGGTGGTTGTAAACTCTACCGGAGTTTATCTTGCCGTTCGTCTCATAGTTTTATACGCTTTAAAAAAATCAATCCTTTATGTATTGTTTTCTCTCCGAATATTTTGTATGACTCATCTGATTCGTAATCATAAAGGCCTGTAGTCTTGGTGCCATATTTAACTGTCAATGTGTTCTGCGGTTCCCACGACACGGCGGTCCGAATTGCGCATTTGGTGATACGCTTTATGCAGCCCTGGTCCTTCGGCCCTTCGCATAAAGGGCGCTCAATCAGTTGCGATTTCATGCCATTCAATATAAAAGAAACATAATAAAGTAAAGATACGGTCACAGGCACTTGTGTACTTAAATATATATATATACAAAATAGAGCTTTTGGGAGGAGTTGATTAAATTTGTGATGCTAAAATAGCATTACCTCAATACAAACCGTGGGTGTCGTAAAATGCTACTGAGGAAAAAAATCATTAAGGACTGTTCAGCAGCGTTCCCTGTGAAAACTATGTCTTGCACTGCGCTCGCCGATCTGCTTGCCAAGCGTGGTGAGTATAATATGGCAATACCCCTAGTAGGGGGAGGCCCGTGTCCAGCTGTGGACTGTTGTGGCTGTTAATGTGCATAAAACTTGCCAAAATAAATTGGCAAACTAATGACACAATAAGATGTATTTACTTTTTACTCGCAAAACACTCGATAGATCTCGAGAAGCTCCAAAGATACCATTAGCAACTGAGGTGGCGCAGTGAAAGTGCGTGTACTAGCTACGCAAAAGTCTAGGGTTCGATTACCGGCCGAAACAGGTATTTTAATCCCTCTTCTTCTTATTCAGCATATTTGAATTATTCATTTAAATTTCTTTTTTTATATCTGTTTTTTGTGCATGGTTTTGAGTATGTCCGTTTCAAGCTGTCACAGGAAGGTCAGGAAGCCCTCTGGCTATGAGTGTGTCCGTGTTATACCTACCGTCATAATCTGATATGATAACCTTAGTTTACTCATGTAATTGTGTATCTCCACCCGTTTCCACTTCCACCCATATAGCCAATTCCACTTGAAGTAACAGATTAAATGTAACATAATAATCACGTCGTTTCTGCTGTGTTGATTAGAGCCTCGATTCTCTAGAACGAATTCCTGATTTAATCCTGTCGCTTTCGTTAATAAGTAAATGTAATTGTATTAGAGTGTATTATAATATATGTAGGTGTTTGCACTATCCCGCTTATATGTTTGCACTCTCTATATCACCCAAAAGTTGCCTTGAAGAGAATGCTACTTTAGCATTAAGGCCGCCTCATTGTACTGTGTTTTTTCTTTTAGGCAGACAAATGCTAACCTATCGCTGCAAAAAAAAAGATTTGTGTGCAATAAAGTATATTATTATTAATTTTGTATAGGAGGACTAATGTTTTCTCATTACTCATTAGGACTCTATCTATGTTCTCGCGTTATTTCGGGCAATTTAATTCGGTAGTTTATTTAGTGTGAAAATAAATGAAATTTAATGTGATATTGAACTTTGAAAGATATCGGTCCGAAGAACCCAGGTTTGAATGATCACTAAATTGAAAACGCCGGGTCCTAATTATCGCTTGTAAAACTGACACCAGGGTTCATCGGGTCATTGACGATTCGGTGTCCCACACGAAAAGAAAGAAGAATTATCACTGGTCGCTGTCGTGTAGAATCGAGTCCTAAAGCGCCCCTAATTTCGCGTGCTGGCAATTGCGGCGATTTCCCCGCACGTGACCACTATTTGTGGCTGTAAAAGTATCACCAATCATTATATTCAGCTTATTTATATACCAATTAAGTCATCAAGGAGAATGCCCCATGCGGGCGGCTTGATTGCCGTTTTCATGTTTGCGAATTTGGAGCGTGCGTTAGTGAACGATTATTATGTTTCTATTGGTACGTATTTTGTATTTATTGGCCGTAATTTAATAGTTACTGACTAAATAATAAGGTTATAACTATTTCACTGGTGGGCCGCGCACAAACACATGATTTATTAATTTGCAATTATGAAGTGTTAAAACTTAGAACTAGGTATACTATGAATGAATCTGAACAAAACTCAATAAATTTAGGACGAAATATGAAAAAAATGGGACCTCCCATCTAACTCTTGACGCTTTTATATGGGAGCTGATTTTTTCATAGTTTATTTCACTCCTTGAAAACTTTACAAAAAAAAAAATAACGTCCTATATACAGCATGAACCTAGTTAACTGAGGCGGTGTATTTGATAAGGGCGGAAAGGCGGCGAGTAGGATCCGTATCCGGTCGATTGCGATAAACTACCGCCGATACAGCAAACACTGTCGGCTGGGTTATCAGCGAATCAGCCCTCTTCTCGACACAATCCGCTCCATTAGACACTAAATAACAAATTACACCACGACATTTCCATTGGCCCATACGTACAAACTTCTCAGATCCGCCCCGATATTTCCGATAAACAGAAAAAAAAACCGTGTTAAAATGTAAGCAAACTGTAACCAATAAGTCACAGAGCGAAAGAACAAAACCAACAGTTCTTTTAAAAAGCGACAAGTCCTCGACAATTCCTGTGAAGCGCCACCGAGTCGGAACCATTCGTCTTAATTCCGCGTAGGGCTCATTGAGCGCGTACTTCCCACCCAGAGGCTGACAATGCTGGCCATCATCCCTGGAGAGAGGATCGGTACAATGGCTGGAAGAGATTGTCTAGTCCGGCGCCAGCGCGTCGCCAAACAACAACATAACGGTGGTTGTCACAGGGCGCTCTACCTGACCATTGTGACAAGACAGGTACCTCACCGCACTTACTTTATTATGACCATTACAAACAGTTTTTGTAACTGACTAGAGATGCACTGACTAGTCGCGTAAGTAGACTAGTAGGCCATTTTGATAGTCGGCTAGTCGACTAGTCGGCTACTGATTTTGATTTTAATTATAACAGTTTTTAAAGTTCCGATGACACCACAACTGTAAATCGGTGACAAGGCTAAAAAAGCGAGCACACACGCGATTTTCTTCTCCCAAATTTCACCAAAGTAATGATCGACTCAGCAGACTTGTCGGGAAACTCGACTATATAGTCGGTGACAAGTCGACTAATTTGAAGCCGATTAGTTTGTAGTCGGCGAAGACCAGAGTCAGTGCAACTCTATAACAAACCAAAAGTGAAAAGCACAGGAAGCGATATTATGTGTATTTGACATTATCCTAGAATAACACCTCTGTTCACGTAGCGCTTTGTGCACTCAGAAAGGGGTCCTTGCGGTGACCATTAGTTTATCAGTTCATAGAAACGTACCCACTGATATCTATCTCCATTTTGTGATTCTTTCTAAATCCGAGCCTCTCGACATTACAATGTGCCATTCACTAAAATCCGAATACCATAACTTCATATAACCTACCTCTAGTGTAATATACTATTCTCCGTATGTATCGTAATAGAATAGACTGTAATAAAGTAAATTCCTCTATACTCTTTGTTGGCAAAGAGGTGAATGTGCTAAATTTTATTTTATTTTTTACAGTTAAAATAAAAATAAATAAACTGTACGGTGTGGATGAATAACGGGGTGTAGGGGACGGTGTACGTTAAACTTTGCAGGCATGATCAGACCATGGAACTTAACAACATTTTAGCAACAGACTTTTTAAAAAATTCCCAACAAAGGCTCCACTGTAAAAGTTTTGTTGCAAAGCTTTTGGTGCACCCTGTATATTTATCCATCCAAATGTATTTATACATATTTCTTTTGTATGTCTACCCTTACATCCAGAAAATGTGTGCAAGTCCATAAGTCCAGCTCACGAGTCCGTATAAGTCCGTCTGGACATCTGAATCTATTCGAAATTTGCCACTTGATATTTCTCGGGGTGGTCCATAACAAAAATGTCGAGGGGCATTTTAACGACGCGACACGTCATCCTCGTCATTTCCGTCCTTGAGGGGAAGTAAAACAACGTTTCCCCGAATTGTTTCGGCTCCCAAAAAGGGTGTTTCTCCGAATCGCTACAAATTAGTGAATGAGCGTAGTTCTTTTGCATAAGACAATGCGCCATGTGTTCGGAGTTGTTCGCTGGTGTGCGGGAGTTTGGGCACATGTGTCCCATTCATCGGGCCGTTAATGGTCCGTCGAGCAGCATTGTCCTGCACATGCACCGGATACATGCACCGCCCCGCCTCCGCACCAATTTGCAGAAACTTACAAGTACATATGCCTCACGGCCGAGCGCTCTTACGGGCTCGGCTGATCGTCAAAGACCTTTAAACATCGCTGTACCTTCGCATAGGTACTTGATTTTCATTTTCTTCAAATTGTTTTATTTTGTTAAAATAATGCAGGATACTAGATTCGTACCGTTGGTTCCGCTCCTTTTCCTAAATACTTGCATTATTCGTAGTGACAAGTTGTCGGTATATCAAATTCCGAAATTGCCTTTAATTTTCCAAGATCATAACTGCAATAGCGGCCTCCGCTCACATTGGGCACACCGTTAATTGCATTTACATATGCATCTGCATAATTGCAACAATACATCAACATCGTTTAGGCGATCAGATGTGGTGCACGTCCAACTGGTTTACGTGAGAAAATTGCACTTTTTACCGGCAAAATAATCCGCCATTTATATACAACGGTCTTTTTCGATTTCGATTAAATACAGTAATCATAATCATTAAAAGAGTACATTCGTTTTGCATTGCGGAACTGAACAATCCTACCATTAAAAATATATATATGTTTTTAATCTTTTATAATCTCTTTCCGTCTTCCTGCTTCCTGGATTCATTTTAATTCAATTACATACGTGCTTATTTCGATAAATTTATCAAAAACTTTTAATAAAATAAATCTTGATTTGTAACCTAGTTTGTAAGAGACCGTTTTCTGTTCTGCAAATAATCTTCTTACCGTGTATCAGCAATAAATCATTTGTGCTTACTTACTAGCGCTGCTTACTATAGACAAATACATCATATTTATTATTACATGGACTTCTCTATTATTTATTTTACAATAATATTAATTTTACTGCACTTAGGTTGTACTAAACTAAGTATTTTTTCCGCAAGTGATACACAAAGAACGATCATCTTTGTTCAAAATTGTATCTTGCAGTGCTACGGTTTTCGTAGCGGCCGTCGTAGCAGAAGTGCTACGAAATTTCTGCTTTCCTTTGGCTACCCTCAGTTTATTGGGAAATCATCAAAAGTAATATTTCTAAAAAATTTATTGTTCATGTATAATTTTTACCTATACAAATGTTATGAAGTTCAGTCATTTTGATTGATCCGTCACAAGGTATCCTTATTTTTCATATTGGCGTGGCACCTACATTTAATCCTACTTTTTATTAACCTACCACCCTTGAAAATATGCGATTATTGATACTAGTGTTCGTCAAGTTCATCATCCTCGATACCTAATAAAATACTTGTCCATCGGAAACAATTTAGTAAATTGCATTGCACGAGCAATGAAATAAGTAATTAACATAGCATAACTATTATCCGAATACCCCAGCGATGTTTAATGTAATTAACAATGGCGACAAAAACTTTCCTATCTCGTGAGAATGGTAGAGATGGTGTTTTATATAAATAAAAAATGGAATTCTGTGAAATTCCACCCGCTTATTATCTGCACCATAAATCCTGGTGGTGGAAAGGAGAGGCAGGTACTATGATTGCACCACCCATTGCGGGGTACCTACAGTGTTGCCAACACGGGGCAAATTATACTTTGTTCAAATCAAGCTAGCAGTCAAACTATTAAAAAGTTCAACTGTAAGTATCATTTAATTTGTCGGTGGGCACAATCAGTCGATCATTATCATGATTATCATATGCGGCACCGAGTTGAACAACCTGATGAACCCTGATATCAGTTTTTAAATAAATTTATAGGTTCTGACTGGTTGGCGTAAGCGGAAGATCGTACCATATAACGTACCCTGGTAGAAGCCTTCGTCCAGTAGAAGATTGTTATAGGGTGATGTGATGCGATGCGACTGGTTAACTAGTACACTAGGACGTGGTTTTGTAACGACTGCCATTTCTTAATCAAAGAGAGCAACAGGGAACAAGGGCTTGACGTGCCCTCTGAAATCCGGCATTAAAAACATGAATTAATGAATTTTAAAATTAATGACTTATAACAATTACAAGTCATTAATTCGTTACATTGCTTAATAACTATTATCCGTACTAATATTATAAATCTGAGAGTTTGTGTGTGTGTATGTATGTTTGTTACCTCTTCACGCTCAAACAGCTTGACTGATTTAGATGAAATTTGGAACACGGGTAGAGTATAACCTGGAATAACACATAGGCTACTTTTTACCGCGGGAAACAACTATTACCACGGGAAAATGAGTGGCAGCGGGTGAAACCGCCGGGCGGAAATCTAGTCAAATCATATGTCAGCAAAGCTAAAATATATTTAAAAAAGTAACATGCTTTACACAACTAAATGAAAGAAATCCAATAAAGTTTTCAATTACGCAGCAAATGCGAATCACAGTTGGCAATTTTGAAGACAGTCTTGATAAAGCCCGTGCCCATTCCATTGCTCATCGGATCGTATCGTAGTTTCAGCGATAATTGACTCGTCGCCGTTGGTCGACCGCGTCCGGCCACCCCTTCAATAAATATTTCCAGATCGAATTATTATGCGACTAAAAAATAGGCCGGGATTCCTGGAAACCACGACCCAGGGCGGTTTCACCAAAGAAATAAAACGAGACGTGTTTACACCTCGCGACGCCCGATAGAGGGAGATGCAAGTATGGAATAAGTGAGCCCTATTCACATTCGGCGTGTGAGAATTACAGGAACAGTTTTATTTATTGACTTTAGTTGTGCTGTTATTATGAGAAGCAGCGTCTGGATCATAAATAAATAAACGCAGCGTAAATATGGACTTATTTTAGTAAGTATAGAAGAGTTTTCAGGGTGAAAGCACCTGTCTACTAGCGGTTCCTTGGTTGTTAGATTACATATCGGTTGGACTGGTCTTTCAGGCCTGAAATATCATGCGTGGTTCTTTATTAATCGTGACTTCCCGGACTTTTAGAATCTTACTGTGATAGTTTTATAAAATGAAGCGGGCATTGAGATCAATAGCCTTTCCTATAAGTAGCGATGCTCACGCACACTTGTCACTTGTGCTAATTGTGCGACCGCGACATTGTTGCCGCTACGCACCAGTCGCTAACCAGGCTCATTTCCACTACAACACTAGTACATACCTACTATCTACCTACTTCATTCTATAAAATACTTGATGTACGCCCATAACTGTTCATGGATACAGATACACAGTTGCGCATTGCGGGGTAGCGAATTTATAATCTAATTCATTACCAAAAGGGATCCGTTAATTCATTTGTAATTCTGGAAACAAAGCTCGTACCGGATATTAGTAATGGGCCCACATCATAAAAAGCAATAAGCGTGCCACTGTTCAATTTAACAATATCAACTTGAAGAGTTAAGACTCCTGCGACCCCTGTTAATTGGGTCAAACATTGACTCATCGTCTGCGCGTGTGTCATACGCACAAATATCGTGTACACGCACTCAGAATTGACCTTTGTGCCGACTACAAAAAGGAGGTTATCAATTCAACCTGTTTATACAGGATGTCATGCTTTTAGTGGTAAAAAAACTGTACATCCTAAGTTACCAATCTAGCAAAAAAATTATTGCCGAAGTAAATCGGAATACAAAAAATAGTATGGGTGGTCCAATTTTCCACAATCTTTTTGCTAAATAAGTAACTTAGGATGCCCAGAATCTAGACATTTTTTCTTTCGACCACTTAGACACCTAGAAATTATTAAAAAATTTTGGCATCTAAACGCTTCTGACCAAATTGTGCACACCTTATTGAATTTGATTAAGGTGTTGTAAATGTTCTTTGTCACTGCAGATAGTTGTTCTCAGTCTTCGTTCCTCAAAATCGTATCCCATCTCAATACAACAATAGAAGAATCAAAAATATTATAAAGTAAAAAAATTAAACTTAACTACAAATACCTCCCAGGCCGGCCCCGGCCAAAAAGTGCCCGTTACACTACTAGCGTTACAAAGTTGTATTGCAATGGACAACCTTTCGACTTGGAATTAGCCAGAGCGAGGGTCCAGGCCCTTATCCTTCATCCGACACTATCTGTCTCACAAAGGCCTCCGTGCAACAGCTCCCAGCTGTTTCCACTACCAGAGGAACAAACTCGTACCCTTAGGCAAGGTCAGCATAGGTACCTAACCTTTTTTTAAAGCTGTATTTTCGGCGGCGACTGCCTGCTGCTTGGATTGTATTGCACTGGTGACAAACGGCAAAGATACACGTCGCATCCCATAGCAAGCATCTGCTTTTATGCCATGAGATGAGTGTCAATCCGTCCGGTCTTTTGTCATAAGTACGGCTGAACCCAGGAGGATTTAATACGCACGAGACGTTAACTGATATGAGGGCCCTCCGGACGATATCGTTGAGGGCGTGGTCGCGAAAACCAACGTGCGCTAAAATAAAAACTGAAGCCATGATGACCATTTGGCCTTCACCTTGGTCCCGCAAATGCAGATGATGTTCGCATACATTGCAGCCAAGGGAAAGAGCCACATGCTGCGAGTCGTTCTCTAGATGCGTTCCCAGGTTAGATAAAGGAAGCGCATGTAACCACGCCCCGAAATCTGGCCGCGATACCGCCGTCAGTCTAACTAAATCCGTACCCGCAGCCCTGGTAGTTAGCTTTGAAGACGCGGCCTTACAGCCAACCTCAACCCACTGACTGAGGAGATCTGAGGGCAGAGATTCGCCTGGAGAGCGACATGCCCACACTTTAAGAACGTCGGATCTATGGGAAATGCACACCATGACACCGTTAGGGAGAATATTAGTGAATAGGCTCGAAACCGCATGAACCGACGCAGAGACGAGAAAGTCGGCAGACTCACGTCCATAGCTCGTTGAACACCCAGACTCCCATGTCTTTTGGGTAAAGATTCCTGAGCCCACTGAACACCACTACATAATTATAGGCCGCGCCCGGCGCTGCGTATTCCACACGTAATAGTAGGCAGGCTCTTCGGGTAAGCTGGTATTGAGTAGGCTTCTTCTTATTATATTTCGAAGGGATCAAAACCTGGATGAACATAAATATCAAGCTATTTAATTAGTCAAAGTGACGTGTTAATTTTAATTTAACGGAGTCTGATTTTGTATTGGCAATTTTTATTGAATAAACGATAGCTTAAAGTACCTTCATACGTACTTACCCACATTTTTCCGATCATTCCGAGGAGAATTCCGATCTTGTTCCCATACAAACACCTTTCACCCATTAGAGGCCCTGGGCACATTAGCATGAATGGGGCCCCAAGACCATAATATACCTACTCGTAGCACAATTTACACTTTACACTCGCAGACCGTATTTTGCGGCCGTTATCGCTCTGCTTCCCCGCAAGTGATAAAGGGGTGATGTGTGTGTGTGTGTTTGTGTGTGTGTGCGTGTGTGTGTGTGTGTGTGTGTGTGTGTGTGTGTGTGTGTGTGTGTGTGTGTGTGTGTGTGTGTGTGTAGCACTATTTTGTTACAATAAACAAAGAACATAAATAATTTGCAAAGTTAGAGCTTTATTTTTATTTCTACATAACAGATAAGAGTCACGATTAGGATTAATCCTTACATTTATGTTGATTCAAGAGGCATCCTTCTAGATTTTAACTGAGCAAAATCGTTAATCACATTTTCAAAATCTATGTTTTCGAGCATTTCACATTCTATCGACATTAGCGACAAACTGTTCAATCTCCCCTGAAGCATTGTACTTCTTAATTCATTTTTTAGTCTTTTTAATTTGGAGAAGGAGCGTTCCCCACTGCAGTTAGTTACCATCATGCTTAAAAAGATTCTCAGTGCAATTTCTACATTAGGAAAGGTGTCTTCAATTTTGTTCTGTTTCAAAAGGTGATATATTTCTAGTATACTATTGAAATCTTCATTTTTATTTTGAATTTTTAAGTATTCTGTCAAATGCAGACATTCTATTTCCAACTCATTCTCGTTTACGTCTTCATAATAGAAACCAGCAAATTCTTTGCAACTTTGTCTCAACTCTTCGGAATTTAGAGTTTTCAAGTGATAAAATAAACCAAACCGGTGAGTAATATTTTTATATAATTCTAATCGCTGTTTTAGTTGAACACCCAGTGTATCAAGTATGGGGATAAAGGTCTCTATTTTGAATCTTTCTTTTCCTTTCAGTTGGACTGATGGCGCAGATCCATCAAAAAAAGTCTGGCGTGAGCTTCTATGCCTGGTTCTTTGAGATAGGTCCTTATAGTCAGATTCCGTGTTTTTTTCTTTGGCCAATAATTCGTAATGATCAAATTTATCCCTGAGGCTAATAATGTACTCATCAAGTGCAGTCAACAAGTTAGTTGCAACTTCCAGTGTTATTGTTTCTTTCTGAAGAGATTTGTTTGTTTTGTCCATTCTTTCTAATATAGAGCTCCACATTTCTGTTAGAAGAATAAATTCTAGTTTATCGATTTTTTTGGACAGATTTTCTTCTCTAGTTTCTTGTGCCTGTTCTGTATCATTTGCGATGTTTAACAAAGCTCCTTTAATTTGTTTATGACCTTCATGCAAGGCACTCACTGCATCAGCTCGGGCTGACCATCTTGTTTGTGAAAGACTTTTTACAACTTTTTTTAACCCTAAATGGTCTTTCAATATATACCAACGATAAGTAGAGCCCGAAAAAAAGTTATATACTTTCTGAATCATGTCAAAAAACTGTGTCACTTCTGAAACACACCCAGCGGCATGAACACCTACTAAATTTAGTGAATGTCCCGCGCATGGTACAAAAGTGGCAAATTCGCATTTCTCCTTGATTCTCGCCTGTAGACCAGTATATTTTCCCGCCATATTTGAAGCATTGTCGTAGCTTTGTCCTCTACAATCTTTAATGGGAATATCATGACTCTCCAAAACATTCAAGACGGTTTCAGCTAAATACTCAGATTTATGCTCTTTAATAGGTATGAATTCCAGGAACCTTTCAACAGGATCGCCGTCTTTTACGTAGCGAATTATAAAAGTTAGCTGGTCAACATGTGACAAATCGGGCGTACTGTCAACGCTAATGGAAAAATATTTTGCTAATTTAACTTCATGCATAATTTTTTTAAAGATTTGTTTTCCCATTACATCAATAAACTCATTACAAATATTCGCTGATAAATATGAAATGTTGCCTTTTCCAGGATTCCCAAACTTTTTTAAATGAGCTGCAAGAAATGGATCATATTCACTTAGTAACTCCAAACATCCCAAATAATTTCCATTGTTGGGAGATCCTAGGGTTTCATTGTCACCGCGGAACGGAAGCCCTCTCGAAGCCAAAAATTTTACAACAGATACAATTCTTTTAAGAAGATTTCTCCAATAATCCACTTCTTTTTGATATTGAGATAATAAATCTGTATCTACTCTACCAACCGTTTTACTTCGAGCCAGATATGTCATCATAGATTGCCTATGTTTTGGGCTATTTTCATGAGATAAAATAATTTGATGAATGTGCTTCCAGTCCATACATCCATCGGGAGAGCATAGATTCAAATCGGGCGGATTAAATAAGCAACATGAAAAACAATATACCGATTTTTTTGAAGGCGAATACAGCAACCATTTTCTTTCAACGTTTTCATTGTTCTTTAAATTGCGAATAAATAATGCTTTGTTAAAATATCTAGTTACTGATCTTTCGCCATCTTTGTAGGTTCTGGATGTCTCAGAAAAATCCGAATCTTTATTTTGAAAATATTCAGGTCCCTTACGAATCAAAATATCGCGATCTTTTTCTGTAAAATTTTCATGAAAATAAGCGGCTGGGTCGTGTGATATGTCGTCAGGTTTGGAAAGCAGTTGCTGATCAACTAATAAAGTTGGCGGTGTTAGTAAAGCCCCCGATGTTGTTTCACGTTCGACGTAGGGAAGGTCGCCTTCTTGTCCTGTCTCTTTTCCAAAATTGGTAGAAACTGGCGTTACTTCTGATTGGCACGGCTCATTATTTGGAGAAAATATTGTTCGATTGCTACTTACAGAACTCTCTCCGGTAGAAAAATATGATGTTAATTTCGGTAACTTTTCAATGAATTCCTTCTGGTGTGCAGCTTTTTTCCTTTTGTCAGATCCACTAGGATACGACCTTTTTGACATTTTATAACAAAACAGCCAAAACAGGCAAACAACGATTTATTAGAAAGTATTTCACAGAGCACAGTCCCCATTCCCATTGACATGAAAACATATTACTGGTCATATGTTATCTGCGTGGTTTGGTAATCGAGTAGGGGGCCCCAATCGATTGCGGGGCCCTGGGCACGTGCCCATTGTGCCCAGTGGAGAAGAGGGGCCTGCATACAAATACGGCTACGGTGCGTTTAAGAATGCGTCGTCTGTCAAACGACTTGCGTTACGGTCTGTTAAAAATACAAGTGGGAGAACCGCCTAAGTTTTGTATAGTGAAGAATCGTGCAAAACCTATACTTAACATAACTTTAAAGTTTATCATTAAAATGTTTTCTTTCGGCATATTAATGTGCACATTAAATCAGAAATTCTATAAGCTATCCATAAAAGGCTAGCCTTTTGTTTTTCTATGAAATTTTACCGCTGTTTATGTAGAGACAATGTATCTATTGCGTTGAAAATTTTAGGAATTCCTTTTTTTACTTGATTTTGGGTCGTGAGAATGGATCGCGTGCAGTCGACACATCTCATTAGGTAAACACTATCGGGTTGTTTGTGTACCGGCATCGATAGACACGTCATAATTGGGGTGGGTGCAGCTCTAGTTCTCATTCAACCTCAGATCTTTTTACGTTTAACTAATTCGTTTTACTTTTACTACTCACTACAAAAAACTATGCTGCGTTTACATTCATGTATACACGGATGTAGAACACCGTAAAACGCGGGCGACTATTTAATTTTGTTGTCAGTTCCCAGGGATGGTATCTAATCAGAGATTTACACCATGACGATTGCGACTGAATGTCCTACGCGTCTTCTCACGCACTTTCCGTCTAAATTAAATATTTATTAAATGGCAGCAGCAGGACTTCCTTTGATAAGGCGCTTCACACGAGCGCGCGTCCTGTCCGCGGTAGACATGCGCATCACCCTCTTTTGTGCTTTGTTCTCTTTGAAATTTCATGAAGATTAAATATAAAATGGAAATCTATTCAAATCATAAAGCTCAAAGTAACTATGTAGGTATTTAAATGAAAAGAGACCTTGCATCTTGCATGGAGGTCGCGGCGGGCGCAGGCGGCGGCGGCGTGCTGTGAGCTGCGGCTGGAGGCGCAGCTATGCGCACTGTCAACAGTCGCTCGCCACGTTCCGCTCGCCGCAGAACACACACTTTTTATACCCACACCACATGTGCGTCAAGACAGCCCACCCGAAACCCTAACAAATATTTACCTACAATTCTAAAACGCTTAGAACCTGTCGGCTCCACAAATCCATGAAAGACCTCCGAGCCAATCTGGTTTTCGTGCTGCAGCCGACCAATAATTAATTTTCACCTCACTGACTCTCGGTCAATATTATGTTTCTTTGTTATTTATCAAACGAGCAGCCACCCGTAGGACACTTTGGCGTTCGTTTAATATAAAATAACAAATGATAAGACGGTTACATTCCTTTGAGGAGATCTGCATCATCTTAATACCCGACCTGTCAAACCCTTCCAAATAAATTAGTGCCTTCTAATGTTAAGCAGCTTCGGTACTAAAAATAAACCACGTAACGGCGCAATTCATTAATTGACTGGACCCGCTGCTGGGTGAAAAAAATCTCTATCAGATAAACCGGGTAAGTGTTTACGGTTTCTCACGAGCCTCGGCCAACCCTCAATGGCGCCTTGCTGATTGATAGTAGCGCGGCCGACCTTCGCACCTCGGCTCGACCAACAGAATCTCTACCCTATCTACAAGCGGCAAAGTCTCCTTTAGATCCCACTCTGTCAGCCTGTTATCTCCCAATAAGCTTTTCTTTATCCAAACCATTTTGGAACCTGTTGCATTTCCCAGATGATGCATTTTGGGGCGTCGGCGGCTAACAAACAACACCCATTCAAAGAATTCTGCACCCTCATAGCGTGTACCTGTCCGCGGCCACCTCCATAGGCGCGACAAAAAATATTATGTTAATTTCTAATGTAGGGCATTATTCATAGTTGCCATAATAGCTTTGTTATCGTCATTCGGTAACATTCCCTTGTAATTGTCGGTGGTGGGAAGCCATCGTTGGTGCTTTGATATGGTAATAGGTATCACTGAATAGTGCACTTACATGCTTGTCAGTGTGTCCTTGATCAATAAATGAGACGACGCCGAGACGCGAGATCGATTATGGCATTCGAGTGCCAATAACCTTGGCGGTTCGGTGGTACAACGTATAGGTATGTGTTGGAGCGTGTGGAATGGTGATTTTGATGCGTTTTCGTGGAGCCCGTTGGATGTAACGAGGCGTGATCACGAGGCAGGCGGCCGCCGCGCCCGGCGAGCGGCCGTGGGGCTGCGTCCGCGGCGACCGCTCTGTAATCCCATAGTCGGTGTCGGCTTACGGCGCCTCTCGCCGCCGCAATTATCATATTCCACCTAAACACATAATATTGTGCACGCAATTTTAAAAATAACTCGCGTCCGGCCCGACCTCAATCGGGGCTGATTTATAGCGCGCAGGGCGGCGCCGCCGATCGCCCGCGAAAGATTGCATTCCCGCACAAATAACCATAAGTGACGGTTCGATACGGTCGGAGTTAACTCCGGCTCCTTTCTTTCCTCCTTAATGATACATTTTGAGCCGGTTATCGGCTTTCACAATGCGCTTGGAGTTAATGAAATTTTAAATTCGCTTTTTCGATTGTGATAGTCAAAATAAAAGTAGCACCACACACAAAGCAAGTTCTTCTTACGTTTTATTAGTGTAAGCATAACTTATCTCAATGAAGATTACTTACTTAACGAAAATAAAGTGCACATTCCTTCGCTCTATTGTTTGTGGCGACGTGTCGGGTTGCACCGCGCCCGCGAGCGTGTTGTATTTGTGTGATGTGATGTGGTGGTACTGGTGCCCTTAGAGCGAGCATACAATTTATGAATCAAATGCATGAATGGGCTCGCGTTGGCCACGTGGCGGAGTTCTCACTTCCCGCGCGCGCGCCCGTCGTCGGCTTTTCGTCGCAGCGGCGGTTTTTTCGCCGCTGTCTGTAGCGGTCGCGTGTGTACGCTACATGTGCGATTCGTCTGTCTGACCCCCGCGTAGTGCCATGTGGCGCCAATTCGCTAATTACTTCATCGTGGAATACATTGTACGACATTATTTAGTTATTATTTATTTATTGTGTACTTAAAGATATTACAATAATTTACTTTAATATTCTCGCCAAACTGCGAAAACAGTTTGTTGGCAAGATAGCACTCTTAACATACAATTGTAATATCTATCTTAATTACATAACTAACCTATGCATGCAACCTTACAAACTATTTATTGCCTACTGTGTACTGTAACTAAAGTATGGTATATCTTCACATCCACTCAAGAATTCGAAAAACGTCGTGTCGCTGACACATTCAACGACTTCCTCGCCCGAGAATCATCTTTCGGCCTTTTTCTAATAATATGTTGAAAAAGATTCAAATTCAGCATTTACCAGCTAGCGGCAAGCAATCAACAAGGCGAAGAGTAGTCGATCTGTAAAAAGACTCAAAAATAAAAAATATACAGCATTGAAATAAACTTCATCATAATTGAAGACAAACGAGCGAGACCATTCCTGACAAAAGCCCGAAGAAACCGGTCTAATTCAAACAGAACAAAACTGCTACAATCAGCCGGAAATAAAAACTGGTACAAATAATAGAAGTTCGTAACGACAAGTAGTATTCGCACGTGCAAATCGTCGGAGTCAATACTCGCGCATCGGCCGCAGACGCGCGTCGGAGGGCCTCATGGAGGAGCCGAGGAGTTTTCTTTTTGCCCGCCATTAGTTTAACAAACTGCTGTCACGACTTGGGCGTCGTCAGCTCAATTTGTAAAGAGGGAACCTTACGAACTACGAGAGTGAAGTAACACCAAACTAGTCTCACTAGGTACACTTGTTATTTATAAATTAGATTACCTAGGTATGACGAATATTTTAGGGCAGTTGAAATAGGCTTTTTGGAGCCGAGTATGTAGAGCTGCTTTTGACCACGGGAACACATACCTATTATTTTGGGGTGCACGTGAAAATGCTGGGCAGGCGTCAACTGGGATGAAGTTAGATAAATCCCTAGTTGTACGAACGAATCTCTCTAAACTTTATACTTAGTTCCTTTTTCTGAGCCGAGAGGCTTGTAGGCTGGGGCCCCGAGTGCGCAGCGCGCAGGCCGCGCCGATGAAAACGAATCAAGTTCGTTATCTCGCCTTTGATTCGTGAGGGCAAGAAGGTATTTTGGGTATCTACACAATCCGTGCTTGTTTATGTATTTTTGCAAAATACATCTTCATATTTGCACTACCCTTTGGAATAAGAGGTGACTCTACCTTAGTGCGTAAAACTCCGTGTGACTATTTGATTTATCGACTTTACAATCCGATGCAACAATTTCCAATATAGACATATTGCACGTATAGTTTATTTTGCAACTTAACGCTTGTCGCTATTCGTTGACTGTCGCTCATCAGATAATGCATTTCTCCGTTAGTGTTCTTCTAATCCACTTTACATAGTTAACCCGTTTTAGTTTACGCTTTCTTCGTATTATGATTGTTCTGACCGTACCTAATTAAAATTTGTTAGTTAATGGGGTACGTCTTGATAAGTCTTTGGCTCTAGAAATTCTGTAATGAGTTCGATTTAAGTAGGGTTATGGATTGTTCTAATTTTGAATGAATTTAAATGTTTGACACAAACTCAAAATCCTGAACCATCAATCCAAGAAAAGAATATGATTAATTAAAATACCAATCAAAAAAGTATACTTAATGTTGTTTTTTACCCGTGTATGCCTATATGTAATGTTGTGTCTAGGCTGCAAATCAAAACGTCACTCAAAACGGGATCAAATGAGCCGTCAACAACACGTAGGAACTATAACGCGAGGTGTTTTGGCTGGGTTGATGCCTGAGGGCGAATCGTGCCGAAAATGAGCGCCTGCGCAACAACAACAACGGCCGCCATGTAATCATATCTATTTCCCATCGAAATTACAACCCGATAACTTTGAGAACTGATTTGTTTATATTTTTTAGCTGTTGGCCTAATGAGACAGCTAATAAGGTCAAGTGAGGCATGTTTGAAGCGCTAGATTTGCGAAGGATTTTGGCTCTCAGATAGTCCTCTTTCGGACGCAAGTCTTTGTATCGAGAATATTATTTAAAACATTAACTATTATTATCACATGATATGAATGTTCGATCACGGATTATATCATACTTGCCAACACGTTTTGGCTGTAGGTAGACTGTTCACCATCTGTCAACGACTCTATAAGTTCAATGCCCTTTTACAGCTGAAGTTTCAGCCATTATAATTATTTTACGAAGTTGTTATCTAATTTTTTTTTTTGAGAAGTTGGCACATTGAACAAACTTGATAACGTATTAGGTTTTGATTTTGGAATATCATCATACAGCGCTAAAATTCGGTACTTTATAACACTTCGTTTTTGTGTTGTGAATATTAAGATATTTTTTCCTATGCTTAAACGGCACAATATCTACACTTCTAAATCTACACTAATATCATAAAGAGGAAAGATTTGATTGTTTGTTCGAATTGAATAGGCTTCAAAACGACTGCTACGATTTAAAAAAATCTTATATCATTAGAATTATATTCTAATGATATAAGATTTTTTTATATTATCTACATTATCCCTGATGGACATAGGCAATATTAAAATGTTTATTCCCAAGGAAAACGGTTAGCAGCGGGTGCAACCGCTGGGCAAGCCGCTAGTATATTATATACTTATATACCTACCCTGTAAATAGCTGTAGTTGTTTGTACAGCATGGTAATAAACAAACCAATTGCTGGTGACAGAGCGCCGCCCAGCCACTTCGCGAATTCTCCAAAATAGAGTCACCATTCACTCCTGTTGTTTGGGACGGTCCATGAGAATGAAAGAAAGCATGGTGTCAAGCAAATTCATTGTATTTATCATATCTATTTACTATCCTATCAAGCGTAGCAAGTCAGAACATTTTCGTAGAGATTAGGAAAAGTGTTTGTACACTTTGTACTTAGTTGATTACTACAGTGAATGTGGACGACTGCCAAATTTTATATTTTGTGTAGGTAGGTAGGTAAGTATTCTTTTCATAAGGTAGCAACGTTCTACAAATGCCAAAATGCTATTATAATACATAATCACGATGAATGAATGAGACTGTAATTGGCGGCACCGCACGAGCCGTTCTGCTCTGTGAATTTCATCAAAAACTTAACTTAGATTAGGTTTTTATACCACGTCTGGAATTTAGCAGTGTTGCGCAACTGGAGAGGAAAACGAAACTTATTGACCTTCATTTATGTTAGATATTCAAGTTTTACAGCTCGATTTTCCTTAACCTAACTCTTTTTACTAACTCGGCACTTTCCTTAAAATATGTAAAACTTTTGGTTGTTTTGTATACAATTGAAATTATTTTACTACCTCAAGTGCTCTACTGTTATAATACCTACCTTTTTTGCCATTTGATGGACACATTCGCGTGCCTCGAATGTAATTTGAATTCGGTGTTCGTCGGTTATCCTAACAATCAGCCGGGCTGGTTGGTGTAAGGTCACCCTAAGCGGCGACCGTAGCGAGGGCTTCCTGCGACTCAATTAAAACTCGTTGCGGGGGCGTGCGAACTGGCCGGGCGGCGAGTGCGCCCGCGCCGCGCAGCGAGCCGGCCAAGAGACGCGAGTCCCCGGCCCCCTAGCCCCACAGGATACGCACAGCTTCTCTAATGTCTAAGCATTTTCGGTCAATCAACTCGCAAGCGTTTTGCTCCTATCGCTGAGGCCGTGAAGTCAAGTTCGCGGCCAAGGAATGTTGTAACGAACTTGACTTTATCTCGCACGCCGCTGCAGCAATGTTTGTATCTCAAATTTCTTCACGCATTTGATACTAGTATGGGGCATCATCATGTATGTGAACACGAATCCGGAAGTTCTCGGCTAATTGGCGATTCACAGCTCGCCTCGCCAACTAGGCCAGCGGTTAGGGAAGGAAGTCGTATGAATAAGAAACAAAAATAACACACTAGTACTTCATTCAATGCCCTGTGTGGCATGACCTATTGTTAGCCGAGTGTATGCGAGCCCCAGGAATTCCTTTGGAATGTTCTCAAGCAATACCCGCCTCAGAGCGACCATTCGAGCGACAACATCGATATCATAAATCGAGGGCCCCAGCCGAAGAAAAACCACTCACTCACATCGTCCTTGCAGAATGCTTAAGGAGAATCGACAATTAATAGCTCTTAATTAATTGCATTGCACGCATTCCTCATCCGTTGGTGGTTTTTGTGGACATTCGCCGCGCTATCTAGATGAAAACCAACCAAACATGGCTGTTACATTACAATTTGTCACAAGGAAAAAACCCTACGTGATACAATGTGTGTAATTTACTTAACTAAGTGCCTACGTTCAAAATTCCAACATTATTGAAAGCGCAGGCTTCCACCTGTTGAGTGTTGTTAACCTCATGCCATAAAGAGCGTGTTAAAAAACTGACATGCAAGTTTTGCGGCATTGCGGCGACGCAAAAGTACCGACTTTCAGGTACGTTGTTTGTACACGATAAGGCCCCCATGTTCGCTGCTTCGCTGCCAGTAGAAGCGTTTGACCGACATCGCTAACGTTGATAAGACGATCGTTTTAAGATACAATGTAGCCAAGTTGATAACGATTCAAATACTCCGTCCGCCGCCTTTAACGACGTCCCATCTCGAAGGTCTACCTAAGTGGAATAAAATTCAGTTTTTATATCTGATCCAAATCCGGATAAAATTAAGACTCGTACTTAGAATTAATCCTAACTATCGAACTGCCCAGCGGTTTCACCTGCTATACTGTTATCCATGTTAAAAAATAACTTTACTGACTTCTGAGCTATTTTATCTCCAAATGTACTCTCTCCAGCTACCTCCATGAACTGTCCAATTGATCCACCCAATTTTTTAAATTCGCCCCGTAGTTCCGTAGATTATTTATTATACTTTACATACAAACAAACAAATCTCTCCTTTTGGCGACTGAAAATGTTTCTCACAACGACTCTACAATGTTTGCTTATTTCGGCAACGTATCGCCATCGATTTTCGTTCGCATGTGTATTTTGGCGCAAGAATGTATGACCCGAGTCTAGACCAACTGCACGGTATTTAACGCCCGTCGACATGAATGGCACGACTTTAGGTACCCATCCTATCGGCTCGGCAGCAACTGCCCAAAATATACTGGTAGCTCTTGATAACTCGTATTGAAACCAGTCTATGGGGATATCTAAAGTTGTTAAAGAGTACCCTGGTACTCGTAGCAGGCTCAAGGTCTGCGAGTCATTGGCTTGCGAAGGTACTTGCAAGGCGGGCAGTCTGACGCGCCGCCCGCCGCCGCCGCCGCCGCCGCCGCCGCCGCCGCACGCATCGCCGAGACCGCCAAATAACACGTTATAAATGTGGGTAGGTATGTTTCGTTATGATGATACGGATATTAGCAATGCGAATTTAAAAAGTATGAAATCAAATTATCAATGTTAAGGAAATAAGTTTGGGAAACTGCGAGGAGTTCAAAGTACTCTTCGGAAAGTTTCATTGTCTGAATATCGCTGTAACATAAAATGCCGAAAATGTATCCTTTAAATCTCGCAATCTATGGAAAAATTCCGGAATGAGGTTAACAACTATGTAATTATGGAAAAGGTCTGGAAGTGTAGCAAGTGTGGCAGTGGGCTGTTCACATTTGTCGTAGAACCGGTGGACGGTAGAGTAACCGGGTTCTCAAATAGAGGCCTCGCCTCGGCAAGCATTGCGTTGGACGCCCTCCGGCCAAATAGACCGATGACTTAAAGGGAGCGGCTAATAGCGACTGAATGGCAAAACCGGGAGATCGTGCCTTATGGCGTACCCTGTGGGAGACCTACGTCCAGGACTAGACTGCTATGCTGATGTATGTGTCCTTTAAATATTTTAAAAGTTTTCGGAATGTTAGGTTACCGGTCACCAGCATGCAAATTGCTGGTTAACGTTAACCACACCCAAGAAAATTTAGGTGTTACTGGTCTCTATACTAGGCCAACGCAACGCAAGTGATTCTTCTCGGTTTAATAATACACTATAGATATCGGATAGTTTTCTTTACAAAACGTAAAATAGAACCGCGTTTCGTAGCCTAAATCTGGGTACTTACAGTGTAGTTACAGTATATTTTGACCCAAGTTGTAACTCTGTGCTGTGTAAATGGTAACACTTGCAGAATGAAGACAACACTCGTGGGCTACGGTAAGTATCATCCCCAGTTTGGTTACCTAACTGTATACAATGGCAAGATTTTCTCGTCGTTTGTTTCATTCAACTCAACTTTAGCCTTTAGGTTAAGGTTTTCCACCGTTACTCTTATTTGAATTTCAAGAGCATCAATATCAGTCAGCAAGTGACGGTAGGCCATATATTGTGTTGATAGGTTCAGTATGATAAGTGGGGACTCGAGACGGTACGCACATCGCACATCCGAATCACAAATATACAGGTGCTTGCGCCTGTCGCCGAATTTATGAAATTCTAAACAGATTTACAACAGGGTTCCTTTAGAAAATACGCTTTACTTAAATACTTTTCAAGTTAGGTATTCTTCTCCTATTTAAAAACCATAGTACGTACATAATACCTACTTACCTCTGCTTACTCTACATAGACTGAAAACTTTGTCTGTCCCAAAGAAACAGTTTTATTATGCTGCCTGCCTTGCTTCAACTACAACAGACTGTACGAGTACTTACACTAGTACAATCCTTCTTTGTTTGCTACGTCTACGCCTAGGTATTGTTCTTTTCCCATTAAAATATTAAAGCTGTACAACGGATGTGGAATGTAATATTTCCTACATCGCTTTCAGTGCGCGTAGTATAGGTGTGTCTCCCATGCCTCCAACGCGTCGGTTAGGTCACAGAGTCACATTAGACATTACTGGGGTTCGACAGGGTGAGCGGCGCCGGGCAGCGTAGAGGCCGCCACGCAGCGGGTGATCCCAAAATAGAGCCCACTTTTATACTTCGCCGAACCGCCAGCCAGTAGGGCTACCATGGTTGGCTAGTGCCTAGTGTGACCTGTGTGACCCGTGGAGCTATTAAAAACTAAATAGCCACTGAGGTCATTTGCTTGTGAAAGAGTCAAACTTGTCGATGATAAAAAATCTATGATTTTTAATACTCATCTTCTCTAAAGCATCAATCAAATGTTAATTTGAATGTGAATTTACAAAAAGTTGTTTTTTAATTTAATCTTACTGACTATCATATCAGTGGTAATAGGCCTTTATGTTTAAGTTCAAGAGACTCAAAATACTAGAGACTCTGCAAGCAACTCAAGATAGCTTATCCAACACACAAAAATACGAAGTAGCATCTCTGAAGATTTCAGTAGAAAACTAGAAAAAAATAACTACTCTTAGGTAGGAAATGTAGAGTTCTCCGTAAGTATCAGTAAGTAGTATGGTAAGCCATTAAACTTACGATAATCCTGAAAATCTTCGAGTCCTCTCGAAAAGGTAGGTATAGGTTCTTAACTCAATATCTTGGTAATCCAGAAACAGTTCGTTGACAGCCCTAAACGTGTCTGGATCTGGTTTAGCGTCGCGGGCGCCTAATCCCAGGCGTTAACGTCCCGGATGACTTATGTGGAGAAAATGAGTGGAATCGTCCTTAGGCTGCCCGCACACGTCCGACTTTTTATAGGACCGATAATCGGGCAGATTTTTCCTCCGATTTTTAAGACCGTTTTTGTGACCGACTCAAAGCACACGTCCGTCACTTTGTCTGTTGGTTTCGAGGGAGTAGCACGTCATGGACGGCCGACTGTCGGTGAGTAGTGTGCGTTAACGCATACATTTCCGAGTGTTCTATTTTTCACCGACAATCGGATCGGTCGGGATGCACCGATTTTATTTCTGACCGACTATTTGTAGGATGTGGGCGTTACACCATTGCAATCAATACGTTCCATTTTACTCCTACAAAAAATCGGTCACCGATTATCGGACGTGTGCGGGCAGCCTTATCGGGAGCGAGGAGGCAGCCACGCTCGTCGCCTGTGCGGGCCGCGTGAGCTCGCATTCCTCGCAGCGTGTCCTGGGTTCTGATTAAACCAGCTCTGTTACGACTTGCGAGAGTGTTGGAACTTCCCGCCCCGGCTTAGTGCCCTGTGTATGATCATTCTTTTACGGCCCTGTTTCACCTGAAACGTTTTTCCCTTTCATTCGCGCTGCGTCAGGGAGAAACAGCCAATCATTTTTCACACAAACTTTCGCCAGATTTTACGGTTTTTTCGACACGAATACTAGAAAAATACCGTCACCATGCCTTATTTAGGTATTTGTACTAGAAAAAGTATGTATCTAGATTATATATATACAAGCTGTTACAGAATGAATCAAAAAAAAGATTTGCTTTATTAAAATTTAATAATCGACTAATCCCATCACTAGTGATCAGCTGCTCAGGTCATACACCTCTCATAGACGTCATAGTCATAGACTATGGATGTAAAGACTGATAGTATTTTCAAACCTTTTTACCTACATCATGTAACCATGTTACAAATTCATTACTATTAAATTACTTTTAAATAATCTTTGTAGTAAATTATCGTCGTTAACTGAAAACTTGGTTTCCAGATAACCAGTAGTTTCAGCCAGAGATATTTTTCTTGATTGTGTGCGCCACTAGTCTATTATTCCATTTTATTTCAAAAGAAGGTTTCTGCCTACTCAAGTTAACATAATAAGCAACATTTTAAAACATAGTCATGTAAAGATAAGTTGTCATGATAGATGATTTATCCGACCTTACTTCGTGACCTATCTGCTGCTTTTAATCTTTGAAAGTACTAGGACAACAGCTTTTCCAAAAATTTACGCACCATTTTTGGCCACGCCCATATCAAAATTGAAATAATTGGGTGTGGGTTCCGTATTTTTATTCTTGAGTAACGTAATTTTAACCTACTATGCCACACTATGCCGTGTGGTGTGGTGTCGGCTTAGAATAGCATCACCCCATGTCTACCCGATGATGTTGTGTAGAAAATAACTAAGGATGACCAGGGATTGGGCAGCAGTGTTCTCTGCGACACATTATGTTGCACTGCCCTCGCCATACATTCCCTTTGACACATTATCTTGCACTGCTTTCGCCATGTTCGATTTGACCTTGAACTTAAAGTTACCGTAATACAAAATGAAACGATACTTTTTTTATTTCCGAGTACACTGTAGGTATTTTTCTAACCGTTACAACAGCCTTTTCAATTAATAAAGCTAAGACAGTTAAACGGTGCACCACTTACCTGGTTGGTACTGGTTCACCAATACTACCAGGTCACCTAGTACTGGGTACCATGATGCACCTGCTCATACATCTTAGCACCCACATGCGCTCCACAGGAAAATGTGGGGGTTTATGGATCTTCCTGCCACTAGTTTCTTCTTATTCTGTCGTGTGGGACACCGATTCGACACACGACCTAATCAATCCTGGTGTCAGAGTTTTTCAACCTTCTTTAGATAGTAGGCCTCTGACATGGTTAAGTAACGACCGCCGCCGTCTAAGTGATCATAGACTGCAACCGGGACTGACGGCTTAACGTGCCCTACGAAGCACGGAACAAATTTTCTTTCAGGCAATCAGGTAGTTCGGCCTGCAATGTCCTAACGAAACTGGGAACAAATTCACTTAAACTACATACATACACGCCTATAATCCCTTGCGGGGTAGGCAGAGCATAAACGGCCGCATAAAACATTTGATGGTCATCTGGAAAATTGTGTAAAGCCATAGTGACAGGTTGTCAGCCTATCGCCTAAAATTACAATACACACCCTCGAGTTACTTAGTCGCCTCTTACGACTCCCACGGGCAAGAAAGGGGGTGATGCTATTCTAAGCCGGCCGGCATCACACGGCATTAAATCTTAAATATCAATTTTTCATGTATTCCCCCAGGGGATGTCCTCCGGATCCTGAGGCAAGCTCAGACCACTGACAACTATGAAATAACCAATCGATTACCAGGCGAACAGAAGTGTGACGGAGATCGTGTATTAAACTAAGGATACTAATTTGCAATAGAACCCTAAAAATTGCATAAAAAGGGTTGACCACGGGTTGACCAATAGCGAGGCTGTGTTTTTTAACATATTAGGGTCATGCCAAAATCATAATCAATAAAAATATTACGAGTTTTCTTCAAGGAGGATCAAAATGATGAAGGCGATCGTAGACTTAGCCGCGCCGCACCATCATCATCATCATCATCAGCCGGACAAGTCGCACTGCCGCATTTTGTTTACGGGCCTCCCGACCGATTACCGCCTTGGCCTGCGCGGCGGCCGCTCTCACGACGCGACAGCGAGAGCGGGACCAACTGTCTAGCGTGCTTTCAGTAACACGGCTCTTCGTTCTTGTGTCTTGTCAGATAACCACTATGTTGATCTATCAGCCAAAAACTGAGCCACATCAAAGAATAAGGCGAACCCCACAAAATGACCGACTGACAGATGCGTCTGTCGAAACACCTTGGTAAAATCGTTACAGGGTGCCCAGGAATCCGTTTTTAGTATGGGAATTTGAAATTACCTTTCGTCTGACAGACGGATGCGTCAAAGTCAAAAGTACGTCCGTCCGCAGGGGGAGTCATGCGGGTGAATTTAAATAATAATATCAAGTGTGCATTCAAATAACAATATCGAATTCGTAAATTATTTTTGTGAAATAATAATTGTATGCGGTTAAGAAAAATTGCTGGTCAATCTTACGTAATAGTTATTCCGCGAAAAGAGAGGATAAAAAGGCGTCAGCGGCACCCCTATGGTTTGCGCACACGCACATTTGTCACAAAGGCGCCGCCATGACCTTTAGCCCCGCCCCCGAGAGCGGCTTTTCTTTGTGGTTCGATTAGTCGATCGTAAGCTTTCGCGCGCGTTATTGATTACTTATTGATTTTCGGTTTTGGTAGTTCTTTATGTAAATGGCTCGCTCCATACTGATACAATATTAAGTTATGGTTATGTGTGTGGAAAATGTAGATGGCAATTTAAATCTGGCACGCTCGCTGTATCGGCAAAGATTGTCGTTGGTAGACCACCAGCTGAGCAGCGACGACGGTCACCATTCACCATCGTACCAATGCTTTCTGGATACATCTGGATACATCCAGACGCTTTCATTGTACTGGAAGCGTTCACCCACAACGTCCTGGATGACGCCCGAACAAGGCTTATTCCAGGTTATTGAACTTTTACAAAATGGTGCGAAAAGTCAGGCTGTATCCCAACCACGACCGACACGGTCACGTTTGTGCAACGAACACGGTGAACAAATTTTTGGACCATTTTTGTAGTGTAATGTTTAGTGCAAAAGTTTTTAAATTAACTGAAAGGGCTGCGTACAAAGTGATCATAACACTCGGTAAGTTCTTAGTAAAATTTTAACTAGGTATCTCCTTGATCTATCAGGTAACCTAAGTAGGTAATGGTTCTTAGTAAGACAAGTTACTAATGTTTTCTTTTCTTACAATAAGACAAATGTTGAGGAATAACCTGCATTTACGTAGAAAAATCTACTTAACCCTACATAAGTAGAAGGCGGTTCTCCTACTTGTCGTTTGTCGTTTACGGTGCTTGACAGACGCATCCGTAAACACACCGTGGCCTTATTTGTATGGCAATATGATCTGATTTCGCAATTTCCTTTCGTCTGACAGACGCAAGCGTTACGGTAAGTTTAAAATACGCAGCGACGGACGAGACGACAAGTAGGCGAACCGCCAAAAGGGTTTGGAAACGTCTCCTGGACTCCTGGTAGGTAAAGGAGGTGACATTGTTTACTTTATCAATGGGCGGGGTTAGGAGGTGGCGAGAAAGATCTCCTGGTAAGTGTAATGAACTCAAAATTGTAATAAATAGTGTTGGGACGTAATTATTAAAAATTTATCGAATTTATTAAAATTAATAGGTTTTCATAATTTTCATACATGACACCACGGCTTTATTTTTTTCTGTATACACTCTTTACAGCTGACCCTTCAAGACCCTTTCAGCTTTACTCGTCTTTTTGTAACACCTTGTATATATATATATATATATTTTATAATAACTTTAAAACTGTTAGACATTATATTGAAAAAAAAATTCAATTAGAGGTTATTTTGGATTTTTTTTCTATCGAATAAACTTTGTCAAATTGTGTTACTGATAGGTATTTGTTATCTGTTAGATCCTCGACAATAACATATAATTTTTCAGAATTTTATGGCTGTAATTGTATAAATAAAACTGGTTTAAAAATCTCAGTCGCTCTATAACGCCTAAAAAAGGTATCATCGGAAGTATGAATGACAGTGGAATGTATCATAATTTTCCTTGTTGCCGAATGTCACATGTGTTGGAACTTCTGTTGCGTCCTGCTTGCTTGTGAACCACTTGAGTGAACTTCTTGTAGCAGCTCCCAGTGGTCGCTTCAACTTTATATATTTCCATTTATACCGTAATAGTAAAACGAAAAAAATCCCAATCAAATATAATATTTCAGGTCCATACATACACATATCACGCCTATAATCCCTTGCGGGGTAAGCAGAGTGTAAACGGCCGCAAAAACGGATATTTACGCCACGTCTGATAAATATTTGAGGGTCATTCGGAAAATTGTGTATCGCCATGAGTGTCACGAACCTACTTATCTATATTTGCTGATTATTTTTAGTGTAAAAGTTATCGATGAATACTGCATTTCTTTATGAATGGATTTGGGTGCTGATCAAGAAACTGTCTGTACGTCTATAGGGGTCGCATTCCAGACGGGGCATGCTGATTAAGCTCATAAACTGGCACTGTAATATCTTCGTTTATGGTCCAACGCTCCTAAACTATATATAGGTGGTACCCACTTAAAATTAAAACTTAAAGTAGCTGGGTAAGTACCTACTCATCTATCAGCAAAGTTAAAAAAATTGCGCTTGGTGAACCTTCAAAGCTAAAATGACACAGACGCAAAAACTTGTAATTTTTAGCTAAGTTAATTGAATTTTTGTTTGAAATAAAATAATATTCCGTGACTTTTTGAAGCAATTTTCGTAAATAAAATAAATTACTAAGAGCCGCGCTTCGGCTTACCTTCCAGATAAAAGCTTTAGAGACGAAACCTTCCATTCGCCGGGAGATAGATAACTCGAGCATCTCCTTTGTTTCCAATACAACAAGTCCAAACCAAAATACTTATTTATAAATGATCGAGTTTTTTTTTTCTTTTCCCAAGGGCGTCCGAGTGCCGCGGCCCTAACTGGAGAGCCAAGCTCTATCGCAATATCTCCGGGCCCCATCCCGCGTCGCCATTCATTAGCCACGGCTGAGGCTCTGCTAACCTTGTCAAATTCCAATATTAAAGTACAAGGTTAATGGTTAGTGCGAATGTTGCCCTATTTATTAAACAGGAAATTACGTGATCGTGAACTACTCGCGTTCAAGTTTTTTGCGAGCGGCGGCGAGCGGGTACGTGCATAAGTACATACTTCATGTTATCATTTATCACGTTAGCTTTACATCTGCCGAATATCCTGATATACCTAATATGATAACAAAGCTGTAAACAACAGGTTCACGGCCATTCGCGGAGGGCAAATTTACATTAAACCTATCATCTGCCTAGGCATGACCATGTGGTTATAGCCCTTAAACAGAGGTTTTATCATAAAAACTGTTATTATACATACATTGAACCCTATTTACATGTGGCGAGCATTTAAGGCATATGTTGTTGCTATTTTAGATCTATAATTTATTTATTTTGTATGTGATGGAGCTTCTTTTTGTGGGGAACACCGAGTTGGCGAACGATCCGATGAACCCTGCTGTCAGAGTTTTTCAACTACCTTCTACTAGTAGTAAGCCTCTGACATGATTGTGTAACGACCGCTGTCTAAGGTATCGTAGACAGCAACCGGGACCGATGGCTTTACAATTAGAGCGCAATCAAATTGAAACGTAATCGTTGCTTGGTTATGATTGAGTTCTGGAGAGGTTTTGTACTCATCACAATAAAATATCAAGAAAATATTAAGTTTTGTACTTCACTTAACCAAAAAAAAAAATTCCAATGATTTTGGATATTGGACGCCGCCCAAGAAATTCACTGATTTGGATTGCAACACACGGAATACCTACATAAAATGTTAAGGAAACTATTGTAATCTATAAATATCTTCCAGCTTTTTTATTTTGCAAATGAAACCGATTATGCGATCAAATGCGATGCTAGCGGGAACCCAGTCACTGACACTAACCTCTTAAATATAGAAGCTTTTTCATTATTGTGTAAGAGATTTGCTTCAACCTTCATCATGCGAGCAGTTAAGGAGTGGAATGCCTTGCCGGCGGATCTGTTTCCGGAACATTATAATTAAAAAAAGACTATTATGAAATTAAAAAAAGAGATGTAAACACGATTTACCAGGCAGTATTTAGAATAGATGATTTTATGGAATTGGCAAATGAATGCAGTGCATCACAGCGAACGCTACTGCCCTAGATTCGTCCCTTGAATACCCTTCTCGGCACCCATGAAATGTTATTCTAAGCCGTCACCACACGACACATCATAAAATATTATAAGCTATGGTATGGTATGTAACTGTGACATCAAAAGAGGCCTTGATTAGAAATACCCATATGCTCCAAGGTCGCTGGTGGCTAGCACAGCACCTGAATTTATATTCTTCGTTTCCGGTGAGGCGAAGACAACTCACACTTTATTACCGAGCATGATTTATAATTTGAGAACCGCGCCTATTACGGGAAATTCCACACATTATGATTTTATATACCTACTTTAAAGAGGCCATCATTTCGACCCGTATTTATGTAACACTATCTGTTACCCTCGTCGTTAATAATTTTAAGAATTTGCATTTTATATAATTTTACGTGATTATCTATAAATGTAAATGTGTGTGATGCAGAAATATGAATAAAGCATTTTATCTATCTATCTATCTATCTATCGTTGCCCGTATAAAATAAAAACTATCCTATGTGTTGATCCACGTTACCTACTATATGTGTGCCAAATTTCATTACAATCGGTTCAGTAGTCTTTGCGTCAAGAAGTATCAAACATACAAACTTTCGCATTTATAATATATATTACTAGATTTGTCAGAATTCTACATTTTGGTATGTACCTGTCTATGTTGGTCTCTAAGAACAAGACGTGTGAAAAATGTAAAAAGATCCCGTAACCTTTCTCCAAAACTTCTCTATCTGTAGGGATTTTCAAGACTTTAAATTTTTGTTGTTCTTGTTATTATTGGTTTATTAATTGTCTAACTTAGTTCGCAACAACTATGACAGCGTGGCTCAGTGGTTTTCAAGCTACAGGCAGCTAAGTGTTTTTCTACTGATAAGTCGGTCATATTTTTGCAAAATTATTCTTCTTTCAAATATAAATATTTATAATAAATATTTATATTCAAATATAAATTTCAAATATAAATATTTGCGCGTTCGTAGATTTGGAAAAGGCCTATGACAGAGTGGTGAGGAATGAATTGTGGTCGGCACTATCCATGCATGGGGTGAGCAGTATCTTGATACGAGCACTGAAATCCTTATATAAGAATTCCAGTGCTTGTGTCAGGATAAACGGGGCGTACACTGAACTTTTTAACATCGAGAAAGGTGTTAGACAGGGATGTGTTGCGTCACCGTGGCTGTTCAATCTGTTCATGGATAGTTGTTTGGAAGATTTGAAAGAGAGTGAATGTGGTCTGAGAATGAATGGTTTACTCGTCAAATGTCTTCTCTATGCTGACGACCAAGTTATCCTTGCGTCGTCGGCTGAAGGGTTGCAGGAGATGGTAAATATTATGAATGAGGCTTTGAAAAAGAAAGGAATGAAAGTGAATGTAAGTAAGACGAAAGCAATGGTTTTTGAGAAAGAGGAAAATATGACAGAGTGTAAAATTATGATAGAAGAAGAGAGGGTGGAACAAGTGAAAGAGTTTGTGTATTTGGGCTCCGTGTTCACATCAGATGGAAAGTGTGAAAGTGACATCGAAAGAAGGGTGAATGCCGGCAACATGGTGAATGGAGCGTTGCACGCTTTTATGAACAGCCAGAAAGTCTCTGATAAGGCTCGTCTGGCTGTGCATAGAGGGGTGTTAGTTCCGACACTTATGTATGGGAGTGAAAGTTGGGTATGGCAGAAAAAACATGAAAGTAGAATAAATGCAGTACAAATGAGAGCGTTAAGAAGTATGATTGACGTAAAATTGAGTGACAGGATAAGGAATAGCGTGATAAGGGAACGTTGTGGTATAAAAGAAGATATAGTGACTGGTGTAGAAAAGGGTATGCTTAGATGGTTTGGTCATGTAGAGAGGATGAATGAAAGAAGATTAACGAAACAGGTGTATATGGCAAGTGTGGATGGGAACGTCGGAAGGGGAAGACCTCGACGAACGTACCTTGATCAAATCGGGGACGTGCTAAAGAAAGGTCAGGTCAAGAGTACCCTAAACCGACGAGCATGCATGAAGAGATTGATGAATGTGGAGGAGGCGAAAGAAGTATGCCAGGATCGTAGTAAGTGGAAGGAAGTAGTCTCTGCCTACCCCTCCGGGAAAGAGGCGTGATTTATGTATGTATGTATGTATGTATAAATATTTAAATTATTTTAAGTAAATATTAATTTTTAAGATTGATACCAAATAACCTACTCTCTCAAACAATTATTGTCTCAATGGCAATTTCTGGCGTAGAAATACCGCAGGTTTTGTTTTACCGACCTCAGCACGTAATGGAGTAGGTGCCGCGTACCTATACAATTTGGTACATTACAAGTTTCACGATCGTAGACGGCACAGAAATGATACCTAATTGAGGTATTTCTTTGGCGGCAAAAACCGCATAAAAGCATTCACTTACAGTCGCTAATTTCATGTTAATGCGTCATGTATATAAACTAGTTTATAATATACAGGGTGTTAAGAAAAGTAATGGGTTCCTTTAAACTACGCATTGTATACGCAGGCATATCAAAGTGTAATAAACAAACGTGTTTAGAAAAAATTATATACCTATAACATTTATATTGAAATATTTTCATTAAATTGTTTTAAAAATGCTGCTTTGTTTGGAAGTCAAAATCACGGAGTAAACTTGACACTGGCGATATCACAATGAAAACATGATAAAAACGCCACAAAAAAACCGAAATGAATCTACACCAATATTAAAAAGAGGAAAGATTTGATCGTTTGTTTGAATTGAATTGAACCGATTAAAAATAAAACTTTCACCATTAGAATCCTACTTACATTATTATCCCTGGTGAACTATATTAAAATGTCTTATTCCTGCGGGAAAACGGTTCGTAGCGGGCGAAACGGCTGGGCAGGCCGCTAGTAAAAAAAAAAAAATTATACTGGCTGACACAGAGCACCGAAACGCTGTCGCACGAAGTTTTTTGGTCTGTGCTGGCTGATAACGCCGCGCCATAAAACAAGAAATTGAATTGAATTGAACCCCCGGGTCTCTTACTCGCCTTTTACGATACCCGTGGGAATAAATGGGGTGAGGTTAAATTACCTATTCTTGTTTTTCGTAAATCTTGACAATGTTTTGCACATATTAAGAACAGATTGAGCAATCTTTTATGTAACCAAACAATTAAAGTATTGAATAGTAGATATTACTATGCGTGTGAAATGGTGAATATATCTACTCGTAGCATGTGTGTAAGATATGTGCCGATGAGAGGCCGCTGGCAGAATGATCGTTAGCTCATCTGCGCGGGCGCAGGCCTGATAGCCGGCGGAACACGTTCTCAACCGCGAAACGGAACATCAGCAAATGAATGGTCGCCCCGACAATCATCGACGACAGTTCCCACGGGGCGGGTGCCAACTTGCCAACCATTCCGGTTTTTGCCAACTTAAATGTTTGTTGTCAAATTAATCTGAAGTTACTTGGTATGCGCCTGCCGACCAGTCGGGCGACTATTCATTCATAGCGGGAGGAATGCTAGCTCGTGGCGAGTAGCGAGCGGCGAGTCTCGTCCGACCTTCGTCAGCGCTTTGCAAAAAGTGCGTGAGTACGGACGCACTGACGGACTGGTGTCTGAGCTGAGATGAGACCCTGCCGAGTAGGTACCTACAGAGCTGACCTAGCTAAATTTTAAAATATTTTGTAACGTATCACAATCACAACACCTCAGCGCCTCAAGAACACTTAAACACTTAAGTAAGCATGTACGGGTAAGCACTGCCGCAGCATGCCAAGAATCTACTACAATCATCAGTTACACTCTTCTCCAACAACTGCATTTATATTTCGGGATAGTCAAAATATAAAAATACTGAAAAGTTGAATCCGTAGTATGGTTACAATTCTGCTACGACCGCACAAATTAACTTTATGTAGACCACCTATTAGCTTTATGTAGACTAGTCTTGTACCTCCTTCTACCTATGTGACATCGACCATTTGATTTATGTTTAAGTATTAATGTTGTGTCTGGTGGACTCCAACGCAGATATATACCGAGCATTCCAAGGAAAAAACTGGCTCAGATAACCATAAGAACTAAACGAACTAAATGATGGTCGTTCGCCAAATGGCAAAACCGTGACATCATGGAGGACAAAATGTTCGTTGTATGTGCGGCTCCTTTTGTACGAAACCAGCATCCAGATAACAAAATACATTCTTAAACTTATATCATTTTAGGAGAATCATCGTAAGGGCGCGCTGTGAGAAAAATGGGTATTTTTGGATGCACGCAATTTCGTTTGTGAATACGATAAACACCTTATTTTCATGTAAGTAAGTATAATCATTTTTCATTATAATATCTAGGTTCTGGTCATAGGAAAACTCGATTAAAGAAAGTTTTCTCGATAGGTTTATTTGTCAAAGTCTATTTTTACACTTTTTTGCGTGGTGTATAGCAATCTTATGAACATAACACATTAAGTTTGGCGAATACGATACGTCTTATACATTACCAGATTCTTGTCGTACCGTTTTTTGATTTCTTCTTTATCTGGCGAGACATTTTCAAAAGAGTGAAAAACCGTCTAAATATGGCGATTCCGCTTTGTTCTCACACACAGGATTTGCCATTAGTGGGAAAGGGACGTAAAAAAGATCGAGGCAGGCCCTTAAGTTACTTCTTACTGTCTTTCTAAAAATGTAATACCTACTTAGTGCTCCGATCTAAGGAACATAATTCAAAAAAGAAAAACAAACCTAGTTGAAGACACAATTTTTAAATTTTCTGGTTTGCTTAGTTAAGAAAGTCATACATAGGAACAGCTAAGATTACCTGTCGAAATCGATGCCAATATTGCATCAATCTAGCTTAAAATGGCTTTTTATCCTCGATGCCCGTCAGTTAGTTGCTAGCCGAACATTCCAGTCACTGAACCCATTATCACAGACGAAGTGATAGAATTTAATTATTTAGATACCTACCAACATCGCGGTTTAATCTAAGCACCAAATCGATTTAGATTTAAGCAATGAACAAATTGAAAGTTTGTGAGATCGCTGGAAAAGAAAATTTAAAGCTTGGAACTTTCTTTCTTTTAATTTCTTCACGTTTTTCACTATTACCTACCTTCACTCAACTGGGATTTTTATGGCTACAGGTCGTTATTTGTGAAACACAAAGTTTGAACTGTAAGGTAGGTGCCCACCCAACTGTACTACTCTACTACTCGAGGCCGGTGTCGTTAAACAGCCGTAGTTATCAAAATCACAAATTAAGTAAGGATTGGTATTATGTGCCAGATAGTCCACGTCAAATAAGGCAGCTTAGTAAATCTCAACGATTCTCTCCATCGGACCTACCAACCGGGAACCACGAATCGGCGAATGTAAGAAACATTTTGCATGCTCTGGGCATCCACGCCGCCGCGCTGAAACCCATTGGCACCTCGCGATGACGTCACATAACAGCTTGCGCCCGCGCCGATTCCACCAAGGACAGTAAACATTCGCTAGGTCAACGCACGTCGATGTCTCTATGTGAAGCATATGGCGCCGCTCCTGGAGCACTTGGTATCTGGATCTGGTAAGTATAAGTAAGTAAAAATACTTTATTTTACAAAAATAAAAACAAAACAATACACGTAACATGGACATCTAAAGCTAGAATACGCAAAGGCGAAATGCGATCTCTTCCAGACGAGCTTTTGGTGGTGGAAATAGAAATAGAAAAACGAGCAGTTATTAAATAATATTTGTGTTCAAAAACAGTTAAATAAATAAAAACAATGTACTTACCAAAAAATAATACCTAAATACATAGCAAGCTGTAAATATATATCTTTAAAATTATATATAGATAAATATTCACATTACTTAGAGGATTCTTTTGACTTTGATAGGTAATGTTGAAGAAGTAATTCATGATAGATAATATTTATTAATTAAGTAAACTAAACTAGGCAGCGAATACGAAACGTTATTGATACTTACTTTCTTTTCCCTATTTTACACGACTGCCCAACCAAAAAAGGAGTGTTATGTTTTTATAGTCCATGTATGTATGTATAGAGGTATACGTTAACCACTGAATAGATTCGAGTGGAAATTATATCGAAAGAATCCTTACATTTTCCCGACTGTCATAAGCTAGGCTTATCTCAGAAAGCAGGTACCTATGTAGGTTAGTGTGAAGTGAACGTTTTCAGGTTTTAAGATCTATGCTCACATTCATACATAGCCCTCGATTAAGGCTCAATTTACATTGCCGCGGAATGGAATGGAAGCAAATTTTTGCAACGAAATTCTACATAGCATAATGAACTTTATGTCAATAGTGTAAGGTACAAACTATGGAACGGAACGGAATTCTCGATAATGCGCGGGGATTCCCCGGAAGACGAGCGACCTCTTTTTCGCCGTTCCATAGTTTGTACCTTACACTATTGACATAAAGTTCAATATGCTATGTAGAATTTCGTTGCAAAAATTCGCTTCCATTCCATTCCGCGGCAATGTAAATTGAGCCTAAGTGAATACAAACAAGTAGTGTAGGATATCTACCTATAACTAAGTATAATAAGTATTTAAAGATGGACTCGTGCCAAGTGTGAAATAATTATTCTTCACTAGATTTCCGCCCAGCGGTTTCACCCGCTGCCACTCATTTTCCCGTGGTAAAAGTTGTTTTCTCTCGGTAAAAAGTGGTATATGTGTTATTCCAGGTTATACCACAGAATAATAACTAGTAACTGGTTATACTCTACCTGTGTTCCAAATTTAATCCAAATCGATCAAGCCCTGTAAGCGTGAAGAGGTAACAAACATACATACATACACAAACTCTCAGATTTATAATGTTAGTACGGATAGTACGGATTCTTTTGTCTATCAGGACATTTTAATATATCTACAATGTGTTGCATTCGTATTGCTGATCAGCATTCAAAAGCACCGTAGCATGGCCAATAGAAACTTTACGACGCTTTCCAAACAAACGTGATGTAAGGTGCAAGCTTTTATAATAAGCAAAGTTAGCTAGCAATGTGCATGTGCATGCTACTAATTAAAATTATTTTAATACCTTATAGTAAGTAAAAGAGAAAGAGGTCGGTACTGTTTACAAAAACACAACATCAAACGTTGTACGTGGTTGTACTTTCAGGAAAAATATTAAACTAAATAGGTACAAACTTCAAATTAATTAAAGAGTTGAACACAGAAATGATAAAATAACACACGCTCGGTAGGTAGCCAGTAGGTACATCATGGGGCTCAATATGATAAAAAGCGTTGCCTAACAACAGCTACGAATAAAACTACTTTGCCAGGGCTTTTATTGGCTTCATATAAAAAGTTTCAATCACGTAGATGCTCTTTACTAATCAGGCATGCTTCCTGATATTACTATTCAGTTTTTTCTTCGGCACTTGCGCCTGCGCAACTCGAGGTAAATTAGCTATTTACGTCTGGCTAGGCTAGCCGCTAAACGTAAACTAGTCACGTATAACTGCATATGTTCTGGTTGAATACGCTTGAAAAAACATGGCGCCTGCATCCATGCATACGGAAACAACAGATTCATCATCTGCAAACACTGCAGGTAAAGCCATTTGTTCATGACATTAGTTTTGAAATGGCACATATATAAACTACTAGGGTAGTAATGGTAGCGTGGCAAAGTATCAGGTAGGGTAGGTACATAAAGTTAGCTACAATACCAGGAAGATATTATTCTGCAGTGCATAGGTACTGCAGGGCAATTGTTGTAAATTTTGCTTCTCTATAAATGTAAGTCAAAGTCCTTTCAGACACTAATCGAGACAGTATTCTTTTCTGGCAAAATGATTTAGGTATTCGAATGTGCGCATAGCACTCATTGCCTGATCGAAATGAATGATTGCTCTTTGTGCTGCTTCTTAAGAAAAGGCACAAATCTTTCATTCCTAATCAACATCCACATCATCATTATGATATTTAGCCCACTTGCAACCTATTCCAACATCATCCAAGAATACATCACAAATACAAATTGAAACCCTCTTAATTGCCTAATCCCTTTTTACAGCAATTGCAAAACACAATCTGAAGCATCTGTTGGAAGGTTTCCCAGGGAAACTTCCGTATCGAAATCGATCTAATTTCCGAGTGAGATAATGAAGAGTTTATCGTGTCCCAGGCAACTAACGGGCGGGTGGGAACGCAGAACTATCCCACTGGTCTCGATTCTAACGGCCATTTCCTAAGCTTCATGTACCTCTATATTTTGAACAATGAAATTTAATCTGGCAGGAAATTTTCAGATGGGTTTTGCCTGTTAAAAACGACCTAAGCAACCTGTTAAAGTAACATTCGACAACTATATTCTGTCGGCTAAAAAAGACTCAATAACAATCTGTTCTTATAAATTTTACTAACGTGGTGGGTTACATACATGGAACTAGTATGTAGGTATTGTACTAGTATGCTTGTAAAGTCCTTGTTTAAACCAAAGATACGTTTTGAAAACCTGTGTGTTGCTTGCTAAAAATGACTAAAGTAACGTTCAACACTTCTGTGTTTTTGTGACTGCTTAGGTAAGATGACTAAATTATCGTTGAACAGAGAGTGATTTCTAATATTGATTAGTTTAAGAAATTAAACGTTACTTTTGCAGAGAAATGATAACTTTGTATATAGATGATTGCCTATTTATTTCCAGGGACGTTTTACCCTTGTTGTAAGTGTGAGTGATGGATGATAGAATCGGCACCACTGCTTACTGCACCGTTATGCAATATGTAAGAAGTTGGCTATTACTTATTCCCGGGGTATTTTCATCGGCTGGTTAGTGGCCGCATTGTCTCAGGCCCCAGCTGTCTATGAGTGGATGTTAGTGGAGTGACGAATGATGCTTTGTTATACACGTTTTACGACTTGCAAATGTTAGTTAGTACTTCTTAGAACTGTACTTTAAACTTGCATCGGATTCCAAGGTCAGAATCGTCTTTCCACATGTTTTATTTAACACTTTTTTATGAAAGCAGAAAGATTTGTTTGTATGTTATCGTAAGTAATCGACAATCTTCGAAAATACTCGATATTAAAATCTTTTCTCTTTTAGAAAGCTACAGCACACCATCCATGCTTCACTACAAGAAAAATTCCTTATTCCCATGGGAAAACGGGAGGGCTCATTTTAAGTATTAGACCGGGTCTATCGCGATAGTATTTAGGTAAATATTAGTAATTTACCTGTGTCCCGACGACGAAAGTGATTGCGAGTGCTTAAAAGTTATATTGATAAACGAGAGGGCGTTGTTGAAACTCCTATCATAGGAGTCCTATGGGCAGTCGTTGTTTTTATGATATTGTGATGGGATGCAGACTGGAACAGCTAAAAGTGGAACAATAAACTGTCGACATAATAGAAATGTGGGTGATTGTGATTCGCTATCACACGCAACGTCGCCCAGACAATGAAAAGCAATTCTTCAATTACAAGTTCATAGCGAAAGCAGTTATATGTCAAAACCTACTTACTTGGGTAATAACTAGTGTTGCCTTGCCAGGTCCGATTTGTCATACATCGGGGCAGAAGGTAAAAGAAATCGGAATCTAGCTTCGAGCAACACGGTCTTCCGTCTCAAGGCCGTCGTTGCTCGAAGGGATCTAGGGTCAAAATCGGGACAGACAAAAAACAAGGTATTTATAAAACAAGATATTATTCAAAGACTAAATTAAATTGAATTTTTAAATGTTGATACCCCTATGCCTTTAAATTTTATTTTAATGAATTTTCACCGCATTAATAAAAAAAGCACACGCCCCACGAATATTGCAAGTAGGGAATGCAATCCCGCAAAGAAATTTCAGTCCCGGTATTTGCGGGATTAGGCATTTTCAATCCCGCGGGATCCCGGTATTTGCGGGATCCCGCATGTTGATAAGACTTTGTTAAGAAAAAAAATGAAAATTTTGTATTTTTAAGGGGCATAACTGAAAAACTACATTGTATGAATCAATATTTTTAATTGTATCTTTTCTAAAGTACGGTATCAAACATTAATCAATAAAGAAAGATAACGTATCGTTAAATATATTAAACAAAAAAGAAAAATGACGTATCATTACATATTATTTTGAAAGTAGCTACGTAAAAATGTTCATGTATTAATTGTATCGTCATTTAAACGGCTTCTGACTTTACAAATTATATGGCCAGCAGCAGAAAATGCGCGTTCGGCTTCTACGCTAGTAGGTACTATGGTCGACAATGCGTTAAAGACATATTGCAGGTAAGTTCCTAAACAAAACCATGTGACTAGGAAATCCCCCCGTACCCTTCCCTAACTGCAATCCTGACCGCAAGTTAAAATGACCGTCAATCGTTAGTCGGCGCTCAGCAGCGCTAATGAATAGCACACGCTTACGTATGAATTTCGCAGCCTCTCAATCCCGCAATCCCGCGCGGGATCCCGCTAAAATTACGACCGGGATCAGTCCCGCAAAAAACGTGCGGGATCCCGGTATTTCGGGATCCCGGTATCCCGTTATTGCATTCCCTAATTGCAAGCGTAGCGAGAGCTATTTTTCACTCTTCAGGCAAGTAAAAGGGTTTCTTTCCTAGAAACCGAAAAACACGCCGCGAACAATCACAATACTTACAGTTACCACAAATTAATAATTAGGTACAATACTTTAGCTTGAGTGAAAACATATTTTGAATTTGCTTGCTTTTCACTATAGTTACAGATAAAAGAAATGTTAAATTTTGCGGGTTTTCCAAAGTAGTGTACCTAACTAACACGGGAAGTGAGTACCAAATTTTAAAACACTTCCCGTGTTAGGTATACAATTTTTGAAAACTTGCAAAATTTTCGAGTGCGGGCAGGATTTGAACCTGCGACTTTCGCATTACTAGTGGCGACGCCTCTTCCATCTGGGCTACCGCAGCTCATTTCTTGCCCGCCAATTTTGCAAGTGTATTTTAATGCCAGTAACGCTTGGCATGGCTCCATCTACCGGGTTAGTTTTGCAACTAATAACCGGCGACTAATTCTATCTTTACAGATTGAATGTAGTCTAAGCGATGAAAACCAGCGATAAATTGAGTACCAAATTTTAAAACACTTCCCGTGTTAGGTATACAATTTTTGAAAACTTGCAAAATTTTCGAGTGCGGGCAGGATTTGAACCTGCGACTTTCGCATTACTAGTGGTTTTAAAAAATTGGTTTTCATCGCTTAGATACGCTACAGCCAATCTGTAAAGAATTAATTAGTCTCTAGGTTTTATTTTATTAATGATAGGTTTGCTCTTGACTCTAGTCTAGGTCATAGGACAGAGACAGAGTCTAAGATGGAGCGAGCTCACCCAGAAGAAGCCTGTTAAGGCACTGGCACTCCCACACACTGACGGAACGCAGCAAGCTACTTGGCGCCAGACTTTGGTGGGATGGTGGTCGCGAGCCAGGCGGCCCCTTTCGGAACCTTCCACCGCGCACGTGGGATCGTTCAGCCGGACTTACCCACAGGCAAGCCTGTGTCGCCGTTGCCCGGGGTGGACCGCTAGGAGGTCCCATACCACACCAAAATTATTAATTATTATTAGTAACAAAAGTCGTTAAAAGTAGTTATTGGCATCAAGATATACTTGCAAAATTCGCGGACAATGGATGAGCCGCGGTAGCCGAGATTAAAGAGGCGTCGCCACTAGTGATGGCGAAAGTCGCAGGTTCAAATCCAGAGAGCGATAGAAAATTTTGCGAGTTTTCCAAAACCAATCTGGTGAACTCAGCTAGAGAACCCTTTGGAAAAAAATTAAGGTAGGTAGGTATCTAATTTCCAAGTCATTCAGGTACTTATTCATTTTAGATAAGTTATGTATTAGGTATAAGGCTTGGTTGTCAAAGGGACAACAACCTATAAATATAGATCGCGTTGATCAATTCAACTTTCGGGTGTTTTAAGTAAGAAGGTTGAAAAAGCGAAGTAAAAGGTTCATCCTGCGGCCGAGTGTGTGTAACCGTCCCAAGTTCCTCTACTGCATTCCATTACGCAGGCTCGTGATTCCAAGAAAAGTGCTATGTCCCGCTCGCACTCAGCGTCACAATGGCAACGTGGTGTTTCTTGTCTTTTGGAATCCATGTATTCACCACGATTCAGATAAACATTCTCTCAGATAAAAGTCAGTTATTTATTTTAGTCAAGAGCATCACCCCTTTTATTTCCCATGAGAGTCGTAAGAGGCGACGCAGGGACTCGAGGGTGTGTATTGCAATTTTAGGCGATGGGCTGACAACCTGTCACTATGGCAATACACAATTTTCCGATCCTCAAATATTTGTCAGACGTAAATGTCCTTTTTTGCGGGCGTTTACGCTCTGCCTTCCCCGCAAGGGATTTTAGGCGTGATATGTGTATGTATGTATGTGTCCCGCTCGCATCAAGGGCCCTAAAGGCACCTCGGTGGCTCTTGTCTTTTAGAATCCATGCATCTACCAAGATTCAGCTGAATATTTCGTCTGGTAATCCATTGTTACTCTTGTTGTTTATTTTTGGGGTTTATCGGGTCGTTAGTTCACTTGATGTCCCACATGAAGGAGAAGAACATAGAAAGACGAGGCACAGTAATAGCACTACGCACAGGTTACTGTGTAATTTAACCTAACTAAAGTGACGTAACTGTGTCAATTTACTTACGACGTTTATGACGTTTGAATCTAAATTGGATTGATTTTTGATACGTTTCCATCCACTAAAGAAACAAAAAAAAACAAATGAACAAAAGTCACTTTAGTTAGTTGAGCCACAATAGATCTACACAGGTCACAGTGGCTGTTAGTGTCTGAGGACCAACCGCACTTTCACAAATAGATAATTTGTAATACCCACTTTATTTATTTTTTAGTTTCAAGAACATCTATTTCGTTTCCCTTTCTGTCTTTTTCTACCTAGACTAGGGCAGTAGCTTAAGAAACACGTACGCTAGAATCGGCACTATAGTTTGCACTCACGGTCATTTCAATACCAAACCAACAGAGGAAATGCATAAGTGCGTATCCGGTCAAAGGTCTAATGTCCTAATGCAATGCTTAGCTTTGTCGATCTCGCAATTAACATTACAGTTTACATAAGTATGTTGTCATGCCAGCTATACAATACAATAGCTTCACCCCAATTCTAGCCATGGGTGTCGTAAAAAGCGAGTAAGGGATAAATTCATCCAGGGAATGGGCAGCAGCGTTCCCTGTGCCTCGCCAATCGTGGTGAGTATGGCAATACCCTCCGATAGGTGAAGGCCAATGTCCAGCAGTAGACTGTTGTAGCTGTTAATGTAATGTTAAAGTTAAACGGACTGTCGAATCGTGATGCCTCATAAAGAGAAACCTAAGTATAGGTATTTTGTACTAACATGGCCAGCCATAGTAACTGAGAAACTTTTCCTAGATATTGCCTGAACTTCCTTAAATTTCACGTAGATAAAAAATATTTGGCTGGATAAGTGACACGATAATGATTAATATAAATTTTTCATAATTTGACATAAGTAGTCTACTTTACCTACCATTGTGTGTTATTTAAAGAGAGTTGTTCAGTTTCAGGGGCTGCTGGTTCGCTCTTTAAAATATTTGCTTAAAAAGGAAATGCTAAGTGTGACACCACAGGATTTTAAAAGCTCTTTTCACAGTTTTCAGCTTCACTTTATAACCAGCAATCACCGCACTTCCTTAGTTAGTCTGTAATCGGCTCAAATTGTGCAAATTGAAAGGCTTGTGGAGTGGTCTCATCCCATCAGAGGCTTGGCCGCAGAATGCGCAGCGCCTGAAGCTCAGAGCATGAAATAAGGACCATCCCAGAAGTTCCACTCCCTTCGTCCCTTTCTGCCTATCCCGCAATAGATATGAAACTAGACAAACTCCTAGGGCTGCTTATTCAATCATTGCTATTGCGAAAAACTTGAAACTTGAATTTCTAATTTATTTTTCCCTCAACTAGGTACTTTTCTCCTTCAATACGATTTTCCCGGAAATTATGCATTACGTAACTATACTATACCACTGTGAAGAGACTGCTAATTAAATCCTTATACTTTCCTTGTGGTGGTCCCTAGTCCCTACCTATAAAATCAATATTGTCGTATCTTTTTCTTAGCGTGTCGTTGTCCTTATGAAAACGCCAATGCCCGTGTCAAAGTGTGTTTAAAAACGTTTTTTTATTTTATTTTATTAATGATGGGTTTGCCCTTGACTCTAGTCTAGGTCATAGGATAGAGACAGAGTCTAAGATGGAGCGAGCTCACCCAGAAGAAGCCTGTTTACTCTTACTTTGAAGAGATTAGGGTTGTATGCGTTTGGAAACGTTGCTTAATTCTGAGTGGACCTTCTGTCTCGTCGCGCCACCATAGGCACAGGTTTGTAAATTATTTGTCGTGTGCAAAAAGGCGAAGTATGCGAAACAATAAAAGTGTCGTTCTGAGTAGAGGAAGCTGCGCAGGAGTGATTAACGTCGCGCGGTCACAGCGCACTTCCTGCCCCCCGCTAAGCTTGCGCGCACACTTTGCGCAGTCTGTCCGTGCGCTTGCCAGGCCAGACTCACAATTACAACTTCATCTTGAACATAAATACCTACCTTCTTCTGTAGTAGAGACCCACCTATGCGAGACATAATAATGCGCAACATTGATAATGCCCAACATAATTTAAGGTGATGCCGGCTTAGAATAGCATCACCTCATTTCTTTCCCGTGGGTGTCGTAAGAAGCGACTACGGGACTTGAGGGTGTGTGTTTTGCTATTTTATGCGATTGGCTGACAACCTGACACTATGGCGATTGGCGATGCACAATGCACAATTTTCCGAATAACCCTCTAATGTTTGTCAGACGACGTGGCGTAAATGACCGCTTTAACGGCCGTTTATGCTCTGCCTACCCTGCAAGTGATTATAGGCGTGATTAACGTCGCGCGGTCATATGTATAATTTAAGGTAGGTAATAGGTACATCAAATTACATCGGGATATTGGCACGTCTCGTCTTCTCCATCCTCGGATATGCATGAATTGCTGGTGGGAAACCAGACTGATAAAAACTGCTTAAACTTTTTGCGCGAAATACAGCTTTCCGTTCCAACCGCGCCGCCGCCGCCGCCGCGCCGCCGCCGCCGCCGTCGCCGTCCGCCGCTCTGCTTGCTGCGTCAATCCATTCGGGGGTCAATTACCTGTAGGTACCGCGCGATTCAAGGAACTAAATCGCACCACACCCAATCTATGACCTACCTACCTGTTGCTACTTAGGCATTAGTGTGAAAAATATATTTCCCGTATGAAAAATATTTTTTCCCTTGGTATTAATGTATCTGGAAGTAGGTACCTATTTGCAAGAGATATTTTTTCCGTATCTAGAATAAATATATTTTGGTATTAATCACGTTGCCTCTACTACTTACCTATACCTACTTATCCAACAACTGACAGTTTGGTAGGTATTTAGGTGGATATGTATGTACGTTGTTAGTACCTAGGTAGGTAGGCACCTACCCAGTCTAGATTAGACTTTGATAGGTAGGTAGGTACCTCTCTACCAACTCTACATTTAAAACAATTACAAAAATAAAATTATTTGGCTACCTAGGTAAGAACCTGCAACAGTGCTTAGCATTACAACATTTTTGTAGTCTTTATCTCCAATGTAAATGATAAAATAAAATAATGCCAAATTGCCAGCTCATTGCAATATGGTGCGAGCATGCGAAGGCCCCAAGTGTGAGAGAGTCAACCCTAGGTTTGCAAGTTTCGCGTGAAAAACGGTTGGTTGGCTCGTGAATAAATTTAATTATGCAAAGTTGTAGACGTCTGTCTTTACTCGGTTAATCAGCTGATGAACTCAGCTGATTTTGTATGAACAACTTTTATTATACCTATTTACTTACCAATTCCTATTCTTCGGTTTGGATTTACCTACATATGTATCGAGGAATATAGATTATTTACCTATCTCTAGATACCTACCTACTACCTACATAGTTACATACAAATTAGGTATGTATCTACAACAGGTACAATTATTAGGTGTAGGCATATCCTACTACTTACACAAATAAGCAGCTATCTTTCAACATTCGAATTAAATTATAAGCTGCTTACTTAGTACTAGTAGTAGTACTAGTACTACTTGGTAGTAGTACACACATATTCCTACCTACCTAATTATAATTGGAACGAGTTATGTAGAAAGCAGCCATCTCAAACAATTGCGACAATGAGTTATGTTTTACCAAACAATAATTTTGCAAAGACATCCATATCGATTTCTTCTGTGAGAGCAATCATTGTTTTCATCAATAATTTAATGTTAGGCAAATTTTTAGTAAAGAAAAATTCTAAGAACCTATATTTGTGAATCCGCCTAAAGAATAGACCGGAAGTCCAAGAAAGTATATTACAGAAGAAAAATATATTTAATTATACAGCTATTTAGGTATAATATTTATAAAGGTAAATGTCTTTATTTTCACCAACGTTTAGTATTAAAACAAGACTAAAAAAGAAATAAATATAAATAGGTATCTTCAAATAAATAGGCGCGCATATTTTATAATATATAAAAAATAGGATTATATGTAGGTACGAGTATGTTGGAATGGTCGAGAATAGAGTGTAGGTGAAATGCTGTTAATATATAATATGGCGATAATAATAAATAATGCTTATAAAATCTTTACTACAGTTTTGAGGAAATTTTAAATATTTCATATTTTTGTGTGTATTACCCTTCGCGGTCATTATTTGTGTTGGCTTCTTTTTTATTTTAATTCTACACTAAAGTACCTAACTAAGTTTAAACCAGAAGTTATAACTGATTTTAGGATATTATTAGATTCTCAAACAAAATTAAATTATACAAAGGCGTATAACCCCAAAAAAGTATTTTGCTAAAAACACATAGGTATACCGCAATAAACGGCCATTTACGCCACGTCTGAAAAATATTTGAGGGTCATTAGGAAAACTGTGTATCGCCATAATGACAGGTTCTCAGCCCATCGCCTAAAATTGCAATACATACCCTCGAGTTCCTTAGAAATGGGGTGACGCTATTCTAAGCCGGCATCACACGGCATACAAATAGGTAAAAATTATCAAATTTGCAGTAAGCAACAAACCTAGACGATTGACTTCTGTAAAATACTTATGTACCAGTTTAATACAATATAGGTACCTATTGCCTTTATTTAAACCCAGCCAACTTTTGGCTGCTTTTTGCATTCATTAGCCAATATTTGCGGGATAGTGCGCAATTTTTATCTGACTATGGAAGCAGGATAAAGCGATTGCTCATACGAGAAAAATGACTAACATAGGTACCTACCTTAAGACTTTTTTGTATTACCTATAGGTACCTACTCTTTTAGTAAGTAAAAACAAGCGAAATTATTACGCGATTTATGTCCTAACTTAGATAAAGAGTTTTGCTGATACAACCACTAAAATAAAAACAACCATTGCTAAAATCTTATAAATCAGTTTTATGCTTGAAAACTATTAAAAGTCATTGATTTGTAAAAAAAAAAATGGCCCATTTACTACCAAATGCTAAAGCACTAACGAACTACCGAACCTAAAAGGATGGTAGGTAGGTAAAAATCTATCCAAAATCCGATTCTCTACTATCTCCGCCGCCGTAGCAACTTCGTAGCCCTGTAGAAGTATGCTATACATACCTACCTATTAGTAAGTAGGTAGTAAGGTGGGTAGGCAAAATTCAATACAAGGAATTCATCTCATTTTGTAAATAGGTAGTTAGTTACATAGACTGAGATGGAAAAATGGAAACAGAACGGGAGTGAGCAGGAGACCGAGTATGTATTATTATTTTGAACGTCGAATCGGGAGAACGAAACCTGCGTGCGGGCCTCACGGCGGCGGCGGCGGCGGCCGGCCCGCCCCGCGCGCCCCCCCCACACCCCCCGATCATATGTTCGCCGGAACGAGTCAGCCGCTCGGCGCTCACTGCGACTCGGGCACTCGCCGGCGTCGCAACTCCCGCCCGCTCTCTCTAGCCCGATCAGCTGTTCGCGATAACAAGCCGGTAGCCGACCCGCACCCGCGAGCCCGACATAAGCCGCAGTGCGGTGTGACATGGAGCTGCTGTGCGCGGAACGAGTGAGCCCCTCGAGCTCGGAGCGCGAGCGCGGGGCTGCGCCTGCGCCGGCGGCCGCGCACCCCGACCCGGTGCTGCTGCGGCGCCGCGTGCTCGACAACCTGCTCCGGACGGAGGAGCGCTACGCCGTCACCGCCAACTACTTCGGCACCGTGCAGACGGAGATCACGCCGCACATCCGCCGCCAGGTCGCCGAGTGGATGCTAGAGGTGAGCGCGCCGTGCCCGCCCGGCCATCTTGTGCTCATGCCGGCTCGTCACCGCCGCCGGCCGCCGGCCGCCGGCCACGTGCGTGCAGGGCCTGCCTCGCCCTGCTGTTGGAACTTGCCCCACCCAGAGGCCCGAGTGGTCTGTGGCCCCGTATGTTTCCGCCACTGCCTGCTCGCCGGTCGCCCCTAACCTTCGCCATCTCTGATAGACCATATGGTGGACTTCCTCATGTCATGTGTATGTTCAGTTGTGTTTAATTTCGATTTTTAATATAGGTAGGTTATTTAAAACTATGTAAGGTTGATTCATTGAGACATTGATTCTTGAAAGCTAGATAGATATCAACGAGATCGTCATTGTTTACGCGATCAGCTGATGCAAGCTTTGATACTTGCCTATTAGATTCTGATTAGATTTCGTAGATTGTCGCAGTCATTAAGCATCTGATCGATAGCTATATGAAAATCGCGTGTGAAGAGTTATGAAATGTGGTTTAGTTTTTTGGTGTGTCGTGTCGTGTGGAGTCGAATGTGAGCGAGCGAGGCGCAAGGGGCCCCTCGGTGCGCGGGCGCCGAGCGCCGCGGTCGCCGACCGACGACGCGCGACGCCGACACTCGCTCGCTCGTTCTATTTGAATAATCAGCTGATTTTGACACGCACACAGCTGACACCGGACGCGCACTATCTTTGCTAGAGTATGATACAATAATTTGCTCGCTCTCATATACAACGTCATTATCAGCTCGCAAAGACTAGATAATGACGTATAATTTATCTAGTATCTAATGTTAGACAATGATAGGTTTTATCTTTCGGCCTCGCTAAAATTATGCACGTAACGGTAACCTGCATGCACTTGGTGCGAGCGGTATATTTTAACTGTATGAGAATATAGACGCGAATAGTGCATTGTGTATAGTGATAGACATGCGAGCATTATGGGAGGTGTAGGCAGTCAGCTGTGAAGTCGGCCACGTGGTCGGCGCCGGCCGGCGCGCGGCGGCGGCACTGCGCTAGCTAGCTAGCGCACCACACACAAGTCGCAACGCGGCGCTGACGTCACGCGATGGCCGCCGTCACTACTCAAAACCTCGTTGAAACGCCTAAACCAGTCACATACCACCAGACCCAACACCCGCGTTTCAGCAAGTCCCAAGTCTGTAAGGTCGATGACCTTCAAATCGCGAGCACATTCAACCTGTAACAATCATTGGCACACGTAGGCCGTTGAATACGTAGGTAATTGTTTGATCTGATAGGTTCTCATTGTGTCGTTCAAATTTATAGCACTACTTGCATAGAAGAAATAGGTACCTGCCTAAATACCTAAATTTTGTCTTTCGTAGCTTTTATGTCTCTTGTTTCTGATCGGAATAACCTCATTTTATCATTAATTAGCCTATCAACTTATCTAGGTTATAATAGTTATTATTAAATGTACCTAGTTACCTAGCCTCATCATTAGGTTTTAACTATACCTAACTTAACTCATCGATCAAAGTAGGTAGGTACCTACACGTCCTACGTGTCATCTCTTCACAAACATCTGATTAGTACAGAAGAATGAGCTTGATAAAGAATGTATGGTGTAGATAGATAGGTATTTTGATGGAGATTCTCTGCATCCGGTCCTGTTTCACCGTGCGAAACTATGCGGGATTCACCCGAGAAGGCTAAGGCAACCTACACATTAAGTACTCACTCCGCACTTGCACACCAACAGTCTCATATTACTCTACCGGCCACTGCCTCCGTGTATTGAGTTTAGTCGCAAAATCCTGAAGGCCCTGGTTTGATTCCCGGTTTTGGTTAGGACATGTAGGCTGGCACCTGTTTTGGCTGTAAGCCATCGGTACCGGTTGCTGTCTACCATTGTTTAGATGGTGGTCGTTTCACGACCATGTAAGAGGCCTATTAGTGTTAGTAGGCGGTTGGTTATGTTAACTGTAACACCATTCTTATCGGACCGTCAAGCTTCTAGCTGGGTATGGTAGGTATTTGGAATGTTTGCCAGAACTATTCTTCGAGATTATTATCTTCACTGCCCCGTATCCTGTAACTACAAAATTCACATAGGCAACTTAGTAACGGACAGTTTAAGTGGCAAGGTAACCAAAAGATTAGATAAATTAACGGCACCCAATGTCATAATAACGAACATTCGTTCCAACTCGAGCGCAAGTAGTTACACTGTAACTGTTCCAGCCGATAAGAAACCCTACTAGGTATAGGAAAGCAACGCTTACTGTATTTATCGCAATAGCGAGTATTTCCATTTTTATATCTATGGTTATCAGCAATTCCGGATGATAAGTCGCACGGGTGCGGTGCAGCGGAATGCTTTTCTTCAGAAGTTTAAGAACGTATTGTTTGTTGGCAGGTATGCGAGGATCAGAACTGCCAGGAGGAGGTGTTTCCGCTGGCGATGTCGTACATGGACCGGTTCCTGAGCACGTGCAGGGTGGGGAAGAGCCAGGTGCAGCTGCTGGGCACGGCTTGCTTGCTGCTCGCGTCCAAGTTGCGGGAGCCCAGCTCGCGCGGCCTGCCTGCTGACCTGCTAGTCTTCTACACAGCCAACAGTATCACGCTCTCCGATCTATGCGTAAGTAGCCCTCAATTCTGATTCATTTCAACATTGTATCATTTACAGCAAGATGGATTTTCGCTGGATGGATTTTTCCAATTAGTATAGATGAAACTACTTAACTAGGTTCGTAACTAGGTACGTTCTAATCTGATTCCACGTCATTTTTAGCTCGGAGATGGATGTATTCGATGTGACATCGCCGTGTCGAATGGCCTGGTTAATATAGTTACTAGGATGAAGTAACAAACTTTCTTCGTCTAGGGAACAGCTGATCTGGTTATCCACGCGGCTCGTCCCCTATTCGGTCGGCGGAGCTGCTCGCGTGTTGATTCCAGTTTCCACCAGACCAGAGAGAATTACTGATACGCTACGCTGATGAGCTCATGTGTGACCGAGCGGTCGATCTAACACTCAGATTTCTAAATCTTTCGCATTCGTGCTTTATCCAGGCCTCAGACATAGAAGTTTCTGTTTAACAGCTCACATTTTGTTCAAACTGATGACGATTCAGCTTGAAAGAGTAGGTAGTAGCCCAAAATAGAATCATGAGTTTGTATAACAACACTGTTATTAATAGACCCGCGTAAATAATAGATTCTTTGAATCAGTTTGATATTCCTGTACTTATGAGACACCTATCCTATTGCCAAGTTTTATTTATCTGCTGTCAATTTGTAGAGAAAGAAATAATAGCTGAATGACGCAACTTTGTGGTCATCAACTCATCATCTTTGAGTAGTGTTAAGGTTACTAACTGCACAAAGTAAGCATTCCGAAGCAATTAATTTGTTCTACATTTGAATAGGAAAGAATTCGTGCGCAACAGCGAAATTCATAGTTGTAAGTTGTAACATACCTACCATTTCTTTACTTATGGCCGCAAAACAACACATATGTTTGCGTCAACAAGTCGGGTACAAAGAGTCATTGTGGCGTAAATTTTAAAGTATTTAAATGTTTGCATTTTGTGGGCTGTATGTGTATATCGCTGCATGCGTTGGATCACCCGGCGGGGCCCCGCCGTCGCCGCCTGCGAACTCGATAACGAGTGCAGGCCGCATCTTTACACGTCATAATAACGTTCGACATGTTTCTTTTTTCGCTTACAAGTGCATTCCGCCTGATGCACTATGTTAACAAGATCGTCTACTTTAGTGCTTCATTGACAACAGCTACAACAGTTCACTGCTGGTATAAGTCTTTGCAAGGTGTATTTACATGGTTGCTAATTCCCTGAATTCATCATTTAGTCGCAATAATTTACGACACCGGACGGGTTGAAATGGTGTGGTGTAATGTTGTTCTAAGTCGCCGGTATTACACGTTTTCAGGATATCCAGTCCTTAATAATGGTTATACTATAATACAATGCCAATAGCAGCGTTATTTAGGTGCCCGCAAAATTATCATCATGGCATAAAAGTAAACGAAATGTTAATTTAAATATACTTTATAAAATAACGAGCTACTTAAATATTAAATTCCACAAAAAATGCCTGTCCATTTTTGTTTGAAAACAGTTGAATTAATTAGGCTGAAATTGGCTCGCAAATATGGAACCATGTTGAGTGTGAAACTGGGCTTGGAATGCGGCAGGGTCCTGGGGCCCCTGAGAGGTCCCGGGGGCCCCTGAGAGGTCCCGGGGGCCTTTTCGGGCAGTGTCCTCGTTAACGAGCCGACAGTCTTCTCAGAAGTCCCGCGTTTCAATCAGAGCAATTACAGACGCTCATTTTTTCTCACGCCGCCGCTAACCTCCGTACTCCGACTGACCAAATAAAATCATTCAATTAGACTATTTACGACTATTCGCGATAGACTTTTTGCGAGTGAATCGTGATTTACACATCGTCTGCTGTGGTCTGATTGACTGATATATTATAAGATGCCGTCGTATCGCCTCGAGCCTGCTACAGGCACTTAACGTGTTTTAACTACGGCAGTATAATCCCTGACTACGAACCTTTTTATAAGGAGCATATTCGTACTAGGTAATAAAATGTGATACAGGTATTTTATAGGAGATACACATACCTCAAAAGATAAAAACTCTACAGCGAAAATTTAATTATTCCCAATGAAATCAACAACGGACTTTCTCGTAGCAGTTTCGTAGCACGTCTACGAGATTTCGTAGGAGTTCTTTACTATGATTTATACACCTATTTTATTGCGTTTTTGTGGGATTTGCAATGGTTTAAGACTTAATTTCTGATAAAATGTGTAGAATTGTTCATTATTCGACTTAAAATCAGCCCTTAGAAGTAACATCTAATATAGTTTCTTACTAACGAAGGCGTTACAGTGGCTGAGTTATAAAATTATGTTCTCCTTAACGACTCATCGGAGTGTAGCGCCTGGAAGTGAGGGAAATCAATTTTCTTTTTATGTTAATCAGCGTATGTATGCGTTCCGTTACAATAATAAATTATCAGAAATCAGCCATTTATAACAAAATGTCATTAGCTACAATCGGATAATAATTGATTGGGTCGTATCAGGGGCTCGTTTCATAAAATGTACAGAACATCATACATTAATTAACAGCCAGAATAATCCACTCCCACTATTTGACCTATTGGAAGGGATTGCCATACTTACCACGCTTGACGAGCGGATTGGCGAGCGCAGTGCAAGATATTCATAGAGAACGTTGCTGCCCAGTCCGTGGTTGAATTTTTCCCTCAATCGCTTTTTACTATACTCTTGAGTTATTTTAGGATGATGCTTTTCTAAGCCGGCACCAAAAGCAAGTTTTTTTGGAATAGAATAGCAGTGGAATCACATACATAAAATAGACCGATTGCTGATCAGTCGTAAGCAATAAGTAAATATGCCCAAAAGAGCTGCTTGGGACCATCATTATTAACAAATTACACCACTCTACTATGTAATACAGAAAGATGGCATAATTTCGCTTATCAAATGATAGAGAGGATCCTTTCGTCTGTAACGATGTCTTGTAAAACTGTGTAGTGCGTATGTTAGTGAAACAGGCCCCTGCGCGGGCGGCGGTCGAACAAAAAGACTGTTGGCTCGGCATCCGACGGCTTGTCGCTCGCTGGTTCCCGCGCCCCGAGCACATAAAACTGCACTCACTTCTCGATACACACCACCGTAAACGTTTATTATAATTGAAGCATAAGTTTACGAGCCGCGGTGCCGGTGCTAGCTTGTCAAAAGAGAAAATTCAATATTGCAACAAATTAATAAGCTGACATATAGCAACTGATGACTTAATTAGTCAGTTTTGTAGCGGCTAGATTAAGTAAACATTTATCTCTAATGTCCTGTAAAAAGCGTACAATATTTAGTCATTTCATGTAAATCCTTTCTACCACCTGATTAGATTAATGCTGTAAAAAGCAGAACAAAACACACACTTATTGTGCGTAGGTAGGCATATTATTATTCACAATCTGTTCTGTATTTATTATCAGAAAGTTCCCAATTTAGTATTCCACTCTAATTACGTCAGCGTTCCGATTGTTGACAAAAGGTCAATTCATGAGTGTATCAGACAGGAAACGCCTGAATGGATGTTGTGCTTAGAACGAAGAATGTGAGCAAATTAGCCCGAGTAAGCTGTTTGCAGATCTCACGCGCGGCTGTTTCCGGCGCTGGTCGCTGCAGAGCCTCCCCGCGGACCTAACGCGACTACCAATACCCACCATAAACGAATACTTGCTTACGTTAGGTTTAGGTTGTCGATTATACTCCATACACTTTCTTCGGAGTATTGTTTCCCACGAGTGGGCGCACGGTGAGATGGGTGCGCGGGCGCAGGGCGAGGGGCCGAACCAGTCGCATTCCTTCGACCGCTCTCGTCCTGTCTTGCTGTTTAGCCGGCAAAATGCGCCAAACGCGCGCCACAGCCAGCCAGACAGCCAACACATACATATCTCATTTCTTCACAAGGCCGGCACCTATCGGGATTCCAACAAGTCGCAACCTTGTAAGCGATTTCTCTCACCGCATCCACCACGCCCTTTCCATCATCTACCAGGGTTAAGTTTCATTAACCACATCTCATCAAGGCCTCCGTTTTTATCACTATTTTTAAAGGGGCGCTGGATATTTTAATATGATGAATGATGATGACAACTTAGCTTTAACGAGACTTAAATGAAAAACAAGTCGTAATGAATGGAATGCTACCGAAACTGCATTGGTAGTCATAATGTGAGTTTTATTCATTACCGAGCTATAAACTTGAATTTGTTTTGTGCCATCGGTACGTGCAATTATTGGAAAAATCGCTACTAAAAGATCTCCGACGGTAATAAAATTCCAAGTGGTACCAGTCGGGCAACTCGGCCTATGCGGGCGGCGGCCGTGAGGGAAGAAAAAATGAAAATTTTGTGGTTAGCAAGATCGCGGCGGCTGGAACGCGGCCGGCACGCCCCATTGTGCTGTCCTTCTCCCGAAGCCCTTCGTCTCATACCAGGCTCGGCTGCAAATAAACCAACTCCAACATTATTACGAACAAAACATTCGTCCAAATGCACCACAAAGGGCTGGGTAGCATTATCATCATTTTGCAGGAATTCGCTGATGACGATAACGGCTTACGTAAGACTTGTGATATTTTGCATTGCTATCACGTTGTGCACGCTCGCGGCAACTTTAGTATTCAGCGCTTACCTACCTGTTAGGCTTCCTACAGATAATAATCATAAAATAAGAAGTCTTGATTTTCTGACAATTAGTATTTTAACATCCTTCCCGGTATTTGAAATTCCTTTGTTAAGTCAGTTGACATAGATAGAGACGGAACAGCGTAGTTTACGGATATGTAAGTCGTTTTTTATTTGCTCCTCGTTCTACGTGTTCACATCCGGATCTGGAAAATTCCGAAGTTGTTTAGTCTCAAAAGCGTTATAGCCACGCGACACCGCGTTCATTGTTTGTTTCTAAGCGGCGCAGTCACACCGTTCGATGAAATTGGATAAAGCTTGGGAACGGCGCGTGGAATTCAGCGAGTCTGTCGCGGCGAGGGCTGTTTGCATAGCTCGCTTTATTGGCTGTAACGCGGCTCGATAACTGCTGCAATACCATGCTGCCATACCGCCGCCGCACAGCCGACCTCCTTTAATGAACACACGCGTGCAAATTTATGGGCATTCCATCCGTTTCGGGTTTGTTCCGCACATAAACGCTATGCCAGGTCAGCTGATACAAGTCCCGACGTACCCCTAACCACTACTTAACATAACATCATCGTGACAACGAACGGATAGTCTGGCTCGTCGTATCCGTCTGGCATCGCGAGCAGCGGCATCTGCGGTGAATGCTTTATGAGCGTATTGTTTTCAAAGTATTTCTCAACCGGTCGAGACTTCATCGAAACACCGAATCTTAGTTTCGCGGTCGACCCGCCCGCATACCGCCACGTAGAAGTTTACAGTCATTCGTCTACTTTTTTTAGTTTTACCGCTACATTTTATTTTTATAACCGCTGCATAATCGGCTTTTTGATCAATAAGCTCTGTGTATTCGCTATTGACCTACCAAGCTATGCAGCGAACTGACACATGGAATTATGTCGACTTCCAGTGATGACTCTCCATTCATTCACAAACTCGCGTCATCTAGTGTCAGTAAGGCCTAAGCCGTGGTCTTCGTCAGGCAAGTCCCGACTCTAACAGCGGGGTTATGTGATACAAAATCGTTTGAAAAACTCGTTGGAGTCCGCCTGCGCCCGCGCCGACCCGCCGCCACTGCCGGTTAAGTAAACATTGAGTATTATCTGTCAAACGGACATGCATCACATTACGTGTGTGTATGTGTAAGTGTATGAAATAATCATGTTATTCATAAAACCATTCAGATATTGGCAGTGTCAGTCATACATAGTTCATCGCAGCAACAAAGTTGATAATACAATTAATAATAAGTGAATTAATTACAATCTAGGCCATATAGGTTGGGTGGTTGGGCTCCGGGTTACTGAGAAAGATAAGGTTACTTTTATTATTTTTATTGCCTAGCTAGGTACTTTCTCGCTAGCGAACAACGAAATATTGAAAGAAAAATACAATAGCACAGAACTAAAAATAATAATGGTGATTTAAGTTTACAAATTCCTGCACGTTGGACTTTACAGGTCACTTTGTCCCTTAAAAATTGTGTACCTACTTACTTACTTACGAACTCCTTACTACGTTTAATTGTACTGCCAACTACCTACCTAAGCAGCGTTCCGGGAACTCGGGCAAACTGCTGGTTTATGGTTATTTGCCGGATGTGGCACCAACAATGCCATTTTATTGTCCCAGCAACTCAACACTTTCTTTTAGCCAAATGTTCTTTTACTGAACACGTTTTATGTTTGTCAACAGAGTTGGGAGCTGTTGGTATTATCCAAATTGAAATGGGACGTCGCCGGAGTGACGGCTCATGACTTCCTGCCGCTGCTGCTGGCGAGGCTACCTGTGAGAGACCTCGTTAATGTCGACATGATCCAGAGGCACGCACAGACCTTCATCGCTTTAGCCGCCAGAGGTAAGTTTCACTACTTGCATATTTACTACTTAAAGCTCTCCATTTTTCGCATAAAGAACTTGTGGTTTGAACAACAATGGCATTACCATTAGGACGTTTTGTTCGCCGCAGCAGACGGTAATTAGCATCGAGATACCACGTCACGTCACGACAATGCCGCGTCGCGTAGCCTTCGGGCTTCGCGTGTCACTGAACCTACAAATCGTGTGAATGTGGTATAAAACGTAAAAATAATTGGCATTCGTTAGTCATCAGCCAATCTTAGCATTCTTTAAAATCTCACCAGTTCTCATTAATCTACGTCTTGGAGCAGATCCTATCGACTAACTCTAATTGTCGGCTGCACAATCTGCTTAAGTATTCTGTGTTAGCGCTCAACGCTACACCATTTATCTCGCGGCAGGCCACATTGTAAGTATGCAAAGAGCAAGGTTTAAGGAAAGTGATCTTGCGCGAGATGAGAATAGGTTTGTTTACAGTGAGGGGTAGAGGTAGAGGTAGACCCTGGGTGGCGTGTGTGTCCTGCGGCGTGCCGGCGGCGGCGGCGGCGCGGGCGGCGCCTCCCACGCCGCGCGGGCCCGAGCGCATTCCAGCACGCCCGTCCCTCCCCTCCTGCCGCCGCGCCCCGGCCCTCACCCCCCTGCAACCCTCATGGGATCATATGTTTTTGTGCAACGGTTTTTGTTGTTCGCCGCCGCTGTCGTGTTGTTTTTTGTTCAAGAAGTTCACGCTCCAGCTCTTTTATTTCACTTGCTCCTCGGATATCATCTCTCACTTGTCAGACGGCCGCTAATGCAATCTCCCCGATCTTATTGCTTGTTCGCTTCTGACCAGTTAATAATACCCTGTTGATGACGGAGGCCAAGATGACTATAGCACCTATTATAAATATGAATATTTCAATTAAAATGGAATCAACATCGGCCATTCTATGGCGGCGTTGACGGCTGACTTGATCATTATGATAAATGAATGAACCATCAAGATCTGAGAGAACATAATTGCTCTGAGAGGACGTGTATCGGCTCTTTACCAGAACATCCTTTTGTCACAGTCGCAGGCAAGTGCTGCAACCCTGAGTGACGAGTCTGTCATACGTTTCGCGGTGTAGGGCCCGCATTATGTATCATTATTTCAATGGCACAATTTACTACGGAATCATAACTTGGCTGGATATTAAATTTGCAATGGGTCATTTTAAAGCTGAGATGTCTCGGTGGGCGAACCGATGGAGATAAATTGGTTTTATTTTTACAAAACGTTGTCGGTTTGATCGTTGGTGGGGGGCGCCTGTTGGCAGAGTGATCAAGTAATGACGGAGCGATAATTTGGATACGTGATGAAGATGTCGTTCGCACGGGGATATAACGTATCTACCTTATCTGGCGGCTGGAGTGTTCATATGCGCGTATGATTCGTTACGTGGGGCTACGTCGACGAGGGGCCGCCGGGTGTCGGAGCGCCGCGCGGGGGCGGGGGGCAGTGCGGGTGTTTGTTCCGGTGGGCAGTGGGTATATGGCAGCGGCCTCGCTGGAGCGTTCACCTCGCGAATAGACACCGCCGTCTATTACCACATCCACTCCACGTTCAAGGACACTCTGTTGATTATGTCACCGGCGATGCCCAGAGATTGGTACTTCGTAGGTACTTCTCCGGCGGCCTCTTTTCAAATTGGCTATGAATAGCCACATGCCCGTGACCAACGTGACTCTGCTCGTTTCGTTTGGGTCAAGGTTTCCGTTTGTGGAACTCGTTAAAGGGTTCTAGGGGCTTTACACGTTTAAGCGAAATAGATTTGTAGATTACCTAGTCACTTCCCCTGGAAGTGTTGCCGTATAAGTTAGCGACGTGACGTCACGCGCTGCTAATAACGCGGGCGTGCATCCGCTGCGTGTGTGTTCCTTGCTGAGGGATCAGTAGTTGTGGAGCTGCGGCCGAGGGTACACCGTGCCCTGGATGGCTGGCAGGCCGCAGCCCGAGCCGCTCTGCCCGCAGACCGGTCGCGGCCGGGCATCCTCCGACCGCCGGTAGGGTCTCGCTGTTTGATTAGCATCAGATTATGCAAATGCTCCGAGTGAGCGGCCGCTCTCGTTGTTTCTCATCTCTTTTTATTCCCTTTAGCCGTTCCTTTATCTCGCTCGGGCATGCCGACATGCAAATTAAAAAAATGAAAATAAATCTTTTTAAATGAGCTGGAAGAGTGTTCAATATCCATACGTTGGCTGGTATAATAGAGCCTACTTAATGATGAATGGTTGGGGCCCTTGAAGGCTTCGGCGGCGCATTGAGCACTGAGCGTTATGTGGTTCCACGCGAGCCTTCAATGCCCATTCTTGTAATAGCAGCGTGAGAACTGGGCACGCCAATCAATTTTTACAAATTACATAACATGGTTATTGTGAGCATGCATAATTATGTAGACAACCTATTAATGCGTATTATTGTAGCGTTCAATTATCCACTGAGAAATATGGCTATACCTAGTCTCAGTTCATAACTTTCCATTAAAATATCTTGTAAGTACGAACAAGTAGATTGTTAACTTACATCACCGTCGCTTCATTATTTTTACAAGCAATTACGTTTAGTTTTTCTATACATCCTGGAACGTCCACCGCCAAATTGGTCCGGCAGGATCTTTTTACATGTCTGCGTACTGTACGTATAATGGTTTCGCCAAAGTGAGCCCGTGAGAAATATTCGAGTGGTGCGGGTGCGCGGGCGCAGGCAGTGGAATGCGGGCGCGAGGGCGAGCGCCGGCTCCTTTGAGGCTGCGCCGGACTAGCCAGCCTGCTGACAACCCGAGCCGAACCCCCCGCCACCTCACTCGCCCTTGCTCCGAGAGAAACATTCCTCTTAATACCGGACGCGTCGCTTACAATGCTCCGTGATCGATAACCGCCATCCAATCACTGATCTTTCACCTGACTCTGATTGAAATTACGTCGTTATAACACCGTTTAATATCTGAACACGATTATAATTATAAAACCAGTTTCTATTCTAACTAGACGCTGATCCTTTTGTGTGGAAAAACCCATTGATTTTCTATCCTGACCGCCTTACGTACTATGACCCGGTTTTTGCAGCGATATCGCTTGGCCAAAGCGTTTGTTTGTTAAAGGTACTCGCGTGAACTCGTTGCAGGTACTTAGGCGTATTAACTGCAGCTTTCACAAGCATGGAAATGGCGTTATTGTTACTTATCGAGAGTTTCCTTGTTGTAGATTACGAGTTCACGTTGCACTCGGCGAGCACGCTGGCTGCTTGCAGCATCGCCGCGGCGCTGCGGGGGCTGGGCCTTGATGGACACCTGCAGAGGCTTCGCGACCTCACCGGCATTGATTTGGTAACTATCTTTTCTAAACCTACTTTGAGGTTCTATCGCTTAGCGGTAAATAGACTTTTGCCATTCTCTCAGCTACGAAAGATTGCTGACTAACGTGATTGTTCTATCGCAGGATTGCCTCCAAACGTGCCTGGAACAGGTCGAGGTGATGGTGCAGAACATGATCGAGGAGCGCGCGGTGGCCGTCCCAAACGGGCAGCCGCGGGAGGCGGGCTGGACGCCGCCGCCTCCGCAAGACAAGGGCCATAGCAACGCCGCTACGCCTACCGACGTCCGCGACGTGCACTTCTAGCGCCTCCAGCCGTTCCGACGACAGGCGTCATCCTCGCATTTCCATGTTTCCACCCAGGTGCGACCACATCGCCCTGATTTAAGGTGCAACCGTGATTTGGACTGATACAAAGACTGATCGCAAGTGTTTAACGTAAGTTCGCTTCGTGTATAGTGTAACTGTGGATAGTTCGTTATAAATAGGTTAGTAAGACCTGCGTGCTACTTGTAATCTGCCTCTAGTCTATTCGCTGATAGAAGAGGCAATGCACTGAACTAATTTTATACATTTTCCAGTTATAGTTGTATGGTTCTATAAATTACGATCTACCTCTTATTGTGTAAGCCACCATTAAATTTTCCCTAGACATCCCTATTGCCAATAGATAGCTGGATGAACGAACTTACATATTAAATGTATGTATATGTTCGCTCGCACGGGACCAAAGTTAGCTTTCATTCGCATTCTCTCGACTTGAACAATGAACTGATTAATTACCTACAGAATTTGTCACTATGTATACCTCTATTAAGTTTTAATAACTTTTAAGTTGTAGGAAAGTATGGTTAAAGATGATTGAATTCTAAATTTTTTAAGTATACGGGGTGTTAGGAAACACTGTATTCCTTTCCAGGGCTGAATCAGGCTATGGACCTAATCAACTATCCAAAGGGGAAATGGATGAAATCAGCTACGTATAAACATATTATAAAAGATTAACAGATCCAACTTTTTTAATATTTTTACACCTCTTTTGGGGAAAGTTGTTCAGTTCCATGGGCTGGTCACCATCAACCCTACAATTTTTAATACCTTGTATACGTAATGTTGACGTGGCATTTGCAAAGTTGATTCCAATCGGCGACAGTCGACACTGATTCCCGTTATCGCACACGCAGATACATTCAATATATTCATAACCAACGTATTCGGGGGAAGGCAATAAATTACGCTTCTATATTATATAATAATATTACGTTCACTATATTGTTATATTTATATACGTATTAAACAGAGAAGACGATTTATTATATAGATAAAATGACATATCCACCCAAATTATCTAACCGTATGGTATTTTACACGATTTAATTTTAAAATGGACACAGGGCTTTAGAAATTTTAATTTCTAGTTCAGAGCAATTAACCACCTACATGATTTTGTTCCTCAAAGTAAAACCTACCTACAAGTTAGTAAGAGTAACACGCTAATGTGATAAGTGTTAAGAGTTGAACTTCGTATCATAGTCACTTCCAGTCATAATATGTTAATTTAGGAGTACTTTGATAATCGATAGGAAAAAGAAAAGAAAAAAAATGTGATTTTCATATAAGATTTTAGGTTAACCCTTAGTCATTTAAATTCACGTTCCTATATTCGCAACCATTGGAAATATTGACGCAGCGGTGAAGTAACGTGTGTGTACTTAACGCCCGCCCGCCCAGCCTGCGTCCGCGCCGGGCGGCGTAGGGCGGCGCAGGGCGGGGGCGGACGACCGAACATTACTATAAATTGTGATATGTTTAGTTTCTCCAATTAAAAGTAAAGCGTAACTTAGTACGGATGACGCAGAAGACAATTAGTTTTGTATAACTGTATTAATTTTAGTTAAATCTAAGTAGGGTTAAGTTACAGTTAGGAGTGTTGTAATGAACAAAGAAGTCCAATGTCTTCCATTAAGTAAGGTGATCGGGCCAGATATCGAGACATATCTATAAACATTCTCGCAGATTATATTGTCACGTACCTACCATAAATATATTTCTTGCAAATTGTACTGGTTATCCTTACGTTATCGAACTTCAAATGTTTAGCGATCTGCTAGCTATGTAGATATTTAGAATTAAATGTAAATATACTCTATTAAATATGCTGTAAGCATGTGGTGCCATAAGTAACACTACTTTAAAGTATTTTGTAAAAAATATAGCAATAAAATATTATTACTTACTTAATATAAAATGAAGACAATGTCGTTAAATATAGAGATGAAAATAACTTGAATATGATTTTGAACTTTTATTCGGTTTAAGTTGGACACGACGTGTTGGTTGTGGTATGCGCATGCATAAAGTAATTTAAATTACTTGAATTCAAATAGACGCATTATAATTTAGTTTGTATTTAAAACTATATGTGGGAAAATATACGCATTACAAAGTTAGTCTTTATTTAATGCTTATTTGGCTTTCGAACTGGCTTTTTCGAATAGAATAAGAACTTAGAATGATACTTTGTTATGAAGTAGAGTATTTAAAAATTTAAGGGGAAAATATTATTTTCCAGTGATGTATGTTAAGAGCACTCGGCTCGAACTATAAATAGAGGTGATCTTTATTATTATCGCTTAGGAGATTCAAATTTTGGAAATTCTAAAAGGGCAAGCTCGCTTTAGTGAGTATTTTTGAATTTCATTTTGTGATTATTAAATGTAAGGTTCTATTTGGATTGTATGAATATTGATGGAACGCTGATGTAAATATCAAAAACATTAATAAAAAAATTAAAAATTACATGTGTTTTTGACTTAAGGTTACCTAACCCGAAACAATAAGGATTAATTCAAGCTTAAATCAAGGACTAATTTAAGTAAATACTTTTTTAATAAATTTTAATTAAAACAAATTTACAATTTATTACAAGGATTCACACCTTCGTGTATCCCGAGTATATACATTAAATTATACAGACTGAATTCACAAATTATAACACAGGTATAATATATAATTATAACATTCAGTATAGATATATGTATTCAATCGACATTACAAAATGTTTCATGAAAAGGCACGTTTAGAATAACTTTGCCAGTTCTAATCTGAAGTTCAAACAATAATTTAGTTCTGTGTAAAGAAATCATAACAAAACACATGGAAAGAGGCATTCAATACATATTGCATGTTTATGTATTTTATAAAAATGTCGAAGTCGTTAGAAGGTATAGATTTTAGTTCAGGAATGCATCACTAGTACCTACATTAAATCATACTTTTGTCGTTCGTTCGTACCTACTTGCCAAAGGAAGGAACACTTAAAATAAAAGTATCGTCATTATTAAGAATTTACAACAGAAACTCTACATTTTAAAATAACTTGGTAAAATATGAACCCAAAGTAAGACGAGAGAAATCAGTAGTAACACGATTATTTCAGAAAGATTTTATAAAGAATAAAAGAAAATAAATTAAAATAATAGAATTGAAAAAAGAAAATTGATTAACATTTTGTTAATGGTCCGTTAGAGGCAGTGTTCCTTATATTATATTATTAAATTGAATTCGTGTTTAACTCACGAGCGTAATCTACGCAAATGTTAGGTAAGTCAGCTTATCGACATAATTCATAATAATTTCGTTGGCAAGTTTAAACCGTGCACAATTTGGAATCAAAATGTTTAAACTGGAAACATTTTATCAATTGCGGTGTGCAGTGGTGGCCTTTGTGGTGGCACATTAAATGCAAATCAGTCTGATGCGGCGGAAGAAAAAGAATAGGAAAGTATGTATATATGGTGACATTTTTCTAGTGAACGATTGCCAAAACTCTAGACGGTGACAAGGAACAACTTACCAAGAAACATAGGTCAACAAATGAAAAAGAAATTGGACCTCCCATACAAAATTGCCGATCAGCTGATGGAAGCTCAAAATATTTTTGTCTTATTTGGACCTATGTTCCTTGGGGAAAGTTGTTCCTTATCACCAGCCCGTCCTCTGTTTTCAGTATCGGTCACTAGTAAAATATCAACCAATATTGTTGTTTGAACTTTCAATACTATACGTTCTATGTCAGCTGTGTTGGTGTAAGGTGGCCTATCTCCTGGCGACTCACGTTGCCTATCTCCTGGCGACTCACATGTGTACTACTTTGGGCGTGCTCTTGCCTCTAAGCCAGTTCAGCAGGACGGTAGACGTACTTTGAGAGTCCCGAGCTGAAACAACAATTTGGGTTACACCACAGACTAAAGAACTCGCTCGCCGGTAGGGGTGACAACACTAACGTGTGAGTGCTCTGTGAGTTACACACTTACACAAAATATAAAAAGTTTTATGAATGATTCATAAACTGTAATTTCTAGAGATGATTTGATCATCATAATTATTTAAATTAACTATTTGATATTAATAAATCAACGAAGATTTTTTTTTCTAAAGATTAGGTTTAGAAGAGGTATTTTAGATTATATATTTTAGATTAGGTTAGGTAGGCTTCGATTCCGGCAGAACACTTAGTTAGTTTATTCATAGCCATTAAAAATAAAACGGCCAAATCTAAATAAATCTCCAACTGACATTCTGCCAACTACATTCTTTAGTGTGGCGTTTGTTTTCTATTTAGAGTCTGTGTTGAAAGAGAATAGGCTCCTATTGAATAGGATTTTGTTGGATATTGTGCCACGCCTATATTCTCTTTCCGCATAGACTCTACAAATAGAAAACAAACGTCATGTGCGAAAAGAGAGTAGGCGTGGAAATGGAGGAGCCTATTCTCTATCCGCACAGACTCTACTATGTATGTATTATGCTATTTCACCGAGTTTCTCTACTCTCACTCTACTATCAAACGCCATTTTAGCAGCCAAATAACCAGTGCATGTGAATACCATTCTTTTTTTGCTGATTTGAGAAAGTGATAGGATCGAAAACAATACATAAATTCCAAATTCCTGAATTAAAATACTAAACTTATCAACCGTGGGGAATTCCCCGAAAAATACATTCTGGCCTGATATAAATACTGGCTCTGATAGTGTGTTTCCTTCCGCTTATTTTTGATATATTTCTGCGTTCCAAGTATTTGAAACGACATGTTTGTTTATCTTATCAAAACTTGGGGCTTTTTTGACATACTTTTGTATCCGACAAAAAGAAAATCAGTGGAAATACCCTAAGTGGCAATAATTAATAAGTGCTGAAAACAGAAAGATACCAAATTGTTTATCATGTACCATTTTCTAATCCTATTTAACTAAGATAGCACTGTTTTCAGTTAGCACTTAAGGCCATCCTAAATTCTAATAAGCCATATTTGACAGCTCAGCTGTCATCTCCATACTAGAAAATATGTCCACAAAGGAAAATAGACCCTATGGCATAACATTAGCACGAATCTTAGAGCTATGTCAAATAAGGCTTTTTAAGATGGCCAAACTGTAAGCCATATCAGATCGTTCGCTTCAAATTGCCTTATAACAGGCGCTCTTGTTAATACTCCAACGATCGTAGTTTGTGCGTGGTCAAACGCTAGAGTGTTTCAGCATGTCATCCATCACGTAAGTTCTGTGAACATGGCGTGGCCACAGAATAATAACTAGGCGTGGCGTAGAAGGCAAGTGTGTCTCCAACGTAACATCACGTAAAGTGGCATCACATTACAATGCCCAGTTTGTCTGCACCCTAGATCGTAGGTAACATCGGCAGGGATGTACTTACAGAGTGTGTGATGCGCGTGTGCCAGTTGCTCCCTGGCCTCGGGAGGCAGGTTGGCCACGTCGCGATGAAGCAAACGCAGGTCCAGTTGTCTCTGCTCGCTGTCGTGACGAAGGAGGACGTCCCGGCTGTGCTTCACGCTACGCAGCTCCGACAGCCTACGGAACACCATACCATGTTAGACAGACGATCGGTTAATACGCGAGTAAACAATATAAGGGTCGACGTAGTATCAAATTTAACATGAACCAGATCACGATTCAAATTAATTTGAAATTCTGGAAAGCTGGATGACGCGAGCGATTCCTAATTTGAGTCAAACAATAGTTCAAAAGTTTGCTGTTGTAAACAGCGCGCGTCTAATCGCGCTTGTCCTTAAGGTACTTACTTGGCTTGTAACTTTGGTTTCTCTCCATCTGGATCGCTGATGCTGCTACTCCTCGACGTTTGGCCTCGATGCACGTCAACAAACTGGTGCTCCTTTTCCACTGAGAAGCTCGGCAAATCTGATATCACGTCTTGACTTATACTGACATCCACTCCCGCTGACTGGCAGCGTGATTTCAGCTCCTCGTAGGATCGCAAACTGTCAGAAAGGCGCAGCTGCAATTGGTCTCGTTCATCCAGTAAATGTGTGAGCTCCATTGTCAATTCTTCACAGCGCACGTCTCTTTGGTGCAGCATGTAAAGAGCTAAATCTAACTCCGCGCGGGGAACGGCATCCAACAAATCCTTATTTAATCCGTCTGCAGATATATCTGGAGATTCAGAGCCGGGTTTCGTATCAGAAGCGAAAGTAACGTGTTTCTCAATTTTTCCTGATGATATTTTGAACATCTCCCGGAGATTTGATATTTCATCCTTCAGTGTAACTATCTCTAGTTCCTGGCTTTCAAGAGCGGTTTGCATTTCTGTATATTCCTTTGCATGGTCTTCTAATGTTTTATTTAGATCTGATATCTTCTTATTCAGATTAGTACATTCTACAATTTTAGCGTTCAGCTCTTGGGTAAGGCATAACTTTTCTTCCTCGACGTCTCGGTTGGTTCGTTCGTAGTCTTCCGTATTTTCGTGCATTTTCAATCGGAGAACAGCCAACTCTGCCTCCTTTTCATAACTTAAATCTTCAATTTTCTTCTCGTACTCAATCATCTGTTTTCTAACATTTTCAAATTCCTCGTTTCTTTGCGATAGTGTTAACGTATAGTCATGCGTTTTTTGATATATCTCACTATCTTTTATTCTAAGTTGGTTGGTTAAATCAACTATTTGTTTTTCATATTCTTCAACTTTGCTACGTAGTTCTTCAATTTCCTGATTTAATTCGTCGTTTCTAGATTTTGTAGCTGCTAATTCGCTCTGTAAGTTATTATGTGCAGTATCATAATCTTGAGAATGTTGTTGAATTTTGTGATTAAGTTGATGTATCTGTTTTTCATATTCTTCTTGTTGTGTCATTAATTTATTTTCATACATAATTTTTTCGTCTTCCATTTCAGAACGTATCATGTCGATTTGGTTCATAACTTCAGCATATTTGTCTTGAAGGTTGCGCAGGTGCTCTTCTTTGTCTTGTAATTTAGTTTGCAAAGACGAAATCTGTTCCATTACCACGAGTTTATTCGTTTCTTCTTGTGTCGAAGACTGTACGCTGTCTAGCAGCTGTTCATATTTGACCTCAAATGCGTTAAGTTCACTGCGCAATTCTTGCTCCGTCTTTTGGAAGTCGGCTTCTCGCTGCGCCAAATGTTGCTTCCACAACTCAGCTATTTCAAAACCTCGCTGATCTACAGCACTCGATATTGACGAACGCAATTCTGTTACTGTAGATAGTAATTGGTCATTTTCTGTGTTCAGGTGTTGCACTTTTGCATTGAGTTCAGTAATTTGATGCTCGTACTCCTTTATTTTATGTATCGGTTCTGGATTATCCCTAGTTGATTGTAGCATAGTACTTTCCTCTTTTTTGGTGAATTGCTGAGTTGTAGCATCACGTAATTCTGAAACAGTTGCTAATAATTGTTTGTTTTCGGTATCGAGATATTGAATCTTTTCTTCAAGAGCAATGTTTTGATGTTCATATTCTTTTAGCTTGGTAAGTAAATTCTTATTTTGGTTTTCTAAATGTAGCACATTATTATTAGACATTTCTAAGTCGTGTTGTAATTTAGAACTTAAGTCCTGTACAGCGCTATATTGTTCCGACATAGCGAAAGGATCAATGTTTTGTGATTTATGAGCAGCTTTTTCCTGCTCAAGCCAAAGCAGTTTCGATTTTGTTGTTTCAAGCTCTGTGATTAAAGCAGCTACTCGGTTATCGGCTTCTTCTTTTACTTGATTCATGATAGAAATATCTTGTTCAAGCTTTTGAGTATTTGCTGCATAGGAATTTTCAATTTCATTGTAACTCGTTTGAAGTTCAACAATTTTAGAACTTAAACTTTCGTTATCAGTTTGCAATTCTAATATTTTAGTGTTTAAGGCTTCACATTTATCAGATAGAACTTGGTTTTCTTTAAGACTTCTATCCAACTCAACCAGTTTACTGTTGTTTTCAGTTAATTCCTTATATTTTACAAGGATTTCTTCATTAAAAGCATTAAGATGTTCATATTTACCGGTTAATTCACTGTTATGTTTTTCTAAATCACTCAATTTTCGGTTCAGACTATCTTTGTCATTTTGCAATGCCAGCAATCTGTTATGAACAGACTCATGCTTTTCATCCATCGATTGATGTTCCTGTAGTTTTTTAGAAATATTATCTATTTCAACTTTTAGTAGTGAGTGCTGTGAAGATAGCTCTTTGTTTTGATTAGTTAATTGGTCAACAATTGATTGTAATTCATCATTTTCCCTTTCGAGCTTAAGCATTTCTTCGTGCAGAGCTTCATCCGTAATTTTTTCAGATTTTGGCATATATTTATGATCTGGTGAATCTTCCCATTGAACTGCAGACATTTTGTCATTTGCTTCTTTAAATTTAAATTTCCATAGTTCAACTTCACTATCCATCTTTTCTTTTGCTTCCAGCAATCGTTCATTTGCATTCTGAAATACGTCATTTTGCTTGCGAAGTGATTCCTTATCTTTTTTCTCCTTGTTTAACTCAGCTGTCAGTTCTTCTATTTTCTTTTCTAGTTCTTGAATGTTATTTTTTAATTCGTCTTCAATTGCAGTATCTAAAAACGATGACTGTGAAATTTGTTTCAAAAGCTTTAATTCATTTGACAGCATGTCATTATTAGATTTTAATTCTTTCAGCTTTTTCATAGCTTTTATGAGTTTGTTGTTGCTTGCATCTAAATCAGATTTCAACTTCACGTTTTGATTTTGAAGCTGTCGTATTTGGTCTGTCAAATGAGTGAGCCCTGGTGTGATTTCTGCGACTTCTTCACTTTCACCCAGCCCCCATCCTTCATCTGAATTAAATGGATCTTCAAATTGCTCTGGAAGGTTTTCATCACCTTTGTAGCAAAGATATGCTTTCTGAGCAACAATTTCAGGCTCTACAACTTCTTTTGTCCCCATTTCTTCATCTGCAGATTTCTGGACATGTTCAGACCGTTTAACGCTGTGCTTATCTTCGATGACCGGTTCACTTTCTGACACTATTTGCGATTCAATTGATGACATATCAAAAAGTTTAACACCTTCACGCATTGGTTCTATCGTAGAAGATATAACCATACCTTCGGTTTTGGGTATTGTCATTTCAAATGTCACACTCTTTTCTTCGTTAAGTCGTCGGATTTGCTCGTCTTTCTGGGTTAAAATTTCCTGCAGCTCTTCATTATGGATTCTTAGTGATTCTGATTCTTGGACCAACTGATTAATCATATTAGAATTATTTTGTAATTTGTCATTCAGTTCAGCTATTTTACTTTCTAAGTTTGTTACTGTTCCACCATGACTGGTTTGCACGGACTGTAATTTATTAGTAAGGACATTTATTTCCTCACTCTTATTGTTTACAAGCGAGTTTAGCCTGTTTATTTCGTTTATGTATTGCTCTGTATAATCAGGAGCCTGGTTTTGCACTTTGTTTGATTTTTCCATTAGATCATGATTTATCCTGTTTAACTCTTCAATATTTATTTTAAGTGTTTCTATGTTACTACTGTACTCTTGTAATTTTGCCTCCAGTTGAGTCACGTGCTCATTCATTTTCTCGTATTTTTCGCTTAATAATTTCTTCTCTTTAATAGCGTTTTCAATTTGTGTATTAAATTCACTTTCAATTTCTTCAATCTGTTCCTTCTTATCCACTAGCACAGTTTGGTGTTCGTGTGTTATCCGCTTCAGATGTGCGTCAAGTTCATGGACTTGTGCTTGGTATTTAGCAAGTTCTACTTCGGCGTAATCAGTTCTACTAGCTTTGTCCCCCAATGTATTGCAGTGATTTTGAATATCAGACAGAGCCTTTCGCAGATGTTGGTTTTCGTCGCTTAGATGATGAGTCTTTAATTGTAGTTCCTTATTTTCATTTTCTATTTCATGTAGTTGTTTTTCTACAACTCTGTCGTGGTCCATAAGAACAGCTAATCGACTCACTAATTGGTCCTCTTGGCTAGTGTATTCACTATAAGCCTTTTGTTTTTCTTGTAATTGAGTGTCCAATTGATCAGCTTTACGCTCTAAGGTGTGCCTGCGGTCTTCCATTGTGGAAATACTTTCTTCGAGCCGATAAATACGGTTTTTGTATTTGTTTATTTCGGTTTCTAGACTCTCTATATAAAGATCGCGTTCTTGTACTTTTGCCTCTTGGCCAAACTGCATTTGACTAAGTTGTTGCTCTTGACTCTCAAGTCTGCTTATTAGATCAGCGATTTGACCTTGTTTCTGATTTATATCCGTCTCCAAGCTAGATATTTTTGTTATGAAATTCATATTGTTCTTTTGTTCGAGTTCGTAATCTGAAAGTTTATTATTCAAAACTTCTATTTGCGTTTTGAGGTTAGTGGTCTCTTCGCGAGCTATATAGAGCTCTTTTTGTGCGATATTTAAAGCTTCATTTAGTTCAAATGATTCTTGCGAAGCTGCACCTAGTTTGTCTTGTAATGTTTTTATCTCAGTTTGAAGATTTACAAGTTCTTGTGATTTTTGCTGTTCCAATGTTGATCTTTGTAACTGTAGTCTGTTTAATTCTTCCTCAGCGTATTTCAGCTTTTCTTGCACAGCAGGTAGCGCATCAACTTGTATTAAAAGCTGTTCTACTTGCAAACTCTTCGCTTCCAGATTGTGCTGTGTTTGGCTTAAGTGATTTTCTAGTTCAGAATACATAGTGGACTTCTTCTTAACAGTAGCGGCGAACTTTTTCAATTTTTCAAGAAGTTCTTTATTTTTAGCATCTACTGTTTGGTATTTTTCGTTTAGTTCACTATTTTCAAGAGTTAATCTCTGTATGTCTTCCTTAGCTTCTTCAAATTCTTTGCTGGATTCGTCGGTATTACTTTCTTTTTCACTCAAAGCGGTTCTTAATTTTTCATTTTCTATAGATTCTTTTCTCAACTGCAATTTGATTTCATGAACTTCTTCATCGCGTTCTTTAAGCTCAAGCATTACATTGGCCAGTTCTTCTGCTTGTTTCTTTTGTTTAACTTGCAATTCTTTAATGAGGTTCTGCTTTTCTGTATAAGCATCTTGCATTTTTTTTAGTTCAATATCTAAACTAGCCACCTTACTTTCAAGAGCACCTTTTAGACTTGATAATTGGTTCCTTTCTTCTTCAAGTTTCTTTAATTTTTCTTCACTCTCAGCCAGTTTTTTCTGACTCGACGCGATTTGCTTGTTTAGGCATGATTTAACAAGTTCAGCATTTGGATCTTTGGCCTTCTCCTCTTCAAGTAATTCAATAGTAGATTTTAGTTTCTTTGAAACATCATTTAATTTAGTGATTTGATTAATATACTCTGCTACTTCTTTGTCTTTTTGCTGTAGAGTGTTACCATAGTTAAAAATTTGCTTTTCATAATCTGATAAAAGAGCTTCTAGTTCCTGTAATCGTACATCTCTGCTATTGATCGTGTTTGCATAATCATTATGTAACTTTTGGATTTCTTGCTGTAAAAGTTCTTGAGCTTTGGTCTGTGCATGTTGCTGCTCAGACTCTTTTTCTTTCTTTGCAACATTGAGTTCTTCTTTTAACTGTTGATTTTCATCTGTCAGAGCCTTTAATTTTGTTTCAAAAATAGAATTAACTTTAGTCAATTCGACGTATTTTTGTTGTTGTTCTTCAAGGGATAGAATCTTCATTTGACAATCTCCGATCTCTGCCTCTCTTTCCTTTATAATATTTTTCAACTTCAGAATCTCTTTAGTCAGTTGTTTAACAGTTTTGGTTCTATTATTTCCTTTCTCTCCCGTGGATTTTTCATCAGGCTGCGCTTCTAATGAAGCCCCTTCTACAGACTCTTCCATACCAGATGGTTTTACCATTTCAACACTTTCTTTCATGATGTCTAGACGTTCACGTTTCAGTTCTTCTATTTGGTGGTTCAAGTCTTCATTAAGTGAGGTCAGTTGCAGCTTTTCATTATTTAAGGACTCAATGTTACTTTGCAGGTTAATACACTGATTTGTAAGCTCTAATATTTTTGCATGTAATGCCTCATTCTCAGTGTTGATTGTGTTCATTTTTTCCATTACTTCTTGCCTCTCTTGAGTAAATAATTCAATTTTCTTATTTAATTCAGCACTTTGCTCAACAAGTTTTTCTATATTTTCACGACAGTCTGGTGAGACTGGAATCTCTGCCTGACTATCTTTGTCTGTATGATCTGGAAGTCCTTTATTGTACTCCTCTAATTCTAGCTTTTCTTGGGTAGTTAACGATTCTACTATTTCAATTGATTCAGCTGAACTAACTTTTTCTGCACTTAGTTTTTCGAGTTTATCAGTCAACTCCCAGTTCTCTTGAATATATTTTTCTAATTTATGAAGTAATTCTTCTTTTTCATCTTCAAGTCTCTTGACTGACTCATCAAGATGTCCTTTATCAAGTTTTAGATTTTCAATCACTAATTCGAGTTCTCTAATGGTACTGTTTAGTTGGTCAATTTGTTCCTCTAACTGAACTGATTTCATTTCAGAGCTCACTTGTTCACTGTGAAGTTGAGACATGTCTGCTAACCTGTCTTCCATTTCGACATTCTTTTGTTGCAATTCGTGTAGCTCTGAAAATAAAATAGTTTTTTAAAGTAACAACTTAATTTTAAAATCATTTTATAATAATTAGGCACCTGATCAAAAGTATCTTACCTTGGACTAAATCGAATTTTTGAGTTTCTAATACACTTATAGATTTTAATCTTGCTTCTGCAAGGTTTTCCATTTCCACCATTCTCTTGTAAATATCTGATTCGGTCACTGAAAGCACCAAAAGATGTTATTTGCGAATATTTAAAACAATTATAATAGTAAAAGTATTGGCAAGTATGTAATACTTACATCGTCCACTGTCATAATCTACAAGGTGTAATTGAAGGTTACCCTTTTCTTCTTCTAATTCAGCCACCTTTTGAGAAAGTTGGTGCAACTTTTCATTCAGCTTTATGATTTCCGCATTTGCATCAGATACTTTGCTGAAGTTGTCAATTGTTTTCTGCATTTGTTTTAGTTTTAATTTATGGTTTGACTTGACTTTGAGCATACTTTTGTTGGCTGCATCAATTTCATTATTCAGCGAGATGATCTGCTCTTCAGCAGCTTTAAGCTTTTCTTCAAGTTCTTTAGCGTCTACTGCTGAAGAAAACTCGCCAGCAACACCTTCAATAGGTGTGACATGTTTTGGAACCTCCAGAAGTTCGAAGGGTGCTTCTGTACTTATTCCAACATCGACCACATCGGATTGTAGAGATAATTGTGCTTTTAACTCACATAAATCTGTTTCATTTTGGGCATTGGCAGCTTTTAGGTCAGATATTAGTGCTTCTTTTTGTGAAATCAAGTATTCCTTATCCAAAATCTCCTTGTTTAATGACTGTACTACCATTTCTAATTTGGTTATATCATTTTTATTTGGTTTCTTATCTACTTCTTGAGGTATTGATTCGGAAGACAGTTGACTCCATGGAGATTTTTTAGCCGTGTTTCTGCCTCCCTTGCGTGTTGGGAGGGGGCTTCCCTTCTTACTAGGAGAGCCAGTTGGCGTTGGTTTGGACTCTGGGTTTACAGAGGCAAGCTTGTTTTCCAATTCTTTGTTAGTCTGCCTGATTTGGCAGTTGAGTTGCTCTAACAATTCTATCTTTTTGGTAAGCTCAACCATGTCTGCAATCTCTTTAGATCCCTTCTCTTCTTCAACATCGCCCTTTTCTTTCAGTGATAGTTCTGATACAGGTGTTATTTCTTCATGTGAAATACTTTCTAGTTTTTCTTGTAAATCTGTGATTACTTTATTCTTCAAATCTAGTTCCTCTAATAATTTCGAATGAGCTATACTCATTTCAAACCTTGTGTTTTCTAAAATGGTGTTAGCTTCTTGCAAGCTTGCTATCCTATCATCTTTTTCTTCAATTTGTTTAAGTAAACGATTTTTTTCTTCTTTCCATTCTGTTTCCATGTCAACAAAATTTTCTTGCATTTTTATCATTTGTTGCCTTGTATCTTCTAATAGTGCAAGAGAGTCTTTTTCTGAAATTATTATAAATAGAATTATTTTCTGCAAGAGTGATGTACGTTGTCATAGGTCCTATTAAATTCACTGCAAATATTTTAAGAGCGTAATTAAATTTGTACAAAAAATACAACAAAAATATTTTATTAAAATCTACATGCTAGTTAGTTTTTTATTTTCAAATATAAGTTTTAATTCATTATCTGAACACCCTTTGACTGACCTCTGGCCATGAAGACAGAATTCACACACACAGTATATTCATAATTCAACCACAGCCTTTTGCACCTTTTGTAGGTCTTTTTGTGTTGATATTGGCGCATAATAGTTGAAGCAGGCTATTGGTGTTGGTGTGCATTGTAGGACATACAGGATGCATTTTTTGCATACTATTTTAGTCAATTGGATTTATCTCGAAACTAGAGCGTAGATTTTTTTATTGTCAACCGCATCCTTATATTTTATTTGATCTGCTCCTTAAATATTTACACTGAATTCAAGAGGACCTTATATAATTATATGGCGTATGCCACATTCAGCAGTGGACTGCAATAGGCTAATGTATGTATGTATGTGTATAATTTTAGGCCAGTAGACAATTAATTTAATTGCATACCTTTTTTACTCAAACTGTCTGATATAAGAGTTGTGGCTTTATTCTTGGCTTCAATGATTTGGTCCTTTTCACTGATTTTCTCCTGCAGATCTAGGATGGTGGTCTCCATTGCTCTCATCTTCACTTGGATAACACTTAAAGCATTCTCCTTTTCTTTTATTGTGTTTATAAGCTGAGCTACATCAGAACTATCTTTACCCTATGAACAAATATTAAATCAATTGTTACACTACAGATACAAAATCGTGCATGCCTTTATGACTTCCATTGTTAATGCTGCATTGAGAAATACTTGAGTTATTTGCAGAAAATAAGTAAGAGATATTTAATTTTTATATTAAAAAATGTGTGTTGGTTCACAATTGGATTCACTATAATAAAAATAACCTTCTTTGGATCTGTTTTGATGTCAACAGAAGGGCTTCTGGGCATGGCAGCTGTCTTCATGGGTCTCTTGCTGATCTCCTTGTATTGCTTGATCCGTTCCATCAACAGCTCTTTTTGCTTAAGAGTGTTCGCCAAGCTCTCACTTATACCAGGAACTAAGGAAATACAAATCATTATTATTTTTGCAAAGTGAATTTGGTAGATGTTTAGATACCTTTACAAAGGAATCTAAACATCATATGAAATTATTTAAAAATAGTCTCATGGAGGTGTTTTATTAGTGAAGTAACACAACAGTCAATATTTCTACCATAATTTTGTTGTTTGGATCTATGGTTTCTAATCAGCTTCGCTTTTAAGATGACTTAACAAATTTTATTTAACCTACCATCTGATTTGATAGTGTTGAATGCTGACGTACCACAAGTTTTAATGTCTGTGTCTACAATACAATGCAAAGTTTAGTTGGCTATAAGCCGAAATATCTGGAGTTTAAATGACTGAAATTGTGTGACAGATAAACTTTTGTAATCTTTTTCAGTATAATTGTATGTACCACTGCCTACTTTTTGCCAAAAACCACCCTTTGCCACTCTTTTTTTGTCATCTCTACCCTGTCCAACTACTGTGGCAAAGGTCTACCTCCTGTTTTTCCACTTTCTGCTTTTAGGAACCTAATCCAGTCTTTATCATTACATTTAGGTTTTATGTAAGTGTAAAGAATATCTGAATTGTCTTACTGTTCAAGGCATCTTGGACTGAAAGTGTGGTAGAGGTATCAGTTGCTACAGAGTAGCCAGTCCGCTCACTCATGGTGGAAGCCATTTCAGAAGCTGTGTCACCCCCATCATCATCTTCTGCAAAAAATCCATACAAATTAAACAACACAAAAGTAAACTTATATTATTTTCTATTTCTATTTTCATAGTTTTGCATGCTTGCAAAATATCTTTAGAAACTTTTGTTATGGAGAAGCGGAGTCTCCCAACACAGATATTTATAAAATACTTAAAAGAAAGCTCCAGCAACTTTATGTCAACATTTACATGTTTTGTTAAATAAAGATTTTTGTGTTTTTTATTTTGTGATAAGTAATAAATAAAAGATGCCCGAAACAGGCGTGGATCCAAGATTTGGCTTAGGGGGGCCATTTTGTGTAGCCATGTACATCACATTTTAGAATTATAATGTATTGAAAAGAAAAAACAATGATCATAGTATGAAGTACTTTTCACATTTAAAGTTGTTTGGTGCAAGCATCACTAAGAGAGGGAAAGCCACCACACCAACACCAAAGCGAGCACCACCTTTGACAATAACACTGCAGCAGCACTAAGGAACAGTGAGAGGCACCACACCAACACAAAATAAATCAGGAGTAAATCAAGCTTGAATTTGGTGGTGCTGTGTGAGCAGAACTAAAGGAGAGAGAGGTGACTCTCACTATACCAACTCATAATGAATTGTGAGTAAAGACAGTTCCACTTCTACCATTTAAAGTACCTGCCTGCCCCTGCTTTTGTACATTTTAGTTTGCTTTATTTACAAAAAACATTATTAGTTTAATTTTGTAGTATTAGTGACATGGTTTGGGGGGAGCATTGCCCATCTGACGACCCCCGCACCTTGTATCCACGCCTGCCCCAAAAATTATACTGACCGAACATCTTGTGGCCTAAAAGCTATGACTTGACTATGATGAACATTTCCTCTTATTCACTTACCAAAAGGTCGTCCCAATAGCTCTGCTGTTGCCTTTCGATGTTCCTTTATCCTTTTGGACACTAAAGCTGCATTCTCCAAACATTTCTGAGCTCTTTCGAATTTGATCTGCCTATCGGAAGACGATGATACTCGTGCCTGCGACTAGAAACCAATCCATAAGTTATGACATCAACATAGCTGATGTTTATTCAATAAAACACATTCGTCATTAGACTGTGAAGACCTTGGAATTTACAGGCATATTTACCTTTGCAGTTTGCACGCTGCCTGCTACGCTGGACACTTCACTAATGGATACTGCTAAATCAGCGTCGGGCGCTCCAGATTCTCCCCTTTTTGGGGGTTTATCGACGTTTTTGTTGTCAGACATGATTTACTGCACTCGGAGTACATGAATAACAAGAATATTTAGCACTATCACAACAAATAGACGTGGTATTGAAAAAATGGAAGTAAATTAGGATCAATTGGAGAAATTTATATGGATTATAAAGAAGAAATTACACAAACATAAAAATATTTTGCCACCACCACTCGAAACTTGCCATTGTTTTTTTTTTATTTTTATCCACGTCAGCTGTAGTGGTACTAAGCGACTATTTTTGGGCGAAATCGAGTGAAATCAAATCAAGTGTGAAGGACCTCATTGCGAGATACAGATGACATTGTCTGTGGTAAAACCAGTGATTGAAACTAAAAAAATAATTGTCTTTGGTAAATTTTTGACAGTTTGCTGACAGATCCGACTTTCAAATGACACAAATAATAATAGAAATAGACGAATTTGCAATAATAACGTAGAATTACTACCGTGATTATGGTGTGAAATTAGTCAACGGACCCTTTTTCCAAAATGCGGACCCGTAGCAACTCGGGTGTCCGCTTGGATTACTACCAAAGAGTGGTGCACAAACTGATCTTGGACCACCAACAACCTGTAACTGGTCTCTTCCCAGCGAGTCCACAGAATGACCACGCTTGGGTTAGGGACAATTTGTACTGTATATTGGCAGTATGGGGCCTTTCTATGGCCTTCAAGAAGATCGCAGACCAAGACGAGGACCGAGCGAAAACGTACGAGCTAGAACAAAGTTGTGTGAAACTAATGAGAGGTGGGTACTACTTGTTGCGGCAATTAATTCTAATAACCGTAACTACGACTATTCTGCCACTATAAATAGACTAGCTAGTAATGATTTATGTGTACAATATGGTACTCTTGTTTTTACAGGTCTTCTTATGGCTATGATGCAGCAGAAAGAAAAAGTAGAAAAATTCAAAAGCACCCAAAATCCATTGGACTCACTTCATGCTAAATATTCGTCAACTACTGGCCGCAGTGTGGTCAAAGACGATGAGTGGGGACACCTACAGATAGATGCAATCTCCTTATATCTTCTTATCCTAGCACAAATGACTGCCTCTGGGCTTCAAATAGTATTTTCTTTAGATGAAGTAGCACTTATACAGAATTTAGTATTCTACATTGAGTCAGCCTACTGTACTCCTGACTATGGTATCTGGGAGAGGGGTGACAAAACTAACCATGGCTTACCTGAGCTCAATGCTAGCTCCATTGGAATGGCCAAAGCTGCCCTTGAGGCAATGAATGAGCTTGATCTATTTGGAGCCCGGGGAGGTCCATCTAGTGTAATTCATGTGCTGGCAGATGAGGCTCAAAAGTGCCAGGCTGTACTACAGTCAATGCTGCCCAGAGAATCAAATAGTAAAGAGCTGGATTCTGGACTACTTTCCATAATCAGCTATCCAGCATTTGCAGTGGACGATCCACACCTGATAGCCAAAACTAGAGATGCTATTGTGACAAAGTTGCAAGGAAAATATGGATGTAAAAGGTTCCTGAGAGATGGTCACAAAACTCCTAGAGAGGACCCTAACAGGTTATACTATGAACCTTGGGAGCTGAGAATGTTTGAGAACATTGAGTGTGAATGGCCTTTATTTTTCTGCTATTTGATTCTTGACTACTGCTTTCAAGGAGATAAGACAAATGTAGGTGAATATATGAATAAATTGGAGAAGATTATGCTGAGGAAGGATGATGGAATCAAACTGGTTCCAGAGCTATATTCAGTACCTCCTGACAAAGCAGACCAGGAGAAAGCAGAACCAGGGAGCCAGGAAAGGATCCCATTAGGAAGGTGCCCATTTATATGGGCACAGTCTTTGTACATTCTAGGAAAATTGTTGCAAGAGGTAGGAATATTTCATTACTTCTTATCAAAATCCTAGGCTAGTTACAATTTGTTTCACAATACAAATAATATTTATTGTACTAAAATAAGAACGACAAAAATAACACAGTAAGAAAAAGTGCAGTACAATACAGGCGGTCATATTGCCACAGTCGGAATTACATCCTGGCAACCTTTGAGTATCCTTTGGCTCATAAAATGTGTCTGTTTTCAGGGCTTTTTGGCAGTAGGAGAACTAGACCCTCTTAACAGAAGGTTGTGTTCTGAAAAAAAGCCAGATGTTGTGGTCCAGATTGTGATACTAGCAGAGGATAATGAGATCAGGGACAAGCTGCTTGAGTATGATCTCCATGTTCAAACCATCAGTGAAGTAGCCCCCATCGAGGTTCAACCAGCAAGGGTCCTTAGCCACCTATATACTTATTTAGGTAAGTTCAAAAACATGGTATGCTTTATTCTCACTTAGAGTTTAATTTAATTTGTTTTATTCATTATCATTAACCAATACAATTAGTGTTTAAAATAACTTAATCTATAATATAATACAATGTCAAATTGAATAGAAAACTACTCTTTTTGAAATCCATTAGATTAAATTACGAATAAATAAAAAATACAATCATAAAATACAAACTTTATACAACCTAACAGAAATCATCACCAAATCATTCTACTTTATTTTTCTTAATTTGAATGTGTTTGATAAATAGGTAGAAACAAAAAGCTGGGCCTTTCTGGCAGAAAGTCGCGTGATGTCGGCATCCTGAGTACCAGCAAACTTTATTCCTTGAATGACAGGATATTTGCCTTCACTCCACAGGTATGTCAACTAACTGCATGCAAAATAGGGAGTGGGTTATTTCCCTTGATGTTTCAATTTGGTATCATTTAGATTGTGAATTGTATTTTTTAAGAAAATCATTATAGTAATGTTTCAATACCTCTACGATTTTTTATATATTAAAGCTTTTTATCAGTTAAGAATAATTGTCCTATTATAACTGAAGTTATATTATGACTTTGTTTAAGAAATATATTACCAACCCTACAAGTTAACAGCGAGTGTAGCATTATTTCACAAATTTTTTACCTTTGCTGATTCTTATATTTTTTGCCTATAGTTTTCTGATATGAAGCGATTCTACATTGCTTCTGATTATGAGCTGATGGTTGATACACTTAAGGCTGAGATTAACTTCTTGAAGTCCTCTTGGCAAAATCTTCTTGGACGGCCGCTAGTTGTATTAAGTTTGAATCAGACATATTTAGGTATTTTGTTGTTTTTTTTATTTGGTTTGCTATTTGCTTGCTGGTTGTCGTCACTTCACATAGGATATCTCTATCACCGTCATACATTTAAATAGATTTTTAGTGATTCGGAAAAACTCCTTTGGTTTTTTTATGAGTGAGGTGGTTGGCATTTTCAGTGTGAATCTGTTTTATTTGCTGTGTGTGTGTTTTTTTATTTATTTTATTCCCTAATAGAATCGAGTATGGTTTTGAAACACATATTCACCTATTTGAGACTGTCACTTATAAATGTTTTTTTATTTATAATGAATATTTAATTATATGGACGTTACATTTAGAAACTAAGATATGTTAATCTTGAATTGACCTTGTATTGAATTTAAAGCCAAAAAATAGTATTTGAAAACTCATAAGAACAGGTGAATTATTATATGTTCAAGGTATCACTCGAACAGATTTAATGTTTCTTATAAACCATCAATACACTGTTTACCTGAAAACCCTGTGCGATTAAGAGCATAGTAGGTCAAACTATCAAAAAACTAATCTAACATGCAAACATATGTTTTTTGAATATGTATGAACGAATTTTTCTGCTACGAATAAAAAGTATGTACAAAGTGGTTACCCTGTAATGCTCTTGATTGCAAAGTTTCCTATACACTTTGCCGGAAAATAACGTGCCGGTGGGTTATCCGCAATAGCCGGCGGCAAGTGTGTAGGAAGCTCAGGGCAGGTACTAGAGTAGCCTAGTGACTAATCCCTGCATGGCGTGTTCCGTGTTCCGCTAGAACTTTGACTACGAAGAGTACTACATGTCGCGCGACCCGGCGCTGCTGGCCAGCACGTTCACGGCCAACGTCGCCTTCCTCGGCATGAGCTGGAAGCAAATGCTGGGCCGCCCCACCATCACCTTGCTTGCGACGCATTATTTGTTGGGTAGGAATTTGTTACCAGTTTCCGTGAACGTTTTTTCTAGCATCCAGTTGTAACTTTTCAACAAATACTGGCATATTTTCGAATTTCATTTTGATCAAAAATACGGCTCGGTACATTAACATGAATTTGTACTATAGTATTTGTTGGAGGAGAGAATTGCTGGACGCGTATATGATTTTAATTTCACTTACTTATTTTATGCCTCGTGGTGGTTTTTGGGGTTTTTCTTGTCATTTATATATTTACATTGCCCTGGTGGTGGTAGAAATTCACGATGTGGATTCTTTAATTCTCTAATTAAATATTACGCTGTTCGAGATAGTTCTATTTTATTGCTTTTCTTCAGACTTCAGCTTTTTACATTTGATATTAAATATTCAAAGGTATCTCGAATAATGCATCTAGTACACCTATTTAACATTATAATAATATGGTGTGGTGTCTGGAAAAGAATCAATATAGAGTGATATGTTACTTGTGAACGATACTGAAAACAGAGTAAGTACGGGCTGGTTGAAAAAGAAAATCTTTCCCTAAGGAACATCGGTATTATATAGGCAGTAACTCAAATCAGCTAATCGGCAATTTTGTATAGCAGGTACAGTTTCATTTTTCATACTTCGGCCTATGTTCCTTGGGAAAAGTTTTTGTTTATCACTCGCCCCATCTGCGTTTTTCACTTTCAGTCACTTGTAAAATTTCACCCTATAGTATAATAAAACGCAAAAAAAAACTACTAATCCGCAATTTCACACATAAATCTCAGAATTTAATGAAACCATTCGTGCCACTTACAAGAACTCATTATTACCATTCGTTATCATAACTAACAAAACATTCATAAACGCGGTAATGTTTTATCACAAATTGTATCTAACGATGATCAGTTTTATACTCACGAATCGTTCTCAATAAAGAAAGTCACAAAACAAGCAAATCTTAAAAATACTCGTTATGATAAGGCAATACCGTGAAAACGCTTGCTTTAAGCTGCTTAGAAAATGCAATTTATCTCGATATAAAATTCTCAAAGCGGTGTAACTTTCAGATCAAGGTCGCATTCCTATGGCCATGATAACGACGATGAAGAAACTGAAATCTGGTTACATAAACGGTACTAGAGTGACTCTCGGCAATCTCGGGGACTTCCTGAGCACTTCTGCCATTACCAACCTGAGCTTCCTCGGCAGTCAAGAGGATGGATATCCTGACAGTAAGTAGTAAAACAAGATGAATTTCTGTTTATAGGAATAATTTTCAACATTTGCTTTCTTGATAAGGTTTTTGTTTTTATAAATGCTTTTAAAATGTTACGGTACGGTATATCGGGTGAAGTTTTACTAGTGACCCATACAGAAAACTGAGGACGGCCTGGTGATAAGAAACAACTTTCCTCAAGGAATATAGATCGAAATATGCCAAAAAAAAATTTGAGCTTCCATAATAACCCAAATCAGCAGATCCGCAATTTTGTATGGGAGGTCGCTTTTTTTTCTTATATTTCCACCTATGTTTCTTGGGAAAAGTTGTTCCTTATTTAACACCTATAGTCTTGAGTTTTTGCTATCATCGGTCACTAGTAATCACCCAATATAGGACTATTGCATCCTTTACTAATTGGGTTCAATTGAGCGTGGATCTCTGCAATAGAAATATTTGTTTATTTTTCTTACGTTTCCTAATTTTTGATTCATTAAGTAATTAAACAATTCAATCTTCGCGTTACATTGACAAACATTAGGGGTGAGAAGGATTGTGTTGAAAATACGTGCTGACAGGTGGCCTTAGGTAACCTGTTCCGCAATAACTGAGCCTCCCACCTTTTGCTACATAATTATGATTTTTATTTGTGCATGTTTATAGATACACATCACGCCTATATTCCCTTGCGGGGTAGGCAGACCCCAAACGACCACAAAAACCGGGCATTTACGCCACGTCTGACAAATATTTGAGGGTCTTTCGGAAAATTGTGTATACCATAGTAACAGGTTGTCAGCCCATCGCCTTAAATTGCAATACACACCCTCGAGTCCCTTTTTCGCCTCTTACGTCTCCCAAGGGAAAGAAATGGGGTGTTGCTATTTTAAGCCGGCATCGCACTGCGAATGTATAAAGGTTCTCATCTTTATCCCATATATATTTTATAAAGGCATTTATTTTATTCCAGAACTAAACCCACAAGTGCAAAGCTACCTAGAGGAGCACCTACTCAAGTCGTTCAGCAACAAGTTCAGCTTCTTATCGCGGCCGTCCGGCATGAACAAGGCGCGCAGCATGCGCCGGCGCATGTCCGTGCGCGGCGCTATCAAAAAGACGCGCTCCATTAACGTGGACTGTAAGTTTTTTTTATTATTAAGGATGGGTTTGCTCTTGACTCTAGTCTAGATCATAGGACAGAGACAGAGTCTAAGATGGAGCGAGCTCACCCAGAAGAAGCCTGTTCACTCTAACTTTGAAGAGATTAGGGTTGTATGCGTTTGGAAACACAGACGCAGGTAGTGAGTTCCACTCTTTAGCAGTGCGCATTATAACTGGAAGCGCTAAGTCCGAATTGGTGGAATGGCAACCAGGTATGGATGGTATCCGGCGGTGCGTCTGGATGCCCGATGGTAGAAGGGAGCTGGTGGAACAAGGTCGTGAAGCTCTTGAGCACGCTCTCCGAAGTACAATCTGTAAAAAACCGACAAGCAGGCAACCTTGCGGCGATTTGTGGTATAATCCACGCCGTGTCCGTGTGGTGCCGGCTTACAATAACATCAGCCCATTTGCACTCGCGGGTGTTCTTAAAGGTCACTATGGAATGAAGCCAGGGAATGGGCAGAAGCGCTGCCTGTGAATGTATCACATCATCCATCCGCCTGTCAAATGTGATGAGTATTGCAATCACCCCCAAATTTGGGAGGCCAATGTCTAGCAGTGGACTGCTGTGGCTGTTGAAGTTGAAAAGGCAGCCAGTAGTCGTGGCGATAGAACACAGCAAACTGTTTAGATCTCATACCTGTTCTAAGCAGTTGTGTGCTTAAAGTGTATTATTTGTTCTATGATTTGAAATTGCTATTGACTTCATCACTTATTTATTAGTAGAGATGGCCTTACCGACAAAGTCCACAATAGTGGCCAGAGCACACCGCGTCCGTATGCGGTACGTATGCGTAGCCCAGAGCGCACCTATGATGTTGTAATGTCATCATCATCGTTGGCCTCACACGTCTGTGACAGACGATTTAATCAGTGTCTGAGGCAAGACTTTTCATGGCTGTATACGCCGATACGGGAGCGGCATAATTTTCCGCACGCTCTACAAGTGAAGGTGGAATTTGAGACTGGCACATGCATGTTAAGATGACGTTTTTGCCTTTTGTTAGCGAGACTAGAAAACCAGGCATTATCGTGTGTTTTACGCCCATCAAACACACGCTTACGCCATTCGTCCCTATCCTCAACAAGCTTCTCCCAGCTTTGATGGTCAATGTTAAACGCAGCCATGTCCCGCTTGGCGTTCCCTATTGGACATCACACCGAACTCGTTCGAACACGCACAGATGATTGATCTGATCTACGAGAAGGATTGAAAACACTACCATTCAGCTTCGGTACGAGTACAATTTATAAACAAATACTATTTACACGTCACCGTTATCCTTTCACTTTCAGCTGAAACGCTAGGAATGGAGGGGGAGTACGTGGGTCCTCAGCCTCACTTGGAAAGGAAGCCGTCCTGGCTGGAAGTAGACCCCCTGTTCGGCCGCAGCCCCTCACCTGATACCGAAGGCAAAAGGAAAAGTATCACCAAGTAAGTGATGTTGTGTATTATTCAAGTTATGTCCTTTGTGTTATATTCTGTTCAATAAACGGTCAATTTTAAAATCCTAAGGGTGCGGAGGAGACAAATTTGTTTACTTACTCATACCGTGTGATGCCGGTTAAGAAAAGCATCACTTCAATTGTACCAGTGGGTATCGTAAAAGCGACTAGTGAATAAATTCGTCCTGGAAGAGCAGCAGTGTTCCCTGTAAATATAACATCTTGAACTGCGCTTGCCAATCCGCCTGCCGACTATAATGATTATGGTGGTGCCGTGTGATGCCGGCTAAGAAAAGCTTCACTTCAATTCTACCACTGGGTATCGTAAAAGCAACTAATTAATCAACTCGTCCAAAAAGGGCAGCAATTGTTATGTAACATCTTGCACTGTGCTTGCCAATCCGCCTACCAAGCGTGGTGAGCATGCGAATACCCTCAAAAGGGAGAGGCCCATGTCCAGCTGTGGACTGTTGTGGCTATTAATGTTATTTTTTCTCATGTAAGTGGCATTGCATATATTTTTGGAGAATAAAGTACCTTTGAAACCGAAGTTACTTACAAATACTCCATTCAGGATACTAATGACAGGGATTTTTATAACCTTTTTAAATTTAGGGGTTTAGCCATCTATAAGGTCCTATTCAATTCAGTGCAAATATTATTAGGGTGAATTCTACTCGTAAAACTAAACAACTTTTCCTAATACACATAGGTCGAAATATTAAAAAAAAAGTCCTCAGTCCTCCTCCTCACATACAAAGTGACACATTTTTTTAAGTATAGTATTTGAAGGGTTTTTTTTTACGACATATGTTACTTGGGTAAAGTTATTTAGTTTTACGAGTAGAACTCATCCTAAAAATATTTGCACTGAATTGAATAGTATCTTTGAAACTTACCATATAAATCAAACTTTTCATTTTGTTTTTTTATTTCTAGCTGGGGATATAAATTGTAAGTCATTGAAATTTGTGTAATTATTAGTCACAGGAAACGAATGTTCTTGTATGTAAACTAAAACCTCATTTGTTAGATCTCTTCATACGTCTTACTTGTGTATAAATTATTAAACTTGTAAATGTGGCATTAAAATCTGTTTAGTGAAATATAAATAATCAAAAACAGTTTTCCTATTCATTAGGTCACGGGTAGTACGTTAAATTTGTGGCTAAATGTGTCAGACATAGCATTAAAAAATATTGCACATAAAAATTTTAAGGAGTGAACCAGTCCATGAAACTGAACAACTTTCCCCAAGAAACATGGGTACAAACATGAAAAATTATTGGCCGTCCCGGATACAATTGACCCAGTTGACTGGAACATTATGTATAGGAAGTCCCAATTTTTAACTAATATTTTCACATCCTGTATTTATGTATCTTTTGTGTCATCAGTGTCAAGTACTCTCTATGTTCTTGTTTACTTTGTTTTGTTTAGTATTAACTTTAATTTATGTCTAAACTTCGTTTTCTTTAGCCTGATTTTGGCAGAATCATCGTCCGAAGACGATAGAAGCCAAATATTGAAAAATAACCTTTGCCTCAATTACATAAGTTAATCTGTGGTTAATTTCAGGGGCACTTCGACGACAACATTAGGAGTTGGTTCTTCTACAACTGAGACCAGTAAAGAAAAGTCGCCTTCCCCTCCTAATAAAGATGGTCAGTACATTAGATAGCAATGCAGTTTGGAATAGTGTATTTATAAATCATACATACATACATTTTTCACGCCTATAATCAGAGCAGAGGTAGGCAGAGCCCAAATGGCCGCAAAGCGGACATTTGCGCCACGTCTGACAAATATTTGAGGGTCATTCGTAAAATGGTGTATCGCCATATTGATAGGTTGTCAGCCCATCGCGCAAAATTGCAATACACACCCTCGAGTCCCTTAGACGCCTCTTACGACTCCCAAGGGAAAGAAATGGGGTGATGCTATTCGAAGCCGGCATCACACGGCATGAGATAGCAATGCATTTTGAATTAGTCTATTTATAAAACAATAAAGCTTGTGATGAAACACGACATTTGTTTAAAGAAACTAAAGGTGTTATGGCCAAGGGATCTACTGGTCCACCTGGATAGAATTTAAAGTTGTATCATATGCTGTGCGCGGTGAAACACTTCAATACCGCGTTTCAGGCCCATTGTTCTCTGCCAATCTGTCACGTGGCGCCATCGTGCGGATATGTTGAAACTTCTATTGCGTCCTGCTTGCTTGTGAACCACTTGAGTGAGCTTCTTGTAGTAGCTCCCAGTGGTCGCTTCAACTTAATATATTTTTATGTACCGTAATAGTAATACGAAAATAAAAATACCGATCAAATATAATTTTTCAGGTCCATACATACACATATACACAAATATCACGCCTATAATCCCTTGCGGGGTTGACAGAGCGGAAACAGCCGCAAAAAACGGCCATTTACACCACGTCTGACAAATGTTTGAGGGTCATTCAGAAAATTGTGTATCGCTATAGCGACAGGTTGTCAGCCTATCGCCTAAAATTGCAATATACACCCTCGAGTCCCCTAGTCGCCTCTTACGACCCCCACTGGAAAGAAATGGGGTGATGTTATTCTAAGCCGGCATCAAACGGCATTTTTATATATTTCAGGTCCAGTAAACAAAAACATCCCAACAATAGTTCGCGTGCGCACAACATCGGAGAACCAAGCGTCGCTCTACGCTGAGCAGGAGACGGATGAGCTGATCGCCATGCTGCGGGAAACCGAGAGCCTTGATGAGCAGGGGGACATCCTGCAGTACCTCGTGGACACGCACGGGCTCGACTTCAGCACTGGCGGTCAGAACATACACATACATACATAAATCACGCCTATATCCCTTGCGGGGTAGGCAGAGCGTTAACGGCCGTAAAAACGATATTAACACCACATCTGACAAAAGTTTGAGGGTCAATAAGATAACTGTGTATCACTATAGTGACAGGTTGTCAGCCCATCGCCTAAAATTGTAATACACATCTAACCCTCGAGTCCCTTAGTCGCCTCTTACGACACCCATGAGTAAGAAATGGGGTGATGCTATTCTAAGCCGGCATCACACGGTTACGCGGTCAGAACATTCACTTCTTTTTTTTGAGAACTTGCTAAATTTATCCAACCTCGCGTTTTAAACACCCAGACACGTCCTTTCGGAGGATGACGACATCACAGTAGCCGCTGCTGCAGCCATTGCGAGTAGATCACACTCCACAAGCTCCTCAAGCAACCGACGCGGAGGTCCCTCATTTGTTCCCCATTTTGGGAACTACCGGCACGTGCCGGGTAGATTCAGTCCAATTCGTTCTTCCCAGAACAACTCGTAAGCCCAATCGCGCCCCTGGAGAAGTTTTGTGGTTGTTTGAACAACCTTAAAACTTCTCCGGGTTAGCTCTTGCTCCCCATCATCTAGTCAGGTGTAGATTTCACAGCCCCGGGGCTAAAAATGTAGAGTCCAGAACTAAAAAAAAGCGCGGGCAGTTTTTGATTTCGCGACTTTCGCCATTACTAGTGGAGACGCCTCATCCATCTGGGCTACCGCAATTGTATTCACTTATGTATTTATTTACACACAACATTGACTGGTCCGATGGCGTAGCAGGTAACCTTGCCTGCTACGCCGAGGGTCATGGGTTCGATCTCCACAAGACACAAGTATTTGTGTTTAGTCTGGGTGTTTCTATGTATAATATGTATGTCGGCAAGCGTAGCGTTGGGCGACCTCCGGTTAGATGGACCGAGGACTTATAAAAGGCGGCTGGTAACGAGTGGATGGCGAAAACGAAAGATCGTGCCCTATCGCGTACCAGGCTTACGTCTAGCAGTAGACTGCAATAGGCTGATGAATGTATGTTTGTATCTAGTTCCTATTGTACAAGTTTGCTTAGTTTGGGGTTAGATGGCGCTGCATGAATTGTCTAAGATATTTATTACTTGTGAAAACTTGAGTTTCCGTTCGTAAAATAAATACGCTGCTGAAGCTAGCTGTGAGTATATAGATACAGAGAGAGTATTTGCATTTGAGTATAAATCATGTTTTTAAACCTGTATATACAACCCGTGCGACCAGGGTTGGAAAAAAAACATGTTTTTTTTAAAAGATCAAAACATTATGTTTTATTTCAAATATAAAAAAAAACATGTTTTAAATCAAAGTTTAATTTAAAATTCAAAGTAATTGTTTAAAACTGTTTTAAACATGTTTTAAACAATAACTTTGAAACTAAACTTGATTTAAAACATGATCATACTCAACAACAAAACATAACATAGGTAGGTACCATACCAAGCTAAGCTCACATAACATAAAATAAACATTAAACTCTTGTTTTGACGACATTTTTTCTTCAAAATTCCGACTTTTTATATTTACGTATTCACACGACTCAAGAGCTCACGACGAAATGCGGACAACTGAACTACTCCCGAACAAAACCATTCCAAAGGGAAACTCCCGCGTGTTGGTTTGGGGAATACCAGCGCAGTACAGGTCAGTCTGCCCCGCGCGTTAGGTGAATCCCCGCGCTCTAATTTTATGGGTTGCCATACCGAGGTTGCTAAAAATCTATAATTTTTATAAAACTTGTGAATAAAAAGACCATTAAAACGGGTCTGTTTTTTTTTTGATGTTTTAAACGTGTTTAAAACAAAACATGTTTTAATCTGTTTTAAACAAACGTGTTTTTTTAAGGTGTTTTAAACACTGTTTTAAACTTATGTTTTAAACACTGTTTTAAACTTATGTTTTAAACGAATGTTTTAAACGAATGTTTTAAACATTGCCAACCCTGCGTGCGACCCGATTTTGCTCAACTCTTAAAAAGAAGATAAACAGCTCCATTTAAAAAAAGACAAATTAATGTGAAAAAGAGGGCACTGTAGAATATGTTTTCACTGTTGTTTTGGTCTGACAAGGTCGTTTATCGATACAGTCAAGAAAATATTAGGAACATTGAATGAAGCTACTGTCAAATTTCAGGAACGTCGATTCGTCCGATACGATCTTTTTATTCTATCATAGTACGCCTTCAATAATCATTCATACATACATATATCACGCCTATACCCCTTGCGGGCTAGGCAGAGCGTAAAAAACAGACATTTACGCTATTTCTGACAAATATTTGAGTGTCATCAAGAAAATAGTGTATCACCATAACGACAGGTTGTCAACCCATCGCCTAAAACTGCAATACATACATATGTAACCCTCGAGCCCCAAAGTCACCTCTTACGACACCTACGGGAACGAAAGAGGGTTTTGCTATTCGAAGCCGGTATCACACGGCAAATGATCATTCTACCCTTGAAATTGAAATTCTTTATTCAATGTAGGATAGTATTATCACATCACTTATTGACGTCATGAACCGTCATTGTAAAAAAAAAATTGTATCGCACAATTTTCTTTTTTTTATACATACATACATACATAAATCACGCCTCTATCCCTTACGGGGTAGGCAGAGCGTTAACGGCCTTAAAACGGATATTAACACCATGTCTGACAAAAGTTTGAGGGTCAATCAGATAACTGTGTATCACTATAGTGACAGGTTGTCAGCCCATCGCCTAAAATTGCAATACACATCCAACCCTCGAGTCCCGTAGTCGCCTCTTACGACACCCATGGGTAAGAAATGGGGTGATGCTATTCTAAGCCGGTGGTATCACACGACAAATGATCATTCTACCCTTGAAATTGAAATTCTATAGTCAATGTAGCATAGTATTATCACATCACTTATTGATGTCATGAACCGTCATTGTAAAAAAAAAGAAATTTGTATCACACAATTTTCTTTTTTTTTATAACAATTTTGTAATGTCCTAATAGAAATAAAAATCTATAATAAACTCCCTGATATCATCAAATCTGAGCAAAAGTTGTCAACATTTAAAAACAAGCTAAAATTATTCCTAACAAAAAAATCCTATTACAGCGTAAACAAGTTCTATAAAGACAAAATGAACTAAAGCTAACACACACGGTTTAGATCTAAGTTTAGGTTTTCGCGGCCGGTCTTCTACGAACTTGAATTTTTTTTATTACTATATTGAGAATGTCATTAACTTATTTGATTAACCTAAACTTTTAGTTATAGATTTATGCCCAATGTGTGTTGTGTGCTACAACAAAATGGTGTCGTGTTTCATTGTAAATGCTTATTTCAGCTTACTCTATTGTCTACAGGTGAAAACCTATTATTGGCTTTCTGTTTTTATTGTTTTTATGTATGTTATGTCAACAGCTGTTGGTTTTCCAAAATAAATAAAATAAAATAATTTAATTTTAAAATTCTCGCATGTAATAATGTATTTATTTCTTACAAGTTTATTTTTTATATCTTGACCTATATATTTGCAGTGCCCTCAAAAGGGCGTCATGTGTGATACGCTCATATAATTAGACCTTAAAAATTACCATGTGATAGCAAATAAATGAATTATGAATTATGAAAACCCTTTTTATAGGAATGCTCGAAAACGGCAAAGCGGTGACCGTGAAAGACCTACTCAAAGCGCTTTACGAGAAGGCTTGCACCCAGAAGCTGTGGGGCCTGGTGCGCCACACCGCGGGCATGCTGGGCAAACGCGTCGAGGACCTGGCCAAAGCGGTCACCGACCTGCTCGTGAGGCAGAAGCAGATCACAGTGGGCATGCCGCCCAACAACGAACATACCATCACCGCGCCACTGCCAGAGAACGAACTCAGGCATTTGATACATTTGGTTAGTATACTGAGATTTGTACTTGTAGTATAGCTAGATTTTTGCATAAAGTAACTTAACTAAGAATAGGTAGTATATTTCTTTTTTCTAACGTATTAATGTTTTCGTTTCACGCAGTCTTTACGTCATGAAAATGATGGCAATGAAAATCAAAAGGTACATTTCAAGTATTACTTATTTATATAAAGGGTGTTGTTTTTCACCGTTTTTTGTTTGTGCCGTGTGATGCCGGCTTAGAATAGCATCACCCCATTTCTTACCCATGGGTGTCGTAAGAGTCGACTAAGGGACTCGAGGGATGTGTATTGCAATTTTAGGCGATAGGCTGACAACCTGTCACTATGGCGATACACAATTTTCTGATTGACCATCAAATATTTGTCAGACGTGGCGTAAATGACCATTTTTGCGGCCGTTTACGCTCTGCCTACCCCGCAAAGGATTATAGGCGTGATATGTGTATGTGTGTATGTTTTGTTTTTCAATGATTTCTAGGATGTATTGTCAATACTCGTCAGTCACTAAATTGACTATAAGTGCCATCGCCAAACTTGAATATGTTAATTCACAGTTACAGTAGGTATTTACCTTCTTCAGTTACTAGTAAAGCGACGAAATGGAAACATAAAATATAACATAACATAAATATACTTTATCTACACTCGTCTCATAATGTTCGAATTATGAATTCGAAAACAGATGCATAATGACCTATTTTATGCATTCTGCCTATAAAAACTAGGGTTTACTATAAATTACAGAAGCGTAATGACTTAATGAGAAAACTCTTAATACGATAAAGTTGAGAAATGAAACGAAGTTTTTTTTTCCAATACTCAAATCTTCCGCCGCACCTGACAGTTGTTGTTGTACGGTAATTTTTCGGATGTTGTTCAGTTGTTTTAATAGGTTTTTGTTCTGTTGTTGTTGAGATGTTGTTCAGATGTCGTTCAGATGTTGTTCAGTTGTTGTTCAGATGTTGATTAGTTGTTGTTCAGATGTTTTTCTGATGTTGTTCAGTGTTGTTCAGTTGTTGTTCAGTTGTTGTTCAGTGTTGTTCAGTTGTTGTTTAGTTATTTGCTGTTGAGACTCGACATCTAAACAACTGTTAGTAAAGAATCTTAAAAAATTCATATCAAGCCATATTACGTTCTCGTATTGAATTTGACCATGTATCGGGCCTTGCAATCGCCGGTGCGGACGTTTGGAAAAGTGTTGAACTGAGTAAATTTTTTGGAGTGTAGATAAAATAGTGTATGCAACTGCATATAATTAGGCATTAGAATGCTCGTGTCAATCTGTTATCACACTCGGCTACGCCTCGTGTGATAAACAGACACTCGCATTCTAATGACCCCCATTATATGACAGTTGCATAAACTACTATTATGGCACAAAAACAAGAAATGGACATACAGATAGAAAAGTCAGAGTACAATATAGGCGGCATTATAGCTAGGTAGCTACTTCTACCAGACAACCTTAGAGTTAAGGAGAGTAGATTTGAGATGCGGGATAGTGCTTTTACGTTTATATATATTTTTATATTAATGATGGGTTTGCTCTTGACTCTAGTATAGGTCATAGGACAGAGACAGAGTCTAAGATGGAGCGAGCTCACCCAGAAGAAGCCTGTTAAGGCACTGGCACTCCCACACACTGACGGAACGCAGCAAGCTACTTGGCGCCAGACTTCGGTGGGATGGTGGTCGCGAGCCAGGCGGCCCCTTACGCAGCCTTCCACCGCTTGGTGGGATCGTTCAGCCGGACTTATCCACAGGCAAGCCTGTGTTGCCGTTGCCCGGGGTGGACCGCTAGGAGGTAGATCCCATACCACCCCTCCATCTTAGACTCTGTCTCTGTCCTAAGACATAGACTAGAGTCAAAAGCAAACCCATCATTAATAAAAAAAACATATACAATAATACCTACATATTTTACATAAATAACAATATGAGTATACTACTACATACCTTATATTACAATATACTGTAGTTACAGTTACTGGATTTTTGTGGCTACAGTTGTAGCATTCAAAAGGTTGATTAATTTGTTTGATTATAGGCTTACGGTGACGACGAGAGTACAGCTATGTTGACTCAGGAGCTGCTGGTGTACTTGGCCATGTTCATCCGCACCGAGCCACAACTGTTCCTGGAGATGTTACGGCTGAGGGTCGGCCTCATCATACAGGTAAGTTCATTCAACTAGGGAAACCAAGGGACAAGAGTAAAAATATGTAAATTAATATTTGGATAACTCGAGTAAGCTGAGGAGCCGTTCATTTAGTATGTGAGCCAGTTTTGACCTCCCCCCTATGTCAGAAAAAGTAAGACTTAGATGGACTCTATTGAATATTACATAGGATCAATATAACAAACTTAAAGAAACAAAGATAGATCGTATTGTGTAAGAAAATAAATAAATAAATAAAGTGGAATGTCCACCATTAATTACAAGTGAAATATAAAAAATATGGTCACAATGAAAACTATAACGAAAATCTTAGCAATTATACTTTTAAACTTGAAATATTTTCTTTAAAACGTTTTTCAAAAGTTTACATGGTGGAATGATCTTGAAGTCATAAATTTCTGACGGTATTCGAGCTTTTTTATACCTTCCGGTCCATAAAGTTGAATTCCCATTAAGTTGAATTTTTTGAACGTCGACTTCCCACTAAGTTGAGTTTTTCAAAAGTTGACTTCCCATTAGGTTGAATTTTTTGAACATCGACTTCCCATTAAGTTGAGTTTTTTAAAAGTTGTTTTTTTATTATTTTAAATGTATGGAACTCTCGGTGAGCGAGTCCATATTGCGGTCAGTCGTTTTTTTTTTGTACAGATCCCTAAAGTCTGACCACGATAATTCTGCATGGTTCATAAACTGGCAACCCATAAAAAGTAAATATATTCTGAAGCTGATGCTTTGTTCCCAGTTGTTCTACTGATTAGTTCTACGATAGAACAGGTAGGCATATTTTTGCTTACTTGTTCTACGGTGAAACAAGTGAGCACATTATAGGTCCCCCGTGTTCTACGATTTTAAAATATTATTGTTCAAGGATAGTTTGCTAAATTTCGAGGAAATTCTCATCAAAACATACACACTCTTTGAAGCATATTTTGTATTGCAATAAGTCAGTATAAAACGCAACTTTCTAAGAGAAAAAAAAAACAATAATTTAAATATGTTGAATTTTTAACTTTTAATCCCTTTAGCCGGGCGCTTTAGGTAAAGCGTACTTTGACTATGTCGCGTTACGACTAGGCAAAACGCGGAGTAGGCATAAAGAGAGTTAGCTGTATAAAGAGTTAGGACTATTACGATTAAGGTCAGCAGCTCAAAAATTAGCCTAACTTAAGTTTTGTATTTACAATATACAATCAACGCATATTTTCTAGAAAATGACCGACACTGATTATGCCGTTTATTAGTTGCATGCCTTTACTGAGTACGGTCGCCTTGTTGAAATTGATGGCATACCCAACTGGCACAGTATCATGTGTTTGTTCAATCAAGTTTTGGTACTAGCATTGATGTCGCCTTTTTTTAGTTCTGCACTCTACTATATTAGCCCCGGGGCTATGAAATCTAAACCTGTATGGTGAGGAGCAGGAGCTTACCCGGAGAAGTTGTGGTTGTTCATACAACCAGCCCAATCGAGTTGTTCTGGGAAGAACGGATTGGACTGAATCTACCCGGAACGTGCCGGTAGTTCCCAAAATGGGGAACAAATGAGGGACCTCCGCGCCCTTATAATTTTTTGTTTTTCTATTGTTAAATTCGACCGGATTCAACTAAATGGGAATTCAACATATTAGGATTCAACTTATTGGGATTCAACTTATTGGGAATCCGACGTTCAGAAAATTCAACTTAATGGGAATTCAACTTTATGGTCCGGAAGGTTATATACTTCCTAAGAAAGAAAGTTCTACGGATTCCTATATTTGGGCATGTCCGATACTCATGACGGGTGGAGAAATTTGTAGATAATAAGGTGTTAAAAATACCCGCTCAGAGAGCGACAGTACCCCACACTTGCATGAGGGAGTGAACGATCATCGATGGCTGATGGTAGACTACCATCGCCAGCCTCACGCTCAGGCCGTACGCTCGCTTACGCGGTTTCACGCGCGGGCCAGCCCGCGCGTGAGGCCGCGCGCGGTCTCGCGGGATCCGCGCGGCGGTCTGACATCGCCGCCATTATTACCCGTCCAAATTTAGAAGGCGCATAGTGCCTAGGTAGTTGTAATATGGCAAGTGTCGTCGTGTTCGTACGGGTTATATTATGTCGCGGGTTGCTGAAGCCGCGGCGCGGGTGACCGCAGGCCGCGTCACGGGGCGCCAATCTTGTGTTTTGTCAAATCTGGCCCGCGCGGGACGTCCCGCGCGTGAAACCGCGGGAGCGAGCGTACGGCCTCAGGGCACCGCGCCACGTCTCATCAACGCGGGTAGTAGATTCTCACATAGTGTGAATCTCGCTTGAAGAGCTTACTTTAGAAATGATCCTATGAAGTAAGGTCTTGATGTTCGGAGAATGTTCTCCAGTACTTATGAAACGAGGAAGACATCTCAACACCGCGATGTAGAAAAAGCGACGAACTGAACAGCGACATCTGTTGGTTTTTTGTGAAACACGTGTGACGTTGCTTGGCTCGCGATAACCACGTGGCGGGTTCAAGGTTATCTTTGTATGGACACGTGTTGGCGCGATATTCAAATTGGTAACCTTCTCAGATTGTATGAAATGTTGATTATTTTGGTTTTAGCAATTTACTTATATAAGGTGTAAAAAAATTAGCTAAGAATATTTTAAGGGGTGAATCAGTACGTGAAACTGAACAACTTTCCCCAAGGAACATAGGTCGAAATAAGAAAAAATAATTTGACCCTCCCATACTTAGTGTGTTACCCGGCCGGGATAATTTGTATGGGAGGGTCAAATTATTTTTTCATATTTCGACCTATGTTCCTTCGGGAAAGTTGTTCAGTTTCACGTACTGGTTCACCCCTTAAAATATTCTTAGCTAATTTTTTTACACCATGTATATTGCTTATTGATGTCATCCTACTAATATTATAAATGCGAAAGTTTGTATGTTTGTTTGTTTGATAGTTCTTCACGCAAAAAGTACTGAACCGATTGTAATAAAATTTGGCACACATACATATAGAAGGTAACATGGAATAGTTTCTGTCACAACGAGTATTATATGTGTCGAAAAAGAAGAGAAAAGAGAGAAGAGAAGAAGAGAACACAATGAAAAAAAGGGGGAGCCTGGACACGTACAGGCATGCACGTGCCGTGAACATCAGGATGCCGATAAATCAGGATGACACTGTATAGGGTCCGCTGTAGAAAACAATAAAGAATGGACCCCAAAACTAATCAACCAGTAACTCTGGATGACGCTTAAAGCACAACATAATCAATCTTACGTCAGGATACTGAATAACACTAAGGAAGTATAACCTTACGTCAGGATACAGAACAACACGTGGTGGGCGTATAATCAACGAACCCTGTAGAATACTGCATCGTCAAATGCTATCTCCAACCACTGAAAGGATAAGCCACAACGTTGATACCATTACGCAGTCAATTCCCACGGTGAGGCTGTTTCGACCTGGCAGGTCATCGTCAGGCACGGTGTAACCGTACTACAACCGACCTGTCTACCAAACCATCCTAAGAACCTTAGACACACGCTGATCTACGTCAACATGTCTTCACAACACCAAAGATACCGATTGACACTAACCTTCAACACCGAACACCATTGAAATCCAGCTGCAGAACTAAAAAGAGACCACAGCAGGAACTGTCACCAACCCCGTACAATCTCTGCATTTTACCAACCTCAGCTACAACCTCGGGGAATTACGCCAATAACCATCACACACTTCATGATCTCCACAAATATTCCACTGGCAATACGAATCTAGGGCTCCGCCATCGCTAGACGACCACAGTTTCTCCAAACGCTCCAAGATTCCAAAGATTTTACCAGATTCTAAACCTAACTTCAAAACGACCACATCGAACGACAGACCAACCGGAACTGTCAAAGTTGTTTACTCCATAGCCCATTTGAGTTCAGTTTCTCCATCACGAACGCAGCTAACAATGAATTGTGAGAACGCACTACAACGCCTCTAATGTCACTCCAGTCTATCTTACCGTCGATAGCTAACTGCGCGCAAATAAAGCGCATCGCCTATTTGAGTGTTGCCAGCGATTATGCGTTTCGTATCTGCAAGAATCAAATAGCAATCAAACGGAAGAAAATAATAGCAAAACGTGAACTGTCAAATAATTTCAGCCAATACCCACAAAAGTTTGATCGATCTCCGACACGGCCATTCTGACAAGTCAGACGTCCTCGGATGACGTTTATCGAAAGAAACTAACTATTCCTAGACATGCCGCTCGTTCATCCTGACTATAACAAACAGAATCAACTCACTTGACTGAAAACATTAACCAACCAATAAATGTCAACATTTCAAATGAATAATCTCTCCAGCGATGTCTGTACCTACAATCTGAAACCCCTGCACAAGCTCCACGTTCCCGTAAGGATATCCTTTGCTGAAGCCACATTGCAGCCTATGTTACACCGGTCACTCAATGAACCACGCTCCACTCTTAAGCAGAGAGATGGCTGTCTCCATTACATCTAAACCTGATCGATTAAAACTGTTGAGTTACAACAACACTACCTCAATCTACACGCAGATTTGTCAAAGCCAACTAACTATCAGAATCTCACTTGTTTGCTCAGATCAGTAACGGATGAAATCGATGAAGCTCATCAATAATCTTAATGGTAGTCAAATCAAAAGTTTACTCAAATTAATAGGTTCTCAAAGTATTTTTTTTGAATTCACAATTTAAACATCAAAACAAATAAAAAAAAAGTTTCACTCATAAAATCACACTGACTAGTCCCATCGGTCTGCACGCCCGTGTTGGACATGACACACTCGTTCAAAGTACGATATCAACACAATCTCAACAGAGTTCCCAATCTTCGCGAAGCACATAACTGCCATATGATGATAGCAATTTACGTTTTTCCACTCTTAGGAACTACTGTTGTTACGTTCGGCTCTACATGTCTGTGTCGGACATGACGCACTTGAAAGTACGGTTTCGTCACTATCTCAACAGAACTCCCAATCCTTGCGAAGCACGTAACCGCCATATGAAGATAGCAATTTACGTTTTTCCGCTCTCAGGAATTACTGTTGTTACGTTGGCTAACCACCAAGCGTAACGAGAGAGTTTGGCTACCCACCAAACGAACAGAGTCGGCTACCCACCGAGCTCAAAAGAAACAAACACGCTCAGTTTATTTGGCTACCCACCAAATAAACGCAATCCATTTGGCTACCCACCAAAGGAAAAACCACTCGGCTCACCACCAAGTTATCAGGCTACCCGCCAATGCTGTCCGTGAGGCTAAAGTTTAAAATAACTTTGCAACGTCAGAATCATCATTACACGACTAGATTTAACTGTACTAGAACCTTTTGATTTGACACCCTTCGTACGCGGTCTGTTTGAATTTAGAGATTTTACCAAGTACCTGTCTCCGTCCAAATAATGGACCACATTCTCATAAGAAAACTCATTATGTCACAACTAACAAAACGATGGTAGGTACACTATTCCAGTCGAATACCTCTTCACACAAGACCAAATAAAAGTCCACTATTGTCACACTAGAATACCTCTCACGACCACTCAAAATAATGGTACACTATCAAGCTAGAATACTTCTCATAGCCGTTCAAATAAAAGTCCACTATCTCATCAGAAAACTCACAATCAAGTTACAATCATGACAAAAAAACAAATAATGGTCCACCAGGAAAACCTCTTGCGCCAATCGAAATAATGGTCTACTATCCCCTTACAACACCTTTTACGCACGTCCAAATAATGGTCCACCATCCTATAAGAAAACTGTAACACATGGAGGTTTCAACCAATAAAACAATGGAACACCATCACATAACAACACCTCTTTCACACACACGTTCAGAGAATGGTCCACTATCCCACTTCTGATGTCGAAAAAGAAGAGAAAAGAGAGAAGAGAAGAAGAGAACACAATGAAAAAAAGGGGGAGCCTGGACACGTACAGGCATGCACGTGCCGTGAACATCAGGATGCCGATAAATCAGGATGACACTGTATAGGGTCCGCTGTAGAAAACAATAAAGAATGGACCCCAAAACTAATCAACCAGTAACTCTGGATGACGCTTAAAGCACAACATAATCAATCTTACGTCAGGATACTGAATAACACTAAGGAAGTATAACCTTACGTCAGGATACAGAACAATACGTGGTGGGCGTATAATCAACGAACCCTGTAGAATACTGCATCGTCAAATGCTATCTCCAACCACTGAAAGGATAAGCCACAACGTTGATACCATTACGCAGTCAATTCCCACGGTGAGGCTGTTTCGACCTGGCAGGTCATCGTCAGGCACGGTGTAACCGTACTACAACCGACCTGTCTACCAAACCATCCTAAGAACCTTAGACACACGCTGATCTACGTCAACATGTCTTCACAACACCAAAGATACCGATTGACACTAACCTTCAACACCGAACACCATTGAAATCCAGCTGCAGAACTAAAAAGAGACCACAGCAGGAACTGTCACCAACCCCGTACAATCTCTGCATTTTACCAACCTCAGCTACAACCTCGGGGAATTACGCCAATAACCATCACACACTTCATGATCTCCACAAATATTCCACTGGCAATACGAATCTAGGGCTCCGCCATCGCTAGACGACCACAGTTTCTCCAAACGCTCCAAGATTCCAAAGATTTTACCAGATTCTAAACCTAACTTCAAAACGACCACATCGAACGACAGACCAACCGGAACTGTCAAAGTTGTTTACTCCATAGCCCATTTGAGTTCAGTTTCTCCATCACGAACGCAGCTAACAATGAATTGTGAGAACGCACTACAACGCCTCTAATGTCACTCCAGTCTATCTTACCGTCGATAGCTAACTGCGCGCAAATAAAGCGCATCGCCTATTTGAGTGTTGCCAGCGATTATGCGTTTCGTATCTGCAAGAATCAAATAGCAATCAAACGGAAGAAAATAATAGCAAAACGTGAACTGTCAAATAATTTCAGCCAATACCCACAAAAGTTTGATCGATCTCCGACACCGAACGAGTATTATATGTATAAAGTGTAAAAAGTTACCTGCAAATATTTCAAGGGGTGAATCAGCCCATGAAACTGAACAACTTGCCCCAACAAACATAGGTCGAAATATGAAAAAAAAAAATTGAATCCCATACAAGAAGGAGAACTTTTTCCTATTTCGGCTTATGTTTCTTGGAGGAAATTGTTCAGTTTCATGGCCTGGTTTACCCCTCAAAATATTATAAATTGTGATATGACATGAGGCATATGTTTTTGCCCGGTGCATTGGCAAGTGCGCCACAATAGTCCGTAGAGATTCTAGTCGGTAGTACCTACTGATATCGAAAGTCTCAAGTTTAAACCCTGCCTGCGTTGCAATTTTGCAAGTTTTAAAATTGTATAGCAAACATCACATAACAAAAGGTAAACTTATCTGATACATATCTCTTCCAGTCAACCACACTATGTTGTAATGGTGGTAACTAACGAGTCAGTGTCAGAAGATTGGTGATGACTGATCACACACACACATTACATACTACATACACACATAAGAATGCACAAACAGTTCAATTATAAGTCGCAGTTTACTACTTTTCCTATCTTATAAATTTAATAATATTCACTTGTTTTATAAGATTGCTATAATTTGTACCTTCTTCCTTTCGTGTGGGACACTGAGTCGTCCAGCGATCCGATGAACCCTGGTGTCAGAGTTTTACTTTTACAACCGTCTACTACTAGTAGTAGGCCTCTGTCATGGTTGTGTTACGACCGCCGCCGTCTAAGTAATCATAGACAGCAACCGGGAGCGACGGCTTGACGTGCCCTCTGAAGCATGGAACAATCTTTTTCATTGGTTCAGCCTGCAATGTACTTACAAGTCTGGGAACAAATTCACAAAGTGATAAATATCAACTTTGTGAGTGCCCCGCCGAGAATCGAACCCAGAACAATGCGACGCAAAGGCGCAGGCAGTCGCTCGCAGTGGTAGTACCACATCGGCCGTCGTACATTTTTTATTCTGTGACCGTACGTAACATTATTGGAAAGGGTGGTCTAATGACCTTTATGACAGGTTTGCTAATCTTAGTTTAGGCATCAGCCCTCCAAAAATAAAAGTTTACACGACTAGTAATATGTAATTTCAAAACTCATTTTTTAGTGTGGATATATCTTTTGTTTATTTGTAACTAGTTGTTACCTATCCTATGTGTTAATCCACGTTACCTTCAATATGTGTGCCAAATTTTATTACAATTGTTTCAGTAGTTTTTGCGTGAAAAAGTAACAAACAAACAAACATACAAACTTTCGCATTTATAATATTAATAGGAATTTTTACCCAACATGCTCTTTTTTTATTCAGGTGATGGCAACAGAACTGTCCCGTACACTATCCTGTGACGGCGAGGAGGCTTCGGAGCATCTACTCAACCTGTCTCCCTTCGAGATGAAGAACCTGCTGTACCACATCCTCAGCGGCAAAGAATTCGCTATTAACAGTGGTAAGTTTTATTCACTTTAGTTAAAGGCGTTACTGAAATTGCTTATACCGCTTTGACACTATCAAAGTATACTTGGACCACAGTATAATTAATAGTACTAGCGTACAGTATGGTCACTCCCTGCCTCCCCCTACAAGCGCCGCCCACCCGCGCTCGGAGGACGCTCAGTCACCGGCTAGCAAGGACGCGACGACGAAGGTTATTTCATACTGCCGCACATTGCATTCCCGATTCGCGAACGCAAAATGGCAGCAACCCTGGCATGTTGTCTCACACACACAAGCATGGTCTGCGTTCACCTACGCGAGCTTAGACTATGTGCGTAGCAACGCGTTTGTTTCATACATTTGAGCGCCAGTGTCCGAGGTGTGCTTAGACGAAGTAACTTGGATAAAAGTTAAACGCGGTTCTAGTCCATTTTGATTGAACCCTAATCTCTTCATAGTAAGAGTGAACAGGCTTCTTCTGGGTGAGCTCGCTCCATCTTAGACTCTGTCTCTGTCCTAGACTAGAGTCAAGAGCAAACCCATCGTTTATAAAAAAAAAAGATTGGACGGTCATCAAAGTGCGTTTTGATCAGCGTCGCCATGATAAAAGTAGCGCATCAAATCTACTATGTCCAACCTATACTTTGAAAGTGTCGACCCAGTTTTACTATTAGCCGCAAAAAGGGCTGGCGGTCGCTCTGCGTGCGATTTCGAGATTAAAATTAATTCTCTAGGAAAGAGTTTGCTATGACTGATGGTAGGTATTCTTAACAAGAATTTTATGGAAATTTACAACACATCGGATGGAATGGAGCATCCTGTATTAGCGCCCGTATTAGCGAACCGGTTCGCTGGCACCCGCCAGCGGTCGGCGGGGGCTGTGACGTATGAGGTTACTCTTTACTTGCCCGATATTGCGATGTAAATGTATAATATTGTTATTATATCTATTTGTTTTGGTACGCTGGGATTGGAACGGAATGTGGACATCGAGACAAACCCAAATAGGGATTAACGGTGTCTTTTATTTAGTTTAAGGATTGTTTGTGTAATAAGATAATAATAAAAAAAAAAAAAGGTTTTATCATATGTTTAATACAAGTACATAGAGTCTCAGAAGAAATTCAAATGCAGAATCTAATAAGATTGTTATCACAGTAAGGAATTTACATCTCTTGTCGCTCCCTCTAGAAATCTATTGTGTATAATGGTGCTGACAAAAGGTAGTTTTTGCTTTTATAGCATGCAATAAAGAGGTTATTCATTCATACCCTTATTGAAAGCTTACTCTAACAGCTTAGATAAATGGTAATCAAATCAACCACAACATGGCAAGAAAGCATTTGAGGAAACAAATGACAGTGCCTGAATTCCTGTGTAATTATTTTTACTGATTTGAAAATGCGACCGGGATAACTAAGAGTTTGCGGAGCTTGCTAAGAAGGTGCTCATTGGACCCGATCTAACGATATGGCAATGAAAAAAAAATACTGAATTTTATAAATTTTTATTTCAGTTAATAAAGGATTGATTTTAGACGTCAAAAATATATTCCGATATATTCCGCTTTTTTGATAATTATTTATAAGCCTAACTCTAGAACAATAAAAGATAAAATATGTTTGTCTGTGTTAAACATGTAGTATATTTCATAAGCTTCCAAATTGCCTTTGATATTTTTTCTCTAATATCTGATAACTTAAAAAAATATTTTTTGGCTTTCAAGAGTGCAAGACCTGCAAGAGTGTTAATGGGTATTTGCCATACTCGCCACGTCTGGCAACCCTAAATCTATTTTTGAAGTAAAAAAAGGTTTGTCGTGTAAACCCGATTGCAAGCATTCAGTAACCGGAATATTTCTGACCGGTTTTACACTTACGTCCGCTGCGTTGTTTTCGCGTTGTGTTAATCCAAATATTTCCTTCCAGCAAACTCTCTGTCCGTTATAAAGGACCGGATCAATAAGAGTAAAGGCGAGTTGTATGTCGCTACCAGCTGTAGTATTTGTCCCCGTCATGTGTGAACACTATTGTACATAATTTATAAATATTAATGTGTTACCAGCCAAACTAGACTTTGCTCGTCTCTTTATTGAATATCCCGTTTAAATGTAAACTACTTTATTCCTCGTTTTCCTGGAGACCTCAATATACCAAGGAGCAGTAGTTTAACTTCATAGTAACGCCCGGTTTGCGCACCCACACATGCACACATCCAACCGACCTATACGTACACGACTACAACATAGAGGTAGAATCTCATGACGATCTCGCTCGTGTGACAACGAACTGTAGTGCCACCTCGTGATTGGGTTTGAGTATCTGGAAATTAGAAAATTTTATACCTGGAAACAAAACTGTTCATTAAATTATAATTTAATAAATTGTTTTCTTACTGTAACTTAGCATAATGGTACCTAAGTGTGACAGACATCGCTTGAATTCGGGTTCGCATAACCAATTTGTTGACATCCCTGCTAATGTAGGTCGCTCCTTGGTATAATATGTGGACGCAGTACTTTTAAAGATAGTTACACTATGATATAAGATTTTTTGTTAGTATGCAATAATTCCAAAACAACACTAGATTATGTAGGTATAACCGCGGGAAACGCCTTTTTTCGAAAAAGACGTAGCTTCGGTTGACACACACTGAGACAATTTTTTTCTATGGCCTGGTTATTAAATTAACTAGTAACTAGTTAAAACTACCTGAAGATCAGTTTGGCTGGTAACTAAATTAAATTAATGCAACATCTTACTTTCCACCTAAACAGTTTACTATTTTTGTTGCAAATGTGGTCTGGTCCTATTGTATAGCGTTGCTTTTTTAGCGCTTATCCTGCAACTCTCTGGTGATGGTTTTTGGATTCAATTGATAGATTAGTACAAGTCCATTAAGGCGAGTGTACCCGTGAACGACCTCGACAGTGGCGCCACTTCACAAAAACAATATTTTCTCTTTATACTCACAATCTATCAGAATATCCGTTGCCCAAGTTTTTAGTATTATCCTTATGTATAATTAAAACCTGCAAACTCAATGAAATATTCGCCGTAATTAAAGTTATCGCAATTTATACTCGTACCAAAAGTGGTCGTTTTTAGGTACCTTTTCCATAACTTTAATTGCAGCGAATATTTCATTGGTTTTGCAGGTTCTTATTTTACTAAAAACTTGGGATAACAATTGATATATACTGATAGATTGTTTGTATAAAGAGAAAACTATTTTTTTGTGAAGTGGCGCCACTGTCGAGGTCGTTGATGACTACACTCGCCTCAAGCCTCTTTTATCGCAACCTGCATTGTGCACCGTTTCGACTAACAGAATCGTTTAGTTTAATAGTTTTAACAAGGTGTTCGAAAAAATATTGCTTTACTCAGCTCAACTTTACAACTAGAAAACTTTTGAGATATTATTTGACCCATACGAATATAATTTATTTTCAAGGATCATTGTTGTTACAATTTCTCCTAAGTCGTAGAACAAAAGTCGTTCTGTTTCATTATATGAGGGACCCTATACAATATATTGCAATATTTCTCTAACACCTTTTACAAAAGCTGTAACCATCGATGTGTAGCCGTCAGCAGCTAAGCTGTCTAAAGCCCAGTTGATGCGGTTGCGATTACTATGGCTGCAACTCATATAAGATCATCGGCTGTAAGTAAACATTGTAATAAAGTGATGTGATGTTTCAGTAGGTCGCGGTGGCAACTTTTCGATCGTGAGCAACAAGTCTAACCGTTACGGAAAGAAATCGCAGATACTCTTGGAGAAAGATGGAAACGCTGATGATGGTAAGAATCTAGGTTTTAAAAAACGTTATAGTGAGTGACATAGTGCGACTTTTGTCCTGGTTAAAAGTAACTTCCATATATGATTGGCCCAAACTAAAATATCCATTCTGTGTTTACTTTCCTGGCATGGGAGTCATTGATTTTTGAACTACCTTCGATATACCGCATGTTGTTTAGCAAAAGCGTTTACAGCGACGTGATTAAGATTATACTGATTTTAAGAATCGGAAAACTTTCAAAATTAAATCTTCGGGTTTCCCGCTAACTTGACCTACGACGCGCGAAGCAGAAGTAACGCTTGTCATTGAGCCATTGACAGAGGAAACAAACAGCCGAGGCGCTAAGACTTTCTTGAGGAATTGCAGCGGTTGTAACATATAGGATCATTGATTGCAGCTCCCCAAGCTGAGCCCGACCGGCAGGGGCAGTGGCTGCGCCGGCGCCGGCTGGACGGCGCGCTCAACCGCGTGCCCCGGGACTTCTACCCGCGCGTGTGGGCCGTGTTGGAGAGGGTATGTACCACTGCAGCCCCCAAGCAGAGCCCGACCGGCAGGGGCAGTGGCTGCGCCGGCGCCGGCTGGACGGCGCGCTCAACCGCGTGCCCCGGGACTTCTACCCGCGCGTGTGGGCCGTGTTGGAGAGGGTATGTACCACTGCAGCCCCCAAGCAGAGCCCGACCGGCAGGGGCAGTGGCTGCGCCGGCGCCGGCTGGACGGCGCGCTCAACCGCGTGCCCCGGGACTTCTACCCGCGCGTGTGGGCCGTGTTGGAGAGGGTATGTACCACTGCAGCCCCCAAGCAGAGCCCGACCGGCAGGGGCAGTGGCTGCGCCGGCGCCGGCTGGACGGCGCGCTCAACCGCGTGCCCCGGGACTTCTACCCGCGCGTGTGGGCCGTGTTGGAGAGGGTATGTACCACTGCAGCCCCCAAGCAGAGCCCGACCGGCAGGGGCAGTGGCTGCGCCGGCGCCGGCTGGACGGCGCGCTCAACCGCGTGCCCCGGGACTTCTACCCGCGCGTGTGGGCCGTGTTGGAGAGGGTATGTACCACTGCAGCCCCCAAGCAGAGCCCGACCGGCAGGGGCAGTGGCTGCGCCGGCGCCGGCTGGACGGCGCGCTCAACCGCGTGCCCCGGGACTTCTACCCGCGCGTGTGGGCCGTGTTGGAGAGGGTATGTACCGCTGCAGCCCCCAAGCAGAGCCCGACCGGCAGGGGCAGTGGCTGCGCCGGCGCCGGCTGGACGGCGCGCTCAACCGCGTGCCCCGGGACTTCTACCCGCGCGTGTGGGCCGTGTTGGAGAGGGTATGTACCACTGCAGCCCCCAAGCAGAGCCCGACCGGCAGGGGCAGTGGCTGCGCCGGCGCCGGCTGGACGGCGCGCTCAACCGCGTGCCCCGGGACTTCTACCCGCGCGTGTGGGCCGTGTTGGAGAGGGTATGTACCACTGCAGCCCCCAAGCAGAGCCCGACCGGCAGGGGCAGTGGCTGCGCCGGCGCCGGCTGGACGTGTCGGAGAGGGTATTCTTTCCATCAATTTATGTAATGAGGTTATATATACCATCGATTATTATATACCATCCATGAGACGTTCGGCGACTATTAATGCGAAACAGATGGCGCAGCAGGTAGGATAACCTGACTTTCAAAATTTGTACACTAGGGGTTTGTATACCCGAGAGACGCCATCGAGGCTAGGCAATATTTTTACTCGACTACCTCAGAAGGAGGGTTTTTAAAGAGCTTGTAGCGCGAGTGAAACTGGCTATAATAAAATTTCATAAATTCAAAATGGTAGATATTAAACGAAAAATATAACTTTGATATTTCTTTTCCACGAACCGCAGTCGGTTTTTTTAAGTTAAAAGCCTTCCTTTAGTAATTTTTCTAACTCATTTTCCAGTGCCAAGGACTAATAATCCAAGGCAGGACTCTACAACCGAACCTCACTCAAGAAATGACATCGGGCGAGCTGAAGTTCGCTCTGGCCGTGGAGACAGTTCTCAACTCCATCCCCCAGCCGGAGTACAGGCAGCTGGTAAGATGTCATAAGTAGAAACGAAAGTATATGTGAGATGCACATCGATACCGCGTTTCAGGTTCTTTGTTCTATTGCGTTCTTGTCTCTAGCGCCATCTCGCGGATTTGTCGAGAACCTTCTTGCGTATTGTTTTGCCTACCCTCGTAGTGTTTTATAAGTTTAGGGGCTGAACATTGGTGTCGATTGGATGATTTATCTCACTAACTAAAAATAGCGCTGTTACTTTCCATCAAATAGGTTTAGACAAGGATAGATGATCGCGACTAAAATTGTCTATAATTTTACGCGTTATCTGTCAAAATTTGGCGACTAAATCACTAGAAATGGTGACAAAGCCATGTTATTTTAGATATTTAGCAATATTATTGAATTGTCACCAGTGTAATTACGGGGCTTGTCTTAGATTAAGTGGTTTAGGATAATAGTAAAAGCAATATTTGAATAAGAAACCATACTTTTTTGAAATTCAAAATTTTAAAATTATTATGATTCATCAATTGGAAGGTAGTGGAAGCGCTGATGGTGCTGACGCTGGTGGTGGAGTACAAGGCGGTGGGGCACCTGGGAGGCGCCATCACGGTCGAGCACATCGTGCACAAAGCCAACAGGATCTTCCTGGACGATCAGGTGAGGAACCATCCATCAACAACGACATCCAGACGCACCGCCGGATACCATCCATACCTGGATGCCATTCTAAGCTAAGTCGGTTTTTTATAGTTTGTACTTCGGAGAGTGTGCTCAAGAGCTTCACAACCTTGTTCCACCAGCTCCCTTCTACCATCGGACATCCAGACGCACCGCCGGATACCATCCGTACCTGGTAGCCATTCCACCAATTCGGACTAAGCGCTTCCAGTCATCATTTATAATGCGCACTGCTAAAGAGTGGAACTCACTACCTGCGTCTGTGTTTCCAAACGCATACAACCCTAATCTCTTCAAAGTAAGAGTGAACAGGCTTCTTCTGGGTAGGCTCGCTCCATCTTAGACTCTGTCCTATGACCTAGTCAAGAGCAAACCCATCCTTAATGAAAAAAAGGCATTTGAATTTAAAAACCTTAAGGTTCAACCCAATTAGCTGCTCCAGATTCAACCCCAGTTAAATACAGTTATAGTTATTGAGGGTTTGGTTACATTGGTTGCTAAAGATTCAATACTAGTTAAGAATTCATGAAGGTTTAGCTCCATTAGCTTCTCAAGATTCAACCCCAGTTTAATACAGTTATAGTTATTGAGGGTTTAGTTCCATTGGTTGCTAAAGATTCAATACTAGTTAAGAATTCAGGTAGGGCTTTTGAAGGTGTAGCTCCATTAACTGCTAAAGATTCAATCCCAGTTAAGGATTCAGTTATGGCTATTGTGGGCTCAGCTCTATTGGCTTATAAAGATTTTACAAAAAAACTGCGATTGCTCTGCTAGTCTTAGTTTTCGTGTGGGACACCGAGTCGTCCAAGGGCACGATAAACCCTGATGTCAAGAGTTTTTCAACCGACTACTAGTAGTAGTAAATAGTTGTGTAACGTCCGCCGTCTAAGTAATAATAGACAGCAACCGAGACCGACGGCTTAACGTGCCCCTCCGAAGCACCGAACCATTTCTTTTCGGACGATCAGGCGGTTTACCGTGTAATGTCTTAACCAAACTGTGAACAAATTCACAAAGTGATAAATATCAACTTAGTGAGTGTCCCACCGAGAAACGAACCCGGAACCTTTGCGTCGCAGGCAGTCGCACTACCACTGCGCCACAACGTAGGTAACCCTACTAGTATAAGATGTGTTTTTCATTTTCTGTCCAATAATGGCCTCCTTTTTTTTCCTCGCCAATCCGCCTGCCAAGCGTGGTATGGCAATACTCACCACGCTTGGGCGAGGCCCGTGTCCAGTAGTGGACTGTTGAGGCTGTTAAGGTAATGTGGTGTGCTGCGGCTGTTTACGTTGTTGTGATAATGTTTCTTCTAGAATGCAAAGTTGTCTGAAAAAAAACGCTGAAAGCTTTTGCTTGTGTTTTAAAGTTTTCTGTTTTGTATATAAGTATTTCGTGTTCGTAATGTGAACAATAAAATGTTTCTCTCTATCTATTATTCAACAACAACAACATCAAAGATGTGGGTTTACGAGACTTACTTGTTTTTATCCGTCTACATTTCGGCTGCTTACGGCAGGCTTCTTCACGGAGGTCAACAGATCACATACGCCCGCCGGTCAGCTGTGATTGCCGAACACTAAGTCATCGGCTATCACAGCTGACTGGCGGGTGTATGTGATCTGTCTACCTCCGTGAAGAAAAGCAGCCGAAACGTAGACGGATAAACTCTATACCAAATAAAAACAAGTAAGTCCCGTAAACCCACATCATGAGTGATTGTTCGTTTAATAATAAAATAACATCAACAGCTGCAAGCTGGACATGGGTCTCCTGATGTCTCATACTCACACCACGCTTGACAGGCGCAAATATGCCTCATTAGACCAGAAATACAAAAATAATATACAACAGGAAAGACAAATTACAATACAGCCAGCCACATTAAAAGGGTAGCAATTTCTTCCAGGCAATCTTTTCCCATTAAAAACCCTTATTTTCTTGTTCTTCTTCATAACTGTATAAAAACCAGTATAAGATATAAGATCCCATATGGATTCGAGGTGCTGCTGATAAGTCGTATATTTTGTTTGGGTTGTAATGAATGAAGCACTGTGTCCTCCTGCTCTATTTCCTCCAGTCTAAGGTTGTCTTGAAGAGAACGCTTTTAGCGATAAGGCCGCATTTGCGCAGCTTTAGCTGTTCTTGTTACTTGTTTATTTTTATGCAAGAAATTATGTAATAAAAGTGTCTTTACTTACAAAAGAGCTTATTTCCTACTTTTCAGAAAACGCGAAAAACTGTGTATGCAAAAACGTAATAGGCCAATAATTAAGAGAAATAATCAATTGTTTGATTATCACTTTTATGCTCAAGTTTAGTTATAAGACATTAAATCTTAGGCTATGTAAAATTTAATTGAGTTCACATGATATTTCCAAGATGGAAATGACAAAAAGTGGAAATAAGCCTTTCTGAAAAGACTACCTACTCACTTGTACGCATTTCAGATGCGCATCAACGGCGACGCGACGCTGTGCTGCGCGAAGCCGGGTGACGAGACGGGCGGCGCGGGGGGGGCGGGGGGCGCGCGGCTGTGCGGGGGGGCGGCGGGGGTGTGCCAGCACTTGTACGACAGCGCGCCCTCGGGCTCCTACGGCACCATGACGTACCTGGCGCGCGCCGTCGCTACCTTGCTGGCGGACAGGATGCCGCAAGATCAACCCATTGAATGCGCTATCACATAGACTCAAACCTTATTACATTTACAGCCCTAGCAGCCTGGACATGGGCGTCCCCCTGAGGGTATTACCATACTCATCACGGTTGGTAGTCGGATTCGCGAGCGGTGCAAAATGTTTCATTCACAGGAAACGCTGCCGCCCATTTCCTGGATGGATTTACCCCTTTTTCGCTTTTAACTACACCCACCACTAGAATTCGGTTGATGCTATTGTAATCCGGCATCACACGGCAATGGTCTATTTCTGTATTAATATGTCAATTTTGATTTTATTTAGTTTAGCAGATTACCTGGGCATAAATCACTACACACTTTGTGAGAGGTTCAACGGCATTGCCATATCTGAGCAATTTTAGAGATAGTTTCATGTATGTGTTTATTAATATTATCAATGACTTCAATTTTGAATGTTCCTATTATTGTAAAATAATTTTTGACTATGACTGTGTATCATCATGATAATCAGTGCCATTATACCATGCAATTTTATGTCGACGAAAACTCTTGAGTATTTTTGTGTATAACATAGTTTTAGAGGCAAATATTATTAATTGTATCGCTAAATCAGATAATTGTATTACTTGTTATAGGTAGACTTTGATATTTTACCAATGCAATGATCTAGTGTTTTGTCACAAAACTTACATTCATTTTATTAGTGAAAAGTAAAATATATTCGCAAACTTATATCATCTTGTGTTCTGCAAATTATAACATAATAGAATGTATATTAAAATGTTAGATTTTAATTTAAAGTTCTTTTATTTTTTAAATCACAGAAACTATAATCCAACCATTCCATGACAATGTAATTTACAGAGGGCTGTAACAAAAACACTTGCTATTGGTTAACATTGATCTACTTTCAGTAAACTAATATTTAAATCACATCATCTAATAACAATATTCTTTTCCTACAATATTTTCTATGCTTCATCTTTCTTTCCAAATGGATTCATCTTTGACAGCCAAGATGTAGTAGTCCTAAAACAAAAAATATATATTAAAAAAGCACAGTACATTAGTGGTGCCTATTAAGGTAATGAAAATAAAATGATAATCAATGTACAATAGTATGTTCACTTATTGATGTGATGATCATCAAAAAGAAATAGAAATTTGTATAACACAATCTTGTATTGTCTGAATAGAAAACTAAAAAATAAAAATAACATTGAATTCTACATCATCTTTATGTGACTTCAATTATTTTTTGTATCTAGTGCATGATTGACTAGAATTGTCTTGAGATTATAAAACTCCATGACACTTACGTAATCTCATCAGGAGAACTTTTAGTTCCCTCGATGCCAGCAGCTTTTAGCTTCTCCACAAGGTTCCTTCTGTAGACATTCTTCAGAGGAACGGGCCTATTGGCAGCCTCCTTTTGTTTCACCACTTTGGACAGAGCTTCAAACCAGGTCAAACCATACCATTCTACCTCTTCAGGAGTGTACTGTGAAAAATACAATACCATAAGGGATACTAATATCAGAAAGAGTTTTATTCATATTATAAAATTTATCAATAATATTAATGTTAGTCAAAGGTGGCATAAATGTTAGTTTTTTCCGGCCATTTGTTCCGCAAGGAATAGAGGTGTGATATGAATATAATATATGTAATTTTATATCCAGAATTTTTAACAAATTTTAATCCAGTCCACAAATTTTTTCATACTTGATAGAGATACTGACTTTGTTTGAAAGAACCTTCTCTTACTTGTACAAGGTATAGAGTAGACAATAAAATGCAAAAATACTTTTATTAAGCTATTAAATGTACAGACTTTGTGGAGTTACTGTAAATTATATGTATAAATAGATGAAGCATACTCACAGATGACAAGTATGTCTTGTATTCTTCATACACTTTTTTCTGCTTTTCGGGATCATGTGCCAGTCTTGGACAACCATTCATTAGCTCGGTCAGAATACTCTTTTTTAACTTCAATGCAAGCATTGAAACTAAGTCACATGCTGGTGTCTTGAGCAAATAGTGGTCGAACCCATAGTGATCATTGATAAGCCTAATAGTCCGGTCAGTGACTGTCACAGAGAGCTGTGTGTTCAGCACGTCTGATTTAACAACAGTTCTTTTAAGCACAGGCACCCAGTAGTGGGGAACTCTGCGTCGATAATGATCCCGCTTCTGGAAGCCTGGAAAAAAAATTATAAGTTAGCATGACTGCAGTAAACAACGTCACAAAGTACGATAACCGAGAAAACAAACCAGTGCGTAATTGTTATGTAAACAAAACTATTTTTAAACCAACCTTTTACTACAGCTTCACCTCCCCATATTCCTTCATGCAATTCAGCCGGGTACTTGAGAGGAATAGGAACATTTTGCACGGGTAAGGTCTCGCCAGTAATCTCGTCTCGCTTCCACCTGCCCTCCTGCGGGACGAAGTGGACGGCGGCGGGCTTCAAAACCTTCCATTCCCTCCAAAATTTTTTGTAAGCTGCAGGTAGCTCAGCAGCAATTCCGACGTTGAATCTATTTTTCTTCTTGTATGTTTTAGATAATTGAAGCGCAGTTGCCTGAAATAATACGATAAGGTCGTGGCAGAGGAATCTACATAACCAAAGAATGATGAAATTACTACGTAAGTAAATTCCTTGATACATGTCAATATATCGTACCTGGAGTCTAGATGAAGCCATTTAATTACTTTATTTTTATCACCATATAACTAAAAGGTTTTTAGAACGTAATAAATTTCAGGATTTTACACCAAATTGAACATAAATTGTCAGAAATAATGACATTATACTTTTTTATAGGGATGTGTCTGTAGAATTTTACTTTATCGATAGAATTCTCTGCGTTCGATTGATCAATCAGACAAATCAGCAGCCCAACTCTAGCTATCGTACAAACGTCAGCACATCAAAACATTTTTGAACATTTTGCTGTGGTTTTTATTATTTCTTTTTTATTTTTCTTTGATAAAATGTTACTTTCCCTCATTTTATATTTTACCCTGTTAATACCTATATCATTTAGTCGTGAAACACAGCAAAAAAATGATAACATAGTGTTGATGCAAGAAAATAAAACAACTGAGGTCAATCAGGATAATATCGCGAAAACCCCCAATGTCGCAACTATTATTACTGAAGGTGGTTCTGCTGTTCAAAGTACTCCAATAATTTTACCAAACAAGACTCTCAAAATTTCTTTAGAGGCTGAAATTGCAAAAGATAAATCCATAGAAGAATCATCTAGTTCAAGAGTGAAGGCTAGGAAAGGTGCTGTGTTAGAAGCAAACAGTACAGCTACTGAAAATAAGCACTTGAAAGAAGTCAATACAAATCAGGATGTGAAGGAAGGAACGCAATTTTCGTCACTACCACATAACACCACTGAATCTAGTGTTTCAACTCAAAGTAGCAATACCAGCAGAATCAACGAAAAATCTACAACTCAAGTTGTCACCACAACAACAGTAAAACCTACAAAACCTCCAATTCTACATAGTGAGGCTCTTGATAAAATGACAAAACAAAATATGAAAAATAATATGTTTGTAAAGTCATCAGATGAAAATGGTTCAGCTATAAAGATGACACCAATGAGTTCTAGTCAGCACCCAGGGATGGTAATGCCTATTGTTATAACTATATTGGTTGTGCCGATGTTTGCAGTGCTCGGGTATATGGCAATGAAGAGAGGACAGGAGGCATGGAGAAACAGACATTACAAAAGAATGGACTTTTTACTAGATGGAATGTACAATGAGTAAAAATCAAAATACAGTCTCATTCAAATCAGAGTGCTATCTTGATAAGATGAAGGCATTAGATTGTGATAACACTTGATATTGCCAAGTGGATATTAATAGTATCAAACAAATTAGTAGTTATTGATATTAACAAATTGTGATACTCATATTGGAACTGAAAGAACACTAATATTAATTTAAGTACATTTTGGTTAGATGTGAAGATGATATAGATTTTTTTGTTTCTTCTGATTGTGTGCAAAATCCTCCTGTCTCTGCTAAGGCTAGTGGAGTCTTTTTCTCTGATGAACACTGTCATTGTGGGAGTGGCCAGGGTTTCTCTTGCCAGCCTGCCAATGTGGGAATGGCCCTGGATTTGGTATGAGCTACAATGACCATATAACCCAATTTATGGCTATATAGCACAAAAGAAAATAAAGCAATAATTTTAACTAACTGGTGCTTATGGTGTCTTGAAAAATATTTTATATACTGTTATTTTGTGAACAAGTTTATGAAGCTAAGATATTGTCTTATATGTCATATTTATGTGATGTGTTCATATTATCATATTAATGTTGCTGAACCTATGTATTTAAAAAATGCATTTCTGGTTGAGCTATGCCTCAATTTTAGGTGGTGATTTTAAATGGTTCTGTCTGATATTGAGACTACAGTAAATTGACCAATACTGAAAATGATATCTTAATCTTTAGTCTTCCTAAAAAAAGACTGCATTATGCTTATGTGATTTTTAGATAAATTATTTTTCTATTGTTCTATAGTGGTTACCTAATAATTGTTAATGGTTTATGGAAACAATATTTATAACATCAGTTTTTATTTGTGTGTGACAGGTAACCTGGGCTTACTTTCCCCAGCCCAAGTTTAATCTGTCCACATTGAGCCACACATTTGTTGTCTATTAGCTGTAAAAAATAAATTTATATTGTTAACTACTACTTCAATGTTTAATTTTGCCTCAAATTTTTTGATACATTTATTACAATGGGAATGGGAGTTTTTTTTTCTTCTCTAGTTGCTACATAGATGGCGCTCTACTTGATACGTTAACGTAAGGTATGAAACATCAAATAGTTTTAATTTCTTTCACTTTGATGTATGAGATCACAATACGAAACTTAACTCATAATTTTTATAACACTGCATGCAGCACTTAAAAAGTACTCAGTGCACTTGCATCACAAAAATATGTACTTTCATGGGTCGCCCTGCATATCAACAAATACAATCTTATTTTATGCATATTTGCTGTGGCATCTAGTAACGCAGTCGGTTCAACGCCATCGACAGAGTTCTTGGAATACTTAAGTTTTTTAATCCTCTAAATCTCCCTATTTAGATAAGTAATTTATACAGCTCTGTAAACCAAATTATTTTTTTATTTCATATTAAGTGATATAAGTTTTGAGTAACTATTATTATTGTTTCATTTTATATACATGTAGATATAATACCTAGGAAGTTATTTGATAATCAAACACCAATATAATTTTAAACCTTTATTTAATTTAACATACCTATAATGTTAGGTATAATAGTAAGTAAGTAGATAGACATTATATATTTTCTAGATGCAATTAACATACCCACTGAATCTCATTGGAAATCGGGTACATTTATACCTAACAATGGGAGAGACACCCATGCAAAAAAAAACGAACTTGTGGGATGAGAAAGAAAGAAATACTAGTTCTATGACAGTTTTAACATGACTACGCTAAAAAAAGGAGTGTAATGTTTTCAGAGTTCATGTATGAACAAAAACCATTGCGGGTGTAATTTTCACACATTAACATTAAATTAATAAGTGGCGTAAATGTCCGTTTTTTGCAGCCGTTTACGCTCTGCCTACCCCGCAAGGGATAAAGTCGTGATATATGTATGTATGTAACATTAAAGTGTTACAACAGCTTTTTATAAGTAGGTACATATATTTGATTTTGCTTTCAGCTAAATCTCGGTAAGATATTTTGGAATATCATGTCTCCCATCAGGAATATCATCCAAATTAGAAAACAACATAATTTAATGAAGATTCAAATCTTCATTATGTTTGATTAACTTTAACTAACGGGAAGTTGAAGCTCGTAGATTTATCACTTTTTGAATTTGTTCCCAGTTTGGTTAGGACATTGCCTCAACCACCTGATACCGTTAGAAAAAGTGGTTCCGTGCTTCGGAGGCCACGTAAAGTAGCGGCTTCGGTTGCTGTCTATGATTAGTTAGTCACAATCACAACCATGTCGGACGTGTATTAGTGACCTAGTAAGTACGCGGTTGAAAATCTCTGACGTCAGGGATAATCGGGTCCTTCATAGACTAATCATAGCGTACTCTACACCCACGAATTAACTAAATGTAGACTAGCTAATCTGGCCCTATTACTTCAGGTATACGGAATGCAAAGCAAAACGCATAGTTCTAATTGCCAGCAAATGTGATTGCGTTAGAAGGCGAAAATTTTATTATAATTTTATCGGGTCTACGCGCGGAATGATCAGACGGTACACATGTGAATATAAAACCATAATAATGCGTACAAAGCGTGATAGTCCACTACAAATAAAATAAAAATATTGCATGTTTAATTTTCCCAATTTTCGTTCCATTCTTCATCAGCTGTTCCTTCTTCAGCTGCAGCATCTTCTGCACCTTCTTCGGCTCCTTCTTCAGCTCCTTCTACCATTTCTTGAACTTCTTGCTTTATTGCAACTGTTAATTAAAATTAAATGTCAAAAAAACTAGCCACACAAGTTGCTAACTGTCCAAAAAGCGACAGTTGCAAGAAACGGGGGATAAAAAAATGTGTTCAGGTAAGGCACGAGAAATCGCTTTATGAATTACCTACGGGAAGACTGGTGAAGCTAGTTGTTAAGATGTTTATCGGTCGTTACACAACCATGTTGAAAAACTCTGACACCAGGGTTCATCGGGTCGGGACGATTCGGTGGCCCACACGAAAAGAGAAGAGACCCTGCATGTTTGTCTTTATAAAGATATAATAGTAGTTTATGCAACTGTCGTATAATGGGGGTCATTAGAATGCGAGTGTCTGTTTATCACACGAGGCGTAGCCGAGTGTGATAATTGTTTGACACGAGCATTCTAATGCCTAATTATATGCAGTTGCATACACTATTTTATCTACACTCTCGAAAAAAACTCAGTTATACACTTTTCCAAACGTCCGCACTGGCTATTGCAAGGCCCGATACAAGGGCAAATTCAATACGAGAACGTAATATGGCTTGATATGAATTTTTAAAAATCTATACTTTAGCAGTTGTTTAGATGTGGAGTCTTAACAATAACTTAACTAAACAACTGAACAACAACTGTACAACATCTGAACAACATCTGTACAACAACTGAACAACAACTGAACAACATCGGAATAATATCTGAACAACAACTGAACAACATCGGAATAATATCTGAACCACGACTAATCAACATCTGAACAACAACAGAACAAAAACCTATTAAAACAACTGAACAACATCCGAATAATTACCGTACAACAACAACTGTCAGGTGCGGCGGAAGATAGCGATTTGAGTATTGGAAAAAAAAACTTCGTTTCATTTCTCTAGGTCTGTTTTCGAATTATTAATTCGAAAACAGATGCATAATGACCTACTTTATGCATTCTGCCTATAAAAACTAGGGTTTACTATAAATTACAGAAGCGTAATGACTTAATGAGAAAACTCTAAATACGATAAAGTTGAGAAATGGAACGATTTTTTTTTGCCAATACTCAAATCGCTATCTTCCGCCGCACCTGACAGTTGTTGCTGTACGATAATTTTTCGGATGTTGTTCAGTTGTTGTTCAGATGTTGATTAGTTGTTGTTCAGATGTTATTCCGATGTTGTTCAGTGTTGTTCAGTTGTTGTTCAGTTGTTTTTCAGATGTTTTTCAGTTGTTGTTCAGTTGTTTAGTTATTTGCTGTTGAGACTCGACATCTAAACAACTGTTAGTAAAGAATCTTCAAAAATTCATATCAAGCCATATTACGTTCTCGTATTGAATTTGACCATGTATCGGGCCTTGCAATCGCCGGTGCGGACGTTTGGAAAAGTGTTTAACTGAGTTCATTTTTTAGAGTGTAGATAAAATAGTGTATGCAACTGCATATAATTAGGCATTAGAATGCTCGTGTCAATCTATTATCACACTCGGCTACGCCTCGTGTGATAAACATACACTCGCATTCTAATGACCCCCATTATATGACAGTTGCATAAACTACTATTATTTGCCAGAATACAGTTTTAGGATCTTAGATTATATTATAACATAGTTCAGTGTATTCAGCCTGCAAGCAGGCATGCAAATTTGACTCAATTGTGTACAATAATTCAATTTTAGATTTTAAGTTACAATGTCACTAAGTATAAAATAAAAATGGAAATTAATCTTAATTTATCATATTACAATTTTGATTACATTTATGGTTCAGATATTCACGTACACTGTAAAAGCAATGCTTCAAGAGCCATTTTGTCAAATTAGATTTAAGTGCATGTCCAGAGAGTAACTTTAAGTTGTCAGGAAGATTATTATAGAATAAAATGCTCATATTAAATACATTCATACGATATATGTTTTTATAACATCTTGGTTGATGTAGCAGATTCATTAACCTTGTCCGTATTTGTCTCTTCTGTACTACACCATTTTTTGACCAGTACTCAGGGTGGGAGGAAACAAAAACGCATACATCTCTAACATACATGCAGGGTAATGGAAGTATGTTAAGTTTCACAAAAATAGGTTTACAGCTATTTAATGGATAACCTATTATTTTTGTAGAATAATTATAGTACATAAAGTGGGCAGATATATTTTTGCCTTCAAACTGCAGCTGATATATAGTTAAGCGGATTAAAAAAAAGTTGTAGTGTGCGATTTTCAAGTTTAGAAAGGGTCCTTGAAAAAGTACTATTATTATTATATTTTATCAAGCAGGCAGTTATAACAACTGATGGTGCCTGTATCACACTGTTCATAGTTCAATTTGTCTCTTTCCATTTTATATTTTTAAGTGTTTATTAAAAATATATAACTGAACACTCTTGGAAGATCAATCTTACCTTCTGCTTCCCCATTGCCTTCGCCAGCTGTAACAAATGAAAATACCATTAGTAGAATGCAATTTATTCGTCGTGTGGGACACGGAGTCAACAAACGACCCTATGAACCCGGGTGTCACTAAATAGCATGTTTTCGTACACATCAACAACCAAAACACTGTTGGACTTGCGCTACGCTCAATGAGGGGGTGTTTGCCGCGTAAACCTACATCATCATACTTTTTGGTTAATTTTAATATGAGTCAACAGCTACAACACCCGTCTCTCTTTCGGAAGTATTAAAATTAAAGTGTAAGTCCGGCAAGAGAAGTAAACTGACATTTACGCCACGTCTGACGAACATTGAGAGGTCCATCGCCCAAAAATTGCAATTCACATGTAATCCGCGAGTCCTTTATTCGCCTCTTACGACACACACGGGAAAGAAATTGAGTACAAATACTCGTGACAATTTCTGTTTATCTTTTGGTTGGCTGTTAGAGAATGCCGCGTGGCATTAGGCCCACCCTTTGAACTTTCTGTGCAATAAAGATGAAATAAATCGTAAATCTGAGAGTTGTGTTACCTCTTCACGCTCAAACGGCTAAACCAATTTGGATGAAATTTGGAACACAAGTAGAGTATAACCTGGAATAACACATAAGCTACTTTTTACCCCGGGAAAACCACTATTACCACGGTAAAATGAGTGGCCGCTGGGCGGAAATCTAGTAAAGAAATAAACAGAAGAATACACTCACAAGGTTGTATCTCGCCCCTCATGCTCCTCAGGATGTAGTTCTTCTCCTTAGCGAGGTGCCTCTTGCCGTTCAGGTGAGCCGTCATCTGCTCGGAGCACGTCACAGACGTCTGGAAATAAAATACATTACATTTAGAAAGGACTCTTGGTAAGGCGGGAAGATGTAAGGTGGACCAAAGCAGTGACAGAGTCGCAGCCGAGGGACGGAAAGCGGCCAGTGGGCAGACCATCGGCCCGATGGTCAGATGATATAATATCGGCTGTAGGGAAAGGTTGGATGCGTGTGGCACAGGACCGAAGAGAATAGCGCATTAAAGAAGAGGCCTATGTCCAGCAGTGGGCTAATATAGGCTAATTAGATAGATAGACATTTAGAAAATCAATTAAAAATCAACCACCTTAAACACTGACATTAGGGTTCATCGACTTGGTGTTCCACACAACAAGAAGTAACAGATGAAATAGGCAAACCTTGCAAATGTCGCAGTACAGGTCCGGTTGTATCGGCATAGATAAGTAACATTGAAATCAGGGTTAATCGGGTCGTTTGTCGACTCAGTGTTCCACACAACAATAAGAGAAATAAGCAAACCTTGCAAATGTCGCAGTACAGGTCCGGTTGTATCGGCATAGATAAGTAACATTGATATCAGGGTTCATCGAGTTTTTCGTCGACTCGGTGTTCCACACAACAAGAAGTAACAAATGAAATGAACAAACCTTGCAAATGTCGCAGTACAGGTCCGGCTGTACCGGCTTCACATCCTTCACCTCTGTCACTTCGTCGTCTTCTTTGCTCTCGGTGTCCTTTTTGAGGAACTTCTTCTCGCGGCGGATCAGCTGTTGGCTGAAATAGAGTACATATTACACACACACACACACACACAAATCACGCCCATATCCCTTACTGGGCAGGCAGAGCGGTAACGGCCACGGAGCCTTTCTGCTCCGTGGTAACGGCCGTAAATCAACACCACATCTGACAAAAGTTCGAGGGCCAATCAGATAACTGTGTATGACTCTAGTGACAGGTTGTCAGCCCATCGTCTAAAATTGCAATACACATCTAACCCTCGAGTCCCTTAGTCGCCTCTCACGACACCTATGGGTAAGAAATGGGGTGATGCTATTCTAAGTCGGCATCACACGGTACCCGGCCACAGAATATATAATAGTACTAACGTACAGAAGAATCACTCCCTAAGAAAATACATGTTTAGGTATAAATTAATACCTACGCTCGGTGTACCCAACTGCTCACAAACAAAATTGAAACTTATGAACGCGCGCGAACGCTCAATCTCCCTTGCGCATCGCAGCTTTATGACTGAGCCGCCGGCGAACTCCAAGGGTTGTAACTTGTCATCATGTTATTCGTGCACGAAGATTTTTTGTTATTGATTTTGCTATAATATCTTATTTGTTCACTTAATCTACGGAAGGAATTGTAAGATTTGTAAATATTTATAAACCTAAACGAAATTATTAATGACTACTGTTTATATAGAAAAACAAATAATTATTCTTGTGTCTAACTGTTCTTTGTATCGAGTGGGACACCGAGTCGACGACCCGATCGATTTTTTAACGAATAAACGTACTAAAACACAGAAAAAAAACAAGTAAGTGTGCGCGCGAGCAGCACGTGCGTGCGAACAGTGCGGCGGCTAGCGGCACACTGGCGGTCTGGCGACGACAAGTGACAACCCGCGGAGATTAGTCCCCGTAGGGAACCCGCCGGCGGAACATACCTAAACCGTGGAGTGAGACCCCCCTGACCCGGCATCACAAGGTTAGTACATATTATTATTGTATATTATTGTATTATATCCCTTGTCAGATATGGCGTGATATTATTATTGTGAAAAAGTAACTTATAGGACATGTCTAACGATCATTAGAGGATCATTCAGAAAAACGTGTAGCGCCATAGTGACAGGTTGGCAGCTCATCGCCTAAAATCCAGTGACTGGCACGGAAGAGTTCGTATCGCATATGTTAAATTGTGATAATGATAAGGAACTGAATACCAAATTTTAAAACATTTCTCGTGTTAGGTATATAATTTGTCAAAACTTGCAGAATTTTCAAGTGCGGGCAGGATTCGAACCTGCGACTGTTGCCAGCAGTAGTGGCGACGCCTCTTCTATCTGGGCTGTCTCTTGCCCGCGAAACTTGCAAGTGCATCTTGATGCAAATAACGCGTGGCACGGCTCCATCTACCAAGTTAGTTTAGTAACTAATACCCAACGACTAATCATTTTTTACAGATTGAATGTATGAAATGAACGAATGAATGAATGAACGGGTTTAAAAAAAAATTATACCTAACACGGGAAGGATTTTAAAATTTGGTATTCAATTTTTATTTCGGTTTTCCATCGCTTGGACAATATTTAATCTGTAAAGAATGAATTAGTCGCTGGGTATTAGTTGCAAAATAACCCGGTAGATGGAGCCGGGCCACGCGTTATTGGCATCAAGATACATTGCAAAAATCGCGGGCAAAAGACGAGCTGCGGTAGCCCAGATGTAAGAAGTCTCGCCACTACTGATGGCGAATGTGGCAGGTTCAAATACTGCCCACACTTGACAATTTTGCAATATTTAAAAAAATATATAAGGATCATTCTTACTTACCCCAAGAAAAACACAAAAGATAATTATGTCTGCCAAATAAGCGGAGGTCTTTTTCCATCCGTTGTCGCGGGGACTTATGAAGTATTCATGAATTTAAGTGCTTATATGAAATGTTATCTAAGTAATAAGTGAATTACTTACAGACGGCGCTCCATGCCGCGCTGCAAAAGCATCGGGTTCTTCGGTTGTTTGCGTCCCTCGACGATACTGAAAAATAAAACGTTTAATGAAAAAAATGCATCGAATCTTGAAGCTTGCGACCGTGTGATCCCTGCTTAGAATAGCATCATCCCAATACAATATAAATTCATCCAGGGAATGGGTAGTAGCATTCATAACAATGTCTTGCACTGCGCTCGCCAATCCGTGCCAAACATGGTGAGTATTGCAAAACCCCCCAATAGGGAGAAGTACATGTCCAGCAGTGGACTGTTGTTGCTGTTATTGTTATGTTGTACTTATCCAAAAACGGCGGCGTATAACAAAGAATTGAATTTTATCTGCGGCGTATCTTGTACGTTTTAAATCATTTAGATGTTTTACGTAGAATAGCTCTAAGTAGAATGTAAATATAGACATACAGGCGTAAAAAAATAACCGCAAAGGTTTCAAGGGGAGAACCAGCCCAAAAAACTGAACAACTGGTATGTTTTTGGGGAAAACTGTTCAGTTTCAGGAGATGGTTCACCTCTTGAAATATTTGCAATATTTATTTCACACTGTATATCTACACTCTAGAGAAATACTACATAAGAAGGTAGTTTTAATATTATTATTTATAATATATAATTTAGCATGTTAATACTTACGCCTTATGGGACTTTCCGTCGTAATGCGATTCGCCGTGAATCTTGGACGTTATCTGGACGTCACAGATCTCACAGTAGAGCTCGCGAGCCCTCAAAGGGTTGCTGCCCTGCTGTTACACAAATCAATTTATATTTATAGATTAAGCAATATACACTTTTTGTTACGTATAAAGTTCATCAAAATAGGCACCTGAATGAAGATCACTTATAATTACCGAATGTAGTATTAGTAAAAAATTGTTAAAGGTAGTTACGGTTAGCGAAAGTGCTATAAGTGAGTGGCAACAATTTATCTATCTGTAACTACAGTGTCATTACTATTGCTAATGCAACATTCTGTAAATAACCTTGAACATCAGTCAGAAGCGGATTTTCGATAAATTACGTGTTTATCGAGATATGAAAAACGTTTTAAGCCTTTGCCTACTGTCTCATCCGCAAACCGCCAGTTACGCTCCAGAATCTTAATATTTCTAATATTAGTTACAGTCAAGATAATTATTTAGAGCACGCAGCGCAACTTTCCCTTATACAGGGTGTAAGGGACAGCCCTCTGAATACTGATAGGCTGATAGGGTGGGTGCATTCAGACCATGAAACTGAACAACTTCCCATAAATAAATATTTCAGGAAACGTAATTTGTTTTACTTACCGTAGTAAATGCAGTCGGCTGATTGTGATTTTGTATTGGAGGTCGTTTTTTTGTCGTTTCCTGACTTATTTTTCTAGGGGAAAGTTGTTTAGTTTCATGGTCTGCATGCACCCTATCAGTTTTTGGAGGGCTGTCCCTTACACCCCATATAGTACTATCAGCAGCCATCAACCAACTACTTTAGTGATTAATCTGTTTACGTTTTTCTTATAAACTATATGAAAAACCAGTTTCAGTTGATCCCTTGAAGGGATAGGCTGATGTTCTGCTAATGGTGAAAGGGCCTTTGTACGCGGCATTTTTTTTTAATTAAACCACGGCGTGACTCAGCTTAAGCTGACCGAAATGCAATTGGCGTTAAAAAACAATCGTTTTTACAAACGTTCTTTCTACCTTTTTGTATGACAAAAAGTAAAACCTATCTTTCACACTCGTGGTCATGAAAGAAAGGTCAACAGAAATATGCGTACGAAACTGAACAACCTTCCACAAGGAACACAGGTTGGAACATGGTGGAGACATTATAGTAGGTGTGGGAAAATCGAAAAATTTAATTCTTATATTTTATTATTCCAACCTATTTCCCTGGGAAGTTGAGTTGAGTTGTCCAATTGATTTCATTTTTGACAGGAATGGAGCACTTTTCACAACACCCTGTATTCAAAAATGATATAATTTATCAAAATTACCCAATGCTGAAAGGCAACATAGGGCTGACAATTTGTTACAATGTAAGTTTCAATCTTGACAATGGTGTTCACATAAAGTTCACTTGATGTCATCTGTCTACCCACAAGCAGACAGCGAAACAAGTAAAATCAGCATTAAAAATCCATTACGCAAATTAATATATCAAATATACACATCAATTTCTGCAATGGAAATGTGCAGAATAAAATACAAACATAAATACACAGCATAAAATTTTACTAGTCACAATACTGAACCATGTAAAAACATACATATATCACACCTTTATCCCTTGCGGGGTAGGCAGAGCGAAACCGAATTTTATTTTTTTTCGCCGCGTCTGACAAACATTTGAGGGTCATTCATTAAATGTAAATGGAATTATGTCCCTAAGAAACATAGATTGTTTTAGGGAAATGTTTTGATTTTCATATTTTTTTTATTCTTTATTCGTTCATAAGTAAAATTTCATGTCATATACATAGAAGGTGTAACAAAGATCTCTGCATTCGTATGCGTATTGCGTAGCAACATTTTTTAAACTTTGACCTATTTTGTTGTATAATTTGAGTGACGTTTTTGTAACACCTTGTATCGTTATCAATGTATGATCAAATCAATATGTGAACAGTAAGGTTTGTCAAAACACCTATGGAAACATTACATTGCCAAATTGTCTATTTACCTGTATATGATTTTGTCGGCCTACAGAGCCGTTCTGTGTTAGCCATTTTTTGACTGACTTTTGGTGGGCTTTAGATACATAATGGACCCGAGCTGTAAAAAAACATTAGAATACACATTAGAAACACTATGCACTGCAAACTCATATTATTTGCAAGACCTTTATTCTAACATACACATATCACGCCTATAATCCCTTGCATGGTAGGCAGGGCATAAACGGCCGCATAAAACGGACATTTACGCCACGTCTTTATTCTAACACAAGAGACAAAATGTTTAAATGCAGTTGATGTTATCAGAAAAAAGCTAGGCCTATATTAAATGTTGATTGCATGTTTTAATTAATGGCAACAAGCTTATGTATAAAATGTAAATGCTTTCATGTGGTATTCATATTCAATAAATGAATAAAGAATAAAAAATAATATTATTTCTCTTTTTTGTTAATTGTTAAAAGGCATGCCACACTTTATTAAACCTGTAATGGATGCACTTGGTTTGCATGTAGTAGGTACCATATCAAAAAGGGTGCAAAATGATACTTACAGAGCAAAAAGGATTCGAAGCTGCGGCCACACAATCCACAATTTTCAGGCTCAATCAGGTCAAAGATTTTCTTGGGTAGGCCCTTCAGAGTGCTCTTTGGAACACCACATCCTAGAAAACGTGAATAGAAATCACTAAAGGTGCTATTCCGAACCGAGAGCGGCCGACGGCCGACAGCATATGCCGCGGCGGCCAAGGTCGGCACCTTTAATGTAATAGCACCTTTAAAGATACCTTATATTATTGTAAGTCTAATCAGAACTAGTTGATGCATTATATTGATCCAGGCCTACCTGAACCTTCAAAAGCCCTAGCTGTTGAGGGTTCTGTGACATTAGCTGCTCAAGATTCAACCCCAGTTAAGGATTTAGATCCCTATTGAGGGCTCAGCTCCATTGGCTTATAAAGATTCAACACTGTCAAGGATTCTGAATTTCAGATATGGCTATTGAGAGTTCAGCTTCATTGGCTGATAAAGACTCAATACCAGTTAAGAATTCAGGTAGGGCTTTTGAAGGTTCCATTAGCTGCTCAAGATTCAACCCCAGTAAAAGATTCAGATATGGCTGTTGTGGGCTCAGCTTTATTGGCTTCCAAAGATTTTATAAAAACTGAATGCTCTGCTAGTCTTCTTTCTTTTCATGTGACACCGAGTCCTCCAATGACCCAATGAACCCTGGTATCTAGAGATTTTCAACCACCAACTACTATTACTAGGCCCCTGACATGGTTGTGATCATCATCACAGACATCACATCATATACAGCAACTGGGGCCGACGGTTATATGTGACATTTGAAGCACAAAACCATCTTTCAACCATCTGTTTATTTAAGATTTTAAAATGATAAAACTTTTATACCTTTTAAATATTTTTTAAAACTCATATGGTTAATATGCCCATGCTACTGCGGGCATAGCCTTCTAGCTTCCTATGCAAGGGATATTTACCTTGAAATCATATGGTTAATATCATGGAATGCATTCCACATATCATGGGCATATTAACCATATGATTTCAAGGTAAATATCCCTTGCATAGGAAGCTAGAAGGCTATGCTATAAGGTTTAATCCAGAGAAATTAGAATGATTCAATCAAGTACCCTCACAACCTTAGTTACTTCACAGTTGTCAGCTGGGTATTTGTTGTAATAGTGACAGCAGTAATAGCTACATGTTCTTTAAATCTATTATGTTATTGCGGCTCCAATTTTCACCTTTCAATAATAATTTTAATACTGTAGTACTTACTAAACTAGATAAGTAATCAATTCCTCAAAATCAACTTACGCATTAAGTATTTGATTGCAGGAGGGTCTCCTCTGAGTTTGTTGCCCATTGGTGGCCCATTAGGGCCAAATCCCCGTCCAAGGATCACTGGTGGTGGGCCCATAGGGCCACGTGGGAACATGCGATGGGGCATTGGACGGCCTGGAGGTCCTATCATAGGTGGCCCCATCATAGGACCTGGTGGTGGTCCCATCAGAGGGCCTGGCGGACCATCCGGGCCAGCACGAAATGGCCCTGGACCATACCCGCCTCTGTAGTCACCATAAGCATCGCTATACTGTCGATTTCTAAAATGGATTAAAAGATATTTTACTTAATAATCATACATATATGCCGTGGGATGGCAGCTTAAAATAATAGTCACCCTATTTCATTCCATGAGTGTTGTAAAAAGCGACTAAGGAATGAATCCAAGAAATGGGTGGCTGCTTTCAATACCTTGCACTGCACTTGACAATCCTCCCAAGATTGGCGAGTAAGGCAAATATCCCCCCTCCACACCTCCCTAATAGGGGGAGGCCTATGTCCAGCAGTGGATTGGTGTAGCTGTTGGCTATGGTGCATGGAATTGACAGCTCCCATATGTATGTGCCCACGAAATATAGCTATCATTTACTATGGCCGGATAGATTTGACTTCTGATTTTACCTTAGTGCACGGTCATTACGTCGAAATTTAAATTCGTCTTCTGTCCAACTATCATCAGTGAAATCTAAGTCAAAATTCATGTCGTCGGCTGTGCTCGTCGGATGGATGGTCGTCAAATGGAAATCAAAGAACTACAACTACAACTAACACTCTTTGGACCTAACACGAAGTCACGGATAACCAAAAATGACCACTGATTTGCAAACAATATAGGTACAGGAGAGAGTCCGTAATCTGAGTTTCAATTTTCAAGGCACGAAATGGAAATGCACGGCAAAGCAAGCGACCGGCTCATAAATATAATGTTGCCAATACTGTATTTCGAAAAAGTGCTAATAAAAAAATTATTGTTGAAAATGAGTTAAAGTAAGGGCATTGTTGGTTGAATCGTAGTGCGTAATCATCAAGTTAAATATTTTAATTGGTCTTTAGAACAGACGCCGCCGCGCCGCCGCCGCCTGTATTTCAAACAGGGAGTATCAAAACAGATAAAACAAGCCAAAAGGAGGACGAGGTAGTCATAAAACTGAAACAAATATTATCTTCCAACTTTTGATCGAACTGTTAAAGAATTGGGTCGTTGAACAGCTCGGTGTCACACTCACACACGAAAAGAATAAGAATGAAACACCCCAAGTAGGTACCCCCAGTCTTCGATTTTATCAAATGACAGTCTACAATAGACCATCCCCTAATTTCATCTGTAAACTTTTCACCGCCGCCATCGGATGAATATTTGCAGTTTTTTTTAATTTTTTAGCCTGAACTCAAAAAGAGATAAGTTGGCAGCACCAAAGGACAAAAAAAATTACTTACTCTACTCGAACGCAAGTCCAAGCCCAAAGCAACCTCAAAAATTCAAGTTTTGTTCAAAGTTTTGATTTGTTGAATTTTATACCTAAATCCGCGATCATTTTATGTCACAAAATAGAGAATGTACTTACGAGCCTCTCAGCTTTGAAAAATATATACTATGGGTAGCCAGCGACATGGACTGGACATCCATCACGCCACTGCTTTTGTGCTGTTGCAAATAGTTGCAATTCAGTCATATCGTGGTTTCACCATTAGTTTGGGACTAATATTTTGGTGTTTTTTTTATATCACATAGCTCTTTTCCCAGACATTGTGTAGGCAACACTGACTGTCAAAGTACCATGATGGTACGTACTCTGTGGACATTTCATTTCGCCATCCACTCACCATTTCTGTGAATTTTAATCTAAAATAATCTTTTACCAATTTCTGTACTTCTGTGATAGTGTTATAAGCTGAATTATACCTAAAAAGTTTTATGGTGCTCGGGTGTGTTTCTATACAGTTTTATAAACATTTATATTGAGCGTGTATATCTGAAATAAACTTGGGCTAGTCTGAGTGTATAAAAATCTGTGTAATTAGTGAAGCAAAGCTACTGAAATACATGCTAAAACTCAATTTCAATTAAGTCTGCAAATTCTGGGGAACGAGAGTTATTACGGTAATTTCTGCTATCATCATAAGAATTATCATAACAGCTTATTGTGCCTGCTTTTCTATGTATTGGTAGATATTTTCTAACAAGGTTTTGAATATTCTATTCCCATTATATTCCCCCCATTTAAACTATGTAATGGATGTGAGTTGTCTGTTCACTAGCCTTCATGGTAGCACTGCAAACCTCATCCTTCTGTTTATACTGAACAAAAAAAAAGGCTTTACATTTAAGTTAGTGTATGGAAAAGTGCTCCAAATTAGTTCAATATCTAGCTTCAATATGGAAAAATGGTTCCTAATAACCTACTTTACATGAGAATGTTTTTATATCGGGCTGAAATTTGACATTGAAAAAACATTGTTCTATAGGTTCATTCATTAGGCAGTGAGTAAATAGTGTTTTTATTCAATAGTTAGATATACTACACACACAAAGATAATAGAAGGATTTTTCAGTCTTACTATTTGTTTTTTTAATGTCTAGCTGTATAGTTAGGGCAGTAATGCAAAAGATTAAGTATATATATATGTAAAAGTAAAAGTTACCTGCAAAGTATGTCAATATATTTTAAATTGTTTGCTGCAGTAGCTAGAAGTTATGAATAGGTAATAAAGCACAATAAAATTGGACTATTAGGTAGGTATCGAATAGGAAGTATTTTTTTCAATCATCTATTAAATGTAGTAAGTATTCTAGAAAGACTAATTCTATTGATGTGATTAATATAAGTATAATTAATTACATAGGTATGTATGTAGGCCTTCCTATAAAAATTCCAAATAAATTTGTGTTATCATCAAAATACTAATAGATAACTAATTTATTTGTTATTTAGTTGATCAATCTTGCAATTATAAGCATATAAGTTTAATGAGTTGTTTTGTACACTGATTTAGGATATGAATCTATAGATTGTTCATTTTTCAATTAATACTTTGCATTAGTGATACCTACATAATTGTATAGCTATTACATTCATGTTTTTACACAATACAAATGTAATTAAAATGTAATTGTATCCTGCTGTAGGTGATAGATGGCTGGACAGGTGACAAATATGGAAAACAAAGCTGCAGTAGTAATATGAAAATGGATGATTTGGCAATTTGGCAAATGAATGATGAGTGCTCCAAGCGGCTGTGTAAGTTGTAAGGAAGGGTCCGAGTCTGATGCTAAACATGACACGGAGTGCTCGGAAGGCGAGGATGCCCAGATCCGCCTGGCCCCTCACGTCCAGGCATACCTGGCACACAGTAACTCCACCACCAATTGCTGCGGCCTCACTATACCCATTGCATTTGAAAGAGCTGCCACTGGCACCTGGTGGAACCCCAGATTTGATTCCAAAATACTTGAAGGCCAATATAGAAGCAGTTCCTTTAAGCAAATAAGGCTTAGATTCAGGTAAATAAGATACTAGACATTATTTAGCCTTATCCATGTTTTTTGTACTACATATTGTTGCTTTGATAACAAACATCACTCAAATGTGTTTATTCTCTCTTTGCAGGTTTGCACTTTTATACATTTTGATATTTTCTATATCATGGTTTGCCTACTTTGTGGTTCTTGGCTTAAATAGTAAAACAATCAAATGGCCGTACCTATGTTCAATATTTGCTGGAGTTCTCTTGATTACATCTGTAATGCTATTCATGACATTTACAAAAATGTACAGATTGTATACATTCAAGTTATCACTGATAATGGCACTGGCTCTGTGTGTGCTCAGTTTGTCTCTGGTGACCCTCACTACTCAACAAGAATCTGTGACCTACCAAGCAGCAGATATTAGCCAGGCAGGACACTTCACAATGTGCATAGAAATACTACTGATCATATACACCCTGACACCTCTGCCACTCTATGCCTGTGTCATCATTAGCCTTTTGTATTCAATAGTCTTTGAAGTCCTCAATATAGTTCTACATTTAACTGAACAAGAGTGGCAGTACCCTGGGCTGCTTGTGAGAACCTTATTGCAACTTTGTGCTCATATAATTGGAGTACACATTTATTTGATGACATTTGTGAGGATGCGAGGAACTTTTATGAAAGTCGGACAAAGCTTACTCGTGAGGCGACAGTTAGAGATGGAAAAACAACTGAAGGAAAAGATGATACATTCTGTGATGCCGCCGAAACTCGCCAGCTGGTTAATGGAAGAGCAAGTGCTCGAGTCAGATACAAATCTCAAACCACATTATCATCTAAACTCAAGGACTTCCAACCCCGGAGCATCAGATTTAAAGTCACTGTTTAGACCGTTTAACATGAGCTGCATGGACAACGTTAGTATACTATTCGCCGATATCGTGGGCTTCACGAGAATGTCCAGTAACAAAGGTGCTGAAGAATTAGTCAATATTTTAAACGACTTGTTCGAGAAGTTCGATGAACTCTGTCAAGTTCATGGATGTGAGAAGATATCGACTTTGGGGGATTGTTACTACTGCGTGTCCGGATGCCCCGAGCCACGTCCCGATCACGCCACGTGCTGCGTCGAAATGGGATTGGGTGAGTGCTTGACATCAGATAACTGGAGTTTTCATAAACAAGACCATTTTGATAAAGTTCATTCTTCTTCTTTTCGAGTCGATCAAGTTGACGAACATGTCAGGAGGTTTTAAACAGATTGATTTGTCTTTCACACACATATCTAAGCAAGCTATAGAGTCCTTTGGTCCTCCGGTACACATAGGCAAAACTGGTAGTAGACATTAGCGCGTTTGGTTCATAATCGTGCCACAGGTACATATCCGCTTAAGCAGTGGCGTAGCTAGATAGTTAACGAAATGCCCTGGGGCAATAAATAAATTAGGGCCCCAGCTACCTACTTCAAATCGGTTCTTCGTTCGATGTTCGAGTTCGATGTAGGTTTTACTTACGTATCTAGATTTCTCGTAGCACAGATTCATCCATACTTAACCTAAATACGTACTTTCTAAAGAGCCTGTCTATTAATAGATCTTCTTTTCGTATGAGACACCGAGTCGATGAAAAGCAATGTCGGTTTGGAATAGCATCACCACATATCCATCCGTGGGTGTCCTAAAAAAATATCGTTAATCGTGATATTATTACGTGTGCGAATCGAGAGAATTTTGTTCTAAGAAACTCCTGTGTCGAAACCTATGGGATCAAGGGTCCCCTGAGGTTCGAAACCTATGGGATCTAAGGTCTCCTGAGATCAAGGGCTCCAGTGCACCGCCCCAGTTTGCCCCTTTATAGCTACGCCAGTGCGCATATGTGTGCTTTAAAGCTTGCTTACCTATACTCTAGCTAGGGGAATAATCTGACTCCTTGCACACAGCACGTAATATCCAGTGTTTGCAAGGAATGTGTGTTTACAGGAATGATAGAGGCTATCCAGGAGTATGACAGCGAGCATGGGGAAGGCATTAACATGCGCGTGGGCGTCCACACGGGGACAGTGTTGTGTGGGATCGTGGGCACGCGCCGGTTTAAGTTCGACGTGTGGAGCAACGACGTCACCTTCGCCAACAGGTAACATTCACATCACATGTAGACCTATGTGTTGAGCCAATAGCGCGCCTGGGAATCGCGCCGAATAACCCGTCCGAATGAGGCCTATTTTGACAGATGAATAAGGACTACGGTTCTGGGTCCGCGACGCCAGCGACGCAGTGTTGGGCCACAACAGTCCACTGCTAGGTCTCCCCCTGTTGTATTGCCATACTCACGACACCTCGCTTCTCAGGCGAATTAGCGAGTGCAGTACAATATGTTGCATTCATAGGGAACGCTGCTGCTCATTCAATATAGATTCCATTTAATAAATACATATTACATGTAACAAGAACAAAGTAAGTTTATAATTCGTTCAGATAAAAATACAAAAAATAAAGGCACTGCCATGGGGCCAGCTAGGTTAACATCACAGCTTGTGACATTGTTAATTTTGACGCGCCAATAAGTTGGTAGGTAGGTAAATATGTGACGTTGTTGCAGGATGGAGTCCACAGGCAAACCCGGTCGCGTGCACATATCTGAAGAGACCAGCCGGTTTCTCGGTGGCTCCTACGTTCTAGAAGAAGGCGATGAGGTTTTTGGTGAGTAGGTTCACTTATAGTTAACTTTCAAGTTTCTACAGTGTTTTCGTCTGTCAGTCCTAATCTTGAAACTGATTTTTTTCCCGATGAGTAAAATTGATCCTGTCAGAGTGAATCGATAGGGCAATCGGTGTTTTTAAATGGATGGCGATAAATTAATAATACATGTGATTGTATGCAACAATGTTTTATTTAATCCACTTGTGTCTGCCCAGGTCATAAAACATACTTCATAGAAGGTCGCCAGCTGCACTCCCCGTACGACCACGGCCAATGCCTGACTCCCTCCAACCCTATTAACCTTCGTCTCATCATCTCCCCGGCCGCCTCTCCTCAATCCATGCTCTCTTTCACTCACTCTCCCCTCCCGCTCTCTTCGCGAGGCAGCATCAAGAATGAAAAGCCGAAATCGGAGGCCAATCATTTCCTTTCCCCGGGAAATTTCAACTTCCGCACTAAAGCTAGCTCTCTGCCCAGCATATTGGATTCGGACGGTGAACTAGACGATAAAAGGGACAAAGGGTTCCCCGAGCGGACGGATAGCTCGTCTAAGAGTCCAACATCAGTGGGTGAGTTGACACTCTGCTTATTAATTTCTTTTCTTTTACAATTATTGATCATGACGTCAATAAGTAATAATACTATCCTACATTGAATAAAGAATTTCAATTTCAAAAAGTTATATGAATCAAGACCGAAATCTCCCACCGCCGATGTAATGCCCCGATCAAGTACAATGTACGAAATAGTTTCTGTAAGTTATGAGTTTTTTGATGTCAATTTATTGGGATCAACTTTATCTTTAAACTTTATTTAAAGCCGTGTAATGCCGGCTTAGAATAGCATCACCCCATTTCTTTCCCGTGGGAGTCGTAAGAGGCGACTAAGGAACTTGAGACTTTTCTGCTCAAATGTTTGTCAGACTTGGCGTAAATGTCCGTTTTTGTTTTACCCTGCAAGAGATAATAGGCGTGATGTGTATGTGTGTTTAAGCTTTTAACTTTAAACTATGATTAGAGCCAGTAGTCGATCGCAGCGATCCTATCCGCTCTCTATCCGCTTGTCCGATCCATAAGCAGAGTTTGATTCCTAGATTGTACTGACTTATGCGCCTAATATGCTTTAGAACTAGACCGTGGATCTAATCGGATGAATTGGGGTTTTTCCCATACATACTCTAGACTCTACCAACTAGATTACAGAGGTCGTATCAGATCGCCGGATCAGATCGAACTGGAGGCGTATTTTGGAATCAGTAGAAATTTGATTGCTCATTCGCCAGTCTACACGAATCCATTCATATATACCTACCTACAGTTGACAAATGGATTTGAGTTGAAATAATGAAATGTGTAATGTGAATGGACATTCTCATGCCGTGTGGGATACCAAGTAGAGGTGTCAGAGTTTTTAAACTGCCTTCTTTTTTGTCTAATGGAATGTTAAGATCACTCAACGTAGTAAGGCGCATGCAAAATCAGAATTCTACTAAATTAAAAATTCATACCCTGGTCTTTGTACTTTAACTCCGCACTACTTGTGTTAGATTGTGTTCGTATAGTTTTTTAATGTCATCGTACCATATCGGACGCATTTGTTTGTTTGACCATGTAGCTACTGATATTATGAATTGAACTGGAAAACTAGTAAGTTATCAGTGGCACAAGGCACAAGGCACAGATAAGATATTATATGACTCCTTATTAGTTGAAGGTGATGTTGTTTTAACTAAATTGGATTAAATACTAAAATCGAAACCTAATTCCGAAAGCAACAATGACGATATTTTATTACAAACTCCTATCCAACTTACGAGATTCTCGTCAAACTTTTGTTAAGTAAACAAAAGATTATTACCCGATATCTGTGGCGCCAGATAGTCGCGTAGGTAGAACAAAAAGTATTGTATAAGAGGTAGTTTTTAACGTTTACAAAGTTTCAGCCATTCATTATTTTCGATGGAGTTTCACAATTGGTTTCACAATATTTCCTTTATGCGCTCAATTGATCACATGTGTATGTCAGGTCTAATTTACAAATCAAATGGTATTTATGTGCTAAGTGATTGCATGATAAATATCTAACTCGTAGAACATACTCGCAGCGCACACAATATATTATCTGTATTCGATTTTCATGCCGTAGGTACTTACCTACATCTGATTCAATAAGTATTTTCGGAAATTGATCAAACGAAAAATACAAAATTAAGGTTATAAATGACTTGGTTTTCCAATGATAAATTAAATAAAAAAGATTTAGAACTCGATGAAACTTCACGAAGAGCGATTACTACTTTGTTTTGCTATTACAGATGTCTAAAAATGTTCTCATATTTGACCCATATTTTTAAGGAAAAGTTGTTTATTTTCATGAGCTATTCTCGTACATTTCGTTTGATCCAGTTTTGAAGATATACATTGTAAAGTACTCATTTCTCATCCTCATAATTTACTTACGATAATAGCTCATGAATGGTTGATCCCACCCATATGTTTAGCTATTTTTGTACGCAGTCAGTTGAGAACATCATATTGTCGGTTTTCAGGCAGCTACGGAAAATACACAAACAAAATAAAGAGTTGGAAAGTACCCAAATTCTTGCGGAAGCATTCCGATACGCCGCTACACGAGTTGAAAAAGCAGGAGTTGGAAAAGTCTGTGAATTTATTAGAGCGAGGGGAAGGTGCCGGCCTGTCCAGCAATGGGTACCACCAAGTGCCTATAGTGATAGAATCTCAAGACAATAAGGAGAGGCCGGTGCCGAGTAGCAGCAAGTTGAATATCCCCGTGAGCCACGAGATGGCGTCCTTTGAAAGGGAGATCATCGACATAAGGTCCTACCTGAGTCAGTCCAGAAGTAACATGTCGCCTTTCGCCAGGAGCAGTAGCTATAGATCACAGTATGGCAGACCTAATAATATAGAGGTAAGTACGGTTCGATTTTACTTGTTAAAAATGTTAAAATAATAAATGTTGTCGGTCTATTATCTTGAATATTGTCCCTACATAACAGAAAATTAGCAGGTTTTTCCTCGACACTATTGGCACAAATTAAGTATTGGCGGGCGCGCCCAAGGCAGACGAACGGCTTCAAAGAAACGTTAATATCTCACGCTCACATCTACTCGCCGCCGTTTACGGGCGAAATGGATCCAAATCGAACAACGGAGTAGTCGAGTGTCAACATCGTTCGGTGCGGAGAGTTTCAGGCTGGGCGACCCGCATCACGCAGCGATGCTCTTGTATTTTGCCGAATCTAGCCCCCGTGCGGCCGGCCCGCGCGTGCAGCCCGCTCGACGCAGCGTTGGCGCTAATTTTTGATTGTTATGGATTTTTGTCGTGTATATAACAAACGATCCCACGTGCGCGGTGGAAGGCTCCGTAAGGGGCCGCCTGGCTCGCGACCACCATCCCACCGATGTCTGGCGCCAAGTAGCTTGCTGCGTTCCGTCAGTGTGTGGGAGTGCCAGTGCCTTAACAGGCTTCTTCTGGGTGAGCTCGCTCCATCTTAGACTCTGTCTCTGTCCTATGACCTAGACTAGAGTCAAGAGCAAACCCATCATTAATAATAAAAAAAATAATATAACATAATATCCGTGAGCACGGGCTCTGTAAAGTGGTCGTTATATAGGATAGATTAAAATGTAGGTAATAAATAATAAACACGATTGAAAAATAGTTTTGTTGTGATGATTCATAGATGAATGAGTAATAGTTTTGCGAAATCAAGAAAATGTTAAGAATTTGTTGATGGTTGATTGGTTGTAATGTAAACTATCTATAAGTAACTAGGTACCTATATGTATATATAGGTATGAATAATGCCGTAGGCATCTTGTTTTCATCGTGATTATTACAATCAAATCATCATAAATAAAATAACAAAACAAATGATTAGACTGCCTTCGGTGCTATACCAACCAACGTTAGACTCAATAAGGTATGACGGCTCATTTTGTATATAATTTGTTTTGAAAATATGGGTCATTTTAAAAAACTGATTTCATTATTTCGGATTAATATTATTTATGTATATTTTAAATATTTTTCTAAACCCTTTAAGGTCGTGCCGTCTCAATTTTAGGTCAATTGTTAAAATGCCTTTGCTTGCACGAAGAAAAATTTAATTATGGACAAGACAAAAGTCATAAATGATAATTTTTTTTCTAACTATGGCAAAAACATTTATTTAGGTAATGAGGCGTCATAAAAAGGTCATCAAGAGTAAAGATATTTTATAAAATATCTTAGTATTAATTAATACACTTTGTTATTACTCTAATAGGTAGACAATGTTCTTTAAATCGATTATCTTAGCATACCCAAGTCCCTGTGACTTGGCTAAACCAAAAACTACCCCTGTTACTTTCAAATAAATAATAAAAAAAATGATAAAACAATAATTATTTCTTAAATTGTCTTTTATTTTATGCATTTCGTGTATAAACATTTATGAAAATATAGGAGATACGTCTATAAAACAGCCATAAACCAGAGAATAAAATCTCATGTCCTTAAAATTCTCGAAGCTAATAGTAACAGCTATACAGGGTATAAGGGACAGCCCTCTGAATACTTAGGAGTGCACGCACTCGGACCATTAAACTCAACAACTCCCCATGAGAAAATATTTCAGGTAACGTAAATTTTTACTTTACTTTCCTCCCCATAGAAATTGCAGTCCGGTGATTTTGTATGGGAGGTAATTTTTTTTTCGTTTTCTGACATATGCTCCCAGGAAAAAGTTGTTCAGTTTCATGGTCTGAATGCAGCCTATCAGTATTCGGAAGGCTGTCCCTTACACCCCGTATAGAAAGACAGCTCTGATGAATCAAATCTAAACGTCCTGCATATTTTTTTCAGGTGCCGGTGTGCCGCGCCCGGAGCTCGACGTTGACCACGCAAGGCGATCTGTTGCGGCCTAAAGACCGGCGGCTAAACCTGCCGCTGCCGTCACCGGCGGGCCAGGCCGCGCGGCCTAACGATGACGCCGTCAGTCTGTGCCCGTCGGTCAACAGCAGGAAGGACTCCGGCATTAGAAGCACCAGTCGTCGGTCCAGCATACAGCATCAGGTTAGTTCATGTTGTAAACAACACCATCTACACGCGACACGAGCCAACGTTCAACTCTTGCGCTTGCTCAGATCAAAGTTACCTAGTTTTTCTATGCTTGCATAGATGGCATTGGTATAACCTTCCTTATATTAACGAATATCTCCATACAAGCTCCTCTTTTTCTCAGCCACCGCGCCGTACAGACGTATACGGAACTTTAATCTTGTTCCAGCTTATCATTTCTTCTTCCTCTACTATTCCAAGACAGTTCACACCATGGATTTCTCTATGGTTCACATATAATTATTAATTAGCCAAGTTAGTTAAATTTTCACTTTCAATGTCGTGAATTTGCCACGTCAGTTTTCTTTCTTTCCTTTCAATTTCACAACATGTTTAAAAGTACATGTTTGCTACGAAATCAGTTGTTGAAACCTTTGAAGTTCTTTTCCTGTTGTGTACAACAAGCGTAAATGTCAGCTCAGGTCCGCAATCGCATCTCGGAAATGGAATTAAATACGTTTTTTTAATAAATGAGGGTTTCTTGGAAACGTGTAAACTTTACATGCTTTTGAAATTTGTATGTCTATTCATAAGATTAAAACGCTAAAACGTTTGTAAAAATAAACAAAATGTTTTTGTTCCCTTATTACTTGTATGGAAATATGCCTTGTACAACTATGGGAAAGTTTATTTAGAAACATATTATTCTTCCTAAAATATTATTAAATTCCTGTCACGAGATACTTGCAAAGGGAATTTTTTAGCTTTAATTTGTTCCAGCTGTAACTCCTAAACATGGCAAAAATTGAAATAAATATGGAATATACCTTTCTATGTTTATTTCTATGAATACTTTGAAAATTATAACGAAAATCGTACCGCTCATTGTTTTTGAAATAATATAACGGTTTCTCAAAATTGTACCAAACCTGTCAAGGTAAAATGATCTTTAAGATATTAAAATATAATCAAATCATATTTAATGACTGCGAAACCCTATATTTGGGCGTGTTCGACACGCTCTTGGGCAAGTTTTTTTGCTCTAAAACTTATTATTATAGGGTTATATATATATATTTTGGGTTTGCTCATGACTCTAGTATAGGTCATAGGACAGAGACAGAGTCTAAGACGGAGCGAGCTCACCCAGAAGAAGCCTGTTCACTCTTACTTTGAAGAGATTAGGGTTGTATGCGTTTGGAAACACAGACGCAGGTAGTGAGTTCCACTCTTTAGCAGTGCGCATTATGAATGATGACTGGAAGCGCTTAGTCCGAATTGGTGGAATGGCAATCAGGTATGGATGGTATCCGGCGCGTGTCTGGCGTACCTAATTTGCCACGATTGTAACGGCAGTCATTTCTTTTCCAGATATTCGCGCTAAACCAGCCCATCGCGGCGTCTCAACACGACATGCTCCAACACCGCGTGTCGGGCTACTACACCTCCTCGCAATCGTCCCTCACGGAAGGCGGGCGCGCGAGGCTCCCGCCGCCCCTGGATCACAAGCAGGTGCAGTCGCTGCAGAAGCTCCGCAAGCAGTCCGACCTGCAGCTCATCCGGTGCGTGCAAGACAACGCCAGGTCAGGTATCAACTACTTTGTCCAACCCCCGCTCAACAGGTTCACACTCTGCTTCAAGGAGGTCCAAACTGAAAGGCATTATCGAGACAAAGCGCACAGGAGCGACGACACAGAAGATTTCCCGCCGACGTTGACCACCTCGCGATTCAACACAGCTTTAGACATTATTGTCTCCGCGATCATCTTCCTCGCAGTGACCGCCTCCACTTTCGTCCTTTACGACCAATGGCGACGCTCGCTCGGCTGGTTCATAGGTTTCATCTTGATTGAGGCCGTCGCGATGTCCCTGTGCGTTTACAGACATTACATCAAATGGAAAACGAAAAATGATCCGTTCGGCTTCGGCTCGAATTACACCAGAAAAACCGATAGGGTTAGTAGAAAACTATCTAACTGGTATCCGTGGCATGTGTCCGGCAGTCTTTTAATAAGTCTGCCGATCCTAGCCGTACTTATTAACTTTTCTTGCCAAAATACTACTATGAGTATATTAAATGGTGAACAGCCATTTTACGTGTATCTTCTATGTATTAGTATCGTTCATTTTTGTAACTTCACTCAGATGAACTGGCTGGTTAAGAACGTTTTAGTGACGTTGTATGCAGTGTTGTTTCTTTTGCTCGCCATACTCAGCTGTCCCGAAGCAAATACTCAAATATTAGACAGTGATATTATCTTGAATCCATTGTACGTTGCAACTAACTTATCTAATTCTATGAACTATACGCAAGACTATTTCGACCCGTTGAATACGACAAATGTTCCTACAAGGGAGAGAGGCCCGAAACACGATATCCATTTGACGGAACTGTACATAGACATTGCATTACTCCTCATGCTGGTTTGGTTTTTGAATAGAGAATTCGAAATCAGTTACCGACTGAGTTTCTACAGTAACATGGTGGCGAGCCGCGACAAGCAGAAGGTGCAGAACATGCGCAACCAGGCCGACTGGCTGCTGCACAACATCATACCGAGGCACGTCGCCGATCAGCTCAAGAATACTGCGAAATATTCCGAAAACCATAAAGACGTAGGGGTCATATTCGCTAGCATTATCAACTTCAACGAAATGTACGACGAGTCGTATTTGAAAGGGAAGGAATTTTTGAGAGTACTCAATGAACTGATTGCTGATTTCGATGAGCTCCTAGAAAGGCCAGAGTTTCAGCATGTGGAGAAGATCAAAACTATCGGCAGCACATTCATGGCAGCCAGCGGACTGAACCCGAACCTGCGGAACTCCTCGCCAGGCAATCACGACCACTTGTACCAACTCATGGAGTTCGCTATAGAAATGCAAAAGGTGGTCGACAATTTCAATCAAGATTTACTAGAGTTCGACTTCATACTAAGAATCGGTTACAACTTTGGCGACGTAACCGCAGGCGTCATCGGAACTACTAAATTATACTATGACATCTGGGGTGATGCTGTTAATATAGCTTCCAGAATGGACTCTACCGGGGTTCCCAAGCGGATCCAGGTGGGCGAGGCTTGTATACCTGTGCTTTCCACCTGGTACGAGTTCGAGCCGCGCGGCAGCGTCTATGTTAAAGGGAAGGATAACATGAATGTATTCCTCCTCGTAGGCCCAAAAGAAACTTAGATAGATAAATTATTACGAAGAAAAGTAGAATCTGTGATTTTATTGTAGACATATTTTGTGTATTGTAATAAAAGTTAATATGAAAATGTACACTTTGAGGCATATAAAAAAATGTGCGTTTGAATCCTATTTATTTACGTAGGGGCTTGAAAAAATACTCCGAGAACTATAAGCCTATTAATTTATTGTTAGCTTACGTGTCTATTAGTAGAGGCAATGTGTGATTGTTAGGAGTTGGGTAATATACATACGATGTGCTAAATCTCCTTGCCTACTTATAATCTGTGACCAGTGATCTAGTCTGCATTTTACTTCGATAAGGGGCGGTCCAACTTTTAGCTCAGAATCTAAAATATTAAGAAAAATCCTAAAATATATGAAAAAATTATTGGACCGTCCAATATATACAATCGTAAGGATATTCAATTATACATACCTTACCTTCTTAATCATTATTTAAAAAGTATATTAATATATATTTTGTATATAAAAATGCAACTATATTTACCTTATTGTGGTTAGGTAATAATTTTTGAGGATAGTTTAAGAGAAAGTGAATATGTAACGACACAAATTGGTCCTAATATTTCGTAGAATCGTAGATGATTTTGAATGTAAGTAGCCGGGCAAATTTATATGTGAAATGTTTTACTTATTTGACATAGGTTTTCTGTGAAGCCCTTTTTATATTCTTCTGACTTTACTTTTAAAGCCACAATTATATGTAAATAATATTTTTACAGTTTGTAACTTAGTTTATAAGTAGATTGTCTTGTGTGGGCCCTTATAGCACAACCTGCACACTTAGCACAAATCGAAATATTTAATAAGTAATCGAGATTATTTTATAATTTATGAATGAGTGAAATTATTAATGGTAATATATTTTTCTTTATGTGTTATTAATATTATACCTACTATTTAAAACTGTGAAAATATGGTTTAAGTGTGCGCATGTATTTACAAATCATTGCAAATGTTGATACAATTATTTTAAAGATTTGTATATTTGCAGTTAACTACCTACCTTACCCAACTAAAGTATGACAGTCTTTTAAATTGTTGAATGTTGTGGCGACTTAAATATTTTGATTATTCCAAAATATGTGTTTTTTTTTGCAAATGGGAGTAAGCAATCGTATGGTTTATACTGGATGGAACTCTGACTCTCATTTGACCTGAAAAATATTTTTATACTTCTTATCACTCCCTAACAGAGATTTATAGAGTAATTGTCATAAAAACAAGTCATAGCTTTGTAGATAACCAGTATGTTTTAGAAATAATAAACTTATTTTACTGTAGGATTAAAAACACAATTTATTTTTCTCAGAGGCTATCTAAGAAGTAAATTGACGATGAGAATCCATCAATCTAAGAAAATCAATTAAAAACTTCAGATAAATATTTCACTGCAAACACAGAATATATTTGAGTCGTGAGAATTCGGATTAAAAAAATTGTAATATAGTACTTACCATAAGCAGGTATATTATGTTCCTACTTACTTATTTTGATCAAGCATTAAAATAATTTTATTATTTCTGAAATATTCTTCTAAATGTATGATAATGAGAAAAACAAACGGACCTGTATTTGTAATCTTCAAACTTATGATAAAAGCCTTAACTATACATTCCACTTGTATTTTAAATGTCTATGAATCGTCTATCTCCTATTTACAAAACTATTAATTTGACGTTTGGCATTCTTTACAAAAATATAAATAAAAGGTATATGCACTGCGGTTTGTTCAAAATTTGAAATGAGGTTAGTCAATAGCCTCAATTCGGGATATAAATTCTCTTAACTTACCTTAGTGCCGTCATTCTCCATCAAATGGGTTTAGAAAAGGATACGAGATATCTTATAATTTGAAGCAAATTACACGTTATTTGTCAAAATAAGGAGACGGTGAAGACAATGGCGACTCAATTGACTAGAATTTGCGAAGAACCCATTCACATTTTTAAACATGACAGGACGATATCTCCTATCCGTATCTAAACCTATTTGTCGAAAAGTGACAGCGCTACCTTAAGGTAACTTATGAGAATTTATTTCCTAAATTGAGGGCAATGGCTTTAAACTACCTCAAAAGGAGGATTATTAAACAGTGCGTATACTATATTAGTTGGACCAAAACTGGATTTAATAAGCGTAATTTAGCTCTCTTTCAATTTTACCTCCTTAAAATAACAAAATAGATTCGATCTTATCAACTAAAACTACTTATAAAATATGTGTACTGAAATAAATAGATAAGAAAAAATATTTGTGATAAAATTAACTAACTTTAACATAACAAGAATAAAATCTGATACTTACCAATTGTTCGTTAGAATTTTTCCTCGTATTAAGCCACATAAGAAATAAAAATACCTTGATTCTGTAGAAAATATGTAATATTCATAGACATCCATATAAGCGCTACAGCTTTTACGCACGAGTAGGTAAATTATGTCAAGTTTTGTAAAAGGCTTAAACTTTTTAAAAAATGTGGCCGCAACGTAACAAATTGTGCAGCTAATCGAGAAAAATGTGGCTACAACGTAACACAGGGTGTTAGCTATTGCAGTAAAACACTAATTAAAAGTACACTTTGTGTTACTTTCCTATAACTTGGCAACTATTTTAAAGGGTATTTTAAACGTAGTCAAAGTAAAGTTTAAAAATACTTTTTTTTGTCATTTGAATTGTTTAATCAGTTTTCGAGCCTTCATTTTTATGTTTGTCTTCCCCATGCCGCTATATGAAGCTATTTAGACGCTAATTCGTGATGAAATCGACTAATCTTCAATATGTTTTTTATATAGTGAAATATTATGTGAGTGAAAAATATCACGGCAAGTAATGCATTTTTTATGTTAGAAAAAATGAGCTTATGACAGCAAAATATAGTAATTTATACCAAGAAACGAGCTTAGCTTATGGGGTGGCAAAAAGTAGCAGGGACCATTCGGAATATTTCACATAAGACATGAAGAGTAGCCGATTTCATTTACAAATATTGAATTGTAGGCATTAGTGAAAAGAATGTGCTCAGTAGTCATTATAGGATGGCAAGACTGTTTGTTAGATAAGATTGTCCGAAAGTCGAATTGGCATTATTGCATGTAAATTCCATTGTAGAAAATAATCGCAGTAAATATTTACCGTAAAATAAAAATAAAACTGTTTTTGATCTCAATTTTTGACTTTTCTGAATAAAACAAACGATTGAAAGTGTTCGTAACTTTGTAAGCGAACGTTCGGTAGGTAATGAAAATTTCTTCCTCTATTTCATTGTAATAATTACGACTAATAATAATGAACAATAATTTATTGTATGATACATATTGTATTTGTCCATGCTGAATATTTGTTTTTATTTTGGGAAATATATCTATGATTTATTCAAAGATTTGAGTTTTAATAGTCTACTATTTAATACATTACCTAACTCTAACCTAGGTACATACATATTATAAATCTAAGCTCGCTGATTCAAGTATTTAGGAATAGTCGTTTAATTTGTTTTATTACTAAGACATACTTAGGCTCGAATTATTTTTGTCCGCCGGCCGCCAGGTCGCTTTGTCGCAACTTTTTAAGTATGCAACGAATTATCTTCGCTGGATGAGCGGCCATTTTTTTTTGTTAAGTTTCAACTGGGGACCTGTGGGCCGACCGACGAATATAATTTCACTACAGCATCAGGTTGTCGAGGGATACCATCGTTTTGCATATTGTTGAAGTTCCTAATATACTTTGGCATATCTCGGTTTGCATAATATTATTTGTCATACTATTTGTTTACACACACACACATATCACGCCTATAGCCCCTTGCGGAGTAGGCAGAGCGTAAACGCCCCAGAAATCGGACATTTACGCCACGTTTGACAAACATTTGAGGGTCATACGGAAAATTGTGTATCGCCATACTGACAGGTTGTTAGCCCATCGCCTAAAATTGCAATACACACCCTCGAGTAAGAATCTTACGACTCCCACGGGAAAGAAATGGGGTAATGCTATTCTAAGCCGGCATCACTCGGCAAATTTGTTTAGCATAATGTTTTTTGTCATACTTCATCGAAAGTCATACTATTATATTTACCTATTTTTCATTATTTTTTCTTCAAAATAGGTTATGGTGTGCAATTGTGCATACACCGTAACTTGGTAATTTATGCAACAAGGGTTATGCGTGTTGTTTTTATGACTATATAACATATGCGTAATACAAATATGACTTTAAATTTTGTGCAAACCGACCCCAAACCGGTTGTCAAAGTAAGTTCAGTGTGACAAACTGTTGATAGGGTTGTCGCTCCAGGCGAAGTCGTCGTTGGAGAATGCGTACACGAGCCAGTAGAACAAGTTGAGCACCGCGAAGGAGGCGGGGAATAGCACGCGGGCCGCGCGGTCTATGAACGACACGCTGTTGATGTGCCCGTGTCTGCCTGGAATAGTGGACATGTTCAAATCAGATCATCGCCTAGATTCAATAGGAAAATACGAATTGTCTACCAGGTGCGTAAAAAAATGCTACAGTTGGATTGCTGCAAAAAAGAAAGCCTTTAGACGAAATATAAAACACTATAAAACTAATTGCTACTTATTTATATCGTAGCTAAAAATGGCTGTCTGTCTGAAAATTTATTGCTAAGAGATTCTGTCCTGTCAGTTATGCTAAAAATACCCGAGAGGTTACTTAGTGAGTTTAAATATTTCAGAGATATAGCAGGAGTAGACGTATGACACTAGGCTTAGATATTGGGTCGTATCGGAGTCTATTAAGCAAACAAGTGGTTATTCTACCTGCTTCCAACTGCCTCTGCCGCCTGTAGTTGTCGTCCCCAGCCAGGCAGTAGAGTAGTTGCCTCCACCGCGGCACGCGCCGCTCGGTCTGCGTGGTCCTTTCCATCGTCAGTCTCACCGCACCTCCAGACGGGTCCGGGCTCCGTCGCGGCATCTCGTCGCCGGAGTAGTTGTCATGGACTTGCAGTGAGAAGCTCTGCAATAAATAATTTGCCAGTTTGAGAACAAATATGTTTGCGTTGAAGAAGTTAAAGGGACACTGGACCATATTGAGTTGAGCCACTACGAAACGTGATCACGCATGTCCACATTGCAGCGCTGGAGTTCTAATCTTATGGCCGTTTATTACAGTAGCGCTTACAAAATCAAAATTTGAAAAACACTTATCAAGATTGAAATAAAATTTATATCGGCTGGCATAATTCTAACACGACCCTATACGCTACTTTTTTACGATTTGATACTGTGAATTGCGTCCTTCGAATCGCCAGGTGTCAGAAGTACCATTGCATTGATGATACAAGTGACACAAGTTCATGTTTCAATCGATGGTGCTATATAGTGTCCTGTTATAGAATGGATATCTATGAATTACCGGACACGCTGTATAGCACGATCGATCTTGTACCATCAATGGTACTAATCGACGGTCCTTCAACAAAGTAAGTATTGGCGGCGGCGCGCTAGTCCTTCTGACTCCTTGGGCTTCAATTGTAGGCTTTTCAGATGACCTCTTGAGGCCGGGGTTACTTCAGAGTGCTATGTTTTGTAGCAGAGATCTAAGTTTAAGTGGTAGCAGAGATCATAATGCTTACATAGTTAGCGGCAGATCTGGCGGAGCTTCGCCTGCGCACGGCGAGCTGTTGCGCCGCGAACGCGTCGCCTCCCACCTCCTCGATCAGCTCCTCCCATTCGGAGTCGTCTATGATTATCTCACCAGAACCGACCTGGAGACATAAATACATTATTAGACTACTGAACATGGGCCTCTCCAACGCCACGGAGTACAAATTTCGCCTCTAGGTAAATAATGTTCAATTCCCAAAATTACCAGCGCTTTAAAACTGTCCAATGCCTATATGTAATTCTCAGAATGTCCAATTCAAAAATGTCTAACATGATTGGACATTTTGGGATTTCGACATTCTGGAAATTGGACATTCTAGGAATTGCACATCATCGTAGGCATTGGACGCTAAACATTTTAGGAATTGGAAATTATGAAACTAAACGAAATTTCGGTTAGCCTCATCCTTGTATTTTCCAACCACAACCCTTCGAAGATCATCGCCCCACCTGGCCTCAGGGCCTCCTAGGTTACGTTTTGGGAACTGTAGACTCCACTCAAGAACTGTTAAAGTAGGTAGCTATCCCAATAAGTCATATTTGACAGCGGTATACTCCATACTATAAGAGATGTCAACGAAGGAAAATGGACCCTCTGCCATAGCATCAGCACAAATCCGATAGCTGTCAAATATAGCTCATTGGGATGGCCGTACAGGTGCTCGTAAGTGTAGCCCTCACATCTGACACGACGACAACAAGAAAAACATGATAATACCTTGGTAAAGTAATGTACTCCAGCAAACTCGAGCAGTGTAGCGATGCAGTAGAAGAAGCTCATGAGCAGGAACCAGTCGAGCGCCGTGGCGTAGCGCACCTTCGGCAGGTCGGTGCGCGAGTCCAAGCTGATGGTTGACAGGGTCAGCACCGTCGTGATGCCAAGACCTACGCGGTCAGATGTCGCCTGGAATAAAGTGGAATACTTTAGTTTAGAAGAGTAAGTAAAGCCGTGTGATGCCGGCTGAGAATAGCATCACTCCATTTCTTACCCGTGGGAGTCGTAAGAGGCGACGAAGGGACTCGAGGGTGTGTATAGCAATTTTAGGCGATGGGCTGACAACCTGTCACTATGGCGATACACAATTTTCCGAATGACCCTCAAACGTTTGTCAGACGTGGCGTAAATGTCCGTTTTTTCGGCCGTTTATGCTCTGCCTACCCCGCAAGGGATAAAGGCGTGATATATGTATGTATTTATGTATGTAGTAAGTAAAGCGAAGATTAATCTTAGTTTTGTGCGGCTAGTTACGTGGGGCAAGAGTTGTGATAAGATATAACGTGGGATACTGTCTCCTACCGTGTTATGCCAGCTTAGAATAGCATCACCCCAATACTACTCGTGGGTGTCGTAAAAAGCGACTAAAGGATAAATTATTCCATGGAATGGGCATCAGCGTTCCCTGTGAAGACAATATCTTACACTGCGCTCGGCAATCCGCGTGGTGAGTAGGTATTGCATTACCTTCCAATTGGGGGAGGCCATTTCCAGTAGTGGACTGTCAAGGCTGTTAACGTGTGTCCTCTTAACAAGCCTAGAACCAAGGGAGATGTACCCACCTCTCGATGTATCCAGAAGGAGACCCAGGACAACACGACGATCAGGATGCAGGGCACGTACACTTGTATGAGGAAGTAACCCGTGTGCCGCTGCAGGTTGAATGACACTTGCAGCACCGAAAAATCACCTGAAGAAATGATAGACATGATTTTGATAATGTAAGTAGCTGCCTAGTAATGGTCACATCACAACATCAGATCACAAAATTATAGCAGTACCCTCCCCCAGAGTACGCCGGAAGGCACGATCTCCCGTTTTCGCCTTCCAGTTGCTACCAGCCGCCCTCTTTAAAGTCATCAGTCCTTTGGCTGGTCGTCTTACGTTTCGCTTGCCGAGGCGTGGCCAAGGTTGGTTACACAAAGTATGACAGTGGAAAGCTGGCCATCTCAATATTTGTTTTTTTTCTGATATCATCATCATAAAACCCTGTTTTTTGTAGTTGCTGATATATTATTAGTTTATTGCCATCTTAGAACCAGACTACTTGTCCACAGTCAAGACGTTTATTATACCTTCCTAAGTAGGTATGTAGGGACATAAACCTATAGGTACCTAAACCTGGCAATACACAAACCACCCATAATAGAGTTTATGAAAATAAAACACTTTATTTATCGAAAAAGGAAAATCAATGACCATTTGCAGCGCCAATCATGTACGGTTCCATTGGAGAAAATGTAAATGCTTTGAAGCGTAAAAGCCGATTCGTATCAGAGGCGGCGCGTTCCTCAGGAGTTTATTTTATTTCGTGTTTGCGTCCCAGTGAAAAAAAACATTTTCTACTATATTTGCACACAATGGCCTACTCCAAAAACAGAACGACAAATACCTGCGAGAATATTTTACTTACCTACTTACTATAAAATTATGCAAAATACATTTGTTGAGTTACTTACTTCTTTTACCAAATTTGATCGATTAGAATACCAACCAATAATTACTACGAGTGTAGCTACATATCACGCCTTTATCCCTTGCGGTAGGCAGAGCGTTAACGGCCGTAAAATATAACGTTTCAGAAAAATCGTGTGTCACTATAGTGACAGGTTGTCAGCCAGTCGCGTATAATTGTATTACACATGAAACCCTCGAGTCGCCTGGTCGCCTCTTACGACACCCGCGGGAAAGAAACGGGTTGATGCTATTCTAAGCCGGCAACACAAGGCCAATAGAGAAAATGATGTTGATTAAAATGGGCTACTGTTGGGAGCCACGCTACGTAAAGTCAAGATCAGGCTGGGTTAGACAGTTTGGACTTTGGACCGTGCTTATGCCGCGCGCATAAGACTTACTTGGCGGTTCGAGTGTCTATCCGGACCTGAGCTTGACTTTACGGCCCTGGTAAATAGTTTTTTCTCTTTGAACATTCAAAACAACCCTTGTTTTCATAGCTGGACGTAGCTCCATAATGGGCTCAATTCGGGATAACAATTCTCTTAAATCATCTTAAATTGGTACTGTCACTTTCTCACGGAATAGGTTTAGAAAAAGATAGAAGATATCTAAGTCCTGTCATGCTATAAAATGTAAATGGCTTCTTCGTAATTTCTAGGCAATTTAGTCACCATTGTTTTAATAGTACCCTTATCTTGACAGATAACGCGCATTTTTAAAGTGATAGAGCTAATTTTAGGTAAGTTAAGAGAATTGTTATCCCGAATAGAGGCCATTATAAGTTCACCTAAAGTACTGCCATTCCAATAAGTCGTATTTGAGAGCTGTCATGTCCATAGGTACTAGAAGAGATGTCAACAAAGGAAAATGGACCATCTGCCATAGTATTATCACGAATATGACAGCTGTCAAATACGACTTATTGAAACGGCGGTACTTTAGTATTTTTCTACTTAAGGCCAAGTGAAGGGAACCATAAGCGGTAAGCGGATAAAACCACACCGGGAGACTTAAATATATTTATTTATTTATTTTTCTAAACTTACATTTACAGACAAGCCAAACATGTAAGCCTTAATTACATCTCAGTTTATTATTATTAACTAAGATCTAAATCTACTATGCTACTTCTTGTAAAAGTAATTTCCAAGTAATGTCCTGCAGATGCTAAAAACTTATTCTCTGTTGATACAAAAATGTCGACATTAGCATACATCATAACTTCGTTCAGAAGTGTTAAGGCTTCCACCAAAGGTGTTTTTAATAATGACTTTGTTCGCCCGTACGTAATGAAGAACGTCGCCGTTCGACGAGGACGTAGGTCATGTGTGCGATAAGGGGGAACATAAAAGGAAACTTGTCCTAAAAGTAGTGGGTTAGCTACATCTCCGCGGATGAGCCTATAAAAATATTTTACTAATGATAGCTTCCGTCGCACTTCTAATGAATTATATTCGACCATACCCATTATAGTGCATATGAAAGTTGTAATGAGGAATTACGTGCATAGAGCTTGCTAGTCCACAGTAGTCGCACGTACAAAGTGAATCTAAATGTCGATAATGATTAATTTAGGCTAAGGATTCGTCGAGATGTCGGCTTAGAATAGCATCGCCCCATTTGTTTCCCGTGGGTGTCGTAAGAGGCGATTTTTGGCGATGGGCTGACAACCTATCACTATGGTGATGCTCAATTTTCTGAATGACTCTCAAATGTTTGTTTGTCAGACGTGATGTCCGTTTTTTATGGCCGTTTACGCTCTGCCTACCCCGCAAGAGATATGGGCGTGATATATGTATATGTAGGTATGTAAGGTCAGTCAACCCGCGACCACAATACATGAAACTGTGTTGAAACGTCGGGACACAGGTAAATTACTAATATTTACCTAAATACTATCCCGGTCTAATACTTAAAATTAGTGAAAGTGATCGCGAGTGCTTAAAAAGTTATATGTAAGGATTTGTCGTGCTTGCGCATACTTCTCACTTGATGGGTTAGTTGGTGTTTAATCACTTCATTACTTATTGTTTATTTCCATTCTAGAACATCTTAATTAACGTGCCTAGACCTACCTACCTACCTAAATCGTTATTGAATTTCATCTCCTACAAATGTGACGAAAATTCATCAGATCACTGATCGTGTTGATTTACATAAGGTTCCGGAGCAGTGTGGTCTTTTTCTTTTCGTGTGGGACACCGAATCGTCCAACGACACGATGAACCCTGGTGTCAGAGTTTTTCAACTGCCTACTACCACTAGTAGGCCTCTGACATGGTTGTGTTACGACCGCCGTCTAAGTAATCATGGACAGCAACCGGGACCGACGGCTTAACGTGCCCTCCGAAGCACGGCACCATATTTCTTTTCGGACAATCAGGTGGTTCAGCCTGCAATGTCCTAACCAGACCGGTAACAAATTCACAAAGTGATAAATATCAACTTGATGAGTGTCGCAGGTACTACCCCTTCGCCACATCGGCCGTTGAGCAGTGTGGTTGTATAAAGTTATTAATGATTCTTGACGTTAAATAGGTAGGTAAATGATAAGAAGTTTTTTTATTTTGAGCACTTTAAACCATATTCTGCCGTAAGTAAGATTAAGAGTCGTTTGCCGTGGCTCCTTGAGAGGGTTTCTGCTCGCTGCGCCGATATTGATAGCGTTAACACATTTCTCAAGATTCCTTAGAATATTTAATTAGGTATCTCATTGAACTGGGGCCGAAGCCATTTGAAAAGCGTCTCATTTTTGTTTTAATAGTGTCAGTTGGACGGTTTTGGCAGTTTCGTATTCCGTTATCAGTTTGAGTATAGTAAGTAGTAGTTTGAGTATAGAAAATCACAATGGCAATAGAATGACAATTAAGTTTCGATAACAATGACAAAAAAATATGAGAATCGTGGCACAGTAGTGTTGATACCCGTGGCGAACTTACTTCTTTATCTAGCACTAGATTTCCGCCCAACGGTTTCACGCGCTGCCACTCATTTTCCCGTGGTAATAGTTGTTTTCCTGCGGTAAAAAGTGGCCTATGTGTTATTCCGGGCTATACTCTACATGTGTTTCAAATTTCATCCAAATCGGTCAAGCCGTTTGAGCGTAAAGAGGTAACAAACATACATTAAACAAACTCTCAGATTTTTAATATTAGTACGGAACGCAACGGTCTCAAATTAGGTTTTAGTTTTCCGTTTTAGAGTATTTTTATTCAATAATTTGTGGGCTCTGCCAGACTTTCAGGTGAACCAAGTTTGTCCGCAGGAAAGACTGGTCATGAGCCAAATCCCCGAATCTAGATCAGATCAGTTTAGATCCCAGAATGCCTAAAACCTGCTCCGTGGCCTAAAGCCATATAAGTCACGTTGCTGCGCGTTAAGTAACCGTAAAAAAATATAAGTGACATAAGTCAACGCAATGCGATATTGTTGCTCTACCTTGCCATAACTACTTACCTTTACCTCCATCAGGAACAATTTATAAGACTGAGGGTCAAAGCTGCGTCAAGCGGGCTGCACGCGCTGGCTAGATTCGGCAAAATACTTGAGCAGCGCTGCGTGACGCGGGGCGTCCGATCAAGACGATACCTCGCCGCATTATAGCTACTTAGGCCGTACGCTCGCTCACGCGGTTTCACGCGCGGGACGGCCCGCGCGGGCCAGATTTGACAAAACACAAGATTGGCGCCCCGTGACGCGGCCTGCGGTCACCCGCGCCGCGGCTTCAGCAACCCGCGACATAATATAACCCGTACGAACACGACGACACTTGCCATATTACAACTACCTAGGCACTATGCGCCTTCTAAATTTGGACGGGTAATAATGGCGGCGATGTCAGACCGCCGCGCGGATCCCGCGAGACCGCGCGCGGCCTCACGCGCGGGCTGGCCCGCGCGTGAAACCGCGTAAGCGAGCGTACGGCCTTAGGCACGATGCGCCTTCCTAATTCGGACGGATAATACCTAATGCCCGCGCGTGCAGCCCGCTTAGCGTAGCGTTGGCACTAAGATAGGTAACTCCTACTCGTATAAATACCACTTTAAATCTAACTTAAGTTAGATCATTATAAAGTATTTTCCTAACCGGGAGCGTGCCGTCAGCAGATGTGTACGCCTGAACAAGTTCCCAAGTTAGTTCCGACGCGAACTGTCTGAACTTGACCTACAGAATCCACTTTCAGCGAAGCATTATGATGACATATTAGGTACTTCTACAGAATGTAGAATGCAAGTGTTTCTTTTTGTTTTCACCATCCAAAACCTTTCAGTACGGCCCTTGTTTCAGCGCAATTTTCAGTAAGTAGGACTTAGCTACGAAATTATTTTTTCTTGAGTAGAGTTAGACCTAAATCTAACTCTTGAAACTATACAAGAGCCCATTACGTTTTCGTCTGAATGAACCTATTCATGGCACATTGTATTTTCAGTGTGTATTTAGGTACCTACTTATAGCGTTGTTTAGCTTACTGACTGTTCATCTCATCATTATATCAGAAATTAATTTAGCAAGAATGTTTGTTTGTCACGCACAAATAATACTTGCTATGAGGCATGCGAGCAAACATAAGGCGCTTATTGTCCGGAAACCATTATCTATAAGGACCTGATATTACTGATCCATTTTTCCCGGAACAATAATGCGTTCACACCGAAAAACATAGTACATGTTATATTAAAGTAATGTAAGTAGAGCTTACCTCTATTGGTACTTCAGCAATCTTTAGGTTTTCGCGAAAAACTTTTTACGTAAGATAAGCCTTTGATATTCGTGTATGAATTTTCTAGAAAGATCCTATATGTATTTTTGTAATCGTTACCTACTTTCACACGAAAGCAGTTCCTCGTAAGGATAGGTGGTAGGTATAGGTAGATTCACAGTGTACTTTTTAGTGGTGCTCAAATGATAAGAGGTGTAATTTCCGTTAACGTAAAAATTTTAATGCCATTTTACGATACACTTAATATATAAGAATTCCTAAATTTTTATTACGTCATAATAATACAAGACCATGCCTCATGAAAAGCTTTTGATTTTTTTTTATTTCTGTCCGCATCAAAATCACAGACAACCGGCTTGAAATCAACATTTCATTGGTACACCAGGTAGATGATGCTAGCACGCATCTAGACTGATTTAAGGGTTAAACATTGTCGCCTGGTCATGCCGGGCACAAAATTGACACTTTCGGAGTTCTGCAAATGGTACACTAGTTGCTGGTTCCAGTACTTGTCTGTGAGGGTCATACCTTAGGTGAAGTTCCTGTAGGGGAAACTGATCAGATCGAACTGTGACAGCGTCATGCCGGGCACGAAGTTGACACTCTCAGAGTTCGCCGATGGTACACTAGTTGCTGGTTCCAGTACTTATCTTAGACCAGACTGTCTGTGAGGGTCATACCTTCTCGCCTGGTGAAGGTGAAGTTCCTGTAGGGGAAACTGATTAGGTCGAACTGTGACAGCGTCATGCCGGGCACGAAGTTTACACTCTCGGAGTTCTGCCAATGGTACAATAATTGCTGGTTCCAGTATCTTAGACCAGACTGTCTGTGAGGGTCATACCTTCTCGCCTAGTGAAGGTGAAGTTCCTGTAGGGGAAACTGATTAGGTGGAACTGTGACAGCGTCATGCCGGGCACGAAGTTTACACTCTCAGAGTTCGCCGATGGTACACTAGTTGCTGGTTCCAGTACTTAGCTTAGACCAGACTGTCTGTGAGGGTCATACCTTCTCGCCTAGTGAAGGTGAAGTTCCTGTAGGGGAAACTGATTAGGTCGAACTGTGACAGCGTCATGCCGGGCACAAAGTTGACACTCTCGGAGTTCTGCCACTGGTACACTAGCTGTTGGTTCGAGTACGCATCTATAAAAGAGGTTGTGGTTGATTACTAAGATATGCTAAGATAATGCCTTGTACGTCATCCATCATTCAGCTTACCGAGAATATCGCTTATAAAACGCGCTTCCGTAATATATTCTGTTGTAAAAATATTAAAAAAAATGTTAGACCGATTCAAAGTAATTTTATGCAAATAATCTACCCTTGTCTGCTTGCAAAAAATATGAAAGTATTTTATTCCTTCGCACCTCAAGCTCATACATTTTTATACGGGAAATATGGAGATACCTATCTAACGGTATTTTTATGAAAGGAGAGCTTGTGTGAATGAATGAACTTGTAATGTAGGTAATAAACGTGTGAGTCGATAAACGACTCGTTGAAGTTTTTTAACCGTCACTAGTAGGCCAATGACACCAGAGTCAACCAGAACCATTGTACTTTATGAGATTGTTCCCAGTTTGGTTAAGAAAAGTCCTCACAAAGCGATAAATTTACCACTGTTTGTCCCTAGAATCGAACTAGGGATTTCTACATCGTTAAACCAATTTCAGATCGCTAGACCCAATGGCCAGACCACGAAGTTGTTGAAAACGAGTCAAATAATTTAAAACACTTACAGCTTCCCAGTATGAGTGGACACGACTGACGATCCATGGGGAAGTTGCGGAGTTCCATAGGGCATTTCGCCTTAATTGTTAATCTGAAAAACAATATTGAATGTAAGTCATTGCCACGTGTCATTGATCGCGATTGCAGCGTTACAACTTAGCTTATGTTTTCACTCTTTGAGACGGTTATACAGGATGTAAGGAAAAGTACTGCATTCCTTTCAAGAAATGAACCAGTCAATGAAACTGAAAAACTTTTCTCAAGGAACATACCAATATATTTCAAAAATTTGACCTCACATACAATCAAACTTGGTCGGCTGTTACATTTTGTTTGGGATATCAATATTTTTTTCATATTTTGACCTACGTTTCTCGGGGAAAGTTTTTCAGTTTTATGGGTTGGTTCATGCCTTGAAATGAACGTAATTTTTTTCCTTACACCCTGTATATTTTTAAACGTATTTTTAGAAAACTTGCAAATTTTCTACCGCTGGCAGGATTTGAACCTGCTACTTTCGCCATCACTAGTGGCGACGCCTCTTCCGTCTGGGCTACCGCGGCTCATCCTTTGCCCGCGAATTTTGCAAGTGTATTTTGATGCTAATAACGCGTGGATCGGCTCCATCTAACAGATCAGTTTTGCAACTAATACCCTTTTAAATTTAAATGTATTATTTCCGCAAAAACAAATTAATAAGAGAAGCCTTAATACAGTTAAAAAGAATTTAGTACTTACCTATCATGCCAAAAAAACATAAATACGAGTATGTCTATCGATTTAGCGTACTACTAGTAGTAGGCAGTTGAAAAACTCTGCCACCAGGGTTCATCGGGCTGTTGGTGAACTCGGTGTCCCACACGCAAAGAAGAAGAAGCGTAGATATCATGTTTGAACGTTTGTTTAATAAGCTGGCTTTTGTAAAGTCTCATCAATTTTATGAAAACAATACGAGATAACGTTATCGGGTCAAATCGTTCCGTTGTTGATTTTATCTCCCGACACGGGCCGGGGATTAGCCAAATAGCCCAAATGGGGCTTAATACGCCATACCTTGTCTGCTGTTAGTAGGTACAGATAGCAACCAAATAAAAAAGGTAATAACACTTATTGATCTCCTAAGGTATTAGTAGGTAATTACTTAATACTCATAACCAAGTATAATAAATTAAAAATTTAAAAGCACGACTGCTTTCTGAGATGAAGCCTTGCCTATGACACTCGGGATAATGTAAGGATTCTTCCAATACAATTCCCGTTCAAATCTGTAAAGAATCGCACTTATATATGTCGCAGTATTATGGCAGAATTAGGATTTCGGCCAAAAGCCGGATTATGGCAAAATTGTAGACTACATTCGACCATCGTCCTAAGCAGATCCAGGATTTCGGTCATAATCCTAGGATTTTGGTCGAAATCCTGGATCTGCTTAGTATTATGGCATTTATCGCGATTCGGGGGCATCTATGAGCGGGGAGGGAACGGAAAGGGCTGGCTCTCTCGAAACACCATTCAAACATCTTCTATTGCATTTACTGATGCAGTTCCACAAAACGAAATGGGCTAACGTGAGATTGCTGGAAAACTTTCAATGTTCGGAGGACAAGGCTATAAAAAATGTGCCTGCAGCAAGTCAAAGATACAGTGCAAAACTAACAGATGCATCTGTAAAAAAAATAAAGTACTCTGCAATTCAAGGTGCCACAATTCGTCAATAAGTAATAATTAAGAAAAGAGTCCAATCTAATCTATTAAAGGTTGATTGTTGATTAAACTAAGACCAATCGATAAGAATTGTTTATGTGAATTTATTTTTCTTTCCGAAAATACTCATTTATTTAAAAAAAAAAGTGTTTATTTCTATCATTCATAATCTTTATTTAGATACTAGGTGATGCAAATGATAACAGGAGGTTCTGTTTACCTTGTTATATTTTGTAAAAGAGAAGACACCCAAATGTTTATTTTATTACTCATCTAATAACATTATAAATAGTTACTTATGTGATTATCTAAAAAATATTGTTTTTACTACTTGAAAAATCTTTAATGAAAGAAATGATACTCAAAAGTTTATGTTAATGACAGAAAAACGAATTATTTAATGTTTGTTATATTAATCATAGTAAGAAGAGGCAGTAGCACTTAAATGTTTATGAAAAATGGTTAATTTTTATATCGAGACTAGATACCTAATAATAATAGTGATTAGTACATTCTATCTGAAATCAATAAAAATAAAAGACTGATTTGATTATTATAAGATAAGATAATTGTTTATTTGCCAGAATACGGTACATAAGGTCTTAAAAATATTCAAACATTCGTTCAGTGCATTCAGCCTGCTCGCAGGCATGCAAATATGGCACTATAATATACTTAAGCTGACTAACAAAAGATAAAAATTCAGTAATAAAATATAAATATTTTTTGTGTCATTTATTTCGTTTCATCAAATTTTCTTAAGTTCTTATTTTTCTCTCCAAAAGCATAATAAGAATACAAATTAAAGTAAAGACAAATAGTAATGGATGGCGATAGTCACTATTCCGTGTGATGACGGCTTAAAATAGCATCACCCCTATTCTTTCCCGCGGGTACGACACCCAGAAGCGACTAACGGATGGAAGTTTTCATATGTATTACCATTTTATTTTTCTATAGTCATTCACGTTTTATCTAAAATAGCCCTCAAAATTGTTTATGGCCATTAAAACTCTGCATACTCCGCAAGTATTTATGTATTTATGTGTATAGTCACTACAAAATTTATAAAAAGTGTTCTGAAGCCTTCGTTTTACCATATTGCTACGTAGATCCAGGATTTCGGTCAAAATCCTAGGATTATGGCCGAAATCCTAGATCGACTTAGGACGATGGTCGAATGAAGTCTACGATTTTACCATATTCCGGCTTTTGGCCAAAATCCTAGGATTTCGGCCGAAATTCTAATTCTGCCATAATACTGCGACATATACATACATAAATACATGAACTCTAAAAACATTACACCTTTTTATAGTTTATAATATGTATATATAAACATTAAACTCTTTCAAAAGAAGGTTGAAAGAGCATTACCTCTCACTACCTTGATATTTACGTACCCATGTATTTGTTTGTATTGTATTTGTATATTATGTATTATTAATGTATGTATTTATAAATGTATTAGCTTATGTATGTGTATTTATTTACTATTATCAAAAATTATTTATAATTTCATATTTGTCTTTTACTTTGTGTGCAATCTTGTCTCCGTACGTATTTATTTCATACTTAATTTTACAAGTTGGCTGGAACAGATAACTTAATTGAGATAAGCTCACCTTTGTAAACTACTTTATAAAATAAAAGTTATTGTATTGTTCAAGCACAATAAAGAAAATATATATACAAAAATTCAAACAAGAAATTCAGGACATTGAATCAGAAACGGAGATGTCTCATTTATAAGTTATCTTTATCATCCAATAATAGCTAACTTAACTCATGTTGTGAGTACCGATGTAATCTACTGTACAAATTGAATCCTAACAGCAAAACCAACACAGTAGCTAAGCTTCTCGATTCATTTGCCGTGTGTACGTCGCTTGACGCCCGCGCCGCCGAGTGAACGCGCCAATCCAAATAAACGGATTTACTGTCAATTGAGGGCTCCTTCCCCTGGCTTAGCAACTGAGCCGTCGATGGAAATCATCACAACTTTTCAGGTCAATCCCCTGAGGTAAAGTCGTTTTGTTGAGTGCATTGGTTTGTGAAATCAATTCGTGTCCGACTTCAAATTATAACAAATCTGTAAACTCACCTAGTGAATCTTTCTGTTCCTTATGCCCTCCATACTCAATTCCTCCAATAAGGCTACTTGTAATGTGACTCTACCAATGTAGCAGTAAGGACTATAGATATTTGTACATAAGGCTTCCTTATTAGATCGCGTTATGTTTTAAACATACACATACATACATATATCACGCCTATTATCCCTTGCGAGGTAGGCAGAGCGTAAACGGCCGCCAAAAACGGCTATTTATGCCACGTCTGACAAATATTTGAGGGTCATTCGGTAAATTGTGTATCGCCATAGTGACAGGTTATAATTTCAATACACACCCTCAAGTCCCTTAGTCGCCTCTTCCGACTCCCACAGGAAATAAATGAGGTGATGCCATTCTAAGCCGGCATCACACTGTGAACAGTATCCCATTTTCGCATGCATCATCATCACAAAGGAATAGCTGATAGGTAATATTTGCTACAGTAAGTTTGTACTTAATTTTCTTCGCTATAATATTAATAAAGATAATTTTTGATAAACAATATCCATGGCAATTTGCCGCCAATGAGTGAGTGGTCTGGTAATCGGAGCGCATATTTTTCATGCCAATTAAAACGGTGGGCTCCAGCCATTTCAGTCTGTTTGCTTGTTGCCCGCCACTATTGGATTAATGAGCCCGACGAGCGAAACACTCGCGCCCAGATTGTGTGTCTTACCAACTACAATGGAGCAGACAGTTTAAAATATCAGCCAAATTTATGATGATTTATCATAAATATTTAGAACCAGACATTTGTTAACCAAGAAAATTAATAGTAAACAGTTATTGTAGGTCAGCATTGTAACATTTATGTTCATGGTTTATGCACGTCAAGCCAGCGGCTAGTGTAGTTATTGCTACGAATCTGCTACGCCGTAGCACTTTGCTTTTATTTTATTTCTTAAGAGCTTTGTAGTCCGATACCGCTGGCATTATTTAAGGCCTTAACTTACACAAATTGTTGTAAAAAATCGCTTATTTTTTGTACGATTGCGTAGTGCGTATCTGTAAAGCTCATATTACGTTTTGTGTCATTTTTGACGCTTGCTTAAATTTTTGATTCAATGTAATAGTAGCTGGTTTACAAAATTTAATTTTTAAGTGTCTATAATTGAAATAACATTATACAATGTACCAGTATTGTCAATGTGACAGTTAATACAGTGTACAAACCCAGTTTGGGTCGTTTTAATCCAATGCAAATGAAAAAATATCTAAAATGACACAAAATAATAAATTAGGTCTAGAAACTGAAAGCCAAAAATAAACGACTCGAATATATTTGCAACCTGAAAAGCTAGCCATACTGGGCTATTGCGGCTGCACGTCACCACAAACATCACCTATTATAACGCGCAATGCCGAGATCGGTTCGCTCGCAATGAGTTTTTTTTGTTGGTGTACCGCATAGCGCTTCTAGCTCTCTCTTCTTTAAACTCCAATATATATTGTATTGGTGTGTAGTGTAGACGTTGTAGCATTTATTTCAACGTGAAACAAGTAGCTCAGCACTAACATGTGGCGGTAAATCGGCCTCGGGTGCCAAATTTTTAAAAATACTACGGCTTATTTAAAAATTTATAGCTGTCTAGCTATAGCTGTCAAATACGACATATTGGAATGGCGGTACTTTAACTACTGTTAAACACATACCTCATGGAGTACAAGATGTCCCCATGGCGACTGATCCGCAACAGCTTGTTGGGAACAGTGATGGTGTGCACATACGAGTGCTTCCCGTTGTAGAAGTAGGTGTCTGGTCTCCAGATCCTCTCCAGCATCTTGATGGAGAGGGACAAGGACTGGATCGGGCCCATGAAGGAGAGTCGAGCGTCGCGCCAGTACTGCCTGAAGTAGCAGTCCATCGAATAGTCCTGGCAAAAGACAAAGTAGATAACGTTAAACACGTGTTTAAAATAAAACTCACCGCGCGTAAAACTGTGCAAGGTCACATAACTTAAATCCTTTAGCCAAAAAAAAACTATGCTTATCATAAGAAATAGGACTCACTCACTGATTAGCGCAAAAACTAAAATGTTATACTTATTTAAATAATATTTGAGTCGATTTACCATGTCTAGCTCAGATATTGGTCCCATACTTCGGATAAGAATATTGGTCTGAACCACTGTCGGATACCCTGTAACCAAACACATCACAATTACCTTTCTACTCACGACACTGAACGTATTCAAAATTCTGTACTCGATAACTACCTCAACACAAGTTTTGAGAAAATCGAGCAAGTAAATACAAACCTTTGCCATGTGTAGGTAGCTGAGAGTTTTCATAGTTCTTTAGCAAGTTTTCCAGCACCAAAGTAATATTCTTTGAGACTGCATCGTTAATGCTCCTCTTATAATCCTTTTTCCACACACTCTTCGCCGCGATGGCGTCATACGTGTCGTTGATGTAATTTGAGAGAAGCAGCTCGTCGGCCTGATACGACCCCCAGTTGTAGTCCTGAGGATCCCGAGATTGTTCCAAGTTCACAGAAACAATTCCCGCGGTTGCAGGCAGAATGTTTGAAGTTGAAGTGTTCTGCAGCCGCCCCCCCCCGCCCGCGACCTCCTCCCCGGACCTCAAGGATGTCAGCGTTATTGGAAACGTTCCATTTTTAGTCGTCAAGTAGATCGCTCCTTTTGCGTCCACTTGCAAAAGCCTGTGAAGGATTGTGCGATATTAAAAATGTGGAATGCTTTTGTTGTTCTAAAAATACTTTGATTTGCCGAATTTGTTATATTTAAATATGGTATAATACATTGTCATAAGAAATCGTGTTGTTTTTTCGAGCCTCGCATTCATCGGGTATCAATTGGAAATATCGGAATTCAAACTTGTTTCATTCTTGGCAGCATAAAGATGAGGCTTGATTCGGAAGTAATTGTCTGAATGCTAAACCGCGGGACGACCTGGAGTCATTTATTCTCTAGAGACCAATACCTGGCATCACGCCCGCTGGGTTGTTTTGTTCCACTTTATGGTAAAAAGGGTTCCTTAATGGCCACACTACTGTGCGTACCTGCGCCTAACCGAATATGAATCGGCCTGAATATATTGTTTCGGGAGGTAAATTTGATTCTAATAGATACCGGTATCTTACCACATGTATCACATGGAACAAAAATGAGGTGATATATTTAAGAAAAAAACACTAGAATCCGCGCAAAACTAGTAGGTAGGGGATAATTTTTTCTGATCAATACTTGTAAAAGAAAAATGCAAACGTATCGAAAGATTGTCAGAGCTAAATGTTTGACCTAATCTGTAATCAGAGTTGCGGTTTGCCGGCGCAGAGGCGACGCGGCGAGGATACCGGTATCTACCATTTCCTCTCTAAGGTTCAGAAAGTTGACCTAAACTAAAATCGTTCTACTCGTCTAAATAGCATTATTTATTGTAACTTCTGAACATTACTTATGCTTAGTAGTCAATCTGTGCAGATAGATAATAGGCGTGGAAACTGAGGGCGCCTCTGTGCCTCATTATAAAAAAAAGACATACAACAAAAAAAAACACGTCTTGCCCTCTTTTCTCTTTCTGTATAGATCTGCTTGTTGTTCAATCAACACCTGGGCCCATAGAGAGGATCAACCTTTCTTTCTGCTCCGTGGGATCAACTCAAATAAACAGATATTTAATTCTTCAATTAAACCAAAAGCAGACAAGTTCTTTATAATGTATTTAACTGGAAACTAGCAATGTGTATTAAGTAACTTGTTGTTGAAAATTGGAACCAAATAGAAGTTAGGTACGGATCTATGAAAACGTAGCTCATTGATACTTAAACGTAAATTTAAGGAAATGCGTCTTCTTCGTTAAAAATATCTTGTTATTCCACTGGACTGATGCAAGACTAGATGTAGTCTCGACTTCAATACTGCAGGTGTTTTTTGTATTCATTTTTAAGAGCAAAATAAATGAAAAAAAGAATATAGAATGGTCAATCAGAGCACTCGCCCAAAGTTGTCAGGCTATCACTCGGTCAAGAGTAGTAACTCGCCACTTCACTACGTGTATTCAATGCATAGGTATAATTATGAGTAATGTCTAGCCTAGGCTGAGTCCAATATAGGCTGAATGCGCTTCTGATTGCGATGTGCGAGACCTGACAGATTTGTTATTGGGTCGTCGCTTGCTTCAAAGCCACCAGTTTGCTGATCGTATGCAGCCTGATTGTGATTGGTCTACATATCAGAAACTGGGTCTCTAATACGATTATTTATGGGTTTGATTTAAGTTTCAGATCCATAAGATCTCAACTCGAATTCGTTCGCCGACTTGTTTTTATGTTTTTCGAATACGATATTCAAGTGTCTATAGAGTTTTCAAAGTGAATAGGAAAATTTAAAATAGCTTAGTATTATATTTTCAAATAAAAACAGATATCGTAAACCAATAATACCTACGTGTTTTTACGTCGTAATGCGTACGTTTAAAATTTAAGCACGCGTATCGCACCTTACAATTTAAGTAGGAAGTATTGGTAATGGTAAGATTATTTTAATAAAGTTTACTATCGATAGATTCGGAAATAACAAATTTAGATAAAATTAGATTAGATTTTATCAAATAACAAATTTATTATTCTTTTTTGTTCTCCACGATTACTGAACCAAGCTAGATCTTGAGCAAGTAACATCAACGAAATTAGCGCCATTTAAACCGCATCTACCGACAAAAGCAATTCCAGCGGATAATAGGAGATTCCTTTTGAATTACGCTGCTCCCTTTTCATTATAAAAATAACACTCCAATCTTTTTCGGTTTCTATATTTTTGTTTTAAAATAAGTTAGACTCTTGCCAGGTTTCCCCCCACGTCATAATTATTTTAGAAATCAGGAGAAATGATTGAGGAAAACATAGATTTCGGGCTGATTTCAGATAAGTATTCCGATTCTTTCTATTTCGGTTTGGTAAAATGGATTCTTCCTAATATTACCCCTTTATTGAAATAGCCGTACTTTACAGTGACATGATAAACAGCATTCATTTATTTTCCAACGTTTACCCACTTACAACATAGAGGGCGGGGCTCCTGAGCAAAAAGTTTAATATAAATCTAACAACCCCGATATCAGTACTCACTTAGGTACATACTTATATTATACAATGCAATACTGAGGTTTATCCGAAAGGGATTTAGGTATGGGTCTTAACTTAATCCTGTGGCCTTAAGAGATTCAAGTAAACCTGATTGCTTCAGTATTCTGTACCAACAATTTGTTTGACTGAAGACAATTATCACTATTATTACTAGTGTGTGTCCCATTACCGGTAAAAGTAAAACTAGAGTCTCTTTTATTATTAGTTTCTCTGAAATTACAAACAGTTACCTACTAAAATTCTTGTTTGTGCGGCCGATTAATTAAACTTATGCATTACTTTCACACATTATAATTCTTCCTTCTATAATTCAGAAGTGTATCACAACACTCATTGCAATTAGTACATTATTTTTTGGCCCCAGTTGTGGGCCTCATACTTTATACCTACTTAGCTATATAACACATGATTGCTCTTATATGTTTACGAATAGTCTTTCAAAGCATATTGGTCCCGCTATTAGATTCCCGCTCGGTTTCAAAGGAGGTATTACCGATAAACGCAAAGAGGCTATAAAAGTATCACGGCATGACGGCGAGCAAGATAAATATTGGACGTTACGTAATAAAATCGATGAATATTTTGTCATCGAAACGGCCCTACATAGGGTGAAACTTTACTAGCGACCGATAATGAAAACTCAGGACGGGCTGGTGATAAGGCACAACTTTCTCCAAGGAACATAGGTCGAAATACGAACAAAAATTATCTCCCATACAAAATTGCCTATTGAGTTACTATAAAAACTCAAAATATTTTTGTCATATTTCTTATGTTCCTCGGAGAAAGTTGTTTCTTATCACTTAGCCCGTCTTGAGACCTTGCTATCATTTTCACCATAAACAGAATAAATATAACTCAGTAAATACCTACTTGACGGAATAAAATAATCAATTCGACGAAAGCTGGAGTCAGAGTAAAAGGCAAGAGACGATTTGAAAACCTACCTATTACCTTTTACATGGTTTTGTGACGATTGCAATCTAAGTAAGTATTGGGACTAGGAGATGGGTTTTCGTTTCCTCTACGGCACGGAACTGTCTTCCTTGCGGACAATCATAAGGTTTAGTTTAATGTCCTCACCAAAATTGGTATAATTTCATTAAAAAAATACCAATACAACTATATGTGTCCTTTCCCTGAGAATCGAACTAGGCATCACCGGATTCTGAGATTCAGCTACCACAGCTATGGAGGCACGAGAGCAGATAGTTACACTCGTAAAAACACATCAAGTGAAAACTATCTGCGAGTAAGTTGCACTCTCATTGTGTAACTAGAAGTTAGTGAGGACGTTCCCCAAACTCTGATATACGACAACAACTCACATTATCTAGCCTGCCCTTGAAACAGGATGTTAAAAATAGCGCAGATTTCACATAAGAAATAGAAAAAGTGTTAGCGGCAGCCGGGCCTTGAACATGGGCCCACTGCTCTACCAACTGTGCTACTGGCGCCTTGATACCCACTGCCAAATATTCAATCTCTTGAAAATTTATCATTTTTTTTATTTTTTTTTGGAAAGAATATGGCAGTGGGAGTGTAAAATAAACCATAAAAAAACTTGACTTGTTCGTAATTGACTGTCAACTCAACGCCGTAGATGCCGGGTAGATCACGTACCTACTTGATTTTAATTTGATATTCCTCGGTTTTAATTAGTGAAACTGTTAGTAACAAACCTGTTTACGCATTATAAAGTTTTGGTAGGGTACCTACCTACCTACCTATTTGAATGAGCACTTGCATATCTGTTCTTAGGTTGTCGGTACTTCTGCGTAAGCCTTTATTTTCATAGTTTCATGACTGGTACATTATCTGCTTCATCCCCATACGTGTTTTTTTTCTTTTCTTGCACCCTGTATATCTCTTCACTACTGTATAGTGGATATAAGAACTTTCTGATAGAACTTTGTCTTTTTGTTACTCACTTTGTCCGATGCCCTCTGCATAGGACTCTATGTTACCTGTATACGATAGGTGTTAAATATAACATATATTTATCTGATATAAAGTTCAGTTTCATGCCTCGCGCTTACGAAGATATTGCCTTTTATCTCGCATCAAAGCTCTATAGTTTCGGTTATGGAATTCGTAATTTCTCGAAATCGGCCTGTTTAAGCCAAAATTTACATACTAACATAATTTTGATAAAAGTCTTGAAACAAAAAATAATAATATTTCAAGTTATAATTCTTGCTTGTCGTATTATTTGAAATATTAAGTCGGGGTTTACAAATATATTACAGGAGACGTGACTGTACGTATGAGCGTGTTTGCTACGATACGTAGCTCGTAGGCACGTACTACGTATCGTAGCATGCCTACGAAAATAACGCCAAAGTTATGCACTATGAAATTTCGGAAAAGTGTTACAATAACGGAATAAAGAAAAAAGTACCTAGATGAAGTAAGTAGACGATTCAGCCGAGTGGTCATGAAATTAATGATTGTTCTTAGCTATTAGCCATAGGTGACGCTCCGATCGGTAGTTTTAATCATACTATACGAAATTTATAGCTCTGATGTAGGCTGTCATGAATAAATCGGGTGCCAATCCACCGTGCTAATTGGCATTGAATCACAGTTCCTTTCCTTTTCTCTTTGTTAAGCCTGTATTTAACTCTGTTTGTCTTTGCTTGTGTAGAAACAAAGGAAGATAACGCTTTTCAGTGATGTATAAAATAAAATCAGTAAAGATCTATTATAGGGCGATTTACGTTCCAAAACGTCTAAAAATATTCAGATTTATTTCGATCCAGTTAAAACTGATTGTCGTCAAGTGTAACGAAGATGATTTCAGTGGTGACCTTCAATAATTCACTTTTTCTTTGTGGCGTCGACAAAAGCCGTGATTGTGAGGCCTCATCGCACGGAGGGCCCTTCAGTGGAGAGTGCTCTGGCTACAAAATGTGCCAAATTGACAACTCTGCGATCGCACTCACGATATTGCAGCGTTCGCGCCGACCGACGACGACGCGACGACGCGACGACGGCGCGCGTCGTGACGGTGGTGGTCAAACGTCAAATCACCAGTACCTGATATTATCAAACTACAGGTAACGCTAGTTACTAGTTATGATTCTGTGCTACAGGCTACAATTTTACAGGTGAAATTCAATGTTTATTGTGTAGTCAATTAGCCATTATGATACCAGGAATATGAACCGGCTACGCAATGTACTAAGAATTTCACCTGTAGACTTGTAGCCTGTAGTTTCATAACATAGGCACCAGAAACTACTGTAAGTTACCTTGTTATTACGAAAAAAGTAAGACATGGTTTACGCTGTTTGACAACGGCAAATAGTATGGAAAAATAAGGGATATTTTAAACACTTTCACTACGCGCGTGTAACTTTTTCTTGTAATAATACCGTAAATCTTTAGCATGCGAGGGTTACAGGTGAATTGCAATTTTAGGCGATGGGCTGACAACCTGTCACTATGGTGATATACAATTTTCTAAATGACCCTCAAAAGTTGGTCAGACGTGGCGTCAGATGTTTACGCTTTGTCTGCCCCGCATGGGGTATAGGCGTAATATATGCATGTATGTAAGCTTTAGCACATAATGGGCCATGCCACAAAAAACATGTGTTTAACGTTTTTTTGTAAGGCCCATTGTCTTTTAACTGACCTTCGTATTACAAGGACTAATTAGAAAAGCATACAGAACAACCATTTCAAAGACAGTCCTTCAAATAAAATAATGTATAGAATAAAATAATTAAATATAACTTTAAGTTATATAATTCATAAAATCGTCTTTTTAAATAAGTTAATTCATCGCCTTTATTAGGCAAAATTCACTTTCGTGTTCCTCCTAGGCCCACCTTGCGTTCAAAATTCTCTTTGTAAAACAAATTACACAAAAAATTTATACTTTCGACTATAATCGGCGGCGGCGGCTTCACAGATGTCGACATTTTTGGGTTGTCTTAGGTCGATTTAAATCTCGTATTGGTGATATCTTGTTTCCAAGAAATAATGATGAGATTGATGAGTCAAGTGCTTTCTTGTTTCTATAGCTTCATGTGCGTTGTTTGCAATTATTATGCTCTTGAAATATTTAAGTTTTAGTTTTAATTAGTGGAACTCGAGGTCTGTTTGTTTCTATTTATTGTAATTTTTTTGTTTTAGACTGTATGTTTCCCAAATAATAATTTAAAAAAATAAGAATCGTTTGGTTCATGTTTGGTTATTGTCTACATTCAAAAGATGCCCCAAGTGAAGCTTCATTGTTCAGTAAACTTTGTCCAGACAAATTTGAATAGAGTTTTAATTTTCTTGTGCCAACATTATCACGTAGCCAATTAAATTTATCTTATACCGAAACCCTCGTTTATTAATTACCCTTTGCAAGATCTCATCTTTGTTCATTATTTTAAAATATAGGGTAGGTAAGCAAGCAATGTCATGATGAAATGACTTCTGCAATATGTAGAAGTCCGGCCCTTGAGATCTAGAAATCAAGATTTTTGAAAAGAACATTCCTGTAAAAACTTTTTTCTTAGCACTTATTTACAAAAATGATCTCTTACTTTACAGCCACACTACTTCTGGCGTACATTATTCGAGGGTCACATTATCAAGAATCTCGGTATATCAGAATAGTTCCGGCGTTACCATGTCAGCATAAAATGTAAAGAAGTAAGTTGTTGTTTGCTAAAAATATCTAGATATAATGCTGGTATCAGAGTTTCAGCCTCCTTCGTTGTTCAATATCGTGTGGTGAGCTCTGTCCGTTCAGTATCGTCTGCGTAGACAGATGTGGCGAAGTCATAGAGGAAGACCAGAACATTGCTGATGAGGAAGATGAGGTTGATGAGCTGCACGCTGGGCTTCTCGGGCGAGAGTGTTCGTGGGTCCGACAGCACGAACAGGTGCCCGATGAGTACTATCGCGCTCGGCAGCGGCGGTTCTACTGCCACCTGCTCTAGCACGTAGCCTAACGCCATTATACCGTGACCAAGATACGGCAAATACACGTCCAGAAAAGTCTCTAAGGCGAAAAATAATCCGCTAATCATCGTCAGTATTATTGAACACCAATGAGGATCGCAGGTCGTGGTACTCCGCGATAGCCGTGAACACGTTCGCGAGAGCGTGGTATCCGTTGACGGACACGTGCTTGCAGTGCGACATATAATAGAGGTCCTCCATGACGTTGTACGCGTCGGAAACCATCGCCGCAAGGTGGCCAAACAGGATGAAGCTGTTGGCGGCGAAGCTTTGATCCAGGTCTTCTAAGCTGATCTTTCTGAAGGCATATCCGAGAAGTATCATCATGTTACTAAATATTGTTAGATACATATTTTTGTACGTCGTCGTGGAGGAGTCCCTGTGTCCTAGTTGGCTGCCACAATGGAACCCGCACGATTGCATAACAAAGTTGGCTCCAGCAGTTAGATTTGAAACTGAAAGTCGCATTTTCTTTGAATTTTCATAATCCTTCCCAACTCACATACATTTGACGTAATTTTGTTTTAGTTATTCTCTTGTACTTCTCGGAATTAATTGTTTTATTTTAGATAACTGGCGGTGGCATTGAATCAGTTTTCCGGCAATTCCATGAATGAAATAATATTAAAACATTTTCTTGTGTTGGCTTTTGCCACAGTGTGCCACTGTGACATGACTCTTGTACATGACTGTGACAGAATTGAGTCAAACAAAACAGATTATTTATTCATGTCAATTTCAATTTTCAATTTATTGCAAGTCACAAGTAATAGGTACATAATATACAAGTGGTGGTAAAATATAGTTTCCAGTACATATGTGACACCCTGCAAGGGCGTAGCAAAATTGAGAGGGTACTAATTAACTTTAAACATAACATTAGTTTACTTAAATATTTCAAATTTCAACCTAACTCCTAATTTAATAATAGTAATAATAACATTTCATTTTAATTAAATATTCATATTAATTACGACTGTCAACTTAATTTAATTTAAACATTTATAAATTCTTACATAATACTAACAGAATATTAATTTCGCTAATAATTATTTACATTTTTATTTTTTTAATATTATTTAATACACTTAATTCTAAATTCATGGTACCTATTAGGTTTATTAGCTTTTTAATTGTATTATATAGCTCTCTATTTTATCGTCGAAAAATTCTGATATGTCGTAGTAACTTTTATTAATCAAAAATCTTTTTAATTGTTGGACAAAAATGGTTTCTTTTTCAATATTCTTAATTGAGTTCGGGAGATGATTATATATTTTTATGACCATTGAAGGAGGTGCAGATGTATATAGTTTTAGTTTAGAGAAAGGCCTGTGGAATTTATTTTGGTTCCTGTTATTTCTTCTTATTGTCGAAATTGGGGAGTACAGATATGTATATTTTCTAAGAAATTTTGCAGCTTCAAGGATATATAATCCGGTTAGGGTAAGTATTTCTAATTTGATAAAATAAGGTTTACACGAGTCCATTTGGTCAATATTTGATAGTATCCGTATGCACTTTTTTTGCAAAACGAATATTTCTTTGGCTATACAACAATTTCCCCACAAAATTATGCCGTACGATATTTTCGAGTGGGCATACGCGTAATATGCTGACAGGGCTGTTTTTTGATCGCTTACTCGTTTTAGCTGATAAAGAGCATAGATAAACGAAGAGAGTCTGCTTTTAAGCTTTTGTATATGAGGTTTCCAGGTCAAATGAGAGTCGATTTCTATTCCTAATAGAGACGCTGAGTTAACCAATTCTATTTCAGTGGATTTATAAGTATAATGTATATTTAAGCTGCATTTTTGTTGTGGTCTAAATTCGAGTAATTTAGTTTTTTTAAGGTTTAGCTGGAGATTATTTAGATCAAGCCATTCTGTTGTTTTGTCTAGTATGTCGTCCAGTTTTTGTTTCATGTTATTTGTGTTATTACAGGACACAACCACAGAAATGTCATCTGCAAATAGAGTTGTATCGCAATTTAAGAATTTGGGCAGGTCATTTATATATAATAAAAACAGGACACATCCCAAGACGCTTCCTTGTGGGATAGAACCAGTTATAGGGACTTGTTCCGATCGGACTTTTTCAATTTTGCCGGATGTAAAGTTGGTATTTTCTACTTCAACGCATTGGACGCGGTTTCTTAGGTAGGATTCAAACCAATTGAACGCTATCCCCCTTACTCCGAGGCCATAAAGTTTGTTTAGTAAAATTTTGTAATTGACTCTATCGTAGGCTTTGCTCATATCGAGTAATAAGCCCACCCCGTATTGTTTGTTATTTATTATTTCTAGTATCTTTTGCATGTAATTATAAATAGCCAGAATAGTAGAGCGTTTTTTTCGAAATCCATATTGATTATTGTGTAGAATGTTAAACTTTTCAAGGAACGAATTTAGGCGTGAACCCATAGCAGTTTCAAATATTTTGGCAGATGTAGGTAACATAGCGATAGGCCGATAATTATTCGGATCAGTTCTTTCTCCCTTCTTGTACACTGGTTTAACTAATGCTATTTTCAGGGCATCAGGAAAGTAGCCTTCCTGAAAGGATTGATTTATTAGATCAGTGTAAGGGGCCGTGAATTCGTTTGCACATTGTTTTACCAACGTGGGGGGGATATCATCGATTCCAAAACTTGTTTTGTTTTTCATGTTTTTAACAATTCGGTTTACTTCATTTGCATCTACAGGTCGCAAAAAGAAAGTGTTATTTATAGTATTTACTATTGTTGAATTCGGGGTCTGTTTTAGATCGTTAGAGTTACTAATTGATGTAAAAAAATCATTAAAATATTTTGCTATTAAAGCTGGATCTTGGATATAGGACCCATTTTGTATAAGTTTTATATTTTGCTTATTCTTGTTAAGTTTATTGCCATTTGTTTCAAAGTTTATTATTTGCCACATAGTTTTATTTTTATTAATAGAGTTTTTATATTTGTAAATATTATTAAGTTTTTTGGACATTTGTACGGCTTTTTTTAGGATTTTAGTGTAAGTATTGTAATATTTGTCTATGATTTTATTATTTTTCGTTTGAATTTTTAATAAATGTAAGAGCCGTTTGTTTCGACATGAATTTTTAAGTCCGGATGTAAGATACGTAGTTTTAGATTTTATATGAGTTTTATGGAGCTTTTTGGGGATAGTTTTTACTAGTATTTTTTGTACCGTATTAGAAAATGCATTATAGTTTATGTTTACATCATTTTCGGGCTTTATGATTTCTGCCCAGTTTACTTTTTGTAATTCCATTTGAAATTTACTTACGTTGGCAGAATTAAATGTTCGTTTCTCCAATGAAAAATGTTTAGGAACCGTTTTACCGATTGGAGATGAAAAAAGTACACCTTTGTGGTCACAAAAACCAAACTCCTCTACCGATACTGGATTTTCATTGACTGTAAAATTTGTAAAAATTAAATCGATGCATTTTGATGTCTTTTTTGTAACTCTTGTAGGTTCTAATACAATTTGCCTGAAGTTACACGTAAGCATTTGATTTTCAAGTTTAATTTTTGTCTTTTTATTTACTAAAAAGTTTACATTAAAATCTCCCCCTATGATAATTGATTTATTTATATCTTTTTTAGACAGAAGATTTCATGATCCATTGCTACTTTAAAAAGTATTGGATTTATGGAGTCAATGCGAGAAACGATTGGTTAACGCCAATATCTTATGAGGAAACGGAGAACCTACTGAAACACGCCTCAAAATAACACACACACATCTTGTATATTCTGTTGCTTTAATGTTTGCGAATACGACTCTTAAGCTTATTATTGAGTCCTTTTATTTTTATTAGTATGTTACAAACCCTAAGTTTTAATAGATCATTCTTATTATAATGCCTGCGGAAGATGTATCCTCCTGGCACGGGCATTGTTATGCTTAAAATGAGGTTCCGATACCTAGCTTTTAAAGAACCCTGTAAGAATGAAATAGGTAAAAATGTATTTTTATTTATTTATTATTTATGGTGTTGAACGTAAGTAGAATTCAGTTGAGCTAAATCACCGCATCTCGGTGTAATTTTACTTGCATTTATGAACACGATATTCGCTTGTCTTGCGGCTTGTTGCTCTCAAGTACCCAATGGTTCCTTATTGGGACAAAAAACTGAGAAGGGTAGGTAAATTCCGAGGAGACAAATGTCCCCCGACTTCAGTTATAAAGTGAAACGCGCAGATGTGGGTACAAAAGTAAATTATGTCCAGGATTAGAGATCTCCGTCTATGTCTGTCTTGGAGGTGGTAGCGTTTTAAATTAAATAAAAAATATGACTTGCAGTATTTTTTTAATCTCCGTTTTAGTATATATTAAGTCTAGGTAATAAAACACTTTTTTACACTAGTTCCACTATATATTAAATTAAAATGCTTTAAAGCGACCGGTTTCGTTACATCATCGTCAGGCAACAAATTTAAAAATCAAAACAAATAATCGCAAAGCAACGTAGGTAGTGCAATATTTGCATGTCGCAGTGCAAAGAAAAGTTGGTCAAAGTGAGAATGTCAAGTTGTATATAAAAAAATCAATTAATTAATTTAAGATTAATTTAAAAATAATAAATTCCATGTCCAAAATATAATAATAGTAAATTGGTTGTACTCATAGTACATTAATTTGGATTAAAATAATTAAGAATTGGCGAGGTGGACAAACATGTTTGGTCATTTAGAATATTAAACTTAATTTTATGTCTATTTATTTCTACCGCTTCTAACGTGTCCATTTTTCGCCCTTTGTTGGCTATGTGTAGGTACTTCACGTTTTTGGACACATCAAATGTGTGACCGTGTTCGTTCAGATGTTCTGCAAACGTTGACGTTTTGGTGTTCTTTTTCCAGCTGGAGGTGTGTTCTTTTATTCTAGTTTTGAATTTCCTTCCAGTCTGGCCTACATATATGCTGTTGCATGTATCACATGTCAAACTATAGATGCCACTTTGGTGATCAATTGGAATTTTGTCCTTGCTGTTGTTAATGATCGCGTTTAGGTTTTTGGTGCTGTAGAATGCTGTTTTTCTATCGTCGCTGTCCAAGAGTCTTTTAAATTTTTGGGATATCTGTCCTAAGTATGGTATTTTCACCCAACGTTTCGGATCCGCTGTTTTAGACGGGGTTGTGCTGTATAACAGTTTTTTTATTACCTAGAATACTATGGAGTTCCATCAAGAAATCACAACACAAAGTGTAAATCATCAGTATATATTAAGGTTTATTTTGCACTCCCAGTGCTATATCATTTACTAAAATGAAAAATTATAGCCGTGGCAGAGGCTTGAACCCCGAATTGTAAAGTACCATGGTCACGAATTTCAGCCCCGGCCGTCCTAGGATATTTTAAGGCAAAAATATGTGATTTTAGTTAATTAGCCGATAAGATTATAATAACATTATTGTAGATATTTAATCAAATCCAAGGTTAATGTTGTTTTTGTTATATAAATCATTTGTCTGTGTGACTCCTACCAAAGAAGGCTAGGTCCGATAGTTCTAGTAATCAAATATAGCAAGTACCTTAGTAGCACATCAGCCTTGTCATATCAGGGATCAATTTATACTGGTTCTTCTTAATGACTCTATGTATAATATAGCATAAATTTATCCCTTAATTATATAACTTGAACTGCTGCTGATTACACAGCCCCGCCGTGCCGCAGCTTCCAGTGTCTCGTGTTTTGTCGTAAGAAGAATTAATAAATGTCAGAGTGGGTCGCTGGTTCCCTGCCTCATTCACCAGTGGGTCCGAGGAGAACGTCTTACAAATTCAATTTTGTACGTGCCCCGGATCTGTCTGCTGCAGATAATTGTCTTGCTTGCTTTCATTACTGTCTGTTCTATTGGTATAAGTACCTACTGCTAGTAAGCTCAGTATAAAAGTTTGTTTTCTTTGAATGAAAATCCAATTCTACGAGAGAAGCGTTTACCTTTTCAAGCGATTGTTTTTGTCTGGACGCACTTAAATGCGATACAACATCGCATCGGATATTTCTGCGACCTCGCACCGCGAGATCTTCCAAATTGCATCGCACGAATTCGCAGCGCGCATTCCTATACCTGGTGACTCCATTTTGAGTCCGCTCTGAGACAAATAGGAAGACTCGTACTGGCTCGTAATACTCAGGCATTTTGAAAATTATGCGGAATACACCGTAAGGACTAACATTATGAATCCGAGAGTTGGTGTGTGTAGTTACCAATTTGTATTACCTGTACAGGTTAAAAGACTAAAGTTTGGATTAAAATACTTCATCATCTGCCTGCCCTTATCCCAATTTATTTGGGGTCAGCGCAACATGTTTTTTCTTCCATTTATCTCTATCAGCTGTCAAATCTTCGTGTACACCCTTTTGCTTCATATCATCTTTTATACCATGCATCCAAACTTTTTAGGCTTTCCACCTTCTTCTGCATCCATGCAAATTCATATTTATATTCAATACTTTTTTGCTACATCTACCGAAACCAAAAACTCGGTTTGTAAGTGTTTTTTAGGGTTTCATATTAAGCTTCGAACCCTCACAAACATATTTTTTAGGATCACCCACACACATATCACGCCTATAATCCCTTGCCGCAAAAAACGGTCATCTTTGCCACGTCCACGTGACAAATATTTGAGGGTCATGCGGAAATTGTGCATCGCCATAGTGACAGGTTGTCAGCCCATCGCCTAAAATTGCAATACTCACCTTCGAGTCCCTTATTCGCCTCTTACTACTCCCAAGGGAATGAAATGGGGTGATGCTATTCTAAGCCGGCATCACACAGCATTATTATAAGGATAATTTTAAGGATAGTGTGTCTTATAAGCCCAGTGTGTCTGCATCATTACTATTAACTATATTAAACGTCCTGCTCCGTAATAATTTGTATTTAGAAAAAAAGAATCCTGAGTCCAGCTGATACCGTTGAAGTATGGTCACCCAAAACGAAGCTTTGTCGCACGAATTTGCATCGCAGGAACGTTCGAAACATTCGCATCTGACGTTTTTCCGATGCGAAATCACATCGCATATATGTGTGTCCAGATATTATCTGAATAGGAATGCAGTGTAAAAGATGATTAGTAGGAAAAAAGGTATGGCTAGGTATCAATCTCTAACTTTTAATGATAGGGTGAAATATAAGTTTGCCTTCACGGCAGACCAGCGCTCTATTATATTATTTTACAGCACAATGCTGAGTGGATGCCTTTTTGGTGTAAATAAAAGTACAATAAGTAAGTAAAAGTACCTACTACTTAAAGGTACTATTCCGAACCGAGCGGCCGACAGCATATACAAATCCATATGAACCAGTAGTGTCGCGGCACTACTGGTTCATATGGATTTGTGTAGGATATGGGATACTACCCGAACCGAGCGGCCGACTGCACATGCCGCGGCGGCCGACGTCGCCCGCTCGGTTCCGATGGTATCCCATACAAATCCATACGAACCAGTAGTGCCGTCGGCCGCACGGTTCGGAACGGAATAGCACCTTTACTCGACAAAAAATACGTTAAAAAAATTAACTGGGAATTTCATACCTAATATGCGCAAAGGCTGCCTTATGTGTGTGTGTGTGTGTTCAAGTGATCTCTTCCAGACAAACTTTGGGAGGAGGAGAAAGTATAGAAAAACAGAGCAGTGCAAGAGTAATCTATACAAAAGAAATGTAAACTTGAATGAACGGAATAAATACTGAATACAAAACTATAATATAAATATACATATAGATACACATTCCTACTTCTATAAATATATATATATATATAAACTTACTAGGTGTTACCCGCGGCGTTGCACGAATTAAATAAAAACTATCCTATGTGTAAATCCATGTTACCTTCTATTTGGGTGCCAAATATCATTACAATAGGTTCAGTAGATTTTGCGTGAAGAAGTATCAAACAAAAAAAATTGCATACTTTCGCATTTATAATATTAGTAGGATGAAAGGGTGAAATGTACCTGCGTACTTAAGTCGCGGAATTTTAGATAGTGTGGGATATGAGCATAGGACAAATGGAAAAAGTTTGATATCGTATTCAAACAAATTGAAATTCCACGACTAAGTATATGGATTCGATACATTCTCTGATATATCCGATAAGGTGATACTTTGATGTCGATGTGAAGATTTTATCTTTGTTGTTCCGTGTCTGTAAAGGGAAAGTCGAAAGGGCATAAGCTGAAAGAATCTCACACATGACAGCACAAAGTTAACAAACGGAACCGATCTATTCGAACACGGAATCGCGATAGTCCAGAACTATTGTGCGATTGGTAAACTAACCGTAAACATCGTTAGCTGATTGGCTAATTCAGCGATGGTGTAATGATTGCAGAACACTATTCTGGAGTTTACATGGTAGTTCATTTTAAGTATTAGACCGGGTCTATCGTGATAGTATTTAGGTAAATATTAGTAATTTCTATTATCTATTCTTATGGTAATTTACCTGTGTCCCGACGTTTCAATACAGTTTCATGTATTGTGGTCGCGGGTTGAATGAAATGCATGAAACTGTTTGAAACGTCGGGACACAGGTAAATTACTAATATTTACCTAAATACTATCGCGATAGACCCGTTCTAATACTTAAAATGAGTGAAAGTGATCGCGAGTGCTTAAAAAGTTATACATGGTAGTTATACATAGGACGATGGCGCGGAAAAATAAATTTAACATGCTTACTTAGGAAACCTGGTTATACAATTTATTTAAATTATAAGGATATACAATTATTTTAAAAACTAATATCTAACACGTGTTTTAAAAATTTGGTATTTGACCTGGTTGAGCTTCAGTTAAAACCTGATGCCCACGAAAGTATGGATGCTCGTACTATTTTGCATCAATCCTTCTACATCGTTTGCAGACCTCGCATCAAAACCAAAGTTAAATATGTATAGAGTCTGATTATTGCTTATTTTTTAAATAGATGCTTATGAATTAGGCCTGAAATTCTAGAGATGCTGAATTTTAACATTGGGCATTGAACGAGACAAAAATACTGATGTTTGAGTCTATTTCGTCGTTTTAAAAAAAGGTTCACATCTCAGTAAAATCTTTGATAAAAATGGTTAGCAGTTGATAAACATTTAAAAATTAATGGTTTTGTGGAACAATTGCCGTGGCTATTCGTCAATAATTTATATTGCTATAATTTAATTTGCGACGCGCGATGCATTCTTCAACAAAGACTATGGTATGCTAGTATGCCGTTACGTTTAGTCAGCGTAACGAATTTTGCGAGCACCAGCTAGTTGTAAAAAGTTGTTTTGGACTATATAGATAGGTATTACACCTAAAGTTAGTTCCTAAAACAATTTATTCGAACGAACGTCCGTGAGAATTTTCGGATCTCGAATTGAATATCCGGGGCGCAATCTTATTAGAATAAATTTATAAATTCAAACAGCCGACGAGGTATAAAATATTATGTGTATGGAAATCGCCGCATACACTCAAAAGACCCTTTCAACCTTCCTGCGGGTTCAATAAACATACCTATCACATAACGTTGAGTTAATGTTGAGGGTCGGCAGTAGAAGATTTAGAGAAAAACTTAATTGAATTTTAGTTTCGTTTGGAGACAGTTGAAACAAAATGAAAGTCCAAGCTGTCTTTCGGTCCCTCCGTAACGCGATTTGTCGGGGCAGCGACAGCGGACGGTGACGGGAACTTGCAAATTGCCTGACTATGACCGAAGAGCTTCGTCCTTGCTTCTTTAAAAACGCCCACAGACCATCAATCTTATCACTCATGTTATCTGATTAGGAGTAAAAAACTTACAGAAGTGTTCATGTAAGTAGGTCTAGTACCTTTGAGTTTAAAATACATACACATGTCACGCATATATCCTTTGCGGGGTAGGCAGAGCGAAAACGGCTGTGAAAACGAGCATTTATGCCACTTCTGACAAACATTTAAGAGTGATGTAGAAAATTATTCACCATCGTTGCAGGTTGTCAGCCAACGCTTAATATTGCAATACACATGTAACTCTCGAGTCCCTTACTTCCCATAATTTATCCCTTACTTAGTATGCCGGCTTAGAATAGCATCACCCTATTTCTTTACCGTGGTTGTGGTTAGAGACAACTAAGGGACTTGAGGGTTACATAATCCGGCCCTATGGACGGGAATCTCATTCCCAAGAGTAAGTTCAGTGGAAGTGACGAGGTGGAAAGCTAACGACTATCACGAAGTAGTGGTATGAAACCTATAGGCATCATTTTAAGGGTTAAATAAATTCACGTGAAGCGGTAGATACTTATCCACGCGTGAAGAAAACCGTGCCTGTGTTATTCACGATGTCCTCGGAGGTGAAAAATGTCTTCTGCTTGTATGTGACCCCGATAGCTAACTGTCTCATTTCCCGTTCATAAGTAAGGTGAGGCTCAGGATGCTGAGATCCAGCTATAATAGTCAGCTTAAGGCTTCTCCTGTGTGGACTTTTGAAGAATTACCTATTTTGCGAGTAAATGTATCATATCATGTATCATAAACAAAAATAAAGCGGTTCTGCTACTTGTTGTCCGTCGCTGCGTATTTTTAACGCAACATAACGCATGCATCTGTCAGACGAAAGGAAATTGCGAAATTTTATCTTATTTCAATACAAATACGGCTACTACGGTGCGGTTACGGATACGTCTGTCAAGTCGGTTGACAATATTTTGGGCTTCCATAGTAATTCAAATCATCTAATCGGCAATTATGATGGGTGTTCATTTTGAGCTATGTTTCTTTAGGAAAGTTGTTTCTTATCATATCACCAACCCGTAATTAGTTTTCGCTATACGTCACTAGTAAAATTTCACCCTATACACTCCCAGTAAACCTCAGATGAAGATTGATTACGAATGATAATAAATGTTTACATGGTTGACATTGTGTGTGAACCGTCATCGGTCGATAATTGGCACCATGTCAAGTCTTCGAGTTGCCCTTGCTCAAAGTAGCCTGATGAGATGATCGGTCGCTGGGCCATTGCCACACTGACCTTTTCCATATAGAAAGGAAAATTGAATGGCTTTTCTTCAAGTGTTTTTATTTTTTATTAGTGATGGGTTTGCTCTTGACTCTAGTCTAGGTCATAGTACAGAGACAGAGTCCAAGATGGAGCGAGCTCACCCAGAAGAAGCCTGTTAACTAGCACTGACAGAACGCAGAAAGCTACTCGGCGCCAGACTTCGGTGGGATGGTGGTCGCGAGCCAGGCGGCGGAGCCTTCCACCGCTTAGTGGGATCGTTCAGCCGGACTTATCCACAGACAAGCCTGTGTTGCCGTTGCCCGGGGTGGACCGCTAGGAGGTAGCTCCCATACCACCCCAAAAAGTGTCCGGTAGAGGGCACTGGGCTTATCGCTTTTTTGTCTCTATGTTAATGTACAGGTTGCATGGAAGAGCCTGCAAGCGATTGCTTAATTTAGTCTTAAGTTTTCTGTATTGTTTTGTTTCTGTTGTATATGTTGTAAGCAATAAAGTGTTCATGTATCTATCTAATACAAATATTTTTCTTTACATGGAAAACCATTCTGTGACTAATAATTATAATGATTGTTAATATAAATATTGCGTTGCAAGTTAAGGTTATTATTCTTCTCCTTTTAGTGTGTGCCACCGCGTTGACGAACGACCCGATGAATCCTGGTGTCAGAGTTTTCAACCGCCTATTCAATTCAATTCAATTCATTTTTTTAAATGGCCTCTGTCAGCAAAGGACAAAACCGCCTATTACCTACTAGTAAGCCGTGCAAAGTAATCATAGACAGCAACCAGGACCGACAAACAACACAGGAAGCGGAACATGTAACAAGTGTGGAAGCAACGCAACCAGCTATTCTGTTTTATGCTGATTGGCTGGCATAATGTCAAATTAATCAAGTCACACCTATCTCTCTGATGATAAAATAAGGTTCTGACTCAGAACTGCCCACAAAAACAAGCCATTTGGGCTCATTTATGGCTAGCTGGATTTCACTACGAATATTAGCTTACATTGACATTTATCAATTTACGGGCGGTTCGTGGTAAATAGCTACAGCGAAAACGCATTTGGCCTGATACGCTCAATCACTTTGATATCGAAAATAAATACAACCCTCTATACAATTTAGTTTAGTAAAAACTTTACACACACACACATCACGCCTCAAATACGTCTGACAAATATTTGAGAGTCATTCAGAAAATTGTGTATCGCCATAGTGACAGGTTATCAGTCCATCGCCTAAAATAGCAATATACACCCTCTAGTCCCTTAGTCGCCTCTTACGACTCCCAAGGGAGAGAAATGGGGTGATGCTATTCTAAGCCGGCATCACGTGACAAAAACTTTACGGTTTGAAGAAACTAAAGGAAAAACCCCTTTTTTAAATCGATATTTGCAAAGTACGAAATTGATGTTGATGAAACTTATTGCGACACATAAGTACGAGTAGGACGATTCCGAAAATAATAAAAGCGAAGTTATATACTTCTCAAATTGTACACTTGTACATGTTTGGCAGAATGCTTTGTAAATCTACCAACTCCTTTTTTTGGAAGTAGGTTAAAGAGGTACACAAACTCTGATAAACGCGTCTTCATCGGTATTCCATTAGCAAACACAGGTCGCGCTTGAACAGACATTCATTTTACGACAGATGTGGCCTACAAAAATATAGGGTATTCACAGGTATTGAAGGGACTTCAAGGGACGGTCATAAATATCAATCTTGTGGGAAAGTGATGTGCTCCGACCAACATCAGTTGGATAAGCACGTAGCGGTCGTGATACACTCGGCTAACATGCCACTCAGCGCTCGGTATTCTGACACCGAGATACGGCACCTGAGTATGGCAATATCTCAAATGCAGCGAAACAAGCTGTTTTGTTTAATGGTAAAATGGAAACCTTAAAAAATAGAAATCTTTTTGATCTGTCGTGTGGGACACTAATTCAGCTAACGACTCGATTAACCCCTGTGTTAAAGTTTTCCACTACATTTGGTACCTCTGCTTTGAAATTCCAAACTAAATAATTTTATTTTGCAACGCTCGTGGTCGCGAGAGCAACTATCTTGCATGCAAGTAAATATCTTGCATATTTACCTACTAATAATCCCGTGCACAGATCCGATTCTTATATTCGGTGCCTAAAAATGAAATGAAAGTACACGTGCTTAACTTCTTTAAAACAAATTTAGTGAGATAACAAATCGGAAACTCGTTACGCGTAAATTTTATTCTAATCGTATCCAAATATATTCAGTAGAATTTTCTTTTTCAAATTGGCTTCCTAAAAAGTATGTAGGTATTCAAAATAGAATAACGTCTAATGATCAAAACTCTCCTGCGTATCGTCAGTCGCGGAAGGTAAGATTGTGACAACGACAACATGCTCAGTAAATATTGTCAAAGTCAAACATTCCCCTTATACTTGACTATACACATGTTTCATTCAAACAACTTCATATTTCGCAACTGGTCTATACGCAGGTGTTTCGACCCTAAGGGTTATGTTATACTAGGTTAAGATAGGTTGGAATAGTATCACGGTGAACTTTTAACCAAATTATGGCTACGGCCTACGGTGTAGCACGTCTACTACGGTGGCGTAGCACTTTTACAACGGCATAAGTATTTCTTACATACCTTTTCGTATTCAGCAATTAAATGTTTGAAACACTGTGTCGAACTTTTAACAATGATTAAGGTATTATTTTCACATTAGACATATAACGTCTCCTAACAAACGAAAGGTTATTTAAACTTTAATTACTCATAAAACCCTGAAAGGGTTACATACGCAGGCATTACACAGAATGCCTCAACAATTTAAAGTATCGAACAGGGTTAATAGCGATAATATTTAGGTAAATAATACTAACTTACCTTTGTCCCGACGTTTCAACCCTGTTTCATGTGTTTTGGTCACGGGTTGACTGACGTCACAGCGAGATGTCACCAGGGCCACAGAATAGATAATAGTAGTACCAGGGCGATGGGCGACGAGATGTTTTACTACCCACATTTTTGTTTTAAGAATGTTATATTGATAATTTGTTTAAGAATTTCACGCTTTGTGCACATTATTCTGGTTTAATCGAGTATATGAGCGGAATTGTTATACGGTGAACATGGAAGATATTTACGTCTACATTTTGAGCGGGTTGCAACGCTCGTGGTCGCGAGAGCAACTATCTTGCATGCAAGTAAATATCTTGCATATTTATCTACTAATAATCTTGTGCACAGATCCGATTAAACCTTAATATAGTTTTTTGTAAACACTGCATTAGGCCGGCGCAAATCACTCACAGTAATGTTTCGATGATAAATTGCCCGCTTTTAAATTGTTAATGACTAGATTCCAATTGTATTACGACAAATTTTATTTATTTGTTAATTACTAGCTGGTGCCCGGCTTCTGTTCGAGCGGCAGGATGCGATATAACAACTTCCCGTGGGATCGATAGATTTTACTGCGGTAAAAAGTAGCCTATGACCCTTCTTAGTTTCTTGCCTATGTTTATGCCAAATTGTATCAAAATCGGTTAAGGCGTGAAAACGTAACAGACAGACAGAGTTACTTTCGAATTTATAATATTAGTATAGAGTATAGATATAGATAATTATTGTTATGTTGGTTCTCTTTCGAATCTCGGGTCCTTTATTATAATTATTATTAAAGTAATCGCGAGTGGATACAAAGTTATATTGCCTCAAGAATTCAAGATAACTTTGTTAAACTGCGGTGCCGCATGGAATTTGAGATGTCAATAAAATAAACACAGCGATACAACGAAATCGTCTTACTGCCGAGTGCAGAAATGTGTGATTTCCGTCGCCGAAAAGAATCACTCCGGGAACTAGCGGGACCGGGGAATCGTAGTCCTGAGGCGATTGACGACGGGACACGTGAAGCGTTTCATCCGCCGCTTTACGCTACGGATGCTTTCCGATCCTCAGATGTCAGCTGGATTTTCTGGTACTAGCTATAGATGCGAAGGTGCAGGCTCATTAATATAGAGTGAAATTTTAGTAGCGACCGACAGCGAAAACTCAAGATAGGCTGGTGATATGGAACAACTTTCCCCAAGGAACATAGATCGAAATACGAAAAAAGAACTGGACCTCGCATACGAAATTGCCGATAAGCTGATTTGAGTTACTATGGAATTTCAAAATCTTTTTGTCATATTTCAACCTGTTCCTTGGGGAAAGTTGTTCCTTATCACCAGGCTGTCTTAAGATTTCGCTATCGGTCACTAGTAAAATTTTACTTTAAATAAGTATCTTGTACATGAGATTAACCTTTTCGGAACTAGGCTTTGTAAGGGATAAAAATTTACTGGATTTTAAAGGAGATATGTCAATATCATATGACAATTTGAATACCAAATTTTAAAACACTTCCCGTGTTATGTATAAAATTATTGAAAACTTGCAAAATTTTCAATTATTGCAAATTAATACATCGAATAAATTTGCAGGATCCTACCCGCGCTTGAAAATTTTGCAAGTTTTCAATAAACATATGACAACATTGAGAAACGAGAATGTACAAATCGAAAAGGATTAAACGTGCGCAATAAAAACTTTTATATTAATAAATGGAATGTCCGTGCTCCGATCTGGAATTTCACTGTGGCTCTAAAAGTTGAAAACAAGTTTTTCACTTTCAACCTGACGCTAACCACGAAATTAATACAGAAAACCACGGAATTACTGGAATATTCATAAGCTGACCTATAGATAAATATATTTATCTAAAAAGGTAACTTTAGGTAGTGAATAAGTTAAGTTAAAAACTGTAAGGCTTTGAAAAGTTACCGACTTTTAAATGAGATATGACCGTCAATTGCCGTGTGATATTAGAATAGCATCACCACATTTCTTTCCCGTGGGTGTCGTAAGAGGCGACTGGAGGGTTACACGTGTACTCCAATTTTAGGCGATGGGCAAACAATCTAGCACTACAGCGATACACAATTTTCTGAATTACCCTCAAATAAATGTTCGTTATTCACGGGTCTTTTTGTTTTGCCTGCCCCGCAATGGATATTAGCAAGTTATATATGTATGTATGTGAAAAACCTTTTCCTTTTTGCAATGTAATGTAATGTAAAATAACATCCCGCTTGAGTCCGGAACTATTCACTATAGGTAAAAAGACGCAGTGAAGCTCTAAGAAAAGTAAAAAATAAAGTATTCACTTACATTCTAACCGCCACTTAATGCACTTAGGCTTGAGGCCAAGTAGTTTTTCATTTTTCAAAATGCAGGCGTCTGACTTAGCTTAACGAGTGCTAAGTAAGAGATAGCGTCGTGTGTTGAACACTTTTTCTTTTACCTATTTACTTCTAAATGATGAATTTCTTGTATTAAAATGAGTCAATAGAAAAGGTGATGAATTCATGAATTATGACATATTTTTCCAGCAGCCTAAAGAAATATTATTAAGGTATTTTTAATACTTATTGGATAACAAGAGCATTTTATTATGAATTTAGAGTTACAACTTGATAAGTTTCGAAATTTTGGATTGTTTGAATTTGACTTTGAATTGGTTATTGTAACTATACGTCAAATGTACTTATCTTTAGTGACTATTACCTCTGTTTGCGTCACTTTTTCAGACAATAATACTAAAAGTATTTAAGGCATTATTTTTTACTTACATAGCGTAATATACTGCTATACGAGTATCAAAATATGAGAATGTTTTCAAGAATACTACTTCCTTTACTTTTTTGCACTATACGTGTATTACCCAGATTAATACATCTTACCTGCCAGCTTACTTATCATATAATATGAAAACAAGATAGCAAGTAAAGTTCGCGGACCTAACATATAATGTCGGAGGAGATAATGAATCGTCAGGTGGAGGAAAAAGCGGTGAGATGACAAGATAATGTTGTTTTGATAATTTATCATTCATGTCGGAGTATCCTCTGAAGCATGTAGTGGCCGCCATGAGCGATGGGTGACATCAGCAAGTTATTGACAAAAAATCTGATATATTTATTTTGGTCATGTAAGTTGCTTATTTAATGAATCAGACGACGTAAAGATGATAATTAAAATACAGCTTTAGAATATACAATTTTATCGGGTGGCCTTAAAAGTAACATACAAAGAGAAAACTCAAGTGCCTTACATGACCTTGCATTAAGGGGTATCCGAATAACCCCCATGTATGTCCCACAATTTTTTATAGTTTCCGAGTTAATCAACTTTTAAAGTTGTATGGGGAAAATTCTACTGGAAAACTATTTTCCTCTTTTTGTACGCTAGAAAGTGACAATCGCGAAGATTATGCTTCAGAAACATTCGCCCGAAAAGCCCTATCATGAAAAAAAGAAAAAAGCCTGAGTCAAAACTTTTCCCATACAACATTAAAAGATTAACTCGAATGCTAATAAAAATGGCGGCATATTCATGCGGGAGATTCAGATACTCCTTAGTGTAAGGTATTAAAAATTTGTCTTTGGACGTCACTATACGGGCCACCGTGTATTTTTCGGAAAAAACACATGATTTGGATGGATGGTATTGTTTTCGGCGACTATGCAGTTGGCAACGATTTGGATAAATATGAGATAAACCGCATGATAAGTGAAAAATGCGAGTGTTCGCAAGAAGTTGCTTTAAGTACTGCTGTTACTTAATACAAAGTGTTTTTGATAATATAAACTGTTCTCAGCATATTTCACATTAAGGGCGTCTAGGATAAAACATTGTTTAAATAGTTATATCCTATTCTAGTGGATAAAAGGGAGATTACATGGACGCGGAGTGAACGTGCCAAAGAGTGTCCTTATGAATACCAACAAGATACAGATTCATGTTTCTCACTCATGTATTTTAAACAGCCTTTGAACATTTTTAGGGCTCAGGAAGAATTTTCCACACGTATAATAGAGAAACGACCAACAAAATAATGAAGGACCATATTTTCTTGAAGAAAACTCTAGTATGTACAGCCATAAGAAGAAACCAATTAATACCAGTGTAGCAATATAGATACTTTGGGAAGAAGATATTTCAAGAAAGTACACCTTATGGATTTGCCGTGTGATGCCGGCTTAGAATAGTATTACCCCATTTCTTTCCCGTGGGAGTAGTAAGAGGCGACTTAGGGATTCCAGGGTAGGTATTGCAATTTTAGGCGATGCGCTGACAACCTGTCTCTATGGCGATACACAATTTTCCGAATAACCCTCAATTATTGGTCAGACGTTTTTGCGGCCGTCTACGTTCTGCCTACCCCGCAAGAGATTATAGGCGTGAGATGTGTGTGAGAATTTATGTGCCTAAAGGCTAAAAGTCGTAACCAAATATTTCCAGCGAAACTTTAAATAAAATCCTAACAAAAAGCTATGGAAATATTTCAAATTGGTACAAAAATAGTCTTGTCATAATTAAGATCACCGATTAAAATTTTGAGATTTTCCGGAATTATACAAGTGTCTGATTAATGATTGAAATGTGGAACAATAAGGTCAAAAATGTGAAGAAGGCGCGCAAAGGGCAGGGCGGGTGGCGCGCCGGGCATCTTCCAGCATTCCAAACATGCTTCTACAGAGAAATGACAAAGATATACAAAGTCTTTAAAATACCAAGAAGACAGGGAAACATGTTTCAACCTACACTGTTCGTGGTATTTCAAAATATTAGTAAAATATATTGAGATTTCTACTGTTAAAATAACTTGTAAGTAAAACTATCAACTAAGGTTTATTTTGTACTAACAGTGCTGTCTTATTTTCGTAATTGAAATGAGAAATTGAAAAAATGTTAGCGTCGGCCGGGGCTTGATAGTATTAGTTAAAATAACATACATTAGATGTCGCTTGTACGTCGCTTCGAGACGAGTGTCAAGAGGTTGAAATTTAGAATTGTTCAGTCGAGATACCGGTAGCTCAGTCGACAGGTTGATGGGACGTTACTTTACACCACAGGTCCCAGGTTCAAGCCCCAGCTGACGCATTTTTTTTTTCAATTTCTTACATCATTTATGAAAAAATGATTTCATTCGAGGAAACATTTAAGAGTAGAGTACAATACATTACTAATCATGCTAACAAGGATGGTATGGTATGAATCACCAAAATGTCAAAATGTGTTATTTGATATTAAAATGTATAATCATTGATTTAATTTTGTTACTTAACTATTCTTACTTACTTACTTTTTATGAAATGAAATATTTAAGAACACCCATTTTTGACTAGGGGTAAGCTTAAAACCAGCAGTGTGCTGTGCCTACACCCATTTCAGCTCATAGTGTATATTTGTACTGAATTTATTGATTGTTGTGCCTAAGATGTGATGCGAAATAAATATATATTTGTATTTGTATTTGTAACATGGTCGTGAAAAGTAGCGTATATATTATGCTCGCTCAGTACTTGTGGCCCTGACACGAATATAATGCGTAAATTAAAGTCCGTTGTCCTAATTAATAGCTTGTTTTGTTTGTTTCGTGAACGTAAACAAAACCGTGGAAGTCAATCTCCAAACACCTTGTTTATTCCGCTAATAGTTTCCAAAGAAGCAATTAAAAGTTTTAACGCAGTTTTAGGCGTGTTTAGTTAAATTGTGTGCGGTAGATGTCGCTCAAGATTCTGTAAGTAGGCATAGTTAGGATTCTAATTTCTATTGGTGATTTAATTCTCTAAACACACCTTTGTACGTGTACTATAGTTGCGAAAGTGTAGATTATTTGAATACCTATAACATATAATCAAAAATTCTCCGACTGTTATACCTACGTTGCTGGTGAGTCCCGTCGATTTAAGTTTGATTGCTTATAAAAGTAACAAACTAACATTTAATTTATGTTTTGAAGACGACAACAATGTTTCACTTATTGGTAAAAACCTAAACGCACAAACTTAATAGTAGTTTATGCAACTGTCGTATAATGGGGGTCATTAGAATGCGAGTGTCTGTTTATCACACGAGGCGCAGCCGAGTGTGATAATAGTTTGACACGAGCATTCTAATGCCTAATTATAGCAGTTGCATACACTATTTTATCTACACTCTCCAAAAAAACTCAGAAACACTTTTCTAAACGTACGCACCGGCCATTGCAAGGCCCGATACAAGGACAAATTCAATACGAGAACGTAATATGGCTTGATATGAATTTTTGAAAAATCTATACTTTAGCAGTTGTTTAGATGTGGAGTCTTAACAATAACTTAACTAAACAACTAAACAACATCTGAACAACAACTGAACAACATCTGAACAACAACTGAACAACAACTGAACAACATCTGAACAACATCGAAACAACAACTGAACAACATCTGAACAACAACTGTACAACAACTGAACAACATCGGAATAACATCTGAACAACAACTAATCAACATCTGAACAACAACAGAACAAAAACCTATTACAACAACTGAACAACATCCGAAAAATTACCGTACAACAACTGTCAGGTGCGGCGGAAGATAGCGATTTGAATATTGGAAAAAAAAACTTCGTTTCATTTCTCAACTTTATCGTATTAAGAGTTTTCTCATTAAGTCATTATGCTTCTGTAAATTATAGTAAACCCTAGTTTTTATAGGCAGAATGCATAAAGTAGGTCATTATGCATCTGTTTTCGAATTCATAATTCGAACATTATGAGACGAGTGTATATAATAGTAGTTTATGCAACTGTCGTATAATGGGGGTCATTAGAATGCGAGTGTCTGTTTATCTATATATATGATAATAGTTTGCCACGAGCATTCTAATGCCTAATTAAGCAGTTGCATACACTATTTTATCTACACTCTAAAAAAACTCACACACTTTTCCAAACGTCCGCACTGGTGATTGAAAGGCCCGATACAGGTCAAATTCAATACGAAAACGTAATATGGCTTGATATGAATTTTCGAAAATCCTTTACATACAGTTGTTTTGATGTCGATTCTGAACAACAAATAACTAAACAACTGAACAACAACTGAACAAAAACTGAACAATACTGAACAACATCGGAATAACAACTGAACAATGTCTTAACAACTGCTCAACATTTGAACAACATCGGTACAACAACTAAACAACATCTGAACAACAACTGAACAACATCTCAACAACAACACAACAAAAACCTATTAAAACAACTGAACAACATCCGAAAAATTACTGTACAACAACAACTGTTAGGTGCGGCGGAAGATGGCGATTTGAGTATTGTCAAAAAAAAACTTCGTTTCATTTCTCAACTTTATCGTAGTAAGACTTCTGTAATTTATATTAAACCGTAGTTTATATAGGCAGAATGCATAAAGTAGGTCATTATGCAACTGTTTTCGAATTCATAATTCGAACATTATGAGACGAGTGTAGATAAAACAACTAAGACTGTACACCACAGAGAGAAAATTCAATTTCACAGGTTCTGTTTGCAACCAAAAACCATCTTAGTGTCCACTTAAGAGAAAAGTGGCAAAGAAAAACTGGAGCTACGCAATTTTAAAAGCTCTCAAGAGTGCAAAGAGCGATGGAGCAGTTGACATTACAAAATGAAGAGGGGGCTGGTTGATAAGTAGACCGGAGTACCGAGAGATTGAAAATGTAGCGTCTAATGTCGACTGGTTATTAATGTTTCCGTCGGAGATTCAAATTCCCTGGCGGTCGCACTTGAGCCGTAAAATAAAGCGTCAGTTCAAAGATTATTGATCATTTTGTGACGATTACTCTTGCGACGGTCTTCTAGCAGTTGATTTTAAACTCCATTAAATGAATAATAAATAAATATCCTTGACAACATAGAACAACAGCCAGAACATTAGATAATTTTCAAGATATCCTTTATTAAGTCCTTTATAATGCCCTTTTTCAAGCACAAATCAGTACACTAGCATTAAAAAAATCTTGCAACAATTTCCTTTTATTTAGGAAACAGTTTAAAGTGGTGAAGAAAACAGTGCCGTGTGATGCCGGCTTAGAATAGCATCACCCCATTTATTACCCATGGGAGTCGTAGAAGTCGACTAAGGGACTCGAGGGTGTGTATGGCAATTTTAGGCGATGGGCTGACAACCTATCACTATAGCTATGCACAATTTTTCAGATTTGTCAGACGTAGCGTAAATGTCCGTTTTGCGGTCGTTTGCGCTCTGCCTACCCCGCAAGGGATATAGGCGTGATGTGTGTATGTATGTAGAAAACATACGTACGTACACAATCTTTTTTTATTTATTTCCCGGTTTTAAATAGCTTCTTCTTTGGGTCATTTGCTCCAATCGTGGGGGCGTGATCAAACCCTTGTCACATTTAACCCCCTTCTGATTAGAGTCACACCGATTCCCACTCTCGACTTCTCGACATCGTGATCCATGTTCTGACTATGGTTGCGTACAGCGCGATGAACTAAGTCATTTTTTAGAATATTTCCTAAAATTTACAACACAGTGCAGTGTGATGCCAGCTTAGAATAGCATCATCCCATTTCTTTCCCACGGGATACGCATAAGAGGCGACTAAGGGACTCAAGGGTGTGTATTACTATTTTAGGCGATGGGCTGACAACCTGTCACAATGGTGATGCATAATTTTCCGAATGACCCTAAAATATTATTAAATGACCGTTTTTTACGGATTTTTACGCTCTGCCTACCCCGCAAGGGATTATAGGCGTGATGTGTCTATGTACAACAAACATATTTTTTCCTCAATACTATATATATGTATATAAAAATGCTAGTACAAGTTCTGCTTATTCAGCAAGAAAATCTTATTTATTTAGGTACTACATTTATATACCTTATATTTATTTAGCTACCGAGACAAAACACATGACACAACTCACTGTCCCATACAAGTGAAAATGGGAGCAATTTTTTCTATAAACTACTCGTGTAACTAAACAGTATAAATGAAAAAACACTAGATAAACATGGAATATGGTAGTCTATTTTAGTTACTTGGAAACTATTCGAAAATAGTAGCACTCATATCTAAAAAAAAATCGTGATAAACTATTTCTCAAAACTGTACCAAACTTGTCAAGTTTAAGGCATTGAAATAAGATTTGAAATAAGGAAGTCATTAAATATGAGTTTAAATTAATATTTAATTACAAAACCCTATATTTGGATGGGTCCGACTCGCTCTTGGCCAATTTTTATAACAACTATATCTCGGTCTTTTCTGTACCACTAGAATAGATTTTAATTAAAAACTGTATTTCTATTAGGAACGGGATGGTTGTTAGTGTTTACATAAGTCAAAGACCTTTTAGTAGCTCATAAGTATGTACCTATTTGAGTAATAAGTAAGTAAATAGGATATATACTTATTTTTAATACATTCTACAACAATACATTATACAATTTTATTTGCCGTGTGATACTGGCCTAGATGCATCATCCCATTTCTTACCCATTGGTGTCGTAAGAGGCGACTACGGGACTCGAGGGTTAGATGGGGAATTGCAATTTTAGGCGATAGGTTGACAACCGGTCACTATGGTGATACATAGTTATCTGATTGACCCTCAAACTTTTGTCAGACGTGGTGTTAATACCAGTTATACAGCCGTTAACGCTCTGCCTACCCCGTAAGGGATATAGGCGTGATTTATGTATGTATGTATGAATGTTTAATACATCGGTAACAACGAGCACTCGTGCGTAGGTATCGTGACAAAAGAGGGTAAAGGATAAAATTACCTATTTCTTCTACTTACTTACTATGCTGTCTCTGTTCTGGGTGCTGTACCCAATGGTTGCCCAATGGAACAAAATGGGGTCCTATTATCGAGACTTCACCGTCTGTCCGTCCATCTTTGCTTCTGTCCGCTGTATCCCATAAAACGTGAAAGTAAGAGAATAGACATATCCACGGATGCCGTATTTTTGTTGCCAGCGTAACAAAAATTTATGACAGTTGTTTTTCTCACGGAACATGCATTACTGTTGCCGCTATAATAACAAACACTAATAAGCATACTAAATAAATAAATGTATAAACACGACTGCTTTAAGAGTTAAAGCCTAGTCTGTCATTCGAGATAATGTTAGGTTTCTTTCGGTAAAATTTCCATTCGAATCTGTTCAATGGTTAACGACTTGCTGCACTTTAAAGAATCGCACATATATGTATATATACTGAACTCTAAAAACATAACACTCCTTTATTGGTTGGGCATTTGTGTAAAAATCAGAATAAAATTAATATTATAATATTCAAAGTGATGCTTATGGCATTTGTAGGTATACATAATGATAAGAAATCCCTTCGTTCGTAACTCGCACAAGGCCGATTAACTTTTGGTTGGAGTAGTAGTAGGTACAAACTTTTAGCATAATATTATCATAGTATCAATTATAATCCTCGGCTGATGTGGCTCAGTGGTACCGCGACTTCTTACGGCGCAAAGGTTCCGGGTTCGATTCTCTGAGTGGGGCACTCAGAAAGTTTATATAATCACTTTGTGAATTTGTTTTCAGTCTGGTTAGTACTTTGCAGGCTAAACCATCTGATTGTCCGTAAGAAAGATGGTTCTGTGCTTTGGAGGGCACGTTAACCCGCCCGTCCCGGTTACTGTCTATGATTAGTCAGACGGCGGTCGTAACGTAACCATGTTAGAGGCTTACTAGTATTAGTAGGCGGTTGGTAAACCCTGACACCAGGGTTTATCGGGTAGTTCGGCGACTCGTTGACAATCACGAAAAGAAGAAGAATAGGTATTTAAATTCCTAACAAATTTATTTAACATTATTAAAATAAATTGCTTCATGAAATTGCTAGTTAATACCAGGTTGGTAAATCAGGGTACGTTAATTGGTTTATATTAATCAAATATTTGAAGCAAATATACGATCCCAATAGTCTTATAATAATTAGTTTACTTTCAAAAGGAATTTCTTCGAGAAACCTCAAAGAATAGAATATACACTCACTGGCACACAATCGGCCACTAATCTCGAATGGCATATCTCGTTTTGATTGGAAATTACGCCGCCTGTAGTGTGTCATAAATTGGAAAATAATAATTTTACATAATTAAGTTTAAATAAGCGACTTTAGACAAACAATTTAAGGCGATGGGCTGACAACCTGCCACTATGGCGATACAAAATTTTCCAAATCACCCTCAAATATTTGTAAGACGTGGTGTAAATGTCCGTTTTTTGCGGCCGTGTACGCTCTGCGTAACCCGCAAGAGATTATAGGCGTGATATGAGTATGTATGTATGTAAGTTCAAATATAAATAGGGTGTGTTCTACTTGATGGGCTGACAACCTGTCACTATAGTGATACACAATTTTCTAAATAACCCTTACATGTTTGTCAGACGTGACGTAAATATATGTTTTTACGGCCGTTTACGCTCTGCCTACTTCGAAGGGATATAGGCATGATATATGTATGTGTTCTACTCGTAACACTGAGCTGCTTACCTCAAATAACATAGACCGAAATGTGGAAAAAATAATTTGACCACCCATACAAAATTGTAAAAAAACATGTCAATGTGTATGGGAGATCCAATTTTTTATATTTTGTCCTATGCTTATTGGGGTAAGTTGTTCAGTTTCACGAGTAGAAATCACCCTAAAACATATGCACTGAATTTAATATACCTTAAGGTATAGGATAGAGGCAAAAGGAAGAAAAAGAACCCAAATAAATTGCGATAAGGGCAGGCAGATGAGGATGCACGTGTATTACAATTTTAGGCGATAGGCTGACAACCTGTCACTATAATGATACACGGTTTTTCTGAAACAGCCCTCAAATAGTTGTCAGAAGTGTTGATAGCAACCGTATTTTACGGCCGTTAATGCTCTACCTAGGGATGCAAGGGATAAAGGCATGCTATGTGTGTGTACGATTCAATCTTTCGTATACGAAAAATCTAAAACAGAGTTCCTGCAGGCGGCGGTTCAAAACTCAGACTTCAATATGTTCGATCGAGTCGTTTGTCGACTTGATTACCCAATCCATGATAAAAGCAAATCTACGCAGATGGTTTTATTCAAAACTCATTATAAATGTTGTTGCTTATTAGCAAAACAAGTTGGCGGACAATTGACGAGGGTCCTTCATTACTAGATACGCATCGCTTGCATTTATTCCCTAGACAATATTTCCTACTTGTAGGGATTTATAAATTTAAGGCGGGGATATCGCGCGAGCAAGATTTTTAAACTTATATTTACTTATAATTACAGCTATAATATATGTGATTGTCGAGGATCTAACAAATAACATAATTATACCTATCTGTTTATACAATTTGATAAACTTTACTCGATAGAAAAAAGAAAACAAAGTAACCTCTATTTGTTTTTTTTCGATATTATGTCTACAGTTTTAAAGCGTCATTACAAATAAAATGCTATCATTTAGATACATACCTTTTCTAATACAAATACCTAAATAAGACATTATAACGGTATTTCTTTAATTTTTATGTCGGAAAACCGTAAAATCTCGCCAAAACTTGAGCGCAAAATGATTGTCTGTTTCTCTCTGGCGCAGCACGAATGAAAGGGATAAACTTTTTAGGTGAATCAGGGTGTTAATCATACTGTAAACTTCCAAGGCTTTGATTCTAAAAGTTAAGCGCAAATATTCTGATTTGTATGAAATATGACAACCTGCGCGCATAATCTTTAAATAAGAAAGAAATAGAATCACATCATATTCTATTATTTATAACAATAATTGATAAAAACCCCTTTAAATGCTAGCGACCATATTTAATTTAATAAACCTTTTTTTAAATCAGTCTTTGAGGTGATTACTTTGATGTCTGTTAATGATTCCGTTTTAAGATAAAAGGCACATAAATTCATCATTCATTAATTATTTATGCTAATAATATTTTTTAATTCAGGCAATAATTTGAATTTTTAAGGACCAATATTGCAGAACAAGTGTTATTATCACCCAAGAGAATAATGTCAAAATATATAAATGAGAATTAAAAAACACTATCGTTATCATAAACGTTATCGTTGCAAAAACACCGGTGCCGTGTGATGTCGGCTTAGAATGGCATCACCCCGTTTCTTTCCCGTGGGAGTCGTAAGAGGCGACTAAGGGACTGGAGGGTGTGTATTACAATTTTAGGCGATGAGCTGACAACCTGTCACTATGGCGATACACAATTATCCAAATGACCCTAAAATATTTGACAGATTCTGCCTACCTCGCAAGGGATTATAGGCGTGATATGTTTGTGTGTAAAACCACAAATGGAATGTCCATTTGTTCTGCGGAAATATAAGCTGGATTGTCTCATGTAATTGATTGAGTATGATAGATGAATGCCACGTCTTAAGAGCCAGCAGATTGACAATTACGTTCGTATCATCCAAAGTTGTAACGTTATGCGTTTCCACATCCCTATCTTTCTATCACAAATAAATAAATATGAATCTACATAAGCAATCGTCGTAGATCTTAAAACACTTCCTTGATCTTATAACAATTCCTTGATATTTCTTTGATAGGAAAAATCTAAATTTGGGCCTAAGAATACTTTAAGACCGACGTCACCGCTTATTGCTAAAATAGCTTCAATGAAAGTAAGACTTTGAATAAAAATATATTTTCATTATTTCTTAGTTGTTAAATCCTTATATACATAAATCACGCCTATGTCGCTTGCGGGGTAAGCGTAAACGTCCGTAAAAATTATAAGATCTTCGGAATACTACAAGTGAAATACCACGGGATTTCTCGTGGTAAGAATTCTACACGACTGATGTATCGTAAAAGGTACTGAGTGAGTCAGGCCATACCTAGGTAAAGAATTCCTGTTATATAAAGTTCAGCTGGTAACGTTGTTGTAATTAGATATGCTTTGGACCGACAAATCCTACTGCAAGTAAGTATGTCATAAATAAGTCCTGTGGCAAGCATGTCAAAGGACTAGGTAATAGCCTAGAAACATACATACATACATAGATCACGCCTATATCCCTTTACGGGGTAGGCAGAGCGTTAACACCCGAAAAAGGATATTAACACCACGTCTGACAAAAGTTTGAGGGTCAATCAGATAGCTGTGTGTCACTATAGTGACAGGTTGTCAGCCTATCACCTAAAATTGCAATACACATGCAACCCTCGAGTCCCTTAGTCGCCTCTTACGACACCCATGGGTAAGAAATGGGGTGATGTTATTCTAAGCCGGCATCACACTGCATAGCCTAGAAAACGGTTAATAAACTTTGACACCACGGTTCATCGGGTCTTTGGTCGACTCGGCGTCCCATTCGTAAGACAGAAGAATACGTGTCGAAAGATCAGTCGATTAGACAGCTACATTTTCAGTCGCTTATTTCCGGTTTGTGTATTTGTGACATCTAACATTCTCGCGCTAGTTGACATATTTCACACAATCTAAAGTTTCCTATTACCCAGACAATCTTAAGCAGGTAAATTTCAACTTCCGAATAAGACTGCTTTTCCAACGGAACTTTTCTTCGCAATGTCCTTCTACTCCAGTTTTAAAATAAACATAAACAAAAACTGTAGTTAGTAACTAGATATATCTGTTGTCAAAGTAGGTCTATCCGTAATCCATAAATCTTAGAGTTATCCGTTTCCCGTTATCCGGGGTTTCACAGTGAACTTTTATGTGGTCAGTGGTTAAGGTTTCGGCTTATACGCGTCTATCTCGGATAAGATTGAGGTTTACTTTACGCCAATAATAAAAATTATATTGCCAGAGTATGTACGACCTTATTTTGAAAATGTTATGCTAGTGTCTTCGTGATATGAAAAGTTGAAGAATGAAAAATAAGATGACTCCTTAGTTTCTGATAAACGCAGCTACGTAAAACGTCATTTTCTTCAATTGTAAACTAAATACAAAGCACGTATGTAGGATAAATTTCATCTACAGTAGATAATATTTAAATTCTGTTGTTGCAACGAAATTGTTTATTTTTGTTAAAAGTTGATACGATGTTCTTATCTCTATCCGATACCATTAAGAAAGAAAGACGTTATTGAAGATTTACTGGCCTTCGTATATGATATTCAGTGACGGACTTTAAGCACTTATTGACAATTCTGATGAGAGATCGTTTATGTATGTCAGTAATATTCATACAATCAGAAATTCCGCGACTGAACTTTACGCAGGTATGTTGCAACACTTTGGTACTATAGGTTAAGAACCTACTTATGTTAAACTTTAGAGAAACTTTCAAAGCACTTACCCGACTAGAAGAGCGACGACTCCAACGATATCTATCAACATTTTGCTCTTTTCTTCAACTTGGATTACGGTCTAAGTTTTCTATTCCATTTGTTGATATCTGAATGTAAGTATGCGCTGTGTTGGTTAGACCGCGCGCCGCAGGCCGCTCGCTCGCGGCTCGACGCGGCTCGTACACGACGCGGAGAGGCTGCCCGTCGCACGCATGCGCACACCACGCGAAAAATACCGCCAAACTGAAGGTCTGAAGTCCTCCGGCCGATGTGGATACGTATTCGTATGCTCAAAGATAAAATATGTCTTGTTAATATTGACAGTTTTAAGCAAAATTTTACAGAGTCTATTCTGTCATGTAAAAACGGCTTGTAACGGATGATATTCATATTTCTTGCCCGTTGGTGTCGTAGAACAGGTCGACAATCTGACACACAGTGATATACGTACATATTTATTAGACAAGGCGAAAACGACCAACTTTTTCACTTGTTGTCTTTAACGCATGCGTCTGTCAGACGAAAGGAACATGCGAATTCCAATCTTATTCCCTTACAAATACGGCTACGGTGGATTTACGGTGCGTAACGGACGCGTGTGTCAAACGACTTGACCGGAATAAGATTGGATTTCGCAATTTCCTTTCGTCTGACAAACGCATGCGAGACGATGCGTAAAAAAAACAGAACGACGGACGACAAGTGAGTGAACCGCTTTAGGACGTCTAACGCTCTGCCTATACCTGAAGGTGTGATTTTGTATCTTTATTGACTCGACCTTACTACAGCGTGATACTGGATAATAACAACTAGACATCGATTTCATTTAAAACGCTGCGGGTCTGGTGCCATGCGGCAGCCGGGAACCATAAAGTAAACAGAAGAAATGAAAAGAAAGTAGAAAATTTGCAAGAAAAAGAGGTAAGAAAGGAATATGTCAAAAGGTTAAAGGATGAATTTGATGAGATAGATAAGATGAATGACATTGAAGATAGTTGGAAGGTATTTAAGGAAGGAATTGTCAAAGTTGCTGTTGAAGTATGTGGAGTCACTAGACGGGCGAAAGGTAATAAGCGAAAGACTGCATGGATGAGTAAAGATGTGCAAGAAGTTGTTCAGAAGAAGAAGAAAGCATGGTTAGATTTATTGGCTACTAAAGCTAACCAAAGATTGCAGAAAGCGACAGATCAGGATGTAGAGAAAGCACGAAAGGAGTATAAAAGTTTAAAGAATGTAGTAAAGAAGACAGTGGAACGAAAGAAAGAGGAAAATAAAGATGAGTTTGACAGGAGGCTATCAGAAAACTTTCGCAAGAACTTAAAGGTTTTCTGGAAATCTATAAGAACAACTCGAGGAAAAACAGCACAATCAGAGTTGAGTAGGATTCGGAGCCAGGATGGTAGTATAATAAAAGGTGAAGAATGTGTGTTGAAGAGATGGAAGGAATATTTTGAAAGCTTGTTTGAAAAAGAAGAAGTACAAGAGGTGAACATACATGAAGAAGATGACAGTGAAAACGAAAGCGAGATTGAAATGGATGAGATTATGAAAGCTCTGAAAAGTATGAAATCTGGTAAGGCTGCAGGGTATGATAGGGTATCGGTTGAGATGCTGAAGGCTGGCGAAGGCGTAGCAGCTAGTCAGCTGTACCTCCTTTTTAACCTTTGTTGGCGAAGCGGTCGAGTGCCAAGTGATTGGTGCAAGGCTGCAATAGTGCCATTATACAAAGGAAAAGGGTCACAGCTAGACTGTAAAAATTACCGCGGTATAAGCCTTCTCAGTGTCGTCGGTAAACTGTATGCAAGGGTACTGATTGAAAGAGTTGTGAAAGAAACTGATGAGAAAGTCTGGGATGCTCAAGCGGGATTTCGAAAGGGGATGGGATGTACGGATCAGGTCTTTTCCTTGCGGTGCATAGCGGAAAAGTATTTGGCTAAGAACCAAAAAGTCTTTTGCACATTCGTGGATCTGGAAAAGGCCTATGATAGAGTTCTGAGGAATGAATTGTGGTTGGCACTATCCGTGCATGGGGTGAGCAGAATCTTGATACGAGCACTGAAATCCTTATATAGGGATTCCAGTGCTTGTGTCAGGATTAACGGGGCCTTCACTGAGCTGTTTAACATCGATAAAGGTGTTAGACAGGGATGTGTTGCGTCACCATGGCTGTTCAACCTATTCATGGATAGTTGTTTGGCGGATTTGAAAGAGTGTGAAAATGGACTGAGAATGAATGGGTTACTCGTCAAATGTCTTCTCTATGCTGATGACCAAGTTATCCTTGCGTCGTCGGCTGAAGAGTTGCAGAAGATGGTAAACATTATGAATGAGGCTTTGAAAAAGAAAGGAATGAAAGTGAATGTAAGTAAGACGAAATCAATGGTTTTTGAAAAAGACGAAGGTATGACGGAGTGTAACATTATGATAGAAGAAGAGAGGGTGGAGCAAGTGAAAGAGTTTGTATATTTGGGATCGAGGTTTACATCAGATGGAAAGTGTGAAAGTGATATTGAAAGGAGGGTAAATGCCGGCAACATGGTGAATGGAGCGTTGCATACCTTTATGAACAGCCAGACAGTGTCTAATAAGGCACGTCTGGCTGTGCATAGAGGAGTGTTAGTTCCAACACTTATGTATGGGAGTGAAAGTTGGGTATGGCAGAAAAAGCATGAAAGTAGAATAAATGCGGTAGAAATGAGAGCGCTAAGAAGTATGATAGGAGTGAAATTGAGTGACAGGATAAGGAATAGCGTGATTAGAGAACGTTGCGGTATAAAAGATGACATAGTGACTGGTATAGAAAAAGGAATGCTGAGATGGTTTGGTCACATTGAGAGAATGAATGAAAGAAGATTAACGAAACAGGTGTATATGGCGAGTGTGGATGGGAACGTTGGAAGGGGAAGACCAAGACGCACGTACTTGGATCAGATCGGGGACGTTCTAGAGAAAGGTCAGGTCAAGAGTACCCTAAACCGACGAGCATGTATGAAAAGATTGATGCATGTTGAAGAAGCGAAAGAGGTGTGTCAGGATCGTAGCAAGTGGAAAGATGTAGTCTCTGCCTACCCCTATGGGAAAGAGGCGTGATTATATGTATGTATGTATGTATGAAGAAATGAAAGCAGGTGCACTTGAAAATGAGAACATTACAAAAAAGGTTTCTGTCTGATAAAAGATTGCTGGAAATATATCAGGGAGTGAACCAGCCCATAGAATTCAGTCATACTCTAACTTTTTTCCGTCAGTAAGTACCAAATTTTGAAACATTTCCCGTATAAGGTGTAAAGTATTGGAAAACCTGAAAAATTGTCTACAGGGCAGGATATGAACCGGCGACATTCGCCATCACTAGTACCGACGCCTCTTCCATCTGTGCTACCGCGGCTCATCCATTGTCCGCGAATTGATGCCAATAACGCGTGAACGGCCCCATCTGCCGGTTTAGTTTTGTAACTAATACTAATTCTTTTAGATTACAATTTCGTCTTAATGTTCCTGGGAAGTTGTTGCATTAGAATATTTTCTTTAAATATTTACAACTGTTTTATTATCCTGTAATTGTCTATCTTTGATTCAACTTATTCCAATTCATCCTACTACGACCCTGTTGTTAAAAATTAATAAAACCCCCCTACTAATATAATTAATTAAGCATAAGAAGACGAAGGTAGACGAGTGTAACGATCGTTTCTAATTTAATTACACCAACACGTAACGTATGGATCCCATAGGAGTATGTAATTAAATTAATTTGTTATAAAATAATAAGAAATAACAATTTATATTTCATGCGTTTTACGTTTAAATAACAAAGCATTTGGCGTAGAAATTTCGTTGCAAATCAAACCTAGAAAATCAGTAACGAAACTTAGGCAGTTTTCACACACACCGTATATATAGTTTTCTGTGTTATGGCGAATCCGGTTTTTTAACGAAAGGAATTAATCAAATCCCATACAAAAACTGGATATCCTGGCACACGTCACCGCGTCAAATTGCGACTGTCACAGGTTGTCATGTGTATGGTGGCTGTTATGAACCGCAATATCGTCCGGTGCGCGTGCAATTCACCTTAATTCCGAGTTTAGCGATACCGCAATGATGTGACAGGAATCCTAATGAAGTTCAGGTTTATTCAAAAGGTCACCGTATTCCCTTATTCAGTCAAACCATTATCTCTGAACAAACGCCTGGAATACATTGCGCTGATTTCTTTTGAGTCTAGATTATTTATATCTTCAGTGCGAAAAAGAAAAGATTCTTTGTTTCGTAAAAGCATTCTTAATCTTACTCCTAATACATTTTAGAAGTTTTTTTTTAAACTTGCAAATAATCCACACAGGCCATAAAAAAGAATTACGTTTCATTCAGAATAAGACGCGAATAAAAATCACGGGTAAAAATGGCTCTAGGCAGGGCGTAATTAGGTCTGCAAAATATCACGCAACAAAATGACATATTTCTACCTGACAAATGATAAACCTGCATGACTATATTTTTGGCGGGGTAAGCAAGAGAGATATTGGATAAAATATGGGTTTTCCATACTCAAGAAACATGATCATGAAGTATTTATTTAAGAAAGTTGCTGTGGTTAGTATTCAAAACACACGCGTAACAAAATAGTCCATTTCGAAGAAAACGCGTTATTATTTCGTATCTGTTTGCTACGGCGTAGCGCCACGTAAATTACCACAATTTATATATGAAAAGATCTTTGATCTGTTGGTATTGAATTTCTTATTCTTACGTTTTACACAATGAAAATAAGTGTGATTTTTTATTGAGTTACTCATATTATTGGATTTTTTAGATTCCAAAAGGAAAAAATCTAGATTCTTCAAATTCTTAGCTACCAATCCGGCCAAAAAAGTTAAATATATGAAGAAAAATTTGGACCTCCCATACTTATTGATTATTCTGATCTAGATGGGCGGTCCAATCTTTAATAATTTTATTTAGTAAATATTTTAACGTATTTAACGCATGACTAGAATCTAGTTTTTTTTTACCACTTAAAGCGGGACATCCTATATACAGAATAAGCCAAAACGGTGATAAGGGTTCCATTTCTATTCTATCCCACAACAAGTTTTCGAGAAATTAAATAATGGAGCCCGCACACACATTTGGCCCACCCTGTACATCTACTCCAATGGCAATAGGATGATAGTATACAGTGTGATAATTTTTCTCCCATAAAAAAACATTAGAGCTCAAGCAGCATCAAAATTGTATGGGAGGACCAAATATTTCTTTCATATTTCGAAAAATGGTACTGAGAAAAGTTTTTCAGTTTAACGTCTAGAACAAGCCCTGAAAGTTTGTACAGTCATCTCCGTAATACACTGTAGAGCCTTCGGGAACACCTGAATGTGAACTGGAACAATGCCGCGCGTTTAGGCGTCTAATTGTGTTACGTTGACAGCATGCGAACTCAAGATGTGGGTCCGTTGTCCGTACAATGGTGGCAAATGCCGTGATCCCTGGGGCGGATAAAGACATATGGTAACTACATCTATATGATATACCTCTATCATCATCATATATATCTCACCTGCTGGACCTTAGGCTCATTACAAGCATTTACCCTATGTTTGAGAACCTCATTTTTAGACGCACCTCAGATTAGTTTGAGCGCCGATCACTCAATACTAGTCCTACTTAAAAATAGTTCTAAGATTACATTAGCGACTGACACGCTAACAAACTTAAGTATGGCTAATGATATTGAAATGAGTCTGGCGTCATGAACCTTTTCCTTGCCCTAATCAAAACTCTTAAAGAACTCTTCAGTCTGCAGAGAAAAAGAGTGTAAATTAATATAATTTCTCATTTAAAAAAACGTTCTTGTTCACGCTGGATGAAGTTTCACTGGAGATTAATTGGCATGGAAATTTCATTACGCGAATATTTCATCTTGGAAAAAGTTATACTCAAGTATCTAAATCTTCTTTGTGAGACCCTGAAGACGTAGAGATTTTCTAAAATTGCGGCCTAGTTTTAGAAAAAAAAAAACAACATCTGATTTCTTCTTGCAAATTTGAAAATAGTCTAGGCACCAAGTTGTGTGTCAGTCAGGACAAGTCATTCAGAACCCCTAAAGAACTTAAGTAATACAATTGTCTCAATGTGACCCAAACTTTGTTTAGCGCGCCCGGTTTAAAGACCCTCACTAAGTAAGAAAGGTTGAATAGGAATAAATTATCGTCCGAAACTCTACACCGCTCCTTAAATTTGTTTTGTTGAAAAAGGTCTCTGAAAACCGATGTATTTAGATACAAATGGAATATTTTTCGATTAAGTATGTATACAAGATCTTAAATATAGAAATGTTCTGATAAGTTGAAAAAACTTTTAAAAAATAAGGATTAGAGAGGATTCTACCCATTGTATTGATTAACATTTTCCTATTTAGTAGATCAAAACATAAATCTAGATAGCTTTCACATCAAATGTATTAATAACACATAACCGTGAAACAATTTCAAACTTGCAAAAGTCTCATGCTATAGTATCTTTAAGCTATATGTAGGTATGTATACGTAAGCTAATAATCCTAGATACGTTACAAAGCATAGTACGCAATGAGCATAGACACCGAATTCCACAGTTTCCCAGAAGATTATTGTTCTACGAAAACTTAACTCAAAATAAATGTAATAGCAGTACACTGCAAAATAGAAGTATGATAAATATAAAAAAGTGGGTACATATTTTAGAAGCTCTTATACCTAGATCCTGATATTATGGCATACCGTTGGAAGGGGATGAATCAAGCCAGCGTACTGAGATGAGCGGATTATTGGACAATGAAAACCGTATCAGCGGCTTACATAGGTAGTTTTTTTACAACCTGCCTGATGTAGAAACATATTCATCTAAACGTCTATTCTGGGAGGATTTTAGATTATACAGATGTAATACGCTGAGCTTATTTTTGTGCTAGGATCAAAATCTTCTCATGACTGTTTTATTTATATTCTTACAATTTCACTATTAAACTACAAGTATATGATGCAGAGTTCGAATAGCATCTCATCATGTCTACTTGAAGAGCAAATAATAAATAAATCCAGGTATTTCCTGTCTATGAAAATATTTCAATTTCATACGTACATGTTGTTACTTGAAATTATGTTATACTTTATAACTACCTACTAAGCTGTTATACTGAAGTTCGAACGAAGTTATCTGAAATTGGAGCAATCAGGATAAAATGCACATCGTAGCGCTACGATGCTACGAGGTTACGAGCTACGAGGACGCTACGCATAAGCAGTAGCTGCTACGGAAATATGCTTATGTATGGAAATTGAATTTTGAGGCTTTTGAGACGCATTATGATGAGGTACAGGTTTTTACTCACACATTACGAAGCGCTTAGTCAAAACATTGTAAACCATTGGATATAAATTGGAATTTTGCTCGAGAAAACACGTGTGATTATATGTGTTGTATCGTACTATATTTTAGGTATTCGGGTTAACATTAACCACTCGTTGAATCCTGGCCCATGATTGTTAATTGCGATTTATTTGCAGTGTTGTGGAAGATATCTAATCAATACATTTTTACTATAAATAGTTCGTCCCTTCTTTTACAAATAATATAGCTAACATGTATGCTTATGCATATGTTGTAAGGACAGTGGATCTCTGATTAAATCTGCCTGTTACAATGTCAATAGGTAAAGTAATCTATTATTCCAGTAAGTACCTATGATACAGAGATTTAAAAAAAATATCTACACGCAATAAGTATTAACCGCGGTAAAGATGGCATACACTATTTTGTTTCGTTGCCCACGAAGTATTTTTTTACATTATAGTGCCAGTAGATTTCCCAAGCCTAGTGTGCGTCACGTCTCTTTTAAATTGCTGTCGTTACAATCCCAATTCTGGGGGCTCAAGAACCAGCCCTGTTTATACGATGTAGTTTTAGCTCCCGAACTTGACCATTGTTCAGGAAAATTTGTTTGATGTATTGGCGCAGCCTTTCTCAACTGGAGTATATGGACAAAAAGGATCTTTAGGAGATTGCTATACGTAATTTAAAATAACAATATAACACTTTAGCCCCTTAGGCCTTAGTAGTCAGTTAATTTTTTGCTATTTATATCTGAGTTATCATTGAAGGCTGGGTTTTTTATTGTTCGTAGGAGTTTGGTATCATATCAAGTAACACAGTGTCAATAAAAGTAAAATGTTTGGATATCTGAGAGGTCTCAGAGGTGTACAAGATCGCTTTTCAATACTTTAATGTATTCCTAAAGTCGCAAAATTCTGGTGCCTAAACTCATTAAAGATGTATATTCTGCAACAGAAAACTAAAAATAGTAAGGATTCAGCCTAAAATTTGTTAAGTGCAGAGGTAGTTAATTAATAGTATTTTCTTTAAAGTTATTATCCAGGCAAACGCAAACTCAAATTTCTTAGCTGGGTTATGAAACATTAAATTGAATATATAGTACAAAAAGGCACAATCTTAAACCAATGATTGCTCCCTGATTTGATTGTTCCCCTAATTCTGTGGTTTCCTCCGTGGGGGGCACTAAATGCACACTTTACTCCGATATCCATCCCGTCGGGTTTATTTCCAGATTTCGGAAGTGGGTGCCACCACTTATTCTAATTGCGGACAAGTCAACAGTGTTGCCATCATAATCAAAATATCTTTTTTTGTTGGGAAATTTTCTAGGGATTCTTAAGGGTAACGTAGAGGGCGCTAAGCTTATTTGAAACAACGTAGCTATACAAAAATCTATACAACTTCATGAATTATTTTTTATTTTATCTTTATTGAATTGTTCCAAATTTCTTCTTTCATTTCTGTTAAATGACATGAATGACACTCAATATAATAGCAGGACGACAAGTTTATTTTATAGCAAATCAAAATACGTTAGTTATGAACACAACATGAACCGGAACCTGTGACAAAACTAGTGCGGCCGCCATATTGAATTTCGTACACTGCACTGGTTTGAAATTAAGACGTTGACTCAGAATTAGTGGAATAATTATAACAATTGCACAATCTAAAGCATGGAGGTTTCAAGATTGATGCAAAACGTTTTCGAGACGAGTTTCCTAAATTATGAATTTTAAAAGAGGGTATCCCTGCAAGGTAGCGAGCGCACAGTCATCGAGTCACCTCCAAGTCTTTCCCATTATTACCATCTCAATATTGAAGTAGGCTTTTCCAGACCCTTATCACTGCGGCCATTTCAAGAGGTGACACATACTCTATTCGGATAACGGGTAAAGCCTTGACTGTTCGAGGTTTACGAACTCTTTTCAGTACCTAACTTACGTACTCCGTTTATCATTAGATAGAAAAAGTGTTTTAGGGTCATGATAAAAGGAATATGGAAGCGCTAGTAATATTTCAGGCAGGCATATTATTTATCAAACTTTATCGGTTTTTATTACTAACCATTCAAATGTAAAGGATCATGTTCTTAGGTACGTATAAATAATGTCACCACTACTTCCATTTACCAATACAAGGAGTAACAAAAATGGTAGAACAAGCTGAAAGGAAGTCAAGGTACTCATGAAATCAGTTTCTGAACAACTCTCCCAAAATATTAAAACAAAAAATTGGACGCCCCATACAAAACTTCCGATCCGCTGGTTACTACGGACAAATCTATTTTTAAATATTGCGACCCATGTTCCTTAGAGAAAGTTGTTTAGTTTCATGAGTACCTTCACCTCCTTTAGCTTTTATTATTTCTACATCCAATCGATATTGATAAAGTTCAGCGGGTGAGCTCTTCCGGCGTGGGGTAATTCTGTCAAATGGTTGTTACTACCGTTGAAACCGTTCTAAAAGCTTATATTATAACAATTGCGACATCTATTGCACATAGTTAATCTGTGGAAAAGGCCACAAGTGTTAAAAGCATATATTTAGAACAGGAGAAAATATGTAAGTTACATAAGCAACATGTGCAAGATGTCTAGTACCTTACTTTTAAACTCATTTGACGAGACAAACGATTTCCTTATTAAAATTTTCTAAGACACGAGCACTACACGAAGCTTTTTCTACATGACGTCACCACTTACAAATTCGCGGAACAGGATCAAAGACAACTCAAGCAGAAATATGATATCCGATCCGACGAAATGAATAAGGTGAAGTTGTTATCCACTCAACGCATTAATATGATTTCCTTATTTTGTTTGCTTCGGTGCTACTTCGAGGGAATCGGTATTGAAGAAAATTGGTTGGCCGGAGATTGAATATTAGATTTTGTTTGAGTACTTTAACTGGTTAGGACGCGAATTGCGAAGGATATTCTTGCTCGTCGTAGAGCATACCAATGTAAGTACATTGAAAATCGTAGCTTGCTACGAACGCTACGCCGCGTAGCAATAGATGTAGCAGCCTTTAAGTAAATCAAATAAAAAGCTGCCTGCAATACCACAGCTTAGTCAGTTGAAAGTAACTTAGTTACCAATATGTGGATCAAGTGGTGGAGTCTAGATATGGATACGATTTTTTTTTAATCATGGTAATTTGATTTATTTTATTCTTTTTTCTCCATTTTCAGACACTCTATTCGTCTACTTGCTACGATTGATCAATGTCTAAGAGTTCAAAGGCGGGCCAAGTCAAACAGCGCGATCACCAGGTTAACTGCTTCATTAGGCCGGAATAGAATCAGCCCTGCACAGAACATCCTAAAGGAAAAGTATTGAAAATTGGCTAGAGATGTCTACAGTGAGTATTAAATGAGATAAAGAGTCGATGTAGAATAGAATAAGTATTTAGATTGTATTTTATGAGAATTTGCGCGAAATACCGTTGATGTCATATTCAAACAATCTGACAATCCAAGACTGAACTACACATGCTCAGAAGTTCTCAATGCATGGCTCGTTAAAGGCTATTATAATTTTTTTGAAAAATTGCCAAATTTTCTACCGTTGGCAGGATTTGAACCTGCGACCTTCGCTATTATTACTAGCAACGCCTCATTCATCTGGGCTACCACGTCTCCATCGTTGCCTGCGAAATGATGCAAGTGTATCTTAATACCAATAACGGTAACATGGCTCCATCTACCGGGGTAGTTGTACAACTAATTACCAGTGACTAATTCATTCTTCACATATTGAATGTAGCCGGAGCAAAACAATTTGCTGAATGTTGCTACAAACATATCAGTTCGTTCATGCAGTCTTCTACCTAAGTAAAAGAAAAACGTAATTATTGTCTTTATAAATAAATGCTCACTTCGGTTGACTACTCTTATAATAACTAAGATAAATCGTTTCTTTGTCTTCCTGTTACTAAGAGCTCCTTACCTGTAAAAGGAGTAGAAGGATGCGGCGATACCACACAAAATAATATTTTGGCAACTTTTTTAAAGATGCGATGATGAGCCTTTGTCTGATTAACTTTATCCCTTCTGTGGATAAAATACAGTTCAACAAATGGGTAAGCAATTTTGTTTCGTAATAAGGTTTGCTATCGTGAACCGGAGGGTGTAGGTTCAATTTCCGGACTTTCTCCATCTCGGTTCGTTAATTATAAGAATACCAATATTTAACTCAAGCAGCTGGAAAAGTTACATTAGTTTGCGACAATTTCTTTGGTGATTTAAACAAAATGACGAAAAAAACGATTACAAATAAGTATGCATAAATAAATAGTATCGTAAAAACATGAAACTGAAAAATTGTAAGTCTGTTTAGAGTTTATTTAGGTTTTGGTTATTAATTCTACTTACCAACCATTCACACTATTCACACGGTTTAAAGAGTCGGAAATGTATTTCCGAGCCGGTTTTCTATTAAGACATACAAAAGTTTTATAAAAAAATGTGTTATACAATTTTTATTATTTTTACAATGACGGATCATGACGTCAATAAGAAGTGATATTGCTATCCTACATTGAATAAAGTAATTTCATTTTCATTTGAAATTGGTGAATGTAGTGATAATTGAGGAAAGCATCGACATGCATTGGGTGTTTTCTACCAACAGGCGTGGCGTGAAATGTGTCTGTATGTCAGTGTGGCAGGATGTGTGCGGTTATCACGTCGGCACTCGGCAGGTGCTGCAATCTGGCGGCGGGAAGCGGCGGCGGCGCGAACAACTTCCGACTGTAGACCAGAACAAATGTGTAGACGGAGCAATGATTGCATACCAGTGTGAAATGTGTCTGTATGTCAGTGTGGCAGGATGTGTGCGGTTATCACGTCGGCACTCGGCAGGTGCTGCAATCTGGCGGCGGGAAGCGGCGGCGGCGCGAACAACTTCCGACCGTAGACCAGAACAAATGTGTAGACGGAGCAATTATTGCATACCAGTGTGAAATGTGTCTGTATGTCAGTGTGGCAGGATGTGTGCGGTTATCACGTCGGCACTCGGCAGGTGCTGCAATCTGGCGGCGGGAAGCGGTGGCGGCGCGAACAACTTCCGACCGTAGACCAGAAGAAATGGGTAGACGGAGCAATGATCGCAGACCAGTGTGAAATGTGTCTGTATGTCAGTGTGGCAGGATGTGTGCGGTTATCACGGCGGCACTCGGCAGGTGCTGCAATCTGGCGGCGGGAAGCGGCGAAAAACAACTGTTTAAGAAACAAACGGTCTCTTCTCACTAAGTTCTGTAATCTCGAGGTTAAGTGAGTATCAATCGGTGAAACTCGAATGTTACGTAAATCTTTGAAAACTTTTTGGAGGCGTTAGTTTTTTGATTGATGTTTTATAAAACTGGAAATTTACGATTTCATAAATACTAAGTAGTCTTAACTTGAATAAGTAAAGTTTGAATAGATATTCCAGGCTTACGAATTCAAAATATGACGATTCTACCTTGTTATTAGTTGTTGACTTCACTAATTATTTAACATGCTCCTTCTATACTTCTCTTCTAATCTTCATTTCCGTCCGTCCGTCGCATCGCACCTGCTTTGACCGGCCACCGTGCTCTCAGAGCCCACGAAAAGCCCACCGCTGCTAAAAATCATGCAGTAGGCGGGGAGCTGGAGACTTTTTTCATTAATGTTACGTAGGTACATTATATGCACACTTATTTCTACTTGCTATATTGGACAATTTGATGCCAAGATACATAAAAACGTCATAATATGAAATGTTTTTGAGCTGTTAAACATCTTATGATTATCAAATTTATGTTAGACTCTGTCTCTGTCCAATGACCTAAGAGCAAACCCTTACATAATAACAATAAAATAAAAACCTTCTCATGTTTTCAGCAACACACCGACAGGCATTCTATTTTGACAATATTATGAGCATGATCAAATTTAGGAATTTAAACACTATTTGATGTAGCTAGCTCCCAGGCTGCAATATTAGCCGGTTTGATACACATCAACACTTGTCTTTATGACAGGCGCCATTCAACACGCGTTTCATGTGAAGTTGTAGGGCGTTTGCAATTCGCCCGTCAAATTGTTTGTGTGTACCTACTTTTGCCGTAGTCCACTGACCGTGGCGTAAATTTTCTATCTCCATTCGAACTTTCGTTGGTAAATAACCATGCAATTCATATGATTTTTGATGACATGGAAATTATTTAGGTACCTACACCAGCTTTCACAAGACTTTTTAACAGTTCAGGTAGGTTACAAAGTCCAATGACGGTATATAAAAGTTAATAGTGCTTATGATCCTAATGTTGAGGAATATTGAAACCGTTATCGCTACCGAAGTAAACTAGGTATTCATCGAAGCACATTAAAGTTTTTAAAGAGTAATAAATCGGTTGATATCTTCTGGTAAGAGTGATCTCAGTGTGGATCGGCGAGAGTTGGACTGCGAGTGAGCGGGGCGCAGGCGCGCCGGCAGACCGCGCGTCGCCGCCGCCGCGGCCGCTACCGCCCATACGCTACGGCGCGCCACTGCTACACAGAGAGCGATCGAGATTATATTCGCGGAGTTGGAAATGTGGTCGAGTGAGGTGCCTGGACGGTGGAGGTGAGCGCGCGATGCGCCGCGTGCTGCCGCCGGCGCGATGAGCGCGCGTCGCACGCCGAGCGCGCCCGCGACCCGCCTGCACGCGCTGCTGATCGTGCTGCCACTGCTGCTCGCCTCAGCACGAGCACAGTAAGTATTTGCGCTAAGTTTGGTTGTTGGAACTCTTTATTTTGTTACTTTTAAAACTTTTCGTTCGTGTTTCACGAAGTTAGTTTTCATCGGCTATTATTTGCGAATTGGGATCGCTGTAACCTGAATACCTATTGATAAATAAACAATAACTAGCATTGTTAAAGGTTAAACTTGCCAACTACGTAATTTTTTTTATTCAAACAATAAAATAATAATCATAATAAAGTGAGCCGAAGTCGTGCTTTTGTAAAAGTTATGGCAAAGTTTGAGGAAGTACGAAACTAGATAATATTACTCTAGCGGAAAGTAAATTATTTTTTCTAAAGCAGACATGTTCTACATACCTATAAAATTTTCAGGTATAAGTATATTGCCAGTGTTAGAAAAAGTAGGTACTAGATTTAAAAAAAAAACAAATTGCAAATAAAAATAGCTAAATATTTTTTCTAAATATACCAACGGAAGATAATATTTTATCTATTTTAGTAAAGCTAAACTAAAGCAAACTGAGGCACATACCTCGGTTTACCGCAAAGGCATTCCGTCGGCGGATAGGCAAACTAACAGCGGAGAAAATTATTTTCTGGATTTTTAAACGAATATTTGAAGGCTAACATAAGATATAAGGTACATATTTATTACAAAAAATGGATCTCGGGTTGTGTATTCATTTCATATTTGATATAAAGGAAGAATGATTGTTGCCCGCAAGGTGTTGAAATCAAGGTCTCGATGTCTTTAGACATTTTTTTCTGATATTTAAATTAATAAGATACAGTAGGCATTACATTAAACAAAATAGGCTTGTTGATTGATCTTCGGGCCGTTTATTGTACCACACGAAAGAATTTGAGTTATCTGGATTTTCAAAGATATTAAATAAAACTATTAGTTATAGTTTTAGAGTTTTGTATTTTTGCATGTGCATATTATTGCGTTCAGTGACAAGGACCATATATGGTCCTTGGTGCAGATGCGTAAAATTTGACAACTTGCACGAAAACTCATTCATTTCATATACGTACAAACAATTAAATTTACGCGACTGTATGTTCTTTCCGTATAAGAAAATATGGCCCCGACAGATCATCGTTGACAAAACGTGCATTGCAGTTCGAATTCTGATAGTTTGGTTTTGTATTAATTACTCTGATGTTGCCAAGCAGTTTTTTAGTGCGTCAATTTTCTTGATAAACTTTTCAAGAGTATGAAAAATGAGTCTTCTAAGCAAATAAAATATTTATAAATAAATAAAAATACATTATTTTGTCTAGAAGTGATCGAATGGCGATGATCGACCGGCTGGAGAACGTGACGCACACGGTCACACGCATCCTGGACGGCTACGACATACGATTGCGACCAAACTTCGGCGGTAAGCATCACCATGAATACAGATTGAACAATCGAGGAACTACGACAGCTACGACGGTTACGACGTACGACTCCGATTAAACTTCGGTGGTATGCATTACCATAGATGAGGGACTACGACAGCTACGACATAGAACTACGATTAAACTGCGGAGATAAGCATCGCCATATAGATAGAGTGAGCGAGCTGTTACGCGCATCCTGAACGGCTACGACGTATGACTGCGACCAAACTTCGGCGGTAAGAAACACCATAAATACAGGCTAGATAAAAAAACGAGGTACTACGACAGCTACAACGTAGAACTCAGATATAACTTCAGCGGTAAGCATCGCTATAGATAAAGGGTACAAATCAAAGCGAGCGGTTACGGCTGCTTCACACGGCTATGACATACGAAATCGATCAAACTTCGGTGGTAAGCATCAACATAATTACAGGGTACATATCGGAGCGAGCGACTACAAAAGCTACGGCGGCTTCGACAAACGGCTTAAAACTTTGACATTACAAATGTAATGCAGAAGATTGCTCCACAAATGATGACTCCTATAATCGCAAAGCTTACTATGTACCACGCTAAAGATGAGCGAAAAAAAAATTACGGAATCGAACTGTTGAGTAGTAAGTTATGTAAAAGTAAATACAATTTTCCATACTCCAACTTATAAGACATACTATGGATAGGCAGGTACCTAAAATATATCTTGACATTGCCTTTGCGCGCCGTTGCGCCGCTATGAAGCAAGTTTACATACTTCTGTTGAACTATTAGTGATATAGAGTCAAAATTCCGTATAACGCTCCAACGTAACCTAAGTCTTATGAAGTTATAAAGCTATTTCGAGCATGAATTGCTGTCATATGAAATTTCGTAATAACGTTCCACCGGCGGAACCTAAAATGCTGAATATTCTGTTGAATAAATACAACCGTTTCAGATGTTGCTTTTGGTTTCTGCAATACAGCAAAGAGAGCTAGTAGCTAGAGACTGCAATAAGTTATTGCGCGCTGCGACCCATAAAGATCCAATATCATATTGAATTCCCTCGGTATGCTAAACACAGCACGATTTGTCAGCGGCTCAGAGCCAGAGGTAGCGGCGGGCTAAAGCCACGCTGGAATACCAAGATTATGCATAAGATTCCAATTGGGTTTCCGAGTTGTGATTTCAATTTTGATGGACTTGGTAGTAGAGATGGCCTCTGCTATTACGAAACATATTCCTTTGAACATTTAGGTCGTACTCTCGTATCTATTTCGGGACTTGCAATTTAAATTGGTATTACTTTCAGGGGATCCACTGTACGTCGGAATGGATTTGACAATCGCTAGCTTCGACGCAATATCTGAAGTCAACATGGTAAGCACAGTGAATCAATAATGTCCAAACATTTATTTTATCAACATTATACTTATTCATAATAACAATAATGGAATTATTTAGTCAAATTATGTTAAACGTATGGTTGGAATGATAATTTATTGTGATTTAATGCTATGTATTATTATATGGGAATCTCCTGGAATAAAAATCTTATTATTAATTAATGAACCATCAATATTACTTGGCACTCATCCCCTAATGCCAGTTGATTGATAATGATAGCTCGCGATCACATCAAAGTGTGTTGTCGCGTCGTCTCGACCTTGGCGTCGACTCTAGCCAGCAGAAGATTCGAGGGTTTTGGGTCATAACAAGGACCTTCGGGTTTGCGATTTCAAGTCGCGACTCATTAGGCTTTTAATAGAAAAGGGAGCAAGGCCATCACTTGACATACATCGGGGAGGTTGAGGGGTGTGCTGCGTCAGCCAATCGATGCAGGCTTTGGATTGCACCGCCGCTAGCCATTGGACTTGGTTTCCGACGCCGCCCACCGTTATATAAATGGAATCGCTTATATACTTCACCTTATGTTACCAGCATTCCAGAATAATTTTACTTGACCATAATAGTATAACACTCGTAAAGAAACTTTGGCAATGAGTTAAACATACTACATAAATAACACTAACTTAAAAACAAAAGTTTCATTGTAGCAAGGGATTTACCTACTACTACGAACGCAGTTATACGTAAATTGTAAAGCAAGAAAATACATCAAATCGCTTCTTTCAAACGCGCCCAATAAGCAACTACTTTGGAATATCTTGAAAACTTGTATATTTAGAAGCGGCGTCTCTTTCAGGATTACACAATAACGCTGTATCTGAATCAGTACTGGAAGGATGAAAGACTTGGTTTCGGCTTGCCGGAGGACGTGCTGACCCTCTCGGGGGACTTTGCCGATAAAATCTGGGTGCCAGACACGTTTTTCGCTAACGACAAAAATAGGTAAAGATTTCTTGAATATATTTGTGTTAGATTCATGTGAAAAGAGTTGGTTGAAAACGCGTAAATCAGTGCGCTAGCTGTTGAACAGTAAGTGCGTATTTTGAACACTTAAACACGCTCGCTGCTCAAGCATCATTATAATAATGCTAGAGTGAACTTTCTGTTGGTAAAGTTACATTGACCCATTAAATCTTTGCTTCGAAAGACCTTCTCTACAAGGCGGCTTTTAGGCAGCGAATGAACGCAATTTTCAGGTGAAAGTTTTCCCTATAAATGCAGGTTAATGACTTCATATCTTAGTGAGCGTTTATATTATGGCAAATCACTACCTAGGGAAGACGTAACGTTGTTTATTTTGCAGTTTCCTCCACGATGTGACGGAGCGCAACAAGCTGGTGCGTCTCGCTGGTGACGGCAGCATCACGTACGGGATGCGGTTTACAGCCACGCTAGCCTGCATGATGGACCTGCACTACTACCCGCTCGACAGCCAGAACTGCACCGTCGAGATTGAAAGCTGTGTGACTCTTACTCTTACTTTAGCCACCCGCCACCCGCAAATCGCAATCCTCACCGCGCGCCGCTTCTCTTCAGTTGCTATATGTAGTTAGACGGCATTGTACATAACACATGACATTCTTTTTGTTTTCCCAGTCACGAGTCAGCAGTCGGGGCTTGCGTTGTCATCAATATTCTTCTGTATGGTTGTCTCCATGTCCGCAAACCGCATCGCAGTTCTATCGCAATACGTATCAGCTTGGAATGATTTGCACATTCCGGAATGACCCACTTTTGCACAATTTGCATTCCAGCTCATTTAAAATTCACGAATGATTTTGTAATTTTTGAATTGGAGATTGGGCCTGTTGAAATACTTTGATAAATTTAAATTTCACCTCGACCTGAAACGCAATTTTGTTTTACGAATAACTTCCGAACAGATTTGTTCATAAGGCAAATACGAATGTGGATTGTTCACGAAGAGTGTTTGTAAGCCATAGATTAAAAGACAGCATTCTAACGTAGTTCTTGTGCTGCAGATGGGTACACAGTGTCGGACGTGGTAATGTACTGGAAGGAGACCCCCGTGCGAGGAGTGGAAGACGCCGAGCTTCCTCAGTTCACCATTCTGGGACACAACACTAATGATAGGAAGGTAATTAGAGGAAAAAAAATTGTACCATCATTGTTTCGCGAGTATTATAACAACTTTGTTATTATTTTGTCCTAGAGACGGCATAGTGGATAGACGCAAACAAAAGTTCCGGAAACAAACTTGCCTACTTTATCTACGCCAGGCATCAACCATCCATCTTACTCAGTTAGATTAATATTTACAAAATCTAGTTTTGTCTGGACCTATCAAATAAAATCGGTAATGTTCAATAATATTTTTGGATTTGTAATTTTTTATTGTATTTTTGTAGGAAAAATTAGCAACGGGCGTGTACCAACGGTTATCCCTGAGCTTCAAGTTGCGAAGAAACATCGGTTACTTCGTGTTTCAGACATATCTGCCGAGCATACTTATCGTCATGCTGTCTTGGGTGTCCTTTTGGATTAACCATGAAGCTACCTCTGCGAGAGTTGCTCTTGGTATGAATCCAGTCTTCTATTCTCAACTAAAATTTTCATTTTCGTTGGTTCCAAACATGATTAAAAACTGTTGTATTTACCGTTTGGTAAATGTCTTATTTACTTGTAACTCTTTTTGCTATTAGTTACGAAGTCAAAGATTGTTGTATTTTTAACGTAGTTAAGGATAACTGAATTTACTCAAGGGAGAAATAAAATACTACAAAAATAGTAACCAAAAAGAAAATAATATTAGATACCACTAAGAAAAATATTCGTCAACCAGGTATAACAACGGTGCTGACGATGACGACAATAAGCACAGGAGTGCGTAGCAGTTTACCGCGGATCTCGTACGTGAAGGCCATCGACATATATCTGGTGATGTGCTTCTTCTTCGTGTTCGCTGCGCTACTAGAGTACGCAGCCGTAAACTACACGTACTGGGGCGCGAGGGCCAGAAAGCGCGCCAAGTTAAAGAGCAAAGGGCTGTCTGCTAGCACTAGTGTAGAAAAGGACATTAAGTGTGGTACGTTGCATTCAATCCGGCTTTATTTTTTCAAAATACCCAAATCTGACCTACCTGCTGATTACTCTACCAGCCTTAATAGAGCAACTGGCAGGTAGCTGAGTACTCTATCAGCTGAATTCTGCCATCGAACATCGCGGAGTACTATCTATACAATCCAGCAATTTAGAATAAGCGTTTGCATCGTAGTGTGCACTACCAAAGTAAAGAGTGTAACTCTACTACCTGTATCTGTGCATATAACCCTGATCACTTTAGGTTGGTATCGTGTGCCTAATCGTCAATGTATGTTGCAATCTAAGTGAGTCATCCAATTTTACCCAGGTTCCCGCTCTCCTGAGGAGATCATAGCGCTTCAGGAGTGCACGTCGACCTCTGGACGGGTGTCTCCTATCCCGAGCCTGCGGTCCAAGCCCCTGCCAGTCACAACGGGTGCTCCGCCCTCGCTGAGGCTCCAGCGCGACCACATGCAGCTGCGGTATCGCACCCGTCCGCATTCCAAAACGACAGCGAGAAGTAAGGTTTACTGAGCTTAACTTTTTAAAGATTCACCCTTTTTTATCATAGCAGCCAGCAACCTCCAATCCCAGCCATTAGTCGTTAAATAAAAATTAAATAATTTAAATTTCCTGTCTTCTTTAACGTTTAACTCCTAAATGAGACGTCCAAAGAAAGCACTTTCTGTTACCAAAAGACGCTAGCCGACAGAAGGCACGGAAGAACCCATAAAGCAAACGCAATTTGGCCTACTCCTGGTACCTAAACTCTGTTATCTTATCTATGATAGAGTGCGCAACTATTTCCGTCACCTTCTCTACAAAACTTTAGTGCTCACATGTTCTGCTTTCAGACGGGGCTAACGGCAAGCCAAAGGTGATCCACGCCCTGCGCCGGTCCGCCACAGTCCTCAAGACCTCCATGCCCAAGATACGAGACGTGAACGTCATCGACACGTACTCCCGCGTCATCTTCCCCGTGTGTTTCATGCTCTTCAACGCCATCTATTGGACCTTTTATATATTTGATTGAATTCGTATATCGTGTATTTGTAAGTCGTGAATCGAATTTTGAAAGAGATTAAGGTGTATTTAATGGTGTATGTTCCAATAATGGCGCAATGCCATGGTAAATAAAGTGTAAGAAATATCTTTTGTGAAGTCGTAGTGTAGAGTGATGCCATCCTAATAAGATGTATTTGACTGTCAGATTTATACGAGTTTGAGATATTATCAAAGGCGTCATGGAAAATTTACCAGGTTTGTTGATGGCCTCACCCTAGGATAACTCTACTTCCCAGAATTACACAATGGCCTCAATTCGGGAAATAATCTTAACTGAGGTACCTTAAATTTGCGCTGTCGCTTCAAATAGGTATAGAACAGGATAGATAGATATCTAAGTCATGTAATTTCTTGACGAAAAATTACAGCGCTATTTAAGGTACGTTAAGATATTTTAATTCCTGATCTGCCAATATCTCTATACCAGAGCCACGCCGTAAACAACTTGGGCCTCACCTCAAAAGAGTTTTGACATTTGCGTTGAACGCGTTTTTTTATGTATAGATTCATTTTAAATACGCGTTCAACGCAAGTGTAATTTTTTGTGGAAAGGCCACCAAAGTTTAATTCAGTGGTTAAACTACGGAGATAAATGGACATAGAATTCAAGATTAATACGACAACATAAATTATTACTCCTAACAGGAATATTAGTTGAATATGTATCGATATTTTCATTCTAAATAAAGAATTCACACAGAAAAATTATGGCATATATATATAAAACGGCCAAGTGCGAGTAGGACTCGCCCACTGAGGGTCCCGTAACATGCACATCATGCCCTTACAATACCCCATTTGAAGTCTCAACTATAAAAAGTTATTTTTAATCCGCTCCCTGAAAACACATTATTTTAAATATTCATATTTTTAGAGCTTTTCCTAAACTTGCACTTCAAAAGAAAGCTACTTGTCAAATTCCACAGATCTAGTTTCACGGAAATATGTCTATTGAGTTTGATTATCGTGAGAGGGTTTCAAACACAATTGATTTACAGTTTTACTTCCTACACAAAACGCCGGCCGCACATAAAAGATTTAAAATCTCCAAGATGATTAAAGGAATTACTTAAACACCTTTATTTAGTTAGGTAATAAGGAAAAAATATACGATACATAATATAATTTTAACGAAGTATTTCAATTAAAAAGAAACAATTTGTAATAAATTACAGTAGATTTAAAATTTTGATTATTATTATTATTGTGAATGGACGAACGAAGTGCTAAATTTTCTGTGTTAATCGTTTTTTGTAGTAAATGTAAGTAGATATAGCATATCGCGTCGTCTATTGTAATATTTCTGATATGAAACTGCCAATTTCTTTAAGTGTGTGTACAAATGGAAAGCGCTACAATTTGAGAAACTCTTTCTGAAACATATGTTAAATTAGATTATTTGTTAATTATTGTAAAATCCGTGGAAGATTTACAATTAGTTAGAATATTGTTAAAATGAAAAGTTGTATAAGTACATTACCTATGTAACAATCTTATCTAATAAAATAGATATATACCTACATTGCCAAATCATGTCCCACTTGAAATAGTAGTTTATAAAACTATCTTAAAATGTGTCTGCTTATCACAAAAGGCGTAGCCGAGTCTGATAATAGTTTGAAACGAGCATCCTAATGCCTAATTATAATGCAGGTGTATACACTATTTTATCTACACTCTACAAAAAAACATCTGAACAACTTCTCAACAACAACCTAACAAAACAACTAAACATCAAGGAAACAATAACCGAACAACAGCCGTACAACACCATCTGACAGGTGCGGCGGAAGCTGACGATTTGAGTATTAGCAAAGAACACTTCGTTTTATTTCTCAATGTTATCGAAATAAGAGCCTTCTCATTAATACATTACGCTTCAGCGTTTGAGAAGAAACTGTAATTTTTATAGGCAGAATGCATAAAGATGGTCTTAATACATCTGTTTTTGAGTTTAAAATCCGAACATTATGAGACGAGTGTAGATAAAATACGTTGTAGAGAAAAACGTAGAGCTGGGATCTGATCAAAAGTACTACAAGAATGATAATAGCAATTTTAAAAACCTTTAGCTGGTAAATAAATGTAAGAAACAAAAAAGTATTAATATTTAATTATGTGCCAATCGTAAAAGTACCTAATTAAAGTGTTTATTACTACACGCGCGAAGAAATATAATGAATGGTTTCCTCCCTAAAATTTGCTAAATTAATTGACCATTATTAATTTTATTAAATTAGCAACACAGTAGCTCAATTTTCAGAACCACTTTTATGACAACATTTAATCTACTTTCGATCTTTTAAAATTTAAACAGGAAAGGAAAATAAATTATATTTTAGATTCAAGGTTTTAACTGTTTATGGACGTAAGTGAACCTTACGTCCATATGAAAAAACAATTAGATACCATTATTTACTTAGATGCCAAGGAACTGATTGATTCTCCCGGTTTAATTTAATTAAAAGTTCAGAACAAAATATTATGATAAGAAGAATTATTGACCCATATTCAAAGTAATTCATGATCATAAAGACAAAATGATATTGTAAATACAAATTAGATAATCCTAACACAAAAAGATAGTAGCTAAATTTATGTTTAAATTAGCAAGAATTGCAAGCCAATAGAACTCTAAGACCACGTTATTGTAAAGAATAAAGTTTACTAAAGATAATGTGCTTATGTTTTTCTATCGAATCATCATTAAGTAGAGTGTAACCCTCAACGATCTCGTCAATGGCGCCACTTGACAAAAAAGTTATCTCTTTGTACAAACAATCTATCAGAATGTCCAATGCCCAAGTTTTTAGTATTATTAGAACCTGCAAACTCAATTAAATATTCGCTGCAATTAGTGCTGCTGAAATTCTTTTCAGAATTCCTTTAAACGAAGCAACTGTGGTTTATTCATATTTCAGGTAAAGCGCCATCTCTGTTACTACACTAAATGTAAAGCTTTGACTGAAAGCTCACAACCTTATGAAAAAGGTGTTGGTTTCAAATTGATCTCACAATGGAACAGCACCACTGCGTTTCTCTGTAGAGACGGTGAGATCATGTGATATGCTGCCATCTAGGGGTGGACTAAATCTATGCGAGGAACAAAGAGAAGCTGGGGTTGCAGATAAACTAGGGAAATATTCATCGCACGGGTAAGGCCTCCCTTGGCTTGCAGGAGTATTCATTTCCAATGCTTGTATTTCTTTTTATCACGATGTCGCTTTATTGCTCTTTTCACACAGTTTTTCTGGAAACGTCTAGAAATTTCTAAAATGAAAACTGAAATGTTTGAATTCAGGTTTGTCGAGTGAAAAATTGCAGTGTAGACGTTTTAGAATATAGTTATGCCATTCTCTTTAGTTTATTTTTATTTATTTACTCTTCAAATTATAGAAATACAGTATGCTTTTTTAAGTTCACACAATTCAATGCACATTTAGCACAAATGCACTTATTTGTGCTAAATGTGCGTTTTGGGTAATAAACGTAAACATTATTAAAGTTAGTTATCCATATTCTATCAATATTTAGTATTTAGAAATCAAGAACCTTTACATGTTATAACATAATCTACGATAAGGCCATTATGTGCCTACGCATTAAGAAGGTAGTTTCATTATACCGGGTGTAAGGGACGGTGTACCAAAAACTTGGCAGGCATGATCAGACCATGAAACTGAACAACTTTTTCTCTGGAGGATATTTTGGCAAACAAGAAAAAAAATCGACCTCCCATACAAAATTCCCGATCAGCTGACTGACTTTCTATGGAAACTCGTAAAGAAAATTTCTTCTTCAAGATTCTCAAAATGTAATGTTCCGTCCATTAAAACTCGTCCAGATTACTAGCTTCGTTTCCCAATATACACTCCATAGGTAAAGTTGTTCAGTGTCATGGTCTGATCATGTCTGCAAAGTTTTCGGTACACCGTCCCTTACACCCTGTATTAAAGTAATTGAATGATAGATAACAAAACAAGGACCTAGGTACTTATATGCAGTAGTGAAGTAAAAAATAAAACGTCCGCAAATAAACACGAAATATTATTCAACTATATTTAAGCAGTTCATCTATTTTGATCGAGCGTTATTCACAGCAAGCTATACAATACAGACGTGTAGGCGAGCGGGAGAGATTTATACAAGCACGGTTGGGCGGGATCGCTTCATTCATCGGCACGTTCATACACCCTGTTATAACCACGACGACACTCACCAAATACATTACTCAGCCAGTACTATTTAATCTATTATAGGCTGAACTATCAGCAGCAATGTAGGCTAAAAGTAATGGATGATCTTTGCGTCGCAATGTCCAAAACACGCAACGGAGCAGGCGCGGGGTAACCTCGGAGCGGGGACGAGGGGAGGGCAGAGGTTCCAGCTCACCTAGTGCCTACCCCAGCCCAGTTGCGCGAGAGAACTACACACGACAGGGTGAACATTCTCAATTCAAAAATCACCAAATTCAGTCATCTAGTTCAAGTGAATAGTTCTGGACTAACAGTGCAGTGTAGTGGCAGTGCCGACTTTAAGCAGGACAGATTTGCGCATTGTTTTGTTGTGCCGGGAGTGGAAGCTGATGATGTTACATAGCACGGGTTGAGGTAGGTACTTCCAGTTCTATCATTTTCATTCCTAAAATACAATTCAATAAGAAAACGACCTAGGAAGGCATCATGAGAAATCGAGAGAAAATATACACTAAAAAGAATAGAACACGCATCCACCGGTGACAGAACGTTGACGAGGATAGAAGTTTGTAAAAATCGTGGGATAAAGCTGAGGGATTATGGGCGAAATACGTCGTAAGATGAACACCAGGGCCCGTGGGCGGCAGGAGGCGTAGAGTTTCCAGCTCGGAAAAAGCGGGGTGGGGGAGGAGAAGCGGGGGCGGGCGTGGGCGAAAACCACCGCGCAGTATGCCTCACCCCCCCCCCCCCCCCCACCTCGCCCCCGTATTGATCGCTCCATTTTCATTCGTATCTGCCAAATATTGCCATAATAAGTTTCCAGTTTAAAACAGCATCACCCCATTTCTTTCCCTACATGACTTAAGTGTTTCATGTGTATTACAATTTTAGCCAACAGCCTGGCAACCTGTCACTATAGCGATACACAATTTCTGTAACGACCCTCAACTATTTACCTATCAAGTGTGGCGATAGCGACCGTATTTTACAGACGTTATATGTGTAGGTATGTGTTTGATAAAATTGTTCAAATTTTTCTAAATATTTATTTAGAAACGCGCAAGCCAGGAAGACATCTTCGAGTATTTTCTATACAATAAACTTCAATAGACTCAACAAATTTGAAACGTCGCTTACTCACTACGTAGTCCCTTCTTAAATCTATAATCCGGTGCAGAATTTTATTTTTAGCTGTGATAGGAAAATAGTATCATTCATACTCGCGATACAAAAGTTACAACACGTATTAGATATAGGCTAGTTTAGGATAGATCTGTAGAGAGGCGTATTAATAACTTACAGCTAGAGTTGCACGTTTAAGGGATCAAATTAAACTGGTTATTCATGATACATGTATGGATCAGAAGTAAGATTTATTTGGATGATAATATAGGCCTATCTTACAAATCCATAATTCTCCTGTACGTGGATGACTTGATAAGTGCTACTGCATTGTATAAAAAGAAAAGTCATTGGTGTCAAGCAAACACCGATATGCCGGCTTAAATCAGTATCACCCCAATGTAAGCCGCGAGTTATGTAAGAGACGACTAAAGTAAATACAACCCTATAAACGCCTTCACGATTTCCGAAATAGCTCTTTCTCATTCGTAGCCACTTCGTACGTAACCATTAATATTTATATTTAAAAAACATAGCTAGCGAAAAAGTAGCCTGTCGCCGATTTACCTATAACAACCCTTTTCTGCATGTATGTATTCATCTGTGTACATATGAGTGTTGTATGTCAAAAATAACACTCTGCAAATAGGAAAAATAATTATTACGGAAATGGACGAACCAACTTCCCTTTACCATGTACACATATCACGCCTATTAGCCCTTGCGGGGTAGGCAGAGCGTAAACAGCCGCAAAAACGGCCATTTACGCCACGTTTGACAAATATTTGAGGGTCATTCGGAAAATTGTGTATCGCCATAGTGACAGGTTGTCAGCCCATCGCCTAAAAATGCAATACACACCCTCGAGTCCCTTTACCATGTGATTTCGGAAATATTCCTAATGAACATTTTATTTTATAACCACACAATATATCCACAAATTATTACATACATACAAAATCAATAAGATATCTAACTCATTGTAAGCGCATAAAGCTCCTATTTTCACAATTTATCTTACTTCAAAATTTTTTCAGAAGGTTGCCAGGGGACAATGTGTCCCCCAGATTTGTATGAAAACATAGTTTTTGGTGAATTTACATGAATTATTTAACTAGCAATTAAATAAAGTTATTTGAACTTACTTAAAACAACAGACAAAAAAAGTTATCATTAATATGGTGAAGCAAAGAATGATGCACATATGACTTTAACACATTCTAGCAGTAGCAATAGTATTTATGATAAAAAATCTTAAATTTCAATGCCCACACTCGCATCGTGGAAAGAAATAATGGGCTCCAGAAAGTTTACAGAAGATGTTCCATCTAATGTAGCCCTATTTTAGAAATCTACGTAATTTTGGCATGAAAATCGAATGAATATGATAGCAGCTTTTGCTTGATAAAAAAATGCCTTAAATTAGCTTTGGGAAAAGCTGCCCGGATCGAGATCCATTTCGCAATATACTCTTCTTCAATTTCGAAAATTGCACTAATATAACTAAACGTCCCACCATCTTGTTCTAACCATAAGTGCCTTTCTAAGCTACCAAAATCTAAAAAACCCAAACCCCAAAGTTGTTAGTTAAAGCTCAAGTGTAAATACGTTCCCAATATCGTCAAAGAATAAAACGTGCAGCATTCTAGATTTGACTGCGTAATAGAGAATGCGCGATGGGTTGCGTGCGCCTTGAATGAAAGCGCTCAACAAGTAGCTCGTAAAGACTCGCTAGGCAAGTAGCCATCCGCTGCTGGCGCACATGCGTACTACGACTCGGAATATGGCAGTCACCGAAAAGCTCTACCTGCGCCATTTTTACTAACTACATAGATTAATGGATTTCCTGATGTGAAATTTGTAATGGAAATTCTATTTAATTTAGTGTAACATCTTAACGATGTGTAAATGTTGATGTAAATGTGTCGCTGATCAATACATTCCGGAGAAGTGGTGTCTTGAATACGTGTCACAAAGGTAGGGGTGCAATTGCAAAAGCCATTTTTTCTCAAAATCTACCCTTCAAACATTGGTAACAAGCTGTACAGTCTGATTTAAAAAAAAATGTTTTGAGAAAAGAATACAGCCATTTATAGTACTCGTTAGTCAGTTCTGCTATTCTCTTGATACATCTGTATCGCTCTAGGCTCTTGTAGTCTCTATTGCCACAAATAGGAATAAGATATATTAGAAATCTGGATTTTCCCTTCGCAATATTCCTAGAGAGACATCTATTCTTCTTTCTTGCATTGTTTCGCTCACTGTGATCACTATAGGATTTCTACATCATATCGAAACCCGAGTGTTTTTTGTCGATGATGATATACCTACATTACTTTTCATCGAGTGCTTATTTCCCCAACTTTATCTTAAATCGACATAACTTTACCTACGTTACTTTTTATCGTCAACCCTTTCATCGAGTGCTTGTTTCTACCACTCTATGAAAAATTTCGTCTCGGATCAAAGCATGCCTTCGTTCTTGCTCGATTTTCTGCTGTGTGAATGGCATCGCTGAAGCGAGTGTTGAGATACATCTTCTCCTGACTTTTTCTTTTGCATCTTATGAGTGACATGTTTTGAGGATATATATTTTTTAGTATTAGAGTTATTCATGCAAATTAAAAGAATTTGCAGGAATAACTCAAAGTACTAAAAAAATTCTATCGTACAAAGGACATCAACGCGATTATGATTAAAAACTTAGCAAATTACTTTACAATGTAATTATTAGTTTTGTATCAAACGTATTACAACATTCAGTTTTTTCAGATGTGTCGTTCTTGACGTTAAGTCGGTTGATCATATTTAAACCTCTTCCTGGTACAGGCATTAATATGCTTAAAAGGAAACTGTAAACGCCTTATTAATAAGTACCAGTTTCTGTGAGAAATAAATATTTTGTATTTTGTATTTTTTGTATTTAAACCATTAATGAGAGATTTTGTTGGGCGTTTTAGTTAATAATAATAATAATAACCCCCCCAAGGGAGTAACCTTGCCGTGGTGGGGGGGCTTAAGGAGAGGCGGCACTATAAGTAAGTCAGAACATCAAGACGAGACACCCAAAAACGGAGGAACTACATAGATACCCAATATCACCGAAGGTATCCCTCTCTAAACCAATTACTCCCAACCTAAAACCCTCATGGAGCAAAGTAAAAGAAAGTATGATCTTCGGCCGCTACCCGGGGGTCGCCGGGGCGCATCTGGAGCCGGTGCTAGATGCTACAGTTTACGGGACACCGGTGACGAGGAGTTGAGCAGGCGGACTCCCGTCACACAATATGTTACAGCCGGACGTCGGGAGTTGAGCAGGCGGGCTCACGACGAAGATGCTACAGCCGGATCCTCAGGCGATGATACTACATCACTATTTTCTTCCATCCCCTCGACTCGCCGTTCATATATGACAAGACGAACATCTACCTTGTCATCCACAAGCACGCTCGCTGGTGTTGTACAAGAAGTCATGACTGACTTAGAACTTGCACCCACTCCGAGTGTAACTACAACGCGCAAGCGATGGACACCAGAGATGAATAAGTTCATACTGCGCACCTACCTCCAACTAACGACACTTGACACAGACACTAAAACATACCTCGAACCATTACACCTGAAATTCACAGAAAAATACCCGGACATGCAAGCTAGTCGTCAGCGCGTAGGAGACCAACGCAGAGCAATTTTACGTAATAAACTGCTACCACAAAAAACAATTGACGAAATCTATAGCGAAGTCAGACAAGAATTATATAACCTAGAATTAAGTGTCGCCACCCAACAAATACAGACAGAAACCCATACACTTAATAACATAACACAACTTACACCTCTCTCACAAACAACCACATCACATTGTACACGAATGAGATGGACGACTGAACATAATGAAGCAATAATGCGAGAATACTACAAAATAACACAATTAGAAACTAACAGAACTACTTACCGGAAACCACTGCATGAAGCCTTTATTGCCGCCTTTCCCTCAATGTCACATGTAACTGAACAGCGAGTTTCTGATCAGAGAAGGGCAATTATAAATAATAAATATATAGACAACGATAGACTTAACACAATAAAGCAACAAGTTGCAGAAGAGCTTTCAATAGCGAATAACCACTTCAATATTGACGCCGATACACAGGAACACCAGGAACTAACAAACTTTCTTGACTCCGAATCCCAGTTCCTAAATAGGATTGAACTTAGCCTTCCGGAAGAACCCTTACCTGACCAACAAAATCCAAAAAGAGACCCCCATATTGATGAAACTTTTGAAAATTCTTTCCAGCATTTTAAAGACGAAGACCCAACAAATAGACCATATATACCTAAACAGAAATCATCTAAAAAGTTTGCATCCATAGTAGACTACTTAAACAGAGTAACACTCCCGGAAAAGCTAAACTTAGAGACAGACTTTAGTACCTTACATACGACAATATACTGTGCAGCATGGACAGCTGCTAAAATTAACGGAGCTAAGATAACACTAGAATGTACGGATCGTTCCCGACCAGCTCAAAGAGAACACAAACCGAATTGGCAAAGGCGACTAGAACGAAGACTTGAAGACTTGCGAACGAATATAGGCAGACTAACACACTTTATTAACGGAAGTAGGAGTAGATATCTCGAAAGACAAGTAAAAATTATAATATCTAGATATAAAATCCACTCCATTCATGAAGAACCTAACACACAACTTACACACACACTGGACACTCTGAAACAGAAACTAGCCGTAACTACTGGGCGACTGCGTAGATACAAAGCATGCACATTACGAAAGCAACAGAACAACCAGTTTAGAAACAACGAAAGACAATTCTACCGTAATTTAAGGCAGACTTCCACAAACACACAAGAGACTACCGACCCCAACAACACAGACATCACACCAGACCCACACAATTTAAAAACATTCTGGGCTGGCATATGGGAACATCCTGTTCAACATAACGCTCAGGCCGACTGGATTAAAACAGAAATTGAAAACCACTCCGCCACCACTGAAATGCAATTTGATCACATCCCAATTGATACGTACCAAAAAGTTCTTCATAATCTGCACAACTGGAAAGCACCGGGCTCGGATAACATACATAGCTTTTGGTACAAGAAGTTCACTAGTATACAAGGCTTTCTACACAATCACCTTAATAAGTTTATAGAGTACCCCGAACAATTACCCGCATTCATTACTGCTGGAACTACTATAATGATCCAAAAAGACAGAAACGACCCTACAAACCCTGCAAAGTACCGACCTATAACTTGTTTACAAACCATTTACAAAATACTTACTGCCTGCATATCTGAACTGATTTATACCCACGTAAATGAGAATAACATCTTAGCTGAACAGCAAAAAGGATGCAGAAAATTTAGTCAAGGATGTAAGGAACAGCTCATCATCGACTCGGTTATCTTAAAACAAATCCAAAAATTAAAATCAGACCTACACAGCATGTACATTGACTACAAGAAAGCCTATGACTCAGTCCCTCACTCTTGGTTGCTAAAAGTTCTCGACATATATAAAATACACCCAAAAATTGTTAACCTTCTAAAAGTTACAATGACAAACTGGTCCACAAGATTAAAACTTTCCACACCAACAAATCTAATTACTACTGGACCGATTCGAATACAGCGAGGTATATTTCAAGGGGACGCACTTAGCCCATTATGGTTTTGTCTCGCCTTGAACCCTCTTTCCAATGTTTTGAATTCAACAACATTAGGATATCCCTTAAAGTACGCAGAGAATGACCAACAGACTGACCGACAAAATTTAAGTCACCTTCTCTACATGGATGACATAAAATTATATGCCAGGGATGAGGAACAGCTACACCAATTAGCCAACCTAACAGAACAATTTTCCGTTGACATCAAGATGGAGTTTGGCCTAGACAAATGTAAAATTAATTCAATTAAAGCAGGAAAATCTTATAAACATAACTACATTTTAGAGACAGGACAACAGATAGAGCCACTAGATGGACAGGAGACATACAAATACTTAGGATACAGCCAGTCGCTACAGATACAGTATAAAGAAACGAAAGAAAAACTTAAGCAAACATTCCGACATCGACTAAATTCCATACTTAAAACACAATTACACTCCCGGAACACATTTAAGGCCATTAATACATACGCAATCCCTGTACTAACCTATTCTTTCGGCATTATAAACTGGTCAAAATCTGATTTGAAAGCTTTGCAACGGACAGTTAATACAACTTTGACTAAATTCCGCAAACACCACCCCAGATCTTGCCTTCAAAGATTGACACTTCCGAGAAAACAAGGTGGTAGAGGTCTCATTGACATTGTGAACCTACACAATAGACAAGTAATTACACTGAGAAAATATTTTTTTAGCAAATCAGAAACATCCACTCTACATATCCTCCTAAGGCCCAAAGCGATATAAGCTAAGTAGTCATATTGACCCGTGGTCCTACCAGGAGGACTTATATTTTATAGTAGTTCAGACCCAAGCGTTTGACATGAGATTTTTAACGATAAGTTAACTTATGGGTTCCAATACTTTAAGAGCATAATGTGTAACATTGTAGAATACCATTTCAGTCAAAATTTTTTTAGTAGAATAAGTCCTACCTGTAGGACCTCGGATGGTAATTAGGTAAGTTTTTTATTTATTTATTAGTATGCTGATTTTCATTAAAATAAAATAAAACACAAATTTTTCAATTAATTAGAATTCTTAAAATCTAAATCTTTAACGAAAGTAAAGCTCTAGTCTCTAAAAACAGTTTTTGCCATAACGATAGCAAAATTTCGATTTTTCTACAATTAGTTGAATCAGTTCGTCGTTCTCATTTCTCAATTGTACTACGAGATCTTGATCTTCCTCTGCTAGATGCAGCACGACGAGACGAGGTCTACCTCTAGCTCTGCCACGTGTTGTTCTGAGATCCGAAAGAGGTTCATCGTCATCAGACGAGCTAGATTCTTCAGGTGGAGGAACATATGCCGTGTCTAAGTCCCCATCCTGACACAGTTCATCTATTTCACCATCCTCCAATTCAATTTCGGAGTCGCTAAGCGCATATTCGATTTCATTGTCTCTTAAACCTACAAACAACATAAAAAGATGAAAAAATATTCAAGTAATTGTCCAAAGGTAGTATAAAATAATTTGTAATACAGAACCGTGGGCCTACCCATAGGCCTTTATATTTTGGCGTCACATGTATAATTAAATAACAGTTTAAACTAAAAAATTATTACTTAATACCTTTAGATAACTAATAAAATATAAAATTCGAAAGTAATTGTAGCTAAATCAAAGAAGATTATTGTAAAATTTATGGATTTATTTACCTCTTCCTCGCGGATGTGCCATGTCTCCAGCTGATTTCTGCCAAGCTGACGTTTTTTTTTGTTTTGACGTCGATTTATGGGTGACCATAGTGCAGCCCAAGTCTATTTTTATCAATTCGGATACACTATTTTAAATTGGCGCTAAATTCAAAATCACAATATCACGTTTTATAATAAGTCCTACAGGTAGGACCGTGGTATGATATGACTACTCAGCTGTTGCAGAAGTTGGGTCTGTAATACTACTCTTAATTAGTACTACCAGTAGGACCGTGGTCCTTAGGAGGATAAAGCCATAGTACAAAACGACCTCAATGCTACGCCTTTAAACCTACATGACACAAACGAACAAACTAACGAAAAACTGACAGATGACAAAACCAAACTAACTGAATGGGCCGGAAAGTCTCTACACGGGAGACATTTCCATGATTTGAGCCAACCTAATGTCGATAAAGATGCGTCGAACGCATGGCTCAATCGTGGCGACCTTTTTCCAGAGACTGAAGGCTTCATAATGGCCATACAGACAAAAAACTATCAAAAATACATAACTAAAACTTTAACATCAGACACATGTAGAAAATGCAATAGTAGCCCAGAAACTATACAACACATTACAGGTGCATGTAAGTCCATAGCTCAAACTGACTATAAATACAGACACGACCAAGTAGCTAATATCATCCATCAAAAACTTGCTCACCAATATAACCTAATCCCATCCATTCAGCCTTACTATAAATACAACCCGCAAACTGTTTTAGAAAATCCTACGACTAAACTTTACTATGACCGAGCTATCCTCACCGACCGAACAATCCACTACAACCGACCTGACATAACTCTAATTGACAAAAGTAATAAAACTGGATATTTAATTGATATAGCAGTCCCCAACACACACAACTTGCAAAGTACAATAGCCGACAAACTAACTAAATATGTGGAGCTTAAGGATGAAATTACCCGGATCTGGCACCTCCAGAAAGTGACAATAGTCCCGATAGTGGTTTCATCAACTGGCGTGATTCCGAAGCAGCTCCACCAGTCTCTTAAGACACTCAACCTCTCAGCAAATACATACAATCTGTTGCAAAAAGCTGTTATCCTGAACACATGTCGCATAGTAAGAAAATTTTTGCACAATGAACAAGACCACTCAACACCATCACTTTCAACGTACCTACAAAACACACGAGCTGATACACAAATCACCTCAACAATCACACGTCCTAACACACAAATCACCTCGACAATGACACGACCCGACACGCATAACACACAGACAACCACACGACCTGACAGACACAACACTCTGACAACCACGCAAACTGACACACTTAATTATATTTCAAACCCTGATATGCACTTGGCCTAGGCTCGTGCATACCAGTTTACCGGTGAAAACCGAGAAAAACAAAATGTTCCTATATATAATAATAATATAATAATAATAATTTTATTTGCAGGCAAAAAAAAACCCATATACAATAAAATAGTCAGTCGTGCGTGAAGATATCACAAAATCACAATACAAATGAAATAAAATAATATTAAATGAACTGAAAAAATAACCTTAAATACATGGATAAAACTTAAAATAACACGATATGAGCAAGTTATTTCTTGTTAGGATTGCGGTGTACGGATAACCAATATCTAAAAATAGGGTTGGACACATCCTCACAGACCACCCTCAAAATGCTGTTCTGCGAGCTTCGCATCCTATCCCAAAAAGAAGCAATGCGGCTCCGCAAAACAGCGTAAAAATCTGGGACTCGAGCGTCCGCAAACATGCCCGAGGCACTACAAAAACGAGGCAGCCTCATGAGAGTGCGAAAAGCATCATTGTATTGCACTCTCATGACGCTATGCGACTTGTTTGTATGCCTCACCCAGAGTTGACAAGTGTAGAAACACATGCAATAAGCCTTGAATAAGGTTATCTTGACCGTGTCGCTACACCTGCCAAACCTGTGCGCGAGCATGTTGCATCTCACTGCTGTGGCCCTTCTCTCGCGTTCCATATCTGCATCGTCACCAATTTATGTTATTTATAAATTGATTAAATTAGTGAATCTTTTTTTAGGGTAGCCAAGAACCTTGGTGGAGCTGCAGCGGCCAGCCATGCTGCAACCTCCACACCTGAGAAGTGCCTTTGCGCCTCCCGCGCATGTCACCTAGGCGATGCACTTGCACCCAGCTTGCTAATAGACATCATGCAGGCCTTCAGGCTATGCACCATCTTCACCTTCCTTTGGCTATGGGGTAAGTCCTACAACATTGTAAAAAATATGATGTAAATGCAAGAATGCATGTCACCTAGGCGATACCGGATACTGAGGCAATGTACCATCTTCTCCTTCCTTTGGCTATGGAGTAATTTCTCTTCATAGAGATATGTCCACATCGTATAACTAGTCAATATTGCATTGTTAAGAATATAATGCAAGTGCAAGTACACCTGCAAGCTATCTCAGGTGACTAGGTGTGTGCTGTCATTTAAGCGATGCCATAAAGCCTGATAACAAACATGCTAGGAGGCTATGCCACATCCTGACTTTTTTAATGGAAAATCTTTACAAGTTGACTTTGTGTTCCATACGATATAAAGAATACAAGTCCCGAGCGAAGCGATTTCACTGCGAGTAAAAGAGTTACTTACAAGCTTGCTTATTTGTTGAATTAAATCCTATTCGTAGTAAAGCTTGTTGCGTAACAGGATAAACATGAATGAATGCAGTAGTGTAAAATAAAATAAGTGTTGCTACAAGTAGGGTTGCATTCATGAATTGAATAAGCCCACATTTTTCCGATATGAAACGCGGTGGTATAAATAGATATTAGTTTAACGTACTTACACTTTATACCGATGTAAAATTAAATTTATCAACAACCCAACTGCTTCTATATGACGAAATATTGATTTGAACAATGTGATTCATATATCACAGTTTGAAAGTAATCACTTTCAAAGTAATAGACGCAGGGTAGTTTGTCCAGTGCGTAAAATATCATTTATACATCGCAATTTAATAAGAAGACTTATTTATCAGCAGCTGTTGCAGCAGTAATAACATTTAGATGTCTAATGCTAACTGGATGAACATAGATCTAGGCGCCCGCAAGCCCATTTTTGTCACCGAGGAAGAGTTTGTATCACTCGCAACTTTGGTGTGGACACCCTCCAGAACCTTCTCACCTTAAAGCACATTAGTTGCTGAGTGCCTCCAAGACTTCTGCGTTAAATCTGTTTTTATTACGGCATGTTTTTGATCACAACCTTTTTTTGTGCAGCAAAAGCAGACGAGCTGGGAGGGCCGCCACCACAGCGCGCTAACAGCTCGGCAGTTGACCTGCCTGCGCAAGCAAGGTTCCCGGGCAACGTCCGGGTGCCCCCGTACCAGCCCCCGGCGGTCGGCATCGCACCTGCTGGGGTGCAGCCGCCCGGCTTCCGACCGCATAGTCCCTACACCAGAGTCGACCCTTGGCACCGTTAGTACTCTTTTTTATTGCAAAGTATCATTTTCTGATTGGAGATGATGGGGAGCTCAATAAGTTATATTACTGGGTAGCTATTCGCCATTCACCAGTTTGGGTAATCTGGATGTAACCAAAAGCGATTTAAACTTTCATTAGTTCACAATTTCACACTAGTTATCTTCCACAGATCGCACACAATATGATACGGGAATGGGCGTAATCGATACAGAGGATGATGACATCGACGACGGTGGCTGTCACCAACCATGCACGAAAAACCAGTTTTCATGCCAGGTATGAAAACTTACTAATGCTGTAAAGCCAAGTTTAAACTGACTACTGTCCTGTCAGCAAAAGGTACTTGTTTGAATAATGTTTTCGAAGATACCGTCCTATTTCTGTTTCCGGCTTCCAAGCAAAGTAAACCTAGAATGAATAACCTTCTGAAATTTACTGTTTTGTTACAACCAATTATTTTTTCCAGATATCTTGCACGTGCGTTCCATTAGAGAAGCGATGCGACGGAGTGACAGACTGCGCGGAGGCGGAAGACGAGGCGGGCTGTGCACGCTCCTGCGATGAGCACGCGAACCGGACTCTGTGTCATAGTACCAACGTGTGCATCTCTGTGCGCTGGCTCTGTGACGGCGACAACGACTGCGGCGACTTCTCTGACGAGACACATTGCGGTGAGTCGGACTCTACCACAGCCTTTCACACAATAATACTAACTAAAGCGAACAGCCCACCCAGCAACACAACACGTGCCTCCTAAAAGCGCTTATGATACTCGCAGCAATACCTCGCTGGAAGGCGAGGGAAAACTCCCGGCCTGATTACGTTTCTGCCCCAACCGTATAACCGTCCTACTTTGCGTATAAAAGCTTGTGGCTCTGAACCTCATCCACCCCATGTCTTGACGCCAGATGGCTGATTAGCCGTTGACTTATCATTGGACTTACGATTTACCAAAGAGAATTCTCCAACAGGTGGCGAGAAGAACTGTTCTGCTGAACAGTTCACGTGTGCCAACGGACTGTGCATACACAAGGACTGGGTGTGTGACGGCGACAACGACTGCCGAGACAACTCTGACGAGACCAGCTGCTCCAAGGGAAAGTGAGTGTTTCCATATTTCATTTTAGAGAGTCTAAGTTTAAGGCCAAGCGAGCGTAATTTTGTGAGTATATTTTCTATGGATATCCTACAAAAATAAATAGAGTTTGCACCACTCGACATCTCAACTTTTGTATGAAATCGCCACAAAATACGCGACTCACAAAATTACACTCGTTTAACCTCATCCTTAAGCGTGTCATAGCGTAAATACAGCGTATCGTATCGTAAGTAGTACTACTCGGTCTGCCTCAAGAGCTTCCTCTACTTTCTTAAACATTTAAACATGAATACATGCAAATATTACCATGGAAACTATTTGTGAAAAAAAACAAGTAAGTATGCAATTTTATGATCATCCGCGTATCGCTGAAGGTCTGATGCAATTGCATTAATATGAAAATTACACTCGTTCAAGAGGCGACAGTTGTCTTAATATAGCAGTATATTCCTCTAACAACTGCAACTTCCTTTTAAATTCAAGGAAACATTTATGTCCCTTGAACCAAACACCTGACAGGAAAGAAGAAATAAACACAAGCAAAGAAAAATGTAGTATGTGGAACACAGGCAAGATAATAATACTCAATGCGACTTATCTTACACGCGTAAGCCCCACTCACTGCAATTACTCAAGACTCCCCTAGGCTTTGAGTACCTAGCCAAATTTCAATTGACTAGTTTGGTAAACAAATCTCAATGGAAACCCCATAGTACGTGCCCTTGAGCCTGCCCTACCTCAACAAAACGCATCCAGCAATGGGGCGACACGACCCTACCACCACGTAAATGAGATTGATTGCAGATTGTTTTGTTTGTTTGTGTCGGGGTTGTATGGCAAAAATCATTCATAATTTGGTATGTCTTAAGATTAAAAGTTAAAAACGAATTTATTAAAAATAACATATAATTAAACACTTGGTTACAATATGATTTTACACTAGGCAGGACCTGTATATAAAAACAATTCCATGTAAGTACTTTTTGGGTAGTAATTCCAGGGTTGTTAGGAAGAACCTTTGTGTGGAGTAAAAAATAACATTTGTCACCTTACCTTGTAAGTTGTCGCTTTATATAATAAGTCAATAATTATAACAAATTATTATGAAGAAAGAAAAACAAGCGTTTTCCGTATGTGTTAAGTACACTTCATTTGTTTCCAATATAATAAATAATCGAGGCACCGTGAGGTAATTTCTGAATATCTGTTCAAAAATACGAAAAGCATTTCTTGGATCAATCAAAATCACCTCTTAAAAAACTTTAAACGGTTCAACATAGACCCAAGCGAAGGCTATATAATAAGGTCCTATAAAATTCAGAGCAAATATTCTTAGGGTGAGTTCTACTTGTGAAGCTGAACATCTTTCCCCAAGGAACATCCTGTTTGAAGAATGAAAAAAAATTTGAACTTCCATACAAAGTGACAAAGTTTTATAAATAAGACGTTATAAATATACTGTGATCATACGCACCCCTATATCCGTACCCTACCACAACCGAACTAACCGTCGTCGTGATTCGAACTCAAACCCCCCGTGGATCTCCACTCCACATGACGCCGCTCCTCATTGAATTCTCCGCCCTGAATGTGCGACCTTCGCCTTAATGTTTAGGTATCAACTGATTTTGTACTTACTTAAGGCGGGGATAAAGCGCGAGCAAGATTTTTTGAACCAGTTTTATTTAGACAATTACAGCCACTCAATTGTAACAAATATATATGTTTTCGTCTAGAATCTAACAGATAACATACTTATTACACAATTTGACAAAGTTTACTCGATAGAAAAATATCCAAAGCAACCTCTATTTGATATATTTTTTCCAATCTTATGTCTACAGTTTTAAAGTCATTACAAAATTATGCTATAATTTAGATACATACCTTTTCTAGTACGAATACCTAAATTAAACATTCTAACGGTATTTCACCAGTTTCTATCTCCGAATAACCGTAGAATCACGCGAAAATTTGAACTCAAAATGAATGTCTGTTTCTCTCTGGCGCAGCGCGAATGAAAGGGACAAACTTTTCAGGTGAATCAGACCCTTTAGTATATGTCGCAGTTACAAGTTTTTCATACGTTCGTCATTATGCCGGAAAATTCCTAGGCAAGGGTAAATTTACTTATTTATTCATAACAGGCATATCGCAAGTATTTTAAGAGAAAACATAAAAAACAACGAAAAATCAAAGGCACAGAATGACTTGAGTTACACATAAACATCAGATCAATTCACTACCTACTAAATCATAGATACATATAATAAGATATAAAATAATCTAAAATAACATGTAAACAACATAAAGTATATAAAATTTATTAATAAGAGCGCGAGTGTGTGAAGGTTAGTCTGCGTCTGCTTATGTGTGTGTGTGTGTGTGTGTGTGTGGTGTGTAGTAAAGAGTGTACTTGGTTTTAAATAAGGAATTATGTAATAGTATTTGCAAACTTAGCGCAGTTACCACATTAAAATAATGAGTTTCATGTGGGATACCGAGTTGGCGAACGACTCTGATGAACCCTGGTGTCAGAGTTTTTCAACCGCCTGCTACTGCTAGTAGGCCTCTGACATGGTTGATAACGACCGCCGTCTAAGTAATCATGGACATCAACCGGGACCGTCGGGTTAACGTGCCCTCCGAAGCACGGAGTTAAGTTTTATGATAATATTAATAAAAAAAATATTACATTTTCAGTGAAAGTAATTATTTCTAAAGTATCTGAAAGCAACTAACTTGATGTCAATTCTTATCAGATTAATCTCCTACACATACAAGGAAAAATTAAGGTGCATTGGTTAACTTTGTGAGTCAAATAATGTGGATGTCATGTTTGGATTATCTTTTGAAAACAAATGAAAAGAGACAGCGCCGTCCCAAAAAGCTAAAGATAGCCGAAACTTGGAAGAGCGATGACGAGACATTCTTTGCAGCATACTAATTGGTGGGAAGTCGACAGGAACTTGGCCAGTTTTTGTTGTGTCACTGGCTGTGTGCAGGCAGGGTGCGCGGACTCGCGGCTCCCAGTCCGCGGATCAATATGCGGGTCCCGAGGGGGAGGCAGGCGAGGCGGAGTAGCCGCGGGCGGGGTGGGAGAGCGGTTTCCATGGCGACGCACCTACGCGCGAAGCCTGCGTCCCAAGGATCGGATACTCCAATACATCCGCCAACCGTGGGCGTGCTCATTAAAGAACAAAGCATTGATGTGATTAACGTCAAGTCCGATCTACGCGAAAGATCCTCGATGACGTCAGATTATGTAACGAAACGAGGCGCCAGTGCATGACGCCCTCGAATAAATTTATACAGTGACGCAGACTCCTAAGTTCTTGGAGAAGTAATCCTCCCACACATACTAAACACAACCATACAAAAGCATAAGCGATCCAACATCTACAAAAAAGCACTATAAACAATCTATTGAAAATTGTTTTAAGTTACATTACGATGGAATAAAGGTGCTGTTCCGAACCGAGCGGCCGACGGCCGACGGCCGACAGCATATGCCGCGGCGGCCGTCCTTGGCCGCCGCGGCACTACTGGTTCGTATGGACTTGTATGGGATACTATCCGAACCGAGCGGCGACTGCACATGCTATCGGCCGCCGCGCATCTGCCGCGGCGGCCGACGGCCGACGGCACATAACTGCACACCAGTACAGCCGCGGCGGCTTTACGTTGTTTGGGTCGGAATATAGTTTTCAGGACTAGTTATTATGTATAGGTTATTATGGTTCATCGGGTTATTATGGTTCATTGGGTCGTTGGGTTCATCTTGTCGTTCGGGTTCATCATGTGGCCATAGTTCATCGGTTCGCTAGGTTCATCGGGTTATTATGGTTCATCAGGTCGTTTAGTATATCTTTTCGTTAGGGTTCATAATGTGGCCAGAGTTCATCGGTTCGCTAGGTTCATCGGGTTATCATGGTTCATCGGATTATTATGGTTCATCGGGTCTTTGGATTAATTTTGTCGTTAGGGTTCATCATGTGGCCAGAGTTCATCGGTTCGCTAGGTTCATCGGGTTATTATGGTTCATCGGGTTATTATGGTTCACCGGGTTATTACGGTTCATCGGGTCGTTGGGTTCATTTTGACGTTAGGGTTCATCATGTGGCCAAAGTTCATCGGTTCACTAGGTTCATCGGGTTATTATGGTTCATCGGGTCGTTGAGTTCATCTTGTTGTTAGGGTTCATCATGTGGCCAGACTTCATCGGTTCGCTAGATTCATCGGGTTATCATGGTTCATCGGGTTATTATGGTTCATCGGGTCGTTGGATTCATTTTGTCGTTAGGATTCATCATTTGGCCAGAGTTCATGGGTTCGCTAGGTTCATCGGGTTATCATGGTTCATCGGGTTATTATGGTTCATCGGGTCGTTGAGTTCATCTTGTCGTTAGGGTTCATCATGTGGCCAGACTTCATCGGTTCGCTAGATTCATCGGGTTATCATGGTTCATCGGGTTATTATGGTTCATCGGGTCGTTGGATTCATTTTGTCGTTAGGATTCATCATGTGGCCAGAGTTCATGGGTTCGCTAGGTTCATCAGGTTATCATGGTTCATCGGTTTATCATGGTTCATCGGGTTATTACGGTTCATCGGGTCGTTGGGTTCATTTTGTCGTGTTATCTAGGCTCCGAGAGGCACCGGCGCTCAGGGAGCCAAGGTAACCGCAGGTGAATACTTATAGCTAAGTATTTGTAGAGTGGTCTCGCGAACACGAGTGCCTGTGACCCCGGAGGGCGTGAGTGAGTAAGTGTGGGTAGAGTGTCCTGTGTGTAGGCACCCTAGCAAGCCTCGCGCCCGCACGCTAAGTGAGGGGCCGAGGGAGTAAAAGAGGGAACGTAAACGATAAGGCTTTATTAAAGAATTAACAGATAACCACCTCCTGATACGAAAACCAAAATTATAACCTGGCCACTCACACAGAAGGTAACGGCGGCGCGTCCAGCGCGAGGAGCGTCTTCGCAGCAGCTGTATCTTCAATCCGACGAGGCGTAGGCGCTTGAGGGGAGACTTTTAAGCTTCCGTCACTTGAGGGGAGACTTTTAGGACTAAAATAGACTGTTACAGTGGTTACTCAGTGAGAGACTATACTGGGAGTCTTCGAGATCACAACTTAGAGTCCAGACCAAACTCATCCCCTAGCTGCTTGACGTGGCTTTTATACCCTCGTCTGACGCTGACTGTCACAGTCCTCATTTCGATAGTCATGTTCATTTCCAGAAGCTTCGATGACGATCGCGCTCTTCATTTCGATCGTCATCCTCTTCGGTTCTAGAATCTTCGACGATCGTCGACCTCGTCAGCCGTCATTTTGAGATCATGGAACTTGTCAGTGGCCAGTCGTCGCTGTCCATGGAGATCTGTTGGCATCTCATGTTAGCTTGATGATGAGGTGGTTATGAGGATGGCTCCGAGGCACGCTGGAGGGCTCGGGACCTCAGTTCCTCCGGAGGGAGAGGGAGAGGGAGAGTGCCAGGCGTAGTAAATTTAGATACAAGTACCAGGAGGTCAGAAAATACGAAGAGGTAGATCAATGTATAATAACTTTTTAGTAGAAAGCTACGCGGCTCTATGATGTATAGAATAATATAGATAGCCGTCAACTTTGAGAGGTTGACATAACATCAAGAAAGTAAACAAACAAATTGATAAAATAAAATGGATTTCAGGAAATATTTAGAAAAATGGTAGTAATTGTAGCAGAATGCTACAATTTTGACGTTAGGGTTCATCATGTGGCCAAAGTTCATCGGTTCACTAGGTTTATCGGGTTATTATGGTTCATCGGGTCGTTGAGTTCATCTTGTCGTTAGGGTTCATCATGTGGCCAAAGTTCATCGGTTCACTAGGTTCATCGGTTCACTAGGTTCATCGGTTCACTAGGTTCATCGGGTTATCATGGTTCATCGGGTTATTATGGTTCATCGGGTCGTTGAGTTCATCTTGTCGTTAGGGTTCATCATGTGGCCAGACTTCATCGGTTCGCTAGATTCATCGGGTTATCATGGTTCATCGGATTATTATGGTTCATCGGGTCTTTGGATTAATTTTGTCGTTAGGGTTCATCATGTGGCCAGAGTTCATGGGTTCGCTAGGTTCATCGGGTTATCATGGTTCATCGGGTTAGTATGGTTCATCGGGTCGTTGAGTTCATCTTGTCGTTAGGGTTCATCACGTGGCCAGACTTCATCGGTTCGCAAGGTTCATCGGGTTATCATGGTTCATCGGGTTACTATGGTTCATCGGGTCGTTGGGTTCATCTTGTCGTTCGGGTTATTACGGTTCATCGGGTCGTTGGGTTCATTTTGACGTTAGGGTTCATCATGTGGCCAAAGTTCATCGGTTCACAAGGTTCATCGGGTTATCATGGTTCATCGGGTTATTATGGTTCATCGGGTCGTTGAGTTCATCTTGTCGTTAGGGTTCATCATGTGGCCAGACTTCATCGGTTCGCAAGATTCATCGGGTTATCATGGTTCATCGGGTTATTATGGTTCATCGGGTCGTTGGATTCATTTTGTCGTTAGGATTCATCATGTGGCCAGAGTTCATGGGTTCGCTAGGTTCATCAGGTTATCATGGTTCATCGGGTTCATCATGATAACCCGATGAACCAAGCGAACTCTGGCCACATGATGAACCTTAACGACAAGATGAACCCAACGACCCTATGAACCATAATAACCCGATGAAAAATAATACCGTGTGATGCCGGCTTAGAATAGCATCACCCCATTTCTTACCCATGGGTGTCGTAAGAGGCGACTAAGGGTCGAGGGTTAGATGTGTATTGCAATTTTAGGCGATAGGCTGACAACCTGTCACTATAGTGATACACAGTTATCTGATTGACCGTCAAACTTTTGTCAGAAGTGGTGTTAATATCTGTTTTACGACCGTTAATGCTCTGCCTACCCCGTAAGGGATATAGGCGTGATCATGTATGTATGTATGTATGAAAAATAATAACCCGATGAACCATGATGACCCGACCAACCTAGCAAGCCGATGAACTCTGGCCACATGATGAACCTTAACGACAAGATGAACCCAACGACCCTATGAACCATGATAACCCGATAAACCATAATAACCTAATAAACATAATAACTAAGTCCTGAAAAGAGTATAGACTCTGCCATGTGCTGTCGGCCGTCGGCCGCTGCCTTCGGAATGACATCTGCCGCGGCGGCCGACGGCCGACGGCCGATAGCCGCGGCATGTGCCATCGGCCGTCGGCCGTCGGCCGTAGGCCGCTCGGTTCGGAACAGCACCTTAAGATTCTTGTATTTACCAATCACGAAAGCAGTCATCCAAATAAAACTGTATCATAATGTGTACTTACCGAAATCTTTGCAAGCACGATTTGTGCATGATACAAAGATTCCCAAGACTTAAGAGCCCCCAAGCTCCCAAGGCACCTGATGAGAACTCAAAACACAAGTCAGCTGATCGTATATAAGTTAGATAAGGGACGGTGTAACGAAAACTTAGCAGTCATAATCAGACCATGAATCTGAACAACTTTTATTACATGAAGCCTATGATCACAATAAAACAATTTTAAAAGGATTTAAGTTGTGTTTATTTTGGATTTTACAATTCCTACGTTTCGAGCTCTTTACAGAGCCCGTGGTCACGGATGACTAAGGTGTTACACGTCATTATTTAGAATATATTTTTTTTTGTTTTACCGCCTTCTATTTCTTAATTGCCTAGCGTAAAGTCCCGGTTTCACGCAAAATGCTGAAACGGTATCTTGTGTCTTACAGTATATTGGTTCTGGTTTTTTCTGGCAGCTTGCAAATGGTCTTGATTGAAGCTCGCTTCAGAATTCTACCGATCTTATCAGTTACTCCCTTGACAGGTAGACGCAACAAAATTGCGTTCTATTGTAGTTGGTGTTTTTCTTTTTTGTAAATGTTTAAATAAATAAATAAAAATAAAAAACATAAGTATGGTAAGTACGCTGGTTGTCGTTCGACTGTGGTTGGTTTGGCACGGTTTCCGTGACTTTGACGGGGTGGTATAAAAAACCGTCGTGACAGACAGTCTACAGTGTGAAAGTGTGAAGAAATAGATGGCGGGAGAACAAAAATAATTTATTTTCTAAATATTGACGTCTAACACCTTAGTTTAGTCGTCCATGTCCGTGACCACGGGCTCTGTAAAGAGATCGAAACGTAGGAATTGTAAAATCCAAAATAAACACAACTTAAATCCGTTTAAAATTGTTTTATTGTGATGAGTAATAGTTTTGCAAACTCAAAAAATATTATGAAGCCTATAGATGATGCTGAACGAAAATTTGTTTTCTTAATCGTTCATGAAATTGTACTAGTGACCAGGCTGGTGATAAGGAACAACTTAAGGGTGAACTATATTTTGTATTGACGTCGATGCATTTTATTCATTGATGATATTTAATAGAAAGTTGTTTAATTTTATGAACTGATCCTAACTACAAAATTTACGGTTAACCATTTATTCAGTATAGGTACATACAATCCACATCCACACTAATATTATAAATGCGAAAGTAACTCTGTCTGTCTGTCTGTCTGTCTGTCTGTCTGTCTGCTACGCTTTCACGGCCAAACCGCTGAACCGATCTTCATGAAACTTGGCACAGAGATTGCTAGAATACCGAGAACGGACATAGGCTACTTTTTATCACCATTCGAGGGTCTGGAGTACAGATGTAGACCACCAGGTGTACCACCAGGAGCCCAGCTAAACTATTAGAGATACAGGCATGGTTCTAAAACAATAGTTGTTCATTATAATGGGCCGCTTCTTTTCACAAGGACATTGAGGATCTGGAGTACCTTATGTAGACCACCAGGTGTACCATCAGGAGCCCAGCTAAACTATTAGAGATACAGGCATAGTTCAAAAAAATAGTTGTTCAGTATGATAGGCCGCCTCTTTACACAAGGACATTGGGGATCTGGAGTACCTTATGTAGACCACCAGGTGTACCATCAGGAGCCCAGTTAAACTATTAGAGATACAGGCATGGTTCTAAAACAAAAGTTGTTCAGTGTGATGGGCCGCTTCTTTTCACAAGAATATTGAGGATCTGAAACACCTTATGTAGACCACCAGGTGTACCATCAGGAGACCACCTAAACTATTAGAGATACAGAAATGGTTTCAAAACAAAAGTTGTTCAGTATGATGGGCTGTTTCTTTTCACAAGGACATAGAGGATCTGGAGTACATTATGTAGACCACCAGGTGTACCATCAGAACCCAGCTGAAGTATTAGAGATACAGGCATGGTTCTGAAACAAAGGTTGTTCAGTATGATGGGCCGCTTCTTTAGTTTTCACAAGGACATTGAGGATCTGGAGTACTTTATATAGACCACCAGGTTTACCATCAGGAGCCCACCTAAACTATTAGAGATACAGAAATGGTTCCAAAACAAAAGTTGTTCAGTATGATGGGTTGTTTCTTTTCACAAGGACATAGAGGATCTGGAGTACATTATGTAGACCACCAGGTGTACCATCAGGAGCCCAGCTAAACTATTAGAGATACAGGCATGGTTCTGAAACAAAGGTTGTTCAGTATGATGGGAATAAGTTGAGAAAGGACATTGGCAACTTTTTACCGAGGATTTTTTGTTATCTACTGACTTTTGTATTCAATGGTTATAAATATTGATCTCTCAGGGCAGTACACCGGATAGCAAATTTTCTCTTTAACAATAGAAGCAAGCAAGTCATCTTTAAACAGTAGTGATGAGAACTGTTCTAATATCACTGTCATACTTACTATGAATATACAATATCTACTTTAGAACCTGTTCCAAAAAAAACTATCTAACGCGGACGAAGTCGCGGGTAAAAGCTAGTACAAAATACGTGCCGGTGTAAAGAAATGTTGAAGCGATCGTATGGGAAAATGATTCAATCCGTTTTATGGGTGGATTCACCCATTTATATTTCTAGCATCTATGGGTATTCAGAATGTCACCTAAATTAAATTTCTTCAAATTTTGACCTTTTGTCCAGATGCCGCGACAACCAATTCACGTGTGCGATCGGCGAGTGCATCTCGTTGCATTGGCGATGCGACAAGGAGCCCGACTGCCCTGACAACTCTGACGAAGCTGAATGCCGTGAGTTTTATTACTATTAAATTAGCTAGTGACTCAGTATGAACAGATTTGAGGGTCAGATAAAGTATCAAAGACAGTATCAACCATTGGGTTCCAGCGATAATGAAGCGAGCTAAATTTATTTAACCGTTTATTGTACACAATGTAACACAGAGGACATAACATAAATAGAATAATTCACAACAGGTCAGCTTATTTCAAAAATAAATCTCTTACAGCAGACCTGATATTTACACATGACGACGTAACATAGCAAGGTGTTCAATGTCAGTCTCTGACTGTAGAGTGATCTAAAACAAGGCGGCTCCTTTGGAAACCTAGCACTGGTTCAATGGGATTCTGGGTTTACTGACAGAATAAGTGGAGTGAAGTGGTACTCACGAAGAAGCTAAACAACTTTCTTTTATTATCATTGACTCTACTTGTTCCACATATACAGGGTGTAGGAGACAGCCTTCCAAATACTTATAGGATGCATTCATGCTATGAAACCGAAAATCTTTTCGTTTCCTGACGTATGTTTCTGGTGGAGAGTTGTTCAGTTTCATGGTCTGCATGTATCCTATCAGTATTCAAGGGCTGTAATTTACACCCCGTATATATTTCTAAATGTATATGGTTATTTGAACATAATTTACAGCTGTGGACCTGCTGCGCTGCGGCGAGAACGAATTCCAATGTGACAACAAGAAATGCGTGCGCAAAGAATTTCAATGTGACGGCGACAACGACTGCGGTGACTGGACAGACGAAGACTCCTGTCCAATGCTGCCTGGGAACTGTAATGCTGGCGAGTTCAAGTGAGTAGCTACTTGTAGTACAAGTGTTAAGGGTGTAAGGAGTTTAAATGTGACGGCAACAACGACTGCGGCGACTGGACCGGCAGACTAGTGCCCAATGCTGCCTGGGAACTTTAATGCCGGCGAGTTCAAGTGAGTAGCCACTTGCAGTACAAGTGTTAAGGGTGTAAGGAGTTTAAATGTGACAGGGCGACAACGACTGCGGCGACTGGACCAGCAGACTAGTGCCCAATGCTGCCTGGGAACTTTAATGCTGGCGAGTTGAAGTGAGTGACCACTTGTAGTACAAGTGTTAAGGGTGTAAGGAGTTTGAATGTGACGGGGCGACAACGACTGCGACGACTGGACTGATGAAAACTCCTGTCCCATGCTGCCTGGTACCTGCAATGCTGGCGAGTTCAAGTGAGTAGCCACTCGTAGTTGAAGTGACAACAAACATTCCTTAGAAGTACTCTTAGAGATTGAATAGGTCCTACGCAGTTGGTAGCTGTACGACGGCCGTCAGGGAAATCGGTAGATGGACTGAATAATGATGAATGATGTCTTTAATTAGGAAAACTTAATCAGTGCCCTCTAAATAACAAACACTTCAGATTTAAACAATTACTTACTATAATATTTTTCTATACAGATGCAGTGACGGCAAATGCATACCGGAACGATGGCGCTGCGACGCTGAGCGTGACTGCGCCGATGGGGGCGATGAGCTGAACTGCGAGCCGCATGCCATGAGGAACTGCTCCACGGACGAATTCACTTGCGAGGACCGACGATGTATTCTGGTAAGGAAACCTAACAAAAAGAGCCCATCATCTCCTTCGAAAGACGAATAAGACGAGAGGCAACATCATCATCAACATCCGAAACAGTCCACTACTAGATGTGGGCATCTCCCTACGAAAGACGAAACAAAGTAAATTCCTAAGGCGCCGACAACAAACATTATACCTGTGACCGATGCTGAAAGAAAACATGAAAAAAAACAGAAGACGGGACATGCAAATTAAAACCATTTTTTGGGAAAAGTATTTTCTTATCACCAGCACGTATACAGTATTAAATAAATAAATAATATTTTCAGACAACTTAGTCCATAGTGGATGTTAGTAACAAATTTTACCTTAAAAAGTATATTAGTAACTTTTTTTTAATGATGGGTTTGCTCTTGACTCTTAAATTGAAATGACTAGTTAAATTTCAGCCTTTACTAAGCACGACTATCTTATGGTACTACGACATTATCTCCAAAAGTGACAATTATGTACAAAATTTTAGCAGTTGTTATTTCCTTTTACAGAAAACGTGGCTGTGCGATGGTGTTCGTGACTGCTCAAATGGAGAAGACGAGACCAACTGCGATGTGTTTTGCGAAGAAGATCAGTACATGTGCAGGCCCCAAGAGATCCATACGGCGTTCAGGAACTGCGTCAATCGGAAACACGTCTGTGATGGCATGAAGGATTGCCCAGGGGGAGATGATGAAGAGAACTGTCCTACCAAAAGATCATGCAAGCGAGTTGATAAGTGCGAGAAGATTTGTATCACTAAGTATGATGGCACCCATGCTTGTGCGTGTCCAGTTGGATACGTGCTTGCTAACGATGGATATAGGTAGGAATATTGATAATGTTATGTAGTAATGCCGTGTGATGCCGGCTTAGAAAAGCATCACCCCATATCTTTCCCGTGGGAGTCGTAAGAGGCGACTAAGGGACTCGAGGGTGTGTATTGCAATTTTAGGCGATGGGCTGACAACCTGTCACTATAGGGATACACAATATTCCAAATAACCCTCAAACATTTGTCAGACGTGGTGTAAATGGCCGTTTTTTGCTTACGCTCTGCCTACCCCGCAAGGGATTAAAGGAGTGATATGTGTGTATATGTGTTATGTAGTAAATCAAACAGCAATGAAATAATAATCCAATAATATTTTTATTATAGTTGTCGTGACATAGATGAGTGCATGTACGAGCAAGATCCAGTGTGCTCTCAGACGTGCTCTAACACCGTGGGAAGTTTCCAGTGCGGATGTATGACAGGCTATGTGTTAAGACCTGATGGCAGATCCTGTAAATCTACTGGGGAATCTCCAACGCTCTTATTTTCCAACCGCGTTGGAATTCGACAGGTAAAAAAACAAAGTAATTACGCTTTCTAAATTTAATGACTTGACAGAACGTGAGAAATAAAATTACTTTGAATTTACAGGTGTGGTTAACAGGCGACAACTACATGCCCGTAGTGAAGGGTCTACACAACGCAGTGGCTTTGGATTACCATTATGAGAAGAAGCTCGTATTTTGGACAGAGAATAATTTGAGGGTCATACGTGTGGCAGGCATAAATAATAGTAACATGTCAGGTACGATTATCCAAACTTAAAAAATTATGGGGAATATTTACCAGATTTAGAGTTTTACTGCATTTTAAACATTACAGATGTGATAAGATGGGGCCTAGAAACCCCAGGAGGTGTAGCAGTGGACTGGATTCACAACCTGCTGTTCTGGACCGACTCTGGTACGCGACGCGTAGAAGTAGCATCGCTAGATGGCACTCAGAGAGCAGTGTTAGCGGCTAATTACTTGGACAAGCCTAGAGCTATAGCTGTGCATCCTGGTGACGCATTGGTTTTCTGGACTGATTGGTGTGAGCACGAATCTATACCAAAGTATTTAATTTTCTGATTACGTAAATAAACATCTGAAAAAACTATTTCATGGGTACATTAAAGTAAATGATAAAAAGGAAAGTACAAAAAGAACATCATAAAGTAATCAACGTTATTTGTAGGTCCAAGCCCAAAGATAGAGCGATCAGATATGGACGGAAACAGGAGGATGAGCGTGATAATGTCGGATATATTTTGGCCCAATGGACTCACTATCGACTATATGGAGTCTAAAATATACTGGGCTGATGCTAAACACCACGTAATTGAGAGAGCTGGCTTTGACGGCAGGGGCAGAAAACGAGTAAGTAGAAATATCACAATTTACGAAATCAACTTAAAACATAATCAAAACATTTTGAACAAAATAAAATAAAAGGCAAACCTGTCTTGGTAGTAAAATTTCAACGCATGATAAATAAAATTGTGTGCTAAATGAAATAAATTGCTTACAGGTAACCAACAAAGGATTGCCTCATCCTTTCGCTTTGACGTTATTTGAAGATGCTATCTACTGGACTGACTGGCATACTAAGAGCATATCAACAGTTAATAAGAAGACTGGTATGGGGATCCAAACAGTGCACGCAGCGTTGAATGTCCCTATGGATATACATAGGTAAGAAGAACACAAAATTATTGAATAAATGTATGAAAGCTTTGAAGGTGGAGAGTTAACTGATTTTTGTTTGTTTTTGTAGTTATCATCCTCTCAGGCAGCTAACAACATACAGGAATCGTTGCGGCGCAAATAATGGTGGCTGCTCCCATCTATGCTTGCCTAACGGCAATGACTACTCTTGCCGGTGCCCAGTCGGTTTCAATTTGAATTCAGATGGGTAAGAATCTATTCAAAATAATTTCAGTACAATGAAATATACTATAAAATGAGGTTAAATTTACTAAAGATCACACTGTTTCAGCCGAACCTGTGAAGAAACACCAACCAACTTGCTACTTTATGCACGAAGAAAGGATCTAAGATTGAAACAGTTAGTCCCGATGAGTGCAATAGATTCATTGGACATGGTAGGTTTACTCAAGACCCTCATACCGTCGAAACAGTTTCACTTGACAATCTTGACATATAAGCTTATTATTCAGTCAATATAAAAACATCCGCGAAAACTAACAAACATATCACATTATGGATTTCCGAACAGGTCATCCCAGTGGACAACATCAAGTCGGCTGTAGCTCTGGACTGGGATCAAAAGCACAACTCAATTTTCTGGACGGATGTAGAAAAGGATACAATCAATCGTGCTTACCTAAACGGTTCTCATCAGACTGTTATCGTAGGATCCAACTTAAGTAAGACCCTTTTGAATGCTGATCAATTTAAATAATTTAAGATATAGTTCGGATTCTCTACAAGCATATTTTATAATTACAGTATCACCAGCGGGCCTAGCTTATGATTGGGTAACTGACAAGATATATTGGACTGATGCCGGTACGAACAGGATCGAAGTTGCGAATGCTGACGGTTCAATGAGAACGCTATTAGCATGGGCTAATATTGATAAGCCTAGAGACATTGTTGTGGATCCTAAAGGTAAGCTACATACTCGTAAATTGGATAACAGACTTCGGCGAAGGCCGCATTGTGGGGCACAAAGTTTATGAAATGAGTCTTTAATTGAAACTAGCTTGCCGGTTGCATTCAATTCAATCGATTTAGAACGTTGCATATCATTTTTAGCTGGAGTAATGTACTGGTCCGATTGGGGTGCTAAACCTTGTATCGAAAGAGCCGATATGGACGGAGGGAATCGCAAGCGCATTATTTCCGGCAACATGACCTGGCCAAATGGTCTGGCTTTAGATTTACTCAACAAACGAATCTATTGGACTGATGGAGGCAACCGTACCATTGAGTATGCTAACTTCAACGGCACGGGAAGGACAACATTAATAGGTGAGCGCATATTTGATTGCCTAATATTTGCACACGAGTAGGATGTGAACAAATTTGAACCCTTGCTCCTGCTATCTACATTTTGGTTCATGTACAGAATAGCAATGTATTATGACAAAAATAACGATCCGATACAGTAAAAGATGAAAACAAAATTATGAAAGGCAAAATAAAATTAATTTATTATTTGTGTCATTTAGGTGAAAACCTACCGCATCCGTTTGGATTGGATCTCTACGGTGACGAAGTTTTCTGGACAGACTGGGACACCCAATCAATACAAGCTGCTAATAAGTATACTGGGAAGAACCGACGCACCCTAGGTGCTGGAGTAGCCGGTCTGATGGATGTTAGAGTTTTCCACAAGGAAAGAGCTAATATGCCCAACAGGTTAGTTTAATTGAGTGATTCTGTGTTTTCTTGCTGGTATCTATGATTTCTGATATTCTGATACAGTAAACTAGGTTACCTATTTTTTTCAACAGATGCGGACAAAATAATAGTGGTTGCTCCCATCTCTGTCTATTGAAGCCTGGTGGAAGATCTTGCGCTTGCCCAATAGGAATCAAACTTGGCGTAAATATATTTTAAATATTATACACAATTTGAGTAGTTATTAAAACTTTATGAATTTTGATTCACGTTTTTTTTATTTTATTTTACAGAAGGACGGCAAGACATGTACAAACGGCCCTATCAATTATCTGATATTTGCACACCGTGTCGATATCAGAATTGTGTCTTTGGATGTTCCATATCTAATTGACGTAGTGTTACCGTTGCCACCGTTGAAGAATGCTCTAGGGGTTGATGTAGACCAACGAACTGGTATGATATTTTTTCCAGTTCAGAGTTCTACTGTTAACTAACCAAAAGAACTCTATCAATCAATCAGTCGTTTTATTTTCAGGCTTGATTTATTGGACCGATACTGGTGAAAGAAAAATTCAGCGAGCGACGAAGAATGGGGAAAACATAGAAGTGATCATCGGAAAAGGCTTACATACGGCTGATGGTATCGCTATTGACTCCACAGGACGTAAGGTAGGTGAACACTACAAATATTAACATTAAGTTATTTTAAGGTTTTGCTGGTATGAAGTATGATTAATTTCTTTGTTATTTTGACAGATCTATTGGACTGACGGAGGTCGGAACAGCGTCGAAGTTGCGGAACTGGACGGAAAAAATAGGAAAGTTCTGATTTGGACTGGTCTCGGTAAGTATTCAACAAAAGATAGACATCATCAGAAAAATATAGAACAATAAATACCTATTTGTAACATTATTTTGACTAAGATTGTGCTAATGCTCTATTTCTCTACAGATTCCCCTCGCGCTATCGCATTGCACTACGAGCACGGCTACATGTTTTGGTCCGACTGGGGAACTTCTGCAAAGATTGAAAGAGCCGACATGGACGGCAGGAACAGAAGAGTGATCGTCGACAACAATATCAAATGGCCCAACGGTCTCGCCATCGACAGAATCGAAAGCCGTCTCTACTGGAACGACGCTAAAGTTCTTACAATCGAAAGCTCTGACCTCAATGGCAACGACCGCAAAACAGTTCTGAGTCAAGTTCCTTATCCATATGGTATTGTGATAGTTGGACAACATATCTATTGGACGGACTGGAAAACTAAGTCTTTACATCGGGCTGATAAAACGAATGGAAAAGATCAACTGGTAATTCGAGAAAACTTAGAAGGCCTCATGGATATTAGGGCTGTCCAGGTAAATAATTGTGTGTTAAAGTAAATCGCATTCACTCATTTTAAGTATTAGACCGGGTCTATCGCGATAGTATTTAGGTAAATATTAGTAATTTACCTAGCAATGTTTGCAAACAATCAATAATATTAAAATTATAAAGACAAATGTGGGTAGCAGAACATCTCGTTACCCGCCGCCTAGATGACAACTCGCTGGGACGTCAGTCAACCCGCGACCACAATACATGAAACTGTATTGAAACGTCGGGACACAGGTAAATTACTAATATTTACCTAAATACTATCGCGATAGACCCGGTCTAATACTTAAAATGAGTGAAAGTGATCGCGAGTGCTTGAAAAGTTATATTGCTAAATCGCATTCCTTATTCCTTAAGAACAATTGTACGAATTATTAATGATTTGCAGGGCGATAGAGTTTTGGAAGATGCTTGTAAAAATAACAACGGTGGTTGCTCTCATCTTTGCCTCCGCTCCGCTCACGGATTTTCTTGTGCTTGCCCAACTGGTATCGAATTTGAAAATAAAACGGAGCCAAACCCGAAGACTTGCAAGCATCATCCCGACAACTTCCTCGTATTTGCCACCAGAGGCAGTGTCGCTATGATATCCCTTGACACACCAGAGCAATGGGACGTAACGCTCCTCGAGAAAAATGTTCAGAACTCCATCGCTGTCGACTTTCACTGGGAGAAGAAGCTAATCTTTTACACGGACGTTCACTACGACGTTATTAAATCAATCAACATGATGAACATGAGCGAGACGAAGGTGGTTGTGCAAGGGAAGCTAACCACTCCTAATGGTCTAGCTGTCGATTGGATAGCTAACAACATATACTGGACTGATAACGACTTTAAGGTATGGAGTGGAATTTAAATTTATGTATTTATAAGTTCTTTCTTTTCCATGTGCGACACCGAGTTATCTAACGACCGGATGAACCCTGAAGTCAGAGCTTTTCAACCGCCTACTACTAGTAGCAGGCCTCTGACATGGTTGTGTGACGACCGTCGTCTAAGCAATCATAGACAGCAACCGCGACCGACGGCTTAACGTGCCTTACGAAGCACATAACCATCTTTATTTTCGGACAATCAGGTGGTTCAGCCTGCAATGTCCTAATCAGACTGGGAAAAAATTCACAAAGTGATTATATGAACTTTGTGAGTGCCCCACCGAGAATCGAACCCGGAACCTTTGCGTCGCAGGCAGTTGCAATACCACTGCGCCACATCGGACGTCAAGTTTATAATTGTTTGAAGCCCACGACATGTTGATACTGAGATAAAAATGTATTTAACGTTTTAGGTCTTGGAAGTTGCAAGATTAGATGGGTCATCTAGAAAAACGTTGGTTAACGATATGAACGAACCTCGAGCTCTTGCAGTCTTTCCTGCTAAAGGGTAAGTAGAAATCATTGGTCTTCTTCTAAGTTGCATTCAAAATTGTCTTATCATTTGTCAAATTCTAATATTTGAAAATACCTTACAGCTTCATGTATTGGAGTGATTGGGGAGAAAGTCCAAGCATCGAAAGAGCTCTGTTAGATGGCACTAACAGAAAAAAAATTGTACATCAAGACTTAGGCTTCCCCAACGGCATAACGATTGATTACAAAGAACGAAGACTATATTGGACAGATGCATTGAAGGATAGGATTGACACATCTGACTTGGATGGAAAACATAGGGTACAACTCGTCCCGGAAGCAAAAAATCCTTTTGGCATGACACAGGTAATAAAATACTGCCTAGTAATAAGGTTATCTCTAGCGTTTCATTACGAAAAATACGGGGTGTAAGGGACAGCCCTCCGAATACTGATAGGGTGCATACTGAAACTGATCAACTTTCCCTTAGGAAAATATGTCAAAATTTGACCTCCCATACAAAATCGAGATTAGCTGACTGCAATTACCATGGAAAGCCAAAAAAGTTTTGGCGTTTCCTGAAATATTTTTCATGGGATGTTGTTCAGTTTAATGGTCTGAATGCACCCTATAAGTATTCGGAGGGCTGGCCCTTACACCAGGTATAAAAAGATATTGGCTTACGTGTGCTGTTATATATATTGCAGTTCCAAGATTACATTTACTGGACTGACTGGTACAAGAAATCAGTTATGAGGGCTGACAAAAGGACTGGCAAGAACGTGACAGCTATAAGGACAGATTTGGAGATGGTCATGGAGATCAAGGCTGTTTCAGCGTACAAGCAGAACGGTTGGAACCCTTGCAAGGAAGACAACGGTGGCTGCTCGCATCTTTGCTTCTTTAGAGGGACTCACTACGTTTGTGCTTGTCCAGATGTTGCAGACTCTCGGCCATGTTCAACAGGTATAAATCACCCTTTTAAATTCTACAATCGTCTGTGCGTAACAGATAATGGACCGCATGAAAATCCCGTACATAAAATGTAAGCTTGCAAATAATAGATGTTTTACTGAACGGCGTAATTACCGCAATAGGCTTGTGTCTTAGTGGTCAAACGAGCTACTTAAAAAAAAAACTTGAATTCATAACTAGTTATTCAATTAAAACATACATATATACATCAGCCTATTGCAGTCCATTGCTGGACGTAGGCCTCCCCCAGGATACGCCATAGGGCAGGATCTCCCGTTTTAGTCACTAACAGCCGCCTTTTTTAAGTCATCGGTCGATCTGGCCGTAGGTCGTCCAACGCTACGCTTGCCGAGGCAAAGCGTAGCAAATTAAAACACGATTGCATCAACAGATAACAAAAAGACTACCCAGGATACAATCCTATTACTAACACAAATACGTAATATTTGATATAGAGCCAAGACGCCGGGTGGACATGAAGGTACCACCGCAATATCCCGACTACAGCGACAGTGATGCCAACGAACCATTCATGGCGACTCCAAGTGCGGTCCCCGACACAGTGACAAGTACCGTCTTCATATCATTGGGGGTCATTGCCGCCATAATCACCATAATGGCCATATTCTTTGTCGTGGCATGTAAGTATATGAACCAGTCAAATCACAATCTTTTATCAGTCTTGAATAGGGTCAGGACTTTAGTCTGCTGCAGTCACAATATTCATCATTATCATTGACGACAGTGAAATATAATTTATTCAGTGTCTGAGGCAAGATTATTTATGGTTAAACTACATTTTCGCCCAGCGGTTTCACCCGCTGTCACTCATTTTCCCGTGGTAATAGATGTTGAGCAGGTACAAAAAGCTTTTCTCCGATCTCTTTACAAAAAGCGATATGGGTATTATCCATTTATGTACCCTACGGCATATTTGCAGGGATCACTAGGCTTTCAATCGCTGGAAACTAGAAGGAACATGCAATTGCTCCTCACTATCTGTCGCATACTCCGTGGGGAATACGGTTGCCCAAAGTTGCTTTCTCAAACCTTGTGCTTGTTTGTCCCTGACAAATATTTACGTGGACGGGGGCATCACCTCCTGGCGCTGCCTCCCGCACGCACTGTGGCTCACCGCCATTCTCCTCTACTGCGAGGACTAGGTTTATGGAGGGATTTACTCCAAACTGTACCACATCTGGATCTCTTCGCGGATAAGTGGTCAGAAGTGAACAAAGAATGTTTATTTTTTTGTGAGAATCTTTAATTTTGTTAATATTTTAATTCTAGTTTAGTCAAACTAAGTAATATTGTAGGATAATATGTTGTTAGTATTTTAAGATGTTTTATGATTTGATCTCATTAGTTTTAAGCATGATCTCATTTACCCTGTATAGTAATTAGGTTTATCCTGTAAAACTATATTATTGTAACTGATTAAATAAATAAATAAAATGTTTTCCCGTGGTAAAAAGTAGTCTATGTGTAAAGGTGGTTTTCCACCGGCAGAGCGAGACGAGACGCGGCGTGGCGTGAATTGAAATCGTACTGGCCCTTTTCCACTAAAAATTGGCATTGATTGCAAGCGCATGCCGTAGATTGTAGGCTTCATAAAAATATGCAGTGCTATTAAGTTCGTTTTTAATAGTTAATTTATACTCTATGTCGAAAGCAATACGGTTCAGTTTTACACAAACTGATATTTCAATTCAAGTCTCGCACATCCTCTTCAATCCTTGCCTTTTCCACCGAAGATGGCTTCAATCCACAACATTTCATTTTACGTTAGATACAAAAGATATATACATCGTTTAGAGTATTTGGGATGCTTATTAAGATACACATATTTTCATAAATTTAATGCAATAGTTTCTGAAATATTTTGAAAAGTTGTTAAAATTTCTCAAGTTAGGATTACCATGAAAAAATCCTTTGCATATAGTAGAAAAAAAAACAGTGGAGAAAACTTAATTCATTCATCAGTCAATGTCAATCAGTTTTTTTTTAATAAAGATCATATAAGTGGTAGGCAAACGAATTATGTTTTCAGCAGCCTAGTTGTTGGAAGTATCACTTGTATCACTTTTTAAAATTTAAAATCTCTGATTATGAAACAAAATAAAATAAAAAGAACTTGCCCTTTATTTAATGATGCGATAAACTATCTATTAAAAATATAATAGAAATGTTGTGGATTCAATCCTCGTCACGCTTCGTCTCGCTTTGCCGGTAGGAAACCACACCTTCATCTTATTCGCTGTTGAGAAGCGTGTTTCTGTTGCAGAATTAATTTAAACTCTGTGTCGCAAGCAATTAGGTTCAGTTTTACACAAACTGTTATTTCAATTCAAGTCTCGCACATCCTCGTCAATCCTTACCTTTTCCACCGAAGATGCGCTAGCAGGAAAACCACCTTAATTCCAGGTTATACCCTACCTGTGTTCCAAATTTTATCCAAATCGGTCAAACCGTTTGAGCGTGAAGAGGTAACATACATACACACACACAAACTCTCAGATTTATAATATTAGTACAGAAGTACGGATTAGTCCACATGGGAACGGCATTATTCTACGCTCGCTCTACAAATGAAAGTGGAAAAGCGAATGACAGTTGTACTTGTGGGCGAGAGCAGAGAACCACGAGAATAACTTGTATTTTATCCGCAGTAAAAATCATCTCAGATCGATCGGCGGACATGAAGGAGAACTACCGGGAGTCAAGTGGGCACATCTCTTTCCACAACCCCAACTACGCGGGAAGCGCGTCTGGTGAAGCGCCAGAACGCAACAGGCCGACACGCTTCCAGGGCATCTTTAAATACGATAGGAGTCAGGTAAGCTTTTCGTTGTTTTGATTTGCCAATCACAGATCTAAATTCAACGCATGATATTTTAAGTTTGTTGAATGAATTATAAGTAACCGTTAAATCCCACTTCTGATATTCAGGAGCGCGTGACAAACGTGTACATCCCAGACCCAGAAGGCACCAGTCTTCTTCCGCCACCACCGCCGCCCCCCCACGGCATCACCCCCACGCGGCCCTCCACACACGATGACTTCGAACCCGTCACCCTTCATCCCTTCGCCTGAATGGACTAGGGCACTCGACGACGGTTACAACTACGCAATGGACCCCACGGTTAAACTGAAATGTGAGATTGAGTAGCTTTTAACTACCGCATTTAATGAAGAAATAGAGCTAAAACAGTGACCAGTAGAAGTGAAAAAACGTGCTTCGAAAATACTAAGTTCTATGGTAATGAATGCGAAGAGCTCGAATTTATACATAAGCTTAATTAGGTACCTACTTTTAATAAGACACCAATAAACAAAATCAAAATAAGGTAAGTAACATCCTGTCTTGTATTATTAAAGTAATACACAATGTAGGTACTATTTGCAGCTATGGTAACTGGTTTTTCTAATCATTAAGAATCAACCTAAGGACTAGGATGAGCACAGTAGAGAAATACCTCGCACGCGAAGATACATCAAACATGACAAATCGTATTGGCCTTACCGCTAATTACTCTATACGAAAAAAAACGTTAGACACGTGTTTAAAGCATGTCTTATTATTTTGCAGTAAGGCCCTTATGAAGATAAAAACAAAGTCGCGCGGCTCATTCCAGGCCAAAAATGGGTAACGTTAGTTGCTGGTGATAGTACCTATTATAATAAATTTAAGGCTTGCTATACATACCGCGAACGTAAATAGTCGCGGTGTTAATGATTTGATTTGGACTCTCTTAAACAATATAATATACTAGGTTATGTACAAAACGGCGTTTTATATGTTGTGGATTTTGCTCATTCGAATCTATATCTACCTATTAAAATGTACGTCAATTGATTGCTGGTCAGAGGGAAATGTTTATGGGCGTAAGTACTAAGACTTAGTACTATGAGCGAAATATTAGTATATAATCATTACCTATGTGTTTTGTGGTACTATGGTTACACTACACATACATATGCACTTAGCTTAAGCTAAAATAAATAGATAAGATACATGTAAATGTATCAACCGATAATCTCAGATCTTTAACACAATTTTTCTATGAATTATATGAGTAAAATTACTGATCGTTAATCCGTCAGAGTCAAATAAGTGTTTTAATTATACTATGAGTAATTAAGTATGCATATTTAATTGCATACTCGTACAGTAATATTAAACTAAATATTGCTATTGTTATACATTGTAGGATAAGAGGATTTGTTAAGTTGGAAAATAAGATGCCAACTGAAACATCAACATATGTAAATAAAAATATCTACTATGTTAATTAAATACTTACGTGTGAAAAAATGAACATTTTAGAAAAATGAATTCGGTTAAAGATGTAATAAATACCTAAATATGTAATGTTTAGTGTGTCGAGTTGCAGTACCATGCCACTTCATTTTTCCACTTAGAAATGCATAGATCAAAAAACAACATTTTTTATTCATGTTTTTGGCGTGGTACCACAACCTTATCTACGTGGTGCGGATAATAAAATTATCAAATACTTAGGTATATTTTGTATGAAAGTGAATTTAAAATAACTTATGTATTATTTTTATACAAGATTTGTAATGAAGTAGCTTCTCGTTGGCTCGCGGCAAGCTACGAAATGCAAATTACAAGGCAATACTAAGTGTTATTTTAGTGCAAATAATTTTAGGGTGTGTTCTTTCACCTACTCGTGTAACTGAACAAATTTCCCCAAAAGGACATAGGTCGAAATATAAAAAAATGGAGCTCCCATACAGAGTGACACATTTTATTCAAACACCCTTACGGTATTTTGATATTTTTTTTCATATTTCGACCTATGTTCATCCTTGTACAATTTCACGAATAGAACTCACCCTAGAAATATTTGCACTGAATTTAATAGGACCTTATAGAGTAACGATATTTATTTTTTACGAAACAACGATAGTCTAGGAGCGACATCAAATATGATGTTTAATTCGGAAGGTGGTAGCAGATTCATTGACGAATAGATTGCATGTAATGAAACGAAAATAAAACATGACGTACACTTGGTGTAACGTATTAGGAAACGTGTCTATTTACACCTGATTACACTAAGTCATTATGTAATCAGGTTTGTAAATGGCCTAAAGTAAAACAATGTCTTACGTTTAAAAAAGTAATTTATTTTATTTATATATTTCACCAGGTAAAAAATGGTGACAATAAAAATATCAATGTATATAGTTAGTTTAAATTATGACGTTTTGTCGAACATTCGATGGCAGCAGATTGTAAATATTTGTTTATTTTATATTTTATTCAAGTGTGAATCAGTTTTGTATCAAATCTTGCGTCTGCGCAACGTGCAGTATTCGACTCATATCAAACTATTCAATTTCTTTTTGTCATAATGCTTACAGAAATCCAATGTTTTAAAAGTTATAATTTTAATAAAGGTTTTTCTTAATAATAATGATAATTTGTCAACGAGATGCGTGTGCAATTTCAATCATATTAGTTATTATTATTGACGGTTGACGATATTTCTTACACTTTACGACGTTTGAAAGTTTCACAGGGTGTTTTAATCTAAGGTAGAATTAGGAATGAAGTCAGCGGACGTAGTTCCGACTTTCAATGTTTACGTATGTTTTTATTTAACAACAAATAATTTTATTATTTCAAAGCAAACATTTCTATTAGATAAAGATTAGATTAGATAAAGCATTGATAATAATATGTTTCAAACTATTTACTGTATGTATGGAAATATCCTATACTTAGCCAATTGTTTTTGTGATTAAGATATTGCAAAGAGTTTGAAAGTATTTTTGTTGACGTTGTTAACGATGATAAATATTAAAATTATTCCGCCCTTTAATTGACTATTTAACATTTATTATCTTAATTCATCTCTTTCATGGCAAATCATTTTGATTGTTACGTTCCTAAATGCCGGCCGGGCTATGTTTTTATTCTAGTACTTATATAAAACGACGGCAAATCTTTTTTTGTATAGAAATAAGAAATCCTAATTTTTATTGACAATCCAAGGAGTTTAAAAGACAAATTTTACTTGGATAATGGCCTTGATTCTATCGTAAGACATTCTTACCTATCATGTCATTTACATTGACAATGGACCCTGAGACGGCTCTCTCTTTCGTGTGGGACACCGAGTCGTCCAACGACCCGATGAACCCTGGTGTCAGAGTTTTTCAACCGCCTACTACTAGTAGTAGGCCTCTGACATGGTTGTGTAACGACCGCCGTCTAAGTTATCATATACAGCAACCGGGACCGACGGCTTAACGTGCCCTCCGAAGCACGGAACCATTTCTTTTCGGACAATCAGGTGGTTCATCCTGCAATGTCCTAACCAGACCGGGAACAAATTCACAAAGTGATGAATATCAATTTTGTGAGTGCCCTACCGAGAATCGAACCCGGAACCTTTGCGTCGTAGGCAGTCGCACTACCACTGCGCCACATCGGCCTGAGACGGCTGCCAAAGCATTTTTAATAGACATTTCGGGACGGCTTATCGAGGGTTTTGTGCCTATGGTGGATATAGTTTGGCAATTCAGAGAGGAAAAATTAACACCATGTTGGTTACTCTGCCCCGGTACGCCGCTCTGGAATAAGTTTATGATTTGCATTTAAAATTTATATTGATTTATATAAATCACATCACTAAACGTTGTTGATATTTATCACTTAATGAAATTGTTCCAAGTCTGGTCAGGAAATTGCAGACTGAACCACCTGATTGTCTGTAAGATAGTTGGTTTCATGTTTCGAAAGGCACTTTAACCTGTCAGTCCTGGTTGATGTCTATGATAACTAAGACTCATTAGACAGAATCATGACAGGGTTCATCGGGTCGTTCGTCGACCGGGTGTTTTCGTTACGAAAAAAAATTCATTAAAAAACTCCATCAATTTGGACTGCGGCCGGGAGTGGCATTCCGACTGAAACAGACCCGAACACAGTCTTGAAATTATCGATCTCGTAAATTTTGGCTCAGTATTGACAGAGTTAAGGCCATTACCTAAATACTAAAATGTACGTGCGTTTTTAGGTTGATTTGTTATGTAGGCGTAAGGGAAATGGTCTATAACTGAGAGTGCTGTGATACCGAATGCTTTGAGGTCTAAGAACGGGAATAGGTACTTTAAATGGAATGTAACGTTGCATCTATTTTTAATTCCTTAAGGTGACGTGGGCGCAGAGATAGTGCTATACTTATGCTTGATGTTATTTCTTACACGACTGTCCAACCAAAAAAGGAGTGTAATGTTTTTAGAGTTCATGTATGTATCTATACGAGGATATGTGCGATTCTTTAAGAGGCCGTACATAAAATTGCGCCGGGCGAAAGTAGGTAATTAGCATTAGAACGCGTCATCGTGCAGCCGAGCGGCGGCGATATGCAGACCCAGCGGCGGACGGCAGCGTATAGTTCGATCAATCAGTTTTGATCCTATTTATAGTTTTTGTGGCAATTGTATGAAAAAGTTTAAAATTGTTGCGTACCTACTAAGAATTTTGGGATTTGTGGAATGTTATCGAAACTAATTAATTACCGACTACTATTCAGGGGTGTGCCCATGTACCAGCATCTTTTTTTCGCTTAACAGCGCCGAATTTATATTTATTGCCTACTAGCTTTTACCCGCGACTTCGTCCGCGTTAGATAGTATTTTTTGGCAGAAGTTCTAAAGTAGGTACCTATGTGTATTCATAGTAAGTGTGACAGTGATATTAGAACAGTTGTTATCTCTACTGTTTAGAGATAACTTGCTTGCTTCTGTTGTTAAAGGGACAATTCAAGATTTGCTATCCGGCCTGAGAGACCAATATTTATAAAAATTGAATATAAAAGTCAGTAGATAACAGAGTACTTACTCCAGGGGTGCCGATTTGAGAACACTAAAATGGTCAGCATAAGTAGATAAGACAGATAAAAAGGTATTTTAAGTTACTGTAATACATTTTTATATACCACATTTTTTGTTTTTCTGTATTTTGCGAAAACAAAGATTTTGTGGGTTTGTGGGAAATCGCGAATTTCTATTTTACTCCCTTACACTTACAAAATACGCCGCATCGGACGTCAAATGTGATCCCCGACTTAACGTGTTATGTGGATGATACTTTTCAGTTCAGAACATGGTAACGTATCACCTAACTAGATATGCCTAATTACAATGAAGGTAGTGCATACGATGCAAACGGCGGCGGCACAGCGGTATTTTTCAGTAATGATAAAAAATCCTCGTTAAAAGTAGGCAATGTCCTTTCTCAACTTATTCCCATCATACTGAACAACTTTTGTTTTGGAACCATTTCTGTATCTCCAATAGTTTAGGTGGGCTCCTGCTGGTAGACCTGGTGGTCTACATAAGGTACTCCAGATCCTCAAATGTTCTTGTAAAAAGAAGCGGCCAATCATACTGAACAACTTTTGTTTTAGGACCATGCCTGTATCTCTAATAGTTTAGCTTGGCTCCTGATGGTACACCTGGTGGTCTACATCTATACTCCAGACCCTCGAATGGTGTTAATAAATAGCTTATGTCCGTTCTCGGTATGCTAGCAATCTCTGTGCTAAGTTTCATGAAGATCGTTTCAGCGGTTTGGCCGTGAAAGCGTAGCAGACAGACAGACAGACCGAGTTACTTTCGCATTTATAATATTAGTGTGGATAGTGTGGATAGTTAAATCTGTAATGTATCATTATAGTCCGTTAAAATGGCCATTTATTTGCAGAATCCCGAAATTTCAAGTTATTTATACTCTAATAGGAAGTAAAATCACAATATCTAGTTAAATTAATTTAATCAATCATAAATTAATACCGCACTGAAAAAAATACTTACAGGATCAAAAAGTATCGGTCGCACTATAATTCCGCCTGTGACGCGTGATCTACTGTCCTCTACGCGCGCGATCGACACACATTCGTAATTTTGTATGTGTGCGTGAGTGTGACGCAGCAGGATACACGTCCTTCTCCCAAGAGCGCGGCGCGCGGTCTGCCGAAACAGCATTTGCGCTCCCGTATATAATTGATAATTCCGGAGAACTTTAAAATATTCGATAAATTTCATAAAATACATATTTGCAATTTTTTTTATAGCTAATGTGTTAGCATGAATCTATTTTTCAATGTGTAAATTGATTTTTTTAAAAACGTGTTGTATTGTACTAGAAATCCGACGCTGTATACGTTTAAAATTTCTTCAAAGTAGGGCCATTTTACTGCAGTTTTTCTTTGAATTTTTGAATTAAATTACTAAAAACTCCTCGGCCAATTTTTAGCACTTTTCAATGTCTTTATTGCTGTATACTTTATAAACCACTCCATATTTTAAAATTCATGTAAACAATAATGATACGAACGTCACGCATCGAAAACAATTAAAACACGTCTCAGGTTATTAACTATTAAACAAACTGAACAATCAAAATCAATAATTTGTCTGGGCCAATTTTTAGATATTGAATTAATCTTCAATAAAACATATCATAACACATTGTTACTTATTCTGTTTTTTTAAACGAGGTCCTACAGAATTGAAGAAACAAGACAAAATTACTCAAAACTATGTACGGCCTCTTAAATGATTGAATATCGGTTATCACTCTTATTGTTACTCTAAACCTTTTCTGGAGGATGTATTTTTGCCTTAAATCCAAAAATAATCTTCAAGAATAATTACGTTATTTTATTTAATAACTACGATCTCTGTTCCCACGTCACTTAAAGTTCCTCATTAAATTTTGCTTATTAGAAATATTATTAGTTTAATAGAATATAAACAAAAAAAAGCACAAAATCACCAACGCACAACGCGCGTACCTAATTTTTAATTCTCATGAAAAGTTATTTGAATTTTTCAATATTTTACTGAGCGATGTGCCAAATTAGGAATTCCTTTATTGAATTTTATTACTTTCGATAAATATTAAATTTTGCGTAAAGGTATATAAATAAAAAACAAACAGGTTTACACTTGATTGGATTAAGCCTCCCGAGTGTAGATACTGTTGTCTGATTTATTATTGTACTGAAAATTTAATAAAATAGAACTATTCGAATTATAGAAGTGTTTTATTGAACCCAGTTTATTTTACGAGTTGGATTTATTTATGTTGATTATGTTGTATTTTTACACAGAGAAGTTAGTGTATTATTTCTCTGACTGAATTTATAATTTATTTTTGATGTTTATTGGTTTTCTTGTAATACTATGCAAAAAAATATTAAAGCTAAACTAAGAGTAAATAATTTTGTTATACGATTGATTTCTTAAAATCGGAGATCGTATTACAAAACTCACACATACACATGTCACGCCTATTATCCCTTGCGGGGTGGCAGAGCGTAAACGGCCGCAAAACTGACATTTACGCCACGTCTGACATATATTTGAGGGTCTTTCGGAATATTGTAATAAAATAATATGTTTTAAAATACATTTAATACCTTATTCGTCTTAACATCTGAACATACAATGCGGTATTATACAGCTAATTTAGATTAGTCAACATTCGTATAATTTAACAACAGTAAGTAGTTCCAAAGGTACCAGATACAAAGTTACAGAAAGATTCTTATTCTTAATCGAGGTCTTTATGTATTCACAGAAACTATACAAAATGTAAAAAGTAACTGAAAATATTTTAAGGGGTAAATCAGCTCATGTAATTGAACAACTTGCCCCAAGGAAAAACAAAAACGTTCGAAAAAATGTTAAAAAAATAATTTGCACCTCTCAAACTGTGTTTGATGGCCGGCCGGGTCACTTTGAATGACAGGTCCAAAAATTACAAGTTGTTCGACATTTTACCCATCGTTCATGGGAAAACTTTTTAGTCTCATGGACTGATGAGCCCCATGAAATATTTATTATATATTACGCACCTTATATACAAAAGAGAGCTAGTTGTTTTTTATATTCATAACACCATTATAGAATGTCAAGTTAATGAAGATTCAATTTAATATAAATTTAATCATTAAATGCTAAGTACGTACACTGATTTAATTCATGTACACTTATCATTAATTACTTAAGATACTCATAAAAACAATTCCTTTTCTTATGTAAAGACGAAATAGAAAACTAAGGAGACTACATCTCGATTATAAAAAAATATAGAATTCATTTTACCACCGTTAGAAAAAATACGAAATTCGAAGATTTTAGTGCATTTGAGTTACAGTAGCTTAGTGCACCTATTTCACAGCCAAGCGCGAAAATAACTACAATAATAAATAGATAATTTAGAATGATAATATACAGAAACACAGATGTAATAAGGTCCAAAAGGCCGTAATTTTTGGCACCTTATATCATAATCAGATCAATAAACGAATGTTTAGGTCATACTTAAAAATAACTAAATAAAACTTTTTGATAACGACCTTTTAACTACTCCGTATAATGTGGTATCTAAAAAAAGAGTATTCGTAAAGACTAGAATAGATTTCCTATAAAATCAAATGAATTGGTAGGTAAGTATAAAACTATCTTAAAAGATATTTGGACACCCAAGATTATAACATTCAGGTACAATATTGTAAATATTGTAATGGTAATATAATATTAACACTTCAACATTATACTACACTTGCATTTAACTATATGTTATGCTATTTTATACTTCATTGAACGTTCACGTAATATAACAAAAACTTGCAGAAGTCAATATTCTTTGGCACCGACATCTTTTAAATTATCATAAAACCGTCCACTTCAATTCGCTGTCTATCACCGGAGCGCAGCATTTTTAAACGCAAATGAGATCATGGCAACCACTTTACTTTAAATTAAACGTTAAACGAAACGCGACACTTTAAGTAAGTTTATTTTTACACGAGTGTACAAAAAGCTTCGCGTGTTTTAGTGATTTTTTGTTCCCCAGAATGAACTTCTATGCCAGGGAACAGATTTAAAAGAATACGGTTTCGTTGGAATGATTATAATATTTTCGAGTTGAATTATAATTTATTACGGAATGTTGTAAGGTGGTGGTGGGGGGAGTAGTGAAAAAACCCTGTAAGATTCATACAATCAATATAAGGACTATTGTCTGACTTGCCTTACCTAAATATTCCTAGTGATAGCGCTTGAGTTCCGGAAACACCTCCATTAGTACTAGTTCGAACAGCTCCTGTAATTAGAAAAACTTTTACTTAAAAAGCGTTTATACGTAAACGAAAGTACACGCGTCGACTTAACGAATTCGGTAGTGGAATGTTTTTAGTACACTTTGCTTCGTTAAGTGACGTCTGAATCTCAACAAGGCAAGTTTAGCAAGCAAAGGTCTGTTTCCTTATTTAACAAAATACCACATTTTAAGTAGATGTCACTGATGTCAGAGGCCTACTTGTATTAGTAGGCGGTAGAAAACCTCTGACACCAGGGTTCATCGAGTCGTTGGACGACTCAAGTAGTTTGCACATTTTTAAGAACACTAATTCAAATACAATTTAAATTCATCTCATCGCATAGCTCTATGATTTGTTCGTAATATGAGCAAGCAACACAATTTTTTTTATGAAACAAACTTTTACAAAAATATTATTAAGAGGGCTATCACCTTTTTCTAGCAAATTACCGAAAATTGGCGTTATAAAGAAGCGTTTTTAAGTTAAACTGTTTGGTAAAAAAATAAAATTTCTGGTATATATTGTCAAACATATCTTTAACTAAAAATTGTATTATGAACATTTTGATATTTTAGATTGTAACTTATAATATAAAAGCGAAAACTAAATCAAGTTACTGAAAATGAAGAAAAAGACCTTAAATTAGGCCTGGGTTTTAGATCTATGGTACACTGTAGCTAAATACTAATTTTACATATAAATAGAAGATATCCTTGAGAACAAACTTTATTTTGTACATTTTTCGAATTCATTTTAAAACATAGTTTAAAAATTCGTTTTCTCATCCACATTTCGTTGAAATATCTTGCTGTTTGAATGGCTTCTGTAGGAAAAATTTGCCATAGAATTACTTCAAAAAAAAATTATGTGTTAGAGGAAGGTGTACTAAATCAAATTGTAAAAGAAAAAATATTTTATTAACTTGATTTTTTTTGTTAAAAATATTCAATAAATCCTATATATTTCGCGCAATGATGCTCCGGACCTCAGTATCGCGCCAGCGCTTTTAGAGGTAGGACCTGTGTCGCTCATGCTCTTCCCGACACGCGGACGTATTTCGACAGCTGACGCGACGTTGACCTGTGAGTATTTATCAAAATATAGGGAGAATAACGTGGTTCTATGATTCCGCTGTGTTGCTGTGCATTCGTTCAAATAAAAAATACCTTTATTTCCAGGGAAAATAAAATAAATGTTTTAATTGGATCGTCAACTCAACAAGAAAATGATTTAGTAACGTGAGTATTTATTGTATAATTAATATACCCACTAAATAACATTTTGAAATATTTTGACATACACATACATACATACACATATCACGTCTATAATCCCTTGCGGGGTAGGCGGAGCGTAAATACAGCCGCAAAAAGCGGCCATTTACACCACGTCTGACAAATGTTTGAGGGTCATTCGGAAAATTGTGTATTGCTATAGTGACAGGTTGTCAGCTCATCGCCTAAAATTGCAATACACACCCTCGAGTCCCTTAGTCGCTTCTTACGACTCCCACGGGAAAGAAATGGGGTGATGCTATTCTAAGCCGGCATCACACGGCATAAATCTAAATATTTTGATTAGAGTAAAATTAGTAAATTAGAAGCTGAGTCATTAATTGAGTAGCCGAGTTACATTCTTAGAAGCTAAAATGCTGTAAAAAGAAGCTTGTCTGATGTAAGTTTCAATTAATCAAATATTTAATAATACGTGACAAATACCGTTTTTATTTAATCTGTTACTTATAACCCTGTCTTGATTTCTAGTTGAACCAACTAATAAAACGAAGACCGGGTGAGAATCAACATAATGAACATTCAACTTCTGCATACGGCTCAGTAGTGTCAAAATCATCAAGATTCAGGAGGATATTTTAAGCAGCATCAAACACAAATTCGGCGGTCACGGAGATTGTGAAGCTTACTACTGCACCGAAGATAGGAAAAAAGAAGAAGATAATATTTTCTTGAGTTTGCACAACTATTACTCATCACATTAAAACAATTTTAAACGGATTTAAGTTGTGTTTATTTTGGATTTTACAATTCCTACGTTTCGAGCTTTTTACAGAGCCCGTGGTCACGAATGACTAAGGTGTTAGACGTCATTATTTAGAATTGAAATTATTTTTGTTCTACCGCCATCTTTTTCTGAATTGCCTAGCGTAACGTCCGGGTTCCACACAAAATGCTGAAACCGTATCTTGTGTACTAGGTCTTACAGTATGTTGGATCTGGTTCTTCTGCTGTGTAAATCAGCGGAGTCCAAGTTGATGCCATCCAGTATCTCTGTTGAAATTCGGATGTTTTTGAATTTCTATGGCTTCCCATACTTTACTAGGAATGAATCTCTTCTCTCGCGCTAGGATTGCTGCCTTGTTGAATCTGACATAATGGGTGGGGTTATCCATGATTTGTTCACACACTGCAGACTGTCTGTCACGACGGCTTTTTACATCAGCAATGTGTTCTTTTAGACGTGTAGATACATTCTCTTTGTTTCTCCTATGTATGAGAGTCCACAGTCACAGTCAAGTTTATAAACACCAGGGTCTTGGAGAGCGATTTTGCATTTTATTGATCTGATGTACTGGCTGATCTTCCTCGGCGGCTTAAAAATGGTCTTGATTGAAGCTCGCTTCAGAATTCTACCGATCTTATCAGTTACTCCCTTCAAGTATGGTAAGTATGCTGGTTGTCGTTCGACTGTGGATGGTTTGGCACGGTTTCTGTGACGTTGACGGGGTGGCTACAGGTTATTTTCATGGAGTACTCGTCTCACATGCTTAAGCTCATCGTCTAGGTGTTGGGGGTCACAGATACCGCGTGCTTTCTGAAACAAAGAGGTTCCAACGGCAGCTAATTGGCTCGGATGATGGTGGGAGTTACCATTTAGGTACCCATATGTGTGAGTTGGCTTTCTATAAACGGAATGATTGATTGTACCATTTGTGTTTTTAATTATAAGAATATTTAAAAATGCTTATTGATTATTTTGTTCTGATTCCATTGTAAATTTACTATTGGGATGAATTGAATTTAAATGATTTAGAAAATGAGTAACTTGGTCTTGTGGAAGGATGGTGAAGGTGTCGTCTACGTAACTCTTATACATACAGGCAGCCGGAGCGTGCCTTAGGGCTCGATCCTCAAAGTCCTCCATAAAGATGTCAGCCATCAAGGGGGATACTGGAGAGCCCATAGCCACGCCGTCGACTTGTATGCAGAACTCATCATTCCACAATAGGTAACCAAATGTTAGGCACCATTTTAAAAGTTCTGCATATTCTATTGTTTTGATGTCCAATCGCTTTTCACTGCAATTCCAGTCAAGGATTGTATTGAAATAGTAAAACGAAAACTCCGGGAAAATAAAATAGCAATAAAATAAATTGTATATTGTAATTGAAAAGAAGAGGAAGTTACAACAAAAGTAAAGGCATTGATGTTAAATTAGAGAAAAATGATCGACAACTTGCTATACATAGCAATTGCTCAATTGAGCAGAATAGTTCAATAGAGTGGTGGCAAAGACTGTGGGTGGGAAACGAATATATTTTTTCCTGAAAGACTCATTTTGTATAGGTAGTATGTGTATGTATGTGTGATAAGCATGGACGAAATACAAAGAGGACATGGCTCGAGTAATTCAAGACATGAGAGGGGTTGTCTCCATTTAGAGGGGTAAAGGGGAAGGGAAATTTAGCCTGCCTGCCCAGAGTGGTGAGTTTAGCATTTACCCCAAATTAGTAAAGTAACTTGTGGCTAAGAATTAATAACTCAGCCACTAACCGTTTGTCGCAAAATACTCGGAGTATTAATTATGTTACCTTACTATTTAGCGAAAACTTTGTTTGTGGCTGAGTTACTAATTTTGTGCTGAATAAAATACTGGTAGTATTTTGCAACAAATTATTTGTGGCTAAGTTATTAATTTTGTGCCTTAGATCCTTAGAGGCCAATAATGCTAATATAAAAGGTTGTTTTATTAGTAAATCTAGAAATTACGTACCCTACCTGCTACTGCCTACTTTTGACATGTCTAAAAATAATACAAAAGTTATCCTATACGGGGTGTAAGGGACGGTGTACCGAAAACTTTGCAGGCATGATCAGACCAAGAAACTGAACAACTTTTTCTATGGAAGCTATGTTGGTAAACGAGAATTTTTTTCGACCTCCCATACAAAATTCCCGATCAGCTGACTGACTTTCTATGGAAACTCGAAAAAAACAATTCGTTTCCCAATATAGGCTCCATAGTAAAAGTTGTTCAGTTTCATGGTCTGATCATGCCTGCAAAGTTTTCGGTACACCGTCCCTTACACCCTGTATATGGTGTATATTTTGAATTTAAATTTCATATATGTAGCATACTGCATTATAATCATGAAACTCAAAACACCAATATAAACCACAAACAAAGCGCGGCGGCGCCAGCGGGTCAAAATAAGTTGGTTCTGGTCGCGCTGGTCGCACGGATCGCGGGCTGGCCACTGACTGAGTCGTCAAATACCTACAATGCGGCCGGGCAAATTCTTAATAGGACTCTTAAGAAAAAAACATGTACAAGTCAAATTTAACTCAAAACAAAACATTGAGTTGTCTTCCAGCTGGTCAGTTGATATAACACTTTGATTCCCATCAAGGCATCGTGAATTGTTAGCGTTATATCTTCCGCATACTACAACACTTCGTATTAATCAGCTATTGGAGCGGACGTTTTTAGCGAGACGTGTTTTCAGTGAGCTGAAAAGATATTGTAAATTTAGAAACGCGGATATCTGTATGATAGTCACTTTAGCAGGGGAGCTAGCGCTCGTCAGAAAGTGTCTTTAATAATCTATTTTCCCTGTCCCTGCTGTATTGTATAATGCTGAGATATCACGTAAGAATGTGAATAATATTTTATTTGTCCGGTTGGTAGTTCCAAAGTTTTGTATTTATATTTATTTTGGAAACCTACAGTATTGGTATAGTTATTTTTCTATTAAGCATACATATCTAGATGGGATAGGTAGGTACTGAACCAAATTCAGATCTCCATAAATGGTTAACATTTTGAAGGCCAGACATACATACACAAGTACGGTCGGATTCATAAGTGGAGTCATAGTTAGACCACTTGACAGATTGCAATACGGGTTATTATCCTCTGTACTTACTTTACTAACTTACGCACACACGTAAGATTATCGACTGTAAGTAGAAAAGTCCACCTTAAGGCGTAGCATTAAAACTTAAACAGATTACCACCTATAAGCGACATCTATGTAATCTTTGAAATAATTACTCGGTGATAGCCTATTCGCCACCACATCACCACAAAGTATACATCACACTGGTTTGTCTAAAACCGTATTATAGTTATCCTTATTCGTTCACTTGTAGTAAAGCAATAGATTACATATCTTTATTTCGTCGTATTGATCACAAGCTACCGTAGCTTAGCGGTAATAGTTCTTACCTTCTAATCAGAACGGAACCGGGTTCTCATCCGATCTCTGTATGTTGAATAATGTTTTTTTAAATGTTTTTACCATATTTTCTCCAGTAATAATTATTTTATATAATATTGTTCTATATATTCATCTATGTATTATATCTATAAATGTTTATTGTAAATTATGTATCAAAATATTATATCTAAAAACATAAACCTATAATATTGTAATAAAACAAAAAGTAAGGTAAGAAATTATTTTATTGGTAGGTATGGTATCACTTTATGTAAATAACATAATGACATGAATGAGAACTTTTGGTAACCATAAGATACGAGTATGTAAAACTACATAAAATACTTGCTGTCGTAATACATAGTTAATAGTTTTGTTTGAATGATAAAACACAATATTATGTAAAATGATATTAAGTGTTCATTAGCTGAAACATCGATAGGTAATTATTTATAAGATCATAGGAATGATCCAAATCTTGGATTGAATCTTTCAATAAAGTTATTTAAGTAATAATTTCGTTAGTAATTATTTTATTGTTCTATGTTTAACGATGCTGCACTTTCCTCGGAAGTAAAAGTAATTGTAATAATAATAAATCAGTTATTTGCCTACATCTCAAGGTTTTAGCTTAAGTACTCGTTTTCGTAATGAAAAGATATTGAAGCAAGGCCTTAAGATAACTGACTAATAATTATCAATCTTATATAAATATAAATCGATGTTTTAGCATAATTTAATTGCTAATGTTATGCTCCACAAATACCTACTGCAATAGTAGGCGGGTAAGCAGGTAAACAGAGGTTGAGTGAGCAACGATTTATCAGGCCCGCTTCGGCATACATTGCTGATTATTTTGTGTATATTCATATATTATAATGAAATACACAAGATAATCAGCAATGTATGCTAGATCGGGTCTGATTGGAATCTTAAGTAAAAATCGCCGCTTACATAATTAGTATTTGGTGTTACCTCCGCTGTTTTCAACAACACTTAATAAACACTTAATAGACTCGATCAAATAAGTGCATATATCTGTTCCTCTGGTACTCTCCCACACTCCCAGGCAGTGAGCCTCTAAAGCTTCTGTAGTTCTTTCATTGCGCATGTCCCACCTTTGCACCATTAAACCCCATAAATTCTCTATGGGACTTAAGTCCGGAGATTTTGCTGGACAACGAATAACTTGGATATCTGGGTGCTAGCTAAACCAATATACACCACGGCAGCTCGATGCACTGGACAATTTATCCTGGACAAATGCAAAACGAGGAACTTCACTATCAGGATAAACAGTTAAACATTTCGCACCGTCGTCGGTAGCATGCTTTCCTGTAGCATATCAACATAATTAGCGGCAGTTGCACGCCCTGTTTCTTGTGCTACTAATTCGCCTGGACCAGCGGCAGAACCATTTTCTTCATATTGTTACACCATCATCCTCCGCTGTGAATCATTAATAAGACGAGTCGAGTTTTTACGCTACCTTCCTCTTCAAAACGTGTAACCCAACGTTTAACAGTCTTCCACTAAAACAAAGTAGCATTATTAATAAAAAAGTTTATACTAATCGGTTCACAGCTACCAACATACTATGAGTCAAAGTTTTTAATATTTAAAATACAATTGTAATGAAATAAAACTATACTTACGGCCAGACCAGTCTGATTAGCAATTTGAGTTAAATTAAATCCAATATCATGCAGCGCCACAGATAATTGCAGCGCAACAATACGCTGCCTATCCTGCAAACTGATATTAGTATGCATTTCGAAGAAATAAACACTGAAGTTTAATAAATAAACTTAGGTTAAATAAATAACTTAGCACACGCACTATCTCGCAAACGATCTAGCAACAACTAAAATGTAATTCAAAATTTACTAAATTTTGCTTCATTTGATAAAATAAAAACTACAACGAAGATGTCGGGATTCGAACCATTGTCTCCACAATAACGGTCAAGAATTAGCTTGACCGCGCTACTGACCAAGCTATCAAAGCTAATGACTCATGTAGTGAAATAGTCAATACTACTCAGCCTATTATACAATGGTAGTTCGTCAAATTATAGTATGTTATACGTCATTTGTGTCATTGTGTGAGTGTCGCCGCGGGTGCGAGCGACTTGTTTTCTGAGGTTTGTGTTAACTATGACTCCACTTTAGAACGCGACCGTACCTAGTAATAATGAAATTAATCATACTGGTTATCAAATTGTTCAGCTAATCATACATACATACATACATAAATCACGCCTATATCCCTTAGGGGGTAGGCAGAGCGTTAACGGCCGTAAAAACGACATTAACACCACATCTGACAAAAGTTTGAGGGTCAATCAGATAACTGTGTATCACTATAGTGACACATCTAACCTTCGAGTCCCTTAGTTGCCTCTTACGACACCCATGGGTAAGAAATAGGGTGATGCTATTCTAAGCCAGCATCACACGGCTATTCATGCTTTCGCTATCTCTATACTAAAAATAGCATAAATTAAAAGCTACGATCACAAGATAAAGAAAACGGCCACTGTTGCTTGTTAAATCGTATACATTTTTACATGGCTAGCTCTCCGGCTATTTGTATCATACTCTCACGGTGAGAACGATCTCAGAAGGTGCGTGGGCGACTACCGGCGTCTCTATCAGTTGCGGTTTATGTGCGCTTTATTGTGGAAGTGTGATTTTTATCTTCTGTTGAAGTGCGTGTAATAAATAATTAAATAATGAAAATAATTGACCTAATAGTGATAAAATTTTAGTCTATAACTTTCAAGTGATATGTGATGTGAGGGAAATGACATTTGCATACCAAATGAAAGTGTGTAATATGAGCAAAGCAGCTGTTTACAAAGGCATCTACGTGTAAAGAACCTGCATATCATCAAAATGCCGATTTTATTCAGTTTAGTTGCACATGACAAAAAAATATCAGCGACATACGCGTCTTGCGAGGGGAATTTCTCGGAAATCGCAGACGTTGTGTTGTCGAAAGTTCCATCTAAAAATGAGAAGATGACATATGCGCATGGACATTATCTACTACATTACATTTCGGAAAATCAGTATTTTTATTTCTGTATCACTGACAAAGTAAGTATCTACACACAAAAATAACGATGCCGATATGACATTGATTTGTTGCTTCAAACATTCTCAAATAATAATGACTAATCTCTCAGACTATAAGGGAGAAAGGTAAAAAGGATTTATCGATGCACTTTGTTGGTTTTACGCTTTTAGGACGCAAATCATAGACTTTATTGCAGTCTTAGCTTTCAACAATCACATTTTTTTACCAACGCAGTAAAGATTTTTGCGGCATTTTTTAAATCGGTTAACTTATTATTTCTTCTAAAGACATGCCAACGCTCGCGAGCATTCCTATACCTGGCGGAGATGAAGCGAAGATTCACACCAAGACGGAGGTCTTCATTCCAAGCAGTACTTGCTGATGAGATGTACCGGTACAACGAGGACTACAGCACCATCGTCATCAGTAAAGGAGATCTTGACGAGCTGAACAGCATCGGTGTAGGTGATAGTGGTAAGTCTCAATTTGTGGATAAGCTCTGAGCGAGACTATGTTCGAATCGAAACCACACTTGGTGAGCGCTAAACTCTCTTACTTACTACAGTAATGGATACTTATTGTACGTTTATTTGCATTTAAGTCTTCATTGAAACACTTTTTCATATATAAAATAGCCCCGCATTTGTCTGCTATCTCACCTGATGGTAAGTGACGATGAAGACGATGATGGTACATGCTTGTCAAGATAATGCCTATTCACTCTTGCCTTGAAAAGGCCCAAGTTATAATGTTCCGGAAACAGATCCGCCGGCAAGGCATTCTACTCCTTGACTGCTCGCATGATGAAGGTTGAAGCAAATCGCTTCGTGCGACTTCAAGGTAAATCAACAACATAAGGATGGAACCCCAGCCGGCGACGCGTGCCCCGGAGGTAGAATGGGGTTTCAAGGGATCAGATTTTAAGATTCCAAACTACTTAGAACAACTATTTTACCCAGATCGAAACATTTTTGAATACGAGTACTTTATCTGTTTATTAAAATTTTCTTTTGGTGTTGTTGCAGAAGCTTTGCTTGGAGAAAAAATATTGTATGTAAATAATCCAGAAGAACTCAGTTACACGGTGGTAAGTTTCAATACTCAACAGCTATTTCAGAAAATCTTTTATACATATACCAGTAAAAAAAGAATAATTTTACTGCGTTTTATTATTTATTATTGCAGACATTGGACCATGTTGGAGCCAGGCCTCAAAAACCACTACTAGAAGAAAAAGCAAATACAATCTACGCGACCCACATAGGCAATACTGTAGAGAAGGCTATACAAACCAACGAAACATGGAAAACATATTCAACAAGTACAGAATCGAAGGAAAGCTCAGAAAAGTCAAATTTATTGTACTATATTGTCGTAACTGTGATACTAATTCTTATGTGGTTAGCTCTATCTAGTTTAGGGCCAGTATCTTTTGTTACTGTTGCTGTTATTTGCATATTTTCGGTAACGAAATTGTCAAAGAGTAAGCAAGAGTAATAACTGGTATATTTTAACTTGGATTCACCCGTCACTCACCTTACCGTTCTGTCAAACATCTGTTCAACACTAATTTCTGCGTAACCGACGCATGGAAACAGGCATGGACGGAAAACCCACCTACAAATGCTCCTGCCTTATACATCCAACATTGAAACCTGCAGGCTTCACGCTTCCTAGAAAGGATTGGTGTCAAACGAACCGCCTTAGAACGGGCCATGGCCGTAGTGCAGAATAAAAATACAGATACAAATGGAATGATTCACCGGGGTGTGACTGTGGAGCCCCCAGCCAAAACTAGAGACACATTATAAAGGAATGCCCTTCACGTAAATACAGCGAAGATCTTAAAGACATATTTACTTTAGAAAATGACGTGATTGATTGGATCAAGAACCTAGACATAATTCTATAAATAAGACATTTTGATATTCTGCCATACGATTAAATAAAATAAAAAACAGTAAATAAATCCTTGGCTGGACATGCTAGTCCTCTGGAAACTAAAACATCAATTCGCGGCAATAAATAACTACAAAGATTATTTAGAATCAATTTAACCTTGTAACAACTGTGCGATTTATTAAATTACAATACATAACTAAGGCGCTTAGTTTTATTTATTTAATTTTTACAAAGTCAGTAAGACCTTGTCAAAACATATTTTTGATTATTTATTGCCGCGAATTGATATTTTGGTTTCCAGATGACTAGCGTGTCCAGCCCGGGGTTATTTTGCTGTTTGGGGGCGCCACTGGGCACTTGAACCACCTTAAAGCAGAAACTTAGTGAAATCTAACAGCTAAATATTTTAGAAAATATATTGACATCAACTATAAATAAAATACATGTATGTCGTAATTTAGAAATCGTAACAAAAAGTAATCAACTCGACATTTTGTGATTATGAATAAAAACCAGTTCAAAAACTAACACCCGACTACTGAGATATCGCGCTCTAAAAAGTAAGAAACAAGAAATCTGGAATATTAACTACAAACAATTTAATATCTATAGTCCACGAAATTTATACGAAGATATTACATATAATTATATATTTAAATGTATATTTAACAAAAATTTATTATGGTTTATAGGTGATAGCCGTGGACGTATGCCAGTTTGCCTTACCTATAAATTATGTTGTGCAAGTTTATGATATCACCTACTAAGTAGGTACTAGAGTAGGTGGCATACGACCACGGCTATCACCTATGAACCACAATAAATTTTTATTAAATATACATTTAAATATATAATTATATGTAATATCTTCGTATAAATTTCGTGGACTATAGATATTAAATTGTTTGTAGTTAATATTCCAGATTTCTTGTTTCTTACTTTTTAGAGCGCGATATCTCAGTAGTCGGGTGTTAGTTTTTGAACTGGTTTTTATTTTAATTATTTTGGGGTTGAAGGTAAGTTTAACACTTTGGTATGTATTTTTTTTCTGGATAGAAATGCAGTTTAATGCACAATTAAGACATCACTCGTTAATTAAACAAAATGCACTCATCATAATTTTATCTTTGTATGTATGTATGTTTGACCATGCATAACAGGGTAGGAGCCAACATGCAGCCTTGGAGAACTCCTCTACGAACGGCTCGTATGTATTGCCGTTAAAAACAACAGATCCTTTCATGTCCATATGGAAGGATTTAACGAGGCTCAGAAGTTTTGGCGGGCACCCGATGTTTACAAGTGCAGTGTAAAGGCCCTCTCTGCTAACGGTGTCGAAGGTTTTGTTAAGGTCTACGAACGCCACAAACAGAGGTGTTCTCTGCTCTCTACACTTTTCCTGAAGTTGGCGAAGTGTAAAGATCATATCTGTTATGGAACGCTGGGCGCGGAATCCACATCCAGAGACCGATATAATGTTCTATCCATCGTTGGAGTTTGCGTTGGGCATCTGTAATAACAGTGCCATCCACTTCTTTAAGGGGGGGCTGTTTTTTTAGGCAAAGGACCAAGGGCCTTTTTAATGCCAGCATACACACCACCAAAAATTCCGACATCAGCGCACGATTGGATGCTTTGGCAAAGCTCGGTCCAGTATGCATTAGCGAAGTACCATGATGTGCGTTGTAATGCAGCTTTTGCATTCGCTTAATCGACACGCGACTTTTCGGAAGAGTTAAGGCGATGAGTAAGCGCAGCTTGCCGTTTGGACTAGAGCAGAGGTGTTATGTGTTCGAGATTTTCAGCGAACCAGTCCTGGTTTTTGACTTTCTGGTGGCCGAAAGCCGTACCAGCCACATCTGTTAGTAACTTTTTTACTTTGCCCCAGTCTTCCTCTATAGGAGCGTCTTCGTCCCAGGTGGCAGTTTCGTCGCGTACCAACTCCTCAAACTTTCGGACAAACTCATCATCCCTGGTTTTGGGAAGATCGATCTTCTTCCTACCGGGCAGTTTGGACGAGTGGATCTTTATGTGAGTTATAACAACGTGCGAAGCCACCAAGGAGTGATCTGTGTCACAATTAGCGCTATGAAATGTACGCGTGTGTAGGGTCTCGCGGAGATTTTTCTTTTTGGGTAGGATGAGGTCCAGTTGATGACAGTGACCAGAACGAGGGTGTTTCCAGTATACTATGCGAGATGATTTGCCTTTCAAGTAGCTCTAATAAAAGTTGGCCGTTTTCGTTTAACTTCCCTATACCGTGGTTACCTATACAATCACGCCAATCGAAAATCGCCCGGAATGTATATGCGGTCAGATGGTCTTAACCCGCGAAGAGATTTTGGCTTCATCCGTTGAGGATAATGTTGGTGCGTAAGCAGAAATAAGTGTTACGTATCCATGATCCGTATTTAACCGCACCAACAGAATGCAAGGAGCCTCTATAGATGTTAAGAGGTCGTTGCGGATAGCCAAGCCTACACCATGCTCACGCACAGCGCTGCTGCCTGCTTACGCCCATATGTGAGGACTTATATAACCGATCACTGCCACTTCCCGTGTTGGTATCCGCGTGACGCGGGTGAAGTGTCCTCTCCACAGTCACTGCTTTGACTGGGACGCAATTATGGAAAACGCAGGGCTGCCCAGGAGCTGCGCCATCCTCTCGGCCTTCCTGGCTGGATCCGCAGGAACGACTAGTCGTTACGTGCGGAGCCAGGTTGGCTGCAGGAATCTGCCGCGCGGTAGATCTCTGTCACACACACCTGACGGAGACCCGTTCCGGGTTTAATTGTGGAGTTGGCCTCTCCAGGACCGCTGTGCTTGGGTCGGATTTATCCCTCGGTCCCTTTTTACGACCCCCACGGGAAGAGATGGGGTGCTGCTATTCTACTCTGCAGGCGTCACACGGCTGACCGACTGATTTGAATAGATTTTATAATACCGCCTGTTCTATTTGGATTGTTTGGTATGTGCTCTTGCTTAGGTATTTGTCCATATGTTTTTGACTCTGTTGAAGTGTCTATTGCATTGATCGTATAGATTTTTGTTCGTAATGCCAAGCGCTCTGACATTTTTTTGTTAAATTGGTCTACCTGTTTTAAACTTGGAAATATATGTACAATTTCATCGTATTCAATTGTGTCGTTTACAATTCTTCTTGTGTCTGATATTGCTAATTGCTCCATTGTCAACTTCCCTACTCTGATGCTGTTCAATAGATCGACGAAACTGTTGTCATTTACTCATCACATACTTATTTTAACCCAATTTACAGAAACTGAACATTCTCCATAAATGTGGTTCAGCTGCATAAATGTCAGGTTGTTTGTAACAATATGCACCTACACGAGTTGCAGATACGGGTGGTAATTGCATTAAGTAATCAAAGACTAATAGGTTAACCCTTAAAATCGTGTTTCACTTAAGTGACAGGTTGTCAGCTGTCGCCTAATTGTAATACCTACACATGAACTCCTCGTTTCCCTTAGTCGCCTTATACGACACCCGTCGCGTCCCGTTATCCCGTAGTCGCCTCATACGACACCCGCGGAAAAGAAATGGGGTGGTGCTATTCTTAGCTGGCATCACACGGCAACAATTTTTTTGAACTGTGCTTATTAAGCCCTTTCATTTGATACCCAACACGACATTACTAGTAGTATAAACTTTTTCAATTCTTAGCTCTAGAGGGCGCCCTATGTCTCGTATAGTGACATAACGTAGCCTATAACCAGCGGACTGTTTAGACGCTTCAAATGATACCTCATTTATCAAATTCTGATAAGTTGTTTAGAAGTTAGGACGGAACAAACGTTTTCGTTTCCACATACATACATACATACATACCGGTCAAAATCATAACCCTCCTTTTTGCTTTGCCGTAGTCGGGTAAAAATACATGGAACTAAAAATAAATCTGTGGAAAAAGTGCACTCTTATTACTTTTAATATTTAGTATCTATACGGAACCCGGGCTACAACTAGTTTTACACGCTTTGGTCGAATGTAATAGATGTTTTCTATATATATTCTCCGTTTGACATGTGAAATATCTACCTCGTTTCACGGTATGATTTTTGGCACTAAATATTGTTTGCATTACCGTCAACTTACGTCCATCATTATGTCTCTCATATCATATCGACTGAACATTTTAAGCCTCGTATCGGGTATCGTAAATTGAGAGGCGACTATCGAAAAAATCTAGCCAATCAGCAGCTTCAAACAACAAAACTTAAAAGTGTAAAACAAAAGTTTGAAGTATTTTGATATCTCATATCATCTAAATTTATAAAGTACAAAGTCATGTTATGTAGTGAAGTCGACATATTTTCTCATTTTGCATCTGTACAAACTTACAAAAACTACATATTATACTCTTGATTTTCTTAATACACAATTAAGTGTAAAAATGTGTATAGTTAGCATGAGAACATAAGTAAAACGCAATTCCACCCACAGTCATAATTATCAGAATTTAAAAAATCCGTTAGTGCTTCGGTATGGAATTATACAGGGTTATTTTTTATTGACTCCGGAAATTTTACAGGGTGATTCTACTCATCATTCTGAACAACTTTTATTATAGGGTCACCTGCGAAATCGCGAAAAAATAAACAGCTGTTCCATACATTTTGTGCGAGTAGGTATGAATTTTTCTATGGAGTAGCTGTTTTTTTTCGCGATTTCGCAGGTGACCCCATAATAAAAGTTGTTCAGAATCATGACTAGAATCACCCTGTAAAATTTCCGGGGTGAATAAAAAATAAACCCTGTATTGTGGGGTGATTCAGGTGAAAACGATCTTACTTACATAGAACAGCTGTTTGTTGTGCGTCGTGTGCTGTAGAGTCAGAAACAGTTTGCTCGCGCCGCGCGCCGCCGCCTGCTCGCCCACGAGCCCCGACAGAGTGCCCACTATGCACTCGTTTAGTTGTTGTTGTGCTAGGGCTCTCGTGTGTTCTGTACAAAAAAAATACACACATAGAATAAGAAGAAATACATTGACGTCTGAGAGCATGCAATTTTAACATAAACAGATCATTAGAAAATTATAAATGATACCATCTCTTTAAATTATCTCATTTGCAATATTTTAACACATTTAGCACCCCACAAAAACTATACTTCTCTACCACAAACTGTTAAAGTTTTTTTTTTTCATTCATCAAAAGTTTAAGTCTGTTTGACATGATTCAAGAAAAACGCCAAAACTACTGCAAATCTACAAGGTCATTTTATTGTGTAAGGAAATATCGTGTCATACAATCATCTAACCTTTTCCACACGAAAAGAAGAAGAAGAAGCTAACCTTTGTCCTGGAAGTTCCTGTTCAGCTGCGTTTCGGAGAGCACGCCAGCCGGCCACCACGACTTGAGTACCACGCCGATGTAGTAGTGCAACATTTGCTCCGAGAATAGCCACGATATCGTGTCTTTTATTTGCCTGCGAATTGTGGAAGTTGTTAACAAGTTTGTAGAGAATGTACAAAATAATACCTCAAAATGATTATCAACGGGAACTATTTTGAATACCAAATTTTAAAACACTTCCCGTGTTAGGTATACAATGTTTTTGAAAACATGCAAAATTTTCAAGCGCGGGCAGGTATTCAATTTATCGCGGGGTTTTATCGCTTAGACTACATTCAATCTGTAAATATAGAATGAGTCGCCGGGTATTAGTTGCAAAACTATCCCGGTAGATGGAGCCGTGCCACGCGTTACTGGCATTAAATACACTTGCAAAATTGGCGGGCAAAGAACGAGCTGCGGTAACTATTTTGTAGAGAATAGTTAGTGTCGATTTTTGACAATATTGTGCATAATATATTGGATTCTTATAAGTCAAGGCGTGTTCTTAGAGAGATTTTGGATTCAGTCATACTCAGTCAAGATGATAGTAGACATTTACTCTTGTTCTCTGTTCTGTTTTCTTTTTTCTTGTACCCAAAGGTGTCTAGTAAGGGATCGCTCTTAGCGATAAGGCCTATCCGCATTTTTTATTTTTATATAACCTATATTCTGTTTTTTTATATCTTATTGTGCAATTAAGTGTTAATTCTTACTTACTTACATCTAGTTAAACAAGCTGCGCTTGATTAAACACAGTATGCCGAGGAGCAGTAGTTTAACTTTATACTAACGCCCGGTTTGCGCTCACACACGCACACGCCCGAGCGACCTATACGAACATGACTACTACATAGAATCTCGTACCGCTCCGCGAACCGTACTGCCACTGCGCGATTTTGCTGGAGTATCGGGAAATGGGGAACGTAAATACCTAGAATAGAAGCCTACCCCGTAAGGGATAATGGGCGTGATATGTGTATGTATGTATGTAATAGAAACCTAACTACTCATTAAATAATAAGTCGATCATTATTTTCTTACTGTAACTTAGAATTACGGTACCTAAGTATGACATCACATAAATTCGGGTTCGCAAAACCAATTTGTTGACATTCCTGCTAATTTCGGTAATTACAGGTGGGAAGGTGCTCTAGTTAAACTACTGATCGTGCGTATATTGTGGCTTGAGTTCGGTTTCAAGCCAACATTAGAGTCTGCTCTTTCACACGTAAGTACGCATATGGAGGACAGAGACAGTAGTATTAGTATATTCACCTGTTGATGGTCCTGCCGTACGTAATTTGCACAAATGTGACTAAAGTCTTGCGTAACCAACGGAAGACCCCGCGCATGTCGAACACTTCACTCAGCAACGCGTAGAGGGGTTCCGCTATGCTGTCCCGCTCTTCACTTAATGCGCCCGCGCCTTCAAAGACAAAGACAGATTTAGTTTCCCAGTTCAACCGTAAGTATTAGCTTCATGAAATTCACAAAAAGCTATAAGCTTTCTATGAGTAAGCTTGAGAATTATAGTATGCAGTACTACCTCTTTAGATCTCATACCAAATCAACGGTTTACTATAACTTTAATCGAAACGGCTCTTCTGTGCTCCGTTACAGCATCATATTGTGGGGTAATTCAACCTGCACGTCGTTATATCTATTGTGTAATCTTTTACATTGTTTTAAATACTTGTTTAAATGCCTTATTTTGTAGCAATTATGCTGAAACGACTAAAAGGTAAATAATTCCCTCAATTCGGGATATGAATTCTCTTAACTTACTTTAAATTAGTGCTGTCACATTCCATCAAATAGGTTAAGAAAAAGATGGAAGATATCTAAGTCCTGTCATGTTTGAAAATGTCAAGGGGTTCTTGGCAATTTCTAGACAAACATTGTTTTCATCGTTGCCTTATTTTGCCAGATCACACGTATTTAGCGTCAAATAATAAAACATGACTAAAATATCTCCTATCCTTTTCTAAACTTAATTGTCGGAAAGTGACAGCACTAATTTTAGATAATTTATATCCCGAATTGAGGCCAATGCGTACCTTTCATAGAGGTAGTTCTAAGTTTGTCGTCGCCGTTGCCGTCCAGATACATAGAGATTTCATCCTCGTCGGCCGACAGGTGTGCGAACGATTCCTTGTCTTGTGATGATTTTGAAGCTTCGCTAGCCGTACTGGGGGAAGAAATTTTGTTTTTGATTCAAATCACTCTTTCTCTCATTTCGTTTGGACAATGGGTCAACGAACAAAATAAACCAGTTTCACATACTTTCCGCAGATCTGAGGAAGTTATATTGGACTTACCTTTTGAAAAGCGTCGAAAAAGAGAATTTATTTTTCTTTGGCATCTCTCCCTGTTTCAAATACTCGGTGCTGGGGTTGAGGAATGTGTATAAAGCTTCGCTTTGGTTCAGTCGGTCGTCCTCTAAGACGAACTACAAACAAATAACAAACGTTTTAGAATTCTACGTGATATTACTTATTAAGTAGCATATTATAACAGCGTTATGGTTAGCGCTGTTTCTTTGTAAGTGAACTTATTTTAAAAGTGAAGGCCGTGTGATGTAGAATACTATCACCCCATTTTTTCCCTGGGTGTCGTAAGAGGCGACTTAGAGACTAGAGGGTGTGTTTTGCAATTTTAGGCGATGGGCTGACAACCTAACTTAACTTAACGGGGTACATCTGTCCCAGTCACTGACAGGCTTGAGCTTCTAGGCATGGAGTTGACATCAAATCTAAACTTTGGCGCGACCATCGAGTACAAGGCTCAGACGGCGGCTAAAAAGCTGGGCGTCCTGAATAGAGTGAAGCGATACTTTACGCCTGGACAGCTTTTAACTCTTTACAAAGCACAAGTCCGATCCTGCATGGAGTATTGCAGTCACCTTTGGGATGGCTCAGCCAAATACCAACTTGCCGCTCTTGACTCGGTGGAACGCAGGGCCAAGAGGCTCATAGGCGACATAAAACTGGTGGACACCAAGCTACATAGCCTGGCACATCGCCGCAAGGTTGCCTGCTTGTCGGTATTTTATAGATTGTACTTCGGAGAGTGTGCTCAAGAGCTTCACGACCTTGTTCCACCAGCTCCCTTCTACCATCGGACATCCAGACGCACCGCCGGATACCATCCGTACCTGGTTGCCATTCCACCAATTCGGACTAAGCGCTTCCAGTCATCATTTATAATGCGCACTGCTAAAGAGTGGAACTCACTTCCTGCGTCTGTGTTTCCAAAAGCATACAACCCTAATCTCTTCAAAGTAAGAGTGAACAGGCTTCTTCTGGGTGAGCTCGCTCCATCTTAGACTCTGTCTCTGTCCTATGACCTAGACTAGAGTCAAGAGCAAACCCATCATTAATAAAAAAAAAAATGGTGATACACAATTTACCGAATGACCCTCAAATGCTTGTCAGACGTGGCGTAAATGTCCGTTTTTAACAACCGTTTACGCTCTGCTTACCACGCAAGGGATTACAGGCGTGATACATGTATGTATTTTGTGGTATTGATATCAGATAAGACCATTTTGGTCATAATGTTGTCATTAGTATTCCATCAAAAATACAATAATTTAAATGTACTTAATAAATAAATAAAGCGCCAGAATCGATTCGCTAAGAAGAAGAATAAATAACAACAATAGACTTACTTCTAAATACTTTTGTATCAAAGTTTTGGCTTTTTCTAATGAGTTCTTGTCGTTTTTACCAAATAAGAACTTGAATGAATTAGATGGTAACTCTAAGTTTTTCAACTCGTTGCACATTGGCCGCAGTTTTCGATGTAACTCCTGAAAAAAAAGCACCATGCTTACTGCTTTGCCGGCAATAATGTGTACACATTGAATGAATTAATTAATTAATATTAGGAGTAACAAAAAGGGATTAGATAGAGAGATTATGTAAATCTTCGAATTAGTTACATGAGTACCTTGACCTCCTTTCGGCTTGTTATACCCTTTTTGATACTCGGCAACATTTGTCCCGCAATATTGTGCCTCGACCAAAGTTACGTGACAACTCGATACTTGCACGGGTAGTAAGAAAAGCGAAACATATTTGTTTCAAATTATTTTCCAAATGAATAATTACTATTCTCATTTAATGTTATCCAAAGAACCTATGCAAAGTTAGAATTATTAAAAAGGAAATAATATTCAAATTTATATTTTTACGCCATTGTTTACAATAATAGTAACGTACTTAATTAAAATGGTAGAATTATACAATGTATTGGTTTGAAAAGTAGCTTGAATAGTATGCAAGTAGCGAATCATGAGTCCCAAAAAATGTATCTAAACATATATTCAATTCAACACCCGGGAACGTGTTGTTGCGCAACATGTTGCGGGACAAATGTTGCCAAGTAAATGTCCAGCTTAACTCCGCCAAGCGATATCTAAACTGTGGCTAAGTTAAATAGCCCAATACGAAAATACTGTTAAAACTGGCTGGGTTATTTCAAATTTTCAGGTAGTGACGTCAGTATATCATAGTTTGCAACAAGCCGACCATTTGAATAGGTTCTACGCATTACGGGAAATAAACAAAGCTATGAATATGAAAATATTGAATTTAAACATACCTGGAATTCATTAAGTGTCCGTAACAGAACCCAGCCCGTGGTAATCTGTTCGGGTCTCTCTTCATCATTGGTGGGCTCTTGTTCCGCCATATGCACCACTATTACGAACTGAGGCGGTTTGGACTCGTCTATTACCTGAAATTATAAAAAAACAGAAATGATTAAAAAAGTTACTTTTATCTGAGAAAATCTGAGTCGTTGGGTCTATAGCGATTCCGAACATTGCCCGTGCGGTGCTGTTTCACAGAGCACCTCGCATCAAATGCTACGTTCACACTATGCTCATGCTCCTGCACCTGCCACTTCCGCGTAAGTATCTACGCAAGTGAGTGTTCACACGCTACTCTTCTCACAGCAACACGAGTGAGCCAGATAGCAATGCATTACACTAGCGCTTATACTGCCGTTTCTTTGACTTCCGCACGAAAACAGAAAGTGGCAGCGGCATGACGAGTAGCAGCGCGAGTAACCTTACATGCTCGCGCTGCAAACCTTCCTTACTATCTCCCTGCCCATAGCTCTCTAGAAGACCTATGAACATCCATGCCAAATGTTTCGTCCGGGCAGCATACAAAAATAGTTGATACGCCACTATCATGCAGCAAAAAAAGAACTCATTTTTGCCGCCAGTATTGCCACCGGCACAGAAAAGTGTGCAGGAATTAAGCATTGACAATCATTGAAATTTTAAAGCATTATAAAGGTATTAATCATTTACAAAAATATATTTTTCACTCTTGACCATTTTCAGCGTTTTAGTAAAATAACCTGCATTGATATCGCATAAATACTGTGCTATTGCTGATATCTTTATATGTTACTTACTTCAGCGCTGTGTACAGTGGCTCGCCACAGTCCCAGATGTTCAGCCCAGGTGTCCGTCCTGGCCAAATGCGCCTCCAGTCGCATTTGTTCCCCAGCCAGGCGTTCCACTTCGTTAGCGAGCATTGATAACGCTGGGGATTCAGGTTTTAGCGACGCGCGGAGGGCAGCTAATGCCTGAACAAGACATAATTATCCTTTTTACGTAGCAATTAAATAGAACACAGAATAAGTAAACATCAGAGGAATAATATAAAAAGTGTTTTTTTTTTAACTTGCTTAATTTTTAAGCGCGAACAGGATTTGTAGTCCAGATGTGTAGTGGTAGCCCAGGTGGAAGAGCCGTCGCCACTAGTTATGGCGAAAGTCGCAGGTTCAAATCCTGCCCGCGCTTGAATATTACGCTAGTTTAAAAAATATAAAAACTGACACGGGATGTGTTTTAAAATTTGGTATTCAAAAAGTGACTAGTTAACAGAGAATGTTGACCACTGTAACAAATTAATAAATAACCATTCACACAGCACCACCAAGCTCCAAACTAAGCAAAGCTATGGACTAAAAAGTTGTTATTAAAAATATATTTTTTTTGCTAATAAATACATAATATACCCAGACTAAACACAAATATCTGAAAATTAATTTGATGAATGAATGAATGAAATGAATGTGTCTTGTGGGGATCGATCCCACGACCCTCGGCGTAGCAGGCAGGGATACTATCCGCTACGCCATCGGGCCAGTCACATAAAATAACCATCTATATTTTTATATATAAATTATAAGGAACGGGTTGTCCATCGATTTCACTTGCTGCTGCCCGTTTTCCTGAGTGAATGTGATATCTTCCTGTAGTAAGTAACAATTCTAAATAATTACCACTTCACCCTCTAAAAGCTTCCGGTCCAAGTTATATTTTGTTTGCACTCGGCCCTTAAGGGCCTAGGTTTTGTATCAAAAAAGATAGATAATAAGTTTACAATTCGGATATCCTATGTAAATTGTTTTCTCAAGATACAGGCAATGTCTATTTGGGAGACCTCTGTTAAATGTGTTATCTACTACTAAGACATAATTTTCATGAAAGATTGTTCCACAAGTAAACTTGACTCTAGTCTAAGTTTTATATCGGATATTAATGAAGTATTTTTCATTTTCATTTCGAATCCCGATCTATGCAAGGTCCTGGGAAAGGCCGACAGTGGTTAATTATATATGTATCCATACATACACATATCACGCCTATAATCCCCTCCGGGATAGGTAGAGCGTAAACAGCCATATAAAACGGACATTTACGCCACGTCTGACAAACATTTGAGGGTCATCCGGAAAATTGTGTATCGCCATAGTGACAGGTTTTCAGCCCATTATCTAAAATTGCAAATTGCAATACACACCCTCGAGTCCCTTAGTCGCCTCTTACGACTCCCACGGGCAAGAAATGGGGTGATGCTATTCTTAGCCGGCATGCGTTGTTGCGTTGGAAGGGGAAGACCAAGACGCACGTACTTGGATCAGATCGGGGACGTTCTAAAGAAGAAAGGTCAGGTTAAGAGTACCCTAAACCGACGAGCATGTATGAACAGATTGATGCATGTTGAAAGGGCGGGGCAGACCGGCTCCGTATGCGTTCCGTATCCAGCTCTCGTCCGTAGTCACGCACGAACTTATGACGTTGTAATGTATGAGACTGTATGAGATACGGCACACCGCTTGCGTTGCGTATCCGTTCCGTGCTGCACGCACTGTAGGGTTACGCCGTAGTTACGCCGTACAGCTTCCAAAAGACAAACCGTTTGCGTACTCTGCGTGCAGTGATGACGTTGTATTCTATGAGATTCCTTATTGGACGTCACACCAAACACGTCCGGACACGCACAGCTCTGTCCTGCGCGTAGTACGGACGAGGTACGGACATAGAGTAGAAATCACATAGAGATGACACTCCCGCTCCAGACGAGCTCAAGGTCAATCCGTCTGGCTGTCTCTTAGCGAATAATTCAGTCGGGAGTGCGCTTCGCCGCGGAAACGTTCGTCGTGCGGGTCGAATTTGTGAAAAATTTTGCAATGCCGAATTATTGTGGTGTGTATGGCTGCAAAAGTGATGCGAGGAAGACTCCGCATCTAAGTTTTTTAATTTGCCTAAAGATGAGCCAAGGTAAGTGATGATTTTACAGTAAATACCTAGGTACCTGCCATTCGTTATTATACGTAATTGTTGTGTGTACTCCTATTTTTACTAACGTAGGTACCTAGTTTCCATTTTCTAATTTAAAGTACCTAGGTGCCTAAGTCATTTTTAGCTGATAACGATAAATAAGCACATTCGTATCGTAGGTATGTTTGGCGGATGGATTAGCGAGCAGAGTGCAAGGTGTTGTATTCAAAGGGAGAACGCGTTTTACAATAAAAATGCTATTCTAATCTGGCACCACACGGCGCCATTTTTGCACCTATTTTAAAGTTCTGTACCTACCTATTAACAATAAAATGGCAAGGTAAGACTTTAAAACGGGTAAATATTTTGTTCCCACGGGAAAACTGTTAGCAGCGGTCGCAACCGCTTGACTGGCCGCTAGTCTGGAATAAAATTATTGGCACGTGACAGCCCCGACTTAAAGCGCGGGAGAGTGCGGGGCGTTACGGGCTGCGGGGGGAAGTAGGTATTTAAAGCGCGGCATTTGGGGCCCAGACAAAGGAGTTTCGTTTCTATACGCTAGTATTATTATCTATTCTTATGGTACGGACTGCGGGCTACCACAATTTTGGCACAATAAAAGCAACAATGCTTCGTCTTCGGTCTTCCGAAGAACTACTCAGGCCGTCCTCACAATCTTCTCGAGACATCGCGTAAGTTTTCGATTCGAGAAATAAGCATGAAAAGCGATATGACGTCGGCTGGGTACGCAACAGACCCCTTGCAGCTCTCGTCCGTAGGTACGCCGTAACCTGCGTAACCACGTCCGTATCGTGTCCGTAACCCGGTGTGGCAGGGGTGTACGGACGTGATCACGTGCGTGACTACGGACGAGAGCTGGATACGGAACGGTTACGGAGCCGGTGTGCCCCGCCCTGAAGAAGCGAAAGAGGTGTGTCAGGATCGTAGCAAGTGGAAAGATGTAGTCTCTGCCTACCCCTATGGGAAAGAGGCGTGATTATATGTATGTATGTATATATATATACTGAACCATTCACACAGCGCCATCTAGCCCCAAACTAAGCAAAGCTTGTACTGTTACCTGTGTTTTGTTGTTATGCCGCTCCTGTAGTTGGTCAAGTTTCCTTCTGGCATAAGTGGAATGGTCTGCCAAATGCAATGCGCTGTCAGCTGATGATGCCGAGTCGTTGGACAGTTGACGATCTTCTATCGGGGATCGGTCTATTATTATTTCTGGAAAGTAAAAGTAACTGTTGAATGTATTTGGTTATGAACGAAGGCAATCGTTGAATATGAATCAATTTTCAAACTAACGGTGTTCGGGTCGCAACACAAACACCCCAAATACTCTTAACTTACCTTAAGTTAGCGATATCTTAGTCCTAATATGTTTAAAAATTATAATGGGTTCTAAGCCTTTTCTAGTCAATTTGTTCGCCATTGGTTTCATCATCACCTTATTTTGACAGACAACGCTTATTTTGCGTCAAATTATCATAAGCCATGACAAGACATAGATATCTCCCATCCTTTTCTACACCAATTTGACGGAACGTGACAGCACTCATTTAAGGTAAGTTATGACAATTTGTTTCCTGAATTAAAGCCATCATTAAACCACTGTACGTTCCTTATAGCCTTACTTATAGAGATAGAGATCTTCCTTTGCAGCGATTGGTCGTACTTATCTGTTCCAAAGCTGTGTGATTGGTTACGTATGCCCCCACACCCCACCCCACTCCGACACGGCAGGGCGGGGCGAGTCGGCCCGCTTGGCTTCATTGGCGATTTTTCTTTCGCAGTGAGCGGTCGCGCTCAGAAAATATTTTTTTAAATTTCGATAAAGTTTTAAATTTTAAACTTTGAAAAATTATTTTCTTACAATTTTAACGGTTTTGCACCGTTCGTTTTTTAAATTAATAAATTTAGTGATTTAATTGTTCCTATTTAAATAAATTTTAAAATCAGTGTGTGTATAAACTGGGTAAGTCCTTTATATTTTATTATGCATGTGGCAAATCAAATTTCTGAAGGCGGTTTTCCGTCGGACACAACTTTGCAATTTCTTACAATTTTAATAAATTATTATTGAAATCTGTCAAGACCGTTTACGAATAAATAAATCGTTCCTGGCGATCCGAATTCTGTGAACAAAATAGTTAATAGTTTATGGGAATTATTTGTCAAGAATAATGATCCCAAATAAATAAGCAAAGTGTGTTATAGAAATTTGGTTGCTATCGAAGTTTTAGTTACCCGGATTTAACAATAGTGAATTTTTTTTTACGAAAAGTTTTTAATCCGGAAGTAATTAATTCGTTCGATTCATTACGAACGATCAAATGAAAATCCAATAATCATAGTGCACTTCGCACAAGCTTTGAGTGGCATTATTTTAAGATTTTCAATATAAATGTTCATCCCTCGCAGGTTTTTAAACTAGTTTTAACCTTGAACTGATAGGTATTCCTCGAGAGAAGTAATACCTTTTTTCTATTTATAGGTTACTATCCCGTCGAACTAGTTTCTACATATCCCCCGTGCACGTTTTTCATTAATGTGCCTGATTGATTTATGGATTTTCATTTGTGAATGATTATTTTATTTTTACACGTGTTTTTGTAAATTGTTATTTGGACATAAATACATTTTTATGTCGTTTACTGGAGCTAGTAATGGTATACAGATGCTCCTTTCATGTAGCAACGTGTTATTCAAGTAACGCATCAAATACGTGATCTGTAGGTATTGTTCGGATACCTTCAAAGTTCTTTAAATAAATAAGTCGAACAGCGACAATTTTTATTTTAAAAGGGGGCCGCCATGACCCTGTGAAATGCTCTTAGTAATAAGAAAGTTTATGGAAGTCCAAGTCCGTAGAACGTCTTATAAAATAGAGTAATAAGAACTCCTCAAGGATCTTTTCGTTGTACCTAGAATAAATTGCAGAAAATATATATTCTAGTTGATTGCTATGATATGAAATGGCAGCACAAGCCAAGCTACATTTCGTCGGTTTTATAAGCTACCTCTGCGCAACGCAAGGTATACCCTATTTTATAACATCATCAGGAGTTCATTAGGCCGTCAGCGCATGACGTGTCCTTAGACTCCTACATCCCCGCGCAGGGGTTGTACCTTTTGATGTCATGCAGAATGCCCTCGCTTGCACTTGCAGGGCCTGAAATTCCGTCCTCGAGCCTTTCGTATACTTGACGAATTAATAAATCGACATGCGATACAAATTCCATGCATTATAGACGGTTTAGATGCAAATATTGCCAAAAATACTAACAAGTACTAAAAAGTATTTGTGTTGTGGGTTTCGGTACGATATGCAACTCAAAGAACTGGGTCCTCGTGGAGCCAAAGTTTCGAAATGTACCCACCAATATATTTTTAATACCTCGTGCAGAAAGAGTCGGCCAGCACCTTTGATAAAACGTTATTGCTTTAAGTATAGGTATTACTTTTGGTACCTACCTACCTTTTTATCAAACTTCCAAAAGTTTTGATGGCATCCGGCACATGCATGATTTGCTTTTGTCTGATCAAAGTAAAGCAGTCTTTCTTTACTTCTATGCTTATTTGTCTTCTAACGTGACAGTGAAATGCCCTCGTTAAATTTTGTCTTATCTGAAAGTACATCGTCCGGTCCACCGCCTGCGATGAGATAAAGCAATTGTAGCGAAGGGTAGTGTGTAGCACTAGTATTGATAGTGAAGCGCGCAGGTTCGAATCCTGCATGTGGTATAAAATTAGCCAAGTTTCCATAATTTTATACCTACCTAACACGGTTAAGGTTAAGTATTAAAATATATTTAAGAAATAAAAGCTTCGAAAGGTGTGTTACAGACTTGAGTACAAGGAGTTTACTGTCTGACACATGTGTTACCTCGAGCGTATTAGAAAATAGAACGCGAGGGGATTCCTAAGATGTTAATTTGAAAATATTTTTACCTTGCACGCGTTCATAAGGTCCCCCTCTTTTAGTTCCATGAGCTTACGCTTTCAAATAACGATAGCTAGATTCCACTGAGAATTTGCAAAATAGGCTATCTGTAGGCAAAATATACCTACTTAAATGTTTGAAAAAATGTTTCAAATATAACATCCTAGCCCGAAAAAGTCTTGGCTATTAGAAAGTACAGGGAACAATATTCCTACGTAAGTATGAACTTTATCTACTCAGAATAAAGTTCAAAGTTAGAGAGCTGTCTAACGTTTTACAATGATTCTTAAGCAGAAGACATATTTGTCGTAGATTCACCGCATTCAGTCCCATCCTAGTAACCGTTACTACAGAGTCTAAATTCTCGCAGGTTAAGGAAAATTTATAGACGGTTTAAGTCTGAAACAGTTTTCCTTTATGATCATTTCAGTGGCCTACCGAAGCCACGCAGTAAGAAAATGAGAAACATATTGATTTATTAGGTAACTGTGAAAACGACTGAATTTATAAATTTTTCCCTTGCTCACTGTCCTAAGTAGCAATAATTCACTTCTATTTCTATGCTATCACAGACCTCGTAGTGCTAACGCATTTCTGAGGGAGATCCCTCACGCTTGTCATTTGTTTACTTCTTTGAACTATGATCAAAAAGTGGCGTAAGAGTACCTACGTTAAATACTCGCTATGATTCTGGCATCAATCACGGAAGGGAATGTGTACAATCTAAGCTCTCTAAGTGCAGAGTTGTCCTAAAATAGTCCTACGTTTTTCTTAGCAACATGGAAACAGACAAATGTGGGGAGAGAAAACGGCCTTTTTGTAATGGCCTCATCTCAAAATGGATAAGTAAATAATGAAGACCTACCCATTTAATAGATCTCACACCGAAACTATAATAATTTTTACTTTTTAATTCATCGTGCATTGAGTGTACGGAGTAAATTGCGTGAGGTGGAGATGTATGTAGGTAATTTACTTATTCCAGCATGTTGCAACTTGGGAGCTAGGTACACCCTATTGTTAATTCTGCTATATCAAGCTGTATAACATCAAAACTAGTGGAAGGTTGTCTAGCTGCTAAGGCGAGTGATGTAATATATACCTATTTGGTATATGCCAAATTTTGTGTTACCTACTCGAGTGCCTTGATCTTGAACATGATATTTTCTTCAGGTGCGTTTATATTGCCCGAAATATTATGAATGAAATGCATATTACGTAATTTGTATAACAACCTCCACTAGAGATGAAAAGTTCATGATATATTTTTCAGGTGCTTTCATATTACCTGAAATGTTATGAATGAAATGCATATGGCGTAATATGTATAACAACCTCCTCTAGAGATGAAAAGTTTTAGAGCGATAGTGGCAAATAGCAATAATGCGACACTGTCCTAGAAGATATTAAGTTTTTGTTTCCTCAAGTGTAGTCATGCTTACTACACCTACTTTTTCGATAATGAATGAAAGCTTTTGGGCAAGTAAACAACAAGTACCCACAGTCTATGTGGGTATATTAAATAAATATACAAAAGGTTACAATCAGAGGGTACTTTTGCTAATTGATATTTGTGCAAGTGCCCTGTCTGCCTTGTTTGGGTTTGAAACACGAGTATCTACTCCTGTGTATAACATTGTTAGATGGTTGTTAGAAACGTACGATAGTGAACATAATTGCCTATCGTAAGACGTCAGCCTAAAATAATAATACCGTTGTTCCAATATATTTGCTCTGAATGTCGAGCACAAGACGTTGTTAAAAAATGCTTGAATGTACCTACGTACTAGGCAAATAGTTTGCCTATCAAGTAAAATATTTTCAGAATAGATACCTAGCGCGAATTATATTGGGAACTACCTACTACGTTCAATAGCTAGTATATTTTACCAACGGTGATCATAATGATATATAATATTTGTACGGTGACCCACGTAAGCTGTAGGCTTCCACAATTAATTTGCAATGTTGCAATGTTTGTACTGTCTAATAGACAATAACGTCGTTTACCGACGTACCTTCGGATTAAATTTTCTCCGTAGGTAAGCTGTTAACAAAATGATAAAATTCTTATAATTTAAACTTTAGCTCATATTCCTTTATAGCTAGCTCGTTTTTGATTGTACATAAAATTAAAGCAAATTTGTGCCCTTTTCAAGTTTTAAACAGAGATCTGGGCTTTGCATGGGACGGTCAGAGGTAGTTATGGCAGAAAACAATTTCAATAATCGCCTCTTTTATTATATCAAGTTTAGGTAGATTTACCAAGATATTAATTAACTATATTATTATATACAATATAGTTTATTCAGAGGCCCGAGTGATGTTTTAAATAAAGCTTGACCGTTACTCCGACAAAGTAAACAAGGTTAGTTATTGATCATTATGTATTATAGCAAATATTATTAAGGCAAGCCCAAATGAATCATATTTAAAAAATTATATGAAGGTATGATTTGATAACAAATTTATATGCCTTTTATTCTCCTGGGAAACTAGGTAGTCGTTTGGCCAGGTTTTTTGATTTACCTGCTTAAGCCCGTTTAGGTCAATGCATATCTTAAACAGTAGTGTTGACCTTATAGTAGGGAAATTTAACCTACTTATTACGTTACCTATAGCTTGAGTGATCAAGCACAATTACAATATGTAGGCTATGTTTTTCTGTGTAAAAGAGCTATTTATTTACTATGTAAGTAAATAGATATTTAAAAGGTTTTATAAAAACGACCTGCAATGCGTATTTACCTCTAACTAAAGGTTCAATATTTTTATATTTTACTATTTTGGCTATTGAGTTATAAATTTTTTTTTTTTTTTTGAAATTTTCTGTTTACTGTTCGGAAACTTTCAGATGAATTTCCGCGTACTTTCTATCTTATCAAAACGTATTGAGACTTACATAATGAATAACTGTATTATGTGCATTTTTTATTAAATACGAGGTAAAGTTTTTCAAAGACATTATAAATGGCATGTTACAAATGCATCATTTTCATCATTCTATTATGCTTACCTAGAATGCCGTAATATAGTACAAGAGGTTTTGAATTACATTTTCATTATAATTTATTATATTTTATCGTCATTTAAGGGTGAGTTTATGATATTACAGTATTTTTTAATAAATACAATATAAATAAATTTTCAGTATAGTGGATCAAAATCATTAAGTATTGTTGATAAAGAAATTTATTTTTCTTTTTTAAAGAATAATCATACCTGTTTCTTTTTATAGTTTTTCACATTGGCGATAGCTCCCACTCCTCCAGGCGATATCAAACATGTCTCTATAAGTAAGGCTATAAGGAACGTACAGTGGTTTAATGACAGCATTTTACCTACCAATAAAATGCTTATTAAACTACTTACCTTCCTTATAGCCTTAAATTTTTAATTCTGCCTGGTGTATTTTGTAGTAATAATATTCTAATTAGAATATTATTATGAGACGCAATGAAGCCAAGCAGGCCGACTCGCCCCGCCCTGCCGTGTCGGAGTGGGGTGGGGTGTGGGGGCATACGTAACCAATCACACAGCTTTGGAACAGATAAGTACGACCAATCGCTGCAAAGGAAGATCTCTATCTCTATAAGTAAGGCTATAAGGAAGGTAAGTAGTTTAATAAGCATTTTATTGGTAGGTAAAATGCTGTCATTTAAGGTAAGTTATACTTCATAACATGCGTTACACAATTTTCGTTTAGTCGTCAAACAAGTCGTGTCAACGCTATATTATTTTGCGTGTTTTTTGATCCATAAGTGACTTTTAAACTCATAGTAGTACAACAATTTAAGGCTTTAAAAGTGTGACGCGCCTTTATACAAAACAGCCAGATCGGTTTCTCTAAAATTCAGGCGGACGGCTTTTTGAATGAAGAAGAATTGATGTAAAATATTAAGAAAAAGATGCAAAATAGTCTTGCATTTCATACATTAGACAGAGACAGACTGACCTTTGTTACTCGCTTCCTCCGTGGCCAGTTCAGCGATCAGCGCTTTGTACTGCTCGCTCATAAGGAACGAGTGATAGTACTTCTCTTGTATAGTGTCCACTACTGTGTCCTGCACTTCCTTCATACATTAGACAGAGACAGACTGACCTTTGTTACTCGCTTCCTCCGTGGCCAGTTCAGCGATCAGCGCTTTGTACTGCTCGCTCATAAGGAACGAGTGATAGTACTTCTCTTGTATAGTGTCCACTACTGTGTCCTGCACTTCCTTCATACATTAGACAGAGACAGACTGACCTTTGTTACTCGCTTCCTCCGTGGCCAGTTCAGCGATCAGCGCTTTGTACTGCTCGCTCATAAGGAACGAGTGATAGTACTTCTCTTGTATAGTGTCCACTACTGTGTCCTGCACTTCCTTCATACATTAGACAGAGACAGACTGACCTTTGTTACTCGCTTCCTCCGTGGCCAGTTCAGCGATCAGCGCTTTGTACTGCTCGCTCATAAGGAACGAGTGATAGTACTTCTCTTGTATAGTGTCCACTACTGTGTCCTGCACTTCCTTCATACATTAGACAGAGACAGACTGACCTTTGTTACTCGCTTCCTCCGTGGCCAGTTCAGCGATCAGCGCTTTGTACTGCTCGCTCATAAGGAACGAGTGATAGTACTTCTCTTGTATAGTGTCCACTACTGTGTCCTGCACTTCATACATTAGACAGAGACAGACTGACCTTTGTTACTCGCTTCCTCCGTGGCCAGTTCAACGATCAGCGCTTTGTACTGCTCGCTCATAAGGAACGAGTGATAGTACTTATTTTGTATAGTGTCCACTACTGTGTCCTGCACTTCCTTCATACATTAGACAGAGACAGACTGACCTTTGTTACTCACTTCCTCCGTGGCCAGTTCAGCGATCAGCGCTTTGTACTGCTCGCTCATAAGGAACGAGTGATAGTACTTCTCTTGTATTGTGTCCACTACTGTGTCCTGCACTTCCTTCATACATTAGACAGAGACAGACTGACCTTTGTTACTCGCTTCCTCCGTGGCCAGTTCAGCGATCAGCGCTTTGTACTGCTCGCTCATAAGGAACGAGTGATAGTACTTCTCTTGTATAGTGTCCACTACTGTGTCCTGCACTTCCTTCATACATTAGACAGAGACAGACTGACCTTTGTTACTCGCTTCCTCCGTGGCCAGTTCAGCGATCAGCGCTTTGTACTGCTCGCTCATAAGGAACGAGTGATAGTACTTCTCTTGTATGGTGTCCACTACTGTGTCCTGCACTTCCTTCATACATTAGACAGAGACAGACTGACCTTTGTTACTCGCTTCCTCCGTGGCCAGTTCAGCGATCAGCGCTTTGTACTGCTCGCTCATAAGGAACGAGTGATAGTACTTCTCTTGTATAGTGTCCACTACTGTGTCCTGCACTTCATACATTAGACAGAGACAGACTGACCTTTGTTACTCGCTTCCTCCGTGGCCAGTTCAGCGATCAGCGCTTTGTACTGCTCGCTCATAAGGAACGAGTGATAGTACTTCTCTTGTATGGTGTCCACTACTGTGTCCTGCACTTCCTTCATACATTAGACAGAGACAGACTGACCTTTGTTACTCGCTTCCTCCGTGGCCAGTTCAGCGATCAGCGCTTTGTACTGCTCGCTCATAAGGAACGAGTGATAGTACTTCTCTTGTATTGTGTCCACTACTGTGTCCTGCACTTCATACATTAGACAGAGACAGACTGACCTTTGTTACTCGCTTCCTCCGTGGCCAGTTCAGCGATCAGCGCTTTGTACTGCTCGCTCATAAGGAACGAGTGATAGTACTTCTCTTGTATAGTGTCCACTACTGTGTCCTGCACTTCCTTCATACATTAGACAGAGACAGACTGACCTTTGTTACTCGCTTCCTCCGTGGCCAGTTCAGCGATCAGCGCTTTGTACTGCTCGCTCATAAGGAACGAGTGATAGTACTTCTCTTGTATAGTGTCCACTACTGTGTCCTGCACTTCCTTCATACATTAGACAGAGACAGACTGACCTTTGTTACTCGCTTCCTCCCTGGCCAGTTCAGCGATCAGCGCTTTGTACTGCTCGCTCATAAGGAACGAGTGATAGTACTTCTCTTGTATAGTGTCCACTACTGTGTCCTGCACTTCATACATTAGACAGAGACAGACTGACCTTTGTTACTCGCTTCCTCCGTGGCCAGTTCAGCGATCAGCGCTTTGTACTGCTCGCTCATAAGGAACGAGTGATAGTACTTCTCTTGTATAGTGTCCACTACTGTATCCTGCACTTCCTTCATACATTAGACAGAGACAGACTGACCTTTGTTACTCGCTTCCTCCGTGGCCAGTTCAGCGATCAGCGCTTTGTACTGCTCGCTCATAAGGAACGAGTGATAGTACTTCTCTTGTATAGTGTCCACTACTGTGTCCTGCACTTCCTTCATACATTAGACAGAGACAGACTGACCTTTGTTACTCGCTTCCTCCCTGGCCAGTTCAGCGATCAGCGCTTTGTACTGCTCGCTCATAAGGAACGAGTGATAGTACTTCTCTTGTATAGTGGCCACTACTGTGTCCTGCACTTCCTTCATACATTAGACAGAGACAGACTGACCTTTGTTACTCGCTTCCTCCGTGGCCAGTTCAGCGATCAGCGCTTTGTACTGCTCGCTCATAAGGAACGAGTGATAGTACTTCTCTTGTATAGTGTCCACTACTGTGTCCTGCACTTCATACATTAGACAGAGACAGACTGACCTTTGTTACTCGCTTCCTCCGTGGCCAGTTCAGCGATCAGCGCTTTGTACTGCTCGCTCATAAGGAACGAGTGATAGTACTTCTCTTGTATAGTGGCCACTACTGTGTCCTGCACTTCCTTCATACATTAGACAGAGACAGACTGACCTTTGTTACTCGCTTCCTCCGTGGCCAGTTCAGCGATCAGCGCTTTGTACTGCTCGCTCATAAGGAACGAGTGATAGTACTTCTCTTGTATAGTGTCCACTACTGTGTCCTGCACTTCCTTCATACATTAGACAGAGACAGACTGACCTTTGTTACTCGCTTCCTCCGTGGCCAGTTCAGCGATCAGCGCTTTGTACTGCTCGCTCATAAGGAACGAGTGATAGTACTTCTCTTGTATAGTGTCCACTACTGTGTCCTGCACTTCCTTCATACATTAGACAGAGACAGACTGACCTTTGTGACTCGCTTCCTCCGTGGCCAGTTCAGCGATCAGCGCTTTGTACTGCTCGCTCATAAGGAACGAGTGATAGTACTTCTCTTGTATAGTGTCCACTACTGTGTCCTGCACTTCCTTCATACATTAGACAGAGACAGACTGACCTTTGTTACTCGCTTCCTCCGTGGCCAGTTCAGCGATCAGCGCTTTGTACTGCTCGCTCATAAGGAACGAGTGATAGTACTTCTCTTGTATAGTGTCCACTACTGAGTCCTGCACTTCCTTCATACATTAGACAGAGACAGACTGACCTTTGTTACTCGCTTCCTCCGTGGCCAGTTCAGCGATCAGCGCTTTGTACTGCTCGCTCATAAGGAACGAGTGATAGTACTTCTCTTGTATTGTGTCCACTACTGAGTCCTGCACTTCCTACATACATTAGACAGAGACAGACTGACCTTTGTTACTCGCTTCCTCCGTGGCCAGTTCAGCGATCAGCGCTTTGTACTGCTCGCTCATAAGGAACGAGTGATAGTACTTCTCTTGTATTGTGTCCACTACTGAGTCCTGCACTTCGTAGAACACTTCCGGTCCTTTGTCACCGAGGAGAAATGATTCCATTCTTTTTCTAGTGTCCTGTAAATATAATAAGCATTATAATCAGAAGTTATAGCTGTATATTTTTTACACGCGTAGGTCATATATTTGTAGTTATAGCTGAAGTGTATTTTTACAAGTTTAGGTCATATTTTTGTAGTTATCGATTTACATTTACTTGTAGATTAAGTAAGGGACAAATCACACTGTGACGATGCTAAATGCCATAATTGTACGTAGGTCGATAAAATGAAAATGAAATTACTTTATTCAATGTAGGATAGTTATTGACGTCATGATCCGTCATTGTACAAAAGGAAATTTGTTTAACACATTTTTTTTTGTTTAAACAATTTTGTATTTTCCTAATAAAAAAACCGGCTCGGGCATATACAAGAATTTTAATTAAGATACACGTCGCGGAGCTTCTTACTGGAAACAAAAACTGGCGTCTTTAAGCAGTGTCACGTAGTGGTATGATTTGACCTTAAGGCATTGTGATCAAAACTCTTGTACAAGATTCAAACCAAAGCATAGTAAGTTATCCTAATTTTATTTAAAATTACTTATCAGTAGCTTAAAACAACCGTCGTTTTATCTTTATATCGTAGTTAGATCTTTAGTTTTCCTCACCTTATCCACCTTAATCTCAGCACTGGGCGATCTGATATACGTATAGAATATCTCAGCTCCGAGCTGATGCCAACTACTCCTGGGACTGTGCCTCAGCTCCTCCACGGCCGTCCAGAAGCCCACGAGACCTTGGGAGTGCAAGTTCTCTAGGAACATTGACAGGTACCGCCGCCCGGTCACGCTTTCCATTACTTTGTGGAGCGGCAGAGTCTGTAGAGAGAAAATGCGTGTTATCTCAATATGTTTGGGCAAGCTAGAAAAGTAAGTAAGTAAAAACACTTTATTGCACATTCAAAACACAAATAAAAGACAGGAAAACTTAAACTAAAAATGCGCAAAGGCGGCCTTATCGCTGAAAGCGACCTCTACCAGACAACCTTTGGGTGGAGGAGAAATCAAAGGGAAGAAGAGAGTAGTGCATAAATAAAGGTAAGATCAGACAGTGTAAGTACATTAATAAATATACTAAATCATACCATATTATAATATACTACAATATATAATATTATAAATAAATACAGATTATAATACAGAAGTATAAATACATATTTATATATATATATAAGTTAAAAGGATAGAGTTTAAGCTACGAAAGGAGGACCGCGGTGTCACTCTTTGAATGAGAGTGCTAAGTTTACAGAACCTCTATCATAGCATAGAGTCAACATCATAGCAATCATCAGGCCACATCCACCCACTGCAGGGCATAGGCTTCTTCTCTATAGCGCCAATCTTCACGGTCCTGTACTAAACTCATCCATAGAGATCCCGTCAATTTGGTGGGTTATTGATAAAATGAACTTTATCAACCTTTACCCAGAGCTACTGATATGCATTGATAGCTGATTACGAATAACGTATTAGCGGTGGAGTTTGACCCATACTAACACATATTTTTCTTTTCAGCATAATAATTTCCACTGCTGAACGAATGCCACTAGATTCTTTCTCTATTCTGATCTATTTGCGGCGCTTCTGGTCCAGGTCAGCCCTGCAGTCTTTATAATATCGTTCGACCATCACGTACTAACACATAGGTTACAAAGATTTGTAAGATTTGGCTAGATTGGTAAATGTAACCTTCGGTAATACGATTGGAGCTGTTAGCGTAATTCGCTACTCGCTATGTTTAATATGGAAAGTCCTTGAGTAGTGAATAGTATCTGGCAATAAAGAAAGAAATACATGACGAAAGGAATTCATTTATACATACCTTACTATCCGACTCGATAGTAGGAAACGCGCCGTCCCAGCCCAATTTCCTTAAAGCATTCTCACACTCCGACTTGGCTATAGTCAGTTGGCCGATATATCTCTTTAACTTTTTAGCATCGGCGATCTGTTGCCGGCTGACATTGTGTTGCGGTGTGGCCTTGTCTACCGCATCTACATCAACGCCTTTAGCGCGCTTCATGTTTTGCAAAGTAGTCGCTTGCATTATCTGTGTTACTATGTCGTATCTGAAATCGGAAATAGAGAGTTTGATGCCGAGCAGGTACAATACAGCTTCCATGCTCTATCGTGCTTATTATACGAAGCTAGGAAGCGTCGACTTCGTCGCAACCGCAATAAACGCGGCACCGTAACTGCAGCCTCAACAACACTCAAGGCTGCTGAACCCATCGCACAGCTGTATGTGTCCCGGCTAGACAGAGATACGACGCCGGAGGACATTATACAGCACCTGCAGAAGATGGTAAAGCTACGCCAGGATCCTCCACGAATCCCCGCCGGTTTGACCCTGGAAATCCGACAGCTGGACTCTAAAATTTCAATAAATTTTAGGTCTTTTGTTTTGTCGTTTCCCCGGAAATACGCGTGCGAATTCATGCGAACAGATTTCTGGCCACAGGGAGTCGTATTCAGGCGCTATCGACCCCCTGTGCAACGTGAGTCGCCGTCGCCTAAAGTGCCTATCTAGCTTTACTTAAGTGACATTATTGTAGTGTATTTATAGTATTTGTGTTAGATTTTAAGTCATATTTTATTGTTTTATTTTATTTTATATGGGCCTTGTTGCCTGAAATAAAGAATTATTATTATTATGTTGGTACGTTTCCGAATCTCGGGCCCACAGGGACCCGGTCCTTTGAGGCATGAGTGGGACCGAAGCCAACAGCACAGAGGCCTTTTTGCACCAAATAATGTGTTGTGATGTGTACATCAAGCGGATACTCGCTCTGTCTGCACTATAGAAGTACACCCAGAGCCAGCACCCGCCTGATGCAAGGACTATTGCAGGTGAGGGTTGGAATAATAGGGCTATGGGGAGGAATTTGCTGGACCGGTTGCTGGGCTATTGATTGAGACAACGGGACGCCTGCCAAATCAAATGTCCCAATCTTGAAAATCTCGGCAGACGGCGACTCGCCACCCGCTAGGTGGGCCTCCACTATTGGCGGTACGCGTAGAGCGTGGTGCCGGGACGCAACACTGGCGTGGGCGACTGAAGGGGTGTCGAGAGGTGTACACCGCTTTCTGCGCAGAGGTCCTGGGCAAGGGCCAGAACATACACCAACTCGCGACTTACGCATGTTTCACTTCCACCCCTCGAGTCCGGGCACAGGCTCGGACTCTAGCGGCCCACTTTGGCCGACCAACTAAGGCAAGCCAGAGGTGAGAGTCCTGGCCTTGGGGTCCACTCCAGCGAGCCGGAGACGGCCAGTCTACACTCTCGGGGGTACTCGGGTCCGTGGGGTCGCTACTCCCCAACAGCTCGTCACAAGCTGCCCTACGGGTAGCTAAGGGTGTAGAGAGGTGTGCTGCACTTTCAAGTTCTGGGATTTCTCCCATCAGCATTACTCGCGGCTTTATGCCTTTAACACTTCCACCCTTCGAGTTGTAAAACTCTTGCGACTCCACTCTGGCCGGCCGGTTAAGGCAAGACAGAGGCGGGCTCCCTACTCAGGGGCAACCCAGAAGTACTTCGGGTCCGTGGTGGCGCTACTCACCAACAGCTTGCCAGAGCTGCCCTGCGGGTTTATTATTATTATTATTATTATACCTATGGTTTTAGAGTGAGTGTTTTTTGTGTTCGGTTCTGTGTGTAGCCATCACTTTTTTTTTCTTTAACATGCGATCGTAAAATTAGCGTGACGGAACTGGAAGCATATTTTTGAATCAGAAGACATTTTATTTCGCATGTTTTCTTAACGCCACTACCACTTGCACGTTTTACTACACGAATCAATTCACAAAAACCCTTGCCAGCCGAAGAACCCTGGTGTCAGGGGTTTCAACCGCCTACTACTACTAGTAGGCCTCTGACATGGTTGTGTAACGACCACCGTCTAAGTTATCATAGACAGCAACCGACGGCTTAACGTGCCCCCCGAAGTACGGAACTATCTTTCTTACGGACAATCAGTTGTTTCAGCTTGCAATGTCCTAACCAGACTGGAAATAAATTCACGAAGTGATAATTGCCACGAATAGCTTTGAATAGTAGATACTAAAACTCGTATTTACTAGATACGAGTATTAGTATCTACTATAACGTCAGTAAATTGGGATTTCAAGTAATTCAAAGATACATCCCTTAATTTCGTAACGTGGCAGGTAGGTACTTAAAGTAAACGAACGAGTCATGTTCGGAAATCAATATTTACTGATAAGGGCTGATACCAACGAGGTTGCTCGTCCGGTCGGCTACACACAGGCACAAATGAAACTTTTGTCATTGACAAAAAATAAGATCGACACAAAATCATTGGTTGGGAAGCAAGCATATTAAGTTTGGATGGATCAAAGTGAAATATTTAGATACGTTCCTTTTAATTTAATATACCTACTTTCTACCTTTGTGTTACAGAAGACTGAAAAATAATATTTTCTTGAGTTTGCAGTGCAAACTTTGCACATCTATTACATCACAATAAAACAATTCTAAACATAGAAATTGTAGAATCAAAATAAACACAACTTAAATCAGTTTAAAATTGTTTTATTGTCCATGACAATTAAATTACCTTATTTAAAACATTGCAAAAAAAAGTTAGACTTGTCGTGTTTACTAAACACACAAATTATTATATTCTCTGTGAGGTAATCTTCCAAATATGTGAAAGTTCGCACTGTACTGACCGTAGCCGCTTGAGCGTGTCGACATTATTGCAGCTGTTAATGAGCCGAATGTAGTCCTCGAATGTCTTCGCGTACTCGTGTGTCCGCACGTGCATCGCGTCCACCTCCTTCTGGGCCTCCAGGTACTGGATGATCTTCTGGTTTATGTAGTCCGGCTCGGTTACCAGGTCGATCGCCGGCTGGAGTACTGTGGAGTGTAAGAGACTAGTTTATCAAAATCGTAACTGTAACTGTAACAGTTTCCTGGGAATTGGGTGAAATAGTTCCCGCCTAGCGGAGCTGATCAGCTGCGAGCTCCGCAGACGTCCCAACCCGAGGAGGAAGAAGAAGAAGAACTGTAGGTTTATTCGTAACTGTAGGTTGAAAACAAAGATCTTAAAACTAAATGTACTATGGTTTAATTTTGCACTCACAGTGCTATATTACTTTCATAAATGAAAATAAGAAATTGAAAAAATGTCAGCGCCCGCCGGGACTGGGGCGCCGGTAGCTCAGTTGGCAGAGCAGTGGAACGGTACTCCACGGTCCCGGGTTCAAGTCCCGGCGGGCGCTGAATTTTTTTCACTTTCTTATTTTCATTTATCTTAAAACTAGTTTGTGTCACTACTGTTTACCTATTGGCGTACAATTTTTTCTTAGTAGAGTTTAGTGGGTGGAGTTAATGGAAAGTACTAAAACCTAACTGTTTTAAACTTTCGCGGTCACATATAATGACTGAAAATACTAAAAACGGGTTACCGCGATACATAATTAAGTACTAAAACTTGTTCTGTATCTTGAACTAGAAATTGCAACCAGTAATTTTGTATCATCATCATCATGTAAATCAGCCATGCTCAACCTTTTTTTTACTAGGGCCAATAAAAAATTCGGTCATGGGATCCCGGGCCACAAGCGAGAAATTATTAGGTCATAAATAAAACATAAATCAAAGGTAACGATGTATTTTTTTATTGATGAGAAGAAAAGTGAAATAACTATATTTTAATGCGATACTTGAAACTGTGAACACTTTTTCACAATTTTTTCAAGATCTGGCTTCTTGCTACATGCTACTCTTATTTTATCATCCAGGTGAGAATCTGTGAGTTTATTTCTGTATACATTCTTTGTATATTTAATTTTAGAAAAAAAAGATTCGCACACATACGTAGACCCAAAGAATGTTAGTAAGATTTGAGCGCATTTTTGTAAGTTTTTATATTTTTGGGGAACAATGCTCCAAAACTCGACATATTCTCTGTTCTCCCTTTTTTCTTTAAACACGACTTCTAGGTTGGTGTCGCTTTAAAAATCAATAAATTCATCAAACAACTCTGCGTAATTAAAACATAAAACCGAAGCCAACTCTGTGATAGTAGTTGTTTCTGAATGCCATGGATTTTCTATAAGCAACAATTTATTTTTTATTTTTCTTAGATTTTGGAACCTTTTTTGAAATTCGTTTATTAGAGCAGTTATAAAATTCTTCCGAAATGTTGATACCATCTTCTGTGGTTTTAATAACAGTTGGAAAATTGTGCAGCTGTTTGTTCTGGATTACTGTTAAATTTTTTTATTTATGTTTTGAATCACTCGTTCTCTGAAAGGCGCGAAATTTAAAATAGAATCCATTCTATTACCACTTGGAGTTTCTATGCTGGAGCATAGAAACTCCAAGTGGGCCAATCAAAAAGGGCCGCGTGGGCCGCAGGTTGAGTATAGCTGATGTAAATCATAGACATTACAAGAAATATTTTGGATTATGTATTTATGACTGTACAATAACGAATGAGGTTCTAGATACAGGGAAAATACAAAAACTGTTTATGAAATTAAAAAATTATGTTGAGAACACTTATTTGTCTTAAATGATTTTGAATGAGGATTTTTATTAGGATTCAGTTACTTTTGCACACATTTACAATCACAACTGCTCCTAGGATTAGGATAGAGACATACATTTTTATTTTACCAAAGTTCACAAGATTGTTTGCCAACTGAGCATCCCACATGTTAAGCAAGCAGCCTACCTTTACATGCTAAGATCTCCCTCATAAGATGCGAGGCGGGGGTCAAGGAGTAGCATCTTGGCAACAGGAACATGATGATCAGCTCGCTGATCTGCCGCAGGTAGTGAAGCTCCGTCTCACAAGATGTCAGGTGCGGCGCCAGAGCAAATACTGGCGGCTGGTCTAGCTCCAATCTAGGAAAAAAAGATGTGTAAAAGTTGCTAGAGATATTTCAAAAGGTGAACCAGCCCCATGATATAAAGGTCAAAATATGAAGAAAATAGATGAACTTTCCATGCTTCTTGAGGCAATTTATATGGAATGATCCAAAAGGCACCCATATTCCATATGGAATATTGTTTACTTTTATAGGCTGGTTAATTTCTTGAAATATTATTAGATTATTTTTATTACATTGTTAAATTTGTGACCTAGGTTGGCATAGTTTTTGGAGAGGAATTTGGAAATAATGAGAAGATATTTCCGAATTCACAATGGGCAGGGAACATGATGAGGAAAAAAAATCGAAAAATGGACCATAGATGTGACTGAGTCAAGTTTCAAGAATAAAATAGAGAGGAAGACCCATAAAAAGGTGGGAGGGCTGAATGACAAAGGGCAAAAAACTATGGCAAAGGACAGAAAATCTGTAGAAAATTTTGGAGGAGGCCTTTCTTGTTAGATAAACAGACAAAGAAAAATAAGCAGATTAAAAATATTTAAGAATTCATTAAAGATAAATGCATGGAGAAAGACAATGTTGATTTCTATTTATGAATGCATTTTGTAATCTTTGTAATAAAGCCTAATTGAATTGAATTTTTTTTCTTATGTTCATGTGGGACACCAAGTCGTTTGAGGACTTGATTGAATTGACTTGAATTGTTTGGATATTTTTAATTACTTACGCACAACTCTGAGCAATTCTTATCCTTTCAAAATGCTGTGTGATCCTCGTGGTCATGTCACCAGCAATCAATTTCTCTGCATCAATTCTTTGCATTCTCTCGTACAAATTCTGTATGGCCCCCCAAAGATGTTCCTTAAACTTTTCAACTACGGGCTCAGGTCTGTGGGACAGTTCTTTCAACCATTTAAGAACAAAGTCTCGTAGAACATAGTCTATTAGCAGTTGTATTTGGCCATCCACAGTGCGGCCAAATATAATAGGTGGGTGCGACTTCTTGGTAGAGTGCGGCCAATTGCTTTGGTCCTCCTAAAATTAAAGGTTTATAAGTTATGTAGATCATTTTTGTTTACCTATATTTTGTGACAGATTGATGAAAGAATAATATGAATTACATTGTTTATAACTGCATAACAACCATGAATTTGTTTACCTTCAAAGTTTCTTCAAGTTGGCGCATTTCTTTATCCGCTCTATCTAGTAAGAAGAGCGCGGTTTGGTGAGGCGACGATAAAGACACATGCCCCCAGAAAGTAAGCACAACTACTGATATAATCACTAAAATACTAAATATTACTACATAAAATAAACTCCACATTAAAGGAAAATACACCGCTAAAGCTGATACCATCGGCCCCAGGCCCAATAATGTCCACTTTATCATGATATCCATAATTAAGTGTTATTTTTGAATCATCACATTTCCGACAATTGTTTTGCGTATCGAAGAGTAAACTGATTGGGCCCAGCTATGTCGCACACACGAAACAGTCGCAATGTATCATTTCTGCATATTTTAACCAATTTATCACTTTTATTTGCGATGTAAATAAATATTTACAAGTTTTTTGATTCTTCGATTGATTGCTCAATGAAAAACCGTTTGAAAACTGTGATACAGCTGCGAAATTACTAAATACTCGTAGTTTGAATGCGACAGCTAGATCGAAAGAAATAAGCTGGTCGTTTGCCAATAAAGTTTTCGAACGCATTTGACGTAAATGGTGAAGTACCTTCGATCTTTTTGTATTGTCGATAGATTTACATAATATTTTTGGAATCCCTATCAATCCTGCAAATGTCAAAAACATATGTTTTCTTTCCTGTTTTCAGTACGAGTTAAGTTCTTTCTGCTAGGGTTTTGTAATTATTGAGAAATAGCTGGATTGATTATGGATAATTTGCAGTGCACTTATTTAGTCGTTGGTGGTGGGATTGCTGGAGTAACTTGTGTTGAAACACTTGCTATACTTCACCCTGAAGAAACTCTTATCATTGTTACTGCTTCATCACTTGTGAAAAATGTTAGTAATGTGAGTTTCTACGCAAAAACAATAGTCAAGTTTGATGTGAATGAGACTGAGGCCAATTCATTGAAAAAGATACATCCAAATCTAGAAATAGTTTATGATTCACTCAAACAAGTTGATACTAAGGCCAAGTTAGCTACCACTGATGATGGGACTGTCATACAGTATGAGGAACTGTGCATATGTACTGGTGGAATACCAAGACTAATATCTGACTCTACGAAATCAAAAAGGATACTAGGCATAAGAGATACAGAATCTGTTCAAGAATTTCAGAAAAGACTTAAAGATGGCCGGAAGATGGTTATAATAGGTAATGGAGGCATTGCATCAGAAATTGTACATGCAACTAGAAGTATACAGAAGGTTTGGGTTATTAGAGATGACTACATTTCTGCTACCTTTATAGATCCAGGTGCTGCAGAGTTTTTCCAAAATACTTTTAAAAATAAGCCAACAGAAGAAGAAAGTCCTAAGCATACCCTTCTAAGGAGGCATGTTTTTTCTGAAGAAGATACGCTTGTAGCATTAAACAAAGATTTAAAATCTGCAGCTCTTGGCCCTGATTGGTTTAGAAAACTAGAAGGTGTGAAAAGTGATACTGGTGAACAAGAACTAGAAATAGTGTATAAAGTAGAAATAAAATCTGTTACTAAAACACAAAATAAAGAGTATCCTTTAGAAGTTAAACTGACAAATGGCAGAGTAGTAGAGTGTGATTTTGTTGTATCTGCTACTGGAGTGGAGCCTGCTGTAAATTTCCAGTGGGATCAAGAACCGAAGAAAGGTCCAGATGGAGGCTTAGCAGTAAATGAGTACCAAGAAACATCAATCAGAGATGTTTTTGCTGCTGGTGATGTAGCTCATGCAGCCTGGCAACATGCACCACATTGGTTTCAACTGAGATTGTGGACCCAAGCCCGGCAGATGGCAGGAATGGCTGCAAAAGCTATGCATGCCAGAGTGACCAACCAGACAGTGCTGCAGGACTTCTGTTTTGAACTATTCACACACTGTACTTCTTTGTTTGGATACAGAGTAATATTATTGGGAAAGTATAATGGACAAGGTTTAGGAAATGATTATGAAATACTTTTAAGAACCACACCAAATCATGAATACATTAAGTTTGTTCTTCATAATGGACGATTACAAGGTGCAATTTTGATAGGTGAAACAGATTTGGAAGAAATGTGCGAGAATTTGATTTTAGATCAGATAGATTTGACACCTTTTGGGGATGATATTCTAAATCCTGATATTGATATTGACGATTATTTTGATTAATTTAGACAGTTAACTAGTTTAGTGCTTTGAAATTGTTTCATAAAAGTCAAATTGCATCAACACAAGATTCCTGGTTATCGCGCATTTTACTTCCTAACAAAAGTCATATTTAGGTATAAAAATATACCTACTCTCTCGGTGTAGCTCGCAAGCAAAATTGAAACATATTACAGCGCCTGCCCTGCTCAATTTTCACTGGACGCCGCCGGTTAATGACCCGGCCGCGCGCGCTCTGATAGGGTTGTCGTCTTACTCGAGAAAGGTTGATTAATTTTCACTTCTAATTGAACAGATCAGAATCAGAACAGATTGCATATAATAACCACCATCTTACATACACATATTTTTCCTACTTTTTAAGGGAATCAAGGCTGTGTATTGCAATTTTAGGCGATGGGCTGACAACCTGTCACTATGGCGATAAACAATTTTCCGAATGACCCTCAAATATTTGTCAGACGTGGCGTAAATGTTAGTTTTTTTTACGGCCGCTTGCGCTTTACCAACCCCATATGAGTATGTTGAAATCAATATTATGAAATTTCTTAAGTGTGATCATCGGTGTGATACAGTTCGCTCGCGCCACCCGACCTGCATTTTTCTCTCATAGTCAAGGGCCGCGCGGGTATACCTAAACGGTTGAATGAAACCCCCCTGACTTAACATACTATCTATGCTCCGTTTATTTAAGGATGACCAATAATGTAAACAAACTTTGTATGTAACTGACAGTTGCGAGCTGTCATTTACATACAAAGTTTGTTTACATTATTGGTCATCCTTAAATAAACGGAGCATAGGTGCAAACTGGCCCTCAACTTTTACAGATATTTAATAGTTAAGTAGAATACATAATAATTAATTTACAGTAGGTCCATTCCAATAAGCCATATTTGACAGCTGTTTGATTCGTGCTAATGCTATATATTATAACAGAGGGTCCTGGTCAAGAAGCTTATAGTTCCATGGTCCTGGTTATGGCTTAATAGGATAGCCTTACTTTTAAAAGAACAGCAGTGTTGTATTTTTTTTTAAATAATTTGTAAGTTTAACTTATTGTTATCATATTGGAATAAACAACTTACTTATTCACTTGCTTGTTTATTTATCACATGGTTGCCTCATTATTTTAATTTGTTTTTACAAAATTAGCATATTTTTTTTATATCTTTTCGGAGTTTTAAGGCATTTTATTCATGTTTTTTTTTATTTATTTCTGAAAAAAAGGGCTGAGTCAGTCTGTGTTAATTTACATAACAAATATAAATCTTCACTGCCGTTCAAAGGGCCGTGCAGTGCAAAGAATACTATACTCACTGGCGTGTGCAGTGCACGAGTATAAAGTTAATTTGTGACGAATATAGTAGATAGCGCGGCGTGGCGTTGCAGACTGCAGTAAAAAAATCTCTGTCCGTGATCGATTTTTGTTTCGCACGCAGTTAGTTAATTGATAAAAGATCGATTGAAATTTATCGACATCAGAGCGACGTGATATCTCGGGACAACACTATTTGACAATTAAACGAACATTGCTGGAAGTTGGTCGCATTTTTGGATTTTTGTTGTGATTTTCCTGTTATTTCAAGATTTATACAGTGAAATCGAGTCGTTCTAAATGTTGTGAAATTATCAAAAATACTATATATTTCGATAAAACCGGCCACTTAAATATTTGGAAGTGCCTGATTGTTATTAGAAAATTCTATTGTTTTCCTTTGTTTTGCATCTGATTCATCAGTAATTGAGCAAAATGCCGATATTGTTCAGCGTTGTGGCCCGTGGCACCGTGGTTTTGGCTAAGTACGCGTCGTGCGCGGGTAATTTCACGGAAGTTACAGAACAGATTCTTTCGAAGATTCCGCCCCATGATGATAGACTGACCTACTCACACGGGAACTATTTGTTTCATTACATCGCGGAAAACAAATTAGTATTCTTCTGCATTACTGATGATGTAAGTACTTTTATCTTAGTGCATTCTGATAAGAATTTCCGAGTAAGAGTAAATATTGTTATTGTTGAATATTGCAGAAATTCCAACGTTCAAGAGCGTTTCTCTTCCTCAATGAGATCAAGAGGAGGTTCACAACCTTGTTTGGGGACACAGCGCAGACTGCTATTCCTTATGCAATGAACAGCGAGTTTGCCCGAGTGCTGGCGACTGAAATGAAGCATTATACTGAATCCCGGGACCTTGACACCATCTCCAGGGTACATGGGGAGCTAGATGAATTGAAGAACATCATGGTTAAGAATATTGGTAAGTTCTATAGCACTTTGTCTTGCAAAATGTAATGAAGCTAATCTTAAAAAACAACCAATTGAATTTTAATACATGTGCTAATTTTTTTCCTGATCCAACTACAGATGTTGTTTCTTGTATAATTTAGAACTTGCTCTAAAAATTTAATACAATATTGTTGCATAACTTATCTGATAAATATAAACAAATTTTAAGTATTATACAATCAGCTTCTAATGAGTAATGATTATTAATTAAATATAATTAACATTAACAGCCGCAGTAGTAGGTACACATATTGCTCATTAATTACAGTCAAACATTGCCATTTAAATTTAGTTGAATAAACATTTTCCTGATTATCAAATAATAATCTATCCAACTATAATAAAGAGGAAAGATTTGTAATGTAGTTAAATACCTATAAACTAATCCATAACTTGCTGAATACTAAGCTTAATAAATATATAAACAAAAATGTTTAACTTATAGATAAAACTTTAATTTAAAAACTAATGACAAGTTGTGATCATAATTTTACCAAAAGAAACTGATTTAACAAGAACAGATGGGCCACTTTCGATGTTCATAAAAAATATATATAAAAAAACAGTGTTATCTGTGTTTTGTATTTTCTTGTGTACAATAAATTGTTAAATAAATAAATATACTAACTATAACAGTTAATAGCTATAGCTACAGTTCACAGCAGCATTGATTGTAATGAACTTTATCAATATGTGTAAATAACTTCTAATCTGAGTGGAAGTATTATTTTTCTGGTTCAGATAATGATTTGTTTATAGTTGAAATACTCTCCACAAAATGTCTGCACTGCCCTTATCTGTAATTGTTGCATTGTAAGGGAATCTACCTATGAGTCATTGACATTAATCAGTACTATTGTTTACAAAAATCACAATACAAAATTATCTTTGGGTTAATTTATATTGAAAACAAAGCTGTAGGTTTTTGATCTTTTACCTACTTTTGTTTAAGGCTAAGATGTTTTATTAATAAAAGACTTACTAATACTGGGTATTATAATAAAGAGCACTTTTGTTTGTTAATAAGTAGGCATTTTAACTGAATTTCTTGTATTGTTGTTTTAGCTTCAAGTTTTGCATAGAAACTATGTAGGTAGTCTTCTCAGGATAAATAATGTTCACAATCAGCTGCATATTTAAATTTTAAAGATAACTAGCGCAAGAGACTGTGTTCTTATCTCAATCATATTTTATTACTGTTGCCAATTCATGTGCACATTTTGAGACTTCTATAAAGAATGAAAAGTATATTTAAGAATATTTCAAGGTAGGTCTACTTACTAGCAGGCTAGATACCCTTATGTCCGATCTTCATTATATAGGTTTTCAATACAGATACAAACAATGGAATAACAAGTAGATATAAGTGAATGAATTAAAAAGTAACTCAAAACTGCTGTCAGTATTACCTTTTTTATTTCTTAGTCTGGGGTTTTTCCCATCTTTTTAGAGGTGAAACTGATCTCTCAAACACAATAAAAGCAGGTAATAGGTAAAAGGTATTAGTAGGTATTCAGTTATACCTAAGTCTAAACCAGATTGATTTAATTAGGTGGCAACAAAGTTATGGGCATTCTATCTATCCATATGCAAATTGGATTTACAGTGTGTGACATCGTCTTTCCAACTTGTCTTTATAAAGATTCACAAGGTCAACAATATCAAGATCTATAACTTTATTTTTGTATGTTACCTAGAAACATAGGCAAGAAAACAGTAAAACCTTGACTGATTGAAAATATGATGTAGGCATGAAACTGCATGAATATTAATGAAGAACATTGTTAGTAAATTAGTGTTCTTAATACATTGTACATTTTTCTTTGTAATAAATAACTTATGTTATAAGCAAAATAGTAAATTGTAGTTTATTTTTCAAAACAAGTAGAAAAATCAACTCTAAACTGCATGACAGTGTTTTTTGCATAATCATGGCCGACACAGTTAAGTACAACCCAATGGCATCGAAAAAATAAACTATAATTATCACTTCACGACACAATCATCGAAGATGAACTGTAGTGAAATTGGAATAAAATGTATATGTGTTATATAATAACTAAGTTTTTTTCAATTTTCAATTCATCTTCCTTTAAACGGCTCCGCCAAGCTAGATGTATAGCGACCCTAAGTTTCTACTGATCTAATACCAAACACCTTTATTTGTTATCAATGTTAGCATGCTTCCTCACTCTTTAATAATTCTTACTTTTTCTATTTTCAGAAACAATGACAGTGCGTGGCGAAAAGTTGGATTTGCTGGTTGACAAAGCTGATGTCCTAGCATCAACAGTAAGTAACAACATAAATGATGATAGTTTTAAATTTTAAATAGGTACTAAGTAAGAAAGGGGTAAAACGTTTGGATGAAAGTTCACGGTCTTTGAAGCGAAAGTACGTATTTGAATGTTTTTTGTGGGTATAACAAGTTGTTCATTGACTAGGTGTTCCGTATGAGCGAGTGAAACCGCGGGCGGTAACGCTATCATATAGTACGTCTATATAACCATACAAAGTTGTCAACAACAGCCACAAAAGTCCACTGCTGGACATGGGCCTCCTCCTATTGGGGGTATTTGCCATACTCTCCACCCTTGGTGGATTGGCGAGCGCAGTGCTAAGTGTAATAAATGTTCACAGAGAACGCTATTTCCCATTCCCCTGATTCATCCCTTAGTCGCCTTTTACGACACCCACGGGTAGTAGAAATGGGGTGGGGCCAAGCCGGCACACGGCTCAAAGTTGACGAAAGTATTAATTAAAAACTTGCAAAATTTTCAAGCGCGGGCAGGATTTGAACCTGCGACTTTCGCATTACTAGTGGCGACGCCTCTTCTATCTGGGCTACCGCACAAAATACACTTGCAAAATTGGCGGGCAAGGAATGAACTGCGGTAGCCCAGATGGAAGAGGCGTCGCCACCAGTAATGCGAAAGTCGCATGTTCAAATCCTGCCCGCGTTTGAAAATTTAGCAAGTTTTTAATAATTGTATACCTAATACGGGAAGTGTTTTAAAATTTGGTATTCCATTGACGAAAGTAATACTTATTCAATGTTGTTCTCATACTTCCAGTCGGTAACCTACCACAGCTCAGCGCGGACACTGCAGCGGACGTTGTTTTGGAAGAACATCAAAATGTACGCGATTCTGGTGCTGATCGCGGCGATAGCGGTCTACCTCATCGGCGCCATGTCTTGTGGCGGGCTCGCGTGGAAAAACTGCGTCGGTTAGATGGAATTTCCGTTAATATCAACTAAGATTTTTGCACTCAGTGCTATATTGATTTTGATGAAAGAAAATGAGAATTCGAAAATATGTGACTGCGGCCAGAACTGGAATCCGGGACAATAGATTACCGTTCCACCGGTCTGCAAACTGACCTACCTTAGTCCTGCTGTAGTCGCCAAATTGTCTATCTGTTTTTCGCAAAGCGAAGTCTAGCAACAGACAGAATTTCTTTAATACAACATATTTTCGAATTCTTATTTTGATTTTTCGTTTATTTAATACATAAAACATTTGTACTGAAGTAAAATCGACTAAACACAGTGCATGGTAGTAACAATGACAAGACAAGCTATCTGAATCAATCGTTGTATAATCTGCTGTGTCTAAAAGAGGACATTGCATCTTGATCCCATGCCTTTACTTTGTCGATTCTTTTGCAGTTCAAAACACAGAAACTAAAATCATTCAAGTATTCAACACCTTTATTTTATCTCCAGTTAGTTTTTGCTGAGGTAAATCATTCCCAGGCTTAATTTAGCCTTTATATGTTCCAAGATTCTTTTGCCTATTTTCTTCGTTATTTCAAAAACATTATGCTCTGAAGAGTAAACAAAAGACACCCAAAATCTATTGTTATGTTTATCAAATGAGTAGGTTCCGGTGCTGGCCAGATATTATGGCGAGAAGGTATCGAAAATTCGTAAAAAACTCAAGTAAGGAATAGGCATGGTAAATTTTTAAAAGTATTTTGTAGTTATGCACTTTATGTTTATATGGCGTTTTTATAATTACAGTAGAACTTTAAATATCCGATTTGAAAGGCACATATTCAAGAGCTCTCTCTTCCCAATTTTACTTGCAATTGATACAACTGAGCATATATGATATGACCTTAAGAAACATAAAAAAATAACTATGAGTCGGATGTTGACCCTGCATACCCGTAGTACAGTCAAAATCAGGCTGGGTTAGACACTGAAACTGCCAATATAAGTCTTATGCGCGTCTGCGCGTGGCATACGAACGGTCCAAAGTCCAACCTGTCTAACCCAGCCTGATCTTGATTGTACTTACTGATCTGATCTGATCAGCTGATTTGAGTTACTACGGATGGGTCATTTCGTAAAGGTTACAATTGTACAATGATAATTCAATGTATATTGCGTGGTCGGCGAGCTTTTTCGACACCAATAACAAAATTATCCTTACAAGTTGCGCAATGAAAATCGAAATATGACTGTAAATTACAATTGTCAGCTTTATGAAATTAAAAGCCAAAATAATTCGTTCTTATTTCGACCTTTTTTCTGGAAAAAAATGTTCTTCAATACCAGCCAATCCTGAGTTATCATATCATTATCAATCACTAGTTTTAACATAACATTTATTTCTTCAAGCGAGTAAAAATTTGTTATTATGTAGGTACTAGAATTAAATTATCTTTTCACTTGCAATGAAAATATAGAAATTATAAAATCGCCCGAAGTATTTACTTAATTTTATTATTAGATTCATTTATATTATTTCTATCTATATTATAGATCTTATCCGAAAATTGCAGTTTGATATTAAGACTAAAGTATTGTGATATTGAGTGGATGTAGGTAATGTAATAAGAATAATGTATATTGCTCGCTATGTAAAGGATTATTATGTTATAAAATTGTATAGGTTATAAAATATATGGTTTTATTTTATTAACCCTAAAATATAAAGTATCAGTAATAAGATAGCCAGATACACGGTTCCCCATTAGACATGACAAAATAATACCTACGTACAAGATTTTTTTTAATTTCCACACTAATATTATAAAGAGGAAGATTTGATTGTTTGTTTGAATTGAATAAGCTCCGAAACTACATAATAGACCGATAAAAAAAACGTTTACCATTTGAATCCTACATTATCCCTGATGAACAGAGGCTATAATAAAATGTCCTAACCCGCGGGAAAACGGTTAGTAGCGGGTGAAAACCCTGGGCAGGCTGTTAGTAAAACATAAAATAAACAAAGGCGATGATAGCAACTAATTCTCTTCCACACAACCGTGCAGGGAAGTGGAATATTTTTTTAAACATCTTGGATAGTGGATACAAAAGAACATTGATCTTAAAAAAAACTAATTATGAAAGTACAATCATTGATAAAGATTTCATTATACAGGGTGTAAGGGACGGTGTAGGTACTGAAAACTTTGCAGGCATGATCGGACCATGAAACTGAACAACTTTTATTATGGAGCCTGTGTTGGGAAACGAATTTTTTTTTTCAAGTTTCCATAGAAAGTCAGTCAGCTGATCGGGAATTTAGTATGGAAGGTCGAAAAAAATATATCTTCCATAGAAAAAGTTTTTCAGTTTCATGGTCAGATCATGCCTGCAAAGTTTTCGGTACAGCGTCCCTTACACCCCGTAAACTTGCAAAATTTTCTACCGTCAGGCAGGATTTGAACCTGTGACTTTCACAAAGTATTACTAGTAGCGGCGCCTCTTCCATCTCGGGTACCGCGGCTCATCCATTGCCCGCGAAATCATGCAAGTGTATCTTGATGCCAATAACGCGTGGCATGGCTTCTATCTCGGGTCAATTTCCAAGCGAATAATTCATTCTTTACAGATTGAATGTAGGCGAAGTGATGATTTTTTTAACTTAACACGGAGAGTGTTTTAAAAAAATTGTTTTTGTGTAGGGTGAAGTGGTCGAAGATGAACCACTTTTTTTCAAAACCATGTAACTCTTTATAGTGAAGCTCAAATGAAAAAATAATTGAATAGCGATGTAGCCAGTTTCACTAAGTTTATAATTGCATTTCTCAAAACTGTTTCTATGCGTTCAGTTTTGGTTTATTTTAGGTTTTTTTAAAAATGGGAATTGGTTCATCAAGTACACCCAGTGGTACTTTTTTAACCGGGGGGGGGGGGTGCACTAATTGAACCGGGGGGTGGACTTATTGAACCGGGGGTGGTTTAAATTGAATATGTCGTGGTACTTATTGAAAATATCAGTAGTCCTAATTGAAGTGATGGTAACATAGATATATAAATTTAGTATTTAATTGAGTGATTATTTGATTTCTGAGTTGTTACCGATGGTAACAAATTATGTTTAAATAAATACGTTTCTAATGATATTATTTGTGACGAGAACAGTGAATCATCGCAGGATAAAATAGGAATGAAACTTATTAGTTTATTAATCAAATATTTAGTAAAAATCACTTTTTAACGCCTAGAAAATAAGCTCTTGTTCTGCCGTAAAAACTTTTCTCATGTCATAATTAGCTTTCAATACTGTTGATGCATCATTTTTATATTTTAAGACGTAGCGTCGTAACGTAGGGTATGCTATTGCATAATCTTTGGCTGCCTGCCTAAGACTTGCACCAGCAAGATGGAAATTTATGGCTTTTTTCATAACGCGAGCAGTAGTGCAGCAATTTGTGAGTCCTGCGAGACCTTTTTTGTTCCGCCCCATGCTGAAAGAAATGCATAAATATTATATTCCTACGCTTCATAAATTTTTGCTTGGTTGCACTACTTGAACCAACGCTTGGTGGCACTAATTGAACCATGGTTCATCATTGCCCACCCCAAAGTGATTCAATTACAACCACCCCTCCCTTTTCAACTTTGAGGTTATATTACCGGCAGACAAAGCACTTGGCAGCTTTGGAACCTATCTCAAAGAAAGCCCAAATCTTAAGTCTACAACTACAACACATTCATATTTTAATAAAAAGCACCCAACTGAAATGAACCAAAAAACTGTACTTTCGTTTTTATCCCGTTTCATCACCCAAAAACACAAAAATTGAATTCACTGGTGTTTAATCCGGCGCAGCGTGACAGCAACTGGGGCGCGAAGTGGGGAGTTAAAAGTGCGCGGAATTATGAATATTGCACAGAGCGGCAACGTGCCTAGCCGAAGATATTCGAGCGGTTCATCAAGTACTCTGGTTCATCATAGCCTACCCTACCCTAGGTAGGTCCATAGACTAACTTAGCAGTCCATTTTAGTTTTGTTTACGATATTTTTGAGCACAGAAACGAAATAGAAATTAAGGCTTTCATGACCAATTCTCATGGAATTTTGCGAGAAAGGCCTCGATTCTGACAGGTATCTTTTTGAATGATTAATAATCCTATCGTATCAGTATGATATGATATCACTCACTATCACTTCGTAAAATAAGTTAACCATCATCTGTTATTACTTTGCGTCCTGAAGTGCTGTTTAATTCCTTTTAAACAAGCCTGTAGACTAAAAAAAGTGATGCCGGCTTAGAATAGCATCACCCCATTTCTTTCCCGTGGGAATCGTTAGAGGCGACTAAGGGACTTGAGGGTGTGTATTGCAATCTTAGGCGATGGGCTGACAATCTGTCACTATGGCGATACACAATTTTCCGAATGCCCCCCAAATAAATGTCAGACGTGGCGTAAATGTCAGTTTTTTGCGGCCGTTTGCGCTCTGTCTACCCCGCAAGGGATGATAGGCGTGATATGTGTGTGTTACTGCGATTTAATTAATGATTTTAACCGACAGACAAATGACTGAATGAATGATTCCCTGTGTCTTTTGTTGTTTATTTAAGAATATACGGCAGGAACTAGCTATGGAAACATCCTACCAGAAATGTGATCAATATTTCGTGACAAAAATTCGCACCTATTTATAACACTCACAACATGATTCATACGCATTCATTTAGTATCAAATCCCATTTCTAAAAAGTGCGTATGTTATTAATTGATTGATGAGAGGGGATTACACGATGAGTTAATTAGTCATACCATACCACACCGATCGCTCAGCATGTCAGTAATATAGCTTCATGCATTAGTCTACTTCCTTTCGGGCAATGTCAGCATTCCCTCTGTTCCCTGCCGGAAGTTCAGGACTGCGGAATCGGAAGTCCGCGCCGTGCGTGCGACGCGCGTGGATTGATCCCGCGGCTAGGCGGAGAGCTGGCTACGTCAAAGCAGGTCAATTTCAGCGTTTCCTCTGCTGCCTGTCGGAAGTTCGGGACCGCAGTATCAGAAGCCCGCGCCGCGATACCGCGGCTATGGTGAGAGCTGGCTAGATCACAGGGCGAAATGTGAGAAGGATGACTCGCGAATGTGCCTTGTCTGTGGTTGATTAAATATGTGTTATTGATTTTTAATCTCTTACTGCTGCGTTTAGGCTCAGTCGAACCTGGCGTTATTTGTAAATAGCTTCAAGTTCATTAGCCAACTGACCAGTTACGAGATACATCAGACTATTAAAGGTATGAACAGCCAAAAATGTTGCGGTATTTTTGTAAGGAATCTTAAAACCATCATAAAATAAAAAAGTTGCTAGAAAAGCAGAACCAGGTGACAACGTCTAACAAAAAATACGAATACCGCCTTAAATACTCTTCTTCCATAACAAGCTTCCAAACATTTGATGGTGAAGTCATACGCCGCATGACGTAGCCAGCTCCGAAGCTAGACAGGGAACGCGGAGGGTGCTTTAGGGTACAGTTAGGACACCCCGCGCGCTGCCGCCGCCGCCGTCCCTCCGCGCGGCAATTGCGCGCCAACCTCCGCCGCGAGAGGGCGCCGCCGTCGCCCGGCCCGCCGCCACCACGTGCGCTTACGATACGCGTCTGTGTGAGTGACTCCCTTCCGTGTCAATACCCATGCGTGCCCGGCATAGGAATCGCCCGATTGTCTGTCGCGTGTAAATGATTATGTTTGCTCCTGGCCGCTATTGCAGTTCCCGAGGGATCGCAGATTAATATCGGAGGCTGTGTTGAATGTTGGTAAACGCGACGTGTGCGTGACGTATCGCGCATCTCGAGTGTTCGATATAATACCCACCACTGTTTATTTACTATAAGAAATGTTTCCAACAATTTCGTGTAGTTTTAGTACCAGTTTCATTCATGGTTTTTGATTTGAAACCGGCTAAGTAAATATCCGGCTCGAAGGACCATTAAGTCTATTATGTCGACACAAATAGATGACCGAAGATGGTTCTGACCAAAACGAGGATAGAGATGGATTGCCGTCAATACATATTCATTACGAGTTGCCTTTATAGCGCCGGGGTTTTGTTTGATTTATTATTATGAGAGCCTCGGTGGTCGCGTTTGCGGGTAGATTGAGTAAGTGAATACGCCTTGTTTCCGTAAAAGGTCTAGCCAGGGGTAGACAGAACGTAGAGTTCGTAAATTAAATTTAAACTTGTAGGTGCCTTTTCTGCCTTCATATCCCTAGAAACATTTGCATACTCTGTAAACTTTTGTCCGTTTTGTAGCATCCTGCTTCCCTTATATGCATATTGTGCCATGTTAGGGTTTCATATGTGAAACTTTATTTACCACCTGTAAATACCATGTGAAAGCAATAAAGAATTATGATTATGACTATTATGAGTTATGTATGTATAATTATGATGCTCGGTCAACCAGTTCCGTGAATGTGGTGTCGATTCTAGGGAAGGTTAGCCTCCAAACGGTTCACAGGTCATTGTATTTTTAACGCTTTACCGCTCTTTTCGTGCGCAACAAGATAAATTACTATTGTCTCACCAGGCGCCTTTTTTGTTGCGTCACTGGGACCGGAGACATCTGGTCCCGTTGCTTTGAACTCGGCAAAAAAAGGAAATTGATAGAGCGTTAGTCATTCACATAGAACTCAACTTAGATCACGAGTAGCCTAAACTGAGCGAACTAAAAAACGCCTCATTGGCTCAAGGTTAATTTTCCTACCTGTGCATTTAACTGACTACTGGGAAATTAGGTTTGATTGTAGGTCCTATAAGCAGCTCTGGCTCAACGAGAAATCCTTAAAAATGCGTCAAATCTTATTAATACAGAAATAATAGCAATGAACACAAAAATACCATAGCATACTGCAGTCATGATAGGTATGGTAGGTATGGGAATTCATCTCTCTCTCCATCGTTTTTAACATGATCTAGCTGCACTGCAAGTGGCAGAAATAATTTCCATTTTAACTCTCCCACTGGCATATTGAATTGAGTCCATTCAACTGATTTGTTTTCCCACAATTTACCAATAACGGCCAGAAGCAGACAGTATTAATTCGGTTATTGTAGCTCCAAGATGGGTTAACCGGCACAACAATGGCTTCTAAAGTGAAAAAGCGGTTCTAATACTGACTGGAAACTTTTGTGTGAGATGAGTTGAATCGTTGCGAAGATGGATGACAGTTCGCCAGACCTGTCACTGAAGCTGCGGCGAGGGTCGAGTGACTCGCGGGAGTCTTTCTACATGGACTTTGCCCAGGGCATAGACTCGGATATAGAAGAGGTGACGACGATTGAGAGAGTGATCCCGGAGCACCCTGGAGGACGGACTGAGGGCGATGCTGATACGCTCGCTACTCCTTCTGGACTTGAAGAGAACAAGGATTTGGGACAATGGTAAGTCCTTTTGTCTATTTTCGTCTTTTTTCTTCTTTTTTGTTCCTATCGTTCCGGTTTGTGGGCAGCAGGTCTTCCGGAGCCTACCATTGGGAGTTGTTGTAGCGGGAAGTGGGTACGAAGACCTGCTACTAACTAAGTATATGTAGCTATCTAGCCATATCGTCACCATATTACCGTATATCAAATTTGATGTCTGATTTATTTTCACACAATTTTTGTAGCAACACAATGGATCTAGTCAAAGTACTTTTAACCTAAATTGATATAAGTATACTTGCGGTAGTCGGTACTTTGGATTGGAGCCGGATAAAGGGAATTACACTCAAATTCCGGTTCCGAGATTGTAATCGAGCTTTTGAAAAATGGTAGCTTTCATCGCCATTTTAACGAAATATTAATCTCCAGTCCTCTGTTGCGCGCCGACGCCGAGACACATTTATCAGAATTTAAAAATGTCATGCTTCATCTGAATTGTATGTCGGCGGCGCGGATTCCGAATACAAACTAGGTTTTTCAGTGGAAATATACAGTGTGTAAGTGAAATAACTGGACAAACTTTCAGGGCGTGTTCTAGACATGAAAGTGAACAACTTTTCTTAGTACAAATTGATCGAAATAGAAATCGTTTCTTTCATACAAAATCACTCGAAGGGCATCAAAATTTTTATGGGTTAAATTTGTATATATATTTACCTATTCGAAAAAAATGTTCTTAGAAAAGTTTTCAGTTAGTTCACCTAAAAGTTTGTCCAGTCAATTCACTTACACACTGTAGTATATATTTCCTTATTAAGAGAAAATCAAGACTTGGTACCTAGAGGCACTGTCATGCCTAACAGAGAAGATAGCTATAACTTCATCGGAGAAAGGAATATTTTAATCAGACACCTTATTAAAAAATTACGGTACCTAGTCAAAGGTATTTTTATTTACCAAATCCTCAATCGCAATAGCAAATTCAGGTTGAATCCAAATCCAAAATTGCAGTGCCTAGATAGGTACACCGAAACCCTAGGGTGTACTGCCCTAAGTGCGCCCTGTGAAATTATCCTCATCTTCGGAATTTTATTGCTCAAATCTTAGATGTCTTTAAATATGTATAGAAGCAAATTTACTGCATCGCTTTATGAAGGAAAGCTGTATGTAGATATGAATCAAAACGTGTTTCCGTTGCGCTGTTGCTCGCGTGAGCAAAGTTACACGTTACTTAGTTATTCTCTGAGCGCATTCGGGTAAGGAACCTCCGTAATATATGGATTTTAAACGAACTTGCTAGACATTTTAATCAGGTTTTACTCACACTTCTTAAACCTTTAAGGTACAATTTAAGAACTTGGAATCCAACTTACGTGTCAGATTTATAGAACGATTACAAATCAAGACATGTAATAGAGAGAATGGGTAGGTAAGTAAACGTTTAAAAACATATTAGCTTTTTAATGACATATTTTACATTTACCGCAGTCGCATTAAACATCTAGTTCTTTTCTCAACAAGTCACGCAAGATCATAAAATTTGCGTTCTAGTAGTATGCTATATACTAGGTATCAAAATACGCTGATTTAAGCGTCAATAGCAACGCAAATATTAGTTCCAATTTTTAATCAAACTCCAGGTAAAGCAACTTAATAAAAATCTACGACGGTCATTGGATCGTTGGACGACTCGGTGTCCAACACGAAAATAATACGAATCGACCTCCCAGCAAGTTCAAACGTAACACTTAAATTAACGCGTTTATTCAAATTAGGTATGTCCAAAATAACATTTTTGCGGTCGTCGGTAGACTGGAATGGTTTATAATTGGATTTCACTGAACTTCGCCTCAACGTCTATACATAACTAGGTACCTACCTGCCTACCCTATCTACATAATTACTTACTCACTATTATGAAATTCAAGAAGAAGGTATGATACTAGGTATTTTACTTTCAAAAAGTAATTTTAAACTGTGAAGCCTAGGGAGGATTATATCACATCAAAGTATCCTCACCCAGCTTACAGAAGAAGGGATGGTAAACATACTTATAAATACCTAGTAAGTAGAGTAACCTACCTAGTTCTAGGTACGTAGGTCGTGGTACCATGTATGAACAGAAATACTTATATCGATGTCAAAAGTAGAGCTCATTTTATCCTGAACACATTTAAAATTAACCAGCTATGGTTTAATGTTTGTTAGAAAACGTGCAATCTTCGAATAGTTAAATAGGAAGGACCAAGTGTAGCTACCTATTTGGTTGCCACTCGACTTAGAAAAAAGTAAGTGAGTGTCTCTAGACGTTATTCAATTTTAATGACTCTGCCAGCTTTTACTCATTAACGCCTTTAATGAGACTCTATAGTGCACAGTTGTTAAAAGCAACACTTAATTTTGAAGTGTTTAGAGTAATAGTATGTGGTAAGACAGATTGAGACCTGTATGTCTTGTAAACGAACTATGAACATACATACATATATCACACCTATAATCCCCTGCGGGATAGGTAGAGCGCAAACAGCCTTAAAAAACGACCATGTACTCCACGTCTGACAAATATTTGAGGGTCATTCGGAAAATTGTGTATCGTTATAGTTACAGGTTGTCAGCCCATCGCCGCAATACACACCCTCGAATCCGTTAGTCGCCTCTTACGACTCCCAAGGAAAAGAAATGGGGTGATGCTATTCTAAGCTGGCATCACACGGCACGAACTATGAATGATCTAGATATTATATTAATTCATTTTTGATTTATTTTTTTAAACTGTATTGGAATAAAAAATCAAAATGCATAATACTTTCAAAATGATATATTTAGTATTTTCTAAATAGAGTCTCATTGCGGATTTATATTTTAATCAATAATATCCTTCTACTTGTCTTTCGCAAGCTTTGTTCAAACAGGAGCCTCGTTACTTGCACCCCGCTAAAAACAGCGTTTTTGCTCTTCGAAAATTTTGTTCTAAGTTCAATATCCACGACTCATGATAAATCAATTTTAAAAATTGCTCTTCGGATGCAACATTCCCTGCAACTTTATGGCTTTAAATAAACACCAAATATGCCCGTGTCCTGACTCCTGAAACGTAACTGTTCGATTCTTGCAATGTAACCTTACACTTGCCAGATAGGTAGATAAGTACATCGATTTTAAGTTTTTAGTCAAGTTTAGGTCTTCATTTTTAACAATGTTTACGACTCAATGAAAAACATTTTGAGGCCACTATTTATTTATAACTTATTCCGCAGTAGCTACAAATTATAAAATTGATTTATTGATTATTTGAGTTTTTATTACAGTTATCTGCCGCCAGATACCCTGTATGAACCAACATTGTGAAATGTGAACTCTTGAATTGTACCTATAGTCAGTGCTTCATAAAACAGGTCTTTAACCCCAAAGTTTTTATTTATTCTTCGCGGTACAGTCACACCACGCTTTACATTACCAATCTTAACTTCATAAGTTGTATACACAAATACGTACAAAGTGGAGCGACAGGGCGAGGTGGTCTAAATGTGTGTCATGGCGCAGGCACCCGTTTGACTGGTTGTCGGTACCCCGTGCTATCCAGCTGGCTTTCTCCTTAATGCGATCAGTGATCACCCCGGGCATAAGGCCGACAGACGTAGCGATACTAGCCATGCTTATAGTGTTCTCGTTCCAGGATGTAGGAAGCCTAGATATAGGTACTGATACTGGTATTATGCCTTTACTTTATAATATTATAAATGCGAAAGTTTGTTTGTTTGTCTGTTACTTCTTCACGCAAAATCTACTGAACCGATTTTAATGAAATTTGGCACACTTATAGAAGGTGACATGGATTAACACATAGGATAGTTTTTATTTTATGCGGGCAACGCCACGGGTAACAGCTAGTTTATCTTATAAATACTGAATATTTTTCAAGTTCAAGCGAACACTTTTGTGATTTTGTATTCTTCGAAAAAGCGTCTTTTGTAAAACCTAATTTAAATCAGATTTAGGTAGCTTTATATGTATAACGACTTAGGTACCTATACAAATTAATATAGGTAAAACAAGCAGGTATAATACATATTTGGCAATTGACTATGAATGCCATGACATGGATAACCCACGTAAAGAAAAATGACTAATCTAGATGACGAATGATTCACTTCAAAGGGGGAAGTTATAGGAATAGTATAGTCTATTTTTACCATTATCCGCTTTTCGACCCTTTCTAAAGAGAAATCCTATTTCAGAACGTTTTATACCTTTCCTTCCTTGTAACTGTTTAAACGTTACTATAACGTCTAACTCGTCAGCGTTTAATGTAGTTTAACGTTTGCTTTATTACTTAGTAGGTAAGGTACCAAATGTATACACAGGTACGTAATTCATGGAAGTTTGAAGTAGGTTCATTAGTTCATCCTTTCTTACCCAGCTTCGTGATTTTACTAAACTGACTAGGTGACTCTACCTTGTTAGGTACTTAGATTAGATTTTGGAACTTCTATCCGTAACTTTTCTTTCATCCAAACCGTGCACGACTGAACGCTTAAATCATCTAAATAACAAAAATTCAAATAGTCATCCTAGATTGAAGAAAATTCACCAAAGTACCTATTTAATTAAATTAATTTGAAGCTTTATTAAAAGCTTACCTAAGTATTCATCTTGAATTTAAAATTGAAGCACGTACGCGCGTGATTATACGGTGTCACGCCTGTATATTTACCATTGCCATGACGATGTGTATAGACAAGTATTGATTAATAATGTATTTAAACAGGGGCAAATGATGTATCACTCCCGAGGCACCCGACTCTACATAAATGGTGCAAAGGGGAATAAGCGCTTCGTCAAGATGATAACGCAGATTTTGAGTCCAACGAATACTCAAAATCCGAAAACCAGATTACGAAAACTTTTGCACCCACACGATATATCCTACTTACCAGCATTAATCTTTATAAATACGACAGAGAACATGTTTCTGTCGTCAAATAAGCGTAATTAAATTTCTGTCAACGGAAATTCGAAATAATCCAGAGCGAGGAGGGACGCGAGCACCAAACTGACGGATAAAATCAAATTAACGATCGTGTTTTCGTAAGCTAACTTGTTGAACTCAAGTTGATAAATAAACAATCAACGACGATTATTTGCGGTATCTTCATGTTTGAATATTCACAATTTCACAATAATTATACCGGTATGCCTACGCGTATCGAACTTAGAACATTAAGGTTGTAATAGTAAGGACATTTTCTGTTATTTTCGGGACCTTTTCTTGATTTGTGCTTTTATATATCAAATCTGTTGACCCTGCCTATGCGCCTGAAATTATCATGTAAGCATTTCGGTCCCGACACCTTGTTTGTAACTATTCGGGCGCGCACAACGTCGATTTTTGACAAAATTTTCCTGACCTTCGTTAGCGCGTTTACCAATGCAGTCTGGGGGTTATTTTACGCTGGTCCTTCAGGGCATCTAAGCTTTGTTTCTCGGATGTGGTTTGTTACTATTTGCGGTGGTGTGGTCGAGGCCCCAGCTTCGGAATAGTTCCCCGCTTGTTAATCCTGTTATTCGTTGCCGGTGTAGACAATTCGTGGAATTGGAAGTTTTGAATGTTTTACTACTCGTCGGAAGTAACGTTTGTCGGTTTAGGTAATAGGATATGTTTTTCTTATGAAATTTATTGGATCTGGTGTATTCATCTACCAACTTATAATATCGCAGAGATTTGTTCCGTTAGTAATTTTGGGATGGAATATCTAGAATGAAATACTGAATTGGGGTATTACAACAGGGTAGTATACTTGCACCGACTTTTTTCAACCTATATTCCATTGAATGTTTTCCTCATATAAAATATTGTAAACAGTTAGTTTTACTATCTCGTTTCCAGTTCGTTCCGATACGGTTTGAGACGCCAAGCACAACGGAATTACACGCCCTGAGTTTAAGTGCCAGCCAACACTCGAGTTGAGCTTGGCTATAAACGTTGACTACCTGATTGATTGGTCTGAGTCAATAGGCCACTCTGGCAATGGTTTACGACGACGACACAGTTTGCGGGTATTGTTTGAAATTCTAAAAGGGACCCATGGTTTTTCAACGGCAAGTAAGCAACTGCTTTGATGCCCAGGTATTTCTTAAAATGCTATGTACCTACTATCTTTGAAGGCCGTAAGTAATCTGATGGTTGTGATTAAGTACCGATGATTATTATATAATTTTCTGATCCACGCGTACTTACCTACCTGCTATCAACATCTTCACACCTGTTCGGCGGGTACCTTCATATGTCGTGTTAAACATATGATTAAATATTTATCAATTGATTAGGGTTTATCCTTTTATCATGTCACTAACCATTTGTAACTAGTGACAATAAAAATATGCACATTTATACAGGATGTTCGGTTGAGAAGGGCGAATATTTTCAAGGTGTAATCTAGACTTGAAACTGAACAATTTTTTCTTAGGATAATCATAATATGAAAAAAATAACATCGATCCTCCCATACAAATTTTGTTGCTGCTCGTATAATTTTTTTATGGGAGATTTTTTTTTTTCGTATTTCTTAAAATGGTAGGAAAAGATGTGCAGTAGCACTTCCCCGCCAAACACCTGTGCCATGTATTATCATTGTACAGGTACAGGTCCACAATTACAGGCGAAAATCTGCCTGTAGCACACTTGTAGTTACAATTTACAGGTTACAGGCGTTTTATGAAGACACTTGTAAAGCTACCATAGTAAGTACCGCTCCAAAATCTCGACTACAGGTAAATTTTACAAGTCGATGTACAACACTATCGATTCATTCATTTCATTCACTCAAATTCAACGTCAATGCTATAGCACAGATAAAATAATGTAAAATTATGTATACACTTTGCTAAATATATAAGACATTACACTGAAAATTATTATTTTAATAAAAAGGAAATTACAAAAATGAAATCAACAATATTTCTAATTAAAATCATATTATTGATAGAGTACGTTAAAATAGTACTGTTGTGAATTAATAATAATAATCCACAATTGACGATAAAGTTTTGCTTTATTTGAGGCCTCGAGCAAAATAATTTGGCAAGGAACGCATTTTGAGTACTTTTGAACATATTGAATAGACTTTTATGCAGAAATCTTGCACTTGTAAAATAATTACCTAGGTCAGACGACCTGTAAAATTATTCACAAGTTGTAAGTTTTTACAGTTGTAGTTTACAAGTCTTTTGATGAACACCTGTAAAAACTTGCTCGATTGTGTTTTTAAAAGCAAAATCTACCCTATGGTTTGTCGATGGAAATCTACAGGTGCCTGTAGCTGTGACTTGTAAAATTGTAGACCTGTAGCTTCAAAAAACGCCTGTAGTTGTAATTTTCATCAATGTTGCTATTTAAATATTAATTTTGGCGCGATGTTGCCACTTTTTCGCCTGTAGAATTGTAGTTGTTCAATGATAGCACAGGCCACTGGTATCGTGAGTCAATGGGAAGGTATTTATTGTATGAGAATCTTCATATTTTATTAGGTTTAGTTTTGTTTGTACAATGGGCAATAAATTAATTACAATTACAATATCACATGGAACGTATTTACAATAAAACCTACTAATATCTTAACATTAACGTAAATCGTTTATAAAACTGGCATATCTACCGCTGCATAACGCGAAATACAGCACCGAGAACTAAAACATAAAGCGCTGTCAGTGGCTGAAGCACTGCTGAACTGTTGCTGTTCTTACAGTATTCACTGTGCTTGCCAGGACCGAAGCAGGCAGAGTACGCCATGCGCCAGGGGATCTGGCTCTGCTCGTATACCCCAGTGAACATGTGGTGGTGAGGCCCAAAGGCTATCACAGCCACGTCGTCGCCTCCGTGCGTCTCTGAGTCGCGGAGAAATTCCGCGTGCGTGTACCAATTTAAACGTTCTGTAATGAAACAGATAGATTAAATTAGATATGTTTATTTTCCTCAATCCGATCTAAAGGAACCTCATATGTGCCAATATAATTCTGTTTGATATCGCCTACCCCATCAACAAGACCGATAAAATTATTTTATTTTTTTGCCGTGTGATGTCGGCTTAGAATAGCATCAGCATCACCCTATTTCTTTCCCGTGGGTGTAAAGGCGACTGAGGGACTCGAGGTTTACATGTGTATTGCAATTTTAGGTGATAGGCTCAACCTGTCACAATGGCGATACAAAATTTTCTGAATAACCCTCAAATGTTTGTCAGATGTGGCATAATTGTCCGTTCTTACGACCGTTTACGCTCTGCCAACCCCATAGGGGATATAATATATGCGTGATATATGTATGTATGTAAGGTTGTATGTTTTTTTTTATATTTTTTTATATTTAAATGTTATACCTAAATAAATACAAAAGATACTCACGAAAATCTGCTTCTTTGGTGACGTCAGGGCGGGTTCCGTTTACGTGCACTCGTGCACCGGGTCCATTAGTGTAGGACAGTGTCATGAAGGGTATACCGTCGTCGGCAATCGTGTCCGACACACCCGTGATGTTCGTTCCCCGTTTAGTGTACCCGTTGATGGCCATCACATGCGCGTGATCAGCTGTCACCACGATAAGCGTATCGTCGCCAACAATCTCTACAGCTTTTGAGATAGCAGCGTCGAATTCCAGCGTCTCGTCCAAAGCCAAAAGAGGCCAGTTCTCGTGGTGAGCATGGTCTATGCGACCAGACTCAACGAATAGAAAGTAGCCCTTCTCATTGCGGCTAAGCGAATTAATTGCGACTTCTGTAAGGTCGGCAAGACTTGGCTCAGTGATAGGATCGGCTTCTAAGTTGTAATTCATGTGGCTAGATTCAAATAGACCTAATAAGTAATCTGGCGGGGAGTTTCTCAGACTAAGCAGCTGGGACCTGTTCCAAACGTAATTGTAGCTGGCATTTTGAGCTTGTTTACTGTTTTGCCATTCTTCAACGAGGTTGCGGCCATCTTGTCTTCTCCCGGCACTACCCTCCTCATCTATGATATTATGCGGCAAAAAATTGCGTCGACCCCCTCCAAGTATGACCTGAGAAAATTATTAAACTTACAATAATATCAAAATCGATCGATAAAAATTGCTTTCAATTGTTGTTAAATCATATTGTTATAAATTATAGTTGGTTGTCAACCTTGAATTTATTTCCAGGCGATGTGGTTATCAGTTGTTGTGCGATGTCAGGGCACACGTCGGTCGTGTATCCCGCGTTGACGACATCCACATCGTTTTCCCAATTTCTGTTGGCAATCCTCGCGTAAGCTCCCGATGGAGAAGCGTGGGTAATGCGCGTGTTTGTCACGATACCTGTAAATATATTCGTTCTTTATTTATTATTCATCTGTGTTTTTCAATAAAGAAATTTGACGGCTGAAGTGGCGCAGTGGTAGTGCGACTGCCTGCAACGCAAAGGTTCCGGGTTCGATTCTCGGTGGGACACTCACAAAGTTGATATTTATCACTTTGTGAATTTGTTCCCGGTCTGGTTAGGACATTGCAGGGTGAACCAACTGATTGTTCGAAAAGAATTGGTTCCGTGCTTCGGAGGGCACGTTAAGCCGTCGGTCCCGGTTGCTGTCTATGATTACTTAAACGGCGGTCGTAACACAACCATGTCAGAGGCCTACTAGTGGTAGTAGGCGGTTGAAAAACTCTGACACCAGGGCTCATCGGGTCGTTGGATGACTCGGTGTCCCACACGAAAAGAGAATAAAGAAATTGGCTTTAGAGAATAATGTCTTAACAAACATTTGAAGTTCAGCTTACCAGCATCGCGACCATCTTCAATAGCCCAAGCGGCGATAGAATCAAGATGGGTAGATTTGTCTGTTGAAGCCAAACAATCGTATCGTGGCACTGCTCCAGACACGCCAATGGTACCGTAGTTGTTCTTAACACCTGCCAAGTAGGCTGTGGCTGTACACGCTGAATCGGGGATTTGTTGGTTCAGGCAGTAAGTCTAAAAATATTCAGTTTATAGAAGTGTTTGCAAAGAAAATATGTGAATGTGTCAATATCTAATTAGGAAATAAATGTGGAGAGAAAAAAGTAAATTACCCTACCTTAGACAAACCAACTGTGGGAAAAGTTTCAAAGAATAGTTGGGTCTCCTCTCCAGTACGATTTTGCCGCTGGCCTTTCAAGGTCCTGGCTGCCATCAACGTCGGTATTGACATACCGTCCCCTAGAAACATGATTACATTGCGCGCTACTTTGTTATTTATCAGCTCTTTTACGCGTTTGTCTATCCCAGCTTGGGCTTCGTTCTTCCAAAAGTCTGCGGATTGTTCAGCCATGTTGAATTTGTCTACCAAGCGTGCGCTAGGGTTTTCTTTGGAGTCAGGGTGGTAGCGATCGGAGTGTGCGCCGGCGCAGGCTATCGCCAGCAGCGCTACCAGGACTCGCGACGCGCACATTGTTTACTGTGGTAGCTGCAGGACTGAGTAGCTGGATCCTAGTTTGTTAGCTTCTTATTCTTTTAGTATCTAATCTTATCAGGATCACTTATCTCAGTTATCGTTTTTTGTAATGTAATCCTCTAGTTATTATGTTCATGCAAATTGTTTCTGAACTTGTAAGATTTTCTTTTGAAAGACCTTAAAGGCTCCCTGTTTTCAGTCCATTTAAAGCTTATGTTAGATTAGACCATTGGTCGCATGTAAAATCAAATTTATGCCTATTGATCCAGGTTCGAAGGCACCATTTAAAAGTTTTTTGTAATCTATGAAGCGATTGGTAGGTATCATTTAGATGTTGGCAAGCGCAAGTATATCGATATCTTTTCTGATATACAATCGATTATTGATACATCAAGTCAAACAAATCCAATAATAATCATAATTATGGCTTATCCTTTGATAGCGGACATGTTTCATTGGGTTGTTGACTTTGTTCTTTAATACTTAATAACGTGTCCTACACGATATGAATGAATGAATAAATTATCTGTAGCTCTTTAAAGAATCTGATTATAGACTCTAATTCTTATTATTTATTTACTTAACTTTATGCACAAAAATATACACGGGTGGACTTAACGAGAAAGGCGTTATCTCCCAGCCTAATTTAGGGAATATGGAAAGGGTCAAAGCAGGTGCATTAAACAAAAAATTTAAATTAATAAAGGCTTAAATATATATAACTCAGTAATATGTTCATACGTATAATAACAACAACAATATACAATCAACACTACACATATACGTTAACCATATATAAATATACATATACATCATAATTCCCTACTACATAAATATACTACAACCTAACCACAAGCATTATAAAAGTAAATAAAAACGAACGAACCGTAAAAATAACTTTGTTAGAGGGTAGTGAAAAAAAAAATTATCATGTCAACAATCAAGTTGACTCAACTTGGAGTGATTTTAAAAATTGTTCTCGCAATCTGGATTTAAACACTTGCCTACTAGAAGCATTCTTCAGATCCAAAGGAAGCATGTTCCAAATACGGACCGCCTGAGATGCGAAGGACTTGTTCAGACTACCGGTGTTACGAAGTTTGGGCGCTAAAAAGAGGTTATCAGGAGCTGAATTGTTAAAGGCATTGAATGATTTATTATTTTTATTATCATTGTGTATATTAGGTTAATATGTGGATACCATTTGTCATGGTTAATTGTTATCATCATCTAAGTTCTTATTTATTTTTATCCAGATCATAATAATACAAATATGAGTTATCTGTTATCACGAGAGATTTATTATTTTAATATAAAATAATGTATGTACCTACTTATCTAACTCATATATAATTATATCAATATTTATACTAAATAGATTTACTATGCAGACTCAGTAAAAAAACTATAGCTAAAACACATAGCATAATTGAAGAAAGATGGTTGCTTGCACCATTATTGCAGCCATCAGCGTGTAGACCAGGGCCAATGCATGCGGCATACGCCATGCGCCAGGGGATCTGGTTCTGCTCATATAGGCCAGTGAACATGTGGTGATGAGGTCCGTGAGCCAGCACAGCCACGTCGTCTCCACCATGCGTCTCAGAATCCATGGGCACCTCCGCATGAGCTCTCCATTCGAGATGTTTTACTGAAATGAGAAAGCTATATAAGTACCTAGCTGAGTACCTATAATTCAAAGCATAAAATAAAATTACAGTTAAAATAAACTACTTACAATAGTCCTCTTCTTTTGTTATATCAGGCCTAACACCATTGGAATGCGTGCGTGCACCAGGTCCATTTGTATACGAAAGAGTTAACATCGGAGTACCATCCCATCCTAATCTGTCAGATACACCTAGAATGTCTGTTCCTCGTTCAGTGAAACCATTGATAGCCATAACATGTGTATGATCAGCGGTAACTACGACAAGGCTATCATCTCCAACTAGTTCGATTGCTTTCTTCACAGCTTTATCCATCTCGATAGTTTCATCTAAGGCCAGATGATGCCAGTTCTCATGATGGGCGTGATCTATACGCCCACTTTCAACAAATAAGAAGAAGCCTTTTTCATTACGATTCAACATTTTGATTGCAGCTTCTGTAAGCTCCGCTAGAGATGGTTCTGTCATTGGATCTGATTGTAAATGATACGGCATGTGATCAGGCTCAAACAAGCCTAGCAAGTAATCTGGTGGAGATTTCATTGCATTCATCAGTTGTGAACGATTCCAAATATACTCGAAGCTTGCACCTTGCAGAGCTTTATTGTTCTTCCATTCGTTAATAAGATTACGACCATCCGTTCGTCTGCCTGTACTTCCTTCCTGGTCAACTGTTGAAGATGTTAAAAATTCTCGTCTACCACCGCCTAAAATAACCTGCAATAATAAGTTTTTTAATTAGTCTACCATTCATTTTAGCCTTCAAAACAGTATACTAATAAAAACATAACTACTGACCTTGAATTGGTTTCCTGGTGAGGTATTAATTAGTTGATGCGCAATGTCAGGACATTGATCAGTTGTATATCCAGCTTGTTTTACATCATAATCACTTTCCCAATGTCTGTTGGCTGCTTTGGCGTAGGCTCCTCCGGGCGACGCATGAGTGATACGAGTGTTGGTGACAATACCTATGAAATATAACACTTGTAGTCCCTTTAAAAGTTGCTTCCTACGTAAAAAATTACATTTATATTCATTACCCACCAGCATCTTTTCCAGCAGCAATAGCCCATGAAGCGATAGACTCTATATGTCTTGACTTATCCAGGGAAGCTAGGCAATCGTGTCGTTCCACTTCTCCATTGAGCCCAAGAACGCCGTAGTTTACTTTAATACCAGTCAAGTAGGCAGAGGCTGTGCAAGCAGAGTCCGGAATTTGCTGGTTTATGCAATAAGTCTGAAATAAATAAATAGGTGCTATTTTACTGACTTCGGTATGTGTACCGAACTACCGAATAATATGTTAATAATAAAATATATTAAAAAGCTCCACTGGATATAAAAGATTAGAAGTTAAATTTTCTTGGTATAATAGGTATGGTATATCGTCGAAATGTACAATGGTTAAAAGTTCAAAAAAGTATAACTAACAAAAACGGAACATTCACTTACTTTACTGAGACCCACTGTTGGGAAAGTCTCAAAAAATAATTCAGTTTCTTCTCCGGTAAAATTTTGTCGTTGTCCTTTCAGTATGCGAGCAGCAGTCATCGTCGGTACAGACATGCCATCGCCCAGAAACATGATCACGTTGCGAGCTATCCGTTCATCCTTCACTTCGCGTAATCTTTTAAGGATACCTTCTTGAGCTGCTGCTTCCCAGTATCTCTGAAATCGTTCAGCATGGTTGATTTGTCCAATTTTGTCGTTGATGCGAAACGGTGGCTTTGCAGTATCAGGATGATAGCGGTCATGACTGTAACCAGAATTTATGGTGACTGCCACCAACAGTGTAAATAAAAGTGACTTAGGTGCGAACATCGTGGAAGACCACGCCTCTAGTAAAAGATTGGCTTTCAGCCAAGCCTCTTATTGAATTCATATCACACGTATGAAACTTTATCTCTTCCAATTGTTAAGTAATATCTACTTAATTGTTGTCTACAATGACAGACGCATGGTGGCCTCGTGGATTCCAAATATCGTTGTTGGATATAAACGTATTTACGTAATAAATTACCTTTAATCCATTTATACTGATATGCAAATCATTAATTTTCGGTTTATTGTTACATGTAGCTGATAAAAGTTCAATCGTGAACATTCCATTGCTCACTGATTGGCTCGGGCCTTTTCGAGATTGATTCACATGGAACGTTTCGCTTTCTTTTAGTGTACCTACATCAATTCGATCCGTATTTCAGGGTTTTGTCTTCACATTTGGATTTTTTGTAGTGTGCGGGGTAATCATAGCAATAAATAGCTTCACAATACGGTGTTTTGTTTAAATAAAAATTAATTACAAAATATATTTATTATTAACCATTTATTGCACACAAGAAACGTTATAAGAGACATAATATGCAAAGAATGACGACACAACAGGACAACTTATTTCTACTAAGAAATTTCTTCCAGCTGACCTACAGAAAGTGAGACTTCTACAAGACAGGCGGATTGGGCGTGCACAATTACTTATTTAAATAAATAAATGCCAATAAAAATATATAAATACTTTCATAAATAAACATACATAATATATTTCATACGAATACTACCTAAACTGAATTTAACATATGATTAGCTATTTTTTCTATTCAAACTAAATGTTTACCGTTGCAAAACGAAAACTACCAAAATTAAAGCTAACACATTCAGTAAAATCAGCGGAAGATGAGTCACTGCACTACTGCAACCATCAGCATGCAGTCCAGGGCCAATGCAGGCGGCATACGCCATGCGCCAGGGGATCTGGTTCTGCTCGTATACGCCAGAGAACATGTGGTGATGAGGTCCATGAGCTAGGACTGCCACGTCGTCTCCGCCATGTGTCTCCGAGACCAGGTGTACTTCCGCATGTGATCTCCAGTTGAGGTCTTTTACTGAAAGTAATATTATAGGTAATTGTAATATTATACTGGTAAATATAATATTATACTTTGAGGGAAAAGTGCAACATAAGTAGTTAAAATATACAATATTCTACTCACAATATTTCTCTTCTTTCGTTATATCAGGTCGAACCCCATTGGTATGCGTGCGCGCTCCTGGCCCATTTGTATAGGAAAGAGTCAAGAATGGAGTAGAGTCGGTCCCCAATATTAATGATTTGCCTAAGATATCTGCTCCTCGCGCAGAGTATCCATTAAATGCCATAACATGTGAGTGATCAGCCGTCACCACTACGAGAGAATCATCTCCTACTAATTCGATTGCTTTCTGCACCGCTTGATCCATCTCGATAGTTTCGTCCAAGGCTAAATGATGCCAGTTCTCATGATGAGCGTGATCTATACGCCCTCCTTCGACAAATAAAAAGAAGCCTTTTTCGTTTCGATCCAGCATTTTTATTGCAGCTTCTGTAAGCTCCGCAAGAGTTGGCTCTGTCATTGGATCTGATTGTAAATGGTACGGCAAATGATCAGAATCGAATAAACCTAGCAAATAATCCGGCGGAGAGTTCATTAAACTCATTAGCTTAGATCGATTCCAAATGTATTCATAACTTGCACCCTGCAAAACTTTATTATTTTTCCATTCTTCAATGAGATTACGACCATCTAATCTTCTGCCAACACTTCCTTCTTCGTCAACAGTAGAATTCGCTAAAAATTCTCGCCTGCCGCCGCCTAAAATTACCTGAAACAGAATACGTATTAATATTTTAATTTTTATTAAAGTGCATGGCCGGTAAGTGCCTGGTTAATTTCACTACCCAAAATACTAAGGTTTTACCTTAAACTGGTTTCCTGGTGAAGAATTAATTAGTTGATCTGCAATGTCAGGACACTGTTCAATGTTTGGGTCAGCCTGGGCAGCCCGTTTCACATTAAAATCGGATTCCCAGTCTCTGTTGGCTGCTTTTGCGTAAGCCCCTGATGGCGAAGCATGAGTGACACGAGTGGTGGTCACGATGCCTGTGGAGAAATGACATTACCTATTTAAAAGATAGTTTTTTCAAAATTTTCAAATAGTTTTAACAGCTTATTTGATCTTCGCTTACCAGCATCCTTGCCAGCAGTAATTGCCCATGAAGCGATGGATTCTAGATGTCTTGACTGATCCAAGGAAGCAAGGCAGTCGCTTTGTACCACTTCTCCATTGAGCCCAACAACGCCATAGTTCGCTTTTACGCCAGTTAGGTACGCAGTGGCTGTGCAGGCTGAGTCTGGTATTTGCGTGTTTATACAGTAGGTCTGTAAAAAACAGAAAGGGCCTTGTTAGCGACGCAATGTACCTAGTTAATTTGATATTTTTTGTGAAGGGGTATGCGAGGGGCATGCAAGACGCGCGGGGATAGTACCGTCAACTTTTAATTTTTTAGTCAATATTCGAGCCCCAAGCCCGCCGCACGCTCCTATGTGTAATAAAATGTGCGATACCTACCTTATAAAATAAACAAACAAACAAACCCATCATTAATAAAAAAAAAAAAACACATTGTGAACCCCAAGTTCCCGGATTTCTTTTAAAAATCATCATCGACCAGCACACAGTCAACAGGCCTTTTAATATATTCGAAATGACTGGATTTGGGGATTAAGACAAAATAAAAACATCTTGCTTACTTTACTATGGCCTAATGTTGGGAATTTCTCAAAAAACAGCTCAGCTTCTTCTCCAGTGCGATTCAGGCGTTGACCCTTAAGAATTCGAGCAGCAGTCATTGTTGCCATGGACATCCCGTCGCCCAAAAACATGATCACGTTGCGAGCGATTCGTCCATCCGTGGCTTCCCGCAATCTTTTTAGGATTCCGTCTTGTGCTGCTGCTGTCCAGTATTCCTGGAAGAGTTCTGCGTTGTTGATATTTCCTTTACCATTGTTGCGAAGATGTTTGTTGGCGGTGTTAATATCGGGATGGTAGCGGTCAAAACTGTGGCCGTCTTGAATAATAACCACCACTAACAGTGCAAATAAGACGGACTTGTGACTGATCATTGTGGATGACGACTACTACGCTTGTAGTAAGAAACGTACTAAGGCCAAGCCTCTTATTCAATTTATAGGTATCTGACACTATAAAATTTATCTCTTCCAATTCCAAGTAATATTGAATCATTACAATCATTGTTTTGTTTAGAATGATACAGACATGATGGACTCGTGCACCTAAAGTACTATCTATACATATAATGAAATAGTAAAACCTGTGTGACTGTACATTGAACAAATTTACAAAAAACTAATCGAAGGTGATGTAAAAATAGGATTAGAACTCATATATTTTTTCTGTATGTTTGTCTGTTAGACCGGGCTAATCTCAAAAACTTAGATGGATTCGAATGAAACTTCTTCTTGTGTATAGTTATTAAGCCTGGTCAATATCTAGAATACTTTTTACCGCGTTAATTTGGCAATTAGAAGTAGAATATTTAGACCGCCAGGAGCCCAATTTCAGTATGAGAGATACAGAAATGACTACATAGCAAAATTTGTTTAGCATGATAGGCCGCTTCTGCTAACACATTGAGATTGAGGGTCTGGAGTATCTGATGAGGAACAACAGGAGCCCGGCTTAACTATACGTGATACGTAAATGATTCAAAAGAAAAATGTGTTTAACATGATATGTATAAAACACATTTTTCTTGACCGATCGTGACCCAGTAGCCGCGCGCGACCCAGCAGCCCACCGCCGCTGTATAGAGATTTGTATGGAACTCCTTCCGATGCGCGCGACTGTGCAACGTGATCGGACAGCGTCTTCGTCACATACCTACTCAATTTTTTTGCCTCTTACAAGCTAGATGGTAAGTAATAGTTATCCCAAAAGATTTGTTATTGCTTTCCAGAAATTTTCCTTTTTACCTGTATGTATGGAAACGATCCACGGCGGGAAGCGGTTGTAGTTCCACTAAGCTCTATAAAACTCGCAAAGTAAGCGATTCAAGAAAAGTTTTAAATTCTAAAATAGAAAGCTTGTCCAACTATCTACTTGGGCTTGAACGAAAATAAGAATTGATAAAATGTTAGCGTCCGCCGGAGATTAAACCCGAGACCTGTGAAGTATCGCCCCACAGCTCTGCCACTGAGCTACCGGCGCCTCGACCAAACACTTCCAAATTTTCAACTTCTTGATACTTCTCTTGTAGCGACGTACAAGCGACATCTAGTGTAAGTTAAATTAATACGCCCGACGCTAATATCTTTAAATTTTAAATTTTCATTTAGCCAGCCACTGTAGCAAACATCGAGCTGTTCATGTCTTGACGACTACTCCGAGATATTCGTTTCGTCTTCTACGATAAGTCAACCTTCCATTACGTTATCAACATCTTATCTAATCCGACGAGCCTACAAAAACTAAAATTGTTTTTCTCGTGAAAACACCAGAAAATGTTTCTACAATGTTTATTTCTTTTAATAAGGATTACTGAAACTATGCTGGGAAAAGCTTGCTGAGAATAGGGATGAATGGCGTAAGCGTGTGTTTGATGGGCGTAAAACACACGATAATGCCTAGTTTTCTGGTCTCGCTAACGAAAGGCAAAAACGTCATCTAAACATGCATGTGCCGTCTCAAATTCCACCTTCACTTGTAGAGCGTGCGGAAAATTATGCCGCTCCCGTATCGGCTTATACAGCCATGAAAAGTCTTGCCTTAGACACTGATTATATCGTCTGTAACAGACGTGTGAGGCCAATGATGATGAAACTATCTGTTTATACAAAGAAAATAAAAAAATTGCTACAATAATTGAGCGCGTGCAAATAGTACTACGAAGCACTGTGGAATCTCCGTGAGGGGAGGACAATAGAAAAGCGAAAAAAAAGTGGAAAAGGGGTGCAGGCAGGTGTTTTATTGCGGCACACCACAACCATCGCCCTGTGAAACCTTACGAATGTCCCTTATTCAAAACGTTGTTATACAAAAGGGATCTTATTGAGCCAGGCTTAGGGAAAACCGAAAGTAATATGTTTTCATGCTTGACTTGTGTTGTACAGTTGAGTTCAGTTCAGATAAAGTAATGTAAACTTATATTAGGTACGAGCTGTATAAAAACATAACAAAAAGGATCTAGGAAAGGAAATCAAGTTTATTTAGTTGGCTAAGTTGTCACCATCATCTCTTTCTTGCGTAAAATGAGCCCTGTGAGGTTGCCTTGCTGAACTACGTTGCAGTAAGGCTGCAAATATCCTGCAGAGCCAGGGAACGATTGAGAGGAAACTGATATATGAAGATTAACTGTGCGCATACTTTGCAGCAAATCGTTCATCCTACTAATATCATAAATGCGAAAGTTTGTATGTTTATGTTTGTTTAGTCTTCACAAAAACAGTTTTAAGCCAAAACAATCAGATTTTCAAAGTTACTGAATCTGCTAAACGTTAAGCCGTCGGTTGCTGTACATGATTACTTTAACGGCGGTCATTTCGTTACACAACCATGTCAGAGGCCTACTAGTAGTAGAAGGCAGGTGAAAAACTACAGATTTAGATTATATATCGGTGTGAAATAGTAGTTTATGCAACTGTCATATAATGGGGGTCATTAGAATGCGAGTGTCTGCTTATCACACGAGGCGTAGCCGAGTGTGATAATAGATTGACACGAGCATTCTAATGCCTAATTATATGTAGTTGCATACACTATTTTATCTACACTCTAAAAAATTAACTCAGTTGAACACTTTTCCAAACGTCCGCACCGGCGATTGCAAGGCCCGATACATGGTCAAATTCAATACGAGAACGTAATATGGCTTGATATGAATTTTCAAAGATTCTTTACTAACAGTTGTTTAGATGTCGAGTCTCAACAGCAAATAACTGAACAACACTGAACAACAACTGAACAACACTGAACAACAACTGAACAACATCGGAATAACATCTGAACAACAACTAATCAACATCTGAACAACAACTGAACAACATCTGAACAACATCTCAACAAAAACCTATTAAAACAACTGAACAACAAAAACAACGAAAAATTACCGTACAACAACAACTGTCAGGTGCGGCGGAAGATAGCGATTTGAGTATTGGAAAAAAAAACTTCGTTTCATTTCTCAACTTTATCATATTAAGAGTTTTCTCATTAAGTCATTACGCTTCTGTAATTTATAGTAAACCCTAGTTTTTATAGGCAGAATGCATAAAGTAGGTCATTATGCATCTGTTTTCGAATTCATAATTCGAACATTATGAGACGAGTGTAGATAAAACTCTTAACTACGTTCATCGGGTCGTTAGATGTTTAGGTCTGCCCCACGGAAAGGAGATCTGCAAAAACTCTACAATACTAAAACTATGGAGTTTTTATTTTGGAAGTCCTTCTAGCCCTTGCAACTCGCAAAATAAATACCCTGCCTATAGTAGCTATTTTAGCGCTGCAGGCCTCGAGGCATGCACCAGATGCCGTTATACAAATTTATTGCTTTCAAAATCGCTAGAATGCATAAAATGGGGTAGACATTTTGCGCTGGCCCTAAGGATGAAGTAAATATAATGCGATAACCTACCAGACTTTTATGAAATTCTATAGGTACCTATGTAACTGCATTAAATGATTCAAATCTGTTGAACATGAGCTTCATAATTATGGTAAAAGTGTGGTATCTATTTATCCAATGTTCTTTGACGTGGTGGGTCATTACAACTTTTTCACGAGCTATATTTTTGGCGTTTAATGAGACTCTCATATTTCTAAAGCGACGTATCATCATTAACTTAAAACTCCCGTCATTGAAATAAAAATGACATTAAGCATCATACATAAATCAACCTCAAGAGTTTAAAGAAAGCGGGAAGCCAGCTATTTATAAAGCATGATTCGACAGAACTGTCGCCACACCCACCCTCTGTGTCTATACCTTCCTGCCAATATCAGCATATTTTCTAAAAGCATATTTTCCCTGTGAAACTTTCACAGGCTTCGACGAGAGGTTTGGCCCAATTTCCTATATTTCCGGCTAACCTAAAAGAGATATATAAAAAGCTCTATGGCAAAAGATGTTTATTATGTGCCGTTTTTGCAGGGACATGCATACTTTGGCAAAACGAAGTTCGTGGGCATTGCAATTTTTGGACACAATGCTTCATACAAATGCCGCCGCCGCAAAAAAATTGTCTCGGACATTGCTCGATCACTTTCAGCCTCAGCTTTTTTCCAAATGGTAAGTGCCAAATAATGCGGATTAGCAGATTTGAATCAATATAATTCATTACGCTAGGGATAATTTTCAATCTTTTTGAGGTCCTTGATCATTTTATTTCGAGATTAGCGCTAAAACGCTGCCGATCGTAAATTCAGATAACAAAGTTCAGCTCTTTGCGCTAACTTCAGCCAACTTTCCGGATGACTAAACTATATCCGCTCTTAGTAAGTAAGTAATTAAAGTTTCAGCGGATTAACGGTGAGCGCTAATGAACCGTAAGTTATATCCCTTATAGAAAAGTTTTAAGACGTTGGTATCGCATTGGATTACCTTATGTGAGTAACCTACTTCTTATATATATCCACCGCCTGGCTTGTCCAGAGTTTAAAGCCAAAGTGCTTGATATGTTAGACCATCATGTAGGTACCTAGTTATCCAGTCAGTAGATTACCCTGTTGGGCTTCACAATCGACTCTGTCTCATCTTCAGTCTAGAGTAAATATCAAACCCATCACTTATAAATAAAGCGAGAGCTTGCTTCTTTTCTGTAATCAATCCGCTCCGTGCGGTCTATGTCCCGGCAACAGCCACGAGTATATATATTTATCGAATGATTATTTTTTTTTGAAGCAGGCAAACCTTTTCTGATTATAACAAACTTCAGCATACAAAACATGTTTCCAGAATCATTAGTTTTCTCTCCGAAGGTTATTCTAGAATCCAAATCCCTCTTTCTCTTGGACATTACTCCGAAGGATTTATCGCCTCGCATAATGTCGTGTCACAAGTTCTTTTTATTTTCTCCACTTGCCATTTATCCCACCCTCCTTCGGAGTCCTAATACCAATAAATCTGGAGTGCACACGCGTGTGCAAACTGCACTAACCTCCCCAATGGAAGTCGGTATGTGATATTGACAAATTGTGCGCTTGCTCGGCGACTTGCGACTCTAGAGGCCTAACCTGTGAAAATCTATAGCGGTCCGAAATTTTAATCTTCTTTTCTAAATTTTATTAGAAAATCATATTTATTAGAGACCTACATGGATAAACAACAAACTTTTATTATTTTGTTTAGTTGCAATCTAAAAAATAGGTATGCCTACAAACAAATTGCCTCACGACCAATATTATCACGGTACTTACATGATGGTTCTCTTTACTGACTGTGCTTTTGAATGGGAGTTTTTCTGTTGACAGTTCTGTTGATAGTTCTGAATGTAAAACCAGAGGGCGCTGTGCTAAACTGAAATTTTGACATTTCAATATGGCTGGCCGCAGCCATAGTTTTGTCACAGGTTCCGTTTCACGCTGTGTTCGTTACAAATTTATTATATTAGTTTGATTTACAACAAAATAAGATTATCGCCTTGCTATTACATTAAGTGTCATTCGTGTAAGTAAAATTTAGAACAATTCAATAAATACAAAATAAAGAATAATTTATCAAATGGTACAGTTTTTTGTAATGAAACGTTATTTCAATTAAGCTCAACGCCCTCTACATGACACTCGAGAATCCCTAGAAAATTTCCCACCTTGCAGTTTTTTAATTTGGCTCACGGTGGATTAAAGTTTTCTTGTGTCGTGCATGGAGCACCCCCGAGTTGACTCAGCCCCAAACGCTGGTCGAAATGATTGAGTCAATATTGTCTGGACTGCTTAGCTGGCACCTGAATGGTGAGTCGAGCGACTAAATCGATTTACTGCAACGAGGGCCCGAGTTCGACTTCCATGTAAGCGAACTAATAAATAAAATTGAAGCGTTTACAATATGGTGTGGCTTCCGACCCTGAATCAAAAATAACATAAAAAGAAAATAAAAATATTTTCTGGGACATAGCCGAATTTCGAGCAAAAATTGGACATAGCCGAAATTTTGGAAATTATTTTAAAATCCCTATAAAATCGAATATAATCGATGAAAAGGCCTGAAATCTTCAAAAACACTAATTAATAGCATTATCTATCGATAACATGCATAAAAAGTGGAAAAAGACATAGTCTGAAAATCACCTGAAAACGACGTGCGGCCGACCGGTTCGTATCATCCATATACATAGGGGGAGTATCGGTGCGGTGAGCCGAGAGATGAAAAATCGAAGTTTCACCGATTGAATAGGCGATCGGTGGAAAGTAATAAGTTATGTCTAGAAACATAAAATAATATGTTTTAAATGGTTTGGTAAGCCATTAGACCTTCGATAAGAAAATATAAAATTTTCTATATAAATAAAAATCGAATTTGGGAAATTTTATTAAAAAGTTGTAAATTAATTTTACTCTTAAGAAAGACATCGCTAGCGATGAAATATGTTTTGGAACAACATATAAAAAGTGATTAAGAGGGAATCACATAAAAATAGGAAAATTTCCTATGGGCGCGGATGGGTAAAAGTCTGCACCCTGAGCTTGAAAGCAGCAATTTTATATTATTTAAATGACATATCTGGCATACAGCCGCCTGCAAAGATGGGTTTCGTTGGGCCCTAAGCAGTATCACAGTATGTAATTGTACTGATACAACGTTACCATTTTGAACAGACATATAGATAACCTCTGGTCTTAGTAGTAGATGGCTGAGATTACGATAGCTTGGATAAATGATTCAAAGATTTAGTAATGAATGATTTGATGATTTATGCTCCACAAGTTCGAGGTACGTCAAGCGCTTGATGGCATGTATAGAGCACGCTATACATTTGACCGCGAGTTATAGAGAGGAAATGTTTGTACTATTTCGATTCTATAATTGTTGCATGTCTAGGTCATACGGAATACTTATTCGGGAAACGGTGACTGCGTACGAGATGTTAATGAATTATAAAAGAATTGAAGAGACACCGTAGTCGGCAGGCTACGTAAAGTCTACAAGCAGGACTATCTTAGTAGCTTAAGGAACAGAGTTGGTTTTGCGTATCTCATGGATCATTTTGAATTGTGAAACATCTTTTGAGTTAGTGTTGCGCCAAGACGGACACAAGCAGTGCTATGGCTATCGTTTGACTTTGTCAGATACCAACAGATAAGAGGCTCTATCATAACTCTAACGTGGTTAAGTGGGGAATACTAAGCGGTCTTAAGATTAGCGCTAGTCCCCTCTACTTGGCACATTGAGGTGTGCACTCGAACGCAATACGACCAAAGTTGCAGGTCACTCTAAGGAGTATAAAATAATAAAGTAATTCAAGTCTATTTCATTTATGAAACTGACATAGGGGGGATGACACTGAACCCCAAATCAGATGCAGCTGATAAACATGACTCTAGGTATATGATGGCTGATAGGAGTGAAACGGTGCATTCCATGAAGCGAAGATGCAGAAGAGAGGGGCGAAAGCATAACAATCCTCGCAGGTATCTAATAAATCGCTGAAAGGGGTGGTAGTCGTGGAACGATAGTGGTTGTAAGACCCCTCCTACTTATGTCAAATTTGTACGGAGTACTTCAGCGAGGCTAACTGATTAGTCGGTTTATTGGTCTGTCTGTGTGGCTGCCGCATCTGATAATTGAATTAACTTTATCGCAGCTTAATACTGCTAGTACTAACCATTTATCTATGAAAGAGATCGAACGCAAGACGACCTAGGTTGCAGGTCAAAACTCTATGGAGTAATGAAATAAGTACATAAACAAGTGCTGTCAGTCCATGGCATGCCCAAAAGCACTTTGTTAGCTTAAGAATGAATTAAGCTGCAACCACTCGAACGCATTACGACCGGGTTACTGGTCCTGTCTGTGTGACAGATAGTAACTGTACGACTCTTTAGAATACCGCTGGGAATCCGGCCTGTCTGTGTGACAACCAAGGTATTTGGCTAACTGGAACTGTAAAGTTATGGATAATATCCAATAAAACTAACTAATGATGAAACAGTACTACAATAGAATTCTGATAAGTCTAAAGGACTATGTACGAGATATCGGAGTTCTATTTTCGTCTGACCGATGAAGTAGACTGTTTGGCTTGCAACCAACTGCACATGAACGGAGACGTTCATAGCTTACAGAGTCCTGTAAGCAACCGATGGCATTTTGGTGAAACTGAGGGATCCTGCAGGTATGGCATCTGGGGATGCTGTACTGGAAGAGGGTCATCGTAGAGATGCGGGACGGGAGCCTCCCTACCTTCTCCACCCCATTTTATTTTTTATTTAAGATTGAAGTTGGTTGATGGGGTCTTCTTGATAGAGGATCTCTGAAAATCTTAAAAATCTTCTTTCTGAATGGTAAGTCTTTTGTGGAAGCTTAGTTCAAGAGCATAAGCAGTAATTAATAAAATGGAGGAGATGCGTTTCTTATATCAAGCGTTGATATAACCAAGATGTAGATGTCGTCCATGGTTCGCCGTGAACGACATTTTATTCTATTTAAGGATATATTATGTGTTTCAGGGATAGACCTTGGGATGCATAATATATTTTATTTTATTTTTTTAAAGAAATTAAAGGCACAATAATTTCTTTCATGCGATAGAACTAAACGAAGGCTCAAAATAAGAGAGTATAGATTCTTTCTGATGGCAAGTAAGTGACTCAAAATTATCTGGGTTACTACAAACATCGTGGACTTGGCCACTAGATGATCACTATTTAATAATATTTATGTTTATTATACAACAACGTCAACCTATTAGCGGCAATTATTGAGATTTGTTAATGTCAATAATTGTATCAACGTTAATTTATAGGTTGTTTAAAGATAGAAAATCAAGCGAGTGATTGTATCATTTGTCTCTGATTAGTATATCAAATAGCAGTTTGGGTTTTTCATCCGAACGTTATTATACAGTGGAATTCTCTCTCTTTCCGAGTGAAATTGAGATTTTATTGCATTTGAGCAAAGACGTTAGTGAAACCTTCGCTTTGAATGTTTCTCTGAGTGTCAGTTGTCGTGAAAGCGATCTGCGCCCTACAGACTTAACCAGCCTGGACTGGGTGAGATATCTTGGACTGGGGTCTGGAGTCACATAAGAAATTAAAATCTATTATTTTGGATTTTATAGAGGATAAGGTTCAGTTACAATTTGGTGCCGTGACCAGGATATGGGATAATGATATTTCATATACCTATGGACCACTACAACTCTATCACAAGTCTTACATTGGACAAAAATTTATTAAGCATTTAAAAAAAAAACTACAAAAGTAGTCTACCACAACAACTTTATCACAAGTCTTACAATGTCCAAAAATTTATTAAGCATTTAAATACTTTAAAAGTAGGCTACGGCCTACAATTTGTTGTCCGTGAAAATGGATGAGCGACCTTACTTGCCATTAGATCATTATTATAATAATGTTTCTATTGTTACAGATTCGAAGAGAGAGCGAATAAAAGTTGCGAGCAGACGCGATTGCAAGAGCAAGAGAACCTTATATAACAGTGATTTAAAGTGCTATAAATAGATTAAATAAGCGATTATTTTAGAAAAAGACGAAGTGAATAAACAAAACTGAAATAGGACAGTGAATTACATTAAATAAATAAACAGTGACCAAAGGGAGAAGGATGAGTGACGAAGAGCGTCAGGAAGAAGAGAGGGGGCAAGGGGAATATGAGCCCCCGAAAAAGCGTAGAAAGTCGAAGAGAGTAAAACGCAGTAATGAACAGACGGATGAGGACGTCGAGCAACCTCAACCGTCTAAGGAGTTTGCCATTTTGGTAAAACTAATCAATAAGCATACCAAAAATATTGATGCGAAGCTCAATGAGCTTGGAAGGGAGGTTAAAAGAACCTCCCAGGCGCAGAAGGCCTTGGTGTCAAACCAAGCAAACAACAGTGACTCCACAAAAGAGTCAACACCTATCCCCGAGGTGCTGGACAAGAGAATTGTATATTCAATTACAAATCTCAATCAGGAAAGGCCAAGATTCGGTGGACATAATTACCGAACAAAAGCAGGAAACAAAATACACCCTGTGACCTTTTTGGAAGATCTAACCGCATATTTGAGGAAAATACCTGGACACACCTTGGAACATAAAGAACTAGACATAGTTCAAGAGTGCTTATTGGATCAAGCACGAGATTGGTCACGTATATACAAAGACCGATGGATTACATTCCAGGATTTCAAGAATGATTTCCTTGAGACCTATTGGGGTGAGGTCGAGCAAAATAAAGTGCGTAGAGAAATAGTAAGCAACCGTTGGGATAGCCATAAAACCCCCACGATGTTGGAACACTTTCTGAAATTGGCTGGACAAGTAAACCTGTTGCAGTTTACGATTCCAGTCAAACAATTGATTGCTGATATTATGCGTCACTATCCGCCAAATGTACAGCAATTGTGGGCATTGTCCAGGAGCGACACAATACTAGCTGCCACTGAGTTCCTACGCCAATTAGACAACATAAATAACTATGCTGGAGAGAGCAGCAAGGAAAATAAGCGGTCAGCGCCAGCAGAGGCGAGAGACGAAGAAAGAAGGCCTTTTAAGAAGCACTTCAGACGCTATCAGGAATGGAAGAAACCCGAGATGGGTCAATCAAAGAAAGACGCTGGAGGCGATCGTCCTGCAGTTGCAACAGCGGCGGTCGTAGAAGTGGAAGTGCCCAAAGTGAGCGAGTCGGGAAACGCCTAAGTGCTAAATGTAACAACCCCGAACATTTAGCAGCGGTCAACAAAGACGTGGGGTGTAATTCTATAGCGTTAAGAATAATGAAAAGGTCTGGATGGAAACCTGGAGAGCCGTTGGGTAAAACTATGCAAGGAATATTAAGACCTGTTGAGGTAAAGGGACAACAGGGTCGAGCAGGCATTGGTTTTGTTAATATTTTGGAGAATATAACGGAGTTAGTGCAAACACGATTTGAGTTGCTTTTAGCCGAAAAAGCAGTTATTGATAATCGAATCAATACAGTATTTGATGAAGACCAAAAGGTAAGGGAGTTAATGTCCACATCTAGGCCTGATATCATGGTTAATTGTGAAGGGCTTGAGGTTCGAGCAATGGTTGATTCAGGCTCAGATGTAACATGCATAAACGAGGACTTCTTTAAAGAGTTAATGGCAAAAAATGACAAGTTACCCATGATTCCGGTCAAAGGGTTCCAAGTACGGGGGGCTGTGGGACAAAGATCCTCAAAAGTAAACCGTCAAATCAACTTAAATGTTCGATTAACCAAAGAACTAGCTTTTGACGCACCGTTCTTAATTATCCCTGGATTAGTACGACCGATGATCCTAGGATATGATTTTATGTTAACAAATAAAATCAATATTCAATGCCGTAACGATAAAGGGATTAATTTCGAGAAAGACAATAGAGAACATTTTGTTCCTTTCATAGAGCCGGTTGCAATTAACTCGATCGAACCGGAAGTGGAGGTGGAAAGAAACAATTCCTTTGAAGATGAAATAAAAGTGGGTTCCAACATTGGAAGTAAAGGAAAATCAAGATTGGTGAAATTGTTAAAGAAGTTTGGTAAACTATTTTCAACTAAACTTGGGAGGTGCAACTGTTACGAACATGAAATTATCATGCTCGATAATACTCCTATTGTCAAAAGAAGTTATCCGGTTCCATATGCATATACAGAGAAAATGGAACAAAAGCTGAAAGAAATGGAAGAGATGGGAATTATAACGAGGGCATCTACTCCATATTCCAGTCCATTAACGTTTGCGTTAAAGAAAGACGGCTCTATCAGAGTCCTACTTGATGCCAGAGGAATAAATAAATATATGGTGGCGGAGACCGAAAAGCCACCGATGCAAATCGATGTTCTAAATTCATTTCACGGAGCGAATTTCATAACAACTATTGATTTAAATAACGCATACTTTCAAATACCTATAAATGCTCAGGGCAAGAAATACACAGGATTTACTTTTAATGGGAGGTCCTATGTATACAATGTGCTTCCACAAGGATTAAAAACATCTGTGGGAAGTTTCAGTCGTGCGATGGACAAGATCTTAGGTCCAGACATTAGAGAGTTCTGTGTCAATTACCTAGATGATCTTGCGATTATTACGAAGGGTTCATTTAAAGACCATCTAGAACACATTGAACGAGTTTTAGAAAGGCTGAGCAAAGCGGGTCTTACGTGCAACTTACAGAAATGCGAATTCGGTTGCAAGGAAGTGAAAATGCTGGGTTTTGTAATTGCTACGGATGGTATCCGAACTGATCCTGATAAATTGAAGGCCATTAAAGAATTCCCAACGCCAAAGAAAGTAAAGCATGTAAGGGCTTTCTTGGGACTCTGTAATTTTTATCGACGATTCATTCCGAGGTATAATGCTAGCATAATACCTCTTTGTGAATTATTGAAAAAAGGAAAGAGATGGAATTGGGGAATAAATGAACAAAAAGCATTTGACGAACTAAAGGAAAAATTTATTCAAACGATCACACTACACCATCCAGACTTCAATAAGCCTTATTATATTCAAACAGACTGTTCAGGGATTGGACTAGCAGGGGTCCTTTACCAGTATGAAGATGAAAGGCAAGAACAGATGAGGATTCTTGGATTCCATAGTAAAAGCCTCAGAGGAGCCGAATTAAATTGGACAACAACTGAACAAGAACTTTACGCCATTATAAGCACTTTGAAGAAGTATGAAACCTACCTTAGGGGTTCAGAAATCTACATAAGAACAGATCACAAAGCACTTCTTTTTATCAACAACATGAAACTCTATAACAGTAGAGTTACTAGATGGATTTTATACCTTGATCAGTTCAAGTTCAAGATTGAACATGTACCGGGCAAAATGAATATAGCTGCAGATATCCTGAGCAGATATCCACCAGAAAGCGACATAATTCAGGAGGAAAAGGCGCAATGTCCAGAGATAGCATACATGAGTGTGCGTAAAAACCCCGAGTTGCATAAAGGTCTGAAGAACCTCAAAGAATTGCAACAACAAGATGCGATCTGTGAGGAAATTATGCGTGACATATATCAAAACCATACCGAACATGTGAACAGGCTTAGTTCGCGATGTTTCATCAGGGATGAGAAGCTGTTTATAACAGTAAACGATCGGGAAGTATTGGTTTTGCCCGCTTCGTTAATCGATATGGTTATCGAACAAGTTCATGAGGAGATGGGACATCAAGGTGCTTATAAGGTCATTAAATATATCAAAGATAGATTTTATTGGCCTAATCTAAATCGAGATGTAAAGCGATTAATTAGAAGTTGCCAAATTTGCCAATTGGCAAAGTGTAATAACTACAAGTATTTTGGACCCTGTCAGTCGATCGTAACCAAGGAAATTGGTGATCTAATAATGGCAGATATCTACGGCCCCCTACCTAAGGGTAGGTGTGCTTACCAATATATACTTGTAGTTCAGGATACCTTCAGTAAATTCGCAAAAATGTATCCAATGAGGAATGCAACTTCAAAAACAGTCATTGATAAAATGAAATTGTTTCTAGAAATTATTCATCCTAAAGCGATTATGACAGATAATGGACCTCAGTTCATTAGTAAACTTTGGAATGATTACTTCAATAAAATGAATGTAAAAATATTACACACTACAGTAAGAAACCCCCGACCGAACACAACTGAAAGAGTGAATAAGGAACTTGGGCGCATGTTCCGGGCATACTGTCACGAAAAACATGGAAGCTGGGCTACAGTGTTGCCTGAGATAGAAGAGTTATATAACAATACTACTCATGATAGTACGGGTTTCACACCATGTCAAATTATGTATGGCAAACCAATTAAATTGACCTTTGATAAGTATTTGAACTTGCCTAGAGGAACTCAAGATGTTCAGAAGATCAGGGAACAAGTCAGACACAACTTGGAGAACCAAAGCAAGTTAAGAAGATCAAAATTCGATGCAAGTCACAAACTAGTCAAGTTTCAAATTGGAGATCTAGTTAAGTTAAAGAGATGGAATGTATCTCGGGCTTATTATGGTGAAACAAGTAAATTTGATTTACTTTATGAAGGACCGTATAAAATTGCAGCTATACCATTTGAAAATGTGTATATAATACAGGATCCAAACACAGAAGAGGAAAGGGGAAAGTTTAATGCCATACATCTCTCCAGGTATTACATTTAATTAATTAATGAATGCCTCACTCTGCGTTGACTGCTGTTTTATGCTCAAATTATGTTTGATTTGCCAAATAAAGTCTTGTCCTATTTTAATGTTAACAAATTATGTTAATTAGATTGTTGTATTATGCTAAAATATGAAAATTATTTTTATTTTGCCAAATAAAAGTCTTGTCATGTATATTAAATTTAAGAGTTAATGTTTCAAATCAAAATGTTAAGATTTGGAAACTTGAAAGATGATAATTAATTATCAATTATGCTAAAGATTTTTTTGTTTAAGCCTGAAAATGATTAAAAGCGTTAATAATAATGTTATGCAATTGTTTTAATAATAACTAAAGGATGTTATTAAGTACAAGTAGTAATAAGTTTTCATTGTACAGAATTATAAAGTAATAGTTTAGGTTATATTGTGTTAGGATAGTGTTAGTGTAGTTTAGGTTTAGTTTTTTTTTATTTAATAAAATAATTCATCTTATTATATTGGTTTTATTTGGTGATAAAACATGAGGGGCTGTAAGGTAATGGTTATACAAGCTGGTATATTGAAGTGGCGAGTGGAAATGAGAAGAATATGTAAATAATTGCATATTGTTGTAGCACATGAACGGCTAAGTACCCTAAGCAGGGGAAGTATAGGCTGTGTTATATATATATATAAGTATACTTATATATATATATTTTTTTTTTTTCCGTCTAAATACCCTAAGTAGGGGAAAAATAGTTGGATTAATTTGTAGCACATGAAAAGCTCAGTACCTTAAGTAAGGGAAGTTTTGGCTTTATAATAAGATAACTGGTTCGGCAGTAAGGGAAAATTTCCTTTCATGAGACTCATTGAAATTTTGGGGCTGGATGTGGCTTCCGACCCTGAATCAAAAATAACATAAAAAGAAAATAAAAATATTTTCTGGGACATAGCCGAATTTCGAGCAAAAATTGGACATAGCCGAAATTTTGGAAATTATTTTAAAATCCCTATAAAATCGAATATAATCGATGAAAAGGCCTGAAATCTTCAAAAACACTAATTAATAGCATTATCTATCGATAACATGCATAAAAAGTGGAAAAAGACATAGTCTGAAAATCACCTGAAAACGACGTGCGGCCGACCGGTTCGTATCATCCATATACATAGGGGGAGTATCGGTGCGGTGAGCCGAGAGATGAAAAATCGAAGTTTCACCGATTGAATAGGCGATCGGTGGAAAGTAATAAGTTATGTCTAGAAACATAAAATAATATGTTTTAAATGGTTTGGTAAGCCATTAGACCTTCGATAAGAAAATATAAAATTTTCTATATAAATAAAAATCGAATTTGGGAAATTTGATTAAAAAGTTGTAAATTAATTTTACTCTTAAGAAAGACATCGCTAGCGATGAAATATGTTTTGGAACAACATATAAAAAGTGATTAAGAGGGAATCACATAAAAATAGGAAAATTTCCTATGGGCGCGGATGGGTAAAAGTCTGCACCCTGAGCTTGAAAGCAGCAATTTTATATTATTTAAATGACATATCTGGCATACAGCCGCCTGCAAAGATGGGTTTCGTTGGGCCCTAAGCAGTATCACAGTATGTAATTGTACTGATACAACGTTACCATTTTGAACAGACATATAGATAACCTCTGGTCTTAGTAGTAGATGGCTGAGATTACGATAGCTTGGATAAATGATTCAAAGATTTAGTAATGAATGATTTGATGATTTATGCTCCACAAGTTCGAGGTACGTCAAGCGCTTGATGGCATGTATAGAGCACGCTATACATTTGACCGCGAGTTATAGAGAGGAAATGTTTGTACTATTTCGATTCTATAATTGTTGCATGTCTAGGTCATACGGAATACTTATTCGGGAAACGGTGACTGCGTACGAGATGTTAATGAATTATAAAAGAATTGAAGAGACACCGTAGTCGGCAGGCTACGTAAAGTCTACAAGCAGGACTATCTTAGTAGCTTAAGGAACAGAGTTGATTTTGCGTATCTCATGGATCATTTTGAATTGTGAAACATCTTTTGAGTTAGTGTTGCGCCAAGACGGACACAAGCAGTGCTATGGCTATCGTTTGACTTTGTCAGATACCAACAGATAAGAGGCTCTATCATAACTCTAACGTGGTTAAGTGGGGAATACTAAGCGGTCTTAAGATTAGCGCTAGTCCCCTCTACTTGGCACATTGAGGTGTGCACTCGAACGCAATACGACCAAAGTTGCAGGTCACTCTAAGGAGTATAAAATAATAAAGTAATTCAAGTCTATTTCATTTATGAAACTGACATAGGGGGGATGACACTGAACCCCAAATCAGATGCAGCTGATAAACATGACTCTAGGTATATGATGGCTGATAGGAGTGAAACGGTGCATTCCATGAAGCGAAGATGCAGAAGAGAGGGGCGAAAGCATAACAATCCTCGCAGGTATCTAATAAATCGCTGAAAGGGGTGGTAGTCGTGGAACGATAGTGGTTGTAAGACCCCTCCTACTTATGTCAAATTTGTACGGAGTACTTCAGCGAGGCTAACTGATTAGTCGGTTTATTGGTCTGTCTGTGTGGCTGCCGCATCTGATAATTGAATTAACTTTATCGCAGCTTAATACTGCTAGTACTAACCATTTATCTATGAAAGAGATCGAACGCAAGACGACCTAGGTTGCAGGTCAAAACTCTATGGAGTAATGAAATAAGTACATAAACAAGTGCTGTCAGTCCATGGCATGCCCAAAAGCACTTTGTTAGCTTAAGAATGAATTAAGCTGCAACCACTCGAACGCATTACGACCGGGTTACTGGTCCTGTCTGTGTGACAGATAGTAACTGTACGACTCTTTAGAATACCGCTGGGAATCCGGCCTGTCTGTGTGACAACCAAGGTATTTGGCTAACTGGAACTGTAAAGTTATGGATAATATCCAATAAAACTAACTAATGATGAAACAGTACTACAATAGAATTCTGATAAGTCTAAAGGACTATGTACGAGATATCGGAGTTCTATTTTCGTCTGACCGATGAAGTAGACTGTTTGGCTTGCAACCAACTGCACATGAACGGAGACGTTCATAGCTTACAGAGTCCTGTAAGCAACCGATGGCATTTTGGTGAAACGGAGGGATCCTGCAGGTATGGCATCTGGGGATGCTGTACTGGAAGAGGGTCATCGTAGAGATGCGGGACGGGAGCCTCCCTACCTTCTCCACCCCATTTTATTTTTTATTTAAGATTGAAGTTGGTTGATGGGGTCTTCTTGATAGAGGATCTCTGAAAATCTTAAAAATCTTCTTTCTGAATGGTAAGTCTTTTGTGGAAGCTTAGTTCAAGAGCATAAGCAGTAATTAATAAAATGGAGGAGATGCGTTTCTTATATCAAGCGTTGATATAACCAAGATGTAGATGTCGTCCATGGTTCGCCGTGAACGACATTTTATTCTATTTAAGGATATATTATGTGTTTCAGGGATAGACCTTGGGATGCATAATATATTTTATTTTATTTTTTTAAAGAAATTAAAGGCACAATAATTTCTTTCATGCGATAGAACTAAACGAAGGCTCAAAATAAGAGAGTATAGATTCTTTCTGATGGCAAGTAAGTGACTCAAAATTATCTGGGTTACTACAAACATCGTGGACTTGGCCACTAGATGATCACTATTTAATAATATTTATGTTTATTATACAACAACGTCAACCTATTAGCGGCAATTATTGAGATTTGTTAATGTCAATAATTGTATCAACGTTAATTTATAGGTTGTTTAAAGATAGAAAATCAAGCGAGTGATTGTATCATTTGTCTCTGATTAGTATATCAAATAGCAGTTTGGGTTTTTCATCCGAACGTTATTATACAGTGGAATTCTCTCTCTTTCCGAGTGAAATTGAGATTTTATTGCATTTGAGCAAAGACGTTAGTGAAACCTTCGCTTTGAATGTTTCTCTGAGTGTCAGTTGTCGTGAAAGCGATCTGCGCCCTACAGACTTAACCAGCCTGGACTGGGTGAGATATCTTGGACTGGGGTCTGGAGTCACATAAGAAATTAAAATCTATTATTTTGGATTTTATAGAGGATAAGGTTCAGTTACAATGGCGTAGGAGCATTACTATAGGCATGCAGCCTTTGACATCTTGATATTACATTTACGATAAATTACTGAAAGGCTTCAGCTCCAATTAAATGCCATTATTTCATCCCGGTATCAATTTGCTAGAAAACTTTTATTGCTATGGGATAAACCTTTCTTAGTGTCTACAGATTTTAACCTTTAGAAAAATATGTAATTAATTACGTTAGGTAAGAGCTTCGGAGTTCAGCCTACCAACCCTCATCCCAATATATTGTAAAGGTAAATATCTAAAAGTGTATTCGAAATTCAAATGAAAAAGAACTAACCTAGGTACTGTAATTTAGACCACATTATAAATAAACTGTTTTAAACTATCGCGGTTACACATAATGCCTCAAAATGACGATCCGTTACACAACCATGTCAGAGGCCTACTAGTGGTAGTAGGCGTTGGAAAAACTCTGACACCAGGGTTCATCTGGTCGTTGGACGACTCGGTGTCCCACACGAAAAGAGAGAGATGGCCCATGCAACTGGCCCGAAATAGCGGACAATTAATTTTAAAAAAGGTTCGTGGTAAGAACCCCGCTTTAGTGTTTTAAGAATCATAAATTATTAATAACAATAATTTATGATTCTTACTACTTTGACTTCCGACTATTATATCAAACGTAGGGAAGTACCTACCAGCTGCAGTATTAAAACATCAACAGTAGATTTTATGGGGGCAGCAGTTGTATGGAACGTGGCGATTCAGTCCATCAACTCCAATAAGCCATAAATCTACACTAATATTATAAAGAGGAAAGATTTGATTGTTTGTTTGTTTGTTTGTTTGTTTGCATCGAATAGGCTCCGAAACTACTGGCCCCATTTTAAAAATTCTTTCACCATTAGAATCCTACATTATTCCTGATGAACATAGGCTATATTTTATACGAGAAAAAAATAGGGATCCGCGTGAAAATTTCGATAATGTAACCCAACGTGTGAAAAATGTACTAAAAAAATATCTTATATCGCGTACGCTGTTGAAATTATTGACAATAGAGCAAAGTGATGTACTACAGTTTTATAGAGGACATCAATATCTATAATAATGTCCGCGATACCATATGTCTAACTATTACAGTTATGCCACAATAACTACTTTTTCATTTAAAAATGTACCAACTACGCCACATTATTCGTATCAGTGTAATGATTACATTTAATCATTACTGTATTAAAGGGTGTCAGGGATATCCCTCAGAATACTAATAGGGTACATGCAGACCATGAAACTGAAGAACTTTCCCCTAGGAACATATTTCAGGAAACGTAAAAAATCTGACTTCCCATAGTGAATGCAGTTAGCTGATTGTGATTTTGTATGGAAGGTCATTTTTTTGGCGTTTCCTAACATATGTTTCTAGGGAAAAGTTGTCCAGTTTTATGTTTCATGCACCCTATCAGTATTCGAAGGGCTGTCCCTTACTCTGTATAAAAAAATGACAAAAAACATTAAATAATGCATTATAAACATCTACATACATAAATCACGCCTATATCCCTCACGGGGTAGGCAGAGCGTTAACGGCCGTAAAACGGATATTAACACCACGTCTGACAAAAGCTTGAGGGTCAATCAGATAACTGTGTATCACTATAGTGACAGGTTGTCAGCCCATTTTAAACTGTCTTATTCCCGGGGGAAAATGTTAGCGGCGGGTGAAACCGCTGGGCGGGCTGCTAGTGTACTCATAAATATTGGGAGAAGCCAATGGGAAAATTATTGGGTTATAGTTGGTTCGGTGTGCAAGTAGAAGTTGATATAAATATTGGTTCTTTTCCGGAGGTATTAGTGAAATATAGGTCTACGCTACGATCCTAATAAACATTGTTATTAGGATCAGCTGGAAGAAATTTCTACTTGGAAATAAGGTGTACCTGTTGTGTCGTATTTCTTTATGTTTTGTGTCTTTTCTGTAATATTTTGTGTGCAATAAACGATAAATAAATAAAAATATAAAAATTGTTACAAATAAATATCTAAATTCCACAGGATTCTTAAATTTATTTTGGATTAGAGATCACAAAATATGTTTATCCTCCCTTTGCGACTTGTCTCTCTACAGTGTCCTGTAAACTTTTTTGAACGTGAAATCACAACTTTTCCTAATACAGGCAAGATTTCCATGGCCAGACAAACGCAGTTTCTCAGTAATACTCATCTAGAAACTAAACGCGCTAGATAAAATTACCAATGATCTTTACACTGGGTGTTATTTCTGTAAAAAATGAAAATGAAATAACTTTATTCAATGTAGGATAGCATTATCACTTATTGACGTCATGATCGGTCATTGTAAAGAAAAGAAATTTGCTTAACGCAATTTTCTTCTTTTTATAACAATTTTGTATTGTCCTAATAGAAAACCGGCTCGGGCGGGATAAAAAAAATAAAAATAAAAATAAAGGCACTGCCTCGGGGCTGGTCAGGTTAATTACACAGCACGTAACTTTACGCCACTACCATTTGTAAACGACATATGTTTCAAATTTTAGTCAAGATTTCCAAAGCGTGTTATTTACATGCGTATAATTAACCGGACCTCCTGAACAGGAAAAACCCCCCAAAAAACCTGCCCAGAAGTGCTCCTACTCTAAATTAACAATCTTTCTAGGCCCTAAGCTGCCCTAGCTAATTTTGGAAATAACGAATAATATATATAAGGTCCTATTAAATTCAGTGCAAATATTTTTAGGCTGAGCTCTACTCGTAAAACTGAACAACTTTTCCCAATAAACATAGGTCGAAATACGAAAAATAAAATTGCACCTCTCATACAAAGTGACACCTTTTTTGAACATTGTTGTATGGTAGGTCAAATTTTTTTTTCATATTTAGACCTATGTTTATTGGGAAAAGTTGTTTAGTTTTACGAGTAGAGCTCAGCCTAAAAATATTTGCACTGAATTTAATAGGACCTTATATGTATAGCCCAAAAATGGCTACATAAAAAAATAATAATATTATAATAATAACAAAAAATTGCAGTAGATAAATCTACTTGTTTCGTCTAATAAAATATTTACTTTATACATTTGAATTAAACCCATGGAGATTTATCTGGCATATAGTCTGATATACATAATAGCCTTTCTTGTACAATTTTTGTTTAATGACTGTTTTAAATTTATTTAAAGGTAAGTCTTGAATATCTTTAGGAAGTTAAAGTTAAAGTTTAAGTTTGTAAAAGTATCGTAATTTACATGCCGTGTGATTATCCTGGCCAGCCCCAAAGCAGTAGTACTTTTACTTTTATTTATTCTTCCCGCCTGAGCAGGTTTTCTATAAAGATAATACAAACGAGTAACTTAAAAGAAAAAAAATGTGTTATCATTTTTTTTTTACAATGACGGATCATGACGGTAATAAGTGATAGTAGGTGCTATCCTTTATTAATAAAAAGTAAATATCATTTTATTTCACCTATTTCATTCAATAACGATATTGATACCTAATCTACACACTTCCACCAGGACTAAGTCAGCCAATTGCCACGCAAAACAAGGCCAGGCCCCCAAAGCGTGATCCACAGCAATACAGCTCCGCGAGAATGACACGATAGCAATAATCATATTTTATTACTTAATCAATAAATATTTAAAGGAATTAAATACCTTCAGTATTTTATGGGTTTCCAAACAGTCAAGTGCAGGTTTCAAAGCCAAGGGGCTTAAATCATAGAGGCCGAAAAACAAATATAAATAATGTAAATAGGCTAAGCTTTAAATGAATTTTCCAAAAGAGTAATTTTTAAGGTTATTACCCACTTTGGTAGTCTAATGATCTTCGAAATGAGATTTATATTAGGTGCGTACTTAAGTTACCTACATATTTAAAGAATTTCTTGATTTGAGGCGAAAAACAAAATTTTGCCAAGGTTAAAGCTTTGGAATTTTGCTGATCTCTTGTAATATGCTGTGATGATATTTTGTGATCCTTCTTTTAGAGCGCACCTGCAACTGGTTTTTACTGTAGATCCATTTCAATTGCGACACAAAATCATTTTACATCGGTACCTAGGGGATGCAATTGAATTGTATTTCACCATGCCCACTCGCTCGGTTATTGTCAATTGCATTAATGTCGCACGTCGAAGCCAGTAAATGAGTCAGCCAATGCACCAGTGAGCACGAGACAGGTTGTCTCACTCACCTCACTCACGTGCCCATTACGACTGTAGCCCTTTCTACGGATTTAATTTACCTTAACAATAATTTTCAACCATTACTGCTTTTGTTCGGGTATGGGTTGGATATGCTAAAGGCACACCGTAGTTGATACAAAATACAGGCATGAATTCATATCACCAATTGCTGAAACCAGATATTAGATATACCACAAATACACCGATCCAGTGCACTACGAATTAGTTCACGTCATTTCGACGTAATTTAGGCACAATTAGAAAGGTACCTAGTACCTACTAGATAAGGTAAGTAAGGCAGGTGGGTGGAAAATTTGAGACTATCATCAGCTATGATACCCTTTCTACTCTACCAGTGGGATTCAAATTACCTTAGCAGTAATTTTCATCCATAACTGCTTTTGTTCGGGTAGGGGTTGGATATGCTAAAGGCACACCGTAGTTGATACAAAATACAGACATGAGTTCGCACCAATGCTGAAATCAGACGTAAGATACACCACAGTTTCCTCAAGAGTGTATTGCGAATTAGTTCACGTCACTTCGACGTATTTTGGGCACAATTAGATAGGTACATACTGGATAAGGTAAGTAGGATACACTGAATATTTAAGACTATCATTTTAGATATAGAGTCTGTGCGGAAAGATACCAGGCGTGGGAATTGAGGGCGTCTCTGTGCCTTAGTATGAGAAATGTTATAGCAACCTATAAAAAAATATTAGTTCACTTTTTGTTCACGCCTCTTTCCGCACAGACTCTACAATGCATAAATTAATGTTAACGTTGCCGTCGAAGCTTGACAGCTTGTGTCGTTTACATACTATTTTTGTCGGCAATATAATATAGGTAATTTAATTTAAGTAGTAAAACTTAAAAAATAAATAAAAATAAAAGAAACATCACTAAAATGAAAATAAATTATATAGATGTTTCGCTCTGTCATAATATTTTCACTCCAACAAGGTGACGAGATAATTATGTATAGAGTCAACACTTTCGTAATAAAAAAATTATGAAGAGATAGAAACAATTGCGACAGTAGATGGCGTAGCGGATAGTACCCCTGCCTGCTACGCCGAGGGTCGTGGGTTCGATCCTTACAAGACACACATATTTGTTAAGTCACTTTCATATCTTTGCGTTTAGTCTGGGTGTTTTTCTATGTATTTTTTTTTTTAAAAAGGTTATAAGTATTAATATCAGCTATCTAGTTCCCATAGTACAAGCTTTGCTTGGTTTGGGGCTAGATAGCGCTGTGTGAATTGTCTAGCATATTAATTTATAGATAGTGATAATAGTTTTCGTACGAGTAGATTTTCCATATATAATTGATGAGCAATAAACATTAAGTAGAAGAAAACTGCACTTTCAGAAGTCAGTTAACCTTTAAAGTAGAAAAAACATTGATAAATAAATGACGCTGACAGAAAATCTTATCACATTTCCACCACAATAATGATCATTGGCATGCATATGCCCACGTCCACCACAGTTTTCACTATAAGCCAGTGAGTGAATAACGCTGGCATACCGTGCATTTGTGTTGTGTGGGCGGCATCGAGCTAAGCGGCCTGTCAACCCATTTGCCGTTCCGGGTCGCCAACCGAAAGGCGTCGCGCTGTCTACGACTGACCGACGACCGTCCTCGAAAACTACTGCCGTTCCACCCACTTTACTGATAAACCTAGGTTTATTTTGTTTGTGACAGGTTGCATTTGCATGTTGGTCAAGATATCGTGCCATTTCGCAATTACAGGAACTTTATTATGAAGTTCAAAGGACCCAAGTTATTAATTGACATAGCAAATTGAAGTTAGTCGAGAAGACCAGTAAATCTAAAGAGCATCCAAACGGCACCTGCTGTCACCCCCGCGCGAGTTATTTGGTCTGTTAGTAAATCGTGCTGTACGAATACAATACATGTCAGGACGGATACGTTAGTTAACGCAAACTGCGTGCATAATGTCCCATTCCTATGTGGGCTTGACACCTTGTAAAAGTTCTCATAAAGGAGGCAAGGAGCAATAAACTATGTAGTCGAGATGTGAAGTGGTGCTGCAGAGTGGAGACACTGCAGGACCCTCACGGCACAACTTCAGACAGCATTCTTTGAAAATGCGCGGCTTATGTGTACCTACGTGCATATTGAGTCAACTTACGTCTCATAACGTGAATTTCATTTTCGCTAATGCAACATACTGCTTGAAATATTCATTTAAGGTATTCTTTTTTATTAAAAAAAAAAATTAATTTAGAGACCTCGTATAATGTTAACAAAACACATCTTCTAACTTGAGAAAGCTGCACGTCAACACATTTAATAAAAACAAGTACGCGATTCAGCATTTTAACCCCTAAAGCAGAATAAAGGAGAGAAGGATAAAAAGTTTGGAAGTTCATGTTTTTTATGTGATCTGTTTCAAACTTTCAACAAATTTGATAATTCTAAGGAGATGACATGATAAAGAAGGTATTTGAAAGTGTTTTTGGTAGGTTTGTCGGGTTTTTTGTTGACTCGGTGTTCCACACGATAAAAGAACATGCAGGATAATAATAACGTCATCACCTGTAGGTACGTAATGTAATGAAATTACATTTAGTGGCATGAATTACGAAATAAGAGCACTTGTGACACAAGCAGCCTAGACTAGATCTAGCTAGCTAGCGAGGGTGACTGGAGGGTGGCTAATTACGACACAGAGCGCCCTCTAGCTAATTAATGTGGCGCGTCTTGAACAAAAAGATAAAAGGGGTGTACCAAGGTACGTGATGGCCTTAAAAGAATACCCTGATGGTGGTACAACCCGCTTTTATTGTGTTTTAAGTGCTCTCCAAGGTGCTAAGGACTTTTTAAACAATAGCCGCCTTACTAATGAAATTTAAAATGTAGACAAATTAAAAATTCTTTGTCAGGTTTGGAAAGCGTCTTTCCAGGAGGGAAAGAAAATTTTATTTTCAGTGATACTTGTTGAGTGTGCTGTTATATGCGTCGGATACACAGCCTTTCTATACAGGGAGTAACAAAAAGGCTATTAACTAGGGTCAAGAAAGTCATGAAACTGCACAACTTTCCCCATAACATGGTACCATGGGTCAAAATATTAAAAAAAAATTTGGATCTTCCATACAAAATGCCGATAAGCTGTTGTAAGATAAGTTTAGTTATTTCATATTTCGACCTATATTCCATGGGAAAGTTGTTCAATTACTTACATGAGTACCTTAACCTCCTTTCGACTTGTTATACCCTTGTTACTCCATGTACAACTAACACAAAGAGTTTTTCAATTAATAGTTTACTTATCAATAAAACCCTTTCGTTTTATTTTGAGATCGCCTAGAAAGTGACCATAAATCATCCATAATCGGACCCTATTTTACTCATTCCGGGAAGGGTGTTTGCCTTTACGATACTTACGACGATACGGGATGTTGACGACCCGTATATCTCTCCAGATCTGTTTTTACAGCGGCTACGACAACAGTCCTAAAATAGCACCCCAACAACAATTTGGTACTGAAGCGAATGTGATAACGGGCTGAAAGGAGCCGTTTGGTGTGAGGGCCAACACTCTACCTTTATGATTATGAGCCTTTTAATGGCGTTAGGTTTAGGTACTTACTTAGGTAGGCAGGTTATCGTCTTTGGCTGACAATAATCTTTGTAACAGCCAAGTGACACGTAAGATTTTGTTGTCGCCATGGTAGAGAAAATGGTGAGAAGAGAAATAAAACATTTTACTTGAAATAATATTAAGTGTATGTCATAAAATATAATTATCGTATGTCCATACAGAATATGTCGTAATCGTCTTCTAAAAAGAAATGGACTTCTCCATTTAGATCAGGTAGTTCAGATCTATCTATGGGTCATAGAATGTGGATTTTTGTATCTCACAGTCTTTCATATAATGTCATATCAAGGGCCGTATCCCGCTATTTGAAAGGCGTCTCAGTTGGATGTCAGTTAGATGGTTTTAATAGAAATCATAGTAGCAATAAAATGATAGTTGAGTATCGATGGCAGTATAATGGCAAAGAATAATGAGAACCGGAGCCCAGGTGGCGTTAAGTTGTAATTTTTGAGTCACATTACTAAGGTATGTCATCTATTTACATAGAAAGAAACTGTTTTAGTTTAGCTTAGCGTGATATAGTTACACTAGTCCGGGTCCCAATTTGTGACTTTGTATGGAGGTATGATACCATCTGGCAGAAAGCATGAAACTTGGCATGAATGTTGCTTTTATATATGTGTTTCAATAAACGAAGGGAACCACGTCGAGGCGCCCCTGTTTCCCCCCCTTACCCCCCCTTTTATGTCCAAATTTTCAGTTATTTTTATTTTTATTGAAAACGGGTAAAGATAGGAGAAAACCGCCAAGGAAACAAATATTCCTTATAAAATTATCTATATAACAGTATTTGGATGTATGTTGATAGGACTTATAGTTTTCAAGTTATGATTACATTTACTCCAATTTTGTGAGGAATTAGCGGCTCATCTAGCGATTTCACCCGCTGCTAACCGTTTTCCTGCGGGAATAAGACTTTGTTTTGGCATGTATTTTATACAAACCTTCCTCTTGAATCTCATCAGCTATCAGCAAAAACCGCATTGAAATCCGTTGCGTAGTTTTGAAGATCTAAGCATACACGTAGGGGCGCCACCGGACCACTGGGACACGGCACGTGGATATAATTTTATTTTATTAAGTAGGTAAGTTAGGTTAGTAGGTACCCCATTTCTTTCCCGTGGGAGTCGTATGAGGCGACTTAGGGAGTCGAGGGTGTCTATTGCAGTTTTAGGCGATGGGCTGACAACCTGTCACTAAAGCGATACACAATTTGTCCAATGACCCTCAAATATTTGTCAGACGTGGCGCAAATGTTCGTTTTTTGCGGCCGTTTATGCTCTGCCTACCCCGCAAGGGATTACAGGCGTAATATGTGTATGTGTATGTAAGTTAGGTATGATATTAAAATGGAAATATTCACGTCACTTCTGGAGATACCAATATAACGTTCGAAGACTACCGCAGTAGTTTTATAAATTATGTAAAGAACCAAAAAGGGAACAGAAGTGATGTAATTTTTGATGTGTACAAAGAGGACAGCTTGAAGAATACTACTAGAGAAAAGAGAGGAGAAGGACTTCGACAAAGGCTTACAGCAGAAGGGAAGCTACCAAAAAACTGGCAAGAATTTCTTCGCTGTTCTGACAATAAAATAGAACATTTTAATTTCCTATCTGATGGGCTCCAGCAAGTTCAATATGACAAAAGGACGATTTTATAAACAAAAGGCGGCAAAATTCTACGTAATGATGGCACAGACGTAGCTTCCCTGTACTCGAAGCAAGAAGAAGCTGATTCCCGAATTTTCCTCCATATTTATCATGCTGTGCAGCACGGTTAAACCAAGGTTTTGGTAAGAACTGTGGATACAGATGTAAACATCATTGCTGTTTAGAAGAATTTTGGATCAGTTTTGGGGTCGGAAAAGCTAAACGTAACATCGCTATCCATGACCTGGCTAATTCACTCGGGCCAGAAGTATGCAGTGGGATTATATTTTTTCATGCGTTTACAGGCTTTAGTGGAAAAGGAAAGAAGTCATTTTGTAATGCGTGGAAATCATTCCCTGAAGCCACAAAAACCTTCAAAGAATTATCACAGCCTGTAAATGCAATTAAAACCCGTCATTTAGATCTTTTGTCGAAATATGTTATCTTTACCTCTACATAATATGATAAGACCTGTGAAGCAGAAGATCTTAATGAAGCAAGGAAGCCCTTATTTATTATTATTATTGTAACAACTGATGGTGCCTGTATCACACTGTTCATAGTTCACTTTATCTCTTTCCATTTTATATTTTTAAGTGTTTATCAAGTTTGTTTTTAAACATATTAGTGTTCTGTGCTGATATGATTTGTTAAGGGGCCCGTCCCTGGATAGGTTACCAACCACGTCAAGTGCTCTTTTAGAGCACACACAAAGGGCGTCTTTTCTAGCCGGCTTCACCTGGGGTCAGAGTTTCATACCTAATCCAGAATATCCCAGGTTCGAAGATTAGGGCTGGATAAAAGAAAATGGTCTCTGGTCTCCATTATGGAGCACAATGAAAGAAACAGCAGCCTCTCTTAAGGAATTGACTACCTGCAGTAGGGGTCGGTGCCAATGCAGGAAGTCAGGGCTTCCTTGTACTGGCCTTTGCAAGTGCGTAGGAGATAATTGTGATTTTAATTGAATAAATATGTTATAATTTAATCTTCTTCTTAGCGTGTCGATGGCAGACACTATAGTCTGGCAACGTCGTGCATGCCGCTCCCTGCGGCGTTACAGACGTTCGGGGGGCAGGGTAATTATGATCTCTGCGGGGGTGCGGAAAGTGTGCGGGGAAAGGGCGCGAGCACGACGCGTGTCACTGATTGTCATTTGTCGGCAGTCACTCGCCGCGGTCAGTTGTGTACTTAGGAACTCGAAACTTTTTACAAGACGCACATGAGATTACGACCCCAAGATGAGTCCTCCAATAAGAAAACAAACAAAGGAAGTTGTGTATAACATACACAACTTTATTTATGATTTATTGTACACATGCACATTAAAGAGAAAAACACATAGAGAATACAGACACAACAGGCACTGCTTATCTCTAATAAGAAATTTCTTACAGCAGACCTAGGGAAGAGTAATGATATTATACGATATGCGGATAAGATATGCACAAAATATATATCTAAATTTCTAATTACTTTATTATTTATTAATTAACAACACAATGGCAATTTAACTTTTTAAGCACTCGCGATCACTTTCACTCATTTTAAGTATTAGACCGGGTCTAACGTCGGGACACAGGTAAATTACTAATATTTACCTAAATACTATCGCGATAGACCCGGTCTAATACTTAAAATGAGTGACAATGGCAATTTCACATGTTACCGTGTTATGTATAGGTTCGACCCATTTTCTTCGCGCAGATGTCTTAATCAGCGACTAACGTCTGAAACGGCTCTCAAATATTTGTTAGATGGTCAAATGTGGCGATAGCAACCGTATTTTACGGCTGTTAACATTTTGCCTTACGCTGCAAGGTATAAAGGTCTTATGTGTGTGTGTGTGTGTAGATTTACTCGTGAAATCATTCGCGGCAAACATAAAAAATATCCCACCAAAAATAAAAACATATGAAATTATTGAGAACCATAATTACCTATAAGTATTAATCTCGAGATATGTTCAGTTGAAATCTCTACGTGTGTAGCATACGCGTGCTAGTGACGTGCAACCCTCCCCCCGCCTCACCGCAACCAATGAAGGAGCGGCAAGCACGAAGCTGCCAGTCTATACACCGTCGCGGCCCAAAACTTGGCTACGATGACAGCGCTGAGAGACGCTGTCATAAGATCGTCCTGCGTGCAGGTGCTAGGGCACGCAGGACACGATGTTAAGTGGTTCATTGTATAAACTTCATCACACAAACAGTTTACATCGGAACCCTTCAAGAAGCCCCACTTGGTCATGTTTTCCTTGCTCCGGCCGGTCTGAGTCCGAGGTCTATTTAAAGATTTCCTAACCGACCATGGCAAATTATGGCCAGGCGGCAAGCTCTCAGCAATAGGGACGAAAGGATCTGGTAGGGTAATAAATTAATATCCTAGACTTATGTTTTACTTAGTCACTCAAAACCTAGCACTAATACGTTCGTTATACCAATGCATTCGCAAAATATAATAACACTAGCTTTTACCCGCGACTTCGTCCGCGTTAGATAGTTTTTTTTTAGGCAGAAGTTCTAAAGTAGGTATGTGTATACATAGTAAGTGTGACAGTGATATTAGAACAGTTCTTATCTCTACTGTTTAAAGATGACTTGCTTGCTTCTGTTGTTAAAGGGACAATTCAAAATTTGCTATCCGGCCTGAGAGATCAATATTTATAACCAATGAATACAAAAGTCAGTAGATAACAGAGTACTTACTCCAGAGGTGCCGATTTGAGCACACTAAAATGGTTAGCATAAGTAGATTAGACAGATCAAAAGGTAATATAAGTTACTGTTATACATTTTTATACCTCTATATACCACATTTTTTGTTTTTCTGTCCTCGGTAAAGAAGGCAATGTCCTTTCTCAACTTATTCCCATCATACTGAACAACTTTTGTTCTGAAACCATTTCTGTATCTCCAATAAGGTGGGCTCCTGATGGTAGACCTGATGGTCTACATACGGTACTCCAGATCCTCAATGTCCTTGTGAAAAGAAGCGGCCCATCATCATGAACAACTTTTGTTTCGGAACCATTTCTGTATCTCTAATAGTTTACGTGGTCTCCTGATGGTACACCTGGTGACATAAGGTACTCCAGATCCTCAATATCCTTGTGAAAAGAAGCGGCCCATCATACTGAACAACTTTTTTTTTGGAACCATTTCTGTATCTCTAATAGTTTACGTGGGTTCCTGGTGGTACACCTGGTGGTCTACATAAGGTACTCCAGATCCTCAATGTCCTTGTGACACGAAGCGGCCCATCATACTGAACCACTTTTGTTTTGGAACCATTTCTGTATCTCTAATAGTTCACGTGGGTTCCTGATGGTACACCTGGTGGTCTACATTATGTACTGCAGATCCTTAATGTCCTGGTGAAAAGAGGCGGCCCATCATACTGAACAACTTTTGTTTTGGAACCATGCCTGTATCTCTAATAGTTTAGCTGGGCTCCTGATGGTACACCTGGTGGTCTACATAAGGTACTTCAGATCCTCAATGTCCTTGTGAAAAGAAGCGGCCCATCATACTGAACAACTTCTGTTTTGGAATCATACCTGTATCTCTAATAGTTTATCTGGGCTCCTGATGGTACACCTGGTGGTCTACATAAGGTACTCCAGATCCTCAATGTCCTTGTGAAAAGAAGCGGCCCATCATACCGAACAACTTTTGTTTTGGAACCATGCCTGTATCTCTAATAGTTTAGCTGGCCTCCTGATGGTACACCTGGTGGTCAACATAAGGTACTCCAGATCCTCAACGTCCGTGTGAAAAGAAGCGGCCCATCATACTGAAAAACTTCTGTTTTGGAACCATACCTGTAGCTCTAATAGTTTACGTGGTCCCTGATGGTACACCTGGTGACATAAGGTACTCCAGGTCCTCAATGTCCTTGTAAAAAAAAGCGGCCCATCATACCGAACAACTTTTGTTTTAGAACCATGCCTGTATCTCTAATAGTTTAGCTGGGCTCCTGATGGTACACCTGGTGGTCTACATAAGGTATTCCAGATCCTCAATGTCCTTGTGAAAAGAAGCGACCTATTATACTAAACAACTTTTGTTTTGGAACCATACCTGCATCTCTAATAGTTTAGCTGGGCTCCTGATGGTACACCTGGTGGTCTACATAAGGTACTCCAGATCCTCAATGTCCTTGTGAAAAGAAGCGGCCCATCATACTGAACAACTTTTGTTTCGGAACCATGCCTGTATCTCTAATAGTTTAGCTGGGCTCCTGGTGGTACACCTGGTGGTCTACATAAGGTACTCCAGATCCTCAATGTCCTTGTGAAAAGAAGCGGCCCATCATACTGAACAACTTTTGTTTTGGAACCATGCCTGTATCTCTAATAGTTTAGCTGGGCTCCTGGTGGTACACCTGGTGGTCTACATCTATACTTCAGACCCTCGAATGGTGATAAAAAGTAGTCTATGTCCGTTCTCGGTATGCTAGCAATCTCTGTGCCAAGTTTCATGAAGATCGGTTCAGCGGTTTGGCCGTGAAAGCGTAGCAGACAGACAGACAGACAGACAGACAGACAGAGTTACTTTCGCATTTATAATATTAGTGTGGATTTAATGATAACATATATATAATATATTCATATAATACATACATAACACACAAAGCGCGCCTCCTCCCCCCTCCTATTCCCTCCTTCCACCTGAACTCTCCCACCCCATCCCATTAACTCTGTGGGAGCTCGCTTATGGTGTCATCTTAATATTATGGTCATTATTTCTAGCAATAATAAAATAAATGTAAGCATATCTTGAAAACTATAAATCGTATCAACATACTTCCAAAGACTGGTTTATAGACAATTTAATAAGTAATATTTTTTGCCTTGACGGTTTTCTTCTATCTTTAGTCGTTTTAAATAAAAATCCGAAAAACTGAAAATTGGGGCATAAAAGGGGGGAGAAGGGGGGGAACCAGGGGGGCCTCGATCTGGTTCCCTTCTTTTCTTGAAGCACACATCTGTAAGCTACATATATACCAAATTTCATGCTTTCTGCCAGATGGTATCGTACTTACCAAATAGGACCCGTACTACACTTTAAGATTGGCTAGAAAATTTCCCATTACCATGAAGGTATGAGGTTTTGTCCTGAAGTGAACATTACAAATTCCCTATCATTTCAATTCTCGACCGACAAGAGCAATGAGTAATAAAATAAAATAAAATTAAATAAATATAATAAGAAGAACCCAAACCATATGAATCTGTCCTCACACCCCATAAGTTTATCTACCACGGTTCCTTCAGTTCCGTGTTAGGGTATTCTCACACGTGAAACTTTCGGGGTGCATGTGCACATCTGCGACCGATTAATCAAAGAGACGACTATAAAGCATGCTGCTTTGTAACGTTGGATTGTTTTGAGTCCCTAGGGAGTTATCTTGTTAGTTGTGCGTCTGTTTAGATTTGACTAAGACGCACAGCGTGTTCGATAAATAAATTGAGAGTATGTTGGTAAATGTCACCTATCGAGAGATAAGTGACTCGGCAGATTTAATGAGTTAGAAGATCTCACACGGTATCGCACTCGATTGGAGTTGTAACTATGAAGTCGAGCAAATTCACGACTCATCACGACTTGTAACTTAGTTTTTACCTACCAATTTTAGATTTGTTTTCTATATCAAACTTGATAAAAAGGTGTGCCATTGGAAAACAGTCAAAATATGTTCATAATCAATAAGTTCAAATGAATCCTTTGGGATTATAACCTCATGGTGCCTCCATTTTGACTCACACAAGACCAGCCGATTTGACCAGTTTCACAAGCAAAGGTACGTTTCCACCAGCCGCAGCACGTGGCCGAGCATCCGTCCGTAATTACCGTAATCAATCTGTGGCAGTGGCAGCTAGCTGCCGGCTCACGGTCACATTGCATGCGCGGGCGCAATCGCCGGCTTCCTCTCGCTCCCCCACGCGGCAGGACGCGGAAAAAGCTGCAAACAGACGTTGCCTAACGTCCGCACTCTTCTCTTTGTGGGATTTGGTGGTTCCAAGTTTGGAAATCTTCTTCAGTATCATGATCAGTTTCTCCAAAAATAATGAAATACATTTGCGTGTGATACGAGTCTTTACCAGTTTGTGCGTTTATGTCTGAAACGTATACCTGCGTGCGATAAGGCTGACAGTTACACTGTACTAAATAACTGTGCTTGAGTTTTAAATAAATAACAATAGAACATAAATGTTTGTAACCATAATTTGTAGGCGATAAAATGTGAAATAAATAATATAAAAAACGGAGATTACCTCTCATGTATCGATCGAATAAAAGCATTATCAATAGCATATCTTATCGTTGCATTGCCTTTCTTGTCTGTTGCCTTTGTTGTTGGAAAGTACTCAGAGTTAATGAACCACCTGATGAACCCTGGTGACATTCACCAAGCCTCTGACGCGGGTATATGAAGACCGCCATCCAAAGAAACCTTAGACACCAACCTGCTGGTAATTTTTTAAGACTGTAGTGTATTGTGTGTGACCTGGGCATTATATCACATCCATTTGGACCTAGGCGATCCTCAAGCTCCCACGCCGGACGATCATAGTGTCATACTCATTGTTTTGATGCGATATTATGGATCACAGAGTGAGGAGATCCCTCTGTATAAATCACTTGGTAGATTTCTCGTCTTGTTATATTCGGAGTTTATAAATTAGTATATGAAGTCTTTTGTGATTTGTTTTCGAAACACGAGATGAAATAAAAATCGATTTTATTTGGAGTAACCCTCATTTTTGTGTGATTTGATACATATCCCTTGCGCGGTATGCTCTAGCGAACGTAATCGGCCGTAAAAACGTCTGAAAAACATTTGAAGGTAATTTCGAACATTGTGTAAAATTGCAATACACTTGTAATCCTCGAGTGCCTTAGTCGCCTCTTACGTCACCCACGGGAGAGAAGTGGGGTGGTGCTATTCTAAGCCGCCATTGAACACACGGCGTGGATACGATAACAGTGATTTGATACTATAACCTTTTACTTTAGAACTTGATCTCAAACTGGCAATAAACATTGTTTTTATCGCAACGCTAAAACAAAGTGCTCAAAAGATTTTGCGCAGCTACAGTTTCTCACCATCTTGGCTTCAATCTTCATAATCACGTCCCTATTTACCAATTTCGTTGAAGAGCCCTCCAGCAGGAGTATGAATTGCTGCAATCCAAGCGCGTATCATCGAGTTAGGCCAGTTAGCAATCCCCTAGTGCGTCGGTGGGATCTACCATCCACCTAATTCAGTAGCAAGCGGGGGCGCCCGCGTCGATCCCGCGCGTTTTGCATACGCCAAACTAGGCCGTTCTGATCTTAGGACTGAAAATGTAACTTTGAACCCCAGACAAAAGTTTGCGGAGTTTTTCCCTTAAAGAGGCGTTTACTTAGTATTGATTAGAGTTGATTTGAGTGGGATTAGATGAAAAGCATCCTGAAAATGAAGATTACGGAACCACCGCCGACCGACACGGAAGGTGGCACTGAAACGGACACTGAAGACCGGTACGTATTTTAACCAACTGCATCAGAAAGAGGGTTATGTTTTTAGAGAGTATGTATGAGTGTGGACAGCTAAAGTTTTCTTCACGGGCTACAGATGTTGGCATATGGGGAAGAATCGTTAGATCCGCCTCAGCAGCGTGAGTGACACTGGTTATATTAAAATGACGGATTTAACCGCAAAATATAACTTAGAAAATCACGTCAAGATCGCGAGTGACACTAGACATTTTAATGGAATTGGAAGATTATTTTTATAAAATTAACATTAAATTTAATTCAAAAATATCTTTCACGTGGCAATGGCGTTTAGGCCGTTTAGTAGATTAGTCATGGCAGCACAATCAAGACAAAAAGAAAGGCACAAATAAAATACGACAAGACTGACTGCAGTAACAGAAAAGAAAGAAACAAGCTGAAAGTTCAACCGTACATTTTCCATAATTGTTAAATTAAGGCTGACAGGGCCAAACGACAGTTCTTGCAAAATACTCAGAATTCTCACAAAGATGTAAGCTGGGAGCATTATTACAAAAATATTATAAATAAACAAAAATCTTCCTTTTTAATAGTCTGTACTAATAAAATTATTTTTCTTAACTTCCGTGTACTAAGTACGTATAAGATAAGTGTTTTTTTATCGGGTACATGAGCAATAGATATTATATAGATTTCCACCTGCAATGAGGGCCGTAGCGGGAGGAGCTCGAGAGAAACACTTTGATCGGAGTATTAGGAAAATTAGCAAGGCTTATATACTAGGTTATCTAAGTCTGGAATGTCGATATTACATGGGTGTGACGTAGGTTGACATTTAGATCAATAGAAGTTATTTCTAGTAATATGATCTCTTCAAGGCTTTAGGTCATTCTACTATTTGAAGGTCTTACACGTGGTTGGTTCATTAACCTTTTACAGTTATATAAATAAGTATATCATATCTACACCTCACGCCCAGCGGTTTCACCCGTTTCATTCATTTTCCCGTGGTAATAGTTGTTTTCCCGCGGTAAAAAGTAGCCTATGTGTTATTCCAGGTTATACTCTACCTGTGTTCCAAATATCATCCAAATCGGTCAAGCCGTTTGAGAGTGAAGAGGTAACAAACATACATACACACAAACAAACTCTCAGATTTATAATATTAGTATGGATTAAAAATATATTAACGCTATCTCTCTTTATAGTTAGAATGTTTTTAAATATCCTTGTTGAATAGTTTATTTATAGTTATGCTTTATTTATGGTGTGTGTATGTGGGTAGGTATCAACTGCGCATTTGGTTAAACGAAGAGTCCAGAACTATTATAGTCCAGGAAGTGGCGTGGAAGTGTAAAGTGTCCATTGCCCTTCGCCCCTTGTGTTACGAAATACTGACCGGCTTAAACACCTGGGTCAATGACCCCGTCACAATTACCCGGTCGCGTTGACAAGGGTGCCTCCACCAGATGTATTCAACCTTTTTCAAAGGCGTTTAATGGCGATGCTTTGCCCTCCATTGGAAGTAACTGACCTGTAATTTTATCTCTTCGTAATTTCAATTTCAATCGTAACGCGTTGGAGAAATTACTTTTGAAATCAACGAGGTACGAGTACAGGTAAACATACGACAAAGTGAAAGAATGGAACTGTTTCCATGATGAAAACTGAGCTTTTTACTTTGACATGTGAGGCGTAAGCAAACGACAGTACTTTATTTTCTTTTCCAACTTTATAGCAGTTTTGCAATCGTTACCTACCCATTACCATTGGTATCTCAAACATAAAATATAAAGCTACCACCACTGGTAGGTAAATCAGGGAGTAATAAAAAGTCGATAAGGTATGTAACATATGAGCGAGTCCTCGTCTGAAATTAAACCATAGCAACAAGTCAAAAAGGACTGAAACAACCCTTCCCATACAGTGCAGCAAATACGGTTAATTAAACTCCGTGGTTTAAATTCCGTAAAAACAAAGGTTTAAAGGGTCGGCCACCCCTGCGGTATTAATTATAAAATGTTGTGGAATGCGACCGAACACGCGATGTAAGAGAAACAATGTAGTCTATGGAAGGTGTTTAGTAGGCGTGTTTTGTTCACATTTTGTTTCGTCACGGACAATTGATCAGGGTGACGTGATACAACTTCTGACAGGGGTTAAATAGGTGAGCTGAAAATTGTTTAATCAGGTCATTTGGATATCTGAATGCTTCGAGCAACGACGGCCTTCCGTCCCGAGACGGAAGACCGTGTTGCTCGAAGTCTGAATGGATCTAAAAAGAGTTTCAATTACATACTCAGTTATTTTATAGATTTATTTTGATAGGAATGGCGGCAGTGGGGTGTCAATATTTCTTCTAATGACGACGACATTGTTGCAGTTGCCACTTCTTCTTCTTTTCGTGTAGGACAACGAGTCAACGAACAACCCGATTAACCCAAGCGTCAGAGTTTTTAAAACGGCTACTGCTACTAGTCTGCCTCTAACATGGCTATGTAACGACCGCTATCTAAGTGTTCATGAACAGCAACTGGGACCGACGGCTAAACGTGCCCTCCGAAGCACGAGACCATCTTTCTTACGGATAATCAGGTGGTTCACCCTGCAATGTCATAATCAGACTGGAAACAAATTAACAAAGTGATAATATCAACTTTGTGAGTTCCCTACCGGGAATCAAACCCGGAACCTTTGTTCCGCAGGCAGTCAGTGCGACCACTCTTATTATGACACTAAAATCTCAAAACAAAAGCGAGAGAAAGAAGAATACCTTTGAAGACGTTGCGTGCTGACAAGCAATTTCTTTGTGGACCATCTTCACGACAAATAAGGCTCTGGATTTCTCTTCAGTGCTTCAAAAGAGGGAATGTCAAACACTAGACGTAGACTTTATGACACTTGCAATAAAGAACAGAATACAAAAGAGTTGTTTTCGCTGTTGACAGTTTCGCCGAGGAGGGAAAAACAAGGAAAATATAAGTCTGTTTGCTGAAATCTCGATGCTTGTTTATCATCACTTATTGTTTTGTTTTTCAGTCCAGACGACAAATTGAATGGGGAAATATCTCTACCGTCTGTTCAGATTTGAAAAAGATGTTTATAATCGAATAATTAAACAATCTTTGTTAATTTAGGCTCTTCATAATTTAAAGCACAGAATATAAAAGTAAGTTCTAGCGTAATCATTTGCCAATCATTATCATTAAATATATAGGTATAATGAAGAATTCCAACAATTGAAAAAGATTTGGCTTACTATAAACGAGTACCTACTATTAATTTATTTTGAGTAAGTATAGTCAAGATCAGGCTGGGTTAAACTTTTTGGACTTTTCGACCCGTCTTATGTCATGCGCTACCAACAGATACTATATCAGTGAAAAACAGAAAAGAGATGAAAACTTTCAAAAATTACGTTTAGCGAGAAAGTAGTCTGGTAGTACAGACGGCCATTGATCACAGGGCGCGTCAGTGCCAACGAAAGCGAATGCCAGACACCCTGGCATGCAGACCCTGCAGCTCCTGCCAAAGAGAAATATATTCTCCCTCGTTTCCTTTAAAGTAGCTATTCCCATTGCTACATGAGAGGTGTGTTTATGCTGGTATAGGTATGTGTCTAATACTACACCGTTTACGTTGTCTAGTACTACGTAGCGTAGATTAGGTTTTATTTGTAGATTCTGTCTTGGATTTTATTACAAGCGCTCGATTTTGTTCCAATAATAAATTCGCGTTCTGTTCCATGTTTCGCCTTGATTTCTGTACTTAGTTGTTCGGAATTATTGTTTCATTGTAGAGAAAGTTCCCGAGGTTTTCTCCATATTTACAAAGAGTAAAAAAACCGGTGCAAATATTTTTAGTCCATGAAGCTAAAAAATAATTTGACCTCCCATAAAAAATGTGTTGGAGAGGTGACAACTTTTTTTTCATATTGCGACTTATGTTTCTTGGGGAAAGTTGTTCAGTTTCATGAACCGGCTCACTCCTTAAACTATTTGTGGCAATTTTTTTACACCTTACATAGTTGGCTGGGAATCCTGTAACTAAGGTTTATGTTTTCATGTGTCTTGAAATGTACCTATTAATTAGATACTACCTCTATAGGTACCTTACTTATGTAATGTACAAAACAAATACAAGATATTTTAGTCTTCATTATACCCCTTGTACCGCTAAAGATAATTTAAGTGCTTTAAGTTTCAAACTAGCCCTTGGGAATTGTTATCAAGCACCGTAAAGGGCGAAGTTCGAAGAGTGGGTCACATAAAATCAGTCATCCGAAATATTGTATGGAGCAGGTACAGGAAAGGTAAGATTGTTCTTGATGTGTTCGTTGTTACTCAGATTTTATCTAAAGTGTTTGTTTTACAGCTCTCTTTTCTTCTCTCTTCTCTTTTCGTGTGGGACACCGAGTCGTCCAACGACCCGATGAACCCTGGTGTTAGAGTTTTTCAACCACCTACTACCACAAGTAGGCCTCTGACATGGTTGTGTTACGACCGCCGTCTAAGAAATCATAGACAGCAACCGGGACCGACGGCTTAAAGTGCCCTCCGAAGCACGGAACCATTTCTTTTCGGACAATCAGTTGGTTCACCCTGCAATGTCCTAACCAGACCGGGAACAAATTCACTAAGTAATCGCACCATAATGTATTTAAAACCGGAAAGTTTAAAGCAAAATGTGCACCCAATTCTGCCACAAAATCCTTTTATTCGAACAAGGGCCACTTCGTTATTTTAAGCTCGAAATGCACAGCAAACAGAGCGCATTTAAACCGTGCAGATCTCGTGATCTGTGCAGCAGCCGGCGAACTCAGCTGATTAAAATAAACGTTTCATGTAATCCGGCGCAAACGGTTTACGCGGGAGACGGTTGCGGAAATCGAACGCCGCCATATTGGATGCGGAAATGGCGCCGCCGTCGACGGGCATTCGAAATTTGATTTGTGGAACCAATAGCTAGCGGTTCTTTATCGAATCATCTTATCAAACGTAGTTGAAAAATCAAGACCTAAATTAAATTTCTTCTGTTAGCGTTTTCATTGCTACGTTCGTAGCATCTTAATTCTATACTATTTTAGTCATCACTGGTCATAAAGTTGGTTATGATATAAATATATAATGGAAGTGAAGTGGAGCATTTACTTTTAAACTCTAGTCTCAAGCTCGTTCATAAAGGTTTCCAACGCTTTAACGTCAACTTTTCCTGACTGTAAACTATAAGTTTCCTTGGAACCGTTTGTCAGAATTATTGAACAAAGCTTGTCATTCATTTACGTTTTTGACGTTTATTTGAACTTCACAAAGTCGATCGAAAATATTACCATTTATTTTTACACTTTACTGTTTGTTGAAAGTATTTTGTACTATTTGTGTAATTACATCGGGCTGTGACTAATGAGTAATGACCATGGCAACATTGTCAGTGGCTGGCAACGCTATTCAGCGCAATTACGTACGTCACCTTACCCGTAATGAACATATCCGTATTTAAAAGCTTTTTGCGCCTGGAGAGGGGGTGTCGAGTAGGAAAGCTCACAATGTTTAGGTAAAGGCGGCCATGATTTTTTTTTTGTAAATCTTGAGAGTAAAAGCAAAAATCTAAGTCTGCTAACTTATGTATGAAAAATTCTCCAAGCCTAATAATTCATGGGTGTTTAAAGTACTTACCTATGATTGTTTTCAGGCGTGACTTGTTTGAAATAGATTCGGAATCTAGCTTAAAAAATCACTTTAAATTTTACGGCACTGTAAACCCATCGACTCGTAGGTGCAAGGGTGCGTCTTCCACCGGAGCCCACCGATGTATGAATTGACCAATGACTGACGTGGAGTAGAGATTTCGAGGTTTATGATTGGTCAATTCATGCACCGCTGGGCTCCACTCCGTATGAACGCTTGCCTCAATGGACCGTCATATGCTTTAAGTAAGGTGTAAGTAAAGTTAGTGCGTTTCAATGGTCTTGGTCTTGGTCTTGTCTAGCCCACACCATCCCACTGCTGGGCAAATGCCTCCCTCTTCTCCGTTTCAATGGTATAGGTAGATAAATAAAAATGTGAGGCAAAATTTTGTACGTAAAATAAAAATGAAACATGGTTTGAGTGTATTTTGGTGTCCAATATTCCCTTCCAAGTATGTCAATATTAATATGAGTTTTAGAAAGTTGATTGAAAGCTAAATATCATACGAAACGTGCTAAAATGGCTCCTGGATTCCAGTTAGTTAAATCTGTACTTCTACCTCTATACTATAATAATATTATAAATTCCAAAGTAACTTACGTTTTCACGCCTAAACCACTGAACCGATTTTGATACATTTTGGCATAAGCATAGACAGGAACCTAAGAGGAAGACGCCGGGCATCAGCTAGTAATTATTGAATACGAAAATACACCTTTTTAATATTTAGCTATTTGGACAGAACTGTGATTTTATTGGACGTTTTGTTATTCTTGATAGGACTGCCTAAATAGTTAATAAAATAATCAGTATTTAGATGTTTCATTTATTTGTTGCAGTTGCTACTCGATCCCACCGAACAACATGTCGGGCGGGTCGCACGTGTCCCGAGGTACCTTCGGAGGCACAGCGGAGTCCGATGTGTCCGGCCTGTCCGGCATGTCCGGAGGCAGCGCTCCGCCCTTGCCCAGCCCTGCGTCCGCTGGAGCGGCCTTGGTGTCACCAGAGACGCTGAGCAGGCACAGCAGTCCACCGCCAATACCTGCCCATCCGCTGCACCAACAACCAGCCCCTTCGTGTTCTTCGCATCGGGTGCATATGGAATCTCCCATGAGGTAAGGATGAAGTTTCCCACTATTGTCTATTCAGGTGTTTACTGGAGCTAACCCGGTATTGCCCTGAACCTTAATGAGACACGTCAGTATTAAAAAGAAACTTTCAAGACGTGACAGTAATAACCCACTTCGTTGTTATTGCATACAAACACTGTGGTAAATTTCCAGAGTTTAAAATTATTATCATGTTTCTTTCATGTAGACAGTCCACGTCACATTCAAATAACTTTTTAATTGTGTATGAACCAGTAAACTTGTTGCGCAAATTAGCGATGAACGCAGGTAGTCAACGCTCAGCTTGAATGCTTATTATTTCAGAGCGCGCCTCATTGGTAGTAAAGTTTCACGGCTTCGCAAATTGCAGCCTTCCTTTGCAGAAAATTAGCCATTTCGAATAAACGCCTTGTACAGACCGAACGTGGTAATTTTCCCCTGCGTACACACAGTCACACAAACACTGTGCAGGTAGTATAATGAAGTCTGAATGGGGCCCCGGGGAAACGGAAAAACGTAATTGCGTCCTAACTCCAGTTGAGGGCTACAATTTACAAACATCAGAGAGGGTCGCGAGTATATTGGACAACTTCAATTTGGATTTGATTGCTTGAATGTTTTTCCCAAATAGGAGTTGATGTACCTTGAGTAGGTACTTTCCTCTTCTTCGAGATTAGTGAGTCTTTGACATACGGCTTTAATTACGTGCCTACTTCTTCTTATTTTTTCGTGTGGGGCACCGAGTCATTCAACGACCCGATGAACCCTGGTGTCAGAGCTTTTCAACCGCTCTTTCTAGTAGTAGGCCTGTGCCATAATTGTGTAACGACCGCCGTTTCAGTAATCATAGACAGCTACCGGAACCGACGCCTTGAGGTGCTCTTCAAAGCACGGCCCATCTTTCTTTTCCAGACAATCAGGTGGTTCAGCCTTCTATGTCCTAACCAAACGGGAAACAAATTCAAAAAGTGATAAATAACACCTTTGTGAGTGCCACACCGAGAATAAAAACCTAGGAACGCGGAGTCGCACTACCACTGAAATCACGTCGTTACTACAAGTATAAGTAGTTTCAGTGGGTTTTCCGCGGATTATCTCCGCGGATTATTTCAGCGTCGGATTTATGGGGCTTATCCGCAGAATTCTCTAGCCGAATAATTAGCTCCAATCTTAACGCGAGTCTGTCTGTTGATTTATAATGGGTTCGTGCAGGTAAATGTGGAATTTCGTGGTTCTGAAATGGTGTCTTGTGTCAAGTGGTTAAACGCTTACACCACATGACAAATTACATGGTAACCCGAGGAGAATTTGTCGCCAGTTGCTAGTTGATGATTCGCTTAACGTTTCGTACAGGAAAAGCTTGCTACTTCAACTACATACAACTTCTGTCTCGTGAAAATAGAAGAGTGAGTTTCGAACACAAAAATGCGCAACATTTTTACGGAAACAGTTTCAGCAGATTTTGCGCGGCTTTGCTGCGGAACCGGTTTTTCTGTGTCAGATGTACGGGATTAACTAGGTTCCCACTTCTCCGCTTGTGCAATTAGCGGAATTTTTGTTATTCCCATTAAAAATAAGATTACGACTTTATTGAGCTACCTACTGCCGCTCTACCACTTCAGCTTCTGGTCCCATAGTGCTTCAGTTTTTTTTATGCATAGTTTGTGTAAAAATTCTAAACTTATGCTCAACATAACACAACAATAATGCGCGTTTGCTATTGTAGGTAGTTTAAGACTGTATGAATGTAAGCTAAAGTAGGTGGATATCACAGGATTTCGTGGCTTATCGTGCGATCTCTCGAGAGTTGGTTGGGGTCCTAGAGGTTAAGCGCTACGCCACGTGATAAATTTCTTAGTAAATGTTAACCTAAGGTAGATTCGCCCCTTATTGCCACTACGCCAGGAGAATAAACTTTAGTGAGAATTTATGAGCGCAATCTTGGTTTCGTTAGTTTGTTGCTATTTTAAGAAGTTGTAAATATGATTTGATTTGTATATACGGTGAAATTTAATCGTGACCGATAGTGAAATCTCAAGACGGGCTGGTGTTATGCAAAGAGAATATAATAGAAGTGTTATGGAACAACTTTCCCCAATAAACATAGATTGAAATATGACAAGATATTTTCAGTTTCCATAGTAACTCAAATCAACCGATCGGCAATTATCTATGGAAGGTCCATTTTTTTTCGTATTTTGATTTAGTTGTTCTTGGGTTTTTCGCAATCTGTCACTAGTAAAATTTGTACATAGGTACCAACCTATTTGTAATTTTGTAGTTTCCTTTATCTAAGGAAACTACAAAATTACTCCGAATCCGATCCCACCGACTGGTTTTGAATTCAATTTTTGTACCTTTAACAGCCTTTTTGTGATCCTTGTTTTATTTTATTTTCGGAATGATCAGATATATATATATTTATGTAGGTGGATGCTTTTTTATTAGGGATCTGACAACCTACCTTTTCGTATCCAAAAACTCAATCCATTTTTATTACGTTTGTGGCACGACCCTGATCCTATGGACCCGCATTAATATGTTAATTAACATTGTCAAGAGCTTTAATCTCGCTCCTGAAATATTTTTCCGTATTTTCACAACGAGAGCGTTAATTAAAAACATACTTAAAGTATTAATTAGCGTAAAGTCTGTATTTAAATAAGTACTAATATGAAAATGATACAAAATGTTAAGAGCTTAAAGATTAATATTTTATGACCTGTTGAATGGTAAATATGTCGCAGTAAAATGGCAAAATCTCGGCCGTATTTCTAGGATTTTGACCAAAAGCTGGAATATGGAAAAATCGTGACTTCATTCTGCCATCGTCCTAACAAGATCTAGGAATTCCTAAAGTTGTTTAGTTGAGTCTTGAGTGTCGTCGTGAGTATTTTTGTGTATACTTTAAAAAAAGAATAACTTAGAAAGGAAACCAATATTTAAATCAAATTTTACAGCATATGAAACAAAGTCGCCAATAATTTACTTAAATTAAGGGATCAATTCGTAGAATATATATTGATAACATTTAATATCATAATTGATATTCTACGTAATTTATAGTTTCTTTGTTAAGAAACAAAGTATAACCACAAAAGTGAACCCCAAAATAGATTTGCCAAAATTTGATTTGAATAAAGTAAACTTTGAACTTTCGTTTTGCTATATTCCTAAACTAGGTACTTTAAAAATTAAATAAAAAAATCCCAGGAATATTCATATATATTCCGGCTTTTGGCCAAATGCCTAGAAATTCGCCCAATTTTCTAATTCTGCTATACTACTGCGACAGATACAAAACATCAGTAGCACCTCAAATTCTAACTACCTAAATGTGTTTTTTTTTATACAGGTCGGGCCAAAAGATACCCGCTGTAAATTAGTTTCCATTTTTTTATAAAAATTTAGTATCATCTATTTTTTAAATCAGTCATTCCAAGATGCTAAATTCATGTTATTACGTTTTAAAATAAATCTCTCACTGGTTCCTTTCCAAATTCACATTTATGAAAACAAGTTTAAAACCGACGTTGCTTGGTTCCTATTGTTTCTATCACCACAGCACATTGATATATCTGATTGCTAATTACTGCAGTTTATACTAATTTAGGCAACACTGATAAAATTTATGGTCAAACTTTTGTCAGACGTGGTGTTATTATCCGCTTTACCCTGTAAGGAATATAGGCGTGATTTATGTATGTGTGTGTGTGTATAAAAAACCGCATTTTTATTTTGCTACTAATATTGACCTATTCCATTGTTGTCGCAGGGTATCAAGCCCACCGTCGCTGTCGCTGTCGCTACAACCGGTGCTGTTCGGGCCGGGGGCGCCGACGCACGCGCCGCTGCCCCCCGCGCGCCGCCCCTCGCGCCCCTCCGCCAACGTGCAGCCTGTGCACGTCATCAGCGCGTGAGTGTTCTATATAAGAAAACTAGATTTCCGCCCAGCGGTTTCACCGGCTGCCACTCATTTTCCCGTGGTAATAGTTGTTTTCCTGTCGTAAAAAGGCCTATGTGTTATTCTAGGTTATATTCTACCTGTGTTCCAAATCTGTGTTTGAGCGTGAAGAGGTAACAAACATACACACAAACTCTCAGATTTATAATTGTTATAAAAAATAACAGAATATCAAAACTTCTCTCAAGAATGAAATATGCCGAATATAATAAAATTCTGTAAAAAAAACTTTTAAAACAAGCTTTTATTTAAGTGCTCTGAAAAGATGAAAATAAAATTTTAAATGACATTGACCACATTCATTTATGACTTTACAGAAATGAAAATATAATAAAAGCTTGTCGCGATGCCTAGAAGAAACTACCTAATTACAGTTAGGTGCGTACCTTATTACAAAATTTCAATCACAAATTGAAAGTTTCGCGACAAGCTTTTATTATATTTTCATTTCTGTAAAGTCATAAATGAATGTGGTCAATGTCATTCAAAATTTTATTTTCATCTTTTCAGAGCACTTAAATAAAAGCTTGTTTTAAAAGTTTTTTTTACAGAATTTTATTTTATATTTTTTAGTTTATGTTACGATAGTAATTGATCAATACAAAAGTCTTTCTATAAAACGGAGACCTTCAATAGAAAAACTTAAGGCACGGGGAAAACTAACATTAGGATAAAGTATAATTATCTCTTTTATATCTATAGAAGTAGGTTGGTACCTACTCCTCCGGCATCCCTAATAGAAGAATTAGCTTGTAATATGTCTTAGTCTTTTCATTTCATTGATGGCTTCATTATTACATGGCCGAGTCCCAGTTAATTTCGAACAGTCTAATTCTTCTACCAGGAGGCCTTCTATTGACGTGACCCTAATTCATGGTGGGCCTACCAACTGCCTATCATGAACGAATTCGTATACAAAATTGCAAGTCCCAGCAGTTGAATATTGAGGAGTTCCATAGTTCGAAGACAACCCTGGATGTAGCGTCTAATTCATGGTGGGCCTACCAACTGCCTATAATAAACGAATTCGTATACAAAATTGCAAGTCCCAGCAGTTGAATATTGAGGAGTTCCATAGTTCGAAGACAACCCTGGATGTAGCGTCTAATTCATGGTGGGCCTACCAACTGCCTATAATAAACGAATTCGTATACAAAATTGCAAGTCCCAGCAGTTGAATATTGAGGAGTTCCATAGTTCGAAGACAACCCTGGATGTAGCGTCTAATTCATGGTAGGCCTACCAACAGCCTATAATAAACGAATTCGTATACAAAATTGCAAGTCCCAGCAGTTGAATATTGAGGAGTTCCATAGTTCGAAGACAACCCTGGATGTAGCGTCTAATTCATGGTGGGCCTACCAACTGCCTATAATAAACGAATTCGTATACAAAATTTTGTGTCCCAGCTATAAACCGCTGAGGAGATCTCTCGTACGGAGCCGATCCTAGCAGCAGCATCAGGTCAAATTTATGATTAACATGCATTGTCATCGGTTCTGGACCAACATGCAAAATTTCAACTCAATCGGATATCGAGAAGTGGTTCAAATTAAACTTGCAAGATTTGCACCGAACAAACATTGTTACTTACTTACATACACTGCAAGTTAAATAAAAGCTTTTAAAAAGCTGGGATGTCTCGTAAAAAATATTTTCAAATTTTAACGACTTAAATTCTTGAGATGCTTATGTCCTTTTTCCTAAACTTGTAAATCAGACACCTCTTGCACGGCAAACGCTACTTACTTAAATAAGTTAGATGAGAAATAACATAGCAATGCTAACGAGAAAATAAAATTATTAAAACCGATGTAGAGCTTGAAAACAGAGTTTATCTTTTCTTTCTATTTCAAATTCTGTGTGACTTTCTAGGTGCATCTTCTTCTTCTTATCGTATGGGACACAGAGTCGTTCAACGACACGATGTACCCTTGTGTCAGAGTTCTTCAACCCCCTACTACTAGTGTTAGGCCTCTGATATGTATGTGAAACGACCGCCGTCTAAGTAAAGAGCGGGGCACACCGGCTCCGTATCCGTTCCGTATCCAGCTCTCGTCCGTAGTCACGCACGAACTTATGACGTTGTAATATATGGGACTGTATGAGATACGGCACACCGCACACCGTGCAGCACGGAACGGATACGCAACGCAAGCGGTTTGCCGTATCTCATACAGTCCCATACATTACAACGTCATCAGTTCGTGCGTGACTACGGACGAGAGCTGGATACGGAGCCGGTGTGCCCCGCCCTTAATCATAGACAGCAACCGGGACCGACGGCTCAACGTGCCCTCCGAAGCATGGAACCATCTTTCTTTTCGAACAATCAGGTGGTTCATCTGCAATGTCCTAAATAGACTGGGAACAAATTCACAAAGCGATAAATATCAACTTTGAGTGCCCTAACGAGAATCGAACCCGGAAGCTTTGCGTCGCAGACAGTTGCACTACGACTGCGCCACATCGGGCGTCGTCTGGGCACATGTTTCAGGCACTGAACGCTAGTTTTCACAAATATTTGTCTGCGCCGATGCCGAACGCAACGTGCATACATTCCCGACTTTCATTCTATTGTTTTGGGCTAGCCATGAACAAATATTCCATTTGTTCAACTCCGATTCGCATGCTTAGAATAACTTAAAAACATACTTAATATATTATTATATCTTGTAAGCCATGTTTGACAGCTGTCAGTTGCATACTAAGTGAGATGTTGGCAAAGGAAAATGGACCCTCTGCCATAGCATAAGCACGTTTCTGATAAATATGGCTTAGTGGGATGGCTGTACTGTACGTATAGTTCTTGATGCTCGATAACAATAAAGTCCCGTTGAATAGGACCATTATCGAATAGTTGAAGGTTTTAGAATTTAGCTCGAACTCTCATCTCCTAGATTCCATAGCTGGTCTCTATCAAGATTAATGACCAGAGCTGGGTTAGAGATTTAGGTACCTATATCCTATATCTTATTGAGATCATTATTATGTGGAACCAACGGTTTGACCTTTACTGAGTTTAAAAATACCTGAGTATAATTGTGTAATTGTCTAATTGACAAAAACAAGTGTAATTAGCAAAACACACCGCACCTTTCTCTTATCTTGAGTATTTAAGGGCAGCTTAGTGCTGAAAAGTAGGCATTTACGGCCTTCCGCCCGTCGCGTAGAAAAGATCGCGCGAGCTAGTCTGCGGTGAACTCACTTGACCCTGCGGTACGGACCGGGCGGCAAGCGCAGCTTCCACAGCGAGCGCGCGCGTTACAGTATACAAAACTATGGCAGTAGGTCAATAACTCCCAAGATATAGCTTTAATTTTATTGTTTACGTAATTTACTTAGGAAAAATATGTTGGTACAATTGTAGGATTGATAAAATTAAACAGAGAAGATGTATTTTTATATTATTAATTTTTAATTATTGTATATATACTTACTTATTAATAGTAGTAATATTATTTAAATATAAATTTAAATAATGTTAGTATTATGCAATGCGCACTTGAATAACTCATTATGATGAGCTTTGTCTTGTAATTCATTTAAAATATGGTTGATGTCAACAAGTCGGCGTCCCGTAACAGCTTGAAATTCGTCTTCCTTGGTTTCAGCTTCTACTAGCATAGGAAATATCCTCATTATCATCACCGTCGGTACATCTGAAATTTTTCATTACTTACTTATAATCATCTAAACATTGAAAATCGAAGGACAATGACAAATAATCCTTACTATCCGTACTAATATTATATATAGTGGGTGTGAAGAGTGTGTGCAAAAATGCTATCCAGTCTTAACGCAGCCTCGAGACGTGACAGACTGGGGATGAACTTGGACAAGACAAAAGTCAAATTCAATCAATAAATCATTCCCAAGCCAGTCTCCGTCGAAGGTGTAGCCTTTAAAGTTGTCCAGAAGTATGTGTACTTTGGGCAAACGTTGCAGTTGGGTAGAGACAACTTTGAGACTGAAAGCACCAGAAGAGTGCAGCTTGGCTAGGCGGCATTTGGGAAGCTGCGTCATATCCTAGACAATGCCTCAAGGCCATGGTGTTCGATCAATGTGTCCTACCAGTCATCATCTAACTTATCCGCAAAAAAGGCCAGTGACGGACATTTTCTGGAAGTGTAGCAAGCTGAAGTGGGAGTGGGATTGCCACATTTGTCGTAGAACCGACGGACGATGGAGTAAGCGGGTTCTTGAGTGGAGGCCACGCCTTGGCAAGCGTAACGTTGGACGCCCTCCGGCCAGAATCCAGATGGACCGATGACTTAAAAAAGACGGCTGGTAACGACTGAATGGCGAAAACGGGAGATCGTGCCTTATGGCGTACCGAGGGGGATGCCTACGTCCAGCAGTGGACTGTAATAGGCTGATGAATGAATTAATGAAAATGAGTGTGTTTGTGTATATTTGTTACCTCTTCACGCTCAAACGGCTTGAGGGATTTGGGCGAAATTTGGTACACACACATTCAGAGTTTAACCTGGTATGACACATCATCATCATCATCATTGGCCTCACACGTCTGTGACAGACGATTTAATCAGTGTCTGAGGCAAGAATTTTCATGGCTGTATAAGCCGATACGCGAGCGGCATAATTTTCCGCACGCCCTACAAGTGAAGGTGGAATTTGAGACTGGCACATGCATGTTTAGATGACGCTTTTGCCTTTTGTTAGCGAGACCAGAAAACCAGGTATTATCATGTGTTTTGACACATATGCTACTGTTTACTGCGGTATAACAAATATTCCCACGGGAAAATGAGCAGCAGCGGGTAAAACCGCTGACGGGCCACTAGTCTGACATATAATTTTCGTAACTTACTTATGAGATTTAGAAGTCGATTGAAGTGGAAATGTATTGGAGTCCATAACTTGCAATAAGGGTTGATCATCACATAAGCTTGAAGCTCTGAAACATGTTTGAAACATCAATATTCACACAGAGCAGTATTAAATAACATTAAGAATCGTCATTTCCACTTTTTGTCCTAAACAGTGTAACTTACGTATTTCTATCTGAATCTGCCTTTTCTGCTTGAGAGCTAATAGGTATCTACATGGTGAGGCTGCTGTATAGACCTACAGGAAAAATGTATGTATAAATAAGTGAAAATCTATATTTATATATGAAAAATATCAAAGTCTTATTAAGAAACAATCGTTTATTAGCTGAACAATAAAACATTTAATTTTCGTAACTTACTCATTAGACTGGAGAGTTGATTGGCGTGGAGATGTCCTCTTCTTCGTCGATACACTCTTAACAGAGCGGTCGTGATCGTCAATCCGGGTTGGTGGCACGCTTTACAATCCGTCGCCATTCCTCACGGATGGCTGCTTTTCTGGTGCACTCTGTCACGGAACCTTCTTGTGTAGCGGCTTTAATTTGGTCCGTCTGATCTTCCTAGAGGGCGCGCACCCTCGACCTTCCCCTGGACCACGAGCCGCTCGATAGATATGTCCCCGCGTCGGGCGACGTGTCCAAAGAATGTAAGGATGCGAGTTTGCACGATGGAGGAGAGGCGTTGCTTGATGCCGAGTTCCTTGAAAATGGAGTCATTCTTTATTCAATGTAGGATAGTATTATCATATCACTTATTGACGTCATGAACCGTCATTGTAAAAAAAAGAATGGGGAAATGAATGGGGAATGCTGTCCATGATATTCCAAGCATTCGTCTCCAGCACCACATATCCAGTGCTTCTATCCTCTTCTTTTCAATTACCCGCAAAGTCCACGTCTCCGCAGCATAGAGGAACACGGGGAATATGAGTGCTCTCACGAGTCGTGTTTTGGTGGCTTTCGTGATATTGCGATTTTTCCAAATCTTATGAAGCTTGCTAGTTATCGCCATACGTCTTTTTACCTCGTCTATGCAACCGCCGTTGTTGGAAATCAGCGCTCCCAGATAAACGTAGGATTGGACAACCTCGCAGTTTGCGATATGTTTGACTATGTTGTTTTGGAGATGTATGTGACTCCAGAACTTGCAGAGTTGGTAATCGTCATGAAGGCTTGAAGACCTGGAACGTCTTTTATCAAAAAGTACACTATCTTGAACAGACTTACCTTTTCAGTTTCACTAAATTATACTTACTTTTCAGTACCTAGTAATTTGTTTGCATGTGAATACCTTTGTCTCTTGGTATTGAAGCACTACAAGGATTAGAAGGCCAAGGTTATCGGTACAATATTAACCGTCTTATTAAATATACTATTACATTACAAACAAATTCAGTGGTTGTTCTACTGATTTTGTTTTACTGTGTATGTACTTGATAATTACTTATAGAATGGCTCACTAATAAATAATAAAATTACATTATGTAAAATCGTACATTGTCGTCGTATTATTTGTACTGTGGTTGCACCACTGGTTTTATTTCTACTGTGTATGTATTATGATGTTTACTTTTAACATGGCAGCAGTTTATGAACTACTTAATAAATAAAATGACACTAGATCAAATGGTAGGTACAATGTTAGATACTGCGGTTGCAATACTATTTAATTTTACTGTCTGTTGTTGTTAAACCTAAAACTGCTTCTGGTTTAGTTACCCAGATCAGCTATACAATTCTTTGTCAACTTACCTATTCACTAAAATTGATACCTATACATACTTACTTCATAGTAGGTAGTTACTTTGGTAGGTCAATAACTGGTTAGAATTATGCTCAGATACTTACGATATTGTTTGCCGGTCTTTCCGCTTTTGACATATAGGTACCCTCTTGTATTTATTTTTAAGTTCCCATTTTTACTTATTTACAGACTATGTACACGTTTATTTACAATAATTTGACGAAATATTTACACATTCACAAAATATTTACAGTCAAAAAATGTACAACACTTATTTAAAACTTAGTAGCAAAGGCGAGCTTATCTCTTAAGAAAATATCTCTACGCCAGCCAACCCATTTGATATTATAAAATTCATATCTTATTAATATTACGCGCAAGATGAAAAAGCAGGTTGCGGAACGCCGCGGTCGAAAAATTGGCATAGGTCCTGCTCCGATGATGCCCGGCGGGCGTCTGAAGCGCAGCGCGCGCGTCATTTGGTTATATAATGGGAATAATGGGGTTTAAAAAAATCCTAAAAAACAATTTAAAAAATCTATCCATTATTTCATTTACATCTTGTAAATTTCTACATTTTGGCATATTTTTAAAATTTTAAGTGTAAATAATCTTTGAGTAATACTTGAAAAATTGTCATAAGCTAACGTATCTTTGCATTTTTTTATGATCGAGAAAAGTTATAGAAATCGTGTTTTTGTCCATTAAATAATCAAGAACAGTTCATAAACAACAACATATATTTTTTCTGGTTCAAATAAAATACTATATAATGCTTTAAAACTCAACCAAAAATAGGTCGATTCGACATTTTTCACACTAAGCCGCCCTTAAATTACAGTTTCATTAACTACCTGGCAGACTATAAGCATTTCGTTGTTTTTATCAAATCTGATCGCCACAAAGAAAAATAAACTGTCCATTTCTGTGTTGAACTTTCGTTTAGCTCCAGCGAGGGTTTGTGTGTTTACCGAATAGGAGAAACAAACAAGTGTAGGCGGGACAAATGCGGAGTGTCTTGGCCAGGAACCGTACTGGCAACCTGCCAAGCACTCCGCTCAAACGCAATCAAGTGGCGGGTTCAATTCGCGGCCTTGTCTGGAATCACTTTCCTTTTGAGGAAAAGGACAGTACGTACTATTGGGATGTACAATATGCTCGCGATGATCACGGAATATATCAGTTTCTGCACACCTTAACAAACTGTAAGTAGATGTATACGAGTTTATGAGAAGGTAAGTAAATGGCAGTCTCCCTGTAAAAGTTATAAGGGTACTAAGTACTTACGAAAAATTTCATTGTTCTAAACAGAGATGGTAAACTAAAGATCTATTTATTAATACAGATAGGGATGGGATGACTTACACGCAAGGTAAACGTGAATAAATACGGGCGTATTTAAAGGTATGAGTATCACACAGTTCCAATTGTGAGTTTGTACGTTGCTAGAAACCTATGTCTACCAGCACCTACGTTATGGAATAATGGAATAACTACCTAATACTAGCCACTCGCAAAAACTTCCCCTTTTACATAATATTCAGTTTCATCAGAAGCCCGCGCGTGAAGCAATTTATTGAGCTTATACCGCGCCTGCATAATTCCGGAGTTCTGACTCGTTTTGCTTGATGGAGGCGCCAAATGGAGTGCTCGCGAGCAATGTAAATGAGAGATGGAGGCATTGATGGCTCAAGTTAATGATCAATGAGAAAATGCCTCAATTTTTTTGTGCATAAGAGTGTTTGCCTGATTCCAATGTAATTCCAACAAGAATCATGTATGCCAGTCAGCATTGTGCTTCTACACTACACTGCTTTTTGGCGTCACTGGTAGACAAGACAGTTTGGTAGCAGTTTTGATAACTGGACGCAAATCAAAATGTTGTGTAATGTTGACACTAGTCGCAGTTGCATACCTATACCTACATTTACAAACGTATAGATAAATTTCTTCTACAACATTATATTCCCATATCTTTAAACAACCTTAATAGATAATTGTAGGATTGCTACCAATTTTTTAGGACTACCTTTATTAATAATACGCTTTTATCGGTAATTCAACCACTCGAACTTAGAACCACTAGGAAATGGGAGAATCTGTAGTAAAAACAGAAAAACCTATCTACGCTACTTTATATAGGCAAGCACGGCAGTAAAATTGAGCCAATCATTGGATTGCGCGGCTATAGAATCACCGAGGTGAAAAATTTGAGTGGCCCTGGTCATAGTGACGTCATAAATTACAAGGAAACGTAACGTAAAAGACCGGTACTGCAGTTTCTACCCTCTTAGTTTCCCCAGTTACTGTAAACGGCGTTTTATTACAAGGTTATTTTAGGATGTATGCTGAGGAAGATGTTGAATTTATGAGGTGGCCGTTAATCAAGATATTTCACGGGATGAGGCGGGTGGTAAATTGGAAATTGTCTATTTAATACCGGTCTGTATAAACGAACGATGGCAATAAGATAGCGAAACCGGATATCAACTTAACTTTATTAATACAATTGCTGCCTGTTCTGAATGAACTGCTAAGCTATACTAAATCTAGTCCAAAACAACAAACAAAAACTATTCTATCAACATTGTGTATTTTAACAGGATGCGAATATCTTTTCTCAAAATTCTATTCTAGCTCCTTTAAGAGTAGGTACATCGAAAAAGGAATAATATTATCTTATTTATCAACAATTTAAAGTTGGCTTTTCCATGTCTTTCGTAAATTCCTGAAATAATTTGTCTCATATTCAGTCGTTCTATATTTTTCCCTACCCTACTTTTTCGTACCCAACCTTACCCAAATGTGAGGTATCTATATATAGAGGTGTCTACATGTAGCATGCAACAGAAAAGGGGAGGTTGATGTAGGCCGTAAAGATTACTTGGTACCCAGTCGTACAAGTACCTACTACTCAGCATATTGTGTCGCCTCGTGAGTCTGAGGTTTTTCATTAGTCTGTGCATTCAGCAAGGGAGACGTAATTTCCGCCACAAGGATCTCTGCAACGAGATTAGTAAGAGCATGTTTGTGAAAGCGAGAAATGTGACGAAAAAATCATAAAAGATTATGTACAGTTCTTGCTAAGGGTTAACTCTAGTAATATTATAACATCAATGACTAAAGGCACGGAATAAATAATACCTAGTTTAAAAGTACTAAAAGCTAAAGGCATTACTTAATTATCCGCGCAATTAACTACGTTCGCTAGAAAAACATAACGATTGGAATCACACACTGGATTCGTAATGTGTCTTTATTATATGATTGATCTCTGTCACTAAATAATATATAGAATTTGAAAATATTACTTAATATATTGATAAAAACAAATGATTCTACAAGCAGAAACCCAGACTAAAATATGCAACCACAGACAGTGGTGGTGTCTTGCTTGCATTAAGACAATATTTGCAAGACAGACTAGACAGCAGACACGGCCACAGCCGTAAAAGCTTTCCTAAATTATTCATTGCACCTCCAAAGTAAGATAAACTGACAAACTTAGAAGAGCGGACAGAAAAATGCACACGTACTAAAATATGCAACGGAACATTGTGTCGTACGGTGTCAGGAGTAGGAAACTAGCAGACAAATGCTATCGCTTGTTACGTATAAAAAATGCAGCGGGCGTTGAAAGTCACTGCGCTGCGGTGTGAAACTTGACGCCTGGCTAGCGGTTGATTCTACGCTAGTTGCAATTGAAACCTAGGTAGAATGGATAGTATGGAGTTAAGTAACTACACAATACATTTTCGAAAAATGTTCAGTGACCTACTTGTGCAAAACTATTACTAAACTAAACGCCTCAGAAGAAATGCTAATATTTCAAATTTTAATTAGGCTGCCGTGTAACGGCTGAAAGTGCTAAACGATCTTTTTTATAGTACGTGTGTTTGCACATTTAGCAAGGATCTGGCAATTTGCCTAGGAATAAATTGAGCTGCATGAAGACGCGAGAATTGCTACTCTACCTCAATGTAGTTCTGTTAAATGCAAGAATTTATGCGCTGAATGTTCCACCACCGCTCCGATAAAAGAAAACTGTAAAGAGAGCCTCATGAACAAAGTGTCGAGTTAAGGGAGGTGTCAAAAACATGCGTTCATACCATTGGTTCATACACAAACATTTATCAGGTCGTCGTATTCTCAAATATTGATTTGCTTTTTACATTGTACAAAGATTGCAAGTTCCAATATTTTGGACACAAAACTGACCTATAGCAATTAGCGGGTGCATTAATAAAATTATTTAACAATTTTAAAACAATTTTAAATTGCACAATTTTCTACCGCATACTTTAAGTGTAACAAAATAGATTACAAACTGATACAAAAATAATTGGTAACTACGGGTTGCTGCCCAAATAGCAAAAAAATCCTACTTACAAAACAAGTGCAGGCAGGATTTGAACCTGCAACTTTCGCTATCAGTACTAACGAAGACGCCTCTTTCATCTGGGCTACCGCGGCTCAGTTGTTGCGACATTATGCAAGTGTATCTTAATGCCAAATTGTCAATAATGCGTGGCATGGCTAGCATGGCAGCTATTTAATTTTATGCAGATTTAATATTTTTATTGATAGCGAAAGTAACATGTTCAAATCCTACCTGCGGTAAAGAATTCTGCAAAGTTTTTATAATTGTAGGTAGGTTTTTATAATTGTACCTTTAATCAACATTCAAATTTGGTATTCTACTGAGCTTATTTTCCATTTTCTTACTTGTTTTATTACAGAAACAATTTTTTTTTTACCAAATTACTCGCAAGCGTATTTTATATTTCTTGTTAGTAATAATGACTCGTGTTAAGTTGAATAGTGATATAATTTTGATGGTTCACAGCGTTCTCTCTACCAGGGTTTTTTTTCTCTTAGTTCATTCGTTACTCACAGACTGAGGGCTGCAACCACCAGCGATGAAAATCTGCATAATAACCCTCTACTGCAAAGATCTGCAGATAAGGAGACTCCGTTCAGAGGATAATGGAAAAGTAGTGTTTATTAAGCGACGAAACTTTGCGACGATTAAAAGAAGGTTGGCTGTAAAAACTTTGCCGCCTTTCAATTAAAATGTTTAATCTGAGATAAATAAGCAGATAAAGGAATGTTAGAAGTTGATGAACTTATTCAATTAATCCGGGGTCAAGTCGTTTAAAAAAAATGGTATCTTTTCTTATTCGATTGAGGGTTGGCATTATTTACAATTCATTGGCTTTTATGAGGGTGAGTCATCTTTTTCCCGTCGCCAATAGTTGTTCACCGAGACGATATGATCGCTATTCTGAACTACACCCCACATCCAAAAGATAATAAAATAAAACATCTATCTACATCATGAATGAAACATTAAGGAGAAAGAAAACAAACTTATTTTGAAGTAGAATCTTAGTGGATGTAGGTTCAAACCACATAGTAAATTATTCCTCGAGATTACAAGATTATTTTGGGGACCACATTTCTTCCCTTCAAAACCACGCTTCATGCAAGAAGTTACGAAACCTATGTCACAGAGGGTGTTGGGCAAACTTAGGCGATTATGACGCTGCAACTCTTAGTTCAAGTCACACCAACACCAAGCCAATAAGTTCTTTATCCTCCAGGGATTTGGGCACTTCAATAAAATATTCGAACTTCCTGTCACTATTGAAAGAGCATGTAGGTGTGTACGTTTTAATCCAGCAGCAGGCAGTAGATATACAGATATAGACGTTTATGATAAAATGGTTAGACTAATCTGCTCTGACGCAATCACATAAAAACGTGTCGTCACGAAGAATTTAACATAAGGCAACCTGAAAGTAATTGATAGCATTCGATGGGCAATTTTGCGTAACACTTATCCCTATAAAACCTGTTTAATTTTTTATTTTGGTATTTGAAATATTTAAGGAGGAATGCAGGAACAAGGGGATTATTGCAATGCCTATTTGCAACAACGATCTGATATGGTAATATAGATTAGTTAAGGAAACACCAATTTGTAATCGAATTAAGATATGACTAGGTAAGATAAGAAGGTAATTATTGGTTCGCGCCAAGATATCAATGGATTGATTAAATCATATCAATTGCTTATCATTATCATACTAACAGATTAACTTCCGTTTGTTTACATTTATTTTCTAAAATAGGTATAGAGTAGTACCTATCTGAACAGATCGCGGTCACTGAAACGAGCTGTTAGTACTGATCTGTATCATACTTTCCTACGTGTCATCCTGCCATATATTACACAAATTGAATTAAGAAGTGCTCCTGTATGAGTTTTTATAATGTTATAAAGAATTAACAACACCATCATAAAACACTACCTCTCTGGTGCCGAAACAACAAACGCTGACGTCATAATGCGAAGTCGATTCGTAGAAGGATTTCATTGTTGGCACCAAGTTCCATTGCAACTGTAAGTAGGTAGGTATCGTTATATTCGCTGTGGGGAGCCCACGGGGCCAGCACGCTGTCGCCATGGCAACGCGGAGGACAAGAGGGGACCTTTCCCGAGAGGGCGAGGGCTCACTGCCTCACTAACCAGCCAAGGAGACACCTCCAAATTTGAATCTCAATGGAAAAACCAACTCAACCAAATGCACCAGCAGAAGCATGAAGGTCTTCATAATTTGGACGCCTAGTACCTATTTGGTACTTTTTGGTTGATGTTCTTCCGGATTCCTGGAAAGATATCCGTGATATTTTATTGTACAGAAGATGCCAATTTGTAATTTGTTTCGTTTGAGTGAACGTCAGGTAGTGAGGGGCTGGTGTTGATTACACAACCTGTTAAGACTACTTCTATGTACAACGTACACCTTGTAACAGTTTTAAATTTGGCCATTATGTTACGAATAAAGTACGTCGCGGAATGCAATTTCGTCTAATCCTAAGACTAGACAAACCTGCTGAAAATTGCACAGCGCAATTATCAAATCCTATGGAATATATAAAACAGTCCGCACGAATAATCTTTGTTATCATATTCATACAATCTAACACAAAACAAACTAATCAGACCAGATCTTGCCAGTACATAATAAATGGTGCTGTCGATAGAACAGAAATGGACGAGTCCTTTCGGCCATTATCCGTGAGATTAACGATCTGAGGAATCTCGAAGTCCGTGTTACATACGGGGTGTAAGGGACGGTGTACCGAAAACTTTGCAGGCATGATCAGACCATGAAACTGAACAACTTTTTCTATGGAAGCTATCTATGGAAGAAAAATTTTTCGACCTCCCATACAAAATTCCCAATAAACTGACTGACTTTCTATGGAAACTCGAAAAAAAATTTCGTTTCCCAACATAGGCTCCATAGTAAAAGTTGTTCAGTTTCATGGTCTGATCATGCGTGCAAAGTTTTCGGTACACCGTCCCTTACACCCTGTATTTATATGCCTGTCACCGCCTCAGCTGACTTAAAGCGGCTTTCCGAGGATTTGCTTCGACCAAAACTCGACTTTTTGACCCTTCAACTAGAACCAACTACTTAGCAACACGATAAGCTCCAGCTATTAGCGATAAGGAGGCGATGGTTGTTTATAGAAAGCTTATTGAATTTGGAATCATTGTGGTAGAAGTGTGAACTCTGAAAGAAGGTACCCATTAAAATACTACTTGCAAATCTTTTCTTTTTTGTCTCTATTTCAATGTAAAGGTTGCCTGATAAGGCCGTCTTTGTTTACTTTTAGTCTTAAGTTTTCAGTATTGTTATGTTTCTTTTGTGTATGTTGTAAGCAATTAAGTTTTCATCTATCTACCTATCTAAAACCACACATCATAGGTTCTTGCGTTGTATGTTTCTTCAAGAATTTATTTCCAATAGAAAAAAGGGATATTGTAGCAGTATTTTACAGAAAAGACTACCCTAATCAACAATATACTATAGAATTTATAGGATTAGGCTTCGGTCCCGGTGATACCCGGAGGATCTTGTCCAGACGTGTAATAAATGGCCGTGTCTCTTCTACGTTACTTTTTTATTTTTTGTTGTTAGTTCGAACTTTCTTACCTTGGGATTTGGTTTATTTTGTCTGGCTGGCGACGGAACAGCTTAGTTTCCAGTAGTTTCTTATCTTGTTTAGACGACACGGTATTTGCCTTTTTGTTAGATTATTAAAATTTTCTGCTGTAAAACAATTTCTTGTAAAATTAATTAATTTAATTTTAATTTTGTTTAGGGTTAGTTCAAAATATTCTGCAACGTCATCAGGCGCGGATACTTTTCGACGCGTTATAATTGTTACAAACATACCTATATCATGCTTATATGCCTTTGCGGGGTAGGCAGAGCGTTAACGGCCCAAAAAAACTAACATTTACGCCACGTCTGACAAACATTTGAAGATTTCAGAAAGTTGTGTATTGCCATAGTGATAGGTTGTCCACCTATCGCATAAAAATGTCAATACACATGTAACTCTCGTGTCCTTTAGTCGCCTCTTAAGACACCCACGGGTAAGAAACGGGGTGATGGTATTGTAAACTGATTCACACAGCAATTTTTTAAAATTGTTTTTGAAAAATTAGGTTTGGACTCAAAATGTGATAAACCCCTCCAAACCTTGGATCAGCGCCTGAATGTCATGAGTATCACATGCAGTAGTATAATGTAATTTCAGTAATGCATTTTTGTTTCATTGTCAACAGCGGTGATGCATTGGCGACAACTTTATCTGCTCTCTACGGGAAACTGCTTGTTGTTATGGGGATAGCCTTCCCTATGGCTGAAGTAATCTCTACATACATTCCACCTTCATTTTATGAGGTATGTGTGAAGCTTATTTTTAATCTCTGTAAATTATAGGGTGATTGGCAGCTGTCAGATTCATGAATTTTTTCTTTTTGTCCTTTTCACGTTTACTTGGTTTACCAGGTACCAGCTTTGAAGGGAATCGTCCTATAATTTATAGAGTATAGATCTACAGTACCTAGGTACTATTATGTAGATACTATTCTGTGTAACTGTGACTGTTGTTTGTGTGAATATATGACCGCAAACACTATTCAAAAATATCAATGAATGCTGACAATAGCTAGCAACAATGCCACACACGAAAGTAATAAAACTATCTATAATCTTTTATATGGACTTTACCAGATCTCAGACGCTTCCGTATACTAAAATATTGTATTTTGTCTGCAGGGATTCTACTTATATCTTTACATCGGAAGCATGGTGTTCCTGTTATACATGTATGCGGCTCTGGTACGGGACCGAAACAGATCTGCAAAAGACACAACTATAGCTACCAGTAAGTTCTGCAGTACTTATATATTTATGTCAAACTCTTGCAATGGGAATAAAATGAAATGTAACACAAGTTTTAATTTAACCAACATCAGTAGTCTAATCCTGTAAGTAAAGTAACCTACTAGTCCATCAATACGCTATTCTGAAGGTTTAAGATGGAGTGTTTCGAAACCTAATATTTATTATGTTGTGCGCTATACATAACATAGGTACCTATTCATAAAAAGACAGCAATACGAGGATTACTTAGTAAATAAACGTGCTTCAAGAAATAAAACACACCTCATTTTAAAACCTTTAATTTGCGAGTTTTTCATTCGACATTCCACTTCCTAATTTGAAATGAAAGGGCATTTTTTATTAAAATTTCCTTAACTCCTTCAGCCGTGGGAATATGACAGGAAGGTTTCGTAAAACTAAATTAATCTTAATTCTTTTGGCAAGGGGTCGCTTTGTGGCGTATAATTGCATCATTACAGTGGTACAAAGACTGTGTGCAAAAGTACAAAGAACAGAATTTTCCTCAGGGCACGTTCACTAGTTTAGTTTCCTGAACTATTGATGCTCCGTGCGGGTGGACATTTATTTCAACTGCACATCTGTCTTCATACCACCAGAGGTTAGCTCGGATATTCTCTCTCTTTTCGTGTGGGACACCGAGTCGTCCAACGACCCGATGAACCCTGGTGTCAGAGTTTTTTCAACCGCCTACTACCACTAGTAGGCCTCGTGACATGGTTGTTACGACCGCCGTCTAAGTTATCATAGACATCAACCGGGACCGACGGCTTAACGTGCCCTCCGAAGCACGGACCCATCTTTCTTTTTGGACAATCAGTTGGTTCACCCTGCAATGTCCTAACCAGACCGGGAATAAATTTACAAAGTGATAAATATCAACTTTATGAGTTTCCCGCCAAGAATCCAATTCGGAACCTTTGCGTCGCAGGCAGTCGCACAACCACTGCGCCACATCAGCTGTCTATTGCTAAGTCATGATAAAAACTGCAAAATAAATCTACTACAATTTTTCCTCTGCGGTATTCGTAAGGCACCGACATTTGTCTCCAAAAAGTGCAAAGCCATGCTGAAATGTACGTTTGATATGTGCCGTGTTTCTCCTATTTCAATTTACTTTTTTACGGTTCCGTACACGTAGGGTAATAACGGAAACCCTATTACTGAGGCTCGTCTGTCCGTCTGTCTGTCCATCCGTCCGCCCGTCCTACAGTTACGAGGCTGTATCTCCTGAACCGTTATACCTAGACAGTTGAAATTTTCACAGATGATTTATTTTTGTTGCCGCTATAACAACGAATACAAAAAATTAGAATAAACTAAATATTTAAGGGGAGCATGTTTTTTGTATGGAGGCTGTATCTCATGAACCGCGAAAGTTAGACAGTTGAAATTTTTACAGATGTTGTATTTCTGTTGCTGCTATAACAAAAAATACTAAAAAAAAATGCGGCTGCCATAGAGGTACAAAACTCGTGTTTTTTATAGCAAGTAAATAATGGTACGGAACCCTTCGTGCGCGAGTCCGACGCGCACTTAGCCGGTTTTTGCATATTCGTATGCCTGTGGTTAGTTAGCCGTTGCCGGGAATAGTAAAGCAATTTTTCTTTTTGAACTACCAACGCGAGCGTACGAGTACATTTGTTATTTAAATGACGCGGAAAGCCCAGCGGGTACGTAATTAACTAACACTTCGCTGCAGAGAAAATGTTATTTCACCTCTTCCGTTGCACGAGAATAAATGCAAAACTAACTCAAAACGGCGTAATAATGATATAGCACAAGCTCAGTCTAATTACGGTTATTTGCATAAATCGGTGTTCGCAGCATTGTGTAATTTATCGATACACTTCGTTAAAGTATACACGGGGTTAATGAGTAATATGACGCCATAATATATAGGAAACGATTTGGGAATATTTTTTTATCATTAATTCCCGTTTGTCCAGAATCGGATTCAAGTTCAGCGATATCAGAGTCAGGATCGTGTTCGTCACAAACTGAACGCAGCACCGTCACAACCCACGTGCCGCCGCCACATCTGATGACCAAGAGGATGTCTTTGGGATTCGCGCTAGCTACTACTTCTGGCGTGAGGACGCATCACTATGGAAGCTTCTACCTTAGGATGGGGGCTGTTGGTAAGAGGCTTCTATTTCTCAAAGCACAGGCATATTGCATCTCACGTGTCCTCACCACAGCTGATGACCAAGAGGATGTCTTTGGGATTCGCGCTAGCTACTACTTCTGGAGTGAGGACGCACCACTATGGTAGCTTCTACCTTAGGATGGGGGCTGTTGGTAAGAGGCTTCTATTACACAAAGCACAGGCATATTGCACCTCACGTGCCCCCACCACAGCTGATGACCAAGAGGATGTCTTTGGTATTCGCGCTAGCAACTACTTCTGGAGTGAGGACGCATCACTATGGAAGCTTCTACCTCAGGATGGGGGCTGTTGGTAAGAGGTTTCTATTACACAAAACACAGGCATATTGCATCTCACGTGCCACCACCACAACTGATGACTGTTGGCATTCGCACTAGACACCACTTCTGGAGTAAGATTGCATCACTACGGCAGTTTTGGGGCTGTTGGTAAGTGATTTTCCTAAGCTCAAGTTACAATCCCGACACAATTTAAGTATTAGTCTATAGTTGAGGATCAAGCATATTTTTTTAGGGTTGGCGCTTGCTATCATTTCTGGGGAACACACAACACTTAGGCAGCTTCAATCTGAGGCTGAAATCTGTTGGTACGTGACTTCTACTTCTCAAAGTCACATAACAACATACATATTAACATAGTTGATGAGGAGGAAGTCTAAAACGCCTGACTACACAACAAACACACAACTAGGTACAAACAGTCATAACGAGCATAACTAATATAATTTGGCCGGCAATCTCGTTCTCAGTCTCACTAAGTGCAGCCCAAGAGTCCCGGGTAGTTTCCAAGTTACTAACTTTGAGTAAAGCAAAGGATACAGGGAGTGATGAAAACAAACAAGTACGGTACCTACCGAAAAGATTGTAATGACGCCAGAAAAACCTAGTCACTACAAAATTTACACCAGACTACAATCTTTCAAACCTAAAAATAATACGGGGTTTGTACCTACGAGATCGTATGTCTCAGAACTGAGTATTATGTGTAAAGATATGTGTGTTGTATGTCAGCACGAGTATAATTGAGGATGGACTAGTTTATCTAGGACGGCTTAGTTTTTTGGGTGGGTTCTCGTTACTTTATTCTTAGCTCTAGAGTTGCCAACTAACTTACAGAGAGATACGCCTCAGTGACTCGCTCCAACATTTTGTGCAGAACGATAGCAGTGAGAATTAAATTACAAGTTGCTGAGATTTTAACCTTTGTGCAGGTTTTACTTACCAGCTGAGATGTAGCTGCGCTGAGAAAGAATATACCTAACTAAAGTATTTTTAACAAACTAAAAAGATAGAAAGAACAAACATATTTAGCTTGTAAGTTAGATACGTTTTATTGGTACATACATACCATGCTATGAACGATTTTCAAATAACATGCGTCGTTACACATCGTCGTGTGTAAGGGGCTAAACAAAGACGGAAAAATGTCAACATCTGCGACTGATCGCTTGGGCTGTTCAGTAACAAATTACACAGAAGCCGTAAAACGGCTTTGCAATGTTTTTTGCGACATTTTCAAGGAGTTAGGGTTTGTTTCTGAGAAAAAAGGCAGTAAAACGTCAGCTGTGCAAGTTAAGAGGCAGACAGTGGAGCTGCGCCAGCCGGCATGGCAGCTCAAGTGTTTTTTAAATTATTTGCATTTGACTCCAAAGTGAGTTTGGAAAGAGGGTCTTATTTTCTTTTATACGTTTCAGACTAGACAGGATAAGGAGTTTAAGCATTGGATTGAAGTGCTATTCAAGGAGTGTGTTTCATGTTCAAGTAATGGTATTTTTATTGGCTTATTGGTTGGCTCTTTATGGGCAATTTTAAATATAAATATAATAAAGCATTTTATTGGTTTATAATATGAGGAGTATCAGCATACCTAAGAATGGCTGTCGATAAAAAATATTTTTGGATATTAAGTTCTTACCTTTCGATTCTTATCTCATAAAAGCAGGTATAAATAAGTGTCACTTTTGGTTTAGTCTTATCCAATATTGAGAGGTATTGAACCACTATTGAACCATTACGGGGAATTCATAATCACTTGATACCTATACGATGTTGTTTACGATGACGATTAACTGTGTTTGATTTGTGACGTTCGCAAAATGAAATACTTTACACGATATCATTTATCTTTCAGCGTTCGGCATAGGTTCCATGATCTACTCCGGTCTGGAGTTTGGCCAGTACTGGGAGCTGGAGAGGAACACCAACTGCCATAATGTGCTGCTAGCGCTTACTCCTGCCACCAGAATGGCCTTCATCTTCATACAGATGTACTTCATCTTTCTGAACAACGAGGTGAGCGACAATATATCACAGAGTTCGGAGTAGGTTCCATAATCTCCGGGTTTGAATGCGCCAGTACTAGGAGCTGGAGAGGAACACCAACTGCCAACGAATGATCCATTGACACGATGAAGAAGGATGGCCTTAATCTACATACAGATATAGGTACTTTGTCTTTCTGAACAATGAGGTGAGCATAAACAACACTGTAAACTTCAAGGAAACACTGTACCTTCGTTTAGTTTCGTTTATTCTCAGTTTTTAAGGTGCTTTGCCACGTTAGGTATAAATAGGTACTATAACCAAACCAACCATATATAATTTAACTTCAAAAGTTTTTGATAAACTTTTCCAAGTCTGGATAAAGTTTACCTGCCTCTCAACGTATTTCGGCCATACATAAGATTTATTGACGTTTTCTAACTTCTTAACAAGAATTTCGGTAGTATAAATACTTACTGCTATAACGGCTCTTCCAAAGATTATCGTGGGTCTGAGAAATAAACAAGAATTTTCGTATGATTTCAGATGAAAGTATACAAGCACAAGATAGTGGCGCGGTTCGGGCTGATGCACATGGTGGGCACCAACCTGAGCGTGTGGCTGAACGTGCTGGTGCAGGAGACCAAGCACGAGATCCTCACCTTCTACGACCCGGAGAACAAGACCATCGGGATCAACCATCGGCTGGGTAAGGAACATATGATGAGCCCTAGGTACCGGAGGACGTGGTGAATTCAGAATTGCGTCATCTCCAAGTCAACAACTAGCTAGAAATCGCGCTGGACATGGATCAGCCAGCAGTAATACTTCGTTTCGGGTACCTTATTAATCATTTATACACAGATGTGACTGACTGTGGGTAGTCTTAGTTCTACTGTCCTTCTTTACTGCGACCTACTTTGCAAAACTTCCAAAGTATGCAAATTATAACCTGACCGCAGAAGAAAACAATGCCAACGCCTTTTGTTGCTTGTTTTTCTTTGAGAAGTTTTTCTTTGTTTAAACTGCGTGGAAAACCCTTAGTACCTACAGAAAAAAAGAAAACATAAACTTTCATATTTATGCTCGCAGTTTTAACATTAATTATTTTCTTTTGTTAAGTATCTTTTAAATACTTACTTCGAAACTTAATACACCTTTAAATATTTATTAGTTTGTATTAGACTCTACATTTGCAAGTCTAATTTACTTAGGCGCAATAAGCACGAGGTAGTCTGCATGAGGCACAAAGCCATTGCCTGTCAGTATCCTGTCGTATCCAATCGATATCCTGCCGCGTGTTACAGTGGCTTTGCGGTTAACCTGCTCGCTCGCACCATGCCGTTTAATTAAACAAAGCTGTATTGTTTGAGAGGACAGCAAAGACTTAAAAAAAACTTAGAATTTTAAGAGATGACTCTTACAAAATAGAGAAGATAAAAGTTTTACCGGCACGTTACGCTGAAAGTCGCGGTTTAGATATTTTGGTTCATGTAAGAAATTTTAGGGTTCTACTTTTACTTGTAAGAATATTATTATTGAAGTTATAAAGTATGTAGGTATATAGAACTTCAATAATAATATTACTCACCTATGTAAATATCATGTAATCAATAAAACCAAGTTTATTATTATTCATTCTCTGAGCCAGGCATGTACTCAGTCCCATGTACTTATATATTTTAAATTTTTTGATTAGTTGATAATGTTGGTATGCCTAAATATCGAATTATTCGTCTTGTAAACAAATAACTGTAATTTAGCAGTTCAAAGTGAAGCGTTCGATAATTATTAGAAAATTTCGTGAAAACAGACATCAAAGAAAAATAAATTTTAATTAATAATATGAAAAAAATATCCGGTTCTAAAAACTTTGCAAAACGGCGCGGCGCCTCGCATACAAATTGACTCTATTACCTACGAATGAACCACGAGTTTGAGCAAACCGGGAGATATGGAATTCTTAACTTTTAAAGCGAAGTGGGCTAATTCTACAAAGGGTGTTTGTGCATTTGCTATCTTTGTTGGTTTAATCCCCGCATAACAGTTTGTAATTATGTCTACTATTTTTCAATAGGTACATCTACATATGGTTCATCTTTTTCGTGCGGGACACCTACTTCTTTATAAAACCTAAAGAAAACAGAACACTAGGTCGGCAGTAAAAAAAAACAAGAGTAAAACCATGACAACTAATCCTCAATTCCCATAGGTAATCCTGCGGCGCTATCTTGCTGTCCAAGACACAGTCACATACTCCTGGATATCTCTCCGGGTCCAGCTTTTGTCTCCATGCAGTAATTGGATTAATTCCGAACTGACCGAGCGCTATTGTGGTGAATAGCGTAAAATTTACAATTTATGGGATGAGTTCTAGGTCTAGTTCTAGTCTAAATTAATGAGGCATAATCAAAGGTATTCATCAATTCAATTTAGTTCAGTATTATTTACTGAGGTCATGATGCTCTTAGATAATTTATTTTAAGGCAGTCAAATTAGTGCCGTGTGGAGCCGGCTTAGAATAGCATCACCCCATTTCTTTGCCGTGGGAGACGTAAAAAAAGACCAAGGGACTTGAGGGTGCGTATTGCAATTTTAGGAGATGGGCTGACATCCTGTCACTATGGCGATACACAATTTTCCGAATGACCCTCCATTATATGTCAGACGTGGCGTAAATGTCCGTGTTTGCGGCCGTTTACGCTATGCCTACCCCGCAAGGGATAAAAGCCGTGATATGTGTATGTGTAAGTAAAATTTACTTTCAATTCAAAATTCAAGAATAAATCGCTTTTTGTGTCAAAGGCACATCTCATTCAATTTCAAACTATGTACGAGTAGGTACAGACAAAACAGTCACTGATAGGTATAATAAATGTTGTTTAGAAAATTCAGATTCGCATTACTTAGCAAAGCGTAGTGCAAAACCTAGATTATTGTCGCAATCTCTCGCTGAACGACAAGATTTGTCAATAAGTTATTGCAATAGTCTAGTTATAGTAGTTAAAATAGAAGTTTCTCAAGATAGGATGGAAACTTGAATAACTAAGTATTATTAGTTTTGTCCTATAACAACCTCTTTAGGAAAAAAACCTACATTTCATTGGTATAAAATAATATAAAGTTTACATACATACATCAGCCTATAGTAGTCCACTGCTGGACGTAGGCCTACCCCAGGGTACGCCATAGGGCACGATCTCAAAGTTTACTGATTTGTAAATTGTCTGTTGAAGTTCGAATGTTATTTGTGGTCTTAATATTAAGTAAGTAGGTTTAACAGAAAAATTGAACTTTCTTTTATATTGAAAACTTGAGCTACAGAAAAATAACCTGCTTTTTGTTTAAATATATACATACACATATCACGCCTATAATCCATTGCAGGGTAGGCAGATCGTAAGCAACCGTAAAAACGGACATTTACGCCACGTCAGACAAATATTTGAGGGTCATGATTTATAAATTGTGTATCGACATGTTGTCAGCCCATTGCCTGAAATTGCAATACAAACCCTCGACTCCCCTAGTCGCCTCTTACGACTCCTTTAGGATAGAAATGGGGTGATGCTATTCTAAGCCAGCATCACACGGCACAGTTTCAGTTTAAATACTAAATCCTAAATGATCTAGGATTTACTTTGCCTCATTATGCAGACCTAATTGGATTAATTCTGACCGAGCAGTGTCCATTGTTCAGTGACACTGTTTGTAGTCTAGTTCCAGATTCAGTTAGCTTGGTCTGTACGCTCTTTGTGAGAAAGTTTTACTGCACGGAAATCTTAGATATCTGACAGTTTTTTTTTGTGGGACATCTTACGACCCGATAAACTCTGGTGTTAGAGTTTTTCAACCGCCTACTACTAGTAGTAGACCTCTGACATGTCGTAAGTAATCAAAGACAGCAACCGGGACTGGCAGCCGAGCCCTCTGAAGCACAGAACCATCTTTCTTTTTGTCTGACGATGTAATATAAAAAAATATGACATTGTCAAAGTCGTTTGACAATGGCAAATCGTATAGAGGAATATTTCAAACAGCGTCTAAACGCTGGTCTATCTTTCTTGTTAGAAAAATATTTAATTTTCAAAATGATCTTAACTACCGTCCCATATAAATATAACGCAATGACGGAGTTTGATACCTATGCGAATGGCAAAAGCCGCAGGTTCAAATCCTGCCGCGGTAGAAAATTTTGCATGTTATCTAAAAAGCATATGTCTACTTAAAGCAGGTATTCTGCATTTTTCAAATTTTACCCCTTATAATTGTGGGCATATGTTAATTCGCGCAATTTTTCACCCTGCGCTCTCTTAGGACCCACTTCTTCTCGTTTTAAGTACGACACGCCCTAATCCAGTCATTGTCAACATTTGGCTAATATTATATTTAATAAGTACACATGTTTCCTTCCGGTAAATCTATATTTGTTGGTAGGTAAAAAAGGTTTAAAATCTAGGGGTAACTTACAAGCGTGCATGAAGAGATTGATGAATGTAGAAGAGGCGAAAGAAGTATGCCAGGATCGTAGTAATTGGAAAGAAGTAGTCTTTGCCCATCCCTCTAAGAAGTTTGTATGTAGATATTCAAATTCCTTTCTAGGTCAGTTAGGTAGGTTGCACTGGTAGCAATGCTAAAAAGACTACGATGGCAATCTCACATTAAAATGGGCTGTTTCTTTTTTAATGTTGTACCTACTTAACTTGGTGCAGGTTGTAACTATATTTAGTAGCTAAATACTTATACAATTATCTTGAAGCTTCAAATTCTCCACCCCTGCCAGAACCCGCATAATTTCATTCGGAGTACACCCCTGTCCAATTTATTCTTCGCTTGACCCAAGAGTGTAATTCAATGTTTTTATGGTGGCTTTATCTGATTTTTTCGAGTTATTAGATTGTTGGTCATTGTCTTTCGAAAACAGACGCATACGTGATAATTTGATTTGGGTATATTTGCGTTTGCATAGTATATATATTGTTTACATATCGGCTTAATTTGCAAAAAGCGGCCCTGTTATTTTTTTTTATAAGGATGGGTTTGCTCTTGACTCCAGTCTAGGTCATTTCAGCCATGTTCCTGTTTGGACGTTACACATTCAATTTCCTCCTGAAAAATGATCTCTTTTATCTATAGCGGGGGGGGGAAGAATCATTTTGTTAGTAGGCTGGTTTCTAGTAGTAAAATTAACTTCTGACTACTAATAAAGCAAGCATTGTCATATAACATTTACAATTATTATTCAAAATTAATGCCCATAAATTCGGCTGCCTTTATAAGGGAGCACCTTTACGCTGAGTAATGTCGATCGCGTCCTGCTTGCTAACTATCCAATCCACACGAAAGCATTCGACCCAAATTCCGAAGTATTCCAAGTAGTGGGATGAACCACTCCATAGTCTCTGAACGCAACGATTTATAGACAAACGGATATTTAACACGCGAATCTTTCCGGGATAAACAATTTTAACTGAAGGTGAAGGCGGTGAAAGCTTATCTTGTTCAATTTTTATTCTTATATTTTAAATATAGATCTTGTAATTTTACAAACTTTTCAGGCAGCGTTCTATGTTAATTATATAACTAATTTGATTCTATTTTCTCTTTTTCAGCGTTCCAAAAGGCGTTCGCAGCGCTGGGCACAGACGTCCCACCGTCGCACCCCGCAGCGGCACATCTGCGGGTACCTCGAGGCCTGAAAGGGCCTCACCACATCTTCGAGTGCCGTCGAACCAACATCATGGGCTCTTTAGTCCAAGACGCTTCGCCTTTTCTCTTCCCCTGCACCATTGAGTACTCCCTCATCTGTGCTGCAATCCTCTACGTCATGTGGAAGAACATTTCGAAATACCCTTCAAAAGATGTCGCAGCTGCAATCGCTAAAGCTCGTCTACTTGAAGGCTTAGCGTACAAGAAATCGCCGCATTTATACAGCGTCGACTGTGCACGAGCACACAAAGGCCTGTTCTTCGGAATTCTAGTCCTAGTACTAACCATAATATCACTCATACTCTTCTTTGTTCTTGTTTCGAAGAAGGAATACGCGACATTAGCAGTTGTGGAAGTGAATCTGTGCGAGTTAGCATTGTATGCGATGACTACATTGGCCAGTTTAGCCGGAATGGTGTGTGTGAGGAATTTGAAATACGATGGAAATAGAAACCTGGAGTTGGATAACATCCTGCTTGTCGGCGCACAAACGGGCATGTTCATCTACGGAACTTTCACCATCATCGGAGGCCATTTCACGATTGAAAAGAACACCATTCTCATATTAGTCACAGCTTTATCATCGCTCATACAAACAACTTGTCAAACAATGTTCATTTTAGATGCTAGTCGAAGATCTGCCAAGACTGCAGACCAGTTGAGAAAGAAGCCGGGAAGAGAGATAGTGACGTTTTTGTTGGTTTGTAACCTGGCGATGTGGGCGATCAACACTCTGGAGAAGTCTCGGGCGGAGTCTCACCCGGTGCAGCTGCACTTCTACGGCCTGTGGGCGTGGACCATCATCACGCACGTGTCAATGCCTCTGGCCATCTTCTACAGGTTCCATTCGACTGTGTGCTTGTGTGAGATCTGGAAGCGCGCGTACAAAATGAAGCCTGCATACATGTAGCGACCGGCTCGCAGGTACTGAAGTGCTGCCCAAACTATGGTACTTACATTTCAGATAGTAAACGCGTAGTTCGGTGTTAAATAGTGCCATAGATTTCATCAAAAGTGAATACCGGATACATATTGTCAGCTAGTTTGTATAATATTTGTGTTTAAAGTGTACCTAGACTAGACTATATCATCTTTCCCGATATATTCACTATATAATTTAAGGTTATCCGGTGTGCACTTACCTTATCATGTTAGTTTTGAAGTTGACTGCTTTAATGTTAAGTTATTGTATTTAAATATTTTAAAGTGTTATTTATTTGTAGCTTTATTGAACGCTTTAACTACTATACGTTGACGATGATATTGAAGACAGTATTTCTGTAGACGGGTTGAAATTTTAGTTAGCGCTTAGTCATTTAGCTGTTACTTTTCTTCAATCTAGTGTTCATTTTTATTGTTGAATAGCAATGAATCTAAAGATAAGAGAAATTGTGTTCAAAACTTCATCCTATTTATGAATCAAAATAGACTTTTGGTAGAGATTGCTACATTCCACAATCTTATATAGTACCTATCTACTTACGATTTACGTTTTATGGATTAAAACGAATGTCTTCCAATAGGTTACGTTTTTTTACACACTTTTACCACGTTCATGAGTTTTATACCATTCACAGGCTTCTCTGGAGTTCAAGGGAACAAAATATCGACCTAAACATATTTTTTCGAAGTTTTTTGAACTTGATCTTAAATTGAGATTAATCTACGATAATAATATTTATAATTTTTGGATAAAGCATAGTCTGATCAGATTTTTAGAAATTTTGTAGCCGTATTTTTGCGAGGAAGTAGTTTCAGTATTTTGGATAAATATTTAAAACTGTAGTTTTAAACTAAGAACCTACCGAGGACCCAGTAGTTAGAAAACTAAACACCAAAGTTTTATATTAATGAGTAGGAAATTTTGGAGCTTACAATGTGAATAGAGTCCAATAGCTTAATACAATAAGCGTCCTAAGATTAGTCACAGAGTAATATGATTTTTAATAGACTTAGCTATTTTCGTCCATAGCTTTATGTATCTATCTTTTGTTTTCGTATTGTATTGTCAGTAAGTAATTAAAAAAGTACATACCTGCCTATCTAACAGAGTTTTATCATCAAATCGTAATATATCCAAATACCTAAGTTTTAATTATTAATATTGTACCTACGCCTGAGAATACTTTCCCGTATTATATAGAATTCTAAAATAAGCAGCAAATGCAAATTTTAAACTATGAAGGTTTACTGTAACCAGCTGCTCGAGTTACCCACTTGAAGGATCAATTTATACTGATCGTTCATGATTACTTTAGGAAAAACCAGTGCATGTAGAACTCGTAGACCTAGCTGCCTACTACAACAACTACGTAAAAGTTACGTAAAACGAAAGCAGAAACTATTGTAATTTGCATAATAGCTATCTACTTGATTGTTTGTTTAATTGTACGAAATATTACCATTTACATATTTACCTGCTTGATAAAATTATCTATCTCCCTTACCTACCTACCTATACTCCTATCTGTTACTCTACCATTTTTAGATAAGATTTTTGTAAAAGTTGTAGTTATTTGTAAAAAGAAAATGTTATTTAAAGAAAACGCATCGTGTCCCAGTTTTCAGAGGTTTCAGGAAACGAAATTATTTGATATGTTTTATATTTATTATAAATATTAGCCGTAGTTATTTATACAAAATTATTGATTTTCGAGTAGTGTGAAGAATATTATAAATTGTACAATAAGCTACCTACTTTTAATAAGAATACTCAAATAACATGACATAGCTTTAACTTTTGGAATTTGAGACAAATTAATGTGGGTCTAATTTATTTACATTATACTTTTGTTTCAAAGTCAAGTTTTGCAATTCATAGTTATAAAGGAAGTCATATCTGATTTTACCTACACCCATACACTATAAAAATATCTTTGACAAAATAATAAACAAGCAATAGTAAAGTAATAAAGTATATGGTTGATATGTTTAATATTAAGGTGTCATTTTTCAAACTGTCCCTTTAGTGTGGTTTCCAATGTTCGATTACACGTCTCTAAACGATTTTAACCAATGTTGTCTCGGCCCTACCTACAACCGGTATGTACTTATTCAGTACGTTTTCTTGAACATGGAAAGTGCGGTTGTAGCATAAAAAGTGGAAGTGGGGGGGAGTTATGACGTAACAAAGATGGCGGCCGGACCAACTCTACTAAGCGGTTTTTCTAGATAATTATTGGGCCGATATACATAAATGAGGTGTCAAATGAGAGAGCATACAATGCCCATTACTTTATTTCATACATTTATGTACGTGAAACTAATAGCAAATGAAATTTTTCAAAAACATCACATTTTATAAAATTTCAGTTTTTTTTCTTGCCTATAACTCGGTATCCGTCAGAGTTATCAAACTTTTGATAGGTACAAAACATTTTGCAATTTTAATCAACTCTCTAATGATCCCCCAGTTATTGAGATCAGAAAAGAAACAACGGAGATTCAGAAGTTTGAGTGGTCGGAGTCGTAGGTACAAGTGATCTAAAATTGACGAAGCTTGGCTGTGTGTTCATTTAAAATAATAATATAGTTTAAAATATAATGATAATCTTATATTGAACACGGGTCTTCTCCAATGGGGGGTACTATGTGTAGTATGCTATAATCACTATGCTTGACAGGCGCAGGCGGGTTGGCAAGTGCAGTAGGTACAGGGTGTTAATTTACTTATTTTCGCTGGTTTGAGGTTAACATCGACTTTAAACCACCCCCTACGATGAAATGAGAAAAACACTGTGGTACTTGAATAAATAAAACTAGAAAATCAATAACAAAATGCGATTGTTATCATTTTTACATTAATTGAATTAGATAGCAAGGTATTTAGCTTCTTCCACACTTATGATGGCTAGTAATGCAGCTAGTTGAATGCACCACGCGACTGAATGTTGAATGCAACTAGCTGCATTACTAGCCATCATAAGTGTGGAAGAAGCTAAATACCTTGCTATCTAATTCAATCAAGATGGACTTCCGCAAAGTAACGCCTGATACAATTACTTATTTTTACATTAATTAAAATAAAATAAAATAAAATAATCAAGAAAAATAAACTACTTAATTATGATCATCATCATTCTGGATCAGTCATCATCATTGGCCTCACACGTCTGTGACAGACGAGTTAATCAGTGTCTGAAGCAAGAATTTTCATGGCTGTATAAGCCGATACGGGAGCGGCATAGTTTTCCGCACGCTCTACAAGTGAAGGTGGAATTTGAGACTGGCACATGCATGTTTAGATGACGTTTTTGCCTTTTGTTAGCGAGACCAGAAAACCAGGCATTATCGTGTGTTTTACGCCCATCAAACACGCGCTTACGCCATTCGTCCCTATCCTCAGCAAGCTTCTCCCAGCTTTGATGGTCAATGTTAAACGCAGCCATGTTCCGCTTGGCGCAATCTTTGAAACGCAGCATAGGTCTTCCAACCCCTCTTTTAGCGTTTGCTACAGCGCCAAGCAGAACACGCCGTGGTAGACGCGAAGGTTCCATCCGGTGCACATGCCCTAGCCACCGCAATCGTCTCTGCTTAAGCAGGGCGGTAAAACTAGGCAGCTGCGCAATTTTTAGAACTCGCTCATTTGTGACTCTGTCCTGCCAGGTTAAATAAAAAAGATATTTCTTACGCAGCGCATATGAAATGTATTGAGTCGACGTTCCTGTTTTGCATAGCAAGAGTATGCTTAAAACGCAAGTTTGATAAACAATAATCTTGGTTTTTGTGGTCAGGTGTTTATTGTTCCATACTCTGGTACTGAGCTTGCCGAACATGGTCGCCGCATTGCCGATTCGCGTATCGATCTCAGCATCGAGCGTGAGATTATTTGACACAGTCGACCCCAGGTAGCAAAACTTATCGACTATGCTCAAGGGAACACCGGCTAGCATGATGTGTGGTGCATCTGCGCCTTGAGCTAGCACTACTGTTTTTTTGGCATTAATAGTCATAGAGAACAGAGTATACGCATGGGAAAACTTATCGACAATGACTTGAAGCTCACTTTGAGAATTAGCAACGAACGCTGCATCGTCAGCAAACAGAAGGCTATCGACGAATAAGTCATCGCGGTTTCGCTTAGACTTAAGAAGCGAGATATTGTACAGCTTCCCGTCAGCCCTCGTGTGCAGGTGGATACCCTGTTGGTCATCGCCGAAAGCTACTTTAAAAAGCAATGAAAAGAAAATACCAAACAGGGTAGGAGCCAACACACAGCCTTGGCGAACACCTCTACGCATTTCAAACGGCTCGGATGTATTGCCGTTAAAAACAACAGATCCTTTCATGTCCATATGGAAGGATTTAACGAGGCTCAGAAGTTTTGGCGGGCACCCGATGTTTACAAGTGCAGTGTAAAGTCCCTCTCTGCTAACGGTGTCGAAGGCTTTGTTAAGGTCTACGAACGCCACTATCAGAGGTGTTCTCTGTTCTCTACACTTTTCCTGAAGTTGGCGAAGTGTAAAAATCATATCTGTTGTGGAACGCTGGGCGCGGAATCCACATTGCGATTCGGGATATACACGATCAGCTAGTTTCTGGAGTCTTAATAAGACTAACCGAGCAAATAATTTACCAACTATACTTAAAAGGGATATACCACGATAACAGTTACAGTCACCGCGGTCACCTTTGCCTTTGTATAGGGTAACGATGTTAGCATCGCGCATATCTTGTGGTATATATCTCTTATATTTTATATTATCATTATATTTTAAACTATATTATTATTTTAAATGAACACGCAGCCAAGCTCCGTCAATTTTAGATCACTTGTACCTACGACTCCGACCACTCAAACTGCTGTATCTCCGTTGTTTCTTTTCTGATCTCAATAACTGGGGGTTCATTAGAGAGTTGATTAAAATTGCAAAATGTTTTGTACCTGTCAAAAGTTTGATAACTCTGACGGATACCGAGATATAGGCAAGAAAAAAAAACTGAAATTTTATAAAATGCGATGTTTTTGAAAAATTTCATTTGCTATTAGTTTCACGTACATAAATGTATGAAATAAAGTAATGGGCATTGTATGCTCTCTCATTTGACACCTCATTTATGTATATCGGCCCAGTAATTATCTAGAAAAACCGCTTAGTAGAGTTGGTCCGGCCGCCATCTTTGTTACGTCATAACTCCCCCCCACTTCCACTTTTGATGCTACAACCGCACTTTCCATGTTCAAGAAAACGTACTGAATAAGTACATACCGGTTGTAGGTAGGGCCGAGACAACATTGGTTAAACTTGTCTGAAAATCTTCGGAGCCTATACTACTTCGATGTACAATTCAGTTTGAATAGATTCGCAAGACTCACATATACAATTTGATGTGCAGTAGCGGATGATCGGTTTGTATGAAATTAACATGACAACTAAAGCGAAAAATCTTGGATGTCGTATTTGTACAATTCTGATTTCGGCTTGCACGCTTTTCCGCAAATAAGTGCATATTCATTTTGATGCAAAAATCTTTTAATTATAGAGTCATTTTATGTGCCTTACCCATATAAATTATTTTTCTTGGCTCAAATAAATCGTTTGACTGATTTTTCTTTGTGTATGTATTAGCAATAATAACGTTGTCAAGAATTGTTGTAATTTATCTTTAACAGCATTTTTTAGGGTTTTTGTACTTTAAAAACATTGCCAACACCAAATATTTATCAAATGCCTTTTGAAATTTTAGAAAGGCATTTTTTGTAAAATAAATTTCTAGTGATACTAGATTACATAATAGTATGATATGTTTGTGGCCCTATTTATTTGTTTAGGCGAGATTGTGAATAGCTCTAAGATTGTCTTCTTGGATGTTTAACGTTTACATGCAAATAAATCTTCTTAAATCTCTTCTACCTATGCAGTTTCTTTCAAGCTTCTTTTTTTCTAAAATAACGCGGGAATTTCATAAATATGTTGGACAAAAACCTGCATAGTTCACTACCCTGAGTTAATTTTCTCGACTGAGAGAATTTTTTTCCATATTATATCAGTTTGATAGGTGCACAGTAATATTTAGTGTTTTGGTGATATATTTCAGTTTTTTATCGTGTTGAACAAAGTTTATATTTTCCGAAAATAAGTACCTATTTACACACAAAGCGGCAAATTGTGAGATGAGAAATCGCTAATGTGATAACATTTAACTGTCATTCGTCCAATGGTGTCATTCCACCAACCCCTGTGCGGAGGTGTTTTTTTTATTTATTTTTATTAATGATGGATTTGCTCTTGACTCTAGTCTAGGTCATAGGACAGAGACAGGGTCTAAGGGGGTTAGCATATATTTTGAGTTAAGGTAATGGTATGCGAAGCACACTGAACGTACTCCCAGGTATATAGAGAATAGGAAAGTACCTTCGTTTACGTATTCTACCAAAATGCTTTCGCCATTGATAATCAATAGGTAGGCTAGGTAGATACGTACTATTCTAACTTGTTTTAACATTAGAAGGTTAGTCCTTTAAACAATTCTACTGACTTCTCTTGCAGGCATTCATCCATCATGGTTACAACTCAGAATCGAACATTGACAGGCCTGTAAAATATAGGTCTTGCACAAAAGCTTGGAGTTACGTGAGCGTATGAATAGTCGCCCACTCCCATTTAAGATGGTGACCGTGACAGACACCTACTTCATGCAGGCTGGGCACCTTTGGCTCAATTCTGATGCTAATTGATCCACCATCAATAGGCATTATAAAGCACAAAATAATCATAAAACAGGGAGAGAGGTAAGTAACCCACACCAAGAATTGGTTTGATTGTGCGTTTCTGACGGTGACATAAAATAAAGCAAACTTTATAGCCTCAACCCTCAATTTTGAGGCAATGAAGGTAGAGTTCATTATATTTCTCTGTCTGTTTACTAGTCTAGGCTAGCTAAGAATTGAAAATTTGATGAACAAAGGTTTACAAAATATCAACAGAGTTCTCGAAAATTGAGAAACTTTTTATCTTGAAGTTAGGTAAAATATTTCGTGTCGACGAAAATAAATTGGGTTGGGTTGGGGCAGGCGAACTAAGTATGTTTCTAATGTTACTATGTTTCAATTGCTTACCTGCTTTTGTTGTAAGTAGGTTCTCTTTTACCTACACCGTGTAGGCTATGAATGTGTTTTCCGATAGTGATGTCATTCGGGCCATTTCGGGCGGGACAAATGGGGACAAGTTATTCAGAATGATTCAAAGTCAGTAACAGAACTGTTTTGCAATTTTTACGGCACAAACAGTGCCTAATGGTGCCTAGCATTAGGTAGCTAATGTAGATAGATACCAATAAAAAAAAATACACTAAAGCTGAATAACGTTAGTTAAAGATCTACCTAAAACAAAAAATAATGTTCGAAGAGACCATAAATATTAATCCGACTTTGATAACCTTTCGAGACGACGTCGTTATCGTCATGTCTTGTGCTATGAGTGGAGTGAAAACTGTAGCTCCAGCTCTAGGGCGATAATTTGTAGCAGCCGGTCTGGCGATCAGTTCAGATTATCCTCTCCTTATTTAGAGGCACAACTCTCGCCGTGACAAGGCTATCGGTGCGGTGCGTACTGGATAATTGATCCACCACATGTGGCTTGAGGGGAAATTTCTAACTTTTCTCGGTAAAGACATGCCGACCTTACTTATTCCGGTTTAATTATTCCTATAAAAATAAATCGAAAAAGGTACTTTTCCACGTGGGATTGAACTTAGACGGTTCTACCACTTGACGTCCTTTGCTGCGTATTTTTAACACATCGTAACGCATGCGACGCCGTGTGATGCCGGTTTAGAATAGCATCACCCCATTTCTTTCCCGTGGGGGTCGTAAGAGGAGACTAAGGGACTCGAGGGTGTGTATTGCAATTTAAGGCAATGGGCTGACAACCTGTCACTATAGTGATACACAGTTATCTGATTGACCCTCAAAATTTTGTCAGACGTGGTGTTAATATCCGTTTTACGGCCTTTAACGCTCTGCCTACCCCGTAAGGGATATAGGCGTGATTTATGTATGTATGTATGTAACGCATGCGTCTGTCAGACGAAAGGCTATTGAGAATACCGATCTTTTAACCATCGAATACGGCTACGGCCCTTGTACGGTACATTTACGGATTCACATGGTGGATGGTGCATTTATAAATACGCAACGATGGATAACAAGTAAAAGTTTGTGAATGATGTGGTGTGCGGAATTAAATTGTACTAAATTGTTGTGTAGGTACACGTAATATAAAAGTTATTTTACTGTTCACTAGTATCCATTGTTGGTACCAATAATCGATTGCTATCTGTATCTGGTATTTTCGAAAGCAGGTCTACCGGTGCATTCCTACGTGATGTAATTATACAGGGTGTAATAGAAAGGTGAGAATCACTTAGATAAATCATGTTACAGTGTGGTCACATCCGACAAACAACTTTGAGCAAACAACATAGGTTGGATACAGAATACAAATATTGGACCTTTGTAAGGTCAAATAGGGAGATAGGCAGTAAAATCAATAAGTAAGTACCTACCTACTATTAAAGAATCACTATCCAAATTTGATCTATGTTTCCCGAAGTTCTTTTTTCTGTTATCAGAGCTCCGTAGAAGTTTTTGAAAACTTGCAAAAATTTTAAGCGCGGGCAGGATTTAGACCTGCGACTTTCGCATTACTAGTGGCGACGCCTCTTCCATCTGGGCTACCGCAGCTCATTCTTTGCCCGCCAATTCTGCAAGTGTATTTTAATGCCAGTAACGCGTGGCACGGCTTCATCTACCGGGTTAGTTTTGCAACTTATACCCGAATAAACTTCGTAGAAGTTATTAAGATTCAAGAGACTATCACACAAATAACTTCACCCTGTATAGGTACCCACCCACTAACTACACCTTGTTACTTAGAAACGACTGGCTTCCAAGACGCTCTTCTCTTCGCTAATTGCTAGGAAAGGGTGGAAGCATTCAACGGAAAAGTGGAACTATTAATTGGGCTTCTATTAATTAGAAAATGGAGTACCTAAGTATTTTTAGAGTGATGGTTGATGTGGCACTTGGGTTTCACTTTAAATACCAAAGTTTATTGCTGTACTAACCTATCCTAGGACTTATAGGAGCTATTCTCTAAACTAGAACCATTCAAGTGATACTGTGATCCACTAAAGTTCACTAGGTAGATAAGTAAATTAATTCCGAATCCTTGGAATCTGAATGGAAATAGACAAATCTGCTACTTTCTTTGAATGCAAAATTTCGTAACTAATTCAAATATTCTTAATTCATTTATTTGCTATTGGTAATTCTTAAGGCCTTAGTACATGAGCGTATCACACATGACGCCCTTTTGAGGGCACTGCAAAATGTCGATATAGTTATTGAAAATTCATAGACCAGCCGCGAAAACCTAAACTGGGTGTTAGTTTATTCTGTCTTGTAAAGTAGGATTGGCATTTAAACCAAAACAACAATTCCTGTTTCTACGAACACCATTTTCGATTCCAGTTGGAATGGACCGTAGCGAACCGAAGTAAATTGAATGCGCTTGCGCACGTCCCGTCTGTCTTCTGATTCTATCCGTTTGAATTTGAATTATATTGTGCGTGGTATTACGATTTATTGAGCGAGGCACATGGTGTGATCTGCAATGAAGTATATAATCCGGAAAATTCTGCTAATATTATGATAAGTGCTGTGTGTGGATGTAGGTACCTACTCGTCAACTTTGGGAACGATATGATCATCACTTCTTCCTTTTATTCTTGCAGCATCACAACTTACTGTTGACTTTCATAAAAAAAATATTTGGTTTGTAAACTAGTAAACAGCTAATAAGTTACGTAGAGCAGCGGTACAAGTTTGAGTATAAAGTTACCGCAAAGTGCGCAAGTTATACTACCCCTAAGTATTTTGTATCGATTTCCTAGCAAAGGACGAGGTGGAGTGGCGGTGTGTGGTGATGCATTCACCGTGTGGGGACGCTTGTAGAGGTGTGAAAGCATAAAATATACTAAGATATTTATGTTTAACCTGCAATGATGTTTCTATCTTACCGAAGACAAATAACATACATAGGTACATACACAAATCACGCCTATATCCCTTACGGGGTAGGCAGAGCGTTAACGGCCGTAATACGGATATTAACACCACGTCTGACAAAAGTTTGAGGGTCAATAAGATAACTGTGTATCACCTATATACGATAAGAAATGGGGTGATGCAATTCGAAGCCGGCATCACACGGCAAGCCCCTAATTTCTACATAGTCGTAAAACTTGTATTTTGGTTTAAGGATTTAATTCCTAGTAGAATCCTTCTGGAGCAAAATCTTGTTCCAACACCTGCCCGCCTAACTTGCGCTCCACGATAAAATTTGAACACATCGATAGTGAGATATAGATGTCAAAGCACGCATGTTGGCCTTGCTGAATTATCTCGGATAGCTATGGCATAGTAATTGAACCAACAACACAACAGAAGATTTAGATTTAGATTTATTTATTTCACATTATCAAATTCATAATTACAGTAGGTACATACAATATAGTACAAAATAAAAATGTCAGAGGATAATGTGATCGTCAAAAATATTAAAAAGAAAATAAAAATAACATGCTAAAATTCTTCAATAAAAGAACAATAGCTACGATAAAATTACAACAATGTCAAAAAAAAGAAGAAAAGTTTTCAAAAATTTAAAGAAATACCTGTAGGCAGGACAACGCAATCTACAAACGATTGAATCTTTACTTGCTTTTACTCATCTCTTTCCAAGCTAGTGGGGTAAGTATTTGTTCAAATATTGATTCGTCGCTTCTTGTTAGCAAGTCTCTGCGGTGCATCTTTCTCTCCCCTGTTTTGATGCATTCTCCCCTTTTTCGGCGCGTGCGGGCGCTGCAACTAATAGCTATGCAACTCAGCTCTTCTCAAACTGTAGTCAATCAAACAAAATCAATTTATTTAAAGAGTAAAAGTACACCTATTATCCACCACGCTGCAATGGCATATTATCAGAATGCGCAAAGTGTAACATAACGAGATTTCTTACAGACAAGTTTGGGTAGAGGCAAAAAGCATTTAGTGCAGATATTTGGGGTGCAAAACTAGTTGTTAGTATTATGTCGCAGAATAATAATAGTTTATTATGTCTCGAATCACCAGCTCTAATAACTACCCTTGGTGTTTAGATGGAAAAGTAATTGTTTTTCTTTTCTACCATTGTTCCGACGGCTTTGTATTTGGAAAACGTTGCCTCACCATTAACTGGATTTAGCTACCCTTCTTTTTCATTCATATAGCTGACTCAACAATCTAGCGGTAGGTAGGTAGATACTTAACTTTGCTATTTCTGTACTAAGTATTTTTAAGTCGTCCGTTTCATAATAAATATGTAATATATATTTTTTTCTATTTGCGAGTCCTCTTACGAGTGAGTAATTTTTCTAAAGAGCTAAAATACGTCAAAAAATAATATAAATGAACCGAAGTATAAACAAGCCAGCATGCAACTTTTATTATAACAACTATTATTTATTGACATCCGTTAGTGCTAGTGTTCTAGTATCAGCTGTCTCACCTTCACCTTGTTCTTGTTTTATTTTTAGCTCTTATAATTATAATACCAACCAAATGGCATTCACACTTTCGCTCTTTGAATAGCTGGTGTGTCACATACGATGAGAAGTATTAAGTAGGCACGTAAGTATATTTAAACATAGCGGAGATAGGTAGGTATTTGGAACTTTTTCGCACTAATGAATAGAAAGTACCACTGATGTGTGTCTAATTCATTCTACAACTGACCCAGTAATTTATACGTATGCAAAACATAACGGCGGTGTGGTCGGTGATGTTTTGTATTGACAAACGAACAAAATGTTATTATGTCTCCAAAAAGTTTATAACTGGTTGGGTAATTTATGTTTGCCTGCTACCCACACTGGACCACTTTCATTGTAAAATTCCACCTACGATCGCCTACGAATAGATAAGTTTATTAAGCAATATGTAAGAACTTACACCTTAAATAAATTATATTAGGAAGGCTAAGTTTCCATTGTCAGGTTCGGTTGGATACAAGAAAACAGATAACAATTTTTGTTCCTAGTCTAGACACTGGATTTTATTGGATAAACTAAATTTGTGTTCAAATACCCGAGGAAAAGTTTACGGAAAATTGTATTCAAAGGTAAACGTAAACAAAGCGATTATGGCTATATCTATGATTTTACATAGCGGGGGGTTGGCAAAGCTAGCGTGTCTGGTGCGGTACAATGGGCCCCGTGGTTCGTACTATGTCTGTGGCTATGCTTGTACAAGTATACTGATCAAACGAAACGCGGTGCGCTCCACGAGTTGGCGCCGAGCTTTGGACAAGATCGCGCGTTCGCGTTTCAATTTCGAACGACAATATTTCTGTTTTTGTTGTTGTTAGTGCGAAAAAGAAGAAATCATAAATACGGACAGTAATTTAAAATTCGGAACTCGTTATTTAAGTGGCCGCTGCAAAGAGGTTTCTGGTTTCGGGTCGTTTTTTGTGAGTGCACCGTCTTCACAACAACGCTGAATGGACACAATGGAACTTCTCTGCTAGTAATTTTCGTCGCGGGAAAATGAGAGCGTAAGCATTGTGTTTTGTTGATTCATTTCATAAGGATGTGTTTGAAGCACTGCAGGTTCTAGCGCAACAGTGAAGAATTTTAATAGGAAGGCACGTTTCACTTCATCATGCAGTACATACTTAATGCAGGTAGGTAGGTATATCTCGTACTAACCTTATAAATGTCTAAGTAATTGCAGAACAATTATTTTAAAACGAGAAAAGGTAGTGGTCTAGCGTTGGTTGTTAACCGCATGTTGATATAATTATATCTTTACATCTTGATGTAGCTGCACTAGACGTTAGACGACTCTACATCAGAATTTCCAGGCATTAATCTTTTAAGACCCGGTTTGCGCCTTGTGTTGCCGTTTAAGATTCGAACATTTTCAAATAAGATTCTCAAATCACCGGTAACTGATATTTTATTCATATGTTGGAATATGTGTGGACAGACATCCATGAAATATTAAAAAGGATAAAAGAAAAGTTCGAATGAATCTTAAGAACTATGAACGTCCTTTTGCAAGTTTTACCTCATGATATGGTTTATGTACTTATCTAGGAAATGCTGGATGCAGGCCGCTTCTAATCGGACGAGGTGGAAATATTTGGGGGAGGCCTATGTTCAGCAGTGGACGTCCTATGGCTGATATGATGATGATGATGATGATGACTTATCTAGGTAAGTACTCAAATGTTAGGTCATGCGGTTCTTATACTTGTCGTTCAATGCTACGTAATTTAACGCACTGTAACGCATGCGTCTGTCAGAAAAAAGAAAATTGCGAGTTCCGATCTTATACCCGTACAACTTGACAGACGCATCCATTACGTACCGTAACGCACCGTAGCCGTATTTGTATGGGAATCTTCCTTTAGTCTGAGAGACGTATGCGTTACGGTGCGTTAAAAATACGCACCGACTGACGACAAATGGGAGAACCACCTAATACATACGTATAAAGCATGTTTATCACAGGTCTGCCATAATCACTGAATGCATCATAGGATATACAACAAGTTACATAATTAGTGCATATACCTATCTACCTACTTGTTGTAGACAGGTAGGGGAAAGGGGGGTAAGACGGGGTGGCGGGCAAGACGGGGTATTCGCTTTAAATCAAAAACTAACTGACCAATCACGATCAATCTACTGCATTCTGACGCGCCGCCATTATATCTACTAGTGAGCAAAGTGACAGCACGATGAAACCACGCATTAAATTTTGTTTGCAAAAATATTGTTTTTGGCAAGTTCTTGATCAATTTTTACAGTTTGTTTGAGACGTGACTCTGCCTAACCTACTTACAATCGAGTGACGTGATTTTTTTAATGGGTGTGCCAATAATTATTGTAACAGGTGTGTATTTGTTTATCTGTGTATTGCAAGCCGTTTTTTACTTATGTTTTTTTTAGTTTAATCTGGCCAAAAGGGGCAACATGGGGTACCGTATACCCCATCATGCCCTCTATGAAATTTCATGCATAGCAGTCTATATCATGTTACTTAAAATGTATTTATTTAGTTACAGAATGGTAAAAACTTATATTTAAAACAAACAGAGAAGAATGGTCCATAGAGGCAATGAAAAATGGAGTGAAAGCTGTGGAAAAAGGGATATATGTTAGCAGCGACGGCATTTTCTGTCCCAAAAACAGATTTGGAAAGAAAAGTTAATGTTGTTCCAGAAAACCTACGAGTAAATATAGAAAGCACATAACTATTTTATGAAAAACTTCTCGCGTGACTAAAACACGAGGCCAGATTGCTATTATTACTTCATCATCATGTAAAAATTAAATTGAGGAGGCGATTCAAAAGAAAAAGCTTGCAGAAAAAGACAGACAGAAGAAAAAGAAATAAGAGAATGTAAGAATGCGGAAAAAACTGCTAATAGAAAGAGAAGATTAACCAAAAAGGAAAAAGTGGCGCAACCTTAAGTATCCGAGGAGAATAGTGACAGTGATGTTTAAAACACTCCCTGTTTATACTGTGACGGACGTTATTTTTTGAGTCTACCGATGTTGGGTTACTTGTTAAGTGCAACTGTACCGGTGTACACACCGGTGGACGAAGACGAAGATTTATCGCTCAAATAAGAGTTTTGTCAACAATAATATGTTCATTATTTAGATACCCCATCTCGCCCCTTAGGAGTACCCCGGCTTACCCCACCCTAGGGGCAAGACGGGGTGATGGGACTTTTTCTACATTTTGATCGTATTATACTTAATTACTAAACCTATGTTCCTAAAACTATGAAAAAATTAAAGACTGATTACCAAACGTAATAATTAAAACAAGAATGTTTATCAAACCTTAAAACTGACAGTTTTATTGAGCTTCAAACGTTAAGTACCCCGGCTTGCCCCCCTTTCCCCTACTGTGCCTAAGTAGAAGAATAGGTGCTAAGTTGTATAGACAATACATTTATTAATTTTTCTACACAAAGTTTGTTACAGCATCATGCTTAGGTAAATGCATATTTCTGACAAATTCTAAATTAATACGTAGGTGTAGCCAAACGTAAAAAATTACAGAATCGTGTGCTATATGGCTGTTGTGTAATTAGTAGCCTGACCACAGCCTGTGTAGTGTTTGGTGTTGAAAACGCAATATAGTCCGGTACGGCTGGCATTATTTTGAGGGTATAACTTACAGAAATTCTAAAGTCGCTTATTTTCTAAGCACTCATAATTTCATTTTGTGTCATTTTTTTCGCTTGAATAGATTTTTCGATTAAATGTATGCACATTTATTACCCAAATCCTTTTAATTACTGTCTTTAATTAAATTAATACTTATTATTAATTGAACAAGTATTATGACCGTTGACACAGTATAAAAAAACCCAGTTTGAATCGTTTTTATCCACTGCAAACGAAAGTAAGTATGTTAGAATACACCAAATATTATACAAAATAATAAATTGGGTGCAGCTAATGGTCTAGAAACTATAAGCCAAAAATAAATGACTTAAATATTTTCGAAACATGAAAAGCTAGCAATACTGGCTTATATGCCGCCGCTGGGTCGGGTCGGGTTGCACTCGCTCTTGCTGGCCGCTGCTCGCTCCACTTACCGCAAACTCATAAATCCACACAAACACTACTTAGCGAGTTCGACTAAGCTGATACGCTAGCTCTGTTATGTTATGATTGTTGCCCATAGAGATTGCAGAATGCCTTGAAAATTTAATTTTTAAATTAGTATTTGAAATTAAGATTGTTGGAGACCTGCCCAACGAGTAAATAAATTAAACGTTGCTATTTATTTCTTACTTTTTAATTTCGAGGATATGGAGAGCTCGTCTCAAGCTACTGCAATCATTATTGATGATTAAAACCTGACTAAATATATAAGGTTTTTTTTTGACGTACAAGCTTGTCTTTTATCTATCGTGTTTCACATTTGATGAAACTTTAAGTTCATAGTAGAGATAAAAGACCTAAGGAGATAAATGCTAGTCATTGACTAATTTCATAGAGAAAGACTATGTTTTGTAATTCGATCACATGTGGAGGCTATCATGTGACTTGTCACGCGATATAGTATCTCTTTAATGACATAGTTCGACCCAATTCTTAATAGCACACATTAATTATTTAATTAACAGGATAACTACCTAGATGGAAGCTACTAAAACTTTCAAAGTTTGGGTTATTTTATCGTACATTGGTGCATACAAAATGTGGTCTAATCCAGAACTGGTCATATCTAGATGGAGTCACTCTAAGAAATGGTCACTGACCGCCTAAAGGAATTGACAGCATATTTGAAGACAACCATTAAAAACTTTTGTACCATTTGCATTGTACTCCTCAAGGTCTCTTTTCTATCGCACATTATTGGTCATAGATGAAGGAGCATAAGCACTTCAGTTCAATCATGCAACATAATAGGTTGATGACATCAACTCTATTCAATCAATCTTCTATTGCCATGACATGACTGCCGTAAACATACAGACAAGAAAGATTGCCATTAATTCAATCTGCAACTGTTCTTACCTCATTAAACTGTCTAAAAGTTTTTTTTTTATAGATGACCATGTTATACAGCCGAATATAGAGGTACTATTGGATATGGTGATGTAAACTTTGCTTCAATAATGGGTAAAAGCGTTGCATAAAAAGGTCATCTCGCATCACTCACTAAATGTTATCTTTACTCGATAAGGACCAAATTGCTTTGTTAGCAAGGTCTCGATTGTCATTTATTTCCCACGCTGCCGCCGTTACAGATTATAATAATGGATGCCATCTTGCACAATGACATTCCGGTTGCGCGGGAGTCGCCAACTGCTTTCAGAACATACCTGTCCCTGCACCTGTCAAATATCGTGAAAATACTTCTAGTAATTTAATTTAAGTTTTACCCTTCGGGCTGGACGTAATCCTCTTTACTTATTTTGACGACAGGCATATTATTAGCGCTGCGTTATGCATGGTGAATAAGCCGCTTAAAATTCCGTCAGCCTTGTTGCAAAGTAGGTTACGATTATGAATTCTGTTATACAACTTTTGCTTTAACTGCATTAATTGGGAGTTCCTACGCTTTTGGCTATAACGTCGTCCTACACAAATTGCAACTGTTCTATCGCACGCATACTTATTTGTTTCATTTTAATCTCATTGGCCGCAGTTGCAATTTGCTCCACAGACTCGTTTGTAAGACCTTCATTACTTGCCCGATGTTATTTACATAATCGCGAGCCGGAGTTCAAGGCTCGATGGATGACATAATGATAGTCACAGCACAGATAAAGCCAAGATTTCTGAGGTCAGTGTTATCGGCACCTTATCCGGGCCTTCATCGCGAATTTTTGTCTTGTGGTTTATTTGGCAGGATCCAGAACTTCGTCAGTCGCTAATATTCCTTTCTTTAATGCAATCATCATAATAATCAACTCACATCCACCCACAGCAGGGTATAGGCCTCTTCTCAATTGCGCCAATCTTCACGGTCCTGTGTTAAACTCATGACTTCCTATTTCGAATTTGGACGTTTGGTACACGATCAAAGAGGAAGAAACTCAGTCAATTTAATGCAATACTTTTGAGCAAATCTACTACTATTAATATTTGTAATGTTCGTACCTCATGTACTTTAAATCTATCTTCTCTGCCTTACACTACTATTATCTATTCTGTGCTTACACACGGCCTCTGTATATGTTTTTGTGTGTTGTTTGATTCGAAGTTTCAAAGCAATTTCACGATAACGGAACTCATTCCTGGTATCTTCTAAGTTCCATGTAAGTACAGTTCATTATTGTTTCTTGCATGCATGCTGTCCGGAAAGTTACGATAAGTTTACATACCATAATCACAGGTTGCAGTTACAGGTTTAATATGTTGTTGGTGCTTTAAGGCAGGAATAGTTTTTATATTTGATCTAACACAGAGGTTAGAATTTATGGTTATTAAGCTAGTAGGTAGGTAGGCAAGCAAACAGCTTAGGAACGTGTTTGAATTTTTCTAGAATAGGTTGCATCTACGTAGGAAAATCTATGTTTAGTAACGACTGGTGTTTAGTAAATAAATTGATTCTATAACCTATGTGATTGGTACCTCCTACCTACCATCAATCTTTGCGGTTGAGTCGCTCTGTCAGAGCTTGATCTCACAATTAAAATGCATAATTGCACCAACAATGACCTCTCAGAGTGAACTTTATCACAATGGCTGAGGGCTCAATTAGTGTGGAGTGAACAAAAATAAATTAAACAAAAAGAATCGTCTCCCCCATACAAGTGCACACCATTGCTGCGTGACGATCTCAGGAAGCGATCTAATTAATCTGGCTATATTCAAAGGGAGTTTCACTGGGGAAGCACTGCTTGTGCATCAGAAGATTCTGCTTTTATTTTGTTTTTACTCCACTCTTTATGACTGAGAATTTCAGCCAGTTATTAGAAATGCACACATGTTGGGTTGGGTTCAGTGGACAAATGCTCGACTAATTAAATTAGGGGGAGACATGACACAATTCAGAATGTAGTTAGTTAGGTACAACATAATTTTATTTATATGGATTTTACTCGTGGAATTTCGGAAGTTTGCCGAGTGGCAGGAAGTAATAAATTTTACACACACTTATATATATCACGCCTGTAATCCCTTACGGGGTAGGCAGAGTATAAACGGCCGCAATTTTTTTACACTACAGTTAATTACCTTTATAGTTGCAATTCATGAATAATATACGAACATACCTACCTTGTCGTGTAATAATAGGTAGGTATAAGGATTAAGTCCCCAAACTATTTTAGGTACTTGCAGTATTTAAACTAAGGTTTCTTTCGGTTATACGGCAGATAATCTTTTCAGAACAATATTTCAAGGCAAAGAAAACCTTTAAGTTGGGAACAATGGAGTGATAAACAATAAAGTGTGGCTGCATTGACTTTTGCGAAACGCTGTTATAAAAATTAACTGTAAGCAATAATACCTTCTTACAAGTTCAAATTACTGTACCTACTTACATCGTGAACGAAACCATAAGAAAATATATTTAAGTGTTATATTTCAAGAGAATTTAAGATCTTTACTTTGTTTCAACAATGAGAAGTTAACGCTTTGAGTTAATTAACTTTTTGAGCAAGCTCCATAGTCGACGTTTTTACAAAAGCTGTTTAAAAAGGAAAAAGATACTAAAACCATCAATAGATGGCGTTGAACATCTGGGGGGTCATCTTCGCTGATGAGTTTGATTCATTTTATTTCGTTTGTGACACCAAGTCATCCAACGACCCAATGAGCGTTGTTGAAAATTTATTAAGAAGTTATAAATTGGAATTTGATTAAATGTTCAGAAATAATATTTGCGGTGCTAGTGGCCTATATTTTAGTATCGCTAACTAACAATGAATAAGGACTACGGATCTGAAAAAGGAACGCCTGAAACGTTATGTGGAAGAAAATAGTTCACTACCTACTACTAGAATGCGATTTTTTTTTACCTTGCGTGCTAGTTGAGAAACTTCTAGATGTATACATACATCCATAAATCACGCCTATATCCCTTACGGGGTAGGCAGAGCGTTAACGACCATAAAACGGATATTAACACCACGTTATCTGATTGACTCTCAAACTTCTGTCTTCCAGATGTATAACGCCATCTATAGACGCCCGATGGTCATATGATATAATATCGGCTATAGGGAAAGGTTGGATGCGTGTGGCTAAGGACCGAAGAGAGTGGCGCATTAAAGAAGAGGCCTACGTCCAGCAGTGGGCTAATATAGGCTAATTAGATAGATAGATAGATCTAGTGGCGTAACTTTATTTAATCTGTCAAAAATACCCTATTGCAAATAATCACTCAAACTTTATCTAAGAGTGCTCTCATATTTCCAGTTATTTCCACCACACATTTCATATCGAGCGTCATATAAAGGACTGGCTGTAAAGCGGCTGAAAAGCCATATTAAAACCCATTGATGCAAACCCACACCCATAGTCCAACGACAAAGCCCCGTGCAGTTTGCTATCGATCGTACACAGTGGGTCGGCGGAGGTGGAGCATAGTGGCGGGTAGTATGCAGTATAGTAGTAGATGTTGGTAGTATGTGCTACAGGTGGTGTTGGGCCTTTGTTTTGACGCGTTCATCGACCCTCCGCAGAGGGTTATTCCGCTGCGTAGCAAGATTACTGGTCTACCCCATGCAATTTTATGTTTTCTACATTGATGTGGCGCCTCTGTTGAAAACATGTATTTAATGAGAGAGCTAGAGACGAGCGAAACTAACTTTTAAGGTAAAAAAGTTGCCGTTTGACGCCAGCTTAGAATAGCATCACCCCATTTCTTTCCCATGGATGTCGTAAAAGGCGACTAAAAGGGACTCGAGGATGTGTATTGTAATTTTAGGCGACGGGCTGGCAACCGGTCACTCTGGCGATACACAGTTTTTCGAATGTCTCAAATATTTGTCTAACGTGACTTAAATGTCCGTTTTTGCTATGCCTACCCCGCAAGGCACTATGTGTGTGTGTGGCAGGCGTGATATGTGTGTGTGTGTAAAAATTTTAGCTGTGTCTCTACGCATACACGTAGGACGTACCTCTTACTTGGCTGGCAATAAGATGCTTCGGCATTCGTTCAAAACCTCTTAAAATTCGAATTGGCGCTTTAGAAAGTGCATTAATGTATTTTATAGTAAAGTGGAATAACCCAAAAGCAAGAGGGCGGCGGCGGCGGGCCGTCTGCCGCGCCCTAAGGGGTGCTGCCGCGTGCTACGGAATAAGCCCTGCTTGATTTATCGCGACGAAAAAGAGGAATTATGAGCGATATATCTACCTACCCATTAGTGTATGGATTTATCGAGAACGCTACTCTTTCGAATTGCTAGACGATTGTTGTCTGTTGTTGATGTGTCTGCTGTCTACGTGCACGACCAAACAATGACGACGGTTTATTGTTGTTGTTACCAATTCCAAATTGGGATCGTAGGCTATGGCCGTGTTCTAATGCGAGACTTGCTGAAGAGATCCAGGATAATAGGAATCTGATTGATTATAATTCCTGAAACTTTTAAGAAAAGAGAGAGAATAGGAATGATGACGAATAAAACTAGAAAATTATAATAAGTATATAGTGTAATAATTGAAGTTGTGACACAGGTAGAGGTATAATTTTAACCTATACAAATTGGTCATTCTTTATCACATTTCAAATCACCCTTATCCTTAATTTTGAAACCTGCCAGAGGGTTCACCCCTGTTTTCGAGCATGCGCTAAGATGCCCTTCCTAATTTAAATATGCATGAAAAACAGTGCGCACAAAGGGCTTAAAAGGAATGTCGAAGGGTTATATTTCATCATGTCAAATAGTTGTAAATAAGCAAGGGTCATCTATTTTCACTTGCCTTTATAGTTATTAAAGGGTTCATCGTGTCGTTGGACGACTCGGTGTCCCACACTTCTGGGCAGGTTTTTTGGGGGGTTTTTCCTGTTCAGGAGGTCCGATTAATTATACGCATGTAAACTACACGCTTTAAAAATCTTGACTTCAATTTGAAACAAATATCGTTTTCAGATGGTGGTGGCGTAAAGTTACATGCCGTGTGTTTAACCTGGCCAGCCCCGTGGCAGTGCTTTGATTTTTATATTTTTTTATCCCGCCCGAGCCGGTTTTCTATTAGGACATTACAAAATTGTTATAAAAAAAAGAAAATTGTGTGATACAAATTTCTTTTTTTTACAATGACGGTTCATGACGTCAATAAGTGATATGATAATACTATCCTACATTGAATAAAGAATTTCAATTTCAATTTCAATTACACGAAAAATAGGAAGGGATGATTAATGTGTAAAAGTTGTACAGATGAATAAATTTAATGTTTATACAGGTTGTTATTTAAATGGAATGTCTATCGTACTACCGATTGCTAGTAAAGCAATTTATTATTTTAGGTTGATTTGTAGCAAGGTTGAATACCAAATTTTTTTTAAGACACTTCCCGTGTTAGGTATACAATTTTTAAAAACATGCAAAATTTTCGAGTGCGGGCAGGATTTGAACCTGCGACTTTCGCATTACTAGTGGCGACGCCTCTACCATCTGGCCTACCGCAGCTCAGAGCTGTTCAAATCCTGCCCGCACTCGAAAATTTTACAAGTTTTCAAAAATTGTAGCAAGTTATGGTCCACTTGAAGTGTCAGTCCAACTGAAGTACTAAAATACATAGCCAAACTTTCTTCAGGTTAGATAATAAAACAATTTTAAACGGATTTAAGTTGTGTTTATTTTGGATTTTACAATTCCTACGGTTGAAATTGTTTTATTGTGATGAGTTATAGTTGTGCAAACTCAAGTAAATATTATCAGGTTAGATAATTATCTTACCTAATAAGCTGCCACAAAATTGATTTCAATCAAACGATGAATAAGGAAAAGATGTATCTAATCTGCTGCTGTATCTAGACGTGCTCTTCAGAATGGTATTTAGGTCAGATGGTGGTGAACTACAAAAACCCATAAAAAATCAGTTGTTGAATCATGTAAGTACGATGCATTTGCTCCTTCAATTTATCACAGCATCAAAGGGCTCATCAAATGTCCGCTTTCCTGTTGAATATGGAAATGCGCATACACATCTACGTGTAGGAGTATCACCGTATCGCGCAATATCCGGCGCATGGGCGCGTTCCCGACAAATTGCATTGCATAATGAAAAGCTCTTTCACAGCCTCACTGGCGTAAAACTGTATAATTTGATCGCCCGATATTGCAAAGGTAGGACGTTTGTTTAGAAAAACTCCGTGATGAACAAATTTCTACTCGTCCCTTCTAGTCGGTAGATAATAGGTTTAGGATAATTAGGTTTAGGTTAGCATTTGTATAAAAAACATTTGAATTCTTGATTACAATTTGAAACAAATTTCGTTTACTGTTGGTGGTGGCGGATAGTTACAAGTCATGCGGTTAGCCTGGCCAGCCCCGTGGCAATGCCTTAATTTTTATTTTTTTACAATGACGTGTCATGGCGTCATTTTATGTGATAATTACTATTCTTTATTGAATAAAGTTAATTTTATTTCATTCTACCTTCTTATTATGAGCCAAATGCAAGACCCAATGTTAGCACTCGAGAAAGTACGAGCCATAGTAGGTGCACAGCGCCGTACTAGCTATTTCAAAAGTTTCTTTATGCGACAGTAATGTTCCAATTCATCATCGGAATCGGTATGAGAAATACTAGGCCAGCAGTTTACTTACTTCCTTTTATGAGAGAACGTGCCGAAGCATTGGGATTATTTCTAGAAATTGTAGCGAAGCGGCGCGGCGCGGGTAAATAGGGCAATCGGTTTAAAGGGCAAGTCACCATACCGCCAGGAAGTGTTGACTTCTCCTGGTAGCAACAGTCTTTTTGAAGACTTAATTTCTGATGTGTTTATTTATAGATAGATCTGTAATATATTTTCGACAATAGATTGAATTACAATTAATTTAGAAAGAACTCTACATTTATTTCCCTACAGGGTACCTTCTCTGTGTCTACCGATCGCACAAGTAGGTATTATCTATGCGTAATGAATTGAAAAAATAACTCAATACGTACGCCCATAGAAATTATATTACATCGTTGTGAATTTCACATAAATCCTCTTAAAGGTGTCAAATAAGACAGACTTTTCAGTCCACTGCGTGATCAAATCAACCATTTTAGATGCAGGAGAACCTACCATGACTCAATTTGAATTGATATGATTAATAAACTATTAAGGGACACGAGGGTGTGTATTGCAATTTTAGGCGATGGGCTGACAACCTGTCACTATGGCGATACACAGTTTTCCGGATGACCCTCAAATATTTGTCAGACGTGGTGTAAATGACCGTTTTTTGCGGCTGTTTGCGCTCTGCCTACCCTGCAAGGGATTAAAGACGTGATATGTTTGTATAAACTATTTCAATTTCATTCCACCCCGTATTCACTTGCTATTACGTGAGTTAGTCCCGTGTTATGACGTAGCCGTAGCCCGTACCACAGCTTATACCAAGTTATCAGAGGCACATCAGAGGCCGCGTCAGAGCTAGGAGCACGGCTTGCTTTTGTGATTACATTATGCGTCCGTTGAACTTCCGGTTTCGGATCTTTTACTATATTTATTGAACTTTTTCGGGGATGGTATGGATAGTAAAGATATCGTTTCCTGTTTGAAATATGTAATTGAAGTGATTACTGTCTACGATTACGTTATAAACGCTGAGTAGGTATGTAGGTGCTAGCGCACTATAAATCTATAATTTTGGACCCCATCAGCCGCAAAGAAATTTGTAGTAAACACCCACTTTACAACGTTTTTAAAATACGACAAATCTTCTCGATAGTAAAACATTTGGCTTGTCATACATTCATACATATATCATGCCAATATCCCTTGCGGAGTAGGCAGAGAACGGCCGTCAAAAACGAACATATACGACACGTTCGACAAACATTTGAGGGTCATTTAGAAAATAATGTATCACCAATAGTGACAGATTGTCAGCCCATCGCCTGAAAAACCTACACGTGTAACCCTCGAGGCCATGATTCGCCTGTTACGATACCCATATGAGAGAAATATGGTGATGCTATTCTAAGCCAGCATTACACGAGTAACGAATCGCATGATAATTATCTACACGTAGCACGAGTGTTCCCACGCTGCTGCTGCGAGAAGAAAGCAAGCAAACCAGATGTCTGCAACTCCTCCTAACAAGACCTATGTGTTAGTATTTACACATGTAGATAGAGCGTATGAGTAACGACTATGACTCTGACCTTTGCAGCTACGCCTGCAGGCTGACAGCATTATAAGCGGTAGTTCTCGAGGCGTCAACTTGTGCCATTAAAGTGCGACTGCTAAAGTGCTTACATTGTCAGTCTACTTACAAGTGTACGTTTTATGGTCTTATTCTGTAAGTTTGGTCGTAAATGGGGCTCGTTAGATGGAATTTTCTACACAACTAAGATAGTTTTTATCGAAAGGATTGTTGCTGGTGGGAAGTTAAACACTTACATAACACTGTTAAAAAAAGGAAGATTGTAAGCGAATATTTTAATTAGAAGTAGTAGTAGGTGATGCTGTGTGATGCCGGCTTAGAATAGCATCACCCCATTTCTTTCCCGTGGGAATCGTAAGAGGCGACTCAGGGACTTGAGGGTGTGAATTGCAATTTTAGACGATGGGCTGACAACATGTCACTATGGCGATACACAATTTTCTGAATGACCCTCAAATATTAGTCAGACGTGGCGTCAATGTCCGCTTTTGCGGTCGTTAACGCTCTGCCTACCCCGCAAGGAATAATAGGCGTGAAATGTATGTAGTAGGTGCAAAATTTAACAAAAACCTCAGAACCAAACACAATTCCACATCAAAATCAATCTGGAGTTTGTCAGCTGAATGTTTGCACTGTTTGACGAGGTTCCTGAAAGAGTTGTGAAAAGAATATTTTAACCAGTAGGAAATGTTTCTTCTCAACAAGCGGTATTCAATAAAAACATGCGACAGAGAGAATCATCGCCGGAAGCGTGTCGTATATCAACCGATACAAATCTTGGGAAATATTCAGTTAGACAATGCTCACAACAGTTTTTTTTCGTCGACACTGAGTCAATGAACGACTCGATTAACCATGGAGTCAGAGTTTTTCAACCTAATACTACTATAACCTCTGGCATAGTGTAACGACCGTCGGCTAAGTAATCATAGCAATAGGGACAGACGGATGGACGTGCCCTCGGAAGCACGGAACCATCTTTCTTACGGACATGCAGGTGGTTCAGCCTGCAATTGCTTGAAGAGCTTGTGTTTGTGTACTCGCAATAACTGCAGCAGCGGCTACTGTAATATCGTCACGATCTTCCGAAAGGAAACAATACACGTAAGCCTAGCTAACTAGATATGCAATATAGGTACCTATTATAAACGTGGATCCAACAGCGTATAATGCTGCTCTGAAAAGCATGCAAGATTGTGTTCACTAAGCCGCTTAGAACTTGCATGAAAAGCTTACGGCGCTTATACATAGTGTGATTAAAGTATGCAGTGAAAATGATATTGCTAGTAAATCTGTAGTCAGTAGCGTCATGGATATGTGACAAATACAATTTATGTTGATTAGCGTCATCCTAGTGGACTAAATGGGTGGCTAGGTAAGGTGAAGTTCATATCCTACAACTTCTGAAAATAATATCAAAGATCAGCGTTTCAAAAGTGGATTGGGCCAGGAAATGAAACAGCGTACTTTTTAAAACCTATTGTTTTAATGTTTAACGCAACTATCAACACTACAACTGTGAAAGCTCAAAGGTAAGATTGCCTAACGTGGAGCTACTGTTATGACAGCTGCCAGTCACGTAAACATAGGCAGGTCACACACGTGCCGCACAATATAGCAGTTTTTGACAGTCAGCTAGCCACAGGTATAAAAACAAGTATGGGATTAGTGGTTCTAGTGGTACATTTATGTATCATTGGTGGTTGATTGTTTATGTAAGTTGGTCCTAGATGCAAATGTCAGCTTATGACCGCCGGAAGACGATGCAGCGTCGTAGGTCATCAATGTCATCATATGTGGCGTTTCTATATTCTACATACAACTCCGTTCGTCAATAAAATCAGAACGGTAAAATACCGCATAATCGTGTGGCGCACGTGGGAACTACCATAGGTTTGTAAGCGTGCGCACGCGCCGTGATGTCTGTTTGGGCATCTACCGCGGGCCGCATGCGGGGGCGTTCTTGGAATATAATCTTATGAGGTTTGTGTCAGATCGTATCGTAGCGAGAAAAGAGTTTCAAATGACGTTCTGATGCAGGTAGGCGGAATTGTTTGTTTTATAAACATACCTATTAAGTTGCTTTGTACCGTCAAACTCACGTACGGATATACACTCGAACTGCCAATGTAAGTCTTATGCGCGCTTCATAAGAACGGTCCAAAGTCCACACTGTCTATCCCAGCTTGAGCTTGACTATAACTATAACGATAAATAAAAATGTTGTCTAGTCTATTCCTAACAATAAGCTAAGTACGACTAAAACACATTACATAAGCAAACCAAAATAGTAAAGACAAAAAGAACCAATCATCCCTTCGGAATCGGAAATAGAACAACTTCCCATCACGATGACGTATGACCACATTAATAGCCCGTAGTGTGAAATACCACGAATGGTAGGACAATTTGAACCCTCACCATTCATAGGGATATCGCCCCCATGTGTTCCATAGCGGCCATTGAATGTCTTGGCGCGGGAATAGTATGGATGGAGTAATAATATGGATCGATTCAGCTTCTGCCTTGTTTGGAATACAATGAGCGACGGGAACTGAATGGACATGTATCCAATTGGGATACAGGATGTGGGCATCGACGCATTAATGGTTGACCGGTGTTGTGGGCTCTATATGGACCTATTAGATGCAGTGGAAAATATCTACTCGTGAAAGTAAACAACTTGCTCCAAGGAACAAAGGTCGACACATGAAAAAAAATTGAAGCTCTAATACAAAGTGACTCATACTTTGAACATTTTAAATAGAAGGTCAACTTCTTTCAGATTTCGGCCTATTTGCCTAAGGAAAAGTGGTTGAGTTTCACGAGTAGGTGTCACTTTAAATGTATTGTATTTGCACTAAATTTAATATAAACTTCTAGGTATAGATTTAGATTTAGATTTATTTATTTCATTTTATCAAATTCATTATTACAAGTAAGAATATTACATAAAATAAAAATGTCAAAGGATAATATGATCGTCAAGGAATATAAAACAAAATATTAAAATAATGTCAACATATACAAAATAAAATACAATGGTCAAGCCAAGGTCAAATAAAAAATAAAAATGTCAATGAAATAACATAACAACTAACAACAATAAGAAATAACAATGTCAAAATGTGTATAAAAATAATAAATTCAATCGAAAAAGTATAATCAAAACGTAATGTCACTACAAATACTTGTGGTCAATTAAAATTAAAGGCAAGAAATTCATCAATGTCATAAAATTCATTTTCTAGCAAAAGACATTTTAGTTGGCGGTAAAATGCCTCGTCATTCTTAACTTCCTTTAGACTTGCTGGTAGTTGCTCGTAATAAATCGGACCTATTACTCGCGGGTTTTTAGTGGCCATTTGGGTGCGGTGGGGAACACTGGCTAGTCTACCTGCGTTGCGCAGGGACCGTCCTGCACATCCACGACGATTGAATTTCGTGATGTTTTGGCGTACATATGATATTATTTCCAATAAATATAAACTAGTCATCGTCATAATATTATGAGACGCAAACTGGGAGCGACACGTTTGACGGGGCTTCATAGGTACCTGCCATTATTCGTAGTGCCCGTTTTTGTAAAATAAATATTCTGCCCGAATCTGTTGAGTTACCTCATAAAATCAGACCATAACTCAAAAGGGACTGAAAGTGCGCGAAGTACGTCTGTCTAAGTACAGCACTAGAAACTAATGGCCTTAGTTTTCTCAGAGCGAAGCAGGCGCTACTAAGCCTGTCGCAGAGTGACTGTATGTGGCACTTCCAATTCACATTACAGTCCAGGTTAAATCCTAAGAACTTGCAAGAGTTGCATAAAGGGACAGGACTTTTGATAGGTGGTTTTTCAATATGCATTGCTGAGAATAACATCAGATTTGATTTTTTTCCGTTCAAAATAAGCCCGTTAGTGGAAAACCACTCTTGCAGTCGATCGTAGGTAGTATTTATTTTGATGTTCAACTGCTCATATGTTTTAACACTCACTATCACTGTCGTATCATCAGCAAAAAGTACGACTAGGCCATCTGTAATAAAGTGGGACAAGTCGTTAATGAACAATAAAAACAGAGTATTCCCAAGTGCAGACCCTTGTGGTATACCGATTGTTACATCGCCTGCTTCGGATCTGTACTTGCGACCATCCACAGTGACCTCCACACGTTGTTTGCGATCTTCCAAAAAAGATTTCAGCAACCCGTGGGCTTTGTCCTGAATACCATATAATAATAATTTATGTAAAAGAATGTCATTTTTAATTACGTTAAAAGCTTTCGTGAGGTCACAAAACACGCCCGCAGTTTTGTACCTATCATCAATGCCCGTGAGAATCGAGTCCACCACCTGATGCGCGGCGTCAGTAGTGGACCTGCCTTTCCTGTAGGCATATTGTCTGTCAGTCAGTAGGTCATTTGTCTCGAGATGTTCCATTAAACTTGTTGATAAAATCGAATCAATTATTTTTGAGATGTTAGGTACTATTGTGATGGGCCTATGATTCTCAACTTGAGTCCTGTCTCCCTTTCCCTTGTACACAGGGCATACCCTGGTAGATTTTAGTACGTCGGGGTATGTTCCCTCACGAAACATTTCATTAACCAGTATAACTAATATATTAGATAATACCGGCCAAATTGACATCAAAATATTTACTGACATACCTACTATATACCTACATATAAGTACCTTAACAACTTTCTTTAGAGGGTAGGTATGTCATGCATGATGATCCGTATCGTAGTTGGTATTTAAAGCGTTGTAACTACTTACGTTATTCAGTAAATGGTCTTTTCACATTTATGAGTCCTTAAAGTTAAGCCATCCTGGCAAAGTCAGTTTAGAAAAAGAAAAAAATTACCGCGCCAAATATTATCACAAATTAGGGAAAGGGCGCGCGGGGTGCGTTTGAACCTAACTTATGTAATCTAAACAAGTGTCAAAACGGACTTACAATCATTCAACACTAAAACTCAAAATATACGAGACGAGACTTTGAACTCTAATTATTAACTAATTAATAACTAATTGTTAATAACTTAACAAGAGCACATAAGTCAAATTATTAGTTTTAAATTAGTGGTTCTTGCTCGTTCTTCACATATCGGAGTAGGGAATTGCGTATGTTGGGATTAGACTTGCTTAAACCATCTCACAAAATAATATTATAAGGTACTTTAAAAAAAGTTTATTTATAAGCAGCCTTTTGTTTGACATAAATTGAATAACAAATAGCAATAAACCAAGCTTAAGCGACTCAGTTACAAAATCCAGTGGACAAATATTCTAAGATTGTCAGGAAGAAGGTGAAACATTAAGCTTGTCACGTCCGTCACAATCGTAACACCCTCTCTAATGCCTCTTTTGTCCTCCCGAGGTACTCACTGATTGCACTCCGTGATATCACAATGGTACTCAGAGGGGTGCCATCATCGTGCCATGGGTTAACTAAGGAAAAATGATACTTAAAGGAAGGTAATAAAGTTGAGTTGCGGAACGGGAGTCGACGAATATCGAATGTACAGTTTTTTGAAAGCTCGCTGACGAGTGAAAACGACGCTTATCAGTGTTTTTAAGGTAACGAAAAGTTTTCTGTCGTATTTTTCTTTTTTAGTAGGTTTCAAAAAAAATTTTTGCATTTTTATATACCAAATTATTCTGGTTTAACTGGTGCGGCAGTATCTAGTGTTCTTTCGTACTAGGGCGGGGCACACCGGCTCCGTATCCGTTCCGTATCCAGCTCTCGTCCGTAGTCACGCACGACCATATGACGTTGTAATGTATGGGACTGTATGAGATATGGCACACCGCTTGCGTTGCGTATCCGTTTCCGTGCTGCACGCAAGCGGTGTGCCGTATCTCATACAGTCCCATACATTACAACGTCATAAGTTCGTGCGTGACTACGGACGAGAGCTGGATACGGAACGCATACGGAGCCGGTCTGCCCCGCCCTTAAGTTCTGATAACTCTATCAAAGTCATATCAATCATAATCCAACGTCTACTAAAGCGGGATCGGTACGGAAGTAGCCGAACTCAGCCGAAAGTTCATGTTCTTTTTTGTCGTCTCTTTCACTCCCACCCAAACAAAACACCATAGCGGCACAAAAGTTCACTTTAAGCTCACTCTTGAGCTTTTGAATAGTGTAGGAGTGTGTTCGTGCGGTGGTGCAACCGTTTGTTTATGTTATTAAATGTTATCGACATTGTTGCGATTTATTTGTGTAAGGAACCAGTGTTTCTAAAATAAATTAATGTTTAGAACAGTGTTGTTTGTAGTTTAGTGGAAATCTTTGTGAGTTTAGTTGTGTTTGTTTCCTGGAGTTTCTGGATACAGGCAAAATGTAAGTGCTTACACAAAGCTGCCACAATTTACTAAGGTGTATGTTCTTCAACGTTTTATGAATAATATTAGGTTAATTCTTAAAGTACGAATAAGTAATTGGAAATTGAGAATGCTCATGGAAGGGCTTAGAAAGTTACGTACTTGGTGTATATAACCTAATAAAATAATATATTTTGCAAGTTAAAAATATAAACTATTTGAAATATATATGCTAGGTCACCACCCAATTTATATTTTATTTATAATTTTTGCTTCTCCTGCTTGAAACATAAGAAGGAATTGGAAAATAAACTGACAAAGCATTTTTAAAACATTTCAGCGTCTATATTTAATTTAAGCCATTGAAAATCGTGTTTAAGTGGATAGTTGGACACAAAAAGGATGCAAAGGTCTAATACGTTAACATTACAGTCGTAATTTAAATGGTTGGTGTTAAATGTCTTGTCAAAAGTATAATTATTGAACTAAGGCTGATGGCAGCGGGTGATGTGGCGAAGGGGTAGTGCAACTGCTTGTGGCGCAAAGGTTTTGGGTTTGATTTCCGGTGGGGCACTCCGAAAATTGGTATTGTCACTTTGTGAATTTGTTCCGAGTCCGGTTAGGACATTGCAGGCTGAACCATCTGATTGTCCGTAAGAAAGATGGTTCCGTGCTTCGGAGGGCACTTTGACGTTCCGCTTGCTGTCTATGATTACTTAAACGGTGGTCGTTACACAATCATGTCAGATGCCTACAAGTAGTAGTAAGCGGTTGCAAACTCTCGACACCAGGGTTCATCGGGTCGTGCGTCGACAGAAAAACACCACACGAAAAGAAGAAGATTGCACTAAGAAAGCACCTAAATTCATATTTATGCTTAAAAGATTAAGAATCCATATCTACTACAAGACAAAATACTTATAGTACATTTTCTATCATTAAATAATGTTATTAGAGCCTTCTTAATTGAACTTATCCAGTCATTGATTTATTAGACATTATATTCTTAGTTGTTTGTGACTCTATGTTATGACAAAACAACGTTTCATGGCGAAATGGTATTATAGGTTCACTCTACATTTTGAAATTTATTGCTTTAACTGGTGCGAATTTCCAAAATCGTTCAATACATTTCCTACCGATAACCTCCCCGAGGGGTAGTTTGGCCGCAGATATAACGTGATCAACTGATCACACGTACCAATTCAGTTTGTCGTAATTCTAGTGATGTCAGTTATATGAAACTAGATTTCCACCCAGCGGTTTCACCCGTTGCCACTCATTTTCCCGTGGTAATAGTTGTTTCCCTGCGGTAAAAAGTAGCCTATGTGTTGTTCCAAATTTCATCCAAATATTTCAAGCCTTTTGAGCGTGAAGAGGTAATAAACAAACACACGCACACAAACTCTCAGATTTAAAATATTAGTACGGATTTAAACTTGGAAACCAGTGTTTAAATGACTATTGGTCTTCAAACTGGTTATCTCACAATTGATCTTTCTTATACTTTTAAAATGCCAAGAGCGGTCCAAATTTTTGGAGAACTTGCAATTTTTCTACCATGGGCATGATTTGAACCTGCGACTTTCGCCATCACTAGTGCTACGGGTTTTGGCATCAAGATACACTTGCAAAATTCGCGTGCTATGGATGAACCGCGGTAGCCCAGATGGAACAGGCGTCGCCACTAGTGATGGCGAAAGTAGCAGATTCAAATTACGATACACCTGCTCATTAATTATCGCTTTTTCTCCATGCACTGGGCTCAACAGATTAGACATTTTTCAAGTATATAAGTATATATTTGAATAGTTATATACATTAATGGTTTTATTTACACAAAAGTATATAAGTATAAAGGGACGAATAACAATAGTTATTAATTTTTATATTTGTTTTTCTAATATACTAAATAGGTTTTTGTCTAAGCAAGTAGGTTTGCTATTAATGGCGGTTTAACTCATTCGTCTACTTATTTTATGTTTCGCGCTCATTAGCCTATACGAAAAGTACTTACTAAACTTAACTCTGCGTTTTTTAAAGTCTCGTTATCATCAAATTTGTTTTGATGTTGTTGTTTTTTTAAGTTCATATCGCGATAGTATAATTTGCAACTGTTCTAAAATTGTATACTTACCTACCACGGGAAGGGTTTAAAAAATATCGTTATCACAAAAAAGGCACAAAACTGTTCCCACGTAACACGGTGTCGTTAATTGACGTAATTTGGTCGACAGCCAGCCTGCAACCTGCCGGGGGTGCAGTTTGGCCACAGATAACGTGATTGCATGTACCAATCCAGTTTGCCGTAATTCCACTGATGTCAGCTTTAGGGCCTTCCAACTTGGGAACCTGTGTTTTGCTGATTTCGCTCTACAAACTGAATTCAAATTCAAACTCCTATAATTTTACATTGGTAAATTTTTAACTAAGTTATAGTTTTTAAACCACTGACCAACTGGATACCTCAAGGCGGGTCCCGGCGCCGAGGTAGATCCCGAATAAGATGGCGTGACGATCTTGATGCCTATCATAGAGGGTGGACCGAGTTGGCTTTGGATCGGAAGAAGTGGAAGACCGCGGGGGAGGCCTTTGCCCAGCAGTGGGATCTAGTAGGCTAGGTATAAAAATAGTTTTTAAACGAACGGGATTCAAATTCATGACTTTTTAGATACTATCAGTGCCAAAAATATGGAATTTAAGAACAGCACTGGAACAAGTGGGACCGGGCGATATTTCCGCCGCTTATTACTTACTCCGAATAACCTACAGGCTAGTTTGTTTATATTTGATGTGTATCTGAGTCCACACCTGGATACTTTAACAATGGCGTTATTTAAATTCCATTGAAAAGCCCGTATAGAAGTAATTTATTCGAATAACGTGACGGAAACGATGATGGATTCTTGAGTAACTGTATCCGAACATACCGTTCAAGAATGGTATGAACGGTTCAATGGATTTATTTTGACTGTTCCTGCTATTATGTAAGTAGTAAGCCTACCTATTTTTTTCAGCCACAATTAAGGGCAAACTGCAAATGATTTATTGTTGGTATTTTTACTCTACATTCATACATACATACATATATCACGCCTATAATCCCTTGCGGGGTAGGCAGAGCGTAAACGGCCGCAAAAACGAACATTCACGCCACGTCCGATAAACATTTGAGGGTCATTCAGAAAATTGTGTATCGCCCTAGTGACAGGTTGTCAGCCCATCGCCTAAAATTGCAATACACACCCTCGAATCCCTTAGTCGCCTCTTACGACTCCCACGGGCAAGAAATGGGGTTATGCTATTCTAAGCCGGCATCACACTGGCATTTTTATTTATATTATTTTACTCTCTACTTTCAAAATGCTGTAAAAAGAATCAAAAAATGTTTTACCTGGCTGCCTCGAATAGGGTTATTTAAGTCAACGTTGGTATAACGTACCGTAGCAAAGCAAAATTAATTCGCTCCCGGGCTAATCACCTCCGACGATCAACATGTCACTTCCCCTTGTATACCTGCCTATACCGTACAAAAGCTTAGCTTAGGTATACCTAGTGCCAGTCCCTAACCTATACGTATAGTTGTGCAGATGTGTCGTATGTTACAGGGTGTGTAAGTAAACGCATTAGTGCAACAAGGGCACGTGGCTACCATTACCAGGAAAGTAGATTGTTTGTCGATCACTCTTTGGTTGACGGCCGATGTGGCGCAGTGGTAGTGCGACTGCCTGCGACGCAAAGGTTCCGATTTAAATTCTCGGTGGGGCATTCACAAAGTTGACACTTTGTGAATTTGTTCCCAGTCTGGTTAGGACAAAGCAGGCTGAACCACCTGATTGTCCGAAAATAAAGATGGTGCTTCCGTGCTTTGGAGGACACGTTAAGTTCCGGTTGCTTGTCTATGACAGCGTCTATCACTTAGACGGCGGTCGTTATCGTTACACAACCATGTCACATGCCTACTACCACAGGCTTCTGTGCCTACTGCTCATAGGCGGTTGAAAAACTCTGACACCGGAGTTCATTACGTCGTTGGACGACACGAAAAAGAAGAACTCTTTGGTGACACCAACCGTTAGACAACATGGATTTTTACTTTGTTAACTACGCGATACCTAGCTGTAAATGTTTCCAAAGAATGAGTTAGGGTAAGTTCGCTTCATCACGAGTAAATGAGCAAGTTTACTAAATAGGCAAATTTAATCCACACCAATTACTTTCGAAAGTCGCGACTAGCAACAAAAAGAACAGTGAAATAATGAAAAAGAAAATTAGAGCAATTTTTAGCGCAGAATCACCACATGACAAACTAGCGCTGTCGTAAAACCGGCGATTGTGAAATTACCGGCTAACAGCTTTTTTTATGAAGCCGGTGAGTTGCCCGCTCTGATCGCGGTGCGGAGCGAGCAACACAGTCCACTGTGGCGCTGCTGAAAGTCGCGCGCTCATCTCAGTCGAGTAGCGGCCCAGCCCTCGACGCTCGCTATTTGCAGAACAATGCAGGCTTGATGTGCGCACGCCGCCGGGAAAGCGCGGGAGGGAAAACGCGCGAACCGCTTGGCAGTCTCGGGCCGCGAGCGCGACCGGCCGCGCGCCGAAACACCCCGCGACGCCTGCGCCCTGGCGCACGCGGACGCTTCTACGCGCCGCGCTCGACGCGGCGTTACGTTTTCCGAATCGACCGCGGACGGCAACACTGCCACCGTGACTGAAATTCAGTGTCAAAAGGTTGGTGACCCCACATCAGTGCAACCAAAAATCCACCCAAAAGCGGGGGCGGTAAAGCTGCCTTATCTTGATTCGGTGCATGCTACTTCCGCTACATCCGCCGTACAACCGTTGTAATTTCCTCGTGCGTTGCAAATGTCAAACGTAACAGATTAGGTTTCGGGTTTATCTACAGCAGGATAAGGGATATTTTGCTGAGCGGTCGTTGCTATCTGTTTGGCTCTTGACCAAAAACATTTTCACGAATAATGTTGAAAACTCTACACCAAGTTCTTTCCTAGTGCCCCTGTTGAATGTTAGCTAATTGGATGAATTGAATGTTATCCGGAAATACTAATCTGATCGTGTGTGAAAGTTTTCAATCTTATAACAGGTAGGTTTGTCTGTTTGTATTGTACTTATTTGTTTTTCAACTTTGCTGTTGTGATTGTAAGTTGGATGTGCGTTGATGTGAATTTACTTTTTATTTATTTCTTAATTAGTTGAATTTGGCTTAAAACAATTTGCGACTATATTACAAACCCGCTTCAATGTTTTTAAATGTGTACCAACAGTTTTAAAAGGCAGGCCAATTAAAACGGACAGGACGTCTCCATAACTCAAACAATAGCGGAAACATAAAAGAGGGCGCATCTAAATTCAGAATTGTAAACGTCGCTGAGAAAACAACTGTTACGATCTAAAAACTAGGAAATCAAGGGGAAATGTAGAATCGTATGAAGAGAGATTGTGACCCAGATACTGCATCTAAACTGAAATTAGATTGCTGTAAATCTGTAGAAGTCACAAGTGTACAGATTGCCAGGCCGCAACCACATCACGCCAAGGAACATGTCATGCACCAGAAATATAATAGATTCTCAATGTCTATGCGATCTGCGAATCGGTGAGATCATCCATGCAAAAGAAGAAACGACAGAAACATCGATGACATCAAACGCCACTACTAAAACAGAAAATCGTAATTTAAATTCTTATTTCAAAAACATGAAGCGATGTCATGCGCATGAGATTTGCAGTTCTCGCGAGTTCCTTGGTGCTGTTGGTTGTCTAATCTAAGTTATAAGTAGGCAGATATTTCTAAATATTAATTAAAATTACATTCGACTAAAAGCGGCTCAATTGTTGTTTTTTCGAAAAGTCAAATATCTTTTAGAAGGTAGGTTTATATCATTTCTGTCTAAACACGCTTTTTAACGTACACATACACACATAGGTACATATAATTATCACGCCTAGAACTTGCGGGGTATGCAAAGCGTAAACGGCTGTAAAAATTTGACACACATTTCAGAATCATTCAGGAAATTTTATATCGCTGTAGTGACAGATTGTCTACCCATCGCCTAAAATTGAAATTAGTAGGTACACTTGTAACCATCGAGTCCCTTGCTCGTCTATTACGACACGCACAGGAAACAAATGTGGTGATGCTATTCTAAGTCGACATCATACGGCAAATCATAACTTTCTTGATAACATAATTTTCTGTATTTCATTTTACCTACATTGGACGTCAGATAAAAAAATAATAAACATAACAGTATGTAAAACAAAACACAAGTATCATTAACCGCATAAAAGATTGAAGATTGATGTAGATTTGATTGCGGTTCGGGAGCGTTTAGTTCAATTTGATAATAGTGATGCTTCCTGCCCTTCGTTCGCAGGTTAACAACGGCCGAATTGTACAATGATGGTCATTTAAATAGCCAGCGTAAGTGGACAATGTTAAGCGCTGCTTTTTGTTTACTGTGGTTTATAATGCACTCACAGTGCAATATTATTTTCATAAATGAAAGGGAAAAAATGTTAGCGCCCGCCGGGACTTGAACCCGGGACCCTGGGGTACCGTCTCACTGCTCTGCCAACTGAACTACCGGCGCCTCGGTTGGCACTTCCAAATTTCCAATCTCTTGCTACTCGTCTCGAAGCGACGTACAGTGCTTTTTGTTTAGTTCGGAATGCATGTTATTTCTCCGAACATCATCAAGGTATTTATTCTACTACATATTCTATGTCTAGCATAATTTATCCAAAAGTTTAATGTTGATAAAGTTTATGTCGGATACTTGCAGAATACATATACTTACTTAGGTAGGTTCTTAGCGTTCGTTTAAGCATTCGCGTGATAATCGCACTGGTTTAAGAAGTTTTTAAAATTTGTAAGAAGACACAAATAATTAGATATTTCCCTATGTTTCAATACTAGAACTGATATTATCTATTCAGTAAACTCCTACAATTTCAATGTACCTTAGTCGGAACGTTAGATCTTCAATGTAAGCTGTGCGCCTAGTCCGGGAGTACGAATAATAATCGAAATGAGCGGAAAATTTGGCACGAGCTTAGATGCATTCTAGGATTTACGGGACGTATCTATTTACAGGGAACGAGTTCTCGAAACCAGATAGTGTAATCATATCATAGGCTAGTTAACTGCCTTGCCTTTGTACCAACAGACAAACTACTTCTACCTCCTTTTTTTTAGTTCCTCACAAACCGGAGTATTTTAATTCATTTCAAACAAAAACTTGAGTCACACCTAAGCATCAAGAATGCATTTTATAACGAAGTACATTGAGAAAATGAAACTCAACATTTGGGTAACGTAAAAGCTAGCTTGGTCCCGAACCTAATAAATAAAATTATGTAGACAACATCGAACCTTTTCGGGAAAAATTGGCTTGCACGGATTCCATTAATAAAGGTTTCGTTCCGGAATGTGTCTTTTTACTGGTTTCGTTCGTAAGACATAAGTAAACCCTAGAACATTGACTTATGTATGGTTATAGTATCAACGGCAAGTAAATAACAAGACTTTCATATTTTCCTATAATTTAGGTCGTAAAGTCCAATAAAACTTTGAAATCGGGCAACTATTGTTTACGTTTATTTTAGGGCAATCACTTTTTGACCACACTGTAAGTGGACGGCATTCGGATGTGTGGTCCATTAGTCATTTCTGTTTAATATTCAAGAAGCTGTAAATGAGATGGATAGTAAACAAAAGTGATCGAAAGATGAACTGCAGAAGGTTGGCGCTCGATACGAAACGCAAAATCAACAACCATTTTGTAAACAAATACGTTTTATAACTTCGCGTAACAGAGCAGACGCAATGAATATTTTATAACACCAATTCCCTTAAGAATTGGCCAATCTGCTAATATATTAGTTGACCCTATCTGGAAACAGTTCCGGTGGATAAATAGATTAATAACTTATTACAGATTAAATAGAGCCAATGTTTTGGTAAAACTCATGGCCAGCCACGAGAAGAGAACAACACAGAGTACCAATTTTTTTAACACTTCCCGTGTTAGGTACATATACTATTTTAGAAAACTTGCACAATTTTCTTTGACTTAAAAAATTAAAAGTATACCTAAAAGGGTGCTTGTATTTACAGAAGACAAAAATGACCGTAAAATTTTAATCAAATTGTGACAACAGAATAAGCGTGCAACGAGCATGAAACGAAAAGATGGAAATAAAAAAAATAAAAGATGCAAATGTAAATCCTTCCGGATTAAATAAAGACGCCCTCCTAATGCCGTTCGAATACAAGATTGAAATGCGTTTCAAATTACAATCTAGAGACATTATGTGCCTCCACGAGTCTTGAACACAAATTATGGCATATTCGATCTCGTTATTATGGTAATGCTGCGGGCTTCGATCCATCGGTACCTCCATTGCCTCGTGAATTTGTGTTATCGGTTCCAACCAGCCAGTACTGATTGCTGTTCTGTTGTTCTCTTGCTAGGCGTAAGGGAATGTTCTTGATTTTACCTATTTATTTTGTCTTCATTCTTTTATGTGTTAATATCAGTGTTTCAGTCTTCAATACAATGAGTCGTCGACTCGGCGTCCCACACGCAAAAGAATGAGTCTTAATGACATCAAAGAATTACTTTAGGCATTTTACTGGGACCAGCGCAACGCATTAGTCTCAGTCCTAAATGTTGGGCCACTTAGTTTTATTAAGTATTAATAGAAAACTTTGTTAATCATGCATGAGTCCCAGATGATTCCCAACTGCCCATTACATTTCATTGCTCTAACTTAAAAGTAGGACGTTCAACGATCACTTATTTCTCTTTCAACGGACGGATTGAAAAACAAACCCAGTTACGGTTTCCGGCAGAACAACTCGTGTTCTTCGCGCTTTCGCAGTAGGTAGGTAGGTATATGGATTAAGAAAATAATCATTCTCATTTGGAACTCCGGTGAAACTGGGACGTTGCGGAACATTTTAGTTGTAATACCTACTTATATTTAAAAGTTTTATAGCAGAATAAATATTTCATAACGAAAAATTCGTTGTATTTTTTGGACGAAATAATTTACGCAAGCTATAATGATACTTAGTAGCCGTAGATACACTGCTCATCGCATCTCTTCTATTAATATTGTTTCAATATAAAATCATGAACGTCGTCGCTCGCTGTACTTACTTACATCATGGACTTATATGAACAAATTATTTTAAAATTTGACTTCACTTTCTATTGATAGATATTGGACAGCTTTGGGTATAAAATATAGCAGCCCCGGACTATTTACAGTGCGGCTAACAATATTACCCGTGGCTTCACATTAATTACTTTGGTCGCGTCTGACCCACTTTCCTTATTGTTTATCGTATAGTTTTATTATTCTCTATTTTTATTTGAGAAGTTTATTATTCTAAAAAACGTTTTTATCTACACTATCGTGAATAAGTGCCAAATAAACCAGTAGTTTCCACTTTTTCAGTCAACTATCTTTCTATAATGGAACGCTTGCAAAATACCACATCGTACGCATATTAAAATACAACTAATGACGAACTTCTAAATAAGAGCTATTAAACCCCTTAGTAATTATTACATCTACCCAAATGGCTTCATGCCTAGCAATCAAAAGCTATTTTTTGATTATCGACCCACTGGGAAAGCTAAATTATCGACCCACTGGGAAAGCTGTACGACCAAGCATCATCCGCAACAGGTTGAAGCTTGGATCTTTAAATACCTGCTTTACTTTCTTAAGTCTAAAATACATTAAAACATATCTTAGCCTACATTTTCCCGCTGCTGGGCAAAAGCCTACCTCTTCTTTATTCATCCTGTTCTACTCTGGGCCTCTATGTGTCAGTTAGTCTGTACTAAAGGCGTCCAGCTCGTCGCACCATCTACAACAGTGTCTTCTGAAGCGTTGTTTCCACGTTAGCCCATGTTTCGTCTAGCATACAATCCTATTTATGCTTAGCTGCAGAACGGGCAGCGTCAGAATGTTTGTCTTGGAACACAGTATGGTATTCCTGACCCGGTCAATCCACTTCAGGCCTAGCCAGGCCAGGCGTTTCATGGCACGCTGACCCATCTTTAAGCTGGACCTGTGTGCTTGACTAAGTTTGAGCACCGTAGGGAAGGACTAGGAGAATGCGTCTATGAGTTTTTGTTTGAGCAAAATTAGTAGATTGTAACGATGCCGTCTTCTTGACCTGACTCTCCTTTCACACACTGGCATCACGTCATCAAACGCCCTTCACGTTCAAATTTGAACTCCTGATTTTCCAGAACATGTCAAATTTCCCAATACCCTAGGCGATCGTAAGTGCAAAGACGACGACACGATACAAAGATATATTTGTAGCTGATTTGTTTTTAGCTGCATGGTTACCAAGCGCAAATTGAAAAACTTATATTTTTATGAAAACTTAGGTGTTACAGTAACTAATATAGTTTTCATGGTAACTTTAGTAATTTTTTTTTTCAAACTTTTATTATTAATACTTTGGTACTTATTTATAGCTGGAATTATCCCTCAAAAACACAATTTTAGTGTTAACACTATTTTAAAACACTAAAATAGTGGTTGTGAGCGATAATTTGTTCCTCCTAAATCTTTATCACTAGACAGGAACATTTTAGTGATTTTATTGTTAAACAAAAATTACCCTTGGTTTTACAAATATGTCGGCTATCTGTTAACTGAGATAATGGAATTCACATTCTTAGTTCAGGAAATAGGAAAGACTTTAATTATTTTGTACAAGTGTATCCTAACCTATTTATTAGTAAGTTTATTGAATAAGGATTATCTTATCTTAACTATAACATTCTCAATATAGTAGTCTTTTTTTATCCCTCTATTCACATATCGTATTATTATTATTTTTGCTGACACTTCTAAATTTTCTTCAATACCACACTAAATGTTATGTCAATAGGTGCAAAACTAACAGACGGACAGACTAACAGAGTTGACGAAATGATAAGGGTTTGCAGTAGACAACGAAAACTTAAAAATGAATTGATACTCGTAGTGTGTATCCAATTTTAAATAAATACAAATGTTTTGATGTTTGACATAAAGGTAATATTTTTTTTTTTTGTAAAACTACTGATTAATAAAATGTTTGAAATTGATGCTCAGTGACCTCAGGAAAAACTAATAACGATATGGACCAAAAACTGCCATTGTTGGTTCAATTACTCGTAGTTCATAATATGCAGTAATATAAATAGTAACGTGACCTGTTGGCCCCATTTTGCCGAATCAATTGTACGTACTATCCTTTGCAGTTGCTATATGACTAAGTACGAATAGCTACTTACATGGTTTACCACTCGTGAAACCTTTTTCCGCCTTTCGACTTGATAAACAGAATGAATGGTTGAAGTTTTAGGGTCAACTTTTTGGGGAGAATCTTTAGTTGTCAATCTGAATTCAACGAGAACCGGCTGCTTAAATAATCCAGTGACATTCAATGGACATCGGACTGCATCGTAAATAAAGATTTTTTCAAGCTCCTTGTTATCGTCTTATCCATCTACATTCATCTCTTTTTTTCTCATCAATAAGTTTGTCACCGACGTGGACCAGTTATGGTACTCTCGAGGAAACGAGTCAAGCCACCCACCTCGAGACGAACCAGATTGACCCACTAGGCCAGTATTTCCCCCATAATAGAACCGTTTCACTTAGGTAAAAAAGCATTACATTCACTGCAGCCTAGTCTGGACGTGAGGACTGGATTAATTCCCTTTGCGACGCAGTGGAATGGTGGCAATGTGTCGAGTGTTTTTTTATTTGAATTCCAAAGCAGGGAAACTGCCTATCTGATGTCTTTTTGTAATCTGTGTCAGCTGTCATGAATTCTTAATTTTTGCTAATGCGGCCTGCTTATCCACCGAGATCAAGTGGCTGTGATAATTTAATTGTAAGAAGCTGTTTGTATCTGCTGCTTCAAATTTCAGTAAGTACATTGTATCGATTTCGTGTTATATCTTCGTTCCCATTTACGAAAGTTCTTCGAAATGTAAACACCGAGCCTCTTAGTCGAATTCAAAAGCGGTTGATAACGTCATTCTACGTATATGGCTTTCATAGACTCGTGCCATATTCGTAACTGCTATTGTCCCCGAAATGTATGTACAAGGCTTCATTTCCATTAAAATCATAACAAGCATACAAAGTAGGTCATATTATTTGCTCAGGTCATTATTCGAAAGGCCTTTACCCTTCAATCTTGTAGGTCTTGTATTGGTGTTATCAAATATTGACTACCAATATGGTGAAGTCGTCCAAATGGACAGTCCATTAGTAACGGACGGATGCGCGTACGCGCGCGTCATTATCGCCATTACAACAAACACATTTTTCAAATGCCGAATGCAGTTGAGCTAGAGCGGTCTGTGTGCAAGTGGCGTCTAGTCAATTAATAAGTTGATACACAAGTTGGTTGATAGCAAACAAATATGACTAATTGCATACTTAGTTAAATACCAAATTTTAAACACTTCTTTTTAAACAATTCGGGTAAAATTGGGACTCGTATATTATCACTAAGTGGTATAAAATTAAGTCGCTTCTCGTATCTCTCCTATATGCTTGCTTTAATGCTTAGATTTTTAAAAGTACTCAACGGATTTTGATGCGGTTTTCTTTAATAGATAGAGTGATTGAAGAGGACGGTTTTATGTATTATTCTTGCCGGGAAGATGTCATTTTCCTGCGGGAAACGATTAACAGCGGGTAAAACTGTTGGGTAGGCTGCAAGTCATTGTATATTCATTCTATCTATCATTATTGTACTTTATGTTTGTAGGCCGGGCACTAGACGTAGATTCGTGTCGTAGAGTGCCTGTTATAGATCAGGGTGCCTATTTTCGTCGAGTTCTGAGAAATATATTTCATGATAGCCATGACCACTCGAATCGTTTGGCTGCAGAAATGACCATGCACTTTGCCGATTACATAAATGACTCGTAAACAGCTGTTGTAAACTAAGGATAAACATCTATTACATGACCTAGCTGTTTTAGTTGCAATGTATTGAGTTTAAGTGTAACGAGTAACTCCTTCTTTGCTATTACGACTGAAACCTACCTAGTTATTATAATAAATGATAAAATACTGAAGTATGCGTATTCCTACATTATGTTTTTGTGGAAGATATTGAAATTTGTCAAGTGGTTTTGTGGAAGATATTGAAATTTTTGAATTAATTAATAGGTTATTTGAAAACTTGCAAACTTTTGAAGCGCGTGCAAATTTTATAAGTTTAGAAAAATTATATACCTAATACGGGAACTGTATTAAAATTTGGTGTTTAATTATTAGGTTTATCCATACATATGTAGGTACATATACAAACTTATTTATTTATAACCGACTTTATTTATCTGCGCTCTATATGTTTACGGTTGACTGTAGCCTCATCTACTTACCTAAAACACATATTAACGTGAAGGACGTTTCCTATAAAATAAGGTATAGATAGGTACTAAGTAGCTATTGTAGCTACTTAGTTCCTAAATACTTTTTGTTGTGTTTTGTTGTGGTTGTAGTAAGAAGTTACTTACACACCTATCTCCAAAATTAATTTGAATCATTTTCATAAAACAGGTTCGCGTCCGCGAGTTCACGATCGCGATGCAGCGGTGCCCCTACATCCATGAGATGAAAGAGCGACTGCTGGGCGCGCCTGTGGACGGTGCGGAACCCCTGCCTTCGAGGGAGCACCCCCAACGGATCACGGAGCACCCCCCTCACCCCCCGCACATACAACAACTGCACCCCATGCAGGACACACAGGTCGGCACTATCGTCAAAGTGAGTAGGCGCACCTCATTCATACATTATTTCCTGTCTGTTGATAGAGCATGTCCGAAAACCATCATCAATGTAGTGAAATCTTTCGGATATGCTCTATTTTTTTCGGAACATCATCACTGCTTTCAGAACAGAAAAAAAAAACATTCTACAGGTTGTTCTAAAAGCAGATTAGTTCCTAGATTTTTATCTTGCATGTATTGTTCAAGATTTCTCGATACGATCTGCCTTCTTTCTTCCTGTCATTCACAAATTCCATTCTCATCACCATCGCACATTGGTATTTGTAGTAGGTTCTTGCCTACCTACATTATGCAGGCCTGTGCAATTTAATCGTAAGAACGTAACACTGGTTCCAGTATTCGTAGGCGGTTGAAAAATTCTGACGACAGGGTTCATTGGGTTGTTCGTCGATTTTGTTTCCCACAATTATGTGCAAAAATTAAAGAGTCCTGGTCATAACCTCCCTGGTACTACCATGAGCATTTAGAGTACAGTTAAGATCACGTCCGGTTAGACACTCGAACCGCCAATGTAAGTCTTATGCGCGCGGAATAAGAACGGTCTAAAGTCCAAACTGTCTAACGCAACCTGATCTTGACTGTAGAAAATGTAGAGCAAACATGCCCAAAGGAATTCACCAAACGATGTAGATACTCGTAAGCGGAACAAATGCCAACCACAACTGCGCAATTCATGAAACAGCAATTTGGGTTCCGTTTCCAGCGCCATAACTTATTAACTTAGGAGACGAAACGGAGCAAGTGGTATAAAGCAATTAAATAATGCATAATGAAGATGGGGGAAAGATGAAATATAAATGATTGGGTGGGTGAAGCATCTTTGACATTTATTTGGCGTAGAGTCGATTGGCTGCAAGTGCCGCAACATTCAACAAGCGGTACACTAAGCAAAAGACGACACACGACTTGATAATTTCTATCAAGAAATCGAATACTAATTAAGTATTCTGTATTCCAGCTGAATTCAGACGGGTATCACACGTCACCGGCGCGCGCGCCGCTCGTCACTGACGAGTGCGAGGCGCCGGCCGACGAAACTGACGCCCTAACACCTACAGACGCCATACTGCGGTACCGGGCGTGCTGTCAGCCAGAAACAAAACCCAAGAATGCCAAGTAAGTACCTCCTAGTTATAATTCAAAGAATTCAGTCAGTCATAATAAGAAGGAAAGGAGAAAAAAAGAAACAACAAATCCGTAATTAGGCACATCATGTTCATGTCACGTCTTAGAAAAGAAAGACACGAACACTGTTGGAAACTAGGACACAAGAAAGGAATAAGAAACACGCGTAGGATTGCAGTAAAATTCTGGAATAGGAACGGCGGTGGTGCTCATGTGGCATAACCTTTACGACCACTTTAAAGTTTTTTAGACGGCCGATGTGGCGCAGTGGTAGTGCGACTGCCTGCGACGCAAAGGTTCCGGGTTCGATTCTCGGCGGGACACTCATAAAGTTGATATTTATCACTTTGTGAATTTGTTCCCGGTCTGCTTAGGACATTGCAGGCTGAACCACCTGATTGTCCGAAAAGAGAGATGGTTCCGTGCTTCGGAGGGCACGTTAAGCTGTCGGTCCCGGTTGCTGTCTATGATTACTTAGATGGCGGTCGTTACACAACCATGTCGGAGGCCTACTACTAGTAGTCGGCGGTTGAAAAACTCTGACACCAGGGTTCATCAGGTCGTTGACGATTCGGTGTCCCACACGAAAAGAAAGAATTTTCGTAGGCGCCGCGCCGGCCATGTGGGTTAAAGCGAGAAATAAAAGGGCACGACAAGAGGCCTCAGCTGCCATAATAGCCAACTCCAGTTCAAGCATTCTTCAAAGAGTTAAATTACCCACAAAGCTTCGTAATGTCTTTAGCTGACAAAATGGGCAGTCACTCTCTTTGATGTTTGTTACCGGGAGAACAAAGAACAACGCAATATTGTAACTACTTATTCGGAAACAATCGCACCGGCCTCATAGTCGGCTAGAGCCATGAATAAATGTAAGACCTGAAGATCGCATGATGAATAATTTATTAAGATTGAGATACAACAATAAATTACCTTAGCAGAGCTATAAACAACAAAATGAAAAACCTACTTCGATTTACCAAAACCATCTTACTATTGTAAAGTAAAATAACAAAATGATGATTGCAACAAAATTCTCGAGTCAGTACAGGATTTACTGATCTATTAAGCCAATAATGGCAAAAACGACACTGCGGTTGCTGTACAAAAAGCTTGTGAACGATTCGAAAATAAATAAAGGGGCAGCTGTAATAAAAGGACTTCCACGTCGCATGGTTGGACAATCGATTAAATGGTTCCTGTACGCATACCTTTATAAATACATGAACAACATGTAGTCATCAGATATGCAGATTTAACTGTGTGAAGATAAGGTTCAAAATAAGAATAGATCTTGTGAATGAACGCATTGAGCGTGATAGAAGGCATTGGTTCGCTGGGTGTAAGCAGAACCCTTGATGCTGCATGGACAACATAAAGGTTGTAAAGGATTAATAATAACTCCCTCGCAACATCATGTCCCTTTTTAAAATAGATGACCTCATAAAACACGTGAGCAGGAAAATTGAGTTTAACGGGACATCGCAATTTAGGGCATCTCAATAAATATTATTAAAAACCTGATGAACTGTATGATGCGAGTACACTCCTCAGGATTACGTAGAGCTACAGATGACATGAAAACATTAAGTTCTGATTGTAATTTGATACGGACGGTCTAGACGCATTTAGCAGTCGTCGTTTCAAAGGCCCAATAAAGCCGCTATAAACCGCCTTCCATAACCTGGTGTAATTGTGCATTGTGTGCAAGACCCAGCAAGGCAAGCTACAACCGATTATGTCATCGGTTCTTTGCTTTGCAATTATGCTCAGGATACCTACTGATGTGCTTAACTTATTAAATTGATGTGATGATTAATGAAATTGATCGCATTTAAATAAGCGTAGAAATACAAATTAATAGAGCTGAAAATAATTAGAAGCGGAGTTTTTGAAAAGGAAACTATTACTTCGCGCTGTTCTGGATTTTCAATTAGTTCGCGTAAGTTCTACAGCTGTTTTGTACAAACAAAACTGAACTTTATCAAACGATCTTGAAAGTCATATCTTTCTTTCTTATCTTTTGAAACACAGAGAAGACATTTGGGTCATTCTGGACTTGAAAGGCGAGCGTTTAGAACAATGCTAAAACTGAATATTACGTAATCAACTAATGAGTTAGCTCTTTAGAATGCATGCGACGATTTTAACATAAGTAGGCCTTAGCATGTAACACTTTGTCACTAATTGTGTCTCAACATCCATCAGGATGCATCTGCCGTCGCAATGCTTTGCAATTGCAAAACTAATTATCGGTATTTTAATTTTCTTTGTAATTTATTCCAACAATTTGCAAATCGATAGAGATAAACAAGATGTAACTATCAAAGCATGCCAGCTTCTATTGCAGAATTGTGTAATGTTATGTTATGTCTGATCTGACAGTACTATCGTAAAGCGAAAGTCATGGCTAAAGGTTTTAAGAGAACAATAACATAGTAACTTGCAACAGAGTTCATTGAACTCAGATACTAGAAGGTCGGCATTGAATTGAGATCGGACATGCGCATTCGTTTCATCTTTAGAAATCCTTTCAAAGCTTGACTGGCTCGTTATCTGAGATCCTTTTATGCTCCTGTTGGAAAGAAAAGATTGCATAGCGGAGTTCTTTGTGCATGTGCAGTGTTAGGGTTGTTGCGTAGTTTGCGAGGGAGTGCTTCGTTTCGGCGGGGGTCGGGGTGCGGGAAGCCCGGGTCAGTGGGTCGCTCGCGCAGCCTCCCAAAGCGTTCCGGGAATCGGGATAGACGCGCCTCTATCGACCGCTTGACGCCACAATAGGGTTGCCCAATATAGCACCGGAATTAGCTTCCGTAATCCGGATTTGCATCAGATTTGTTAAAAATAAATTTATAGAAACTACATTGTCATACATTACCCAAACTGACAGATAGATTTATTCTAAAGAACAAATTCAGCAATCAATCCTAATTATGTAAAAAAAAACATTACTAATTAAGTAGGTGTGTGTTAAAATGCAGATACTCATTTCAAACTTCCGAATGAAATCGTCTTTAGAAATCAACACCTTTATGAATTTTGCACTAGTTATTGGCATGCATTATTAAAAACGTTTCCCCTCCTGTCGAATGCATTTGTTACAACACAATTTGCCTTTGCAATGCAGTCAGTGTTCAATCCGAGTTCCCTCCGTACATTTGCTACAATAGCATACTTCCAGTAAAAAATTACGACCCTCTCGCCATTAGGAGTGCAATTTAAAGAGGGGCGCGTTTGGAGGGTGTGTGGTGTGGCACCCCTAGCGCGGGACCTCAACGCGCAGCATCCAGTAGTGCGCAACTCTCGGCGCACTCGAGCCGGGGGTACAGTACCTCCGCACTTCCGGAGCTTTTCGCCCTGAAACAGCTCCTTGTGGCCCTGCCCTCACCTTCGTCCTTAACCCTGAAGCACCACTATGCCCCTGTGACTCCTTTACCCCGAAAGTGAAGTAATAGTGTCGTGATGGGGAAGGACAAGCATCAGCCTACAGAGGCTGAGGTGAAAGTGGCGACCGTGGATCTGGAGGCGGTGGACAATATGGCGACACTCCCTGTGGGCCAACACCGGCAGCAGGGCAGTGACATCGCCATCGCCGAGAAGCATAACACCGCTAACAAAGAAATGGAGCTCAAATGCGTGCAACCGAAGCCATCGAAGAAGTATGTGCAGCTTTTGTTCGAAATCCGGGAAATTGCGTTGATTTTGAGATTACCAATCTATAATTCAATTCAGATATAAGTCGTTCGCTGTGCCGGTTATCTCGAAATCGGAAGGAAAATTGAATAAAAATAAATAAAACATAAAACTAAAACTACTGTAAATAATTAAAATGCATCACATTAGGTACATAACCTACTATGAAAGTTGCTAAATTTTACTTAAAATACCTCTAAAATTTTACATGCTTGTTGTGGAACCGGAAATAAAATAGTTTATAAACAAAGAGTGGGCGGAGTCCTATAAACTTCACACAGATTTCATTACTGCCGCTGCCATCGTAAAATACATCAATACATTATTATGTAGATTCTATTCCGATAGGCGAAACTGACATGCATTCCAAATAAAGTGACAGAAATTTTGATTTGCACCATTTATTCACGCGCACACAATACTGGCTCTACTTTACACTAAGATGTTTTGTTTCTGGTTTTGATCATTAAATTTATTATTTGGTATTAATAGCATAGAATAGTTAGTATTCTAAATATGATATAACGGGGCGCATCACAATTTATTTTGAGTGAACTTGAACGGAATGTGGATAATTCACTCTGGTATAAATTGAAATTCCGAACAATTTTATAATTAGCATCTTTTGTTTTTATTACAGAACCTCGCTGTTCATCATTTCGAGTTTCATCTACGCGAAGCTTTTAGTAGTGGTTTGCATTGCTTACGTCATCAGCGACGTTATCACCCACAATCTGCCCCTCTACTACTACGAGGGCTTCTTCACCTACCTGTATGGCATGAGCATATTGTTTTTGTTATACGTCTTCTGCTTCTTGCTTCAAGGTTAGTATGATTTATACAGTTACCTTGCTTCCATTCAAATAACAGAAATAAAAACTACTTTACACGTAAGGTATAAAATAATATTAAATTTGTTTTTCATTTAACAGAGAGTGCATGCTGCAGTGGCAGCCCTCCAAAACCGAAGCCACCACCAAAGCAAAAGAAACAAAAAGAAAAGAAAGAAAAGGAAAAGAAAACCAAAGATAAAGATGCAAAGGAAGGTAAAGAAGGCAAGGATGGCAAAGATGGAAAAGATGGTAAAGACGGAAAGGATGGCAAAGAAGGCAAGGATGGAAAGAAAGACGCTAAGAAAGAAGGAAAATCAAAGGACAAGGATGCTGGGAAGGAAAAGCCTACCAAGGAGTCTAAGAAACAAAGCCAATTTCAGGTGAGTGATGTTATTCTAATCATACACAGCACATCCATTATTATTTTGTACTTAACATAATTTTTATCCACTTCTTTGTCGCTTAGCGTGTCGTATAAAGTGTTAGTTAACCACACATTTATAATTTCAGTTCAGTATGTGATTTAAATATTTTTGTGATCCGCACATTTTGTTGTTCAGTTATATTACTTTGCTGCTCATCCAAAATGGTCTTGGTTATTGTAAACGCTTCGTCTGGGACGTAACCAGCCGCATGATCCCCTTTTATGTTTACGCTGCCTACTTTTTGTTTTTTCCATATCATTTGGGCAGGAGGTGTATCCCCGTAAGATGCGCGATAAAGTTCGTCAACAGCAATTGCAAATGCAAATGGCGCAATTGTATGCGTCCGAGCAGGTGAGGCACATCATGTCGGAATTCGCTTGATCACCGTGTATCATACAATTACGGAGAGCTTTGGATGTGCTGTTGTAGTGTGTTTTTATTGTGTCCGCAATAGTGCTTTGTTTGTCTGCTATTTATTCACCTTGCTTCGTGTTGATATGCCTGGTAGGCTTTTCGTAGTCACTTTATCTTTCGACGAACGGCTTGATCAAAATTCGCAGTAGGTAGGTACATGTATCAAACAATCAAGTAAAATTAACATATTGTCATTGACAAAAATATGAATTTATTTCGCATTTACCAACTTTTTTGAAATTATTGTGCACAAAACATGAAGGTCGTCTGGACCTGAACGCGATCAGCATAGTAATGTTATTAGGTAAAAAGGTCATTTTGAATAATAGTCTGATCGAAAACTGATAATACTGTTCAAAGTAATGAAAATAAAATGATGTATTTGTTAATTACAAATATTTGTACAGCAACAAGATGTGGTGGAGTTGGAAGCAGCTCCAGTTTCGAGGCCAATGCGCCGGCGTAAAACTTCGCAGAACGACCACAGTCATGGCAGCTTCTTCTTGAGGATTGGTGCTATTGGTGAGACATTTTTTAAACGATTCACTTCATGTTATGTGATTTTCCTAATAACTTAAGTAAAAAATCTGTCCTTACATTCTTACAGCTTTTGGGTTGGGAACAATGATCTACAATGGTTTGGAATTCGGAACTTTCTTCGAGCTTCCGCTGGATTCTCCGTGCTATCTGATTCTAAAAGGAGTTAATCCTGTCCTGCAAATGGTGTTTACATTTATGCAAATGTACTTCATCTTCATGAATTCACGAGTAAGTGTTATAATTTTTTAAAGCACTTTTTGTACTTTTCCTTATTTTTGTCAATTTGCGGTTTTTTTGTCTTGCTTTAAAATTTTACTATTGTGTACTTCATTTTTTTACAGTTAAACATCCACCGGTTCAAAGTCATCGCCCGGTTTGGCCTAATGCACGTGGTTGCTACAAATATCTGCGTTTGGATTCGAACACTTGTATTAGAGTCTCTCAAAGAAATCACAGACTATCACGTAAAGAATCCATACGGATTACCTGGTGAAGGTGTTCTTGGAAGTAAGTAAAGCACTTGTAACGCTTAATCATTTGTTGCACTTCATGTTCATCTTTATGTTCTCTGTGTTGTAACGCACCTGTCCATTCTAACCCCCAGAAGTCATCCGTAAGCACACGCTAAGGCATTCTGGTAAAGTAATTGGTGCGATTACCACAGCTGCAACATCGGAGGTGGCAACTGCGTCGACGACTTCAAAGAGTGCTATTGAACAAGTATGGAACGCGGTGACTACTACCGCCGCTGCTGCTACGACTACTCCTACAACGAGTGAGTATGCCTCTGCACTTTCTTACCGTCACTAATATTAATTCATATTCTAACTCTAACACCATCGATGTTTGCATGAATGTTAAATTAAAATACGTTTTGAACTCATTTTCAGCGACTACTCCTTCACCGTATTATAACATGGGTGGTGGGTTACCTAAATCTAAACTGGTCGACACTATTAAAAGTACCATAGGTTACGGTAACGGGCTGGGATATGGTCACCTCAAAGATGCGTGGCCAAATGACCACCCTTTTACTACCACTTCTACTAACGCACCACTAACGCCCGCCGAAAAAGTCACTCAGACACAAACAGCCATGTTGGAAGTTTTCCAGTGGCTTTACTCAACGACTTTGAAACCGGTTGTAAGCACTATGGCAGCTTTCGTGCCATCTTCAACCCCTGGATCATTCGTTACCGATAAAGATGATTGGGGAAATAGTGTCGAAACTTATCGTGTTGACGAACCACCACATTTTCCAGGTTTGTCGTTGGAGTGTCGTCATAAGTATTCATTATTTCGTAATTTGCCACCTGCACATTTCATTTGCGGATCATCCAATAGTTTTGTTTCATATATATGTGTTATCACTTACAGTTATCGGTTGAATGTCATGTTGCACCTAATTAACATCGTTTGCGCCACTGTCATTATTGATTTTCATTCGTACAGCATGATTGTTGTTAGGTTTAGTTTATGTAGGTAGAGTTTAAGTTATGTATTTATTTTTAGAATTAGATCAAATTATTCTGTTCACAGTTTTGAATGTGGATAGAAAGATAATTCTTAATTTCTTTTTCAGCTAACAACTCTACCGAAATCTTCGAGTCGTTTGATAATCTGAACCCAGCTGCTTTGATTGCCAATATTGACAACACAACTGTATGTGGAAGGAACCCAATTATGGGCACTATTGTTGCTGACTCGGCTCCCTACCTTTACCCGTTCATCATTGAGTACTCTCTTATTGGTGCAGCGGTCATCTACGTTATGTGGAAGCACATTGGTCGCTACCCTAGGTAATTATGACATGTTCTAATGCACTTCATAGAACGACTTAGATTGCTAGTCATAGATTCTAACTTACTTTACTTTATAGCTTACATTTTACTAAAATGCAACCACTTAGCTAACGAGTCCGTAGATATAATTCGTATCCATTCCATTTAAACTTTACATCCAAGCACTTCCAAACAAACTAGTTCACGAAAATAGCGTAGAAATCATAACGTAACAAAACACGCAACAGCGATTGATTGCCACGTTTCGTTGCAGCGTGGCCAACGATGAAGATCTGGAAAGACGTCTGGAGGCTGTTCTCTCCCGCAGGGCGGCAGCACTAGCAGCGGCACAGCGAGGCAACCGCGTGGACTGCGCCGGCGCATCCAAAGGACTGTTCTGTGGACTACTCCTACTCGTCGCATCTTTGATCTGCTTGATCCTCTTCTTCGTCCTGATTAGACACCAAGAACTGAAGCGCCTATCGATTTACTTGGCTGATGTTTCGCATTGTGCTCTGATGATTCTGTCGATTCTGGCAATTTTGATTGGATTTATACGGTAAGTTTGATTCAAACATACTTTCACAAGTTTAAATTCGTAACGATTGCATACCAACCTGTTCTAATGACCATCTGCATATTGTTTTATCCAGCATGTTAATACAATTAAATTAGTTTCATCTATATATTTGGTTTATTAGTTTCCTTAGAATTATTTGTTTATTTAAGTTTTTGTTTGTTTTTTTCTTCCCACCTCACCTTTCCAACCTTTACACATCTCCTTATTCCACGAAATGTCCACACAAATGCTCCTATAATTTCCATTTCGGTACATTCACGGTGCATACATTTACATGTTTTAAATATTTGCACGTCATTTTCCGTTTACCAACTATGATTCACCTCCATTCTTTGGGTTCTCATTTGACCTTTTCATTTACCATTTTTGGTTATCTTTTACCGACTGCAGTGGTCGAAATCTGAAGTGGAGCTATGACCCCTCCCCATACTCCGAGCCTATTCGCAGGGTACAATCGTTGAAGTTCCGTTCTGAGGAGCAGTCCGACCTGAATGACATCCTGCTGCGTGTTTCTGCATTCGGACTCTTCGTGTATGCCGTCTTCAGCGTCATCGCTGGTGGAATGGGTGCCTTCACTCATGAACCAAACCTCCTCGTCATGATTACTGGATGTTTAAGCGTTTTTCAGGTGAGTTTAGTATCAGTTCTTTTTCCTCAGTTTAATAGATTTCTCATACTATTAGCAGTATTAAATAAAGACTGGATTATTTAATACTGCACTCTCAATCTTTAATAAACGTGCGTGGCATGTAAGCAATACACTAAGCGAAAAAATGTTGAGAAGGGGTTTATACTTAGTTAGGTAATTAAAACATAAGTATAAAACTTACGTATTTCTTTCTTTTCTTCATCCAACTTCTGCGCATCCTTACTGCGTGAACTTACGCTTAGGAAATAATAGTTTTTTATAGATTCATTAGACCCAGTATCTTTGGTGGCAATTACAGGTTATCCTCCAACTGCTGTTCATTGCGGATGTGTCCCGCCGCCGAGTCCACCTACCGGAACAGGAGCGCAGCAAGCCAGCGCGTCAAGCTGTGACCTTCCTTCTCATCTGCAACGTCACCATGTGGCTCATCTACACCTTCGAAGCACAGAAAGTCCTTGCTAACCCGGTAAGTAAACATTTCTTCAAACATATCTCTTGATAAGTTACGTGGCCGACGCCTTATCCCGGCGCACCGCAACGCGATACGATATGATGTTGAGTTACGTTTATCAGCTTTTCTTCTTTCTCTTTGATCGTTCCCATTATGAGGGAATAATTTATTGTATTATACATGGCTGTAGGGTTAGTAAGGTGAAATAGGCATATAAGGGTACCCAGCTCGAGTAAGACGGGCATCCTCTGCCTCTACATCGTTACGTCAATCAAGTTTAACATTTTCATTTTTACAGGTACAACTCGACTTCTACGGCTACGTCGCCTGGTCACTTGTCCAGCGCTTCACTCTACCACTTTGCATTTTCCACCGCTTCCACTCAGCTGTGACTCTAGCTGAAATATGGAAGACCACCTACAAAGCGCGTCTGGAGTGAGCACCTATGGGCTACAGGGAATATTGGAAACCTATCCATTTGACATTGTCATTTTCCTAGGATAAGTCAGTATATTATGTCATCCTATGACATAATATACTGATTTCGTCCTAATCCGGGACAGCAATTTTGTAGTTAGAATAAATAAAAATGTTGCTAATGTCGGAGTCATCTCGCTATTTGATAGAAGTATCTAGGAATAGGATTACGCGACGAATTTAGAATGCAGATTCACTTAACATGGGACAAGTCTAAATATAATTGCTCTCCCGGAAGCATAGTCGATATGCATATACCTACTAATAATGCACCTGGAAGCATCAAGCAAGTCATAAAGTCTATTACGTTGGTTTATATTATTTTAAAGATTGCATTGCAACGTTACTCTATTTGTTTTCTTTCACATTCCGTTTTATTTATTATACTTAACAGTTTGTAATTGAAATTAGGTTTTTGGAAGACTGACTGCGGAGACTTATTACGACCAAAATTATCATATTGACGGCTCATTTTCTAGCGTGAACCCAATTTGCTCAGATTTCAGACTTTTATACCTTGAGAGAATTTCATTGTAATTAGAACAACAATCAAACGAATCATAATAAATTCCCAGTTGTGAAGAGTCCCTCCTTTGTTAGAACCATAATTTGTGTGCCATGGTTTTAGGGTTAAGGCTTCATTAAAATTTGACAATATTTTACATTTATGTGTATGTTATGTGCAAGGGAAGGGTTAAAATCATATACAGTATTTTTGTTGTTGCCAAGGGATCATATAATTTTATTAAAATTGTAATTAATATAAAGGAACATTTACATTATCCACTTCCTGCAAAATATGTAACAGTGATTATGAATATAAATTCGTAATATTTTAGAAATACCAGTAAATTAATAGCTGTATTAAAGTTTCAGAAGATTTATTACCCAACATAATATTTGACGTAAGCAAGTAGATTTAATATATTTGGAAATTTAACATATGATAACCATAGTTAGACATGTAAGGTAGATAACGTGTCAAGAATACACCTTAAAATGTACTTAACTTTAGAAAGAAAATTTAGACTCAATGGTAGTTTTGAGCTGTGGTTAAACTGCTTGGAACTTTAAATAATTTGGGCATTGTTTACAAGGAGGATGGTTTATTGCAAGGGGCCATATTAAATATGTTAAAACTCTGCTATTGTTACATTTAAACTTTTTTAAATTGCATAGTTTTTGTAGACAGTTCGGGGCACTTAGAAACCAAACGTACTCTGTAGTCGAAGAAGGTAGATATAAGACCCGTACCGGTGTCAATGCAATTATAATAAAATAGATCTATAAGAGTAAAAATGATGCAAATAATCTACCGTATTGAATTTTTAAATCATAAAAACTTCAAGCTAATCTTTATTCAATCAATCTTACAAATCAATTCTTTGCTTTGAAATGTTCTTCGCAAATATTATTTTCGTAACGATCTTTATGTGCAATCTATTTTTATAGGATCAGTAATTTTACATGAATTAAGTGCTATTTGTATGGAATATTTATTCGACGCGTCGCGATACGTGATATCATTTCAATGTTATAGATTTTGTATAAAATAGTTCATATTTATTTATGATATTATACTTATTCTTATTAATTTTGTAAATTAACTCCTAAGGTAAAACTGATTGTTCTGCGATCAAACGTAATGAATGTGTGCTTACATCGTGAGATTTTGAGTGAATGTAGTGAGTTTTGACTGGTTGAATATATTTTGAAGTTAAAAATTCGTAATTATTGTAATTTAATGAGGAAAGGCGCAGGAGAACCTTCGGATCCCAGTTCTGGTTTCTGCAAATGGTCTTGTGGTTTCGACCGAAAAGGCTTGGATAAGACAACTTGTACATTACAAAAAAGGTCTCGGCATGAGCGCTTTCGTGATTCGAAAAGTACGGTGAGACATTTCTTACAGCGCCCTTATTATCGTACAAAAGTTGAATATCCATGTCCAGCCTCTTCAGTCTGTAAAGAGCAGCGTGTTTGGCTTGTTTTATCACTGCCGTAAGTAAATTTAACAAAACAGTAATGTAATAATGATAGTAAGTCCTTTGATAAAATCTATACTATTTCTAACTTGTTCAATTTTGTAGGTGATATTTGATATTTACTGTGTACCTAAATGTTTGGAACAAAATGTACCGATGTTTGTATCTTTAGGTTTAACATTTACTTATCATACCTATGTGGATACTCAATCAGTGTTAATAGATACCAAAAATTAAAATTTGGAAATTCTACTTTAAAGTACCTATATGATTAATATAAATGTCTATTTGAATAAATCTAAAAATACATAAAATATATGACATTGCTCGTTTTATTACGTATCATACACAATCTTGGTTGCTAAATATCTACTTAAGTTATTGCAGCATCGCGACCGTAACCATTAATCTCTACGTTAGTTAGACCTTGTCATTAATAGGTAGGTAGGATGTAGGTATCTACTTACACCTACCTATCTACTTAAATGTTACCGCCAGATGAAACCTCGTGTAAGGTTATATCTATAGCTATACCTGCCTCTAGTATTGGGCACTACTTATATTATAAGTCTATGATTGGGCATCATTCAACTGTCATAAGAAGTCATAAGCAATCGTGATTTATGGCAGCCATAAATACGATCTTGGCCTTATTTTTTTGTAGGGCTGGTCTCTGCAATCGCAGAGTCCAGCTCTGCAATTTTAGCCCCGGATGCCCGGGGCTTCAAAATCTACACCTGACTATTTGGTGGGGAGCTAGGGGTCACCCGGAGAAGTTTGTGTAGTTGTTCAAACAACCAGCCAAATCGCTCCCTTGAGGTCCCGATTCCTTTATGCCATTCTTTCGAAACACAGTGTAGGGTTGGTACCTATACGTCGCAGGTCTTTGATAAAATTAAAATTGACATTGAACCACCCATCAACCCTTGTGGTTTTCGGTGGAACACCTTTTAAACTCAATTTTTTCATAAACCTAAAACAAATTTTTGATCAAAAACCTGAACTTAAGATTATGATAAAGTTCTTGCAAAAATTACGGATTTGCTTAAATTCATGATAAATTAATAGGCTGCTGTGTAGACGGCAACTGTCGACACGTTGGCGGCAGCCAGCCAGCGATACAACTCTACCTTAGCGTCGACGATTATCGTCGAAAAATGTCGGCGGCTGGCGTCGTTGTTGGCGGTTGCCGTCGACACAGTGCCGTTCATCTGTAGGCAGCCTATTTTCTTATTATAACTTATTCAAGTACATGTACCTATACCTACAAATGCAAGCCTAATCTCATAGTTAGAGTATGTAGGTACTAGTACTGATAAATGGTTTGGTTGAGAAAGTTTCCCGTTCCCCTCTCCCACTTAAAATTTACTTCCATTTGGAAATTAGGAATGTGGTAGGTAGGTATGTGTGGTTTGGGAATGTGGGCGAAGTCTCTGGATGAATTCCCAGTTGATGGCAGGACGTGTGAGGTAGGTAGAGGAAGTAGGTATAGGTACAATACAGGTGTAAACATTTGTACTACCTATACCTACTTACCTACCCATGGTTGATGCTCAGGAACCTAGAAGTAGGTACTAAAATTCAAAGCGTAAATCAGTGAAACAATCAAAACCATGTCAAAGCCTGTGATTCAAATGGATTCAAGCCAATATTCGTGTATGCGAGTTCAGCGAGCTCACCAGTTGACCGTTTCAAAGTAGGTAGGTGGGTATTAGCAGGGGGTTTCACCCTACGGTTTAGGCATAAGAATAGATAATAATACTGCGTATGTTCTGCCGGCGGCTTCCCTACGGGAACTAATCTCCGCGGGTTGTCGCTTGTCGTCGCCACGCCAGACCGCCCGCCAGTGTGCCGCTAGCCGCCGCATTGTTCGCACGTACGTGCTGCTCGCGCGCACACTTACTTGACTTTTTTCAGTGTTTTAGTACGTTTATTCGTTAAAAATGCCGTCTCATGGTCATAAGAGATACTGTGCGGTGTATGGGTGTAGAAATAATAAAAGTAACTGTGATTTAAGTTTCTTTATCATTCCAAAGGACATTGAAAGGTAAGTCATTTTAAAACAATTCTTTATTGAAGCACCTAGAGTATTACAAAGTCTAAAATAATTTGATTAGTAAAAATTCAATCACTATATCCATTTTTCCCTCATAACTAGGAAATTAATAATAGTGAAACTGACATGCACGGTGTTTCGGTCTCTTTCGCTCACGTTGCGGCGCGATTCGCACATTTCCAATATTGCCATCTCTTTCTTTCCTATTAAACATACATAGGCGCTATTAAAGATAAAATTCCCTTTCTACCTAGGTACTTGATTTACTTAAATAGTCGTAACTGGATCGATAGATACGAAGTGATTTAATTTATCAATATGTTAGGTTTTTTGAATAAATAATAGGTACTAGTAAAACCAGAATCATTAATCTGGAAAATGATTAGGTACATATCCAAATCACTAGGTACATGTACCTAGCCGAAAATATTTAGACCTCGACCACCCTCGACAGCAAACGGTTTTTATAGTACAGGAGCCTGACTGTTAGTTTAAGGATCTCATAAGACAAATGAAATCCTTTTTTTTCTTACTAGTTTTTATAGCAAAGCCGGGCTGTAAATTTTTGGGTCTCATAAAACTAAAGATTAATGCATTTTTAGATTTCTGGTATGAATCAAAAAGACAAAAAGAACAGAATCCTTATGGAATCACTTTGTGGCCCGTCTGTCTGTCGGTCTGTTTGCCTATCATGATCCTTTTCCGGCCCGTGGGTCAGGTACCTATGTGTTGTGTTGTGGATATGTTTTTGTGGACTCCTTCAATATCCCGATTTTTATGTGAACACGTTTAAATTAATAATGTTACATGCCATGTGGTTAACCTGGCTGGCCCCGTGCCCGGGCAGTGCCTATCTCTTTATTTTCTCAAACGATTATAATTTAAGTGTCTTCTTTTTTGCAGACAACGACAATGGCTTCTTGCAATAGATCGGCAGGATCTGTTATGTAAAGAAAAATATAAAAAAGGACATTTCTATGTATGTGCTGCCCATTTTGACCACTCGTTTATGAAAACAACTACAAGGCTAGAAAATGACGCAGTGCCAACGAAATGTTTACCTCGTGAATCTGAAAAAGATAAAGAACCTGGCGATATTATTCATACCATTAGCAATGCATCTACACAGACAAATGAAGACTTTTCGCAATCTTTTACAGAAACTCAAGATAGCAATAAACAATGCTCAGAGATTTTTACAGCATCCAAGTCCAATAATTGCATTTTTTCTAGTATCAAACTAAAAAGTGTTTCGTGTTCAGCTGAAACCCAAACTGATTTTGATCGAAATTTAAATATAAGTACCCAAACTACATGTGACTTATCCGAAAAAACTTCGCGAAAACAAAAATTTAAAAAAGACCTCAATGTCAACAAATTTAAGAGAAGAAAGCTGGAACAAGACATTTTAAAGATGCATAAAGAAATAGAAGCAAAGAATGCATCCCTTATTGACGATTCTGAAGATGAAGTTGCTCGGAGGTTCAAAAAATTGGTAAACTGGCAAAATAAAATAAAAAATAAGTTCAAAGGCAATCGGTATGATGCTGAATATAAAATATTTGCACTTAATTTATATTATTCAAGTCCACAAGCATATCAAAGCATTCAAACTATTCTCAAACTTCCAAATAAAGCTACATTAAATAGATTAAAATTTAAAATTCCTCCAAAACTTGATGACTGCGTCCTTGAAAGCCTTTCTCATAAAATAAATTCACTACCAGAAAACGCAAAAAGTTGCACCATTTGTGTGGATGAAATGGCGCTTAAACGGAACTTATATTACGATATTAAAAAAGACGAGGTGATTGGTTTCCATAATATAAATGGTACAATTATGCCAGACATAGCAAGTAATGCTTATGTTATAATGCTGCAGGGAATTCATTATAACTGGAAGCAGCCTATTGCATATGCTCTTCTCGCGAGTACAAAGCATTACGCGGAACTCGATGAATGGATGAACGAAGTAATACTCAAACTTTTTGCTGTAGGAATTGAAGTGAAAGCCATAATATCAGATCAGGGATCAAATTTCGATAAATACGCCAAAGTTATTAAAAATGTAACAGTCGACAAACCATATTTTTTTGTTAATGGACATAAAATATTTTATATTTTCGATGTCCCACATCTACTGAAATGCGTCCGTAATAATCTTCTGACTAGTAATTTTCAATACAACGAAGATATAATATCATGGAATCACGTTAAAACACTCTATGAATTTGAAAGCGGTAGAAACGTGAAATTAATACCGAAAATAACAAATGCTCATATTGAGCCAAACAACTTTCAAAGAATGCGAGTAAAATATGCAGCACAGATTTTTAGTAATACTGTTTCCGCTGCTCTTGAAACGTATATTGACTTTGGTAAAATACCAGAAGATGCCAGAGGAACAGCAAAGTTTATTAAAACTATGGATGACTTATTTGACGTCCTCAACTCATCAACTGTAAGACATGCCAAAAAGTATCGAACTGCTTTCCAGATGTCTGGTGACCAAAAATCTGTTTTACAAGATGCTCAAAATATGTTTGGCTCAATCAAATCAACTAATCGTAACACAAATAAAAACAACACTAACCAAATCAAAACTTTTCTAAATTTCCAAATTACGATTCAAGCAATAATTCAACTGTTTGAAGACTTGAAGCTGAAAGGAAATAAATTTATTTTTACTAGGAGGCTAAATCAAGATAGCTTGGAAAATTTCTTCGGTGCCATAAAACAGCAGGGTGGTTCGTGTTCTGAGCCGACACCTATTCAGTTTACGCGTGCTTTTTCCAAATTATTTTATGTAAATATGATGAAAAGCGAGAATACTAATTGCGAGACTGATATATACGAAATGCTCTTAAAGGCTGACGACATCATTAACAAACAAACTTCAAGTGCTTTTCACGAACCTAGAACATCTCTTGTAGCGTTAGATGGCGAAATCGACTACCGCATGGACCTACCGGAAACTTATGCACTGACGTATGTTGCGGGTTTTTTATTGTTCAAGTGTAACAAAAAGCATCATGATTGTCAGGCAAAAGCTGGAGCTCAAAGCTCAGCACCGAGTCTAGATCACATGAAATTTACTCATTATAAAGCATATAATAAAAATAAGTCATTCTACGGAAATCTGAAAGTGCCTACCAAAGAAATGAATGAATATGTTCAAAAATTAGAGACAGCATTTACACATAATTTTGCAAAACATTTACAACATAATCCTGGAAGTGAAATTTTCAAATTATTAAAAGAAATTCCTGCACCAACATTGCCATGTTCGTGTTTTCCGTTGGAATATTTATTAAAACTATTTGTCAGACTTCGGATATTTTCTACTTTAAAATTTAATAACAGAAATTTTAAATCGGGCAAAAAGTCTATAAAACAATACTTAAAAGTAAAACAACTATAATTTAATCATTATGTACTATAATTGTGAATTCATAACAGCAGTATTTACTACAATAATAATTAAACTTTTATTTCCTTACGTTTTTCTGTTATTACTTACCTACCATTTAAAATGTACCTACAAAATCGTATCTTTTTCATCTTCACGTCATGATTTTTTAAAAACAAAATAATACTGGCTGTAACAATCAAGACCATGTCTGGTTAAACACATTTGACCTTTTGCCGTTTGCAATAAGGGTTGAAACGACGCTTGAAGTGTTTAACTGGACGTGAGCTCGCCTGTGCCACCATGGTTCGATTTTATTTAATAATAATATTGAAATACCTATAGTCGATGAAATGTTATTTAAAATTGACATACCTACTTCCTTTTCTTCCAAATACCATTGGTAAATAAATTTTATGAAAAAGTGATTTCGGTTGCAATCTCTTGGACTTTAATATGGGACTTCACTATAGCGATGTGCCGTTCCCGGGAATATGCCCCAAGTGGGAACATTCCCAAAAGAAACTTTCCGGTGCCCGGGAACATTCCCAATTGCTGGGAACATATTATTATGGTGGAAACAACATAAAATGAGTATTAAAGTAGAATTTATGATTGATTGTAATAATTATGCGTCTATTTATACAAAATCACATAACTAAATTATTAATTGCTATTGACACTAAACACCAGAGTTCATCGAGTCGTTGGACGACTCAGTGTCCCACTCAAAAAGAAGTAGAATTTCTATTGCTATTAAAATAATAACCTACATTTTTGATAAGTGCTACATAATAAATGTTATTTCTTTTCGAATTAAGGATACTGAATATAGGAGATTACTGGTTCATATATCTTTAAAATATATTCTGAAATTTGCTAAATCGGAATTTAAATACTTTAGTGTGTGTAATCTACATACTTATAAAAGATCGGATATATTTATATATTAACATGAAAATCAAAACACAGAAAATTAAAATCATATGATTTATATGGCTTCTTAATTTGTCACATTTACATCTGACAAGTTGTTCTTATATGCAAATAAAAACAGTCATCAAGAGTAGGTAATTAAAAAAAATTACAATTCACAGCCTACAAATCGTTCCCGTTAAAATTTTACTAAGACAATCGAATATGTAAAGAATATTGAAGAAATAATGGAAAATAAAGATGAGTTTGACAGGAGGCTATCACAAAACTAGCGAAAGAACTTGAAAGGTTTTCTGGAAACCCATAAGGACAACTCGAGGAAAAGCAGCACAATCAGAGTTGAGTAGGATTCGGAGCCAGGATAGTAGTATAATAAAAGGTGAGGAATGTGTGTTGAAGAGATGGAAGGAATATTTTGAAAGCTTGTTTGAAAAAGAAGAAGTACAAGAGGTGAACCTACATGAAGAAGATGACAGTGAAAACGAAAGTAAGATTGAAATGGATGAGATTATGAAAGCTCTGAAAAGGCCTATGATAGAGTAATGAGGAATGAATTGTGGTCGGCACTATCAGTGCATGGGGTGATCAGCATCTTGGTACGAGCACTGAAATCCTTATATGAGGATTCCAGTGCTTGTGTCAGGATTAACGGGGTCTTCACTGAGCTGTTTAACATCAAGAAAGGTGTTGGACAGGGATGTGTTGCGTCACCATGGCTGTTCAACCTATTCATGGATAGTTGTTTGACATTTTTAAAAGAGTGTGAAAATAGACTGAGAATGAATAGATTACTCGTCAAATGTCTTCACTATGCTGATGACCAAGTTATCCTTGCGTCGTCGGCTGAAGAGTTGCAGAAGATTGTAAACATTATGAATGAGGCTTTGAAAAAGAAAGGAATGAAAGTGAATTTAAGTTAGACGAAAACAATGGTTTTTAAAAAGTACAAGGTATGACGGAGTGTAACATTATGATAGAGGTAGAGAGGGTGGAGCAAGTGAAAGAGTTTGTATATTTGGCATCGAAGTTTACATCAGATGGAAAGTGTGAAAGTGATATTAAAAGGAAGGTTAATGCCTGCAACATGGTGAATGGAGCGTTGCATACCTTTATGAACAGCCAGACAGTTTCAAATAAGGCACGTCTGGCTGTGCATAGAGGGGTGTTAGTTCCAACACTTATGTATGGGAGTAAAAGTTGGGTATGGCAGAAAAAGCATGAAAGTAGAATAAATGCGGTAGAAATGAGAGCACTAAGAAGTATGATTGGAGTGAAATTGAGTGACAGGATAAGGAATAGCGTGATAAGAGAACGTTGCGGTATAAAAGAAGACGTAGTGACTGGTTTGGTCACATTGAGAGAATGAATGAAAGAAGATTAACGAAACAGGTGTATATGGCGAGTGTGAATGGGAACGTTGGAAGGGGAAGACCAAGACGCACGTACTTGGATCAGATCGGGGACGTTCTAAAAAAGGTCAGGTCAAGAATACCCTAAACCAACGAGCATTTATGAAAATATTGATGCATGTTGAAGAAGCGAAAGAGGTGTGTCAGGATCGTAGCAAGTGGAAAGATTTAGTCCTCTGCCTACCCCTATGGGAAAGAGGCGTGATTTTTTATATGTACGTATGTATGTATGTACTTGATTTTTCGGATCTAAAATACAGGCAGCAGAGTTGACAGGCTTCAGAGCATTTCATTTTCTTCCAACAAATTTTATGTTCACCTCTTCAAAATCTTCTTTAAGTAGTTCATGTGTCAAAGGATTACTGAAAAGATCACCCATTTCGCGTATTGCCTGGTATAATACAATAGTCTCCTTCGAGTTTTAAGATCCATGGAGCAACTTTTCTATTTCCTTCATTTATGGCCATATTTTAAAGGACAAATTTGCATTTGATGAAACTTTCTAGTGAGAACAAATAACTACCCCATCTTGTCTTAACAGGCACTCTCGGTGAATTTTTAATATTTTTAATCGAAGTGATTATGCAATTTGTTTATTGGCATCATGTTGAAAACAGTTGTTTCCTTGAGTAAAGTCGCAATAAAACTAGACATATTCTTCTTGCATTCTATTACTATCAGAAAACATACGCTTACCCTTTTTCAGGTAAGTTTTTGATGATGATCTCGTTAGTTTTATGACTTATAATAATAAATGACTGCAGGGCTACATAATAGAAGTTATTATTTTTTGTTTCACCTATTGTATTGTTTCGTTTAATACAATACGCTGATCGAGATAATTTCGGGACTTTGCGGAAAAGAAAGCTAAAACTGAACTGATAATCTATCTATTATATTTTTCTATAAGAAACGAATGTAATAACAACGCATTTTCTTGTTTTCAGTTTTAGTCTTATCTCTAATTACATTACTTTTGTGAACAAATTGCCTATAACTGCCGCGTGTAAGCGAAATTTTATTTTTGTATTTATACTTTATCCTTTTATCAATTGTATTAATAAAAAAAAACATATGGTTAAAGTAACATAGCAAACCCACAAACATAAAAATATCAATGTAACATTGTTCCCACTAACTGGGAACTTGCCCGGGCACGTGGGAAGATTCCCAGGAATATACCCACTGGAAAGTTTCTGGGAACGGGAATGTTCCCGCGGCCCATCACTACTTCACTACTCGCGTGTTCTGTACCTACCTAGGAAATAGGTACCTACATAATCTAGGGAATTGATTTATTATCTTTTACATTTTCTCATCAGTATCAATATCACTAGGTACATATTATGACGAAAAATCGCTTCCCTCGTCCCTATGTACGTATGTAAGTGTAACGGCTGGTGAGGAGAGGAGCTATTGGCTGGCGAGATGAGAAGTGTAAAGCGAAGTGGTGTGGAGCGATGTTATACAAAGAGGTGAGGCGTGGTGAGGTGCGGAGGTGAGGTGAGCATAGACATTTGTGTCTATGGAGGAGAGGAGGCGAGGAGAGCATAGAGGAGAGTCAAAAATGACATTACATTCGAATTTGGAGTTTGATGTGACATCGGCGTTTTTTCACTTTTTCGAAAAATTGAGAAATTGTATTGGAGAATATTGTTCGAATATAAAGCATTGTGATTCCAAGAAACTCTTTTATTTGCTAAAATATCCTGACGATAATAGTCAGAAGCGGGATGATTCCAAGTCCACTATGAAGAGAACACTGCAGGGGGGTTCAGGCGAGAAACCTAGACGGTATGTACGGCAAAAGAAGAAGCCAGGAAATGTGAGTCATGACCAGATTTGGAATACTTTATCACAAAAACGCTGAGAACAGCTCTTCAAATTATGTTAAATGAGGAAGACAGTCAGTACCGAATTGAATTACATTGATAACTTCAACACCGCTCAACTTATTCTTGATCTTGACCCGGAAGACCAGGAAATGAATGGGAAATTTACCTACTAACAACTGGAATGATTAGACGAAATCCTTTATCTTGCAATGGTAGCTGCAAGGTCCGGAACGCATTTGGTTGAATAGACTTGAATCTTATGAATATACGTGGCAGGAATGGAAAACAATGTTGATCAAGGCATTTCCTCGCCATCATGATAACGCTACACTTTTGGAAGAAATTATGCAACGTTAGAAATTGACCAGTGAAGGTATCACTAAATACTACCAAGAGAAGTAGAAGAAGAGAAGGCTATGTACCTCTACTATCGATGGCAGCTAAGTGAACGGGCAGCAGTGTCGCAGTGTCTTGTAATAATACGGGTTTACCCGACGAGCTGCTAGCTAATGCTCAAGCATTTCAATGTTTGACGCCAGACAAAATATATGAAAGATCCTTGTCAGCTTTTGATAATTATCAATCCGATCATGTTTTCAACTTCCAAGAAGCAAGAAGGGTTGACGATAATTTTAAAATTACACCTTTGAGAAATTTTGATGACGTAGATGCCTGTGATCAAGTGCCTGGTTATGGAGAACAGGTAGCTGAAGACAAGGCAATTAATAGCTTAGAATGTGGCTGTAGGATGCACGCCGCAAGGAGACGTGTGTGCAAGATATAGACAGCACAGAAATGGCTATACGCACTATGCTTGTATGTTCTATTATTCACGATGGAGTAGGATACTTGAAGGTGTGTAACATGGGAGAGGATGCCATACCTACACCGGATCGAGGGCGACGGGCGACATAATGACGAGCTGAGCAATGTTTTTGTGAGGTGAGCGAGATTTTAATTACTGAATTGTGGAGAGAAAGAGGAGCAGACGAAGAGCGATACAAGTAGAGTAGAGATATAAGACCCTATTCCAGGCGGGCTTTTATTATTACTAAATTTAATTTGACGTTTCTTAAACCGTTTCCTATTCTGCACGTAATGTCAAAAACTTCCCAAAAACATGGCTTTTGTGGAATATAGCCACTCTTAAAACCTCGTAAGTTTAGGGATTTTATTTAAGTGATTTCAGCATTAGAAACTTAAAATGATTAAAACGTAGAATCAGGACTATAGTGTTGATATACAAGTAAGTCACAAGCGTAGTTGAGATAAGTAGGTGGGTACTTATCAGGATCTATAAGAAAACTGTCAACTATATAGTACAGACAGTCTACAAAAGAGATAGGGTAGCATCATAATACAGTTGGCAAGGAGATAGGGTATCAACCTAAGCTAGCAAAATTAAGTGTAATGTGTAAAATACAAGCAGTCGTTTCTCTCTTATTGGCTTTCCCTATCTAAAAGCTTCGCTTTGGCCACACTGTGGTGATATTGCATGAAGTGGATTAAAGTGATGGATGAGGAGGTCTTAACTGGGGATGACCTTATTTATTTGCTGTAAAGTTAATGATTTTTCCTGCGCCAATTGCGGTGCAATTGAATTGCAGGATGGCCGACTGTAACGGCTGGTGAGGAGAGGAGCTATTGGCTGGCGAGATGAGAAGTGTAAAGCGAAGTGGTGTGGAGCGATGTTATACAAAGAGGTGAGGCGTGGTGAGGTGCGGAGGTGAGGTGATCATAGACATTTGTGTCTATGGAGGAGAGGAGGCGAGGAGAGCATAGAGGAGAGTCAAAAATGACATTACATTCGAATTTGGAGTTTGATGTGACATCGGCGTTTTTTCACTTTTTCGAAAAATTGAGAAATTGTATTGGAGAATATTGTTCGAATATAAAGCATTGTGATTCCAAGAAACTCTTTTATTTGCTAAAATATCCTGACGATAATATAAGCTTAGATAACGGATTTTGATGCAGTTTTTTTAATAGGTAGAGTGATTCAAGAGAAAAGTTTATAGCTATCGAACGCCGCCTTTATCCCACAGGAAAACGGGTAGCTGCGGGTTAAACCGCTGGGCGGGCCGTTAGTAAATTATAATACAACAATGAAGGTTCGTATTCATGGCACAACACACACAGCCCGTAATTTTTGTTGTAGGTATGTTTTTTTTGCTGTTTTGTGCTGTGCGCCTGTGTGTGTAGTTCCGCTGCAATTTCATAGATAGCATTAGATGGGGTAGGTATATTTTTGTCGCATCGTGTCGTGTCGTACCTAAACATGTATTTTCTTAGGGAGTAATTTTTCTGTACGTTAGTACTATTATATATTCTGTGGTATAAGTAAGAAGTGAAGATATGCCCACATTTTTCTCCCAACCTCTGGAAACCACAAACACAACACCAGCACAACACACGTGCAACACAAAGATTTATCTTAGTCAGATTTTTATTTGTTTTCCCTCTGTTCGTACGGATCGTTTTTTGTTTTGAGTTTCGATGTTTGTTTGTTTTCTTCTCTTTTTTCTGACGATTCGAAAACCTATTATGATTAAAAATAATAGTATTCAATTGACTGTTTTTTAATTTTATCTTTTAGTTCTTTATCGATAAACTACCAATCTTTCGTATTTTATCGATCTTTCGTTATTTTGTTTAGACAGTTCTGTACATCCCTAGCTCCCTAGTCCCTACAGGGGCGCGTTCAATGGACCACGGATAATATATCTCTCGTCGCTCTTTTATACTTTGACAGTTCGTAAAACCGCGTTTTTGAGCGCATGGTAGAAAATTTCTCCTGACTGGCGCGCTAAAACGCGGTTTTATGACCTGTCATCGGAGAAAATACCGACTATGAGAAACAGCATGAACGGGCCCCAGAACTGTCACTCACTGAACTGTCAGTTAACTTGCAAATTACCCTATAATTTACAATAGTGTTTTGCACAGATTAATAGTGGCCGACACAGCTATGTGCAATCCATGTGTGCACGGCGTGTAGCACGACGACAGTGGTAATGGAATCTGGAAACATCATTGCACGACTTTGATTATGCACATAGGTACTTATGGAATCAAAACAATATCGCCAATAACACCCCTGTACCAACACTGTACATCCCGCGCAACACATAGAAAGTTTTCAGTCTCCTCGTAGTTGAGGGACTAAATACCAGATATATAATAAATATATAAATACCAGATATAGAATAGACCAGATGGAAATGACTATTTTGCTTTTGTGTATAGTTAAGTGATAAATTTCAGTCTTCTTATTTATTTTGTTAGAAAGAAGAAAGAAATAAAAATGTTTATTTGTTACCAAATATTGAAGGTACATAAATTTATAACTTATTATTAAAACTAAAACACGGTAACAAAAATGTATCCGCTCAGCAAAATGCTTTAAAAATTTACTTGCGCAGCACTCCCAAAGCGCTGGTCTTCCGCAGAACCAGAATTGATAGCCACATATCAATAGAACAATTTCCTAAACCTAGACTATAGCATCTTAGTCCTAAATTTATTATAAAATTACTATCAATACTTAACTTAAATACTATATCGGGAGACCAACACTTATATAAAGCTACACAACGACCACTCACTCATTGACATGATTGTTTGTGTTGAAAGAGTATAGTTGGAGGTTTTTGATGTATGGGCAAGTTTTATGGTTCGTTTGTGTGAGTTGGGAAAAATTCCGACATTTTCAAAAAACAAAATGGCGGCTGCTGGGTGATTTTTTTTTTTTCTATTTTTATTACTCTTTTTCGTTTTTGGTGTCGATTTCGGGAGATTTTTAGGTTTTAAATACGATTATGGTAGTGAAAAAATTAAAAAACAAGATGGCGGTCATTTTTTTTTACCGTGGAAATGGTGTTTTTTTCACCCGAATTGATCTCCAAGAAGGAGGCATGTTGGGGTTTGGTGATGTATGGGGGGTTTTTAGGGGTCGATTTGTTGTTTTCAGGAAAATTCCAACATTTGGGAAAAAAAAAATGGCGGCTGAGATATGACGATTTTTTTGCAAAAAGTAGACTCTAAAGTAGGCGAATTGTTCTACCAGATGCGCATGCGCTAGAGTTGTCGCTGTTATTGTGTTATCAGAGGTATATGACGTAGTTTACCAGAAAATTCCAAAAAGTTGGAAATTCAAGATGGCCGCCGAGTTATTTGAAAAAAATTGAAAATCAACTTTTTTTCTCGGTTCCTTTTTCAGGTAGAAGGAGTCGAAATAGGTTAAAGTGATATATGGGCAGTTTGTAAGTGTTCTGGTAGAGATTGCTAAAAAAATAAAAAAAATTGTAGAAACAAGATGGCGGCCAAGTTTTACAACTTTGTTTGAATTTCTTCGCCAATTTTGCTCCGGGCAGACCCCAAAAGACCCGAATTGTTCTCCCAGATCTACGTTAGTTACAGTTTTGAATATTATACTATTAGATTAGGTATATGATGTAGTTTACCAGAAAACTCCAAAAAGTTGACATTTCAAAATGACGGATGTGCTATAAAGATTTCAGTTTGGTGAAAATTTTCAATATTATTTTGATTAATTGCACCCATTTCCATGCGTTTGCCATACAATGTTTGTTTGCAGTAATTTATCCTCACCATTGACCCTCTCGATCGGCATCATAAAAAAACAGGGTGTTTATTTTTTTTCCATTTTTACCGGTTCGACTCCCGGCGACTACAAGTGATTTTTGGAAAAACTTTGAATGTAGTTATTGTTTTTACTATAAATTAAGGGTAGCTTTCTTTCAGCGAAAAACCGTAGGTCGAATATTTAGAACACTTGCCCTACAAAGTTTACAATTTATGAGTTTATTTTGAAAATCTTTGAATGCAGTTATTTGCGTGAGTTTGCGATAGTTTGTTTGTTTGCAGAAATTGATCCTTACCACTGACCCTGTCGATTAGTATCATAAAAATACAGGGTGTTTTCTAAACGATTTTTTACTGGTTCGACTCCCGGCGTGACCAAAAGGTTTTTTGAAAATTTTTGAATGCAGTTATTGTTTTTACTCAAAAATAAGGGTAGTTTCCTTGAAGCTAAAAAACGTAGGTCAAATTTTTGGGACACTTCCCCTACAAAGTGAAAGTAGTCTCAAACACTCTGTATACGAACTAAGCTATTTACTATGAAGAGTCGACTTGCGTAGGTGCGGAGGTACACGGAGTAGCGACGCGAACCGTAGCGCCGGAGCAAACAGAATAAAGAAAATTTTGCTTTTCAAAAGTCTTTTACGAAACTATATTCATAAGGCGCACAATATGCGTAGGTGCGGAGGGTCGCGGCGCTAACTTCGTGTGCCTTGAGCGGGTAGGGGTGGACGAGACGCGCAGCTGCGTGGTGAGGGAGCTCCTGCCTGCGAAGAGGTACACGGAGTAGCGACGCGAACCGTAGCGCCGGAGCAAACAGACAAAGGTAAACTGTCCTATGGATAAACAAGTACGCGACTCGCGGGTTGCTTGCTGCCCGCGCACTACTCAACAGATATGGAAATATTAGGTTCTTTCTTGCAGAATAAAAAGTGGTTCCGTAAAACAGTTTAAAGGAAACAAGATTGCCCACACGCACTATAACCACGCGCGAATAGCTTATCGGTAAATGCAATCAGGAATTCATAGTGGTTTCATAAAACGCTTTGCGTTACGGTAAACGTTATTAATCTACACTTTGGAAATTAGGGGAGACGGAAAAAACTACAAAACCAACTACAAAAGTGAAAACGCTTTCTGAATATCGAAAGCGGTGACGTTAAACGCTGCTCAACGTCATAATTAAGATGCACAACTACCCTTTACATACTGCCAAGCTGAAGTTGCCTTAGCAGAATTACAAGTGGTAGCATAAAACGCTGTTATAAATACCAACTCACTCGAACTATGCGAAAGGCAAAGCACACACGACCCGCGGGCTGCTTGCAGCCCGCGCACCACCCAACCAACTAGTCATAATATAAAATCAGATAAATTACAGGCGAATATGATAACTACAGAGTAAATATACCTAAATGAGATCGGAATATTCTAGATAACACTGGCACTGATTAAATCGTCTGTCACAGACGTGTGAGGCCAATGATGATGATGATTCTAGATAACTAGAAAAATAGCCATATAAATTTAATTAGGTTCATGTCCAGCAGTGGACTGTTGTGGCTGTAAATGTAAAACAAAAAAAAAACATTTATTTTATAGGTAACTCTGTGAGTACATATAAGATTATAAATAAAAATAAACTAGGTACAACTGCTTTGTGATTGTTTTTGATTTTGTAAAAGATGTTTTTAAGGTTATACTGAAAGGAATAAATAGATTTTGAGTTTCTTATCGGAGGGGGTAAGTTATTCCAACATTTTGTGGCAGTGTACCGAAAGCTGCCACGAAAGGCAGTTGTACGTTGTAGTGTCATAGAAATAAACACTAAGAACTCTAATAAATCCGAAAATATCTTGGCTGAAAGAAGACTGATCTACCCACCGAGTGATTTCAGCGTTGCCGTTCCAAATCACAATTTTTATTCGTACTCACGACTTATTTAGTCTAAAGAACATCACGTCACTGCCGACAGAATAGGTTTGGGTAGGCATGATGAACCAGAGTACTTGATGAACCGCTCGAATATCTTTGGCTAGCGACGTTGCCGCTCTGTGCAATATTCATAATTCCTCACGCCGCGCCCCAGTTGCTGTCACGCTGCGCCGGAGTAAACACCAGTGAATTACATTTTTGTGTTTTTTGGTTATGAAACGGGATAAAAACGTAAGAACAGTTTTTTGGTTCATTTCAGTTGGGTTCTTTTTATCAAAATACGAATGTGTTGTAGTTGTAGATTTAAGATTTGGGCTTTCTTTGAGATATGTTCAAAAACTGCCAAGTGCGTATGTCTGCCGGTACTATCTTTAGGCGTGTCTTTTCACTGCAAAAAGGAGTCCTTTCGACTGGACACCTACTTTTCGGGGTACATCTGTCCCAGTCACTGACAGGCTTGAGCTTCTAGGCATGGAGTTGACATCAAATCTAAACTTCGGCGCGACCATCGAGTACAAGGCTCAGACGGCGGCTAAAAAGCTGGGCATCCTGAATAGAGTGAAGCGATACTTTACGCCTGGACAGCTTTTAACTCTTTACAAAGCACAAGTCCGATCCTGCATGGAGTATTGCAGTCACCTTTGGGATGGCTCAGCCAAATACCAACTTGTCGCTCTTGACTCGGTGGAACGCAGGGCCAAGAGGCTCATAGGCGACATAAAACTGGTGGACACCAAGCTACATAGCCTGGCACATCGCCGCAAGGTTGCCTGCTTGTCGGTATTTTATAGATTGTACTTCGGAGAGTGTGCTCAAGAGCTTCACGACCTTGTTCCACCAGCTCCCTTCTACCATCGGACATCCAGACGCACCGCCGGATACCATCCGTACCTGGTAGCCATTCCACCAATTCGGACTAAGCGCTTCCAGTCATCATTTATAATGCGCACTGCTAAAGAGTGGAACTCACTTCCTGCGTCTGTGTTTCCAAAAGCATACAACCCTAATCTCTTCAAAGTAAGAGTGAACAGGCTTCTTCTGGGTGAGCTCGCTCCATCTTAGACTCTGTCTCTGTCCTATGACCTAGACTAGAGTCAAGAGCAAACCCATCATTAATAAAAAAAAAAAAAAAAAAACTATAACCTCAAATTTGAAAAGGGAGGGGTGGTTGTAATTGAATCACTTTGGGGTGGGCAATGATGAACCATGGTTTAATAATTCTCATACATTTTGTATGTCACACAAAAATGTATGAAGCGTAGGAAATAGGAATATAATATTTATGCATTTCATTCAGCATGGGGCGAAACAAAAAAGGTCTCACAGGCAGGGTTGGCAATGTTTAAAACATTCGTTTAAAACAGTGTTTAAAACACCTTGAAAAAAACACGTTTGTTTAAAACAGATTAAAACATGTTTTGTTTTAAACACGTTTAAAACATCAAAAAAAAACAGACTCGTTTTAGTGGTCTTTTTATTCACAAGTTTTATAAAAACTATAGATTTTTAGCAACCTCGGTATGGCGACCCATAAAATTAGAGCGCGGGGATTCACCTAACGCGCGGGGCGGGCACTGACCTGTATAACTGCGCGGGTATTCCCCAAACCAACACGCGGGAGTTTCCCTTTTGATTGGTTTTGTTCGGCAGTAGTTCAGTTGTCCGCATTTCATCGTGAGCTCTTGAGTCGTGTGAAAACGTAAATATAAAAAGCCGGAATTTTGAAGAAAAAATGTCGTCAAAACAAGATTATAATGTTTATTTTATGTTATGTGAGCTTAGCTTGGTATGGTACCTACCTATGTTTTGTTGTTGAGTATGATCATGTTTTAAATCAAAGTTTAATTTAAATTTCAAAGTTATTGTTATTGAAATTTAAATTAAACTTTGATTTAAAACATGTTTTTTTATTCGACATTAAACACAATATTTCGATCTTTTAAGAAAACATGTTTTTTTCCAACCCTGCTCACAGGACGCACAAAGGGCTGCACTACTGCTGACTTTATGAAGAAAGCCATATTTTTTCATCTTGCTGGTGCAAGTCTTAGGCAAGCAGCCAAAGATTATGCAATAGCATATCCTACGTAACGAGTTTACGACGCTACGTCTTAAAATATAAAAATTATGCATCAACAGTACTGGAACTAAATTATGAGATGAAAAACGTTTTTACGGCAGAACAAGAGCTTATTTTCTACGCGTAAAAAGTGATTTTATTAAACGTTTAGTTATGAAACTAATAAATTTTATTTCTACTTTATCCTGCGACCATTCATTGTTCTCGTCACAAATAATAGTCCTGATTCTACGTTTTAATCATATTAAGTTTCTAATGCTAAAATCACTAAAATAAAATCCCTAAACTTAGAGGTTTTAAGTGTGGCTATTCCACAAAAGCCATGTTTTTGGGAAGTTTTTGACAGGAATATAATTTGATTTTGACAATGCTAGTTTTACAAAATTTTGTGTTGCAAATTTAAAAATATATAAAAGTATTGGTTAAAAAATCCCCGGTTAAAAAAGTACCACAGGGTGTACTTGATGAACCAATTAAATTTTTCATAGGAGGTCCATATTTTTTCTTCGTTTTCTTTGGGGAAAATTGTTCCTTATCACCAGCCCGCCTTAAGTTTGCGCTGTCGGTCACAAGTAAAATTTCACTCTATATGGAGATATAGCAAGAACGGCCAACCACATGTTGGATAAAGTCGGTACGAATTAAGATTTGTGATTTGTAACGGCAACGCTGTAATAATTTGGAGTGAAGTTCATTCCTTTGTTAAGATATCAAAGCATTTACGATTTGAGGTTATAAAATCAGAAAATCGAGTGGCTGGAAAGGCTTATCTTGAAGGGAAATATCACTGAAAACCTAGGGATAAATGGAATCTTATTTAAAGTACTAAATGAATGTCATCTTAGCGTAAAGAAATATGCTTGTCTCCTTCACATGTTTGTCCAATAGGCAGTTTTTTTATGTTTCCCTAGTCGCTGGATAAATGGTGCTGAACTTCGTACAGTAGTCACATAATTTTTCATATGGATATTATAATGAAATGACGTAAAACGAAACGTAACTTATCAATGTTACATCACTTGCATCACAAAAATATACATAAGATAGATTATACGGAAAGAAAAAAATATTGTGAATTTTACTATGCCTTTTGGCTTTGGCATCTAGTAACGTAGTCAGTTCAACGCCATCTATAGAGTTCTTGGAATACTAAATATTTTTTTAAATTTTCTAAAATTATGACCTCTTGTCTACACTACACCCTTGTACTTTATTTTAGTCCTGTCCAATCCATACAGTCATGTTGTACAAAACATTGTCAGGCATAATCGTGTTGTGCACAATTAATGTCGTGCAGTGATGGTTCCCGTTCAGTCGAGTGGTGTTCGATTTTCTACATAATTTTCCCTCATATTTTACCTCCTCCTTGTTGCTATTTACGTTTTGGGAAGTACGTTTTGTTTTCAAATTAATTAGCTAGGACCTATCATTGGTGTACAACTGAAGAAATTTTCAACCAGCCGGTTTTTAGAGTCATTCTCTTGTTTAGTTTACATTAGTGTTTCATTATGATTCTGATACACAGCGGCCTGTGGTTGATGTTTTTGAGTTGTGTACGGACAAAAGACTATGTGTACGACTATAGACTGGAGAATGTGGTTACTGAAATGGAAACCAAGTATTCTTATTGGCCTTCTTTTCATAACGCCTTGAGGATGAGAAAACGGGAGGTACAACAGCCCTTACAGCCTAATACTTCTATTCAGAGCGATGGTGGTGAAATATTTAATAGTCAGTCGGTAAACTCTTCTAAACCTTTCGCCCAGGCCCCAGTTGATACTCAGAGTAAGGCAACAGGGAACATAGAACAAACAACCATAAAAAACAAATTGGAACCAGCAAAATGTAAGTATGAAATTCAAATGCTTACATTATTATTCAAGGACATTTCAATACAATTTCAAGGTGTATAAATAACCCACTGTTTGGATTAGCAATGGCTGTGTTGTGTTGTGAATCAATTTGCTGTTAGTGAATTAATAGAGTAGCAATATGACCTACTCCGAACAACATAGCATAATTGTGTATATGTGGGAGCTTGTAATCTGCATTTGTTTATGTATTAAGTTTTATTAACAATATATTTTAAGGCTGTAAGCTCCCCAAGTAGAATGATAAAAAATAATAATGTAATACAAATAAAATTGGTGTTTAAGCTGCTTAGGTTTGCCACACTTGTCTTGCTTGGCAGTAGCTAAAATGTGGGTCAAATGGGTTTGATAATCTTGAAACATTTTATCATTAAAGATGAGGGGTTTGACTCAAATATAATACTTACTTAGAAAAAAGAAACCGGCCACATGTGATTCGGGCTCACCCACCAAAGGTTCCATAACCTGCACATCAAATCAAGCCCTATCATATCATACCAAAACTTATACTACCAAGCTCAGTTTTAAAATGTTGTTATTTTAAGTTTTTCTCAAAAACATATTATTTAAAACTTTCATATGTTTGGATTTCTTCTTAAACTTGTACTTTAAAACATAACTAATTGACACATTTCAGAGCTCTAGGTCCACGGGAAGTACTCTATGAATCATGATATCCTTGAAAAGTTCACACATATTTTTACAGCATAAACAGCTGTATATTATATCAAAACCTTAAGTGAAGAGTTTGATTTTTTTACAACTGTAAGGGGCAATAGACCTGAATATACAGATTTACTTTTAACCTGATATCACTACCCCTTCCCAAAATAAAAAGTTATAACAGATGGATGGACGGACAACAGAGTTATCCTATTAGGGTTCTGTTTTTTCCCTTTTTGAAATGGAACCCTAATATACTAAATGTTTGGGGTTTAATTAAATTTCAATTACTTGTACTATAATTATTCTTATTTGCCTGTAGCAAAAGGCTTAGTTATGATTAGTCCTCAAAATTCTGTATCAGTGTATTTGAGGCAATCTGTTGACATGAAATTATTTATAATTCCAGCTCCGGTTACACACACTAATGACACTGCCACAGTAGTTGCAATGGGTAATGAAACATTAGCGAACACTACATTGGCAGCAGCAGCACCACCAAAACAGCTCAATTTAAATCAACCCGGAGTTGTGATGAGGGGAATTATCGTCTTTGGAGGGTTCCTGATTATGGCTGTTGTGTACTACATATTCTATAGGTATGTGTGTTGGGTTATTCTAACAATCTGTGTTCCTCATAAAAAAAGACAGTAGTAAATATAATAGTTACTATTGCACAACTATTAATCACTTGTTTAAAAGAGCTATAAATGAGAAAAGAATTGTTCTTTGCCAACTTAGTCTAAAATTACTATTAAAACAAAAAAAAGTATAACTAAATTAGTATAAATCATAACATTATCTTTCAATAACTTAGGCTTCATTTTCATTAAAAAAATTATGATTACACATTGTGCGTATACATACATAAATTACGCCAATTTACCTTGCAGGGCAGGCAGAGCGTAAGCGGCTGTAACATTAGAGGGTCATTCAGAAAACATGTGTATCACCATAGTGACATATTGTCAGACCATAGCCAAAAAATGCAATACACATGTAACCCCCGAGTCCCTTAGTCGCGTCTTACGACATCCACGGGAATGTAATGGGGTGATGCTATTCTAAGCAGACAAAACACAGTGACATTTTCTATATCCCAGAATGAGTTTAAGACTGTCAAAAATTGTTCATTTGCTGTTAGCTGCCCGCTTTTCCTCTTGATAACTCACTTTATGTACATACATAAACATTTATTTATAGCATAACAGAATATTTTTCCTTATGAATTTCCAGAAATAAGAACAAGAAGAATGAAACAGGCAACACACACAACATGAACGATGCCAACCAGTTCCGGTATGGAGTCCTACATTCAGACGACAGACGAGACAACCTGGAACTGTCCCGAGTTCCTCTTACAATGGAATCAGACGAAGACGATGATGACGAGGACCTAGAAATATTTGACTTAGGACAGAAAAAACAATCTCTATCATATGTTAATCTCCAAACAAAAGATGAAGATGTTGTCTTTCAAAGGGCTACTGAAAACGGTAGTAATGCTATTGATAAAGATAATTTATTACTAGACATAGAAGATGTTTCAACAGATCCTTTGATAAATTGGAGTCATAATGGCAACAAGTCAATATTATAATTCACAATTTAGATAGTACTGCACATACAAATGATTGATAATATTTTATATGAGGACCCTGTTTTCATAGAATGTTTTATGGAAATAGGACTTAAAATGGAACTGTAAGTATTGATTTCATTACATTTAGTAAGGTAATAGAATGCATCAAACAGTTCTCATTCTACTTATTCTAACTTGAGCTGGACTAAGTTGAGTGTGGATTTCAAAATCTTTTATTGGACTTTTAACAGTATAAAATTAAGACTTTAGTTAGGTAACTAAATGTGTGCAAATTATATTTTTTATAATGCTAGCCTAGTGCTTAACTTACAAGATTTTTGCAATCTAAAATCATGATTATTCCACTGAAGTCTGTGGAATTGTGGATTGTGGAGTCAAATTGTGTCAGCTGACCAAGTCACTTTTTATTAGATTTCAAATTATTTTTTCATATTTCGATCTAATTATTGAAGATAAATTGTTCAGGGTTAGAGCCTGTATACACTGGAAAAATGTTAGGCCATAAGAATAGATAATAATACTGCGTATAGAAACGAAACTCCTTTGTCTGGGCCCCAAAAGCCGCGCTTTGAATACCTACTTCCCCCCGCAGCCCGTAACGCCCCGCACTCTCCCGCGCTTTAAGTCGGGGCTGTCACGTGCCAATAATTTTATTCCAGACTAGCAGCCAGTCAAGCGGTTGCGACCGCTGCTAACAGTTTTCCCGTGGGAACAAAATATTTACCCGTTTTAAAGTCTTACCTTATCATTTTATTGTTAATAGGTAGGTACAGAATTTTAAAATAGGTGCAAAACATACCTACGATACGAATGTGCTTATTTATCATTATCAGCTAACAATGACTTAGGCACCTAGGTAGTTTAAATTAGAAAATGGAAACTAGGTACCTACGTAAATAAAAGTAAAAATAGGAGTATTTTTACTTCTACGTAAGTAAAAATACTCCTATTTACTTATATACTTCTACGTAAGTAAAAATAGGAGTACACACAACAATTACGTATAATAACGAATGGTAGGTACCTAGGTATTTACTGTAAAATCATCACTTACCTTGGCTAATCTTTAGGCAAATTAAAAAAACTTACTTTTGCAGCCATACACACCACAATAATTCGGCATTGCAAAATTTTTCACAAAAAATGAAAATTCGACCCGCACGACGAACGTTTTCGCGGCGAAGCGCACTCCCGACTGAATTGTTCTCTAGGAGACAGCCAGACGGATTGACCTTGAGCGCGTCTGGAGCGGGAGTGTCATCTCTATGTGATTTCTACTCTATGGTTAGGCTTAGACTATTTTGTTGATTTATTTATGTCGTTATTTTGCTTATGATCAATCAATCATTCATATTAATACTTTACAGGGTGTAAGGTACAGCCCTCTTATTAATGATAGGCTGCATTCGGAGCAGAAAACTAAACAACTTTCCATAAACAAATATTTCAGGAAACATTAAAAGTTTTTGGACTTTCCATACTAAATGCAGCTGATCGTGATTTTGTATGGGAGGTCGAATATTTTTTGTTGTTTCTTGACATATTTTTCTAGAAGAAAGTTTTTCAGATTCATGGTCTGCATGCACCATATCAGTATTCGGAGGGCTGTCCCTTATTCCCCGTATACGCTAGTATATTATAGATAAGATTGTTATAATAACTTGCCTTGATGCTTATGTGTTACTTATGTGATGGCTGACTGATGGCTTTTATGATTATAAACGCTATGAAAAATACTAAGAATCTTTAGACATCATAACATAATATAATTCTAGATAATTTAATAGCCAGTTATATCAGGTTGTTAACTAAATATGGACAAAAACAAATAATATTTAGTTTAATACCTTATGATAGTAGGTTATTTCGATTTATTTGTTTATTGTTGACTGGTTTGTATTTGTAGAATGTAAAACTAAGGAGGTCAAACACCAACTTTTGCTAACAATCAGGGGTCTAGGAGCATATTTTCAGCCATATACGAAACTTTCTGGGCATACAGGATGAAATTACTAGTGACCCATGAGAAATCTCAAGATTGGTTGGTAATAAGGAATAACTTAAAATATGTCACAAATATTTTCAGTTTCCTATAACTCAAATTAGCTTGTTAAATGTGTCCAATTTTTTTTTATATTTTGACTTATGTTCCTTGGAGAAAGGTGTTCCTTATACCACCCCATCTTGAGATTTCGTTATCGATCACTCGTTAAATTACAACCTATATATATTATGGTTTTTATATTTATATATTTTGATCCATATTTCTTCGGTTAAGTTACAAATTAAAACGATCAGTATTTTCGAACTTCAATACAAGTGACCGATAGCGAAAACAAAGGACGGGCTGGTGATAAGGAACAACTTTTTTCACGAAACATTAGAAAGGTTAAAATATGAAAAAAATATTTAGACCTTCTCTACAAAATTGTCGATCAGCTGATTTGAGTTACTATGAAATTTCTTATTTGTCTTATTAACTCTGTTTTCAGTATCGGTCACTAGTAAACATGATATAACTCTATAATACATTTCTACGCTTCACAAATAACTATAATCACGTCATGCTGTGTTGCGTCATTTGCTCTCGAGGTCGGTTCTTTGTTCTCTTTCTAGTTTTTATCATTTGACTCAACTAAGATAAATTAGAGTTCATAAATTCATTTATAAGGCTATGTACCCACTTTTCGCAATCGCGTAATTATTTTCGCTAAGTTGGCTGAAAGAAATATCTTACATAATGTCTCACCCATGGAACTATAGATCAACCTTTGTTTTACCTACAAGCTTTTTAAAGCGAGTTTTTAAAGCAAGTCTTGCTTTTAAAACTTGTCTTTGTGAACTGCATACGGGGTGTTAGGGACAGCCCTCTGAATACTGATAAGGTACATTCAGACCATGAAACTGAATAACTTTCCCATAGGAATATATTTCAGGAAACGTAATAAAAATGACTTCACTTAGTATAGGCAGTCAGCTGATCGTGATTTTGTATAGGAGGGCATGTTTTTTTGTTGTTTCCTGACATATGTTCTTCTTAGGGGAAAGTTGTTCATTAACAAGGTCTGCATGCAACCATGCACCCTATCAGTATTCTCAGGGCTGTCCCTTACACCCTGTATGTACCTGTTTAATTGTGTACCTACAATAATTATTACTACATTTATAACCGGTGGTTCGAATCTTTTAAGTAAAACCGCTGTCCGCTTAATACCAAGTTGGATTAAATGCGGGTTTCCCTATCTTTCAGAAAATTTTGATGAGAAGGCATTAATGTAATTTTTTTTATAGTTGAAGGCTGGATCAGGGCGCTAGTTACTTAATATATGATATATCGGGCCAACTTACAATTTATTTAAAAAAAGAGAATTTATTTTTGTACTTAGTTCAGAGGGAACCCAACAAACAACTATAATGAAACTATGATAAACTCGTTGCAATTAGACAAGGCGCGCGCTAAATCACAAAAATATGATTGAAACTCAATATACAAGTCTACCGTGTGGTGCCAGCTAAGAATAGCATCACCACAATTATAGTCGTGGGTGTTGTAAAAAGCTGTTAACCCTTTATAAGGCAATGGGAAGAATGTTTCCACCCGAAATTGAACCTTAACTACCCGCAATATATTTCAAAACCAATGAAAAATTTATCATGATGTGCCCGTTAAAGGGTTAAGGGATAATTATCCAGGGAATGGGCAGCAGCGTTCCCTGTGAATACAACATCTTGCACTGCGCTCGACAATCTGCCTGCCAAACGTGGCAAAACAAACTTTTTGAAACACGATCACATTTAAAAAACACAAACTTTTTATGTCCTATTTACAAGTTAAATTTTTGAAAATGCTGAATCGCGTATTTTATAACTGTAGCTCCTTAGTTCAATCCCAAAATGCAAAGGAGATTGCATTAAACCTTTTTAAGGCGATGGGAAGTATGTTCCCACCTAAAATTGAAACTTAACTACCCGCAATAGATTTCAAAACCAATAGAAGTTTTTTACATGCTCTGCCCGTTAATGGGTAGGCCCACAATTTTCATACAACTCAAGTCCAGCAGTGGACTGTGATGGCTGTTAATGTTATGTATGTAACAAGTCTGATGGCGAATACATTTTCATGTCTTCATTTTTGTTTTTCGCGGGGTTCTTCTGATTTTCTTATTACTTACCTAGCATTTGATGTTTTGTTTACAAAAGTTTTGCATTTAGGTACTATTGTTATAAAATGTGCCATATAGGTATGTATGTAACATAATTAAATTTATTTGTTTGGAATTAAGAGCACATTGAAAACATTCAGTGTCTTATACCGTAGAATTATATGAGGTACCAGTAAACTTCCAAAAATGAGTTTTTTTTTTATTATTTTAGATTTTTGGATACATTGTGTATAAGGGGATATGTATATTGTTACGAGTAAACCCTGATGGTTAATCTAGGATTTCCGTGAATATTCTTAAATGATAATACCTCTAATATTTTTCGGATTGTACCCAAGCCTGTACTATGGTTTATTTTGCAATAACAGTGCTATATTAAGTATTTTCATAAGGATGTAGCGTCCCGGTTTTATTTAAGCCCCGGCCGACGCTAACATTTTTTCAATTTCTTATTTTTATTAAATCAAGTATTTTTTTAAATCTATGTTGGCTTGGACAATTCTGGGTTTATCACAATTTAAAGGTTTTCCCGTAACTAATACCTACACATATTTGTTGTTGGTAACTTGCTTTTTTCATTCAATAACACATATCGGTAGAGATAAACGTAACTTACACAATGCACCTACATAACTAAATATGAAGCATTCTTCTTTTAAATTCAAAAACATCTTAATTTCATAATTAGTACAAAAATTATGGGGAATTGAATATACCTATCTTATAGGTATATTTTATACCTACCTTCTGTCTGCCCTTCATAGACAAGTAACACTGTTAGAAAAACAAAGTCAAAAATCTGCTATGCTGTCTACAAAATAGTTGCTTTATAAAATAATGTATGCAAAGTATGAACAGAATATGCCAAATACTTACCTACTTACTAGTTTTAATTATTTTCATGAGTTTTCCCATTTAAGATTGAAAAGAGTTTACTAGCAAATAAATATTTTTTTTAGCTGGATGTAGGAAGTAATGTTATAAAAATAATATTACACATAGGTATACTGGAAGCTTCGAGCAACTCGGTCTTCCGTCTCGTTCTGGTATCGAAAACGTCATGTCACTAATAGCACGTTCACACCATGCACATGCTCCTGCTCCTGCCGTTGACGCCAATATTGCTCGAAATACTTCCGCGGAAGTATCATCGCGAGTGTTCACATACTGCCGCTATACTCTTCTCGCACCAATACGAGTGAGCGAGATAGCAATACATTCCATTTTCGTTCGTGCTGCCGTTCCTTTGACTCGCGCACGAAAAACCGACATTCGAGGGAGCACGGCGGCGGCATGACGAGTAGCAGCGCGAGTAACTGTTTACACATTCGCGCTGCCCACTTCCCTTACTACTTCCCTGCCCATATAGGCATGGTGTAAACGTGCTAATAATAAAATGCACAGAGTAATGATTCGCTCGACCGGCGTACGACATTAATGCTCTGTGCAACATTTTAACATATTATTAGGTCTTAAAACAGCTTTTTCTACATGCACGCATTTGTAAAATACATTTTATCAAATCACCACTAAGCTTTGGACTGTGATACGATAGAAGAGAGAGTAGAAGATTAATATTGTATAAAAATTACATATATAATTATTTTTTTAATGTTTTCATATTATGTGTTTTTCGTTCTTACAGAGGTGTTTCTGCTCTCTGTCGCTTTATTCGTTACTTATAGCATCGTTAAGTGAGGTTGTTTCTGATATAATAAAGACTAAAATATATGTTCTTTTTCTTGATAATCGACCCCAGAAACAAAAAAGCGCAAACATTGACTAACTTTACCTAAGTAAATTACAAGGAGTGCAAGCAAGTCTTGCCTTGAGTGTGGTATCTATTCAAGCGAAACATTTATTTTAGCTTATTTCTAGATTTTCTTGGCAAAATCTACAGCTGTCATGAATTTTTAGCTAAACTGAAGAAAGCTCCTAAATAGGTACAAACACTTTGACTGAGCCGATGGCGTAGCGGATAGTACCCCTGCCTGCTACGCCGAGGGTCGTGGGTTCAATCCCCACAAGACACAAATATTTATTAAGTAATTTTCAGATATTTGTGTTTAGTCTGGGTGTTTCTATGTATAATATGTATTTGTTTACAAAAAAAAACGTATATAAGTATTAATATCAGCTATCTAGTTCCCATAGTACAAGCTTTGCTTAGTTTGGGGCTAGATGGCGCTGTGTGAATTGTCCAGGATATTTATTTATTTATTATTTATTAAACAAATACGTTAATATTACAGTTTCCCTTCATCTTTTGTATCAATGGCTCAGGATACTAAGGAATAGGAGCATTAAATGCAAAATTTTTAAAACACTTCCCATTTATGTACCTATAACATTTTTAGAAAACTTAAAAAATGCGAGGTGTAAAGGGCGGGGCAGACCGGCTCCGTATGCGTTCCGTATCCAGCTCTCGTCCGTAGTCACGCACGAACTTATAACGTTGTAATGTATGAGACTGTATGAGATACGGCACACCGCTTGCGTTGCGTATCCGTTCCGTGCTGCACGCAAGCGGTGTGCCGTATCTCATACAGTCCCATACATTACAACGTCATCAGTTCGTGCGTGACTACGGACGAGAGCTGGATACGGAGCCGGTGTGCCCCGCCCTTAAGGGACGGTGTACCGAAAACTTATACGGCATGATCAAATTTTTCTATGGAGGATATGTTGGTAAACGAGGAAAAATTATTTCATTTCATAGAAAAAGTTGTTCAATGTCATGGTCTGATGCCCATACAAAATTTTCGATCAACTGACTGACTTTCTATGGAAACCCGGAAAAATTCGTTTCCCAACATAGACTCCATAGTAAAAGCTGTTCAGTTTCATGGTCTGATCATGGCTGCTAAATTCTCGGTACACCGTCCCTTACACCCTGTATAGATGAGCTGCGGTAGCCCGGATGGAAGAGGAGTCGCCAATAGTGACGGCAAAAGTCGCAGGTTCAGATCCTGCTCGCAGTAGAGTATGTATATTAATATTAGTAGGTACCTGAGTTTATTCTAGTAAGTATCTGTGTAGGTATATTTGAGGAATGATATGTTTGGCTAGTTCTCTTCGAAACGCGTTCTCCTGATAATTCCGTCATCATTTTTCAAATTATGTTTTTTGGTATTTTGGGGGCATTGCGTCATACTTTAGAGGAATACAGATAAAGTTATGTGAAAGGCCCGCTTTTTGGTCGAGTAATTACAAAGTTATAGCTAGCCCACTATTAGCTGTGATGGAATCAAGAGAACTGTATTCGGTGTATGACGGATCTAACAAATATGGTTCAATTGGCCTTGTTCATTAGTATTAACACGAGTAACATATACATACACATTAATTATTGTGGTATAATGAAAAATTTAAAATTCATTTTGAATTTGAATTAGATTTTCATGAAGAAAATTGAGTCCCACTATTTAGGTGACGGATCTGATAAAAATGCCCACGATTTGGGTGACGGATCTGATAAAATGTAATAGTGTTTTTGTAAAACATAGTTTTAATTTGTTTATTTTATAATAAAAAGGAATATATAGTAGTAAAGGAAGTGAGAGAAAGTAAATAAAAGAAATAAAAGGATATGTTTAAATCTGAATATTTATTTTGAATGATTTTTTTTGGCTCCTGGTTGTGCTTCTGGTTGTTTACATCAAATGCTCCAAACCTTCCATGTCTATTTGCTAGCAGAAGCTACCCATCAGGATAAACAACTTTTGGTTTGATGCCATATCTGTATCTCCTATAGTTTAGGTGGGCTCCTGGTGGTGCACCTGGTGGTCTTTATCAGGTACTCCAAACCTTAGAACTCTATAAGCCAGCAGAAGCGACCCATCAAGCTAAACAACTTTTGCTTTGGTGCCATATCTGTATCTCCTATACTTTAAGACGGCTCCTGGTGGTGCACCTGGTCGTCTACATCAGGTACTCCAAACCTTCAAACTCGATATGCCAGCAGAAGCGACCCATCAAGCTGAACAACTGTTGCTTTGGTGTCATATCTGTATCTCCTAAAGTTTAGGTGGGCTCCTGGTGGTGCACCTGGTGGTATACATCAGGTATTCCAGACCCTCAAGTGATGACAAAAGGTAGCCTATGTGTTAATCCATGTTACCTCGATATGTATGCTAAATTTCCTGCAAATCGGTTCAGTAGTTTTTGCGTGAAGAAGTAACAAACATATCGCATTTATAATATTAGTAGGAAGGATATATTAGTAAAATATAAACAAAAGACCTAACCGTGGGCACCGATTTAGTCCCACTTTTACCGAATCTCTCAATTCCATCATCACCTTATCAGATCCGTCATTGCACTGATGACGGAAAGTGATGGATCTGATATGAGGGATCTGATAACCAAAGCATATTTTTTAACTATGTGGCAAACTGATAGCAAGCAAGTACGAATGTTACACACAATGACCTTCAATTAGCAGTGGTAAATCATATTCCATTGAAAGAAAAACTCACATTTACATAGAATTAGAGAAAATCGCAATGAAAGGTATGACAAAATCATGAAACAAAATGACAGTTATGAAATGTCTTAGCTTCTTGTGCGGATTTCCATTAATTTGCAACGTGTCTGCCTCGTTCAGACCCTGGGAGGTGACTAAGGTAACGTGCAGGCAGGGTCATCATACGTCTCAATCTAACTGTTAACGAATGACAAGCGCCATAAAGGGTGCGTTTGGATATGAGACGAGTTCTTGACACCAATTATTAAACGAGATTATCTATGGCAAAATTACTTTTCAATTACTATCAAATGTCACCATATGATACCCTCCATCACTATCCAACAAAATGTAAGTAAACCTATGTACGTATGACCAAAACACAAGATTTAAGTTTCACTTTGCAAAGTAGGGTTGGACACCACCTACGGAATCTAGAGAACGACGTTTTAAATAATTATTTAAAAATATCTAAAATAATTACAACCATTTCGTGAGTTTGCTTAAGGAATTAAAGGTCTTTACTTCCAAATAAAAAATCGAGAAAAATATATTATCATCAGATCAATGTGTTTTCTGGTGCCACTCATCAGTTCCCTCATCAATGAGAACTAGCCGTTTATGTATTGACACGACTATGGAAAAACAGAAAGGTCTCTAATAAAACTAAAATGAGGATAGTAAGAACACTGGTCTTTTCTGTATTTCTCTATGGCTCTTGAGTCGTGGACAATCCGATCGTCGGAACGCAAAAAGATAGACGCATTCGAAATGTGGTGTTGGCGAAGAATGCTACGCATACCTACCATGGACGGCCAAAAGAACGAACTTGTCGTCGATTCGAAAACAGCTCGGACTCAAAACAACACTTTCAGCTATTTGTTACCGAAGAATCTTAAGCTACTTTGGGCACATAGCTCGAAGGGAACCTGATAACCTGGAAAAGCTGGTGGTTGTTGGAAAAGTCAGCGGTAAAAGATCCCGGGGGCGGCCTCCTACCCGGTGGACTGATCAGGTCACCACCCTGACAGGGCTCCCAATTACGTCAGCCATTAGAAAATCCGAGGACAGGACTGTATGGGAAACAGCTTATGAACAAAGCCACTAATAATTTTCAAGATGGACACGACCTTCAGTAATGAAGAATGCGACGATGATGATGATGTTTATGTATGTTATCTATTTATTTTGTTCTAGCTTAATTTGTTGTCTTTCATTATTATGATTTCACACCCGAGTGCACCCGTGTCTTTATCTTTCTGTTTACTCTCTATTTGGCCGGTAGAGAATGCCGCGTGGCATTAGGCCCGCCTTTTGTACTATGTGCAATAAAGAATTAAAAAATAAAATTGAAAGTTTCCTATGAATAGGAGCATTGTGTCTTAGACCTGACTGTAACTCAATCAGAAGCGGCACAACATACCCTGGATATCACGTAGCTAGTTACCCCGCAGCCGCCGGCACAGCACGCGGTACGAGGTACGTGTGTCTCAACCAATGTGCCGGTTCGTTTATCTCAATAACGCAGACGGGGCGCGTGACAGAAATAAAATGTACAGTTTTGGCTGGTTTTGTGGAGGTTTCTTGCTTTGTCAGACACAACAGACTCAATTTATTGTCCCAGGCTAGAAATATATGCCTAGTTGCTTATTTGTTAACCGTAGTGAATCGTCTACAGGAGGAAGTTTGTAGATAATGCTAAGAGCTACGAGGCTACAGGTTCGTCGTAGCACGTACAATCAGAAAAATTGAGTCGGTAATTTAAATACTTATATGTACCGAACCTAAATTAATATCATTTAATATCCTACTAAATAGCATCGATTCTGAAAATGACACCCAGTCATATTTTGGTTAACTGCAAACACAATCGGACTCGCATAGGTCTGTAGTTTTACCGAGGCACGTGATTATGTATGTGTGTGTTATACCTATTGCGTGAAAGTTCATCATGTTATTTCAGTGCTATGGGGTCCCAACTCCCAGTGTTTATTTGTACGCATCATGTTTCGTTACATCTGTTTTGTTTCAACACTGCCCCTCCGCTGGGGAGTAAGCAACGATTATGTCTGTATCAATTTCAGTTTAGGTGCAGAATAGTGAATTGCAACCAGTTGAGTAAGGGAGTAACAAAGTGGAGAACCTAGAAAAGATTCTGACTACCACGTTCAATTCTGTGCCCACATAAAAATGACTGTACTGTCATTTTCATATTACGACAAAGTATGAAATAAAGTTCTTTCCCGGTGGATGGTGTCTCATTGAATGCTTAGATATTAAAAAAAAAACAAGTAAACTGATTTTGAAACAGTTTTTTTTTAAATGGATGAAGAGTTTGTCTTACAAAGGTTTTTATGTACCTACCTATAATACATGCCGGGAAAGGTCTTATTCCTGCGGGTAAACGGTTAGCAGTGGGTAAAACCGCTAGGCGGGCCGCTTACAGTTTCATAAATCAGTAAACCAACAATATAAAATGAAATTTTACTAGTGACCGATAGCAAAAGCTGAAGACGGGCTGGTGATTGGGAACAACTTTCCCCAAGGAACAAAGGTTGATGTGTGACACAAAAATATATAGAGTTTTCATAGTAACTCAAATAAGTTTCTTTCTCGTATTTCGACATATTTTCCTTGGGGAAAGTTGTTTCTTATTACCAGCCCGTCTTGACATGTTTATCTTAGTGTGTCTACGTATTATACTTACGTTGAGTAGAAACACTGCAAAGGAACTGCAATTTCCTGGAAAGGGCTTAAAAATATTTTGTCCGCGAAAACAGAACATTAAGAGTAGGTAAGTAAAGTCTGGTGTAGACATAGATATCGATAAATCTATGATAGTAAGCTGCTTAAAATATCATACCTATAGATTCATGAACAAATAAGTAGGTAAATTTATGCCTCAACAAACCTATTAATTTAACAAATCTTAGGATATTTTTAAATGCCTTTTCCCATAACAATATAAAATTAAATGGACCGAGTGACCTCCCAACCTTAATGAAATATTATTCTGGTCCGTTCCATCGCTACATAGCTCTACAATCTGCTTCGCTGCACTGGTGCTTTAGTTTGGTCCAAGTTACAAGTATTTCTGTTTTTTATTCCGTATTTGGCATCTATAGAATGCGAAAAATTACAACTGATGCTACGAGCTACGAGATTTAGAACATTTCGTAGCTAATTGCTACGCCTATGTAAGTCTAGCTAAAGGTGAAGGTTCTCGGTTGCCGTCCGTTGCTGCGTATATTTAGCTCAACCTTAACGTATCGCATGCGTCTGTCAGACGAAAGGAAATTGCGGATTCCGATCTTATTCCCATATAAATACCTACGTAGACAGACGCATCCTTCAACATATTTGAAAGGGAATAAAATCCGAATTCGCAATATCCTTTCGTCTGATGACGCATGCGTTACGAATGCGCCAAAAATTTGCAGCGACGGACGTCAAGTATTATACTCGCCATAAATCTATGAAAACCTACTTGAAGAACTTTAAAATACATCGATGTTTTACGAAGTTGTTGATATTCTGCAGCGTAAAAATTACAATAGATAGAACGTCTAAGCTTGATAAATGAAGGCTCTAAGAGACAACAAAATCTGTGGTCTAAATCTTTCCATCTTTTTGAAGGTACCTCCAAAGATATTATTTCATCCCTTATCACCTACATAAAGGACAATCCCCTGTCTTAGAGCCGGCGTGCCCAGAGCCGGACGGTTCAGCCTGGCCACCACGGAAAAATTAAATGGCCAAGGATATTAAAAATTAAAAGATCGCGTGGGACAAGCCGTGGAAAATTAAAAGCCGTTGCGACGCATACTGACGATCACATAGAAGTTGGTATTGAAAGTATGTGGTATAGTAGCTGGTATCGTGCTTTGAAAGGCACTTTAGGCACCTGCAGCAGATTCCCCGCTAATCACCTATATCAAGGACAGCACCCGTTAGGGGCCGGCGGGCCCAGAGCCGGAGGGATCGGCCAGCCCAGCGGAAATGAAAAATAAACATGTCCGGACGCCGCGCGGCGCCGGCCGCGGAAAATGAAGGGCCGTCGCGACGCACACTGACGATCACATAGAAGTAGGTAAGTATTGTGTAAGGTAGGAGGTGGTATAGTAGCAATTGGTATAGTAGCGTGGTATAGTAGCGTGGTATAGTTGCTGAGGATAGGGACGAATGGCGTAAGCGTGTGTTTGATGGGCGTAAAACACACGATAATGCCTGGTTTTCTGGTCTCGCTAACAAAAGGCACAAACGTCATCTAAACATGCTTGTGTCAGTCTCAAATTCCACCTTCACTTGTAGAACGTGCGAAAAATTATGCCGCTCCCGTATCGGCTTATACAGCCGTGAAAAGTCTTGCCTCAGACACTGATTAATACGTCTGTCACAGACGTGTGAGGCCAATGATGATGATGGTATAGTAGCTGGTTGTTGATGTAAAGGCTTGTAGGCAGCACCGTTCCTCGACTTGATGACCCTATCGATAGAATAAGCGCAAGGAATGCTTTCAAATGTGACATACATCAATAACCATTGGCAGTGAGGAATGTACCTTGCCTCTCCGATAAGTATATGTTTATCATCATCCACAAGTACAGCAACCCACTGAACTTGTTGATGATGATAAACATCATTTAGCCCCCCCATTTTGTGGGGTGTAGGTATGCCATACTCACTACGCTTAGCAGGCTTTGATCATGTGTTATTTTCTCATCCTTGGAAGGAATCTGTATTATCCAAGCTGAATATCCAACATTTTATCAAGAAATTTTCCAAAACAAACAAAAAGCTTTTATTGTATTCGTAGCTCCTAACACGTAGTAAAGTCCGAATTAATGTAACAGGGGGAATGAGCTATTACGCGGCCGTTAACACATGTTTGTTAAGTTTTGATCGATGCATTTAATCCCTTTCCCTTGATGTCCCCAGTCTGGTCTAGCATTACCCTAAATGTTTACTTAACATCGTATAAATTCGGGTCTAAAAGGGTTGATATCAAACAGGTTTATTCGGCAATGACCGTTCTTTTTTAGTGCTTATGTAAGTACCATGAAATAGAAATCGTATGAACTTGCGAGACGGCTACATACACAGGAAAGATACATGTAAGTACTTTTTGCTTTGCAGGGTAATTCTACTCACTCTGTACTATGGAGCCATCGCCAAGGAAAAAGAGTGGGTTTCACTTATTTCATATTTCTTTCCCGCGGGTGTCGTAAGAGGCTACTAAGAGATCCAAGGGTTTTACAAATTTAGGCGTCAGACTGATAATCTGTCACAATAGAGGTACTTACATGATTTTTCTGAAACGGTTCCTAAATGTTTGTGAGACGTGGCGATAGCGAGCGACCGTATTTTTATGTTCTTCCTGATAAATATATACAATACACTTTACACCTACATTAAAGAATAACCAATGGTATGTAGTATATATTATACCTAATAAACGTTTCCTCCAAAGAACATCGCTCTACCAAGCTAGCCCGAGGGCGTTAGTACCCGTGATAGGTAGTTGCTTCTCTAATAATTGTATAATGTAATGGATAATTGATTTAATATGAGTATCTAATTCTATTAATTGCATTATCTTATCCGGTACGTGTTGTGTCAAACTCAATTAATCACTGCTATTACCCGATTGATTGCAATCGCTCTCATGAGTGATATCGTCTATGTAGTTACCTAATTATAACAACCAATGTAAGTATGTATAGCTAGTAATGGGTTTAATGTGTAGGTTCAATATGTACAAGTTTTCTAGAGTTGTGGTCTCTCTACTCTCTTCATTATTTAGTGTTTTAAATAAAATTATGTAAAAAATACTTTTAAAACAAGCTTTTATTTAAGTGCTCTGAAAAGATGAAAATAAAATTTTGAATGACATTAACCACATTCATTTATGACTTTACAGAAATGAAAATATAATAAAAGCTTGTCGCGATGACTAGAAGAAACTACCTAATTACAGTTAGGTGCGCACCTTATTACAAAATTTCAATCACAAATTGAAAGTTTCGCGACAAGCTTTTATTATATTTTCATTTCTGTAAAGTCATAAATGAATGTGGTTAATGTCATTCAAAATTTTATTTTCATCTTTTCAGAGCACTTAAATAAAAGCTTGTTTTAAAAGTATTTTTTACATAATTTTATTTTATATTTTTTAGTTTATGTTACGATAGTTATTGATCAATACGAAAGTCTTTCTATAAAACGGAGAGACCTTCAATAGAAAAACTTAAGGCACGGGGAAAACTAACATTAGGATAAAGTATAAATTATCTCTTTTATATTCTATAGAAGTAGGTTGGTACCTACTCCTCCGGCATCCCTAATAGAAGAATTAGCTTGTAATATGTCTTAGTCTTTTCATTTCATTGATGGCAACATTATTACATGGCCGAGTCCCAGTTAATTTCGAACAGTCTAATTCTTCTATCAGGAGGCCTTCTATTGACGTGACCCTAATTCATGGTAGGCCTACCAACTGCCTATCATGAACGAATTCGTATACAAAATTGCAAGTCCCAGCAGTTGAATATTGAGGAGTTCCATAGTTCGAAGACAACCCTGGATGTAGCGTCTAATTCATGGTAGGCCTACCAACTGCCTATAATAAACGAATTCGTATACAAAATTGCAAGTCCCAGCAGTTGAATATTGAGGAGTTCCATAGTTCGAAGACAACCCTGGATGTAGCGTCTAATTCATGGTGGGCCTACCAACTGCCTATAATAAACGAATTCGTATACAAAATTGCAAGTCCCAGCAGTTGAATATTGAGGAGTTTCATAGTTCGAAGACAACCCTGGATATAGCGTCTAATTCATGGTGGGCCTACCAACTGCCTATAATAAACGAATTCGTATACAAAATTGCAAGTCCCAGCAGTTGAATATTGAGGAGTTCCATAGTTCGAAGACAACCCTGGATGTAGCGTCTAATTCATGGTAGGCCTACCAACTGCCTATAATAAACGAATTCGTATACAAAATTGCAAGTCCCAGCAGTTGAATATTGAGGAGTTCCATAGTTCGAAGACAACCCTGGATGTAGCGTCTAATTCATGGTGGGCCTACCAACTGCCTATAATAAACGAATTCGTATACAAAATTTTGTGTCCCAGCTATAAACCGCTGAGGAGACCTCTCGTACGGAGCCGATCCTGGCAGCAGCATCAGGTTAAATTTATGATTAACATGTATTGTCATCGGTTCTGGACCAACATGCAAAATTTCAACTCAATCGGATACCGAGAAGTGGTTCAAATTAAACTTGCAAGATTTGCACCGAACAAACATTGTTACTTACTTACATACACTGCAAGTTAAATAAAAGCTTTTAATAATAATAAAAATGGATAAATGAGCGTCGACTCGTTGTCCCACACTAAAAGAAAAGAAGAAGAAGCAGCTGTATACTATATGTCTGTAAGCTAGCGTACTTAGTTGAAGATGCTGATAATACATATTTATTAACTATCAATGTACTCGTACTTATACCTATCAAGTTCAAATGAGGTTACAGGCACTTTCCGTACTAAAATAAGTTAGTTGAGTAAACTAAAAATAGCTCGCATAGTTCCAGCCTCAACGCTGAAGTAATAACGAAGCATTCAATATTAATAAAGGTAACTTTCCGACCATTAAGTCAGTAGGTTCTATAAATAAATAAGCAGCCATTCTCAAGCTCCAGGTAACTTTCTTGATGGAAGTTGTGAGTAAGAAAAATAGTCCGTCTATCGTTGACTGCTGGGCCAGCCCGGTTCCTGGCTAACCTACGTCTGGGAACTTTCTTAACTATTTTAAAGAAAATTCGTTTAGTTAGCTCAAGATGTATGGGCATCCTCTCCTTGTATAGTGTAGGTAGTGACCGGTGACACTGACTAGATGACTGAATCAGGTAGGTACTTAGAACTTTCATTAAGCTATTTTAATGGAAGTGCTAAGCGGATAGTGTACCTATTTATCACTGCTCCAAAAATTGGCTTGTAACCGTAGGCTCTTGAAGACGTTTTTATTAACATACCATCTTATTAAAAATTACTTATTCTAAGTAATTTGTAATCAGTTTTTTTAAATCATTATATAGCGTGAAATCTTATTGGTGACTGAAAGCGAAAACTGAATACGGGCTGGTGATAAGAACAACTTTCCCCAAAGAACATAGACCTTCTATACAAAATTTCCGGCTACAGGAACTCAAAATGTTTTTGTTATGATTCAACCTATGTTCCTTAGGGAAAGTTGTGCCATATCACCAGCCCGTCTTGAGGTTTCGCTATCGGTCACTAGAAAAATTTCACCCCATATATTGTGATTTACCATAACACTTGCCTAAATATTTTACCGATATTTGAAATGAATATTTTGACATGTAAAAATATATTTTGCTAACAAGTTAATTAGTAAATATTATAATGTGGCGGGTTTGAGCAATGCGGTCTTCCGTCTCGTGTGGCAGCAAGTTCTTGCACAAAATACTTTACAAAGAAACATCTCATGCTCATTCCAGAATTTCTTCGTGATATATTTTCAGTTAGCACTTGCTCGGAGGTACGTACCTAATGGCAAAATAATTACTCATTTGCCGCGAACCAGCAACTAATGGGAAAAAGATTTCCAAGTTCCATTCTTCCTATCGGTATCAGCATAGTAGAAGACAGAAACAGTAAAACATCTTGATTTGCCTTCGTAATCTACCTGCTTCTAAAGAGCAAATAATTGTGATGGGATCGATCGAAAAGCCATTTAAACTGTAAAAACGTTGGCAATGAACTTATCTCGTAATTTTAATGGGGAATTTTATATCTGACAGTTCTTGAACATTATACAGGGTGAAATTGACTGTTGTTAGCTTCGTTTATAAGTGGACTGCGGTGGTTGGCTAGTGATGGTGGCTTGGGTGCGTGTGAGGATGTGAATAAAAAGAATTATATAACTTTAGCACTTTGTTCACTTTTATTGCACTGTTTTTACTATCTTTTACATATGGAATTTACAATAAGAAAATACTATAAAACGCGTGTGGCATGGCTGCCAGTCGGACAAAAAGAACAAAAATACATCGAAATTCAAAAATGCTCTTACAAACTTTTCTTTATAGAGAAAAGAGTTTTTATGTTGTGAACATTGACAGCCATCCAAATACTGATAGGGTGCATTCAGACCACTGACCTCTATATGTATAGTATAATAGAGATCAGTGATTCAGACCAAGAAATTGATCAACTCTCCATGAAAAAAAGTTTCAGGAAACATCAAATTTTTTTGGACTTGCCATAGTAAATGCAGTCAGCTGATCGTAATTTTGTACGGGAGGCCAAACTCAACGAAACTCCAGAAGCGTAAAATATGCTTATTTGATAAAAAATATATTAAGTTCTTTCTTAAATATCAATCTCATCTATATTTTTTATAGTGTGAGGAAGGGCAATATTTTTGCAGACATGTAGTGGGCACCAGCATTAACCATACGTGACTGCGAAGTGGATGTGGTTAATCTGTTTTGCGGTCTTAAATTTCCCGGGCGGACGTGTTGTGGAAAAAGATGATGATTCTATTTTACAAATCCGCAAATTTCGAAAATATATATACAAAAAAGAGTTAAATAAAAAAACAATGTTTTCCTAGGGGAAATTTGTTCAGTTTCATGGTCTGCATGCATCCTATCAGTATTCGGAGATCTGTCCCTTATACCCCGTATAATGTCATACCAGATACCGTTGTGTCAAGTTGAATTTTTATCATTCGTGTCCCTCATAAATTTCATCTTTTACCTATAGAATCTGGCTAATGAAAGTAGACAGATTGCAATCTTTTGAAAAGTCAACACTCATGCCATGTTAAATGCTCAAGATGGCAGTTGTCGGGATTGTTTGCTCCTAGGATATGGGTTACTATCCTAGATTTTTTTTTTAATCCGCGATTTATCAATGTTTACTTTCATAAACCAGACTCTATTTCCATACACAACCAAACAATACAAAATAAACTTTTTTCTGTTCAGCTTAGCGCCATCTATGGTCGCTTGAAGATTGGCTAGAAATTTTTCCATTTTTTTAGCTATAGTCTGCTATGAGGCGCAGATAGAGTCACCTATTGACCTTTTACTAGTTTACATACCTACAGATTTTAGGAAAAAAAAAACAGCATAGGTCGCTAACTTGTTCTATGTATTTATACTGTGACAGTAGTTTTTTCTTCATTATCAGTTCTGTTTTCCGTAATCAATGCGATAGCACCGTATTACCTGAGGTAATCTGCGAATCATCGCGTGTTCCGAACCTTTCCTAATTAGTTGTGTTATTCTGTCCCTCATTACCTGAAAAAGTTTTTCTTTCCTCCTACGATTTCCACATAACAAAAAATTTGCACGAACTTTCTGCGCTGTAATTATGTGGCACAGTAATAATTAGTAATTATAAGAACAAAGGACTAAAAGTTGAAACTACCGTTTTTGCATAACACCTACGAGTATGTGACAGTTGACTTGCGTGCTTAATACTAAACAAGTGTTTTTTTTTTCAGATAGAGCCAAGATAGTTTCAACTTTCTACCTAGTATTTAGGATCTGCGAATAATCAAAATATACAAGATCTAAATTAGATTATGTAATAGTCATGCATGAGTCTTGAAACAGATATCAGCCAGGTTAATCCATGCAAAAATAACTGCACGTAAAATCATGATATTCTAAGTTGTAATATAAATTGATACGTCACCGATGCAGGTGTTACGACCGTCGACCCTACTTTCTCCCAAACCGATTTCGCTTGGAATTTACTTCAGGCCTCGTCTGTATTCAAGGCACAGCTGCAAATATCCTGGACGCCAGTTGTCGCCAACAACGATTATTTATCGTACAAAATGAGTGACACGGGTCGCCGGATACAGGAGTTATAAATCAAAGGTTTCAACTTGGACAACCAATACAAAGGGACTTGAGATGGGAGTAAACAAGCAGAGAGTGACTTATAGATAGGTACGTTATGGTATGTAACTGCATTAAAGGAGAAAGCCTAGAGAACCATAATATAGGCGATCAATACGATTAGGCACTAAGTGGCTCGCATGAGAACCTCCCTATCAATAGGTTACTCAATAGGTATTGTACCTATATTGGTATTGTAAAGTTTTTTTTTATGTAGATGTGAACTAGGTATGCCATGTGATGCCGGCTTAGAATAGCATCACCCCATTTCTTTCCCGTGGGGGTCGTAAGATGCGACTAAGGGAGTCGAGGGTGTGTATTGCAATTTTAGGCGATGGACTGACAACCTGTCACTATAGTGATACACAGTTATCTGATTGACCCTCAACATTTTGTCAGACGTGGTGTTAATATCCGTTTTACGGCTGTTAAAGCTCTGCCTACCCCGTAAGGGATATAGGATGATTATGATGATTTATGTATGTACGTATGTATGTATGTATGTGATCTAGGTTCATTTTAGCAGCAGGCAGAAGCAATACCATGCTTCGTAAAAGAATCGGAAACTTATGGTGGAAATCGGCAGCCACGTTAAAAAAACATATAATTACAAACATTTGTACATAGTCAAATACTAGGAAATGGTTAGAAAACGATTCCATTTCAAACTTTTAATGGCTTCCTACCTACACATTAACCGGTCATAGAACCTAGAAAAGTTTTCATAGCCTAACATAACATTCCATTACAGAAATAGTCACGTGCGGACAATTCGACCGATCTGGACATTTTAGAAGGACTTTAAATGGTTTTAAGATCTTCCAATAATAGAAAATGGAATCGATTCTTCGAATCCTCAACTGGGCATGATATCTGGGCTTGGGGAAGCCTCGTGAAATGGGGCTGCCAGATTTTGAATAAAAGTGTAATTTGCAGAATTATTGGGTCTATAAGTTGAATATTTAGGAATTTGGATAGAGGCAATTTCCCTCTTCCAGTCGGTTGCCTCACTGCTGAGGATCGTGGCTGTGTACACTATCTTTGTTAATTCGCTTCCATTGAGTTAGATCTTCCGCTTTAGTAGAGGCAAATTACTTTATACTAATAGCTAGGTATTTGTGCATTTTAGACATTGAGTGTTCACACCGCAAATCGATAAAATGCTTGATACATATCATTTGTATGAGAGATTGTATTGGGGTTCATGTCAAAACAGACCATCATTAATACAATTTTGGCAACTTCAAGCACCGTCGCGCATAAGAGTGGTTTTTAATTTTTGATACTTACTTAATGTCTCAAATAAGTATATTTATTTACATCGCACTTATATCTGGCAACACAGCCACAGAGCTATCAATTTGGATTGCGCTTCCTTTATGAGGACAACAATGTCCAAGCTTCAATGCAATAACTTTGCAGTTCAATTGCATGGAAGCAAGTGTATAGGGGGCATAGAACGACTACGTGGATTACGGGGCGTAAAACTCAGGTTAAGGAAATAGCGGAGATACCACTTGACGTCCGTGTCCGTCAGACGACGCAAACGACTCCTCCGTCAACGCACTGTTCGCCGTGTTTGTATGGGTAAGTATAAAATAGGAATTCGCAATTGCCTTTGTCTGTCAGACGCATGCGTTACGGATGCACTAAAAATTATACGTTCCAATGCGATTTGTATTTCATTAGAACACTTTTCGCAACATAAAAGATCTATGTACAAAAGAAACCTAGGTGATTTTCAGTTAACTTTGTCTGATATGGACACATTAGATATATCACGACTATATCCCTTACGGGGTAGGCAGAGTGTAAATTACCGTACAATTTAGGTCACCTCTGACTAACTTGTGAGGGTAATTCTGAAAATTCTGTATCGCCATAGTGACAGGATGTGAGCCCATCGATTAAACTACAATACACATATAACCCTTGAGTCCCTTAGTCGCCTCTTACGATACCCACGGTAATAAATGGGGTGATGCTATTCTAAGCCGACATAACACGGCAAAATGGGCACATTATATCTTCTCAAATAGATTTTTTCATTGTATTTATTTGAAAGGGGTAGACAATCACTACATGGATAATAAACTAACTACTCAACCAATTAATTCACTTTCTATAAATAAGACACTATGATACCAAAAACTTTAAAACATCTGTTTTTCCAACGATAAACGATAGAATAAACAGTATCACCATGGAGAAAGAAGCAGATTGCCCGGGCTAAACTTAAGCTATTATGACGGGCGAAAATAGTTGGAAATAGTTCGGGACAACGACCACACAGCCCTTTAGACGGCACAGGTTCTGGAAAGATATCAGTCCCATCCTATTTAAACAAAACAGTATGTTTTTATGGTAAATCAGAAGAACATCCAGGTAAAGTGAAAAAACACTAAAGACTATTCATCTAATATATCGGGTGAAAATTTTACTAGTCACCGATACTGAAAACAAAAGGAGGCCTGGTGATAAGGAACTCCGAATCCGTCATGACTGAATTGTTTGCTTGGTGTAATTAGCACATTATTAGTGTTATTATAAAATAAAGTTACACAGTGGCCTCAATTCGGGATATAAATTCTCTTAACTTACCGTTTGTGCTGTCACTTTTCATCAAATAGGTTTAGAAAAGGATAGGAGATATTTTAGTCACGACATGTCTTATAATTTGACGCAAAATACGTGTTAACTGTCAAAATAAGGCAACGATGAAAACAATGGCGACTAAATTGAATTGCGAAGAAACCATTGACATATTTAAATAAGACAGGACTTAAATATCGTCTATCCTTTTCTAAACCTTTTTGACGGAATGCGACAGCACTAATTTAAGGCAAGTTAAGAAAATTTATATCCCGAATTAAGGCCATTATCTAAGGAGTTTGACAACGTCAAATCGTATGGAAAAATAAATTAAACAGCGTCTAAATGTACGTCTAACTTTTTTTGGTAATAATAACACTGTATGTGTCTAGTAGGGAGTGTCGTCTGGAGGCTGAGGTTCGGGACGACCAACTTTGTCCACTTTGCCCAACTCGCACTAACAGCCTCGTTATTGCCTTAGTTGGGCAATATTTTTGTGACGAACAAAGATGGCTGGCTCTTATAACAAACTAAGTATTGTACGACAAATTAGTTGATATAAAGATGGTGGTTTAGGGTGAAAATCTGCCCCTTATAGGGGGTAGTTCAATGACTAAATGCGGTTTGTTTGCAATTTATTTATGGTTATAGTAATGTGGTGGACAACTAGCATATAGGGGTAAACGGACAGAACTAGATGAAAAAAGAGAGACCTTTGTTCAGCAGTAGTGGGATAACGTAGGCGTAGGTTAGATGTGATGAGATATCGTAATTGCAACTTTTAACACTCACTTTAATAAAAATCATTAACATGAAGTGAAATATAGAGGGCTACTTAATTATAAAAAGATATGAAATGGTCACGTGTATGTATTTTTAGGGTTCCGTACCAAAAGAGTCAAAACGGGACCCTATAATTCAGACTTGGCTCTGTCTGTCAGTCTATCTGTCACCAGTTTGTATCTCATAAACCATGATAGAGAGTTGGAATTTTCATTGATGCCGTTTTTTTGTAACTATAACAATAAATACTAAAAAACTATTGTATTGCAACAATTTAAGGCGATTGACTGTCAATCTATCACTATGGAGTTTTTTTTTTTCAATTATCGGTAAAACGTGGCGTAAATATCGTTTTTACGTCCGTTTAAGCTTTGCCTGCCACATAAGGCATGATCATGTATTTATGTACTAAAAACAGAATAAAGTTAATATTTCAAGGACCTCCTGTATAGGAAATAAGCCGTAAAATCCGTAAATAATGGTACGGAACACTTTCTGCGCAAACCCAACTTGCAGTAGGGTGATTTTCTATTAACATAAAGATATTATAGATATATATAGAGATAGATTTAATAAAAGAGAGCTTTTAAAAAATATATATATTATACTGGTGGTCTTCCATCTACATATATGAAGTAAATCTGTGTCTTCCATCAGATCATCTGTCAGCGACCTGGTCGTCTGATGAAGCGAGGAATACCTACTTGAATTTCAATCAGGAATCACCCTTGCTGTGCTCATAGCATTACAAAAGGACAACGGAGTATTCTGAACCAGCCAATTAAACATACATACCTGGGGGTTCTACAATAACCTCATGTCACCATGTAGCTTGGCCAGATTAGTAACACTGGTAGATACCTAGTACTAGCGGACGAGCCAAATTTTGTTTTTTAGAAAAAGAACGACTCACCTGTTTCTAAGAAGCATTCTTGGAAAAATTATTAGCAACAGGAGTAGATACCAAAATTGCTAGAAAAATACATAGTTTTTTAAGATAAGTAAAGTCTGACTTATTTTTAACATGAAAAGTGATTCAATCTACCTATGCTTTTCCCACTAAATATGAGAAACATGTCAAAATATTTAAAAAAAAACTGGATCACACACAAAAATTACCTAAAATTTATCACTTCATATTTTACCTATGTGTATTGAGAAAACTATTCAGTTTTACAAACAGAACTCACCATAAAAATACTTGCACTGAATTTAATAATACCATATATAAAAATAATTCAGATTTATGCGTCCATTGTAGCACAGACTGCCTGTACCAGCTAGGCAGACTACATAAAATTGCATCGGATTAATTTACCTGTTCGTCCGGCCCCGTGCTGGCCCTGACAGCCCTTTGTCACAGTACATATAGACTACGCCTTTGTGCTGATACCCTACACTGGACTTGGGGTTGCCACGTTAATAGTCACAAAGCCTCAAATATCAGCATAAATCTCCAGTTTAGTAAACGGCTATTTGTAGAAACATTAGGCGTACATACATACATACACATACACATATCACGCCTATAATCCCCTGCGGGGTAGGCAGAGCGTAAACGGCGGCCGCAAAAAACGGACACTTACGTCACTTCAGTCAATTTTTGAGGGTCATTCGGAAAATTGTGTATCGCCATAGTGACAGGTTGTCAGCCCATCGCTTAAAATTGCAATACACTCCCTCGAGTCCCTTAGTCGCCTCTTATGACTCCCATGGGTAAGAAATGGGGTGATGCTATTCTAAGCCGGCGTCACACGGCAAATTCTAAGCCGGCGTCATACGGCGTACATATCTAAAATAAACTTTTAGCTATTAAGTTCTTCAATCATTTTACATAATCACAATCATCCTCAGTCCACAACCACCCTCTGCATTCCCTACAGTCTTTCTTTTCGTGTGGGGCACTGATTCGTTCAACGACCCGATTAACCTTGGTGCACTATGCCAGCCTCATTAAGGAAGGTCTTGTCAGTTTCACCATAATGTCAGGCACTGAATCAAAGAGGTACCCGCGGGAAATAAAAGTGATCCAACGGAGCGGGACATGGTAAATAAAAACTTCGGGTGCAGCTATAAGTAAATAAAATAATATACTTTGGTATACATATTTTGAAATTGACTGGCGGCGGCTGTTCACCATAACAACTAATCTAGCAGATTCTATCCAGTCGTCTGGTAACCCATAAATGGATTTCATTATAAGCGTCCCGTTTCAGGACACAGAAAGAATTAATCTCGTGATCCTGTAACGGAGCGGCATTGGAATTTTTGTCTCGCTCGTTAGAATGTACAGGAGTAGTTTTTTTGGCTAGGACTGGCCTGCTTCTATCATCTTATTACTTTTATTTCGTCTGGATAAAATTGAAATACCTACCGAGAAAAATATTAATTCCTTGTCAAGCAGTACTGCCCAACAGGGAAAGGGTCGTTGCCCTCCTAGTTCCTATAAAACAACAGTTTGTTTCTACAAATGTGTTCAAAAAAGAGATACTGAACTGACAACATCATGACGAATTTTCTATCAAAAGCTGACTATTATGTTTCGGTCCAGCCCCGGTCAGTACCGGAGTGAATTGCCAAGAAAAACAAGGGTTGAACCGTCTCATTGACACCCCGCTCACGATCTCACTTTGTTAGCAAAACACGGCCTTTGATATGGACCCGCTGGTTTTTTAATGCATAACTTGAACAGAATTATTGATAACTGTATCGGATGGGGAAGTAACAGATATTTTTACGAGTTCCGACTGAGGAAGTTTGATTTCCGGTGCTACTATAAAAAACGAACACAAGATAAATGTTTACTGTCGTTTTTGCTTAGCAATAAATCAAGCGAAAGTATAAGAAAGTGGTAAAAAACGAAAATAAAATTTCATCCGTAAAAAGAACCAATTTCGCTCTCTTATTGATTGCCTCCCTGAAATGGCCTCTTTACCGAACTTGAAAAATTAGCTAATCTGTAACTTTGTATTGACTTTTTAGGTACGATTGGAAGAAATTCCGGCATAAACTGGTGGTCGTAAAAACTTAGTCCATTTTTCACGGTAACAGCCGAAGCCTCCCCTTTCCGAAAGAAACCTTCTATTTCGATTTCGAAATTTCTTGTCCTTCATTCATTAGCAAGTTCAATCAGAGGGCTGAGGGCTATGTGGTTATTTATGACCCTACATCGGCCCTTACAATTACGAGAAGGAAAAACTTTCTCCATTACCGGCCCTTGGGAGGGTTTTCATACAAAAAAGAAATCGTACACGCCATCGGACGCCGTAATGGATTCTGGGATTCGGTTTCGAATTAAGTATGTAAGTATTGTGGTGTTTATATCCGTTATAGCCCATGTTATTGATTTTTATAGCTAAAAGCCACAGACTAGGCTAAGATAGGTCTAGTTCGTTGTTCAAGTTTTACAAGATATTTGTTAAGCACAGTAAAGAGCTTAAAAAGACAGAGAACCTTACTGTATAGGTACTTAAGATTAATTTCTTTACCTTAGTAGTTCATATTCCACCTTACAAGAATGTCAGTTGGTCGGGGAGTTTACGAGCGAGGCACGTAGCACGTATTTCAACGGTCGCAGGTGGGCGCAGCACTAGTGGACGCCATAGCGTAACATTCAACTTAGTTTTTATCGTTCTAGCTGTAATTTGGACCAACTGTAGTTTTCGTAATAATTTGTTACTCTATTACATACTACATACAAGAGGTAATCGATTTATTATATGATGGTAGTAACAAAGAACTTTTGCAAGAAGCCTTGAGATTTTAGATTACTTTTTACAACTCTCCTTTCGTAGCTGTCTTATAAAATCACTTTTGAGATATGAAAAAGATTCAATGAACAAGAGATCAAGTTTTTCATCTCGTTAACTAGGAGATACCTGAAATTTAAGGGTATTCTCACAGACCGCTGTATCCAGTTATATAATATCAACATGAACTATGGTAATGTAGAGTGTTGTGCATTAAATCCATTTGCGTAGGTAGCGTTGATATGTTCATACATTCATTTATCATGCCTATATCCCTTGTGGTGTAGATAGAGCGTACATTGAAAAACTAACATTTTACGCCACATTTTTATATTATAACAATGAGTTAGTACTAACAATAACAAGGAGTTCGTTGGATGACTCGGTATCCCACACGAAAAGAAGAAATAGTACCTACTGAGACTCCCCGAACATATAAAGTACTCATAACTCAGTCATGTCGCACATGTCAACAGTTTTTTTTAATACAGTAGAATGTATGATTATATTATGCACTCACAGTGCTATATTATTTTCGTGAATGAAAATGACAAATTGAAAAATGAAAGCGCCCTCCGGGACTTGAACCTGGGACCATGGGGTACCGTCCCACTGCCCTGCCAACTGAGCTACCGGCGCCCCGGCTGAATGTCTTCTCCATGTTCTTTGACAATTTACAATTTAATTGCGAAGTTGTTGACTTTGTATTTGCTTTTTCAAAGGTTGTCAAATATAAATAGCTAAGTGTAAGATAATTATTAACGTCTAAAAAAACTCTTTTCCACCAAAGTAAATAAACATAACGCGAGTCATTTCATTAACACTCGTTTAAATTCAAATTAGCCAGAGTCAATAAACATTTAGCTAAGCGACAATCGCGAGGAGTCGTACAAAGTAACTGTCTTTGCAAAACATCTAAACGTTTGTTTGTGCTTTCAACCTTTAAGTTGTAATTTAAGCTACAGAACTGAAAATAGTTCGCGAAGGTTGAGTTCAATTCTATCTCCTTCTCCTTTTTTTCGTGTGTCAACGAACGACCCGATGAACCCTGTTGTCAGAGTATTTTCAATAGCCTCCTCCTACTAGTAGGCCTCTGATATGGTTGTGCAACAACCGCCGTCTAATTAATCACAGGCAGCAACCGAGATCGACAGCTTTTTTTTTTTTTTTTTTTTTAGTTGTGGACCCTACGATTTTTAGCCCCGGGGCTTTCAATCTACACCTGACTGTATGGTGGGGAGCAGGAGCTCACCCGGAAAAGCTTGTGGTTGTTCAAACAACCAGCTCAATCGCGCCCTTGGGGCGCGATTGGGCTTACGAGTTGTTCTGGGGAGAACGTATTGGACTGAATCTACCCGGCACGTGCCGGTAGTTCCCAAAGTGGGGAGCAAATGAGGGACCTCCGCGCCCCCGCCGGCGGGGGCGTCGGTTGCTTGAAGAGCTTGTGGAGTGTGATCTACTCGCAATGGCTGCAGCAGTGGCTACTGTGATTTCATCATCTTCTTCCGTAAGGATGTGTCTCGGACGGTGTTTAAAACGCGAGGTTGGATGGGGGAAGTAGTTGGACGCGGCAACTATCAAGGGGTTTTTATGATGGGGAGCATTATCGAAGAAGCGACGGGACGCTTCTTTCATATACGCTTTAATGGTAGGGAGGCCTAAGTCGATGTGGAGGTTGGCGTTACGCATGTACCAGGGCGCCCCGGTAGCTTTGCGCATGAAACGGTTTTGGATGACCTGCAGCATTTTCAGATGTGAATCGAAGGTGTGAGCAAAGGCTACGCTGGCGTAGGTCATAATAGGCCTTACGCAGGTGGTGTAAATTCTCACCTTATTTCTAAGGGAGAGTTTGCTCTTTTTGTTCAACATCGGATGTAATCTGCCCAAAACGAACGCGGCGCGGTCGCGGACTCTCATAATGTGGCTACGGAAGCTGAGTCTTGAGTCGAGGGTGACTCCTAGGTATTTGGTCTCGTTGACCCACGGGATGGGTCGGCCGAAAAGCTTAAGATCGACAGCTTATCATGCCCTACGGAGCACGGAACCATATTTTTTACAGACAATAAGCTGTTTCAGTCTAAAAGGCCTTAAACAGACTGGGAACAAATTTGTGATAATATGAACAATGCGAGTGCCACACTGGGAATCGAACCCGGAACCTTTGCGCCGCAGGCAGTTGCACTACCACTGCGCCATATCAGACGTCAATCCTATGTGATAGGTACATTTAGGCTAGCGCCACATCTGCGGAACGTACGGCGCCGAACCTTCGGAATATACGGCGCCGCATTAGCTTTAGTTTCGCGACACATCTGCTAAATGCGGCGTCTTGTTCAGTGCGCTACGCGACGGAAAGTTACGTGGCGTCGTCGATATAGACTAGTCTGTGTCGACTCTTTGTTTGTATGGTAGGTTGTATGGAAGGTTGTAAGGTAGGTTGTACGGTAGGCTAGGTAGGTTGTATGGAAGGTTAGGTAGATTGTATGGTAGGTTGTTTGGTAGGTTGTATGGTAGGTTGTATGGTCATGTGTATGGTAGATTGTATGATAGTTTGAATGGTAAGTTGTATGGTAGGTTGTATGGTTGATTAAATGGTGGGTTGTATGGTTGATTAAATGGTGGGTTGTATGGTAGGTTAAATAGGTTGTATGGAAGGTTGTAAGGTAGGTTGTTTGGTAGATTAGAAAGATTGTATGGAAGGTTGTTTGGTAGGTTGTATGATAGGTTAGATGGGTTGTATAGTCATTTGTATGGCAGGTTGAACGATAGTTTGAATGGTAGGTTGTATGGAAGGTTGTAAGGTTGTTTGTATGGTAGGTTAAGTAGGTTGTATTGTAGGTTGAATGGTAGATTGAATGAACCTTCCATAAAATCTACCTAATCTACCATACAAAATACCTTACAACCTTCCATACAACCTACCATTCAAGCTATCATACAACCTACCATACAAATGACCATACAACCTATCTAACCTACCATACAACCTACCAAACAACCTACCATACAATCTACCTAACTACCATACAACCTACTTAACCTACCATACAACCTACCTAGCCTACCGTACAACCTACCTTACAACCTTCCATACAATCTAACATACAATCTACCATACAACCTACCATACAACCTACCATACAACCTACCATACAACCTACCATACAACCTACCATTCAAACTATCATACGATCTACCATACAAATGACCTTACAACCTATCTAATCTACTGTAGCGACCTCTGGGAGCTACGACAAGAAGCTCACTCAAAGTGGTTTACGAGCAAGCAAGACGCAACAGAAGTTCCAACATAGCTGCAAGATGGCGCCACGTGACAGAACAAAGAGCCTGAAACGCGGTATCGAAGTGTTTCACCGCGCAACGCATATATACAACTTCCAATTCTATCCAGGTGGACCAGTCGGTCCCCTGGCCACAACACCCGGCCAGGCGGGTAGCTACCCTTTTCCCGACAACACCTGGAACCCTCCATTCTGCCTATTGGCATCACTCCTGTCACCCGCCATACTACCATACAACCTACCAAACAACCTACCATACAATCTACCTAACCTACCAAACAACCTACTTAACCTACCATACAACCAACCTAGCCTACCGTACAACCTACCGTCCCTGGTGACAACACGCACGTTCAGCTACGCCCGCTGCCCGCCGAACTTTCGGTCGCGCAACGCGTCGCGTGATGTGTCGCTTGCTATGCAAAATACATTAAATGCGTTTTAGCTGAAAAAACAGCCCGAAGGAAGGTTAATCACTACGCAGAACGCGGCGTAATTTTGACTAGTGTGTCATAGATAACTTGAATTACACTACGACCGTATTTAGCGGAAGGTTCGGCGCCGTACGTTCCGCAGATGTGGCGCTAGACCGACCGAAGAATAAGTTCAATTCTGTGGGATACAATTAGGTACTACAGGCAAAATATCTACTTTGGATTGCTATGTACGTGAATATATTGAAAATGTAATTAATGGTATTTTTACAATATTTTAAGCTGAAAATGTTAGATGTGACATAAAAAAACAAAGTACCTACGAAATTACCTATAAAAGAAAACAGCGCTATTTGTATAGAACAACAGCGTATATTTTCAGCTGGAACGTAGGTACCTAATGGTAATTTTAAATGTATTCTTCAGTTCAGTGCTAAATCGTGCACTAAATGCTTTTCTTAAGGCAGTTCCATGTAATCATCTTTCCGTGCTAAGTTAACTACGGATCAGAAGGTGGGTTTACAGGAATAATATTAAAATTCCGTTTGTTTCCGGCCAGGCCGGAAGGGCTCCTCTAATGAGATAATAACATTTCCTGCACAGGTGGTTCTGGCCCTTCTGAATATTCCACCTTTTGCTATTGTAGCCCTTATAAATATTAATGCTACGCCAACCCATGTTGGCGAAATAAAAGGTTAGTTATGTATTTTTCATTTATTAGATGTGCGATTTGTTTTTTTTTTGATTTGGTTAATTCTATAATTTTTATTAAGATACGGTTTTTTTTGCTATTATAGTTAATACAAAATACATAAAAGCACGCTTTTTCAGTTTGGCTTGTCGCTTGTGACGAGTATTTATTTATGCTAATGAATTAGAAATCAACGCCGTGTGATGCCGGCTTCGAATAGCATTACCTTACTATTTCTTTTCTGGGGTGTTGTAAGAGGCGCCTAAGGGTCTGGAGGGTTTCACGTGTATAACAATTGAAGGTGACAGGCTGACATAAATTTAAAAGCCACAGGCGGTAGAGAACAGAATTTACCTATATACAAAATATTGTCTAATAAATATGTTGTACATATTCATTTGATCAACATTTTTTGAAACAGTATAGACATGTATGTATATGACAGTATTTTCGAAAAATACAATTTTAACAAATTAGTTTTTCCAATGTAATTTCCATCTTCCGACACGTGTCGCAAATATAAGCAAGTGTAGCCCATTCGTGCTGCGAATGGTATCGTCCTACATATTTACATTTCATTTGCGCGAATGTGCAAGGCAGCGCGACAACGCCGTTAGCTCTGCTGGATGAGACTATCTTGTGTTACTCATGAATATTTCTTTCAAACAATCTTTCCCATCATTTTGTTAAGACTATTATGTAAAAGCGATTATACAGAAAAAAAAATTGCTTGCTGATCAAATTGTAACAGCGAGCATTAGTACCATAAACTAACGGGTTTTTCTAACTTGGGTTACTCTAACTAAATATTTTACTATTAATTAAATGTCAAAACAAATACCGCTTCGAAGGGTCGAAACATCCCCACCAGGCTAGCGGCATTTTCGCTGTGAATTACCATTGAAACGCATTGTTACTGTTACTAATATGACATTAATATTAGTACTATCAGCAGCACTTCGACATACTGGTTATTCTTAAAAGCTTTATATTATACCAGTTTATATTCGTTCTTTAAAAAGGTAGGCTCTCCTAACCTTTTTGTGTTTTGCTTACTATTATTTTGAAGAATTTTGCATGAGTATTTTCCCACAATTTGTAAGTTTTCCAGCATTACTTAACTGCTACGCCGTAGCAATATGCTACACCAACTTGATGTTTCCTTAGAAGTATAACTCCGCGTCGACACGATATTGTTTCTCGAAATTGCTGTCCCACTGTCCCAGATTCTGAGCGAGGCGGTAGAAATTAAACTTTTCATTTTCCTAAATGCGCAACACAACAATATTTTAGCAGTAAATGGGTTTCAGCACTTTGTAATTCGGTTGTAATGGATTACTATTTCCACTAAAAGCTTTTTGGTCAAATGTTTTCAGTAATGTCTTTACTTAAAGTTCACATAATATTAAACATCAGCAGATTATAAACAAAACTAGTTTTATTATAGTAGTTTATGCAACTGTCATTTAATGGGGGTTATTAGAATGCGAGTGTCTGTTTATCACACGAGGCGTAGCCGAGTAAAAGTTTGACACGAGCATTCTAATGCCTAATTTTATGCAGTTGCATACACTATTTTATCTACACTTGAAAAAAAAAACTTAGTTAAACACTTTAGCGAACGTTCGCACCGGCGATTGCAAGGCCCGATACATGGTCAAATTCAATACGAGAACGTAATATGGCTTTATATGAATTTTCGAAACTTGAGAAGTTGTTCAGATATCGAGTCAGTATTTGAACAACAACTTAACTGAACAACAACATCTGAACAACAACTGAACGACATCTGAACAACATCGAAACAACATCGAAACCAACTGAACAACATCTGAACAACAGCTGAACAACATCGGTACAACAACTAAACAACATCGGAACAACATCGAAACCAACTGAACAACATCTGAACAACAGCTGAACAACATCGGTACAACAACTAAACAACATCGGAACAACATCTGAACAACAATATAATAAAACAACTAAACAACAACCGAACAATTACCGTACAACCACAACTGACAGGTGCGGCGAAAGATGGCGATATGAGTATTGGCAAAAAAACTTCGTTTCATTTCTCAACTTTATCGAAGTAAGAGCCTTCTCATTACGTCATTACGCTTCTGTTATTTCTATGAAACTGTAATTTCTATAGGCAGAATGCATAAAGTAGGTCTTTATGCAACTGTTTTCGAGTTCATAATTCGGACATTATGACACGAGAGTAGATAAAAGTAATTTCAAGTCTTGTTGTTCTGTCGAAAATTATTTGGGAAGATTGATGAACATAAATAAATAATTATTTTATCTCTTTAAAACATATTAAAAGGCAGTTGTTGTAAAACCACTTCAGAGCCTATGTAGGCGGTTCAAGAAATACTAACCCAAGATTCTTTGAGTTGTTTCTTGACTAGATGTTTTATTAGTTAATATTGTGCTTCGGAGGACACGTTACGTCGTTGATCCCGGTTGCTGTCTATGATAACTTAGATGGCGGTCGTTACACAACTATGTCAAAGACCTAAGCGGTTTACAAACTCTGGCACCAGGGTTCATAGGGTTCGACAACTCGAAGTTCCATACATCAGAAAAAGACGGTCCGTTAATTCCGAAATTTTAAATTTTTACAGTAAATAACATCTCTATTCAGCGGAACACATTGCCGTGGAACGTGAACCGATTTCGAGCGCAATATTTCAGCTCGAAACGTTGATACATTTCCTTCATTTACTTGCATCTGATAGGGTTCGGCTTCTACACAGACTAGTGAGCCTGTTGACCAAAAAATTTTTATGATCAAGTTTGGTTTAATATAGCAAAAATCTAGCGGCTTACTTGGAAATTTATGGACAATTTTTGAACTGTTATTTGTATTTTGTACAATAAACAGTTTGACTTTCGCTGTTTATCCTTTAGATGATCGTTTGAGAATCCGGCGTGGCATTAGACCCTTTGTACTTTCTGTGCAATTTAATTTAATAAATAAAATAAATTTTAAAGATTGCGCTAACATCACATATTGACACAAAATAGAAGCCGAAAATTTCGCCGCCTAAGTTAACATCAAGGCTATAATATCAAAGTGGAAGAGGATGTCAAATATAAATTAATTTTGATAGAAACTATTGATTGTAAATACGTTATACAAATTAATCACAATCACAGATACAAATTAATCACACTCAGTAGTTCTACGAGTATGAGCCTGTAGGAACCTACGTGCGTTTTACAACCTTCTCAACGGCACGTTACACCGAATATCGTGGATTTGAGAGACTTTATCGTGAGTAAGACGGAAGTTAGACTCTAAATTATAGTCCCTTACACAGGTATGGGGGTTAATAATCGCTATAATGCAGCTCATAGATCACGAGTGAACTGTTTTAATGCTTCAAGTTCACATGTGAACTAAATGTGTACTCTTGAATGGAGTAAAATGTCAAATATTTGTCAGACGTGGCGTTTACGCTCTGCCTACCCCGCGATGGATTATAGGCATGATATGTGTCGATATTTTTTATTTAAAGATACGTAAATAATCTATATCATAGTTATAGTCCGTAAATTCAAATTACTTACTTAAATATGACATGAATTATTTTACGTGCGTGTTGTCATATCATGTTTAATAAAGTATTACTTAAATTCTGTTGTGTTCTTCACTATATAAAACTCTGTGACTAAACGGAGATGTGACAACGCAAAAATTCTGCCACGCTGGCGAAAACCAACCAACCAGACATATCCTAATTCTTTCCGATATATAAAGAAACTCTTTTCCTTCGATTTCCACCTTGTCAAATTGCTCCATGCAGGTGACATATGAGTGACTTGACATCCGTTACGCGGTGCGAGGCTGGTAGCAAGGAACGAAGTACCCACGGTGACGGAGGAACGTAAACGTAGCGCGTCATGCCTCGCATGCCAAACTGGCAAATTGAGTCGCGTCGCGTGCAACTGTCGTATGTACGTCGTGCTACAACGCCCCTACCACGGGAGTACACGAATGTGACAGATTAAACTGTTTAAACGACTTAAGTTCCTCAAATATTAATCCTATGCCAAGTAAAAGTAAATTGCATGCGTAGAAACACAGAAAAATCTAGTAGTTTTTGCCGATATTTATATTTTTATTTATTTGAAACTAATAAGGTACATTTTATAGGTGTCTATTCCGCAGGCGACCCTAACGGCCGTAAAAATACGATCGCAATCGCCACGTCTAACGAATATTTAAGGGCCGTTTCTGAGAAGAGATGTGAGATCAGTATAGCGACAGGTTGTCAGCCTGTAGCTTAAAATTGTAATACACATGAAAAAAGTCCCTTTGTCACCTCTTACGATACCCGTAGAAAACAAGTAGAGTGATGCTATTCTATGCCGGCATCACACGCCTTTATGCAGTTAAATTTAAATCGAGATATTGCACTGCGAGAGCCCGTAGTAAATTCTCGTAACACATAAGTAGTACAAGATTGAACGAACCGAGGCGCGGACGAGGGATGTGACTATTTTCCACTTGGATATTTCGCTCGCCGGTTTGCTATGACCATCTGCGGCCGCAGTACTCATCGCACACGGCGCTTCTGTATCTGTAGACATATTTGATTCCGGAAATTTTCTGGATGAATCGAAATATTGCTGAGAGCAAATGTGTAGGTATGTGTTTTATAAGAAACTTATTTCCGTTTGCCAATATGCAATAATATCTGATAGGTGTACCTAGCTACCTTATTTACAAATACGTAACGACTTTGATACCTTCTCATTATATTCTAGTGATGTGATCATCAATACAGGTCAATTAACCTTCTTATCACAAGACATTCAGATAAGAAGACTGTCCTTATCAGGACACGTAAATGTGACCTAACTGAGAAAATCTGACTCACTTTTTGATTGGCTGACATCATAACTTAAAAACTGGGGCCTCCGTATGACCTTGAGGCCAACGAATCTTGAGGCTCAGAAGTCAGTACTCTAGACAATAGAGACAGTCCCTAAGGTCTACAAAAAGATTGATTACTAGCAAACACGGTCTATTTCCAGTTAAACGGTTAATTTTCAGGTGAACTAAACTAAAGTGGCCATTCCAAATTAACTGCAAGCGATCCTCGAGCCCAACCTGACACGTACCCACGTACCCACGTCCGTTTGACGTTTATGAGGGTAACACTAGCATCGCAAGGTAATTTGATCCGTCTTAATACAAGCCTTAAATTTATGACCGGAAAACCGTATCGTTGGCAGTTTCTTTGTTCGGAGTTGATTAGCCTTCAGTAGGAGGTATATGTGGGTGGGTATAGAGGTATAAACAAACAACACGATAAACAAGTACATAAGTATACCTAGATAAAACTTTTCCACGTAAATTATCTACCAAGCTACCTTTTAGGTGAATTTAGTACCGCGGTTTTCACTTTTCAGAGATACTTAACTGTAATTTCACGCACACACACACATTTTTTATTTATTTATTATAAAAAAACAATGTATAGCCTACAGGATAGACCTAAAAATACCATATAAGGAAACAGAAAAACATAAAAATATAAAAAATAAACTTTGGAGAATAGCAGATCTAACTTAAATTAATATTTCCTGCCAAACACATACAAGTCATTAATTATTTCACAGTGAGCAAGACACCTCTTACTTAAATGATACATGCTTTCGGTGATTAAGTCCATGTCTGGTGTCTGATTTAGGAATTGTCCAACAAGGCATAGCCCTCGTTTAAGAGGCGACATATTACGCCTATAATCCCTTGCGGGATAGGCAGAGCGTAAACGGCCACAAAGAACGGTTAATTACGCCACGTCTGACAAACGTTTGAGGGTCATTCAGAAAATTGTGTATCGTCATAGTGACAGGTTGTCAGCCCATCGCCTGAAAATACAATACACACCCTCGAGTCTCTTAGTCGTCTGTTACGTCTCCCACGGGACAGAAACGGGGTGATGCTATTCTTAGTCGGCATCACACGACATTTTAATGTAATCTTACGACTGCTTATTATGGATTGTACGTCTGTATTGCTCTACCTACAACAACTAAAATCTCGCAAGGATATGTTCATTGCGGTTATCACAAAGACCCCCAAGAGATACAGAGCATTTGAGAAATGCGGTAGATTCATAGTGGATTCATGTTTGATAATTTAACTTAGCGTTCTGTCTTGGTTTGCTTTTAGAACGAAAAGAGAAGTACATTTAGTTTTGAATTTCTGTATCAACATAATACATAGGTATTATGTACATACACTATCCCAAAACCCTATTTTATAAATCATACTGAGATACATTTATACATATATCACACTTTTATCCCTTGCGGGGTGGACAGAGCGTAAACGGTCGTAAAAACCTACATTAACGCCACTTTGAGGGTCATTCGAAAAATTGTGTGTGAAGATGGTTGGTCACTTGTTACGGCACGACAACTTTATTAAGAACATCATTGAAGGAAAGGTCAAAGGAAAGAGAGGAAGAGGAAGACCTAGACGCACATTCTTCACTCAAGTAAAGGAGAAGATTTATGCCGTGTCGTATCAAGAGGTCAAGTCGCTGGCAGAAGATCAATTACTCCACCGACAAGAGCCAAGCTCTTAAATTTGAATGATTGAATACTGATAGGATGACAGCCCATCGTCTTAAATTGCAATACACATGTGACTTCGACTCCTTTGGTCGCCTCTTACGACACCCAAGGGGAAGGAATGGTATGATGCTATTCTATGCCGGCATCACAAGGCATTTATTAAATATTTTTAAAATTATACTGACATGTAATGAAATCAAAAAATAAAAATATATAAGTATTAAAATTTGTGGTGTTCCGTTGTTGAGATGAATTTTATAAACACTCCATCATTTGTGGTTCAGTATTCTCCTCATTGTCAGTCCATAATAAATTATCCGAATTCAAACGGGGATTAAAGTGACTGGCTTTAAACAACTGATTAATCTGCTGGGATTAATGAATTTTTCAGAAATCTGTTAACTGTATAAATTGAATTAATTTGTTATTGAAAACGTATGCTATTAAATAAGGTAAATAGGTGTTTATTAAATGAATTACGTATGTAACATTGTTTTAAATTCATTTTTTAGGTTGATGGGACATGAAAAAAATATCAAAGGACAGTAATTGGCGTCCATTTTGGTTTAGAAATTAGTTCCCTACACGCCTTAATAACTTATCTTTGTTTTTTTCTTTTCAGTGAAGCGTAGGTACCATTGTTTCATCAATCATAAATATCACGGCATGAACATGGTGTAAACGGTGTACCGAAAACTTTGCCAGCGGATTGTGAGTTTTTTATGCGAGGTTGATAAAAAAAGGTTGCCGAGTGATGCCGGCTTAGAGTAGCATCACCCCGTATCTTTCCCGTGGGTGTTGCAAGAGGCGACTTAGGGACTCGAGGATGTGCTTTGCAATTATAGGCCATGGGCTGACAACCTGTCGCTATGGCGATACACAATTTTGCGAATGACCTTCAAATGTTTGTCAGACAAGGCACAAATGTCCGTTTATTACGACCGTTTACGCTCTGCCTACCCCGCAAGGGATATAGGCGTGATGTTATATGTATGTATGTTCATAAAAAACCGGGCTCCATACAGAAACCGTTTGCTCTATAGGGAAAGTTGTGCAGTTACATAGTTTGAATCACATCTGCAAAGATTTTGGTTTACCGTCCTTTACACCTGGTATTGTAAATACGTAGAGACCTACTAAAAGAGTATTATTTACATGAACAAATTCTTTGAAAGTGAAACCGTGTTTAATCATATTACAAACCAAGCAATCCCGGATAAAGATTCAAAGACACACGATTACTGCTAAACATAATCGGATCTTGAATGAACCCTTAGCGTAAACAAGGAGGCATTTGCATTCGCTCATTATTTCAGCATCTCATTCTTTTTGAAGTAAATCCACCTGTGATCACGCAGTCAGAGTAAGGGAAGCGTTTAACGAGATATCATCTAAAAAACGACAGTCTAAGCCAGTTTTATACACAATTAGATTTCCGCCCAGCGGTTTCACCCGCTGACACTCTTTTTCCTGTGGTAATACTCGTTTTCCCGCGGTAAAAAGTGGCCTATGTGTTATTCCGGGTTAAACTCTACCTTTGTTCCAAATTTCATCTAAATCGGTCAAGCGGTTTGAGCGTGAAAAGGTAACAAACAAACATACACACACAAACTCTCAGATTTATAATGTTATATAAGTACGGATTTGTTGGTTGTATACATACATATATCACGCCTATATTCCTTGCGGGGTAGGCAGAGCCGGCTGCAAAAAACGAACACTTACGCCACGTCTGACAAACATTTGAGGGTCATTCGGAAAATTGTGTATCGCCATAGTGAAAGGTTGTTAGCTCATCGCCTAAAATTGTACACATCCTCGAGTCCCTTCATCGCCTTTTACGACACCCACGGGAAAGAAATGGGGTGATGCTATTCTAAGCCGGTATCACACGGCAAATTGATTATATATTATAAATGTATTTACAACAGGGGCAAATATTTTACGCCGTGAAATAACCCATGAATCTAAACAACTTTACCCAAGCAAAATAGGTTGAAATATTTTTTAAATGTTGGACCCCCATACAGAAAGTTCCAGCCGACCGAGTCAGAATGTATGGGCGGAAAAACATCTACCTAAGTATGTTACATGGGGAAAATTATTTAGTTTCAATGGGTAATTCCACCCCGTGAAATATTTGCCCTGTAGTGGGCCCCATATTATATACAGGATGTAAAAAAAAGAGGAAAAATGTGTTAAATAGGACCAGATTTAATATTTATCAAATTAATTCAAAATTCATTGTTTCAAAAACAAAAATACCAACACTTAAAAGGAAAATAATAAAAATCTCTTACCACATTCGTTTTGATAGAAATAGGTACCCGAACCCGAAACTCATAAAATTATTTTAATTTCGGCATCAAATGCACAATTTTCGGAATGACCTTCAAATATTTGTCAGACGTGGCGTAAATGTCAGTTTTTTGTGGCTGTTTGCGCTCTGCCTATCCTGCATGGGATTATAGGCGTGATGTGCATCAAATGCTAAATTAAATAAAAGTCAATTGTACAGTAAACCCATCTCATATCTACCTCAAAACCTATCCAAGCCCGTCGCATCCATTACTTGTTTTTATAGCTCATCTTACACCTGCCTGGTGCTTTATTGAGCGATGGACTGCAATTTCCACCTTCATTCCCTTGAATGAGGGAAGGAATCCTCATAAGTAAATTATTCGCAGTCACGAGCAAAGAGCGGAACGTCGCGTCGCTTTTGTACTGAAATTTTAATCTATGCGAGGAAACAGGAATAGTCGTGAAATATGAATTACTGTGCTTTAATAAGTGTATGGTTTTATTCGGAAGAGACGTAGATTAAAAGATTTATGTTAAAATAAGGGAATTGTATGAGCCTCTTCATATTTTTATTCTAGTTTCCTTTGTTTGAAATGTAGCTTATTTCGTTTCAAACTTATGTGAATGTAATATTTTCAGATGAATGTGTATTACTTAATGGTTATATTTTATAATATGTAACGGTATAGAAACCAGTTTATATCTTTCACTTAAAGGGATAAATCGAGGCGCTGCCAGTTAGATTTCTAATTTTATTTATCTCTAATTTCTAACACCAACAATAAATCTAAGTTTTTCTAATAACCGTCACTAACAAGTTGTGTAAGTTGGACCGTGTTGGCCAAGTTTGGCGGAACTTCGCGAAACTTGGCCGCCGTGACGCTATGGCGGCAAGTGCTGAGTCCAAACTCGATAAGATCGTATTGGTATACTTATAACCAAAATAGGACCCGACTGCAAATTTTGTGATTGTAAACAGAGATATGAAAAAGAAAGTTAAATTGATATAACTTTTTTATTTTTTATTTATTTATTTACAGTTTATTGCACACAAAAACATTACAGAAAAGCAAAAAACATAAAGAAATACGACACAACAGGTAAGCTTATTTCCAAGTAGAAATTTCTTCTAGCTGACCCTTGGAAGTAAGACATTACAAAGAAAGGCAGAAAAGACGTGTACAACAGCACAGTTATTCTAATAACTAAATTTAATTACTTTATATTAACGTAAAATTCCGTGTGATGACGGATTAGAATAGCATCACCCCATTTATTTCATCTGGATGTCGTAAGAGGCAACTAAGGGACTCAAGGGTTACATGTGTATTGCAATTTAATGCGATGATCTGACAACCTGTTTTGTTCCAACAGTTATTCAAACTTTTTGACAAACTCATATTTCGCAAGGGATAAAGTCGTGATATATGTATGTATCACGTATGTATGTATGATATTTATTGTTTTGCTAGGACATTATAGGTGTAAGTGTAACCTATTAATTACCCGTAAAAAGATGAATTAACTAAATTATTTTGGAAAACAGTCCGCCCCAGTAACATAACTGTTGCACTGAAATAAATGCTTTTATATTTCAATTTCTATAATATCACTAAGGTAATGAATGGTCCTTATAAAACCATATAAAAGTCAAACTAGTTATAGTAGGTTAGCTGTTTAAAAATATATATACTCAAAATTCATATGGCATTATCTCACAAGCAAGCCTTGTATCTTGGCGTTACATACTTGGTGGTGTCATAAACACTAGTAAACTAGTACCCTTGTTTTTTCTTCACTAAGTCGGTTGATAAGCAAGTGGCGCCAAGTTTTCCCGCCGTTATGTTATCTGCTAACTTATAGTGGAAGTTGTGATTACAATTTGCATTGTTAAATGAATTCAGTTGGTTTAATCTGTCAGTGTCTCAGTTTGTCTGTTATGCGGGTTACAAAGTTTGTACAACAATAAAGTTGTCCGCTTCTGTCTGAAATGGTTCGTTACGTGCTTTGGGAATGACTTGAGTTAGAATATTGTCCTATTATTTTAACTTATAATTATTTTCTTGTTGCCTTTGGAAATATTTTTATAAGAACTTCTTATTTCCCACTAACCACGTAGAACCACGTTTTGTAGACGAAAGCTAAGATATGTCACATTTTTTTGACATAATGTTCTACGTTTTCCAATAATTTTAAATTGTGTGACGTATGACAATTTGCTCGGAAACTAATTCGTAATCTCACGACTTAATTAAGTTTTACTAGTGACCGATATCGAAAATTCAGCACTGGCTGGTGGTAAGGGGCAACTTTCGCCAAGAAATATAGGTCGAAATATGAAAAAATATGGAACGCTACACCAATTGATTGCCAACCGGCTGGTAAATTTTAGTATAAGGGAGGTCCCAATATTTTAATTCATATTTTGACCTATGTGTCTTAGGGAAAGTTGTTCCTTTTCTCCAGCTGGTACAAAATTTTCGGTATCAGTCACTAGTAAAATTTCACCCCATATATAAGTGAGTGTTTGGAAGCTTATGATAATTAGTTCTTTCTTTATAATCGTCAAAAAATCAAAATAGAACAGTTCAATAGGTACCTTAGTTGTCCCATCGTTTTTTTCGCTGTTGCTGGAAGGTGTATCAATCAGTCATCGCCCGTCGCTTACCAGCCGCCCATCGCCTTACTGATTTGATTTAAAACTTCCTATAGACCCACCTGCGGCCCCATAATACATCTTTACCCTAAAGCTACTGTAACTATGACTACGTTGGCAAGGAAACATAAAGATCTACGTAGTCATAGTACCCTATTTCTATCAGGTATTTATTCTGTGGTTATAGTTATCAAAGATACGTAACATAACTGCTTATTAAATAATCTTGCTGTGTCATTTTCTTATCACAGAATAGTTAAAAAAATACTGAAATAACAAATTACTTAAGTTTAAGTAGGTAAACTGTTTTATTATTGAACGAACAATATTACTCGTTATTTAGGTTTACGCGAATCACTAAACCTCTCTACCAAATAAATAGCAAGTAAGTCGCGTAAAGCGTCATAGGATAGGTAAACTGTATGATATCAAAATGTAATTACTATGTTGAATTCCTCAGACGAAATCTGAATATTTCAAAATACTTGGCCTGATTCCACCATGAATTGTTACACCGGGCCGGTGGCACCGGTCAACCTGAAACTCCGCGTTTGGGGACCAATTGCAACCTTCGTTACTCCACATCACCCCAACAGGGGTAATAGCGGGTCTTACGCGGGAAAACGAGGTACCGGCTATCAATTACACTTGTAGCCATATAAATACCATCGTTACACTTGTGAGAGAGATATGTCTCATCAATTAATTTATTAAAACGATTCGATTTAAAATACGCAGTAAATTTTTTTTGGCCATCATACGCAATTTGTAATCTAAAATGTAATAGTATAACCTTGCGTGACGTACAAAAACAGAGACCTACTTAACCTACTACCTACATGTGGCTTACATCCCAAAATTTATAAAAAAGCACAAGATTTTGGTCATGATGTAGGTTAACCGTGTAACAGGCTTAGAGTAGCATCACGTCAATTCTACCCATAGGTGTCGAAAAAACGACTACTAAAAATTCATCCAGCAGCATTGGCAGCAACATTTGCATTCACAAGAAACGGTGCGCTGCGCTCACCAATCTGACTGCCAATGTTGGAAAGTATGACCATACCCTCCCTCGATAAGGGGAGGCCCATGTCCAGCAGTGGACTGTCGTGGCTGGTAATGTTATCTTGTCAATGTCAGTTAACGTGACTAACCTGTTTTTTTTGTAGAGAGTTTACCCCTGCTGGTTAAGACAGCCGAGTTCGTTTCATATTACGATTTTGGTAATTTTACAAAGACTCTACATGCCCTAAAACTCATGAATAGGGATACATAAACGAATTTAAGCTCGCAATTTTAACCCTCGCTTAACTTCTCCGTGCAATGGGCCCCGGAGGTAAGGTGAAATTGGTAATATACTTTGTGGTTTTAATGATATAACCTGTTTTGTTATCATATTCCTTGCTGTTAGATATTTAAACTTGGTCATTGTTTTAGGGCAGGTGCGTTGAAATCGTTTTCAGTTATTTTAGGCAGTCACAAACATACCAAAAAGTCTATTTAATTCAATGTGGAACACATTAATAAATGTTAGACTTGAACGACCCATATGTGTGGCTCGCAGCAGCAGCAAAAAAAAACAGGGTGAAATTACCACTGAAGTTTCACTGAACAACTTTCCCTTAGAAGCATCGATCACAAAATGAAAATTAATGGAATTTCCATACATACTGACTCAGTTGGCTGGTACATTCTGTAGGGAAGGTCCAAATTTTAGTATATCTCGAGCCTTATAAGTCCTTTATAAGTCTTTGGGGAAAGTGATTTCACCCAGTAAAATATTTGCTTCTGTTTTGGGCCACATTATGAAAAACTCTGACACCAGGGTTCATCGGGTCGTTGGACGACTTGGTATCCCACACGAAATGATGATGATAGTAATTACGAAGGTACCGTACACAAAGAAAACTTAAGGCCCCTGTTGTTTCTTCCTGAACAAACTTTTCCACTACAGCCATTATAAATACAATTTCCCAGCTTCATTGGTCTCAGACTCAATTCCAATAAAAGAAAAAACCGAAAAGAAGTTAAACTTTAAGCTGATCTCATTTGTGATTCGCCAGACGTCGCCTTCACGTAAACTTTTATAGTTTCCGTTTAAACTTTCACGGATTTAATCATAGCGAGACATTCTGTAATAATTTTTATGAGCCAACTTTCGGAAAGCGATATGAATATTTTAGTTGCAAGTTTTTCTCCGGAGACGGTATTTCAAGCGTTTGAAAGATTATAGGGAAGCGAATTTTGAAAGTCTTATAAAAATGCGAATTAGAAGAATTTACGACCTACTCGCTTACTCGTCTTTCGAAAAAGACTTAACTAACTACATTTCTATTATAATAATAAAATTAGCCCGAAACAGGGTATCATGTAGGTTGAACCACTCATGTAATTTATATAAAATAGCTTATTTAATTCACGGAAGAGAGCGAATGAGGTTTTGTGAAATTTAAACAATTTAAGTAGCTGATACTCGTTGTACTTTTCTAGTGAAAAAGTGAGATAAGTTAAACAAATCGAAAAAAGTGAATATACGTGAGTTTATAAAGCAATTTACTATATACCCGAAAAGCGAGCATACATTCATTTTAAAATCCTTCGACTACAACAAACTTTACCCATTATCCAATCCGATAAGAAGAAAACCCAACACATATTTCACCGGATAATACTTCTACTTTCGCGAAAGAGTGGAACAAACTCGGTTACGAGGCAAATTTTAATTTTACTTTCAAGTTCAGATTAAGGAATAAATGAGACGGAGCGCAACATACGAAGGCAGTACAATACCAAGGGCTTGAAAAATTATACATTACGTTAACCTTTGGCAAGGTGTGAAGGAGAAATTTTTCAGCCGCCATCTTTTTGTGACAACGGCCATGTCAGGTTTTTAGAGGGACTTATTCCTATTAATTTTAGCCGTGTGATGCCGGCTTAGAATAACATCACCCCATTTCTTACCCATGGGTGTCGTAATAGGCGACTAAGGGACTCGAAGGTTAGATGTGTATTGCAAATTTAGACGATGGGCTGACAACCTGTCACTATAGTGAAACACAGTTATATGATTGACAAAAATATGACCTTCAAATTTTTGTCAGACGTGGTGTTAATATCCGTTTTACGGCCGTTAACGCTCTGCCTACCCCGTAAGGGATATAAGCGTGATTTATGTATGTATGTATGTAATTTTAGGGCTGTTTAAGTATTAAAATTTATTCATTATGTGGTTAAACGTAGTGCCTGTATACTTGAAGGAGCTGAGTTTTTCGGTTTCACTTTGTCAAACTACGAGCACTAACTTGCTTGTTCCATTGTCTAAGCCCGCAAGCAAGGTCCGTAAACACTCGTTACCTGAATTGTGTTTGTCTTATTCTAGAATGGAAGGGGGGCTTATTTTAAATGTAACTGGCTTCCAATTTTGTAACAATTCTAAATTGTAGATATTTCTCGTTGTTTAATATTTAGCGTTGTTATGCTGGGGTGAGTTAGGTATTAATGACGGTCTATGAATGCGGCGCGGTGCTCGATCGCACGCGTCGCTCTGGGCATATGTTGTCCCTTTCTCGCTCGCGGGTGGCGGCGTGCGCGCGGGCCGCCTGTAGGCGCCAGGCGGTGATTTCTGCACCGCAGTCAGTCACTCGAAAACCGTTCGGATCGGACGTCGAGTATCGTGTTTGTGCGGATTTCCCGCCACGAGTTTTGTGATGCCGCGTGTAATGGACGATTCAATTTGAGATCGCGCGTGTTGATGCATCGTATTATTGCGTTTCTCCTGGGTTGTACTGGAATGCCAGGCTTAGTGATTGTTGGATGTCTCGACGTCTTCCACGTGAGCGTCGCGTTGAATAGGCATCAGGTGGCCATTTTGGCCCGCGTTTGTACGGCCCAAATTCGGGTTGGGTCACGCGTAATGACTAATATCAAAGTGGAATACGAACAGAAGCTGTGAGTGGTTTGACGTGAATAACGCGCCAAGGCTGTAGTGGAATGCTGGGTGTCGATATCTTTTCCACCCAGCCCTGTAAGTACCCACGGAATTCCCATTTGATCCATTCCCTGAACTTCCTTTCTCCGTTGGGTATTTTATGCATTTGGACCGGAGTTAACTGTAAGTGATAAATCTAGTTGTTTTAGTATAAAACTGTTTATGGTGTGTTCCCTTTAGTCATATTTGTTGTACCATATCATTGTGACTCCTTAGTACGAATTGCGGAATTCGTGGGGTGATATAATTTGGAGGTACTTACTTATAATCTAGTGCTAATACGTGTGACGTAACGCCAGATCGGCAGACGGTATTTACTACCGACTTGAGTTATGTAAGGGTTGGAACACATCATTTGCCAATTTCACTCAACTTAGTTAATTAAGTTAAATAGATTTAGGTTCACGTTTAATTCATAGTATGCGCTGCTATATTGTGCAGCGTATGCTATTTAGCGCTGCGTAACGCGGCCATTGTCTGCCTCCAGTTGAACTCCTGGTATTTTGTTCGAAATTTACCTGTGTAAATCGCTTCCACTGCGGGAGTTTAGCTTGGAATTAGACAATTTTTGGTAGCAGAGCGTGGTTCAGAAAACCACTAGATTTAAGATTATTTTAGTATAAGATTTTTAATCTACCTACATAAAAAAAAAAATATTTATTGTGATTGTAGTGTGTGCCCTGTGTAGAATATCCTATCGGTAGGATCAGGGCCAATCAATTAGTGAATTGCTTTATTATCGTTGTGTTTACCCTGTGCGGATATCCTAGCGGTAGGATCAGGGCCGATTGTTTATTATTGTTTTTTTTTTATTGTAAGGTTCGGTGTTACTTTGAGTTGGTACCATGGCTCCCACAATTACACAGCTTCAGGCAAAAATTAGAACGCACCTAATTTGGTTCGCGACTAAGCAGGCGATGGTCGGTCGCGGGGACCGAGAGGACGCACTCATCGCTTGTGCGCAACGGATTGACGAACGGGCCGCGGAGGTGTTGGATTGCCTCACTGGATGCGAGGAGTTATTTGATGGGACGCCTGATGAGGAGGCCAAACTTATGGTCCGGGCGAATGTGACCCAGTGCCTGGAGATGGGGCAGGAGATCCAGCAGGCGGCTGCTGTGATCACCAGGCGTAGGGCTGGGGAGCCGGACCCATCCCATGGTCCGCGGGGATCGGGGGTGCAAGTGCCCCTGCCGGCTGTGGCTATTCCGGTCTTCCACGGGGACTACACGGATTGGACCCGATTCCAGGATCTGTTTGACAGTGTGATTCATAACCGCACTGACTTGCAGCCGGCATATAAAATGGCACAATTGATGGCCAAGCTGCAAGGTGAGCCCCATGAGCTGGTAAAGCATCTACCAGTCGATGATGCAAGTTACGAGACGGCTCGCGGTTTGCTGATCGAGAGATACAGCAACAAACGTCTCATGATTGACCAACTCCTGGAACAGTGGCTCACCGTGCCGACCATCACACGAGGGACGGACCTCAGGGCCAAGGTCCTCAACCCTGTCTGCGTTGCAGTGAACGCTCTTGAGAGACAGGGGATGCCGGTGTCAGGCTATGATTATATCCTGGTCCACACGTTGTTGCGCCGCCTGCCGAGCGACATGGCCGCTCGTTTTGAACAGTCACACGGAGGTAAGACATCTGATTGCCTCCCGACCTTCGAGGAGCTCAAGTCCTTCCTCGAGGCCGAGTGCAGGCGGGTAGATGCCCAATTTGGAGAGTCGCCTCACGCGGAGTCTGCGGCCGCTCGCCGCCCGGAACGGCCGGGTGCACAGGCGCGAGACGGTAAGAGTAGGCCACCCAGGCGATACAATGTCGCTAATTTGGAATCGAGGTGTGCCTACTGCAGAGAGGCGGGGCATCAGGTGACTGCGTGTGAGGAGTTCGCTGCACAGCGGGTGCAGAAACGTCGTGGTGTGGTGCAGCAACGGCGTTGGTGCTTTAGGTGTATGGGGCCGCATCAGGTGCGAGAGTGCCCATCAAGCACCAACTGCAGGTACTGCCAGGGTGCCCACCATCAGCTCCTATGCATGAACCGCAGCGGAGATTACGGAGGCAGAGCTGACGCGGGTCAGCGGACGGAGTCTGCCCTACCTAGACGGGAGCAACGCTCCCCACCCCCTCCAAGGAGGAGTCCTCTTCCACCAGGGTTTCAGGGACGAGGCCAGGGACATCAGCAGGTGATGCCCCCTTCACCACGCGCGAGACAGTCAGCACCTCGGCAGCAGGTGCCGGAACAGGGTAGGTGGTCACAGGTCCAAGGTCAGGGGCACCCATCACAAGTACGTGATGCTACGGGCGGGTGCCAACACCAAGGCCAGTACATGCAGTACTCGGCGGGTCTGAACAACATGGTGAGTTCCCATGACCCACGCATGCCTCTCCCCTTGGCTGAGCACCCGCGGCTACAGGCGCATCCACGGTACGCGCGCCTGCCGCAGGGTTACTATAGGCTGCCAGCCATGGCGTACAGGACCAGAGGTCCCTATCAGCAGGAGTGGGACCCACTCGAAGGTGTACGGAGAGAGGGGACCCCCCCGCAGGACGCGGACACTCCGCGCTTAGATTCCTGCTAGGTAATCGCCGCCTACACGCCAGCTTCGGCCCCCCGGCCAATTACGGTATTGTTGCCTACGGCAATGATTTGGGTATGGGGATACGGTGGCCGCAGCATACAGGTAAGAACCTTGTTAGATACAGGGGCTCAGGGTTGTATTGTGTCTAGTAAGCTGGTGAGTAGGCTACGCTTAAATATAAGGCCCACAACGGATGGGGCTGTAGGTATTGGAGGTGTAGATGTGCCTGACGTTCGGGGTCAGGTGAGCTTCGAGTTCACATTAGGTAATACAGGTACAGGGGTCAGCTATCATGCCTCAGCAGTGGTGCTGGATGAAGTGGTAGGGAAACTTCCTCAGGTTCGGTTACCGTCAACGGTACGAGGGTTAACCACAGGCTTAGAGCTAGCTGATCCTGACTTTGATACTCCTGGTACGGTGGACGTTCTCCTCGGGTCAGACGTCCTCGGGAGATTCTGATGTGGCAGAAAACGGGTACTTCAGCAAACTGGTTTAGTGGCCGTTGATACCACAGGGGGGTATGTTATTTTTGGCCCAGTTTGGAGACCTCAGGACCTACCAGAGGGCGATACGGTTCTCTATGGTAGTGTGTTGTCGGAGGTGCTGCAGAGGTTTTGGGAGTCTGAGGAGCCACCCACAGCGGATAGACGGAAGCCAGAGGATGACGAGTGCGAGCTGTTCTATCAGTACAACACTGCACGAAGTTCGTCAGGTAGGTTTGTTACCAGGCTGCCATTTCTCCCAAACCGCCCCTCCTTAGGTAGTTCGCGACAGAGCGCGGAACGGAGACTACTGACTATGGAGAGAAAGATGAAGCGAGATGCAGCACTTCGGCAGAAGTATATCGAATTCATGAGGGAGTACCTAGAGTTAGGCCACATGTCGGTGTCCAGCATAGATTGGAGGTGTGTCGAGCATTACTATATACCACACCTGGCTGTTTTGAAGTCACCGGAGGCGAAGATACGGGTAGTGTTTGACGGTTCTGCTCCTACATCGAATGGTGTGTCTGTGAACCAGTGTCTGCACGCGGGTCCCAAGTTGAACCGGGACATTGTGGACATCCTCACAGATTTTCGGTTGCACCAAGTAGCGTTCGTCGCAGACGTCAAAATGATGTTTCGCCAAACAATTATACACCCAGATGACCGTCGGTACCAGCTGATTTTGTGGCGTGAGAGCCCTGACGAGCCGATGGTCACTTATGAGCTTAACACGGTAACGTATGGTCTGAAGCCAAGTCCGTTTTTGGCAGTACGCACGCTGCGAGAGTTGGCCGCACAGGAAAGGGTAAGATTCCCTCGAGCCGCAGCAGTACTGGATCGCGACGTCTACGTGGATGACATCTGCACGGGTGCAGATAGCGTGCAACAAGCACTGCTACTACGAGACGAGCTGATCGCGATCATGGAATCAGGAGGTTATGAGTTGCGGAAATGGCTGTCCAGCTGTCCAGAGCTCCTGGCCGGGTTGCCAGGTGAGTTCCAGCAGGACCCGCACCTTTTCGAGAACCCGGACAATCCAAATACGTTGAGCATCCTAGGGGTGCAATATAGGCCAACGCATGATGTCTTTACGTATCAGATCGAGCCAGACCTTTTGCAGAAGACTTGGACGAAGCGTTCGGTATTATCGACGATCGCCAGAACTTTCGATCCTAACGGGTGGATCGCACCGGTGACGTTCATGGCGAAGTGCTTCTTGCAAAGGTTGTGGATAGCAAACTTGGGTTGGGACGACCAGCTCTCCGGAGAGCTGTTGAATGATTGGACCAAGTTTGTGACCACCTTACCAGGGATCGTACGCATCGCCATACCTCGCAAATTGCTCCCATCGGTGGGATGTAAGGCTACCCTACATGGGTTTTGTGATGCCTCGGAGCGAGGGTACGCGGCAGCTGTCTATTTGCGGACAGTCAGTTCAACGGGAACTGTAGACGTGCGTCTAGTTATGGCCAAGAGTAAGGTGGCTCCGGTTAGGACAAGATGGACCATTCCAAAGTTGGAATTGGCGGGAGCAGCGCTTCTCACGCGCTTGCTACATTATGTCGCTAGTAATCTACGCGGTACCATCACTTTGGATGAAACGGTGTACGCATGGACCGACAGTAGGATAGTTCTGTGCTGGTTACAGACGTCGGTACATACTCTTGAGGTTTTCGTGGCAAATCGGGTGTCACAGATTAAAGGATCGGAAACTCCGTTGGTATGGAGACACGTACCGGGAGAACAGAACCCAGCGGACTGCGCCTCACGGGGATGTAGGGCCCCTGATTTGGTAGGTCACTCACTGTGGTGGGGACCTCAGTGGCTGACTGAGTCACCTGAGAGATGGCCATACAATGAGTGCGGGTCGCCGCTTGGGCCACCTGATCGAGGTTTGCGAGTGAACGTAGGGCAGATCGTACCTAAGCCTAGTGCGGCTTTCTTGCTGGAACGATACAGCTCCCTCGACAAACTTCTAGGGGTGACAGGTTGGATCAAACGGTTCGTGAACAACTGTAGAAAACCTCAAGCAGAACGGAACTTGGCACCTGTCCTCTCGCCTGCGGAGCGGAATGCGGCTCTAAGTTTATTGGTTAGGGTCGTCCAGGCGGAACATTTTGAGGAAGAGGCCAGGCTGCTCAGGGATGGCCGTGGAAAGCTGAAGGGAGGTCTTGTGCGCCTCAACCCGTTCGTGGACGAGCATGGAATGCTCCGGGTTGGAGGTAGACTTCGGAACGCTAACCTGCCCTTTTCAGCACGGCATCCGCTGTTACTCCCAAAGAAGGGACCTTTGGTAGAACTTATAGTTAGGGATCGTCACCAGAAAAACTCGCATGCGGGCTGCAATGCACTTCTGGCTATTCTGCAGCGCGAGTTTTGGATTTTGTCTGGACGACGTACGGTACGGAGCATTGTGTTTCGGTGCTTGCCTTGCTATCGGTTGAAGGCAGCCACAATGCAACCTCAGATGGGAGACCTCCCACCGGACCGGGTGACGGAAGCCTGGACGTTTGCGGGTGTGGGAACGGATTTTGCGGGGCCTTTTATGGTAAAGGCATCACGCCTTCGCAACGCGAAGTCAATCAAGGCGTATTTGTGCGTGTTTGTGTGCCTAGCAACCAAGGCCGTCCACTTGGAACTCGTGGCCGACCTCACTACGGAGGCTTTCTTAGCAGCTTTAGATAGATTTGTGTCGCGAAGAGGGCGACCAGCGCTGATCAGGTCGGACTGTGGTACCAACTTTAAGGGCGCTGATCGATGTATGAAAGAAATTATAACGTTTTTATCGGAAAACGAGGAAGCTATCGGCACGAGCCTCTCCCGTCAGGGCATTAACTGGGTGTTCGATCCACCAGGATGCCCACACTGGGGTGGTATATTTGAAGCGGTTGTAAAGTCCGCTAAGACGCATTTGATGCGCGTTATAGGTTTAACGATATTAACCTTTGAGGAGCTAGCGACCGTGTTTTGTAAAATTGAGGCCGTTCTCAATTCACGTCCTTTGTGTCCGCTTAGCTCAGATCCGAATGATCTGGAGGCCCTGACACCAGGGCATTTCTTAATTGGCCGACCACTTAACGCCTTGCCAGAGTACCCCTACACAGAGGTCAGTAGCAATCGTTTGACGCGTTATGAGTTGCTGCAGCAAATGTCTCAGAATTTTTGGAAGCGATGGTCGCTTGAGTATTTGCACATTCTGCAGCAACGCCTTAAGTGGACGGACAGAACTGAACCCCCTCGCATCGGAGATCTCGTTCTGGTTAAGGATGCCAACCTGCCGCCACTGCGATGGCGCAGAGGGCGCATTCTCAACTTGTTCCCAGGTAGTGATGGCACTCCTCGAGTCGCGACAGTTCAGGTAGGGGATTCAGTTCTTAAGCGAGCAATAGCAACGCTATCTCGTCTCCCCAGTAGTGAATAGGCCTAAGGGATTCGGCCTAGGGCGGGTGAATGTTTAATATTTAGCGTTGTTATGCTGGGGTGAGTTAGGTATTAATGACGGTCTATGAATGCGGCGCGGTGCTCGATCGCACGCGTCGCTCTGGGCATATGTTGTCCCTTTCTCGCTCGCGGGTGGCGGCGTGCGCGCGGGCCGCCTGTAGGCGCCAGGCGGTGATTTCTGCACCGCAGTCAGTCACTCGAAAACCGTTCGGATCGGACGTCGAGTATCGTGTTTGTGCGGATTTCCCGCCACGAGTTTTGTGATGCCGCGTGTAATGGACGATTCAATTTGAGATCGCGCGTGTTGATGCATCGTATTATTGCGTTTCTCCTGGGTTGTACTGGAATGCCAGGCTTAGTGATTGTTGGATGTCTCGACGTCTTCCACGTGAGCGTCGCGTTGAATAGGCATCAGGTGGCCATTTTGGCCCGCGTTTGTACGGCCCAAATTCGGGTTGGGTCACGCGTAATGACTAATATCAAAGTGGAATACGAACAGAAGCTGTGAGTGGTTTGACGTGAATAACGCGCCAAGGCTGTAGTGGAATGCTGGGTGTCGATATCTTTTCCACCCAGCCCTGTAAGTACCCACGGAATTCCCATTTGATCCATTCCCTGAACTTCCTTTCTCCGTTGGGTATTTTATGCATTTGGACCGGAGTTAACTGTAAGTGATAAATCTAGTTGTTTTAGTATAAAACTGTTTATGGTGTGTTCCCTTTAGTCATATTTGTTGTACCATATCATTGTGACTCCTTAGTACGAATTGCGGAATTCGTGGGGTGATATAATTTGGAGGTACTTACTTATAATCTAGTGCTAATACGTGTGACGTAACGCCAGATCGGCAGACGGTATTTACTACCGACTTGAGTTATGTAAGGGTTGGAACACATCATTTGCCAATTTCACTCAACTTAGTTAATTAAGTTAAATAGATTTAGGTTCACGTTTAATTCATAGTATGCGCTGCTATATTGTGCAGCGTATGCTATTTAGCGCTGCGTAACGCGGCCATTGTCTGCCTCCAGTTGAACTCCTGGTATTTTGTTCGAAATTTACCTGTGTAAATCGCTTCCACTGCGGGAGTTTAGCTTGGAATTAGACACTCGTAATCCACAACCTTTCAACATTTTAACAAGCCTTTTTTATTTGATTAATGTGTAGTTTATCATTAAATAATGGAAACGCATTTTTGTTTTATTTTATTCCGCTATCTATTCAGAGAAATTAAATTTTATAAAGTGGCATAGAAGGTCGGAAGTCCAACAGTCCACACACTTACACGTTTAACGTTTGGTTGGTTGCCGTTAAACGTTTGGTTGTACGTAAACTTCTTTCAATCTGTTGTATCTTGTAAATCATTAACTGATCTATCTACAATGATTTCTAATCAGTTAACGGAAACTTTTGTTTATAAATCTAAATATAATCTAAATTTTGATGTAAAAAAACTTGAGGGAAATTAAATTACATGCTTAAACCGGATCGTAAAGTTCAAACAGTCTGTTTTTTTTTCACTATGCAAAGAATAAAGTGTTCGTGTTCATCCAAATGGTTGCATTAAAAATAAAAATATCTACTATTCCCAACTCTTCCAATAGTTTTTTTTTTTATTATATAACGTTATATGAAATTTCGTCCATTGCCGATCGATGTTGTAGTATTTTGGCGGTCAGTCGGCTGATTGTATGAAACTGCATGTAGATTGTAGAAATACAAGAGATTGTTTAAGAAGTCGTTTTATTTTCTTTTCCTGACATATTATGTTACTAAGGGAATGTTGTTCAGTGCTCTGCAAGCACCCAATCAGTATTCAGAGGACTGTTCCTTGTACCCGGTATTCTAATGCAATGGCAATGGTATGGCGTCTTGCGGTAAATGAAAAATCCCCTTGCTTGTTTGTTGTTTTACGATTGGTTAGTAAATAATTATTTGAAATATATATATTAATATTTTTGGGGTGGTATGGGATCTACCTCCTAGCGGTCCACCCCGGGCAATGGCAACACAGGCTTGCCTGTGGATAAGTCCGGCTGAACGATCGCACTAAGCGGTGGAAGGCTCCGTAAGTCCGACCACCATCCCACCGAAGTCTGGCGCCAAGTAGCTTGCTGCGTTCCGTCAGTGTGTGGGAGTGCCTTAACAGGCTTTTTCTGGGTGAGCTCGCTCCATCTTAGACTCTGTCTCTGTCCTATGACCTAGACTAAAGTCAAGAGCAAACCCATCATTAATAAAAAAAATATATATATTTTTACGCACTGACCGGATATTACAGGAAACTTATATTAAACGAACTTTAAGCTTGTATAAAATTGATCCTTTAACTTATTGATATTTTATTCCTAAAACTAGTTAAATTTCAAAAGACATAAAAACAAATGTAAATCAAAAATATTGCAAAGCACAATGCACGTTAAAAATACGCAGTGACGCCCGACAAGTGTGAAAACCGACTTACTTTTTCTTCCTAGTAAAGGTACGTATGAGTAGCATTTAGGATAAGGAAGTGAGTGAATGACGATGTTTGTTTATCTTATTCCAATTCTATAAAGTAGTCAGGAATTGCTTCGGATTTCATAAATTGTTTTCAAATATATTTCATAACGTTTCAAGCTGTTTGACATACGGGTCCGGAAAAAGCACCGTACTCGTAATTGTATATGAATAATATCGGAATTTGCAATTTCTTTCATCAGACTGACGCATGCGTTACGGTACGTTAAAAATACCCAGTGACGGACGACAACTGGGAGATCCGCCAAACTGAAAAAGAGCAATCTGTAACAAATAAAGCTTCCACGCCTCCTTCTACCGTGATTGATTCTGAAGAAAGTCTTAACGGCGTCATTTATTCAAAGTATTTACCTAAACGAATCTCGGAGAACGTAACGCGTTATTGTCTAACTTCAGCAACTTTTACACTTCAGCCGAAAACTTTGAATGACTATTAAACTCGAGAGGCTGTCACGGTAAACTTTTTAATAAATTCATCCATCTGAACCCGAAGGCATTACGTGCAGGAGTGACGACAAAGAGACGCCATTTGGAAGCCATTCGTTCATCTATCAGAGTGACACGCAATCAAACAATACAATAAAAGTTCTTGAGAAAAATACTTGAAAATAATTCTCCATTTAAATTCAGAAGGGGAGAAAGAGGGGTAACGCTAACAAAGGTTGTGCCGTGAAGGTAATAACCACTGAGGTGCTCGCGGTGTATTGTGCGTTTGTGAAAAAGGTTGGAATAACAGGATGAGTTGGCCGTATTCTGGATAATTTGATGCGGATGTTGGGAGCAATATACAGGTTGTAGGGAATAGCCCTCAAAATACTTAAAGGGGGCATTCAGACCATGAAACTGAACAACTTCTTATAAATATTTCAGGAAACGACAAAAATGTGACTTTCCATAGTGATTGCAGTCAGCTTATTTTGATTTTGTATGGGAGGTATTTTTTTGTCGTTTCCTGACCTATGTTCCTAGGAGAAAGTTGTTCAGTTTCATGATCTGCATACACCTTATCAGTCTTCGGAGGACTCTCCCTTACACACTGTATGTATATTTATTCACACTGTGATAATTCAAACCTTTAGCATATGTAAATTATGTAACGATAGCAGATTATGTAGTTACATGCAAAACCCCTTTTTACAAAAGTATAAATGGAATGAGAAAAGTTAAATCTAAATGTAGTTAGGTCCTTTTCGGTCTCGCTGTTCTGTCGCGATAGATCACGTCGATCACGGCGGACAACCGACATCCAACCGCACTTAGCTATGTCGCCGTAATTCAACTGTCCATTGTGGAATCGCTGCATGTTTAATGTCGCATTGTTCGGTTTCACCAATTCACATCACTCTAACTAAATATACTAGTGTGGTTTATGAGTCTGCTAAATCTTTCAGCAACCATTGCACCACCACCACCTTACTTACTTTCGTAAAACTGACTCCACCTACTGATAAGTCTATCTTTGCAAAGAGAGTATCATTGCAATTTTTCGTTGATGTAATTTGGAATTTCTCAGGACCCTGATATACGAGAATATTGCTAAAAATATTGACAGGAATAATGTTAAAATAAGTTGTTTTACTAGTTTTTATTTCGTTTTACTGTAAATTAATTATTATCTAGTTTCTTGTGGTTCAATTATAAAATTGGAACAATTGTTTTTTGAAAGGTTTTGTCCAGAATAATCCTGCCGCTGGAAGAAAGTTTTCAGAGACGCAGCTTTTGTTTTCCGGAGCATGCTCTTTGGTCTAGTTGAGTAACGTATTAAAAAGTTTTAGGAGAAACTTAGTAATTTCTAGAATCAACTTAAGTGGCTGTGTACTTTGAGGCTGCACTTATTGCGTTGTCTTATATCACGGTAAAAAAAACATGCGTTATAAAGGAACTTGTAGCGTATTGTATGGTGACCGTGGTTCTATTTTGGCTCAAATTATCTGGTCGATCGTGGACTATCTGTCCCGCTCTATATGATGATGACAAAATCCAAGTCAAATGTCTTAATATTACGTTTTTGTTTGATGAAGTATCCTATACTATCTCAAATTATTGCTGATGTCAATTCTTTTTCTAAAATATTCCTTGTCATTTCTTACAAATAAATTAATTTCTGAATTATAGATGATGATCTTAAATCTAGGTCAAATGCCATGATATTACGTTGGTGACTAAGTGCCCCAATCTATATAATGATGATCTTATAATCCAGGTCAAATGCCATAATATAACCCAGTTTTTCCCTAGCACAGCCTCTAGTACAATCACCTACTTTATATGTAGATCAGAAGGACAATTTGGAATGATGACACCGATTATCACAGTGTCCTTACTATGTCGTTATCACACCATAAACCAATAATCTGCTCGTATAACAATTTGCCTATCTACATATGTGTACGATTGGAATTGTTAACGCTTGCGAGTTTGAATTTAGTAGGCTTCGCTGAATAATGGATGATGCTTGAATAAAAAATATATATTTGATAATACGTACTTCTTATGTTAAAATATTATAAGTAACTAGTATTTCTTATCATTAGTAATTTTTAGTATGAACAGTGACTGCCAACTTCTTTTTCAGTATTTTTTAAATAGAAATTTAGTCCTCCCATACCAACTTACCTTCTCGAGCACCAATAAAATTTGTAGGAACGCAGACCAATTTCTTTTTATAGTTCGAAAAACTGTACTAACAAAATTTGTATACATACATTCACCTCTAGAATACGCACTGATAATTTTTAATAAACCATTTAACGTTGGCAAATTAATAAGCTTCCAAAAACTAATTACTTACAAAACGATAAATATTATTATAAGGTTATATTTTATATAAACTGGCTGTTTAATTAAAATAAGTGTTAGGAAAATTAATATACATTGTTGTGTTATAAATAAAATATACTTTATGGGTACTGTAAGTATTTTTTTTTGTTTCATTGAATAAAATTGAAATTGAAACTAAAATTCTTTATTCAATGTAGGATAGTATTATTTATCACTTATTGACGTCATGAACCGTCATTGTAGATAAAATAAATTAGTATCATACGATTTTCTTTTTTTATAACAATTTTGTCTCGGGCGGGATAAAAAAATTAAAATAAAGAAAGTGTGACACGGCTTCAAAATGGTGTAGCAGTATTGCTACGCACCTTTTAGTTTTTGCAATTAAATTAAGCTACATATTTGCGTTGAACTGCACGTGCTTGAATTTGTTTTCACTAGTTACATCTATTATTATTAGGTAGGCGGGATTTGAGGACAATGAAATAACTGCGATAATCACCGAAATATCGCAATCTGTGCGTATGCCAGCGTACAATCATCATTATTACACATGAGCCTGTAATTTCGCAAAGCTAGCTGCTGTTCTCCGGGGATACATTCCACTTGGAGCCTGTTTGCCGTTCCATGTTTACAATGTCTGGATTGGACTGAAGTTATTTGGGTGTACATATTGGGAATTGGAGCATGTTAGGGAACAGACTAAATTGATATTGTTTGTACCTTAAATTTACACTTTTAAAGATTTTTTTCGTGCATTTTATATTTACGAAAAAAATGCCGTGTGATGCCGGCTTAGAATAGCATCACCCCATTTCTTACACATGGGTGTCGTAAGACCCGGATAAGGGACTCGAGGGACGTGTATTGCAATTTTAGGTGATGGGCTGACAACCTGTCACTATAGTGATACACAGTTATCTGATTGACCCTCAAGCTTTTGTCAGACGTGGTGTTAATATTCGTTTTACGGCCGTTAACGCTCTGCCTACCCCGTAAGGGATATAGGCGTGATTTATGTATGTATGTTTATATTCTCGTAGATTTTTAGTATATTAAAAAAAAAATAGATATAGTGGTTTTATGATACATAAAGGATTATACATTTAATGATGTATAATCCACACTAATCCACACTAATATTATAAATGCGAAAGTAACTCTGTCTGTCTGTCTGTCTGTCTGCTACGCTTTCACGGCCAAACCGCTGAACCGATCTTCATGAAACTTGGCACAGAGATTGCTAGCATACCGAGAACGGACATAGGCTACTTTTTATCACCATTCGAGGGTCTGGAGTACAGATGTAGACCACCAGGTGTACCATCAGGAGCCCAGCTAAACTATTAGAGATACAGGCATGGTTCCACAACAAAAGTTGTTCAGTATGATGGGCCGCTTCTTTTCACAAGGACATTGAGGATCTGGAGTACCTTATGTAGACCACCAGGTGTACCACCAGGAGCCCAGCTAAACTATTAGAGATACAGGCATGGTTCCAAAACAAAAGTTTTTCAGTATGATGGGCCGCTTCTTTTCACAAGGACATTGAGGATCTGGAGTACCTTATGTAGACCACCAGGTGTACCATCAGGAGCCCAGCTAAACTATTAGAGATACAGGCATGGTTCCAAAACAAAAGTTGTTCAGTATGATGGGCCGCTTCTTTTCACAAGGACATTGAGGATCTGGAGTACCTTATGTAGACCACCAGGTGTACCATCAGGAGCCCAGCTAAACTATAAGAGATACAGGCATGGTTCAAAACAAAAGTTGTTCAGTATGATGGGCCGCTTCTTTTCACAAGGACATTGAGGATCTGGAGTACCTTATGTAGACCACCAGGTGTACCACCAGGAGCCCAGCTAAACTATTAGAGATACAGGCATGGTTCCAAAACAAAAGTTGTTCAGTATGATGGGCCGCTTCTTTTCACAAGGACATTGAGGATCTGGAGTACCTTATGTAGACCACCAGGTGTACCACCAGGAGCCCAGCTAAACTATTAGAGATACAGGCATGGTTCCAAAACAAAAGTTTTTCAGTATGATGGGCCGCTTCTTTTCAGAATGACATTGAGGATCTGGAGTACCTTATGTAGACCACCAGGTGTACCATCAGGAGCCCAGCTAAACTATAAGAGATACAGGCATGGTTCAAAACAAAAGTTGTTCAGTATGATGGGCCGCTTCTTTTCACAAGGACATTGAGGATCTGGAGTACCTTATGTAGACCACCAGGTGTACCACCAGGAGCCCAGCTAAACTATTAGAGATACAGGCATGGTTCCAAAACAAAAGTTTTTCAGTATGATGGGCCGCTTCTTTTCAGAAGGACATTGAGGATCTGGAGTACCTTATGTAGACCACCAGGTGTACCATCAGGAGCCCACCTTAACTATTAGAGATACAGGCATGGTTCAAAACAAAAGTTGTTCAGTATGATGGGCCGCTTCTTTTCACAAGGACATTGAGGATCTGGAGTACCTTATGTAGACCACCAGGTGTACCATCAGGAGCCCACCTAAACTATTAGAGATACAGAAATGGTTACAAAACGAAAGTTGACCAGTATGATGGGCCGCTTCTTTTCACAGGGACATTGAGGATCTGGAGTACCTTATGTAGACCACCAGGAGTACCACCAGGAGCCCAGATAAACTATTAGAGATACAGGCTCGGTTCCAAAACAAAAGTTGTTCAGTATGATGGGCCGCTTCTTTTCACAAGGACATTGAGGATCTGGAGTACCTTATGTAGACCACCAGGTGTACCATCAGGAGCCCAGCTAAACTATTAGAGATACAGGCATGGTTCAAAACAAAAGTTGTTCAGTATGATGGGCCGCTTCTTTTCACAAGGACATTGAGGATCCGGAGTATTTTATGTAGACCACCAGGTGTACCATCAGGAGCCCACCTAAACCTGAACCTGTTTCTAAAAAAACTATCTAACGCGGACGAAGTCGCGGGTAAAAGCTAGTCCTTTATGTATTGCTTATTGGAGGACAGACTAAATTGATATTGTTTGTACCTTAAACTATACACTTTTAAAGTTTTTATTCTTGCATTTTATATTCACGTATATTTTTAGTATGTTTAAAAAAATTGTTAGTAGGTATGGTGATTTTATGATACATAAAGGATTATACATTTATTGCTAAGGCGAAGAACTAACGATAAAGTTAAACCTCGTCTAGATAACGATCAAAAACAGCAATCATCTGCGAATGGGTCATTTAAACTTCTACCACATTTGGTAAAACAGATGTCCACGATTTGCACGCAGGCGGCAACTAAATATGTGATGATATGATTGTAGAGGGTGGTGTATTTAAGAAAGTTTATATAAATTTCAGAATCAGATCTAGCAGCTATAAAAAAAGGAAAACTCATTTGTTATACTTTGTGATGCCGGCTTAGAAAAGCATCACCCCATTTCTTTCCCGTGGGTGTCGTAAGAAGCGACTAAAGGACTCGAGGGTGTGTATTGCAATATTAGGCGATGGGTCGACAACCTGTCACTATGGCGATACACAATTTTCCGAGTGACCCTCAAATGTTTGTCAGACTTATGAATGAATGTTTATGTTTTGCCTACCCCGCAAGGGATTATAGGTGTGATATATGTATACAGTTCTAATTCTGTTGTTTGTTCTAGATAAAATTTGACTCAGATCTTTTGTAAAATGTCTTTATTTTCGGTTTTCTTCAAAATTTTATTTTAAGTTTTATTTTGTAGTGGTTAACGTCACATAGTCATAACCCCTGTATAGTGTAGTGTAGTACATATAGAAGCGTCACAGCGGAGTACAGCTGGAGTGACGGGTGTAATGGCGGTGATGATGGGTTCAATAACCGTTCCCAGTTTGAAAATGGAACGACAGTTCGCATCTGCGCCCCCGAGACCCTTCGCGGGGAGTATTTACTTAGGAATACGTCTAGGCATATTCAGGGAATAGAGATAAACCGCTGGTTTACTAAGGTCATGAGAGTGAATAACTTGTGTTCTAGGACTTATGGAAAATAGATTCGAGTTGGTGTAGACTAAAGGCTCGCTTAGAGGATTCCCTTAGGAAAATTATATGTTAAAAATAACTGTGAAAACTATGGCTTAATATAAACATGATGCATTTTGTAACCTATCTTTTTTATTTTTACACTCATGCACAATATATCGGAGAAACTAAGCACGCTACGTCAATCACATATAAATACTAGCTTTAAGGGAACTTCAGACTCAGACTTATTATTTTCTTTGCTGGCACCACTACTTAGTACGACTTTATGACAACACAAATCGTTCCTTGCGGCGCTGGCGTCACTTCCGGCTAGACGGAATCCGGACACTTTGTTACAAAAGCTGCGGTTTGAAATAAAAATAGAACAGGCGGTTAAAACTAGTTGTAAAAAATAAGCGTTAAGTGGACAGTTCAAAAGTTCAGCTCAGGCAGTCTTATATTACTTATTCAGACCGATTCTACCAATTAGTGAATCTGTCTTTTAAGCATCGCAACACATTACTCTAAATACGCTCTCAAAAATAATATATTTCAGTTGATCAAGCACTAGTTTTAAAACGAATGAATAGAGCAAATTGTTTGAAAAATATAACATTCGCGTAACTGATCAAAATAAGTGCCTGCTTGATCTTTATATAATTCTGAAATTATGAAATTGAGCCATACCTCTTTCTCTTTTCGTGTGGGACACTGTTTCATTCATAATGAAGGTGACGCTCAAACTTCGTTTTGTCATATTTGTTGTAATAGTTTTTCCAAGTTTCTTTAAAGAATGTAGATAATTTTAGCCTTACATCCGTTATCTTTCCGACAAATATTTTCCCCATTTGTTGCTACAGATAACTTAAGTTCAGATTTCCGTTAGTATTTTACATAATGAATAATGCGCAAAAATAAAAATGCAATGAAAACGTGACCCAAAGGTGGAAGCTAAAAATATTTATGTTTAATTTGCAGCAGCGATGCGACATAAAATTTATTTTCCATTAGGGATTTGTGAGCCGAGTGAATATTTCCGGGAGCTGCCACTAATAATATTTCAAATATTTGTTTACCATACATACCCATACCAAATTACTGAATACGAGAATATTCAGCAAATCAGAATCCGTACTAATATATTATAAATCTGAGAGTTTGTGTGTGTATGTATGTTTGTTACCTCTTCACGCTCAAACGGCTTGACCGATTTGGATGAAATTTGGAACACAGAGTATAAGCAGGATTAACACATAGGCCACTTTTTTACCGCGGGAAAACAATTATTACCACGGGAAAATGAGTGGCAGTGGGTGAAACCGGTGGGCGAAAATCTAGTTTATAATGAAACGATGAGGTGGTTTGTGCAAAATGATTTTCGGGTCTCTTGCCGAATCCGGTTTCTTGACGAAAGTAGTTCACAAAATTCGATACAAACCCGGATATCATAGCACACGCTGCCGCATCAAATTGCGGTTGTCACATGTTGTAATGCGCAAGGGGGTTGTCATGACCCGCAATATCATCCGGTACATGTGCGAATGACCTCACATTTTTAATAACGTTTTCTGGTATTTTTTCATTTTCAGATATTTCGCTTGCCTTTTTAATGTCCAGGCAATATATAAGGTGTAAAAAAAATTGCTGAGAATATTTTAATTGGTTAAAGTACGTGAAACTGAACATTTTCCCCAAGGAACATAGGTCGGAATATGAAAAACAATTTTGGTCGTCCCATACTAAGTGTGTTGTTACTTGTTACCCGGCCGGGTTAATTTGTAGGGGAGGGCCAAATATTTTTTTCATATTTCGACCTATTTTTCTTGGGGAAAGTTGTTCAGTTTTACGTACTGGTTCACGCAATTAAATATTCTCAGCTAATATTTTTACACCATGTAGAGGTATTAATAAATATCTTGGACACTTTACACAGCGCTATACAGCCCCAAACTAAGAAAAGCTTGTAATATGGGAACTAGATAACTAACAAGATAAATCCACACTAATATTATAAATGCGAAAGTAACTCTGTCTGTCTGTCTGTCTGTCTGCTACGCTTTCACGGCCAAACCGCAGAACCGATCTTTATGAAACTTGGCACAGAGACTGCTAGCATAGCGAGAACGGATAAAGGCTACTTTTTATCACCATTCGAGGGTCTGGAGTACAGATGTAGACCACCAGGTGTACCACCAGGAGCCCACCTAAACTATTAGAGATACAAACATGGTTCCAAAACAAAAGTTGTTCAGTAGCATGGGCTGCTTCTTTACACAAGGACATTGAGGATCTGGAGTACCTTATGTAGACCACCAGGTGAACCATCAGGAGCCCAGCTAAACTATTAGAGATACAGACATGGTTCCAAAACAAAAGTTGTTCAGTATGATGGGCCGCTTCTTTTCACAAGGACATTGAGGATCTGGAGTACCTTGAGTAGACCACCAGGTGTACCATCAGGAGCCCAGCTAAACTATTAGTGATACAGGCATGGTTCTAAAACAAAAGTTGTTCAGTATGATGAGCCGCTTCTTTTCACAAAGACATTGAGGATCTGGAGTACCTTACGTAGACCACCAGGAGCCCACCTAAACTATTAAAGATACAGGCATGGTTCCACAACAAAAGTTGTTCAGTATGATGGGCTGCTTCTATTCACAAGGACATTGAGGATCTGGAGTACCTTATGCAGACCACCAGGTGTACCATCCGGAGCCCAGCTAAACTATTAGAGATACAGGCATGGTTCTAAAACAAAAGTTGTTCAGTATGATGGGCCGCTTCTTTTCACAAGGACATTGAGGATCTGGAGTACCTTATGTAGACCACCAGGTGTACCATCAGGAGCCCAGCTAAACTATTAGAGATACAGAAATGGTTCCAAAACAAAAGTTGTTCAGTATGATGGGCTGCTTCTTTTCACAAGAACATTGAGGATCTGGAGTTCATTATGTAGACCACCAGGTGTACCATCAAAGCCCAGCTAAACTGTTAGAGATACAGGCATGGTTCTAAAACAAAAGTTGTTCAGTATGATGGGCCGCTTCTTTTCACAAGGACATTGAGGATCTGGAGTACCTTATGTAGACCACCAGGTGTACCAGCAGAAGCCCACCTAAACTATTAGAGATACAGGCATGGTTCTAAAACAAAAATTGTTTAGTATGATAGGCCGCTTCTTTTCACAAGGACATTGAGGATCTGGCGTACCTTATGTAGACCACCAGGTGTACAATCAAAGCCCACCTAAACTATTAGAGATACAAGCATGGTTCTAAAACAAAAGTTGTTCAGTATGATGGGTTGCTTCTTTTCACTAGGATTTTGAGGATCTGGAGTACCTTATGTAGACCACCAGGTATACCATCAGGAACCCACTTAAACTATTAGAGATACAAAAATGGTTCCAAAACAAAAGCTGTTCAGTATGATGAGAATAAGTTGAGAAAGGACATGTGCAACTATTTACCGAGGTTTTTTGTGTTCTACTGACTTTTGTATTCAATGGTTATAAATATTGATCTCTCAGGGCAGTACACCGGATAGCAAATTTTGAATTGTCCCTTTAACAACGAAGCAAGCAAGTCATCCTTAAGCAAGTAATCCTTAAACAGTAGAGATAAGAACTGTTCTAATATCACTGTCATACTTACTATGAATATACATATCTACTTTAGAACCTGTGCTTAAAAAAACTATCTAACGCGGACGAAGTCGCGGGTAAAAGCTAGTATTATATATACATACCTTTTTCATAAATATTAAATACATCTTAAAGACAAATTCTCAGTAATTCCCGAAGGTTTAAAAAATATCGAATTCCATAATTCATCTGCTTACTTTCATCTAATAAATAATTTCGCCCTCGCAACGAAACAATTGCTTTTTCCTTTATCCGAATAGATACCGTAGAATCTTGTACCGAGAATATTGTAGATAGAACTCTTCAATCGTAAACTACGATGTCTCCGGTTTTATTACAAAATAAGTGAGATGTGGTTTAAGCCGAGTGATCCCGGCTTAGAATAGCATCACCCCATTTCTTACGCTTGGGAGTCGTAAGAGGCGACTAAGGGACTCGAGGGTGTGCATTTAAATTTTAGGCGATGGGCTGACATCACATGGCGATGCACAATTTTCCGAATGACCCTTAAATATTTGTCAGACGTGGCGTAAATGTCCATTTTGCGGCCGTTATTGCGCTCTGCCTGCCCCGCAAGGGATATAGGCGTGATGTGTGCATGTATGTATGTGGTTTAAGCTATTTGACGGCGTCAAATCGTGTTTTTGTTATTATTAAGCTTTGCCAAAAAGCGCGTCAAACTTTTTTTGTAATCACACGGCTCGTATTCGTACACAGTTACTAATGTAGTGACTTCTTCAATTTTAACTTTATCAGTCACAATAGTCTATTGCTGGACATGAGCTTCCTCCGATTGGGGAGTATTTGCCATACTCAACACGCTTGGCAGGTGATTTCGCAAGCGCAGTGCAAGGTATTGTGTTCACAGGGAACACTACTGCCCATTCCCTGGATGTATGTCGTCTTTTACGCACCCACACGTAGAAAAAGGGTGATGCTTTACTAAACTGGCACCACACAGCAAAGGTAGTTTAAATTATATAATATTTTCTTGAGCTTGCACACTAATTACTCATCAGCATCACAATTAAACAATTTATTACGGATTTAAGTTGCGTTTACTTTGGATTTTAAATTTCCTACGTTTCAAGCTCTTTACAGAGCTCGTGGTCACGGATGACTTAGGTGATAGACGTCATTATTTGCACGAGATCCAACATACTGCAAGACCAACACAAGATACGGTGTCAGCATTCTGCGTGGAACCGGGCCGTTACGCTAGGCAATTAACAATTAGATGGCGGTAGAAAAAGAATAATTTTAAATTCTAAATAATGACGTCTAACACCTTTTTTCAAAATTCAAAATTAGCACAACTTATACATCTGTTTCAAATAGTTTTAATTGGTTTTAAAATATTAATATTCCTTAAAGTAGCTAAAATGTTACGTTTGTGATGTTTAGGTGGTTGGAAAAATCAGAAACCAGGGTTCATCAGGTCTTTGGAAGACTTGGTGTCCCACACGAAATAGAAGATGAATTTTTGTAACGTTGAGGCTGTTGATTTGATATATGTGTAACCGTTACAGGCAATAGCTAGTATTATTATTATAAAACAACAATTATTAACATATTTGATAACGTTCTATCTGTAATATTTATTTGATCTAAGCGCACAATAAGTTTTCGATGTAACATGGTTGTCCCGTGGGCCCGCCTGCAATTAGCCCCATGTCTGGCATCGAGCACACAAGCCGATTACAAGTCATCGATCGACATCTGACTTTAGTTTGTTATTCGATTTCTGTACCATTATTCTATGATTTAATTTCTTGATGAAACTTCCCACTGAGACTATTGTCTAGAAATAATAAACAATTCTGGATAGGTAATGGCTTGGCTGCGTATTTTTAACGCAGACAGATGCACCGTAATCGTATTTGTATTGGAGAAAGAAAGAAGAAAGAAAGAAAACACATTTATTTCGGTCCACACAACTCAACACTGGAGGTCGTCGGAATTTCCATTCATCTGACAGACGCATGCGTTACGGTGCGCAGCGACGAACGACAAGTAGGAGAACCGCCTTATTCATGGGAGAAGTAATTTATTTACATTCATTCAGTAATCAAATATGTATACATTATAAGATCGAATTTCAAATTTTACTGACTTGAAACTTGTCTCGTTGTAAAGTCAACGCTTCAAGCCATTCTACCCCCGTCCCTAGATACCCGCTGGAAATGGACTTGCCCCAGTTCCCGGCTTTCACCACGGTAAGACAAGCCAGCGTTATGCGAGCGTCTTGGTTTTAATTCCGAGAAATGCCAGCTTTTACAGGTGTTGAAAGGAAAACTGCACTCAAATATCTGTCTAGCTGTAATGTTGTTCCAAGTTTATATTGAAATCTTAAAGCTTGAATAAAAAGATAACTACTTAAATAAGAATTCAAATACAAATCTTTATTTGCTTAAGACCACTTACATTATTGTTTATCCAATAAAAATTAAAATACAGATATTTATGTACATTAACAAACATCAACAGCCACAACAGTCACAATATAGGCCTTGCTACGCTTGGCTGGAGGGCTGGCGAGCGCAGTGCAAGATTTTGCATTTATAGGGAACGCTACTGCCGATTCCCTGGAGTATCCCTCAAACCCTTTTTACGACACTTATGGGTAGAAATGGGGTGACGCAGTTCTAAGCTTGCACCACACGACAAAAATCGTGACATTAAACGAAACTACTAGAATAACGACACCAAACAGTTTGCCGACACTATGAACAACTTCAGTAGGCACGGCAACAATTCTTGCTTTCCAAATATTTCCTTCGCTACCGTTATAAAAATCCTGTAAATACAAACCCTGATTCCCTAAAGTGCTTCCCCAAACATTCCGTTATCCAATATTTTACACTCAGCTACCGTAATGCTGTATAATCATAAAACAATAGAATTTATTCGCATCCATTTTGGATACGCCGTTGAATGTCAATGTAGCACATATTTCATGGTTTCCACTTTCCGTCTCCAGTGCATATTGAATCTGAAATAACGCGGGGAGCGGTTGGCTACAACGGCAAAGTTGATGGGGCTATGTGCAACGTGAAGGAGAAAGTTCTAAAACGATGAAATATTAATATTAGTAAAGAACTTTAAAACTGTGATAATCTTGCTCTATGATTAAATATATACAACTGGATCAAACATTCGGAAAAAACGATCATATAACTCGTAAATGTTTTACACAATAGATGTGTTTCAACGAAAATTTAAATCAGCGTAAAAGTTTTTTGAGAATTTTTTATTAGATTATATATGTAACATTACATATATAAATTAAAGTGCACACACACACATATCACACCTTCATCCCTTCCGGGGTAGGCAGAGCGTTAATAGCCGTAAAATACGGTAGCTATTGCCACGTTTGTCTAATATATGAGGGTCGTTTTATAAAAAAAATATGTGTATAGTTACAGGTTGTCATCCTGTCGGGTGATGATATTCTAAGCCGCCACTTACACAGCAATTTTAAGTGCAACTAAAGAAATGTAAGCTATGAAAACTAAAGAAGTGATTTTATTAAATCACTAGTCCAATGCTTTGTTACCTCGTTTCACTTCTGGATTATAAAAAACCAACAAATAAACTGGCGGAGACTATTTCCTATACGACCTCCTTTACACATTCCATCATCCCTGTTCCAGAATGGGTGGTTACAATGGTGAAAACGACAGCCTTAGCCGGGAAGCCTGCAGGTAGTGGGGGCGTACCTTTTTATTATTTACACCGCATTTTCAACGAGTGTTTGCTTCCAACTTTACTTTGATTTCGGAAAAGTGGCGAGATGTGAGCATGTGATCTGAATACGCCAGTTCTTTGGGGACGTGCTGACGATCCAACTCGATGTGACCTCTGATCCTTTCATATTTTCGTCCTTGTAGTTAGGTGTATTTAATTTCTGTAACAAAACTGGCTGATTTTGTCTATCAAGTACCTACCTAGATCTTTGTTACTTGGCCGATCATCTTAATCTGTGTATAATAATAATAAAACATGTGTGGAGAAATATGACATTAACAGCCACAACAGGTCACTGCTGAACTTGGGCCTCGCCCTTACAGGGAGTAACGCCATATTCCAGACCAGGCAGATTGGCGAGCGCAGTGCAAGATGTTGCCTTCACAGGGAACGTTGCTGCCCAATCACAGGATGATTATCTCTTAGTTGCTTTTACGACACCCATGGGTAGAATTGTGATGATTATATTCTAAGCCGGCACCACACGGCACAGAAAATTTTATTTTGTCCTAAACTTAAGTTGGTGTTTATTACATTTACACGTAAGTACGTTAAATAAGTTTTAAGTATTAAACTTAGCTTAAAATTGTGTGTTGATGGGATCAGGTTTTACTATACCAATATCCTTAAAAAGACTTCATTCGAAGACACTTTAGTTCTAAAAACTGTTTTCATGGTTCAAAACAAAATTGACGAGAAGCCCTTAGTATAGCAACACTGAGTTTTTACGGTAAGTGCTTGTGTTGTGTTAGCGATAGGGTTCCGAATAGGCTCTGCTTTCATACGCGTACCTATGTTTACGCCCACGCTAGGCTTTGTTCGGCCGAAAATAGATTTCTTTACAATACTCAGCCGTAGGCAATACAGCTATTAAAAGCTCCATTCTAAAGTTAAGCTTCATTTTGATACCCTATACACGGTTTATACATTAAGTAAGTAATTTACACAATAGAGCTCGAAAATAAAATGAATATAACATTAAATACGTCGATTTTTAATTCTTACTTTAGAAAACCGCTCGCCAAATATGAAGACGTTTAAAAATGTTCCACAACAGCATTAATAATTATAAAGCTTTTGTGAACAACGGTTGAGCGTTGTTGAAATTAAACTCATTACGTGAGCGACAGAGCCGCAACAGCGCCACCGCAAGCTTTTTGTAATTTCAGTGACAAATGAACAGCGGGCTGAGTGCGAGCGCCGCCACCATTCGAGAGAGTTGATTTTAAAACTTGGAACAAGTGACGTAGACGCGACATTAGGTGTAAAACAATAAAAATCCTCTTGGAGGCTGAGAGTTGATTTTCAAACTTGGAACAAGTGACGTAGACGCGACATTAGGTGTAAAACAATAAAAATCCTCTTGGAGGCTGAGAGTTGATTTTCAAACTTGGAACAAGCGGCGCAGACGCGACATTAGGTGTAAAACGATGAAAATCCTCTTGGAGGCTGAGACCTCATTGATTTAAGGATTGTATGATTAATCGCTCGTGAGGATTAAACTAAAACCCCACGGTAGAAAACGTCAGCCTGAAATATCAGTGACCAATAAACAGCGCAGCAGGCTGAGTGCGAGCACCGTATGGTTCTATTAATTTGGAATTTAACATCGCACTCACTAGTATTTAGCGAGCCTACATTACTATACAATGTCACTTCTGTAGTTGTTACTCTTTGGCAACAAGTGCAAAGCGTCGGAACGCGTTTCCGCGCCGTGCGAGTTGAGTTAACGCTCTCTTACGCCGGTCTCTTCGTTAGGAATTAAACATCGCACTCACTTTTATTTAGAAAGCCTATACATTACTATACAATGTTGCTTCTGTAGTTGTTACTCTTTGCCAACAAGTGCAGAGCGTCGGAAACTCGGAACGCGTTTCCACGCCCCGTGAGTTGAGTAAATGCTCTCTTACGCCGGCCTATTCATTTCGAATTTAACATCGCACTCACAAGTATTTAGCGAGCCTACATTACTCTACAATGTCACTTCTGTAGTTCTTACTCTTTGCCAACAGGTGCAAGGCTTCGGAGCGCGTTTCTGTGCCGCGTGAGTTGAGTTAATGCTTCCTTACGCCGGTCTCTTCGTTCGGAATTAAACATCGCACTCACAAGTATTTAGCGAGCCTACATTACTATACAATGTCACTTCTGTAGTTGTTACTCTTTGGCAACAAGTGCAAAGCGTCGGAGCGCGTTTCCGCGCCGCGCGAGTTGAGTAAATGCTCTCTTACGCCGGTCTATTCATTTCGAATTTAAACATCGCACTCACAAGTATTTAGCGAGCCTACATTACTATACAATGTCATTTCTGTAGTCGTTACTCTTTGGCAACAAGTGCAAGCTTCGGAGAGCGTTTCTGTGCCGCGTGAGTTGAGTTAATGCTCTCTTACGCCGGTCTATTGGTTTGGAATAAAAAATCGTACTTACTACAATTTAGCGAGCCTACATCACTATAAAATGTCACTTCTGTAGTCGTTACTCTTTGGCAACAAGTGCAAAGCTTCGGAGCGCGTTTCTGTGCCGCGTGAGTTGAGTTAATGCTCTCTTACGCCGGCCTATTCATTTGGAATTTAACATCGCACTCACTTGTGTTTAGCGAGCCTACGTTACTTGTACGGTTTAGCAGTTTACGTTGCTATCTTCACGCTGCGCTATAGCTAAGTCTCTTTCTTTACATGTGGGATATTGAGTCGTCTAACAAAGCGATGACACCGTGTTAGAATTTTTCAACCGGCGCGCAGCCGCCAATACTTTGTGACCCTGGGCTCACATGGTTTTTAAAGGGCGGGGCACACCGGCTCCGTAACCGTTCCGTATCCAGCTCTCGTCCGTAGTCACGCACGTGATCACGTCCGTACACCCCTGCCACACCGGGTTCGGACACGATACGGACGTGGTTACGCAGGTTACGGCGCACCTACGGACGAGAGCTGCAAGGGGTCTATTGCGTACCCAGCCGCCGTCATATTGCTTTTCATGCTTATTTCTCGAATCGAAAACTTACGCGATGTCTCGAGAACATTGTGTTGTGAGGACGGCCTAAGTAGTTATTCGGAAGACCGAAGAAGAAGCATTGTTGCTTTTATTGTGCCAAAATTGTGGTAGCCCGTAGTCCGTACCTCGTCCGTACTACGCGCAGGACAGAGCTGTGCGTGTCCGGTCGTGTTTGGTGTGACGTCCAATAGGGAATCTCATAGAATACAACGTCATCACTGCACGCAGAGTACGCAAACGGTTTGTCTTTTGGAAGCTGTACGGCGTAACTACGGCGTAACCCTACAGTGCGTGCAGCACGGAACGGATACGCAACGCAAGCGGTGTGCCGTATCTCATACAGTCTCATACATTACAACGTCATAAGTTCGTGCGTGACTACGGACGAGAGCTGGATACGGAACGCATACGGAGCCGGTCTGCCCCGCCCTTAAACGCTCACAGCCGCCTAAGCATCATAGACAGCACCCGGGATTGACATTTTAAATGCTATAACCAAATTTTTAATGAATACTTGGTATTTTAGCTGCATTATTTAATTGTTTGGAGATAAGGAGAGTAAATCAAAGGCAAAGGGCATTTTTAAATAGGTTGACATTAAAATTGAACCTATTACCTCATTATTTTCACCCAGTAACTTACCACACGTGCAAATAGCAAACGCGTTCCTCTCTCACGTAATAAATAACCCTATTCTACTGGCACCAGCTAATTCGATCTAATTCGCTGAATATGCTCACTGAATTTATGGTTCTGATTGTGTGGTACTGTTGCGGGATATTCGCTATTGCTCGTTACAAACAAATCCTACTAATTTGAATTTAGAACAGGATGTGTGTAAAGGAATTTCTTTTTTAATTTCATAAAGAAGCAAACTGACATAACGTTCTGAAACGAAGGTTGTCTGGTAGAAATCGCTTTCAGCGATAAGACCGCCTTTGCGCATCTTAATTTAAGTTTTCCTGTTATGTGTTTTTTTTGTGTTTTGAATGTGCAATAAGGTGTTTTTACTTACTTATTAATAGTGTGAAATTGACATCCATTCGGGATATTAATTCTCTTAACTTACCTTAAGTGCTGTCACTTTCCGTCATATTATTACGAGATTGAGTCATGTAATGACGATGGATTCTTCGCCATTTCTAGCCAATTTAATCGCCAATGTTTACATCGTCGCTTCATTTTGACACATAACGCGTTATTGGCGTGAAATTAAAAGATATGATATGACTTTGATATCCCCTATCCTTTTCTAAACCTGTTTGACGGAAAGCGACAGCATTAATTTAAGGTAAGTTATGAGAATGATTATCCCAAATTTAGGCCAATGTGTATACTGAATTAGGTTGAATTACTTTTTTACCCACAAAAAATCACCCTTTTCTCCCTTGTTTCTTCCCTTTCGCCCTTGGCAAAATTGTATGATATCACGGTGTCAACAAGAATAATAATATATGTTCAATTTCATGGTCTCTATGCACTCTATCAGTATTCCGAGGGCTGTCTCTTACACCCTGTATAATGCTTCTGTAAATCTGTAACTTGTAAAATTGTATCACTGACTAGCTCGGTCGGTTTATGGCTTTGGATTCGTTACCGACAGATTTTTATTCTATTTACATATTGAATACAAAAAGGTAGATCGCTCATTAAACTTTTCGTCGAAACCATTCAGATTTCCTTTTCAGATAAATTCAATCTGATAAATAGCGAATAAGTACCTTAATTACCCGTATATTTTTTAGAAACGGAAGAAAATGGTTCCCCGTGGGACCTTTCGCGTCTTTTTCACTTATCTGCTACCGATTTCGGAAGGAATAAATTTTATTGTGGACATTTCGAAACAAAAGGGCAGGCGGGAAAGTTTTCCAGATTAATTCTTGCGATAAAATTTCACGCTTGGAACGACATAAGTACTCTCGGGCGAGACCATTGCTAGATCTGTGAAAGCATTATAGAGCTAAGAGTAATAGAGAGGACAATAAAATCAACCAATTAGTTATTTTTTACTTTCTTTGTTCTTGTTATCAAATCTTGTTATTCCTAATGCTTTTGTTTATTATATTCTTACATCTATGAAGGTTTTACTTTAAATTTTGTATTATCACATCTCCATCTAAATAAAATCAATTGAAAATTAAAATGTTGTTTTATGAGAGATGTTACTTTTAAAAAACGTTTGATCTTGAAAATATACACGATGGTAAAAGTACCAAGAAACTAAAAGTAGTTTGTAAGTATAGAAGAAACTAGAAGTAGTTTCTTCAAAATATTCACACTGTGGTGAATTTAAATACCTAGCTTATTACCTTAAAAAAACCCGCAAGAAGGTTTTAAAGACTATACTGATTTATTCGGCTCAGCAGTAGCCAAGCCAAGCCAGGTCTCTAGGGACGCGGAGGCCGCCTTTTATGGCAACAGCTTCTGCAACATCGCTTTAATGTCCGTTAAGAAACATTTTATCTTTTTTTTCAGTTTACCCGCCAAATGAAAGGGGTTCATTTACTCCGTGACACACTTCGGATGGCGGAAAAAGATAAACCAATTCCAGTTTTATCCGGTTTTATCAAGTTTTTCCGCCTGCTCGGATGGGAGACGTTTCAGACATTTAAGCGTATAAGGGACGTTATGTGACATTTACAGAGAAAATAAAAATATAATATGGTCGGGGGGATATGTTGGTGTGTTTTTATTAGACCGTTGTCGCGGTCATCTGAAATTAAGAAGGGCGCGGTGGCGCCGGAGAGACGGATTCATACTCGTCTCACGCTGTTATAAGCGGTACCCCAATGAAATAGTCTTAATATTATTGGTTATATTCTTTGCGGAAATCGGATCTTATTTCTTCGAATGGCGGCCTGCTGTGTCGAAGATTATAGGTAACTACCGAGAGCGGATCCTGATTCAATCGGTTCCTTAGCAAATTGTTTCGATTATAATAGAAAAGTAATCTGCCCCGGTACGTCGCTCTGGAAGAAGTTTACTTCATTGTTTTTAATTAATAATAAAAAATTATTTTATGTTATGGTATGTTAATTTTAAGACCGATCGCTCGACGAAATTTTGACCCCAGATGCTAAAATATTATTAAACTTGGATTTTGTTTCTTTTTTATCATAGAAGCAATACTTAAAATAGTAATAAAAAAGTAAAAGATTTTGTCTTGTGCATTGACTATAGAAGACAAATAATTAAATGAATATCAAACCAAAATTTAATTTTTATAATACATACATACACATTTCACGCCTTGATTATTTTGTGCAAGTGTTGTTCTAGACCGAGAGTGGAACGAATGATTGACCGTAAAAGTTATAAAGAATCAAACTTAGATTTTGGTTTTTTATTATCTTCGGAGCATTATTCTCGAAGTTTTTGTCATTTGCTTTAGCCGTAAAAACAAAAATTCCAATTGACACGCATAGTTCCAATTTTTTTATAATTATTTAGAATTCTGTATTGGATTACGTATATCAAATTTATGGTATTTTATAAGTTAAGTGAATTATTAAGTGAATTTGGTCTGGCTACAGGGTTAATTTAATTTAGGTCGTACGTGTTGGTGGGATCAGGCCCTGTTAGAAACCACTTGTACATTGTCTCAACTGAAGTGCAGTAAAGTAGATAGTATATTCAGAACCCCTGCCGCCACAGATTACAAGAGTTGTGGAATCAAAATCCGGAGACCACGAACTCAGCACAGAATCATCACAGATTATATTTTTTCTTCTCAACGTATTCCGGGAAACAAAGGCGAACAGACAGTAAAGGGGACTGGTAATGAGAAAATGAGGATTGGATTTTTGCTTTGTCAGCCTCAGGCCTGGAACTATGCAGGCAAATAGACAAGTCTGAAAGGATTAGCTCCGTGGGACTTTGTCTGGCATTTATATGAAATAGATTTATGCTTTTTGTTGGGAGTTAATTTCGTGTGTACTTAGTAAAATGGCAGATTTAGGAATTTGGAGGACAGATTAATAATTTTGCTAGAATTCCTAGAAGTTTGGCCAAAAGCCTGAATATGGCAAAATCGTAGACTTAATTTTACACACTTCTACGAAATTAAAATATTTCTGACATGGCAACATGAAGTTCAGACGTTACTTTTTTCCAATCATAAGTCGTAATTTACTTTTTTGCACTTGAGTATATTTTTATATTTTATTTAAATACCTATTTTAATCAGTTCAACCTGATGGAAGAAAAATAAAGTCATATATCAAAAGTGATTGTTCTGATTCTACATACGACATGTTGTCGCTTTTATTTGACATTCACCAACCTCATTAATATTGTTGTTATTATTAAATATAATTTTAATAAAATGAGAATAAATGAATAATTACTTTCTATTCATATCTATCTATGTCGTTAATTTAGAGGGTCGATCTCTCGTTTTACTTTCCTATGTATTAATTGTTTCATACTGGCCCCATGGCGTAGTGGATAGTACCCTTGCCAGCGGCACGAGGGTCGTGGGTTCGATCCCCATACAGCACAAGTATTTGTAAGTACCCGCTTTTCAAATATTTGTGTTTAGTCTGGGTGTTTTCTTTTTATCATATTATGTATTTGTATAATAAAAAAGTATAGAGAGATAGAGATATTTTATTTTTTTATTTGTAAAACACGGGTATGTATGTATTGCATCAGCTATCCAGTTCCCAAGTACAAGCTATGATTAGTTTTGGGATTAGATGACGCTGTGTGAAATGTCCAAGATATTTATTTATTTATTAGAAAGACAGGTATTTACCAAGTTAAAAAGATAAATTTCGGTTCATCAATTTCACTATTCCACAAAGGATAGCTGGTTGTGGTAACGTAATTTTACGTATGAATCACGTAGATATACACGTATTCCCGATAATGGGTGCACGTGACAAAAATATCATAAGGAAATTTGCGTATTGGGTATTAAAACTCAATTATGGCACGCTCGTTATTTATGATAATTTAGATGAACGATTGCAGTGTTCTTATATACTATTGTCATGTTTTCACATTTACCTATTTCTCTATTGAACAATCTACAGGAAACAGCTAGGAATACATTTTCAATGCTTAGATTTTAATCTAATCGCTATTGTGTTTATTTTTTTTTTCACTATTTGCCCCCTAACTGGGAACAAAACCATTCTTACCACGGTCTTTTATCACTTTTTGAATAATTAGTTTCCTCTTGTTTTCGATAGAGTGCGCTCGATTGCCGAAAACGAATTTAATGCAGGAAAATTATCATAGATACTGAATAATGAATGACGAACAACATTGCTGTGAAAATGCACGTGAATCAACAAACCAAATTTTTCACGCTATTTGTGTTTATTTAAAGTTATGTTTTATGTTACTTTCATTGACCTTTTCTCCAAATATTACAAATAGGTATACATACATCCCATTAGTTCTTTAAAGTAATAGGTACCTACATGTTTTATAAAACTTCTTCTTCTTCTATTCGAGTCGGTCACCGAGCCATTCAACGACCCGATGAACCCTGGTGTCAGAGTTTTTCAATAAAGCGTAAGAATACGGTTAGTTTCATCAATTGTTAACATGATAAGTTTTGGTTAGGTAGGTCTTGGAACTAGTAAGATAATTACACGTGGTGGGTACCTCCGTAAAATTAATTGACCGTTAGCTTTTAACACTCAACATTTACGCATCCAATTTTCAAATAATTAAGTGCGGCCATTATGTCTTTTCGAAAACAATTATTTCTAATTTAAAGGTCTAATGTCTGTCACAACACACGGGAGGCGAACAGGGGAGGCTGTCATCGGTCGTCATTACCCAGAATGGCCGATAATGGAACCAATTAAAATGTATGGAGGCTTAACTGCATGCCCTGCGCCGAAATTAATTTATAGCTGTGCCGAAATAACCCCTATTACTACCGGCCGCGGCTCCACGATTTGCAAGATACCTGTTTTTTTATTGTAGAGGCTGTTTTTGTATTTAATTAAAATAAAGAAGTTAGTGAATCTCATCAATACCATTCAAAATGAAGTCCTTAGATAACTTTTAATATGCCGTGTGATGTCGGCTTAGAATAGCATCACCCTATTTTTTACCGTGGGTGTCGTAGGTAAGAGGCAACTAAGGGACTCGAGGGTTACATTTTAGGCGATGCGCTGACCACCTGTCACTATGGCAATACATAATTTTCTGTATGACCCTCGAATGTTTGTCAGATGTGGCGCAATTGTTCATTTATACGGGCTTTTATGCTCTGCCTTTCCCGCAAAGGATAAACGTGGTACATGTATGTATTGGTCGGAACTCAGTCAATATCTTAATCAATAACACTTTTCGATATCTAAAATTTACCGAAAAAACTATGACACACGGGTTCATCTAGTCGTTGGACGACTCGTTGTCCCACACGAAAAAACATGTAAATTAACCTGTGCAATCCGTCATATTTTAATTAATCTTCTAACTTCCTTTCCCTCAAAGCACAAAACCAAACAAAATGTCGATTCGTTTAAAGAAAATACCGCCAACCAATTAGATGACAAAACCTGGCAGTCTACAGTCCTGGCACCCAATTATAAAGAAAACATGACTTCCTCCAGCGTAGGGTGAATCGCCCATTATCGTCACTCGCACTCGCCACGAAGGGGCATCGGTAATTAAAGCGATTGTGAAATACGTTCACGGCGTATGGTAATTTCCCTGTGCCCATAGACGGCCCATATCAATTTATTGTCACCCTAAAACAGGCAATTCACCCTACGGCAATTAGCGGTGGTGTTCATGCGCCTTAATGTCTCAATGCCTCATTAATGTTTAAAGATCTGTGAAACAATTTCGATTGGAAGAAAATTTTACAATGAATATAATTATTTTTCATCTTTGTGCATTATTTTTATAAATGTAATGCTACGGCGCATTCACGGTGCGTATTTGTATGGGAATAAGATCGAAACTTGCAGTTTTCTTTCGTATGACAGACGCATGCGTTGCGGTGCGTAAAAAATACGCAGCGACGGAAGACAAGTGGGAGAACCGTGTTGCTGAGTGGAGTGAAAGTTTATGAACTGTCAATCTACCAAATCCTTTCTATTTCACTTATTTCTCTAAAAACCAGCTACCTGAAGACTGGGGGAAAGACTTGCACAAGTCCTGACCTCAAAAATATGAAAGTGACAGACGTGGTCGCAATGCAATGTTGATATAGCAGGCATCTGGGGTAGATCTATGTCTAGCAGTGGACGTCGCAAGGCTATTAATCGTGGTGATGATAACCAAAGTTTAATTTGATTGAATAAATTAACTTCAACTTCAACAGCCAAAACAGTCCACTATTGAACATGGGCCTCTCTCAATTGGCGGTTATTTGCTATACTCACCGCGTTTGGCAAGGTGGATAGGCGAGCGCAGTGCAATATGGTGAATTATCAGGGAAATCTGCTGCCCATTCTCTGGATTCATTCCTTTGTCTCCTTTTACAATACCCTCTTGTAGAAATGGAATCGATTTTTCCTACTTAATGATTGTTATTCAAGATAACAATAATTATGTAGGAAAAATCGATTTCTCTTCTCTTCAACTTCTTTACAAATAGCTTCTAAACGATGTTACCTTGATACACTCCAACGCGTTCAGTCAGAGCCAACGACTCAATAAGCATCTCATTATATTGCACACCACGCCATCTTTTGCATAATACTATCAAAGGAAATCCAAGATAAATATTTTCATAGCAGCCAATTAGGGGAAAGCGACTAACTGCGCAACGCAACAGATAGGGACTGTTCGACGAAACGTAATTCTATTAAATGATTAAATAATTCAGAAGAGTTCAAAGGAGATGCGCTTTGGCAAAATGAAGCAAACATTCTTGAAGAGAATGAGGGAGAAAAAAGTTAATGCATCGCTTAGATGCGGCTGAGGGTGGGGTAGCTATGTCGATGAAATGTTTACAATTTTGATCTAAATACCGTTAACGTAGCATTACCTACCTGCCAACTAAGGTAGGTAGGTTTTCTAATCATTGTCACCTTCTCGACAATGGTTAGAAAATTATGAAGCAAAATCCAAAAGGACCAAAGGCTGTATTATTAATATGCTCAAACTACGATACAGGTTTACTCCTAGTGTAGTAAGTGTATTAAAAATATATTTAGGAAACAACAATAGCAGTATGCAATTCTCTCTCTCTCTCTTATCGTGTGGAACACCGAGTCGTCCAACGACACGAGTATGCAAATACATAACATACATAGTTTCATGTACTGAAATAGCTGCTTAGAGGTTATCCTCGTTAAACGTATAAGTACGAGTAACAGAGAGTAGTTTCACTAATATCTGTCTACAGATATTAAATTAAATTTAAGGTCCTGTTTCACCTGAAGAGTTGGTTCCTTTTATTTGTGCTGCGCCAGAGAAAAACATCCAATCATTTTGCGCTCAAACCTTTGCGATATTTTACTGATTTTTCGACATTCAAAGTAGAAAAAGACCGTTACAATGTCTAATTTAGCCATTCTTACAAGAAAAGGTATGTATGTATGTATCTTAATAATATCATAATGTTTTTTTTTTACTTTTTTAAACTGTCGACTTAATATTGATAAAATATTTTAAATAGAGGCTCCTTTGTTTTTTTTTATTCAGCAAAATTTGTCAAATTGTGTGATGTCTATCTATTATCTGTAAGATCCTCGACAATTTCAATTTCATTTATTATATAATATTCTAGCGGTAATTGTTTAAATCAAACCAGTTTGAAATCGGGTTCGCGCGCTATCCCTGCCTTCATAACTTTTTTATTACCTACTTGAATACCAAATTTTAAAACACTTCCCGTGTTAGGTATACAATTTTTGAAAACTTGCAAAATTTTCAAGCGCGATTGGCGGGCAAGGAATGAGGCTGCGGTAGCCCAGATGGTAGAGGCGTCGCCACTAGTAATGCGAAAGTCGCAGGTTCAAATCCTGTCCACGATTTTGATAAACAAGTAAAAATTTTATTACTTGTTTATCAAAATCTCAGATCGTGCAGCACTAGTTTTGAATGGCTGTGCACAGTTTTGAAACGATGGGGTGCAATAAGGTGCACAAATTAGAGCAATTTAACTTTTGAACGTGTCTCCTCGCCTTCTGCGTTCGTTTACTGAGAACGGAACATGCCAATGTAGTAGAAATATAAAGTTTGAATGTTGGTAATAAGCGCCAACAATCGTCAATACATTTGAATAGCGATAAACTAATTTTTTTTCGAAATTTCGATAAAATATTTTAAATAGAGTTTTTTTTACCTTTGTATTTTTTTATTTGTATCAAATAATTTTTTTCAAATTGTGTAACTGATATGTATCTATTATCTGTAAGATCCTCGACAATTTCATTTATTACCTATATAATATTAAGGAAGTAATTGTTTAAATCAAACGGGTTTAAAATCTTGCTCGCGCGCTATCACTTCATAGCTATTTTATTACTTGTTTATCAAAATCTCAGATCGTCCAGCACTAGTTTCGAATGGCCGTGCACAGCTTTGAAACGATGGGGTGCAATAAGGTGCACAAATTAGAGCAATTTAACTTTTGAACGTGTCTCCTCGCCTTCTGCGTTCGTTTACTGAGAACGGAACACGGCAATTTAGTAGAAATATAAAGTTTTAATGTTGGTAATAAGCGCCAACAATCGTCAACACATTTGACTAGCGATAAACTAAATTATTCGATGTTTAATCGCTCCAATACATCTTAATAGTGGCGATAGTAGCCAAGTGTTTGTCACAGTTGCTTACAAATTTGTATTTGTTTTGTAATATTATTCGTACTAATAGATATAAATCTGAAAGTTTGTGTGTGTGTATGTATGTATGTCTGTTACTTCTTCACGCTCAAACGGCTTTACCGATTTGGAACATAGGTAGAGTAACCTGGAAAAATTAATACTTTTTACTGCAGGAAAACAACAATTACCACGGGAAAATGAGTGACAGCGGGTGAGCCTGCTGGGCGGAATTCTAGTGTTTTTTTTTTACGTGTGGGACATCGAGTCATCCAACGACCTGATGAACCCTGGTGTCAGAGTTTTTCAACCGCCTACTACCACTAGTAGGCCTCTGACATGGTTGTGTTTAGTAATCATAGACAGCAACCGGGACCGACGGCTTAACGTTTCCTCCGAAGTACGGAACCATTTCTTTTCGGACAATCAGGTGGTTTACCCAGCAATGTCCTAACCAGACCGGGAACAAATTCACAAAGAGAATCAACTTTTGTGAGTGTCCCACCGAGAATCGAACCCAGAACCTTTGCGTCGCAGTCGCACTACCACTGCGCCACATCGGTCGTCATCAATCAATCTAGTGATTTATAATTCATAGTTCTGATGCATTTAAAAAATCACATAAAACTTACATTTCTATGAATGAAACTACACTTGAAACTAAAAGGCTGTTCCATGATGTTTTCAATATATTCAGTATTCATGTAGTGAACTTTCTTTCAGCACACCTTCACAGAAATAAAAACCTGGCTCCAGAGAACCAAGATAATTAGATATTTTTTTTAAATTATGGAATAACCAACCCATTGAAGGGAGGATAAAAGATTGTTATCCCGCCGGTCAATCGTTGATGTAAATAACTAGCCTATTTTCTCTTCAAATTTTCCTTTTTTATAACCGGCGAAAATTTCGGCAATTTAAAACGAGATTGCCTTGAGTCATTAATAAATCTGGACTAATATTTCTAAGATCAAAACCCCCTGCTTTTAGGGTTCCGTGCCATAAAAGGAAAAAGACGGAAACCCTATAGAATCACTTTGTGGTCCGTCCGTCCGTCAGTCACGAACATTATCTCGAAGACGCGTAAAGATACATACATACATACATCAGCCTATTGCAGTCCACTGCTGGACGTAGGCCTCCCCCAGGGTACGCTATAGGGCACGATCTGTCGTTTTTGCCATTCATCGCATAAAGATATCGAGTTACAATTAAAGCAATATACTCAGGTCTACGGCAGCTTGTAGGTGTAACAAATCAAACTCGTAACTTAACCAAAAAAAAGATACGGCTGGCTATGCTGTAAAAATGTATCAATATTTATAGGGTACTTCTCCTGGATCTATAAAATTTGGTAAGTAGCTTCATTTAAAAATACAAGTATTGATAAATAACTATTTTAGGAAAATAAACAGTACCTAAAATTTTAGGCTAGAACTTCTCTTCTTCTTTTCGAGTGAGACACCGAGTCGTCCAACGAGTCGATGAACCCTGGTGTCAGACTTTTTCAAGTGGGGTATTATATGAAAGGGCTTGATGTGCATGTCGAACAGCCCTCGGAGGGCGAGTCCAACTTGCACTTGACCGGTTTTATTTTATACAATGGTTCGAAGGCTGTATCTCATGACGGGCAATAGTTAGACATATGAAATTTTTACAAAACATGAAACAGCACTGTAGCACTGTTGCCGCTATAACAACAAATACTAAAAACTATAATAAAATGAAAATTCAAGCGGGCTCTCATACATGAAACGTGATTTATGCCATTGTTACACATTAAAGTACGGAACCCTGCATGCGCGAGTCCGACTCACACCTGGCCGATTGTAAGTCAATAGCTATTTTTGCGAGGCTATCGAAAAGTCTATTTTGCATGTATCTATTTATTGTTGGCGCTATCGGTCAGTATTTCAAGCTACCACGTACTTTTATTGCATAGATTGAGCACTGCTGAAAGTACCTACTGTTGAGTTATACAGAATGAAATATCACTGAGTATCGAGTTTTTCTTCCACCACACCGGCCCTAATAAGTCATTTGATTGACAAACCCGGGGCTGAAATAAACGTGGAATAAAGAAACACAAAAGAAACGGTTATTAGGCTGTCACGGCTTGTCAGCATTCCAATATGTTTTATACTTCGGGAATAATGAAGGGGAAATAACGTCTAATTTTTATTATGCTGTAAGTACTTATATAGGTTTGTTATGGGTAGTTAATAACAGCAGCACGACAACTTAGTCACTTAAGTGATCAACTTATACTGTTTTTTTAATAGTGTTAAAGAATTACCGGTTCAGCTTGAATTAACAAAATGGTGCTGTAATAAGAAGTGCTGCAGATTCAATTAGAATATTTTTCCTGATAATCTTCACGAAATTTCCGTTGATATTGACGTAAAAGGGTCAACGAAAAATAAACAAAATCTACCTACTACATATAACCTCCTCATATAATGTCCTTGCATATCAAAACAACAAAATTAATCAAATCTTCTTTTTTTTATTGGCCTTAATAGAATAATTCTAACTAAGGCTTTGCAACAAATAGTATTAAAATCGGTTAAGTAGTTTCAAGACACAGGTTATTAAGTGTTTCTCTACTGCGGATTAAGGCCTCCCACTTGTCGTCCGTCTCTGCGTATTTAAAACGCACTGTAACGCATGCGTCTGTCAGGAAAAAGGAAATTGCGAATCCTAATCTTATACCCATACAAATACGGCTACAGTGCGTAAAGGATGCGTCTGTCAAATCGTCTGACAGACGCATGCGTTAGAGTGCTTTAAAGATACCCAGCAACGGACAACAAGTTGGAGACCCACCTAAGTTAAGTTTTTGGTAAGTTATTGTTTCATGTCAGTCGATAGATTTATTGTATTTATTTTCCGAGTATTGACGAACATCGTCTAGACAGTATAAGAGTAAAGATCTTGTCAATGCCCCGCCCTGCTCCTTGATTATGTAGAGGGGACTTCTTTATAAGCCAGATTAAAAGTTCCCGAACCACCTCATCGAGGAATGCATGAGCTTATTATAAATTATTAATATACCTAGATCGTAAGAAATAAGGGAGATAATGGTTGTTTACAAATTGAAGCAATAATACAAACTAAATTTACAATAATCATCTCGAATAATTGGAATAACACATCTCGTTTACTATAACACACGTTTCTAAAATAGAGATTAAACACAAGTACGCTGGGTTTACAGGTACTTTCTTTTTTATAAATCAACTTACTAGTTCATAATGCTTATATAAATTACAAAATGAATTAGGTACAGTGAAGATATAAATTTGATTTTTCATTACTCAAATTTCTAATGTTTGTGTATGACTCATAGAAAGGTGTACAAAAACGACAAAAAATGTGTCAGCCTGCATTTATAACAGGTAATATTTTTTGACTTCATTTTATTTCAGGAACCGCTCCGTCCATCTTTTTTCTTGATCTGAGTGCATATTATAACTCAGCTTTTATTAAAACGCGAAAATTGAAAAACGTTTTTGTTCGAGGGCATAATTTGGATTTGATGGAAAATGTGAGAGTTAAGGATTTATTAGGGAGTTTAATTTGTGTTATGGGACACGAAATTTGCTAAATTAAAACGAAGAATGTTCTTCATTAAATGACAAAGCTTAATTAGGAAATTTCATTATGTCTTGAAAATAATCAAGCTAAATATTAAAAAGTTTTTAACGCAACTCTGGCAGTCGATGATTTTAGTTAATCATACCGGCACCGATTTCTCATTCATTCATATCACAGACGATTTTTTTCTTTTGTATTTATATTACATACACATATCACGCCTATTATCCCTTGCGGGGTAGGCAGAGCGTAAACGACCGCAAAAACGGACATTTACGCCACGTCTGACATATATTTAAGGGTCATTCACAAAATTGTGTATCGCCGTAGTGACAGGTTGTCAGCCCATCGCCTAAAATTGCAATTCACTCCCTCAAGTCCCTTAGTCGACTCTTACGACTCCCACGAGAAAGAAATGGGGTGATGCTATTCTGAGCCGGCATCACACGGCAATTTGTTTAAAATATAAACGTTTGAAGTTTAAAAATGTTAATTCCTTTAAAATTTGCTTATTAATCCTATATAGTCACGGGAACATCTTTTTTAATTATCCGATTAATAAGCTTCCTACAGTGGATTTAGTATGAAAGTTATAATAGTAGTTTATTTAACTGTCATATAATGTATATAAATGATATTCAGTTGTATACACGGTTTTATCTTATCTCTAAAAAAACTCTGAAAAATGAACTAGGTACACTTTTACAAACCTTCGCACCGACGGTGATCGAACAACGCCGCGTCCAAGATGTATCGGTGGATAATGCGGTAATATCCTCATCACTTTCAATTTCCATAATAAAATATAGGAAAAGATGAATACCAGATTTAAACGAGTAAAATTACAAAAACAAAAACAGCTAACCACACAACATAACACGGCATGGACGACAGGTGCGGCGGAAGATTGCGGAAAATTTGAGTATGGCACAGATTAAATAAAAGCATAAAACATCCCTACTCGTAATGTAAGAAAGTCTTTGTCTGCGTTTAAGAAGAAAGTAATTTCTATAGGCGGATTGCAAATAGCAGGTATCCATACAACTGTTCTTAAATTTGTAATCCGAACATTATAAGACGAGTGAATAAAATATTATAATGAACTGAGAAAATACATAATATAAAGGCTGTGGAAACATTTTAGTCCATGAAACCGATCATTTTTCTCAAGGATCAAAGATTGAAATTCCAACCCATAACCACCCTGGGTTGGGAGGATGGCACAAAGGTATCGGTTTTGCTTTGGCATAAATAGCTCTACCAATTACTAGAATCATCATTCTATATTACTATTTTATAGCATTGTGCAAAATGTATTACAAACCTTATATTTTTATTTTTAACAGATACATTGTATACTCAATCTTTCAAAAGGTAGTTTTCGAGATAACGTGTTGATTTCAATTCAAACCAGGCGATGTTTCAAGCATGTGCAGTCAAAGTGTTAAATGGAGTGAACTCAACATGTCAAAGGGTGAAAATACGTTCAAGTTTCACTTTTAACGTCTCATGTGATTTGATTTAGAGGTTTTCAAAATCAATGAATCAGACTCACTCGTCTCATGGTTACGATTCGTTCGATGGGATCCATTTGAAACATTATGAAGTTCTAATAAATTATTCTTATGAAAAGGAATGAATTAGTCATGTTTTTCCATCCTTGAATACTTTATTACAGGAAAAAAGTTTAAGCAGAATATCTATCTATTTCTTCACCTCGTCCGGAACCGCCAGAATTAATCAAAAATTTAGCACCAGTCTCGGTTTTCGTGGCTTTCTTGCAGTTGACTCACGTAAATGTTAGCTCGGTTCGGCTGGTTTTATCTGGTAACACAAAAGTTGTATGGTTAATTAAGCCAAAAGCCTTCAAGTTTCCCGGCACGTTACGCCGCAGGCTGAACTTGTTACACCCTGTTTATTGGATTTTCCTCCAAAAAGACCGTACGGTCTTATGTTTGACATCTAACTGGGAACAAAAAGGATTTTTGCTGTGCAACGTCTCTTTGTAAAATGTTGTCCGTAAATACTACCCCGGTTAGATTTTCTTCATTCACCGCGATTTCTACCATAATCATAAATCATTGGTGATTCAAACTTGTATCCCTTGTATGAGTGTTAACAGTACTTTAAACCACGCTTTGAAGCTGAATTTGATTAAAAAATGCATTTAGATTTTAGGTATGTTTCTGTGTAAGTACATTGAACTCCAATATAGCGAAGCTCAGTAAGACTTAACGAGTATGATCGTATTTGTTCTTGTTAGGTGGAATAAACCCCTAGTGTTCTACAAGTTTTGTAAGCTCCCTCCTGCGTCAGCTGATCCTGCAAACGTAGAAGAGGAGCATTCAGCTGCAACACAATTTAATTCAACCCGCACTGTTCTCACTGCAATGTTGATAAAACATACAAAAAATTAGATTCCTTTTGTTCTTCAATATGGACACAACGTTTAATGTCCCTTCATAAAAACTGTACTAATCTCGTAACGCCCAGGTACCTTTTAAAAGGTATAGGCTCTATAGTTTTTTTTTGCGGTTTATAACATATGCATCTGTCAGACGTAGCCAAGTCGTTTGACAGTAGTAGTTACGCACCGTAATACACCGTAGCCGTATTTGTATGGGAATAAGATCGGAAACCGCGATTTCCTTTCATTTGACAGCCGCATGAGGTGCGTTAAAAACGCAGCGACGGACGATAAGTAGGAGAACCGCCTAAGATTGTAGATAATATATGGACGTCACACCCTTCGTGGATAATCGTTGATGTCATATATAAGTAATCCGAAATGATAGAACTATATACGTAGGTGTCCTACTTGTTGCACTTACTGCATTAATTCGAGTTTCTATTGCGAATGGTTTAGTACTTGGCCCGGATTCTTTATTTTTTTTACTTTTGCAATGCCAGCGACACTCATCTGTAATTTTAATATCATCGTCATATTCTATACTTCGAACTGTTAGCAGAATACGAAACACACTGAACCATGCCACTGACACGCTATCTACATACAACTAAAAAGTTTCATAGTTAGGTTTCTACGAATTTCTGTTACCACCAACCATAAAACATTGTATTACAATTTTGTTGGCACACATGTTATCAAAACATTCATAGCCATCATCGATTAAGCCCGTCGACAGGTGCACAGGAATCTCCGGCAGTTTTTCACAAAAAACAGCGAACGAAATGACACCATTCCAAGATAACCACTTCGGAAACAGAGCAAGGTGCGCGCCATTTTTCAGTTCCGCTTGAGTTCAGTCCGGCTCTATCTGGCGCATTTTGGCGATATACGGGCGTAATATTTTGGCGTGACGGGGTTTTTTTAAGAACGGTGAACAAATGATCTGCCTAGCAATGTAATGGGTAACGTATGTTTAGCTTTACTACAAAAGATACTTTTTATCATTATCATCATCATACAGGGTTATTTTTTATTCAGCAGGGAAATTTTACAGGGTGATTGTACTAATGATTCTGAACAACTTTTATTATGGGGTCACTTGCGATATCACGAAAAAAAAAAACAGCTGTTCCATACATTTTGTTCGAGTAGGTCTGAATTTTGCTTTCTAAGGAGCAGCTGTTCTTTTTCACGATTTCGCAGGTGACCCCTTATTAAGAGTTGTTCAGAATCATGAGTAGAAAATCACCCCGTAAAATTTCCGTGGTGAATAAAAAAGTAACCCTGTATACGCATACATCTACCTACTGCTAAGTATAGGCCTTTTTCTATATCTCGCCTGCTACGCTGGGCCTGTGCCTCCCTCAGCCATTGTTCGCCAGCAATGGTCACTAGGTCATCTATCCATCTAGCGGGTGGTCTACTGGATGTTCTGCTGTTCTCAGCCGCCACTCTGTTAGCACCTTGGTTCACTGTCTGTCATCCCGTTTAGCCAAGGGTTCTGCCCAACCCCACTTCAGTCCCGTGATTTGTTTCCCGACATGGACATATATTGTTCGGCGTCTTATCTCTTCATTGCGAACTCTATTCTGAAGCTTGATATCTAGCACATAACGCTCCAAGGCTCTTTTTGTAACCTTAATTTTGTGCAAGCTTTCTGTTGTGAGTGTCCATGTTTCGGCACCATGGGCGAGCGTGGGCAAGACACATTGGTTATAAACTTTGAGTTTTGACCTGAAAAAAATATTGTACCTTACTTTGGGAGCACGAACTTTATTTTCCTTAACTTGCTATGGAAACAAACACAAAATTTTATGTTACAAAAAAAATATTTCGCTCTGTTTCTGAAAAGAATTCAAAACCAAAACGTTCAGCGAAAGTTAAGAATGCCTAACATTCCTTGGATATCTCAGCAATAATGACGTAGCGGAACATTATGTTCAACTTTTTTAGGGTTCTGTACCCAAAGGGTCAAAACGGGATCTTATTACTGAGACTCAGCAGACCGTGTGTCTGTCACCAGGCTGTTTCTCATAAATCGTGATAGGTACAGTTGAAATTTTCATAGATGCCGCTATAATAACAAATACAAAAAAAATGAATTAAATGAAATTGAAATACAAAAATCTATTTTTTTTGCTCGATTATTTCTTTGATGATTCGGAGGCTGTTTCAGAAGAACGGTAATAGTTAGATAGTGTATTTTAATGCCAGTAATGCAAAACTAGCTCGGTAGATGGAGCCGTGCCACGCGTTACTGGCATTAAAATACACTTGCATAATTGGCGGGCAAGGAATGAGCTGAGGTAGCCCAGATGGAAGAGGCGTCTCCACTAGTAATGCGAAAGTCGCAGGTCAAATCCTGCCCGCACTTAAAAATTTTGCAAGTTTTCAAAAATTATATACCTAAAACGAGAAGTGTTTTAAAATTTGGTATTCAATTTATCGCGGGTTTTCATCGCTTAGACTACATTCAATCTATAAAGATAGAATTAGTCACCGGGTATTAAGTGCAAAACTAACCCGGTAGATGGAGCCGTGCCACGCGTTACTGGCATTAATTACACTTGCATAATTGGCGGGCAAGGAATGAGCTGCGGTAGCCCAGATGGAAGAGGCGCACTAGTAATGCGAAAGTCGCAGGTTCAAGTCCTGTCCTGTTTTAAAATTTGGTATTCAATAGTTAGATAGTTGAAATGTTCACAAAACAAATTATTGTATGTATGTATGTATAATCTCTTTATTGTGCATTCTTAAAACTAATAGGTACAGAAAACATATATTAAATCAAAAACAAGAAATGACACAAAGGCGGACTTATCCCATTAAGGGATCTCTTCCAGTCAACCCTTGAGAAACTCTGAGGATACGATGTGAGCAGGTAAACTAGAATGAAAAGGTGAACGAGAAACTATTTATATACATACTTGGGACCAAACTGAATACAATATTATCTACTTAATAATATACTACATAAATACGACGTAAATATAAAAGACTTACTTACATACTTAATATACCCTACAAATTGTCCGAGTTATCCGACCCAAAACCCCAAACTTTCTTTATGTTAGTTTTAAAACCTAACACATTTTTACTTTTCCTTACATCAGAAGGAATTGATTCCATAAGCGCGCAGCGCGGACAGTGAATGACTCAGCGTACATCTTAGACGAGCAGACCGATATCCGGAGAGATAAATCGCCGAAGGAACGCAGGCGAGAGCCCGCCTCCACTGTGCGCAACTCAAACCTTTCGCGCAAGTAGATGGGCGCGTTAGGATTGTTAAGCACATTGTACAGGAGGGACAAGATATGCAAATCTCTGCGTTGTCGGATTGGTAACCACCCCAACCGCTCCCTGAACTCAGACACGTGATCGAATTTCCGCAATCCAAAAACGAAACGGATACACTGGTTCTGCAAACGTTCCATTCGATTCAGAAGCTCTTGAGACAGGTCCAGAAACGCCACATCCCCATAATCCAACAAAGGTAGAAGAAGGGCCTGAGCCAGCATAATTTTTGTGTATATGGGGAGGAAGTTTTGTAGCCTCTTGAGCGAATGAAGAGAAGCGTTTAACCTTCGGCTAACTTCACTCACCTGATCAGTCCAGGCCAAAGTCTGGTCCATCAAAATACCCAGATTCTTCACCCTTGACGAGTAAGGGATAGGGTTGTTATTTAGAGTAACCTCTGGCACATCTGCTAGGTGTAGCCTGGCAATACGCTGATGACTGCCAATTATAATTGCCTGAGACTTAGCAGCATTTAACAGCAGCCCATGCCTTTTTGCCCAACTGTCAATGGTGGCAAGGTCACGGTTTATACTGTCTACTGCTTGCGTTAAACTGTCGGGAGATTCAGCTGTATAGACTTGCAAGTCATCAGCGTAAAGATGGTACGATGATGCCAGGCAAGATGTTATTTCGTCAATAAAGACTGAGAACAATAAAGGCGAGAGGACTCCACCCTGAGGCACCCCCGCCCCAATCCTACACCAATCAGAAAGCCTGTCGTTGACTTTTACCCGCTGATAACGGTCCGATAGGTAAGAGTGAAACCAAGCTGCTGTTTCAGGTGCAAGGTTGAGTTTATGGAGCACAGCAAGAAGGATATCACTGTCTACAGTATTAAACGCACTGCTGAAATCAAGCAGTACAAGGACTGTGATTTTACCCTCCTCCATATTAAATCTAATGTCATCAGTAACCTGAACAAGTGCTGAAGTTGTGCTGTGCCCCGCCCGAAAGCCTGACTGAAACTTGTTAAAAAGCAGATAATGGTTCAGGTGATTCGTCAAACGCCGGTGTACGTAATGCTCCAGGACTTTTGACAGTAGCGGTAGAATAGAAATTGGTTGAAATTCTGAGAACGCGTTGGCATTAGACTTCTTAGGTAGTGGAATAACATGAGCATATTTCCAAGCCGTGGGAAAGGTGCCAGTAGAGATAGAGCAGTTAAGAATGTGAGTGATGGCTGGAGCTAAAGTGTCACAAAAAGGAATAATCATATCAAGGCTTAGCCCATCCTCACCCACAGCTCTCGTCTTGATGGATTTGAGAATCTTAACTACCTCGCTCTCCGTCAGGTGACCAAGATCAAGCGGCAAGGGTGCCGACAACGGGGCATCCGCAAGCTCCTTAATAGTTCTCATTTTGACATCTGCAGCCACACAGACCGGGGAAGTACCAAAAAAATTGTTTAGCGCGTCAAGGTCTAGGCTCTGAAACGTATCCTCACGGGCTTTACCAACACCAATTGTTTTTAAAAACTTCCATAGCTTATGGGAAGGACAATCTTCAATCGAAGTGTGAATATGTTGCCGGTTGCTGTTTCTACACATTTTATTGCAGATTTTGCGTAGCTCATGATACGTGTTGATGCTTTCCTCACAAGGGCTATGACGCATCTCAATCTCTGGAGTGAGCCACGGAGCAGGATAGTGCCTAACTCTAACTTCACGCAAAGGGGCATGTTTGTCATAAAGAGACAGGATTAACGTCTGAAAAGCAGCCACTTTACTGTCCACGTCATTACCCTCACTTATAGACTCCCAGTCGGCCTCGGCAAGGTCACTTATGAAAGCCTCCCTGTCGATCTTGCCATAATTGCGGATGAGAATGGTCTTGTGCCTACGTTTAGGGGGTCTAATTTTAAAGGAAGCGTATATAAGATCGTGTGCGGAAAAAGCAGCCGCGTTCATCTGTCCGTGGGTTGCAACCAGCTCTGTGGACGTTGTGATAATGAGATCTAGGAGGGACGGAGGACCGTTATGAGGAAAATGAGTTGCAGCCATTGGCAGAATATTTAGGTCGAGTGAATCAGTGAGGGAAATGAGCCTCTTAGAGCGATGATCACTCTTCAGCAAACATTTGTTGAAATCTCCCATTAACACTATATGCTTATACTGTGGACGTAAGTTGGACAACGTAGCTTCCAGTGAGTTGAAATAATTAATGTGCATATTAGGACTATAGAACACTCCTAGTAACACTTTAGTGTGGTGGAGAGATACCTCAACGAAAAGGTGCTCAGATGAATTGGCCACAGATAGAGATTGCTCAACCACACGGCAGGGTAGGTCACTCCTAAGATAGACGGCCACTCCTCCACCGCCCACCAGCCTGGAAGAACTACTGGTAGCATCCCTTTTGTAACCTCTGTCGTTTCTTATTAAGCGGTACCCAGGTAGCGTGAAAAGATTGGAAGGAAGAGAGGGTTTGAGGAGTGACTCCGAAATAAGAATTGCATGAACATTTTTGTTCTCTTCGAAACAAGACAGTAGGTCACTATAATGGCATGGTACACTTTGCGCATTAATATGCACAACATTAAAGTTCTTGCCTAGTGTACAGAAAGCTGATTTTATTTTGTCCTTCAGACTTGGCATATCAGGCACATCATCATCACTATCCACACTGCAAAAACTGCTTGTGGAAGAAGAAAGCGAAAAATATTCGGAATCTGAGTCATATCGTAAAACATCGGACATTTAGTAGGTATAAAATAAATAGATATGATTTAATACTAAAAACTAAATAAATTAAATAAAGCTAAGCTAAGATAAAACTATGTTTATTAACAAAAACTGTTCTCAGAGTTACTCGCCGGCAGCTGTAGATCGAAATAGTAGCAATATTATTTTATGAGTTAACATATAATATAACACAACATTAAAACAAACACGAACAGTACCACAAAAAAAAAAAAAAAAAGAAGAAATAAAATAAAGAATCTGGTATAACGTTTTAGAACGCATCTTAATCACAATCGTATCCGAACGACTTGTTGACATGACAGTGACATTTATACATTTAACACTAAGAACATAACCAACAAAGTAAAAAAAAAACAATATTTATTGATGTATATTTTGGACATTTTTGACATTATTTTGAAGTGAAGGTGAAAAGAAAAAGTGTAGAGTTGTTCAAAACCATATTGCCTTATCAAAAATATCGAGCAAATAGTTTGAAAGTGTTCAACAAGCACTATTTACAAATAGGCGCCTTCCCACCTCGGCCAGAACCACCACCACCGGCACGAACCGCGCGATGTGGATTTGGGGCCCTGTTCGTCGACTCTGGTACTTTTTGGGCATTTGGAAGTTTCGACTTTTCACCGGCGTCGCTTTTAAGACCACAAGACGCAGTTTTCGGCTCCATTGGCTGGCCACCGGTAACACCTCGCTGATCAATCACAGATGCTAAATCCGACATGGTGCCTATCTTTCTACGTTTGCCATCAGGACAGGCGGCCACTATCCGGCCATCCATAGTCCAGCACCCCTTCACACCAAGGGCCTTGCGTGCCTCCAAAAAAAGTGCATGACGTGCTGGCGTGAGAAATTCGGATAGGGCTAACCCGGTACCTTTCAATTTACTTTTGGCAAGCCAAACTTCCTGCCGGGCTTTATTATGTGCAAAGCGAATCAGAACTGGGCGAGGTTTCTCTGCACTCATATTTGTACCTATGCGATGACATGCATTTAATGAATCTGCCGTGATGTGAGACAACTGCAGTTGATTGTTGCACATTGAGGTGATGTGTTGTGTGAGATGCTCATCATCCTTCTCCAGCAGACCATGGAGCAACAATATATTGGATCGTGACTTCATTTCAATGTCCTCCAGTGAGTGGTAAATAAGTTCTATTTGGGATTTTAAATTGGACACTGTGCTCATTATGAAATCTTTAAATGCATAGAATTCACTTGCCAATGTGGAATGATCCTGTGGAGCTGGTGGAATAGACTTCTCAAACTGGGTCATTTTATTTGTGAAGAGTTCTGCCAAATCATTCATATTCTTACTGAGTGCTGCAATTCTGTCCATAGTTACTGTGGGTAGTGAAGATGCTGTGTATCAATGTTGTGATAAAATCAGTTCTGGTGGTTGGATAGATGAGAAAACAGCTGACGACGTTGCACTAGCACTGGTCAATACATGGACTATATATTATGTAAGTTTGATAATTCTAAGTATAGATATTTTAATTTCGAATAATTTATGAGCAGTATATAAAGGCGTCTTAATGTTTCGCCTACCAATTATTCCTATTGCCACTATAACAAAAAATACAAAATATATTTTTTTAACGCAGATTCGATGCAAAATGGTACAAAACACTTCGCGCGCGAGCCTGACTTGCACTTAACCATTTTTTAAACTTTAAATGGAATTTGACCGTCGAATAGGAAAAAGAGTTTAAACACGACAAAGTTTGGCATTCCTCGCATTTCTGCCAAGCCATCTTTAAAACGGCGGCTTCATTTTGTGGAAAGCCGTTTGACCTCATTTTCAAACTTTTTCTCTTTGAATAAGATTGATGTTTTACTGAAACTAACTTTAACTGTATACTTATTACTGAAACTCCGTTTTCATGTTATTTGTTTGTGTTAACTCGTCCCTTTGGTTAGTTGTAGAAAAAGTTTGTTAGCATTTAGCATGTAGCAAATGACACATAAGCTTGAACATTCTTAAATACTTCTTATAATGCCAACACAATAAAAGTATCGAACAAAAAAGCAGAGCCCGAAGTCTGCTAAATAAAAATCGTTTCAGTTGTCAGTATTGGTAATTTTGCATTCTGCTAACAGTTTGAAGTATAGAAAGTCACAGTGGCATTATAATGACAGTGGAGTGTCGCTGGCATTGCAAGGGTAATAAAATAAGATAATTCAGACCCAGGTAAATGGAAAAACTAAGTTAAGTGTAGACATAAGAGCTATTGAGTGTTCAGCTGAACACAGCAAAGCTGACAACACACTACGTGAACTCATACGAAAAGTATCTCCATTGCAAACTCAACAAGATCTCGGCTAAGTGGTTACTTGGTTTCAGAAAATATAATACTGTTAATAATTAAACTTCATAGAAATCTTGATAACATGAACATAATACAATTATTCTAATGACCACCGATACCCACCGAGCGAACAAAAATGGATGATGAAAATGTAGATAATTTTATTCATTCGTCTGCTATTTGAATCACGTAATTTGAAGTGCGGGCGACGGGCGATACAATCACAAAGGTCCTCCTCTTTGTGCCCGGATTGATGTCCAAGATTCGCATCACAAAGCGAAAGCGTACAACGGAACGCTGAAGTGAATGTTGCCTACAATGAGATTGTAGTGTAGAAAAAATAATTGTGGAGAGGTTCTACGAGTACATTGAATCCAACACGGGGATCGTCACGTTTTGCAACCGTGGTTTGGCCGCTGAAGTGCGGTAATGTAGGTCGGACATGCTTACAAGGAAGTGGTAATTTGTTCACCATGTGGACCGATGACTTAAATATTGTGGCGGCTGGTAGCGACTGGATGACGAAAACGGGAGATCGTGCTTTATGGCGTACCCTGGGGGAGGCCTACGTCCAGCAGTGGACTGCAATAGGCTGATGTAGATAAAGATGTGGGCTAAGGTCTTAATGGGCACTGGGTGCGAATTCGCAAGATGGCGAAAAGGATGGTTGGATCAACTGTAACATATTCAGTGGAGTAAGGAAAGCTCTACAGGTGTAAAACTAACTGTCTAGTTGTGCATGCAGGCTAATTGAGATGGCCGGTAACGATTCCCCAACACTCTTCAAGCCAACGTAACTATTTACCGATACACGTTTCGCCGACGACCTTCAGTTACGTTTTACGACTTATTCTTTTACCAAAGTATGAAAATCATTAAAGGCCCTGTTTTTTGGCAATTTATCGCTGTCAAAAAGCTTAAACTACGTCTAACCTTTTATTCAAACCGTTATACATTTTTCTAAACAACCTTATCTCTACCAAGCGAGATGCTCTACTGCTTCTTTTACACCTACTGTGGATGAAGTGAGTGTAGCCTACAGCGAAACGTTCGACGAACAACGCAGATCTATCAATTTGTTTAATTGAATTCTTTTCTTTATTTTTTTAATTCTCGTTCGCAAACAAGATCCATTGAGATTCAATTTTTCTCTCTTTCTCTAAGCTCGTTAAGTTCCTTCTTTCACTGCTCGAAGAGACTTTCAGAAAATGTGATAATGGGTTAAGTGAAATAGAAACAATTTGTTGCAATTTCATTCGCATTTCTCTTAGTTTGTTAAACACTTTACAACTGAAATCATAGAAGCAAAAACTTACTGCAATTTTTTGATCTTATTACTATAGTAAGTGGTTACCGCAAATGCTGTACGAGGGAGGTTGCACCAATGTGAGAAATAGCTGCTGCAAAGCGTGTTGGAAACAGTCTCCAACTGTAGCCCATGTTCTTTGCTGCAAATTTTACAGTGTAGGATCGTTTTGACTAGATGTGTTTTTGTAGGTACCTACCTATCAAAAAAGAATTAAAATTTTTGATAACGTAATTTTTGTGTTTAATTGAGCTTGACAATCAGGCATCAACCAATAGAAACATGAGTTTGTGTTGTTAATAGTTCACACCCAACCTTATATTTTGTTACGAGTGTACCCGTTTACTTCATCATTTAAAGCCCAGCCAGCGTTCAAATCCTCTCAATCTACTCTCTGAGCCCAGTCTACCAGAAACATAGTTGCAAAATAGTAACAACTAAACTAATTTGAGTATAACAACGCTCCTGTAGCCTCCAAGGCTTTGTAACAGTACCGACGATGCTCGGATTAATATATTACCCAAGTGAACATGTGTTGTAGTCTAGAACCCTCGTCGCAATGATATATTAAGATGTTAAGGCATAGGGTTAGCTGATCCTTGCCAAAATTTCTCATTTTCATGCTATGAACGCTACTGACCTCAAAGCTTTCGGTTAAAAATAAAAGATTCCCACTGGATTTTGAATAATAAAAGTCTGAAAGATCACTGTTGTACTAAAAGTTCACTGATGAATGAAAAATGATTTTAGACATTGCACTTTACGTGGTGTGTTGGTGGGGTCTGGCCTTGATAAGTGAAAAAGGAGCGAAGTAAAATCAGGTCAGTAATATTTTGAAGGATGCTTACGGTAAGCGTGTTTGCATGAAATGAATAAACTTTTCGTTCTCCAACTTTAGTTCGTCTGTTATTTATTTTAAAGTGAAATTCATTTTGAGGTTTTCCTCAATCTCCCACTATTTACTTAGGTACACGATAGGCAGGTTTCAATGTCAAAAAGTATTACTTACTTACTAAACATGTCCATAATTATCTGAAAAATATACCCCTGGAAGATACATGCAATTTGTTTCCTATAATTTTGCGCTCATCTGCACATGGTACCTATAAATCAGGCTTCGGTAGGAAAATATTAGTTATACTAGCTATTTCCAAATATAGAGAGGTTAAATGGACAATATGAAAAAAATAAATATAAAGTTTGAAGCAATTCCTGTCAATTTTATAGAATTGGAAGAAAAGTAAACAAACATCGTTATTCTTCACTCCCTTTTCCTAATGCTACGTACCTTTACTGAAAAGAAAAAGTATAGTTTACAGCTTACTGTCAAATCCTACCTACGCTAAACTTTGTATCCCCACACGAACTAGAAGCCTGTCGAAAAATGTTTCCCCGTATTCGGAGAACAATACGTAAACAGACCTCGTAATGGCTGCCAAGGAAGTGTTTAAACATTAGGGAGAACGGATAAGTTGGGTCATTAGGACATGTACCTATCCGCGGACCATAAAAACGGACCGACTACGGGCCGAGCATTATTCTTTCTTATTCTTACAACCTCCAAAAACGAGGTACGTTTTCGTTTCTTTGTCACAGGTTTATGAGAGGAAGTGCATTAGCTTGAAATGCTTTGTAAATATAAATATTATTTCTGTAGGTATCTGAGCTACTTGTCATTAAGTAATACATTTTCTGGGCTTTAAATATTGGCAAAAAGGTAATAAAAGAGCAAATAAGATGTGATACTGCTTCTTAAGTACTATTAAACACATCCGAACATCCTTATATCGCAGAACACTTTACTTTGTGGCCATTCTCATAATAATGCGAATGGAGTCATAATAACACAAGCTAAGCCAGGCTTAGGCGCATTATATAATACAATCTCATAATGGACACAAAACACTCTCTTCTGACTAGGGTAATCTCTCCTACAATAATTACCCATGAAAAAAAGACATTTTACAAAGTGGTCGTAAGGATAGCGCAGTTTTGTGACGACATTAAAAAGTTTATTTTATTTCGCGACCCGTTCCAGTAATGTCTTAAGTTTAGCTATTTAAAACTCTTGGGCACTATTTCGCCTTGTAGTTGTTGCTTAAATTGAGAAAAACACGAAATAGTAGAAAGGAAGGTGAATGAATAGTAAGTACAAAGTAGATAGGTTTTGTTAACGACCCAATCTATTTCTTTCACGATTATTGCTGACAGTAAAATGTTCTGCTTTGTTATCCTTACGTACAAAACTGTGAAAACCATGCATCGGAATTTTCGAACTTATTTTATTTTATCACACGTCCTCAAACCGAACAGAAACTCTAAATCACCGATTCTTCCACAATTTCGGCAAAACGCTAGAGATTTCATTTTCTTTTTTACCAAAAACGATACATCAATCTGTTGGACAGCTAATTTTGCCAAACAATAACTTTTCGCACCTTCCCGCGGCGACTCATTGTGCGCATGGTGAAAGAAAATGGTGGTAATATGCTCCTTATTGTTGTAATCACGGGCTTTTATGCTCGCCTGAAAGATGAGCACATTGATTCTGGAGGTTGGTTTAAGGTGACAGAGATTTGGCAGTATCTAGACTATTTTAATTTACAAAGATGGTCGTGAGTGCAGTTTGTAAATTTAGGAAGATGGTCGTAAGTGCAGTTCGTTTATTTAGGAAAATGATCGTTAGTGCAGTTCATTAATTTAGGAAAATGGTTGTTAGTGCAGTTCGGGCGTAGAACTTTGGATTGGTTGCATAAAGTTTTACGACACAAGTTGTCATAATAATCATAAATTTAAAATTCCGTGATTGTAAGCACGTATATACGCGGATAAGTTTATAGTTTCAACCCTTGCTTGTATTTTATGAAATTTGTTGTTGTCTAAATGTTACTGGTGTGTTATCTCCTTTTTCGTGTTGCGCACCGAGTCGACGAACGACTCGATGAACCCTGGTGTCAAAGTTTTTAATAGATTACTTCTACTGGTAGGCCTCTGACATGGTTGTGTAACGATCACCGTCTAAGTAATCATAGACATCAGCCGGGACCGACGGCTTAACGCATCCTCCAAAGCACGAATATTTATGCATATGTATGTACATTTTGTTTACACTAATTTACAAACTAATAATTTTGTTAACTAATTTACAAAGTGATAATATCACATTTGTGAGTGCCCCACTGGTTTCCGGGACCTTTGCGCTGCAAGCAGTGGCACTACCAGCCGTCATGTGTTATGATAACAATACAGTTGATGCTATGATACGAGAAAAAGAGATAAAGAACAGCCTTTTAAACAGCGCTGTACACATCATGACCTGTTTATTCAGTATATCTGTTTCCCGAAACTGAAAACGATTCTCCCCGGGCGGTCGCAGGAACTATTTATTTTCCCGCCACCGTGTGTGCCATTGTACAAATATTGTTGCCATAGTAAACGTTGCCAATTCAATTATTGGCAGCAAAAAACATGCCATTGTAAAATAAACCTTTTATGCATGGTAGTGCGACTACATTGCGGTACGATTTTTTCTTTTTGTTGCGATAGCCAGAGGTATTTTCATCGGACAGCAAAGTGAACCGCTTTATACTTTATTTTATTAATTAGTCTTTTGTGTACTTCATAAAGCTTCAAGCACAATTTCGAGAAAATACAGGTCAGACGAACGTCAGTAACTTAATATGTTAAGTAGCAATTTATGGATGTTTATGTAACTAATTTTTCAATTAAAAAGCTTTATTATCCCTAATTGTTAGTTGGACGACTCGGTGTCCCATAGGAAAAGAAGAAGTTGAAAAACTCTGACACTAGGGTTCATCAGGACGACTTGATGTCCCACACGAAGAGAGAGAAAGAGAGAGTTGAAAACTAAGTAGGTTACACATTCAAACGTAGAGTTGATGCTATTTTAATATAAATGCATTCAACCTAATGCGTTCAACAAGTAGTTAAATTATGACATTTAATTGTTTTTATTGATTCTTTTGACAACCTGTCACTATGGCGATACACAATTTTCCGAATGACCCTCAAATATATGTCAGACGTGGCGTAAATGTCCGTTTTTGCGGCCGTTTACGCTCTGCCTACCCCGCAAGGGATAATAGGCGTGATATGTGTATGTATTGATTCTTTATACAGCAACGAAAGAACTTTACCTACCAAATCAATTTGTCAGAGTTAGCAAACACATGCGTATGTTCTGGAAAATTAAATGCCCTCACTGACATTTCTACTAATACCAACGTCAAAACCATTCATGAACATTTCTGCTGTTCTGGTAATTTCCAGAGCACATTAGACATTAGAGTGCATTTGTACTACCACAGGGTTGCGCCGCGACTGTGCTCCGGGGCAAATGGGCTGACCTGGTCGCGTAAATACAAACCCGAATACGATGCAGGTATATTTTTATATACTTACTGGGATAGACTCGGCCACAAGTTAGATGTATACTTAGTTGATCTTGCCTAAATAAAGTATTTTCAAAGTATTTTTGCACGATAAAGGCACCACATTCTGTGCTGCAGTTGGCTTCGGTTGACGTGCAGACAACCATTACCAGAGAAAGTACTCAATCCACCTCCTCGCAAATTAGTGTCGGTTCTTTCAAATTGTTCTGGCAAACAAAAAAAGAAAACAAATTCATAATTAATAGAAATCCAAGCTTTAAATAAAGTCAATCCAAGTATTATTTTTTTATGAAAATGTAGCGACCAATAATATATCTTAAAAATAAAATAAAAAACCTCCGCTCTTAAAGTTAAAGGATGAACTTAAGCTGATACTGGGCCGGCAGCGGCACGCAAGTGCAACAAACACCTGGTGTGCTTCCTCGGCTCGTGCGTTGTCTTCACAGTTCTAATCTAACCTGGTATCTGATTATGATAAGTTGCACCAACAAACCTGTCTCAGCTCTTAAGTACTTGCTGTTCTAAGTACAAAGTTTTTACTTAAAGCTTACTACAAACTCGATTACAGCACAGACCTATGGGTTTGCGCAAACGCAACCAGGCCAACCGGCTAAACAACTGAAACAACCTGAAACCACAACCCTGTTTGGTCTAACTACAAATGGGTCTAGGATAAATTAATTTATCAGCCATAACCCTAGGGCAATGTAGTTTAATTACGAATGAAAATTGGCTATTTTGTCTGAAAATATTTGGTTTGTATTGGCTTTGTATAGTATTTATAAAGGCAATGTAATTTGTGTCATTCTTTGATAAATTTTTAAATTATTTATGTTATAAAAATTGAATATTTCTATTGTACTTCGAACCGAAGCTGTTTGTCGAATTTTATAGTTGATTTCAATATGATCTCATTGCTTTATTTACATACATAGATTTAAGGTCAAACCTGTTACTGTGTAATGTTTTTGAAATAAATAAATAGTTCTTGGTACACGGAAAATACTCTATGAATATTGATAACCTTGAGAGGGTAAAAAAAAACCGCGCATTTTATTAATTTTTAAACGCGCGGTTATATCTTTTTTAACGTCAAGTTAGGAACTTGATATGTTACATTACAAGCGGCCATAGATTTGAGTATATGGTTTAAATGTCAACCCGATATCTGCATGCATTCCCGAGATAAAGGGTCGTGAAAGATGGACGAATGGAAGGACGGATGGACAATAAGGGTTCCCTTTTTTCCTTTTCAGGTACTTACGGAACCCTAAAAACACGACCTGCCATAAAAATTGACTTGGTTAGCTGGCACATTTTGCAATTTGGATGTCCATTTTTTCTTCATACTTCGACCTATGCTCCGTGAGGAAAGTTGTTCCTTATCACCAGTCCGTCTTAAGTTTTCTGTATCGGTCACTACTGAAATTTCCCCTTAAACCCTTAATTGGGTAACTCAAGGCGCTGCTGATTGTAAAAGAAAGTTGAGTCTTTATCCTCCTTTGTCATAAAACAAGTCAGACGTCAAACTGTAGTGTGCCAACATCTACCATACAAAGTAGACATACATAGCATAGAATAATATACCTAAGCATAATATAAGTAATAGGTTTACACAGGGCCCTGGTTGATACCTATGTTGTTAGGAGCTAGGATTTTAGTAATAAATCCGCACTTGAAGTAAACAGTCGTGTTTGTTACTCATTAGCTAATAAGTCCCCCCTCTACACCCTTCGTCAGTTCATGGCGATCAAGCCACGTCGAGTCTGGAGCGTTTGCGCAGCGTCAGCATAGGAATTCTACAGCGCCCTGCGGCCCCGCCACGTGTAAGGAACGCAACGCAAGCAAAACGATGGCGTGGGTCCCGGCTTGCTACGTATCTGCACTAAGCGACGGTCGCGTTCAAGTGTGCAAATTGACAAGTACAATCATTCAAAATGGGCAAGCCCTATTCGAAGACTGAGGACAAGGAGATCATCATCGCACAAACAGCTGGTGCTGGTGGTAACAGCGCCGGTATTTCGGACCAGGAGGTCCACTTAACGACCAACAATATTTTGCTTTCAGTGATTTTAGGTTTCGGCCTGCTACTGATCTTGTACCTGGGGTACAAACAATATTATCGCTGTCACAAAAAGTGGATCCATAAGGAAATGCAGACTAGTTTTCTGAGGCGTGTACGGGAGCGATTGTCAGGAAGACGTGCTCGTGACGAGGATGAGGAGGCTGGACCCGTTTGATGGATGACGTGCGGAAATCATGGAAAACCGTGAGTGCAGTGAAAATAAAAAATAAATTAAAAATAAAAAACTTCATAAAAAGTGCGGTAACCTAGAGTTAAGTATCGAGCCATTTGCAGTAAGTAGGTTCTAATTTTATTAAATGTTTTCTTTACATTTCTGTCCTTTCAACTTAGCAAAACTGTTTTGAGAACAGTATTTTTTTTTTTCTAGTAAGTAACTAATCCACGGATACATTTTATTTTTGTGGCAAACTATATAACTGACATTTTATATTCACCGACAGTTATTAATAGGTATTTTCTGTAAAATTAAGTGTAATTCGTTCACTTTGAAAGAATGCTTTCATATAATAATTAATGGAAACTATAGTTGATATATATCAGCAAATAGAAACAATTCGTGTGAGTTTAAGAAGACTCGGTAAGAAAAGAGAAATTTACGTTGATAGAGTTAAGAAAGATATTGATGAAGCCAAACAATTGTATTTAAATTTCCAGACATTAACGAGACAATGTTTACAAGATAAGAATTTAGTAAAATTAGAATTAACTGAAGTAATTTTAGAAAGTTACATAAATAAGGTAGACGTTGCTTATAACAAAATATTGTCATATAGTCCAAAAATTTTACACCCGGATTTTGACACAAACATAAACAGCACCATGGACAAGTTCGACCTAAAAACTGCGTCTAGTTTAATACCAGTAATGGATGCCAGTGAGGACACAACCGAAAAAATTATTGATGCGGTTGAAATGTATAACAGTTGTTTAACTGCGGCTGCTTGCAAGTCATTATTAGCAAAATTTGTAATAAAAACCAGATTAACTAAATCTGCAAAACTTAAACTAAAATCAGAGTATGATACTTGTGAGAATTTAGTCAAGGATATGAAACAGTATTTATTAACAAAAAAATCTGCAAATTCTTTACTGACTCAGCTTAACAATATTTCCCAAAATGAAATGTCTATTTCGCAATACGCCGAAAAGATTGAAGATTTATTCGTAAACCTTACAATTTCACAATCTAATTCAGATGAAAAAGCAAGTGAAATTTTAAAACCTATAAATGAACAGCTGGCAATTAAAAAATTTGCCGACGGATTGCGAAACAGACGTTTGAGTACAATTTTAGCTGCTCGGAATTACTCCAATTTCAAGGATGCTGTACGAGCGGCACAGGATGAAGTGGAATCGCAGCCATCAACATCAAACACCATGCTGAGCATGCGAGGTAGGTCTTTTAATAAAGCTCCGGTCAGAGGTCGAGGAATTTCCAGAGGAAACAACTCAGGTAGGCCCATGCGATTTAATTACAACCAAAATCGTAGTTATCAACCTGCCGTATCATACAGATATTATGGCAACAGGGGACGCCCTAATTTCCGATCTGCTGGACCTCGATTCCAAGGCCGCATGACACGCAACAGAGGTCAAAATTATCGTGTCTATGTGGCACAAGGTACAGGTGGCCAACAGGATCAGGATTCCAATAATGAACAGCAGTTTTTTCGAGTCTAATTTAGAAAACATTTTTACTTTTGATACAAGCATCGGGTATGTATTTTTGAACACACATGACAAATTATGTTCTTGGTTGTTAGACACGGGAGCTTCACTCTCGGCTATCAAAAGTGAAGCTTTACCAGATCACATCCCAATACACAAAGAAGATAATGTGATTACAGGTGTAGGTGGTATTGTACATTCCAAGGGTTATGTTTACTTATCGCTAGTTGATTCAAATGGAAAAACTTTTGAGAATAAATTTTTGGTGTTTGACCATTTACCCATAGTTTCAGATGGTTTATTAGGCTATAATTTCCTAAAACGGTATAGATCAGTAATTGATTTAGATAAATCAAATCTTTTCCTTAAAGACTCAGATTTTCAATATGTTTTACCTATATTTGGATCACCACATGTCAGTCCGAATTATATTACACTTCCTGCTCGAAGTGAATCAATACATTACATACGTTTGAATGAAAGAATAGAGGAGGACTGCGTAATTATTGCCAAGGAATTACAAGAGAATATTTTCCTTGCAAGTTTGATTGTCAAACCTAATAAAAATATAATTCCAGTACGAATCTTGAATACCAGTGAAGAGAATGTAACCCTTCCTGTTTTTGTGCCAGAAGTACATTTATTAAATGAATATAACATATGCACGTTTGATAAATGCACTTCATCGCTAAGCCGTGCCAAACAGTTGCTATCATTGCTGAAACTTGATCACCTACATTCCAGTGAGCGAACAACAATCGAATCCATTTGTTCGAAATACGCTGATATATTCAATTTGCCCGGTGACAAACTCACAACCACTAACGTTTGTGAACATTCAATTAAAATTAAATGTAATTCTAAACCAGTTTACGTAAAACCTTATAGATTACCGAAAAGTTTGCAACCGGAAACAGAGAGACAAATCGAACGTATGAAGAAGGACGATATAATAGAGGAATCACAGAGTGAATGGTCGAGTCCGATTCTACTAGTACCTAAGAAAGTAGACCAAAAAGACAGCAAAGGATGGAGGCTTGTGGTAGATTACAGGAAATTGAATGACGTAATTGAAGATAATAAGTTCCCGTTACCGAATATAACCGAGATTTTAGATTCGCTTTCGGGAGCAGTATTTTTTCACATCTTGACCTTAGTCAATCCTATTACCAAGTCAAATTAGAGCCAGAAAGTCGAAATTTCACTAGTTTTACTACGAGTACAGGACAGTATAGGATGAAACGTATGCCGATGGGATTAAAAACTAGTCCTAGCGCATTTTCTCGAGTTATGACGATAGCCATGTCAGGTTTAAATTATGAGAAATGCTTTATTTACCTTGACGATCTCGTTGTTTTTGGAAGAAATTTAGAGTTGCATAATAGAAACCTTATAGACGTTTTCGAAAGGCTTCGAAAAGTCAATCTAAAATTAAATCCCAATAAATGCCAATTCTTGAAAACAGAACTATTGTATCTGGGTCATGTTGTATCGTCCGAAGGTATTTTACCCGACCCAAACAAAATAGAATCAATTAAAAACTATCCAGTTCCACAAAATTCTGATGAAGTCAGACGATTTGTGGCTTTCTGTAACTATTACCGAAAGTTCGTAAACAGATTTTCAGAAATAACTGCACCATTAAATAATTTATGTAAGAAAGATGTACCTTTTGAATGGACATTACAATGCGAAGAAAGTTTTCAAAAATTAAAAACAAAACTCATGTCACCACCAATTTTACAATACCCAGATTTTTCCCCAAATAATGAGTTTATTTTACAAACAGACGCATCAGGAATTGCTGTGGGAGCAGTTTTATGCAATAAAAACATGAAGCCAGTAGCTTATGCGAGTCGTCCTTTAAACAAAGCAGAGAGAAATTATCCAACAATACAGAAAGAATTAGTTGCAGTTGTTTGGGCAATAAAATACTTTCGTCCGTACTTATTTGGCAGAAAATTTACGATTTTAACCGATCACAAACCATTAATATATCTATTCAGCATAAAAGACCCTTCCAGTAGACTATTGAAATTTCGTCTAATTTTGGAAGAATATAGTTTTGATATTAAATATATAAAAGGTAAAGACAACGTAATAGCAGATGCTTTATCGCGTATAATAACATGCGATGAATTAAAAGAGATGAATGAAAAGGTAATGACAGTGATGACACGAGCGCAAAGACGAGCGGAAGAAGATAAGATGAAAGCAGACGACTTGGTAGAGACAAATGATATCCATAATATTGATACAGATAATCGGACTGATCACCCGAGAGTTGTAGAAATATTACGGATACCAGAGAATTCGGTTGAAATGATTTTAATGAAAGGTGAAGAGTTGAAAGAACTAAAAAATAAAGGATTAATAGGAAAAGAAAAAGATTGCTTTAGTTATGATTATAATAGAAAAATAATATACATTAACCTCAACTTTAGGTTACACTTTACGCGAGACGAATTTGTAACTAAATTGAGTGAATTTTGTAAAGGTATTAATGTAAATGAGATATGTATAATCAAAAATGATGAAAATGAACTTTTTATCAAAGGGATTGTACAAACAATTCAAGAAAAAGAAAAGTGGTCCGGACCCCACCTTTGTATTTTAAGAGGAGTAAAAAGAATTAATCATGAAGAAGAAAAACAATTTATTATAAATGACTATCATCTACTACCTACTAGTGGCCATGCAGGGGTACGTAGAATGGTAAATAATATAAAACGTCATTTTTATTGGCCAGGGATAGAAAAAGATGTAAAAAATTTCGTAAGAAGGTGTGAGAAATGTCAAAAAATGAAATATTCTCGACACTTAAAAGAACCTATGGTAGTTACTAGTACAGCGAAAGCTGCCTTAGAAAAGATTTTTTTAGATATAGTAGGACCTTTAGATCGTGACGTTGAAGGTAATGTGTATATACTTACACTCCAATGCGAGCTCAGTAAATTTGTAGAGGCATATCCACTCAAAAGCAAGGATGCAGTTACTGTGGCCAGAGCATTCGTGAATAACTTCATATTAAGGTACGGTATTCCAAAAACAATTGCAACGGATCGTGGAGCAGAGTTTATATCTTCCACAATGACCGAGGTATGTAAACTTTTAAATATAGAAAAGTTGCAGTCAACATCCTATCATCATGAGTCAATAGGATCCCTGGAAAATTCTCACAAGCATCTAGGTGCATTCTTAAGAATACAGTGTGACAGTAATCCAGAAACGTGGAGTCACTGGTTACCATTTTGGTGTTTTACATATAATAATACAGTACATACATCTACTAAGTATACGCCGTTCGAACTTGTCTTTGGAAAGTCCTGTCCATTACCTAGTAGAATAAGTGCTAACGTTGAACCGTTATATAATAGCGATAATTATAGTTTAGAATTAAGGTATAGATTGCAAAAGGCTCATAAAGATGCGCGCGAAAACTTAATTAAAACAAAACAGTGCAGAAAAAATACGTATGATAAGAAAGTGCATACAGTGAACTTTGAACCAGGTGATTTAGTGTTGGTGAAAAACGAGACTGGATCAAAACTGGACAGTTTATACAAGGGACCGTATAAAGTGCTGAAAATCGCGGTACCGAACATTTTGATCGAGGTTAATAATAAAAAAGAGTTAGTTCATATCAATAGAATTAAGGCTTTCGTAAAGTAGACATACCTACTTACTATAAATTTAAGAAGGTAATAATTTTCAAACATTATTGATAACCCCCAATGATGTAGTGTCAAGCTTTCTAACTTGTAATTGGTTATGATAATATTACATTACTATAAAAAATACATGTTTGTTAACATATATTTTTTTATAATAATTACCCCGATGATGTAGTGTGCCAACATCTACCATACAAAGTAGACATACATAGCATAGAATAATATACCTAAGCATAATATAAGTAATAGGTTTACACAGGGCCCTGGTTGATACCTATGTTGTTAGGAGCTAGGATTTTAGTAATAAATCCGCACTTGAAGTAAACAGTCGTGTTTGTTACTCATAAGCTAATAAGTCCCCCCTCTACACCCTTCGTCAGTTCAAAACCACCGGCTCTGTATTATTTCTTACCACTTCATTTTAGCCCTGAGCTGTTTCTAACAGAGCGTTTGCCCGCAAAGTTGTAGTCTGTTTTACTTCAGAAAAAAAAAGTAGAGTGACCTTAGCGAAGAAATAAAGTGAAGCCAGATATCTAGCCGCTCTCGAGTGCTAAGCATCATGATTGACGATTGCCTGGTTGCTCCCAGTTCACACAGAAATACTTATAAACACGAAGCATCGCCTTTGCTACTAATTTTATTGAAAAACTTTTTTATTTTTTGTGCAATAAAGGATATATATAAGCATCGACACTGTTTGAGTTACTCTTTGGTTGTTTGAAGTTCCTAGTATTTCTTATGAATGCTTTTTTTGTCGGGTGTTGTATTGTGGGACATCGATGTCAAACTACTCGATGTATCCATTTCATTCCATTCCAAATGTATGAGTAAAAGTTTGGCTTTACGCTTTACTATTTGACTGCCTTGACTTATTATTTGATCTGAGTGTTTTACTTGTTTATTCCACGTCCCGAGGCAGAACCACGGAAGTCTACCTTTGTTCCCGCCAACTTTATGAAACTACCTTCTTTCGAGAAAATTAGAGTGAACACGGGAACTAAGAAAATTAAACGAACAAACAACTAAATGGGAGCGTACCCCGGTAATGCGCGAAGCGTAGACGGGCAAAGACTTTTGTGTTTATCTACTTTTCATTAGGGATAAGATGGAAACAGCATATTTTTTTATTTTACTTATTCTTTGTGTTCAGAACAAAATAATCTCTTGTTACTAACCTGTGGTTCATATTTTTGCATAGAATAAACTGATTGACAATAGTATGGTTAAAACCGTGCTAAAGTGAAGGAATTTTCATATTTTTATGCCGCGTTTTCTGGAAAAGATCATTTGTATATGATAAGGCTGCCTATAGAAGTGTTATTTTGTTAACTTTTTGTCTTTTGCGTATTTTTTTTTGTAATGCATATGGTGTTTCTATCTTATATTTTATTGAGGTTGCAAAACTATTACTCATCACAATAAAACAATTTTAAACGTAGGAATTGTAAAATCCACTAAAAACACAACTTAAATCCGTTTAAATTGTTTTATTGTGGTGTTTCTATCTATTTAAATAACGTATTGCAAACAACCCTACACAAACTGTTCTAAAAAGGCTGATGTAATAAATAAGTAAATTAGATGATGAACCGAAATTGCGCAGAGCTTCTGTTTAAGACATTTCAATGGAAATATGTCAGAGTTTCAGCAGACAGAAATGAATTGACGCAGACCTAAATTCTTAGCAGATAGACTGGCTGTTGTTATTATAGCCATCGCTTTTACGGTGACTTATTTCTAGTTTCATCCGTCTTTTTCTCTCTTTTTCCGCTTTAACGTTAGTTACATACCTACTTTTTTGTGTTTTTTTACTTTTATGCGTCGTCTGCGTATTAAATGCGTCTAATCACATGCCTGCCTACGTATAATTCATTCGCATGTGTTTCGACCCTTAGTTGAATAATCACTCACATTTTGAATGGGTACCAATCTTTGTTCGTCAAAAGGACACATCCAGATTTGTATAGCCATGTTGTGCGGTGAAGGAAGGGTCAAGCCTGCATGTGATATATGAATAGAGTGCCCTTTCTTTGTCCCGGAGATAACCAGAACTCACATTGTCACTCTACGTATTAATCATTAAAATTGCCCACACTTTAACCCGGAAAACTCGGGGTCATTCATAATTTATTCAGTCTTTCAGAAGCTATTGTAGACTATGTAGGTATGGCTTCTCGAAATTGATTTTCTTACAGATTTAAAATAAAGTGATACGTTGTTTTTACCTTTTATTTTTTGTTACATAGTAGTCACACAATACGCGCAGCCGCCAATACTTACTTTGTGGTAGCTTGGTGGTAGTCACTATATTTATTCAGGGAAAAATAACAATTAAAACTAAGCTAAACAGGACTAAAATTAAATAAAGTCCTAGTGACTAACCGAAATTATTAAGCTAAAAAAAGGGTCGCCAAGTGCGCCCCCATTAGACATGGTACCCAGTAAGCTGGCAGGTCTTTGGATGGCCAAGCTTAGCCGTTGACCGAGAAGACTGCCAGCTTTCTGGTCACCAGTGGTCTCATTGAGGCGCTCTGACACCTCGTTTACTTATATATTTCTATTGCAAACCTTTTTCTACTGAAATTTTAGGATTGCTCTCGTACCTATTCTTAACTTGAATAGATTTTCCGCGTAATCTACGTGATAGAAAAATACCTACTTACTATCTTATTTTGTGTAATGTTAGACAGAAGAATATCTACAATATTTTGTTCTTAAATCTATTTCTGCGAGCATTATTCTTGCAACCTAAACACAATTCTGCAATATCCACTTGAAATCAAAGGACCGGAAGCACGATAATTTCGACTCAAGTGGCCATAAAACGTATTGGTGGTCGACATTTTTATCAGAGGAACCAATTGATTTGCTTTATGGGCCGTGATGTTCCTATGGCCAGTCACACGAGAGATAGATAATGACGGCCTTAATCCACGAAATTTATTGATTGGTTTTGCAATATGAATGGAGTAAGGGATAGTATCCTAAGCAATATGGGGCCCACAATAGGGGCAGATATTAAGGGCCGAAGTTACTCATGCAACTGAACAACTTTTTCAAAAGAACAAAGTGAATATGTGGTTCCATTTCTTTCATATTTCAACCTATGTTCCGTGGGGAAAGTTGTCTAGTTTCACGAGTTATTTCGGCCCGTAAAATTTTACCCCATGTTGTAGGCCCCACACTCCCACTGTAAAGGGTGAAGTTTTCCTAGTGACCGATACAGAAATTTCAGTACGGGCTAGTGATAAGGAACAACTTTCCCAAAAAAACATAGGTCAAATAGAAAAAAATAAATCCTGCAGTAATTTTTCCTTATCACCAGGCCGTTTCTACTAAGTTTTCGGTATCGGTCAAATAGATCACATAATTTTGGTTAATACATAATTATAAACATACTATTGATAATTATGTAACTCTTCTTCTTCTTGTTCTTTTTGTGTGGGATACCGAGTTGTCTACCTACCACCGTCTACTACTACAAGTAGGCCTCTGAAATGGTTGTGTAACAATCGCCAAGTAATAATAGACAGCAACCGGGCCTACGGCTTAACGTCCTCTCCGAAGAATGGAATAATAATTTTTACAGACAATTAGGTTGTTCAACTCGTAGGCTGAAAAGCAAATCAAAGTCCCTTTCCAGACTGGGAACAAATTCACAAAGTGATAATATCAAGTTTGTGAGTGCCCCACCGGGAATCGAGCGCAGAACTACTGGCAGGCAGTCGCACTACTACTGCGCCACATCGGCCGCGGTTTACGTAAGTAAGTAATTTTAAATAATTTTCACAAATATGACATATATAATATTATTAATTCAAGATGCTATAATTGAAAAAACATTAATAATGTTAATGTGTAATATATTTAATAATCTCTCATTACCTAGAGCTAAGAGATTCTGAGAATATGAGTTGAAGAATAAATTTAAATTTAATGAGTAGGAGCAGATGGAACAAAAATAAAGAGCCTTATTGAAATTCTGTTGTGCAAAATATTTAGGTTAGTAGTACTTAAGTATATCTAATTAACAAGAGTTTTGAGTTGTGCGAAATATTGTATGTCATCACATCACAGCCAAGTATGGTTGAAAACGAAATTCTATTGCACAGCTAGCTAACGTGTTATTTTTGTAAAATAATGTAATCGACCATTGGTATCAATTCAAAAACATATCTATTTATGAAATTGATAGGGTTATCTATGAGATGGGTTTCCAAGCAGGCGTGAAGCAGCTCAAGAAATTGGAGCAACTCTTAAGGAGATCACCTCGACAACCTTACTTACAAGGACCCCTACCACTTGGTAGGTATGAAGACTCTGGCACAAGTTATAAGAAATTGATTGTTTTAAAACACAAAGTATCAAAGTTCAAGTGCGATACGAGTAGAATAACGATTCTAATAGAGATGAGAAATAGGCTGTTCTTCCACTCCCCCCCCCACTACGACGGACTGACGGACGTAGTTTTGACGCATACGTCTGTCAAACGAAAGGAACTTTCCAATTCCCATCCAAAACACCGGTTACTGTTGCCGGTGTTTTTCGACCAATGTGTTTGGCGGGCGCAACCGTCAGTCCGTCATAGTGTGAGATTCGCCATAAAGACTATATCAAAGGATTTTAATTATTAATTTACCTATTTTTTGTCTCCCATGTGAAGTTTTTGATATCTTCAATGTATTCTTTACTAGCCGTTACCCGCGGCTTTGCCTGCGTACTCATATAAACTATCCTATGTATTAATCCATGTTACGTGTGCCAAATTTCATTACAATCGGTTCAGTAGTAATTGCGTGAAAAAGTAACAAACAAACACACTTTTGTATTTATAATATTAGTAGGATATATTTATGAAAAATGTTCATAGGTAGTTTATGATAAAATAGGTTGACCCATTTACATTTGGCTTCTGTCTCTAAAACTAATATTCATAAACGCTTTTAAAACTTGGGAATTGTGTCCAAATTATTATGGCGCCTATTTTCTTTAAAACGCAGCCAAGAAACTAAATTTATCCGTTCAGCAGTTTGACTTATTTTATGAGTGCAAGCAAATATCATCGTAAAATAAAACATTTAGTTCAGACCATTCGTATAACATACGAAATCCTGGATCTCGGCCAATAGTTGGATTGGGGTCACGAGTGTCAGCGCAGAATATTAAAAATTTAAGTTTTATTGCTAGAAAGAAAACAGACTGTATTAAAAATAAAATATGAAAAAAAATTGTGACGACGTATTCGATAAAAATAATGATAATGTAGCACAAAGTAAGTATTGGCGGCGTGAATGTAGGTACTAACGTCATGCTACGTTATGTTCCGAGAGTAATTTGTCCATTTCCTATATGAAGATTGCAATTGCTTTACCATCAAACCACGTAAGAATGACCTTTCCTTCTGCCATCAAAAGAACTACGAAGGCTCTAAGACAAAGTAGGTTTTAGAAATAAGCATCGCCGCTTCACCTGAGTATAGCGGATTTTCAGATTGTTTGAATATGACATCAAATATTTTTCGCGTTACTCATCATATCCCATACAATCTAAAATTCAGCTGCAATATCATACCATATGTAATTTTTTTTTTTTTTTTTTGTTTAATGCACCTGCCCTGACTGGTGTAAAGCCACATGCCCTAAGGTAGACTGGGAGATAACGTTTTTGGCGTTAGGTCCGCCCGTGTACATTTTTGTGCATAAAGTAAGTAAGTAAATAAATAATACCAGTTCAACTACAAGAAAGTGTATAAGGCTCTTTCTGACAGCTATTTAAATAGAACACGTACTACATATCATCGATAGATGGCGTTGAACATCTGGGGGCATCTTTACTGGGGAGAACGATTCTTCTTCTTTTCGTGTGGGACGCTGAGACGTCCAATGACCCAATGAACGTTATTATTATAACTTTGGTGTGGCAAAGCCACTGGCTTCACATCTCGTGAGTTGAGACGTATTTCGCCATTTATGTCAGGTTAGTTAAGTCAAGTCGTTGTAAGGTTATGTTAAGTCGTTTGTAAAGTGATTTGGCATTACGCCGAGGGAGAGTCCACAACACAGAGATCCTAGTCTTACGACTAGGGGCTGTGTTGTGCAGTTTATGTAGCACCAGAAACGTGATAGTAAAATTTCCGGGCCACGTGCTGACCGCTCGTCACTATACCACAATGTCAAATTTATGCTTTAATTACAATTTCCGATTTAATATCCAGTTTAAGAATAGTTTGTTGCTTAAACCACTATCAGAATTATTCACCAAACACTCAAATAAACAAGAAAAACAAAATTATAACCAAATCACATCCGCCATTACGGAATAGCAACGAACGACCATCCCAATGAACGTTCTTGAAAAATTATTAAGAACTCTAATATGAGTTTGATTGAAAGTTTGCAAAAAGTATTTGCGTAACTTTAAATCTAATAAAAAAGACCTTATTGCCACTGCGAAGCTTAAGTTGATCCGTTAGTGCCTTACACCTGCGGATTCGGGTCACGGAGGAAGTCTACGGGCCGTGTCGGACGGATGGTACGACAGAGCCCGAATCGAGGCGAAGGCACCTTAATGGAGATTTTACACGTGATTTCCGGAGCCCTACCTTTGCTACAGTCCATGTGAACATCAGTATGAAGTACCAAAAGCTATTTTCGTTAGTAGTCTAAAATTCTTGTAGCTATAAGTGTTATGTTGTTTTGCTAAATTGGAGGCTCTAAAGCTTCGCTATATAAAAGTGCATAGTGCTGTACTAGAATAATATTATTTATCTAATGCAAAAATGGGTGTCGTTAAAAGTGACTGAGGGATAAATTCATCCAGGGAATGGGCAGCAAGCAGCGTTCCCTGTGAAAACAATATTTTACACTGTGATCGCTAATCCGCTTGCCAAGCGTGGTGAGCATGGCAATTCTCCCAATAGGAGAAAGCTCATTTCCAGCAGTGGTCTGTTGTGACTGTTAATTCTGATTTTGAGACAAGGATAAAGCGCGAGTAAGATTTTTAAATATTTAGACAATTACAGCCGTAAAATTCTGAAAAAATATTATGTTATTGTCAAGGATCTAATAGATATTAATCCTATCAGATACAAAATTTGACTAACTTTACCCAATAGAAAAAACATCTAAAATAACCTGTATTTGAAATATTTTTTCAATATTTTTCAGATTTAATGTAATTACAAAAAAAAACTATAATTTAGATACATACCATTTGTAGTATGAATACCTAAATGAGACATTCTAACGGTATTTCTCTAGTTTTCATGTCCGAAAAACCGTAAAATTGCGCGAAAATGGAGCGCAGAATAAGTGTCTGTTTTTTCAGGCGCAGCGCGAATGAAAGAGACAAACTTTTCAGGTGAATAGTGCTGTCGTTCTTGCGTGAAACAAGACGAAAAAAGCAAAAAATAGTTGAAATGAAGAGTTTTATTTATAAATGTACTTCTGCTGTGCTTTACACTTACTTACTGTGACACTACCTTTCACCAATACCTGTTTACGGACGCCATTAACGGGATAAAATTGGGCGTTTTTAGGGATTAGCACATTCGAATGGCGATGTTCGTGGTTTTCGCACGTGTGAGAATGATTGGTCTTTTCTATTCGGCTTCTCTGTAAATAAAATTGCAAAGGCGTTTTATAAATACACATGCGATGAATGAGTGAAAAGATCCGATGGTAATTGCGGCTTGTTGAGGTTCATAAATATTGTTAGCGTTTTTGAAATGAGTTTGGACGCGGCTTGATGTAACGCAAAGCATTAATATGCGAATATTTATAGTACCTTTTCATCTTTTAAAGAAGCGATTAAAACAGAAGTCATAAGTACATTTCTAATTGTAGTGTATTTCAAAATGGTTGGAAAAATTTATGATTTCTAATTGATATTGTGCAGGCAAAGAATCAAATCAAACTCCTCCTTTCATGTTTCTTATGAATAATGTCTCCAATTTCTCCTCCCGGCAATGACTGCACAGTTCCCTAGAGACAATACCGCGATACCTCCATATCAACAAAAAATCCGGGCAAGCGCCCCGTCACTCTGCGGCTCGCACCGTAGCGCCTCCCGTGAATGACGTTTTATATAACTGAAACACTGACATGATAACCTTATACTTCGTTCCAGATGTGATAGCACCCATTTTGTGCTAATGTAGCAAAAAATGGTGTCAGAGTTTTTCAACCGCCTTGTACTAGGCCTCTGACATGATTATGTAACGACCGCCGTCTAGTAGACCAATGTGGGCCCTATTTATGTAAAAAAAGACAGCTACCGGGACCGACGGCTTCAAGTGCCCTCCGAAGCACGGACTACGTGTGAAGATGACCTGTGTCGTTTCCTTAAGTTTGTTTTTTGACATGGAAAAGATTCATAGATAGAATACTTTTGCATATATTTCATGAAAAGTGGCTAATGAAACACGCCATGCTATTTGAATGTAATGCTACCTAATAAGAATTATATTTTCGTACGTTTTTTCCTCCATTGTTGCACAGTCTGTGACGTACAACCCACCGCAGATTTCTGAGCCATTTCCCCAGCTTTATTTTTTCTGGGCAGGTGATGGATTGCTGGCTGTTTTCTTGCGTAATTTCCGCACACTAATTGCTGTTGGCATCCGTCACGCCCGAGGGAGTAAAAAAGAAAGGTTGCGAAGAAGGCTAGAACTGTATTTTTGTTTTTAAATTACTGATTGACTGAAATTTGACTTAATTGCGACGATAAAAATCAAATTACAAGTCATAGGTAGGGTTAAACTGGTACTAAAATACCCAAACAAAAATAATTTGGTTACAAAAGTTTGAAAAAAAGGTGTTAAGAAAGCCAATTACGTACCTGTTATTGATATACACCACTATATCTTTTACGATAATAACAAAACTTTTTTTTTATAAGACAATGTCATCGAACTAGATGGGATATATTATTTTAGGATTTCATAAAAGGCAATGCAATGCAATGTAACTAGTAACGTAACGTAATCTAATTCAATTTATAACATTTTTCTATTATTGTTTTTCTAATATTTTAGATTTATTTGTTTGTCATAGTACATAAATATGTTATTATTAGGTAAGAATATGATCTCTCTTCTCGATGTTGCTGTGTCCTAACTAACAGGGTATCATTTTTACCATATTTTGTATGTGAATTTGATTATGCAATAAAAAAAACTTGAAACATAGTTACCTTTTTTCAATTGTTTGATAAAACTTAAAAATTATATAAATATTTTTTATAGCAGAGCAAAAGGTAGAGGTATCTACCCTTTGAATTTTTTGATGGTAATCAACAGCCACAAAAGTCTACTGCTGGGCTCACCACGCTTGGCAGGATGATTAGCGAGAATAGTGGAAGACGTGGCATTCACAGGCAACACTGCTGCCTATTCCCTGGATGATTTTACGACACCCACGAGTAGAACTGGGGTGATGCTCTTCTAAGCCGACACCACACTGCAAATTTAAAATTCCACTTATCCCACTAATATTATAAAGGCGGATGTTTGTGTGTGTGGTTATTAGGGATTGGCACCAAAACGGTCAGGTTTCATACATTTTTGGGCCCTTTTCAGAAGTGCCGGCCAAACAAAAATAATGTTAGATATAGTTAGAGTAACTAATTTTAAACAATTATTATTATGACACCAAAGCTGTGGGGTGATTCTGTAATAACTTATAGAGGTTCAAAAAGTCGATATTTTTTACATGTATTTTTTCTGAAAATGTCTGAAATATTACAGTTTTGTTAAACCGTGTGTATCTAAAGTATTAGTATTATAGCAGTTGTAGATTGTTCCGCGAAAGTGTAAAAAAAATAAAAAAACCTTCAATGGTTTAAAATGTTATGAAATAATTACCTACTGTATGCTAATGAAAAAAGCGTTACTAAGCTATCACATACGCAGGGCCGCAATCGCGCCAGAACCGAACTCAACAGTTTTTATTTAGTTTGTAGTGGATAGAAAAAGATAGTTTAAAGCAATTAATCCATCATTAAAAATAGATTTACATAATATGATATATATATGTACCATCGAGAATAGAAATAGCCCTTCTTTCACTATCTGAACTAACTGGATTTGCAAATAGATGCTCCGGAACCATAAGGTTTCGTTGTGCCACTTCAGCTCGGATCATATGATCAAAGCCCACACGAGATGGCACATAATCATTTAAAAGTGCTTCTCGGCCTGTCTTAAGCATCCTCTGAAAACTTGATTCCGAGGTCCTGAATATAGAGGCCAATCTTGCATTTGAATCACCTGTACGCATTTTCGCCATCACAACTGCTAATATTGTTCTCTTATATCGGTAACGATTGAGGCTAGGTGTATTTTCCAACAAAGCAGAGAACTAATTCCGATTAAGTCCTGTCCATGTATGTAAATCATTTGGATTCATGTTTTCATAACGCTCAAAATCATATCAGGTGTACCTGCGACGGTCACCTAATGGTTCACGACATCTAATACACAAATCGGCCATAATACAAAATAACTGTCTCGTACCTAATAAATAAATAATATATAGTAACGTAAGTCGCGTGAATAACTAATAAAACGAAACTAACTTCACCCTCAAAAGTGCAAAATGCATAAAATGATTCGTTTTTTTTCTGAGGGTACTTATGGCACACTTGAGCTGTGAGTTGTTTATGTTATTAGTTGTTGATAAGGTATGAACGGTACGGTGCGGCTCTAAGAGCTTGGTGTCAAGTATATAGCGAGAATCTCACGACAAATGGCGCCCGCAATTTTTATTTCTTCTAAAATGCCCGCATAGATATTAATTATTTTTTCATAAAATGATTACAGGTTACAGAATGATCTAAAATATTATGTATTATAGTAATATATGTCTAAAATGTCCAGAATCAACTATATTCATCGGTGCTTTTTTCTCAATAATTATTTCAAAAAATACATTTTGTATGAAAATACATTTTTTTCGATCCCTTGTAAATATGTTACAGAATAATTCTGCAGCTTTCGTGTCATAATAAAAAATGATTATTATAATAAGTTCTAACTATAATTAACATTACTTTTGTCTTGCCAGCACTTTTAAAAAAGGCCCAATTTGAATGATGTCCTTTATTGGATAATGGAATACTGTCTAGAATAACATATAGGCTTCTTTGCATTGCAGGAAAATGTCTTATTACCACGGGAACACGCATAAAAAGGTGGCGCTACTGAGTCCATTCACGTTTCAGAAAACTAACAGCGCAATCTTTACAAGTCAATTTTTATTATGATTTCAGAAAACTAACACTGTATAAGTATATTACCAAACGGAAGATTCTATAATAGAAGGTATTGATGTGAGTTCTTCTAATGAAACTGAACAACTTGCTTCGAAGAACAAAGGTCAAAATATTAAAAAAACCAGCCAAGTGCGAGTCGGACTCGCGCACAAAGGGTTCCGTACCATTATTTACTTGCAAAAAAACACGTGTTTTGTATGGGAGCCCCCTTAAATACTTACTTTATTAAAATTTTTAGTATTTGTTGTTATAGCGGCAACAGAAATACATCATCTTTGAAAATTTCAACTGTCTAGGTATAACGGTTCAGGAGATACAGCCTCGTAACTGTAGGACGGACGGACGGACGGACAGCCGAGCCTCAGTAATAGGGTTTTCGTTATTACCCTTTGGGTACGGAACCCTTAAAAAACGATCTCCCATACAAAACTATTCAAAAATGTGTCACTTTGTATGGGAGAACCATTTTTTATCATATTACCACCTATGTTTGTTGAGAAAAGTAGAAGTCACCCCAAAAATATTTTCACTGAATTAAATAGTACCTAATATAATCCATAGGTTGTTGGTTCTTACTTTATAATAATAATAATTTTTCAACTTATAAAATATGCACTCAAAAACTAACTGAGTTATTACAAAAAAGCTAGACTTACATTTGAAAAGCTAGATGAGCATACTTTAAATCTACCTTGACAGTATTGATTAAACTCACAAAAACGAATAAAATGGAAGACAAAATATTTATCGTTTCACCTTTTCTGAACACTTGAATCCTCGCCTCGCCTATTTCACGAATGCTTAATCTGTTCCATAAGTATAAGAAATGAGTTTTACCTAAGCGGAAAAATCCCCAGGAAAAGAAAAGTATTTTCATTTAAATTGGAAGTAAAGTTGGAATCGAGTTTTGTTGATTTAAGTAATCACATTTTGTGAATAATTCATCAGCCCATCTTCTATCTTCTTGTGGAATTAATGAAGATAATATTTTTAACTATAATGGATAAAATATGAAAACTCTAAGATGTTAATAAGGTTTTCATTAAAAGCTTAAAACAAAACTAGTTGGCAATAACGAAAATTTCTAGACATTCCAATCTACAATTTGGTTATTTGGGATATTGACATAACGTAATGAAACGAATGTGTTCGTGTCGCAAACAAATCATTGCGTGCACATAGTTCTACCAAAACCGAATTGGTTATTTTGATGAAATATCTTTATGTTTACTTTTTTCCATTACATCATTCAAAACAATGAAAGGTTCCGTGCTTCGGAGGGCACGTTTAGCCGTCGGTCCCGGTTGATGTCTATGATTACTAAGACGGCGGTCGTAACACAACCATGTCAGAGGCCTACTAGTGATAGTAGGCGGTTGAAAAACTCTGACACCAGGGTTAATCGGTGTCCCACACGAAAGAGAGAGAGAGAAAGAGAGAGAGAGAATGAAAGCTGAAAACGTTCACCTGCAAGCTTCCGCCTTTCGCCTGTACTATGCAAATAATAGTCGAAATCAATTCAGAATGCGTCTGCTGCCTGCTTGAGATTCACCTCTATAGCGAGTCTGCAAAGGAGTCATTATGACGGAAGATAGCTTCCAAACATGCTCGTATCGGGGGTGAGATGGCTTATAGATTTAAAGTGGGTGGAGTTTTGAAATAGACAATATTAATAGGCACGTGACATTAATTATTACACTCATTTAAATAAGTATAGTCAAAAAGTAGGTTGCCGTGTGATGCCGGCTTAGAATAGCATCACCCCATTTCTTTCCCGTGGGAGTCGTAAGAGGCGACTAAGGGACTCGAGGGTGTGTTTTCCAATTTTGGGCGATGGGCTGACAACCTGTCACTGTAGAGTGTAGTGATACACAATTTTCCGAATGACCCTCGAATATTTGTCAGACGTGGCGTTAATGTCCGTTTTTTGCGATCGTTTACGCTCTGCCTACCCCGCATGGGATTATGGGCGTGATATGTGTATGTATGTATGTAAAAAGTAGGTATGATCCACTGATAGTCAACAATCTTTTTTTTTGAAAACTTGCAAAATTTTCAAGCGCGGGCAGGATTTGAACCTGCGACTTTCGCATTACTAGTGGCGACGCCTCTTCCATCTGGGCTACCGCAGCTCATTTCTTGCCCGCCAATTTTGCAAGTGTATTTTAATGCCAGTAACGCTTGGCATGGCTCCATCTACCGGGTTAGTTTTGCAACTAATCACCGGCGACTAATTCTATCTTTACAGATTGAATGTAGTCTAAGCGATGAAAACCAGCGATAAATTGAGTACCAAATTTTAAAACACTTCCCGTGTTGGGTATACAATTTTTGAAAACTTGCAAAATTTTCAAGCGCGGGCAGGATTTGAACCTGCGACTTTCGCATTACTAGTGGCGACGCCTCTTCCATCTGGGCTAGCGCAGCTCATTTCTTGCCCGCCAATTTTGCAAGTGTATTTTAATGCCAGTAACGCTTGGCATGGCTCCATCTACCGGGTTAGTTTTGCAACTAATCACCGGCGACTAATTCTATCTTTACAGATTGAATGTAGTCTAAGCGATGAAAACCAGCGATAAATTGAGTACCAAATTTTAAAACACTTCCCGTGTTGGGTATACAAGTTTTGAAAACTTGCAAAATTTTCAAGCGCGGGCAGGATTTGAACCATGATAGATGGAGCCATGCCAAGCGTTACTGGCATTAAAATACACTTGCAAAATTGGCGGGCAAGAAATGAGCTGCGGTAGCCCAGATGGAAGAGGCGTCGCCACTAGTAATGCGAAAGTCGCAGGTTCAAATCCTGCCCGCGCTTGAAAATTTTGCAAGTTTTCAAAAATTGTATACCCAACACGGGAAGTGTTTTAAAATTTGGTACTCAGTCAACAATCTATGTGCCGCACCGCACGGCACATCATTCGTATTTTATTGCAAATCACACTGCCGCATCATATAAGTACAACATATATATCTTATTAGTCAATATTCTTTGTTGTTCTCAAAGTTAGGTTAACAATAAACCGGTTATGTCTAATGCTCGTTCTCAAGCTCTTCAAGCGCAGTTTTGGCAACTCCATCCAACGCCTTAGGTTGCATGAAGCCTTAAAATTTTATGTGTATCAGAAATTGCGTACCAAAGTTTGAGTTTGATGTAAACATGGGCGAGAGTTTCAGCGGTCAGGCTTAAAATATGAATATAAATTGAGAAAGTTTCAGGTTTGCTCAATCCACCGGCAACTTTAAAATTATTAACACGACAACATTCTGTTGATTTATGAATGGTAATTCTATTTTTTTATCTACATGAAAAATGGTGTCGGGAGACGCTTGGTTCTAGGACATTTTGCAATTATTATGGCCGAAGTATGGTATTAAATTTTCTTTAGTTTCTTTCTTAGTAGTTTTGTGTTCTTGGTTTTATTATTTTAGATTTTTTAACCAAGAGTACCGTTATCTCTAGTTAAAGTCTATATACTAAGTGTAAAATTATAGTTACTAGAGGCCGATACGATACGCAGTAAACATATTTATATAAAAAAAATTATTACTGAGAGCTTTTCTAACGTATTAAAAAAGTTACACATTTACGATCATAGATGGCGTTAAACATCTGGGGAATTATCAGCTAGACGCCATACAAGGTACATATTCAAATAGCGTTTTAGTAGTAGTGAACTGATTTCTTCTTCGTAACCTTAATAATATTTTTTTTTCCGATACATAGTCTCATACAAACTCAAATTTTAAGTTCTTAATAAATTTTCAGTGACGTTCATTGGGTCATAGGATGACTCGGTGTCCCACACCAAAAAAAGGACAATAAAACTCCCCAGTAAAGATGCCCCCAGATTTAAAATTACCTACTCTCTTCCTATATCAACAGATATCAAAAAGATTTATTTAATTATATTTTATTTATTTATTCTTAAAAATTGCAATATATTACTAGATTACAAAAAATAAATGGGATTTTGTGGCTTACGTCCCGCACGCTTGAACTAAAGAAGAATATAAAATATTACTTGAAGTATGTCTAATAGGCTTATTACCACAAACCTCGTTGAAGTAAAACAGCCTCTGAAACGTATTTCTTGTCTCTCAAAGCTTGTCAAGTAGGTACAGAATTACATTACAAAGTCTATTTACGCAAAACACAAGATAATGTGATGTAGTTACACAGCGCGGGAAACAAAACCGACAACCTAAATCCGGCAAAATGTTGCCGCAAATACGCTCAAGTTTTGGTCGTTATACGTGAATATCGGAGATATTACCGCGTAAGCTAATAGCCAATATCTGCCTCCGAAATTACCTCCCTAACGATATTTCGGCTGCAAGTAATAAAATCCATAATCCTATTACTGACTTGAATCGTTTTGGCACACGTGGACCTGAATGGTAGGTATTTAGAGGGACCTTCATAAAAGTTTTCTCACTAACATTTACACTCGTAGCAGTTTGCTACGGCGTAGTCGTAAAGATGCCCGCGTAGCTCAGCTAGCGTGGCGTAAATATTGCTGTGCACGTTGGAAATTCTAATATACAACCAAGAACAGAAAGTACAACTTGTCGCTGTAACTAAACCATGTCTCTGTGCAAATAGAAAACTTTGTTCATCCTTGAAATACTCTATAAATATTTATTTTCTATACATTTCAGCATAAAACAATAAACATTAACATAGGCACCCACAACAGTCCACTACTGGACATGGATCTTTCCCTATATGGGGCTATTGCCATACTCATCACGCTTGGCAGGCGGATTGGTGAGCACAGTGTAATATGTATACTTATTGCTTTTACAGGGAACGCTTCTGCCCATTCCTTGGATGAATTACTTAGTTCGCTTAACTGCGACACCCATGGGTAGTATTGGGAATATGCTATTCTAAGCCAGCATCATACGGCTATTGAATATATTTAAAAACCATTTCGAGGCAATTTAAAATAGTATTACAATCTTTTTGTTTATTTCTGTCTGTCTGTTTGAATGTTTGTCTGTTTATTACCGCTTATATCCGAAACTACTGGATTTGGATGAAATTTTTTGTGGTCTATAGCCACCTACTAAGTCTGGTCAACATTTAGGATACTTTTGACCGCAGGAAATTCACTCATTCACACGGGAAATACAATTAAGCGTAAAATATTTAGACCACCAAGAGCCCGGCTATAGCAAAAGTTTTTCAGCATAATGGGCCGTTATATCTCAGAAAAAAACAGGCTTCACCTTATGAGGACTTAGCAAACAAACACAAACGATTGGATTAATCAATATTTTTTAATGTCTCATATAAAAAACGGACCATTAAGACATGTACATTAAGAAATGAATTGGCTGGACTGGTTTCATTCGAGTGTGATACTGAATGCCTAAAATGTATGAATAGTCTCTTTCACTTACTTACTTCTCGGGTGTTTGGCCTACTCACAGAAAAAAAGGTACGGACGCAATCTGTTTCGGCAGTATAAGTTACACTGTGTAGTTTAACCAGCATCAACAATCAATACCCACATGTGTTGAGATACACTTCACAGATAAATAATAAATACAAAACGGGGGTAGCCCGGGGTTGCTCTAGTATGCCTTACATGATTGTGACTCATAACAACATAAAAGACCAACCATGTGGCTAAATGCGAAAAATGGACAAAACAAATACAAATGAAGAGGACATAGTTACGGAGTTATGTACATCACTTGAACTTTACGCTTTAAAAGGCATTACAAATAAAATAACAAGCATAATAATTAAAAAAAATTAAAAACACGACTGCTTTCTGAGATAAAGCCTAGCCACTCGGGATAATGTAAGGATTCTTCCGATACAATTCCCATTCGAATCTGTTCAGTGTTTAACGAGTTGCAGCACTTTAAAGAATCGCACAATATACATACATACATGAACTCTAAAAACATTACACTCCTTTTTTTTGGCTGGGCAGTTGTGTAAAAAGAATTTGAATGAATTCAAAGTGACGCTAAAATCGAATTTGATTCATGCAAACGAAGACTTGAGCATACGCTGGTTTTATTATATGCTAATTTATGGTCTCTTAGCTCTTTTCAAAAGCGCGTAGTACTGTTGTTTTCCTTATATTTTCTTCTAATACTCTGAATAGAATGTCGAGCGTATTGCTACTATTCTTTAGAACTTACTTAAAATTTGGATTACAAATTTGTCACATTTGCTGAAATGGCGAAACAAAACATTCTAAACTGCAAATGCTTGTCTCCGCATGTCTGTAGGGAGTCGGGACTGATTGGAGCCTCGGATAAATTACACTTTACTTGGTCGGCGGTGAGCACGCTACGTGAGACGAATTCCTTTAAACGTCTAGAAACATTAGGATTTCTGCCTCTAGCTGATTCAGTGTCAAAGTGTGGAAGAGGATAAAATCAAATCCACAGCATTAAATTTTTTGTTACAAACTAAAATAAAGTTTTAACGTTACAGAATACAATATAAATTACCAATGGAGAGTTGGCCAACCATTTCAAGAAATATTTTGGCCTTTTTATCATCGTATTGCATATACGATGATAAAAAGGCTGTAATATTTTATTTCTGTAAATGACGTCACTTTGATTTAAAATTATTATTGTCCGGACTGATACTCGAAAACTATCGAATTACTATGTCGTGCATCGTCACGTCGTACAATATCATGTTGGAAATTATTAATGTTAATCACATCAACTTTCATCTTCACGTTTCGGTTCATGTGATTCGATTGTACGCAGGTTTTTAAACATCAAATTAAATTTAAAGGTTATAATAATAATCAAAGCTCTCCTGTATGTTTCTGTTCGTTCACAAGGCACATGCGAAGATTATGAAAGTCCATGCTGCGTACAAAGCGTCTTTTCGTAAATGGCACTTTTGTTTTACGGTAAAATTAACTGATAAACTTACGACCTTTTAGAATGTGTCACTTCATGAAATTTCATTCTCTGAATAGTAAAATGAAATAAAAGGCACGTGCCTATTATTTAAGGAAAATATGGACTATCTTTTAATAGAATAAAATACTTGTTAGAAATTTTAAATTTCGTGAATTGCATGTTAAATTGTTTTTACTGTGGAATGAGGTGAAGTTTTCTTTGGCTATGTCACTAGACCGACTGCGTCGCAAACGATACGGTGCTGCCAATGAAATTATTATATGTTATTGTTATGATTTTTTTCGTAGTCGCCGCCAAGATCGAAATGCCGTAGTGCAATATAAACTGGACCAGTTGCCATTTAATATGTGGTCCAGTGTGGCTTGTCTTACCCTGCGTATTCCTTAATTTTAGTCAGTTCAGGCATTCACAGAATTTAAGGTTGTATTGGGTATTATGACAACAACTTTGATGTCATATTTTCTTCACCCAATTTTAAGTTCCTAAACTTGGACAAATACGTGGAGGATTAGAGGTTTAAAAAAGCAACTTACAGATCACTTACTGACTCTTAATTAAGGAATTAATGAGATCTCTGATCCCCGACCAATAGGACCACTAATTTACAATATAAAATGACTTCCAGTTAAGTGAGGTTACCTCGTTAGGGTTAGAATCGAATTCAATTATTTCACCTGAAAACTTTTTTTTAAAATGAAGATCGTTTGTAAAGAGATTCAAAAAACTCTTCAGACTTATTATCAGTTTTCTTGTAATTTATTCTATCATAAAAAAGCTACTCTTTTGAAAATACTAATCCACTCTTTATTCATCATACCTTATAGGTAATTTTTTATTGTTGGTCATTTTTAAAAGTTCCTCAATTCGGATGTGAGGCCGACAACTTTAATATTAATAAACAAATGACACTATTTTAATTATTCGTAAATTCTCCATATTTATAGAATTCACTAGAATATTATTATTGAATTGCAAATGAAGCGGACATATCCGGTGATTGAGCCAATTAGCAGCCGCGTCAGAACCTGTCACGGTTTGGGCACATTACCCTAGTTGTCAGCAGGGCTTTGTTTGATTCTGTTTAAAGGGCGGGGCACACCGGCTCCGTATCCAGCTCTCGTCCGTAGTCACGCACTAACTTGACGTTGTAATGACGTTGCGTATCCGTTCCGTGCTGCACGCAAGCGGTGTGCCGTATCTCATACAGTCCCATACATTACAACGTCATAAGTTCGTGCGTGACTACGGACGAGAGCTGGATACGGAGCCGGTGTGCCCCGCTCTTAATCCTTTTACATTTTATTTAATTTCTGACCTATAAATTGTTCTGCGATCAGATTTTTTGTATGTATATGGGTATTTATGTTATTCAGTAAGTATATTTTTTGTGGTGAATTCCATAAAATATCCAATTCAAATTTCGCACGTGTGATGCCGGCTTAGAACAGCATCACCTCATTTCTTACCCATGGGTGTCATAAGAAGCTACTAGAGGACTCGAGGGTTAGATGTGTATTGCAATTTTAAGCGATGGGCTGACAACCTGTCACTATGGACATACACAGTTATCTGATTGTCCAGGATATTTATTTGTTTATTGTTCCTCCATCTTGAGATTTCGATATCGGTCACTAGTAATATTTCACCCTATATATGGAGCGCGGTGAACACTTCCATACCGCGTTTCAGGCCCGTTGTTCTGTCATGTGGCGCCATCTTCTGGATATATTGGGAACTTCTCTTGCGTCTTATTTGCTTGTGAATCTCTTGAGTGAGCTTCGTGTTGTAGCTCCCAGAGTATTATCCCATCCCTCCCATATTTAATATACATAAATACTATAAAATATTATTAAACGCAGCCTAGTTGACAATAAGTAATACACAAATATAACTATAAGCTTACATTACAAATCATATACCAATCATCTGGTATTTAAACGGATTATTAGTGGAAAAAGTTTGCGTAAATAGAGTTGCAATTAAAAAAGTCACCTTTAAGTTTTATATCGGCCATTTGGTCCCAGTCCAATGATTACGGTGGGTTTTGGGGCCGAGCGTGTAATTGTCGCGCGTATTTCCTCGCGGTATTCCGGGAACACCGCGTCCAATCAGTTATGGTAATGATGTGAGCGTATCATTCGACGTTTTGGTTTCCGCGGCAAATAAACACTGTTGTGTTGTTTCTATTCAATATAGAATTTCAAATACTTAGTTTAATGCTCTAAATATATTTTTTGATTTGAAGTAGGTAGGTGCAGTCAGCACTGGAACCGCAAATATAAGTCTTATGCGCACGGCATAAGAACGGTCCAAAGTCTAAACTGTCTAACCCAGGCCGAGCTTGACTGAACCTAAGTAGTAGTAGGATGTTGACAGCCGATGTGGCGCAGTGGTAGGACGTCTGCCTGCGTCGCAAAGGTTCCGGGTTCGAATCCAATCACAAAATTGATATTATTTGTGTTATCTGTATTATTTGCGTATTTGTTCTCAGTCTGTTTAAGACATTGCAAGCTGAACCACCTGATTGTCCGTAAGAAAGATAGTTCCGTGCTTCGAGGGTGACGTTAATCCGTAGTCCCGGTTGCTGTCTACTATTAATTAGACGGCAGATGATACACAACCATGTCGGAGGCCTAGTAGTAGTAGTGGGTGGTTGAAAAACTCTGACACCAGGGTTAATTGAATCGTTTGTCCCACAAAAAAATAAGAAGTAGGATGTTAGATTAGTACCGCAAAACTTCCAGTGGGCTTTACTTATTGATTTCTCAATTTAGGAATGGAATGTATAATCCTTTATTCTGCTTACGACCATCGTAAAAAACGTAAAACGTGATAGATTTTCTACATGAACGGTCAAAAAATAAATAATAACGTTCAATAATTCCTTACGATTCCATCATAATAGCAGAATATCGAACGAAAATAATACATTTTCTTACATGCAAACGTATAATTTATCTAAAATGTCCGTCATGCAATCAAATATTTACCAACAATCAAAACGATGTGTATACTCCATAAACGTTGATAACGGGCAATAAACCCATCAACACTATTCCAAACAACAAACACGTTGGGTCGACGTGTCCCAAGGGCGCGCTCGGCACAGCCCTGCTAAAGTTATCACACGATTCGTTGGGCGCGCACTAATGAAATTAACCCCACATCAGGGATGTCAAAACATAAATCATTAAAAAAAAGTTAATTCACTAACTACTCCGCTTTAATGTCTTTCTATTATTATTAGAATCAACGTAAAAAGTATTTGTAGGCTCTCGTACGATTTAACAACAACATAGGTACCGAATTAAAAAAATAAAATATGTCTCTTTTTAACTTGTATTGAAATTTGTTTTGTTCCTAATTAAATCTTTAATCTGTACATTAATCAAATGTTCTTAAAGAAGCGAAAGGAAATATAATTTGATTGTTTAATAAAATAACTAAGCAAACTTAATTATTTAAGTTTGTCAAAAGGTTCAATAAAATATTTGCCGTTTATTTCAAAAACGGTACCCCGAAAGGGACTATAGGCGTGATATATGTATGTATGTATGTATTTCAAAAACAATCTTTCATGTCATCCATATTTATACAAATAAAAAAGAATTGCATTTTTTTAAATACGGGAGTCACATCCCTGTTCACATTTGAGTCGGAACGAAACACAGTAATGAGATGTTTCCACTGTAGCTACTTGTCGGTTAGCCGCCGGTAATGTTTCGAATGGGGCCGACTTCTGATGGGACCCTACCTTGCCTCCTCTGTTTGTTTCTTTGTACCCAATAGTATAAAACATCAGTCTTCTGGTAAATTTTTAGTACAATAAGGACCCAACATCCATCCTGGCGTCATAGTGCTTAAACAAGTACGCAATATACAGTCGGTTTTAGCACATAAGGTACCAGTGGTACTCTAAAAGAACTGAATTAAATTTTATCCGCAGTTAAGTGCATAATAAAAATTTAAACTGATTCTCATAAAATAAGTGATTTTCTACTAATACAATAGTCATATTCATGACAAGAAAAAAATATTGCTTAGGACAAAAATAATGCATAAAATAGCCCTGGTACCCTATGTGCTACAACCGACTGTAATAAACTGTTTTAAACATTCGCAGTCACACATAATGACTCAGAATATTAAAACAAGGTACTTACCGCGATACTTGCTTTTAAAAACAATGTACATCGAATTTTACAGGTACTTGTTGAGCTGTAGTTTTATAATATTGTGCAGTAAATAATGGTTGTAGAGTCATTTATATTTCATTAAAAACCAAACAAGAGGCACTAATATTGAATTATAAAATCGACTCATATATAAACATAAATCATGTCATGTATCACTATTGGCATCAACATAAACGACTGTTGAAGAATTCTTGGTATGAATATAAGAACTATTTGCCGTGTGATGCCGGCTTAGAATAGCATCACCCCATTTCTTTCCCGTGGGTGTCGTATGAGGCGACTAAGGGACTCTATGTGTTTTGCAAGTTTAGGCGATGGGCTGACAACCTGTATTATACATAATTATATACGTAATTATCTGAATGTTTATCAGACGAGGCGTAAATGACATGGGCGTGATATATGTTTGTATGTATGTAAAAAGAACTATATGATTTAACCTTGTGGAGCAAACAACCAGTTCGTTGGACACGCTCTAACGAAATTAACCCCTATTCGGGTAGGAACGAAACGCTGGAAATGAGATGCCCCTTCTGTTATTACTTGCTGGTAATGATTCGCATCGTAGTTTCGGGGACGGACATCGACTTTTTATGGCACATCTTACCTAACTACAGGAGTAAATTATATTTGGTATTCTCTATACAATTGAATAAACGAACAGAGGCGGTTGAAAAACTCTGACACCAGGGTTCATCGTGTCGTTGGAAGACTCGGTGTCCCACACGAAAAGAGAGCAAGGGAGAAACTAAACAGACTCTACCACATGCTCATTATTGTTAGTATTGGTACTTGATTGAGTCATAATTAAAAAAAGTATGCTCTAAATTATTTGTTCAAAATAACTATAAAATTCATTCAACGTTTATTTAAAATATTCAAAGTAAAAAATTGTTATAAAAATTTTTTATATAATAGTTAGTGTTTTGACGCCAACCAAAATAATTACATATAAAAGTCAAATAATAGTTACGTTACGAAATAAATTAAGTTATATCACATTTAAAATATCCTGAAATTCTATTAGGTACATGATGTGGAATTTTAAAGTAAAATATTTGTATGGAAATGTCTTTTGAAACGCTTTAATAAGAATTTTTTTGACCTCAAAAAGTATTTTTTTAAACTGTCTGTTAAGTAACCAATTTCAAGCACATTTTAGATGCGACAAGTACCTACTCTACATGAAATATTACGGTTCAAATTCAAAGTAAAATTTTGGTAATGAACGTTAATAAATATTTTATAACTAAAAATCTCATTATGATAATTACTGTTAATGATAAAATGATTGCAATATAATATACAATTATTAATTCAAATAGAACAACGGTAATTAAGCACTCTCGTTGCGGGAATACATGCTAATTAATCTTTAGTTATGTTAAACAGGGCAATAACTCCTGGTAATAATGAGGGAGCTGTTACTAGATAAGTTAATAATCAATTAGGGACTTGAGGGTGAGTATTGCTATTTTAGGCGATGGGCTGACAACCTGTCACTATGGCAAAACACAATTTTCCGAATGACCCTCAAATATTTGTCAGACGAGGGGTAAATATTAGTTTTTGCGACTGTTTACGCTCTGTCTACCCTGCAATGGACTATAGACGTATTGTGTGTACGTATTAATAATCAATCCGACACAACAGTACTTAGGTGAATCATACATGCACCGGAAAGTTGACGGTTCATGCCAACCACCAATACAAATGACAACCTGTGACAGCCGCAATTTAAAGCTACATCGTGTGCCATGATACTTATCCGGTTTTTGTCCGGGGTTTTGGAAGCTCTTTTCGTAAATAAATCTGTTTCCGCAGAACATAAGAAAACCGACAAGTTAGAACCGACCTATCACAGTCTCGTAGTAAAACGAGTTCAAATAAAAAATGAACGAAGTAATATTCTGCCCCATAGATTTGGCTGTGACAATTTTTACGTATTCGTTACAGAATAAGTATAAGACAGTGCATCGGAAAGAGGTAGCCAACCAGTGAAAATGAAAATGAAATAACTTTATTCAATGTAGGATAGTATTATCACTGTAGCTGACCATTTACATTTATTGAAATTGTCCGGGGACTTCTATCTGACACTTCACGAGCTTTTTTATGACATACCAGATGGCGTTACATTTTTTTTATCTCTTGACTTTGTATAAAAATACACTTTTTCGGTTTAGCCCAGCGCCGTCTAAGTAAACTTAAAGAAAGGCTAGAAAATTTTCCCTACTATTATTTTCTGCTTTTAATGTTGCAGAGCATAATGTTATCCCTCTAAATCAAGTTCTATAACATTAACATTATGTTTAATACCAACTTGCCGTGTAGTGCCGGTTTAGATTTGCATCACCCCAAATCTACCAGTGGGTGTCGTAAAAAGCGACTGAGGGATAATCATCTAGGGAATGGGCAGCAGCATTCCCTGTTTATGCGACACCTTGCACTGCGCTCGCCAATCCACCTGCCTTTCATGGTGATATAGATATTCCCTCAAATACGGGCAGGCAGCAGTGGCCTGTTGTGGCTGTTTACCAACTTGAACATAGTATAACTTGTAGTAATTAATTTTCATTAAAAGACTTACAATTATACAGCATATGGTGCCAATCACAGGTTAATGTCAATAAAATCGGTTGTTATAAATAAAAGCGAACAAACAGATTGCAGGCGTTTTTTTGACGGTATTTTATTTTAATATCAAATTGCATCAAGTAGCTCTACATCAAACTCCCCAACTGTAAGTTTTCGTTGACTTAACGTCCCTTACCATAAACTTTACCTGCTAACTTTAAACAAAATATCCGTAAGTTAAATATCGGGTGAGAGGCGTCAGAAGTTGGCTGTATAAGGCGCTAAGATTCTGCCTCACTACACGCAGACAAAGAACCCTAACTTTAGACTAAGCTCTTCGGGCTTGGTAAACGTTGCAGAAAAATGCACTAAATATATGCACTACAAGCTAAAATGTTAAGCATTAAACTTGCGATACTGATGACATTATAGCACAACAAAAATAAGAGATCAAAATCAAAAATCAGATATACACACAATTTACTAACTTATATATATGTCGCAGTAAAATGGCAAAATGTCAAATTCTTAGGAATTTAGACAATAGCCGGCATATGGCAGAATGAAGTCACTTATTCTGCCATCGTCCTGAACAGATCCAAAGTTCTTTAGACAGATGACAAAATGAGGTTAAAAGATACTAATTTCCAATTAAGTGTCGTCATGAATTTGTTTTTGTTATATAAAAAAAAGAATAACTTACAGAGGAAATAAATGATTAAGTATACATAAAATGTTATAAACAAATAAGCACAAAGAAAATGACGTCTCTTGGTGATAGTTTGCAAATAGCTTTGCGAAGAAAATCAACCCATCTGGAACCTATCATTTCAATTTTGCATCAAAAATTTATTTATAATATTTAATTTAATTATATATGTGATTCGATTACACAGAAAAGTTAACTTAATTATAGTCATGACGACATTTGATGAGGAAAAGTTACTTTTCAACTTCATTCGGCATTATTAGAATTCAGCCAAAATCTAGGAATTTATGGATTTGTTTCGGAAAATAGTTGAATGAAGTCTACCATTTCGGGATATTCCGGCTTTTATTCTATTTCCTAGTAAATCAGCGGAAAGTCTAATTCTGCGATATATATAAGTTTATTTTTTTAGGCAAACGCATTATTTATAAAAGTAAGAACCAATCCCTTTGATATATAGTTCAAAAATACAAATTATTGAGACTTGTTTCATGGGTAGACAATCTTATGTTGAATGCGAGATTTTTTTTATACGTTGTCAGGGGCACCGCAACTTTCCGGTATTCGTACCTACTTTTTATTTGTAGCGCACCTATAATGCATTCCTCAAATAAAAACGCATTGTAGTAGGACATTTTCTATTCGAGCATTCAAGATCTACAAAACCAGCTCCCTTCAAAATATTTTTCCAACGTGGAGGGGACGCCCCAATCTTTTGAATTCAACACTTTCTTCAAATTAAGGGATCAACGTCAGACGACAATAGCTTCAACAAAAATCTGTTCTTTGTTTATTAGTCCATTACAGTATTGCTTTTTCCCATCGAGAGCAGTGGGCGTGTTGCCAGACACTCGACCATTGTCCGTTGACAGATCAAAAGAAACGGCAACACTCGCAAAAACGGAACAATCTATTGTGAAAGGAATAATAAATTGAAATGCATCTGGGGAAATGTCCCTTTTTTCAAGGTACCTAAATGCATGAAGTAAATATTATTTTCCTTTATTTTACGTATGTACTTACCAATTTCTTTCAGTGTTTATTCAAACTTTAATGAACATTTTAGATGGATGAGATTAACTAGCAAGTAAAATCTATGATGTCAAATTCAAATTATATGAAATTTTCGCGAATGTACTTATTCGCAGTAGCGTTCCAATTCCTTTGTCACAAGTATAAGGCTGAGTAATCTTACTTGGCATTGTAACAAAGGACCACACGATTAACAAACAAGGCACGTTCAACTACAAAAACAAACAAAAAAACCTGTCCAAAGTTTATCCTCGTGGGTATAACACAAATTACGTCCCGTGTCTAAGCAGGACTAAGCTTAATTAATCTAAAAAAATCCTCTTATTTTTCCACACATACTTGTTTCAGTTTTCTTCTATCATTTTCATTTCATTTATTATTTAACGTCAAATATTTTGTATCTCACCTTGTTTTTGTCAAAAGTGAATTTAAATGTGCGAGAACTGATATCAAAATTAATAAACTGGCTGAGACAATGAAAATCAAAAAGTCTTTGACATAATCAACAAAAGTTATGTCAATAACAATATATATCTATTCATCATCATCATCATATCAACCATAGGACGTCCACTGCTGAACATAGGCCTCCCCTAAATATTTCCACCTCGTCCGATTAGAAGCGGCCTGCATCCAGCATTATATTTATTAGACGCTTCGAAAAATGACATATAATATTTAAATATTTTTATCTCTTATCTGTATCTATCCCTGTTTTAAACTCAAAAGCTAAATTGGTACGTAAATAAGACATCTAAAGTCACAGCACTTCAAAAGTGAAAAGATACAGTGGACGAGATTATAGGTCAAATCCCTTTGTGAGGTAATAACGTTTCAGAACCAGATGTAGATAGGCACCATTGGCCGCGGGGCGATTCCGGCAGAGCAACGTTTTACTTAAATCAAGGGACGGCCTATGCTTCAGGCTATTATGCACTGTTACTTAAACTCTCAAGTTCGTGAAAGAGGTAAAACTACGTTAATGGTTTAACGAATTAGACGAAAGTAGAATCCAATTTGGAAAATAGCTTGTGTGTGCGGAAGCAAAATTTTGAAACATCATATTGAATTGTAAATAATTAAGCAGTATATGGGTAAACAAAACAGTCATATTAAACTTGGAACCTGAGAAGAAAATATAGCTACTTTTGACTTCACCAACCAGCGTTACTAATCCCAAATATCTATGCATACATTTTTGTGACAATAAGAAATAATTCGTTTTGCATTAACAGTTTTTTTAATGTATTAGTTGTTCACACTCAAGTTAACATTCTTTCATCTACCTCCACAACCATTCCGTATTCTCATGTGATCACAAATACTCGGTATCCCAGTTAAGCCTGGAATGGTCACGGAATATTCTCAAAGGCTGTGTGTCTGAGACGGGTCTATTCTATCTTTGTGCGGGATCAGCCGCAGCTGTCTGCGGTCGACTGAGTGCATCACTACACCTTTGATCTCCTCAGACACTACCAGATGACGTGCAGGCAAGTCCCTATGTACAATCTAATTATGTGGACCAAGAATTGTACATAGATTGAGATTGAATTATTATTAGAAAGCATATCTATCAGTTACATTCAATCCTTGAAAATTTCTCATAAACAAGGCTTACTTGACTTTGCATACATTAAAATATTCGAAGCACGGACTTTTCGTCTGCTGAAAGCTGTAAGGTGATCCCTTATTCCTGGCAACTACAAGAGCCGAGGATCTGCACCTCTACAGTAGCATAGTAGAAATATCATAGTGAAGTAGGACGTGTTTAAATCCAACGATGGCTTGACATGAAATTTTGTTACAAGAAAATTTATTTTTATTTAAATATTAGGTCCTTACATATGAAATTGTCGTTTTGTCGTACTGGCCACTTTGATCACAAATTTCTGCTATTTGGTTAGGAATTCGAAATTCAAATTTATACAGCTATTTCCACATGTAGTTGTGTTTCGTAAACCGTCATTCATTTGTTTTTTTACTTATCTTTTTTCTGTTTGCATCGCTCAATTTACAAAATGGAAAATTTGAAATATCGCGTTATTTACGAGTACGAGTTCCACCGTGGCACCAGTGCTTCGGAAACGGCTCGAAGGGTTAATGATGTGTATGGCGGTTGTGTCGCAAAAGAAAACACAGTGCGTTTTTGGTTCCAACGTTTTCGTTCTGGAAATTTCGACCTGCAAAACAAGCCCCGTGGACGGCCGGAGACCCAAGTTGATAATGAAGAATTGAAGGCTATTGTGGAAGCGGATCCATCGCAAACCACGTCCGAATTAGCTGCAGGCTTCGGTGTTAGTGATAAAACTGTTTTAATCCACTTGAAGCAAATTGGAAAGATTAAAAAACTTGAAAGGTGGGTTCCTCACGAATTGAGTGAAGCAAACCGGCAAACGCGCGTCAACTGCTGCGTTACATTACTTGACCGGCACAATAACGAAGTGATTTTAAATCGAATCATTACCTGTGATGAAAAGTGGATTCTCTACGATAATCGGAAGCGCTCATTGCAATGGCTGGACCCTGGCAAGCCAGCCAAAGCCTGCTCCAAGCGAAAATTGAACAATAAAAAGTTACTTGTAAGCGTTTGGTGGACTAGCGCCGGTGTCGTTCATTACAGTTTTCTCAAATCTGGCCAGACGATTACGGCAGATGTCTACTGTCAGCAATTGCAAACCATGATGGAAAAGCTAGCTGCTAAACAACCGAGGTTGGTCAATCGCTCTACGCCACTGTTGCTTCACGACAACGCTAGACCACACACTGCACAACAGACGGCTAGCAAATTAGAAGAGCTTCAATTGGAATGTCTAAGGCATCCACCGTACTCCCCGGACCTTGGTCCAACAGATTACCATTTTTTTTGAAATTTGGATAACTTCTTGCAAGGGAAAAAATTCAACTCAGATGGGGCAGTCCAAATCGCCTTCAAAGATTTTATTGATTCCCGTCCGAATGGTTTTTTTAGTAAAGGGATCAATGAACTACCTATGAGATGGCAAAAGTGCATAGATTACAATGGCTCATACTTTGATTAAATAAATATACTATATTAAAAAAAAACGACTTTTTGTTCCTCCCATACAAAACGCCAATTTCATATGTAAGGACCTAATAGTTGCAATTTATTGTAATACTTTGACCTACAACTAATCTTTAAACTTCAATCGAAGTTGCCGCCTGAGTGACTAGTGAATTTATATTTCGTGTGTAGTAGACCTTTTGTATCAGCACATGTTTCAGTAGTTCGTATGACGACAGTATACTGTGTTTCTTTTTTACTTGTACTATGTATTTGGTTCAGCTTTTAACACGAGTGCTTGAAGATTTTAACAACTGTGCGCGCTCAAGTTTTAATGTTAACCACGTCACATAACTAATATAACATGCTTTTAGAACATAAGGCTAGGGATGGGATTGGTGGTTAGGTGTGGAAAAGGATAAGATGAAACTAAGATTATAATGGTCTTATTACAAACAAGTTAGACGTGATTATTTTCAGGCTTTTTGACAGCGCCAAATCGTATAGGAAATTATATTAATAACTACCTATAAGCGCGTCTAACATTTTTGTAATAACACAGTTATGTGTTTAAAATTGTAGTTGCAAAATTTGTTATTGTTTAAATACATCATGTTGTAGTTTTTCTCGTAGGAAGTTTTTACCGTAGAGTCAAAACCCTATCGTATCATTTTTTAACGACTTATCAAAAAATCAAAATTCAATCAACAATTGACTAGTTTTTGGCCATATACCTATCATTTTCACTGCGACATTTAAACATGTGAATGATCAAAAATTGTTTTATAAGACATGAGATGGTGTATCATGTGCGGCTACTATTTCAAATATAACAGTTAATATCGACTAAATCCGAAATTTCTTATAACATCAAAATTCATTTCTCCTCATCTCATCCCTAAGCCGTAACATTGGAGTCATTTTATGACGTCACGTTACCCGACCAGCCCGGCCTGAAGTTAAATTGAAACTGGTTGGCAGACCGCACTCGCATGATTTACGGCCCGCGTGGGTACTGGGTACTGGGTACGCGACCCGCAGGTTTGTCGTCCCTGTGTAATTGAGAGCTGCTCGTATGAACTTTGCCGCCCTGGGTGTTATATGATTAAAATTTGGGTGTTACTAATGGCAGTTTGTGATGACGTATGGCTCAACGGAATATGTCTAAAGTGGTTCTCCCACAATGACAGACTGACGGACGCATTTTTAACGCATCCGTCTGCCAGACGAAAAGCATGTTCAAATTCCTATACAAAAAACGGATACATGGTATCATGTATTAAATAATTACACTATCCAAGGATATAACACCATGGTACTCTGTAACGCATTCAATTTGGCCAAGTTATTTGACAGACGCATCCGTCAGTCCATCAAAGTGTGAGATTTGTCTTAAGAAGTCAAAAACTTAAGACATTTACATTGCTTTTATGAATTGATAAGTAAAATTACTTGTATCCGGCGCTACCAGAGATTTTATTGATTTTCAAACAAAAAGATAAGTATCATGGAATATCCTAAGTAGGTACCTACTTATTTACTGACTCTCAACGCTGTTTACTTCAAGGGTAACTATGTATATATAAAACCAGTAAAATACGTTTAAAGCGAAGGTAGACAAGACAACCGCTTGTTATCTGTAAACGCGCCATAATAATAAACGTCTGTATGAACAACCCAACCCTAGGGAGTTTATTCAGGCTTGGAGTCGGATCAAAAGGTGTTGTGATAGTTTCACTGACCAGACAGTCGTAGCCGGTAGACTAATCTTTGGACAAAGGGTTCATTGTCATGGAATTGTAGACCCTAGTTTTATGAAGGGACTCGAGGGTGTGTATTGCAATTTTAGGCGATGGGCTGTCAACCTATCACTATGGCGATACACAACTTTCCGAATGACCCTCAAATGTTTGTCAGACTTGGCGTAAATATCCGGTTTTTCGGCCGTTTACGCTCTGCCTACCCCGCAAGGGATAAAGGCGTGATGTATGCATGTATGTATGTAGTTATATTAATTATTCTTACATATTCAAAAGAAGTGTATGTATTTACTATAACAGTGGATAAGACGGTAAATCAGCCTACTCCGTACAATAGCCAGCCTATTTATTTATTTAACTCTTTATTGTACGCAAGATAAAACACAGGATAATACGAGTTACATTTAAGAAAAACAAAACAACAGATACTATTCATTTTTAGCAACAAACTTACAATCAACTAAAACTGAAAACAACTCAGAAAAAAAAAACAATTGTATTCGATGGAGTATCAAATTGAAAACTCGCAACATTGTATTGCACTATCAATGTGATGTCAATCGAATTCCGACCACGCGTGCGTATATTACAAGGGATATGTAGCCAGTTATTGCGGCTAGCTTGATTGGCTTCAAATCTATACAATCGCAGTTGGAATCGATGTAATTATTTGTATCTTCTTGCATAGAACATCGATGGCACATTTTTTTTATTTACTAGTAAACTTCAGGCTTCCAGGCTGTGTAACGGTAACCATCCATCCTACCAAGTAACCATCATCAACATAATGGCGTTTTCAGTTACAATATTCTTACACAGTCCTCCATAAAAAAGAGTTTTAGTTATTTTTAATGTACTTGTTCAACCGGGTGAAACCGTAAAATTCAATTCACCATATACCAACATTCACTAAATGACCACACTATGTACTCATTCAAACAAAATGAACAAAATTAAAGTAATACGGCCCATTACCATCATTGTGTTCTTCATCGTGTTTGGCATAGATGCTAGTCCAAAACAAATAACAAAAACACAAATAAAGCACATCACTCCATTCACTACTGACCACACTGTACTGAAATATAATCAATTATCAAACAGAAAATAAAGTAATTCCCACAACCATGGTCCATTGCCTATCATTGTCCTCTTCATCGTGTCGGATCGCAGGCCGCGCTGCAAATATCGCTCGCTGCTGCTGCGGCCGGCCGTAATGGGCTTAATTCTGGTGCGGCTTTCGGCTTTTAGCCGTTGTTTGCTTGCACACACCGCAGCCGCCGTACATCGCCATAAATCTGTACCTGCATTCGGCAGCGTAATGCATGCTGATGAAAACGTAATTGAGTTTTGATGTGGCTTTTTTTTGCCGGTTGAATGATGACGACATAAATTTGTTTCTGTTATGGTCCCGTGTAATCCTTTCCATTCTCTACCTTCAAAGTCATATTGGCGCGTATGATAACTTAAAAATAACATACCAGTTTAAAGAAAACTAGAATAATTGCCTGTTTTAGTGACAATCATCATCGTTACATATTGTCACGTCAGAACATACACCTAACCATGTTGAGTTAATTAGCATGTAAAATATGCTACGGTTTATACGCATCATAAATCCAGAATCACGTGCAAAAGCTTTATTAAAACAATTTTTCATGACACGACCGACATTCTGCATACCGTTACGAACAACTACATTAAATCGTAGCTGCGCTACACCGTAGCCGCTCGTAGCCCTGCTACATTGTAGCGGTGTGCTACGAGCCATGGCTACGTTGGCTCGCGACCGCGGGCTGCCCATGACAAATGGATCACGTCTCGCCACGTTAATTAGACCCCTCAATTCAATGAGATTGTACCAAATTACATGTCGTTTGTTTTTTAAAAGTAACTATTATTAAAAGGCAGGCGTTCAGTCTGCTACAAAAATTATTACGGATTCACAGACCAATAACAGATATGGCCAAAAATATAGGCATTTCGACAGATAAATGACCCTGACTACGATCTTTACAGTCTAAAAACGATCATATTATCTTTGTAGCATTATCCGAATTAACCAGATGCCAGCCGGTTGATATCCAAATCGTAAAACCATCCCTCTAGATCAACTACTCCCCAAAACTCCGTAAACGCAGGCTCTAAACCCGAACTTAGAGGGACCGTGAAACATAGTGAAATAGTGACGCTAAACCCGACCTTAGAACAAACGATAAAAGACCGGAAATCAGCCGACAATCGAAACAATAGACAGTGAAAGGAAAGTAAAGCGTCCGTTTTGGCGCAGTGAAGCGATTTTGTACAGCACATTACTTAAAGATTCTGAAATAGTACTGCTTACCGAATAGAAACTGTGCATTTGTAAAAGAAAATAAAGCAAAATTCTTTCTTTTCCTGAAAAATAAATATTTTAGAAAGTTAAGGTGCAATTATTTACTATTATTATAGCATAGTTCTAGGAATATATTAAACTATAATAAAATATAATAAAACTTTTCTTTATAAAGTTTCACAAAAACATAAAATAAGCAGTTTATAACAGTTATGATAGAAATATTAAAACGGTTAAAAATTGAACAGATAATGATAAGTAAAAAAAAACGGTCGATAAACTCCAAACCTTTGCTTGAACACAGTACAAATCCACAATAATAGTAAAGTAGTATTGATCTGCAGGGTGTGTACTAAATATAAAGTTCAATAAAAGTCCCCTTTGCGATAGGAGGCCCAGATTTATCGGCCGGTCCATGTAAATAAATAAAGTGGATGTATATGCATTTCTTATGAGACGAGGCGGCAGCGTGAGCGGGTTAGAAAAACTACCGATTGGAGGAATTTTCATTGATTTGGTCGTGTGATGTGATGTCGTAGCCATATAAGTTACCTATTTTTTGTTGATTTAAAAATATATTTTACTATTGATTCTGTGTAGGTTCATAAAAAAACAGACACACATCATATTTAAGTGAATCCCTAACGGGACTCAGAATTTTAAAAAAAACATGGTCATTAGCGCAACATCTGACAGAAATTTATGGGTTGATTCTCCTTGTGAACCTCGTAGCAACATTAGATGAAATAATGATATACATCAAAGTCAAATTTATGTGACGTATAAAGTGCGTAGTTCTATTAATCACTTAACAAAACCTTACTCAAAGCGCTCTCGTTTCGCTAAAAATTCAAATGTCGCCTGCCACTGCGATTTATCTAAGTCGTGAGTTCAATCAGATTAAAGTACATTTAACTGTCAGTAAAAGTTCAATTTGGGAAAAACGACAATAGAGTATACGAAAGGAATAAGATGGAGCCGTGTGAATAGTGAAATTTAGCCAAAAGAAAACAAGATTTCTTTGAATTCACGACCATAGCGATTACATACATAATTCTTTATTACACAAAAACACAAAAAAGAAACAGTACAACAAGGCGGCCTTAATACTAGGTAGCATTCGCTGCCAGGCAACCTTATATATAACATGAAAAAGAAAATAAACTTTTGTTTAAATCGTGCTGTGTTTGTGATAAACGCGTGTTAATCTTAAAGTAGACAACAGCCTAATCTTAGTAACTTCACATTGTATATCCCCTAAGATGCTCTACCTTTTTCTGAGTATTTCGGAAGCCGGCAAAGAAATATGGCGCAGGTACTCCGACTCAATTCAATCAGCTCCCTTGGTACCTTTCGCTGCCGTGATTTGATGAGATTGTCGGAAATCAGAATAGGTTGTGAAAAACTTGCGTCCGTATCGACAGCCCTTAATGGAAATGTGGTGTTGTGCCTGAATAACAGAATCTGTGCAGAAAATTTATGTTTGAGTGGAATAAATTCATGTAGAATAACAAATCCGAGTTTATTTTCAGTACCTTTCGTAATGTTTTATTAAAAGTGAAATTCTTTTCGCTTCTATTTTTAATTTACAGGTCGGACGATCAAACGTTTCAGTTTCCATTTTACGCAGTTGGTTCGGATAAAGGACTGTATCCACGTGAAATTCTGCTAGTGAAAATTTCCATTTAGCTCGCGATTTACAGACCGCGACTAATTTATAGTCGGCATTTCGGGGATTTCGAACATTTTGAACTGTGTTATGTCGAATGAGTTATTGAAGCGTTCGATTTTCGAAAGATCGAACAACGAAGAGGCGGTACGGGCCGGTCTATTTGTCAACATCGTTGCGATTACCCAACTGTCTCCCAAATAAATTGGATTGGGTTTAAAGGTGCTTACATTTTCTCTGTTATGGAAAATACTGAGTAAATATTCGGTTTCGGAAACAGGATGTCGTCTGCAGGGACTTCGATGTTTTGTTGAATGAATATTTCGCTCTAAACTTTGAGCTAGTTCAGTAATATATTAACTAGTCAATACTAATTTAGTATTCGAGTGAAGAGTTATCTACCATTTTATGTAAGTAAAAAAAACTGCTTGCCTCATAATTTATGCTGCTGACGGTGCTGTTTATTTCACTCATCTACATCTACACTAATATTATAAAGAGGAAAGATTTGATTGTTTGTTTGTTTGTTTGTTTGTTTGCATCGAATAGGCTCCGAAACTACTGGCCCGATTTTTAAAATTCTTTCATTATTAGAATCCTACATTATTCCTGATGAACATAGGCTATATTTTATACGAGAAAAAAATAGGGATCCGCGTGAAAATTTCGATAATGTAACCCAACGTGTGAAAAATGTACCAAAAAAATATCTTATATCGCGTACGCTGTGGAAATTATTGACAATAGAGCAAAGTGATGTACTACAGTTTTATAGAGGACATCAATATCTATAATAATGTCCGCGATACCATATGTCTAACTATTACAGTTATGCCACAATAACTACTTTTTCATTTAAAAATGTACCAACTACGCCACATTATTTGTACCAGTGTAATGATTACATTTAATCATTACTGTTTAATACAGGGTGTCAGGGATAGCCCTCAGAATACTAATAGGGTACATGCAGACCATGAAACTGAACAACTTTCCCCTAGGAACATATTTCAGGAAACGTAAAAAAACTGACTTCCCATAGTGAATGCAGTCAGCTGATTGTGATTTTGTATGGAAGGTCAGTTTTTTGGCGTTTTCTGACATATGTTTCTAGGGGAAAGTTGTCCAGTTTTATGTTTCATTTATCAGTATTCGAAGGACTGTCCCTTACCTACTCGGTATAAAAAGACGACAAAAAACATTAAATAATGCATTAAAAACATCTACATACATAAATCACGCCTATATCCCTCACGGGGTAGGCAGAGCGTTAACGTCCGTTCAACGGATATTAACACCACGTCTGACAAAAGCTTGAGGGTCAACCAGATAACTGTGTATCACTATAGTGACAGGTTGTCAGCCCATCGCCTTAAATTGCAATACACATCCCTCGAGTCCCTTAGTCGGCTCTTACGACACCCCATGGGTAAGAAATGGGGTAATGCTATTCTAAGCCGGCATCACACGGTAAAAAAATCTACTCTAAAATAATACATACATACACATATCACGCCTATTATCCCTTACGGGGTAGGTAGAGCGTAAACGGCGCAAAAACGGACATTTACGCCACGTCTGACATATGTTTGAAGGTCATTCGGAAAATTGTGTATCGCCATAGTGACAGGTTGTCAGCCCATCTCCTAAAAGTTCAATACACACCCTCAAGTCCCTTAGTCGCCTCCTACGACTCCCACGGGAAAGAAATCGGGTGATTCTATTCTAAGCCAGCATCACACTAAAATAATAATTATAATAATCTACACTAATATTAGAAACAGGATTTTATTTATTGTTTGTTTGAATTGAATAGGCTCCGAAACTACTGGACCGATTTTAAAAAATCTGTTACCGTTAATTGAAATTGAAATTCTTAATTCAATGTAGGATAGTATTATCACTTATTGACGTCATGAACCGTCATTCTAAAAAAAGAAATTTGTGTTACACAATTTTCTTTTTTTTTTATTACAATTTTGTTATGACCTAATAGAAAACCGGCTCGGGCGGGATAAAAAGAATAAAAATATAGGCACTGCCATGTGACTGGCCAGGTTAATCACAGTTACGCCACCACCATCTGCAAATGATATTTGTTTCAAATTGAAGTCAAGATTTTTAGAATCCTACATTATCCCTGATGAACATAGGCTATATTAAACTGTCTTATTCCCGGGGGGAAACTGTTAGCGGCGGGTGAAACCGCTGGGCGGGCTGCTAGTCAAATTATAAGACTGGTCTGCTTAGTGGTGATAGCATAGTCAATGCACACTGAAAGCCGTGGGTTGCAAAAAATCGCCTAAGAAATATACTCTATACAATACAGTGCTAGATTTACGTTTCAAAAGGCTTAAATCCCATGTGTTCTCTGACACATACGCATTCCGAACGCATCTGAATCTGAGATCCGTTTCGCGTCCGACACTATCCGCTTCCGTACGTGGTCTAAATGTTTCAACGCGCATTTACATCTGCCGAACCCTTCTGTTCATCCGGCTAGAGGCGTATCTTTCAAACAATTTCGAATGCGAAACTCTACCACAATCTATCTAACTGCTAATGCTTAAATGACACCGGTACTATTCTACTATTAAAATCCATTCACACTTATCTTTGACATGTACAATTTCGAGTAGTAGAAAGTGTAGATAGGTAAGACCATTCATCGCAAACTTTTGCTTGCGAAATGGTTTTAAAAATTGTGCACGCCGGCCCGCTACTTGGTAAATATTTATTCTTGTCTGCCCATGGATGTTTTGAACTTTTCTTGTAGTGATGGGGAGCAAGATACAAGTAACAGGTAGAACCTTTCAAAATGATATTTTACAATAAAATGTCCTACATAGGACTGATGTTGTTTTGCGGATCATGTTAAGCTTGAACGTCATTAAATTAGACTAGTTTTTTTTTATTAAGGGTGGGTTTGCTATTAACTCAAGTCTAGGTCATAGGACAGAGACAGAGTCTAATATGGAGCGAGCTCAGCCAGAAGAAGCCTATTCACTCTTACTTTGAAGAGATATGCCTTAATTTATGAAGTGGTCGGGTTCCTACGGCTGGCCTAAGTCCTCGATCCTGAGCGTTCACATGCCAATTCTTAGGATTTTCCTCTAGTTCAGCTGGGACTGTGACATCTGATTAACTGATTTCGATGGTCTAGAAGACAAACACGATAATTACAGACTACCCAACTTTTCAGGAGGAGCATTTTTAGTTACGTAAAAGTTCTAGATGCTGTAACTTAAAATGGAGCATAGGAACCATGTATATACTACCTGTATTTAGATAGGATATTTATCTTTTTAATGATCTATTTATTAAGTGAACATGATTTATTTTTAAGATCCTTAAAAAAATGAATGTAGCAAAAAAAGGCGTCACTTAATTTGTTTTTACATAATCTTAAAATACGTTATATTCATTTAACACTTTTGTGTAGTGTGATGTGATACTAAGAAAATCAAGGAGTAAGTAATAAAAAGTTTTTATTAGTAAATAATTCAAACATGAGATCAAATCTGAATAATGTAGTACCTAGGTACCCACCTAATAATTCAAACATAAGTTCAGTCATCATCACACTCCGAATCAGAACAATCATCAATTAAAGTTTCTTCATCAACAGCAGGAATATGGGCGGCCCTTATGCCCACGGCATTCTCTACCGGCCAACCAATTGATAAGCGGGTGCCCAATCGTACGTAAAGTTCTAAATTAAGGTAGCGATACAATAAATAATAAGAAATAAACAAAAATACAAAGTACTTTATAATTTAACATAATAAAATAAAAATACATAAACCTACATAAAATAAATACATACATCAGCCTATTGAAGTCCACTTCTGGACGTAGGCCTCCCCCAGGGCACGATCTCCCGTTTTCGCAATCAGTCGCTACCAGCCGCCTTCTTTAAATCATCGGTCCATCTGGTCAGAGGTCGTCAAAAACTACGCTTTTCGAGGCGTGGCCTCCACTCGAGAACCCCTTTGTCCCACCTTCCGTCGGTTCTACGACAAATGTGCCCAGCCCACTGCCACTTCAGTTTGCTACACTTCCAGACTATGCCCGTTACTTTGGTCTTTTTGCGGATATTTCTGTGCCGGTAATCCGGAATGCCGGATTTTATCCATTATAGAGATACCGAGCATAGACTTTCCATAGCTCTCTGAGTGACATGTAACCGGTGGGCCAGTTTTACTGTCAGGTTCCACGTCTCGGCTCCATAGGTCATGACTGGCAGAACGCACTGATCGAACACCTTGGTCTTGAGGCATTGTGGCAAGGCAAAATAAATACATGCATACATAAATAAATAAGATATACCAACGACAAGCTAACAGAAATAAAATAAGATGAACGCTCAAACAAAATAACTAAGAAAAGAACCCGAGAGACTAGCCAGGTATGGCAACTATTTTAGGATAGATGGGGCTGCATCATCTGAGTCAGCCAAATATAGGTCGAGAAGTAGTTGCTCTGTAATATTAATATTCGATGTACTGGGAAGTGGTGACTGTCTAGATGTATTTTGTATAGAAATTAAGTTCAAGGCATTATTTCTATCACAAGATGCGTAAGCAATTTTTGTAAAAGCATTGCCGAATTCTGTAGGTGGAGACAGCGGTACTAAGGCAGCGCTGGTGTCGTAAACATCGGTAAGTTTCGTGGATGTATCGGGATATTTGAGGGAACAACAGTTGTTTTTGTTTGTGTATCAGAGTTTATTTCAGGCGGGGACTGCGGCACCAGGGCAGCAGTGGCGAGCGGTGAAGCAGCGGCGGCATCAGGGGCTAATGCTGGCACGTCAGCGTCAGGGGCAAATGCTTGTACGTCAGCGTCAGGGGCTAATGTTGGAATGTCGATGTTTATTTCAGGTGGGGACAGTGACATCGAGGCAACAGAGGCGAGCGGTGAAGCAACGGCGGCATCAGGGGCTAATGCTGGTACGTCAACGTCAGGGGCTAATGTTGGAATGTCGGCGTTTATTTCAGGTGGGGACGGTGGCTTCGAGGCAACAGAAGCGAGCAATAAAGCAGCGGCGGCACCAGGGGATAATGCTGGAACGTCAGCATTCACTTCAGGCGGGCACGGCGGCACCGGGGCAGCAGAGGCGAGCGGTGAAGTAGCGGCGGTATCAGGGGCTAACGCTGGAACGTCAGCGTCAGCGGCTAGTGTCGGAATGTCGGTGTTTATTTCAGGTGGGGACGGTGGCATCGAGGCAACAGAAGCGAGCGATGAAGCAACGTCGGCAGCACCTTGTTGCTATGCCGAGATTACCGCCAAAATAAAATTATACAAAGTGTTAAAATCCTTTGTTGTGAAATGCAACGTTATAGTATGAGATATCACTCACATTAATATACGTTTTAATATTTGTCTATACCTTGGTAAATAGATTAAATAACTTTAAAACTTTTGAGCTCCAGAATTTTGTTTAGTAATTGGTGATTAAATCATTTGTCAATTATGATGTCTTTATGTTTAAAGCACTTAATATATTTTTCTGTATGCTGAGCAGTGTCCAGTAGTAGTAAGACTACTTAAACCATTTGTCACTAGCATCTTGTAAAGATTAATATCTTTTATTGTAATTGGGAATCAAGATTTACCAAATGACAATTATAATAATGACATTTAGCTTATTTGTGTAATTATGGTAAATCCAAAAAAGATGCGCTAAATATATTTAATATTTTTGTACTTTAAGTTTAATGGTAAATAATTATAATTTAATTTTTTGGCATCAAACTGACATCACTTACTATAAGTGTACATCTATAGTTTGGGGAGAAGGAGACGTAATTAGGGTATTTGGGTTTGTGTAAACGATACAGCATCTTCATTTAATACATATGGCATTAAAATGTTAAAATCGACTTTTTTGCAGTTAGCACGTTTGTCTTCTAGACCATCGATTTGGTTAAAGTGGTACATGACATTTATTGTTCTTTTTTACCGTGCATAAACGAAACTTTTCCAAAATCACTGATAATCCTGTCGCGCTTGTTCACGGATGCGTTCAATACTAATCCGCTCGTATTGATTTTTTCATTCGAGTTTTGTAAAATTTATATAGAGTGTTTAAAGTTTTCAAAAATACTGTTCTATCTTTATTTTATTTATTGTATTTTTTACAGTTTATGCATATACTTTTTTTGTTTGATGTGTTTTCCCAACCCTCACGTATCAAGTTAATGCAAATCTTTGTGACCGTACATTTGACGAAAGGCCTTCTACGGTATAAATATTTACTTACATTATCTTATTTATTCAGAATATTTGGAGAGGTTATTTATATTTTTTTAGTTACGTTTAACTGTCATGCGTGATCTAGGTAACGTTAGTTATATATTATTTGGCTTTATTGTTATTGTTAAGATGTAGGTAGTTGAGTGTCATGCCCTGCCTTAGTTAGGATTACATATTGAAACCTTCTTTTATGTAATAAGAAGAAACTATATTTTTGATTTAACGTTTTAAGACAGTTATTTTTAATACACGTATTTTAAATATACAGGGAAAAAGAGACAGCCCTCCGAATACTAGGTGCATTCAGACCATGAAACTGAACAACTTTCCCTTAAAAAATGTTCAGGCAACGTCAAAAAAATGTTTACTTCCCTTAGTAAATGGCAGTTAGCTGATTGTGATTTTGTATGGGAGGTCGTTTTTCTTTCTAAGGGAAAGTTGTTCAGTTTCATGGTCTGCATGTACCCTATCAGTATTCGGAGGGCTATCCCTTACACCCCGTATAGTACTCGTAGCTTGAATGAAAGTCTGTTTCAGCTAAACATCAGTCAAAATATACTGAATGAAAGTGAGTGTTTCCTAAAAACGCCCCTTATAGGGCCGGAGTAGGCACGCGGGAGCAATGCGCCCGGTACAATAGCCCATTCGTAAAGTTGCCCAGATACGGCGGGCGGGTTAGGGCGCTTATGGGACGGCTTCGTAGGGTCGCAAGCGCTGGACTCACTCATGACGGATTGAAATTGAATAATAATACAGTGGTATCATTTGACGGCCGATGTGGCCCAGTGACGGCCTATATAGCGCAGTGGTATACGACTACCTGCGATGCAAAGGCTCCGGGGTCTATTCTCGGTGGGGCACTCACAAAGTTTATATTTATCGATTCGTGAATTTGTCCTCAGTCTGGTTTGGACGTTGCAGGCTGGACTATATGATTGTCCGAAAAAGAAAAATGTTTTCGTGCTTAGGAGGGCACGTTTAGCCGTCGGTCCCAGTTGCTGTCTATGATTACTTAGACGGCGGTCGTTTCACAACCATGTCAGAGGTCGTTTCACAACCAACTACTAAGTATCAGGTGGTTGAAAAATTCTGGCACCTGGGTTCATCGGGTCATAAGACGACACGGTGTCCCACCCGAAAATAAAAGGAAGAAGAAGTATCACACAGTTGTGGCTGTTGTAGTTATATTAGTGGCAGTATCATACTTTGATTCTCTTATACTAAACACATATCACCTCTTTATCCCTTGCGGAGTAAGAAGAGCTGGCGGTTAATTATTGTCACGTCTGACAAATATTTGAGGGCCATTTCACAAAAATCGTGAATCACTCTAGCGACAGGTTGTCAGCCTGACGCCTAAATTTTTTAATACACATGAAACCCACCTATATAGGAGAGAAAATAAAGAGCATTTTTCGATATAAAGAGAAATGTATCTGAATATAAAGAGAAAATTAAATGTTTATGTCAAAATAACCGACGTGTTAATTTACAACTTTCTAACATGCCTACATATAAGATTCCAAAGTATAACAAAGTATATGGATAAGCCGATGGAGATGCATCTTTCCCTCTGTCGAAAAATTGGAAAAAAAAAGTTGATGCAACACTGTCAAGATTTAAATGGCATCTCATCCGAAAGAGAGGGAGTGATGTACCTACAGACTAGTTGCAACCTTGTCAGCCTGTGAGTGGAACTGACTAGGCGCACATAATCTTATTTAATAAAGTCTAGATTAAGCGCCTGCAAACGTATAAATTTAATTTAAACTTTAATTGAAATAAAGAGTTATTTTTTATAGCAAGCAGGTGCTTCTTGAGCCTGTTGTTACTTGCTTATGGCTATTAGCTATGCTAATACCTACTTGTCAACAAACAGTGTAGGAGCATTTAACCAGAACAAAATATTCACCATTCCTACGTAAGTACAGAAATAAATATTATAATTTATAGCAAACTATGGCCGCAACTTTTTTTTGGATGGTCCGGCGGCTGGCATTATTTGAGGGTAAAACTTACAAAAATCTTGAGTCACTTATTTTTTATATTAAGTGTCATTTTTTACGCTTGTGTAAATTGAATTAGATAGAAAGGTATTTAGCTTCTTCCGCACTTATGATGGCTAGTAATGCAGCTAGTTGAATGCACCACGCGTACGACCGCAAGTTAATGCAAATGCACAAGCGATGCACTTTACTCGCACTACCTCCACCGTTTTACACTCTACACGTGTTTCGCCCCTCCACGGAGCATCATCAGGAGATCTTCAACGTTACTTACTAATTACGTTAATATTAATATTACATTAATATTTAAGGGTAACGTTGAAGATCTCCTGATGATGCTCCGTGGAGGGGCGAAACACGTGTAGAGTGTAAAACGGTGGAGGTAGTGCGAGTAAAGTGCATCGCTTGTGCATTTGCATTAACTTGCGGTCGTACGCGTGGTGCATTCAACTAGCTGCATTACTAGCCATCATAAGTGCGGAAGAAGCTAAATACCTTTCTATCTAATTCAATCAAGATGGACTTCCGCAAAGTAACGCCTGATACAATTACTTGCTTGTGTAAATGTTCGATTCAATGTATAAATTAATAAAATAATTTTTAAGTGTCCATAATTAAATTAGTATTATAAGATATACCAGTATTGTCTATTTGACAGTTTACACAGTGATTGAATTAGATAGAAAGGTATTTAGCTTCTTCCGCACTTATATCCTCTATCTTCGCAAGCGTATAATAAAGAATTGAATACTATTTACTCAATTGCAGTTGCAAACGGGTACGACCGGCGAATGGTGGACGGGTTAATCAGGAAAAAGATAAATCAGCAGGTTTCTAGCCGTTTATATTCAGCGCCACAGGAACGCGATGTTCATCACTATCGGTCAAGTTTACTGTACGTCGGACCAATATCTGAAAAGATATCAAGAATTTTGAGGAACAACGATGTTCATGTGGCTTTTAGGACTAACAACACCATTCGTCGGGCGGTTTGCAACGGCAAAGAAAAGACTGAGGTTGGTAAGAAGTCGGGCGTATACAAACTTGCATGCGATGTGTGTAATGGGGTTTACGTAGGTCAAACTGGTCGTAGCTTTAATACACGCTATAAAGAACACACTTCTGCGTATAGGAATGGACGTCCAGAAAGATCGCATTTCGCAAAACATTTGCTAGATTCTGGGCATAGTTTAACAGACAGCCATTCCTATAAAGTTCTACATACTTGTAATAAATTCCAAAGGCTGAACGTGTTGGAACAATTAGAAATCATACGTCACGGGTGTACTGGAACTATCTTCAACGAGCAGGTAAATGTTTCCTCTTCTCCATTACTGCGTATTTTTCAAAATAACCAATCGCAGAGAGTCACCTGACCAATCTGCATTCTGATTGGTTCTCGTACATTGCGTCACCTAATGGCGGGGAGGAAGCATTTATAAGCTCGAGCCGACAACGACGGTTACTCAGTCAGTGCTCGGAACTCGACTGTCGAAGATCTCCTGATGATGCTCCGTGGAGGGGCGAAACACGTGTAGAGTGTAAAACGGTGAAGATAGTGCGAGTAAAGTGCATCGCTTGTGCATTTGCATTAACTTGCGGTCGTACGCGTGGTGCATTCAACTAGCTGCATTACTAGCCATCATAAGTGCGGAAGAAGCTAAATACCTTTCTATCTAATTCAATTTATGCGGAAGAAGCTAAATACCTTTCTATCTAATTCAATCAAGATGGACTTCCGCAAAGTAACGCCTGATACAATTACTTAGTTTACACAGTGTAAAAAACCAGTCTATGTCGCTTTTATCCACTGCAAACGAAAGTATGTTAGCATATACCAAAAATGGAACAATATAATATAATAACTTAGTTTCGGCAAATGGTCCGGAAACTATAAGCCAAAAATAATGTTTTTTTAAGATGAAAAGTAAGTCATACTGTGCTATCCATTGCCCTGACAATTTCATTATACCAAAAGCGAAGATAAGGAAAATTGTAACAAACAAACAACACATTAGCTAGAGATATTAGTCATACATACCTTCAAGATATTCACACATATAGCTAGTTAGGGACTACCGCCACAATATCCCAACTCCATAAATTGCATTCTGAGATTTAGGTGCTTCCAATGATTTATGGTACGAAATGAAACGCATTTAAACTATTGCTTAGAACTGTAACTATTGTGGGCAAAAACATATGTGGGGTGGGAAGGGGGGTCACATTAAACCCAGTATTGTATGTGGAAATAGCTTTGTTTAACTTAAATCGCTTCTATTTAACATCTTTCTTGTATCACCTACTAATTAAAAGTGACTTGAGTCATTGAAGTTCTGTCTGTCGACAGCAAAAATGTTGTAGCTAGCGAAAATTTTGTCCTAAAATTGAATTATATCAAAAATATTAATAAATGTTCCGTGTGGTCCGGCTTAGAATAGCATCACCACATTTCTACTCGTGGGTGTTGTAAATAGTGACGAAGGGCTCCAGAGAATCGGCGGCAGCGTTCCCTGTGAATGCAACAGCTTGCACTGTGCTCGCTAATCTACTTGCCAAGCGTGGCCAGTATGGCAATACCCTACAATATAGGAAGGTCTATGTCCAGCAGTGAACTGTTGTGGCTGTTAATGTATGTTATTTTTAACCGCTTGTCTGTCACGTACCGGGAGCCGGACAACAATTTTGAACCTTAACTATCCATAATAAAATTCAAAACCAATGAAATTGTTATAGTATGAAGCGACAGACGAGTGATGTAATGTAAAAAAATATTCTGGCAGGTATTTACGTATATTGTATAGGTAGGTAATTGGTAAGTAATAGGTAAGTGTGTTCAGTCTGTAAAGTACAACAGTTATTAAAGTAAAACAAAGTACATTATTTCTGTCTACAGCATTGTACCTACATGTACACTAATGGTCATTTAGTGTACGTGCTCAGAGTTAAGGGTATATTTCTTACAACCAAGGTACATTTTCTTGCTACGTGTGTGTACATTTTCCGGATATTTATAAATCTCATAGACATATTTTGCAACAAGCAAAAACTGCTTACAGAAATATTTTGAATGATTCAAAGCCTAGCCTATTTTAATGTATTTTTCTAGCAAAAATAGCGTAAATTCAACACAAAAAAATACCTGATAACACTGTTACTGCTGCCGTGCTGTGCTGATATGATGACTTATGACTAGATTCAATACTTCGAGGAGGTTATCTCTGATATTTTCAAAAATGTTTTTTTCTTAAATCTTCAAAAGTAATATGATATTTTGCTACATGACTATGAAGCTACCGTTGTCCATTGTCCGCTGAGTACCTTATCGATATGGATAGTTATGATAGCCCCCCCTTTCCCCCACATTAGTGGATTACACACGAAAGCTTTCGTCTCGAAGACGACCTGTTATCGGCTTTGTGACCCTTTTGCCAGGAATTACTCAGTTCGATATCGGTTTATCACTGAACCTTGATGGGGTTTAACAGGGTTTATTGTGTTTCCATTTTAGGTGGAGTTGTCATCTCACCAAAAGTCATGGTTTAATCAGTTTAAAGGAATACCATAGCGATTCCTAATAAATTAAAATTAATTTAATTGATAGTACTGATTGGTGGGCTAATCGATTCAAATTGCGAGCTGAAACGGAAATGACATGTAAATCATAGGTAGTAGTTCCATTAATAAATGCTAATAATAGAGGAATAGTATCTTTTAGAAGAATTTGAAAGGCATTAATAAAATTGTGTACCTAATAAAACGCAGACGTGACAAATTGTTCTTTCATTAAGGTACGTCGGTTTCAGATTAAAGTAACAAATGTTTCAGTAAAGTATGTTATTTATAAGCTTAATATAAAAGCAGACAGAACAGGCGAGGAAAACTTAGGAAAATTTTAAAAACAAAGTTGAACACTAGCGCGAAAGACTACAAACTTAAAGGCTGGTTTAAAATTTCAAACACACGGGCAGATAAATCAACGCGCTAAAAATTAATATACTATAAAAACATTAAAAATATACTTTTAATAAGGTAAATAATATTGAAGATAAAACTACTCGTATTAAGTAGTTCAGACGATATTGGCAGGTTGTGTTCTACTAAGTTCCAGCCAGGCCCATTTTTTTCTCAAAGTTATCGAAACTAAGCCAACAAAAAAAGATCGACCGCAGCAGAGACCGAGTATGGATGAAATGGAAAGTCCATTTTGTGTTGTAGGCACCTAAGATTTGAAGAACTTACTTAAGATTATTTGATTTTGATTTGATTACATTATTGTTAGGTTCAAATTGCAAAATACTTTTTGCCCGGTTAATTTAAGCAGCAAAGAAAAGTGCGATCAGATCACAACGTAGCTTAGCGAGTGAATTTATAGATTCCAAATATTGTTCGCCAAAATACCATCCCATACATATCAACTTTGTAAGCCAGCATCAGACACCTTGGCAGGCACTCCGGCGAAATTGGAAGGGAAAATAAACAGAAAAGTTCTCGTGAGATTACACCTGAGGAGCGGATGCAAACATGATTTTGGCAGGCGCTCGCGTCTATGTGTCTATTAGAATGCAGCTGAAACATTGTAGTTCTGGAACATTCGAGAACCTTCGACGTGTTTCCGCCGCTTTATCATTGAACTGACTTCAAAGTTCGGACTTTAGGTGCTGGAGAAGTTTGCTGCTCGCGTGTTTTAAAATTTGTCAGAATTTCCACTGGCTTTTGGTTGTAAAACCATGGGCAGTACGCAGACTACGTAAAAATTACATTCTCTATTTATACTTGACTCTCTCTCTCTCTCTTTTCGTGTGGGACACCGAGTCGTCCAACGACCCGATGAACCCCGGTGTCAGAGTTTTTCAACCGCCTATTACTACTACTACTAGTAGGCCTCTGACTTTAAATATGAGACAAGTAGGTAACCTAGAATAATTTGTCATAGTTTGTTTCTTATTTCACGAAGAAAAAAATATTAAATTTAAAAAAATATCCCTTATAAAATCCCTGCAGTCCCACATATCACACTATAGTGTAAAAGTAGGTACAACAGCAAAATGATAAATCTGCTTAAATGGTGATGAGGTCGCAGATGTTCCGGATATTTTAGTAAATGAGGCCTACATTTCCTCTGACGGTGGTACAAAGAGTCTTTTAGATTAATCCAACTTATATCAGCTGGATATGGTAAGGGTTTCCTAAATATAGCCTATCTAAGTGGCTTGCATTTTTTTCAACATTGAGATGGATGGAAGGAGAAAAGGGAGGCCTTTGCCCAGCAATGGGATGATGTGGGCTGGACAATAAGAAGAAGATGATTATTAAAGGCGAGTGGTGCCGCGACACTAGCGCCACTTCACGTAAAAAACATACTCGTATGTCTTAATCAAACAATACAACAGTAAATTAAGACCAGCAATGTCTTTAAATATTTAATTTTGCTGTTATTACAGTTATAGATGAAACTGCAATAACTGCCACTTTTGGCACTAATTGTTAAAACTCAAATTACCGCTTTTATTTCCTCAAGTTTGTAAGGTCTAATGGAACATTAAGATTATGTCGATTTGCAGGGAGATTATGATTATGATATATATGATTTTCTTCCTAAAGTGGCGCTGGTTTGAAGCGGATATAGATCTTTACGATGTTCAATATTGTTCTGTTTTCAATCGTGGAAGACCGGTATGATAAAAACCATTCTACTCATACTCTCATTTCAGCACCTATTTCATTTGAAATTTATTTTTCATGGGAAAGTCATTCCCGCAAAACACCTTAACATGTGTTAGCAAGTACTAAATGTTTTAATAGTATTTATTTTTAACCTCGTGTCAGAAGGGCCGTATTTTTTTTTACGAATTTCATAACAATCGTAAATTAACGTTACCACATCCAGCTATAACTGAATTTCTGAAACGTCGTGTGTCCCCAACCCGCATAGTGCGCACGGTCATCTGTCACAGGGAGAGCCCAGTAAATTACGCGCCTTCATCATCCCCTGACCTGTCGCTAGATACCGGACGAGCTACGAGCTATGTAGTAGGTTTTATTAAGCGTGAGCGATGTCAGGATAATTGGCAAGATAATGAAACTATTTTACAGGAACTTCATGCTAGGTGCATTGTGGTAGAATTCCTCTACTAAATAATAAGGATCGGAAATCACCTGTTTTGTTATAAGATTTTGTATTCTTTAAATAATACAACTTCACCCTGACTATTTAAAGAAGATTTAAAGAAGCAACATAATCAATCACAATCTTGTCCCCGCCCCTTATTTATTTCTTACTTAGTGTTTTACAGGTTGGCTGGAAGAGATCTCTTTATAGAGATAAGCTCACCTTTGTGAACTACTTTTAAAACAAAAATTATTGTATTGTTAATGCACAATAAAGAATGTATATAAATTGGATTGCATACATTTGATGACAATAACCAGTATAAGTAAGATCCTTAAATGAGTAAGTTGATGTGTTGCTGACAGTACATAACTAGATATTCTACGAGATTTCATGAAAAGTATTTGACAAACGCCGGCACGCAGACGTGTATCGAGTTGTCTTTATGGAAACAATATAAGTACGCATTGCAGATGGTTTCAACATAACTTGGATAAGTAATAGTGTTATTAAAGAGTATGAAATTACTAGAGCAAAAACAAAAGTAACAGAAATTAGCCAGCCGCCCCTTAATGGAATAAAAGAGATTTTGTACAAAAAAGCTCAATAATTCTTCCTTTCAGGGACAGTCAAGTGTAAAAATGGTTCTTATTAAAATGCCCCTTTGAGAGGCTGTCAGCATGATTGCATAATTTCCCGTTTTCTTAAAAAGTAAAATAAACAAGCAATCTTCCCTTTTCACTGCAAAATTGATTAAATTACAGCACTGTCCTATTCCGACTTTCATTGGGCTTTATAGACTACAGACAAAAACGAAGCCCATAGGCGCATTAGAACGTCATCTAAATCGTAACTTTATATAGGCTAGCCTAAAACTACCGGTGAGTGTAGCAATAGTTCTTCAATAGTCAGATTATGAAATAGACTTAACATACATATATCACGCCAATATTCCTATCCTATCCTTATGCGGTAGGCAGAGCGTAAAAGGCCGTAAAAAGAACAATTACGCCACGTTAGACACACATTTGAAGGCAATTCAGAAATTGTACATCGCTTAGTGACAGGTAGTCAGCCCATCGCCTGAAGAATGCTTAAAAAGGTACCTCTTAGAGATTATGGTTTAATCTGCATCTATTCTGTACAGTAATTGCTATACTTGATACTTGGAATAAACTGCTACCATACTTATTGTCTGCAATGTTAACCTGTCTCCTATATTTTTGCATTTTCATTCTAAATGGCGGCGTTCACTTCAAATGCTCACTGTTGCATAGACAATCCTCCCTATCTGCCGTCCTCACGCCGGAGGCTGGAATTATCCAATAAACATAATGAAAATTTAAGCCTACAGACGATAACGACAGACGTCTGCTGCAGATAATCCCGCCGCTGTTCAGCTCAAGGGATAATAAGCGAATTTGAAACAAATGAAAGTTGTCACTGTAGACGACTCGATTGTGTTAATTTCCTATACTGCCAACTTGCGAAAATCATGTTAAGACGCTTACATGGAATTTTATAGTAATCGTTGTTTTTCTTTTTTGAATGTTTTAATAAATTAAAAATATTTATAAACTTTTAAAATGATCAAGCGCGGGCAGTATTAAAATTTTGCAAGGTTTCAAAAATTGTATACTACACGGGAAGTGTTTTAAAATTTGGTAGGTAGGTATTCAAAAAATAAAAAATAATAAAAAATAAATCATATTTTTTTCGATGTAGAATTTACAATAAGTGTAAACTGACTTTAACAAATGATAATTTTAATAGATATGTACTGTAAAAAGCAGCAATACTAATACAAGTAAAAGCAAGAAAAAGTTATGATTTTCTCATGTTAACTTATCGAATCTCAAAACAATTTCCCATGAAATTAGTGTACCTAATTAATATGAAAAAGGTGAAGTAAAACGGCCATAAATTTAAATCACACTGCTTTGTATTTTTTTGCGTTCATCCACTTACTACAAGTTTTTACTAACTACACATACACAACATTCCTTCCACCTAGTTTCTAAACTACTTACATTTACAATGCTTATTGAAACTTGATCCTATTTATCAAAATAACTGCTGGTAATCAAACCTCTGCAGACTCATCTTCTTCTTCATAAGTGCTTAGATTATGCGCATGGTCTCCCGCTGATAAGGAACATTCCTCTCGGAGCCTGGATCAGCGTTTGCTGCAAGCAGATCACCGTCTGTCTCGAGTATCTGATTAGATGTTTCCCTGATACCCTGGATTGCAACGGCGCTTACGGCGCAACAGTACCTAACCCCAATAATATTTTGACACAAAAACATAAATTTCCCAAAATACCTACAAGGCGTCCCCGAGCTATCACGGGCGATACTCTGCTGAAATTGATTACAGCTCGAATTAATTGCGCCGCTCGGTAACACACGACGTGACATGATTACGCTAATCCCGCGGACTCGTTAACGAATAAAACATTTACAAGGGACAGGGCCCCATGAATATTAACGCCGTAACTCGGGTATACTCCACCTGAAAGTTTATTTCATTACGCGGCTGAGGAACAAGAACGATGGCGAAGGGTTATGGTTATGAGGAAGCTATGGCTGCAAAAATAAATATGGTTGCATGTGATATAATCAGGTACATTTCTCAGCAAGTCCTCTAAATCTTTCGTTTTATCTGTCAAGGTGAAAGATTCTTTAAACTTTTGTCTGGTATTGTCTGATTCATCGAGATGTCCTGATTTAGGATCTGGATTCGTAAAGAAATTGCATCATGAAGGGGGAAGGGTTAAAGATGGATTTCCTGTTAGTATTAAGGGTATCAAATGAAAGCCCATTACAAGGTGGTTTCAAAAATATGATGTCATTAATATATTTTCCGCTATTTGTAAAAAAAAGTTACTTCAAAAATAAGTTGAAAGAAGATGGTTCAAGCAGTTACCTAGATAGTTGATGTACCTGGATAGTTGAAGTACCTTAATGTTATCTTCTCTATAATATTTATGCCAAATTGCCAGATAACACAGTGTTGAAGTGCCAGTTTAAAAATCGCAGGAACTTCAACAGAAGTGTGCTCTTATCAATTGGCATTTCTTTTACCAATATTTGTGTGTGGGTCCTTTTCTGCCCGGTGAAAGTTATTACAAAGCTACAAGCACTATGCTTCATTTCCCCCAAGAAACCTTTTCTTGCTACCTACAGATACCTATAAATCTCCCTTGGTATTTAAACCAGCAATTACGTAGTTGATGTAAATGGTGCTCTAATGAAATTGGTTGCAGGCACGCCGCGAACAATGTAGGCATCGCGGAGTTTGGAGCACTCTGTATCAAGAAGGCTCAGGGTGCTGCGATACGAGGCATACTTCTTCAGGTTTACTCCTGTTTAAGCCAACTGTCGTCATTTTACTGTCGCGATAGCAAAATTTGTAAAACAAACGTTGATGTGTGAACTGACCAAACCAGACGATTTGCGTACTTCATTGAATGTGGTTAACTTGAACTTGAAGAGACCAACTAGCAAGTTACGCGTAGGGCTACAGACTCTGCACGCTAGATTGTTGAAGATGTAAGTTTACTGGGTCAGGAACGCGATATAATATACAAATGTATAAATATTTTAAAATATAGAAATGTCGAACTACGAAAAAACGATTGGACCTCCCAAACAAATTTACCCGGGCCGCTGAAATACATATTTTGTATAGGGAGGTCGTAGTTTTTTTTTTTCATATTTCGAAATTATGTTCCTTGAAAAAGTCATTCAGTTTCATAGGCTGGTTTACCCCTTTAAAAAACTTGCTGCTAATAATTTTACATCTTATAGATAAAATAGATACCTAAACGACAACATACTTAACAATAATTAGTTTTGTCACCACATCATTATCGTATGACTCTTACCGTGTTATCACAAAAAAGTAAGACGCGCTTATTAGGCAGTGTTTAAAATATTAATAAGCTAAGTCCACGTCTAACTATTTTGTAATAAGACCATAAGCATAAACTACGTCATTTTTTTGTAATACGACCTTAGCAAAATATGTATTATGATGGTCGAAGCGGGAATACGATCCGCATGTTGGAATAGTTGCTCAATCTATGAGGAGACAACAACAACGTCGCATGTAGAATAGTCTGCATCACCCTGCGGCGGAGCAGCTAACTAAGCCAACTCAAGTTAATCTTCACTCAATAAGGAGGCGCATTTCAAAGGGCAAACTATTCTCTAGTTTACCAAGAAAAGTTGGCTTTAGAGTCGGTAAAAATGTTTTATTATTTTATTTTCTTTTCGAATGGGAAACCGAGTTGTACAACGACCCGATGAACCATGGTGTCACAGTTTTGCAACTACTTTCTAATAGTAGTAGGCCCCTGACATGGTTGTGTCACGACCGCTGTCGAAGTAATGTTTTATGACAAGAAATGCGTACAATTCCATAAAAATATATTGTATATGCAGGTAAATATTTCTTCCGCAAGTATACCGATCTAAAACATAACTAGACGTAGACGCAACCTCAGTCTCGTACCTATCTATCTATACGTATGCCCATATATGCCTCCTTCGCATCCCCGCCTATCTTTTCTTCCCTTACTCACGTACGGCGGTGAATATGCATATTGTCTGGCAGTGGAGAGTCCTCAGCCAACAATAGCCGAGTGTAATTCCACGGTTTTTATAGCCTTATTGCGGTGTAGCATTATGTCTTCGTACGAGATGGATGGAGATAGGCGATGTTATGAAGTTTATGGTGAGACTCAAGGGGATTGGAGGAGGTTCAAAAAGATTCGTTTAGCATTTGTAAGATTAGATAATAAGAATTTAGCTGATCAATTATGATATTTCAGGTGGTAAGAAGACTATATTTTAAATCATTTTAATATTAATTTAGCAAAAATATTACTTATGAACTTACTGCTATAAAATACCTGCATACTACTCCGAAATGAGCATTGAAGCTTTGCTAAACTTGACAGTTTAGCATAAATAAAAAACAATATAGAGTACAAAAGCTCAGTCCTCATGGCGTGACATTGGTTGAGTTGAGGCTAACAAGGGTACGTGGGTTGGTAAAAACAAGCAGCACAAACATTAACAACCTATTAATTGACAACACTGGAATTGGAGCCAAGATACAATAAAGGTACATGAGTATACAATTTAAACAAATGCAACTCACAATGAACAAGTGCAACACACGATTCACTGCACTTGGAAGCAGTTAGCTGGTGCCTATGTTATGAAACTGCAGGCTACAAGTCTACAAATGAAATTCTTAGTACATTGCGTAGCCGGTTTATATTCCTGGTATCATGATGGCTAAACGACAACGCAATGAACATCGAATTTCATCTGTAAAATTGTAGCCTGTAGTTTGATAATATCGGGTACTGGTTGGCGGGCGGCGGCGGGCAGCGGATCAGGAAACTCAGGCATTATTTCACCGGATCCGATACATATCTAGCGGAGATTCACTGCGCCGTTACTTAAAGCACTTCCTCGCTAGACGGTGAACGACGGGCCAGGATACGCTATAAATGTTAAATGTACTTTTTGCACACATAGATATAAGACAGCTGCTGACGCGGTGGTCGTTTCTACGTGAACGATATATAAGAATAATGTTTTCTGTGTTATACTCTAAATAAACTTTGAGTACTTAGATTTGTTTTGCGTCGGTAGATAGGTTGCGGCAGGAACTCACATTGAATTGAAACTTCTTCGTAGAGAACAAAGTTCCACCCCACAGCTCTCATGAAAAGGCTTATCCCACACCTACATACACAAACCCACAAACTATGGAATTCAAAGTTTTGAAAGCATTAGAAAACACGACGCGTGCTAGCTGTGAGAGGCTGAGGTTGGCCATTTCACAACAACCAACCTTACTTAAACGGCATTTATATTCATATCAGCATGTATTTACATTTCATCTCGGAAGTAATGCCCCAGAAAAGGTTCAGCTCTATTTCTACGGGGTTCGGTAAAACCCCAGGGGTGGGTGTTCCCGTGATACCCGTGTACATATGCCGGGAAGTAATCAAAGATTGGGTTATCGATACACGGGATACATGGGATATTTCCTTATTGTTTGGTTGTTATTTTTATGACCGATGTAACGGAGAGGTATCCGTAGTCCCTGCATTGATTTCCAGTAGGTACGGTCGGATTCATAAGTGGAGTCATAGTTAGACTACGAGACAGATTGCAATACGGGTTATTATCCTCTGTACTTACTTTACTAACTTACGCACACACGTAAGATTATCGACTGTAAGTAGAAAAGTCCACCTTAAGTCGTAGCATTAAAACTTAAACAGATTACCACCAATAAGCGACATCTATGTAATCTTTGAAATAATTACTCGGTGATAGCCTATTTGCCACCACATCACCACAAAGTATACATCACACTGGTTTGTCTAAAACTGTATTATAGTAGTTATCCTTATTCGTTCATTTGTAGTAAAGCAATAGATTACATATCTTTATTTCGTCGTTTTGATCACAAGCAACCGTAGCTTAGCGGTAATAGTTCTTACCTTCTAATCAGAACGGAACCGGGTTCCCATCCGATCTCTGTATGTTGATTAATGATTTTTTTTAATGTTTTTATCATATTTTCTCCAGTAATCATTATTTTATATAATATTTTTCTATATATTCATCTATGTATTATATCTATAAATGTTTATTGTAAATTATGTATCAAAATATTATATCTAAAAACATAAACCTATAATATTGTAATAAAACAAAAAGTAAGGTAAGAAATTATTTTATTGGTAGGTATGGTATAACTTTATGTAAATAACATAATGACATGAATGAGAACTTTTGGTAACCATAAGATACGAGTATCTAAAACTACATAAAATACTTGCTGTCGTAATACTTAGTTAATAGTTTTGTTTGAATGATAAAACACAATATTATGTAAAATGATATTAAGTGTTCATTAGCTGAAACATCGATAGGTAATTATTTATAAGATCATAGGAATGATCCAAATCTTGGATTGAATCTTTCAATAAAGTTATTTAAGTAATAATTTCGTTAGTAATTATTTTATTGTTCTATGTTTAACGATGATGCACTTTCCTCGGAAGTAAAAGTAATTGTAATAATAATAAATCAGTTATTTGCCTACATCTCAAGGTTTAAGCTTAAGTACTCGTTTTCGTAATGAAAAGATATTGAAGCAAGGCCTTAAGATAACTGACTAATAATGATCAATCTTCTATAAATATATATCGATGTTTTAGCATAATTCAATTGCTAATGTAATGCTCCACAAATACCTACTGCAATAGTAGGCGGGTAAGCAGGTAAACAGAGGTTGAGTGAGCAACGATTTACCGGGCCCGCTTCGGCATACATTGCTGATTATTTTGTGTATATTCATATATTGTAATGAAATACACAAGATAATCAGCAATGTATGCTAGATCGGGTCAGATTGAAATCTTAAGTAAAAATCGCCGCTTACATAATTAGTTTTTGGTGTTACCTCCGCTGTTTTCAACAACACTTAATAAAACACTTATTAGACTCGACCAAATAAGTGCATATATCTGTTCCTCTGGTACTCTCCCACACTCCCAGGCAGTGAGCCTCTAAAGCTTCTGTAGTTCTTTCATTGCGCATGTCCCACCTTTGCACCATTAAACCCCATAAATTCTCTATGGGATTTAAGTCCGGAGATTTTGCTGGCCAACGAATAACTTGGATATCTGGGTGCTGGCTAAACCAATTATTCACCACGGCAGCTCGATGCACTGGACAATTTATCCTGGACAAATGCAAAACGAGGAACTTCACTAGCAGGATAAACAGTTAAACATTTCGCACCGTCGTCGGTAGCATGCTTTCCTGTAGCATATCAACATAATTAGCGGCAGTTGCACGCCCTGTTTCTTGTGCTACTAATTCGCCTGGATCAGGGGCAGAACCATTTTCTTCATATTGTTACACCATCATCCTCCACTGTGAATCATTAATAAGACGAGTCGAGTTTTTACGCTACCTTCCTCTTCAAAACGTGTAACCCAACGTTTAACATGCAGTCTTCCACTAAAACAAAGTAGCATTATTAATAAAAAAGTTTATACTAATCGGTTCAAAGCTACCAACATACTATGAGTCAAAGTTTTTAATATTTAAAATACAATTGTAATGAAATAAAACTATACTTACGGCCAGACCAGTCTGATTAGCAATTTGAGTTAAATTAAATCCAATATCATGCAGCGCCACAGATAATTGCAGCGCAACAATACGCTGCCTATCCTGCAAACTGTTATTAGTATGCATTTCGAAGAAATAAACACTGAAGTTTAATAAATAAACTTAGGTTAAAAAAAACACTTAGCACACGCACTATCTCGCAAACGATCTAGCAACAACTAAAATGTAATTCAAAATTTACAAAATTTTGCTTCATTTGATAAAATAAAAACTACAATGAAGATATCGGGATTCGAACCATTGTCTCCACAATAACGGTCAAGAATTTGCTTGACCGCGCTACTGACCAAGCTACCGAAGCTAATGATTCATGTAGTGAAATAGTCAATACTACTCAGCCTATTATACAATGGTAGTTCGTCAAATTATAGTATGTTATACGTCATTTGTGTCATTGTGTGAGTGTCGCCGCGGGTGCGAGCGACTTGTTTTCTGAGGTTTGTGTTAACTATGACTCCACTTTTGAATGCGACCGTACATTTAAATTGGTATTTAAATTCCTTGGTCTTCGTTTTTACGTATGTATTTTTGTGTATACCCATTGGAGTTCCGATACAGGCAATTCTAGTAGGTTTATAAAAACATTCTGTTTATCTCTCGAGTATCAGCTTTAATTTGCTTTATAGTCGCATATTTATTCAGGAGAATTTAGCGTGTGTTTGTAATGAAAATGTTTTCGTTTAATTTACAATTCCGTTTCAACGAGAAACATTTCGAGAGCAGCGGAAGACAGGAACATCAATGAGAAAGACGATTTCTCGAGCATAATACTCGATAAATTAGAAAAATCTGCTCAAACATATTTGTTTTATACAATATCGTTCGATTCCTTTGTGATACACACCAAATAAAATACAATAATATATCAGAAAAAGGAAAACCTTTGAAATATGCGCTGTTCGAATCAATCGTAAATCGTCATATCGCAATAAAATCACAAATAGATAAGTAAGTACCACCTGCGTTCGATTGGATAAAATATTTAGGGTAACAGAAATTGTATATTTTATCATCAGTGACTGACTTCTCGTCTTTTTTAATTATCAGTACATTCATGTGACTGGGGCTTGTAGGTTAGGCAATTGACAATTGATTGCACTCATTTTCTTCTTTTTCATAAATTTTAATGTTTTAAACATTTAAGCCAATATTCAGAATTTAAGCCAAATCCAAAACTAGACTCGAAAATATTTCGAGTTACTCACATACACACAAACATGAATGCTTCATGAAGAATTTAATATTGAAGCCGTAAGCCGTTGGAATATTCAGACAGAGAATGTTATATTAGCAAATAACTTACGAAAGTTATATTTTCTGCCTAGAAACTACCATGTTATAATAATACAAAATCTGCAGCCATGAGCACTTTTTTGAAATCTGACAGTTCTGGTTTTTTTCATTTCATACCAAATGGAGTTGTGATAAGTTGAAAAAAATGTTGGCCTCGTGGTTGCTCGTGGCTAACAAAAATATTTCATCTTTTTACATACATTTCCATAGAAAGAAACTTTTCAGTTTAGCCTAGCGCCATCTATGTACACTTAAAGATTGGCTAGAAAAAAACTCATTTGCAAATGTACATACTTAGATGACACTTAACTAAACTGAAAAATTTCATTCTAAGAAAATTTATTAAAGGTGTTATGAAATGTATCTGTGACTTAAATTTCCAACTTTGCACATCGCCGTCTGGTATGAAATTATAAAAAAGGTCAAGAACTGCCAGACAGAATATTCTCCATAGTTTTATTTTAAGTGTTTTTCTTCTACGCATTGAGCAAATGGGTATTTAAATTCCTAAATCAAAATAGCATTCTATTAATGAATTATAATAAAATAACACTGTTCTATTACTAGGCAGATTGGCAACATTCATAAGTAGAATCACCTTCCAATATGCGCAAAGTTTCAAAAAATAAACATATAGGTAAGTATAAAAACTATCACAGCTAAGCAAATTCTCAAATTGTTAAACAGTTATTAGAACCGAGCAAATTTTAAACAAATTTGCATAAACTAGACCACTCTATGCATACTAATACGCGAACAATATCAATGTATGTTTTTAATTAAATTTCGCTTCAAAGCACCGTCTGGTCCCAACAAGAATAAAAGGTTTCATCCCATTAGCGCTTTAATGAAAATACTGTACTGTAAAAGAAAATAAGAGAAAGGCATTGGTGTCGATGCAAGGGTAATAGAAGTTGGTGATAATGGGATCAAGCCAATATTAGTTACAGGGAAACAACGTTAGGAAAGCAATTTCGGCCTCGCATATTGCCTATTATACCTACATCACACTCATTTTTTCGATGTGAAATTTCCATGCTTCAAGTAAGTAACTTCCAGTTGTTTTTCTGATTGTGTGGTAAAAGTTTTTATGAGAAATTTCAAAATTTCGATAATGTAAGTTCTTCGAGATTGTTCCACAGAGTTTTTGATTTGCGATGGAATCATTTCACCAGGAACCCAGTCTCTAAGGTGCACACAGACTGAATGAGATCAGCGATTTAACAAGTTAACACTAACTCATAAAAAAATTTGAAGACATTAGTTTAAAATTTTGAATTATTTCTCAGTTTACTTACCCTAATTTACTGGCCAGTCTTCTTCTTCTTATCGAGTGGGACACCCAGTCGTCCAACGACTCGATGAACCCTGGTGTCAGAGTTTTTCAACCGCCTACTACCAGTAATAGGCCTCACAATAAAACAATTTTAAACGGATTTAAGTTGTGTTTATTTTGGATTTTACAATAGTAATAGGCCTCTGACATGGTTGTGTAACGACCGCCGTCTAAGTAATCAAATCATAGACAGCAACCGGGACCGACACGGCTTAACGTGCCCTCCGAAGCACGGAAACAATTCTTTTCGGACAATCAGTTGGTTCACCCTGCAATGTCCTAACCAGACCGGGAACAAATTCACAAAGAGATAAATATCAACTTTTGTGTGTGTCCCACCGAGAATCGAACCCGGAACCTTTGCGTAGCAGGCAGTCGCACTACCACTGCGCCACATCGGCCGTCAATGACTGGCCTGTGATTTGATGTGAACCATACGTGGGCTGTTCCGGAAGTCTTTAGTCACGGAGTAAATATAATCTATTTTTTCCAGAAACTTTTTTCAGCTGACTACAAATTTCAATATAACTAAATCTGCTTGGTGAAAATAACTGGCCACCTATGAGCAGTTTTTTAAACATTTTTGAATAAAATCTGTTATTCTTCTTTTGTTTGCAACAATGGACGGATAGATAGAAGCTTTTCATGCTATAATTTTCTATGATAGGAGGCTAAGTTCTCTTCAAGCAATCTCACAAAAATTTACAAGCTGCTTTTGGGTAGTCTGGTCCAGCGTTAGCAACAATAACTAATTGGGTAAGATAAGATAAGATAAGATAAGATAAGATAAGATAAGATAAGATAAGATAAGATAAGATAAGCTAAGATAAGATAAGATAAGATAAGATAAGATAAGATAAGATAAGATAAGATAAGATAAGATAAGATAAGATAAGATAAGATAAGATAAGATAAGATAAGATAAGATAAGATAAGATAAGATAAGATAAGATAAGATAAGATAAGATAAGATAAGATAAGATAAGATAAGATAAGATAAGATAAGATAAGATAAGATAAGATAAGATAAGATAAGCTAAGATAAGATAAGATAAGATAAGATAAGATAAGATAAGATAAGATAAGATAAGATAAGATAAGATAAGATAAGATAAGATTTTTTGTCAGAACTGTGTTACATAAGGTGGTACATTTTGAGTAGTTTCAACAGTTTGCCAATTTCTGGCGTACAATATAAATGGTTTGTATTACAATTTTAAGACATGCATTGGTCCGTGAAATCCATGCAAGTGGTCGCGAATGATGACCCCAGACACGGCCAACCTCCAACTGCAGTAACTCATGTAAACGAGATGAATAGCGAGCACCTAAGGATTAGCCTGCGTGGCATTCTTTTTCACCAAGATAATGCGCCCGCTCACCACACTGCTGCTAGAACCGTCGACTATTTGACATCTAGCTAGCTCTATTTAGCTCCATGCGTTTTTTTTAAATTTCCCAATGTGAAAATGCTTTGTGGATGAAAATTGAACACCGCAAATGAGGTCGTCGAAAAATTTCAACACAATCTTCCGAGTTTTTTAATGTTTTGAAAGCAGGTTCAGCCAAAATAAGTGCATTGAAGATGAAAGGGCATATTTTAAAAAGCTACAATTAATGTTTTTTTTATATTCTTACCATTTTTCATTGGAGCAGCCTATGTATTATGTTCGTACAAATATCAATAAAATATTTAAATAAAAAAGTGTAAGATGATACGTGCCACCATTGGGTACCTTAAGGCGAGTCTCGACGCCGAAGTAGACCTTTCGGGGTTGGGAATGCTTGGCGTGACGCTTTCGATGCCTATTTCAAAGAATGGACTAAAGTATCACTGGACCAAACCAGCTGAAAGACTGCGAAGGAGACCGTTGCCTTACTGTGAAATTTTGTAGGCTAGTTATTATAATAATAAAAACAATAAAAATCAATACTACGGTTTGAAATTTGGTGTTGGTGTACGATGGAAGATATGCGCTGTACCGAGAGGAAAACTAACAAAGAAGTATTACAGATTGTCAGACAGAAAAGAGTAATGCTGAGAATTATCGAAGATAGAAGAGGAAAAATGATAGGACATTGATAAGACTCGATGGTTTCCTGAAGACCATAATAGAAGTGAAAAGAGGTCTACGAAGGCTCAAAAGGAACAATGTTGAACAAATTAAAGAAAATATCAACGTCGTGTCGTATCAATAGGTGAAAAGAAGACACTGGTGGAGAATGGAACCGATTGGTGTATGCTCAACCTATCCAAGCTCTTATGATAAGTTTACACTATGTTCCTGCTCCTGCCACTGCCGCGAATATTGCCCTTAATACTTCTACGGAAGTATCAACGCGAGTGAGTGAGTGGGATAACCGGCTTTACTACGATGCCCGAAAAAACAAAATAATAATGACCGTAGATACATAGGTAGGTGTCTATCAAATACAAATTCTGCAATACCTGAAACCCCTTAGTTTAGGTGGCGGTTATATCAAAGGGTAGACTTAAGATAAGAACAAATACCAAGCTAGGAAATAAAATGCTGGAGACAAAAGTTCGTGGCACGCGGCGGCAAATGCTCCCGACTCAATTTTCCAACAAAAATATAGCAACTTAGCAAATCGTCAGCACACCTGTGCATGAAGAACGCTTTCCCATTTCCCTGTAATAACTCTAATAAATCGCGCACATTCGGGAATTTATTCATACGTCTTTTACATTATTGTAAATTTGCGAAAAAGTTAGTATAGAAATAGGCTGAACAAATATAGTACATAGTTAGAAAAAAGCCAAAAAAACATTTACATATACATAATTTTTATATAATATGGAGACATTTATTCAGAAGAAAGAAAGAAGAAATGAACGTGTGACCACAATTTTTGACTTCTTAAAGAATCACCCACTCAATAATTTGTCATATATGATATGTTCAACAGATAAAGACAAAACATAAAACAGCTACAAAACAAAAAACAGTTAAAACAGTCATATCTTGCTAGTTATTTAGAAACGCAACATCACCACCTCGCAGTTTTACCCGCAGCTGTTTTTTGTTGTCCCAACGGTATGAGATGTTTTCCGCAGTAAAATGTAGCTAATGTGTTATTCCAGGTTATTATCTATATAATGTGTGTACTTGATATTCTGATCCAAATCTGTCAAGCCGTTTGAGTGTAAAGAGGTAAAACAAACATACACAAACACATACACACGAACTCTCCGATTTAAAATTTTAGTACGGATATAGTATGAATTTTGGTAAATACGTACCAAAATGTTTCAGAATAATTAAAATGTGTTGAAATATGCATCGTTGTAACTTTGGGTCTACCAACCGATGTGCTATTTATTTTCAATGAATAATTGAGACAGGTTTTCAATATGCGGTGTGACCACGTATTTTGGCCAAACGCCGCTTGATTAAAACTCATGTATGGTAGTTATTCGTATTAAAAAGTTTGGTTTATTAATCAAGTTGTTTTTGTTGCAAAGGGTTCCTAATTTAATCTATCCTGAACTATCACGGTGTGGGTAGGTAGGTATCAATCACAATTTTATTGAAAACTAGATTTCCGCCCAGCGGTTTCACCCGCTGCCACTCATTTTCCCGTGGTAATAATTGTTTTTATCGCGGTAAAATTACCCTTTGTGTTATTCCAGGTTACACTCTACCTGTGTTTCAAATTTCATTGAAATCGTTTAATCCGTTTGAGCGTGAAGAGGTAACAAACATACATACACACAAAAACTCTTAGATTTACAATATTTGTACGGATTACATTTGCGGTCCTTAGTATACCTACTAAGGACCGCAAATGATCGCGAAAGTAACTCAGTAATCCGTACAAATATTGTAAATCTAAGAGTTTTTGCTTCGCACTGACTTTTATCATTTACCACATAATTTGAAGTAAGTACACGTAAAATAAATAAATTCATTGAATACATTGACATGAATGGATTTGATATTTCATGCAAATAAAAACTTCTTACAGTGTGCCGTACCGGGGAAGAGCAACCAAGATGCCGGCAATAAATTGTCAAATTGTCGGATTTACCATTATACTCACAATAAATCCTACAAAGCGACGCGTTAAAATACGCAGTGAGGACGACAAGTGGGAAAACCGCCTAAAATTGTGTACAAACCAACTTTAAAATAGGAATCATGTCACTTTTTGTAAATTGCATAATTGTTATCATTAATTACTTCAAATGCACTTCACGAAGCAGTGTGTACCTACCTTATTACAAAACAGTGCGTTTAAATACATTCCTACTTCAATTAATCATTATAACAGCATCGTCACTTTAGTCTTTATATGTAAAATTATCACACCACACGTCACACTACACAATAAAAAACACTACACCACACACATCCTTTGATTATCTACGCAAAGCCTACACCCATTAATCAAGGGATGAAGACTTTTTACAACAGGGTTGTACGGCACTAAAGGGTGCGTTTGAATAGCACCCCTTCCAAATATTGGTTTTTGCGTCACCAGCCCTGGTCCAGTAAGAGCAAAGCCATGTTTTTGCCATTTATAACGTTCGCACGTCGTCGATATCTCGCCATTCGCTAGTCGGATACAGTAGGCTTCCGCCCTATGACGTTTCATAGTGCTACGTCATTAGGCCCTGAATATAAAGTGAGGGAATGACAAAACATGAATTAATTTCTGATATGTCGTACGGTACGGTGCACACCCCAAGTGTGGGGACACACTGACACCTTAGAATGGCAAACTAAAAAAAAATATACTAGAAACGCACGCGTGGTAGTTTAGGACGGCAAAAAACTGATTGTGACATCCGCAAGGGTATGCGGTATCGTCATATGACACATATAAATATCCTGGACAATGCAGACAGTGCGATCTAGCCCCAAACCAAACAAAACTTGTACCATGGGAACTAACTGATATTAATACTAACATACTTCTTTGGAAATTAATACAATACATAGAAAACGCCCAGAGTAAACACAAATATCTAAAAATTTACTTGAACAAATATTTGTGGATCGAGCCCATGACCCCCGGCCTAGCAGGCAGGGGTACTATCCTTTACGCCATTGGGCCAGTCAAAAATTCAGCGTTTCTATGCAATTGTGTAGGTACGACTAGATTCTTCAAAAAATCCGGATGTGCAAAATACCGCTTCTCTGCGCGGTGCGTATGAGTAAGTAACCAAAAATGTTATCTTCCTCTTAACATGACAGGAATAAGAGTGTGATTATGCATTTGTACTCGCAGTTGTAACAAGCACTGTGCACTCTCCTCACGGTTAGCAAGACGCGATAACAACACCCTCGGTTGGTCCACAAGGAAATTCGCCCAATTATGTCTGCCGCAGCTTTTTAACAGCTATCAGTCAATCTCTGATTGGATGATAAAGCGTCAACGTCAACAGCTCACACTATTCGTAGGAATTGTGGCAAATCATTAAAATTAATGAATCCGAAATAATTATATCGTGATTTGGTAGTTCTACTTTTGGTTTGGATATGAAAATTGAATTTGTAATTTAATTATGAAGTTGATCAGTTAAGTTGAAGACTGCTAGCACTCCTGTGTATAAATCAGTCACGACATTTATTTTGTATACATTTAAGTTAGTTATCGTTGTTGTATGTACAACCAAAAACTCCGTGTTTATTACAAAACTTAAGGTAAGTCTGACCTTGTTATATGAAATTAACAGACAAAGTTTTCAAAAATTATTAAAGAATTATGTTTAGTGATTACAGTGTATTGCAAAGTTTTGTGTTGAGTATGACAATACCCCCCAATAGAGGGAAGCCTTTGTCCAGCAGTGGACTGTTCTACCTGCTAAATGTAAAATGTAAAGTAGAGTTTTATGCAATGTATTTCGGTAAAGTAAATCATTCTGTTTTTGGTGGCTCTAAAGCAAAAGAGTTTCGTAATGTGAATGTAGAATCATAAAAAAGTTACCCTTACATACATAAATAGAAACGCTCTGTACATATATGCACTTCATAACAAAGCTTAAGCTCTCTAAAGGTTATAGTTTGGTTGCCAGCACGTGTCTGTCACGTGCTGGTCTGAGGACACCCCATTAGCCACGACTCGTCTCCAGGGAGTGGATACGTGAGGTTTTTTGTACACACAAATAAATAAGTTCTTATAAGTTATGTGAGAAAAGCGATTTAAATAAATTTGAACAAAGTTTTTGTAGCACTGTAGAGATAGAATTTGATAAATTGAAACTTCTTATAGCTTGTAACTTTTATCAAGCTATACGGGAATATAGAGTGGAAAGGAGAAACTTTAAAATTACTCAAAAACTATGGTTATCAAAATACAGATGTACACGTGTACTTCAAATGGTAATGAATTTTTAAAGTATTTTTAAACACAAGTATTAATCGCTAACTATCTACTTACCATTCAACGTGCCAAGCGCGAACGTATGAGTAAGTATACTATGGTTTATTATGCACTCACAGTGCAATATTATTTTTATAAATGGAAAATTTTGAAGTGTCAGTTGCGGCGCCGGTAGATCAGTTGGCAGAATAGTGGGACGATACCCCACGGTCTCGGCGGGCGCTCAAATTTTTTCAATTTTTTATTTTCTTTTCATCATTAATTTAAGAACCTGGCTCTTGACCGTGGAGTAATATACAATCAACTCTATTTTGAGCCTTCTCTTTGACTTCCTTATACGACATGACACCTATTTTTTCTTTGATTTGGTCCATATACGCTCGTCTAGGTTGCCCTCTCCCTCTTCTTTCCTCGATCTTTCCTTATTTTCGTTTATGAGTAAGTAATATGGCTAGTGTGAACCACGTCTTGCAGTTCATTTTTGTTGTCTGGCTTACAAGCCATAAACAAGCTAGGTGTGAATGTATTTAAATGTCTTCCATTCGACACTTAATTAATAGTATACATTTTTGTTTGTAGAAAAAATTATTTCTGTGTAAGTAGCAGTAGAGCGAGCAACTACTTAATTATAATGTCTCACATAACAAAGGGCTCTTGTAAGTATATAGACGTACTTCTTAACGTACACGTGATAGAGGTTCTGACGTACTAGACGGGTCAAACAGAATTACAAATCATCCAAGCATACTCCCGGGCAGTCTCTGCATGATGCAATATTCATAGACGTTATGTACGAGCTCATGATATTAGGAGCCAGAAGTGGGTCAAATGAGGGACTGTTTTTGGGTATTAAAAATGACAAGTGGAATTTTGATATGCTTGATCTTTCAGCTCCATAAAATTAATAAATAAACACACCTGCAGAATGACATTAATATTTTTCTGTGTGACTTGGCACAATCCTATACCTACTATCTAAAATTCCGGCACAAAACTATATGAAAGCATTTTATATTACAACCACAGAAAAGATTTTTACACGCCTAGCCTTGAGTTAGAGCAATGTACTATTTAATTTTACTAAATTACTTATTCTCGATTAGCTACACAAATAAAGATAAATAGTTCAGTGTTTTAAAACTGATAATAAATAGAAGATTGATGACCATTTATGTATAATGATGATAATAATCATCATTAACGACAACTCAAGCGAGAATGAATCATTTTGTTTTATTAATCCAAATACTTATTGTTTCAGACAATTTCTTATATAGTCGCTAAGCATAACAAAATCGATCGCCAGGGTGGTCAACCTTTAATGCACCGTGGGTAAATTTTGCACATGCTTGCCATGCCCTTAAGTATCGGAAAATAATATTTTTCAATTACAGACAGCCAATTCCGGACAGTGTAATTTTGCAATATTTTCAATAGTCAACGTTTCTTACGACCCATTAATAGGTACATAACTACTTTGTTTTACGAGCTATTCTCGGTTTAATGTGAGAGAAAAAAGAAGAAAGAATATGCAGAATATGAGGACATAAACTTTTTAAGAATATTGTAATCAATTTTTGCATAATATCGTCATATCTTATATCTCTTGCTTGCCTGAAGACATACATAACAGAACTGCAAAAACCCCTCTAGTGCAGTAGTAGGTACCGAAACCGTACTTCCAGTAGTTGAAATGGTACAGCCGAATGAAAGATTCGATATTCTGTAATATTTAAGGTTTCTGTAGAAGAAAAAATTAAAATAAAAAACGTTTCTTAGTTCCATGAAACGTTTTCCTTTCAACTCCAAAAAATGCTTTTCTATACAGCCGGTACTGAAAATTAGACATAATCGTAAGATTTTTCTTACGGTGACGTTTCTTAGTTCCATGAAACGTTTTCCTTTCAACTCCAAAAAATGCTTTACTGTACAGCCGGTCCTGAAAATTAGACATAATCGTAAGATTTTTCTTACGGCGCCCTTCTGAATAATTAGGGTTTTGTTCCGGACAACTTCTTTGTCTTATGTATAATAACAACGGGCTGAAGACAAAGCGGCAAACAATGACGTCTAACGAAGCAGAGAATGGATTATTTTTCATAGCCACAGTGAATAATCGATATCATCCTTTATGATTCATAATAACAGTAAAAGCCTTTTTTGTCTAGTGAGACAGGCTTTCACAGGGATGTTATAATTAGGTGGATTTTCTTTGTTCCGCTAAAGTATATTTTCTCAGAAAAGGTAATGTTTCTAATTTTAGCGTTATAAGATTTTGGTATAACGTTTATGGCCTAATTGTTGTTGTTTTTATGAAACCCATGTGTGTTTTTCGTATGTACGCTAATGTATCGTGAATTATCTAATAAATCCTACTAATATTAGAAGTGTGAAAGTTTGTGTGTTCGTTTGTTTGTTACTTCTTTACGTAAAAACGACTGAACCGATTGTAATGAAATTTGGCACACAAGAAGGTAACATAGTTTCACACAAAGGATAGTTTTTATCATCACTTATGTGGGCAACGCGTGGGTAACGGCTAGTAATATATATATAGTAGACCGCCTACGCGTTAGAGTAAATATAACTTTCTTCTATTTCTAGTTCGGTTTATATTAAATCTTCTCAGAAACCCAAATGTTTACTCCGTACTCCAATATTCAGTCATATATTATTCTGACCTTTCAAAATTATTCGCAAGACCGCCTCGCAGATAGTTTTTCATCTGGCAGACATAATGCTCGATTAACACTCTATAACGGTCAACCGGAAGTGTGGACGCCATGTTGGTGGCGAGATAGCGGAAATATATCGCCGGAAGTCGCAGCCATTATTCAGGAAAGGAGACCTTCCGTTGTCACTTCATAAGTGCTCTTATTTTGTAGGTGTTTTGGATTTCGTACGAATTTATGAACCAACTGCATCACATTGATAGTAATAAAGTTTGCATAGCATAATTTCCTTCCGAAATAAAAATAATACTAGGTACCTATAGGTAACAGTCTATGAAGGTATGTTTTTAATTTGAAACTTTACATGTTACATAATATACGCACAGATCTAAAAAAAAATGCTTTTGAAGCATTATTACTTCAGACAGCAAGTATTATGTTTGATACTTACATATAATAAAACAGTGAAACCCGTGTGTATATTGAACAAATTTTCAAAAACTAATCGTAGGTGATGTTAAAATAGGATTAGACCAATTTATAATTATTTTTTGTCTGTCTGTTTGTCTGTTTATCTGTATGTCCGGGCTAATCTCTGAAACTACTGGACGATTCGAATGAAATTTTTTGTTGTGTATAACTATTAAGCCTGGTCAACATCTAGAATACTTTTTACCCCGGGAAAATTGGTCATTCCCGCGAAAAAAACGATTTAACGTAATTTTTTTAAGCCGCCAACTATAAAAGTAGTTCAGGTATGCCGCTTCTGCTGGTATACTAGCCATAATATTAAGTCAGCGAAACGAAGTTCGCGGGCACCAGCTAGTGTTTGTTGCATCTATGTACATTTCAGTCGCTTTTTAGATTTTTTGCAATAACCTTAATTTTTACAGATGTTATATTCAAACATCAGTGTTTTATCTATGTCAGGCATCCTATACATAACATTTTAAAACTTTACACTTTTCACGTAAAAACATTTTTAAAGCAGGAAGGTAATAATCTACGGCTGAATAGCTGAATGACTTTACAAAAGCAAAACTGGCACCCGTCTACTAGCTTAAATTAGGCAGAAGCTTATTCCTAGCACAAAATACCACGGCGACAAAATTCAAATGTCAAATATGCTACATTACTGCTTTAATTAAAAAGTAAGCATATGAGCCAATTTAGGAAAAAGTTAGTTTCATAAGAATATATATTACATATGTCAGCATCTTCACAGTCACAACATTACATTGCTAGATATATGCCTCCTCCTTTTGTGGGTATTTTACTTATAAATGGTACTATTAAATTCAATGCAAATATTTTTAGGGTGAGTTGTACTTGTGAAATTGAACAACAATTAAATCTAATATGACCGTACTACAATTTTTTATTAATAAAATACATGTCAAAATACAATAATACTAAAATATATGTCAAATCACAATATTCAACTAGGTTTTCGTCACCTTAATATCAAAAATACCACCCCGGATCATTCCCGGTCCAAACGTCCCCATCAGGCTGGCTGCATTGCCGCGTTGGATGGCCACAGATAAACGTTGGACCAGGAAAGATCCGGAGCGTGGATCCCCGCCCTTCTCCCGCATTCGCTGTCCGATCTCAGCCACAAAGGTTCTAGCCTCTCCGCACCAGGGTCCGACCGTCTCCACGGCAAAAGGTACGAACAGGTACGAGGCCTCCAGAGCTGAGTACTTGGAGTGCTTTTGCTTTGCACCAAACTCCGCCGCAGCACCAGCAGCCCTTGTGGTCCTGCTTAAATGAGAAGGCGCAAATGTACTTAGACAAGTGGCGTCCCAGATCAGACACCGCCCTCTCTTCCATGGTCAAGCCATCCGGCCTCTTTCCGTCAGACCGGCTTAGGCCCGGTGGCTCCAGTGTGCACGGAACATTGACGGAAATTAAAGCCCGACGAAGTAAATCGTTTAGAGCGTGGTGCCGCGGAAAACGTCCTGAGCAACGCTGACAACTCAGTGCGTGGTGACCATTAGCCTCTACCATTGAGCCGCAAATGCATAAGTGAGGTTCACAGACATTGCAGCCCAACCGCAGTGCCACAGCAACCCGCAGAGAGTCGTCATCCAAAAATGTGCCCATACTTGGCGACGGCATCGCATGTAACCACGCCCCAGACTCGGGAGTCGAGACCGCACGCAACCTAGCGACATCCACCCCAGTGGCCTCATTAATGAGCCGCTCGAGCGTTACTCTACACCCTACATCATCCCAGGAGCGTTGCACGTGAGATGGGTCCGGTAAACTTTGACCAGGATTGGCAGCAATCCAGACGCTCAGAGCCTCTTCCTGAAAGGGGATACGGACCTCGCAACCATCACATGAAAGAATACGAGCCACAAGATCCGAAACCCCCCGAGAAGAAGCAAGAAATGCCGCCAAACCTACATCACACACACGGCGAACACCCAGCCCGCCATGACGGATTGGCAACGACGCCTGGGTCCAATGGTCTCCCTCCAAGGAAACGTTGAGTAGTCCCTCGAGAGCCAAACGGAGCGTCTCATCGAGAACTTCACATTGCCGAGGAAAGAGCCAAGTAGGGCAGGTTCTTATTAAATATGTTAACTTCGGGATGGAGAAGCATAGACGCGGGAGAACCAGTGCGACATGAGCCGGCAGATGCTGTAACCTGTCAAAAGCCACAGTCATACTATTGTTCTTAGCTTCCAGGGCCTCGGGGAAAGCTTCCTGGAAAATTGGAGATCCCAACAGACTAAAGGACTCCGAATTCAACTCCCTTATTCCCGGTATCACCGTCTGGAACCGGGGCAAACATGAACCAGCCGCTGCGGAACACGCGAAAAATTCGCACTTGGCCGTGTTCACCTTCAAACCCAAACTTTGAAACCTAGTGAACAGAACCTGAAGGTCATCCACGATAGTGTCAGGATCTCCCCCCAAGGTACCATCATCTAAATACCACAAGTTCAGTGGTGATTTGAGCTCGGAGATAATGCTATTGATAGCCAGACTGAAAACCAAAGGTCCCAAGGGATCCCCCTGCTGAGCACCGACCCGGGATAGAATAAGGTCATCCCCGTAGTAAAGGTTGCTATCAGAAGCATATACCTGGCATAGAAAGGGATAAAGTGATGGAATATGCTCTTTCACAGCAGACAAGAGACAATCCCTTTCAATGCTGTTGAAGGCGTTCTTAAGGTCCAGCTTGACAACAACTTTACCACTGCTCTCCGGAGCCATGACGAAAGCGCGAGTCGCATGTATTGCAGCTTCGCAGCCTTGGGACGTGCCCAAGCCAAGCTGGTGAGGCAGAAGAATAGCGACCATATCCTCACGAACATGATAGCAGCCAACCTTAGCCGCCAAGCGCCTCAACGTACTCCCCACTGCAATGGGCCTGATACCCCCATCCTTTTTAGTCAGGGCGCAAAGAGAGGCTCCATACAAAAATGGACATACGTCCGGGTTTAGGCGTCCACTATAAAGGAAGTTGACCAACTTCACCAGAGACTCAATGAGACGTACCCCGCTCTCCCCGGCTGCCAAAGAAGTAAGCTCCTTTAGGTGTTGGGGTCTGATGCCATCCAAGCCCGAAGAAGAACCATTGTGAAATGTGTTTAAGGCCCGTACGACATCTTCCGCCTTAAATGTAATCTGCCCGATGGACAAGTCGGGCGGAGGTGGAAAACAGAGCTGCCGGGATGGAGCAGGATGTTTATCTCGAAGTGAACGCAATGTGTCTTCATCATGTGGTGCCATTGAACCATCCGAAACAAGAAGCCGGACAGCTCCCCTTAAATCACCTTCGAACACTTTCGATTGAATCGATTTGTAGATCGAATAAGGCCGTGAACCACTTGAGCCGTCAGGTAGGTGAATTACGTTGCTTTCTATGTTCCTCTTTACTTTGGTAGTCAAAGCGGCCGGGTCTCCTCTTTCTGGCACTCTCAGTGCAGTGTACGCAAATGAGAGAAGTAAGAACCAGTCAGCAACACCATTGGAACTCAGACAATTCTCAATAATGTCACCAAGTCTTCCCGCCGCCTGACATCGAGCCCCCTTCGGAATGTGCTTCAGCACTGGAACTGATTTTTTGAGAATTGCAAGCTCAAATAGTTGGTTTTTTGCCGATCGTGGAGATAGCGAACCCGCTGGAGTTATTGGCACAATGGTATCGCTGGCCGGCGGGGCAGTTGCCTGAGCCGGTTGACCACCTGACACATCCTTGTGTTTATGGCCAATATGTATCTGAAGACCCCTGTTTCCTGCGTATTCCTTGGAAGAACCTGGGCAGTAAGGACATAGAACCATGTTTCGAACAGACAGACAACTATCCTACTAAAACTACAACAAACATTAACTAGGTACAATCAATTAATTACCTACGCTTAGATACCCAAACATAAACAATTAAAATTCTAAATATTCTGCTAACGCAATTCAATAGCAAGATGCTAGTAAATACCGAATTATAATCAAATAATAATTATGATTGAATATGAAAATGTCAAATTTATAAAATCAATGGGCAATAAGTCAAAGAAATACAATAGATCTTATCCACAACATGGAAAATGTTAACAACTAATAATGTCAATTAATAAGATAAATTGATGATGCGGATATTAAATAAAATAGGCTCCCATCAGGTGCACAAACAAAACAAAATATATATTTTAACAAATAAAGTCGTAGTCGGGGTCGAAACGAAACGCGATGAGGGTCCAAGTCAAAACGCGCCACACCGCCGCGCCGTTACCGTCGTCGTCTGCGTCAACCGGAACGAATCGTACGTGAACGCAGCTGTCAGATGACAGTTGCCCAATCAGCTGATCGATGTCAGCAGTTTCAACTTCGATTCGCGGATAACATGCCTTTGTTTTTTCAAAATGTTAACTTCAACTGAATAAAACCAGTGTACCTCGGTTGCCGATTGCTTCAAAAATTGTGAAATTCTCGGTGTTTTGTGATGACTTTATCAGTGGGTGTAATTTCGGGGCCGGTGATTTCACTTAACACAGTTTAACACACAACGGGATACTTCTACTACCAAAATTTGGTAAAACAGCGAGCAGAGGTTTGTTTACTTTTTGGAATCTCGTTCCGTTGACCGTACTTATATGCTCAAAACGTATGGCAAGCAGATTGGCAAGCGCATTGCAAGATATTGTATTCACAGGGAACGTTGCATTTCCTGTATGTAAGTATCCCTTAGTAATTTTTTTACGACCACCACGGGTAGAAATGAGGTGGAACCGGTCTGAGTCGGCACCTCAAGGTTCTATTTAAAGATTCCAAATACGAATACAAAACATGTGTCGCCATCACACATCAGGGGCCGCATTCTGCTATTTGAAATGCGTCTTAGTTGAATTTTAATAGAGTGTCAGTTGGATGGTTATGGCCTTTTGAAGTATCACAATGACAATCTAATATGACAGTTGAGTTTCGTAGCATTGGAATACATAAATACATACATTTATCACACTTTTATCCATTGCGGTATAGGCAGAGCGTAATCGGCCGCATAAAACGCCACATCTGATAAACATTTGAAGGTATACGGAAAATTGTGTATCGCTATAGTGACAAATTGTCAGCCCATCATCGTCAAAATAGCAATACACACCCTGGAGTCCCTTCGTCGCCTCTTACGACACCCACTGGAAAGAAATGGCGTGATGCTATTCTAATCCGGCATCACACGGGTTACAATAGGCACAGTATTACCAAATAAAATAAAAGAATCGAGGCCCTGGTGATCAGTCGCAAACATAGTGAGCTCATGTATCGAGAGAACAGACGCATCTGACTTTGTACGGTTATTAAACACTGACTCAATAATTTACGTTTTATAATGAGACATAAAAACATGCGTCGCAGTCACACATCAGCTGTTCAGCCTTCAAACTTGTTGAGCTCCTGTACTGATAGAACGGGGGCATCTGGCATCTGATTTTGTACGGTTATGTTTTAAGTACACGGAATCAATGTACAGCTTCATGATGTAGCACAACAATATGTGTCGCCGTCACACATCAGCTGTTCAGCCTTCAAACTTGTTGAGCTCCAGTAATGATAGAACGGGGGCATCTGACTTTGTACGGTTATGTTTTAAGAACAGTGAGCCCATGTACAGATTCATAATGAAACATAAAAACATGTGTCGCCGTCACACATCAGCTGTTCAGCCTTCAAACTTGTTGAGCTCCTGTAACGAGAGAACGGAGGCATCTGATTTTGTACGGTTATGTTTTAAGAACACTAAGTCAATGTACAGATTCATAATGAAACATAAAAACATGTGTCGCCGTCACACATCAGCTGTTCAGCCTTCAAACTTGTTGAGCTCCTGTAACGAGAGAACGGAGGCATCTGACTTTGTACGGTTATGTTTTAATTACCCTTCTTACTGTCTTGTTATTCGCCGGTCGTGTGCCTGCCCCCAGTCTAATTAAGAAGGCTTAATTAAAGACCTCCTATGTTCTACTTAAAAGATTTGCACGCGTGTTTTGTTCGCCTTTGCGGATGAAAGGATGAATACTTGAGAAAATGTTTGATGTAACATATTTTTATATGAATAATATTTATCAAAAAATTACTGTGTGATATTTTTTTAAGGAGTCTGTTTTTAGAAACTGAAATAACATGAAGCCTACGAATAAATGTTAAGACATTACTTATTTGTAGCATGACTGGCCCGATGGCGTAGCGGTTACTAGCCCTGCCAGCTACGCCAAGTGGGTTCGTGGGTTACAAGTGTAATTAATTGCAAAAAGTATATAAAGAATAATATCAGCTATTAAGTTCCCATAGTACCTACAAGTTTTTTTTCTTTTACTGTTAATTTTCTTATGCAACTACTTGCAAATCTTTCTTTTTTGTCGAGATCGCTGCAATCGATAAGGCCGCCTTTGCTTACTTTTAGTTTTACGATTTCTGTATTGTTTTGTTTCTGTTATGTATGTTGTAAGCAATAAAGAGTTCATCTATCATCTATCTATCTACAAGCTATGCTTAGTTTAGGGCTAGATGGCACTGGGTGGATATGTAATAATTTTATTTTATGTACATACAAAATATTTCATTTATTTAAGTATTCGCAGACACTGGCGTATGTTTTAGTTACATAAAATATAAGTATGTCTCATATGTTCATGCCATTACTAAATTGATTCACTTGCGTATATTTCAGTAACTGAATTTTAAACTTCACCTGACAATTCTCGTAGAAAATCTCTATGTGAAATTCAAACAATTCAGAATTCTGAAACCGAACTAAACACAGGTTTGTTTCAACCCCCAAAGTGGCAGGTACAAATCAAATAAACAGACAGATTACTTCTTCTTCGTCGTGACTTTTCTGGGTTTTAATCGTCACCAGCTTCCTCCAAACTTCTCTGTCCTGACAGATAACTACAGTTGCATCTTTAATCTCTATCAGTTACATGTGAATGCCCCTTAACCCACGATAGGTACAGGTCCTGTTGTCCCACGTGTCGGTTCCCACACGGGCGACTGTTATTCAGCATTATGCTAATAGGTACTGAACACACACCGCCTATTATTTATACTCGCTTTGTAACAATTTCTGTGCGTCGACGACTTTTTAGAAAAACAAAACGTTCGCTTATAAAATATTTTTCTAAATAATAATTATCTAATATTTAGGTTGCCTCGAAGTAACGCACCAAATTTTTCGCTATGGATGTCATAAAATGTGACATAGGAATAAATTTAATATTCTTTATTGCATAACGTACACAGAAAATAAAAAATATACATTTGTCGCAAAGGCGAGCTTATCTGTAAAGAAGAGATCTCTTCCAGCCAACCCATTTGTTGTCAGAGGTGTAAAATTTTTGGGGTAAATAGGCAATAAGGAATTTAATTACTTTAAAATAATAAACAACTAACTTTGAAAACAAAGTTATGTCCAGTAGTAGGCATTGTGGTTGTATTATGATGACTTAGGTAAGTATAACTACCTAAAATTACTTTTGTTTACCATAGTAGATACACTGTCAGCAGCACATTGAGTTGGGCCATAAGGCGAATCCCACACTATGACAGACTGATGTATACGGCTGTCAAACACCTTGGTCAAATCGAATACTATACAGTATGCCATGATATTCGTTTTGTATGATAATTAAATGTTTTATTTCATCTGACAGACGGACGCGTCAAAAATAAGTTATTCCATCATGATGGAAAAACCTACTTAACTTATAGTGGTGTCTCTTAACATATGTATGCAAAACAGGTATACTAGTTGGTTGCTCCCTCGAACGATGATTTAAGACGCTAATGATAGTACCTTCATTATATGCTCTAAATCACCGTTTGCATCTGTGTACTAAAGACCATCGTTTGTCAAAGTTCAGGTAACTTGTGTTAAGTCTCAGGGGGCAGGTAAGTTTCAGAGACGTTTGCTCTGCATCAAGGTGCTTACTCGTCTAGTGAATTGTTTGCAATAATACCTCTAACTAACCTTTGAATCAAAACTTACGCAGCACTGCATGTTACCTATTACTACTGGTTCTTCAAACAATTGCTATCGAGTTTACATACATACGTCAGCCTATTGCAGTCCACTGCTGGACGTGGACCTCCCCCAGGGTACGCTATGGGGCATGATCTCTCGTTTTCGCAATCCAGTCGCCACGCCTTTTTAAGTCATCCGTCCATCTGGCCGAAAGTCGTCCAACGCTACGCGTCTCAAGGCGTGGTCCACTTGAGAACCAGCTTACTCCACCGTTCGTTGGTTCTACGACGTATGTGCCAAGCCCACTGTCACCAGTATAAGTAGATCTTAAAAATGGGTATGTTGATGTTCTGTCTGACGATAATACTTACATGACTTCACGCTCAATATCGGCTTTTTTAATCACGTAGAAATTTTATTTGCCAATTATTACACAAGCTAGGAAGTTATAGTTAGTTGTTTGTCTTGTTGATGATTTCTTGTTTTTTATGAATTATTAAACATATCAAAAATAAAAATTTAAGCGGAAAATAACAATCTTTCTATGCAACAACTTTCAAAAATGGTATCTAACTACAAGTAAAACAGAAGCCACACCGCACAGCGTGTGCCAAACTTTGCCTAAGACCCGTAACTTATGTTGCCGAAGTTCCACAGAGCAAGTTTGGGAGACGTTTGGTCAGATAAGTTATTGGTTCACCGTTTACCCGGCTTCCTGTAATTTCAGTAGTTCACTGATCTATTCATAAACTATACCAGATAAGAAGTAAATAAAGGAAGGGTCATGATTGTAGTATAGAATTATTCAAAATCTAGGGACTTCGTAACGAGCTTGCTTGAATCTCGCTTGAATCTTTGGGTTGGATTTATTTGTGTACTAGATTTCCGCCCAGCGCTTTCAGCCGTTGCTACTCATTTTCCCGTGGTAACAGTTATTTTCCTGTGGTAAAAAGTGGCCGTTGTGTTATTCCAGGTTATACTCTACCTGTGTTCCAAATTTCATCCAAAGTGGTCAAGCCGTTCAAGCGTGAAGAGGTAACAAACACACAAACTCTCAGATTTATAATATTAATATTAGTACGGATTTTTAGTTTTGCAAGTCGACACTTTTCATAAATTTCCACGAATGAACTATCAGCAAGTGAGCTTCTACTACCGGATCTAAATCGATAATTATTTCAAGGGGCGGAAATCCCTTCCTTACCCGTCTTACCTTGGATTGATTTAAGTCATCAGCGTTGCTTACATTTACATTAATAAATGCCCTCTTAAATAAATTTAGACGTGAAAAGATTTCTAAATTACATTTGCTGGATTATAAATTCGCGTTCGTCACTGCGTTTCTAAAATCATTTGACAGCGCATTTGTAAACGCACCGTAGCCATATTTGTATGAAACTAAGATCGGAAATCGCTATTTTATTTTGCCTGACAGACGAATGCGTTACAGAAATCGTGACGACATTTTGTTACAAACTGAGTGGGTACTGTCCTCCTTCTTTTTCAAATCGGTTAAATATGTATCGTTTCAACCTCTTACAGCTTATGCCAACGTGCAAGGATCTACCGTGGTGCAGGGGTGCCCCCGTCTCATTTGCCGTAGACAGGGAAGAGGCGGGTCTCGATACGACGTCTTCATTTTATTTACCATAACTCACGATACTTCCAATTCCTCAATCGTGCAAAAAGTAATAGGTAACAGATAAGAATCGTCGTCCGCACCAGTATCATTAGTTATCGGTGTTGTCATTGGCTAGAATACACGGTATATTTTTCTTAATTTATTTCACTTACGTCGTACATAACTACGACATTTATTATTTTTGTATGTATTATTCTGGGTAATTTTTGATGGGGTGGTTTATTCCAAATTTAAATGTAAGGAAAATTAGGGTAAGTAGAGGTTCATAATGGCCTTATTTCAAGAAATAAATTATCTTAACTTACCTTTAAATTGCGCTGTCATTTTCCGTCAAGTAGGTTTAAATAAAATAATGTAAAAAAAACTTTTAAAACAAGCTTTTATTTAAGTGCTCTGAAAAGATGAAAATAAAATTTTGAATGACATTAACCACATTCATTTATGACTTTACAGAAATGATAATATAATAAAAGCTTGTCGCGATGCCTAGAAGAAACTACCTTATTACAGTTAGGTGCGTACCTTATTACAAAATTTCAATCACAAATTGAAAGTTTCGCGACAAGCTTTTATTATATTTTCATTTCTGTAAAGTCATAAATGAATGTGGTTAATGTCATTCAAAATTTTATTTTCATCTTTTCAGAGCACTTAAATAAAAGCTTGTTTTAAAAGTTTTTTTTACATAATTTTATTTTATATTTTTTAGTTTATGTTACGATAGTTATTGATCAATACGAAAGTCTTTCTATAAAACGGAGAGACCTTCAATAGAAAAACTTAAGGCACGGGGAAAACTAACATTAGGATAAAGTATAATTATCTCTTTTATATTCTATAGAAGTAGGTTGGTACCTACTCCTCCGGCATCCCTAATAGAAGAATTAGCTTGTAATATGTCTTAGTCTTTTCATTTCATTGATGGCGTCATTATTACATGGCCGAGTCCCAGTTAATTTCGAACAGTCTAATTCTTCTATCAGGAGGCCTTCTATTGACGTGACCCTAATTCATGGTGGGCCTACCAACTGCCTATCATGAACGAATTCGTTTACAAAATTGCAAGTCCCAGCAGTTGAATATTGAGGAGTTCCATAGTTCGAAGACAACCCTGGATGTAGCGTCTAATTCATGGTGGGCCTACCAACTGCCTATAATAAACGAATTCGTATACAAAATTGCAAGTCCCAGCAGTTGAATATTGAGGAGTTCCATAGTTCGAAGACAACCCTGGATGTAGCGTCTAATTCATGGTGGGCCTACCAACTGCCTATAATAAACGAATTCGTATACAAAATTGCAAGTCCCAGCAGTTGAATATTTAGGAGTTCCATAGTTCGAAGACAACCCTGGATGTAGCGTCTAATTCATGGTGGGCCTACCAACTGCCTATAATAAACGAATTCGTATACAAAATTGCAAGTCCCAGCAGTTGAATATTGAGGAGTTCCATAGTTCGAAGACAACCCTGGATGTAGCGTCTAATTCATGGTGGGCCTACCAACTGCCTATAAGAAACGAATTCGTATACAAAATTGCAAGTCCCAGCAGTTGAATATTGAGGAGTTCCATAGTTCGAAGACAACACTGTATGTAGCGTCTAATTCATGGTGGGCCTACCAACTGCATATAATAAACGAATTCGTATACAAAATTTTGTGTCCCAGCTATAAACCGCTGAAGAGATCTCTCGTACGGAGCCGATCCTGGCAGCAGCATCAGGTCAAATTTATGATTAACATGCATTGTCATCGGTTCTGGACCAACATGCAAAATTTCAACTCAATCGGATACCGAGAAGTGGTTCAAATTAAACTTGCAAGATTTGCACCGAACAAACATTGTTACTTACATACACTGCAAGTTAAATAAAAGCTTTTAAAAAGGATGCTGGCATACGTCAAGTGAACGTAATCACGATTTCCACCCATACGACAACTATTACCAAACTACGCTAATCTTATGTCTGCCACACTTTAAAATAAGCTTGACGAACCTAACTATCAAAACCATTAGCATTAATATTGTCTCCACTACATTGATTTCATATTACGTACTTTACAGGAGCCGGCCATCAGCCACTACGTGCTTCAAGGAAATCAATAGAAAATTGTCTATTTCCGAACATGGCATAACTGGCCAATTTGCCCAGCTAACCATAGGTAAATCTTGGGCAATGTCCAACAGGACACGCACGCCATCAGAGTCACAGATTGCTTCTATTATTTATGGGAAGCTCACGACCCTAGCAATTTCGATGCGGAACTTTTGCCCTTCCTTCCTTTTATTCCAATTTCGCAATGTTAGAAAAAAATATGACGATATTATTGGGAGCAAGTTATGGCAGCGGTCAAGCGGAAGGGGTGACTTTTTATTTCGATTCGTGACGGAAAAGTTGGAGACGTTCAATGCGGAGTCTGAATTAGTGATGTACGAGGACTGGTCGAACGGATTACATAATAAATAAAATAAATAAATATTAGATTTAATATAAATTCGGGTCTTAAGAACTTCATATTACAATTTGGAATTGAATATGCAGCAGGGCAGAAAATCGTAAAGTAACTTGAAACCATTCGAAAAGCTGATAGGTGTGTTTCGATGTTTAGTAACTATGAATTCTCAAAGCAGAGTGGCAAAACAATTGCTATTTTAATTATATATTCATTTTGATGAATCATAAGTACGAGTAGGTAGTCTCTTTGGAAGATAATATAGGATGCTACTTGTCTTCTACTTATGGTTTTTTTAATGGGTTGTTTTTTTATTCAACTAAAGCATAAACAACATTGCTTTTAGCATAAACAATAACACTGAGGGATCAAAAGAAAACATTTTAGGCATTCACCCCGACTTTTTCTTTTAAACATTGCTGGAACAAGCAGAGGTCTGTGCATAAATTAAATTCCAAGATACTCTCTCTTCGCATAACGAAATGGTGGTCATTTTTTGAATATTTAAGTATAATTTTATAAACCCTTTTCACTTTTATTTTCCGGTATTATGAAATGAATTTTATTTAATTAAAATTGTCCCCAATATTTAGTAATCAAGCAAGGCATACGTGATTTTAGAGTATTGGCTTTGAAATACGATACATGTAGACGTAGTTTTAATTTTGCTATTTCATACATAATGAACTATGATAACTTGCAAGAAAATATTTAATGTCATAATAATTTGAAATTAATATAGATTTTCCACTCACTAGCTTTACGTTTATATTCACAAGTGATCCTGTCGCAGATTATTTTAGATCCATGACTATTATTATAGTATGATTCAATGTTCTGTGCCTTTAATAAAGCAATACAAAAAATGATAAATAAAAATTAAATAACTTTATTCAATGTATTCTAAGTATTACTTATTAACGTCATGATCCGTCATTGTAAAAAAAAATATTATATAACACATTTTTTTATAACAATTTTGTACTGTCTTAATAGAAAACTGGCTCAGCAAAACTAATTGCAAAATAATAAATCTGTTTTGGTTCAAGGTTTTACTCATAGGAGCCTCTTTAGTTTCCTTTTCACTCCTACCAGGGCCCGAAGTCTGCTATATGAAAATCGTTTTAGTCGTTAATAGAAAGCGTGTCAGTCGCATCGTTTCGTATTCTTCTAACAGTTTGAAGCATAGAAAGCCACGGTGACAATGGAATGATATTAAAGTGTCGCTGGCATTACAATGGTAAAAATAAACATATTTTTTAATTGTTTATTCATAAAAACATAAAGCATGATTTCACAGTAACATAATTTCGCCAAACGGTAAAACAGTATGTAGGCAAAGCCAGGCACTCAAAACATTGGAGTACATGCAACGTATTACGAAGTTATAAGTTATAAGTGTTAGAAATCTGTGAATACCGAATCCGGGCCCTGATAAGTAACTTCCCTGATCACGTTTCCTCAGATTTACCCGTAGATTCAGTCATATCTATGAAATGTTAAATTGGAGCTGACATTTTAAGCGAGGAGGAATTTTGCATAGCGCTCGTTTGAGTCCCGCCATTACATATTTATGAGTTTTGTTACTGAGCGCAACGGCTGAACGAGCGATCGCTGAAGGAAAGTCGAACATTAATGAACGATTATATTCCACGCGTGTATATAAAGATGCCGTGTGCTGCCGGTTTAGAATAGCATCAGTCTATTTCATTCCCGTGGGAGTCGTTAGAAGCGACTAGGAGACTCGAGGGTATGTATTGCAATTTTAGGCGATGGGCTGACAATCTGTCACTATGGCGATACACAATTTTCCGAATGAGCCTCAAATGTTAGTTTCTGTTTACACTCTGCCCACCCCACAAGGTATTATAAGCGTGATATGTTTCTGTATGTATTTAAAAAATATGTGATTTTATGGGCATTGCTGAGTGTTAAATAATTATCAATTTAGTAACTACGATAATTATCATTTAATTGGCATAGTTTTTTTTTATTATTAATTAGTTTTCTATGGTTCTTATTGTACAGAACCATAGATCTAATTACTCAAAACAACAATTTTGATAATTTTAGCTTTGAACTAATAATTGTGTTACTGCTCCGGCTGAGTTCGATAAGGTACTTACGTTCACAAAAAACTTGATGATGTAAAAATCTAGCTTAATCTATAGTTACCTCCTCATCTAAGCCATTTTAACTCCTTAGTTCAAAAACAAACTACCTGATTATCGAAGAATACTCGAAATCGTCAAAAGCTTGAAATTTCCATGAGCACATTTTTCTTTTATATTCAGAATAACCCGCCACTGCGATGTAAATCCACTTGAATGGAGCTTATGACTGACCCAGTAGTAGCGGCGGCTTGTTAAGCTAAACTTGTGGAATAAATTGCTTATTATTCTTAAGAGTTGGTTGTAATTTTCTTGTAAAGGCACTAGTAGTAGAGTTATTAGTGGGCACGGCGACTAGAAGTTATTATTAAGTAAGATAATTTAACGGTTATAAGTTTCATACTAAGTCCACAGCAGTTAGAAAGATGAACTCTCTTTAACCATGATAAATACCTACGGTAACTTCTATTGTTTTTTTGCATTCCCAAGTGCTACGTCGTAGAGGCTGTAGCAAGCGTAGTCCGACGCACCGATATGAAAATTCGTAGCATAATGACGATGGAAATTACGTAACGCCTTAGACACACGCGGAGTTATTACAAAAAAAATATCGCGTTTAGACAGACACATTCTTCCATACGATTTGCCGTTGTCTAAAACCATGTTTAAATTTTTCGTTATATGTCATAAAAAAAATCACGTATGTTGTAATATTTCTAGAGTCCAACACAAGCACGATCTGACTCTGAGGTAAGTTACCAAGTATCAATTTACATGCATACTCGTAATATAAGATACCAGACCATATCTACAAAACAACAAATCATCCCTATTTTCCTGCCACCCTTTCCTCATTACGTGATAGGTGTAATGCCTCATTTATCTAAGCAACCGCAGACTAAACACACACCGCGCTGGGGGCAGTCATGCCGGAATATATACCGGAAGTGGTCAGCCATAACTCAAAGAGGGAAGCATCCGGTAATAATGTGCTAGATGCCACTGTCTCTGTCTGCTTTTGTAGATACCAATACGTATGGTGGGAAGATAATACTTAACAAAAGAGTGTAAGTACATTTTATTAGTCATGAGATACATACATCAGGCCTGTAGCCCTTGCGGGGCGGGCAGAGCGTAAAAGGCCGCTAAAGACGGACATTTACTCCACGTCTGACAAACATTTGAGGGTCAATCAATAAAATCTGTATCACCGTTGTAACAGGTAGTCAGCAAATCGCTTAAAATTGCAATACACATGTAATCCTGGAGTCACATAGTCACCTCTTACGACACCCCGAGAAAAAAATGGAGTGATGCCATCATAAACCGGCGTCACACGGCCGCGGTGGTGTAATAATGGATTTTAGATGGATATGTTCACTTTATGAAAACTTTGACAGAGTTTTCATACTCATGCTAAGTATGTACTTTGCAGGGTTTAAAATCAAATTACTTACTTATTATAGAACGCTAAATTATAATTATCCTTCCTACTTAAACTTAATAAAATAATGAAACTGTATTAACAGAGCAAAATTTGATTATTATTATAAATTCAGTAATTTAACAAATTACGGCCAAAGGCCACTTGAAAGAAGATCTAATTAATTTCCTTGTAATCTTTGAGGAAAACCTTAAAACAAAACAATTCCGTTTACGTTTTATGGCGAAAAATCTCAATTTAAAATCTTTTGGAGGGGAAAATCTTTAAAAAAATTACTTCTGTGAGCACTTGCCTTCGTTTAGATTTGTAGTTTCTATCAATATAGTGCTACAATTTATAAAGGGTGCAATTTTACTAGTGACCGATACTGAAACAGAGTTCGGGCTTCTGACAAAAAACAACTTTCCCCAAGGAACTTAGGTAGAAAATAATATTTTGAACTTCCATAGTGTAAACTATTGTGATGTTAGGGCACATAATAAACTACGGTTTGACTAAAACAAATTGTATTTCACTGTTTAGATATTTTACATGAGAAAAAGTTAAGTCACACATCAACACAGACGTTGCTAGGCATCATAGAGTTGTCCTAGAGCACATCACAGATTGTAAGCAAAGAGGGTAAGTACTGTCCTCTTTACACCCTCCGAACTTTTAAGAGTTTGCAGTTCAAACTCTTCTTAATCCAATTTTTTCACTTAAATCTTCAAGTCTTGGACCGTAGAGTGGTTTCGTGAACATGTCCGCTAGTTGGTCTTCTGATGGCACTTGCTTGTTTCACCTCCAGATCTCCGTTGGCCACACATTCACGTACAAATAGATGTTTTATTTTAATGTGCTTAGTACGTTTGTGGTACTCGTATTTTGGATTATGTGAAAGCTTCACCTTCGCTTCGTTATCTAGGTGGAGCACTGGTTTCTGTAGTTTCATCAGTCCGTTCAGTAGACCGTTTAGCCACATAATCTCCTGAGTAGCTTCACTGGCGGCTATAACTTCGGCTTCAGTAGACGATATGGAGACGATTGTTTGTCGTTTACTTGTCCAGCTGATTGCAGCTCCTGCAAGGAGGCACACTATTCCCGATGTGGATCTGCCGGTCGGTATGTCTCCGGCGTAATCCGAGTCCGAGAAACATATCATATGTTGGGGCGAGTTCTGAATGTAGACTAGACCTTTGGCCACCGTTCCTTTTAGATAACGGAAAATCCGTTTAACTGAAGCAAAGTCATGTCTGGTTGGCGATTCCAAATTTCGGGAGGCTTTGCTTACGGCATATGATATGTCGGGTCTTGTACCCACAGCTAGATAGGTAAGGGCTCCAACAGCTTGTCTATACGGAAATGTAGTTTTGATCTCACTGTTTATTTCCGCTTCTTTAGCATTAATATCTTCCTTGATAATGGGTGTCGGTGAAGGTTTGCTGTCCTGCATGCCAAACTTTTCAAGAACCTTCTTGGTGTAAGCCTGCTGGTGCAACGTTATTTTACCCTTTTCAGTTTTAATTTCCATTCCAAGGAAGTAAGTGGCAGGTTTAGTCGTAATCTTAAACCGTGCTTTGAGTTCTGTTATAAATTCATCAGCAGCGCCGGTTGTGTTCGCTGCGACGAGTCCGTCATCAACGTAGAGGCCAATTATAACTTTGGATCTTCCTTTAGTTCTGATGTATAGGCATGGATCTGCTTCACTCTGCTGAAAGCCGTCGTTGACTAAGAATTCAGCAATGCATGTGTTCCAGCATCGCGGAGCCTGCTTCAATCCATAGAGGCTGCGTTTCAGTTTACAGACTCTTTTGGTTCCGTCTTGACGACCTTCAGGTTGCTTGACGTAAATTTCTTCTTCAACTGTACCATTGAGGAAGGCTGTTGCCACATCAAACTGACGTAGATTCAAGTTTTCTTTGGCTGCAATAGCAACAATTGCTCGAATAGTGCTGAGTCGAGCCACGGGACTGAACGTCTTGTCGTAGTCTACGCCTTGTTGTTAGGAATACCCTTTGACTACTACTCTGGCTTTGAATTTGTCAATAGATCCATCAGGAAGCGTTTTAACTTTGTATACCCATTTGCATGGTAGTGCTTTTCTTCCTTTGGGCAAATCCACTAAGTCCCAGGTTTCGTTTTGATGTAGAGACTTTATTTCGCTCAGCATGGCTTCACGCCATTTTTCTCTATAAGGTGAGTCCAATGCCTCTTTGTAGGTCACCGGATCCTTGGGTAAGTTTTCAATTTCAGCAACAGCGGCCAGTACATCATCATACCGTTGAGGTGGCTTTATTGTTGCCCTTTCTCTTAGATTGTATCTGTTGGGTGTGCCGGGGGCGGAGAATGGACGGGACTCATTGTCACTTGCAATGTTTTCGTGTTCAGTTTCATGTTCAGTTTCAGGTTCAGTGTCGTAATGATGACGTTCATCCTCTACTTCGGGTCCAGAGTTGTGAAAAACGTTATATTCCACAGTTTCGTTTTCAACCCTTTGAGTAGAGTCTGGAGCGTTAACGATGTTTCGTTCTTTTTGGAAATCGTCGTCGTCCGAATCATCAATCTCTACTGCTTCAACTTTCTTTTCTTTTGAACTGTTTGAAACTTTGTTGTTTTCATTGTATGTAAAATCAATTTTGTCGGGGCTGTTGTAAAAGTTGGTTCTGGTAATTCTTACATCTTTGGAAACGAATATCTTCTGTTTCGTTGGGACGTACACCCTGTATGCTTTGCTGGTATCCGAATAGCCAACAAATACGCCAGGAATTGCTTTTGGTGCAAATTTTTGGCCTTTGGGCCCTTTCTGCAGTACGAATGCTTTTGCTCCGAAGGGATGGAGATGATGGACACAGGGCTTTCTTTTGATCCATTTTTCAAATGGCGTTTTGTAGTCAATAGCACTATTTACACATCTGTTTGACAAGTAGTTAGCTGTGCTTATTGCTTCTGCCCATAGGTGCATTGGTGCTTTAGCGTCAATGAGCATAGCCCTCGCTTTCTCCACAAGCGTACGATTTTTGCGTTCAGCAATGCCATTTTGGTGGGGTGTGTAGGGTGCGGATAGGCGTCGCCTGATCCCATGATCCTTTAAGTAGGCATCAAATTTGTCGTTAACATATTCTGTGCCATTATCCGTTTGCAGGTGTTTTATTTTTTTGCCCGTAAATTTTTCCATTTCTTGTTTGTAAGTTTTGAAGTGGTCAAAAACTTCGCATTTTTTCTTCAATAGGTAGATGCGTGCGTATCTACTGAAATCGTCAATAAATGTCACAAAGTATCTGTTTTTTCCATAAGATGGAGCGATCGGTCCACACACGTCGCTATGTACAATCTCCAGGAGTTCAGTAGTCCTTGAAGTTGATCTTTTTGGAGGGCTTGGCACTTGAGTCATTTTAGATTGAATGCATGCGTCGCAATCAGGCAAAATCTCGTTTTTCTTGAATTTCAGTCCAATCATTGTCTCGTTGTTGAGAGCAAGGTGAAGATCTTTACCATTCATGTGCCCAAGCTTCCTGTGCCAGTCTAATATGGAGTCTTGCTTTATGGTTTGTGTTTGCGGAATGTGTTGTGGAATTATAGCATCATCTATCGCTGCGTTGCATATTTCAGCTTTTAGCGTTCTGATATAATACAGCCCATTGTAGCCAGACTTTTCTGCAATCATTAGCAGAACTCCATTTTTGTTGTAAACTAGGCCAAGGTTGTCGTAGAACGTCGCTCTAGCTCCATTTTTAGTCATTTTTGACAGTGAAAGAAGATTTTTGCATAGTTCAGGAACATACAGCGCATTCTCATAAGTGTCACTCTCCCTTCTCCTTCAATGTCGGTGAGGAAGTTTTTTGATGCAAACTGTAGTTTCCTTGAAGTTTTCTTCATATTTTCGAAGTATTCGGAGTGAAATGTCATGTGGGACGTACATCCGCTGTCAAGTATCTGTCATCTGCCTCGTTTGTGTCTGAAGCCAGGAAGCATTCCTCATTGAGTAAACATTCCTCGATGTAGGGGGATTGTTCGGTGTTTGGCTCTTCAGCGTAGAAGGCACTGTCACAAGCATGAGTGCTTGACTTTTTCTTATTCTTCATCTTCCAGCAGCTGGTGCATATTTTGTGTGTCCGTTTTTGGAAGATTTTGTGACCCGTCTTCTTGCATATTTTGCAGATAGCGAGAAGTGCGTCTTCTTCTGTGTGTTGGCTTGTAGAAGCATAGGTCTCGACGTTTGTGTTGCGATGGCGAGCGTCGCTCTCATCGATTATTTTTCTTTTCAATTCGTCCGGTGTTGGGAGGGAGTCGCGTGTTTCTATAGCTACGCGGAAGTTCTCGTATTCTGAGGAGAGGCTGTATAGCATGATGATTGTTAACAAATCCTCGTTTACTGTTACACCCATTTCTGATAGTTTGTCAACAATGTCCATGAAGTTTCTCAGATGTTCACGTATGTCGTTTCCATCGTGTTTTGTTAGTATCAGCCGTTTGAGAAGCGTTGCTTTTCGTGCAGGGCCTTTACTCGCGTATATATCTTTTAGTTTTAGCCAAAGAGCGTTTGCGGTAGCGCATTTTTTAATTTCTTTTAGTTGCGAAGGAGCAATTATTAGGATAAGCTCGCATTTGGCTTCCCTGTCCCCTTGCTTCTGTTCTGCTGTCGCACTCTCGGCTAGTGGGTTCTCCACATATTGCCATAGTTTATTTTTCGTTAGTAAGGCCTCGGCCTGAATTGCCCATGTATCGTAGTTTTCGTTAGTTAGTGGATCGATGCTGTACTTAGGCATTTTTGTAGGTATTTATTAGTACGATTTTTTTTTGCCATGTAAGTATTTTTTTTTTTGAACTTACGATCTTTCGATCTTCATTTACGCTCTGCTACCATGTAAACTATTGTGATGTTAGGGCACATAATAAACTACGATTTGACTAAAACAAATTGTATTTCACTGTTTAGATATTTTACATGAGAAAAAGTTAAGTCACACATCAACACAGACGTTGCTAGGCATCATAGAGTTGTCCTAGAGCACATCACAGATTGTAAGCAAAGAGGGTAAGTACTGTCCTCTTTACACATAGTAAGTCAAATCGATCCTTTTTTAAATATTTTGACCTATATCACATACACATACATACACATGTCACGCCTATAGTCTATAGTTGCGGGGTAGGAAGAGCTCAAACGGCCGCAAAAACGGACATCCACGCCACGTCTGTCAAATATTTGAGGGTCATTCGAAAAATTGTGTATCGCCATAGTGACAGGTTGTCAGCCCATCGCCTAAAGTTGCAGTACACACCCTCGAGTTCCTACGACTCCCATGGGAAAGAAATGGGTCAATGCTATTCTAAGCCGTTATCACGCGTCGACCAATTTAATGTAACACAATGTTTACGAAAACAGAGGCATGGACCTCAATCATAAATTTTTGCAAATTTTCATGGTTCATATTAACAAGTTAACTAGATAACAATTATAACATAGTTTAATAAGCAGGTATGTATTAAAATGCTAATGAATACCATAATGCAAGAATGTTTTGTAGTAGTAGTATCTAGTCGAGATCTGACCAATATTAGATTGCTCGAGTGTATTTAATAGAGCTTAGGTATATAATTAAAGTAAACCCACTTTTTTATGTTTTTTCACAGGTTTTGATCTTTACGTAAAGGTAGTTAGGTTTAAAATCACTGGAACACATGCTGAGGTAGATGAGGTTTTTAAAGCAATGAACTTTCACAGACTTTAATTACAAATTATAAAAAAACAGAAGAAGACAGGCCAAAGAAGATTTACAAAACGCTTAGTTTTTTCTGTTCACTCCTTTTAATGTAGCCCGAGTACAATTTTATTTACTTGCGCCTGAAGAAAGAAAATAGCATTTCTGTCCGTGCGTAACAGCTTGCGGGGCAGTTATTTACGGCAGTCCCCGAGATTTTGGCAGTTAAAAAAACTTTTTCCATTACAAACTTACCGAAATACGCTAAGAGGTAGCAAAACATGAATTATAATTAACAGTTACAATCTCCTTTTGGTAGGGTACTGGCTTTAACTGCGCTTGTAATAATAAAAAAAGTTTGGTACCAAACTACCGTGTTGCAGTACAATGTTTTGATTTCCTCGTTTTGCAACTGTGTAAATGAAACTATTAGGCACCTGTATGCTCAATATTATAATAACAACCTTTAATAATAATATTTTTTTTCAAGGCGCAAGTAGATATCGTAACAACAATCCTGGGGTGGAACGTAGAGTACGACACTTAGTCGACAGATGACCAATAAAGACATAGGTAACTATGTAACTATTTATCAGCGGCCCCCAAAATAAATTCTAGTCTGTAGGAGAAGTGACCTTTGACCTTATGAATAGAATCATGCGCGCTTAGAGCACGGCCGATGTGGCGCAGTGGTAGTGCGACTGCCTGCGACGCAAAGGTTCCGGGTTCGATTCTCGGTGGGACACTCACAAACTTGATATTTATCACTTAGTGAATTTGTTCCCGGTCTGGTTAGGACATTGCAGGGTGAACCAACTGATTGTCCGAAAATAAATGGTTCCTTGCTTCAGAGGGCACGTTAAGCCGTCGGTACCGGTTGCTGTCTATGATTACATAGACGGCGGTCGTAACACAACCATGTAAGAGGCCTACTAGTGGTAGTAGGCGGTTGAAAAACTCTGACACCAGGGTTCATCGGGTCGTTGGGCGACTCGGTGTCCCACACCAAAAGAACAGAAGAAGAAGAGCACAGATAAAGTCAAGTAATCTGAACGTTTCTTTTTAGAAACCCTTGGATGGTAGAAGCCATGTGTAATAACCTCTTCCCTTTCGTCACTCAAAATGTGGACATCGCAGCGGAAACTTGTCGTGGTTAGGCCACCTATAAGTTGGGACTTTCAGAAACGACTGACTCATCCCCGTCACATAAATAAGGGCATTGTCAAGCCTTACTCAGGTCTTTTTAATCAGTAAGCAAAAAACAGTTTAATATTAATACATATAGGGTGAAATTTTAATAATGACCGATAGCAAAATCTCAAGACGGGCTGGTGATAAGGAACAACTTTCCCCGAGCAATATACGTAAATTAAATTTGGACCATACAAAATTGATGATCAGCTGATTTGAGTTACGATGAAAAATCAAAATATTTTATTTGACTTATGTTCCATGGGAAAAGTTGTTTCTTATCACCAGCCAGAGCTGAGTTTTCGCTATTAGTCACTAGTTAAATTTCACCCTTTATAAAGATTCGGACAGCTGTCGAAATCATTCAAAATGGACTGACTTACGGAGTTTTATCTATCAAAGTTTAGTATCATCTTCATGATTTCAATGAAGATGGCGTGAAATTTAAAGTGTTTTCTTCCCTCTCGTCATTCACATGCCGAACGAAATGCCTACAACGTAGCAAAAACTTGTCGTGGTTAGGCCACCTATAAGTTGGGACGTTCTGAAACGAGCCAGATGCTCCGACCCATCCCCGCCACATAAATTAAGGCCCTGTCGAGCCCTTGCGCTACGAAATGGCTGCAAGACATTATTCTGTTTAATAACAAGCTGCTAAGGCACGTGATGGGCCGGGATATAAAACCGGCTAAGCGCCTTAAGTACAAAGGATAAAATGAGGTTGAAAGGTGTCCTCTTACAAGATGTTGGAATTATGTCGGTGTATAAAAGATGACTTTTCACTTCATAAGGTATTGGTTTCCAGTTTATTTCTTTTTAAGTTCTAAGGCGAATCCTACACTATGACGGACTGACGGATGCGTCTGTAAAACACCTTGGTCGAATCGCACACGTTACATTGAGCCATGATATTGTCCGTTTTTGGTATGGCTTTTTGGTAAATTTTATTTCGTCTAACAGACGGAAGCGTCAAAAAATGACCGTCAGCCCGTCATAGAGGAAAAACCGCCTAATAGTAGTTTTGGTCGATTAGTTGTATGAATACGTCACTTAGTGTACCAAAACACAAAGTAAGTATTGGCGGCGGCCCAAAGACTGAAAATCTTTTATATTATATATTATTTGAAGTCGCAAAACTAAGTAAACTTAGTCATAACATAATCAACGAATAACTACAAAGTCGTACCTACAAACAAGTTTGAAAAATGTTGATGACAAGTGCCTACTGCTTGACTTATTTCAGTTTTACTTAATGTTGTATTTTTTGTGTTACGTGATGTTGTTTTGTAGAGGTTATAATAAAAGTATAATCAATATGCTTTGAAGAAATATGATCAATTTTCTTCGTCATTAAGTCGATGGTAGTAGTTAAAAATCTTTTTGACCACTGCTTGGCCGCTGAAATACCTCCAAGATTTGCTTCCTCCCCATTTGCACCCACACCGCATATGCCTTTTGAAAATCCAAAATAAACATGGCGACTCCAGCCCAGAACTTTTCCGAGTTTCGTTCAACCACCCGAGTGCCTTCCAGAATACATTTAAAAAACACTAGCGAACAAAGCTTTTCTCGATAAAAAGTACTCACTACCTAAATACGTGCTTCTTGGATTACTTTATCAAAAAACCATATCAAAATCCGTTGCGTAGTTTTAAAGATTAAGAATACAAAGGGATACCGAAAGCGACTATATTTTATACAATGTAGCTATTGACAAATTATCGTGATTTCGTGCATTTGGTAGCGCAAATCCCAGAGGCAATTATAATTATTTCGGTTATGTACATTAAGAATTGATAAGTAGATTTTGATTAGTCTACAATAGAATCTAGGTAGAATCTGAATATGATCTATCATTAACTTATTCTTCTTGGTGGCGCGGTGGTAGTGCAACTGCCTGCGACGCAAAGGTTTCGGGTTTGATTCCCGGTGGAGGGGCATTCACAAAGTTGATATAATCACTTTGTGAATTTGTTCTCAGTCTGGTTAGGATTTGTTCAAAGTCATTGCAGGCTGAACCACCTGATTGTCCGTAAGAATGATGGTCCTGTGCTTCGTGGGACACGTTAAGCCCCGGTTGCTGTCTATGATTACTTAGTCGGCGGTGGTTACACAACCATTTCTGAGACCTACTACTAGTAGTAAGCGATTGAAAAACTATGACACCAGGGTTCTTTGGGTCATCATCATCGACTCGGTGTCCCATAGGAAGACATGAAGATTCTATTAATGTTTTATAATAGCTAAAGTATTTGATAGTGTGTATTACATTACATTAACAGCCACAACAGTCTACTGGTAAACATTGGACTCCTAAAATCGGCCTATCGGGGGATATTGCCATACTCATCACGCTTGGCATTGCGGATTGGCGAGCGCAGTGTAGAGTTATGCTTTCGTACCCATTCCCTACATGATTATCCCTTTAGTTGCTTATTATCACACCCACGGGTAGAATTGGGGTCGTGGCAAGTTATAGTTGGTATGCAGCCAAGATAGAGCGATTAAATTTTCCACTCGATTATTTGTTCATAATAATTATAGGGTTATTTTGTTGGAACCGTTAATTAGTGCCTTCAGTTAAATAAAACGGCTTTAGAAATTAAACTTGAAGTAATTTTATATTCATGCAAAATAGTTCAACAGTTGGTATACAAATTGAAGCTAAAGTTGAAAAAGTATTTTCAATATATTCATTTAGTTATGGATTAAATTAAGATATGATTGGAATACAATTTAATTCGGAATAAGAATAAAGTTCTCAATTCAGTTTGTTTTATGTAAGCATTTGTCTGCCTGATGTTAAGTGACGATGCAGACGATGTTGGAACTTAAATACAACACAAGCTCCTACTTTAAAATATTTAGCGACTCCAACACTATGAGGGACTGTCGGGTGCGTCTGTCAAATACCTCGGTCAAATTGCATGCGTTGCAGTGTGCCATGGTATCCGTTATTTGTATGGGAATTCGACACCTTACATCTAACAGACGGATGCGTCAAAAATGAATCCGTCTGTCCGTCATGGTGAGAGAACCGCCTTTGGAATGTAAAGCAAAGGATTATTAATATTTTTCTTTAAAAAGTTACGATACTTTTTCTGAAAAATTGATAGCCAATTAATGTTTACCAAGTTCAAAGCTGACCTTTAATATCAAAGTCAAACTCTGGCTGTCTGGAATCAATTTCTGTTAGAATAAAAATAAAATAATCAAAAAGGAACGGTGTCCAAGGGGAAAGTTTCAGAGATTAATTCTCTTGATAAAATTTCACGGTTCAAGAAATCCAACTACCGGTTGCGTGGGGCGATGAACGATACTGATTACGTTCGTCTTGTAGACACTTAGCAATATTTCGACACGGCAGGAGTTAATCAAATGATATCTTTGTTTGCTTTAAAAAACTTCAGAAGCAAGAGTAAAGTTGTCATCACATCACACGTGCCGCACAATATTGCGGTATTTGTCAGATTTATGAAGCGTATTTGGCAAATTATAGTTTAATATTATGCAGTTTCCTACAATTTTTTGTGTTGGTAACACTGCACTGGTCTGAACATTCATACATATATCACGCTTTTATTCCTTGCAGGCAGAGCGTTAACGACCTTAAAATACGATCACCATCGCCACCTTTGACAAATATTTGAGATCCGTTTCAGAAAAATCGTGTTCCTATCACTATAGTGACAGGTTGTCAGCCTGTTGGCTGAAATTGTAATACACATGAAACCCTCGAGACCCTCAGTCACTTTTTACGACACCGCGGGAAAGAAACGGGGTGATGACGATTCTTCAAAACCGGCATCACTGACCTTTAATTCCTAATATTTACCTCAAAATCGTACGGTACGTATTAGAGACACCTAATTGTTCGATCTTGCTGGGGTAAGGATATTGTATAAAGAACACTCTTAAATCTTATGTACTCTTCATACAAGAAGACCAGTCAAACAATTATTCTTGTTCATTCTACAAAATGCATCGCTCTACGTTGGATAACGTAGCCGCTACGTCTGTGCTACGGGCCGTAGCAGGCAGCTACGAGTCCCCGGAGAGGCTCGTAGCTGTGCAGTGTTCTGCCTTTGCAGCTTACCTTCTTATTATTTTCTATATCACTTATCCAAGCGTTTACATAGATGTCGCTACTTGTTTATATTAACGAGAAGATTGCAGCGAGCATATGCTAGGGCACAATGTTTTCTGTTTCGTTTGTGAGGATGATAGTCTCTTTTTCACAAAAATCATAAATACTAAGTGCAAAATAATGTAGGTCTGTCTAATTTTGTAATTTAAGACTTCCGTGAATTCATTGACTTTGTTTCATATGTCCGTTTAAAACATCGCAACTTTAATTAAAATATTGAAGTCTATAAAGAGCGATATAGTTTAATCTTTGAAGTCACAATTCGATTTACTAAACGGCCACTGCTTAAGTTAGACCTCAGACATTAGCGGTGGGAATACGACTTCTGCGCCTTAAAGCCGCACCCGGTGACAGAAGGCAGCGGAAGCGAACGCCATCTTAGCATTATCATAGGCGTATCACAGGCGAGTGTAGCCGTGAACGACCTCGACGATGGCGCCACTTCACAAAAAAAACTCTTTATACAAACAATCTATCAGAATCTCCGTTGCCCAAGTTTTTACTAATATCCTTAAGTAAAATTTGAACCTGCAAACTCAATAAAATATTCGTTGTTATTAAAGTTATGACAATTTATACCAAAAGTGGCCGTTTTCAGTAACTTTTTTCCATAACTTTCTGTATTAAGGGATTAAACTTTTTTTTGGGAAGTGGCGCCACTGTTGAGGTCGTTGAAGGCTACACTGTTGTATGGAATTTCGTAGAATATTTTTTATTAATAATTAGATCTAGCTAACACCGGAAAATTATACGGTATGTATGTCAGACACCTTAAACCTCTAAATAATTGTTAATATTTTAAAGGAGGAAGTATAGATTAAATAAATTAACATAAATAAAGTTACGCTAAATTGACCAATCACAATGCTTAAAAAATCCGGTAATTTTTTACACTACAATTTGGTCAGGACAAACACATTACACCTAAAACTTTTGCTTTAATAAAATAACGTAGAAACTAACATTTACGCCTGACCAATATTTGAGGGTCATTTAGAAAATTGTGTATCGCCCAAGAGATAGGTTGTTGGCTCTTTGCCTACAATTGCAATACACATGTAACCCAAAAGCCCATTTGTTGCCTCTTACGACATCCACGGGAAAGAAATCGGGTGATGCTATTCTAAGCCAGCATCACACCGCACCATTAATTTGTCTAAATAATTAATATGAAACCCGCACCCGCTGTAGTCCAGACCGAGGCATTACATTAGTGGTAGCAAGTGTACGACTTCTGGACCATAAAGTGTGACTTGACGATAAACTATCAAATTAACGACAGAATTGAACCCCTAACTGCTAACAACTATTCCAAGACGTAGTTTGTTGTTATTGTTAATTGTTAAACTAGTTTGCTGTAACTTGTGTTTCATGAATCAACATTCTGATTCTACAATCAATTTGAAGGTTAAAGTTGCCCAATCTTTTCATTTAAAATGTCTGAAACATGTGAATGGACGCGTCATTCCAGCCGACTATGATCCCTCTTTCTAGGTATTTTGTAATTAAAGTAAGGCTAGAAAACATATATGCATGATTTTATGGAGGCTATCAACTATACAATATGCACACAACTAAACAAACTGTTCATAAATACTGACTGTATACCTATATACGTCAGCATAGACATAATTGTACTGAAATATGTGTGTTTTCATGACAAACAATAACTCTAACATTATCGACGTGTTTCCTCACTCCAGCAAGCAAAACAATTCAACTGTAGCTCAAACAAACCCCGGTTTTTGTTGTAGCAGGAACGATGCTTACGGCGGGTGCTCATAAATAAGGTTGAAGCGCTGAATATTTTATACATCCGCCGCCATTATCGGATGAAGCGTAGAGTGACCATTGGTGGTAGATTTCTGCCGTTTTGGCGCATTTTTTTGGCCCGTGTATTGAGACCAAAATTTATCGAAAAATATTAACAAAAGGGACTAAGTAATCTACTCTACTATGGACCTGTGGCGCCATTTTTGTAGCGGCCACAGCTTTTATTACTACTAATTCAAACCCCTGATTCATAAAAATGTTCCTGATATGTTAGTTATCTAGCAAGTAATATCGGTGCTAAGTTATGCAAACTTAAATAATAAATTAGTACTAAGTTACTAACAATACCTAACATATAAAAATTCAAACAGTTTGAGGGACACAAGTCTGTGTATAATGCCTTTGGATAGTAAAAATATCAAATTCTCAAAAAGCTACGCTGTAAAATATCAAAAGCACAAAATAACAATGTTGCAAAATGACAAATTCGAAAAATCACAAAGTCATTTAATGGCGTATACGATTTTTACGGGTAAATTGTAGTCTTACAAGATCTACATTTCAGATGATCTTGTGAAGCCAGTCATCACGCTATTAATGATAGCGAAAGTCGCAAGTTTAAATCGTACCCGCGGTAAAAAAATATGAAAGATTTCCGAAATATACCTAACACATGAAGTATTAAAAAAAAAAAAAAAAAATTCGTATTTATTGCCCCCTAGATATTCAACGTCATCTAACGATGATTTTAGTACGTTTTTCTTTTTTAACAACTGTCAGAAAAATGGCCTCATTACCTACATTTATATCTTGCTTAAGTAAATGTTTTGCAGATTTTCTATTTTACAGATGGTCACCCTGATTGAGCGGGCGGGATGTCCGGAGCTCGACGGCTTCGATCGGGGCATTCAGAACGCCGGGATTTTCTTTTAGAGACCTGTTAGCTTGGTGATTGAGAGACGACAGGCGATCACTCATAAAGTTTGAATTTTACAATGCAACTACAACTAGTTTTGGTAATTGTAACATTTTATTTTAAATCAATATAGGTAATTACATACTGGGCATTCTTGTCCTATGGCGTACCCTGGGGGAGGCCTACGTCCATCAGTGGACGGCAATAGGCTGATGTATGTATGTATGTATTCTTGTAAGAGGAGAAAGGAAGTTATATTTTAGACACTGAGACGGAAAACGACTAGATGAACCCTGGTGTCAGAGTTTTTGAACGAAGCCAAAGTAACAAACATTACAATTCACAAATATTGACCATCCTAGTTACAAAATTTTGCGCTATAGAAATTTGCAGACATCCAACTATCCAATTAGAACTTATAAAGTTTAATATAAGAATTACTTTTTTTTCGTAACATAAGTCACATGTAATTATCAGCTCCTTGAGTTATCTATTGCGGTTATTCAGTCACAGTTATTCAGGAGATCCAGTTCACGTTAATCCCTAACCACGTTTTCCTGTACCTGTGTCTTCATCAGTCGGAAGCGAGTGAGCGTGAAGCAGCCGAGACGTGGTCCCGCAGGAGCTGCTGAATCTTTTATCGGAACGAGGAGAGAAGGTAACCTGCTTTTACAAGGTTCATCGTGCATCCTGTTACGTGGTTCTTTAATTTTGTGTACGTCTGTTTTACCAACCTTTCCTTTCAAGATAACAGTAAATGGTTTATATTATTAAATTAATAATTTAAAATTAGGTCTTTGGAATCTGTTTGGTTTAATTAAAAAAAGAAAGTGACACATAAGTCGCCAACATTCGGACTGTTCCAACATAATCATGCTTGAACGTTTTCAACCAAACATAAATATTTAATTATGGATGGAACCAGTTCTAACACGTAAAAGAAAATTTTACCGAATATGGGACTCGTACAAAAAAGTTTCCCAAAAGTTCCCAAATTTTGCCAAATGTAAGAAACAGTCGCCAGTTAGTTTACAGCTGCATGCACGGTAATAACTGTGGTTTTGATAACGGGTGGCAATACTTTTCACGTAGTGTTGAAATACATCTTTCTTCATTTTATAGATGTATCTAACTTTTCAAAGCACGAGCCTTCCAAAAAACTGCTTGCAAGCTTTAGCTGACAGTTCCTCTTGGATCTATGATGAACGTCCTCCAGCGATCAAGGTACCATTGATCTGACCTTATAAAACATTCATGACGGCCGTTATCTATGCATGCCACCTCTCTGCCAAAATCCCCGCCACGCGAAGCCTCGACAAAATCTCCTGATAGTTTGATAAAATGGTAATCGATAATTTATTCTGAAGTACGGTTGCGCTCAAAATTGAAGTCATAGTTAACGCAAACATCATAAAACATGTCACTTGCACAAATGACACAAATGATGCATGACATCTATTATCGACGAAATACCAATGTAAATATAATACACTGAGTATTAATGACTATCCCATTGAGCTTCGGTAGCTTGGTCAGAATATTTTGACGGGGTTGTGGAAACAATGGTTCTATTCTCAATTTTCACTATTTTTAGTTTTTTCTTGTAATAAAAATTCAAAAGGGGGAAGATTTGGTTGACTTTGAACATGATTTTGGTCGTTGCTAGCATTGGTGCAAGTATTTTCAAACAGCAGTATATATTTCTTTAATTTCGAAATGTATACTGATATAAAGTTGCATGATAAGAGATGAAAGCTGCAAGATATATAATTTAATATACTCAAATTGCTAATAGGACCGGTCTGGTCTGGACTGGTAAAAAGGATCATTCGTCATAATCTTATAGTTATTTATGTATGACGATTATCACTGGTCTGTGCGGATGTCTAAAAAATTCAACTTATTTTATTTCAAACACATTACCTACAGGGAATTTATAGTTGATAGTTTGAATCGAAGTGATTACAGGATCCTAGCCAGAAACATCAATTCAAATACAAATTTTATACTTAAAAGTTGGTACAGTGGAATGGGGTTACTTTATTAACTTTGATCATATACACCGCAAAAATATGATTAAACTGTATGCACAGCCAACTTACATCAATGTGAATGGCTCCAAATAAGTTTGAATCGTATTTTGGCTACACCCAAAGTTACCCCGAAAATCGAAGTATTCACCAGTACCTCGCAAAATGTTTAAAGTAATGGAATATTCTGGATAAAACATCTTCATAGTCAGTTACTAAACTAATATTTCATGACCGCATTTTTTTAATTCGCCCATCATTATTCCGCAAATAAATCCGTCTATCCGCTCTCAGCAATTCGATTCCCGACGAGCAACAAGGCAGGGGCAAAATGAAGTTCTACTGAGCTCCAAAGTTAGTGCCTTCAGTATTTATATTGAATATTTGTTAAGTACTAATATAACTATTTAACTTTTTACATACAATTTTATTTAGCTTCTCATAATATTTTTTATCCGACTACAGCGAGGGTTGTGATTTTGACCTGTATGTAAGGGTATGTGTGTATGTAGAAACGGAAACATTTGTTCCATCCTAACTTTTAAAATACTTATCAGAATTTGACAACTAAGGTATCATTAAACGCGTATAAATAGTCCGATGGTTATAGGCTATGTTATGTTTATGACAATATAAATCAAAATTGTTTGTTGACAATAGCCCAGATTTCTTGTTTTTTAGTCAGTAGTAGTCGGGTGTAAGATTATGAACAATTTTTTATTAATAAAAATAACATTTGCTACAATAAAAATACCACAACTACATATTAACTACTTACTTCATTTTGCATGTAAAAATTTACTATGTGTCAAGACACGACAGATTCGCTAATTAGAAAAAAATATATTACACCCAAAACAGGATGAAAGCACTGGCGTAGGGTGGTCTTACAGCAAACCTACGATGTGTTTGTGGCGATTACGTTTCATTGCCAACAGTGATATTTTTTTGCCAATTAATGAATGCAGTTATAAGGTACAATAAAAATACAAAGACTTTTAAAAACGTATCATATTCCAAGGCTGACTTCCGAACTTCAATGTGTACATGGCACTACCTACATAATGATGATATGTACTTGAGAGCAATGTGGAATAAGCTAGGGGCAAATCCGCGGCGAGACGTCTCGAATTTTCATTACCAGCGAGATGTTGAAGGAAAAACGTTACAGGAAGGGCGAGATTATACACCAAGGGACGGAACAAGGCGGAATGATAAGCTGGTTTAGTTAAGATTCCATTTTTATAAGCGATGCCTACTTAGGTGCTTGCTAACAGGTGACATGGCTAGGTTCAAACACCATGCTGGTAGGTATTTGATCTCGTGAGAAGTTGTTGCCGTTCGAAAGAAGCAACATCCTCGCCTTTTTGGTGAGCTACGGACATAATTATAGTTGCCATTTTTCTGTAGTTGTCATTGTCTGTAGTTTGTTTAAAGTTCATATTAAAAAAAAATATAGAAATCCTCTCCTATCTCAAATCCGGCTCTGCAATTGTCCGCCTTATTGCAGCTTATCGAGAAATATTTTAAGGCCCAACAGAATGTTCAATTACTTTGGCATGTGAAAAGCAATGCCTCTAATAGATCCCAAGCTCAATTCTTGAGGCCCGAGGATGCCTGCCAACAAAATTGGCATCTTCCAGAGGGAATCAACAATGCATAACAGATTTTTTGCATTCCCCTTAAATAAGCAGTAGTATTAACAGGAACGGAAAATATTAAACTGGGAACGCATTTATAATTGAAAATAAAAGATCGAGGCATTTCATTTGTAGATTCCTTTATCGAGTCTGTATCAAAGTAGTATCAAATTAAAAGATGAAAATTTCCCTTGTTATTATATTTGCTGTAGATCTCCGTATAAATACAAGTAGGTTTTGTTTGCAAACTGATTTTTGTCATGACCAGCAGTGGACTATTCTGTTAATATAATGTTTTTTTTTGTGAGTAGACGATCAAACATATATTCATTATGCTGTCACAAAATGTATTCTCAATGCGATGCCTAATTAAATAGCTATTTCGTACGAAACGGCGAAAATGTCTTTGATAATTATTTATTTGAACGTTAAAAAGGCAGGGCCATTAGTGGAATGAAGCTGATGAATGAGGTCATTCAGCGACGTCTGATGTCGCCTCTTGCTCTGACAAAATACGTCGAGGCAATGTATAGAGAGACTGAGAGAGCGTCGTTTCGAATACTTACGGGTGCGCATGCAACACTCTTTGTCATACATTACTTACAAAACTGACGGCTGATAAGTTTTCAATGGTAGAAAACCCAAAATCGAATGTATTGAACTTGGTGGACAATGGACATCGTATTTTTTGTAGCAATACTCGTAATGCATAAGAGCAGGAGTTTTATAATGTTACTAAGGCTAGTGAGGTGGAATATGGCATGAGTTGGTAGGTATACCGGAAAACCATAAAATTTTGGCCGCTGTTTTTAATTTTTTAAGATTGTGCAAACACTAGCAACTTAGTTGAATTACTTGTTTAACCAAAACTTTATTTATTGATCAATCAGAAGAACATAACGTCCAACGCAAGGAACAAGCTAATCTTAGCGAATTTGCACTATGTGCAAATATATAGTTTCGGAGAAAATTAAGGACGCGGGTCAAAACTTTATCCTTTCTTGCAACTTTTCCCAAATTCAATATCTCACAATCTTTGAACAATCTACACTAATATTATAAAGAGGAAAGATTTGATTGTTTGTTTATTTGTTTGTTTGCATCGAATAGGCTCCGAAACTACTGGCCCGATTTTAATAATTCTTTTACCATTAGAATCCTACATTATTCCTGATGAACATAGGCTATACTTTATACGAGAAAAAAATAGGGATCCGCGTGAAAATTTCGATAATGTAACCCAACGTGTGAAAAATTTACAAAAAAAATATCTTATATCGCGTACGCTGTAGAAATCATTGACAATAGAGCAAAGTGATGTACTACAGTTTTATAGAGGACATCAATATCTATAATACTGTCCGCAATACTATATATCTAACTATTACAGTTATGCCTCAATAACTACTTTTTCATTTAAGAATGTACAAACTACGCCACATTATTCGTACCAGTGTAATGATTACATTTAATCATTACTGTATTAAAGGGTGTCAGGGATAGCCCACCGAATACTGATAGGATACATCGATGGTCTAGAAGACAAACATGATAATTACAGACTATCCAACTTTTCAGGAGGAGCATTTTTAGTTACGTAAAAGTTCTAGATGCTGTAGCTTAAAATGGAACATAGGAACCATGTATATACTACCTGTATTTAGATAGGATATTTATCTTTTTAATGATCTATTTATTAAGTGAACATGATTTTTATTTAAGATCCTTAAAAAAATAAATTTAGTAAAAAAAGGCGTCACTTAATTTGTTTTTACATAAACTTAAAATACGTAATATTCATTTAACACTTTAGTGTAGTGTGATGACGTGATGTGATACTAAGAAAAATCAAGAAGTAAGTTATAAAAAGTCTTTATTAGTAAATAATTCAAACATGAGATCAAATCTGAATAATGTAGTAGGTACCTACCTAATAATTCAAACATAAGTTCAGTCATCATCACACTCCGAATCAGAACAATCATCAATTAAAGTATCTTCATCAACAGCAGGAATATGGGCGGCCCTTATGCCCGCGGCATTATCTACCGGCCAACCAATTGATAAGCGGGTGCCCATACAAAAAAAAACTAAATATAATCGTACGTAAAGTTCTCACTAAAGGTAGCGATATAATAAGAAATAAACAAAAATACAAAGTACTTAATAATTTAACATAATAGAATACATAAACCTACATAAAATACAGTTCTTCAGTTTGCTACAGTTCCAGACTATGCCCGTTACTTTGGTCTTTTTGCGGATATTTCTGTGCCGGTAATCCGGAATGCCGGATTTTATCCATTATAGAGATACCGAGCATAGACTTTCCATAGCTCTCGTGAGTGACATGTAACCGGTGGGCCAGTTTTACTGTCAGGTTCCACGTCTCGGCTTCATAGGTCATGACTGGCAGGACGCACGCATCGAACACCTTGGTCTTGAGGCATTGTGACAAGGCAAAATAAATACATGCATACATAAATAAATAAGATATACCAACGACAAGCTAACAGAAATAAAATAGGATGAACGCTCAAATAAAATAACTAAGAAAAGAACCAGAGAGACTAGCCAGGTATGGCAACTATTTTAGGATAGATGGGGCTGCATCATCTGAGTCAGCCAAATATAGGTCGAGAAGTAGTTGCTCTGTAATATTCATATTCGATGTACTGGGAAGTGGTGACTGTCTAGATGTATTTTGTATAGAAATTAAGTTCAAGGCAATTATTTCTATCACAAGATGCGTAAGCAATTTCTGTGAGAGCGTTGCCGAATTCTGTAGGTGGAGACAGCGGTACTAAGGCAGCGCTGGTGTCGTAAACATCGGTAAATTTCATGGATGTATCGGGATTTTTGAGGGAACATCAGTCGTTTTTGTTTGTGTGTCAGAGTTTATTTCAGGCGGGGACTGCGGCACCAGGGCAGCAGTGGCGAGCGGTGAAGCAGCGGCGGCATCAGGGGCTAATGCTGGCACGTCAGCGTCAGGGGCTAATGCTTGTACGTCAGCGTCAGGGGCTAATGTTGGAATGTCGGCGTTTATTTCAGGTGGGGACGGTGGCATCAAGGGAACAGAGGCGAGCGGTGAAGCAACAGCGGCATCAGGGGCTAACGCTGGAACGTCAGCGTCAGCGGCTAGTGTCGGAATGTCGGCGTTTATTTCAGGTGGGGACGGCGGCATCGAGGCAACAGAAGCGAGCGATGAAGCAGCGGCGGCTGCACCTGGTTGCTATGCCGAGATTACCGACAAAATAAAATTATACAAAGTACCTATTAAAATCCTTTGTTGTGAAATGCAACGTTATAGTATGAGATATCACTTACATTAATATACGTTTCAATATTTGTCTATACCTTGGTAAATAGATTAAATAACTTTAAAACTTTTGGGCTCCAGAATTTTGTTTAGTAATTGGTGATTAAATCATTTGTCAATTATGATGTCTTTATGTTTAAAGCACTTAATATATTTTTCTGTATGCTGAGCAGTGTCCAGTAGTAGTAAGACTACTTAAACCATTTGTCACTGGCATCTTGTAAAGATTAATATCTTTTATTGTAATTGGGAACCGAGATTTACCAAATGACAATTATAATAATGACATTTAGCTTATTGTGTAATTATGGTAAATCCAAAAAAGATGCGCTAAATATATTTAATATTTTTGTACTTTAAGTTTAATGGTAAATAATTATAATTACATTTTTTGGCATCAAACTGACATCACTTACTATAAGTGTACATCTATAGTTTGGGGAGAAAGAGACGTAATTAGGGTATTTGGGTTTGTGTAAACGATACAGCATCTTCATTTAATACATATGGCATTAAAATGTTAAAATCGATTTTTTGTAGTTAGCACGTTTGTCTTCTAGACCATCGACATGCAGACCATGAAACTGAACAACTTTCCCCTAGGAACATATTTCAGGAAACGTAAAAAAACTGACTTCCCATAGTGAATGCAGTCAGCTGATTGTGATTTTGTATGGAAGATAATTTTTTGGCGTTTCCGGACATATATTACTAGGGGAAAGTTGTCCAGTTTTATGTTTCATGCACCCTATCAGTATTCGAAGGGCTGTCCCTTACTCAGTATAAAAAAAGACGACAAAAAACATTAAATAATGCATTAAAATAATCTACACTAAAATAATACATACATACACATATCACGCCTATTATCCCTTGCGGGGTAGGCAGAGCGTAAACATACACGTCTGACATATGTTTGAGGGTCATTCGGAAAATTGTGTATCGCCATAGTGACAGGTTGTCAGCCCATCGCCTAAAACTGCAATACATACCCTTAAGTCCCTTAGTCGCCTCCTACGACTCCCACGGGAAAGAAATCGGGTGATGCTATTCTAAGCCGGCATCTATATTGTTTGTTTGAATTGAATAGGCTCCGAAACTACTGGACCGATTTAAAAAATTCTTTTACCGTTAATTTAAATTGAAATTCTTTATGCAATGTAGGATAGTGTTATCACTTATTGACGTCATGAACCGTCATTCTAAAAAAAGAAATTTGTATCACACAATTTTCTTTTTTTTTTATTACAATTTTGTTATGACCTAATAGAAAACCAGCTCGGACGGTTTAAAAAAAAGGCTCTGCCATGGGGCTGGCCAGGTTAACCACACGGCATGTAACTTTACGTCACCACCATCTGAACGATATTTGTTTCAAATTAAAGTCAAGATTTTTAGAATCCTACATTATCCCTCATGAACATAGGCTATATTAAACTGTCTTATTCCCGGGGGGAAATTGTGAGCGGCGGGTGAAACCGCTGGGCGGGCTGCTAGTATGATTATAAATTTAAGATACATCATTAAGTTTTACGGTACGCGATAACATACTTGAAAACGCTTTTTTAACAAAAAGTAGTGATGGATGGTGAATCTTCGTAAGCGTAGCAAGCGCCCGTTGAGGATACAACCCAATGCTGCATTTTCTATTGATAGCGGTAGTTGTAGTGTAAGATAGGGAACACAAATACTCTCGACAGCTTGTGTTAGTTTGAAGGATTAAAATGTACAGAAAATTCTGATAAACCTGTAGGATTCACAGCTTCACCAGTCCACTGCTGGCATATGTCTTTCAATATTGGGAGGTTATACAATACTCCATCAATACTGATGCCGGCTTAGAATAGCATCACCCCATATCTTTCCCGTGGGAGTCGTAAGAGGCGACAAAGGGACTCGAGGGTCAATTATGTGTATTGCAATTTTAGGCGATGGGCTGACAACCTGTCACTATAGCGTTACACAATATTCCGAAAAAACCTCAAACATTTGTCAGACGTGGTGTAAATGGCCGTTTTTTGCGGCTGTTTACGCTCTGCCTACCCCGCAAGGGATTATAGGCGTGATATGTGTATGTATGTATACAATACTCACCATTCTTGGCAGGCAAATAGGCGACAGCAATTTCAGAAGTAACATTTATAGATATCTACGATGCTACCATTTCCCTGAGTTTACCCCCACATAATTCGTTTCCTACGTCACCCACAGATATATAATTTCGTGATAGTACTCTAATAAGTCATCACACTTCCGAAATGATATTTTCAGTTGCCTAAAACACTTACGTACCTGTAGAACTATATTGAAAGCTCGAATTCAGCTGTTAAAAACTTGAATTTAATATGTCAGGTGAACAAAACCCAGGTGGTACAGTAAGAACCAGGATCACAGCCGCCTAAACTCTGCTCACGGGTTCGGAAAATTGCATTCGTTATCGCATATCCGTACCGGGTTGCGTGCGATATTGCGAGCGTTGGTTTAGAGTGGACATGATTGGTTGAAAAACCTCTGACACCTGAGTTTATCGGGTAGTTGGATGACTCGGTGTCCAAGACGAAAAAATGTAATAAGTTTACACCAATTTCGCAGTAAAATATTTAGGTCTTACTTACCCATGTTTGCCGATTAGTTAATAGAAGTTTTTTTTTCAATTAATGAGTCATTCGTGGTTGTTAACAAGTGTATCATTTGTATATAGTAGGCAAAATCCTGTTCTGATGACAAATTATGCAATTTTTTGTCTGCAGATGATCAATCTTTCAATCCTAAATATACCTTTTAGTATTTTTTTATTTTAGACTTGAGACACTTCTTTTAAATTAACACAAGGAAAGTCCACATTATTACCAACTGGTCCCCAGTTGTCGTCAAGAGGAGTTACAAATGTCACGTGGCCAACGTAAATAAATTTTGTACAATTGATTTACGGGTACTACGGGGCGGCGACCGCGGGTCCCGTGTTCGATTCCAATCTGGTTGCAACGTTCGACATTGCAAGCTTTGAAGAGATGGATTGATAGTGGTCTTTTGTTAGAAGGAAAAAGATTTTGTATTTTATTCTATCGTAATTTAAAAACATAATTTAAATATAATTTATAAACTTGTTTCATCGTTTAAGTGAAATGTATTCAGTTTATGGCATGGCAACCTATTTCATTAGAATTTTTTGATATGGCATCAAACTTTTTTATCGTTACTTGTCAAATCACATTCAGATCGAAAATTCCGTGGCTGCTGGAATAAAAACAGGCATATACCCGACCGTAAGTCAATCGTGTAAAAAGTAACATGAAATATGATATATTTATTGATATTTTGTCCCAATCGTCCCTTTCTACCATCAACCTACTATCAGAAGGATATTGATTATCTGCAAAAATGCCCGATTCGTCTATCCAAAAATAATCGTCCTTTCTTATCCACTAAGTCGGCTGTCCCCCTAATACATTGACCTACATGTGGGTGTACTCACTCACAATACGTAATCCCAGGGGATCACTATTTACTACGGATAATCCCCCTTCATAGAAAAATGAACAATACACTGCACTTTCATGTAAATTAAATGAAGGGATCGCTGTTAGTTTTAGAGCAAGAAATAAGCTATTGGAGTAAATATTAAAACAATCGCTATTGGATACCGTTTGAAAAATACAACAGAAATAAAAAGTAACAGAAAGACAGTATGTATGAGTTTTATCATTAATACTACAAGATCAGGTATGTGTTCTTTGGCAAATACCAGAAATAGTTTTATTACGTTTAGGAGTTTCTTGGTCAACTAGAAATCCTTATCATTTGGAATTTAAACAGAATATTCCTGACTTGATACTAGAGGCATTATCTAAGTTTCTATTAACAGGCTTTGTTAACAGGTGACATGTGGCAAAGCATACTTACTATAACAAGTGGTGACAAATTTTACTTATATATATTTTATACCCCATAAACTCGTTATTTTCTATCATCCAATATCATTAGCCTGATAGCAAAGGAAGATCGATTTATATCCACAAAAATTAATGCGTATCCTTTAATCCGTACCAACTGTGCCGTTAAAAATGATTTGTAAGATGGATTGGAGAACCAAGTCAATGTTTCAATCAGGTCTTAATTTGGTACTCTAATCATATTTGATTAAATAACTCGAGAGGTTGATGCAAATAATTACATTAAAACACCTACGTATTTTTCAAAATATCAATTGCTTGGACATGTTCAAAGATCTTACGCGCGAGTTATTATATCCGATAAACAGTATTATTTATAGATACCTATTTTGACGATATATGATATGTTCGAATATACACAGCATTTCTTTATGTTTTTCATCACTCAAGTCTTAAATACACCATAATCTAAACCTATCCTGAAAACATCCTTACAGCCACTTAATAAAAGAAATATTTCGCACCAATATAACACCAAGCACTCTAACACGCGCGTTAAGCCCGAAAATCGATGGCGTCTCGTACCCTCAAGAAACTTTCTAACGACATAACCGCGTGCAATTGATATGCCCCAGGAGTAGGCCCATTGTAAAGAAAGGAAAATCCCGATCCGAAAATCTTGGGAGAGTTAGGAGGCTGGTGGGACTGCATCAGTATGCGGCGTGCGTACTACCCCCGTGTCGGTTACCCCGGCACACCCCTCCGCTCTGCGGTAAACTCCTTCAGTAATTTGACTTTGTTGTTATAACTCAGTTTTAGTTTGTCGCCGGCAGATTTATTAGTTTAGAGAAATGCGCTAAATACTTTGTCGAGCGAGTGCGAGTCGAGTAATTTGTCTTCCCGGTATTGTGTAAGTACCCGTCTGTGTTGTAATGTAATACCTTTGTCGTGAGAGTGACATATCGTTTCAGAGCTTCAGTTGGGTTCGCAGTGAGGGGGTTTTAATTTCCTAACGTAGAAAGCAAGCATATTAAGTGTAAATCCGTACTCCTTTATTACGTACCCATGCATTTATATTTCACGAAGTTACCAGAGTCCTGTCTATGTTGATTCGTATGAAAAAGAAGACGAACTTTGTAATGATTTTAAAACTATTGTTGCTTAAAATATTGGAAAATCATGCAGAATAAAACAAGTAGGTCTGCAAAACAGAACCGAGCCATTTGCCTATAGATGCGAGTAGTATTTTGGTCCTATTAGCCGGCTAGCATTGTGGAGGTACTCAGAGTGAATGGCACCGCTTAGCTTCATCAAATCGCAGTGAATGGCAGCCACCGACCACCTCTCCATGCTCTCGGGGCAAAAATTTGAATTGAATACGTACGAATAGACGATTTACAGGATGCTCGACAGCCTGCCAATTAAAATTTGTTCAGAACATTCGTTATTTTAATTTTAAAGATATTTCTTGCAAAACGATATATACCTGCTTCGATAATAAATAAATTATAAAAAAAAATTATTACTTTTAGCACAAAAGTTCAATAGACATATGTTACTTTTCGTGCCAAATCTCAAAATTGGTCGGCTCAGCGTCACAAACGAAAAGAAAAGAGACCTAAAAATTTTGTTGTATGGCTTACAGTAGATAAATACTTGCGCACAATTCCAATTCATAGTTACGGCACACCTCGGACACTGGCGCTCAAATGTATGAACCAAACGCGTTGCTACGCACACAGTCTAAGCTCGCGTAGGTGAACGCGGACCATGCTTGTGTGTGTAAGACAACATGTCAGGGTTGCCGCCATTTTGCGTTCGCGAATCGGGAATGCAATGTGCGGCAGTATGAAATGACCTTCGTCGTCGCGTCCCCTTGCTAGCCGGTGTCTGAGCGTCCTTCGAGCGCGGGTGGGCGGCGCTTGTAGGGGGAGGCAGGGAGTGACCATACTGTACGCTAGTACTATTAATTATACTGTGGTTACGGTCTTTTGGCAAAGGATATTCAAATTTTAAATTGGATGACATTTTGGCTACACGACGACTCTATTGGAAACCCATAGCTGCCAAGAGCAAAATCTGATGTACAGGACGAATAGAAAAGCCACAGCAAAAAATTTAAACAGTAAGCCGCAACGATTATTCCTTTCATTTTGTGTTTTTTTCATTCATAGTTTCTAGTCCACCCGATTTTTTTCTCTCCGTTCTCTACCGGCCAACCAGAGGGTTCTGGTTGGCCGGTAGAGGATGTCATGTGGCATTAGGTCCGCCTTTTGTACGATTTGCAATAAAATATAAATTATATAAATAGATTATTGGAAGAACATTAACATTTTGTTGAGTTGAGAACCTACTGATGTTTACCGTGGTGTACCGTGGTTTACCATCAACCGTGCAGAACAACAGGTAACTAGGACTATACCTATTGGAGTGACAAAATGAGTATGTATTCCACTCGCAAAAATATGTATGTATGTCTAATCGGATGATTGTACATCATATCCATTATACTTACCAAACATTACTTGACGGTGTTCCCACATGTCTTCCTTCGTTACATATTTTTAACGCATCGTAATCTGTCAGACGAAAGGAAATTGTGAATTCTGATCCATGCGTATATACCGTGCGTAACGATGCGTAACGGATGCGCCTGTAAAGTCGTTTGACAAAGGAAAATTAAATATTTTCTACGAATGACCTTTGAGTGTCTGAATCTGAGAACGCATTATCGAATCAGTATATACTATCCTCAAATTGGTACAAATGTGAATGAACCTGAGTACGCATAATCGAATCAGTCATTATCCTAAAATTTGTCGAAATGTAAACCATTGTCTCATTATTGAAACAGAAAAAGTACTTCTGCTGTGTACTATGCATAGCTGCCAGGAGCACCATACATAAAATCTGGTGTTCGGGTGTACAGGATGAATAAAGGCCGGTGACGCCCATCGGGCATGCTTCCGACCACTCGCCCACACAATACGACACGTCCATATTGAAATTGGACCTGAACTAACGCCGATCCCTTTTGTTGCTGCGGTTTAGTTCGAAATCCAATCAAGTATTTGATAGCAGAATTTTTGGGAACGTTATTTGGTCCAAATTATATGTTATTGAATTTTTAGACCCAATGGAATGATTTAATGTCGCCAGATGTACAAATGTAGAAACTAATTACCCTTTTTAATAATTTGTTGTTGATGAGTGAAACGTACATAAATAGTATGTAGTAGTAGTCTCTGAGTCATTATTGTCATCACACAAATCTCTACAAACTGGGTAGGAGGTAGAGAGTCAATTTTCTCTCCGGCGCTTCTACAAAATCGCTAAAGCACTTACATAATAGCTTTATTAAACTGATCGCAATCTTAAATATTCATTTAAAAACGTGTCTATTCGTCCAAAGCCACCCTCGTTTGTTTTAACTTGTGACAGTTCAGAAATTGCTTCAGGAGTGATACGCCGCGATGGCCTCGAGACGATGTCACCAATGCATTCCTAGTCACGGAGGGTCGCTGTCCCCAAATCATATCCCTCTGATCATTAGCACGGGTGTAAGAATGACGAGAGTTAGGAGGACTTAGTTTAGGATGGTTTTATTTTATTAAAGTTTTAGTTCCAGCGCTATGGTGGCGCTTTGCAATGTAAATTCTTCCGTTAGCAAATACAGTGTGATTTTGAATATAAAAATATTACATAAAAAATCCATTCTATTCTTTCTTTTTTATTAAATCGAACTACTTCTTCGCGTTTCGATGGTATTTTATAGAAATTTACAGTTAATAATTTTTTGACTTAAATATCAAATTTTAAACACTTCCTGTATTAGTTACTTACACATTTTTTGTTACTTAGTACCTAGGTTAGGAATAAATAGTTTACAGCCTTGCTTATAAAGCCAGTGATCCATGATTATTAATGATGCCAATCAAATGATTAATAATGATAACATGCCATGTTATTGTGCAAACACGGGGTGGTTGCTCTGAGCCTTGAGCTGTGCCAAGATGTGACGACGATTTCTTGTATAGTTCCAGTTGCATAGTTGCTTATAGACTCTCCTATTAAACTGGTGCCAATTCCATGATCATTAATAGTACCATCCCTCATGCACTGTAATGTAGGTTACTGTGCAAACACGGGGTGGTTGTCCTGAGCCCTGAGCCAAGACAAGATGTGTCGACGAGTTCGTATTGCATATAGACTCTCTTATAAAACCGGTGCTAGTTCCATGATCATTAATGATGCCATCCCTTATGCACTGTAATGTAGGTTACTGTGCAAACACGGGGTGGTTGCCCGGAGCCCTGAGTTGTGCCAAGATGTGACGAGTAGGTGCATAGTTCCAGTTGCTTTGACACAGAATTGTGTCAATTCTGCTTTCTAAGATTAAATTTAATCATGAGTTAGATATTCACATAATTACTTACTGAATTTGAAAAATGAAAGTTAAATAATTAACCGAGGTGAGTAAATAATTATGTTCAAATCTAGTTTGTAGAAAAATAACATTGGTAGTTTATTAAAATTTGAGTTCACGCTGTGTTTTGAAGAAAAGAGACAGAAATTAAAGAATGAACTTCATGACACCTGATATTATGCAATGGAAGTGGCAGTCAACTTATTTAACTAGGAATAGTGTTTCCAGAATTGAGGCTTAAATTACTCATAGTCACATGTCTATTCTATTCAGTAGTTTAGTGATGAGGTCTTTAGTTTACTGATTCTGGGGTAAATAACAGTTTCAAGGGGTTTAGTTTAGCTTCAGAAGGTAAATATTGATCGTTTCTGTAAACCACACACTACGCCCATCAGTTTTTCTGTTTAAATCAGACCCTATACTTCGGCGCGCAGCCGCCAATACTTACTTTGTGCCTATTCTAACAAGAATGTAAGTGACATAATAAAAATTTTAAAATACTTGCTAGTAAAAGTAATTTTTTATTTGTCTGCACATTGGGTTACTTTAACGAAACAAACATAAAAAGACACCTAAATATACAATATTATTGTTCACATGGGCTCAACCAAAAGTGAAGAGATATGGCCAAAATATTGTAGCTAATTAAAAAATATGCACGGCCATATATTACAGAGGACAAAGAAAAGGGTTAGTTTACATGCTCGCACGATCCCTAAACGCGATATCTTGACTCGCGGTGAAATTTATGGTTCCAAAATAAAAGGAGACTTAATTGAACGTAAAATATTTAAGATAAAGTTGACAAAGGATAAGCACCCTTTCTTGTCATAAATTTTGTGCACTTGTGTGCTTATAGAGCGCATGTCGTGACCATTAAAAGCCCCTGGTGCAATGGTTATGTGCACAAATCACTTGCCCCGTTGCATTTTGTGCATCCCTCAAGTTATTAATGTTTTTTTCGGTACATGTAATGAATGATGCACTTGATTAGATTTTTGTGTGAAAGAAGTCGTTAGCGTTAACAAACATACAGTTATTTTTTGAAATACTTGTGTTTTAGCTACAATAAGGCGGATCTCCCACTCGTTTTAAGTCGTTGCGTTTTTTTATCGCACCGGAACGCACCCGTCTTTTAAGAGAAGGAAATGGGGAATTCTGATCTTATTACCGTATAAATACTGCTGCGGTGCGTTTACGAAAGCGTCTGTCAAACGACTTGACAAAGGCATCCGTTACCAACTGTAACTGTTATTAAAAATAAAGTCTTTTAATTTTTCAAAACTTGCATAATTTTCAAGCGCGGGCAGGATTTGAACCTGCGCCTTTCGCCATTACTAGTGGCGAAGTGGCCTCTTCCATCTGGGCTACCGCAGCTTGTCTCTTGCCCGCGAATTTCGCAAGTGTATCCTAATGTCAGTAACGAGTTTTGCAACTAATACTCAGCGACTAATTCATTCTTTACAGATTGTATGTAGTCTAAGCGACGAAAGGGAAACAACTCTGAGATTCCCGCAATTTCTTTTACTTTCTTGGATTATCTGGATGTTTCGTAAAAACTGATGATAAACCCTAAGCCATAACTTTGCGAAATGGTAGAATGCAATACAGTAAAATCAGACTTTATTTTCGGGTTCGGAAACCATACACATTGCTATGCCGGCAAAATAGGACAGATTATACAGTGACCCACTTCTACAGGGAGGGTTATATCATGCTTATGGATCCTTAGGGATTCAACTTGGGAGGATATTTATAGGGTGCATCATGCACATGACATTTTTATGTCTTCGGCGTTGCGCCGATATAAGTGGAATGTGAAATGTGATAGAACGGTTTCCTATTTGTTTGCAGATTGTCATGTCGATAAACTGCGTGTGTTATTGTTGGGTTTACACAAGAAAAAGTATCTACATTTGGGGTGAACGTTGGACATACTTATAATGTAAGCTGATGAATGATTTCTAAAAATAAAAAGATTTCTAAAATATTTACCGAGCAAAATAACTTGAAACAAAACAGTTGTATGAAAATTTATTGCACCTTTACTGGGAAAAACAGATCTAAATAGTAATAAACGCAGTGTTATAAAGGTAAGTCAAGAATATGAAGGTACTCAAATAAATAACAATGAATTAAAATTACTGTTTAGGTAATTCCTATTTTAGTAAGGAAATGACAAGAATATTGTTGTTAATCCCCCATAGGCCGTCTCAGCTGGATGGCATTGTATCGCAAATTACTATTTGGATTTCACTACTACGTTATTTGCTCATGCAAATTCAACTTTTGTTTTTGAAGTGAGGCGCCAATGGAAAGAGATGGAGTCCTCCAATGTTTATGCACACCGGGTCTTAAGAAAAATGTAACTAATACCTATACTTGTTTTACAAATTAATGATTTCTTATTTTATACTAACAAATATAAAATAACAGTAACAAATTAATTACAAATTCCTGTCATTTACTTTCAGAGCGACGGCGCGCATGTCGTCTTTTACAGATGGCTCACTTAGTAATTTGCGTGTATTTTGCACATATACACATATATACCCACGTTTGCAAGAATCTCAGCGGAACTCAAATTTCTTGAGAGTGATGTTGCCACGCATGATCGGTTGCCACGTATTCCAGCCATTTTATTTTCTTGTGTTTGTATTTAAATGAGCTTATAACCTACGTTCTCGTAGTAACTAGCCATATCTCTATTTTGTATTGAATATTACGTTCTCGTATTGAACATAACTTCATAAAGTTTTTGTATTGAATTAAAAAAACAAACTAAAAATGCGGTTTTCGTTCTTCTCGGTTCATTCTAGACTGCTAGTTTCTTTGAGGAAATTGCACATCCTAACGAGATCCTACATTTTGATGACAGCTGTCGAACTTCAAACTTCTGCAAATAAGGTTTTTATACATTAAACTATACCGTCAGTTATTTTACATGATATTCATATATTTTGTAACTATAATTTATTGCACTTTTGTCAGATGCAACTTTTTATTTTTGCACCTTTAAATATTTTGCAACTTAAAATAATTTTTTTATCAAAAGACATATTATTAATATTACAAACTGCTACTTAAAATAACACAAAAACATCTGCAACAGTAATGTTTTTCTTAAATACTTTATTACAAATATATTTTATCTGATTTACCAGCAATCCCTCGTATCTATTATTTGTTGTACTTACCGATAGCATTAATAATACAAAACTACTTCTTGATTAATTAAGACCTTGTATCCTTAAAGTATATTTGGAATTGCGCTACGGAGTCTATTTGATATAGATTTGCATAAACTATTAATCATTAGCAGCTGAGCTTAATAATATTCACGAGTGTTCGCGAGACACTCAATTTGGGTTTCATTTGGGAGCTTATTTATGTGCCCTGCTGCTTCCACATACCAACTTTTTAAAATTATTGTTATAACAAAACAAATTAGACTTGGTTTAAGCCTATGGCAGTGTCAAATTGTATAGAAAAATTTTGTTAACACTATTTAAAAGCGCGTCTTACTTTTTTGTAATAACACGGTAATTTATCATTCGTTCCTTATACATCGTATGCGTACTTTTCAAAAGTACTTTATTGTCAAATTATAGACTTATCTTTTTAAAGTGTTAAGTTTTATTGCTCATGGTCGTGGTCAATATAGGTAATCATCACATTTCATTTTAATTATTTTTGGAATGCTTACAGCATCAATTTACAAAAAGTCAATCAAGTTTTGGTCTAACAAGTCAATCAGGAATACATACCACTTCAAAAAGATTTAATTATTATAATTAATAACGGTATAATAACTGGGCACACCTACTTAATAACTTTATTCATTTAGCTACAGCGATATTAAACAAAGTTCTCAGGTACTCTAGGTACAGAAAAGCGGAGCGGCCACACCACCAAAACATTATAAACAAAATTATCCTCTAACATTCACTAAAGTATTTTTACAATGCACGTCATCTCAAGAACCTGAAGTATAAAGGAGTAAACGTCCAAAACGAGTGTTTTGGCGTCCGTTGGCCGATGTCGCCGGAAGATAAAAGCGTGCGATCCATCATTGCATTAGGGGGAGCGATATTTATTGATTTTCACCAAATTTGCCGGCCATTGCCCAAATGGGAGCTCTTTTAGGATAGAACAGCAGTTGTTAATAGAATATCACTTTCCTTATTCTAACATATTAAATAATATATCTATATATTAAATAATATATCTATATTTTATACAAACGGTGTATGATGCAATCTGTAGAAATTACATCAATTTTGTTTGCGTAAGTTGTCAAAGAATATTCCGTACTACGCAGGTTAAATGCAATACGAGCCTCACAAAATAATTATTTTTCTTTAACACATATCAGGAACTTCCTTGACATATTAAGACTTCTTTTAACTAATCACGTATGCTATGTTGTCGTGTCTAAATGCAATAGTACACCCCCATTGCGACCCTTGTGACAAACTTCTCCCTTAAAACTTACATTATAAAAGACATACTCCTATTTATTAGCGGCAAACACGCAGATACTTGTCTACCAGACATTGTATATTGTTTTAAGGGGTCTCGAATATTTATTGATCTGGAAGCAAGTGAAAACAATCCTACCTTCACACAAAAGTAAAGTGGCCGAGAAATTCTTGAACTTTTCTTTGAAGTAGAAACCCACCCTTAACTGCGCCTTGGGGAACGATTCTATAAAAGAGTTACGTAGAATCGTTAAGTTTGACAGTTTCTAAATCGGACAAAAGACCAGGCATTTCAATTACAACAGGTTAAGCATCATAAGTTCAGATTGGGATTGCCAATCAACGTCAAAAAGTGCCTACTTTGGTAAAATGTTTTAACGTAAAACTTGTAAGTAAATTAGATGAAATCTGCGAAAGTTAGACGGCTGTCTGAGTGTCCTCATATTTCAGTACAGCCGTTGGAAAACTTTAATGCCATCAAGTTTGTGAGTAATAGAGGCTTGTTGCCGACACGCGGCCAAAACTGATTTAATCCACCGGGCACAAAACCTAGCCAATTTATTAAAGCACTAGTTTCAAAGTCCGCTTTGGCTCGCAAATTGCTGCAATTTGTACACGATTTTGCATTATAGTCACATTTTAGTTGCACTGGTGATGTATGGTGTAGTTTTTCCTTCAACAGATGCAGTCAAATATTTCAGTATGGTTTTATAGTAAATTTCCTTTTATGGTGAAATGATTGCTGTTCATCATTTTCATATAGTTCATAAACTAAATTAACAGGATAGTCACCACCCGCGCAAGATCTGCAATGCTTTTAATATCCACAGCCGTAACATTATGTAGTTTGCAGATAATCCCAGATCCGACCCTCGATATTAACCCGTCCGAGCTAACGGCTTCACTATCGCTCATAGGCACGCATGCGACTGACAGAACTGTTATTACGTCATTAATAAAATTACAAAACTCAGCCCCATGTGCCGAGCCATTCAAACTTTAGAGCCCATTTTGCCCCGTCCATAGAGAATAGAAATCTCCGACCTAATGTCGTTGTTAGTGTTGGAGACAATTTTGTAGTCGTTTTGTATTCAATTCGGGGTCTATTTGAGAGTTGGGAATTGTCTGTTAATTCTGACCAGAAATAAATTGTCACAATGTTAACAATTTCAGATCTAATGAGATTCCTTATGTGCTTACAGGTTTTGTAGGGGTTCTTAAATTTTTAGTAAAATTTATTCTAATACAAGTTTTTAAGTCCTTTTCAGAACTTACCTAATTTGCAACATCCATCTGTACCTCAAACTGTGTCGATTTCAACATCTCTGAATTGATGTCCTCATTCCAAAGGGGTCTGCCGCATCTGTCCCTTTTTAAAGGGTTAGTGTGCACGCCTTAATTAAATTTGGGCAATCGTCATCGCCAGTTGATGAGGACGTTACATCGCGACAATGCCCCGATGTATGAATTGTATGACCCCGATGTATGAATCGTCAGAATTGAGTGAATTAAGGGAGAATCACGTTTGTCCCGCTTATCATACTATGCAGGCCTTGGAGCAGCATTTATACGTCATTGTATTGGTTTTATTACAAAACTGAACTTAATAGTAAAGACAAAGAGGCGATCAGCAGATGTTTGAAATAAAGCGTTTCATATCAAGTAAGTAGAGTAATTGTTACTTGGAATTAATGAAATAATGCATTCATTGCCTGGGCCTTCCTTATGTATGACAATGTGTACTTACTTAATTATTACGCTCATAAAAGGTTATCGCTTTGACGCAGACAAGAAAGTCTTATTTTAATTCCATCCGCTGATTGTTAATTGTATCATTTGTTGTATGCTACGTATTATATAAACCGATACTTATTCTGCCGTGTGATGTTTGGCAAGGGATTATAGGCGTGATATGTGTATGTGTATGTATGTTGGCTTCGGATAGCATCACCAAAATTTTTTCTGTACTATGGCGACCATGGGACTCAAGGGTCATGTATACTGCGATTTTAAGCAATGGGCTGACAACCTGTCACTGCGGCAATACATTATTTTCTGAATGACTCTCAAATGCTCGTCAAACGTGGCGTAAATGACCGTTTTTTACGGCCGTTTAGGCTCTGCCTTCTCCGCAAGTAATATAGCCGTGCACGATCTTAGCATCGCCTCCGGTAGGTAAGGTACACGTGATATACTGTAGTTTAATTATTACGACAAAAGATTCTGTCCTTTTTTTTGTATGGGACACAGGGTCTTCCAACGTCAGCACATTGGCTGAAACATAATATAACGTAGGTTAAAAGTTAAAGTTTTGAATATGATATAATTTTTTATATCTTCTTACATTAACCGCGAATCCCATTATAAATGGCAACTTTACGCTAGAAATCCGATAAAAACCCAAGTGCACCGAGGGTGCGATATTAAAAGGCTTAGAAGTGTTGGGCCTGAAAAGCCTCTGAACATCTCTGAACTGCGCCCTCTTAAGCACAGTATTAAGGGCACTTCGGCTTAAGGGTGCCCGTATATTATAGTCGCCTTTTCTGCAAGCTAGAGAATTTTATATGCAGTTCCATGCTTGGGATATTAGCTGCTTATAGATGTTCAGATATAGTCCCATACAGACATCTAAAGTTGTTGCTCCTTTGAACTAAGACCGTCACGATTTCCTTGTCTCAAACATTGAGAACTTCATACCCACAGATTTTGATTTTTTCAGCTGAGGCCTCAAAAAAAATGTGGCATAGTATAAAATTAAGTCGCTCCCCGTGTCTCAGTGTCCTGGGTAGGTGTTCCTTTTAGATATTGAAAACAACACAACGGAGTTTGATGCGATTCTGTTAAACAGATAGAGTGAGTTAGTACAATTCATGCCGGGAAAAGGTCACCATTCTCACGGGAAAACGGGTAGCAGCAGGTGAAATGGTTAAACGTTGGTATGAAATTTGTGGTCTTTGAGGCAAACTGATTGAAGAGCTTAAAGAAGCTTACATATAGAGAGTAGCGACATCAATTGCACCTAAAGGGGTAAAAAACGGATTAACCGTGCGTATAGAAACTCGTGATCTGTGAGGCAGTTTTAAATTTTAGATTGGAATAAGGAGCTGAAATAATCAAATAGGTACATGTTAGACAAGTTAAAAGCATTTTTTTATCAAAAGGGTATTTTTAATGAATAATTTTTTACGTGTTTGAAAATATAAAAATGTATGAAGGTATTTTACATGCTTAGATCTTTTACTTTGCCACAAATTTCAATGCGGTTTTGTAGTAGATGGAATGAATCAAGAAAAACTTTATTTCATTATAACTTTTATAAATATTCATTCCAGGGAATGGTCTTATTCCCGCGAGAAAACGGTAAGCAGTGGGTCAAACAGCTGAGCGGGCTATTAATCTATATCTCCAAAACATATACCAAATGAAGCTTAAAATCGTGGAAAGTATATACATAAAAGATATTAGAATAAACATTTGGGGTATTCAAAAGTGACAACAGTACACGTTCCGACAATTTTTAAATGTTTTGTCTGTAAAAAAAAAGTAATTATTAAGCAAGCAAGTAAGACAACAGCTAGTAATATAATAAAGGCGGGAAAAGGAGCTGAGCATATCGCGCATCTTTCGTATCTTGCCTTTCCTTATATATTATTATCCATCATCTATGTGAGTCTCAGCAGCATTGGCAAAAATGACATCTTTGCTAGTTCACGTCTCTTTTTTCCTCAAAACATTGAGTCAAACTTCAACAAACTTATATGTCTATGTATGTTTGAGTATAGGTATTCGTATTTATTGAAAGCGACGTCAACGGTTTGCCAGGAACGCTGTCCATTAGGGAATTGCCGCCGAAACACCGCGCCTTCAAATCATATTGCGGAAACAAACCCGCGACGAGGGTTGCCACTACGTGAATCGTAGTGCATCGCTACAGCAGGTCTAGATAAAAACCATGGAACCATTCTGTCAAAACACATCTGGCTACACTCAGGTTTAGTACAGTATACATACATACACATACACACATCACGCCTATATCCCTTAAGGGGTAGGCAGAGCGCAAACGACCGCAAAACGGACATTTACGCCACGTCTGACAAATATTTTGAGGGTCATTCGATAAATTGTGCATAGCCATAGTGATAGGTTGTCAGCCAATCGCCTAAAATTGCAATACACACCCTCGAGTCCCTTAGTCGCCTCTTACGACTCCCATGGGTAAGAAATAGGGTGATGCTATTCTAAGCCGGCATCACACGGCACAGTGTGTTATTACAGTATTATTGGTGTAAAAGAAAATTTTACAGAAGTGCTCTTTTACATTATCTAAAAAATTGCGTAGTATGTGATTATTTTTGATATTGATGATTTTATTGATATTTTTTATAACACGGAATAAATACGACAATATTTGTCACTCAAATGTATTTTTTATAATAGCCAGGGATGACCAGGCATATTCTCTTTGACCACTTCAAACGGGACACCCTGCTTATTTATCAAAACAATTCAAGTTGACAGTTGTGTATTAAAATATAAAAGTTAGCTATCTGAAAATAAAGTAGTGGATGGTAACATTTTTTAAACTAAGGACAAAAATTATAAATAAATTGGCATTTTTGAGTATTTTTTTAAATAAGATATTATCTTACTTGCACGAACAGTACATTCTCTAATCGCGATCCTCACCAGACCTGCCACAGTCATCCCCTTTCTGTAGAACTTAATTTGCCAATTAGGTTCTAATTGAATTATTTCCGTCATCGAGTGGATGGAGGAGATGGATCAATTTTCATTCCGATGACGTCACGTTTAGGCTTTACGAATGATCGCCGTTGAAGTTGATCAGCAATTAGTGGGAACAAAAATGAGAGTGATGAGGGGATGACAAGCATATGTACGCAAAATTCAAACATTCATGGGATCAGTGGCGCATTATTCTTTCCCATTACAATTCCCTCCTTTTTTATTTGTTAGGCTGTGTGTATTCTGTGTTTTATCAATCGCATTTGAATTGCTGATACTGAACTGAAAACATTTGTTACCAGTAAAATAAATTTCTTATAACTCTCATAACTATTTGTTTTCATGCAGATAGGCAATCAACCAACCCTATTACTAGTATTGCTACCATACGTTTAATTGAAAAACTAGAGTCTGCAATGTTCCTGTGGGGAGTATGAGTAGGTAGCTACTTTTTTGATAATGATGGGTTTGCACTTTAATCTATTTTGCGCCTGATATGAGGGTAAGTTAACTTAAAACAATGCGAGCAAGCTTGCACATGTATTTGTCTATGACATAGGGGAAAGAAGCACAGCGCATGACGTTTCTGTGCTCTGTGGTCTACGGTGACTAATTCTGGTGAACGATACATGGTTGTCAAAAGGTATTTTAAGTTTTAAAAGAAAATATAACATTAAAGAAGGTGACGACCGATGTGGCGCAGTGGTAATGCAACTACCTGCTACGCAAAGGTTCCGGGTTCGATTCTCGGTGGGAGACACACAATAGTTGATATTTATCTCTTTGTGAATTTGTTCCCGGTCTGGTTAGGACATTGCAGGGTGAAACCAACTGATTGTCCGAAAAGAATTGGTTCCGGGCTTCGGAGGGCACGTTAAGCTGTGGGTCCCGGTTGCTGTCTATGATTACTTAGACGGCGGTCGTAACACAACCATGTCAGAGGCCTACTAGTGGTAGTAGGCGGTTGAAAAACTCTGACACCAGGGTTCATCGGGTCGTTGGGTGACTCGGTATCCCACACGAAAAGAGAGAGAGAGAGAGAGAGAGAGATTAAAAAAGGTAGGTACTGATAATGTTGGCAATATGAAACAGGTTCAGGTTTTTACAGCAAATAAGGTTGTACTAACGGTTGTATTGGTTGTTGTTACAAAACAGTAAGAAAATGAAAGTAATAGAGGGAAGCCAGTTCCACAACACTGTTGTGATCTACCTTATCATCTACCTTATCCCAATTTGTTTGGAGTCGGCGCAACATGTTTTTTTCTTCATATCAGCTTTTACACAACCCATCCAAACTTTTTAGGCCTTTTTTTCCTTCAGCATCAATCCACATTCATATTCAATACTTTTTTGTCACATGATTTTCATCCCTCCTCAAAACATGCCCATACCACGATAAACGACTACTCCTCATCTTTTCTGTAACTGGCGCTACATTCAAACTTCCTCCTTTAAACTCTTCAAACTTTTATCTATTCTTGCCATACTGCACATCCATCTTAGCATTCTTATTTCTGTTGTGATCTACCTGTTTTAAATGTTGAAGTGAAACGATGACAAGACAGATTAGTACTTAATTTTTATTCTTGTAGTATGAAAAACGGAAATCGCTGTAAATTCATATCCGTACTACTATCTGAGAAACGTAAGTCTTCATTTTATGTTAATGCTAAAATATTATATTAATAAGCGCAACCATCATGCGTGCAATTTACCAAGACAGCAAATTACTCCAACGTAATTTTTACGTAAACAACTTCATTCCAAAGTCGCCTCGGGGCACGTTAACGTTACGTAGCGCACCACCGTGCCTCCGAGACTGTGATCAGTTAACTTTTAAAGCTCATTAAAATAGATGGTTCATTCATTCGGTGTAAATTTCTGCGCTAGCGGAAAATTAAAACCGTACCCGCGGCGTTCGCCCTCACACATACACATATCTACACAGCAATAGCGATACACGATGCGAAAAATTCAAATTCAAAAACTGGAGCGTAAGAGAAAAACTCCACATGTTTTTGTGCTGTTTTTATGCGCTTACGTTGGCGAAAAACTTTATCGGACTCACGGATACGGGACAACGGAATTTATTCCTGTTTCGAGCTCTATTGCGGAGTGCATCGGTCTGCAGTGAATGTATTTCAATAAAAATGTGGTGATTTATCTCGACGTTTTTGTTGGACGTTATTCTTGTAATATGAAACTGTATTATAAAATTAAGACTTTAATTTCCGGTATGCCTAGGCATTGTCAACAATATCCAATTTTCACATCAATGATTCAGAAAGCAAATCACTATGGACGCTCGGTGTCAGCACAGTATTGGAGGGAGCTTATAGAGGGTCGGCTTGCGGTGTAAGTGGTCGGCTGCTACTGTCCGATAGTCTAGAACTAGGCAGACATGCTTTGTGTTGTTGCTTTTACAACAGTAATTCGTCTAGTCGTCAAGCCGTCCAGAGTATACTTAGGGGAAAATATTCTCAAATGAATGAACTTATTGATTAATTAAAATTGAGCTGAAATGTCACATACTATGTTTATTTACAATTGAATGATTTATAAATTAAAATATAGTATTCCTAAAACGAATACATAGACCCACAAAATGTCCACAGACAATGTTTGTAGGTGGGTACCTATAGCATACCTACTATATTAAAGATAGACAAAATGGTATAATAAAATTGTAAAATTTGTAAGAATCTGCCGCTAGATGCAAATTAAGCACTGAATCATCACATGATGATTCTTTCGGGAAATCTTTGATCTGCAGCAGCATTCCACCTGCTTAAGGGTTCATCGGGTCGTTGGACGACGCGGCGTCCCACACAAAAAGGAAGAAGAATGTAACCATTAGTAATACGTAAAAGACATGATGTTCTCTAGGTATATCAAAGCTGCACTGACCATTCTATCAGTGAGACAATTTTAGATGGAGGTATTTAGCCTTTAATATTAACTTATATGCTTAGCTGAGATTTACAGCGCAAGTGTTGCAATTCCATTTTCTTGCTTTACTACCTGGCAAGCGTCTATCCAATGAAAGATCTTCATAGTCTTATTACTGTCTCTACCCTGTTGACAATTTGTACGAGCAGACATCTCTTATCTTATCTTGAAACAACGTCTTGAAAACTCGTTCAGAAAACAAAAGTACAGTATCAAGTTTAAGTATTTATTGTCGAGTGAACTTACATACATTTTATTGTTTCATAAACTATGTTTATTTGATGAATGAATTTTTATGTAGGTATGTATTTTCTGTACCTATTTATATTTGTACTATGGATAATGTATTTTTTTTACTATTAAATAAATTATAAAATGATGATATTAAACCTTTCAAAAGACCACCCAATTAGCTTTTCTTTAGTCGGCATTCGTTACACAACCATGTCAAAAGCCTTTTTGTAGTAGTGGACGGTTAAAAAACTCTGACACAAGGGTTATCGGGTCGTTTGTGAACTCGGTGTCTTACATAAAAAAAAAGATTTTCTATTTTCTTGTGGTGGTAGTAGAGTTAGATTGGCCGTGGAACTTTAGGCGGGGAACACACAAACTAAGTAGGTAAGTACCCAAGTAACAAAAAGTGGTCTTGTAGTGGTTCCGGGGCCAGGCCTATAAGTGGCTAGTAAATGTTTATAACCATGGAAAAGGGCCCATTTTATAGGCGTACTTTTGCTGATAAAACATTCATAGTAGACTTGGCCAGCACCACTTGGGCTAATATTACACTCAAAGGACATTGGGACCTTTAGTATGGCACAAATACCCACGGCGAACATTAACGTTTTATACCTTATTTTAAAGCCTGAGATATCTAGTTGTTGCAACACAAGCCGCATTATTGTGAGCAATGGGAATACTGAGTTAACGAAAAAAAAGTTAGAAATGTATTTTTTTTTTGTTTTAAATGTGGTGGTAGTTACCACCTACACGTGTCACCACCACTCTGTCGAGGATTTTGTGCTCCACCTGCCATCACCTCGCCGCACGCCTCCACGGCACGCTTACTGACATCCGCAACTTTCGTTAAACGTTGTATTTCAGCGTTTGGAATTCGGTCGAGAAGGGTGATGCCTAGCATGGATCGCTCCATGGCTCTCTTTGCCACTTGTATTTTGCGCACAGTCTCTTTAGTAAGCGTCCATGTTTCGGCACCATAGGTCATGACGGGCAGGACACATTGGTTAAATATTTTGGTCTTCAGGCACTGTTGCATTTTTCGGTCTTTGAGAATGTCCTCAAGCTTGCTGAATGTATGATAAAGTCAACCTCGTTCTTCGTCCTGCCGTCAGGGCACTTCCAGGTTTAGCCATGTGGCCCCAAGCCTAATTCGCCGCGCTCCTGTCCCACTTTGGCGTTGAAGTCCCCCATGACAACAGTGAAGTGGGTCTTAGTAATACGGTGTATGGCCCTCGACACGTCGTCGTAAAGGGCCTTCACCTCTTGGTTTGAGCTGCTCGAAGTCGGCGCATATACCTGTACGACCTTGAGAGTGTATCTCTCGGTCAATTTCAGTACTAGGTACGCTACCCTGGTCGAGACGCTGCAGATCTCCTTCACGTTGTCACGGAGAGCTTTGTTGACGAGGAACCCTACGCCACCCTGGCTCTGTGTGCTCCCTTCCCTGAAGTAGAATAGGTGACCTGATTCTAGGATTAAAGTGTCCTCCCCCTCTCTTCGGACTTCTGAGAACCCAACAATAAGCCACCGCATCTTTTCTAATTCTACCTCAAGGATTTTGAGGCTCTCGTCGAGCCGCAAACTGCGTCTATTATACTTCGCCAGGTTCAGTTTGTGGCAGCCATCGATCGTCTTTAGCCCGGGGATTCTTCGCACCCCCTGCCCCACCATGACCCAGGCTGCTGCCGTGGCCCGGGGTAGTAGGGCGGCCGGAAACTAGGGGCCGTTTCATTTTGGCTCTATCCATAGGGGGTTTTGCCCAATAGTCACCACGCTGGGTAGGCGGGTTGGTCACCGCAGTGTGTGGTTCTGGACTATGTTGTCAAACACGGAAAGCGCTGCTGCCCACATTCCGGAAACCCTCAATCGCTTCTTACTATACCCATGGGTGGACTTGGAGTGGTGCTATTTTACTCTGCCGACACCACACGGCATAAAATCTTGAATATATTGACACCAATTTCTCAACATTCCCATTAGATATAAAAAAATTAACTTACCATTTAGGAAATACGTAATGATATCTAAAAACTATCATATGTTTCATTTATGTTCGCATGATTTGGGTTACTGGGTCAGAAAGGTCCCAATGTCATTTGGCCTACGCAGAACTTTCTGCTCCCGTGAAGCCGACTATGAGCACCTAATTGAACCAGGCAGGTCTGTAACGTACTCCACGCTTCTATTACTAGCTACTTCAAACGTTTGTGAATTTTGCTGTGTTGTGTTTTTGCCGTGGAGGTGAAAAATATATAAAACTAGTATAAAATAAAAGACACGGTCATCTATTTAATATTAAATGTATTAACAGGTATTTTGCATGTAATAATATAGTAGTGTTTGCACGGCCAACGCGTAAGTGTTTTCGGTGAAATATATTGTATTTTCCATCTCAATTTTTGTTCGCCTTTCAAACTCGGCATATTTAAAAAGTTGTGCTTACAAATAATTATTAATCCTAACAACATAATTGCAACCATCTTGTTACGAATTAGGGTTCTATACACGCGATAAATATTATAGGCAAATGTCATCTTAAATTGGTATCCTGAAGATAGCTTTGGATCCTAATAGTTATATAGAAAACTTTTGTAGATAAATTAAGACTATAACAGCATTAGAGAGTACACAATAAAACCAAGTAAACTTTATCTTAAGGAAAACCACTATAGAACTAACTCACTTACGACTGGCATATAAAGTTGACTTATACACGCTTATAAGCTCAACTAACAAACGAAAATGGTTCTAAGTACATGTGGTTCTATATACGCATGACACTTATAGTGGATTTATTATAACTTCTTGTAGATGATTATAAGTATTACTTACAAGAGCAACTTCTCTCAAGTGTATTTACACCTTTGCAACACTTTTATAGGCCCCATTAGCCTTTACTGCGCTTATAATTTAGTTTTGTATGTGACTATAAGTCAACTTATAAGCACAGATGTACTATAAAACCAAACGAACTCAGTGTAACTGTGTGAACTGTTATAAGCTTGGTAGTAAAACCTGGAACCACTAAGAGGAAGTTACTAGTGCTGTAAGCCTGTAAACTGGGCACTATAGGAGAACTTTGTTACTTGGGTAAAATGTCAAATTGCGCGGCAAATTTTATATAAAAACAATTCGAAATTTAACGACTGAGTTTTGAATATTTATAATATAATAGTTTATAATTTATCACTGTTGCTCATATACCTCTATAATACTAGCGTTTCCGCCCGTAGTTTCACTTGCGCATTCTGTTTTCGTACGGAACACTGAGTCAGCAAACAAACTGACAAACCTACTAAAACTTTGAAATAAATACTTTATACTTTATTATATTATCTCTTTAGTCTTACATATATTTTTAACTGATCTCACTTAAAAATCATAAATTTATCACTGCAGTGTTCGGCAATCACAGCTGACGGGCGGGCGTATGTGATTTGTCGACCTCCGTGAAGAAGGCTGCCGTAAGCAGCCGAAACGTAGAGGGATAAAACTCTCTACAAACTATGCAACAAGTAAGTCGTGTAAACCCACATCATGAGTGATACTTGTTCGTTTAATAATAAAATCATAAATTTCTTAACAAACTTTTTATCTTGTTACCCCTTTAGGAAATCCAGAAAATTCTAAATCGCGTATTTCATAACTTTAGCTCCGAATCACAAAATTTGAAGAGATTGTCGATACTAACCTTTCAACCTTAAGGGTAAAAAAGTAAAAGATCACCTTAACACGTAATTACCCTATTTTGGCTTCATGATCTAATCACTATTATTGAAACAGATCTCATAAAAGACGAGTACGAACTGTCTTACAAACTAGTAAACATTTTGTCGATGCTGAAAAACGGGTTTACCAATCATAGTCTAATAACTATTTACTAATTCTAAAACGGATCGCATTTGAAAACCATAAACTCTTATACAAATATTGTACCCCCTTCTTTACACCTTAAGGGGATAAAATATAGAAAATCCTGAAACACGTATTTGATTATTTTAGCTCCTTAATCGACTCCAAAATTTTGAATCGTATCGCTTCAAAGACCATGAACTTTCATAATATAAACGTTTTACCCCTCTTTGGCCCCTAAGCGGTTAAAATTCTAAAAATCTTTTTTGCGGATGGTTTTGGTTATGTAGTAAAATAAACTTACTACCCAATTTTCATGTTGCTAGCATTAGTAGTTAAGGCTGTGCGTTTTTAAATGAGTCAGGACATTAGCTTTTTAATAAGTGTAGATAATTATTTTCATTGAGAATAAATTTATGCAAGGGTATTTTTTAAAAAAAAGTTAGAAAGTATCTAAGTCTTTCGTATGGAAAAATGATTTAAACAACGACTAAATTCGCGTCTTACTCGTTTGTAATAACAAGGTAGGATGTTTAAGGCTGCCTTTCGGCGCACTAGTAGTTTAGTAGTTGCATTTTCGGGTACAATTTACGTCTTCCTACTAACTATGATTTCAGATACCCTGTGGTTTAAAGCAAATTAACATCTATTCACTGACTATTGCCGGTATAGCTACGGGCATCGACATACGTAGCTTAATTGTAAGCAGATTATTGCCAATTGGATGCCAATTCGCATTGTCTATCTATCTGTCTACCTGGACATTAAATGGGTCCTATAGATCTATATGAGACATTAGCTCTACACCCACAATTTTAGTATGAGCAACAAAGTATAGCTACTTTCCTAAAATTCATCAACAGACAATAGCCACAATATACCAAGAAGCTTAACTTCATACAAACGCCCGGTTAGCGCACTCACACATACACATCGATCGACCTATATGTACACGATTACTACACAGAATCTCGTGCTGCTCGTGTAACAGCGAATCAAGAAATCGGGAAAATTAATACATAGAAACCTAACTATGCAATAAATAATAATGCGATTCATTGTTTTCTTATTGTATCTTAGCATTATGGTACCTATGTGTGACAAACATAAGTTCAGGTTTGCAAAACCAATGTGTTGACATCCCTGTTAATGTAGATAGATTCAAGCAGAAAGGCGCTAGAGTAGTACTACTGCTCCTTGGTATATTGCGCCATAGCAGTTCCCACAAACTCATTCAACATTTTGATAATTTCTATTTATAATCTATTTTATTTGTAGTATGATGATGATGAAATGATGATCTATCCGACCGGTTCTGACCATGCCAAACCCCTTCGACTCCTAATTGGGCGCGGCGTTGATGCGCTTGGAGATGGCTAGTATAGTCAATTTCTACTGTAACTGCACTCTCATGCGCAAAGTGGGCAGGTGAGCTTGCCGATATATAGTCTCAAATTTTACTAGTGCCCGATACTGAAAACAGACGACGGGCTGGTGATAAGAAACAAATTTTCGCAGGAACATATGGCAAAATATGACAAAAACATTTTGAGTTTCCGTAGTAACCCAAATTCACTGATCAGCAATTGTGTACGGGAGAGCCAATTTTTGTTTTCGGTCTTTGTTCCTTTGCGAACTACGTTTTTTGGGTAAAAGTTGTTACTTATCACTAGCTCGTCTCGAGTTTCGCTATCGGTCACTCGTTACATTTCATTCCATATAATTGTAGTAAAAGAAATATTCATTCTGATTGGTCTGTGGCACGTCTCTTTAAGTAAAATATCAAGATATATTTTTTGCAACTTTTGCTCTAATTAGTTCCTAGAAACAGCTCCAATGAATCATCTGAAATGAAGAGAAGATTACTCATTGGCAATCTTTTCATCTCGACTGCAAATCTTCATTCGCAAGTAAATCTAATTGGCTGTCTCCGTTGCCGTATCTGAGTCGTTCCTAGATAAAGTAATTCGAGCTAGTGATAACTTTCTTCTAAGTAATATGAGACACGACGAGAATTTATTTTTCAATAAATATTATTCGATCCTTTTCTGTAACTACACCATTAAAAGATTTGCGACGTGTAATGAACCTAAATTAGGTAAGCATAAGTACCTACTTATTATACTTAGAAAATACAAATTATTTCATCATTTTATGTGACGAAATTAACTATCATAACGACAGTGGAAAGGCTATATCGCTTAACCGCCACGTTGGTCGAAAATAAGTTATATTATATTACGAGAATCAGCGATTTTTTCTGCGTCGATCTGTTTAGGTCTTATGCAAAGCGGAGCACTTTTGTGGCGCTTAAGCGACCAAATTTTTTTTAAAATTTTCATAGCTTATATCGCTGAAGCGACGTAACGACGTGTTTTTTGAACGAACGGCGTTTACACCCCTTCATGATTTGTTGAATCTAATGTTAGCGATTTATGATTCCGTTGAAAGTTATATCAAATAATTATTAGCGTTTTTTGATTTCTCTTTTAGTACATCTCCATAGAGATAAGTGATTTATAATTATTGCAATAATTTAATTAATGAAGATAAGCGATTTTTATTCGAATTAATTATTTAAAGATAATTGCCAATAAGTTCGTGTTTATAAGCTTTAGATTAAGAAATAAATTGCAACAGTCTTGATTAGCAATCATTTTAATAAATTCAAAAATATATTACTTCATAAGGCCGTTTTTCTGGGTTACAATATGAGTAGTAAGTATTTATTAGTGCAATTTGTACTTCCTTAATTTTAAATTTGTTTGGTAAGTAATTGTAAATTATTGGGAATTTTAATATTATTTAATAAAAGTAATTAGCGTTTTTGTACTTGTACAATTACTATTACTTGACTATACATTTTATAATAATGAAGTAATTATCTCATAAGCGGCACTTAATTCAGAAATTGGTACGCTACGTACAATTAAATAATAAGTATATACAAAACAATTTTTTTCTAAAATATAATTTACATTTTATCTTCATAGTGTCTATAGAAAAAAAGATATGATTTTATTTCCCAAAAAAAAAAGATGACGATTTTCGGCGGTTAAGCGATATAGCCTGTCGATATCAAAGCCACTGAACCTATAAATATATTTTATGGTAGTGGTTTTTCGAATATTCTACACTATCATAAGATTATCATTAACCACCTAAAGGGAATGTTGTATCCCCATTTGATGGTTTAATTTAATACATATAATATCACGCTAATATCTTTTGGGTAGGCAGAGCGTAAACGGCCGTTAAAATCGAATATTAACGCCACAATTGACAAACCTTTGAAGGTCATTCAGAAAATTGTGTTTCAGCATAGTGACAAGTTGCCAGCACATCGCCTAAAATTGCATTACATATGTAACCCTCGAGTCCCTTAGTCGCCTCTTACAATACCCGAGGGAAAAAATGGGGTGATGCTATTCTTAGCCAGCATCACACGGGATCTCTAATTTAATATCTAGAAGAATAGTTTAATGGTCTTAATGTTACGAGATGTTTATTATCATTTAATGGTGTTAATTGAAGAAAAACTCACCCCCGAAAGGATTTACTAAATTATTCAAGGTAGGAAATTATTTTTTCTCTCATTAACACCATTAAACTTTTTCTCCTAGAGATTAAATAATTGTATTTTATTGAGGCTATTCATAAGTTCAGTAGCTTGAAACTTTCTGGTCCACTGCTTCAATAACAAGAGGTTTTCAACAGCTTTCTCCATCGCCTCGCGAATCCAACTGTAGTGGTTCTCATTATTATGAAGAGTCGTCGAATAAAACTCAATAATATTAGTCATTTAAATTATTTTATTAAAAAATAGGTATTCAAAGACTAATACAAAAATTAAAATAGTCTCAGGGTTGCACAAAGTGTTGCAAGTAACATCTATTTAGGAAAATGGTCGACACACACAAAAATACGCGTTATGTTATGATTTTGATTTACATTTTATAGACACCTTGCTATTATTTTGATGATATTAATTTAATATTTACTGTGAACTCTACAATTTAAACATAAACTTGTGTTTAAATAGTTTTTTTTATCTATACGTTTCGTTTCAAACAGCTAATAGAAAATGGTACAAACTTTATTACTACTTGTTATAAGCTAATAGTTTAGAAAGGTTTGTAGTTTATTGATAATGTAGTAAACTGAAATTTAATAATTATTAATTTTTACTGCTAGAAAATAAAGGAGTAATGGTAGAAATTAATTATTGAATAATGTTATCAAGAAAACGAGGTAGAGTAGTGATCAAGAATGCTTATTTCTGAGAATAAGATTGAAAAAACGCAGTTCAAAGCAAGGTATCTCAAAAATTAAGTGATTCTGAATATGGCAAGATAGAACAGGCAATTAAATACTTGCCAGTCGAAGTTTGAAAGGTGCTCAACCTAGTTTTACGTATTTACAAGTAATAAATAAGGACGAGATTTGAATGAGATGGCTCAGACAATGGTAAAGTACGTTTTTTTGAGTGCAAAATAAATTTCATAATTATTCGTAAAAGTAAATGTTAATTAATTTTGACATTTAAATCTAATAAACCTGATGTGAGGAAAGAAATCTTATTAAAATATCGCACTGATAAGCGTAGTTTTACCTTTGTCCATCTCTTAACATTTGTTTATCTATTTCTAACCTAGTACATTTTGATATGCAACCATATATATGTTGTGCTATGTAGTCATTATAACAAGTGGCTATATAACTCATATCACATATCTTACGTAGTTAATAACTTTTTGTAATCATTTTGAATTTCGCTCACAACTCCAATGTTATCTTTATATTTAGGTAAGCTTCCTTATGGCACGTCAAATAAATAGAACTATGTAAATACTTAAATAACATATAATTTAACCCAAAAACCAAATTCTACGTCTATAAAACTTTTGAAAATAAGACTTACATAATATTTATAGGATTGCAAGACCTTCGATCATACATACAATAATACAATGACAAAATTGTACCCTATAATTATTAGCGAGTCTTTTAGCAGTAAAATATTATGATTTTTATAAAAATAATTATAAAATGTTCTAGGTAAATTGAAAAAATTATGTACTAACCTTTAGGTAGTGATTGTTTTGAAATCTATTTATGGCTCTAAGTTATGTACACTACAAGTTACTTCAAATTATTGCCAAGCGTTAAAATTGTCTCAGTTTTTATGTAATATAGTGCTAAACTAGTGATATTCCGATTACAAATTCGTTATTGATATTCAGACGGAGATACCAATAGAATTCTATCAATTCCAATAATAACATTAGAAACATCCATTAGAATTGATATAGATAACACGTCGTCAAGAATAATTCATTATCAGATCTTATTATAGAAATATAAAATAATTATTTACACAATTTACACCTAAGTATGTACTATACAAAGACTAGGGATAGTTTTATTTTATAGAACATGACCTATAAAAAATATGGCAGCAAAGTGTGCGTTTTGAAATTAAACGAAATCTTAGGCCGTCAGTCCAACATTAGGCCTCATTGTAAACACAAACGACACAAACTAAAATCACTGGAAATATTTTTTGTTCTTTACAACACGATACACTGACAGCTGTACAACGTGAGGAAGAACTGTGATCTTTCTTGAGTGACGTCACTTCACTTAACTATTATAAACACTAAGTTTTATACGTCCGTTTGGCACAGATCGCCGAAAGCCGGCAAGGCGTGATACTACCGCGTTATGGAGTCAACGCGGGGATGGGGAGCGGGTGGAGGGTGCGCAGGCGCAAGGGACGCCTGCGCTGACCCATGAATTCCCTTTCCCTGCCTGAAGGAAGTTAGCCTCGCCAACGTCTGAGTCGCATCGTTGTCAAAGTTTGGCCTCTCGTACTGATGATGCGGCCTCTGCCTCTGAGGTTGCATCGCCTGCAACTCGTCATAAGCTCCATCTTCGGCGTAATTTTCATCATCTGATGTTGGCTCCATTTCACTAAAGGCTCTATAAGTAGCCTCTGATTCAGAATTTTTCCTAGAGTTAATACCATAAGTTCGTCCTATTAGAGATTGTGTTGCATCAGTCTTTGCATTCTTGTCTCCTTTTCTTTCTTCTAAGCTCTGATTATATCTTAACTGAGCTTTTTGAGTTTTATCCATTGACGGTAAATCATAAAATTTTATTACATTTGGATGGCCTTGGAAATACTTTTCACTGTACACATTTCTATTGTAGTATCCGCCATTGCTTGCAGGGTAGAGTTCTTCGTCAGGCGCATATCTTGGTTCAAAAGCATCGATGTTCTTGCCTCCAGGCGGAAACCAGCCCTATAAGACAAATAAAAATATTAAAGCTATTCCAATTTAAATTTAAATAAAATTATCACTGCTTTATAAAATCACGTACAAAATTACATACCAAAGAGCTGACGCACTGTCGAGTGTTAGCCACTAAAGTAACCGAGGCGTATGCAGCGGGCGAAGTTGCAGTTTTACTCGTATTCCACTCGGTTCCGTTCACCCTTCCTGAAGTTACTTCCGCATATTCCGGTAATGGATGAGCCACTTTATCGTATTCCGAATTGGCTTTCTCCTTACTCTGGTTTGTTTGCGTACCAGTCATACGTAATCCTGGTTGATTTTCCATCCACAATAATGATTCGGTCTTAGTCACAGTGTTCTTGTTGTAACAACTGCTCAATGGATGCGAAAGCGACACGGCCGCTTTGATGTTCATTTGAGTCACCAAGCTAGTCCCGTTGGAATCTAAAACAAACCAAAATGATCAATCGTACAGCCCTCACCCACCGTCGACTTTAATGTGATTTATATCAATTTCATAATTCAAATGCAAATCATCTCGTTTACCAAAAGCTTAAAATATGGGCAATACAATGCAAACAAACCGAAGGAAATTGGCTTTGAGGCAATTGGGTGAATCAACAAACAAGTCGCCTCGAGAAAACAAAATAGAAAACATTTACATTTGCTGGGTCTTTATTTCTCGGATTTGTATCATTCCTTTGTGCGCCGAACGTGAATGCAAAGTGAAAGAGATACTGTGTGCTCGCGAGAGGGCTCGTGCTACCTTTCAACTCGAAAGTAATCTAGCGCCCCCTCCCGGCGTGTCCCAGTGCACGGCAAAGCCTCCATCAAACAAACGCTCTCGGCACCCCAGCCACCCCACGACACCCGAGGAATGTTTTTAATTTTGAAATTCTGATGCTGATTCCGCGAAAAATATGTAAGCGTTTCGAGATAAGCAAAACAACTGTTTATTTTTGAGTTATATCAAACAGCATGAATGCTACGTGGATATGGCTCGTATAATGCACGAAGCCATTATCACCGCTATTGTCATAATGATAGGTACAAAATTGAACGAAGATTACCGTATATGTTGGGGAGCGCCGACTTTTTGGCAAAAATGTTATGCTTCCGCACATAAATGATGCCGCCAATCACAATTATTTTGAACAGAACAATCGCTCCAATCAAAAAGTAAAACCATGTTTCCATTACGAAATCTCCGGCCACAATGGACACTTCACCGTTCATTGGATATCTGAAACAATAATTCAACGTATTCGTAAATTGCATTCAGTGATTTACTGATTTCTCGTTTTCCTGCGCACTTTCAATAAATTTACCTCAATAAAGGATCCAGTCCTACGGAGCGCGAATCAATATTCAAATAGACTTTCTGACTAAATGGACCCATGCCCACTAAAGTTTCAGCGGCGATTTGGACTGAATAGCTCACTCCGGATGTTAAATTAGTCATGATGAGGCTAGTGGCTTGTTGCACCGTGGTATTTATTGCAACCATAGATTTGTTAGCAGGTATATCCAGCCAGTTCACTACTACGTTGTAACCGATGATAGCGCCATTTTGCAAGTGAGTTTCCGGAGGAGCCCATTTCAAATGGACTGTCGTAGAATTGAAAATGAACATCTCAATATTTGTTGGTGGTCCGTCGGGCACTGAAAAGGTATTAAAATTTTAAAGCACATTATACATGGTGCAAAAAAAATAGCTGAGAATATTTTAAGGCGTGAACCAGTACGTGAAACTGAACAACTTTCCCCAAGGAACATAGGTCGAAATATGAATAAATAAATTGGCCCTCCCATACGAATTATCCCGGCCGGGTAACACACTAAGTATTGGAGAGTCAAATATTTTTTTCATATGTCGACCTATGTTCCTTGGGGAAAGTTGTTCAGTTTCACGTACTGGTTCACCCCTAAAAATATTCTCAGCTAATTTTTATAGCTTATATATGATGGAAATAATTTATCGCAAAAAAAGTTAAAATATTTACCGTCATCTAAAGTTTGTGCTACTCTTGAATTAGATGGTTTTCCTTCAAACTTTTTGTAAAAGGGGACGAGGAAAAATTCGTATTTTGTATATTTTCTCAAAGAAGTTATCTCATATCCCGACACATCGTTGGAATGTAAAATAGTTTTCATTTCATATTCGTTCGTTGTATTGTCAAGGGGCCTAAAATATATGAATAGGCCTTCCAAATAGTAAAAGTTTAATATTTCCCACATTAGTTTAATTGTCCTAGAGTCTATCGGAGTGGCTTCAATAAGTTCAACTATATTATCAGTCATGATATTATTTCGAAATTCGGTGTTATTTGAGTATACACCGCTATCCCATATTGCATTCGACTCGTCGCCTATGGTTATGGCTTCAGATGGTGGACTTGGTGCAGAGACGCCATGAGAGTTTTCAGTTCGAATTATAAACATGTAAGTGACTCCAGGAACTAAATTTTTCACTGTGATTTGCCTCTGCTCTACCCTCCTGGATAGAACTATCCAGCCTCGAGAATTTCTCGGAGTATTATTTCCTGATAAAGTTTCTCTTGAGAACATTTCAACTTGATATCCTTGAATGGATGATGATCCAATTTTGTTGTTTTGGTTCCATGTTATTGTAACGGTTGAGTCTGAGATGTTGTAGACTTGTGGTTTAGTTGGTGGACCGGGTAAGGCTGACGAGTCAGCCGCTCTAAAGAAATGAATATTCGGATTCGTTGGGCTGTCTACAAGTAATAAACCACTCCACACATATTTTCCGTGATGTGATGAAGCTACACATGTATATGTTCCGCTGTCGCTCTTATCTAAATCCCTCAATATTAGAGTCCCGTCATTAGACACATTCCTTCTATGATTTTGTATTAATGCTTCCCCTTCGAAATACCAGGCGATGATTGGTTCAGGTGTGCCGATGGCTGTGCAGGGGAAAACTGCCATCGATTTTATAGGTAACGTTTGGTTAGAGGGGCCGTTTGTTATGATTGGCGGCGGCCGGTCATCGTCTGACGTCACGGTTAGTTTTCCTCTGATGAATGAACTGCCGGCAAAGTTTACCGCCGAGCAGACGATCGTGTTTCCACTTTCATTTTTGCTCGTATCCTTTATTGTTAGAACGGTTGTTCCGTCAATCACTTCAGACGCGTGGTATTTTCCTCGCGAGGTCCCAGGTAAAATTATAGTTCTGTTTCCTTCTACGCTCCAAAACATAGTAGGCTCAGGTTTTCCAACTGACGAACATGTGAACGTTGCAGAAAAGCCACTTTCAATATTAACTGATATTGGTCGTAATGTTATCGTTGGAGGATCTAAAAAGATAAAAACATATTAGACAAAATGCTACTCGTACATAATATTAAAAGATAATGAATTAAAATGTTATCTAAAACTTACCATATACAGTTAAATATCCACTGGCGCTTACAGCACCAACAGAATTATCAGCCTCACAAGTGTATTCTCCTTCGTCTCCCAATATGACATTATCTAGCCTCAGGCTTCTATCATCCAGCACTTTGACACGTCCAAGTGGCATGTTTCCACCGCCTGCGGTCCGTCTCCAAAGTACATCTGGGAGGGGGTCCCCCCCCACTCTGCACTGGAAAGTCACGCTGCCGCCGGTTTGCGCCACCACGTCTTCGGGGCCCGTGATTAAGTACGGCTTAACTGTGCAATGAGAAATGTCCCCTGAATTACATGACAAAAGAGGCGTCGTCTAGGAACGGCTTACAGAAAATCAGTGAAATTAGTGCTATTTGATGCGCGGCTATGAATGGACCGCGCAAAATTATCCGAGTGGAAATTCAGTGCACTACGAAATTTGTGTGCGGATTGTGCTGCATACTCACTGTGTATTCTGAGCGTTGCGACAGCTGATTCCCTTGTACCTGCCGCATTCCTTGCGATGCATTGATATCTGCCGGCGTCGGTTTGTCTTGCGTCTTGTATTACGAGACTACCTCCGTCTACCAAATGCATCCTACAACAAACATAACATTAATTTCGTTTCATTTTATAAAGTTTACAAACTTACTTTTTGTTGTGAACGCATTTCATTTTCTTTGTTCAAAGTGCATAGTAACAAAGTCATTGAAATGTAGGGCGGAATAATTCAATAGGAAATTAACATTTAATAAGGGGTCCGGTGAGTCAGAACTATTGAGATTTTTACTTGATTGCTTGTCGAGCTCTTCAAATATCCCCTTCTTTTACAACTTTGATGTACCCTCACTGTGCCTGTTAATTATTTTTATGCTTCACCATACGTAACGATCCATACCCTCAAGATGGCTCATAAAAATTCATAGACGCCGAAGTGAAATAAATTGGCAATAAAAGTTTTGAGCAAAATTCAATTTTGCGGCCAGATTTACAACTACGTAGCGCCCCTTGACTTGTAAACATATTATAAACGTTATGACTTTGACTCAGTGTGTTATCATTATCACAACGTGTAATAAAGTGAGTTATTCGTATTTATAAATATTTCATGTTGTATTGGACTTACTAAGATATTATGATGGGTAAGGTAATAAAGCACAGCAAGTGTGAGGATTCAATTCGCACTACACTATCAAATATCAAACGAGTCTATTCCTAGCGATTCACAAGCCTATCGAATTTCAGCCGTCCCACTTACACTCGCAGTTGGCGAGAGCTCTTACAAACTACCCTTAAATTCTCATCCAACTGCGCTTTATCACTGGCTATTCGGCGAGTTGGATATCTCAAAACTTCTTATTTTAATATCGTGACTCTAGAGTTTGTAGATTTCCGTTACCCAAAAGTTTACTCGGTCGTAAGTTTTGCTCTTGATACCCACTCACGATTCAACCATAAGTGATACTTTGCCATAGTTGGCGTGCGCTGTAAGTGTATTTGATTTGCCTTGGGTATTCCATTAGATCATAAAATAATTTTCAAACAGGGTGCGGAATATAATAGAAAGAAGAATTTCTGGCAAAATTAAAGTATTTACTTACCTTGAATCTCCATCAAAATGCAAAATTTGGCCGTTCTTTTTCCAGTATACAGTCGGTTCTGGAGAACCTCGTGGTGGAGAACACTCTAGTATGACGGTCTCTCCCTGAGCTGTCTGGGTGGCTGCTGGCTCCAATCTGAACTCCTCTCGGAGAACTGTTGATGCAATTGTTTTGTTAACACCAAGGTTTTGCTAAACATAACCATGAAACTATTTAACTATTGCGATAGTTAATGATTGATAAATATTCAAAAACTCAAGTTTGATTATGACTTACCAGCAACGTGCAACGTAGCATTTCTGCTCCTTGCAGTCCCATATGGATTGTTGGCTTCACACCAGTAGACACCAGCATCTGAGTGTGCTCTACCATGTGTGGCTCTCAGGAAGAACAGCCCGCCAGCTGGCAGGATGCTTCTGTGGTTGTCAGAAACAACCGGCTGCCCAGCTTTGAACCATCTTATGGTAGGTGGAGGGGACCCACCAGCTCGACAGTTCAAGGTCGCGGGCTGGTGACGAGCCACAGTGACATCTAGAGGCTGCTCTATGATGTAAGGAGCTTCCCCGTTACCCATGTAGTCGTCGCTCAGACCACCATTTACTGGACCTGTAGAAAACGTTTGTTTCAGCTCATATTTACATAACTAGCTAAGTATGCCCACTATAGGTGAAGTGTTTAGAAATTTCAAAAATAATTTTATGAAAGGCGGATATATCGCCCACTGCCATTTCCTAAAGCACACATTCTTCATACGAAATTTACCTTACAAAGGACCTTCTAGGCTACGGTTTATTTTAATAATAGGTGGAGTGTGTCATTTGCAGTTAGTATAAAGCGGCGCACAATAATAATGAGCTATAAACACAGGCTTGCTGAGGCAGGGTTCCCTAAAGGATTTTGTAGAGTCCCCTCCACTATTCTCTGTTTACTACGAAACGCGCAGATGTTAGTTTTTGACACTCGAATTGATGTATGTCTATTGTTATGCCCCGCTATTATTACGGCGACGTAAAAATCGATCGGTGCAAAAAATTCGATTCGGCCGTCCAATATTCGACAGAATGAACCTTTTGGACTAAATTTTTGCGACATGCTTGTTTTTTTTTATGGAAATCAATAGGGATTACTCTTTGTGCTAAATAATTGTGTTTATTTATTCACGTGTGTCCGACGTTGTGAATGCGGTATACAGTATAAGGGCTAATCTATAATTGAATCTCGATTCGATTTGCTATCCTTCGATTTTTGTCTGTATTTCCCTGTTTTTGGATATAACGTGGGACTTTATTGTGACCCAATTTTACTAAAATACTTCATACCACGAAAGAAAATATTTGCGTCAATTTTTTTACGCTTTTTCCAGGTTTAACGTAAAATAAGTTACTTAGTATTTACTTTTACTTTTTGAAAATAATAAAATACCTATTAGGCGAATCCCACACTATGACGGACTGGCGGATTCGTCTGTCAAACACCTTGATCAAATCGCAGAGTTACAGTGTGCCATAGTATTCGTTTTTGTATGGAAATTCGGAATTACCTTTCTTTTGACAGACATATGCACCAAAATATGTCCGTCAGTCCGTCATTGTGGGAGAACCTCCTTTGTCTTAGTGTAATCCATCATCTACTTATTCTACTTTGAAGCATTGCAGGTGTTAAATGAATTTTTTAGCATGATGAATTGTACTTTTTATTCCCACAGCACCTTTGGAGTTCCACAACTTTGTTTACAAAAAGATTTATAGATAAAATCTCGGAGCTAGAACGTGAATGAATCACGTGATACTGGAGACAGCAAAAAATGTTGACCATACAACACCATACAGTATTGGCTATAAATTAACTGTTAGCCTCATAAAAGAGCCATATTCGCTATATAGATTCATAGAAGACCCTTGTGACGTATAAAAATAAGATTTGGTAGTTTGCAAGATACATAAAATATTGTTTATGTTGATCTTTATCGGTGCTAGCATATCGTTCGTTAGATACATTATTTAAGTATCCACGCCGTAAACTTGCTTGACTACCTACATACATAATAATATAATTATGATGAGAATAGTGTTATTTTATTAGTATTCGTAAAATAAGACGACATTTTAATTTTATCGAAAATTTCAGTGCATACTGGAAATAATCTCCAAAAATAATGAAAATATGGTGTTTATAGGAACAGTTCCTTTTAAGCAATCAAATTTATATTTTTTTTAGTTAAAAGTTTAAACCCGTTGTTCTAAAATAAGTTCTTATAATGGTTTGTAGCCCATGTCCAGCGGTGGACTGTTGTAGCTGTTAATGTATGGTTCGTGTATGTTTAATCATGTTCATCATCCAAGTTTTTTGAGTGTGACTGTGTCAAAGAAAATTATTCTTTTGCTATACAAATTTCTGTTCCACTTACTGTAAAATATCAAGACAGACATGCTACAGTGAAAGACTTTCTAGTGTGCACGCGACTAACGCGAGTAGTAGTTAGACGCCATTGTTCAAAAATCTTTGTTAAAAAAGTATGCGAGGGTGCGTTATGTCCCCCTGCTAATTTAACTCAACTCGCACATGTTGACACGCGTCGCAAGAAAAAAATAAAAAAATTGGTTATGGAGACACGAGTTTCGCATTTAAGTCAGCGGCCACGCGGCAGACCGTCTCGCCCAATGTTTCGACTTCGTTTGAACCATGTTTTTTGTCGGTTTGAAATTGATAGCTGCCACATCTCTGTGAACTATAAAGCGCAGCCGAACATTCGATTGCACTCAGTCAACATGAGGATTTAGGTTTACGACTGTGTAAAGTGGCGCTCCCTTTGATTCTGTTAGGAACATTTTAATTTCACACAAATCTGTTATTGCGATAACCTTAAATCCGTCAGAAGCGTTACAACATCAAAGAGTTTTTGTTACCTCTTCTTTGATCAGTATGAACGTAGTATGAAATGCACACGTTTGAATGCGCGAAAATAAAATTTAATAACACGAGGTCTAATTGCGCAAGGTACCATGAAATTTCCGAAATGAGAGTCGTCACCCCATGTAACTTGATCGCTGTTTGAACTTCGAATATCTAATTCTAATGGCCGTGATTGGCTCCCTCAGGAGGTAATCATGATTTTTCAGATTTCGAACACGTGTTCAATTTTGGAACCCTCTGCAATGTGAAGCCATCGGGTTCGATTGCTGTTATTACGTGCCTTATCAAGATCTTTGCCATATTTTGTCTTAATTGGAAACTTTTTGCAAGTACGTCGTCCTAAACGCTGGCGGCATTTCTGTCAAATACAAATGTAAAATCACATATTTACTTGACTAGCTGCGAATTGCTTGATTTATTTGTAATCTTACCGAGAATTAACGACCTAGAGTTCACACCCATATGTAAAAGTGACGCTCCGTAACAAATGAACTCACTCGCTACGACGCAAGAACCAAACAGCAATGAAACTTCACGCATAATGAAATAGCACTTTAGTTTATGGCAAAAAAGCTCTGAACAAAAAACAAGGCGCGTCTGGCACATGTGCTAAGAATTAGCCGAACGGATGGCTGGATTAGCTTAATATGAAATTCGTGAGTAACACTGTTTGGGTTCTAAGGCGTTTGCCTAATGCAGGGCAATTTGTTGACACAGTGTCATCTTTCATGGGGTCCGCCGTACCTGCAAGAAATGAGGGCAGCCTATGGTAAACATTCATACGAACTAATGCCACTCTTTTTTCTCACTTCGAAAGTGCCTGCTAGTTTTTCTACGTACTTATGTGTTTGACTTAAGGTTGAATTTCGGTAACATATCTGTATCAAGAGTGTAGATTTATGTTTGTGCACGGAATTGTAGCCATTTCTCTGATGGAGTTTACGGAAACATGTCGGTGACAGTTGGTACGCTTCTTCCTTCCAGTTTGTAGGAGTGCGATTTGGCTCGTGGACAGATGTAACAACATTTAGAAGGATGCACTTTATCAGGATTTTTTTTTACCGTTACTATTATGCTCGTTAAACTTTAATATCTACGAGCAGGTCTAGAGTGCAAATTAATCGAAGAATATGTCCTACAAAGGTACATGACTGCTGTAGAACTTTTGTTTAGCCAAACAGAAATAAGTAGGTACCTTCATTTTGAATATGAATTGCCATGAACTAAATATGTATTTGCGTGAAAATCAGAGTAGCATCAATCAGAGAGATCTGGAATCTTGTTACATTCCGTAGTAGCACGTTGCTGAACATCTTCCTTATTCACATTAAATATCGAATGCGATTGTCAAAAATAATAATATTGTCACTGTAATAAATAACCAACAACATGTGGCGGCAGTATAATATAAATTCGGGAATGGACGTCACTTTTTATTTGGGTCCCTCGCATTAATAAGACATATCGCGAACTGGGACAACCGGCTGAATAAATAAAGAGGTGTAGTTTGCAAACTAAAAGCTATCTGATCTCAGAAGCCCGATCGGTGATACCAGCTCCTTTGAGAGCAATACAAAAAGGTTGGAGAGTTTTTGGCGATGGCCCGCGCTGATAATATTGTTCTGATTATTTTTGACGGCTCTGTTAGGATCGGAGTTCAAGATAAAGTCGGTATTCTTTTCAGCCTATAATTTAGTTTCCAAACTTCCGCCTCCAGAGTTGCTTTGTAAGCTTCTATCATATTATAGCTTGAATTACAGGAAGAATAACATTTTATACAGAAAAATGCATCCATACACTCGTATTTCTCTTCTAGGGTCAGCAAGGCGTCAGTATTAAATAAAAGTCACAATTTGACTATTAGATCTGAGATACAAACCATTTTCCAATCGCTCTCTATTACAATGACTTACGCCTGTTGTAAGGGTCCCCGACCGATTGACTCTGTTTATTTTTATTATTCTTTTTTTTCACCGCATTTTATGCAGCATCCATCACGCATTAGACACAAAAGATAGGCGTCGTTTAACATTAGCTTAACTTCTTTACGCTTTGATAACCGCCCGGGGTGCCTTTTGATGCCACGGCTTAAAATAATTTAGTCGCGGTGACACTGCATTCTAGGGGATAGAGTCCAGAGAATCAGTATTTTTTGTCTACGATTGTGAAATATAGGTGCATGCAATAGACAGATGCGGGAGTTACGCATGTGTATTTTGTTATCCTAATGAGCTCTGTCAATGAGATACACTTTCCACTCTGTATGGCTCCCAGGAGTGCCGTTTCACGCTGTTTGTTTGTAAGATACCGGTTTTTGCCGCTGTTAAGGTTTTTTACGAGTCTTTTGTGGTTATAAAAAGGATTTCTGTGTTCTTAATGCGAGTAATAATGTTATTTTATAGAAGAAGACAAATCATTAAAGTCGTTGCACTAGGAAAGAAATGGTGCTAGGCTATTATATTGGTTGTGTGTTTCATGACAGTAATTTTGCAAATACATATATATGTACCTACGGAACTAAAGGGTTCAGAAACCCCCTTTAAAAAACTTTGCTATAGTAGTTTTTTGCTTTAAAAAACCTTCCTTCCTTCCTTAAATCAACCGTAGCTCAATCACCTTTTGATTTATAAGCATCCTCAAATCAACCCTATATTTTTCCATCTAGACAGATTAGGGCAATATTGTTCGAATGACACGGTTATTTTCGGCATCGGTAAGTGTTGCCACAAATCTAAGATGGTATGGCTAGGCCCTAAATATCAAATAGTGTGGGGGCGCAGTTCCCCTTGGGAGAGCTCTGGAGGGTGGCCTGCTATTAGCTCCATTTGAACTTTAACTTTACGACAGTTGAAGGATACGACACGAGCTAATATATTCAGTTGTAATCGCTGCTGACACTGGTGCCAATTTGAAGTTAGCTCGAATAATCGGTTGGTTATTTGTAACGTTCTTTAACAACGGAGCCAGAACAGGTGGTTTAGAGGGCACAAACCATTTTCAATCCTGAACGTTGACTTGATTCATTCAATAAAAACTTTTCAGTGTTGATGTTTCCAAATTTCGTTTTAACCAAATACGCAAAGAGATAAAGTAATTAGATGATCATTTTTTAATATGTGTGATGTGTGACTTACCTGAACCGAAGCAGAATAGGCCCAGTAAAGAGGTCAATACGGCTAACGCGTCCATATTGTGGGTCTAAAGTCACATCGTCAGTGTGATGATGCTACTATGTCTTGCCTGATGATGGGGTCATCGTTTCTTTTGTCCACTTTCATCTGAAAATAAATAAAATTTATTTTAGATTTACGGAAAAGAGCACATTCAGTAAAATGAGTATATAAGATTGAATTGCAGGTGATACCTAAGTACGTACTAAATTAATAAAAAATTACTTTATTACGTGACCAACCGCAAAAAATAAACATGCATTTGATAATTGATTCATTAAAATAAAATATGTAAAACGCGATCAAAACCGTGATAACAACAATTTCATAACTTATGTATGTTGTATTTCATGTTTAGTGCTGTAGAGTGATAATAACTTACGTAAAACTACACGTTGATAGCTATTTAATTTTCAATTCTGCGAAATAGTACGTTATTCTGACCAAAGCAAAACAAACAAGTAACCTCCTTTTCCTCCACTAAAAACTATTCATAAATGAAATTATGACTGTGCAAAACGTATCCAAAGTGTAAAATTGTTTAGAAGCACATTTATTGGTTTAGGAGTGAGGAGTTCTCTCGTGGGCCCGGTTTTCATTTAGCATTGAATTTCATAAGCCCTTTTCCTTTATTCAATAATACGTAACGAGTTAACGAGACCCGTGGACCCACCTTCCGGGTAGAGTGCTCTCAGCTGTGACCCTTTTGCTAAGATTGGGAATATGAATTTCGGTAAATTTATGTGAGTTCACAATGTAAATAGTCGACCATGTGACCGATATTCCAATTTCTTGTATTTTTTTTAATAAAACACAAGCGGCCCGCCCGGCGGTTTCACCCGCTGCTAATCGTTTTCCCGCGGGAATAAGACATTTTTATATAGCCTTTATTCATCAAGAATAACGTTGGGTTCTATTGGTAAAAGATTTTTTAAAATCAGTTCAGTAGTTTTAGAGCCTATTTAATTCAAACAAAAAAACAAGTCTTTCCTCTTTATAATATTAGTGGAGACAAATTTCGTGTAAAACTAGGTGATCTTTAACATAGATTTTATTATAAACGGTACGATACATACATTAACAGCCTCGACAGTCCACTACTGCTGGACTTGGCCTTCCCCTTATTGGGAGATTTTGCCAAAGTCACTACGCTTGGCAAGCGGATTGGCAAGCGTAGTGCAAGAAATTGTTTTTACAGAGAACGCTGCTGCCCATTCCCTGGATGAATTGCTCAGTCGCTTTTTACGACACCTTCGGGATATATTGGGGTGATGCTATTGTAAGCCAGTATCACACGGTAAACTGTTAGATGGCCGCGCATAAATCAGTTTGTTTCATTATGTACTGTGTACCTATACAAGCACCATAGACCAGAGACCCTTATAATCAAATTATACAAATAAACTTCTGTTGGCTTGGCTCCCACTCGGTAGCGTCTGACACTTCCCGGACTTACATTAATGTAAGTCTTACACCAATATTTATTTGGATTATTACGACAACGATAAACATCTGTCAAATCGAGATTTGGAACTCTTAAACTTGTCTTGAGACGATTCTTGGGAAACTTCGAAACGTCTGATCTGTCTTCATTAAATTTTCAGCTTTATTTACGAGCCACCACGACCCAATTTGGGTAAATTTGATTTTCATTAGGATTTATAGGATTCAACACTTCGTGAACTGAAATGAACAGCAAAACAGGCTTAATATACTGCTAGTAGCAGTCATGTTTACGTGTAAGTAAGTAAATAAAAAGAGACACGTGTTTGAAAAATGAAAAGCTTGTTTGAAGATATCAACGAAATTATTTAAAACAACGACAAAGAAGAATGACACATAACGGGCTTGTTAACCACCCGCATTGCAAATAAAAAGTAGTTGTCACTGACATTAAGATATGAAAATACAACTTATTATATAGACATAATTGAGAAGGATGTCTCAATTAAAATTGACAGTGCGTTCATTGATTGATCCAATAAGAATCGATACTGTTGGTTGGAAGCAAATATTTTTGTAACAGAAAATGAAGTGTATGACTGGCAGTTGTTTTTCAACCCATTCGTTGAAGGGTGAACTCATCGTATACAAAACAAATTGGTACTCGATAATTCTGCGGGTAATAAAAGCATAGTTACTGTATAGAATACCCAAATTCTATTAAATTTGTGTCTTACACTTGACCCTGGCTGTTGGCCTCTTCAAATTGTATCTCAACTACTTTTAATGTACACTTCCGATATGCAGACAGGGTGATAATGACCCATGATATAATGTAAATGTATATTTTAAATTTCTTAATGCAATAGAAGAACTGAACATTCCAGTTTTCAAAAGTTTTAAAATCTTGCGTACAACTATAGTATTGTAAGCTTTGATAGTGGTTCTGAGAAAAATGTTGGATTAAGATTAGTACGTTTATTTAAGTAAATATTATTGTAAGCGTTCATCATCCTTATTATAACAAAGTTGACAAAGACATTCTTTGTGCAAGTTTAGTAGCCGCTGCAGATAAGATATCCCTGGCTTACGCCATAAAATAGCATAAAACAAACTGGATTATGCTCCAATAAATATGTTGAAATAACTATAACGATAACGGATGTGATTCACTGAGTTTATGACAATGTTGCAAAGGGAAGCTAACAAGCAGTAAAGCTAATCGTGTTGAAATAGATAAACATGGCCACACTACTGGTTTCGTCATCATCATTATTGTGCTTTCAGCTAATATTCAATATAAGCTCATTATTTTGGATCATACTAATTATTCCAATAGAGTTTTAGAATCGAAATCCAAAATTGGCAAAGTTATCTGCACTATGCAGTTACAGATTTGCGAGTTTAATTTCATTCAATGGGTGTGTAAGAGTTTGAAATTGGCTTTGGTTGTATTCATGATCTATGTTTTTAAATGTTATTATCTCTCTTGCTCTTTGTTCTGATGGAAACATAAATATCTTTGACATTCTGTTTAGTTTATTTGGGAAGTGAAGACATTTACTTAAAACAATTTTGTGTTAACGGTGCATGTAACTGATAACCTTTTTTCTATTGTTTATCAAAGGGTTCACATTCCATAACCTCTCCAACTAATCTTGTGGTTCTCACGATGCACACATGCGCTGGTTCCAACTGGTAACCCAAACAATCAGATCCAAGGCTAAAACTATAATTTATTGCCACTTCGTAGCATGATGACAGCATCCAAAAATACACCAATCATAAACAATGGGTTCTTTGAAAAGAGAGTGCTTCACAAAATGTCATAAAGTATGTAAGCACTAAAACACAAAGTAAGTATTGGCGGCTGCGCGCCGAATACAGAGAGCTCACTTCAATGCAAACGTCACGAAACTCTCCACAGTTTGACACGCCGCCGTTTACAAGGAAATCCAAACCAATCCAAACACACATGTAGTCGAGTGTCAACCGCGTTTGGTGCGGACTTGCAAATAGCTTCACACAAATATAAATAGGTTTTATTAGTATACGATGTGATTTGTACAATATTCCTATAATATTTTGTACCAACTTAAATAAAAACTTGCTTTCATAAATCAACAAACAACATTAATAACTCTCTTTTATAATGCGATTTGAATTTCTACTTAAATAAAGGCAACTTTTCATTTTTGATGTAGGTACATACATACACATATCACGTCTATAGTCCCTTGCGAGGTAGGCAGAGCGTAAACGGCTGCAAAAACGGATATTTACGCCAAGTCTGACATAAATTTGAGGGTCATTCGGAAAATGGTGTATCGCCATAGTGACAGGTTGCCAGCCCATCACCTAAAATTGCAATACACACCGTCAAGTCCCTTAGTTGCCTTTTACGACTCCCAAGGGAAAGAAATGGGGTGATGCTCAGTCTCAACAGCCCCAGAGCAGATATCTACCTACTCATTCCCCATTTCATAATAATTTGTGCTATGTAGGTAGTATACGTAATGTAAGTACAGGGAGTAACAGAAAGGGTATATCAAGCCGGAAGGAGGTCAAAGTGGGGAAATGGGGAAAGTTGTTCAGTTTCATCAGCACCTTTCGGCTTGATATAGCCTTTCTGTTACTCCCTGTATGTTTAGGTACCTACTCCATTGAATAAAATCGGTAAGAAAACTGTGGCAGCCCTTGCCGAAAGCAGAAATAATCGAAAAAAAGATCGAGTGATCCTTCTGTACATTCTCTATTTTGTGACTAAAAGCACTGTAATTGAGGCGGACGGCAAAAGTGGAGCCAAGTTATAATGCCACCGGCTTTACATGTTCGAAAATTGTTGTGAAAACAGTGGATTTTGCTTGTTAAATACGGTTGGAAACTCGTTGTTTTCATTTTATGAATATGTATAAGCGAGTGATGCATGGGTGCCGTTAAGCTATTGGTCATAATTTTCTAAAAGAAATTTCTAGGAAAACTTCCATGGTGACAATAAAGATGTAAGTACCTGGATTTTTTAAGAGATGAAATTTTGCAAGTCATGCTGTGGCCTGATAAAAAGACTTACTTAACCAAACATGGTTATCGACGGTAATTTGTTTCGACAACGCAGTTATTAAGTGTAGAGAGCGACACTCTAAAGCCAGCGTATGTCAATGGCGTATGTTGACTTTTTGCTTTCAAAGGCGCGGTTAGAGATAACTTTAGCAAACTACTAAACCTGGTCTTCATAGTGTTTATTTTTCACATACTGCTGCGTCAACATTCCGTATTAACATTTGAAGATTGTATGCAGTGCTTGTTAATGTTGCTAGCGAGAATTAAGACGGAAAAGTGCATAGCGTTTTAATGGAGCATCCAAAAATATGGTTTCGAAAGTGCGATATTTGCCGTCACCTAAGCGTTTTCCGACTGAAGTGGCGTTAATTCGAAGGTATTTTATTTGCGTTTCGTATGCAACCTTATAACTTCATAGGAGGCTCTCACGAAGCCTTGCTCACACAAGCGGTAGCTTTTTTAACCGTGGGCGTTATTACAAAAATAAAATGGAAACATACTTTTTGAATAATGTTTGTTTTGACGATGGCTACCATATTTACGTTACATCGAAAGAGAAGTGTCGACGTGCGTTGGACCCACACAAAGAGCGATTGATCGTTGGGATTGTAAAATATGACCGTGGAGCGCTCTAATTTCGGAATTGATTAATTGTGAGTTGCGTTGCGACGCCGTTTTAAATTTTAAAATGGAGTGCCTATTTGTCAACAGAAATAAGAAGTCAGTTATAATTACTCGAATCATCAATCTATAGCGTTGATGTACACTTTGATGGTTGTTTGGGATCACGTTCAAGTTTGAAATAGACGTCTCGTGTGAAAGCAAGTTCGACAGACGGATTAGGACAACTTTTTGTGGCGTTTACGTCTGTGCGTGTATTGTTGAAATTGCACAAGTTTTTTGGAAAGTTTCCGATAAAAGCGTGGTCGTCTCCCACAATGGTGTATTTTTGTTCGTGCGGCCTCCACTGACAGTTCGCGTGATGTATTGGGCTGGTCCCGAGGATTATTTTTACCCATTTCACGAAGTTTGCATGCATCTATTGTGTAGGGCGGAAGCGGCTTTGCAAAGCGGCCAAGAGATTATTGTTGAGGGAGAATTTTGGAGCTCATGAATGATGTCGTTGATGGAGGATTTAGAACACAATGGGCATTTAGCGGGAACATTGCAAATCTCCCGCTTACTGATTGTATTAATTACACCCCTTTGCGTGGAGGACCGTTTGTTTAGAAGATCGAATTAGCTCTCCCTCCAGCTGGTATTGGAGTAGGGTTATATCATTACGAAATAACTGATTGATATTTTAAATTACTTATTATGTATTTTAGAATCTATTAATGTGAAACCTTCGTTTCGATCCAATTTTGAAAACTGACAGAATGTGTCTGTAAAAAAAATAATTCATAAAAAAGCGCTTAGAGTCACAAAAAGACGTATTCACGTTAACACTTCGATTTATCGTGTCAATAAAGTGGCGTGAAATAAACTGGAGCAATAAAATCAACTGGCAGGTCCATGTCACACCTGGGTCCTATGTTAGCACTTTTCCAGGTAGAATATAACATAAATATCCTAGCTTTCTTTATTAGCCTTAAGAACTTTGAGAGCATTCGCCTAACAATCGTATTTTTGGATGGACATATAAATTATATGTATATTTTAAATATGCTCCCACTCCGTGATGGCAATATTTGCCGATATCATTACTTACTATGAATGAGCCAAGAATGATGTTTCATGTGAAGGCATAGTATTTTTCTAATTCAAAATTAGACCACTTGCATTGTATATCAAAATAATCATGTCGGACATTCGACGGCGACAAGCATTTTTATTTATAAACATTGCAGCAACTTTGATGTTAGAAATAGAGATGTCAAAACTGTGAAAAGAGCAAAAGTTTAGTTTATGGCGAGACCGACCACGTCTAGCGATCAAAGTTTAACTGCGGCTTGGAAAGCCAGGGTTGTGCAACAATCGTAAAATATACGTCTCAGGCAGATAAAAGTATTAGCGCAGTTATTTTTAGTTTAGCGTCGTTTGCCGCGTGATGACGGCTTTGAAGAGCAATTGGCAGAGACCTATGTCCAGCAGTGGACTGTTGTGGCTGGTAATGTATTAAATAACCTGGCCAGCCCCGTGGCAGTGCCTTTATTTTTATCCATTTTGTTGTCCCGTCCGAGACGGTTTTCTATTAGGACATTACAAAATTGTTATGAAAAAAATCTTCTTCTTAGCGTGTCGATGGCAGACACTACACCGTCGCGGCCCAGAACTTGGCTACGTTGACAAAAATAAATATAATAATATGAAAAAAATAAAAATGTGTGATACAATTTTTTTTTACAATGACGGTTTATGACGTAAATAAGTGATAATACTATCCTACATTAAATAAATAAATTCAATTTCAATATTGTTAATGTAACGTCGAAACACTTCATTGGCGACCGACAATGCGGTGAGGGTGGTTGAGTAATGGGCAAATGACGTTTAAGGTATACGCGCATCGACTCGATAGAAAAAGAAGAAATCAGTAATTCTTGGATTACGAACGTCACATCAAATATTTTTCGCGCAACTATCGTCTTACCCCATCCAATCTAACTACCGCAACTATGAACTATGCACGATTCGAGTATGCTCGAATATGTAAAGGACCTTATTTTTTTTCTCGTTATGTCGCACACGTTCTTTTGAAATGAAAAAACTTCATATATATTATGTCGCTCTATTACCGAAAATGCATATTATATACTAATATTAATATAATATTTAAAATATGGTAAGTTAAAACTCAAGTTGTCTTTATGTGTGTAGAGGTCTTGTCTTCTTAGAATAGTATTATGTGTTCATTGATTCTATTCGTGGAATGATTTTACACTCCCTACAAGATCCATTGTTCTTCAATAGGGTGCATCTTAGAATGAGAGATATAATATGCAATAGAATATATCTAATTAAAATAATTGATAACCTCTGGGTTACCTACTTCTCTATTCAACTCGTATAATAGTAAAATAGTTGTTTGTTTAAGCAATGGTTATAATTAAACGTGAATGTGATCTTTGTTAAAAAACATTAGTGTCACATTAAGTATCTCGGTAAGTGCATGAAGAACGTAGGTAATTTAGTTAGGAGTAAATAATATTTTATGATGAGGAATTGCTGCAAAATTACATCTGTGGATTAAAAGCAACGAGAACTGTTGTTTAAGAATACATACACCCACGTATCACGCCTTTAGGTCGTTTTACGGTTTACGGCCGTAAAATACGATCGCTATCGCCACGTCTGACAAGTATAAGAGTTCCGTTTCAGAAAAAAAGTGTATCACTATAGTGACACATAGTTTAAGAATAGACTATAAAAATGCTTATTGCTTTTTGCGGATTTCCTGCAGCTATACTAGCCGTAAATGAACAGCTTTGAGGCATTGGGATAAGAAAGTATTTAGGCTTATAAAAACGTTTAAAAAGCGAATAAAAAGTTTAAAACTTTAACTTCTCCAAAGCACTTAGAAATGAAGTAAGTTAGAACCAGCTGTACATATAAATCTTGCGCACCGTCAATAAAACTTTGAATAATATGACGCGCGCTCGCCGCCGCCGCCGCCTGCCGCCCGTGGGCGAAGTGTCAAATTTTCCACATCATTAAACCTCAGTTCCAAAGTGGTCTTTAAAAAAATTTACAAGCAACACCGCCAAACAAAAAGATCGATTTCCATACACTCATGTTTAAAACAACGCAATTTTTGACACTTAAAAATAAAGAGAGCAATTTCAAAATCTAGAGTCTACCATCACAGATTGCAGACGGATAAACTGTCTTTATTGCTGCTTTCGGCCAAAAATATTTAAGTCGTCTCCGATCAAAGATAACTAAGAGTGATAAGGTACGAAAAATAAATTCTTCGGCGAAAGTCTGGCCCTTTGATGTGGATTCTCGGCGGCTGATTCATTTCAGGCGGCTATTTTCGGGTAGCATTCACCACGATCAGTTCGGTTGCTTAGCGTGGCGAAAGCGCGGTTACATTTGTTTTAACCAGCCGTTATAGACGCCACACCGATTAAACGGCCAACCGCTATTTCACAATGTTTGTCTGCATGTTGCTTCGAACCACGCGTGCTATCAAAATATTGACGCTCTTATCCGCATCGAGGTTGCATTGTGGCACTTCAATATACACAAGTGCGTAGCATTTCTATTTGCTCACCCCTTTAGCTACCACTTAATGTGCAGGCATTCGGCATAAAAAAATATTAACTCAAGTGCCATCGATGTGGCGTCGAAAAGTTAACAAGGAATTTTGCCTTATCAAACTCACATTATGACCAATTACGGCATCCAGTTTTAACATTTTTTGTCTGTCGAAGTTCTAAATCGACTCGTTAAGGTTATTTATATAGGGCTTTTTTGTTGAAAAGGACGAGTTAGAGGGTGGCCGTGTAACAATCAAGTAGCCATTGGGGTAAAAAATGTCACCCTTTAGAGGCTTTTTACGGTTGCCGTGTAAAAAAGGAGGACTTTTTATCACTTGGTTTGGAAGTCACAAATGTTTATCGCCTCTCGACGGCTGTTGATTTATGCTTCCACCCCTGGACGCGACCGGCCTCAACGAAATGAATTAGATTGTTTAATTGGCCATTTATTTTCCGAAGATAATGTCGGTCGCCGAATTTCGAGTGTATTTGGGTCACTACAGTGGAAAAACCTCTCTAATACAATTTAGGCCAGATGCCTTAAATTGCCGTCAAAATTGCATTAATTTAAATAGACTCAAAGATGAATTTTATATTCTACGGCATCAGCTGTTGATCTAACGCAAGATTTATGAGACATAATTGCTATGAGAACCACAATTTCTTATACATTATGGATCAGCTTCGAGAAATATGACGTTGTTTAAGAGTAAAACAAAAGGTTTAAAAAAGTAGCTAATGACTGGCTTACACTTTCCTCAGGCCCACCGGAGGAGTAAAATTAAAGGCTTATCTTAAATTATGCTTAATTGGAGGGTTTAAAAAGAATTGATTGAATTTCAAACTTTGATTGATAGCTATAGGAGAAGTGTTTTCAATATTGATCTATCTGTAGACTCCATGAAGGTAGTATGTAGTTTAATTAGCATTATAAGTAGGAGAGTATTAGAAAATTACTACATGATGTGACGGTAGATTATGTGGCGTATATTTTGGTAATAAAAATATTAAAGGAAAAAGATAATCATTCTTATACTAAGGTATAATTTTCACGTAACTTAGCCAGCAGTATTATAATGCTATTCAAATTTCTGTAATCTCCTGAATCAAGATAAAGGTAAAAAATGAAAAAAGGAAATGACGAGAGAATGCAACATTATGGAAGCGCGCGATGTTTCAGCGAGTAATCAAATGTCGATTTAATATTCAGAGCTACGATTTCACAACGAATGCTTTATGAATTTCGTTCAGAGATTCCATTACGTTATTTACGTTGCCCAGAATCGACGTCCTAATATTTATGGCACAACTAATTACAAACATTTGCATTTTACTGTTTGTTTTCCTATCGATAACCATAATTTTGGCTTTGCCTCCGGGACTTTAAAACGAATACTGATACAAATGACTCGGACCCTGATTATATAGACATTAAACATTATTTATTGTTGATGTTGCAACACCAGCTAGTTAAAATTCGAGCTATTAGCTGAACTGCAACAAATTAAAACGGCCTTTTTAACATTTAAACATTCGACGGAAATTAGCATATTCTTTGGAAGTTAACGAATAGTTTATTGTTTGACTACAAAATAAATGCCGCCTCAATCAGAGGTTCGAAAAAACCAATTAAGTTAGGTAATGTTTAAAAGCAATCCAAAAGACCGGAAACTGAGGAGAAAATATGAAATGTGATCGCCAAATATTACAGAAAGCCGTTATTAATAATGAAACACCTCTGTTCAGTTATCGCTTCGACACAAACCAAACATGATTTTGAAATTCGAGATCGCACAGAGCCCTCGTATCAAACAGAAAGCCGCTAATTATTAAAGTAGCACAATTCAGTATTGTTTCCAGCCCCGTCTCATAAAGCGCCCAGTGTTTACAAATTCCTCTCTTATAACTTTATAAAAAGAACACTTTGAGATCCAATCTACGAATTTCAATATGAACATTAACAACAAACGCTCTCAAGAAAACTGTATCGCTTGGATTGTGTAAATAAAAAAGTCCGGTCTCGAAAAAATGCAATACAACGGTCCGCTTCAGTAAAACAACAGATGTTGTATAAAGCTAAGCACTTGTGCTCTGTTATACTTTCTTCTCTACAAAGCTAAGATAAAGGTCGTGAATGACTAGAAGCTTTCTTTTATACTTTTGCCTCTTTTATTTCAATTCGTATAAATGAATTAGCGGATTTCTTTGCAAAACATAAATCAAAGAATAATAATTCATCTTAACAAAGAGAAAGATGATGTTGTTGATGATAAGATAACGAGCAAACGAGAAATAAACTCAATGAAACGACTATAAGTCAGAATTAAGATGGCGAACAGGCAACTCAATAGGCAGGCGAAATGTCGCCAGAACTCTGGACAGTGTCAATGGGGCAGAATTGAGATGGCGATCGGATGTGGGTGGGATGAGACAGTTAATTCTAATTATGACCGTATTGTGCGGCGAAATTTTATTGCTATCTCATTGGGTCGGTCATTACTGGCTGGCGTAATTGTGCGCTATTGTGTCGCTCGGTGGCCGACCATTTTTCTGCTAACCGTGTGAATCTGGGACGGAGGGGACATCAGGGAGCTTCCGCTGACTTTTCGATCCAAATTAATTGCTAGCTCAAACTTTTGCCAGCCTATTGGGTCTCATTGATAGATTTAGGTCACGAGAATCGCAAGTCAGGAGTAAAAAGCAAAAAAGGTATAATTTTGAAAGTTACGCTGTAGTATATTTATTACTTAAGGCGAGTTGTACCGCAAAACTAGCGCCACTTCACGAAAAATATCATATCTCTTTGTGAAAACTGTCTTTTGCACAAGAATGTGGTATAGGTAATCTTAATGTTAAATCAGACTCTACAAACTTGGTGAAATATTTGCGGTACCTAAAGTGCCCGTTTATGGCACTTTCATCCATAACTCTAATTACAGCTAATATTTTCTAGCGTTTGAGGTTTTAATTTTGCTTTAAGTTAACACCAAAAACGTGTGCACAGGAATGCCCCTTGGTGTGTTGTTTTCATGCAGAGGTATGATTTTTATCCTCTGTCTTTTCGTGTGGGACACTGAGTCGTCCAACGACACGATGAACCCTGGCTGGTGTGAGAGTTTTAGTAGTAGGCCTCTGACATGGTTTATAACGACCGCCGTCTAGGTAATCACAGACAGCAACCGGAACCGACGGCTTAGCTTAACGTGCCCTCTGAAGCACGAAACCATTTCATTTTGGACAATCAGATGGTTCACCCTTCATAAGATCGGGAACAAATTCACAAAGTGATAAATATCAACTTTGTGAGTGTCCCACCGGGAATCGAAGAGAAGAAGTGTGTAAGGGCAATTTGCAGAGTGGGACCGCAAGAGAGTTGCGTGCCTCTCTTTCAAACGCTTAAATTACTAACTTTACCTTCGCTTTACATATTTTAGGTTTGCATGTTGGCCAAAAAACACATGTACATGTTCGAACAGAGAACATTTACATACTCTACAAAATACCCCAATCGCCTGACTAGACAGGCCTACCGCACAAAGAAATTCGCTTTAAATGGCTTTAACATGTCATGTCATAACCATTGTGGCACTATTTTATTTGCCTTAATTTATGGCGTCAGAATACGTATTTTTAGTTGCGTTAAAATTTCTTACAAAAGCGAAAAGTTCCCAAACGAAAATCATTTCACGATCCAATAATCCGACTGGTATCAGAAAAATATATGGCAAATATTTTGTAACAACAACCTTCTTGTACAAACAAATGCAATATTCATTAAAAATAACGACCCCTGGGCTTTCGCTGAAAGGATAACAGAATAAATAACTGTCGTTATTGTGCATCTATTTCTGTTGAGTAAAGCGAACACATATTGGCCTTTTAGACAACCACTGATGGACTCTAAAGTTTCATCGCGGGCTGTCGGAGCGATTAGCGCTCTGACAGCTAATTTATATACTCAACTTACTGTTCTATTCTCAGAGGGATACTCGCAAGCCTGCGTAGGAATAGACATGGCAAAAGAAAAAGAAACTTTAGCAGTGTCTCATACATAATGAAGATTGATTCATGCAACTGGAGTACGTAATTGATATACCTACTTAGGTAGTAGTAGAATAGTAATATGCCACGGAATTTATATATATAAGTACATTCATATTTATTTATTATTTATTTATTAAAACATTTACAAAAAAGATAAATAACATTTGCCGATTTGCCGTGTGTTGCCGGCTGAGAATAGCATCACCCCATTTCTTGCCCGTGGGAGTCGTAAGAGGCGACTTAGGGACTTGAGGGTGTGTATTGCAATTTTAGGCGATGGGCTGACAACCTGTCACTATAGCGATACACAATTTTCTAAATAACCCTCAAATATTTGTCAGACGTGGCGTAAATGTCCGTTTTATGCGGCTGTTTATGCTCTGCCTACCCCGCAAGGGATAATAGGCGTGATATATGTATGTATGTATGTGTATGTAAATAACAATTACAATAGAACGCAACAAACAAATATCACGCCTATTATCCCTTACAGGGTAAGAAGAGAGTACACAGCCGTAAAAAACGGACATTTACGCCACGTCTGACAATTTTTTGTCGTTTCTTACGACACCCACGGGAACGAAATGGGGTGATGCTATTCTAAGCCGGCACAACACGTTATTTATTCATGGACATAATGCGAACACCAGCCGTTTTGCCGTATAATGATCGATTCAATTTATTCACTTGTGGATTTGCAAAAGTCGTAAATTTTCCGAAAAACTCGTCGGTTTTGTATGCAGCAAACAGTATCATTACGCGGCGTAATGTCATTTCGGCAGCTGCGCGCACTTACACCTCATTGCTTTTTCCGTGACATTGCGCGATGCCATAAAATATATTGAGTTTTGCAATATTATTAGGATATCGCAGCTGATTTATTGGCTGCTTCCTTGTATCGACGACGTCATTAAGCTGATTGATCAAAAATACGTATCAAACTATTTATTTTACATTTCCCTTAAAAACATGTTATAGACTTATTAATTAGTAAAAACCTATAGTGACATTATTAATACCCATTCTAATTTAACATTAATTTTATACTTATTTTGACTATACCATTGTTTTAAATTTATAATTTTATTTATTTTTGACATAAATTGTGATTTGTTTTGACTTTTGTAATTTCATTGTATTTTGACCTTATGTATTTTCGACATCTTATGACAAACATTGCTTTGTATCATATTATTAGCTTATTTTAATTATTGATTTTGTAATTTTTAAACAAGATACTTAATTAGATTTATTTGATTTTTAAATATTAATGTTTTACGCATGCATGTTTCAATCTTGCGATGCCCTGACGGGTTCATGTACCTAACTGCTATTATAAACTTTGTAACTTTAAGCTTGTATGTGAAAGCATGAATAAATTGAATTGAATTGAAATTGAATTGATTTTGTTTACAAATGTAGCAAAGTCAATATATTTTTTAGTTTAAAAATTATCAAAAAATTATGAACATCCTCTAATGTCAAATATATTTACTATAGGCAAGTAGGTAAAATTTAGTATCGTTAAATTTTGTCAATAATGACTATTAACTATATGGTATAAATTTAAAATTTTATCCAAAAATAGACTGTTAGTTGTGCCGTGTCTAAAACATTAAAAAGGCAAGCGATCGACAATGCCCTGAGTTGTAACATCGGAGGCATATTCTCCGAGACATACCCCTTTATGGCTAAATCTGGAAACAATTTTCGGAATGGACTCGCTTGACAAATAATTCCAGTACAAATTGGTCCAACAATTTCTCTTTTCACTGGGCTTGTTAAGACTTTAAATATTTGACGGCTCACAAACTCACAATGAAATTCGGAACATCCTCAATCCACTCCGGAGTTAGGAATTTACGCATTAAACTTCTAATTCCTTTGGTAATGGATGAACCCATTAGAAACATCTAATTGTAAATCAGATTTACTTACGGACAAATTGTTCAAATTTGTACGGTGAAGTTTGATATGGGAAGAACATTTTCAAACATCCATTACCTACTCTACAATTATGAGATACTCCCATGTTAATTAATCGCTTTAAGCGATATGGCACCTGTTAGTTTACAAGCTTCAATTTAAATCAATATTAATGATAAGATAAGTACATATCTTCATGATGCTCCACACTAAAACTACCTAACAAATGAAGGTTTCTAGGAGTTTCAAAACAAACCAAAAATCGTTAGTAAAGATTGATACTAAATAAAAATGTTTCAAGATGCGTTTGTGCTATATTTAGATAAGCCGTCACTTATCATCTTTAGAGGGGCATAAATTCACGAAAAATCGTTATTCCAGGCCATCTCACTAAAAGCAGGGTCTGTGTGCATCGCATGCTCGTAAATTACCCCACGACGACGCACTAAAATAGCGTACACCCCAAATACCATGGGAACCGTGGCCCAGCCTGCCCAACCCCACAACCTCGCTAAATGCCTACAAATCCGTCGCCCGGATTCAAATCAAAAAGACATCGAGGGAGACGTTTGGCAGCGATTAGAGACGCCTATCAATAAACAATTTATAAGGCTAAAGAAATTTCTCAAACATAGAAATGATAAATGCATCAGTCACGCGATGAAAGCGCTTTGCGCAAATTGGAAGGAGGTAGGAGGCTGAACAATGAAGGAGGCGGAAGCAGCGAGGATTTTTCCCTGTTATCCCAACAACAATAGAGGCCTTCAATACCTGCAGGAGACTACACCGTCTTTTGTTTAATTAATTATCCAGCGGATGGAATAATTAAGCTCAAATTCGAGGCCGTGATTAAAGCGACCTATTGTAAAATATTAATATCAGCTGCATTGTTTGTTTGTTAAATGAAGGCTATTATCTGCGTGCGCGGTGTGAATTTATTGGGCGAGTTTTATCAAGGGCACCCCGGGTGGAAAATTATAGCAAGTTCAAGATTCTAATTAATCCTTTGTAAGTAACCGTTTCTACGGCCGCTTTGTTGTTCAGTGGGCGCATAATGGTTGCAATGAATTCAATATCAGCGTTAATGCCGCTATTGATTGGCTAGACAAAGCTATAGAGAGTGATCGGTCACTCCCTGACAGTGGTCTCCGCAGACGAGAGCCAATCGAGCATCAACACCAACACCATGGTTGGGACCAGCTCCATCAATCAGAGAACATTCGCAATACGCGCGATAATGTATCGCCAACAACCCAGCGTTTAATTGGTGATGGATAGCCTTGCCCGACAGCCAAATTTCATGGCCTCACAATATCATATTTCGTGAAGGGATTTTTTCATTCAGCTCCACCGTGCATATTCGATATGGATTTATTATTTTCGTCTCTACATCTTACCCTCTTTTGGGCTCGGAAGCGATACGTGAAATGACGGAAGATATGAAGGGCGGTAATGGGGGAAAATTGTACTTTATTCGATTTTGATAGACTTGATGGTGGATTTAGGCCGCGCTGTCACTCAAAGATTTTCACGAGTACCTTTCAATATTTTATATCCGTAACTTGTACGTATCAAATAATCACCACATGCCTTTGATGATATACACACTTAGAATATTTTCTTGTAGCAGCTCTTACACTAATAATGTTTTACAGCTTTCATTCATACCCCCGTTAAAAACAAGTAGACACTATTGTAGTATGTTGTCGTCATTAAATTCTAGTGATTAAGAGCTCAATAACCAAGTGTAGCCCATAAAAATATCCGACCGAGTTTTATACCCCACGCTGGGTGAACTGATATAAAAGTAAGTGAGTTTATTTTTTGTTGGTCGCGTTATCTTAATTACACAGAAAAACTTCTGAAGTAGCGGGTGATACATTTGCTCGTACGATAAGCTTTGTTATATGACAACAAGCTCCTGCCTACTGGATTTTTTATCAACATGTTCCGCCTGCGTAATTTTATAAAATTCTGTTCCTTTTTTTAATATTTTGAACTTGAAAACGCTACATATTTTGTTTAAAAAACATGATTACTCGTATTTTTTCGGCCTATTAAATGTTTATGCTAATACTTTTATGCTACAAATCTATACCGACATCTCTTAAATAAACAATTTGTATCGCTTAGTCATTAAAACGTCTATTGAGTTAAGACACTAAATTCAATTTATTGTCCTCTAAAGATACGAAGCCGGCCCCAAGTTTTTGGAAAATATCGCCCACATTACCAATTACCTATTCGATAAGGGACTTATTTATGACTCCCTTCGGTCGGGTTGCGCGGAGAATTAAAATTCATTGTTTCTTATCCTGGTAAAGATATAGCGAGGTCACAAGATATCTTTGCTTTATCTGAACAAGAATAGGCTTTTAAAGAGGGAGGGCCGAGAGTGGAGAATAATTTTGACCTCTCGAATTGGAAATTCCGATTGCCGACGAATCGTCCCATTGATCTATTTGTTTCAAAGTCAACATTTCTGTCGCGATATCGGATTACTTGAGCTTAAAATTCGGGGTTATTCGTTCTGATTATCAGGGATTAGATCACAATGGTAGATAAAAAGTAACTTTTATTGCTTTTTACTTCCTCCTAAGTGTCAATAAAGTTTTCAATAGACAATGAAAGTATTTTATTGAGGCAATAATTTCTTGTAACAATATTTTCGTGAAGCGTATACTTCTAGAAAATTTACAATTTGGTTTATATCTTCACACAAAAATTTGTAGACTAGAGCGCATATGCGGCACCATGTGTGGTGCATAAATATGTATGAAAAATGTAACGGACGCATTAAAGTTCTTTATTTTTCCGTTCATTTCGCAAACAACTGTGGTTCTTAAAATAAGGTAAGGTAAGTGTGGCGTTTCTCTTCATATGCGCATATTTGTGTCGGTATTGTATGTAAAACGTGCGTGAGTTGGGATGCATCCGTTCGAGTAAGCGATGACCCCTTGACACCGCCATTACGAGACAGGATCTGAAGCATTAGCCGTCGTCTCTACGAGTAAAGGTTCGCGTCTACTTGTGAGGATGATACAGAAATTAAATAACCTAAGTTAAGAAGTTAACTAGTATCGTAAACAACTACATTACCCACACGATAAGCAACAGCAGTAAGTTTAAATAAAAGAGGTTAGTAAACCATAATTTTTAAGATTTTTTTTAAGAACAAAGATATACAATATGATTGCAAAAAGATAAAAAATAACGAAACTATTATGCATAACTTCGATGTGCAAGAAATCTGTAAATTTAAAAATAATTGACGCCAGCATGAGATCCCTTTACTATACAATACTCAGTCGGGTAAAGTAATTGATATTCCAAACTAGTGGAAAAAGAGCATTAATTGTACCTACCTTATGTCGTCTCATGATTGTACCGCGTAACAATTCGAAAATAGAATAACATTCAATACTTTAATGTTTTAGGGAACTTGCAGATCGAAACAAATATTATTTTTGTTTCGGTTCTTGTAATTACTAATGTTTCATGTCAGTCATGCATGTATCACGTTGTCATATCCATTAAACTGACAGTTAGGATAGTTTGAATTTCATATTTCGTTAAGTTTTATCAGAGATGGTATATCCTACGTATTCTGCTGCGAAATTTTAGATTGTTTGAGATATGACAATTCGCGCTGTTAATCTTTGATTTAGGTACTTAGATGCCTATGTTTTAAAGCTACCTTATATATAAAATATAAGCTAAACAATAATATATTTTTAACTTTGATGTAATTGTTAAGGAATACACAATTCCATGACTGAATTAATTTACAAGTGAAATGACTGAATTTGACTCTGGATTGATTTACAATAAATTTGATATTAATAGAGAGTTTTCTTTTTATTTATTCTTAATTTCTTCCCTATTTGCTGGTGAATCACGCTGTACTTGGTACGTTAATGTAAGGAACGGAACGTCATATAATTATTCGATTTGGATGTATGAGATCGTAAAACAAAACGTAACAAATCGTAACGTATATTGACTGAAATGGGTTTCCCTGCATATTCTCGAAAATCACAACGAAAACAAAACCTGGTATGAATTAATAACAAAGCGCAATAAACGAGGATAGAAAAGAATAATTACTTCCTTTTTTCATGGCTTTGGTATCTAGTAAACTGACCACCAGTTAAACGCCATCTACAGAATTCTTGGAATACTCAACATTTTCATCATTCTCGAAAAGAAAACTCCCTATTAGAATTAATTCTTCTCCTGCTTCGCGTGCCCAAGCACCTGCACGCTTAATGAAGTAGACTTTGTTGAACTCATGAAAGTCTTCTTTTAAAAATGCTGTCCTTGCTTGAATTTAAATTTTGCCGTCGATACGACAAAACTAAGAAAAACATACGTATTGTCGTATGGTTAAACTACCAAAAACTGAATAAACGAAGTCACATGCTAACATATTAATTTTTGTGTAGTTACATTTCTAAAACAAAAATTTCGAATGACTTGACCGATGTTTCTAATCCGACCTGTTTTCGGTTTATAAGAAAAGAAAAAAAAGCGTTTCAGGTAATTACCTTTTATGCCCCTGTAAATTGATACCAAACAAAATAACTATGACATTAGCATTTGTTGAATAGAATATAATAAGATCATATTTATTATTTATACCATGATTAATAGAAGATAGATTGACAGCCCCTGAAACTTTTATTTTTCTCGTAAGACTCAGGTGTCTAAGTATACCTAAGTCTTTTATTTGTGCCTCAAATGATCTAAAAAAATAGTAAGCTAAAAACACCTGTGTTTCTAACTTTTAATCCCATTTTCCCTCTCACCGACGTACCCGCCGGTACATTTTTGCTAATTCATCTCCGCGCGATAAGTGGCAGGCGACGGAAGCCTGCTTTTTTCCCAACCTCTCGAGAGCCTCGCAAAATGTCTTCGAAAACGACTTTTTCTCTCTTAAGCACATTTTGACATCCTTTTCGCTCGGATTTTTATTTTTTACAATGCAGCACTTAAGATCTCGTCCGGTATTGTACTTGTGTTTGCAATTTGCGTGTCTAGAGGATACTGTTGTTGTGTGGAAGTGAGTTTTGATTTGAATCGTATTCTATTACGGGCCGTGTTTAGAATAGAAAAAAAAGAATCTGGATAGTTTTGGGAGACTTAAACTTGTGATTTGAACTTTATGTGTGTGATTGTAATTATTATACCTGCTTATTCGGTTTACGAAAAGAAACAAATATTGTACCCAACCTAGACTAGGTAAGCAGTAACGTATGAATTGAAAACATAAATATGCGGTAATATTTACTTTGTCAACAGAAATAAACATGGACCAAAATAAATTAAAAGAAAACATAATTTTCAATTAATAAGATACTTACAATAAACATTCATCTAACTCCATAACAGTACAGAATACAGTAGATAAATACATTCACTTATAGATACACTCAATCCACAAAACTGTTAAAATCCAAAATTGTTTTTATCGAAGTCCGCGCACGTGCACGTTATGGTTTAAATTTCGCGCCGAATAGTCGGAGCAAGCGACACCTCTCCCGCTCGACAGTCAAGAGGCAACTGAATTCGGGTTGGCTGGCTCCTCTACCAGACAAGGGCAGATGGGTTGAGAGGGGCGCGGGGGTGAACCAACCCCCAGCCAACATTTGCCCAGTGAAACCAGCAACATCAATAAGGAAGTATCCGATTAACTGCTCAATAATAATCGCGACTTTGAACATCAATTAGGTAAATCAAACTCGATATTCAAATCTACCAAAGATTCAATTGACGTCAAGCCTTTACTGCCAGGTGAAGGAGATAATTAGAACAGTGAAAAGCCAAAGCCGAACTTTTCGCACAGAATTCATTTTATCACCGCGGCTTGACAGTTTGGGAAATTTATTTGATTTTGCCTTCAGATTCCGTTAAACATTGATAGAGCACCTTTTCGTGGTGGGTGTTTTTGTTTCACGATCAAAGTTATTTACTGAAATATTCAAACCAATCAAATTAAATATTTTTCGTTATTATAAATTCATTGCATATTTTCATAACTCTTTAGTGTCTCATACTTTTATTTTACATGTTTTTGGCTACCCGGCCAGTCTCGAATATTACTAAAATACTCGCTGCAAGTATCTCGGAATTGAATGTGAACTGTTGGATTATCTCTATTGATCTAGTTTAAATTTGGTTCAGTCTCTCTCCGTAGATATTTCCATGCGGAGTGCAGACTCGGAAGCTGCATTTAGAGTAGACATTGTTGCTACTTTAAACTTGTATGATACTTTTTACTTTGTATAGAGAAAAATCTTTTGGAGACTGCCAGTGAAGACATTTAAACCGAAAAGCTTTTGCCTGTCCGTATTATGTCTTTGGATTTTGATGATAACTTAATCCATGAAGTGACAGTTTTTGGAGGCATACATTCTGATTCTTTAAACTGTGTTACCGTGACATTATTCAAAACATGTCTGTGAAGGATTAGAACACAAATCCCATGTTATCCTTTTGAAAATGTAGATGCGGGTGAAATGACAAATTGATGATACTATGACGGTGTCATTTTAATGCCGCACTGTTTAAAGTGACTGAATAATAGAGCAATGATGACTAGCCAATTTTTGTGTAACTGTATTAGAGCACTCTTTGTATGGAACGTATTGAATGTTATTGTTGGGATTTTGTTTATCATTGTTGTTTTTCAATTGTCTGTATGAGTCTTCAGCACTTTTTCATTTACTTACTTTGAAACGTAAATTTTAAAGCATATTTATACCTACCTCTTTTGGCTTCATACCGACCTATTCAACCACGAGTTACTAGAAACTTGAGCACTACTAGACCATCTGATACTAGCACTATGCTATCCAAAGCAATAAAAGCTCGCAGGCGCCAGTTCAAAAGCTCTATCTCGACAGAAGATCCGGAGAGCTTAACGCAGCGCTGGGATTAAGCTTCGTATGACTTGGTTCAACACTGGCTCTGTTGGTTCAACGAATTTCAACGCAAACTTTGTCATTCCTTTTTTGAGCTCGTAGTGTTTGATTAGAGTTATGAATTTATGAGTAAAAATACGTTCTCGGAATTATTAGATGGTATTTTTAAAAAAGTTTTTAAGGGTACTAGTGTTAACTTGTAGAGCAGAATTTTGTTTTTATTTTATTTCATGTAGGATACAAACAGTATTATTTTTTATATAATAATATCTAAGCTTAAGATATATAAATACGGACCTTGAGTGCCAACAAGCTCTTTGGTCCAAAATGCAAAGATCACAAAAACAAAACAAATTTCGCAACAGTAATATTAGATTGAGGACACATGTGTGCTTTTGCGAGCAGAAGGGTTTAAAAACTTGAATTATTGCGATAAAATTCACCTTGTTTTATTAAGATAACTTACACATATCACCCAACCACACTTTATTTTGGGCTGGACTCTGCAATTTTAGCCCCGGGGCTTTGAAATCTACACCTGCCTATTTGGTGGGGAGCTAAGGCTCACCTGAAGAAGATTGTGTGGTTGTCCAAACAACGTCCTTGGAGCGCGACTGGGACTAGGAGTTGTTCTGGAAAGAACGGATTGGACTAAATCTACCCGGCACGTGCAGGTAGTTCCCAAAATGGGGAACAAATGAGGGAATTCACCCATCCGCGCGATGTAAGCATAAGCAGTTCTTTATAAATAAAAATATGTCCTGGACATTACACACGGCCCCATCTAGCCCCAAACTAAGCATAGCTTGTACAATGGAAACTAAATAGCTGATCTTACTACTTATGTACTCTTTTTTGTAAATAAATACAAATTATGCATAGTTGAGACTCTTATATTGGCTATTGACTTTGATATCTTCTGTCTCTCTCTCTCTCTCTCTCCTGTACTAACACCAAATCTGTTAAACGATTAATAACAAAATTCCACTTCACCTCAACCAAGCGAAATGATTGTAATTGACCTCTTTCTTTGAATTTGATTAACTTACTTGTTTTCTCTTCTGTCTAAAGTTCTCTTTCTTTTTCAGTATTATGTATTCTTTAAATTCTATCTGCGGAGATTTGTTAATAGCATAATATTGTAATATTCTATCTATCTAGGAACTAGGAACAACTTTAAATAGTAAAAGATAGTCAAAATACCAACTATAAGTACTTTCCACCCAGGATGTCTAGCGGTATCACCCTTGGTCTCAGATACGTAGGTCCCTGTTTTGATGCTCGGTAGCACTCACAAAATTGATATTTATCATTTTGTGAATTTGTTTTCAGTTTGGTAGAATATTGCAGGTTGAACCACCTGGGCATGAAGTCTGATGCTTTATAAAAACGTTCCAGTGGGACAGTTTATTTTGTATTCTGCTAACAGTTGGAAGTATAAAAAACACAGTGGTATTATAATGGCAATTGTAATTTGATGGCATTACAATGATTGTTCGAAGGAAAAGATAAGTTCTTGCTCTGGAAGGCACCTTAAGCTATTGGTCCCGGTTGCGGTCTATGATTACTAAGACGGCGGTTGTTACAAAACCATGACAGAGGCCTACTAGTATAGAAGACGATTAAAAAACTCTGACTCCAGGGTTCATCGGGTCTTTCATCGTACAAAAATCACTTAACACTTGTTATGATTACTTTTGTATGAACTTAAGGTGAACGTTTCGGTGCTCTGTGGTATAAACTCAACGTAATATCCAGTGTTTCCTACTTTAAAATACTATCGTTTCATTACTACCTAGCCGCTTGGCATAGGTGGTAAAGTCTAGACGCGCTCCACACTAAGCCACTTGAACACCGCGACCCGATTCCGCTTGTAATTTACCCCGTGCGTTGTTAATTCCGCCAGGCACCCGGAATTTACACAAATTCCATTGCGATGTCACAAAATTCTCACTCTGTTCCCATCGCGCAACGATTCGCTAACGAGATTCGGTGGTAGCACATTCGTACAGTCGGATACTGATTGACATAGAACCTTAAGATATAAATAAATAAAATGAAATAAAAAATTGTTTATTCATTAAGATGTTTTATGTTTGCCTCTAGCTGCTGGTTCTAACTCACAAATTTAGAATAACTAGTATAGGTTGATCTATTGAATTTCTACAAGGTCGACAATACAAATTGTTCTAAGAAAAGAAAATTGTGTTACACTACTTTCTTTTATTTACAATGGCGGATTATGACTTCAATAAGACCTAATACTATCCAACAGTCAGTACAGAAAAATTCATTTTTATTCATTTCATTTTCTTTTTCAATGGGTAGGTGTAGATGCTGCTGGTGGTGCACATTTGTACAATTATTTCTACATTGCATGCAATAGTGAAAACTATGGAAACAGTTTTTACATGTTGAACCTATAATTTAAACTACAAAATTGTTTTAACTGAGGCCGATAAAGAAAATTATACAGTCAAATCGGCTGATTAGTAAGTGTTTTGACACATTACGCACGAAACATGCTTGTGAAGATAACATCGTGTACAATTGTATATTAAAATGGTTGAGTTCTCTCTACAGGATGTTTTTTAACCAGGAAATAGACTTTCCACCGTTACTACAAAAACTATCCAACATTATGCCGCAAAACTAGCGCTAACTTACTATAAAAGAACATATTTCTTCATGCAAACGATACTTCAAAACGATCTTTGAACGAGATTTTGGTATGATAGTAAAGTTCAATCAGACCCTGCCAACTCTGTGAATTATTTTTTCACAGAGTCGGACACTCACACACATAAATATAACGCCTATAATCCCTTGCGGGGTAGGCAGAGCTGAATACACCACGTCTGACATATATGTGAAGGTCATTCGGAAAATTGTGTATCGCCATAGTGACAGTTTGTCAGCCTATTGCCTAAAATTTCAATAGACACCCTCAAGTCCCTTAATCGCCTCTCACGACTCCCACGGGAAAGAAATGGGGTTATGCTATTCTAAGCCGGCATCACACGGCACATCACGGCACTTCATCTGCTGTTTATACTTTACGGTATTTTATACCTACAACTCGCAAGAAAATACCAAAGTTTGAGATTGTTTGAATGACATAAAAGATGATTTGCGCATGTTGTACTAAGTATATTTCATACAAACTGCGAAATCTGCGATTGAATTTAAATGCCGTTAATGTGTCTCGACGGATTTGACGGATGTGAATCAGAAGTAATTTATTTGGAAATGGGTAAATTTAGAAGCCACTAACCAAGCCCACTCTTGCACCCTGTATAAAAACATTAGTGCAGCCTATAGCCGAAGTTTTACTTTCAGTAAAAGTAAGATCAATGGAAATTGCCTCCACTTTTTCCGTGCACCTATTCCATCTGTACACAACTTTACAAGGTCTGGAACGGTTCCAAAGTTTCACTGGCTCTCATTAAGAGCCGGCGTAGTGTTAATACAGACTGTCCGTGAATTTTTTTCTGAATGGTCCTTGACGAGAACTGTTTTGTACTGTCTGCTTCTCGTTAAAGTTGAGAGTTTATTTGGCTCGTATTTTGTTTAGTCTTCTATGTCAAAAAGTAGGTACTTAACGTCTTATCTTCGTAACAAAACCATTTCGATTAAAATCTGTCATAAAATTTTCAAATAGTGCCTTCGATTACTAGTAGACTGTGCTGTGGATTTGCTTCCATTGTGATTATTGTAATCAATGTATTAACTATCTCATTTTCTATCCCCACACCTGCATTCGCTCAACCATTTTCATTAACACCACGCATCGATCTTCATAATGCTCAATCTTTATTATTGCCATACCTCATTTCGGTCCGATAGACATCCTCTATAAAAATATTCAGCTGCCGTCAACAAAAGCCTATTTCTGCCGGCCGTGTATTGTTCAACGTCGATCCAATACAATAGACAACATCACAGATCACCCGGCTCTTTACAACAATACTTCGGGTCCAGCCAATACTTTTGACAATAAACATGCTTTAAATCCTCGAAACATGTAGTTCCCCAAAAGACACAGAGTAAATTCGTTCTGAAGTGACAAGTAGATATACTGGATGTTTATCTGAGTTGAACGAGTTACTATTACATGCTATGGCGCGGCTTTAAGCCCATGTGATCCCATGTTACGCGTAGGTTGATATCGTTTTATTTTGACAAACGGATATATTCTTTTTGTTGGCTTTAACGCAATATATCAGCGACTGACACTAAATTTGGGACGGGAAAGTGAAAAAATAGTCAATGGTATTTTTATCAGAGAAACGAAAACGTGTATCAATAAACGTAAAAAACAAACACAATAGACAGTGTCTCCATATCTAGGAATAACTATTATTGAACTCTACGTGGAATTCAATTTTACGACGACCACATTCAATATAAGTAAATGCCGATTTACATAAAAATGTCACCTGCCATAATCGAAACAATTACGAAGATGGTTTCAAGCAATGTCAAGTTGGAGATTTATCACGTCATCAATAGAATTTCAATGCGTTCGACCACCCGCTAACTTACTAACGATGTCGTTGTGTAGACAATACTAGTAGCACAATGCAAGAATAACGACCTTCCAAACCGTGCGCCATTGATACTGCACTAGCTAAACAGCCAAAAACAAAAGACGAATATAAATCACTGGTCCTGTACCCCACGCGTTCAAATGCAAACAGACTCATACTCCTCATTAAACCAACAAATTTTCCCATCTTTCTCTTTATTACTTTGCAACAGAGTTCACATTTCATCCCATTCCTGTTTTACGACCGCATTTGAAAGATGGTCAGTGTTAAACACTAACCACTTCCACGTAAACAATAGCCGTTTTAGGACAATGTTCACATTATTACTTTACTACCACTGTGACATAATCATTGGTCCATTGTTATGTTTCGGACGATTCTCAAAAGTCCATCACGGGGGTTTAACGCCCTTAGAATTTGACTCTTGGTTCAATACGGGTAGACATTGTCGCAAATGGACCAAATATTTTTACCGCGACGCGTGACGGATTGTTAGTACGAATGGGACTTTGGATGTATTGAAGCTTTTTTGCTATTATAAATGTTTCTGAAGTCAATGGAGACTGTCTCTTGGTTTTAAGACCACTGCAACGCTTGCATTAGAGTTAAAAGAGCTAATGTAATGCCTACTCCGATGTTTTTTTTGCGATTAGGTACCAAAATGTTTCAATTCTTTGAATCGTTTTGTAGGTATTTGTAAAGTAGGTATTTAAAATAATAATAAGCCTTAACTTGTTTCCTTTCATGTGAAGGCTTGCAACTAGAAGACAAAAAGTAAGATATTAAGAAAATAAAGATTATGTGAATGATAAGTACAAAATAGTGCCCTAGCGTATGTCAGACTCTACAAACTCCCCAAACATGAAACACCTGTAATCACTCACCATTAAACGTACCTGGCCAATCTGGATGAAGAAAGACATTAGCAAAATTACCTCGCACGAACATTTACTCCACACATGCCTATTCATAGCTACCAGCTAGACTCCAACTTACCCCTGTGGTTTTCTATCTCTCTCCTGCATTTGAGCAAGTATCAACGTTTAAAAGAGAGGGAAAACTTATAGACAAACCCCTGGACAATTTACTGGTGGTAATCTAATTGCCACCTTCGTGTCGTTTGGTATTTCCTTGACCTTCGTAAATGCATTTTGTGTGTTGCCACGTCACTTTAAACTGTGGGACTTTTAGGTTTAAGAGAAATGCCTCGGACGATTTCGCTCGGAGGACAATAAGGGAAATTTTCAGTAACAATGGGATTCTTGTGGAAAAGGGTAAATTACAAATCTGTTCGGTTTACGTAAAACTTAGGTCCGGCGTCCATCTAGCGCTATTTGGATTAGTATATGGAAAACGTATTCTCCGTAGTAAATTTCAGTAGAAGGTGGTTGAAAAACTCTGACAGGGTTCATCCAGTTGTTCGTCGACTAGGTGTCCCACACGAAAAGAAGAAGAAAATTGAAAATTGATATTGACTGGGCTGATCAAACGGGTCTAAAGTTTACGCGGGTGGAACAGATTTTTTTCTCGTTTTTTTTTTATATCGGCTCCATAAATATATTTTTTAAATCTACCCTAAAAAGGTTTGTGCCAACTAAAACCTAATCGAATCGAACAATCGGCCAATCGAATACGCTCTACAGAAGACGAACAAGAAAACTCTCTATACTACGGATATTTTACAAAATAAAACACGTTACGTTCTATTTGATTTCCGCTTCAAATACTGCGAACAAAACGCAACATCAAATGACACCGCATGTTATTCTTCGTTACCGCCCAAGGCGATTACGTAAACTCAATTTGGACTATACCAAATTTTCTTTTGTGGCACCCCACAACACAAACATTGTTACTCATCGCATGACAGCCCAAATTAACACGTAGCGTTTACAATCCCTAACATATGAAGGATATTAGAAGGTACCTTCACACACAGCTGACTATTTGGCGAATCGCACACGCACCGGATGATTTTGCGGTCCGTGACTGCCAAATGACAACCTGTGAAAACTGTAATTTGACGCGGCCGTTTTTGTATGGGATTTTGTAAGCTGCTCCTTTCGGCAATAAAGGGTTTTACTGGATCCAGCAAAACACACCGGAAATCTTACGGTGCGTGTGAAAAGCGCCTTAAAGGTACCTTCACAGCTGACTATTTTCTTACTATCGGGCAGAGTTCTTTGCAAATCTATCAGGGCAGAACTCTATGAGCGAATCGCGTGCTCATTGCTATGCCATATTGATTTTTGCCAATCAGTTAGGACTTTCGGTGGTTCAATGTTGGTTTTTAATTGGATTCACTGTTTTTGTTTCGGCGTGGGCTATGTTACAAATAGTAGCACGATTGTTTGTTTCACTGACAACGTTTTGCATTTAAATAAAAAAAACATTACTTCAAATATTGAATACAATTTAGGTAAGTCAAATAAAGAGTACAAAATAGACACAATCATCAAAAAATAACAAACCTACCCATAAGCTAATCAAAAATACTGCCTCTAGCAAATGCCCATTACTAAATTAAATAAATTACTTTGAGCGTAGAATTTCCTTTAGCTTTGTAAATATAATGTAGCCTATTTAAAGATAAAATAATCGTCTGGATTTCGCCTAGCTAACGTTAGTACAAAGTAGGTAAGGATAACAAATTCAAGGCTCAAGTCGAGCAAATGGTGTTACGTGATCCTTTAGTCCAGTGCAGTCGTGCAAAGAGATACCTCCACGTACATTTTTCAAGGCATTTCTTCGTGAAATTCTGGAATTTTCCTTAGGTTTGTCTGACCTATTTGCAGGTCCATTCCCTCGCTGTGTAAGTTGTGAAACCCTAAAACTTCGGACTGGTCAAACTTCAACTCCCTTTTTGACACAAAGAACTCTTAAGACTGTGCAAAAGTTTTACGAACCGCGGCCGGTGGAAGTCAAATATAGAAAATGTTTTCTAAACTTTTACAAGGGGATACGAAAATAAATAATTTGAGTCATTTGGTGATGTGATTGTTTTATGTGGTGCTGGCTTAAAAAGCATCACCCACGGGTGTCGCGAGAGACTTGAAGGTTTTCCGTGTACTACAATTTAAGGCGACTAGGAGTGTTTCTATTTGTGTGTGTATGCGAGTCATTACGCTAACATGGGAATGAACATTATTATAAAAAATAAATATGACATAGCTTCTCAAAACGCATTCAAATTCTTCAAATGAATAGTGTAAAATTACTAAATAGTATCTATTCGATAATTAAAGCCCAATAAATTTGACAAGAAAATTGACGTGGTGAAACTTTTCCTTTCCTAAATCTTTACCGAATAATCACTGCAGGAATGTAAAAGATAACTTTTCAACAATGTAGTTTTATATCTTTTAATTATACTTGTAAAACGAAATGTTTTGATATAGGCGCAAGATTATGTGAAGGGGTAAAGGTACAGTAAAGAAATATAGAGTACAATAGAAGTGCCGAATCCAAAAAATATCATGTCATCGAGAGTAAATCTATAATAATTGTCTCTATTTCATATATGTTTTATTGAATTTTTTCACAGAACATGAAGTAAAAGGTATGCACGAAAACGTCAGAATTAACATTTCCAAAATTTTGGGCAATTATTGTGATGCCTTCTTAGAATAGCATCACCCCATTTCTTTCCCGTGGGAGTCGTAAGAGGCGACTAAGGGACTTGAAGGTGTGAATTGCAATTTTAGGCGATGGGCTGACGACCTGTCACTATGGCGATACACAATTTTCTTAATGACCCTTAAGTGTATGTCAGACGTGGCGTAAATGTTCGTTTGTGCGGCCGTTTACGCTCTGCCTACCCCGCATGGGACAATCGGCGTGATATGTGTATGTATGTATGTATGTATGTATTGTACCTACGCATTGGTCGCCAACGTTTTGTAAGTTTCTGATGAAGTTACTATTTCAAGGGCAGTTCTAAGTCTGCTGCAGTGCACTTTTACTTGTTAGGAGTGGGAAAAACGTATCTTTAAGAAGAAAAACAATTCGTATATGTATTTATTATTCGGATGTCAAGAAAAACATCACTCTTTTCGTTCAGTAACTCTTTGCGATCTTCGGAAGATGTTGGTATTTTGGATGTGTTTAACTCATCAAAGCGAGATTTTTGGTAAATTAATAAATATTTCAATTTTTAATTGAATTAGATAGAAAGGTATTTAGCTTCTTCCGCACTTATGATGGCTAGTAATGCAGCTAGTTGAATGCACCACGCGTACGACCGCAAGTTAATGCAAATGCACAAGCGATGCACTTTACTCGCACTACCTCCACCGTTTTACACTCTACACGTGTTTCGCCCCTCCACGGAGCATCATCAGGAGATCTTCGACAGTCGAGTTCCGAGCAACGAGTAACCGTCGTTGTCGGCTCGAGCTTATAAATGCTTCCTCCCCGCCACTAGGTGACGCAATGTACGAGAACCAATCAGAATGCAGATTGGTCAGGTGACTCTCTGCGATTGGTTATTTTGAAAAATACGCAGTAATGGAGAAGAGGAAACATTTACCTGCTCGTTGAAGATAGTTCCAGTACACCCGTGACGTATGATTTCTAATTGTTCCAACACGTTCAGCCTTTGGCCTTTATTACAAGTATGTAGAACTTTATAGGAATGGCTGTCTGTTAAACTATGCCCAGAATCTAGCAAATGTTTTGCGAAATGCGATCTTTCTGGACGTCCATTCCTATACGCAGAAGTGTGTTCTTTATAACGTGTATTAAAGCTACGACCAGTTTGACCTACGTAAACCCCATTACACACATCGCATGCAAGTTTGTATACGCCCGACTTCTTACCAACCTCAGTCTTTTCTTTGCCGTTGCAAACCGCCCGACGAATGGTGTTGTTAGTCCTAAAAGCCACATGAACATCGTTGTTCCTCAAAATTCTTGATATCTTTTCAGATATTGGTCCGACGTACAGTAAACTTGACCGATAGTGATGAACATCGCGTTCCTGTGGCGCTGAATATAAACGGCTAGAAACCTGCTGATTTATCTTTTTCCTGATTAACCCGTCCACCATTCGCCGGTCGTACCCGTTTGCAACTGCAATTGAGTAAATAGTATTCAATTCTTTATTATACGCTTGCGAAGATAGAGGATATGTTAATAACCTATTTACGTAACAATGAAAAGCCGCTAATTTGTGTTGCCAAGGGTGACAAGAAGTCGCCGGAATAACTAAATCAGTGTGAGTTGGTTTTCTGTATACTTCAAAGGCATGCTGACAACGCTCCCGTGTGATAGTCACATCTAAGAAGTTAATTGCGCAGTTCTGTTCGAGTTCTAATTTGAATTTGATTTTAGGATGGAATTCAACGAGCAGGTAAATGTTTCCTCTTCTCCATTACTGCGTATTTTTCAAAATAACCAATCGCAGAGAGTCACCTGACCAATCTGCATTCTGATTGGTTCTCGTACATTGCGTCACCTAGTGGCGGGGAGGAAGCATTTATAAGCTCGAGCCGACAACGACGGTTACTCTGTACTGCAAGGGGGTACATACAGCAAACAGCCCAGCCTGCACGACGCTGCGCAGAGAGGCGCGCAACAAACGAGCGGGCACAGTGGCCATCACTGAGCAAACCAAGAGGCCTCCAAAAACCCAAAATAACACGGTCGAGGACAACGTCGGCCCCAGCCTGATGGCTCCGGCAAACAATCCCACTCCCAGGGACAAAGCTCCCCCCTCACTGAAAAAGAGACGCCGCCAAACAAAAAGAAAACCCAAAAAACCCGAGACTACGCAACCTGCAGGAAAAACACAAACTGCAAAAGAACCAACGAAGCCCCAGCCGACCGAGAAAGCTCCTACTAACAAAGGTAAGACAACGCTCGACCAGGCTCTGGACATCCTGCATAAGATAATGCTGGCCATCCAGGCCAAAAAGGATCCGATTCCAGTCATTCTAAGCGGGATGGCGGAACTAATAACAGTCCAATGCAAGTAATAAGGATTCTCCATTGGAATGCCGCCGGTCTGCGGGGTAGGTACACAGCCCTCCGACTGATCCTGAGAGAGCAGAACATAGATATCGCTCTCATCTCAGAAACCATGCTGGGTGAGCAGGACAAGCCCAAGTTCCCCGGCTACCATGGATACCGCTCCGATAAAAGACTTGAGACCCGTGCCTACCGTGGGCTAATGATACTGGTGCGACGCTCTATAATACACCAGCTTATCCCTCCAATAGCGCTGAGTAACCTTGACACCATGGGCGTGCAGATCATGATAGGCGGCAAAGAGACCAGGCTGTTTGCCGTCTACCGACCTCACGGCACGCTAAGAGCAGCGGAGGTAAGCACCCTGCTGGACTCTCCTCTCCCCACAATTGCGGCCGGCGACTGGAACGCCAAACATCCGGCATGGAACTCCGCAAAGGAGAACCAAAATGGGAGGAACCTCTTCCACGACGCTGAACTGCGTGGCTACATAGTAAGTGGACCTGAGGCTCCTACCCACTACCCATTCCAGAGCACCTACGAACCGGACGTCATCGACCTGGCGGTCCACAAAGGGATCGAAGGCCAGCTACACCAAGAAGTGCTAGACCATCATACCGGATCAGATCATCAGCCGGTATTGATCGTCATCCATCAGAATCCAGCAAGAGCCTCCCCACCGCAACCTCGCACCAAGACTGACTGGGAGAAGTACGCTCAACATCTAAGCGAAACTATCACCACCAGACCTGTCTCAACTGCGCAAGACGTGGAAGACCTAGCTGACTCCATCAGACAGCAGGTACAAGAGTCCATCCAACATGCCACCACGGTACTGCCAGCTTCCAATAGACTGAAGCCTCTTCCTAAAGGCACCCAAAAGCTAATCGAAGAGAAGCGCAAACTTCGCAAAGAATGGCAAAGATGCCGCTGCCCTCTGATGAAAACCAGACTGAACCGCCTAGCAGAGAAAGTCTGGCAGGAGCTAGAGGCAGATCGAGCAAACGACTGGGAAAACTTGCTCCACGACTGCGGCGAGGACTGGGGAGCCACTCACCGACTCTGCCGCCAGATCACCAAAGCCCCCGCGCCCATACGCCCTCTGAAGCACAGCGACGGGACCCTCCGATATCGAGCAGAGGACCGCGCTGAACTCCTGGCGGACTGCCTGGAAAGACAGTTCCAACCGAACACCGAGACCGACCAGGAGCACAACAGCCTCGTTACCTCATACAACGAGGAATACGGACAAAAAGTAATCGATGCCGAGGAGGAACCCATCACCTTCACACCAGGTAGGGTAGCCCGCACCCTAAGAAAAGTGAAGCCGCGGAAAGCCCCTGGGATCGACCGCATTACCAACACGGCGATTAGGCATATGCCACAGAAGGCCATTGCAGCCACAACCCGTCTTTTCAATGGGATTATGAGGACAGGCCACTTCCCGCAACAATGGAAGATCGGCCTGGTCATCACGCTGCCGAAACCAGGGAAAGACACTACGAAGCCAGAGAGCTACCGGCCTATCACTCTCCTCCCGACGCTCTCAAAAGTGTTCGAACGCCTGCTGCTGGGACACCTAGCACGACACATCACCCCCCGCCAAGAGCAATTCGGGTTCCGGGCGGAACATTCCACCACACTCCAACTGTCAAGGGTACTGCACCACATGGCAGTTAACATTAACAAAAAGGAGCACACCGTAGCAGTATTCCTTGACATGGAAAAAGCCTTCGACCGGGTATGGCACCCCGGTCTGATCTACAAGCTAGCAACCACGAATGTACCGCCCCGCCTGGTACGCATCATTGCCTCGTTCCTGAATGGAAGGAGCTTCAGAGTGAGAGTCGACCAGACGATCTCCACCGAACGACCCATCCTCGCAGGAGTCCCGCAAGGCAGCTGTCTGTCACCGGTCCTGTACTCCCTATACACGGACGACATACCAGTTGGTGACAGAACAGAACTTGCCTTGTACGCCGACGACGCAGCCTACCTGACCTCAACTATCCGCCCAGACTTCGCAGTAAAGCGACTGCAGAAGACATTGAACCTCCTTCCCGCCTGGCTGGGCAAGTGGAGATTGGCCGCCAACGCCAGTAAGACCCTGGCCATTCTGGTGAGTGGCCCACGCATTCCGCCACCAAGCCGACAACCTCCCAAGCTGGAGTTTCTAGGACAGACCATCCCCTGGTCCACCACGGTCAAGTACCTGGGTGTGACCATTGACCGGGGACTCACCATGGCGCCTCACGTAGAAAACGTCATAAGTTCTACCAGAACAGCTCGGGCACTGCTCCGCCCAGTGCTGAAATCGACTCTCCCGCTCAGAATCAAACTGGGCGTATACAAGGGCTACATACGCCCCCGTCTGACATACGCAGCCCCATCATGGTACGCATTGGTATCTGAAACCAACCGCAAGCGACTCCGAGCGCAGCAGAACATCACGCTGCGCACCGTGGTAAACGCTCCAATGTTCGTACGCAACGAGACAATCCTCAAAGGCCTCCATGTCGAGTCAGTCGACAAATTCATCAGCCGCCTGGCCACTCGCATGTTCGCGCGGGCAGAGGCGTCAGACTTCCAGCACATCCGGGAGCTGGCCCCTCAGCACGCGCGGCCACCCGATGGCAAGGCGTATCCTCGGGACCTCGTGAGTATATCCGAGGTCGAAGAGGATACTGACGACAACGCGACTCCAGGCCAATGAGGCCCCCTGCGCACCGCCCTGCTGTTGATCGCTCTCTAGGCTTCCCACCAAGGGTTCCACCTGGAGGGCTCGTATCACGCGGGCGGACGAAGCGCAAGACACCCCGGCTCCCTGTCACGGGAGCCGCACCCACACCGGACTGACCCCCCGCAAGCCGCCTGCTGCTGAATCGTTCTCTGGGCTTCCCCCCAAGGGGTTCCACCCGGAGGGCTGATCGCGTAGGTGGCTACGCAACCCACGGAGAAGACACCGCGCACTGTCCCGCCGCTGGCGCCCCTCTCGGCCATCACGGTCAGAGGGGTGACCGCGCTGGACCACCCGCACCTAACCGGATACGACGCCTCACCCGCCCTGCTGATGGTCGCTTCCTGGGCTTCCTCCCGAATGGGGGGTTCCACCTGGGGGGCTTGATCTCGCGGGCGGCGAAGAAAACCGGATGTGACCAAGGGGAAATATCCCCGACCCAAATACCTGCATGTTGCTACATGCAGCGAAGAAGACCATGGCCAGGAGGCAAAGCCTCGACGCCATCTCCCCCGAAACGGCTACGCCGTTTCAGAGAAGACCCATAACGGTTACTCAGTCAGTGCTCGGAACTCGACTGTCGAAGATCTCCTGATGATGCTCCGTGGAGGGGCGAAACACGTGTAGAGTGTAAAACGGTGGAGGTAGTGCGAGTAAAGTGCATCGCTTGTGCATTTGCATTAACTTGCGGTCGTACGCGTGGTGCATTCAACTAGCTGCATTACTAGCCATCATAAGTGCGGAAGAAGCTAAATACCTTTCTATCTAATTCAATCAAGATGGACTTCCGCAAAGTAACGCCTGATACAATTACTTATTTCAATTTTTTTTAATCAATCAACAATCAGTCAGATTACTCATAAAAAAATCGAAGGAAAACTGAAAGTGAATTTGTACAATCATTAATAACCTAACACAATAATGCCTATTGTACATGCGCAAAGATCGCACTGCAACTGAACCGAACGCAAGAGTGAGTGATTTTATGAGGATTGCGCTCTGTTGATGCCGTGTGATGCCGGCTTAGATTGCCGTGTGATGCCGGCTTAGAATAGCATCACCCCATTTCTTGCCCGTGGGAGTCGTAAGAGGCGACTAAGGGACTTGAGGGTGTGTATTGCAGATTTAGGCGATTGGCTGACAACCTGTCACTATGGCGATACACAATTTTCCGGATGACCCTCAAATGTTTGTCAGACGTGGCGTAAATGTTCGTTTTATGTGGTCATTTATGCTCTGCCTACCCCGCAAGGGATTATAGGCGTGATATGTGTATGTGTGTATGTATGCGCTCTGTTCATTCGCTCATTCGCGAGTTACCCACCTCTATGTGGCTAATCCTCGACCAGGAAATATGGCGTGCCAGGCAGTGTCTGCGAGTAAAGCAGAAGGTTTGCCACAACACGCAATGTTGAAGAAATACTAAACAAAGGGCTACAAAGATTGTAGTTTATTATCTGAGCCACCTTTAGGTGTATTTATACAACATTTTTGCTTTTTAGTTTGTGTATCAATTAGAAAATTCTGTACGAACCAATAAGGTGAGGCCCATGTTTTGACGAAACAAAATCATCATATTTTTCTTTATGCAGTACATTATTAAACTGCTTTCGACGTGTTTAATAAATAATCCAAGTGTTAAGTATATAATATTTTTTGTGTGAAATTAAATAAAATTAAAAAAATTATTTTCAGATAACTTGGTCCATATAAGTTATTAGTAACAATTTAACCTTCAAAACTATATTAGTGTTATGATAAAATAATAGAAAGTAAATTAATTATTTTAATAAAACAGTAAGTATTTAGTAGGTAGGAAATGTGACTAATACTAATGCAGATTTACCGCGCCAAGAACATGAAGTTCTGTGAACATGATGAGCTGGACGGCCGATGTGGCGCAGTGGTAGTGCGACTGCCTGCGACGCAAAGGTTCCGGGTTCGATTCTAGGTGGGGCACTCATGAAGTTGATATGTTTCACTTTGTGAATTTGTTCCCAGTCTGGTTAGGACATTGCAGGGTAAACCTGATTGTCTGAAAAGAAAGATGGTTCCGTGCTTTGGAGGGAACGTTAAGCCGTCGGTCCCGATTGCTGTCTATGATAACTTAGACGGCGGTCGTTACACAACCTATTTGGCAGGCGGATTGGTGAGCGCATTGCAAGATGTTGCATTCACCGGAAACGCTGCTGCCCATGCTGTAAATGGTTATCCCTTAGTCGCTTTTTACGACACCCACGTGTATAATTGTGGTGATGCTATACTAAGCGGGCACCACACGGCATTTCTGATTATGAAAAATTGCCATATCAAAGTAATGACTATGATTTGACTTGGTAACAGTATAAATTACTGAAAAGAAAGAACAACAGGGCGGAACCGGAAACACTTCCGCAAGCCAAACACGCAGCGAGCGACGAACCGAATCTTATGGGAAAACTTTCCAACGGGTTTGAAGGGTGGTTGCGAACCAAAAGATTTCTGCTGATGGAATATTAGAAAATTCAATCTTGGTTGTTCTCTCGATTTTATGTTTATCGAAGATTTTGTATTGAAGTTAGTGAGCAATATTTTATGCTTGTAATTTATTACTTTTCACGTTTGCAGGTCTTGATGTTCAATTGAAAGATTTGGTACACAGTTTTATTATTAAAAGAATTTAGAAAATGTTAAAGGTTACTATTTCTTAGTACAACATTTCATCTTATAATTCTTGGAGCATTAAGATTATCGTTAATAGACTTTTCGGTTGTATTCTATAGATAGAGATAGCAAAGGTTATAATTGAATTGGACTGAGTGAAAAGTTTTCAAAAATATTTGTCGCTCTATTTTTTATATGGCTATACCACTGGTGTGACACCAGTCAGATCATACTTACCTATTAAAGTGGGTTGCTAATGGATAGTTATAATATGTAGTGCCTTGATAACGCTAACATAAAGTTATTATGTAAGTATATTCTGTACAAAACTAATTTGCTATACTTCCGTCGTCCACAATTTCAATATTCCTTATCTACTTTCAGCCTGAACAAAATAACGATCTTGGTCAATTTACTAAAAGACTCTTTCATCAAAGTATCCATGCTATTATGTTTTCCTTATAGCTTAATAATGCTCTATTTGACGGCGCATACAAAATAAACTTTATTTTCTATTACACAGAGTCCTTTCTTTGACGAATGGTGGAAGTTACCGTATCGTTTTGGGTAAGTAGGTCCATTTTTTCCGCCGCCTTTAATAATGTTTGGTGATTTGTCAAATAGCAATTTCGTAATAGATACCCGCTTGATGTGACAGAAGATAAAATGTATAAATTGTCTAAGATTATTTCTTGCGAAATAGAAACTGGGATAAGGACGATTCGTTAATCAAGCGGGGAGATAAGAATAATTGCATTTCCGTTGATTATGACAAATACTTTACAGGAGGGTGACATGTTTTGAATTTGGAACTATCAATAGCTTTCTAAAATCAAGAGTCTCAGTTATAATAATACTAGATTTCCGACCAGCGGTTTCACCCACTGCCCCTCATTTTCCTGTGGTAATATTTGTTTTCCCGCTGTAAAAAGTGCCTTGTGTATTATTCCGGGTTATATTCTACCTGTGTTCCAAATTTCATCCAAATCGGTCAAGCCGTTTGAGCGTGAAGAGGTCACAAACATACAAACTCTCAGATTTATAAAGATATTTTTATTTTATTATCCGTACCTATATTATAATATAGGTACGGATAATAAAATAATCTAAGCGTTTTTAATAGAACAAAACGTTTAGTCGTGGAAGATAACTTGCCTGGAATATCATTGATGTCATATTCAATCAAGCAGAAATTCTGCAACAGATTTTATGTTTTGTTCGACCTTATTTTGAAAAGTAAAAAATGTTGTCATTCATAACAGATCACCATGAACCATGGCCATCCACGAGGCACCTAAAACGCGAGAAATAATAGGTCGATGCTAGAAACATTCTCAACTCAAGGTTTGTTCATCAAAGAAAGATGACTTATTTGATTTAGATATCTAATGAAATTAAATCAAAGTAAATGAATAACTTAATATGTAAATTAAAAACAAACGTTTCAATCCTGGAATTTAGCCTCAAATATTTTCCAACGAGTCCGAATAACATGACCAATATACATACATACATACATACATATATCACGCCTATAATCCCTTGCGGGGTAGGCAGAGCGTAAACAGCCGCATAAAACGGACATTTACGCCACGTCTGACAAATATTTGAGGGTTATTCGGAAAATTGTGTATCCCTATAGTGACAGGTTGTCAGCCCATCGCCTAAAATTGCAATACACACCCTCGACTCCCTTAGACGCTTCTTACGACTCCCACTGACCAATATGATTACCAAAAATTCCAGGATTTAAAAAATCCAGCCACTGCCAACGCGTGGGCCAGTATTTATACGTAATAACGCCATTGTTACAGCCTTTTGTAATGCTGCTATCTGTTTTATCACCGCTTTGTATTTTATGACAAAAATAACTTTGCCCACAACTTTTTAACCACCGACCGAAACCGCTTCCCATAAAGACCATTTTAAGGCAACCAGCATCTTTTTAGGACCAACTACCAGAGTATAGTTTACAGATAACCAAAAGATGACAATGGATTCAAATGACTTTATTCCTGACATCTTTGTCTGGTATTGTCGTGTATCTTGTCTAAAAAGCGTTGGAGTGAATTTATGTTCTTTTTTGATATTCGTTATTGATACAAGTGGTCCGATAGCGACGGAGCAAGAATATTATTTGAGGAATAATACAGGAGAGGTCCAAAGAAAACATTCTGTTTGATGTTGACCTGTTGTTGTTTGAACTGAAGGTCCAGACTGTTTATCTTACATCGAAAATGTTTGGATAATGCTATTACGAATGCAATGTGCACCTTTGCAGGTTATAAATGTGATCTTTCGTTTTAAAATTATTATATAAAGTCGGTTTCAAAATCACCCATTGAATGTGTAATGTAGAATGAAAATTCAAATTATAAACAAATGTTTTAAATCTTAAATGTGATTTGATTTTCGGCAACTCGTCTATGATTCCTTTTTTCAGATAAGAAAAATCTTACTAGAATTTTATAAAAAAAAATGTTCTCCATGAATATTTTAATAAGTGTTACTGAGCTAAAATTACAGGTTTTAATAAATGAACTTATTTTTTCAGGAACCCTTTTCATTATTAAATTATAAAACGCGAATTATCAAATAAACATACCTCAAAATTCCATTACAACGATGAAATAGTCCGTCCACAATCAAATATTCAAAACACAGCACATTAAAACACGGAAAACTGTCGAGAGAATACCGTTTGAGAAAATTACGAGAGAAACGTGGGCGGGCGGGCCGCGGCGCGAACGTTTACCCCACCGGTCCAGTTGGTACTGAGGGGAGGGCTTGAGGCTTCGGAGGACAGCAATAGTCGCGCGCACCTCATGCTAAGCACCTAGCACCCCTTATAGGGGTAGGCTTCTTCATATGTTAGCTGCATGTCAGGTAACAACGCTTGGGGTCATGATGACGCGCCATAAAATTGACGTGCAACTGTTTTCATTGCGAGGTTTTGGGATGTTTACATACATACATCATCGAGGTTTATGTCGTAGAAATAAATTTAAGAAATAGTGTTGGTAAAAAAAGGCGGTGGGAGTACAAGTAGGAGAACCGCTTTAGAGTCACATAACAAATGCTGCTTTCGTTAGAAACTGCTTTCTTGACAGGCGATCAAACTGCGGATACCATACATTTTACAGGTCTAACTTCTCTTCTTAGTGTGTTTGTTGCTAGTTCTATATTTTGTTTAAAAAATCAATACTATGAGATCAAAGTGATGTTGATATAAATTAATCACATGAAATATTTCTATCCAAGTTGTCATATTTCATAATCTATGTTAATAACATACACACAAGTAAGACTATTGTACTCGTATAGAGGCAAGTTTATTTTATATCAAAAATGTTTATCAATTTACTCACCTAGTTATTATAATTATAAGCATACATGGCATTGTCTATTAGTCTAAGATAAGAAAGTTCTAGCAAGCGCTGTAAAAGCACAAATCTTGTACGTCGACCAACCTGTAAATAGCGTGTGTTACTTACATAATATATATACCTAAGTTTTGGGTTCGTCCTAAACTAACAAACTAACAGGATTCCGGTGAATTCACCTGCGCGTTCTGATTATTTGACGAGGTTTGCGCAAAACCTTCGCTTAAGGAAAATCGCACATGCACCGGACGATTTTGCGGCACATTTCAGCCGCACACAAATGACAGTCACAGCCGCAATTTAATGTGGCCACGAATGTCATGATCAAGTTTTTCTGATGGATTTTGAGATAACCTTTTCGCCATAAAACTAGATCTGGTAAATACAAGCGGTGTATATTACAAAAAAAATAAACGCGCATTCAGACAGTGTTTATTTATTAGTTGTCAAATAGCTAAAAACATTATATAACGTTTTTCTATAAACACGGTAGAAAATCATGAGGTGTATGTGAGAACCGCCAAACCTACCCAATTGTGCGGATGCGGGTAAAAACCAATCCTCAAACCAACTTGACTGAGAATGTAGGTCATGTTTGATTTTCATAAAAAATTATCACTCATTTTAAAAGTGCTGTGCTGTAGAAAAATTTTAATGCAAGTGCGAACAGCGGCAAACAGTTTCAGATTCAACTGGATTAAAGCAAACAACATTTTGCAGCTAAAAATAAAAAAAGGTGAATGTGTGAATTCTAATTCAATTCAATTGAACAAATATGGCTTCTGTCAACAATACAATACGGATGATATTAATTTGACATTTGACGGCCGATGTGGCGCCGTGGTTGTGCGACTGCCTGCTGCGCAAAGGTTAGGACACACAAAATTGATATTATCACTACGTGAATTTGTTTTCAGTCTGGTTAGGATATTGTAGACTGAACCACCTCACTGTCCGTAAGAAAGATAGTGGCATGCTCCGGAGGGCACAATAAACCGTCGGTCCCGGTTGCTGTCTATGATTACTTAGACGGCTGTCGATGCACAACCATGTCAGAGGCCTACTCTTAACAGTTGGCGGTTGAAAAACTCTGACACCAGGTTTCATCAGGTCGTTCGTTGACTCTATGTCCCATACAAATAGAAGAAAGCACTTCCTACCTATTAAAATATAAGTTTTTTTGCGACAGAAAGTTAAAAAACAAAATTAAATAAACAAGGTACTTATCAGTTTTTGTTACGCAATGAAAAACTCCTGACGAAAGATTAAAATTAACTTCGAAAATAGTACAGCCAATAAAAGCAACATACTTACCACATGACTGAACCAACAACAAATGAATACAATAAAGCGGAAAATTAATAAAATTTCCTCCCGGAAAAGCTTAATACGCATAGTTTTTATTTACTCCTGTCGAGAGATAAATGTGTTCACTTGTCACATGTCCTCCTGGATAAAATATATTTGGAGGGTATCTACTGTGAGCAGGCTTTTATTGTGCTAGTGATTTTTCACGTGCATTGCTTACCATTGTAAACAAAAATAGGTGTTTTATAAATCCTTGCAATTTCTGCGTTAAAATTAAGTAGGTACAAGTATTCGTTCTAATATTTTCTTGAGTTTGCACAAGAGGATATAACTTTTTCAGATCTTCAGATCTGGCCGACATGAGCCATGTCAGTGGCCCACGTGAGAGAGTCATGTCATGACATGAGCAAACTCTTCAATAATAATAAAAAACTGTAAAACATCACGCAGTGAAAGTGTAATTTGACTCTACTATTAGATATGATTTCCCATATTTTGTTTGTTTGGCGAGCACCAAATTATTAAGCTAATTGCTAAAACAGTAGTGGACAGCGAACCACGCACTCTCCTTCCATAACATAGTAACCTCCCAGAATTGCAAACAATAAAAAGTTGAGTTTCCGTAGAAATTAACGACGCACGGTTGACAGCGTGGCTTATCTTCAGTTTTAATGGGAAGGAAGGCTATATCGTTTTCCCTGTTTACTTGAGAGCGTAATTGCGGCTTTTTTAACGAAACAGAATATTTTGCAGAGGGAAATGTTTGTGGCGCAGTTAAGGTGAGGTGGGTGGAAAATTTGGTTCATATTATTATACTTTTAGAAGAATTCTGAGACTGAAAAGATCGTATGAGATATGACAAGTTGCGTGGGAAATCTTTGCTTTCATATTTTAACATTCTGACATTCCTCTTCTGAAATTTATCACTATAATTATTAAGGCAGTTCTCCCACTGGTCGTCCGACGCTGCGTATTTTTAACGTGCCATAACGTATACGTCTGTCATACGAAAGGAAATTGTGAATTTAAGTCCTGCGTTACGCCGCGTTAAACGCGTTACGCAGCGAAATTTTACTATTGACAAATACGAAAATAGAGGACAGCCTGGTGATAAGGAACAATTTTTTCGAAGTAACTTAGGTCTAAACATTACAAAAATATTTTAAGCTCCATAGTAACCCAAATCAGCTAACCGTTTTTTTTACGGAATGTCCATTTTTAGGGTTCCGTACCCAAAGGATAATAATGGAAACCCTATTACTGAGGTTCGGCTGTCCGTCTGTCTGTCCGTCCGTTCGTCCTACAGTTACGAGTCTGTATCACCTGAACCGTTATACCTAGACAGTTAAAACGGTCGATCACTAGTACCATATATACAGTTATAATTTAACGTATATTAAGTAGGTGCTTTTCCATCCTTTTATGAATACCAAATTTCAAAAACACTTCCCATGTGAGGTATACAATTTTTGAAAACTTGCAAAATATTTAAGCGCGGGCAGAATTTGAACTTGCGACTTTCGCCATTACTAGTGGCGACGCCTCTTCCATCTGAGCTACTGCACAGCTAGGTGTTCTTCGTTTTGATGCTCCGATCGTTTAAGACGTTTTTTTTGCATTCAACATGAAATACTGTATTACAGTAACAGCCACAACAGCCCAATGCTGGACATGGGCCTGTATTTAGTTTTATTTATCATTGCAAGTTAGTGGTTTTGTAAGTACCTACGTACCGTTTTATATTTTATATTTTTTTTTTTGTTCCTTTGGGAAACTTACAGCTTGAATAATAACTGTAGTTAAATATAAAAAAATTAATAACTTATAGCCCAATAAAAGATTCCACCAGTAGGTACATTATTATATATTATATTATAAATTATATTTAAGCGTCGTATTTTTTTACTATGTCATTATAATTATTTTCCAGAAAAAATAACAACATGAGGAAAAAAGACTCCCACAATCCTTTCAGGAGTCTTAAGATCGTAATAAATTGAATTTCAGCCGCCATTAGAGCTAATAATGTGGCAATGATACGAAAGGTTTCTTTTCAGCGTCTTTTCTGTGCCCAACACGCTTTTGAAAACATCTTAAAGTCAAAAATATGTTGAACTATGACAACAAGGGTAACGCGTAATTTTTGCTTCTATTTCTGCTTAGCGCTGTAATGTTTTTTGTAAGCTCTTTGTGGCGCCAGCAAGGAAGACCTACCACGCGGAAAATTCGTCGCTCGCTCTGAAATAAACTCTCATATGTCATCCCGATCTCGGTCCTATTTCAAGCTCGAGATAAGTCAGGGGTCTTTTTAATCTGGTGTATGTGTACAAAACGGGAGATACATGTGCCTCACCGGACTATTAATCACTGTCCCCTAAAAGCCTCTGTGCTACACAAAAAATTAACACCACGCGATGGCATTGGAGACAATGCTGTTAGCACTTAACGTTTTAGTCTACGGGTCGGCGGATGAAAGCTCTTTTGTTTTATGTATGTATTTGAATTGAAATCACAGCAAAAATTTAATATAAAATATTGAGTTTTCGAGCAAAGGAGCTAAACCGTTTGATTTTATCTAGTAAAATAAATGACGATGTTAAATTTAAGTGAAATTTTGAAAATTCAATAGCGTGTGAGTGTGTGTGAGTCACATTGCTTTTAAAGGTTCGTTGAAAACTCAAGAAAACACACAATGATCAAAACATAAGTTAAGTTAAGTTTTCTATTATTTTTTGTTTTTAAATAGGTAAGTAATAAATTATTTTGACTCTTAAATTTGTAAAAGGAGAAGAAGTTATAAATTAGTCATCAAAGAATGAGGTACCTAGAATATATGTTGATTATTTTTAGGTAAGTACATATTTATTTCAAAGACTTGTTAAACCACTGCGCAAAGTGAATACGAGAATCGGAGAGCAGAATCCTAATGGAAACATAGATAACGAAAGATTTATAGCAGAGAAACAGGCGAAATAAGAACGTGTCTTTGAATCCAGTACAAGAAATAGACTAAAACTCAGGAAAGGACTTTATTTCTTCGGAAATCAGAAATTTCAGATAGCAATAATAATTTTGTTATTAGACAATTTAGTCATTAAAATAATCCTTACCACAGACCGAGTCATGACCGACCTACGTCTCGTCTTACTCCAAAACGACTCACATACACTCTTTTTGATACATTTTTGAAAAACTGAATTCAATTTTCAAAGAAAGGTGCTCTAGTTACTGCTATGACTACAAAAATACAAAATTCTACAACTTACCCCACCTAGGGTGACCGTTTATTTTTGTGGTGTGTCTGCACCTACATTTCACTGTGGTATTTAATTTGGTCGATTGTTCGTTATCTTTTGATGAATGCGGCCTTTCTACGCTGCTGAACTTGTTAGCTGATGAACTTTGATTACACGGAAGTATCATCAATCTGCGGAATTTTTAACCCTTTAGTGTACCTAACATGAATTTTCTATAGGATTTTTCTGAACATTGAAAAGAAAAAAGATATGAAATAAAAAATTACACATTATTGAACAATCTAACAAATGGGTACCTACACTGATTCTATAAAAAAGGTGAATCGCCAATCATCGGACGACGTAATTTTCTTTCGTCTGACATCCGGATCTGGCAAAACACCGGGAAAATGTGCGGTGGGTGTGAGATGAGAACTGCCGCACCCTTGAAAAATTCTTTGGTAAAAGCGCATTAGCTTGGCAATAGCCACTACCACTACTGTACTTATATTTTCGATAGCGACATATTATCGTTTTTCTTAGTAAATTTATGCGAAGTGAATATCGCTTAAGTGTAGGAATACATTTTACAATGATACGCTAGCGATGTGTTTTATAGTCACAGTTTGAACGAAACGCGATTATTAGTACCGTTTAAAAATAGTTGTTTTGGTTGACAAGCTAACGCGTTTTTGCTATAATTGGTTTACTTATTCTATAACGTTAAAATCATTTTTTTCCAATGCTCAAATCAAGTACCGTAATATCTTGATACACCCATTTTTATGTTTTATAAATCTAGTAATGTGACTAATTTATAATATAAATGTTATTTGTACAACAGAATAGCAAACTTTATTTTTGCATCGAGTGCTTATTTTGAATCCCGAGAAAGCGAAGGATACTAAAATAAAATCACGAGTGTAGCAAGTGATTCAAAAGTAGTTTCATATGCTCAGTGACGGATTCAAAAGCTCGAGTTGCGTGTTACACCCAACTTTTCACTTCTACCAGCGAAAAAATTATGAAATTTCAACTTAAATAAGACAGTAAAACAACTACATAAATGTAAAAGCCATTACGTTTATTAATTCTTATTATAAAATAGACAAACAGCTTACAGCACTGTTTTAACAACTGACTTCGCACTTTTCGATAGATGCCATCCAACAAGTTACTTACTATAGTTAGTGAGATATTTAGCCGAGATTTATTGGTTAAAAACCATAGTTTGGTAGCATCTCCCTTATCCCAAATACTATATTCCGTAGCCATCGTAATATTATAACCTACAATATTCAGAAAACAACTCGAATGCTTCATGAAAAATTATGACGCTTTCGTCAATTTATTTTTCCTATGGTTCTCTTGTAAAGTAATTTAATGTATTTATATTGAGAAATGACAAATATTAAATGGAACAAAATAAATAAATAAATATTCTGCTAAAATAATGTTCAGAACGCACCACCGTAAAAATGTAATATTCGAAATTTTAATCACTTTGCCTTATCCTATGAGCAAAAGTTAAGTTAAGCTATAGTTCTTTTCAGGCGGGAGTGGAATGTGAAAAAACATTATCCGCTTTCCAAAAATGAATTTGCATCCCCTTCGAATCAGCCAGTAGCCACTCGTAGCAAATAGAATTTGAATTAAGAGGCCAAATCAAAAAACAAGAGGCAGCTAATTGCAAAGTTACTTGAGACTTTCTGAAATTCGAAGATTAATTAATTAAGGTGTGCACTTAAAGAGATTTGACGTAAAAAGGCTTAACAGAAAGTTTACTAGTGTCGTGCGTACTTGAGTTCTTTTCAATAAATATTTTGTTTTGAATCGGGATCTGTTCGACTAATATTGCGTGTAATTTAGTCGCAGAATTTCGTATTGGTTCTGGACTTTCAACGGTTTAGTCATGTGCAAATAAAGAATAACTTATCTTATCTTATTGGTTCAATATGATATTTAAAAAAACATTCAATGCGCTCGATAGTAGCTAACTTTCTATCATCCATACGTTGTTTAAATTTTTTGCTTGACCTTTATGAAATATATTACTCAGCTAAGTGGCTGGTATTTGCAGCTGGCTGGCTGGCAAGTGCAGTGCAAGATTTTGAGGCGCATAAATAAAAAGTTACGCAAAATCCTTGCATTCTCATCAGAACACAGAATCGGAAAGCATCACATTCCTACGGTTTTCTTCTCTTCTTTTCGTGTGGGACACCGAGTCGTCCTACGACCCGATGAAATCTGGTGTTAGAGTTTTTCAACCACCTACTACCTACTAAAAGTAGGCTTCTTACATGGTTGTGTAACGACCGCCGTCTTACGTGACTTCTGAACCATGGAATAATGTTTCTTTTCGAACAATCAGGTGATTCAGCCTGCAATGTCCTAAACAGACTGGGAACAAATTCACAAAGTGAATAATACCAACTTTGTGACTGCCCCACCGAGAATCGAACCCGGAACCTTTGCGTCGCAGGCAGTCGCACTACCACTGCGTCCTATCACTGTCACTGCGTGAATTAACTACAGTTATTGACGTGCCTATAATCCTCTCAGAGCGAAAAGAGTTACCGTTGAAACTCGGATTACCGGTTTTACCGTAGTAATCATCGCATAATGAGCCTCATTTACCAGCCAGCAGGTACGAATGTATGAATGAATTTTCAGTTAATGTAGTTTTACGCGACTTACCTGTTATTGATTTGGTGAAGAGTTTATTCTTCTACGTTTCGGCTGCTTACGGCAGCCTTCTTCACGGAGGTTGACTGTTCACATACGCCCGCCCGTCAGCGCTGATTGTCGAGATCACTGGTTCTTTCCAGATGTAAATTTTAAGAAAAGTAGGATTAATGATAGTGGTGTCTGAATAATTTTATGTGAGTAGGTAAACACAGAAAAAGCTGTAATTTTTAAACCAACTAGAAACAACCTCACAAAGGTATTTTGTCGGTCCGGTTTGGTTGACGAAGGGACTTGTATGAATTTCCGAATTAGAAACGCTGCTATCATACTTAGCATAGATTCATATTCGGATTCAGATTCTTTAATTGTTTAAATTATAAATTTTACATGTCAAATGGTAAAACTTGAACTTAAGGAATCAACATTCCTTAAATAGGTAGATATGTGTTAATTATAGTACATACCTCTGGAAGTATGGTCCTGAATTTTAGAATTTTTATGCTCTCTTTTTTTCGTGTGAATATCCTAACCAGACTGGAAATAACTGTGTGAGTGTCCCACCGGGGATCGAACCCCAAACCTTTGCATCGCAAGCAATTGCACTACCACTGCGCCACATCGGCCGCAGATTTTTTATAAATACAATCCATGCAACTCATCAGATAGAGCATTGCGACGATAATGGTGTAAAGTTTGTACCTTTCATAGAACGAACAACGAACAAACATAAAATTTAATTGTACGCATCCTCACGTCCGCAATTAAAATTTGAAATTCCCCCAACGAGTTTCAAGGAGCGGGACATCATCTATACAGGGTGTTATGGCAAAGTGTACTTATATAGTTTCATAATCATGATGACATTAATCTTATATTCATAATACAAAATTCTTTCCATCTATTACGTTACACAAAATAACTATGAAAAAATCTCCTTCTTAAAGAAAAGTAGTACCTCGGAATTACCTACTCTCTCCTTCTCCCTTTCTCGCCCTTTTTCTCTCTCTTCTCTCTTAGTGAATCGATTCTGGCGATTTTTGAATGAATTTGGACCAATATTCAGCCACTTGCTAAAAAAGAGATTACCTACTCACTATTATCATAGCATTTGGTAATCTTAACTTGAGAGACAATATGAAGCGACGCATGACAAGTAGGAGAATCGCCTTAATAATTATAACTTGTACATTTTTATCCCTTAAATGGAGAATCCAAAATTACCGATTGCTATGCTGATAGTGAGTAGGTAATTTTGTGTATTCGTTAACGCACCGTAGCAGTGTTTGTATGGGAATAAGATCGGAATCAGCAATTTCCTTTCGTCTGACAGACGCATGCGTCATTGGTAGGAGAATGGGTAAGTCAGTCAGGGTGCTAATATAGTGCTCGTATTGAATGGAGGTGACGATTATTACAGTTCTACCTTTAATCCAGTTTTAGAATATTCCAAGATTTGAATGAATAAAAGCGTTGATAAACGGTAAAATCTTCATCACCGCTGTATCCAGGACATAAGTTTAAACAGAACGACCATTAACAACACACAGACAGACAGAAACTCTTTATTGCTTACATTCATAATTATAACAAGAACAAAAACAAACAACACAAATACGACCAAAGGCGGCCTTATCGCTTAAAGCGATCTCTTTCAAGCAACTCTGCACACTAAGAGAAAAACATACACACTGTAAATAGCAGCGGAAACACTTAAAGGATAAAAAAATTATAATTACATAGTCCGAACTACCAAAAACCAAACCGAACCAAAAACATTAATTATATAGATTACCACTTCAAGAACACCCCGCTGGCGTATGCAGGAAGGTGAAAACTCTGAACAAAATTGTGTTAAAATGTAATAGAAACTCGTTTCCCGTAAAACTTTCTATCGGATTACGAGCAAATTCAATATTTAAGATTGATTTTGGCAGACGTTCGCAGGGCATCACGTCTTTTGAAAGGGCAAAATATTCTACCTACTTGCCACCTCTACCTATATCTAGGTTTTTATTGAAGTAGGGCCAGGATTTTTCCACTGTGGGCGATTTCTGGACAGCAATTTTTTTTTACTCGGGTTGCCCTACATTAAATACCCCCCCTTTCGCCCTATTGGATACCAAATTCTAGACTCCATTAAGATTCCACTTGGAACCGTTGCGCCTTTTGTTAACTTTGTAAGCGAGACGAATGTAAAAGCTTTTTACGAGGCGACCAAAACCTGAAGAAAATGAAAGGCAAAAATAAAATGAATTTCATACTTAAACCGGAAGAAATTTGCATGAAATTACAGCTTTTCCGCTACAAAAACGAAAGATTCTTTACAATGTAAACGATGTTCAACGGCATTGATTTCAATCTCAAATTATTGAATTGCTAATTAAGGATAAATATAAGCCCAAGGCCCTTACTTTTTAATCAATATTTTATTGCGTTCTTAATTAAAAATACGAGGGATTTCAAACAAAATCTAAAAGAGTTGTTTAGCTTTCCGCCCTCCCCCGTACAAATGAAGCGTGTAATCATAGCACACGTACACATGTCTACAACATAGATACTGCGTCCAATTCCCCGTTCTTTTGGCGACTAAACGCCTGGAGGCGTCCAATTTGCAGAAAAAGAATCCCACAAACAGTGCCTCTCGCTCGAGATCACACTGCACACTATTTGAATTTTCTCCGAAGGGAGGGCGGAATCAATTTAAATTTTAACTCACACTTAATACACCCTTGTTTGGTGTCTAAGTGGTGTGTTCGAGTCACCCTCTGTTTGGTACGAATAATAAGTCGCGAAGACAACGGGGCTGAAAATTCGATGCAAACGCAGCCTTGAAGCGTCTTGTTGATATTATTCCTCGTAGTGGTAAATAATGCGGTGACAAAACCAATATGAATGCAAAGGAAGAGTTTCGCGACTTTTAAATTGCTTCCCGTACGTTTCTTTATTTTAAATAACATTTGGCTCTGTTTCAGTCGCACGCTATAAACCGCTGGCATAAACTTGAATCGCGTCGGCTACAGTTTTATTTTTATAGCCATATTCGCAATAAAAGATTTCCACAACAGCGGAGATATTTCCGCATATAATTTCAGTTTTATCTTCAAATTCCGATTCGAAAAGACGGGTTTAAATGCATATAAATGTCTTGGCGGTGGCGGGCAGAAATCTTTGAATATCAAGTATGGGAATCCGCTAAATTGTTCTGCATCCGGACCGTATGAGTTCTTGGCGTAGCCAAATAGAAATTGTAAATCTTACAAACACGCGCCTGTGTAGCTTGGCTTCCACCCATTCTCATTTTCTAAGATGACCCTTGTGTGAATAAATCTAGGCGGACTGTAATGAAATGCCAAGCTAAATGGTTGTACAGTGTAGGTATTTAAGTTTCGGTTAACATGTGAAACGGAAATGGAAAACGTGGCTTGATAACTTAATGTAGAGCTACTACAGTACCATTAAGTCCATATAGAACAAGGCGCTTCATTTTTATAGAAACTATTTTTTTTGCCGTATCTTAGAAAATAGGAAATAACCCTGCATTTCAACACACGTAGGCACCTAATATTTTTATTTTGATAATTTTCTATATTAACGCTTCACAATTTCACATGCCTGGCGCGTCTGCCACGCTCGTAAACTCTTTTACTGCTTCGATTGATTGAATTTCTTATACAGGTTGTCTCAGGTCTGTATTATAAATAAATAACTTAATATCCTAGACAACTTACACAGCGCCATCAGCGCCTGAACTAAGCACAGGTTGTACTGTTCTATGAAAATTGGATAGCTGATTTTAATAGGTAGGTATATACTTTTTTAATAGATACATATTATAAATAGAAAACACCCAGACTACACAACTAGACTTTAACAAATGTTTGTGTCTTGTGGGGATCGAACCCACAGGCAGGGGTACTCCGCTATCCAGTCGGGCCTATCGTGCTAGTCAAATTGTTCCCATAATATACAGGACCGTCCGTCAGTAGATAGTGCTATGGCTGCTGGTTAACACAATCCTCCGCATTGAGTAAAAATGAACAACGAGGAAGATGATATCAAACAGCTTTTTTTAATGCTACTTGCACGTGATCGACTGTAAGATTCATCTATAGAACAAATTTTCAACTTTTATTTTTATTTTGGCACTATACTGCACTGTTCCATTCACCTCCATAACTTATTAATAACATACTGAAAGTCATGTCTATGGTTCATTCTATGTTTATTTGTACCTAACCTGTTCCTTCTTTTACTAAAAGCATACAGAATCTTAATGCAAAATTGATACTTCACAACCATGCAATACATTCATTACTAAAATAAATTAGCACTGATGTAAATTACATAAGAATTCATTTAATGTGGTCTATTGTGGTATAGTGTGGTCTATTCTGCAGAAAGCGTTTCAAGAAATTTTACAAACTTACAATATTATCACAATTTCTTATTTCCATATATAAGAGTTTAAAATTTTTATGCATGTGTATTCAAAAGTGTTTAAGAAATTTACATACTTAGAATTATAATTTTTTTGAAATACGCACGCCCTGTAGTTATTTATATAAAGGGTATTATCTAATCACTTCGTTATGCGCCCACGCCTCGCTACTCCTCTAATTGGTTCGCTAGTTTAATCGATATAAAACTTATCTTAACTAACTCCTCTCGATAAAGGAGCCATTTCCATCATTTTATGCAGCTGGTGCTATCGCAGAGTAATGTTATTTACTAGAAGTATTTTTATGCTGTTTAAATAATTTCACTTCTAAGGGCTAAATCACAAAAAAATACAGACGTCCGTTGAACGCGTGATTAGTTGGTATGAATGAAAATTTTAAACACGCGCATCTAACTTTTTCGCGGGAATTCCCCAATAATTTAAGTAATCAGCAGCACATTATCCTCCCTAAGTATTCACGGGATCAACTAATACTGTTTTTTATACAGTTACCTACTAGAATAACCAGTAGAGGTTGATTCCTTAAATGGGTAGGTTGATGTGCTCTTGATACCTATCTGTATGTGTCGAATTTGAGATTGTTTGAACATGACATCAAAGATTTTGCACGAAATTAAGGCAAATCCCACCCTATGACGCAAAAGTCTGTCTAAAGCCTTGGTCAAATCGCATGCGTTGTATCCGTTTTGTGCATAGGAATTCGAATTTTCCTTAGACGGATGCGTCAAAATTACAAACGTCGGTCCGTCATATTGGAAGAACCGCCTACGTTGTCATACATATCACATTCACTCTTAAATTCCATGACAGGATGTTGTTACCAAATTAACACAAATAAAAACAAACTTTATAATTGCACTCACTTTAAACTGTTGCAATTCCATGTTTGGTATGCTAATTCCGTCTCCAAAAACTTCTGCATCTTTTTCATCTACAAATTCTTGTGCTTCCTATTTCGCTCGCCAAGGATGCCTTTTGTGCCTTAATGGTATCACCGTATTATGCTCTATTATGCTAAACAAGTTGAGGCAATTGCTCTGCCTGCCTGCACTGCGCGCGCCAGATAGACTAAGCGGGAGTGACATGACAAAAAAATTATAATAAAATGAAAGAAAAAAAACCTTAATCTGGGCTTGATAAAAAGACTACTACAGTTGAAATCTGGCAACCAAAAGTTGTTGTATTTAGAGGCAGTGAGCCGTAGAAAGAAAACACACTGTTGCTACACTCGTATCTAGTTGTAACACTTGCAAATGCAAGGCTGCAATGACATTGCAAAATCACAAATTACCAAAATGTTTGCAACTTAAGCGGTTCACTGCTCCTAAGCCCTAAAAAAATATACTTAGTACGTAAATAGTCCTTAGCCCTGCAGCGGAACGACATGGGCTAACAATAAAAAAGTACTCCTTTTTAGATAGTATGTGTAGATTCTAAATCTTTAATTCATTTTCTAAAAAAAAGCCTTTATAATTTGGGCACTATCTCTTAGCTTACCGCGAGCTCCAGACTATTTTCACTTCAGCGGAAAATTACGTCGTTTACATCAGAGAGGCTAAATTGAGAGATTTTATTTATGCGCCCCCGGTCCTCATGAATTGCTTAAATTGAGTTGTGCATGAACAGCTGGATGCGACTTATCATTTCGTAATGCGCTTGCAAATTGTAAGCGAATGCCGTTTTTATGACAGCAATATTTAAGTTCCATACTGGTATTCTTTCGTTATTTCGGATTCGCTTTCATTTATGGAAAAAAGCCTAAAGAATAAAAGAAAATGTTTATCCTATTCATGTCGATATACCGAGTTATAGTTACAGATAAGTGATTGTTCGGTACAGCTGGTTTTTCATTCAAATATTTAAAAAATATATAAGTTGATCTCTTTGAATTTGAAGTTGTGCTGTGCCGATAGTACCTACTTTTTATGAACTCGTAGGTTAACGCGACTTACTTGTTTATGATTCGGTTGTTTAGCCCTCTACGTTTCGGCTGGGTAACACAGCCTTCTTCACGCAGATTGACAGATCAAATATCTACGACACCGCCCTTCAGCTGTGATTGCAGAACGCAAATCGCATAAACCTATATCATGAGCGATACCTGTTTGTTTAATAATAAAACTATCTATGAACCTTTTGCATTATATTTCTAATCGTGTGAATCAGACAAACCCAGAATATTTTATCTACAAAGTTGCACAAAAAATCTGAACATAGTCGCTTGTATTTGAATTGCAGCTCAGTCTCGGACAGTGACAGCGACCATGGCTGTTGCAGTGTTGCCAACTACACTTGATTTAAAGTGATTACGGCCATCTCATGAAAAGTAGACCCAGATAATGCTCTTTTTAAATAATATTCCTACTTACCTACATTTATTCTAGATATTACTTACGTGCTGACTTTACAATGTCAGGAAAATTACATCGTAAACTCTTACGTTTAAGCTGTTTTGACAACGTCAAATCTTATGAAAAAATATTTTAAACTTTGTCTAATAATTCGTCTTACTTTTTTGTTGTAAGTGCCAAAAGTCACAATAAATTATCCTTATAATAATACATCAAGTTATAAAAAGGTAATGACACAATAATTTATGTAAGTAGTCCGTATATGTCCCATATTTGGCATTTTACATTAGAAAATTTGTCAACAAGAATAAAAAATTATAATAGTTTAGAGCTCGTAAATAGAGCAAAGGCCTTAATTTTGGATATAAATTCTCTCTATCTTAAGATATGACGGAAATTAGGTATCTCCTATCCTTTTCTTAACCTATTAAGAAAGTTTTGTTTTTTGCGTGGGACACCGAATCGTCCAACGACCCGATGAACCCTGGTGGCAGAGTTTTTCAAACACCTACTACCACTAGTAGGCCTCTGACATGGTTGTGTTACGACCGCCGTCTAAGTAATCATAGACAGCAACCGGGACCGACGGCTTAACGTGCCCTCCGAAGCACGAAACCATTTTTTTTGGACAATCAGTTGGTTCACCCTTCAATGTCCTAACCAGACCGGGAACGAATTCACAAAGTGATAAATATCAACTTTGTGAGTGTTCCACCGAGAATCGAACCCGGAACCTTTGCGTAGCAGGCAGTCGCTCTACACTGCGCCACATCGGCCATGATGGAAAGTGATACTGCAAATTTAAGGTAAGTTAAGAGAATTTATATCCCGAATTGAGGCCAAGTTTCCTAAAATGTAACTTGAACAAGATTTTAAAGGTGCCAACACCGTCGGGTATGTAGGATGTAGGACTTGTTGTTTTGTCTGCTCCCTCCATTTATCTGGGACAGGAACATGGAACACTACTTCGCAGGTGAGTGTGATAATCGCCTGAGGACACATTAAAGGATGCGATATCTATAGGTACACTTCAAAACACGCTGCCGATGCTACGTTAGGATTATTTTTATTGTACCAACAACTGAAAGTGTTTTTGTCACTTTTTGTATTTTTTCTCGAGATTTATAAACAGTAGGTACATTCGCCTGTACAAGTAAAATTGGTTTTCCAATGATAGTAAGGTGTTATTTGCGTATGGATACTTGGCTAGGTAATCAGCGTTGTTAAAATGTACACCCGGTAATAATGCTGTGTTTAAACCTAGAACCAAGAAGTTCTGGAAATTATAGAAATATCTCCACTTTGTTATTGTCACTTCAAAAGTGAGTAAGTACTAAGCCTGGAGTGAATGGCAAGACAAAAGGGCTTTTTCATTAGTCGCGTTGAGAAATCTGTTTCTTTCTGCAAACGATAAAAGTTTTGTCGACTCTTTTGAGTTTCGTCTATAAATCAGAGTAACTTATAGAGACGAAAACCTCAGAACACTTAGAGTTGGAGTTACGGGGTCGCCATTACGGTTGAATAATGCTCCCTTATGCCTGATACACACCGTTGTAAACCTAAGAAAACAAATTAAGTTTGCACCTTGAATTGTTGACTAACATAATATATAATATTCTTTATTGTGTACCAAATTATTACAATAAATTTGAATATTAAACGTAGTCACAAAGGTGAGCTTATCTCTATGAAGAGATCTCTTCCAGCCAACCTGCACAGTGAAATTAGAAAATACTATAATAGGGAATGATAAAACCGTGTACACATACAGATATTGATTTGCATATAATATATTATAAACAATACATACTTATTTATAAATACATAAATAAATTTATACACATGCATCAAGATTGTTCCGATAAATAATGCCAACCACTACTAACCAGAATCGTACAAACCTATCTACAAAAATCAACCATTATAATATTTTTTTGACGTGACCAAAAAACCTGGTTTTGTAGTTGTTGGCGTGCTGCATGCCTAAGTACCTAAATAAAAATACCTGGTTCAATGTTTGCATGTTTGGCAATAATGTTGTCGTCATTTTCATGACTCACCAAATGTATGACAGGATAGAAGTAGTAAGCAATTTTTTTTTAAGTGTTATATAGGTAGGTGCATAATTATACAAGAGTAGGTACGTCAATATTTTAATTTGTAATATAGGTGCACAATGTTTGTATAAATCATAAAAATCTTGCTAGTTAGACTTGGCCATCAAAATTTATTGTAATTTCTTAAAATATTAAGGTTTTGGACGTTTTAAAGCTGTTGATACAAATTGACTGTGTGTATCCAAACGAACTCTTCCAGTACCAGTCGATTGTAGGGCGTAATGAAGTTCAAAACCACACAAAGATAGTGAAGTTTTAAGCACCTACCATAAAATCGGCAATTGTAATTCTTTTGACCTTATTATTCACAAAAATTTGGTAATTACTAACAAAGTATTAAAAAAATGACCTAGTTAGTCACGTCCAAAAGGATTTTATCCTTTCACCAAAGGCGGTTCACCAATTCATCCGTCGCTCGACCGAAGATCGGAAAACGAAATTTCTTTTCGTCTGACAGACACATGCGTTACGGTGTGTTAAAAAAACCCGCAGCGATGGACGACAAGTGAAACGTATGAATGTTGTTATACAACGTAAAACACTTGAGGTATTCCCGAGACGAAATCAAATTGTTCTCAGTTCATTCAAACTCGGCGGATCCATTTTAAAAGTCAAACAAATCAAGTAAAGCACTTATCCCCGCTCTTCTCTTGGGAGGACAAACTTTAATTGTTCTTCAAGACTTGTTACTTGTTACAAATTCGAGATTTTTCCACTCCCTTTGTTTATAGCTGATGTGGAGCAAATAATAAGATAGACTGAGTACCACAAACAAAAGCCAAAATGAAACCCATATTTTGCAAGTAGCTAGTAGATTTGTTAACTTGGGCAAGGGTACCTACACAGACGCATAAATCCGGGAAAAGATAAGATACTGCTCTCACTCAACGGAGTGTCATACTTACTTATGGCGGCGCCGAGCGAAATCCGACCGTCCAGTGGCGCCCTCCCATGTTTTTTAATAATTTCTTTAAATCTAGGACAAACATTAAAAATCTAAGACGGACAAATTGTTGTCCTATACGATAAGTTTATTTTAAGGTACAACAATAAAATTTAAAACACAAGAAAAAGCTCATTGTTGTACATTAAAATAAACTTATCGTATAGGACAACAATTTGTCCGTCTTAGATTTTTAATGTTTGTCCTAGATTTTAAGAAATTATTAAAAAACATGGGAGGGCGCCACTGGACGGTCGGATTTCGCTCGGCGCAGGCTTAACGTTTGTGTCAACATAAAAAAATTATGTACCTCTTTATAATTGTGGTCATATCCCGTCAAAAGACCTTTACATGGGTCATATCTAGCATAAAACCCTTGTGGTGAGATTTACCGTGGAATCGATAAATGAGTTTGTCGAATTAATACTCCATATAACGACAAAAATTTCGGATAGTTTCATGACGACAAAAATAGCTCCTTTTATAAAGAATGAATTTAATTTTTGTTACCCAGAAATGTTCCGTTTTTGCTTACCGATGATACAACTATCTTTTATATTTATTTATCGCATTATTTCACCTACTTTCTATTTAATGTGTAAAACAGTATACGTGCCTCGGGTGTTGCAACAATCACACCCTCAAAAAGTGCAAAAAATGTGTTACCATCTTTAGACGTAAGCTACTATTATCACGTTTCTTGTTCTGAAGCCTTTAACTTTACCCTGTTTGCAAAGATCTATCTAACCTTTCCGTTTGTCGGTGACGGTGACTGCCAAACAATGAGTGGGCCATGTAAGGGAGTTTTTGATGGCGACACAAATATATAGCGGTTGATAGCGGTGCTCGACAGCCACTTTGCAAAGGTTGAAGTTCGCATTTATAAAATGAAGTTGCTGGCCGTCCAATTGCAGAAGAAGGTTTTTGGCTGCAATTACTGTCTATTTTTATGAGTTCAATTTCAGTATCACGAAACTTATATTATTTCAAAGTTTCCATTTTGATAAGTAACATGCTCGATCGAACATTACCTGTGTTATAACAAAAAAAGTTGGGCACTGTTTAAGTCGTTTGACACAGTCAAATCACATTATGGGAAAATAATCAAACACAAAATTTCTAAACGCGAATATAACTTCTTTGTAATAACACCATACATTTCCATGAACATAATTTAGACTGCGTAAAATTTGTTTAATTTTTTTGTTTGTTCTGCCATACTTTTACTTAAACAGATGTGTTGAGCACTACGAATTCTCTTTTAGAACCAATTCAGCGTAATTTCGTCGCCAAACCTCACCCTTTGCTCACTTTGTACAGCTAAGTAGAAGTTGGGATGTTTCAATTTAACTTTTTGCTGTCGGCCGGGCTGGCTCGGGGTTGTGGTCGCATGCTTCCCGGCAAGAAGCGAGCTTTTTTGCTTTTCCTCGCTCAAATTTACGTACGGGTCTTTTTGAGCACAATGAATATTTCACTCGACCTCAGTTTTTGGCGACACTTGGCTGGTGTTGCTTTAGATGCATTAATTATATTTGCTTCTTATTTTCTATTTAAGTTGACGAAACCTGTAATAAACTTTTTAACAGTTGTACTGTTTGCCATCAGTATTTTAAACAGTTAAAGGTGGCAAAACTTATTATGTATGTATATGATATTAAAACATCATTTCGGTACCACAAAAACAGCTGGATCTATCGCAGACGTTCACAAAAAGCCAAATAGAAAGATGTCCGGTTCAAAAATGAGATCGTTAAAGTCTTTAGTAAGTAAGTGCATCTCCTTTTAATTGCGACCGAAGCCTGATTGGTTTCGTTAAGTCGTGTTGAAACTCAATTAGCATCGTTATTTAGTAGCAGCTATCATGTGCCACTTACATTGTTGGAAATTATACGTACAATTTTATAGTTTTGGGTTCAGAGAGTTCTATATTTTATATTATTATTTTAATCAAAAGTTATATGCAGGGTGTAAGGGACAGCCCTCCGGATACTGATAGGGTGCATTTAGACCATGAAACTGAACAACTTTCCCCTAGAAACATATGTCAGGAAACGACAAAAAATATTCGACCTCCCATACAAAATCACAATCAGCTGACTGCATTTACTATTGAAAGTCAAAAATAAATTAAAGGTTCTGGACATATATTTTATGGGAAGTTATTCAATTACATGGTCGGAATGCACCGTATCAGTGTTCGGAGGGCTATCCTCTACACCCTGTATATACATGGGCATAGCTTAAAAATCTCACTACGATATAGGTAAATAGTTCAAAAGGTCTCAACTGTACCTACGCATTTTAAGTAAAGCGTAACGCGAAGGAGCCTACAATTCTCAAATTATTGTATGCATATCATTTTGCTACCACCAAATAGATTAAAGTCTTTAAAGTGAGCATCTAACACACTGTTTGTAGACGGGCGTTATTTATCAATGAATACTTTTCTCCGTGTGTCGTGTGATGCCGTCATAAAATAGCATCACCCCCTTTCCTTTCCGTGAGAGTCGTAAGAGTAGACGAAGGGACTCGAGGGTGTGTATAGCAATTTTAGGCGATGGGCTGACAACCTGTCACCATGGCGATACACAATTTTCCGAAAGACCCTCAAACGTTTGTCGGACCTGCCATGGGTGTCCGTTTTTTGCGGCCGTTTGCGCTCTGCCTACCCCACAAGGAATAAAGGCGTGATATTGTATGTTTGTAATATTTTTCTCCACCATGATTAATTTTTCACTACGAAAACCTAACAATTTATATTGTTATATGAATATATATTTATTTGAAAGTCTTCTGCAATTGCAAGCCCCGTAAGCATATTAAGTCGTCCAAATACATACACTAACTGTTAGTGTACAAGACAGCTGGTTTCATTCGCGTTGCTGATTTTCCCGCGACGTGAACATGATACCGTGGTAATTACAACGCCTGTCTGATCAGCACCACTCTGCCTGTGATAATTTACTTGCAAGTAGGTTCTGTGCTAAATACGTAAACGTGATTTTAAAAAAACATGATAAATATAGGTACAAAACTATTAACTACTATACCAGTCACAACAGTCCACTGCTGGACATAGCACTCCCTCCATGGCACGGGTAGAAATAGGGTAGTGCTATTCTAAGCCGGTACCATGCGGTGAGTCACAAGGTATAGTGATAAACGATTTTTCTGAACGGAACAGCTTTCAAATGTATGTCAGACGTGGCGACCGTATTTTTACGGCCGTTGACGCACTGGCTACCTTGCAAGGGATGGATGCGTGATATGTTTGTATGAAAACATTGCTTTTCATAGGCATAAAACGAGTTGTAAATTCATTTTTTACTTATAATTTTCAGTCTGAAAGTGATTTGCCGTGTGATGCCGGCTTAGAATAGCGTCACCCCATTTCTTGCCCGTGGGTGTCGTAAGAAGCGACTAAGGGACTCGAGGGTGTGTATTGCAATTTTAGGCGATGGGCTGACAACCTGTCACTATAGTGATACACAGTTATCTGATTGACCCTCGAACTTTTGTCAGACGTGGCGTAAATTACCGTTTTTCACGGCCATTTATGCTCTGCCTACCCCGCAAGGGACTATAGGCGTGATATATGTATGTATGTATGAAAGTGATTCTATATTTTACATTATATCAACTGTCGGGTTTCCATAAATGATTCTCCTATAATACCTAATCAAGTTTGCCATATTCATCAACGACTCCTGACGAGATTTTCCGTTTTAAAATTAGAACAGTCTACCCCGCGTTAATCGATTCCCGTAATATGGTTAGCAAGGAAATTGTCAGTCGGTATGAGGAAATAATCTCATTAAAACAGTGCCAAGTTCGCTTTATGATTGATGAGAATGACTGACTGCTGATGCGTGTCAGGAATTTTAGGAATAAACTGTTCATTTATCTACTCGTTTGAAGACAAAAGTGATGTGATGATCAGAAAGATAATTGGAAGCTCTTCTTGTTTAATTCCTTAGCGCTTTAGGGTCGAAACATTCGCTAAGTTCAGTCGTAGAAATATCAATTAAAATATTAAAAATTACGGCTATACGCAGGTGGAATCCGTGTAAGGTTCGTGGCATTCACTCGTCATCATCAGCCCACACAAATGGGCCTCTTCTCTATTACGTCAATATCCACGGTCTGTGTCAACCTCATTCATTTTAGAGATCGCGTTGACTTAGCGATATCATCGGACTACCGGGCTGATAGTCTGCCCAAAGACCTTTTTAATGGCCTTGGTCACCACTCTGTGTCCACCGCTCGTCTAAGCTTGACGTCCATTATCTTCTTCTTCTTTTTTAAATCTAATATTAGTGCTGACACTATAAGTATAAGTTGATCTTTAATCATATTTTTGTCCAATTGAATTTGTCCTTCAATGACGATATCTACCCATTTTGTTTTAGCTATGCTGTGTTTTAGTAGTTTATTATCAGATTATATCCTTTCTTTTTAATAGCTTCTTGTAGCTAAGTTTAGTCAACTGTGCTGCTAACTCATTGGTATGATACTCCAATCGCTTACGATAATATTCTCTACAATTTACTATTCATTATCTAAGATTTAAAAAAATAAATATCGTTCTTTTTTCCAGCTATAAGCGTAGGTATATATTTTCATGCAAATATTAAAACGCTTCATCTACATGTGGATTCTGCTTTCGTGCACCGGTGCTAGGAGATTTTCTCTCGTAATTTTTCTCCTCGACGCTCTTGCACTGGTAATTCTATTTGTGCAGGAAATATTTAGAAAACATATTTTTAAGGCGTAGGTAAGTAGCGTTATGACTTGATGGGGCTGTATAATATGTTATTATTTATGCAACTGATAAAGGTTATGTTATTTTTGGATATTTGAAGTGCAGTTTATGTCTGTTACAGGGTCTGAAGTCTGCTACATGAAAATCGTTTCAGTTGTATGTAGATAGCTTGTCAGTGGCATGGTTTGGGGCGTTTTGTATTCTGCTAACATTTTATAGTATAGAATATTACGGTGACAATAAAATTACAATTTAGTTTCGAAGGCATTACAAGCTCAAAACATAAGAGAATCAGATCCCAGGATTCTACCTACCTATCTACTTTAAACATTGATTTATGAAGTCCTTCCTCAGATTTATGGAAGTATTTGGTATTAACTACAAGGAACATCCTATTTTGTACACTGGTACCATATTTTATACCCACGAAAATAATTTTGCCATTTACAAACAACAACAAAACTTTAATAGAATTTATTTTTTGTACGAAAAGTTTCATTGAATATTGTTTAGTCACGGCACAGTTGAGGAACTTTCTTACGAATCCTATCACATTATTCGTGGTAAGGAAACACATCAGTCACTTTGTTGCCGACACTTTTTGTACCCTTTCTCCGATATTAGGTGGGCTTTTTAGATGTATTGCCTATTGGGAAAGGATTGAAGCTACGGTTTAGAAATGGCCATTATTATAAAAAACGTACACTTAGTGCCTCCTTTGTATTGACTTTCAAAAATAAGGATACTTACCAATACATATTAAAAGAAAATATACTGCCCCGTATTTCACCTAGGGTAAAGTATGAATAGATGCCCAAGGGGGATAGTTGCCCGCGTTTTGAGAACACTATGTTCCAGTATATCCATGTGATGCCGGCTTAGAATAGCAACACCCCATTTCTTTCCCTTGGGGGTCGTAAGAGGCGATTATGGAACTCAAGGGTGTGTATTGCAATTTTAGGCGATGGGCTGACAACCCGTCACTATGTTGATATACAATATTCCGAATGACCCTCAATTATTTGACAGATGTAGCGTAGTGAGTTTTTTGCGGCTGTTTGCGCTCTGCCTACCCCGCAAGAGATTATAGGCGTGATATGTGTATGTATGTATATGTTCCAGAAAGTTTCTGCACTACTGCTCATTTAAACATAGTAACCTTTTCCCCGCTTACCTCGGTGCCACGTCTCGGTGTGCAAAAATCTTCGGTAGTGAGATCAAACCGTGTGGTGCGCTTATTTTGGTTAGTTTTGTTTTTCGTGTATCGTTATAAATCATTGTAGATTCGCTTTTAATAATATTTTTGTTTCCTTAGATGAGCTAGAGTTTGAGACACGGAGCCAATAACAAATTTGTTGTAAAACAGCAATTATCTATATATTTTCTATTTATATGTCACCGGAAAATCATATAGAACAAAATATTAAAATGTATGGAGGGTGACAGGAGTGATGCCATTAGGCAGAATGAGGGGTGGTGTGGTGTCGGGAAAAGGGTAGCTACCCACCTGGCCGGGTGTTGTGGCCAGGGGACCGACTGGTCCACCTGGATAGAATTGGAAGTTGTATATATGCGTTGCGCGGTGAAACACTTCGATACCGCGTTTCAGGCTCCTTGTTCTGTCACGTGGCGCCATCTTGCAGATATGTTATAACTTTTGTTGCGTCTTGCTTGTTCGTGAACCACTTTGAGTGAGCTTCTTGCCGTAGCTCCCAGAGGTCGCTACAAATTTATCCCTCTTGATTACAATCTATCGAGCTATTGAGATCTACAACACACGTGTTACAATTCAACGCATCATTTTGCGAGAAATTACCAATACTAATAAATAAAACGGCGTAATTGTGATACGACGTGCACCGAAACGCGCCTCGCGTTCTGATTGGTCGAGCGCCATGATTCTTGCGCCGCCATGTTTGCTTGTCATTTCGCTGGTGCTCGCGAGTAAACAAACAATGTTATTGCAATTTTTTCATGATTTTCGGGTTAAAATGTCTTCAAAAGTATAAAAATAGTGCTTAAAACTTATTATTCAAATGAAACCAAAACTTTTTTAACAATAGCAGTGGTGTTTCAGTGATAAAATTGATAAGAAGTATTACTCTCTGAACATTCTGATTTTGCGTGTTTTGTTGTTTTCAATTATTCTAAAACTGTGTTATATGATTTGAAATCCCGATTAATAATATCACAATGTCGGACATTGAGTTTTCCCATTAAGAAAACAGTGAAACCGAGTCCATTGTGAACCTGGAAGAATTTACCATAGCGTTACAAAACTACTTAATGCAAACAGTAAAAAATTTGAATGGACAACTCAAAATATACTAAGTGTAATAAAATTGATAGAAGAGTTTCACACAATAAACTAAACATTTAACTTCACTGTCCTAACATACTACCACACTTCCCTAATATAGTTGCTGTCTATGATCACTCCGACACCGGTCGTTACACGACCATGTCAGAGGCCTACAAATAGCAGGCGGTCAGAAAACTGCCACCACGATTCATCGGGTATGGCAGTGACATATTGGCAGAGAAACAAAGAGCCTGAAACGCGGTATAGAAGAGTTTCACCGTGCAACGCATGTATACAACATCCAATTCTATCCAGGAGGACCAGTCGGTCCCCTGGCCACAACACCCAACCAGGTAAGGTAGCTACTTACACATCCTCCATTACTTGACCAGTTTGTGGCGAACTGAGCGCTGGCAAATTTGGACCACAAATCGCCGGAAGTCCGGGGTTGCAACTTTTATTTTTACTGTGTATGTTTGCTTTGGGTCAGTCTGCAAACATTTTTGGAGACTGATGGAAATTAATTTAAAGAACATGCATACATCAACTACAACAACTCACAAGTCACTAGACCTTGCCTACGAAGTCGCGGGCAACAGCAAGTACGTAATAATATATTAATATTTAATAAAATTCGCAGCCGGATTGATACGGATATCAAGAAGGATACTTGTCCTGTTTTTTTTTGTCCGGCTTATGGGGAATTCTTGACCCGATATATTTTTGATGAAATTTGATATATTTATGTATGTATGTATAATCTCTTTATTGTGCATTCTTAAAACTAATACAGAAAACATATATTAAATCAAAAACAAGAAATGACACAAAGGCGGACTTATCCCATTAAGGGATCTCTTCCAGTCAACCCTTGAGAAACTCTGAGGATACGATGTGAGCAGGTAAACTAGAATGAAAAGGTGAACGAAAAGCTATTTATATACATACTTGGGACCAAACTGAATACAATATTATCTACTTAATAATATACTACATAAATACGACGTAAATATAATAGACTTACTTACATACTTAATATACCCTACAAATTGTCCGAGTTATCCGACCCAAAACCCCAAACTTTCTTTATGTTAGTTTTAAAACCTAACACATTTTTACTTTTCCTTACATCAGAAGGAATTTGATTCCATAAGCGCGCAGCGCGGACAGTGAATGACTCAGCGTACATCTTAGACGAGCAGACCGATATCCGGAGAGATAAATCGCCGTAGGAACGCAGCCCGCCTCCACTGTGCGCAACTCAAACCTTTCGCGCAAGTAGATGGGCGCGTTAGGATTGTTAAGGACATTGTACAGGAGGGACAAGATATGCAAATCTCTGCGTTGTCGGATTGGTAACCACCCCAACCGCTCCCTGAACTCGGACACGTGATCGAATTTCCGCAATCCAAAAACGAAACGGATACACTGGTTCTGCAAACGTTCCATTCGATTCAGAAGCTCTTGAGACAGGTCCAGAAACGCCACATCCCCATAATCCAACAAAGGTAGAAGAAGGGCCTGAGCCAGCATAATTTTTGTGTATATGGGGAGGAAGTTTTGCAGCCTCTTGAGCGAATGAAGAGAAGCGTATAACCTTCGGCTAACTTCACTCACCTGATCAGTCCAAGCCAAAGTCTGGTCCATCAAAATACCCAGATTCTTCACCCTTGACGAGTAAGGGATAGGGTTGTTATTGAGAGTAACCTCTGGCACATCTGCTAGGTGTAGCCTGGCAATACGCTGATGACTGCCAATTATAATTGCCTGAGACTTAGCAGCATTTAACAGCAGCCCATGCCTTTTTGCCCAACTGTCAATGGTGGCAAGGTCACGGTTTATCCTGTCTACTGCTTGCGTTAAACTGTCAGGAGATTCAGCTGTATAGACTTGCAAGTCATCAGCGTAAAGATGGTACGATGATGCCAGGCAAGATGTTATTTCGTCAATAAAGACTGAGAATAATAAAGGCGAGATTTATTATATATGGTAGACTTTTTATGATAAGACTACACACAAGTATTGAAAACTATTTACTATTTACTTAAGTCGCAGTGGTATGAGAGAATTGTCATCTTCGATACAGAGAGAATGCAGCTAAAATGTAAAATAAATTTTATATGTATATACAGGATTATTTTTTAGTCAGTGCGCAGCTTCAACATACGTAATGGTTATCAAATTTTAGAAAATATGTATTTATTTTTTACATCTGACTTAGAACAAAAAAATTGAAATAATCGCACTTAAACTTATCCTAGGATCGTACGTAAGTGTGGATCACCCTATTAGGTTCACTAGCTATCTTTCGGTTTGGCAACGTCGCGCGCGGCCCAGTTATACCTATCAGCTGACTGTGTTCTAGCTTCTACCTACAGCACAGGTCAATGACCAGTCCAGGTGAATGACCGCTATTGGTACCGGGGTGCGTGCGGGTGATGCCTACAACAATTAAGTACCTATCTTACAAGTACCTACACTTAAACTGCCTCCGTGGTGTAGTGATTTGAAAGTTGGTCTCTTGTTTTGATGGTACCTGTTTCTAGTTTATGCGGAGAGACAAGATTATTTTGTTAATCACGTAGTTGGATTTTTCCTGGATTTTCTTTCAGTTAACAAGAATAACCAGAAAAGATTGATACCCATTTTAAAAGATCAACATTCAAAGGTTTTTCTAATATTCTTTAAAAATAACCAGTAAAGACTCTAATGGCAACTGGAGCCGTTGCTGATAGTACCTAAAAAGCCTACACAACCTGCATACAACAGAGGTTGTGATAGTTTGACAACGTCGCGATTAGTCAGCGCGTCTCAGCGCCAGACATAGTGGCGCCAACGGCATAAGAATAGATAATAATACTGCGTATAGAAACGAAACTCCTTTGTCTGGGCCCCAAAAGCCGCGCTTTAAATACCTACTTCCCCCCGCAGCCCGTAACGCCCCGCACTCTCCCACGCTTTAAGTCGGGGCTGTCACGTGCCAATAATTATTCCAGACTAGCGGCCAGTCAAGCGGTTGCGACCGCTGCTAACAGTTTTCCCGTGGGAACAAAATATTTACCCGTTTTAAAGTCTTACCTTACCATTTTATTGTTAATAGGTAGGCACAGAATTTTAAAATAGGTGCAAAACATACCTACGATACGAATGTGCTTATTTATCATTATCAGCTAACAATGACTTAGGCACCTAGGTAGTTTAAATTAGAAAATGGAAACTAGGTACCTACGTAAGTAAAAATAGGAGTACACACAACAATTACGTATAATAACGAATGGTAGGTACCTAGGTATTTCATCTCTCTTTAATCTCATCTTTAGGCAAATTAAAAAAACTTAGATGCGGAGTTTTCCTCGCATCACTTTTGCAGCCATGCACACCACAATAATTCGGCATTGCTAAATGTTTCACAAAAAATTAAAATTCGACCCGCACGACGAACGTTTCCGCGGCGAAGCGCACTCCCGACTGAATTGTTCGCTAAGAGACAGCCAGACGGATTGACCTTGAGCGCGTCTGGAGCGGGAGTGTCATCTCTATGTGATTTCTACTCTATGCCAACGGTTCAATTTTTAGAAGAAATCTGACGCCGGCGCCGACAAGGCCGGCCGACCGCCGGCGCCCGCGCCGCGCCGCCGCCGCCGGCACGGCGTGGCGGGAAATTCATCTGCACTGCTAGAAAGCTTTATGTACACTGATGATATGAGGTAGATCGTATTGCGCGTGCCTGCCCTTCGATGATTTTAACCGAATTATCCTTAAAGTACAACTGCATTTAAAGTAAAGTAAACGGCAATTTTGTGCGCTTATGAGAGTGGAGCGAAAAATTCAGTAAAGTATGACAGTCAAAGTTGATTAGGCCACTAAAATGTAACTACTACGTCAGTGTGAACTAACCTTGAGTGGTGATTTAGGAATAAAGATTAAAAACGGTCTACTCACACAAAAATAACAGGGTGTGATTTGATCGGGCAATCATTAAAAAAATCGTATGGCCGGGACGCGGCTATCGCGCGCCAGCTACAGCTGAGCCTTTAAAAAGATGATTCCAATTTTCCCTTCATATTTTTACGGGCTAAGGACCGTAAAAATGAAAAGTTTACCTAGAACACTAGGTAGGCAGTAGGTAGCTAAGTAAAATAGTCGTTTAATTAACAGTTACTTACCGTAAACTGCCCGTGATCCAATAGCCGCTGCATAACGTTGAGGAATGTTCTTCCACATTCGTCCACAACGCCAGCATTACGCAGTCGAGGTAAACTTTCGTCCGCGTACATTCATTGGGCTGCTCGGGTATTTTCCCCACTTAAAAAGTACGAACGCACCATTTCGTAAAACTCGCGAAACGTAAAATTCGACATCGCGAAATCAATTCGGGATCGGCGGGAAAAGTAGTGTCACACAGGTGCGCGCCCGCCCGCGACGGAATCAAAGCGAGAACTGAAACTGACTGAAGGGTGCGCTGCGCGAGCGCTGTTGCCATTTTCACGCACCCCCGATTGAAAAGTAGTGTGTCCATGATTTATTTTTTATGAGGGAGACAAAAATGAAAAAATAATAAAAATAAAACATATTTTTTTATTTGCCTAAAATGTCCTATTAACGATTCTGATATCATGGTATAAGTTTGCGCACTGACTAAAAAATAACCCTGTATATAACAGGCTATGAAGTGTAGTCATCACAATTTTTGTGCTGACTAATGAAAAAAACCTTACAAAGGAAATAAATTAATAAGTAAAATTTTACAAAGATAAATTAAAAAAATACTTCTGTTACTGATTGTTTGCAATTAAAAAAAACTTTTCAGTAAGTAGCTTTTGAAGATTTTCAGAAATATGGCATATGTTATTAAATCAATCAATCCGGACCCTTTAATTACAACTATGCGCCAATAATTTACCATTAACTTCAACTTAGGGATCAATTTGTAGAAATCATCTCAATTTATTTTAATGATTTACTTTCTCAACAATAAAAGTGAATACAAAAAAAAATATCATGACGATATTGGATTGGAAAACAGTTAAGTTTAGGCAGATGGTAGAATGAAGCCTGGAATCGTGCCATATTCCGGCTTTTGCCCAAATTCTTAGGATTTCGTCCGAATTCCTAATTCTGCCGTATTACTGCGACATTTATTCATACTTGATTCAAACCGAGCAATCAGTAATCCGATAAAAACATTCTAGCCCCTACTCCGCCCCATTTTCGGCATCTCGGAAATATTGTATTAATTTCTTCCAAACATTAAAATTAATGATCAAGTAAAATATTTTTAAGCAATTATTTGTGGTATGTATAAAATTACATGTAGAAAGGCAACATGGATATCTTTGAAGATGTATATATTTATTCAAAACGAATCAAAAAATGATTGACAACAATCTTTTGTCAATATTATATTTTCCTGATGTGTAGGCGTGTTGGTTACCGTGGAGTGTTATGTTTTTCAGTACCTTGTCCCTAAGTTCCTATTCGCACAGCCTCTAAGTGGTCTTCAAAAGAAACGACGTGAGACTGATTGGCCGGAAGAATTTGGCATTAGTGTAGTCCCCTTTGCTTGGTTTAGTGATGAATATAATAATATAATAAATCCTTTAGTCTAGGCAACAAGACCCATATAAAATAAAATAAAACAAAAAATATGACTTAAAATCTAATAAAAATATGTTCCTTAAATAAAGCTAAATAGGCACTTTAAGCCACGAGACTCACGTTGCATAGGGGGTCTAAAGCGCCTGAATATGACTCCCTATGACCAGAAGAATTATTTTTACATTGCATGAATTCGCACACGTATTTCTGGGAAAACGACACAACAAAAGACCTAAAATTTGTTGAATTTTTTTAGTCTAGCTGTCGGATTTCTAGGGTCAAACCGGCGGGGATTCGTGGAGGACCCTGGCGTAGCTTAACCATCTTCTGCATGTGTTGTGCCTCCGGTGTCGTATCTCTGTGTAGCCGGGACACATAAAGCTGTGCGATGGGTTCGGCAGCCTATAACTTTGACAGCATATGAATCTAACTTTTCTCCAGCTTTTCGGAATGTATCTATGCGCCAGGCACGCTCTGTAGACACAAACCAGGTGGAGTGCCAGAGATTGTCATCCCCACAGTAGAAGCGCGAGGAAGATACCATCCGGTCCTTCCGCTTTATAAGGCTAGAATGTTTATGGCCCATTTGATCTTATCTAGGGATACTACCTTTTTGGCATATTCCCAGTCTTGCGTTGTGGGGTGATTGTGTTGGTTTCTTGCCAGTTGACTTCCTGTACTATCTCACAGCCGGGATAGTGAGTTTCCAAGAGTAGTTGATTGGCTGCGTCTGGTGAGGTTGTGTAATTTCCGTCAGGTTTTCGAAGACTCCTGACGTCATGCTGTGGTTGTATCTCAAACATTTTTGTATTTGGATTAAGTTGCCTTGTGGGCGTGCCAATCTCGACCTGCAGATAAGTTCATGGCCCTGTTGAGTGGTTTTCTGACCTTACCTCTTAGGCGCTTTATATCTGGCCCCCACCATTTGCTACTGCTAGGTGGACGGTCCGATGTGGCGGTCAGGGGGCATGTTTCTGTGTAACATTCCGTCATAGACCTAGTGACTGTCTCTCTCTCTTTTCGTGTGGCACACCGAGTCGTCCAACGACCCGATGAACACTGGTGTCAGAGTTTTGTAGTTACCTGTGTTTCTATTGTAAGTTCCATATGAATGAAGGCATTGGTTTTCGAGTGTCTGTTTATCACATCAGATGGTAATTGTGAAAATTACATCGAAAGAAGGGTGAATGCTTACAACATAGTGAATGGGGTTTGTGATTTTTATATACTTCAAACTGTTAGTGAAATACAAAACGGACAAAGCCATCCATCTGACACTCTATTGAAACAAAACTGAGACTTTTTTTAAATAGTGGAATACGGCCCGTATTTTTTGACACTATTCAATGACCTTGTACCACGACATCGACGACGAGACACATGTCCAGTAGACATACAATTATCGATCAGCTGCTTGACAACATAAATGTGGTCATTATTCGAATATCTACTTCGTTTATCGGATCGGATCGGAGGTAGGTTGAATTCTCAGCAGGTCTCTGCAGCTCTAGAATTCACTAAAAATAGTCATTCTTCTTCTGATATTTTAGATAATTTTAATAGTGTCGTTCTTACACCGTCAGCGTTGTCGTAAAAAGAGTCCTTATGACCCATGTGATATACATGGCGATTCGATAATTGCTTTAGGTATGTCCTGCTTTCGAACATATTTTGTGTATCTGCGTTATTCTTATAGTTAATTTGAATTTTAAGTTGCTTGTTGTGATCCATGTGTTACAGATTATATAGTTTCTTTGTTACGTGTTTGAATTGAAAAAATAAAAACGACTCAAACTGGGTGTTTGAACTCTTACATGTATAATACTGGTGTAGTCTTTAATATTTATTTAATTATACTTTAAAATATAATTTGATAAATTTCATTGAATAATACTTTAAAATTATAAATAATAGATGTCGAGCTACCAAGCAATCAACCGGTTATTTACGCAAGCCACAAAATACGCGACTTTAGATTTTTTGTAAGGTATGCCCTCAAATAATGCCAGGCGTAGGTACCGAACTATCGTAGTTACCTAAAGATGAGCGTTGACTGTCGATCAAATGTCTTGAATTATCATTAGAATGAACGGTTAAAACATAAGAGAAATCTTTGGATTATTATGTAGTTAACGGCGCAATGTGCCAAAATTATAGCTATGCTAAAACAATGTGACGCAATGTCTGACAACTTCAAGCACATTCAATAGCTATGTTGGCTATGTGCTCAACTAGAATCGCGAAATAAGGGATGGAATGTTTCCAACCAATGTATAGCACCCCCAAACAGCTGAGTCCGAAATCTTTGCTAATGTTTACATAAAATTACTAACCAAAGATAAATTTTCAATCGTAATGTGGTAAATTTTCGTTCATCAAGCAATCGCCTCAAAAATTGGCTTCGTTTTTGAGAAAACACAACATTTATTTTTGTATTAATATAAGGGTGACTACATCGATCAACCTTTTTTGGGACAGTTTCTTGTACTATTGCCCCCAGTTCCTTAAAATTTATAAAACAGACTGAAATACGTAGCACTAGTGGAAGCCAAAAACATAGTCATCGGCGAAAAAGAAAACGTAGGCGTCCTTCGAAAGCAAAACGCGCGTTATTTGTGCCATAATAAAAGTGCCGGGTGATGCCGGCTTAGAATAGCATCACCCCATTTCTAACCCATGGGTGTCGTAAGAGCCGACTAAGGGACTCGAGGGATGTGTATTGCAACGTAGGTGATGGGCTGACAACCTGTCACTATAGACATACACAGTTATCTAGTTGACCCTCAAGCTATTGTCAGACGTGGTGTTAATATCCGTTTTACGGCCGTTGACACTCTGCCTACCCCGTAAGGGATATAGGCGTGATTTATGTATGTATGTATGTATAAAAGTGATTTTATGTAATGACTAATTAAACATTGTAATAGATTTTTAAGATAAGCATAAAATTTTATAATGTAATAATTAGTGATAAATAATACTACATTGTGATTAAATTTATTTTTGTGTATAATTTAAACATATTTTACAGTAAATTGTTTAAACTTCAATAAAAAAAAATCCTTTAATTATTAGGTGTACTATTAGTTTTTAACATATTTACAGCAGTCATTAAATAGGAGTTAATTATGAAATATGTATGTGAGCATATTTTAGTGCACAAACAGTATTTTGATGGAGCAAAGGTAAAGATTCATGGGAAACCTGGGAATTAATTGAGGTACAGTTAAATACCATCCTTTTTAAAATAACAACTGCCATGTGTGTTTTTCCAATGCATAAGTTCAGCAGTCGAGCAGAGGAATGAATTTTTGTGGATCCTCAAGTGCGAGTAAGTACTAATACCAATTACTTAGTACCAATGTCACAAAATACACTTTTTGAATGAAGTTGAATCATTATTACCTTAACTTATTGGAAAAAATCACCTACTCGATGTTAAATAAAATAATTAGGTACCTATAAGTAATATCTAACTGTATAAATAAGTTATTAATAAGTAATGGAGCCTTTACACCGCCAACAAGCTGCACTGCGGTTTGGCGGTTTATTGTAATATGCAGATTTTAGATTTTTTTAAATTGAATAAATGCTTTTTGAACTTTGAACTTAGATTTGGTAAAGGTTTCGAGTAAGTATAAGAGTAATTATTTTAAATAGATTGATTCAATTTTTATAAATTTGTTTATTTGTAAATGTAAATTATTTGACTATTGGGATAAGTCCATGATAATAGCTTTTCATGCCACAAGGGTTGTCCCCTGCCACCTTGATGTAGCCGTTGTCACCCCAAATTGAGCTCCAAGAGTTCTTAATGATCCAATAGTTTCGTCCATTTTCTGAAAATTTACAGGTAGGTAACGTAAATTTATCATTGATGACAATGTGTCAGTAGCGACTTTTCAGATTTGTGGGATCGTTTTATCTGTCTTGACCTGTAAACTCATTGCTGACTTTAGAAATAAATATAAACAGGGTGTAAGCGACTGCCCTCCGAAAACTTTAAGGCTGCATTCAGACCATGAAACTGAACAACTGCCCATGAAAAAATATTTCAGTAAACGGCAATTTTTTTTTACTTTTCATAGTCATTGCAGTCAGCTGATCTTGATTTGTATGGGAGGTCAATTTTTTTTGTCGTTTCCTGTCATATGTTCCTGGGGAAAGTTGTTCAGTTGCATGATCTGCTTGTACCCTATCAGTATCCGGAGGGCTGTCCCTTACACCCCTCATATTATAAAATAACTATGCCGCAGTAAAATTGCATAATAAATGGCAAATCGTAACTTAAACCTGCCATCGTCTTAGACGGATCTAGAAATTTAGCCAGGCAAAACGATATGCGAGACATACTTTTTCGAACAAAGTGTTTTCATGGAAATTTTGTGGTTAAGTACTTAGAAAACTATTTACTTTTCTAAGTAACCACATAATTTATGTTATTTGCGTTTTTAGTACATTTGGCAAACAATGACTGTATGTGAAAAGTTTCTTTGACAAAGTGCCTGTTTGCCTATTTGACAAATGAGGCCAATACCAAATACGCGTATCTGTACGTTCGGTTTTTGAGGCACATCAAATGGCTCAGAGTATTTCAGTGCCACGTGGAGCCACGTGTGGATGGGCGCATTTCCTTGTTTGCCTCAACGTCATATAAGTATATTCTGACAAATTCAACAAACATCCAATAGCAAATACGAAAAGCCAAGATGAGTATCAAACAGAATGTTTCCAGTGTGGTAGTATTTATTTGCAAATAGTTTTTTTTTAAACCTAGAGACATTCGTTCTTCTTCTTCTTCTTCGTCTCGTGTGTGGCACCGAACCGACGAACGACCCGATGAACCCTGCTGTCAGAGTTTTTTCAACCGTTGTGCAACGACCGTCTTCTAAGTTAATTTTTATTGTTTGCAATTAAACATCTTATCTGTATCGTTCGCGATAACCAAATTTTATACAAAACATTTCATTACTGCAAGAACTAATAAAAATAAATAAAACTTATAAATAGAAAGTCGTTTCAAGTAAAGGTACATACAGGTTGTAATGTATGGCGTACTGAAAACTTAAAAAACATCTTTTCCGACATAGGATCCATACCATAGTAACAGTTGTTCAGTTTCATGGTCTGATAATGATTGCAAAGTTTTCTGTACACCGTTCCTTACACCCTGTATAGTGTAAGCAGATAGCTACTTGTTTATACCTGTTCCGTATCCGACCAAAAGAACTGCGTGGTTTAATTTACCATCTGCAGGGCAATCCAATATGCCATTACCGTTATAATTCTGAAATTTTTCACCTGCGTGAACAACTGAAAATAAGAAAAACACATTAATGGCCGCCGGAGCACACCGCGTTCGTACGCGTAGCCCCGCGCGTACCTATGACGTTGTAATGCATGGGACTGGATGAGATATGGATATGGCACACTGATAACGTTGCGTAGATCGGAAATTTCGCTTAGATGCGTGCGGTGATGACATTGTATTCTATGAGATTCCCTACTGGAAGTCACATGGAACTCGTTCGAACGCGCACAACCCTGTCAATCCCTAATCCTACTCAGTAGAAATCTGTATTGCCATTATTTGTTTAAGATTTAAGCACTTTGTACACAATATTATGGTTTGATCGGGTCTATGCGCGGGATTATTAGTAGGTAACCATGCAGGATATTAATAAACAAAATAATAAAATAATAAAGAAATATATATTATTGTCACAAAATAGAGTATTGGGCGCGCAGCCGCCAATACTTACTTTGTGTTATTGTTGAGGACCAAACAAGTAACATATACTTTTCAATTACACAATTTGTCAAATTTTACTCGATAGAAAAAATCCAAAATAACCTGTTTCAATATGTTTTTCACTATTATGTCTACAGTTTTGAAGTTATTACAAAAAAGAATATGCTATAATTTAGATACATACCTTTTCTGATACGAATGCCTAACTTGACATTGTAACGGTACTTCTCTAGTTTCTATGTCAGAAAAAGCGTAAAATTTTACGAAAATTTGAGTGCAGAATGATTGTCTGTTCCATTCTGGCGCAGCGCGAATGAAAGAGACAAACTTTTCAGGTGAATCAGGGCCTAATCTCTCCCGTCCTCCAGTTCAGCTCGCGCCCCTCACAAAGAAGCGCACAAATTTGACTGCCAAGTTTGTTTCTTGCATCCAGTAATGTGCAAACTTGCGAGAAAGAGGCTCGGTTGTACTAAATAATACAAACTCGCCTGTCGATACGGTACGTATGCGAGTGTGTGTGTGTGGTAGTAGGTAGGTGTTTCATCATATGTATCACCTTACGTTTTTTCGTGGACTGATATAACCTCCGCCAATAAAATGGCTGCGATAACGCGAAAGCTGAATACCTACCCACAAAAGAGCTAATGCTATATAAGCATATTTTCATAAAAGTAGTTCATGCAACTGTCATATAATGGGGGTCCTTAGAATGCGAGTGTCTGTTTATCACACAAGGCGTAACCGAGTGTAATAATAGTTTCACACGAGCATTTTAATGCCTGATTATATGCAGTTGCATATACTATTTTATCTACACTCTACAAAAACAACTCAGTTTTAAACTTTTCCAAACGTCCGCACCCTTGTAATGCTCAATACAAGGTTTAATTCAATACGAGAACGTAAAATGGCTTAAATTGAATTTTTGGAAATTTTTAACTTCATCAGTTGTTCAGATGTCGAGTCAGCAACTGAGCAACAAATTAACGAAACAACTGAACAAAATCTAAACAACATCGGAACAACTGAACAACAACTGACCAACATCTGAACAACATCTCAACACCAACTAAACAACAACCTATTAAAACAACTGAACAACAAAAACTGACAGGTGCGGCGGAAGATGGCGATTTGAGTATAGGCAAAAAAAAACTTCGTTTCATTTCTCAAATATATCAAAGAGCCTTCTCATTAAGACATTACGCTTCTGTAATTTATATTAAACTATAATTTCTAAAGGCGCATGCATAAAGCAGGTATTTACACAACTGTTATCGAGTTTATAATTCGAACATTATGAGACGAGTGTAGATAAAACTAAGTATGCATGCATGTAGATACTCACTAATGCTCATTGGCCCATAATTTATAAGGGCGTGTTTCACATCATCGTCTTTGTCGAGTGGAACAAAGTGCTTATCAACAATTTGTGCTTTCACTTCAGTTGAATTAAAAGAACACAGTTCTGCTTCTCCCACATACGGATAATCAGATTCAGATTCCATACCACCAGCCCATTTTAAATTCCTGTAATTTACATGAATTAAATTATGCTACCGATTTAAATCATTGATCAATGGCAAACTATGTGTGTCGGTACATATATGTTTTATCTCATGAGCACCGGCCATACCCGTGAGGGTTAATATACATGTACATTGTGTTTGTGTGCCACGACCAAAACTTCCGCTACTGAGCTTACACGCACACAAACACACTGTACCTACATGTACGACATAGACACAACCATGGATCCCTGTTTGCCTGTAGGCCTAGAAGCCCGGCAAAAATACCTAATCTGCAATAAAAATATACTTACAAGTAAGCTCTGTATAGGGATTGGCCTTTGCATTTATGTGTATCACAGTCCAAGAGCTGCTGCTCGGAGAACGATAGTAATTTTTTGTGTTTGATTGCATAAGCGCCCTCTATAGCTCCTTTAACAAAAAAATACATAGGAACTTATTTTCATTGCTTCAGGTGAACCGTACACAAATACACGATAACTACGTGACAAATTGCTACAGCCACCATACTAATGAGAGCCGCAATTTTATGAGCCAATGCCTTTCGTACATAAATATGTGATTGCGTCTATGAAAAGGGACCACTTATGCGGTATTGAATTATAAGTAGCACCTAAAACTAGGTAAAATTTACTATCCAGTGAAAAAAAAAAGAATATTTCATAAGTGCAATATTTTTTTCTTTTCAATAATTTTTTAAACACGCAGAAGACAAAATATTTGAGTTGAGAAAATTGAATTTAATGTTTATACTCCTGAAAAATATACGTCTACTTCGAAGTTATGAAATACTTGGAACCAAGTTAGTCAACTATCCTCAAACTTTTAATAGAAATATCAATAGTCTCAATCACTTTTACTCATATTCATTAGAAAAAGCGTTATAAACAATTAATTATTAGTTATGGTTAATATTTCAAACAATAATTAAAGGTGAGATACAATATATAAAAAAACTATCATTTTTGTTAAATCATTTCTTTTCATGACGAAAATCACAAAAACATATATATATTTTTAGTATTAAAACAAATCTGTCTAAAAATGTAAATAAAATTTTAAAATTTATGTAATTAATGGAAATCTCAAAGCATATGTGTTATCCTCGTCACTTTGAAATGCACAACAAAGTGCAAAAAGTAGCCACTTTTATCACTTTTGCTATCTATTGTAATCCCTTGCAGGCCGTAAAAACGGACATTTACGCTACGTCTGACAATCATTTGAGGCCCATTCAGAAAATAGTATATCGCCATAATGACATATTGTCATCCCATCGCCTAAAATTACAAAACACATGTAACCCTCGAGTCCCTTGGTCACCCACGGGAAAGAAATGGGGTGTTCTAAACCGGCATCACACAGCAATAATGAGTACAATGTAGGCGGTCACACAGCAAAGTAGCTATTTTTAATTGATAGCCTTAGCTTATATTAGGAAAAGAAGGTGTCTAATTCCAAGCTAAACTCCCGCAGTGGAAGCGATTTACACAGGTAAATTTCTAGTAAAATACCAGGAGTTCAACTGAAGGCAGACAATGGCCGCGTTACGCAGCGCTAAATAGCATACGCTGCACAATATAGCAGCGCGTACTATGAATTAAACGTGAACCTAAATCTATTTAACTTAATTAACTAAGTTGAGTGAAATTGGCAAATGATGTGTTCTGACCCTTACATAACTCAATTCTGTAGTAAATACCGTCTGCCGATCTGGCGTTACGTCACACGTATTAGCACTAGATTATAAGTAAGTACCTCCAAATTATATCACCCCACGAATTCCGCAATTCGTACTAAGGAGTCACAATGATATGGTACAACAAATATGACTAAAGGGAACACACCATTAACACGAATAAACAGTTTTATACTAAACAACCAGGTTTAACACTTACAGTCAACGTGCCGGTCCAAATGCATAAAATACCCAACGGAGAAAGGAAGTTCAGGGAATGGATCAAATGGGGATTCCGTGGGTACTTACAGGGCTGGGTGGAAAAGATATCGACACCCAGCATTCCACTACAGCCTTGGCGCGTTATTCACGTCAAACCACTCACAGCTTCTGTTCGTATTCCACTTTGATATTAGTCATTACGCGTGACCCAACCCGAATTTGGGCCGTACAAACGCGGGCCAAAATGGCCACCTGATGCCTATTCAACGCGACGCTCACGTGGAAGACGTCGAGACATCCAACAATCACTAAGCCTGGCATTCCAGTACAACCCAGGAGAAACGCAATAATACGATGCATCAACACGCGCGATCTCAAATTGAATCGTCCATTACACGCGGCATCACAAAACGCGTGGCGGGAAATCCGCACAATACGCGATACCCTCCCGTCCGAACGGTTTTGAGTGACTGACAGTGCGGTGCAGAAATCACCGCTTGGCGCCTACCAGGCGGCCCGCGCGCACGCCGCCACCCTCGCCCCGCGAGCGAGAAAGGGACAACATATGCCCAGAGCGATGCGTGCGGGCGAGCATCGAGGCGTATTCATAGACCGTCATTAATACCTAACTTACCCCAGCAGAGCAACGCTAAATTAAACATTCACCCGCCCTAGGCCGAATCCCTTAGGCCTATTCACTACTGGGGAGACGAGATAGCGTTGCTATTGCTCGCTTAAGAACTGAATCCCCTACCTGAACTGTCGCGACTCGAGGAGTGCCATCACTACCTGGGAACAAGTTGAGAATGCGCCCTCTGCGCCATCGCAGTGGCGGCAGGTTGGCATCCTTAACCAGAACGAGATCTCCGATGCGAGGGGTTCAGTTCTGTCCGTCCACTTAAGGCGTTGCTGCAGAATGTGCAAATACTCAAGCGACCATCGCTTCCAAAAATTCTGAGACATTTGCTGCAGCAACTCATAACGCGTCAAACGATTGCTACTGACCTCTGTGTAGGGGTACTCTGGCAAGGCGTTAAGTGGTCGGCCAATTAAGAAATGCCCTGGTGTCAGGGCCTCCAGATCATTCGGATCTGAGCTAAGCGGACACAAAGGACGTGAATTAAGAACGGCCTCAATTTTACAAAACACGGTCGCTAGCTCCTCAAAGGTTAATATCGTTAAACCTATAACGCGCATCAAATGCGTCTTAGCGGACTTTACAACCGCTTCAAATATACCACCCCAGTGGGGGCATCCTGGTGGATCGAACACCCAGTTAATGCCCTGACGGGAGAGGCTCGTGCCGATAGCTTCCTCGTTTTCCGATAAAAACGTTATAATTTCTTTCATACATCGATCAGCGCCCTTAAAGTTGGTACCACAGTCCGACCTGATCAGCGCTGGTCGCCCTCTTCGCGACACAAATCTATCTAAAGCTGCTAAGAAAGCCTCCGTAGTGAGGTCGGCCACGAGTTCCAAGTGGACGGCCTTGGTTGCTAGGCACACAAACACGCACAAATACGCCTTGATTGACTTCGCGTTGCGAAGGCGTGATGCCTTTACCATAAAAGGCCCCGCAAAGTCCGTTCCCACACCCGCAAACGTCCAGGCTTCCGTCACCCGGTCCGGTGGGAGGTCTTCCATCTGAGGTTGCATTGTGGCTGCCTTCAACCGATAGCAAGGCAAGCACCGAAACACAATGCTCCGTACCGTACGTCGTCCAGACAAGATCCAAAACTCGCGCTGCAGAATAGCCAAAAGTGCATTGCAGCCCGCATGCGAGTTTTTCTGGTGACGATCCCTAACTATAAGTTCTACCAAAGGTCCCTTCTTTGGGAGTAACAGCGGATGCCGTGCTGAAAAGGGCAGGTTAGCGTTCCGAAGTCTACCTCCAACCCGGAGCATTCCATGCTCGTCCACGAACGGGTTGAGGCGCACAAGACCTCCCTTCAGCTTTCCACGGCCATCCCTGAGCAGCCTGGCCTCTTCCTCAAAATGTTCCGCCTGGACGACCCTAACCAATAAACTTAGAGCCGCATTCCGCTCCGCAGGCGAGAGGACAGGTGCCAAGTTCCGTTCTGCTTGAGGTTTTCTACAGTTGTTCACGAACCGTTTGATCCAACCTGTCACCCCTAGAAGTTTGTCGAGGGAGCTGTATCGTTCCAGCAAGAAAGCCGCACTAGGCTTAGGTACGATCTGCCCTACGTTCACTCGCAAACCTCGATCAGGTGGCCCAAGCGGCGACCCGCACTCATTGTATGGCCATCTCTCAGGTGACTCAGTCAGCCACTGAGGTCCCCACCACAGTGAGTGACCTACCAAATCAGGGGCCCTACATCCCCGTGAGGCGCAGTCCGCTGGGTTCTGTTCTCCCGGTACGTGTCTCCATACCAACGGAGTTTCCGATCCTTTAATCTGTGACACCCGATTTGCCACGAAAACCTCAAGAGTATGTACCGACGTCTGTAACCAGCACAGAACTATCCTACTGTCGGTCCATGCGTACACCGTTTCATCCAAAGTGATGGTACCGCGTAGATTACTAGCGACATAATGTAGCAAGCGCGTGAGAAGCGCTGCTCCCGCCAATTCCAACTTTGGAATGGTCCATCTTGTCCTAACCGGAGCCACCTTACTCTTGGCCATAACTAGACGCACGTCTACAGTTCCCGTTGAACTGACTGTCCGCAAATAGACAGCTGCCGCGTACCCTCGCTCCGAGGCATCACAAAACCCATGTAGGGTAGCCTTACATCCCACCGATGGGAGCAACTTGCGAGGTATGGCGATGCGTACGATCCCTGGTAAGGTGGTCACAAACTTGGTCCAATCATTCAACAGCTCTCCGGAGAGCTGGTCGTCCCAACCCAAGTTTGCTATCCACAACCTTTGCAAGAAGCACTTCGCCATGAACGTCACCGGTGCGATCCACCCGTTAGGATCGAAAGTTCTGGCGATCGTCGATAATACCGAACGCTTCGTCCAAGTCTTCTGCAAAAGGTCTGGCTCGATCTGATACGTAAAGACATCATGCGTTGGCCTATATTGCACCCCTAGGATGCTCAACGTATTTGGATTGTCCGGGTTCTCGAAAAGGTGCGGGTCCTGCTGGAACTCACCTGGCAACCCGGCCAGGAGCTCTGGACAGCTGGACAGCCATTTCCGCAACTCATAACCTCCTGATTCCATGATCGCGATCAGCTCGTCTCGTAGTAGCAGTGCTTGTTGCACGCTATCTGCACCCGTGCAGATGTCATCCACGTAGACGTCGCGATCCAGTACTGCTGCGGCCCGAGGGAATCTTACCCTTTCCTGTGCGGCCAACTCTCGCAGCGTGCGTACTGCCAAAAACGGACTTGGCTTCAGACCATACGTTACCGTGTTGAGCTCATAAGTGACCATCGGCTCGTCAGGGCTCTCACGCCACAAAATCAGCTGGTACCGACGGTCATCCGGGTGTATAATTGTTTGGCGAAACATCATTTTGACGTCTGCGACGAACGCTACTTGGTGCAACCGAAAATCTGTGAGGATGTCCACAATGTCCCGGTTCAACTTGGGACCCGCGTGCAGACACTGGTTCACAGACACACCATTCGATGTAGGAGCAGAACCGTCAAACACTACCCGTATCTTCGCCTCCGGTGACTTCAAAACAGCCAGGTGTGGTATGTAGTAATGCTCGACACACCTCCAATCTATCTATGCTGGACACCGACATGTGGCCTAACTCTAGGTACTCCCTCATGAATTCGATATACTTCTGCCGAAGTGCTGCATCTCGCTTCATCTTTCTCTCCATAGCCAGTAGTCTCCGTTCCGCGATCTGTCGCGAACTACCTAAGGAGGGGCGGTTTGGGAGAAATGGCAGCCTGGTAACAAACCTACCTGACGAACTTCATGCAGTGTTGTACTGATAGAACAGCTCGCACTCGTCATCCTCTGGCTTCCGTCTATCCGCTGTAGGTGGCTCCTCAGACTCCCAAAACCTCTGCAGCACCTCCGACAACACACTACCATAGAGCACCGTATCGCCCTCTGGTAGGTCCTGAGATCTCCAAACTGGGCCAAAAATAACATACCCCCCTGTGGTATCAACGGCCACTAAACCAGTTTGCTGAAGTACCCGTTTTCTGCCGCACCAGAATCTCCCGAGGACGTCTGACCCGAGGAGAACGTCCACCGTACCAGGAGTATCAAATTCAGGATCAGCTAACTCTAAGCCTGTGGTTAACCCTCGTACCGTTGACGGTAACCGAACCTGAGGAAGTTTCTTTACCACTTCATCCAGCACCACTGCTGAGGCATGATAGCTGACCCCTGTACCTGTATTACCTAATGTGAACTCGAAGCTCACCTGACCCCGAACGTCAGGCACATCTACACCTCCAATACCTACAGCCCCATCCGTTGTGGGCCTTATATTTAAGCTTAGCCTACTCACCAGCTTACTAGACACAATAGAACCCTGAGCCCCTGTATCTAACAAGGCTCTTACCTGTATGCTGCGGCCACCGTATCCCCATACCCAAATCATTGCCGTAGGCAACAATACCGTAATTGGCCGGGGGGCCGAAGCTGGCGAGTAGGCGGCGATTCCTAGCAGGAATCTAAGCGCGGAGTGTCCGCGTCCTGCGGGGGGGTCCCCTCTCTCCGTACACCTTCGAGTGGGTCCCACTCCTGCTGATAGGGACCTCTGGTCCTGTACGCCATGGCTGGCAGCCTATAGTAACCCTGCGGCAGGCGCGCGTACCGTGGATGCGCCTGTAGCCGCGGGTGCTCAGCCAAGGGGAGAGGCATGCGTGGGTCATGGGAACTCACCATGTTGTTCAGACCCGCCGAGTACTGCATGTACTGGCCCTGGTGTTGGCACCCGCCCGTAGCATCACGTACTTGTGATGGGTGCCTCTGACCTTGGACCTGTGACCACCTACCCTGTTCCGGCACCTGCTGCCGAGGTGGTGACTGTCTCGCGCGTGGTGAAGGGGGCATCACCTGCTGATGTCCCTGGCCTCGTCCCTGAAACCCTGGTGGAAGAGGACTCCTCCTTGGAGGGGGTGGGGAGCGTTGCTCCCGTCTAGGTAGGGCAGACTCCGTCCGCTGACCCGCGTCAGCTCTGCCTCCGTAATCTCCGCTGCGGTTCATGCATAGGAGCTGATGGTGGGCACCCTGGCAGTACCTGCAGTTGGTGCTTGATGGGCACTCTCGCACCTGATGCGGCCCCATACACCTAAAGCACCAACGCCGTTGCTGCACCACACCACGACGTTTCTGCACCCGCTGTGCAGCGAACTCCTCACACGCAGTCACCTGATGCCCCGCCTCTCTGCAGTAGGCACACCTCGATTCCAAATTAGCGACATTGTATCGCCTGGGTGGCCTACTCTTACCGTCTCGCGCCTGTGCACCCGGCCGTTCCGGGCGGCGAGCGGCCGCAGACTCCGCGTGAGGCGACTCTCCAAATTGGGCATCTACCCGTCTGCACTCGGCCTCGAGGAAGGACTTGAGCTCCTCAAAGGTCGGGAGGTAATCAGATGTCTTACCTCCGTGTGACTGTTCAAAACGAGCGGCCATGTCGCTCGGCAGGCGGCGCAACAACGTGTGGACCAGGATATAATCATAGCCTGACACCGGCATCCCCTGTCTCTCAAGAGCGTTCACTGCAACGCAGACAGGGTTGAGGACCTTGGCCCTGAGGTCCGTCCCTCGTGTGATGGTCGGCACGGTGAGCCACTGTTCCAGGAGTTGGTCAATCATGAGACGTTTGTTGCTGTATCTCTCGATCAGCAAACCGCGAGCCGTCTCGTAACTTGCATCATCGACTGGTAGATGCTTTACCAGCTCATGGGGCTCACCTTGCAGCTTGGCCATCAATTGTGCCATTTTATATGCCGGCTGCAAGTCAGTGCGGTTATGAATCACACTGTCAAACAGATCCTGGAATCGGGTCCAATCCGTGTAGTCCCCGTGGAAGACCGGAATCGCCACAGCCGGCAGGGGCACTAGCACCCCCGGTCCCCGCGGACCATGGGGTGGGTCCGGCTCCCCAGCTCTACGCCTGGTGATCACAGCAGCCGCCTGCTGGATCTCCTGCCCCATCTCCATGCACTGGGTCACATTCGTCCGGACCGTAAGTTTGACCTCCTCATCAGGCGTCCCATCAAATAACTCCTCGCATCCAGTGAGGCAATCCAACACCTCCGCGACCCGTTCGTCAATCCGTTGCGCACAAGCGATGAGTGCGTCCTCTCGGTCCCCGCGACCGACCATCGCCTGCTTAGTCGCGAACCAAATTAGGTGCGTTCTAATTTTTGCCTGAAGCTGTGTAATTGTGGGAGCCATGGTACCAACTCAAGGTAACACCGAATTTACAATAAAAAAAAATAGACAATCGGCCCTGATCCTACCGTTAGGATATCCGCACAGGGTAAACACAACGATAATAACAAGCAATTCACTAATTGATTGGCCCTGATCCTACCGATAGGATATTCTACACAGGGCACACACTACAATCACAATAAATATATTTTTTTTTTATGTAGGTAGATTAAAAATCTTATACTAAAATAATCTTAAATCTAGTGGTTTTCTGAACCACGCTCTGCTACCAAAAATTGTCTAATTCCAAGCTAAACTCCCGCAGTGGAAGCGATTTACACAGGTAAATTTCTAGTAAAATACCAGGAGTTCAACTGAAGGCAGACAATGGCCGCGTTACGCAGCGCTAAATAGCATACGCTGCACAATATAGCAGCGCATACTATGAATTAAACGTGAACCTAAATCTATTTAACTTAATTAACTAAGTTGAGTGAAATTGGCAAATGATGTGTTCTGACCTTTACATAACTCAATTCTGTAGTAAATACCGTCTGCCGATCTGGCGTTACGTCACACGTATAGGCACTAGATTATAAGTAAGTACCTCCAAATTATATCACCCCACGAATTCCGCAATTCGTACTAAGGAGTCACAATGATAATGGTACAACAAATATGACTAAAGGGAACACACCATTAACACGAGGAAACAGTTTTATACTAAAACAACTAGGTTTAACACTTACAGTCACGTGCCGGCGCAAATGCATAAATACCCAACGGAGAAAGGAAGTTCAGGGAATGGATCAAATAGGGATTCCGTTGGTACTTACAGGGCTGGGTGGAAAAGATATCGACACCCAGCATTCCACTACAGCCTTGGCGCGTTATTCACTTCAAACCACTCACAGCTTCTGTTCGTATTCCACTTTGATATCAGTCATTACGCGTGACCCAACCCGAATTTGGGTCGTACAAACGCGAGCCGATATGGCCACTTGATGCCTATTCAACGCGACGCTCACGTGGAAGACGTCGAGACATCCAACAATCACTAAGCCTGGTATTCTAGTATAACCCAGGAGAACCGCAATAATACGATGCATCAACACGCGCGATCTCAAATTGAATCGTCCATTACACGCGGCATCACAAAACGCGTGGCGGGAAATCCGCACAATACGCGATACCCTCCCGTCCGAACGGTTTTGAGTGACTGACAGTGCGGTGCAGAAATCACCGCTTGGCGCCTACCAGGCGGCCCGCGCGCACGCCGCCACCCTCGCCCCGCGAGCGAGAAAGGGACAACATATGCCCAGAGCGATGCGTGCGGGCGAGCATCGCGGCGTATTCATAGACCGTCATTAATACCTAACTTACCCCAGCATAGCAACGCTAAATTAAACAGAAGGTTTAGGATGCGGGATAGTGCTTCTGCCTACCTACCTGTGAGACTGAAAGCCCAACAAATACCACACTGTCCTTGATCTTTAACAGGAGTAACGGCGTTTTTCTCGCGCCAGTCAAAACTATCTGGCAGGTCTTTTGTTACATTTACTGAAAGATTCGGCACAGGTGTTGATTCGTCCCAAACAAATCCTAAATATCTTGACTCGAATTCTTCTTGACTCCAGTCCGAAAAATGGTTCACATCTGAAAATAATGCTAGTTTTTACAATCAGCAGCACTTTGAGCTACTTGTTCAAGGAGTGGTTGGTTTAGATTTACTATTGTTGTGATACAGTAAATAGTTTCATAGAATCTGCCGGTAATCACAAGGAGGGTTCGAGCAGGAAAGACATGGCCGTTCCCCCAAAACCGTACCTATTACTCAACCAATAAGTAAGTGATCATTTTATAATTATATTACCTACATTAAACAGAGCATTTGAGACCGTATTGGATCATGTAAAACACCACTCTTTTGGTATCGGTGTCGTCGTCGCTATAGTAGTTGAAATACAATTAAATTTGTTATGTTAGTTTTATTGTCTCACCAAATGAAGCTTGCCGTCCTTCCTCCGCCATCAGTTTGTTTACCAACTCTAACTTTTCTTTGAATATCGTGAACCTCATTTGCTTCTCTTCTTCATTGACATATTCTTTATTGTACTTTTTGATGTAGTCTTCAAAAATCGACTCTGCTTCATCAAGGTCGTATAGTTTTTGAGACGGCTGTGCATATGCTAAAACAACCGTGCATAATATTACAGCCTTTACTACTATATTGATTTAATTTTGTTTGAAGTGCATTTGCTAAATAACCGATAGTTTTTCCTTCTTGTCAATGGCTTAGGGGTGTAAGGGACGGTGTACCGAAAACTTTACAAGCATGATCAGACCATCAAACTGAACAACTTTTATATGGAGGATATGTTGGTAAACGAGTAAAAAATTGTGACCTGCCATACAAAATTCCCGATCAGAAAGACTTTCTATGAAAAATCGAAAAAAGGTAATTGTTTCCCAGTTTCATGTTCTGATCATACCTGCAAAGTTTTCGGTACACCGTCCCTTAAACCTTGTATTTCTCTGACAGGCTTCTTCTATGTTTAAAAATTGACCTCTGAAATACTTGTCTTTTATAGTACCTCTAGAATAACACAATGGGTGCCAACCCAACCTACCAACCAAAATATGATCAGAAAATAAGAAAAATGTATGCACTTTGAAAATAAAATAATCTGCAAGAAAATTGGTAAGTACCCAACGTAATTTTGGGTTTCAAACTTGATATTAGGCATTAAAAAATAAAAAAAACTTACATAAAGAGTATCCACTACCAAAATTTACTGCCACGAGGCATAGTAATGCGTAGAGAGCCAACATTCTGCCAACCAGAAAAATACTCTGATTTGCGCCTAACCGTTGCCGTACCGCCTATTTATATAGGGCAGTCCCATAAAAATCCTATCTGCCGGCCTTGGGTGGCCTATGTAGTCGGTTAACGTACACGCACACGCATACAACATTTAAATTGAGAACATACATTTTATAATTATCCATATACAGGATATTTTCAGTAATAGTAAGCAACGCAACCGTGCCATGAGAGGGACAGAAAATGGATTAGAAGATTACTGGCAGTGACAAGTGAGGTAGGAACACAGGAGTAAGCACACTTTCAAGGCTAGAAAAAAAGAACGGTATTTCGAAAGTAGTATAGGATAGTATAAGAATAAAGAAAGACCTATAGTCAAACATACATACGAGTACATACATCAGCCTATAGCTGACCACTGCTGGACGTAGGCCTCCCCCAGGGTACGCCATAGGGCACGATCCCCCGTTTTTGCCATCCAGTCGCTACCAGCCGCCTTCTTTGAGTCATCGGTCCACCTGGCCGGTGGTCGTCCAACACTACGCTTGCCGAGGCGTGGCCTCCACTCGAGAACCGTTTACTCCACCGTCCGTCGGTTCTACGACAAATGTGCCCAGCCCACTGCCACTTTAGTTTGCTTCCACTTCATTTCCAGACTATGTCCGTTACTTTGCTCTTTTCGCGGGTAGTCTCTTTCAGGATTTTATCCATCATAGAGATACCGAGCATAGACCTTTCCATAACTCTCTGAGTGACATGTAACCGGTGGGCCAGTTTTACTGTCAGGTTCCACGTCTCGGCTCCATAGGTCATGACTGGCAAGACGCACTGATCGATCACCTTGGTCTTGAGGCATTGTGGCAAGGGTGATTCTGAATACACATAACCTCGCAAATGCGGCCCAGCCCAGCTGCATTCTTCTGGTGATTTCAGCCTCAAAGTTGTCTCTACCCAGCTGCAACCTGTCACTATGGCGGAACACAATTTTCTGGATGGCCCTGATATTATTGTCCGACGTGACGTAAATGATCATTTTCTAAGCCGCTTCCGCTCTGCCTACGCCGCAAGGGATATGGGCGTGATATGTTCCTTGTGGGAACGTAGTTCCTTATCACCAGCTCGTCTTGAGTATTCGCTATCAGTCAATAGTAAAATATCACCCTATATAGCTTCACTAAATTTCTGTAGTTAGCAACCAAAGCTTTTTATCTTTATCATTAATTAACTGAAAGTAATAAATAATAGGCTAACTAATGAATGGTTTTGAATACAATGTAGAAACATTTGTACATAATTATTATAATTACCTATTTTAGTCTAACGACTATAAAATATTGGTTTTAATCCAATTTTACAGGTACTCATTAATTCAGAAAGTCCGTTGTTTTGCATATAAAAATACATGTGTTACAGTATGCCACAAAGTAAGTATTGTCGGCGGCGTCTCTATTTTGTGAATATGCCATGGTAACACATGGTAAAACGTATTCGTCAAAATTACGTCCGTCAGTATCATAGTGAGAGAAACATCTCACACCCATAGCCAGGGTTAACAATAAATAAATAGGAAAAAAGGTGACGTGAAGAATGTATCCTTCAGTATCTATAGAGGGTCGGTCGTGTCCCCGACTAACTTACCTACCTTTTGTTCAAGTCTTTCGTCGTTGTTTTGAACCCAGGGTTCTAACTAAAGCTGTAGAGGCCTCATCGTTTTGGTTTGCATTATACCAGATTAATCAAATTCTCAGGAAATGGTGTCAATACAAATTTTATTGAACATACACTGTGATATTAGAAAAAAGTTAGAAGCGCTTTTAGACCATATTTAAAATATTTATCTATACGATTTGACGCTGTCAAAAAGCTTAAAAGATGTCTAACTTTTTTGTAATAACATCGGCAAAGTTTCATATTGCATAGCTTTGATGCTTAAAATTGTAAAAATATCTAAAATACGCCACCGATTTTGTTATTCACTAATAAGATAGCTGTCAAATTGTTTAGGGGTATTTCCTGAAGTGCTAATAAACTGAACTATGGTATTTAAGTATGTAGGTTTAATATACAAACTACGTATGTAGGTTTAATATACAAACTACAAAAACTCAAAACTTATTAGGTATTTACTATAAGATCCATGAGAAGTTGGTATACAAGGTAAATTCAAGTCTGTGTAGTAGTTTGCAGGGCGATTCTACTCACAATTGCGAACATTATAGAGGTACTATGGGGCTACTACTGGCGAAACCGCGAAAAAAAGCAGTTGCTCCATACATTTGGTGTACTAAGTATTGTAGGTATAAATGCCTTCTATGACACGGCTTTTATTTATTTTACATGTAAATGTATTTAATCGTATGTCTACTAATCCCTATTTTGCAGGCATATAAATACTACCTAGTTCTTAGAATTTATTATTCTAATATAAGTTAAAGCAAAACTGTTTTACTGAATAATTATTTATAAACTGAAAGTAAATCCAATTATTCTTCATATACGATACAAGATTTTTGAAACGGCCTTCAAATATAAGTCAGAGTTTTTACGGCTTTTAACGCTCTGCCTAACCCGTAAGGAATAAAGTTGTGATATGTGTTTCTATTCTTGATGTGTTGGAGTCAAGCATTTAAATATCATATTTTATCATTTGCACGTGTTTATATACGCATATTTTATTCTACTTAGCCAAGCTCTTGTCCGTTTAGACACTCAAACTGCCAACGTATGTATGTATGTAATAACTTTATTGCACCAAATAAATATCACAAATAACAGAAAAGGTAAGGAACAAAGGCGGACTTATCCCATTAAGGGATCTCTCCCGGTCAACCTTTAAGAAATTCAAAGGACATGGTGTGCGCAGGTAAACTATGGTACGAGGTAATTGAAAAAGAAATATATGTATAATTGACACTAAATATAGCTGTAAAAGAATAATAATTATATGTACATATAATCCTACTTATATAATTTAATACCTATCTATACCAACGTAAGTCATAATCATAATAATATGCGCGCAGCATCAGAACAGTCCAAAGTCGAAACTTTGCAACCCAGAATGAACTTGCCAATTAAAATACGCGTAGTGGCAAAAAATAAAGAATGTTGATATTTTAATTTTATTGTCATGCATGTCAAATGAGCGTTGTATTTTAGACGTTAAGACCTTACCTTCAATTTCTTCGATGTAATTATGTTATTTTGTTTACAGTAATCTTAACCTTTAACTGACGACCTATACGTCTCACAGACGTCAATATTTTTGCATTAAAAATATTTTCTGAAATACGCGGTGCGGAGCTTCCCCTCTCCCGCTACCTTCCTCTGCCGCCATTCTGAAGCCGCAGTCGACGTCGTTGCTAGTGACGAGTGCACAAGAGACTGTATCGGAGTCATCGCCGTCTCACAGACGTAAGTACGGCGTTTATGTACAAAACTTTATACGTCTCTCAGTCGTCACCTCAGTGTTTGTGTGTCGTCACAAGGTCGTCACCCATAGTGTCTCCTGGACGTGATGTCGGTGTATACGCTTTTTACAGAATGACTAAGAAGAAGAAGACTGCTACAAAGAAGCAAAAGACTGCTTTAAAAGAGCGATGAGCACCCGTGGTGAATGAAGCGTCATCTAAAAATACTATAGCGAGTTCGAAACCTATAATTTTGAAACTCTCCGCGATAGATAAAATTAAAATTCATATTTCAGCGCCGCCGAAAAGGACTCGAAAAAATATTAGAGCTAAAAGCTTGTTACTATGATCACTGACTATAATAAAAAAGACTAAAGGTGGCATGGACGAAGTGGAGAAAAAGTGCTCTAATTATTCGTGCTATCGAAGGAAACGTAGTTGGCCTATGGTTTCGTACTTCAGATTGATAGATCTGAGTGGTGTCAATTCTTATGAGACGTGGCCCTTTTCTACTTTCTCTTGCACGGAAATTGGTTCTACCTGAAATGAAGTTATGCGTGTACAACGAAAGAATCCTACGCGAATTACGGCTTACTATAGAGCGAGCTATTTATTGGACCTACTGATATGTCTGAGCTTACACCTCCGAAACAAATCCCGATCCTGATCCAGGTATTCGAAAGACTTGTGCAATAATTATGTCCCAGTAAAATGAAAAGGCGAACAAAGTACTTTTCCCATCAATGCAAGAAACCAATGTGCCTTACTTGCTGCCTTCAAGTCTGCAGTGACTGCAAAGTGCGGAAGTGAAATGTGCCAAATATATACGTTGTCATTTTTTTTATTTTTGTAGTTAGAGGTTCTTATTTCGTTTTATTTTGATAAATATTTATAGAAGTAAGGATTTTAAAAGTCACTTTATGGAAACATATGATTGTTCAAAAAAAATTAGGACTGAACTATGTACCTAAATTTAGTAAGCCAATTATGCGATATCATAAATAAATGTTGATTATTTTTAAATTTCAAGCATAAATTAATATTAATTATATTTTATTTCGTTAGCTAAGGCCTTTATCTAACAACTATAAAAATTATTAGTCGTTGGCACGCTTATTCACGTTTTTTTAAATAATTTAAATTTTTACGTCTGTGGGACGTAACCGCGGCGTAAGTGTGTCTTTTAGACCAGGTCGTCAGCCAAAGGTTAAACCTATTGCAATTAACCTTTGCATCCCACACTAGAAAAATCCTGTACCGCGGGAATAAAATGAAAAAAAGATTATGTTAAGGCTTTTTTTAGATTTGATTGCATTGCCAAATTAAAGCTGTTTTGTGAACAATGTTGGTAGAAACTTTCTGTTAAAGTTCTTTTGGGTTACACATTAAATTAAATCTCCAAATTATCTTAGTACGGTTCGGTTTTTTACAGATTGTACTTTGGAGAGTGTGCTTAAGAGATTCGCGACCTTGTTCCACCAGCTCCCTTCTATCATCGGACATCCAGACGCACCGCCGGATACCATCCATATTATTATCTGGTTTCCATTCCACCAATTCGGACTAAGCGCTTGCAGTCATAATTTATAATCCGCACTGCTAAAGAGTGGAACTCACTACCTGCGTCTGTGTTTCCAAACGCATACAACCCTAATCTCTTCAAAGTAAGAGTGAACAGGCTTCTTCTGGGTGAGCTCGCTCCATCTTAGACTCTGTCTCTGTCCTATGACCTAGACTAGAGTCAAGAGCGAGCCCATCAATAATAAAAAAGTACAAAGAAATCCCATTGAGCGACAAGCAAATATTTGTTCCTGCGGCATGTAAGACACAAAATCAAAGTAGTTTTAAGCCCCTGCAGCTACACTATCGTTTAGTATGGGGTCTTACAGTCCATGGGAGTCTTATCTGTAGGCACGTGCCCTGATACGAGCCTAATCCATCACCCCAAACTCTTTGATGTCCCATACGGGGGGAACAAACTGATCTCTCGTTGTGAGATTTAGGATAAATAGGTGTGTTCAGTTTTGTGTATTTACATCCTGTAATTCAATATCAAGGAAACGTTTAATAAATAAAATAACCGTCTTTCTGAGAAAATGAATAACCTAGCAGCAGGTGTTGGAAATTGACAACGCAACAAAATATAGTTATGTAAAGTAAGGCCATCCCAATAAGCCATATTTGAAAGCTGTCATCTCCATGCAACAAAAGAAAATGAACTCTCTACCGTAGCATTAGCAAGAGTCTGACAGCCGTTAAATATGGCTTATTAGGATGGCCTTAAGACCGTAATTAGTAAGCTCAAATATCTGCAATAGACAAATTGATTACCTTTCCTTTGTCGACTCACATAAGAGAAAAAGAAAAAAAAATATTAAGGTTCTCGTATACTGCGAAAAGCAGACTGCCAAAAACTGACAATTATTTTAATTCTGTCTATGGCGTTCCAGTATCAAACCTGGTGTTGCATTGAAAATGAAAATGGAATTGAAATTACTTTATTTAATTTAGAATAGGATTATCACTTGTTGACGTCGTGACCCGTCAATGTAAAAAAAAAGAAATTTGTATGACACATTTTTTATAACAATTTTGTATTGTCCTAATAGAATGATGCCTCTGTCTAAAACCTTGGTCAATCGCAGCGTTACAGTCCGCCATGGTTAGTACCCGTTTTTTGTATGGGAATTCGATATTTCAAAAAAACGTACGTCATAGTGGGAGAATAGCCTTACATAATTAGTTATAATATGAAGTTGTAAAACACATTTTGTTTGAATATATCTAGATAAAATACTTCCCTTCCACAGAACAGATGAAATGGAATCAGATAATAATATGTCCAGTGTAATGTTTTATTTGATTTCATTGGGGTGTGTTTCAAGGAGGGTATTTCGTGGCACATTGACTGTATTAGCCACTCAGGGTAGAAAAGTGACAATATTATTGTAGTAATACGCAACTTGAAAGACATTTTATTGCGTAATCTTATCATCATAAATATAAATAGGTATGTTAGTCAATTGGACGCGAAACATGAAGGTATGACACAAGGAGGTAAGATATCCGTGTTTACGCATAACTCACGCTCGTATTTTTTTTTATATACGAACAATCAATTCAATCAAAATGTAAAACATACGAAAGATTTGATAGTTTATGAGGTTTTCATTTCATGTGCCACTCAATATTGCGGTATTTAACAGTTTATATGACATAGGTACCTATTTCATAGCCATACGATGTTACGGCCTTTAGGTACGGCGGCGATGTGTGTTATTCCGAAGCGGTATCATAAAACTGCTTTCGTCAGTTAGGGACCGGTAAAATACTGCAAAATCGGTGCAACACGTTTGAGAACCAACAAAGCCCTTGGTAAAATCTTTCAATTAGGTATGCAATTTTCTTCATTAAACCTTTGTTGGTAAACCTTGTGATCAATTGCATACAATACAACATTTGCAGTGTCGAGTCGCGTCGCGTCTTGCGGTTCAGTAGCCGGTAGCACGATTGAACTTTCATACTGCAGCCTGCAGAAAATGGAAATTTAGGCAAGCGAGGAGCCATTTTGTCGTCCCAGTTGTTAGGCAGGTCACGCCGCGGCGTTCAGTTATACCAGTCGGCTATCAGACTACTTGATACGTTTGCTAGCTCAAGTGGATTCCAGATTCCGGGTTGAAGTGTTTTTATTAGGAAATGTTTATGCATTTAGAGATTTTAAAGTTCTTCCAAACTCGCTAATATTGTTATTATGTTTTGAAAAAGTACACTATTTTATTCTTGCCGTGTGATGCCGGCTATGAATAGCATCACCCCGTTTCATTCCCGTGGGAGTCGTAAGAGGCGACAAAGGGACTCGAGGATGTGTATTGCAATTTTCGGCGATGGACTGACTACTCTGCCTTCCCCGCAAGGTATTTTATTCTTCTAATACTCATACCTCAAAATATTTTAATTCATTTCAACACTTAAAGTACATAATGCATTAGTATTATGGTAATCGACTCCACCCTAGTATTTGCTGCACCAACGCTAATATTTTTTAACTAAACCTGGCTAAGCCTAAGTAAGATTTACGGCTGGAATCTAGCAGTAATTACTAGCACCTTGGCAATCGATGGCTCACAGTAAAAATAAGATAAGGTAAAGAGAGCCCTGCAAACAAAACAAATGAAATGATTTTTTTTTTTGACGGGATGGCGCGGTGTATCGAAAACTTCGCATGATCAGACCATAAAACTGAACAACTTTCCAGGCCAGGAGTCTATAGAGGCGACTATTATTGGTGACAGCATGAATGTTGCGGAAGGATAAAAGTTGTCGGAAACCATAGACAACTTTACTAAGACCAAAAAATTATTTCACTACGTTCTTTCTATCCTAAATTTCAATCCTAGCATGAAATCGATGCTCGACCAGATTTAGTGGCCTGGCCTGACTTGTTCAGATTTGGATTAGGAAAGTTCAATATACTTTAAGCTCTAGACGATTGGGGTTTTTTTTTTATTAATGATTGGTTTGCTCTTGACTCTAGTCTAGGTCATAGGACAGAGACAGAGTCTAAGATGGAGCGAGCTCACCCAGAAGAAGCCTGTTCACTCTTGAAGAGATTAGGGTTGTATGCGTTTGGAAACACAGACGCAGGTAGTGAGTTCTACTCTTTAGCAGTGCGCATAATAAGAAGCGCTTAGTCCGAATTGGTGGAATGGCAACCAGGTACGGATGGTATCCGGCGGTGCGTCTGGATGTCCGATGGTAGAAGGGAGCTGGTGGAACAAGGTCGTGAAGCTCTTGAGCACACTCTCCGAAGTACAATGTATAAAAAACCGACAAGCAGGCAACCTTGCGGCGGATTTAAATTAGAGTCTATAGTAACTACATTAAAGGATTTTGATAGGTATAAAGGTGATAAAAATAGAACACGTCATCTTATTTGCAGTACAAATTTTCATATTCTTAAAACTGATATTAAAGAGTGAGTTGTAATTCTTATGTAGGTAGTAAGTAAATTAAATAAACTGTCACCGTGTAATGACAGCTTAGAATAGCATCACCCCATTTCTTTCCCGCCGGTGTCGTGAAAGGCAACTAATGGACTGGAGCGTTACATGTGAATTGGAAATTTAGAAGATGGGATGACTACATGTGTATTGGAAATTTAGAAGATAGGTGATACACAATTTCCTAAATGACCCTCAAATATTTGTCAGATGTGGCTTAAATGTTCGTTTTTTGACCTTTACGGTCTGCCTGCCCCGCAAAGGATATAGGCGTGATATAAATAGGTAATTACTAAAATTCTGCGACTGAACAATTGGCAACATTTTTTATTTGATATTTGGGAATCAGTGGTTTTTCAGAAGCCTTACTTTAGTTGCATAAAGCATAATAAGATTCTAGATGCATACACACATGTAACGCTTATTATCCTTTGTGGAGTAGGCAGATTGTAAACGGACGCAAAAAACTGTCATTTACGCCACGCCTGAATTTTTTTTTTATTCATACGCTATATCGCCTAAAATTGCAATCACACCCTCGAGTCCCTTAGTCGACACCTACGACTCCCACGGAAAAGAAATGGGGTGATGCTATTCTTAACCGGCATCACATGGCATATAATAAGATTTTGGAAGTATTTCAGCAGAACTCGTGGGACCAATTTATTGGAGCGACACGAAGATTTCTTTGCACAATTTGCACAGATCGTGTTCGTTCCAACAGTTACCTGGTAAAGTCTTTTTGGTTCATTTTCTCTTGGTTATTCGCGTCTAGGAAATTATTCAGAAATTAATCCCTAGAGAGCAGTCAGGAATGGTGTTCAATGGAATCGCATATTTTATTACTTGGTTCTTTTCGTATTAATGGAAACTGAATTACTTAAAAAACAGTATTTTTGTACTAATTAGTTGAGCGAACTACTTTTAAACACGTATTTTGTATGTAAAATGGATATTTCTGTGACTCATAATCATAATATCGTAAAGCTGTATAAAATATGGCGTCAAAATATAAGGTGTAAAAAAATTCGCTGAGAATATTTTAAGGGGTGAACCAGTACGTGAAACTGAACAACTTTTCCCAAGGAATATAGGTCGAAATATGAAAAAAATATTTGAACCTCCCATACTTAGTGTGTTACCCGGCAGGGATAATTTGTATGGGAGGGCCAATTTTTTTTTTCATATTTCGACCTATGTTCCTTGGGGAAAGTTGTTCAGTTTCACGTACTGGTTCACTCCTTAAAATATTCTCAGCAAATTTTTTTACACCATGTATAAACTTTTAAAGTTATTTAGTTTTATAATTAAATTGTGCATATTTGTATGGAATCAGAAAGACATATTTTTGGACAATAGTTTTAAACAAACACGTTTTGTTGTGTAAGAATTTTAAGACCCTTCAACGTGTTGGGTATTTTTTTTTTGTAGAACTTGCAATTTGGATCTTCGGCTTTTGGTAACAGTACTACCGACTCCTTAACCGACTGGGCCAAAAAAAAGATTAATATTTACTTGCATATTTTACCAACGAGCCGCGGCAACCTAGTTAGTAGAGGCGTCGGTAGTACTTATACCGAAAGTCACAGGTTCTAATGTAATTTCTGCCTGCAGTGTAATTTTACCAGGTCTAAAAAAAAATATTTTGTACTTTATTAGCTTTCCAGGAAAACACCCTATTATTGAAGTCGTATCATAGAGAGAAGAGAGGCCAGGAGTAAACCAATATCACGCTTACCTCTCACATTCTCCGCCCAAAAAAAGATATAATTTATAGCCGACTTCAAAAAAGGAGGAGATTCTCAATTCGTCATGAAATTTTTAAGTAAATGATTGATTCAAGAGCCTTACAAACCGAATTTGTCATGTGTACAATAAAATAAACACAATTTACAGTATATTCATAACTATACCTACTGACTAAAGGGTGCGCCCAATATGCGACAAAAACTGTTCAGCATAATATAACGCGTCCATTGACGAGTGTCATCTGGGAGCAGGACAGAAATATGAAATTTTCCTAAGTATGACAAGGATGGATAGATTGTTTGGCACAATCCTTATCATGACACGTAATTTTACTGCACATTTTGTGCCGCATATTTTCGTTTGGACACTTTTTGTCGCATATTGTGCGCACCCTGACTAAACGCCCAACCTACCTATAGTATCAGTTCATCAGGGAGTCTGTAAGGCGACTGATTATTCAGCCCGCATCGCCCAGCTTCTGACGACAACCTCAGGATAAGTGGCTCTGAGGGATTTGCGCGGCCACCCGGCTAAGCCCAACCAAGGAGGGTATTATTGATACTATCTATATTACAAGTAGAAACTAAAGAAGTAGGTTGCGATGAGATTACACGTATAAATAGTCTTAAGTTGAAGAAAAAAAAATATAGGCTGAAATTGTACTTGTGACCGGTAGCGAAATATCAAGTCGAACTTATCTTAATTAACAAATTTTCCCAAGGAACATAAGTTGAGTTATGTTTAAAATATTTTGAGTTTCCATGGTAACTCAAATCAGCTGTCTGGCAACTATATATAGTAGGTCCAAACTTATTTTCGTATTTCGACATGTTCCTTTGGGAAAGTTATTTCTTATCACCAGCACGCCTCGAGATTTCGCTACCAGCCACTAGTAAAATTTCACCCTACCACTAGGTAATAGTATAATTATTAATCAACAACATCAACAGCACAGCCCACGGATGGATGGACATGATCCACCATTTATAGTCAAATACTTTATAATATTTGTACTTTCTTCGATTAGGAGGCTGGTTGGTAAAAGCATAGTGCAAGGTGTTTTATTCCCAGGGAACAATGCATACTATTCGTTTGATCAACCCAAAAGTCGTCTTTTATCCACCCACGACACCTACATTAGAAATCGGAGTGATACTATTCCAAGCAATACCACACGGCATACTGAATCACTTCATTTAAAGTTAATCGCTACATCGTAGCACTCGTAGCTGGCTCGTAGCATAGTTGCTATGTATTGACAATAGTTTGACCGTTACTCAACCGAAATGGAAATTTATTTATTTCTAAAACTTGCTTTAAACCCTTAAATTACACCAAAAGGTGAAATGGTCGTAAAAGAAACATCTATAAGAACTAAATCATATTTATTTTATGGAATCTTCAACTAAATTAATCACATCCACCTAACCACCTACCTACCTACCTACCTACCTACCCACTGAAATGCCAAAACCGAACACACCTCTCAAACTCTCAACACGACGTCAGGTGTCAAGAATCTTAGGAAAAGCACAATCTTGTGGCTTTTCCGAATCATTGGCGACGACGGCTGACGCGGGCACGATGACGTGTGAAAAATGCCCTTTTTGCTGACACCCTGTATACCTTTATTAGCTTCGAGACGCTTTTTAGAATTTAAAGAGGACGAATTATAAATCGATTTTTATAAGATTTTGTAAAGTATTATTTTTAAAAAATGTGTGCCCGCAAACCTCGTTTCGCCAAGGGATGCCTATGACCCAACGGCATATAACGCCAAACAACTTTTGCAATAGAGCCGTTGAGTAGCCATCTCTCTCTCTCTCTCTCTTTCTCTTTTCGTGTGGGACACCGAGTCGTCCAACGACCCGATGAACCCTGGTGTCAGAGTTTTTCAACCGCCTACTATCACTAGTAGGCATACACCTGGTGTTTTTACGTTAGATATTTCAGGCCCTAGAGTGCTGACAAAAGTTATCATAGGTATCAATCAGGATGTTTAGCTATCACCTTACTAAATTTCATTAAAATTTGTCGCTTTGTTTTTGGATAATGCATGCTTTGTTTTTGGACCCTTGATGTTTATGTGCCAGTATCAGCGACCTAATATTCTGATAAATTTTTGCTTTCTATCTTTTTCCGTAACTCTTATAGTTTAGCTTACTCCTGGTCTTTCTTTTCGTGTGGGACACCGAGTCGTCCAACGACCCGATGAACCCTGGTGGTCTAAATATTCGTTGACGTATTTTCCGTGAGCAATTTTCCCGCGGTAAGAACCTTTAGTACTTTAAGTACCTTTCATGTTTAGTTGGCTTATCAGCTATTAACCACAAAAAGTTTGATTCAAATCCGTCTGCTGGTTTCGGAGATTAGCGAGCACAGACTCACAAAGAAATAGATAAAATCATAAAAATACGTTGTTTTGGGTTCTTTTCTTTTGTATTTATTTTCCATGACAGACGGCGACTCGTTACAATTTTAATACCTATATAGTTATAATAAATTAATGTTGCTGATGTGATAATGATGCCCTATACGTGCATAATAAAATACCTCTTCTTCATCTACTTGATACATTACAAATTATCTCTTCCACTAAACTGGCGAAACTTCGATTTAATAGGGGCTCTAACTCAACGACTTTTTGCTCCAGAAACATTTTAAGATTAAAGTCTCCATTTTACTTTAGTGCACTTCTTTCTGCAGTCCGGCCATTAGAGCCGGTTTCAGGAATAATGCTGTACTTGAACTCAAGTTTGTGCTATCTTTTAAGTTTTTTTTATGTTTGTCTGTAAAGTTTGTGTAGTTTATACCTACATGAAATCCATTGTTTAAATACATGGACGCGTAAGCTAGCGTAAAATCGACTTAACCTGATTATGCACTTTAGGTACAAGTGTCTTACAGTGGTTTTTGGCGACTCTAAACCACTGGGAAGCACTCAAGATACTTTACCCATTTTATGCTAGGAAAACTTCTCTGTTTTAAGTCGGCTAACAATGATTAAATTTGAATATATTAGTTCTGCGGTGTTCGCACATCTTACTGAAAAAACAAACAGTATTCATAAGGCAAAAGTTCAAACCAAGAGCCACTTAAGCCCTAGGATAGACAAACCGTCAGATATCTATAACTTACGGACGCAATCACGAAGTCCCATTAGTTCCGTGTCCGAATATCGCCGTTTTACCCGGAACGGAACAAGTGCCTTTTCCTATCTAAAGCGCTATTGGAAGCCCGCCAGTGCGATCGCAGGATCCTTCGAAGCCTTATTTATAGCCAGTTAATAATTTGTTTCAATTTATAGAGCAGGAGAGAGGTACAACATTTCTAGTGAGCTTACATTCGAAACTTCGTTTTTATAAAAACAATCCAATCACGTTACGCAAACTTAATGTTGTCTTGAGTAAATAATCTTGTTAGATTAGATTTTTACGTAGCTTACGTATGAGTTTATTCATTAAATCTCTCAGACTATGACAGTTCATAAATTACAGTTGAATTGATAAACATGATCAATACCCTACTAACATAAATTACTCATCAAAAATGACACGATAATCTACAATATAAAAAAATATTTCAGTACCGAGTAAAATCATACAACTATGGTCCAGAATTCTACATTTTCAACTTTGCGATCTTGTATAAAATGGAAATACGCTGCTATCGTGATATATTTCGATCCGAGGTATACCTTGATCATATTTCTTTAATATTTATAGGGTAGTATCTGTAAAAAACACGTCAAGTATCTTGTTTATTTTTTTTAAATTTGGACCATTGTTGTCTTATGTGCTTTCAAATATGGTCCAAGTTCAATTTCCCCTCAAAAACGTATGATAACTTAATAAAGGACTATCATTGGGATCATATTGTGTGAGGTTAGGGGTTTTGACAACATGTATAGCAAAAAAAAGAAAACGTAAAAAAAACGTATTTTTTATTAGTTGAAAGCTAAACATGAGATCAAAAACAAAATCTTCTTTCTTCTACTTAATACTTTAAAAAAATAACAAAAATAGTCTTCTTAAATAGAACCAAAGTTGTATGACAGGACCATATGATAGTTTTATGATTTAACGGTACTTTTTTATTAATTCATGACCAATTTTCTTTTGTAGGTTTTAAGGATTGATGCTTTAAGCAAACCTGTTACTAAGCTCTTACTCCAAACAAACACAATTTTATATTTAGAACATAATTACTTAAACAATTATTTATCACTTTCAATGTAATACAAAATTACGTTGGCGCACGTGCTTGCAGTGCACGAGTCAATAAATCAAATACTTGTAATGAAATGTCAGAACTGAAACCTCTACCGAACGCGCCATGTTACGTTCATAGTATAAACTTTGCAGATGCTTATGTTTGGACGTTATTATTATGCATAGTCCTATTATAAGATAAGGAAAGTAGATTTATTTAGGTATGAATCTTTATATGGATGAAGGAGGCCCAAAACAGGGCAAAATGGAAGAAAAGGAGAGAGGCCTTTTCCCTGCAGTGGTACGTTACGGGCTAGAAATAAATAATAGATGAATCTTTATGAAGCAAAACATTAAGAGAGGAATTGCAAAACTAATCCGGTAGATGGAGCCGTGCCACGCGTTACTGGCATTAAAATACACCTGCAAAATTGGCGGGCAAGGAACGAGCTGCGGTAGCCCAGATGGAAGAGGCGTCGCCACTAGGAATGCGAAAGTAGCAGTTTCAAATCCTGACCCTTGAAAATTTTGCAAGTTTTCAAAAATGTTATACCTAACACGGGAAGTGTTTAAAAATTTGGTATTTAATTAAGAGTCGATTAGTGGCGCCGTGAGAGAAGAGATGGCCTCCTATTTGTGTCCTAATCAACTGGGCTTTGGTACTCAGTTGGGCTGCGAGGCGGCTATTCACGCCACACGTGCTTTTGCCTCCGACCCTGTGAACACCGACGGTGTGATTTTAAAACTGGACATAAAAAACGCCTTTAACTCTCTGGAAAGGGACGTATTACTGCAGGAAGCCAGAGATAAGATCCCATCTCTCTACCACTTCCTATCCCAGCTCTACGGGTCCGCCTCAAATCTTTACTTCGGGGATAAACTGATTCTTTCTGAAGTCGGTGCTCAGCAGAGAGACCCACTTGGCCCTCTTGTCTTCAGCCTTGCCATCCATAAGATCATTATCCAGTTAGAGTCTTCGCTTAATATATGGTACTTAGACGATGGCACTATCGGTGGCAAGCCGGATGTTGTGGAAAGAGATCTAGCTCTTCTTATACCCCTACTGAGGCAGGTTGGGCTGGAGGTGAGTACGGCCAAGTGTGAGTTCTTCTCTGCCAGTTCGGATAGGTCCCTCTTTCATCGGTTCAGTCGCTTAATTCCTGGGTTAAGGGAGTTGGACACAGGAAACTTTACCCTTTTAGGTTCTCCGATTTTCCCTGCCGGTGTACCACAGGCAATCGAAGAGAAAAGACGATTGTTGGAGGCTTCCCGTGAACGCCTGAAGGGTCTGTCCGCACATGTTGCCCTGATTCTGTTGCGGGTATGTTTTGCTATCCCGAAAGTAACATATCTGCTACGAACGTCTCCCACCTGGATGTATCCAGAAGATGTGTCGCTCTTCGACGTTACACTTAGAGATACGGTGGTGAGTGTCCTTAATGTTGCGTTAGACGATAGGCAATGGAGTCAGGCTGCATTGCCGGTGCGGCACGGGGGTTTAGGGATTAGGTGCATGCAGGATGTGGGAGTCCCGGCATTCTTGGCGTCTGTGCATGGGGTCACGAAACTTGTCGCTACTATTTTGCCCGTTTATGGCGACGAGTTGAATATTCCGTTTGCTGATGGTGCCTTGAGTGTTTGGCTCGCCCGTAATCCGGGTGCGTCATTGCCTCTAGATGTTGGCTCGCAGCGTGCTTGGGACGATATCGGGGTGAAAGGTGTGTCCGATCATTTGCTTGAGGCGGCAACGGGGGTAAATGTGGCCAGACTTCGGGCTGTGACACAACCAGAATCGGGGGCGTGGCTACATGCATTACCATCACCCCACATGGGTACACTCCTGGACAGCGACTCGCTGCGTGTGGCTGTGGCTCTCCGCCTGGGTTGCAACGTTTGTGAACCACATTTATGCGTTTACGGCTCCATGGTGGAGGCCAATGGCCACCACGCTTTAAGTTGCAGTCGCTGTGCGGGGAGATTCTCTCGTCACCACGCCCTAAACGACATCATCCGCAGAGCACTCGTGTCTGCCCAAGTCCCAAGTGTCCTGGAACCACCGGGTCTTAGTCGAACTGATGGAAAAAGATCCGACGGCCTGTCTCTGGTACCGTGGAAATGTGGAAAGTGCCTCATGTGGGACGCTACATGCGTCAGCACTTACGCCGCTAGCCATCTCAGTGGTACCATGAGGGCTCCAGGGGCTGCTGCCGAGGGTGCAGCCAGTAGGAAGCGCGATAAATATTCAGTCCTGAGCGCAAACTACAATTTTGTCCCGTTCGCTGTGGAAACAGCCGGGTGCTGGTGCAATGAGGCTAAGGCTTTTATAGCAGAATTAGGTAGCCGCTTAAGAGAGAGAGGAGGTGACCCCCGCTCTGGTTCTTTCCTGGTGCAAAGGTTACCCATGGCGATTCAACGCGGCAACGCGGCGAGCGTTATGGGGACCTTTGCCCCCGGATCGACAAGGAGCGGGCTTTGTGAGTAAGTAGTTTAAGTTTAGTTTTAAGTGACATTTTTTGTAATTTATATTGACATGTATGAAAACTATTTATTGGTATTATTAAACATTTCTTTTAGCTAAAATTAAGAGAGGATATAATACAATTACTTACTTAGTTAATCATAAACTTTAAATTATTAATTTCCTACGTCCAATACCTCGCAGCGCGGAAGGTGTCCTTAATTTACGTTTTCAATATAAGAGTAGTTGGTTGTATGATTCATTTAATAAACATTTTAGTTGAATAGCCTACCTACGTATGTATGCACGTAGTATAGATGAGCTTGCAAAACTGCGAGGGGCAGAAAAGCTTTCGTAACTACCTGACTCCAAATTGTTTGAATAAAGTTCGAGACTGCTTGAAGTAAGCAAAATCAAATATTTGTCCGAATATAAAATTGAATGAATACTGAATTCAAAATTGAATCCGCTGGCTTTGTTTTATTGGAAAATCAACTTAATGGTGATGGTAGACCACTCGACAGCGGCGACGTTGCAAATGAAATTCTGTCGAAACTTTTACTTTAATAGGAAGTATCAGTAACAGATTTTTTTATCTAAGTATACAGGGTGTAAGGTGCAGCCCTCCGAATACTGATAGGGTGCATTCAGAGCAGGAAACTGAACAACTTCCCTTAAAATATATTTCAGGAAACGTAATTTTTTTTCTTTACTTCTATAATAAATGCAGTCAACTGATTGTGATTTTGTATGGGAGGTCGTGTTATTGTCGTTTCCTAACATATGTTTCTAGGGGAAAGATGGTCAGTATTCGGAGGGCTGTCTCTTACACACTGTATATGATTTCCTATGATTTATATAAAGTGAAAAATAAAAAAGCTTAAGGGCATAGACATCAATATCAGAAATTTGTATTCGGCTCGTGTGATTCTGCGTCCAGTCTGTCTGGCTGCTGATTATATTAATCCGACGCGTGTCCTGTATCGGTCTGGGCGGCCAGGCTTCATTTAGAATAAACTTTTTGTATGAGATGCTCACATAGGATATGTACTGCCTTTAGCACTTAAAAATTCATTGCTAAATAAAAACGAATTTTATTAAAAATTCGCTAATGAAAATTTACAGAATGTGACATTAGTAAAAAATGGTTGAGTAGCCACTTTTAGCACTTTTGGTATCTGAAATTTTTATTATTATAACGACATTCTATATACAAACTTAAGTATCTGTTCTTCAATATCCAAAGGCAGATATTCGACAAAGGGCAGCACATAGCCAGTGGGCGTATTTTAAACTCGATTTGTACGCCAAATTGTTTGCCAATATAAACAAATTATTCAAATTTTTCAATTTACTAATCTGATTTCCCATTAGTTTGCATACAACGCAAAAAAGATCTACCACATCATTTTGCAAAAATCTAAGCGTGCTCTCGATTATTTTAAATCATTTTAAACTGCTTGAGGCCTAAAAAAAGAGTCGAGCACAGTAGTATCAGTACTAAAGCAAAAAAAATAGGATATGACACTTTTTCAAAGCGCTCTCTCTGTGTGCATAATGAGCAGTATCCCGTTTCTGCTGCAATGAGTATCATAACGAAATTAAAGACTTTATTCACCTGTTCATAACACCGAGAATTGCCTAAACCCAATCTGAATACCTTTAGATCGGAACCAACTGAAAATGAAAATAAACAGACGAGCTCCACTATCGAAGCTATTCGAAAAGTTCCATTCATCTCGGAGTTAACGTTCAACTAAGTTTCATTTTACGTTTTACATCGGCTCGATCGAATTCGTTGAAAACTGCTTCATTTTACTGAATTTTTTCGTCCGCCACCGTTTCTTGAGCTCCATTGCGGGGCGGATCACTCGTGGAAATTTAAGCGTTGAAAGGCCAAGTGCGATTGGTTTTGATATTGGGTGGAAGGGAAGCCGACAATGTGTATAAATAGGCAATCCCGATTGCGATCACGTAGCTCTAACGAGGCGTCGCGACTGTACAACCACGTACAGTGGTTTGGATAGATGCCGTCGGAATCTGACAGCTACTGAACAGGCGTCGAATAAACTAGACGAAGCCTATTTAACAGTATGAGAAAATACGGTGGGGCCTGAAGGAACCTTAATTAACATTTACGCTGCTACCCACGTAAGATACGGAAGGCTCATAAGAGCACCTAAGGGAACAAAGAGCCTTAAATCTGTTCATTAACGCAACCTTGAAAGCCTTCTATTGTTATTTTTCCTAATGATTGGCTGTATTATCTAATAGGATTATAAAAATATGTTTAGACTGGGCGGTAGGGCATTATTTTTCATAGACTGGTCTTTTTTTTTGGCAAATGTAACCGTAAGCTGCCCAAAGCCCAGCTGATGCAATTTCTACGGTGAGTACCTAATTGTGGCGGTCTCATATAATTCAGATAGTGATAAAAATAAGAGAATGTAGCCGTTACCTTACGATATATAAAATAATCTTTGGCCTGTATAATAAGCTGCTTGCTACGATTTTATAGGCGTATGTGCACCGTCATAGGAAAATGCGTTAGATGATTAAAAACTTCTAGTGATCGGGATTTTGAAAGGAACATAAAGGGTTCAAAGTGTAGTGTGCATAACGCATACAAAATCAGAGCTCGTATGAAATTACTGATTAAGAGGCTCCTAGTTTACAAACTAACTGTAGATTTAATATACTGTAGTATTTTAATAGTTACATTATGTACTGGAGTAAGTAGTCTGTTTATGATCTCTAAAATTCTCTCATCTCATGTAACAAAACAGAGTAGACACTAAATTCCTCAACAAAGTCTGTCGACTCGCAAACTTTAGTCACGTTTTGCTTGAGCCAGGTAAAGTCTGTCTCGTCTCCATTTAGTTGTTAACGAACAAGCGTAAAATAAGCAGTTATATCTACATGTTATTACCAAATATCAAAAAAATACTGTAAAATCATGCGGTGCGTTTCAGAATCGCCTTAATAGGGTTTATTGGGTCATCCGTCGACACGGTGTCCCACACGACAAAAGACGATACAGGCGCTTGTAACCAGTCACAGCAGAAATCTGTATTTACATCTAAACATGCACCTAATTTAAATGAATGTGATGAATTGCCGTGTGATGCCGGCTTAGAATAGCATCACCCCATTTCTTTCCCGTGGGAGTCGTAATAGGCGACTAAGGGACACGAGGGTATATATTGCAATTTTAGGCGATGGGTTGACAACCTGTCACTATGGCGATACACAGTTTTCCGAATGACCCTGAAATATTTGTCAGATGTGGCGTAAATGTCCGTTTTTTGCGGCTGTTTACACTCTGCCTACCCCGCAAGGGATTAAAGGCGTGATATATGTATGCATGTAATTTTAATGAACAGGGCTTTGCCTGCTCTCTAAAATTAATTTTGGGATGCTGTATAATTCTGGAACATGACGGCACCTTGTACCCTAGAGCTTATCACGATCGTACAAGCTTGCTTGAGCAAGTAGCAAGCAGGTGGAGTCTGTTTCACACCCATTTTCCATTAAATGTTCTACACCAGGACACATTTGAATACCTTCTTACATGTTTTGTGCTTCGGTACATTGAGGCATACAATTTGCTTGCAGCAATAGCGTCAGTTAGGTCTGTTAACAAATATTAACACAATTATTAAATCCCTTTCATATTTGTGGAATAAAATTCTGAGATCTAGATCTGGAGGTTTGTTGTTCGTCATTTTATTACTTCGTGATATACCTAATACCAGGTATTTTCATTCATTTTTACGGGCTTAAACACCTCGTCATCGATGTGATTTTGAGCCGTTAGTCACAATTGCTATCTATAATTAGAATTAGCTAGATGACTGTCGAATCATTACACAACCAGGAATCTTTGGGTTGACCATCGGTTCCGTTTCCATTCTAATGATACATTATTTTTATGTATGGATATTGGTCTGTTATTTTATGCATGGAACGAATAAAATATGCCGTGTGATGCCGGCTTAAAATAGCATCTCCTCATTTCTCTCCCGTTTGTATCGTAAGAGGCGCCTAAAGGATTCAAGGTTTTCATGTGTATTAAAATTTTAGGCGATAGGCTGATAACCTGTCACTAAAGTGATACACGATTGTTCTAAATCAACCAAATCAAACCAACTAAGCTTGATGGCGACCATTGCTGGCAAACAGTAGCTGCGGGAGGCACAGGACCGGCGTAGATGGCGAGAAAAAAAAGAGGCATATACCTATAGTAGTGGGTAGATGTTGGTTGATAATAATATGATGATGATGGTGCACCCCCTAAAGTATTTGTCAGGCGTGGTGATAGCGACCTTTTTTTTCGGCTGTTAACGCTCTACCTACCCCGCAAAGGATAAAGGCGTAATATGTGTCTGTACCTATGTATGTATGTATGTAATGTATGTATGTAATAACTTTATTGCACCAAATAAAAATAAAAAAACACAAATCACAGAAGAGGTAGGGCACAAAGGCGGACTTATCCCACTAAGGGATCTCTCCCAGTCAACCTTTGACAAATCCAGAGGACATGGTGTGCGCAGGTAAACTATGGTACGAGGCGGATGCAAAAAAATAAAATAAAAAAAAGTCAAATTAACACTATATATATGTCGCAGTATCATGGCAGAATTAGGATTTCGGCCGAAATCCTAGGATTTTGGCCTAAAGCCGGATTATGGCAAAATTGTAGACTACATTCGACCATCGTCCTAAGCAGATTCAGGATTTCGGTCATAATCCTAGGATTTTGGTCGAAATCCTGGATCTGCTTAGTATTATGGCATTAATCGAGATTGCTGGAAAACTTTCAATGTTCGAAGGACAAGGCTATAAAAAATGTGCCTGCAGCAAGTCAAAGATACAGTGCAAAACTAACAGATGCATCTGTAAAAAAGGAAGTACTCTGCAATTCAAGGTGCCACAATTCGTCAAAGTGCCACAATAAGTAATAACTCAGAAAAGAGTCCAATCTAATCTATGAAAGGAATCGATGTTGATTAAACTAAGATCAATCGATAAGAAGAACGCTAAATTTGTTTTTTTTTGTTTATGTGAAATTATTTTTCTTTCGGAAAATACTGATTTATTTTTAAAAAAGAAAAGTGTTTATTTCTATCATTCATAATCTTTATTTAGATACTAGGTGATGCAAATGATAACAGGAGGTTCTGTTTACCTTGTTATATTTTGTAAAAGAGAAGACACCCAAATGTTTATTTTATTACTCATCTTATAATATTATAAACAGTTACTTATGTGATTATCTAAAACATATTGTTTTTACTACTTAAAAAATCTTTAATGAAAGAAATGATACTCAAAAGTTCATGTTAATGACAGAAAAACGAATTATTTAATGTTTGTTATATTAATCATAGTTAGAAGAGGTTAGCACTTAAATGTTTATGAAAAATGGTTAATTTTTATATCGAGACTAGATACCTAATAATATATACATACATACATAAATCACGCCTATATCCCGTACGTGGTAGTAGTGTAACGGCCGTAAAACGGATATTAACACCACGTCTGACAAAATTTTGAGGGTCAGATAACTGTGTATCACTATAGTGACAGGTTGTCAGCCCATCGCCTAAAATTGCAATACACATCTAATCCTCGAGACCCTTAGTCGCCTCTTACGACACCCATGGGTAAGAAATAGGGTGATGCTATTCTAAGCCGGCATCACACGGCTAATAATAATAATAATAGTGATTAGTACATTCTATCTGGAATCAATAAAAATAAAAGACTGATTTGATTATTATAAATATTTTTTGTGTCATTTATTTTGTTTCATCAAATTTTCTTAAGTTCTTATTTTTCTCTCCAAAAGCATAATAAGAATACAAATTTAAGTACAGACTATAAATACTATTCCGTGTAATAGGGCTCACCCCTATTCTTTCCCGCGGGTACGACACCCAGAAGCGACTAACGAATGGAAGTTTTCATGTGTATTACCATTTTATTTTTCTATAGTCATTCACGTTTTATCTAAAATAGCCCTCAAAATTGTTTATGGCCATTAAAACTCTGCATACTACGCAAGTATTTATGTATGTATGTGTATAGTCACTACAAAATTTATATTTGCCGTGTGTTGCCGGCTGAGAATAGCATCACCCCATTTCTTGCCCGTGGGAGTCGTAAGAGGTGACTAAGGGACTTGAGGGTGTGTATTGCAATTTTAGGCGATGGGCTGACAACCTGTCACTATAGCGATACACAATTTTCCAAATAACCCTCAAATATTTGTCAGACGTGGCGTAAATGTCCGTTTTATGCGGCTGTTTACGCTCTGCCTACCCCGCAAGGGATTATAGGCGTGATATATGTATGTATGTATGTAAAATTTATAAAAAGTGTTCTGAAGCCTTCGTTTTACCATATTACTACGTAGATCCAGGATTTCGGTCAAAATACTAGGATTATGGCCGAAATTCTAGATCTACTTAGGACGATGGTCGAATGAAGTCTACGATTTTACCATAATCCGGCTTTTGTCCAAAATCCTAGGACTTCGGCCGAAATCCTAATTCTGCCATAATACTGCGACATATATAAGAATAATAAGTATATGTACATATAATCCTTCTTAAATAATTAAATACCTATCAATATAGAAACATAAATAATATAATAAAATAATATAATATATATGTCTGAAGATGCGCAAAAGGAATTATTCCCTGTGATACTGCAAACAAAATTTAGTTTACCGTTCGCAGTGGAACACTTTTACCCTATAATCCAATAGCTTGCAGCTTTATGCAGCTAAAGGATATTATCGATCATGACGTTGTTGGCCCTACACAATAATTGTCTTTTCCGTTCAGTCTGTTATGTAGATACATACATTAAAGACACAGTAGCATTAGTCAACCTCAATTGCAGTGGGTAAAACTTTGCAGAATACAGTGCTGACTTCCATTCTCCATTCCATTCCATTCTCGCAGACACATTCCCTAGGTATTGTTATAGCTAGTATAGGCAAATGTAGTAGTTATGTTTTTAGGAATGTATTGTGTCATTATATTAGCCCGATGGGTCGAAATAGATTTCCAAAAAGACTACATATTATGGAAATATATCGGTGTTTAATATTTACGCTATTTAGCATTAACAGGTATTGAAAATGTACATACATTGGAGTATTTTTTTTAAGAAAACAAGAATCTGAACTTTTGAGGCCGTCGGTGCCCGATTGCTATTAATCTACACTAATATAATAAAGAGGAAAGATTTGTTTTTTTGTTTGTTTGTATGTAATCGATAAACTCCGAAACTACTAGACCGATTTCCAAAATTCTTTCACCATTAGAAAGCTACAACATTCTTGAGTAACATAGGCTACTTTTTATTACGGGAAAATTCCTCATTCCCACGGGAAAACGGTTAGAAGCAGGAGAAGCGGGAAATATAGCGGATATTACCCAAACTAGCCAAACCGATTTGCGATCTTCGTGAAATTTGGCACTGATATTGGTGGTATATTGAAAACGGACTTGGACTACTTTTTGTCAGCACTTGAGGATCTGGAGTACCTGATGGAGGGCACCAGGAGCACAGCTAAACTATAAGAGATACGAAAATGGCTTCATAGCAAAAGTTGTTCAGCATGACGGGGCGCTTCTGCTGACATATGGTTATGGAGGATCTGGAGTACCTGATGCAGACCACTAGCATCCCATCTAAACTATAGGAGATACGGTAATGGTTTCAAAGTAAAAGTTGTTTATCATGACGGGCCACTTTTGTTGACACTTGGTCATTGAGGGTCTGGAGTACCTGATGGTGGGCACCAGGAGCACTGCTACACTATATGAGATACGATAATGGCTTGATAGCAATAGTGGTTCAACATGACGGGCCGCTTCTGCTGGAACATGGTCATCAAGGATCTGGAGTACCTGATGTAGACCACGAGCATCCCATCTATACTAGAAGAGCTACGGTAATGGCTTCAAAGTAAAAGTTGTTTAGCATGACGGACTGCTTTTGCTGGTACATGGTCAACGAGGGTCTGGAGTACCTAAAGCAGACCACCAGCATCCCATCTAAACTACAGGAGATAAGGTATCGGCATCAAATTAAAACTTTTAGTTTAATATGACGGGCCGCTTTTGCTGGCACATGGTCCTGTTGAGTCACTTCTTCTGGAACGGAGTAAAGAAGTAAACTACTTTTTACTGCAGGAAAAGATCCAATTTCTACGGGAAAACTGGTAAGTAGCAGCGGGTGAAACCGCTGGGCGGGCCGCTAGTGAATGATAAGCTGGCTTTATCACAGACCTTAAAGTGGAAGAAAACGGTTCAAAAGCATTAACACTAAGGTTTATTGAGTAACTAGCCTACGCAACTAGAAGACCAAGATGAACAAATCTTGCATTTAAAAAAACACGTATTATTTCTAAGGCTGCTTATCCTTGCTATTTTGTTTGTGACCAAATAGCCCACAAGATACCAACTCGACAAATCCCATGATAGTTGAGACTAGTTGCATTGTTAAGGCACACAACGTTCCAAATATTTCACCACTCAGAAAAATAATTTTGAACTCTATCACATGGTAGTAAAGTACAGTTTAGGGGAAGAGATAAGTTGGTAGCATAAAGAAGCATCTAATGTAGACACGTGGCGCAAATGCAGTCTGTTTAATGTAGGAACTACCCTGCTTGAGTTAATTCCTGCTATGCCTGCATGAAGTATTTATTTTTAGTAATTTCAATCTACGTCAATATAAAGATGGTACATATCTAAATGACTGTAATAACAATCTTAATTAATGTTAAAATTATTTAAAAATCTCTTATCTGGTATACAGGTGGGTATGTAAACAAATGTACACCATGTCCATGTGACCATGTCACTTCTTATGTAAGCCGTAAAAAAACTGAAAATTTCACATGAACAATGCACCAGAATGCTTGAAACCGACTAGGTTCGAGGTGATACTGCCAAGTCTGTCCTGTGGGTCTGTTTATGTGTCGCTGTCATTGGTCAAATAAGTTCTTCTAGCCTACGCTAACCAGGAACAGGCAGAACCAGGTATACCACAACAAGAAAATATCGTAACTTGGTGAACATCATGCTTCGTAATTGCTTTGCTACATGATTTGACCCAACAAATCAGTTTTAGCTCCTAAAAAGAAGTAAGCCGTGTAATGCCGGCTTAGAATAGCATATTACTTACCCCATTTCTTGCTCGTTGGAGTCGTAAGACGCGACTAAGAGACTCGAGGGTGTGCATTGCAATTTTAGGCGAAGGGCTGACAACCTGTCACTATGGCGATACACAATTTTCTGGTCCCCTCAAATGTTACTCAGACGTGGTGCAAATGTCCGTTTTATGGGGCCGTTTATGCTCTGCCTACCCGCCCTTGCAAGGGATTAAAGGCGTGATATGAGTATGTGTATGTGTAAAGAAGTAACCCAAGTGCAAAAACAGTAACACGATCACTAGCTGAAGCTATTTTAAACGTTTTGCAAGAGTAAGATATTCCCAGAACCTATTAAATTGGAGTACTATATTCGAGACATTACTTTTGAAAAAAGGTATAAGTGATATTTTTAGGGACATTAGCGCCATGTCGTGCCACTGGTGGCACTTTTTCCCACTATAGTTGATACTAGAGCAAAAAAGTATCTTAGATGTTGACCCAAGTAATGAGCTATCACGGTACAAAATTTCTTACAAATCCGTGTAGAAGTTTTTTTTGTAAAGCTTGGACAAACATATAGACAGACAAAAAAAACAGTAAAAAAATGTTATCTATTGTTTTGAGATCTACATCTTGAAAACAATAAGGCGTAATGATTTGATTTCATTTCTGTATATTATAAAAATATAGATATTAATTAGTTGTGGGGTTTTTCAGTGTAAGCGGGAATACGCCGTGGTTTGATGTGAGCCCCTGTTTGTCTAAACGCAAGGTTTAATTACGATCTCATTAATTTTGTATTATTTACTGAGATGAGATTCGTTTGAGGTCAAGTTGTGGTGAATCTAATGACGTTGTTATTTATGGTGGGAGGGATTCATAGTGAAATATTACCACCTGGGTCTTTGCGATTAAACAATAAAAGTATTTTTTGAATCAGTACGCAAAATTTTCAGGTTGACTCTCATCATCATCATCATCATCATCATCATTGGCCTCACACTGGATTGGATTTAATCAATGTCTGAGACACTGCGTTGCCTGGGACGCAATTATGGAAAACGCAGGGCTGCCCAGGACCTGCGCCACCCTCTCGGCCTTCCTGGCTGGATCCGCAGGAACGACTAGTTGATACGTGTGGAGCCAGGTCGGCTGCAGGAGTCTGCCGCGCGGTAGATCTCTGTCACACGCGCCTGACGGAGACCCCGTTCCGGGTTTAATTGTGGAGTTGGCCTCTCCAGGATCGTTGTGTTGGGTCGGATTTATCCCTCGGTCGCTTCTTACGACCCCCACGGGAAGAGATGGGGTGGTGCTATTCTACTCTGCCGGCACCACACGGCTAACTCTACTCATACATTTAAAGAACTATTACTACGAGAGCACCAGATACATTGCGAAAAGAACTAGTTGTTCTTCAGAAAAAATAATACTTATTGACCAAAACGTATGAGCCAACTGACTTTTTTCGCTACCCAAAATCAAAGTTGTTCATATTCATGAAATCACGTTTCAGGGTTTGCGTACTGACTTAAATATAACCCTATTTATGCACCTATGTAACTTTTATGCCCTCTACATTCATTCATGATGATTATAAATTTAAAAAATCTGTTCCTCGGGCTTGATGATCTTTGTGCGTATATACTTGGCATCCCTATACAAGAAATCCTAGTAATAAAAGTGAGGGACATTAGTACCTACATAAATATAAGTCTCATAAAAAGAAAAACAATGACAACAGTTTTATAAACTTTGTCAGCGATAGCTTCACAATTTATCAAATTCTACAAACTGGTCCATCTGACATTCAAGCAAGACTCTAAAGCGAATTCAGCTAGAAAATTCTCAAATTCTCGTTGGCACTGTTATCTTGCGAAAGCAGGTGACAAAGTAAGAAAATAAAGTTGTTCCTGGCTCCGTAGTCGCACTGTTCTTGGACATTGGGTGACAATATTCATGTTTATCGCTGCTGCCGGCCCCGACACCGCAATTAGAGGATTTCTCTCCAATTCTTTTTAAATACGCTAAGCTTTTTAAGTGTTTCATTGTTTTTCTTTGCAAACGGCGCCGCAAACGAGCGAAAATCGCTTAAAGCCGAGCTATACACTCGAAATAAGTGTTTGGTGCGGTTTGCAAAATTTGATTAAGATTAAAACCTACAGTGTGTGATAAGATATGAACTTGAAATTTTAACCTGATATGATGATATAGTTATAGTACCAACAAATAATATAATAAATCATTTCTTTTGATCTTGCTACAACATTATTTTTTCTACAGAATCATCAAGAAAAATCAGCATATTTAGGGATCACTCTACTCAAAGTTTAACTACCAAACTAATTATTTATGATAAATAATTTACTAAACATTAAAATAATGTGAATAAAAAATATAACTCTAAAAGAACCTGTTGCTGAAAACCTATAAAATAATGTTAAGTAATTATGAGTACAGCGAGAATGTTAAACGAACAATTTGACGGCCGAAATACAATATAAGTAATCTTGATATTATGGTGGTTGCCGAATGATTGGTGTAGATTTTTACTGCGTATATTACTTTTTCGCAATATTTGTGGCTACGGAATTAACAATTTATGTGTAGTAGGAAGTAAGTATATTATTCGTAGAAAACACATCAATTATATAGATAATAACAAGCTGTTACCCGGTAAATGCACACTTTCTATTCAGTCCTCGCGATGACGTCACATCTCGCCGCACAAAAAGCGGAAGGAACCTTACTAACGCCACTTTAATAGGCACCCGACGACTTTCGACGCAATAATCCCCGTAATTACTTCGCAGTCTTCTGCATACAGAACAGACACATCTGAGCATCTGCTCCCAAATTAGCATTGTTTAGTCTCCGAGAAACAAATTTGAAATAATTACAGCTATTTGTAACAGTTTGCCTCTTTTTGGGTGTTTGGTTTGGTTGGGGCGTGCGTGGGTGGTGTTAGATATTTCTGTTGAATTTAAAGGGATAACGTTTAGTTTTTTAGCATGTTTACTTTTCTAAAATGTAACCTTGTTTGTTTCCACCATCAAAATAGTGCCCTGATTTCTTTCATGTTCTGACTGATAAGGAAAATCTTCTAAGTCGGTGCACTCTTATCAGAGTGGTCGTGGTCGCTATTAGTGTTGGTGGCACGCTTTACCAGTCGCCGCCCCTCAACTCAGACGACCGTTTTTCTCGTGTACGCATGTAATGGACCACCGATAGTACATTTTATTCGGTGTGTCTATCTTATCGGCGATCTGCCTCGAGCACGTGCTCCTGTGCCCTGTGCAACGAGACGTTCGATGGACGATTGAAAATATATAACATTTAAATTTGCTCTTCGTGATAGAGCAAGTACATTTAAAAGGCCATTCAATAAGTCTCATAATCAAAGAAAAATAAAATAAATTTTATTTTTGCTTCTGTTCTAAGCATCTGCTTGCATGAGGTACTACGAATGCGAATATCATATAATCCAGAACGATGAATCACCACATAGGTATAATTCAGAGATGACTGATTAAAACAAAAACGCAAATCTGTCCCGTCGACGAACATGTTCGACAGGTTTAGAATATTAATGTGGACCGAACTGTGTACCGCTACCTCTCTAATGCCAGCTGATCCTTCTATCCCTGAGGTCCTAGAGGATAAACCCGCGGGACCCTTTCATTGGGGAGGCTGTTGTCATGGCAAATGAGTGCTAGTTTTCATTGCTGCCTGCTTACGAGCGAGACATGATACTACATGATTTTATTTTACTCTTTATCATTTTATTGATCTGGTGTGCCGATTTCAATTTGGTTCTTATTAGATTGGGTTTAAGTAGCTCGAAAAGTTTTAAAACTATTTTGACGGCGCTTCAATATCTTAAACCGTTTTAGTTGCGCCACGAACTCGAGCCAGATTTTAAGCATCTTACATAGGTACATACATTAACAGCCACAACAGTCCATAGTCTTAAGCATTTATTACCTTGATTAATAAAAAGCTAAATTCAATAGGCGGAGCTAATATGCTAAGTTTGCTGATTAGGTACCATAATTATTTTATTAAGACATGTTAAGAAATTTTCATTTTGTTACCCTTCTTATTAAGCTTCAATGGAAAGATAAAAGCTCTTTATTCAAAAAGCAAATTAGAATCGAATAAAGGTGAAAACGGACAACATTGAACTGCCTCTAACGGGATTACACGACTTTGTTTTTGCCATTCATGAATAATTAATTATGTTTGCACGATTAAAACAACCCTAAATATTTATAGGTTAGGACTAAATATAAGAAGGTGCATTTATATAAGGATGAATCATGCTTAAAAATTGAATTTGTTTTCAATTACAAAAACACCAGATACATCCTAAATGTAATCTACCCGCAAAAATAAGAAGAAAACAAACACCAATGACACTTTCAAACTTTTATCTTCTAATCTAATAGCCGAAGCTTCAAAAGCCAAATGTCTTATAATGAAAAAAGCACCACCCTTGGCGTTACTTTTCCATAGATTAACGCAGGTACGAGGGAAGGTAATATAATTACTAGCAATCGATGGGGGCCCTCAAGGCTTCGGGAAGACTAGGGCGTCTTGCTGGGATATTTATGGTATAGCTCGAGTCGTGCCCCCGTAATCCTCGGTAGATTATTATCTACTGAAGTTCAGTGTAAGTAATCGATGAAACCGTGGATTGACTTGTATATTTACAATCAGCGTAGGAAACTTATAACGCAAATACGAGACATGACAAGTCATGCGGAATTACATATGTTATGTTGCAGAAGATTGCTGTATAGAAATAGGTACTTAATTGAAATTGAAAATGAAATTTACCTTTTTCAATGTAGGATTGTATAATCACTTATTTTCTCTTTTAATTCGAATTACTGTCTATATGACTAAATCACAATCTTAAAAATCGTTGCGATAGACCCGGTTCATTAACTAAAATGTGTGAACGTAATCGCGAGTGCTTTAAAAGTAGAATCGATGTTGTGCCATGAAAAACGAAGACTTATAAAAATCTTATCTCATGATTCAGATTTTCAGATGGATCTCAGTAAGTATTTACACAATAAAAAAGATCATAAATCTTCATCTCTATGACAGATATAACTAACAGGAAAAATGGCTGGAGAAATGAAAAAAAAGCTACTTGCCATACGACCATCATTTTCACAAGAGTTCGCGAGCTCGAAAAGCGACGTTTCTAAGAATAACACCATTCATCTTGTGGTGAGGCTCAAGGGATTGCCACCGGTCTATTTCATTCATGCTACAGAAATCATAGCTTTGGATAAAGGGCAACGCTCAACGCTGTAGACGTTAAAGTAAAAATATATTTTTTTAGGACAAACTGCAAGAGTAAGTACCTAAATAATTTTTTGGGGAGGATACAAATTTGACAGTTTCCTGGCAATGGCAACGCTTTTTTTTAAATGTTATAGCTAGTTAGCTAGCATAGTTTGAATTTCACGCGGATATTTACAGTATAACAACACGTTCTCATCATCAAAATCGCCTCTGTAGTTTTTGCTATAAGCAAAATGTAAATCGGAATCCCCTTGTACGTTTATTTTCCATTTCCTTTTTTTTATTCTCAGTATGTAAATAACATTTCAGGCTTAACCTAATAACGCTAGTTACTAGTTATTATTCTATGACCTAATTAACTAATTCAAACCTAAATAAGGTACTTACTCTGAGTTTTCATCATAATCAAAGTTACTCTTTATTTGGGTTCATCGGGTCGTTTATCATTAGGTGACACACACGTAAGAAAGAATAAGGTTCCTCACGGTTTGCTAGTAAACGATGCCCTTTACTACGTACACTTTCCGTAGAAGCTCCGTTTTTGATGGCGTGACGCCACGTAGGCACCCTTCGGCGTGATGCTGCGCTGTGTGCCATGACGAATGCGGGTGGAATTCTGAATAGCTGAGTAGCATCATAATGTGATGTTGTGGACGAGATTAGATCACGATTTAGATGTGTGTTTTATGTAATAGGAACAACAACATCAATCAGAAGACACCAATAAAAATGCAAACTAGAAATAAAATTCATTTTTTAATGTTCACAATGCATTCTGAGAGCTGCGTAGAGCTTTTTAGATTGTTTTATTTAAAATTAAAGATTTGACGTGCAAGTTGGATATCTTGCTTATCTCATTAAATTCAAAACTTACATCGCAACTGATTTATATATGCATGATCGTCCGACCCTTGCCTATTAATTATTTTTTTTAACTGCAGCTGTTGCACAGAAAACAGAAATGAATTTTTCAGTACGTAATAAAATATTTATGTACAAATGAGACATTAATGAGAAATGTTTTACAACAGTTTCATTTCGCAACATAAAGAGCTTTATTATGGTTCAACGAGGCTTAATTTTATTTCAATATTAAAGCCACTGTCCATGGCGACTGTATGCTCCATCACACGTGTATTTTTTTTATTTTATACACCTATATCCCTTTCGGTGCATAATGTCCATTTTGCAAAATGTCCAGTGGTGAAAAAATGACCAGTTTGCATAATGTCCAGTTTGCAATAAGTCCAGTTTGCAAAATGTCCAGTTTGTAAAATGTCCAGTTTGCAAAATGTCCAGTTTGCAAAATGTCCATTTTGAAAAAAGTAAAATTAGCGTAATTGAAGTGTGAGTTCAGACCATGAAACCGAACAACTTTCCCCGAAACACATGGGTTCAGCCAAGCCAAGACACAAAAAAAATCGACTTTCAAAAGTTTTACTTTACGAAGTATAGTACGGTCATTCGAATAGGCCATATTTGACAGCAGCTGTCATACCCATACAAGGAAACATGTCAACAAAGAAAAAAAACCTTACGTCATAGCATTAACATGATTTTGACAGCTGTCAAATATAGCCTACCCGGCCATTAAACGCTCTAATCCCTTATGGTGCTTTTTATTACAATGTGCGAATAATCAGCTCACTATAGTACCGTCAATCGAATAGGCTATATTTGACAGCTGTCAAAATCATGTTAATGCTATGACGTAAGGTTTTTTTTCTTTGTTGACATGTTTGCTTGTATGGGTTTGACAGCTGCTGTCAAATATGGCCTATTCGAATGACCGTACTATACTTCGTAAAGTAAAACTTTTGAGAGTCGATTTTTTTTTCGTGTCTTGGCTTGGCTGAACCCATGTGTTTCGGGGAAAGTTGTTCGGTTTCATGGTCTGAACTCACATTTCAATTACGCTAATTTTACTTTTTTCAAAATGGACATTTTGCAAACTGGACATTTTGCAAACTGGACATTTTGCAAACTGGACATTTTACAAACTGGACATTTTGCAAACTGGACTTATTGCAAACTGGTCATTTTTTCACCACTGGACATTTTGCAAAATGGACATTATGCACCTAAAGGCTACTATCTTATACTGGTCATTCATAGCAACTCTATAATGATCCAGCTTATGTTGACTCTTAAATGACCAAGTCAAGGTACTGTTGGTAGTATCAAGCTATTTATTACATTGATTGATCTAATTTGCCCTGCAATGCCGGCTTTGCCGTGTGATGCCGGCTTAGAATAGCTTTACCCCCATTTCTTTCCCTTGGGAGTCGTAAAAGGTGACTAAGGTACTCGAGGGTGTGTATTGCAATTTTAGGCGATAGGCTGACAACCTGTCACTAAGGCGATACACAACTTTCCCTCAAATATTTGTCAGATGCGGCGTAAATGTCCGTTTTTTTTGCGGCTGTCATGTGTATGTATTGATCTAATAATAGAAAGTGCTTGTCACTTTCACTACCGATGAATACTTCGTCCAGTCATATCCTTGGCCCTAAAAAGGTCATCAACCTTGACATTCGTTTGCCTTTCTCCAACATTTTCAAGTGTTTAACCCTTGTTCAAACAGAACAGTTTAAACAGCCGTATTTTATTGTTTCTAAATGCAAAAATACCAGCCGACCCCAATCAGGCAGACATGTTCAAATAAAAGGGTTGGTTGTAAAATCTACGTTATTGGTACTCAGGCCCTTTGCGTCGGGGGCGAAATCCAAAATATACGACGTTTAGCGTGCTCATTTAATCCCTTATTACGGTGTTTGTCTGTAGATATTATCGTGCTATTCGACAGATGTGGTACCTACCTACCTACATACTATTGATTTGATCGATACCTCTGCATACACACATATGTAGCCGTACATATAAAGCCCTTATAGCCATACATATCAAGTTTATCAATTATCAAGGTCTTGTAAGAAATAGAGACACTGCTTAAGACTGAGGCAAAAAGAATACTCATGTATGGTATAGGTACATTGACAATTTGTAGTACCCACGTAAAAAATAATATCAGAATATTTTTATTGTTATAAAAAGTCTCGGTAAAAAGTAAATCACAGTAAAATATTTATAATATGAAAACAAATTAAGTCCAAAACTGCAAAGTTATTTTAGGCTATTAAATAAAATATTTAAACTAAACTTTAATTTTATTTGATGTTATGTTTTGTTGTGATATATTGTTATGATGTAATTTCATGCCATGCTTTGTTGTTATGTTATATTATTATGTGGTAAAAGGTTCTTTCTTTTACATTAAATCATTCCAAATTAATGAAGTTTCTTTATCGAAAAGTATTTTTTGCACCTACTCTTTCCTGGGACCAACGAGAGCTTACATCAAATTTACTCGTTTACAGAGTCTAAAGTTTACTACTCGAACACGTACCGGTGGATTATTTCGAACATGAAAACCAAAATGGCGTCAGATGGGGTAAGCCCAGGTTTGCAACAGTCCCGGTTCGTCCATCATAGAAAATAATAAATAAATAAATGTATTATTTATTTATAACCCCAAATAAAATTAGGCTTGAATGAGTACAGTCAACCTCACGTGCGGTTAGACACTCAAACTGCCAATGTAAGTCTTATGCGCGCGGCATAAGAACGGTTCAAAGTCCAAACTGTATAACCCAGCCTGACATTGACTGTGATATAGGCAACAGATAACTGATACAAATACTTTGGACGTTTTAGAATTCACACGAAAAGAAAAAGTTTTTTTTTTTTGTATAATAAAAGATACATAAAAAACATTCACAAAACACCCAGAGCATTTCAGAAGATATTGAAAATGAACTAAACAAATATTTGTGTCTTGTGAAGATCGAACTCATACACCTCGCCGTAGCAGGCTGGGGTACTATCCGCTTCGCCATCGAAGGTATTATTTTAAAAATCTTAGTGCCAGTTTGATATAATTTACCTAAGGCTTTTAAAGTGTCAGATAAAATACTAAGTGAATATTAAGGCGAGAGGTGCCGAAGAACTAGCGCCACTCAACGAAAAAATCATATCGCTACATACATACATACATAAATCACGCCTCTTTCCCGGAGGGGTAGGCAGAGACTACTTCCTTCCACTTAGTACGATCCTGGCATACTTCTTTCGCCTCCTCCACATTCATCAATCTCTTCATGCATGCTCGTCGGTTTAGGGTACTCTTGACCTGACCTTTCTTTAGCACGTCCCCGATTTGATCGAGGTACGTTCGTCGAGGTCTTCCCCTTCCGACGTTCCCATCCACACTTGCCATATACACCTGTTTCGTTAATCTTCTTTCATTCATCCTCTCTACATGACCAAACCATCTAAGCATACCCTTTTCTACACCAGTCACTATATCTTCTTTTATACCACAACGTTCCCTTATCACGCTATTCCTTATCCTACCTATCATATCGCTACATGGAAACAATATGTCAGAATGTCTTTTGCAAAAGTTTTTGGTGTTATCTGAAAGTTGAATTGAAACCTGTTAACGCTAAAACATATTCGCTGTAATTAAAGTTATAGATGGAAGTGGTAATTACGGCCACTTTTGACACCATTTCCTATAACTTAAATTACCGCTAAAATGTTATCTAGTTTGTAAAGCGTGAACTTTAAAATTATACCAAAAACTTGGGCAAAGAACATTTTGATGTGTTGCTTGCATGAAGACATATTTCTTCATGAAATGGCGCTTGTTCTACAGCACCATAATCTGTGACGAATCAGGACATTCAAGTTTTCAATTATTATTAGTTATTATTATTATTAATAAGTGTGACTTTTTTTATGATGAACCGGGACTGTGGCGAACCGGAACTGAGTATTCAGGTGAAGTTCAGAACTTCAGGGTTGCTGATGCAGTCCGTTGAGTTTGTTGTAGAGAAGCTGGATTAGCGCTGAATAATGAACACGGACTGAGGAGGCTTAAGAGATTAAGTTGTTTATTAAAACACCACCAAGTCTCAAGAAGTTCGAAAGCTTTTTTTTCCCAATCCTTTTCTATTTTCTTTGTTACTTTTCATATTCATAGAGATACAGAATGAAATTAAGATTTCTACCTACAATTGTTGCGTGTTCTAGCATTGCGTATCATATAATAAATTAGTTATCTGAATACATAAAACAATAACCATTTAAATAACTAATCTGTGTTGCATTGTGTGTGTAAAATACATTTGCAATATTTCAGGCAACCCATTCAAAGGATCACGCCGCACTTGTTCCTTGGAGTCGATTTACCATTAAATACCGGCTTTGACATTAAATTAATTTGGACCGACTCGGCCATCCTGTATTGCAACGTCAATGTCATTGTAACTTTCGATACGTAACGTAACTGTTTTAAAAATCAGTAAATTCTTTAATATGTATTATAGAGGTGCCGTTTGTTCTATCTCAACGCGTTACTAATCTACTTCAAGCTTTATAATAAACTAGATATCCGCCCAGCGGTTTCACCCGTTGCCACTCATTTTCCCGTAGTTGTTTTTCAGCGGTAAAAAGTGGCTAATGTGTTATTCAAAGTTATACTCTACCTGTGTTCCAAATTTCATCCAAATCGATCAAGCCGTTTGAGGTAACAAACATACATACATACACAAACACACAAACCCTCAGATTTTTTATATTATTATAGTACGGATTATGTTTTATCGACAATTTCAACACTAGCGGCCTGCCCAGCAGTTTCACCCGCTTTTAACTGTTTTACCATGTGTATAATATATTTTCCTGTACTAAAAAGTATCCCACGTTGGACAGCGATGCGATGTTGTGAATTTTTGAACTCGTTTCATTAGTTTCGGAATTTATCAATTACATACACACCAACAAATCTTTCCTCTTTATAATGCAAGTGCAGATTAATGTAGATAATTCGAAAAGTCAGGTGTAAAAATTGTCAGGTGTAGATTTTAAAACCCCGGGGCTAAAATTTTAGAGTCCAGCCCTGAAAAAAAGTAGATAATTTGCAGTGTGATTCCTATCGATCGAGCTGAGAATCACGTACGAAGCAAACGAAGAGACAGGAGTAATAAAATATTCAGAACGATTGCGGACATCGGTGTTAAAGCTGCACCCGTCACGTACCCGACTTTATTTGGGGAGAATGGACGGGGAAGATGTATAGCCATACTAAAAACGACCAGCTTTTTGGCAGACACAAACAAATATATGTGTGTTTAGTATATACATCTTTTTGAAGCTGGTATTAATTGCGTTGAATAAGAAAAGGTATTTAAAGGGTAGCATTCGAACTTGCTAGCTTCAATGTTAATACTAGCAAAGATGCGCCCTAAGCAAGTATGGATTATTGGCACTGAGTAAAAGTATATAAAAGTAAATAGATGTACCTTACCTATATCTATCACATATTGATAGTGATTTGCCTTACAATTTATCAGAGCTGAGCCAGTTTTCTATTATAGTAACCTTGAATATAGATGTAAAAAAAAGAAAAGAAAATTGTGATAAACGGTTATACAAATATATTATTTTACAATGATGGATCATGACGTCAATGAGAGATAATACTACAACGAGGCTACAATCTATCCTGATCCTTATCTGCATATCTGTAATCATCTTTCAAAACAATATTTCAATATAAAATATTTTGACTGTATTATCTATAAGCTAACAATTTTATTTCATTTCCGTATGCAAACTTTCGAATTAAATTACCACGAAGTATCGTAAAATTCAACCGACACATAAACAGAATTACCACCAACATACGACCTCCAATACCATTTTCAATGCAAAACTCTTATTATAGGTGCCATAAACTGTCTGGAGTCCAATTTTTGAGATCCACGAAATAAATGTACAGTTAGGGGCAACATTACTTTTGAAAACATCCTCTCCTCGCAACGCATTTTTTCATGTAAGGAATAGAATATTTGCAGTGCCCCAACAAACTCTGTCAACAACTTAACAATAAAAAAGAGAGAAAATAGCGTTTCAGTCTACTAAAATCTATGTCACAGCAATTATACGATGATGAAATTAAAAGTTCCACAAACAATAACGGACTAACAACATACAACCCTAATCTATTCAAAGTAAGAGTAAACAGGCTTCTTCTGGGTGAGCTCGCTTCATCATAGACTCTGTCTCTGTCCTATGACCTAGACTAAAGTCAAGAGCAAACCCATAATTAATAAAAAAAAAAAAAACTAATATTGTTGGACATAATCGACACAAATACAAACTATCAAATTATTACTCATTTTTTATTTTTAAATTAAATGAAAAATGTATAATAATAATATTTTTTCAAAGTAAGTTTCATATTACTATAACCATACGAAAATCTCAAAAATCGCGAACCTCCTGCCTCGTCGATGCTACGAGGCACCTACGAGACAACGTAGCCAGTGTGCTACGAACTACGGCTACGAGGCGTCATTATACAGCCCGTAAAACCGTCGACTGTGCTGCAGCAATTTTGGTTTGTTTTACCAGCAGCACCTCAAAACACATGGAGATATCAATTTATCATTTCACTACATAGTATGGAATAAACTTGCTTCCAATGTCCCGGTGTCATGTTGTATGCTTAGATTTTTAAAACGGATTTTGATGCGGATTTTTATACAGATAAATTAATTTAAGAGGAAGGTCTTTAATACATGCCGGGTGAAAATTAGCTTTAAAAGTAGCTTTTAAATGCTGCTGATAGTTAAAATCAGGTACCAACTTCTCCACTGCTTCGGAGGGCACGTTAAGCCGTCGGTCCGCTGTCTAGACGGCGTCCGTTACACAACCATGTCAGAGGCCTAGTACTAGTAGTAGGCGGTTGAAAAACTCTGACACCAGGGTTCATTGGGTTGTTTGAAGACTCGGTGTACCTCACGAAAAGAAGAAGACTTCCACTCAAATAAAGTTTGATGAAAAAAGCAGAGTTTAATAGAAGCTGGTTCTGTAATTTTCAAAATTTCAAATACGTTGAACACTCAGTCAGTTAAAAATATATGAACAGCGTTAATGCTTGAATTAAACTACTTATTGAACAAATTTATCTTCGGCTGATATATAATAAAACAAACAACCACGTGAGATTAATCGCGTTATTATTGCTATTAATGTGTGCTCTTTCCCCAGTTTAATATCCAAAGTAATTTTTCACATCGTGAAATGTTGCTTCCCCTCCCGCTGGGGGGTAGGCAGGGGTAGAGGGGTAGGAAATTGCACATGCACTTGCTACCTCCCGTTACATGGACGTATAAAACAAAATTGTGCCTCGTTACCGGCAACAAGCGCTTTTTAATTTATTTCTTTACCCATGCAGGGAAAATTATTTGTGTGGAATTATGCAGGGCATAGCAAAAGAGGTTAACGTTTATTTTATATCCTTCATAAAAATTTGCAGAAATACACTGCTAATGCAAATTCTTTGATGGGTTAAGAAGGACATATATTTTTATATACGTCCAATTTTTTCGGAAGTTTTAGCCTTTAAAACTGTGCTGTGTAATTTAGTTAACTTTGTGGCAACAATTTTTTTATCGATAAACTGTAACACGCTCTATTAAACTTGATTTTATCCCTCACATTCATCAAATCTTCAACGGAAATAGGCAATTACGCTACTTCCTGGCAAAAATACAAGATGTCATAAAAACCCTTCGCGCATCAGCTTGCGAGTAGCAGGTGCCGTAGGGGAGGTTCCTGCTAAGGCACCCAGTCAGTGGCACCCTAAGTGTGAGGGTGTCCGGGCTTTTTTGTCGATTTAGACGTAAACACCGTTTAAGACGTGCCCGGATATTGCAAGCACCTACTGCGAAGTGATGACGGAAAATATGGTGTGAACGATAAGTGTTGCTAGTGAATTTGAATACCTTTCATTTTTGCATTAACTGTTATAGTAAGATTCTAAAGTAATTAATATATTCATAAATATGTTTTACTATTTTTAGCAATTTTATATTACACTAGCCGAGTTTACAAAATTTTGGTAAAATTGAGTCAATATGAACAAACCGAAAATAAATTGGTTAATAAAATTATTTGTAAGAATAAAAAGATTATTGATGTACACAACATGTTTAATCCGATTCATTGTCAAAGACTTGTTCAAAATTATACTAGGTACCAACTCAATTGCATACAAATTTGCAAATCAGGAAAGCCATAAATAACCACGAACCATAATTTACCGAACCAATTAAACTAAGTTCCAACTGAATTAGTTCGCGACAAATTCATGAAATTTCTATCTTCTGATCTGTGTGATAAATGATCATTACAGATTTATGGCTGGGTGGTGAATTACGACTATGTGTGTCACCTCCTTCATTGATATACTTAGACAAGAAGGTCTATTTGTCTGTGAAACTGAAGTTTAAAGTTAGCAATATATTCTACAGTAAAATAATTCGTTTAAAAACATGCGTACTTATGCAAATATTTGCATAACTCGTACATTTTTCAAGTTTGTAATCGTTTAATTAGATGGATAGTATTATTATTTATACATACACATATCTCGCCTATAATCCCTTTCGGGGTAGGCAGAGTGTAAACAGCCTTAAAGTTTTATTATTATTTTCGGAAAATCTATAGCTAGAACAAAATAATACAGAAAATAAAAATATTTGTTGTATAAAACTAAAGCTGTAATTTTAAGGGGGGGAAAAGCCTATGAAATTAAACAACTTTCCCAAGGAACCAAGTTGTTGTCACCTCGGCAATGTGCGACTAAATCTTCTGCTACCCCCAATCTTTATAATAATTTTAACTGATCGTTATCAATATACAGTAGACCACAGATTAACAATATATAGAGTAGCTAAAGGGGATTTTTATGTCAAGAAGCTTGAGTTAGCGGTTAACAGTAGATGACAGTAGGTTTTCTATGATGGCCGATTTATGATTATGAATTTGTCGGTTTTTCACAGCTGTAATACGTTTCTTTTCTCGTTTGCTGATACTCCGTTTACCATGACATGACTTCATTTTACAAATCTAGTAAAAAAAGCAATATTAAAATTAATCAAATGTTTACTCTGTGTAGAATGGGGCCCTAGCGATCCGAATTGTTGACTTGTTGTTACATTGCACATGCATATTAATGTGTTTGTTGACACCTGAAGCTAATATACGACTCATAAGACTGTTTGTCTGTCTATTAGTATTGCTCTGATTTGCAATTTCATAGCATTATAATGACAGCCCTCCAAATACTGATAATGTGCATTCAGACCATGAAACTGAACAACATAAGTTCAGGAAACTTTAATTAATAATGAAGCCATAGTAAAGGGAGTCACTTTATCGTGGGTGGTAGTTTTTTGACATTTTCTATCATTTATAAGAGAAAGTTGTTCAGCTTCATGGTCTACATGTACCCTTTAAGTATTGTGTCTCTTGCACCCCGTATTATATAGGTACACTTAGAGTTGTAACATTACACTGTTTTAAACTGCATCGATTCTCTGCATTTTCAGTAAAAGTGGAAAATTTACCAAGCGCAAGTAAGCACTTATTTACTTCGACCACGGTACAGAAACTCGTGTTGACTTCAGTGCATAGCCGGCGGCCCTACCGCAACGCACCCGCTGCTCGCGTTTACTTAATAAAAACTTCAAAATAAAACTCCTGAGCAAACAAGCAACCAAGTCAGTCAACTCGAACTGGCCCTAACAAGGCTGCGAAGTGGCGTCGTCTGATTGCCCAGTAAATTTGTTCAAGAAAATAAACTGCATGCTGGTTACTTAATGCGCTAACTTTCCACTTTTTCCGTTCCAGGAGCTGATTCTACAAACAACTGTATCTTGACAGTCTATTTATGCGTTCATTGCTCCATTAGTTTAACAGAGGACACATTACTCTCTTACAATAGCGAGCAATAAACCTTACAAATCGTATTTCTGTTGTTTTTTGAAGTAAATCTTCGTATGCTGGCGTACTCGGTACTTGTGTGAAATATGCAAACAAGAACTGACGTTCATATTCCTCTGCGTATTTTTCATTTGACATTTTTCATGCGCTTAAACACTGAGCTCCGCATGGAGAACTTTATCTACACTACTACAGTAAACTTTTGTTTGGGAAATTCGTAGACTGATAAACATACGCCAGTGTTTTAAAATAAAACTTTTATAGTTCCTCCTTTGCTTTAACGTATACTTAGGTATAAGAGTTATTCCTTTTATTTTCGTTCGAGCCGAGTTCGGTTACTCAGATTTTATAATTAATATTATATCATGCATTTTGACCGTAAAAAATACGTTGCAATTTTCCTATCTTCAAAGACGACGAAGGGCTTGTCATACGAATCTTTTCAAAATAGGAATGCAAAGCAAATATTCATGGCAAGGCTTTCATTGAATTCCCGGCCGAAGCTTGCTTTTAGGGGCACACAAAAAGGAAGATTGCAAAGGGCGGGTCCCCTTATGGACAGCCTGAAACACGGACTGCATTCGGTCGTAATGAATGCATGGCTTTAGCTACGTTTGACAGGAATTAATTTGTGGAGGCTGCACAGAATACAGAGTGTTCTGCAGATAAACTGTCGAATTTCTGACCACTGCATGTTATTTTCCATATTTTATGTACATCAGCACTGAGTTTTAGTATATTTTTATTTAGTCATCATTTACATATTTTATACATATTTATGGTAGTGGTATATATATCGAACAGCCTGTATATTAGTAGGCTGTACATGGTATGAAGGGTCGAATAATTTGTTGCCTGTGAGGGAATGTCAGGCACGTTGTTGACTGTTGTACTTGTAATAACATTATCATACTGTGATATTTGTAGATATGAAATGCAATAACCGAATATTAAAAATCACTTATATCTCTCTCGTAAACGCGCGTTTTCTATTAGGACATTAAAAAATTGTTATAAAATAATGATAAGTATTGTGTGATACAAATTTCTTATTTTTACAATGACGGTTCATGACGTCAATAAGTTATCCGACATTGAATGCAGAATTTCAATTTCAATTTAAAAACGTTGTCACGTTTGTCATACGAACACTCAACTACCCTATAGTATAGAATATAATCCGTGAGTACCTACTGACCAGCTGCTATACTATAATTGTAATTTTAAAGATCCGTACCTCAATAAGCGAAAAAACGGAACCCTTATAAGATCACTTTGTTGTCTGTCTGTCTGCCTGGTTGGACCCTTTATCCCAAGAATGCGTTAAGATATCCAATGGAAATTAAAGCCATATAGGCACTCAGGTCTACGGCCGCTTGTATACCTATGTATAATATTCAATCTTCGAAGCTTCTTCTAACTTTTAGATGAGACGATATTAATTTGAATTGTATTTATTTTAATTCAATTGTAATATAATTTCATGTCATTTAATTGGTTCTTAATTTGCTCTATTATTTTATTAAATGTCATTTGGCAGACTAGTTTTAGGTGATTATATTTATTTTTTATTTAAATTTGTTAGTGTGTAATTTTTCTTTAATTGATTTATATATTTTTTTGTAATTTAACATTATTTTCGAACACAATAAATTATTGTTAACAAAATAAATCAATATTAAATATATAAAAAGTACGGTGTGTGTTTTTGACCTCCTCGAGAAAATCAAAATTCATAGGGTACCTCCCGTTGACCTAAAATTATGGAAGGCAGTTTTGTTCTGAAATACAAATTTAGGTAAAAGCTAAGAATAAGTTTTTTTAAAGAGGTTTTTTACATAATTATAAAATGAGGCATCCCATGGCATTCTAATCAATAAAACAATTCTTCACACTAGGCCGTGTGATGCCGGCTAAGAATAGCATCACCCCGTTTCTTACCCATGAGTGTCGTAAGAGGCGACTAAGGGACTCGAGGGTTAGATGTGTAATGCAATTTTAGGCGATGGGCTGACAACCTGTCACTATAGTGATACACAGTTATCTGATTGACCCTCAAACTTTTGTCAGACGTGGTGTTAATATCCGTTTTACGGACGCTAACGCTCTGCCTACCCTGTAAGGGAAATAGGTGTGATTTGTGTATGTGTATGTGTTCACACTAGTTTCACTAATATATTTTTTAATTTAGCATATTGATTAATGCAAGCTCCGCCCAGTGGTGTTGATTGTACACAAAAAACTTTCTCTTGAATCACTCTATGATCTACTGAAGAAAACCGCATCAAAATCTAATACGTATATTTAATAATCTAAACATAAATAAGGACATAGAAACACGGGAAGTTCATTTTATACTATTTAGTGATAATATTGGAACCGGTAAATGGAGTATTTTTGGACTAAAATAAATAAGTAAAGGTATTGGGTGTAAGTATACATACATACATACACATATCACGCCTATGATCCCTAGCGGGGTAGGCAGAGCATAAACAGCCGCACAAAACGGACATTTACGCCACGTCTGACAGGTGTAAGTATTACTCACTTTAAGTAGGTAATAAGGAGCGGAAGGGTATTCGAGGAAATGTCAGGGGCATGTTTGGTCCCTTGTTTCCTTGACCGCCACTTAACATTCCTCACACCTCACCTGGCGAACTATTTCATTTTGGAAATTCATCCCCTTACCCCCACGTGAGAGTGAATACTAAGTAATAAATAAGATTAGATATTTGCGGTCTTTTTTCATGTAGAGATCATTAGGTAAAGTTAATACTACCTAAGTTACGGCCGCTGTGACGCCGTTCGATTCCCGGTGGGACACTCACAAAGTTGAAATTATCACTTTCTGAACTTGAACTGTCCGTTCTGTTTAGGACTTTGCAGGCCGAACCACCAGATTGTCTGTAGATAACCTACTAGTAGTAAAAGGCGGTTGATAAACTCTGTCACCAGGGTTCATCGGGTCGTTCGTCAATTCGGTTTCCCACGGTAAAAAACTCTTTTAATCAAGATTGGCGGCAGGTAGGTTAAGAGCTATCTAAAACTTATCTAGCCTCTGAAAATTATTTCCATCATGGACAACAGGGTTTGCTCTTCACCGCTTCTTGGCATAAGCTTAAGTAATATGCTTTGTGGACTAGATTAAAAATCAATGCAAGTTAAAAAACTATAAAGAAAATATTGCTTTCATTCTAAAAAAAAAACTTTAACATGGTTTCTATCAAGCATCCTGCATGTACATTTATTCAAACCTATCAAATAATATAGAAAGAATTTTCCACTACCATTTTCTGAATACCTACGCAGCCCAAATAGCGATCAGTCTGACCTTCAAGGCACAAGCCCAAAGGAGATAGGCGACCCGATAAGATACGGTGGCATATCTTATCCTCTAGGGCTTTCGCTTTGACCGCAAGCCATTGGATAGTTAGTGAATTGGGTTAGGTAAATCCACTAGTGATAGAACTCTCAGGGACAGAGCTTTACGGAGTCTGTATAGTTACATTTTTGTGACGTTCGGTGGCTGCTTTCTATTTTTGTAATGTTTGGTGTCGTTTTAGAAGCTTGTATTTATGTACAGACAACGGTAGACGATCGTAATAACGTGTATATCGTAGTAAAAAGTTAAAGTGAAAGTTACTTCAAACTCCAGATCAAAAAACCAAAACTTCCATACAAGCTTAAGGTAGTAGGTAGTAGCAATACAGTTTCTTATTTACAGAAAGTATTTTGATTTCCATACGTCACAAAAGGCAAAATATAAATATTAATTAACATGAGGTGAAAGTGAAACATGGTTTCCATAAACTCATACTGAAACGCTCACCAACAGTACAAGTTGCCAAAAAGGTGTAAGATCGTAAATACACATAACGTTTGACAGTAACTGTGCTCGTGAGCATAAAAAAATGTCGTAAACCGTTGTAAGGCAACCATCTTTGTTTTCGACAGTAAAGTTTCATGAGCCTCCGATATTTTTGAGCACCTTAACGTTTAGAAGCAGATATTGGGAATGAGTAAGTTCTGTTGTTTTCGTGTCGCTAAAATACGGATGGATAAATCAGAAACGCTTTTATGACTCTGCAAAATACGTGGTAAGCAGGAGGATCATTTAGGTCTAAGGAGAATGAAAACAGGCGTGTGGGTTGAAGTGAAATTTTCACATAGGTCGCTTAGACATTTCTCTTAATGAGGCACAGAGGACCAACCTTCACGCCTATTTTTTTTCTGCTGGATTATAAATAAAATTAAAACACGCACAATAAATCAAATAATTTAAAACACGACTGCTTTCTGAGATAAAGCCTAGCCTATGACTTTTGAGATTTTTCTGATACAATTCCTATTTGAATCTGATCAGAAGGTAATGAGTTGCAGCATTTTAAAGAATCGCACATATAATGTACATACATACATACATGAACTCTAAAAACATCACACTCCTTTTTTGTTTGGGCAGTCGTGTTATTAGAACTAGGTTTATATGACAATACCTAAACTTCATTTTAAATATAACCCTACCGGTTTGTAGTGTGATGAATCAGCATCATTAGTATCATAATCATCACTGATGATACTCGTATTTTGCCAGATAAAGTACCCTGTGTCACAACTATCCCAAGAATGTTAACTCTACGTGTTAATACTTCTTCTCTCAATATTAACTTTCCTGTAATCTAAAGTTGCCTGGAACAAATGCTTATCAGCCCACAGCCAACCTGTTTGTACATTTCTTTTTATATTGTGTGTGTTTTTTCTAATATGACCTTTCAGTGCAATCATGTTTCTTATCTTACACGATAAAGTTAAAAAGTACTTATTATAAAAACGTGGTCATTTAGGCAAAGTGAAATTTTTAGGTCAAGTAGACTTTGTGTCTAGAAGATTGTATGTACAAAATTTGTGAAATTTTCCGGCATTATTTAAGGTTAATGTGTTTTTTGAGTGCGCAATTATGACGGATGAACTTCGGAGTGAAGATTACCTACGCTTGCGACAGCGGGAATCCCGTGAGACTCGCTCCAGTAGCGTGCGGTAGAGAACGGTTGCCAAGAGAAAAGCGTAAAACAGGGCAAGCCTTGTCTGCCAATAGTCGTTGACTGAGGCTAAATGTAGCCAAGTCGATTGTAAAGAAATCCAAGCAAAAAAATAATCCAATAGAATATATTCTACACAATGTATATTGGAGTATGTACATTGGTATATGGCTTGACTCAAGTCAGGTTTTCCGCCTCTACATAATTATAAAACGCAACGGTTTTATACAAACAAGAAAAAGACGATAAAAATACCCATGATGCGACCGTTTAAATGTATTTGAAAAAAGATAACACTGTTTACTGCAGCGCCCTCTGGTTAGCTGTAAATGTAGCACCTATTTTAGAATACGCACTATTAAATCGCTGAAACCACATTAAAATCAGACCAGTGATTTTGGAGATAAATGGTAACATTAGTTTGCACATACACATGCAATTTTTCTCATTCCAAACTCATACACCGTTTCTGGGACGGTAGAAATTGGCAAAAACGAAGTTTCGTAATATATATATATATATATTTTTATTATTATTATACCTATTTTAATTATTTAACTATTTTACACTCCCACTGCTGGGCAAATGCCTCCCTTTTTTCTTGCCAGACAGTGCAGCAGTCAACCGCTGTTTTCGACAAGTTATACCTAATGAAATTTTAAGTTGTTAACTCTACTATTTTTTATCTTTTATAACTTTCATACTCACTGGTTCTGTGGCCATGCGTTTTGTTTTACCCTGCGGACGCACAGAGTTTTGTTTTTCTTCCCACTTTCGTAGCATTTTAACGATTGATGAAGACACTAAATAAATGAAATATCAACCCCAAGTCGTACATAAATCAACTGTAAAATTATACTTAATATTCGTGGAAAATTAAAAAACTAAAATGAAAAAGCACTCTGCGAAAATAAAATTACCGAAAAGTTAACACAGACCTGCCAAACTGCATAGCAGTTAATTGGTGGGAAAACAAAATACATAATTTATCTGATCTTGTCTATGCTGCACATCATCAGTAGCAGAATGGAGCAGGTTTCTTGATAAGCGCAATACATATAATACTTCTGTAAGTATTGCGCTTATCAAGAAACCTGCTCCATTCTGTATCATCCTTCGAGCAACACGGTCTTCCGTCTCGTTCCGACCCGGAAGGGAGGAGCCTTAGCCAATTTACTTCATATAAATAGTTCTGTCGTTTTTTGCGGGGCGCGGGGGGAGAGGTAGGTCAAGCTGTCAAGTTAGTGCTTGACAATATCGATGCTTGACTATCGATGAATGATGAAAAGTGAAAAATAACAACTTTGTGACTGCCCCACCGAGAATCGAACCCGGAACCTTTGCGTCGCAGGCAGTCGCATTACCACTGCGCCACATCAGCCGCCATGTCTAGATGATGACATTATCGAAGGCAGTCCAGATGTGGTGTTCGAAGCCGGGTAGTCACGTAACGTTATTATGAATGATTTTGACTACCTTTAACAAAATAAAAAAATATAAAGACTGCAGTGTGCGGAAGGACATGGAAATATTCAAAGGGACAAAGTTGTTGAATTTCCCGAAGTTGAAAAGTGTCTCATAGAATGGATTAAACAAACTCTTGATAAAAATATTTCATTCACATCTATATATGAGACATACTACTCCCAAACCTGCATAAATGACAAACTGGTTTAGTAAAAAACCTCTATGAGCGAGAATTATATTCGGGTCCCTTGATATCTCGCTTATCCAGGTACATATAAAACCATGATAACAATTATTTGTCTAATACATATTGTGATTAAATAATACCCGCCTCCTATAATATTCATCGACAAACACTATGACATGAAACGGTAACATCACTATTGTTGCTATCGTCGAGAAGTCGGATTTATCGTGCCATCGATCTGTAATTTGTACGGGCGAGCGGACCAGATGTTGCTGAAAAAATCCAACAAATATTTAAGAATTTAGTGTTTTAATTTATTAAATAGCAATAATATGTTAAGAATTTACTTACATGTGAAATGTTACACCATCTTTTTGTAAACTTTATGTTCCAGACCTCTTTTTACATTAAAAAACTAACATGTGTTCTCTTGCACGACTGGACTCGGTCTAGGAAAAAATCTGAACGGAACTGGTTTTTATAAACGCCAATGCCCATTTCGGCTTGTACTTTGACAGAGGGGAAATACTTTCTATGCCTACTCCCTTCCGGGACGGAAGGCCGTCGTTGCTCGAAGGTATCATCCCGTACTTATGTATATATATCTCTATTGTAGAGCATTTTGCAGGATCTGCTTTTTATTAAAAAACTACATAAGAATACTGCATTCTTATGTAGTTTTTCAAGTTTAAATCGTTATGTTTAGTTTAATCAATTCTAGAGGTGAACTGTATTCAATAGCCAATCTTTTTTTCAACTTATAGACTAAAGTGACCCCAACCACCACAATAAAAAGCAGATCCTGCAAAACGCTCTACAATAGAGATAGGTACATAAGTACGGGATGATCCTACAAGTACCGATCTGCAAAGTCAGCAGGGGTGATGTCAAGCCCTGCAGCGTTTGACTGCGAATTTAGACGCAACAGGGGTAAGGGGAAGATGATAAACAGAACACCTTTTATTTAAGGAAAAAGAAAAAAAAATGTTTAATATCTGTCAAAACAATACAAATAAAATACTGCCTACAACTGACTCCTATCTTAGAACAACGTCAGAGCTTTTATGCAGCAGAACGCACGTACGTTTGCGACGAACCCTAAAATTATAGATTAATTTCAAACCACTTCAAGATACTACTAGTTAGGTACTTAGTTGGCGGTTATAAAACTCTCGACGCCATGGTTTGTCGGGTCATTCGACCCGCTGTCTCAAGCCCCATGACACTTCAAAAATCAGTCACACAAACCGTTTTTCTCTCCATAATACAATAAAATTAGTTGCATAGACTTCAAAGACTCAACCAGCAATTTGCTTTGTCAATAATAGAATTGTCTCGGTTTCAGCAGATCTGTCTGGTGAGATTTCTGCCCAGTGAACAGTATCAACGATCGGAGAAGACAAATAAAGGCACGGCAAAATGAAATAATGCTAAATAAGCAATATGTAAAGTGTTGGAGACGGTGCCGAATCAATATAGGCCTCGGTGTAAGGTAGAGAAGTGGATTAAGTTACAAGCGAAAGCACGCTTCTTGTTCTTCTTTTTCGTGTGGGACACTGAGTCGTCCAGCAACACGATGAACCCTGGTGTCAAAGTTTTTCAACCGCCTTCTACTAGTAGTAGGCCTCTGACATGGTTGTGTAACAACCGAGACCGACAGTTTAACGTGCCCTCCGAAGCAGAGAACCATTTATTTTCGGACAATCATGTGGTTCATCTGGCAATGTCCTAACCGGAGCGGGAGCAAATTCACAAAGTGATAAATATCAACTTTGTGAGTGTCCCACCAAGAATCGAACCCGAAACCTTTGCGTCGCAGGCAGTCGCACTACCACTACGCCACATCGGCCGTCACGCACGCTTATTCCGATATACTTAGTTATCAAGCAAAAGCACACTTATTCCGACATCTTACTGAACTGACATGGTACTCAGCTCACATCATCCCTGTTTGTCAATCCACATAAGCACTGAAAATCATAAGAAAACAGTGATTGATATTGATAATTTGTAATTTTAGTCATTTTTTAGTGTTCTTATGTATACTCACAAGAAGCGGCTTAATACAACAACTTTGTGAAATATACATACCAACTAGAAGAGGAACTGCTTTTCTAACAATTCCTATTGTGCCAGTAAAAATTATACAATTGACATCGAAACGATGCAAAGATGCTTTGATTTTTAACGTGGCCAAACGGAAAATCATGATTAGACTACTCGTAGATTAAGAGTAATCACGAGTGCTTTAAAAGTTAAAGCTACAATTAATCTATTCCACATTATCAAACTCATTTTCACAGTGCCTAATGTGAATGAATATGACAGAAAATAATTTGACCGTCATGTATTTTTCCAAGCATTTACAAAACAATAACCCAACTTGTATTAGTGCTTATCACTTGCACCCAACAAGACAGAGGTTACGCGGAGGGTGGAACAGCAAACAGCTCCGGGGTAAGCAAATACGCTGACGACGCGAGCGCCTACAACTTCGGTTATAACCTTCACCGGTTATAACCCACCGGTTTTTATCTGTCACAACCACACCGCTGGAACGACCTTCGGCCTTTTCGTTGTGTTTACTGTGATGATAGTTTTGGGTTGGTGCCTAGTAAAGGCGAAAAGGTTAGTTACTTTGAAATCTGTGTGTACACTAACTGCTATAGCTTTGAAACGAAGGTTTCACTGTGTTTGCTCAAAAATATTGTTATTTAATAGCTTTTATATCACACAACGCTATTCTGGTTTGAAAACTGCGCCCCATCCAAGCTATAAGTTGAGGCCCCAAACGAATTGGGAAAAGTTTGACCACCACACGGTTGAAAAGGATGGGGGGTTCCTGTCGAAACTGGTCCGCATATTTGAAAGAAAGAATTTTCATTAGCACCTAGGGTGACCGCATGACAACTGTGGAAACCTTCTGTATGTTGTCACCGACCTGAGTTTGGTCATAAATTGACATCATAGGTAGTTTATGCATCTAGTTTTATCTGTATAAAAGTTGATGTTTGCTCTGCGAAATTTTTGTAATTTTACTTTTACATTACATACATTTACTAAGCAGTTGGGAACGTTAGGCAAAAACTAGTTGATATAAAAAATTAACGCTTATAAAACTCCTCAATAATTTATTCTTCTGGGCAATAATGTAATCAGGAAAGTTCAATAAAATGACCCTTCGCATAAACACAAGAGCATTTGATGTCATTTACTACCCATAAACTAGGGGTTCGTATGTCGTAACAAACGACCAGACAATTGGGGATATGGAACTTATGAAGCCCAGAGACATAGCGGTATAACTTCATAGTACGATACAGCTCGATTCATCTTTCCATACAAATCGCTAATCTTCATAGACGAGCGCTGAATGGAGTTTCCACTAGATCTAGTTGTGAGTGGATTTTATCTAGAGGAATGAAAGACCCTTTTTTAGTCATTGGAATTACGAAAATAATGTCCACTCTCATGTTTTTTTTTTTTTTTTTAGTTCATAACCACCAAAATCCACTAAGTTGGCGACACTGGCTATATAGCGCAGTGACGCGCTAATACTGACAAGCGTTAACGCTGTGACTTAAAATATCGTAAAATAGCGTTATAGTCATGTAGGTGGGCACCCTTTAAAGTATGTTTATACATAACACGTCACGATTAGAAATATTTCAGCTACCTGTCTGATACTCTAAGCACCATGGACTTACACGGGAACTGGAAACGCCAAATGGCACTGGATGTGTTCTGGCCCTCGATATGTAGCCGTCTCGTTAAGCCACCCCAGGTTAGGTCTATGCTTCTGGCCGTAATGTTTTTATTTTTCAAAAAAGCGCAATGTTTTATGAAATAAATCCACAAAATTTTGTAGAAAACCAAACAAAATTCAATTAAAATTTCAATTTATTATAATCCAAAACGTTAGCGCTAGTATGAGCAACGTTTGGTTAGCCAAGTACAATATTTGCTTTGCTATGGTACAGCGCAAGTTATTCTATCGCGCAAAGTTTGCAATGTTTGCCGAGAGCTATATTGAGTCTACATTGTGGGATAATCTGTGGTACGAACCACGGAACCTCAAGTTGCTCATTTGTGAGATCACGTTATTGAATACCAAATTTTAAAACACTTCCCGTGTTAGGTATAAAATTTTTAAAAACCTGCGAAATTCTGCCCGCGCTTGAAATTTTTGCAGTTAATTATATTGGTTTTCCATACAGAATTAGCGCCAACGCTGCGTCGAGCGGGCTACACGCGCGGGCGAATTCCAACTATGTTATAGTTTAGATGAGTAAAATCGATACGATGCAAAATGGTTTCATTTCTTACGTGACCAAGTAAAATCATGATTAGATGATATTGAAGGTAATCGGGAATGTTTTAAAAGTTATAGATTGGATTAGATTTATTTATTACTTTTTATTTAAATGAATATGTTAGAAGATAATGTGAAAAACCTCATGTTGCTTATTTATGAAATCACATTATATTTGTTTTCCACACAGAATTAGCGCCAACGCTACGACGAGCGGGCTACACGCGCGATAATAATGACGAGATGCGCCGGCTCGTTTAGCCCGCTTAACGGACCGTTGGGCCTTAAGATACACTGGTATATAGAATGGGCAGCAGCGTTCACTGTCAATGCAACATCTAGCACTACGCTCGCCAATCCGCTTGCCAAGCGAGGTGAGAATAGTTTATTCTACCGACAGGGATTGTACGCATTTGTCCAGCAGTGGACAGCTGTAGTTTTGAATGTTTTTAGATATATCTTAAAAAGGATCCCGTTATGCAACAACTCGAGGTGCTGCTGATTGTATTTAACTATCAAAATGTTTACTTTATGTGAGCATTTATAGCTGTTTTTATTTAAGTAATGTCGTAGGCTTGGGTCGTAGCGAGTTGCTACGAGATGCTACGAAATGTTAACTTTGCGAATCTTTATTTCGGCAGGCTAGCCTAACTCAATGATTAAAACGTACAAAAAACAGCGTTTCTAAGCTGTTTAAGCCCAATAAAAAAATTACGTATAATTTTGTAACTCGGGTCATTTTTTTATTTTTTTTATGATGGGTTTGCTCTAGACTGTAGTCTAGGTCATAGGACAGAGACAGAGTCTAAGATGGAGCGAGCTCATCCAGAAGAAGCCTGTTAAGGCACTGGCACTCCCACACACTGACGGAACGCAGCAAGCTACTTGGCGCCAGACTTCGGTGGGATGGTGGTCGCAAGCCAAGCGGCCCCTTACGGAGCCTTCCACCGCTTAGTGGGACCGTTCAGCCGGACTTATCCACAGGCAAGTCTGTGTTACCGTTGCCCGGGGTGGACCGCTAGGAGGTAGATCCCATACCACCCCAAAAATATCATGTTTGTAATATTCTAAATATTCATTAAATATTTCGATCTGATAAGGTTTTTCTAAGCAAGAATGCTAAATTTCCTGGTAAAAATACATATCTCACAATGTAACGATTTTTTTAAATCGTTCAAGAAAGCATTGATTAAATTTTTATTATATGCCTTAATTTTCTTTTTCAGTACCTACACACATTTCCATTTGCTACCAATAAAACAAAAGAGACAATAAAGTAAATTAGTATGCATTAAATCGGGGTCGTTCCTTGCTAGTAGATCAATGTTCCTTGCTTCCATGTTGATACGATCGCAATAAAGCTATTGGTTCATTACTTTTATTTATGTCTTGTCAAAACAATCGTTGATTGCACTACCAACATCGTGTATAAGAAGTTAATCAAGTTTAGGAGTAGACTTTTGTGGCTGTTATAGTAGTAGTAGGAGCAGTAGTATGGTTTTGTATTTTTGTATAAATCTAGTTCTGGATATGTACTTTAACATGGTTAATACACACAATTATTTAAACTTAGCTTCGAAAAACGGCTTGGATGAGCAAAAAATGAATGTGCATACCGCCTCAGGGTCAACATAATTAACCTTAAGATATTTATATTTTGACACGGCCAATCACGATAGATCAAAACTCATACAAAACCAAGCCGTTAGTCACAGATGCTGTCTATGTTTATTTCTATTACTTAAATGGCCAGCGCGTTACACAAACACGCAGTCCTAAATTATTAGGCGGCTGAAAAACTCTATATCATGGGTTTATCCCGACATTATGCCGCTCCCGTATCGGCTTATACAGCCATGAAAAGTCTTGCCTCAGACACTGATTAAATCGTCTATCACAGACGTGTGAAGCCAATGATGATGATGATGATGATCCCGACATGACAATCAAATCCACACTTCCACACTAATATTATAAATGCGAAAGTAACTCTGTCTGTCTGCTACGCTTTCACGGCCAAACCACTGAACCGATCTTCATGAAACTTGGCACAGAGATTGCTAGCATACCGAGAACGGACATAGGCTACTTTTTATCACCATTCGAGGGTCTGGAGTACAGATGTAGACCACCAGGTATACCATCAGGAGCCTAGCTAAACTATTAGAGATATAGGCATGGTTCCAAAACAAAAGTTGTTCAGTATGATGGGCTGCTTCTTTTCACAAGGACATTGAGGATCTGTAGTACCTTATGTAGACCATCAGGTGTACCATCAGGAGCCCAGCTAAACTATTAGAGATACAGGCATGGTTCTACAACAAAAGTTGTTCAGTATGATGGGCTGCTTCTTTTCACAAGGATATTGAGGATCTGGAGTACCTTATTTAGACCACCAGGTGTACCATCAGGAGCCCAGCTAAACTATAAGAGATACAGGCATGGTTCTAAAACAAAAGTTGTTCAGTATGATGGGAATAAGTTGGGAAGGACATTGGCAACTTTTTACCGCGGATTTTTTTGTTATCTACTGACTTTTGTATTCAATGGTTATAAATATTGATCACTCACGGCAGTACACCGGATAGCAAATTTTGAACTCTCATACTTTCTATAAATATACATATCTACTTTAGAACCTGTGCCTAAAAAACTATCTAACGCGAACGAAGTCGCGGGTAAAAGCTAGTAATAAATACAAATGTTTAATATAAAAAAGGACATTTTGCAATAAATAATGTAATATTTTGATATTATTGTATGTATATTATACATAATTAGCGGCTTGCCCAGCGGTTTCACCCGCTGACAACCGTTTTCCCCGCAGGAGTAAGACATTTTCCTGTATAAATTATAGCCTATGTTCATCAGGGATTTTCTCTTAAATCGGTCCTGCAGTTTCGGAACCTATTCAATTGAAACAAACAAACAATCACATCTATCCTCTTTATCCACACTATCCACACTAATATTATAAATGCGAAAGTAACTCTGTCTGTCTGTCTGTCTGTCTGTCTGTCTGCTACGCTTTCACGGCCAAACCGCTGAACCGATCTTCATGAAACTTGGCACAAAGATTGCTAGCATACCGAGAACGGACATAGGCTACTTTTTATCACAATTCGAGGGTCTGGAGTACAGATGTAGACCACCAGGTGTACCACCAGGAGCCCAGCCAAACTATTAGAGATACAGGCATGGTTCCAAAACAAAAGTTGTTCAGTATGATGGGCCGCTTCTTTTTATAAGGACATTGAGGATCTGGAGTACCTTATGTAGACCACCAGGCGTACCATCAGGAGCCCAGCTAAACTATAAGAGATACAGGCATGGTTCTAAAACCAAAGTTGTTCAGTATGATGGGCCGCTTCTTTTCACAAGGACATTAAGGATCTGGAGTACCTTATGTAGACCACCAGGTGTACCATCAGGAGCCCAGCTAAACTATTAGAGATACAGGCATGGTTCTAAAAAAAAGTTGTTCAGTATGATAGGCCGCTTCCTTACACAAGGGCATTGGGGATCTGGAGTACCTTATGTAGACCACCAGGTGTACCATCAGGAGCCCAGCCAAACTATTAGAGATACAGGCATGGTTCTAAAACAAAAGTTGTTCAGTATGATGGGCTGCTTTTTTTCAAAGAACATTGAGGATCTGGAGTACCTTATGTAGACCACCAGGGGTACCATCGGGAGCCCACCTAAACTATTAGAGATACGATACAGAAATGGTTCCAAAACAAAAGTTGTTCAGTATGATGGGCTGTTTCTTTTCACAAGGACATAGAGCATCTAGAGTACATTATATAGACCACCATGTGTACCATCAGGAGCCAAGGTAAATTATTATAGATACAGGCATGGTTCCAAAACAAAAGTTGTTCAGTATGATGGGCCGCTTCTTTTCACAAGGACATTGGGGATCTGGAGTACCTTATGTAGACCACCAGGTGTACCTTCAGGAGCCCACCTAAACTATTAAAGATACAGAAGTGGTTCCAAAACAAAAGTTGTTTAGTATGATGGGAATAAGTCGAGAAAGAACATTGGCAACTTTTTACTGAGGATTTTTTTGTTATCTACTGACTTTTGTATTCAATTGTTATTAATATTGAACTCTTAGGGCAGTACACCGGATAGCAAATTTTGAATTGTCCCTTTAACAACAGAAGCAAGCAAGTCATCCCTAAACAGTAGAGATAAGAACTGTTCTAATATCACTGTCATACTTACTATGAATATACCTACATATCTACTTTAGAACCTGTTTCTAAAAAAACTATCTAACGCGGACGAAGTCGCGGGTAAGAGCTAGTAATATTATATAGTGTAGATCAGCATCTCGGAGACGGTTCCAAACGAAATTCACGAAATGTTGTAATGAGGAAGTCTCGGATGCAATTAATCGATCTAGCTAGGTATTATACATACATACATACACATATCACGCCTATAATCCCTTGCGGGGTAGGCAGAGCGCAAACGGCCGCAAATACTGACATTTACGCCGCGTCTGACAAATATGACTGAGGGTTATTCGAAAAATTGTGTATCGCCATAGTGACAGGTTGTCAGCCCATCGCCTAAAATTTCAATACTCACCCTCGAGTCCCTTAGTCGCCTCTTACAACTCCCACGGGAAAGAAATAAGGGTGATGCTATTCTAAGCCGGCATCACACGGCATCATAGGTATAGGTATTATGACCCAAAAAAACGTTTGATACTCATAATAAACGAGCAATGCTCAGTCAACCAGGTATTTTTATATTATTAATGCAATTCTCATGCTCACTGTTGTATGTAACTCATCTCATCATTGTTACTAAACTGTTCTCTGAATCCAATTACAGTGCAATAGGCACGGACAGAACAACTTGAAACCAATTAATTAGTAATCAATAGCCACGCATTGCCTTTATAATGCGGGGTAAGTAATTCAGTTCAAGGTAATCTATAGGTTCAGTGAAGCATACATCAGGTAGATGTAGTAAGTAGGTAGTGCGACTGCGACGCAAAGGTTCCAGGTTCGATCTAGGCGAGGCACTCGCAAAGTTGATCACTTTGTGAATTTATTCCCAGTCTGGTTAGAACATTGCAGGCTAAACTACATGATTGTCTGGAGGCACGTTAAGCCGTCTCGGTCCCGGTTGCTGTCTATGATTACTTAGACGGCGGTCGTTACACGACCATGTCAGACGCCTACTGCTCGTAGCAGGTAGTTGAAAAACTCTGATATCAGGGTTTATCGGGTTATTGGACGACTCGGTGACCCACACGACAAGAAAAAAAAATAAGTAGGTAATTATTCGTAACGTGATGCATGTTATGCTTGATTTGTAAAGATTTGTACGCAAAAGATCTGATTCATTGCAAAAGATTTTCCTCTAGTCGTGTGGGAACATCGAGTAGCCAAACAACGCAGCAAACAATATAATAAAGTTTTCTAAAAACCACCTTCTATTTGCGATTGGCCCGATGGCGTAGTGAATAGTACCCCTGCCTGATACGCCGAGGGTCGTGGGTTCGATCCCCAAATGTCATAAATGTTAGTTTAGTCAATTTTCAAATACTTGTTTAGTGTGGATATTTTTGTTGTTTTTTTTTTTATGGCTGAGAATTTGTTAGTACGAGTAATGCAAATAAATGACGCTAGACATAGCACGCATAACTAAGCTAAGTAGGGTGGTATTCCACGATTATGTACAATATTTACATTTACATACATTTTTTTATTTTACATTGTATTGAGGCGCAAGATATGTATAGACCAGCTTCATTTATCGCGATTTGAAGATGACCGCGTGATAAACATACTTACATACACATACACATATCACACGTATGATCCCTTGCGGGGTAGGCAGAGCGTAAACAGCCGCAAAAAACGGCCATTTACACCACGTCTGACAAATGTTTGAGGGTTATTTGGAATATTGTATATAGCTATAGTGACAGGTTGTCAGCCCATCGCCTAAAATTGCAATACACACCTTCGAGTCCCTTAGTCGCCTCTTACGACTCCCACGGGAAAGATATGGGGTGATGCTATTCTAAGCCGGCAACACACGGCAAAAAAGCGTGATAGCGTGTAAGCGGCGTGATAAAAGTTGTTCATAATCATAAGTGGAATTGTCACCCTGCAAAGTTTGTGTATTGACTAAAAGAATACTGATATGGACTGCAGCAGACTGAAATTCTGCTGACTTTATACCTAATATATTGTAGTGGAGAGTAGGGGTAATGAGCCAAATGTTCCACTAATTGGATTTGTACCAATTAGGTCGCTGTTCATGCATTAAGCACGTACAACTCATTAATGATTGGTGAGTAATATTAATGAACGAGTGGGACGTCTTAGTTTCGTGGGCAAAGTCGTATGATCATATAGGATGAAATTTTACTAGTGATCGACAGCGAGAATTTCAAGACGGGCTAGTGATAAAGAACGAGATTTCCCAGGGTAAATAAGTTGAAATATGTAAAAAAAATGAGATTACCTTAGGAACTGGGATACCTCAGGCTCAGAATAAAAGAATAATAATAACAGTTACTCAAATCGGCTGATCGGCATTTTTGTATGGGGCTCTAAATTTATTTTTCGAATTTCGACCTATATGCCGTGTGGTACCAGCTTAGAATAGCATCAACCCATTTGTTTTCCGTTGGAGTCGTAAAAGGCGACTTAGGGACTTAAGGGTGTGTATTGTTATTTTAGGCGATGGACTGATATCTTGTCACTATGGCGATACACAATTTTCCGAATGACCCTCAAATATTTGTCAGATGTCCATAGGCGTGATATGTGTATATATGCCCTGGGGAAAGTTGTTCCTTATAATCAGCCCGTCTTGCGTTTTTGATATCCGTCACTAGTCCGTCACCCTTTATACTAGTAGGCTCAACTAGACTACATAAGATAACATGTATGGTAGCTAAGGAATTAAATTTATTTGCTTGTTATTACATTCCTTATAAATTATTGAATTATAATATTTTTTATCCGGAGACTATGGGATACAAACATTTTGGGCAGAAATGACTCACTTTCCTGTTTGACGATGAATGACGGCGGCGGGAGTAGTCAGTTATGAATGGATATGCCAAGCAGCAGCAACTGAAAAAGTATAACATACTAAAGTTAATTTTATTGAAGCTTGTGATTTCAGGTAAACAAACTTCTGTCGTGATATGGCGCGTCACGCAGCGCCGCGGCGCAGCGTTGGGCCTTACTGTTGCACATTTGAATCACTCAGCAAGCTTAACTCAACGAACTTAATCTTGAATCAAATATTTGACTCGACCTCATCACTATTACTTTCAGTGACGCCATGTTTATTTACCTCTACATTATATCTCAACGTAAAAAAAAGAGTCTACGTGGGTACCTACCCCATCCGTAGTATATTATTATTATTACAAATTATCATAGCATGCTGAAATCTTGCTTGTTTTTAGTGAAATTCCATTGAGACAAAAAGCTTGAAGATAGGAATCAAATTTTAGAACACATTTTTTGAAAAGTTGCACAATTGATTATGTTACAGTTCAGATTCGAGCCTGCGACTTCCGCAGCATCAAAACTAGCAGCGCACTAATCAACTATCCACTGAGATAACCCAGCTCTTTCATGAAATTACCTACTACGCAAATGGTAAAAGTCGCAAGTTCAAATTAAACAATTTTTTTAAAGAAATAGCTAGAGGTATTACTCACAACAAAATTTTAAAAAGGTCCATTAGTTCAGATTCCCGATAACGTCGGTACCTGACCTTCGTTATTACTATTTGCTTGCACCGAGGGCACACAGTTTTGCACGGAAAACTCCCCACGGATGTAGTGAGGTATTTTACATTTATTTGCGTGCTTATCACTCTTTGTACAGCGTGTTTTTGCGTTCCGATGCTTTGGGAGCTTTTAACAGTTTCAAGCATGCCTTCTCGAGTTCAAGCTGTAAAAGTATACACCATTATTAAATTTAAATACTTGGAGTAACAAAAAGGTTTAACAAACCAAAAGAAGGAAATATTTAAAAAAAGTTGAACCTCCCATACAAGATTTCCAATCAGCTGGGTAGGTTACTACGGGCAATTTTTTGTTTTTCACATTTCGACCTATGTTCCAAAGGGAAAGTTGTTAAATTTTTAAGTAGGGTACCTTTACCTCTTTCCGCCTTGTTATGCCTTTTTTGTTACTCCTTTGGTGTTCAAAATTACTTCGTGCAACGATTATATCGAGATTCAGTTAAAACGAACTAAATAAAAATAAGAAATCGTAAAATAGGGATGGACGGAATCGACAGTCGACAGTCTGTCAGTTCTGGGTTGATGTCCCATCCCAGCATTGACCTCTAATGAGACCCAACCAAAGTAAAAAAACAACATTATCTCCTTTTTATTTACGAAAACTTTATGGCACTGCGAGTGCAAAAATCGCAATACATTAAGATGAACTGTTTTGTTACATAAAAACATACATAGGTCACGCATCACGCATATTTCCCTTGCGGAATAGGCAAAGCGTAAAGGGCCGTAACAAAAGGACATTTACGCCACGTCCGACAAACATTGAGAATAATTCAGAAAATGGTGTATCGCCATAGTGACAGGTTGTCAGCCCATCGCAATTAAAATTTAATACACATCTGACCCTCGAATCCCTTGGTCGCCTCTTACAACACCCACAGTAAAAAAATGGAGTGATGCTATTCTAAGCCAGCATCACACGTGAGTAAGAATATTTCAAATGTTGTCATACTAAAGAAAAGAATAGCACGTTCACACCATGCCATGCTCCTGCTCCTGCCGCTGTCACGAATATTGCTCGAAACACTTCCCGGAAGTACTATTATATATTCTGTGGCGGAAGTAGCAACGCGAGGGAGTGTTAACACACTGCCGTTATAATCTTCTCGCACCAATATGAGTGAGCAAGATAGCAGTACATTCCACAAACGTTCGTGCTGCCGTTCCTTTGACTCGCGCACAAAAAGCCGACACTAGCGGGAGCGCAGGAAGTGGCAGCGGCATGACGAGTAGCAGCGCGAGTAACCTGTTCACATAGTCGCGCTGCTCACTTTCCTTACTATTTCCCTGCCCATATTGGCATAGTGTGAACGTGCTGTAAGAATGACTTGCGTTTGTTTCCTCAAGAAACCCAGCACTTGTCGCAATCTCCCAAACACTCGTCACACTCAGGGCAGTGATGGTGTATTACTTGGCAAGATTCTATATTGTACATCAATAGTATACAAGGTATACACCTGAAAAAAAAACAAACATAAATAATATATCATGCCTATTTTCCCTACGGTACCCCCAGGGGCAGAGAGTAAACGGCCGTAAAGATATACGCCACGGCCCATAAACGTTTGCGGGTCTTTCAGAAAGTTTGGTATCGCCATAGTGACAGGTTGTCAGCCCAATACCTAAAACTGCAACACATGTATTTTTTTTCATGTTCTGGATTACTTGAAATTGTAGTTCTTTGTGATAATATAATACAGAATCACTAGGTAGACAGCTAGTATCTAGTAATACTTCTTCTTCTTTTTCTTCATAGACCTAGTCCCATTTACTTGGGGTCGGCCTTCCCTGTTCTATTCTGCAAGTTTTAGTGCCATATGTGGGTCTAAATGGGTGACTTTTAGGTCCTTTTGAACCGTTGTACACCGGGTGGTGGGGGGGTCTACCGCGTCTCCGCGTCGTAGGCTTATCCCATATGGTATTGTGGCCAACTATCCAAAGCGTCGTTCCACCTTATTGTCTGATATGCTATTTTATAGCTGCCTCTTATATATTGGTTTCTCATTTTATCTAGAAGAGTGACACCCGTTGACCAACGTAACATACGCATCTCCGTAGGATGGAGTTTATTTGTATGGTGTTTGTTCTTGTCCTAGCATTCTGATCCATATAGTATAGCAGGTCTTTTTAATCCGACGCTTATAATCCTCGACGTTTTGGTGTAAGACATACACAGACTTTTTTAATTTGTGAAACTTAACGACTAATTTTGGCAAAATTTTCTGGCTATTGCAAGTCATAATAGCACAAAGTGTATTACAATGTTCGACTACTGACACAAAATTCTATCGCTTAATGAGTCTCACTAATATCAACAATCAACTTACATTAAAACACAACAGATGCCTGCAAACAAATGGGTTTTAGCGGAGGGCGTGTATTTTAACCGGGTTCTGATAAATTTGTTGCAGTTTGGACATGTTATAGTCTCGCTTTTTTTTCCAAACGTTGGCGGTTTCGTGTTCATGTGAAATTATAACATTTTGGGTTGTCATCTTGCACTGCGTTCACTCATCCACCTGCCAAGCGTGGTAAATATGTCAATATCCTCGCACCCATAGGGCAATATCCCCTATCCATAGGGCAATATCCCTACACCCATATGGTAATATCCCCACTGTTAATGTTATGTTTATGTTGACAGGTTGCAATAATCCACTGGGCTATGGTTTTGAGAGCTACGATTACGAGAATAAGGTCCTATTAAATTCAGTGCAAATATTTATTCATTTATAGGGCGAGTTCTACTCGTGAAACTGAACAACTTGTCTCAAGAAACATGGGTGGATAAAAATTGGACCTCCTATACAAAGTGGCACATTTTTTGATCTTTTTTGATGGTAGGACCATTTTTTTCATGTTTTGACCTATGTTTCTCGGGTAAAAATGATCAGTTTCACGAGCAGAACCCATACTAAAGATGTTTCCATTGAATTAAATAGGACCTTATATTGTAGGTACTATGAGGAAATTCTCAATCACGTTTCTACATCACACAAAAGTAAGACTACTCTACTGATATTTAATCAATCTTGCCAATTTCGATTTTGATCATGTTCAAGACCTAACTCTTCACATTAAATCAATTGTTGGTATTAATTCATTGTAAAATCAAACATCATCATTTGAGCGAGATTTGAGCATTGTAGACTCTTTGAAAGGATAGGAAAGTAGTGTGAGATTTTACAATTAACCAATACCGAAAACTCAAGACGGGCTGGTGTAAGAAACAAATTTCCCATAGGAAAAGTGTATCAGCCGGCTGAGCCAATATGTAAGCTAGGTCCAAACCAAACTGGTTTTTCATATTTCGACCTATGATCCTTAGGAAAAGGTTGTAGTTTCTTATCACCAGCGTCCTGAGTTTTCGCCATCAATCGCTAGTTTTCCATCATGTAACTACGCAATAGAACTACTGCAAACGAAGCTAAATTTCCTTTATCCTATATACTCGTAGGTATAAGGAAGTGTGTGTATTTTTTGAAATATCATTTTCATTTGAGACGAAATTTGGTGCTGGGTATAGATAGCATAAATAGTGACTAAGTAATTTATTCAGGTAACAAGAAACAGGGTTTATCTAGTATGGCGTCAGCCACCACACCTAGAAGAGTGGAGGGTAATGGCAGTCCAATGTATTGCAATGGAATTCTAGTAGTTAAAATAATAGTGGTTGATCTACTTGTATCAGACTTCATTTTTAAACACTCCACGTTCTTTTTTGCTGCAGCCATTTTGTTGTGTGGAAACTGAAAACATGATGACCCAATTATTATTATCAGTAGCAAAAATGCGAATTCATACTTCGTGTTTGAAAACAAACGAATATCAAAAAAAATACCAGTTTTCAGGAGTTTACGTTAACATTATTGTATTTACACAGAATTTTGTAAATAAAGTTTCATAAGGTGACATAAGTTTTGACGTGGTTTTGACATTTCAGGTAAATCAATCCTTTTTTTATAAATGGCCTCACTCATCACAGGATAATTCTGCCAATGCATTGCTAGTAACAAACTCATCCGAAATGCACTAATCTCTGACTATAGTCTATTTAAATTATTTGTATTTAATGTAATTGTTATGTGACGGTGTATGTTTAGTACTAAATCTATACATATGATAAAATAGTAAAACCCGTGTGTCTGTACATTGAACAAATTTACGAAAAACTAATCGTATGTAAATAGGATTAGAACACATTTAATTTTTTATTCTCTGCCTGTTTGTCCGAAAGTCCAGGCTTATCTCCGAAACTACAGTATGAAAGATGCAAACATGTCTGCATAGGAAAAGTTGTTCACTTGATAGACCACTTCTGTTGGCACATTAGCATCGAGGGTCTGGTGTACCTGATGAGGAACTCTAGGAGCCCGGCTTAACTAAACATATGGAAATGCTGGCTGGCACACAGATATTGAAGGAATGAAGTTCCTTTTGTAGATTATCAGGAGCAACCTATATATGATAATATTATGAAAGATTGGTAATGTACGGTATCATTTGAAAAAAAAATTAATAGGAATTAAGAAAAAATTACAAAAAATTTAACCCCTTTTAAGCCCTCATTGAATCTGATTAATTTGTCAAATTGAATCTATCTGATTAATTTACAACAACAAATTATTATACTAACCTAAACCGTGTGTTACCTCCCCCTTGCCTTGATAACGGCTTCCATGCGCTCCCTCGTGAATCGCACCAATTTTAGACCGTCTTCTGGTCCCATTCCTCAATAACGGCGTCTTTGAAGAGTCGTGGGAGCGGGATCACGGGACCTAACCTTGCGTTTTCCAAGAGGTGTTCTATCGGATTAAGATCTGGACTTCTCGCTGGCTTCTAACCTTATAAAGGAAGCTTTGCACAATTTCAGATTGGGCGCGCGATCGTTATCGTGCATTAATGTAAACTCGTCGCCAATAATCCAGCATAGGGAGTCCCCTATGTTGTAGTCACATGATCTTCCAGAATTTCTGTGATGTACCGGTAAGCAGTCATCGAACCTTGCCCGCGAGCACCGCCGGTCTCCCGCGGTGGCCGGGAGACGCAAGAAAGTTAAGTTTTGCCGTCAGCCAACATAGCGCCCTAGAACATGCAGAAACCGCCCCCGTATTTTACCGTCTCTTGAATGCAGGCTTGGGCGAAACGTTCCCATTACGTCTACACAAAACAAAAAACGTTACATTACGTTTTGTCTGAGAAGAGAACAGTATTGGTCCAGGTTCCAATTGACGTGGGCGCGAGCAAATTGCAGGCCTGCTCGCCGATGCGTTGCAGATAATTTTGTACCTGTAGCATGTCTTTTAGCCACTAAATTTCTCTCCTTTAGTCTTCCTTCTTCTAATTGTTAAGACACTCACGGCCCTTCAACAAACCGCTTGAAGCTGCTGTTGCAATTTAAAAGCATAAGAGAACCGATTTCTCAAAGATTTCGATACGACGAATCGAGCGTCTCTCGCAGAGGTGCAGCGACGTCTACCAGACCCATGTCTCCGGACAAAGGCACCGGTTTGCAGAAACGCTGGTTCACTCTATGTGCAATTGCGAGTTTCCTGAAGATGTAGTGAATCCTAAATTCCAAAATGACCTATTTGTACGTTTTAAATTAGTCTTCTACGTTTTAAATAAGTTTTTGCGGTTTCAGTATTTCACCGTGAAAACAGATAAAATGTGTATTATTCTCGTGCGTTAGATAGCTATACCACGCTTTTCTTAGCCGGGGTGGTGTGTTTCGAACTTTAAGATGGCAAATCTGTCTGCACGACGTCCGTCAACAGTGCCTTTGCATTCCGCCTTTAGACCGGCAATAATTTAATTGGTACGTCTCCTAGTAGACAAGCTGGCTTGAACAGGGATGCACTTGGCGCTTTGGTATTACGGACGCACATCTAGATACTAAATCCACTTCGCAACGCAATTTCGAGCAACTTGTTCTTCCGCCTAGTGCTGAGGCCGTGTTGATCGAAGCATCGCAATTATCTGTCAAAGATATCATAATTTTAGACAGAGATAGTCACGAGATAGTACGATGCACGGACGAAATACGTACGATGCCATGCAAAATTGAAATTGCGTGGGAAGGGAATTAAGAGACAGTCACAGAGCAACAAAACGACATGCGCTGTCACCCCTGGAACAGTCGATAGAAAATCAAACAATACGTAAAAAATAGCCGAAAAAAGATCACATTGGATGAGTATATCTACCAACACTATGGAACGAGTACGTACGACGTTTGAGTACTTGTAAAATCCTTGAGCTACACTGTTCTCATACGTTCGGATTCTTAAATCTAGAAAAATAATATAAAAACCTGCTTTATGCATTTTGTTTATAGATAATCACTTTGCAATTACAATCTGTACTATAAAATAACTTTCATTTTCTTCATTATTTCATACATTCGATGAAATTTAGAAATTCAACAAATTTAAGGTTATAGCCGTATTCGTATGGAAATAAGATGGAATTCGCAATCTCATGTCGTCTGACAGACGCATGCGTTACAAAAAAAGGGAACGACGGACGACAAGTGAGTAAACCGCCTAAATCCGCGTCTGTCTGGTATGAAGTTTCGGGCTGGTCCGCCTTTCATAGGCAAACTTTATCACTAACAGACTTAGATCTGTGTAAAGGCTTACTCAAATGTTATTCCAGCTAACGGTTTCCATATGCGGGTCTGTGTGAAGTAAATTAATTCGTCGATTGAATGTATAATAAATCTTATATAGGGTTTTGGTGTGACGTTGAAAGCGTAGAGATACTACGTAAATGTACTAGCACAACTTTATTTACAGTAATGCGCGAAATGAGCAGTGAATTCCTACTAATATTATAAATGCGAAAGTTTGTATGTATGTTATTTATACTGAACCAATTGTTGATAAAATTTGGCTCACTTATAGAAAGTAACATAAACTAACACATAGGATAGTTTTTATTTTATGCAGGCTACTCTGCGGGTAACAGCTAGTAATGATTATAACTTTTCTTCTGCATATTGTAAAAAACCAAGACTATCTTCAATCGAAATAGTTTAGAGCTGGTAGGTAGCTACATCACCCCCCTACGGAGAGAGACAAGCCTGTTTCTGAATATAAAAATCTAAACTTAACCCGTGTACCATACGGAGTTGTGTAAGACGGGGGCGCAGAAGAAGTTTGAGCTGATGAGGCAGCAGCAACAGGAAGCGACTGAGATGCTTCTTCTTCTTTCTTCTCGTGTGGAACACCGAGTCGTCCAACGACCCGCTGAACCCTGGTTTTCAGAGTCAGAGTTTTTCAGCCGCCTACTACCACTAGTAGGCCTCTGACATTGTTGTTTTACGACCGCCGTCTAAGTTATCATAGACAGCAACCGGAACCAACGGCTTAACGTGCCCTCCGAAGCACGAAACCATTTTATTTTTGGACAATCAGTTGGTTCACCCTGCAATGTCCTAACCAGACCGGATCAAATTCACAAAGTGATAAATATCAGCTTTGTGAGTGTCCCACCGAGAATTGAACCCAGAACCTTTGCGTCGCAGGCAGTCGCACAACCACTGCGCCACATCGGCCGTCACTGAGCTGCTGCACTTGGCGCAGGCATCGGCGGAATTGCAGATTCAAGAATATAATAAAAACAGATTAGACGAATTTTAATATATAATACACTTAACTTACGCAACTGTATACCGGCATTATTGACGGCCAATGTGGCGCAGTGGTAGTGCGAGAGCCCGCGAAGCAAATGCTCCGAGTTCGATTCTCGGTGGAGTATTCACAAAGTTGATATTTATCACCTTGTGAGTTTGTTCCCGGTCTGGTTAAAAAAGTCTCTGGTCTGGTCTGAAAAGAAATGGTTCCGTGCTTCGGAGGGCACGTTAAGCCGTTGGTCCCGGTTCCATGTCACAGGCCTTCTATTAGTAGAAGACGGTTGAAAAATTCTGACACCAGGGTCTTTCGTCGTCTCGTTGTGCCAGACTAAAAGACCGGCATTATCAGTTGTACATTCACTCATTTTAAGTATTAGACCGGGTCTATCGCGATAGTATTTAGGTAAATATTAGTAATTTACCCACGACCACAATACATGAAACTGTATTGAAACGTCGGGACACAGGTAAATTACTAATATTTACCTAAATACTATCGCGATAGACCCGGTCTAATACTTTAAATGAGTGAAAGTGATCGCGAGTGCTTCAAAAGTTATAGTTGTACATTGACTGCCTGTCTGCTCAAGAATATTTTTTTTTACATTTGACCTCTCATGTGTCTCCCATTCAAAATAAGTAGATGCCTGATCTGGTTTAAACCACACACTTATGTAAACAGGGTGTAAGTGTTGGGTCTAATGGGTACGACTACAGTGTACCTACCGAAATCTTGCGGGCAAGATGAGATAATAAAACTGAACAACTTTTTTAATAGAGCAACGAAACAAATGAAAACACGAAATATTTCGAGGTTCCATAGAAAGTGAATTGGATGATTAGGTACTTATTCTGTATGGGAGGCACAATATGAGAGGTCAAATATTTATTTTCTTGTTTCACTACATTATATGTCATAGACTCTTAGGAAGAGTTTTTCATGGTCTGATCATACTTACCAGTTTTTATATACACTACCGTCCCTTAAAAATATATACTCGTACATACATACATACGCCTATTGAAGTCCACCGTCCAAGTCATAGATACTCACTTTAGACGTAACAATAGAGGGTATAACTAGACGCACCGCCGCTGGATACCATCCGTACCTGGTTGCCATTCCACCAATTCGGACTAAGCGCTTCCAGTCATCATTTTTTTATTTTTTATTTATTATATTCTTACAAGGAAACACATGACAATTTTGGCTAGACACTCCCAAACTTCGGAGAAGTTTATCGGGAGCACGAGTTGCTGCGCTTATAATAATCCTTATAAGTGAATTTCCAATTAGAAGAAAAATGTAAGTAAATAATTTATGGAATGTAAATTCTTACAAATCTAATGGAAAGTTTTTAATTTTTGTTTTCAGAACATTTTGAGAAACTTTAAGATTCTTTAGTTCTACTGGCAATTTATTGAAAATGTCTGAAACCATATACCTATTTGTTCTTGTGCCGTGCACATTGTTATATCTACAGCCTACAAGGGTACCATGTGTGGCGAATCTTGAAGCATAAGTGTACTGTTTTTGAATTTTAAATTCGTTACTGTGGTATTCTTTCATAATGTGGTACAGCATAAATTTTTTGTCAATGGAAAGAATTTTTATAATGCGCACTGCTAAAGAGTGGAACTCACTACCTGCGTCTGTGTTTCCAAACGCATACAACCCTAATGTCTTCAAAGTAAGAGTGAACAGGCTTCTTCTGGGTGAGCTCGTTCCATCTTAGACTCTGTCTGTCTAGACTAGAGTCAAGAGTAAACCCATCATTAATAAATAAAAAAATAATAGGTTTTGAACTTTAAGTGAGGCTGGTAAGGTTCATAATCACGAATACAAGCCCAAGGTCATCGACTACGAAGATAATAAGCGGTACGCCTAGCAACAAGTTTAGAGCAAATTGTCACGACAGATCCATAGGTACATGTACATGTAGGTTCGGGTTTTTAATTTAGCCAATTCGCGACAATTATTTTTATGGCGTTTTTATATGGCGACGGCTTAGTTTCCGCAGCTTCAATTTAGTCAGGTCAATCTTAAATAGCATTACAACAATCAGGTAGGTATTTTAGTGAAGATGGTGTCTTTACATAGCCTAGCGTGTGTATGAGTTCAAAATAACCCAAATCCTGATCTGAAAGTTCAGTCCGTGTGACAAATATTTTTATTTGCGGAACTTCCTGACGGGGCTTTACGATCAGCCCCTACATGAAAAGTATCTCCTCTCATAAATGTTTCGTACATTCACGGAATGAAGTCGGTTGAAGAATTTGATTTGGTTTCTTCAATAAAAATATTATTTGATATGACAAAACGCGAAATGTTTGCCGCAGCGACAAAAGTTGTATATATGAACTATCACTCTACATTGTACAGGGTAAAATTTTACTAGTCACTAATAGCAAAATCTCAAGACTAGCTAAACAAGGTGATAAGGAACAACTTTTCCTGAGGTACATAGTTTGAAATATGTCAAAAATATTCTGTGCTACCACCATAGTAACACCTATCAGCTGATCAGCAATTTTGTGTGGGACGTCAAATATTTCTTTTGTATTTTGTCCTTTGTTTCTTAGAAAAAGTTGTTTCTTATCACCAGCCTATCTTGAATTTTCGCTATCGATCACTAGTAAAATTTCAGCCTGTATAATGATTTAAATGACTTTGAATGATTATTTTTTGATGTTATCTGTTCCTTTATATTACCTGACTGGTTGGTGGAGTGCGAGGGCTCGCCCAGAGTTTAGCCCAGCCCAAGTTTTTGCCTAGTATGGCTACCTTTTCATGTTTCAAAAATATTAAAGTAGTTTATATTTACGCGACTGCCCAAGCGAAAAAGGAGTGTAATGTTTTTAGAGTTGATGTATGTATGTGTAGATAATATGTGCGATTCTTTAAAGGACTGTGTTAACCACTGCAAAGATTCTAATGGGAGTTGTATCGGAAGAATTCCTACATTATCCCGAGTGTCATAGGCTAGAATTTATCTCAGAAAGAGGTCGTGTTTTTAATTTTTTCAATTTATTATGCTTGATGGCTTTTAGTTTCTGAACCATTGGCAGAATCCAATTTATAATTTTGTGTTATTTTAGGTATATGCTAACACACTTTCGCTTGCAGTGGATAAAAACAACTCAAACTGGGTTAGCACACTGTATTAACTGTCACATTAACAATAACTGGTACCTACATTTTATAATGAAAAGAAAAAGAACGTTATTTTACATAAAGTCACTTAAATTTTTTATAAAAACGAGCTACCATAAATTGAATCAAAAATTAACTCAAGCGTTAGAAACGACACAAAATGTGGTTTACAGATACATATAATATTACAGAATCTTACAAAAAATAAGCAACTTTAGAGTTTTTATAAGTTTTGTCCTCAAATAATGCCAACTTGCCAGCCGTATCGGACTGGTTGATCAAACAACCAACCCAACTGCATCCATGGGGCGTGACTAGGCTTATGGGTTGTTCTGGGAAGAACGGACCGGACTGAATCTACCCGGTACATGCCGGTTGTTCTCAAAGAAGGAAGAACGTTGTTGTAAAATACTTATATTTTTGTAAGCACAGTGCTGAATGTTACAGCAACATTTGAGTAGGTATATTAGGAAACCAATATGACAGAGGGTAAAGTGAATATAAGGTAACTGTACACAAGTTCAACAGTGACTCAGCATTTGACAACAATTTTTAATTTATGTCAATATTTATTTTAGTTCCTTAAAAGTGCCTAATTTTGTAGTAGTAATACTACATACATAAATCACGCCTATATCCCTTACGGGGTAGGCAGAGCGTTAACGGCCGTAAAACGGATATTAACACCGCGTCTGACAAAAGTTTGAGGGTCAATCAGATACCTGTGTATCACTATAGTGACAAGTTGTCAGCCCATCGCCTAAAATTGCAATACACATCTAACCCTCGAGTCCCTTAGTCGCCTCTTACAACACCCATGGGTAAGAAATGGGGTGATGCTATTCTAAGCCGGCATCACACGGCAGTAATAATACTTGTGTTATTAGGCCAAAAGAAAAATACTTCTTAATTGTTGGAAATAAATAAATAAGAGTTGAAAAGAAAGTTGTTGGTTACTGGGACACTGTCGAACAGCACTAGGAGGGGTAAAACAAAACAGACTATTTAAAACTTTATAAACTTATATTCAGATAAATATCATAAACACACAGACTTTATTTTAAGTAAAATGATTTTTTGCACTCTACTAAGTTAAAATATTTTAATATCTTTTTGTGATTTTTATGAAAAAATACATGTGGATTGATTTGTGCAATTCTTTAGAACCTATTAAAAACTTGAAAAGATAATATAGATACGTTATTTAATGAAGTGTCTATAAGTTATTCACTCAGATAAAACCTCTTCAAAGTTTACGTAAAAGAAGACATTATTATTATTTTATTATTAAACTTATAAAATCTATACAAATGCATTTGTTTAAATAAAAGAAAACATATATTGTTTCAAAAAATGGAAGATTTTGCTTTAGTATCTATACACGAAAATACAAATTTTACAAATAACCATCGACTCTGATCAAAATAGAGGCCAATAACTGGTTTAAAAAAAGATAAAACTTATATAATTCTCGACATTGGTTATCATGTATGTAGATCACATTCACGCAATTATTCGAATAAACTATTGATGTCCGTTGCCGCGTATTTTTAGCGCATAGTGAGACGAAAGGAAATTGCGAATCCCGATCTTATTCCCCTACAATACGGTGGTGGTGCATTAACAGATACGTCTTTCAAACGAAGCAAACAACGTTTCAGTCAACGCACCATAAATTCAGCATTGCCGTTTTTGTATGGGAATAAGATTGGAATTTGCAATATCCCTTCGTCTGACAGACGCATGCGTTACGTGGGAGAACCAGCCAACATGACTTAGACAAACGCCAATAAAACAATATGTTGCTATGCTATACAATGAAAGCAGATTCAAGGCCAAATTAATTTTGCCAGTTTGCAATTCAGCTGGCTTGTTTCAACAAGCATGAAAAAGAAACATGCATTATAAACCGTTGATGAATGATGAAAGACTCATGTTGAAACATTAGTACTCCTCGTATACTTTAGTAGGTATCTATGAAATTAAATTACTTAAGGCCCGCGGTAAGTCTACTTATACAGGTGACTCATAAGTCCTGCATACTAGGTCTACAGGTGACCTCAAAGGATCTAAAAGGGTCGTATCTCATATGTCATAACCTACGAGATTGTTCCTTGAATGTATATTTGATATTTCAATAGTAATGGTTGGGATAAGTTCAGAATTACAATTTACGATACCTACTAGCATAGTCAAGAAAATCACCTACTGGTTAAATACATATTTATTTTTTAAGATTAGTTTAAAATAATCATTCTTTTGTGCATTTGTAAATATTATTGGACAAGATTTCACCATTAGGAAGTCACTATCTTATAGATTTGGTAATTTAAACCATCAAATATTGATTTTTAATTGTACATTTTAACGTTCTGTTCGATTTTCTGTTACAAGGTTATTATCGGGCACGCATGTGGATTTATTTTTGGAGTATTATTATAATTTGCCGCTTCCCTCTACTCTACCAATGAGATTTCTTAGTAAGCTTGCCCCATCGATAAAATCCCTGGCCTAGATTTAAGTCAAGAGCAAACTACAAGACAATAGAAATTTGAGTCTCCAACTTTTTTCGGTTAAAACGTTTTTTTTTACGTTGAACAATTCTTATATATTCCTACCGAGTTTTAAAAACTCATAGGTCGATGGTATAAAACTGGGGCAAAATAACAACCCTAGCGTGATAAGTTAGCACTTCACAATCACGCTAGGTATTACAGGGCTTAAGTAGCCATTATTAATATGAAACACATTAATTGTACAGATAAATAAAACTTTACACTAGTTTTGGTATGTTCCGAGGAAGGAATTGCAGTTGGGGCAGTAGTGGTCAGCGTTCTGGCATGAATCCATACAGTATGGTACACATACACATGGCCAGCACCTGAAAATAGGAAACACATATAAGAATAACAAAACATCTACTCATTATTAATGTAGCGCCATCTGGTGATGGCTTAGAATAGCCACAAGACCCAATTTGTACCCTACGGGTACGCCAAATGTGCGAGTCCTCGTGCCACTTCAAGTCCATTTACTGGTATGTCCAATCAATGAAAGTTATACCTTGTAGATCTGCATTTCAGATGGCATCTGGTAAACTCAAAACTATTTTTTATAAACTAACTTAAATTTTTCTTCAAAAGAAACTTGGGATTTTATGATTGATTGATTGAATGCATGATTAGTTTCCAAAATAAACGAAGTTTAAGTTTGACAGCTGTCATTAAAATGTGGATCTCGCCAAGACCTCCACTTTTCATAAAGAAACTAGGTGCGCTGATGATGGCGCTTGACGTGAGTAATGCAATTCTAAGGTGGATCAAAAAGGGACGTTAAGTGATGTGGATGTTGTGGAAAGTAGACTTTCAGAAAAGTGGACTTTCAAGGAATGGGCGTAAAGGGAAAAAATGTTATGGACCGAGAGGACATTCCAGTAAATGGAATAATTGTGCAGCGAGGATCTGAGAGATGAATCCTAAAAATGGATACATACATAAATCACGCCCATATCCCTTACAGGGTAGGCAGAGCGTTAACGGCCGTAAAACGGACATTAACACCACGTCTAACAAAAGCTTGAGGGTCAATCAGATCACTGTGTATTACTATAGTGACAGGTTGTCAGCCCATCGCCTAAAACCGCAATACACATCCAACCCTCGAGTCCCGTAGTCGCCTCTTACGACACCAATAGGTATGAAATGGGGTGATGCTATTCTAGGCCGGCATCACACGGCAGAAAAAAATGGACATCAGCGTTTTCTGTGAATAAATGTGCCAAGCAATGCGTACTAAGAATGGCAACCACGCCCCTAGTAGCGGGAGGCCGAAAAGTGGTCTGTTCATTCATTCATTCGTTGATTAAATAGCAAGATTTTACATTGACATGAAATGGTATAGGTACATTGCATTTATATTCAAACACAGATAATATAATACTACTGCGTATAATTCAAATAAGTAAATTTTGGCTGGGAGTGACGATCTTACTTATTATTATAAATGAAATGACTTTCTCTTCTTTTACTTATGTCGCTGAATATACCTACACACGATTATAAACATTGGTCTGATAACCCTAATCAAATTGACCTTCAAGTTTAATTCCAAAAACAGTTTTGTTTTGTCACCAAGTACATTTCTATCACAGAAATAACAACAAAAAATGCTGCCGATATATTAACATGTTATGTTTCCAAGTCTCGCTATTTAGTCCTACTACCGTAAGGGTCGGATTATAAGTAGTGAAAGAAAAGCAGCCAGTGCCGTGTGTTATCATTCTACACTACACAATCGACCATCACAGGCGAAAATCTGCCTGTAGAGCACTTGTAGTTACAATTTACAGGTTACAGATATTTTATAAAGTCACTTGTAAAGCTACCACTTTGTCAGTACCGCTAAAAATCTCGACAACAGGTAATTTTTACAAGTCGAAGTACAACACTATCGATTCATTTATTTCATCAATTCAAATTCAACGTCAATTTTATAGCACAGAATAGAGTACGTAGAAACTTTGGAAAATATAAGACATTACACAAAAATATATTATTTTGCGATAAAAGAACTAACAAAAATAAAACCAACAATATTTCTAATTAAAATCTATTACCTGTGAAAAGAGTACGTTAAAATACAACTGTTCATTAAATTATAAGAATAATCCACAATTGACGATAAAATTTTGTGCCTCCAGCAAAATATTTTGGTAAGGCACGCATTTTGAGTACTGTTGAACATATTGATATTTTTGCAGAAATTATGCACTCGTAAAATAATTACCTAGGTCAGACGACCTGTAAAATTATTCACAAGTTGTAAATTTTTACAGTTGTAGTTGGTGTTCATCAAATAAAAAATGTGTGTGTCGATTGTGTTTTTAAAAGCAAAGTCTTCACTATGGTTTATCGATGGAAATCTACAGGTGCCTGTAACAGTGACTTGAATTTTTTTATACCTGTAGCTTTATAAAACGCCTGTAGTTGTAGTTTTTATGAGTATTGCTATTTAAATATTAATTTTTGCGCAACGTTGCCACTTTTTAGCCTGTAGAATTGTACTTGTAGAATGATAGCATAGGACACAGGACGTTTGTCGCGACTTAACAAGGCTTTTTTTTTAAACGAATCATACTGCATATCATACATTAATTTACTCAATTCATTCATATAATTAGTTACCTACAAGTCTTTATAATCTTTCGCTTTTCTGACTATAATTGACCCTAAAAGTTGTGAGATCCACGTAATACCAAGTCGGTATACTTAAATATAAGGGCAGGTAAATTTAACCTTATAATCCTATATTTTTATTTCAAATCACATACTTATTTATGCGGTTGCAACCGAATTTGCAGACTGTTTATTTTTTACTCGATACCCTTCACCAAATACCAACCAGTTCTATTCTAAATTTGAAGCTCCAATGTCTGCTTAAAATGCCTTCTTCAATAAGATTCAAGACATTGGTCAGTAAAACAATCAGTGACAAAATTTATGAACTTTGACTCGCTATAACTCATTAACCTAATGGTTCATAAGAATAAAATTTGAAATTTACTTTGATCATACAATTCTTACTTGGTTAAGACATCTAGTTTCATCCACAACAAATTTTCCTGACCTGATTTGCTTCGACAAAAGGATGGTACGGTGCCCTTTTTCTCTTCTTTCTCGACTCTTATCTTTTTGCTCGACTTGGCTGGGGCACTACTGTACCCCCATACATCGCATTCATAACCTTGACTATAAACGTTTGTTTGGACAAACAGATAAACACACACAAGAAAAAACGCGGTAACTTACAAGAATAAGCAGAGTAATAAGGCTATGACGTGGGTTTTCGTGGTAGATTTGGATTCTATTCTGGTCTGGATGGTAGCCCGGCAGGAGGGGCATACCAGGGTGGTGGGCTTCGGGCCTACTGGAGTCACGTTCATGGCTGATCTGAAATAAATAAATAAACTATTTAAGGGCCTGCCACGAACTTTTAAACGTCCCTTGCCCACTAATGGCAAATCCTGTGTGTGAGAACATATACGCCATACTTAGACGACTGTACGTACACCCTTTTGGACATTTCTAGCCAAATAAACAAGTAATAAAAAACTAAACGGCAAGAATCTATGTACAAGGCATATCGTATCCGCAAAAAATAATGTGTTATGTTCATAAGATTGCTATACACTACGCAAAAAAGTGAAAAATAGATATAACTTTGAAAAATAAATCTATCGAGCAAACTTTCTTTATTTGTGTTTTCCTGCCACCAGGATCTATATAATATAATGAAAAATCATTAAACATTAAAATAAGGTGTTTATCGTATTCACCAACAAAATTGTGTGCATCCGAAAATACAAATTTTTGGCATTTTTTCGGTAGTACAGTGCAATGCAAGGCAATTAAAACAAAAAAATTGTTTTATGCTTCTTGTGTGCAGAAGCCACCTAGCCCATATTTATGCCAACTGTTTATTTGCCGTGTGATGCCGGCTTAGAATAGCACCACCCCATTTCTTTCCCGTGGGAGTCGTAAGAAGCGACTGCGGGACTCGAGGGTGTGTATTGCAATTCAAGGCGATGGGCTGATTACCTGTCACTATGGCTATACACAATTTTCCGAATAACCCTCAATCAGTTGTCAGACGTGGCATAAATGTCCGTTTCTTGCGGCCGGTTACGCTCTGCCTGCCCCGCAAGACATTAAAGGCGTGATATGTGTGTGTGTTTATTAGACATTATTCATTTTTCTGAATGTACAAATAAAACTGTCAAACTTATGTTTCAAGGTCAGTCACACACTCACACACATTTCATTTCGTTCACATCGAGCGTACTGCTCACAAAAAAACTGATATGCTATTAAATATTGTGTGATTTCATTTTAAGTACTTACGTATCTACTTATTTGACTGATAACAGTCGTACGCATACCTAAATTTTGTATAAAAAAGGCAATGTCATCTGAAAATTATTCTCTGGACCTGCGTTTTACATGCTGACAACCTGCCACTATGGTGATACACGATTTTATTAAAACAGATTTAGAGTTAGTTAGTAAGACGTGGTGATAGCGACTGTATTTTACGGGTGTTAACGCTCTGCCTACCTCGCACCGCAGGGGATAAAGGCGTGATGTGTATATTTGACCTACATGCTCATATTGCATTGCAAAAATTTTCTTGCATCTATTTATACAGTTCCATACAACTATCACATTCTTAATATAGCATAATATTATAAATAGGTAGCCATGGTATTACCAGACAGAAGTATAAGTCAGATCCCCAGTAAGAAAAAACATAAATACATAGGTACATATATCACGCATATAATATCCCTTGCGGGGTATGCAGAGCGTAAGCGACCTTAAAAAAACGGACATTTACGCCACGTCTGACAAACATTTGAGGGTCATTTAGAAAATTGTGTATTACGATAGCGACTGGTAGTCAGCCTTCGCACATGTAACCCTCGAGTCCCTTAGTGGCCTCTTACGACACCCACGAGAAGGAAACGGGGTGATGTTATTATAAGCCGCCATCACACGGCAAAGAACTAAATTTTACGTCTAATGTATCTTATATGTATTTTTCAGCTTCAGAAATTGTTATACCACAATTTTAGGGAGCCGGCGTTTTACTGGGTTAAAACCACAGGGTTCAACCAGAAGGCTGTACAACATTAACAGCCACAAAAGTCCACTGCTGGACCTGGGCCCCTTTTACTGGGTCCCTATTGCCATAGGTATTTCCCACGCTTGGCTTGGAAGGCGGATTGGCGAGCGCAGTGCAACATGTTGCATTCACAGGGAACGCTGCTGCACATGTTCTGGATGATTACAACGCCTAGAATTGTGCCGCGTGATGCCGGCTAAGAGTGCCGTGTAATGCATAGAATAGCATCTCCTCATTTCTTTCCCGTGAGAGTCGTAAAAGGCGACTAAGGGACTTGAGGGTGTGTTTTTCAATTTGAGGCGATGGGCTGACAACCTGCATGACTCTCAAATATTTGTCAGACGCTCTGCCTAGCCCGCAAGGGATTACAAGCGTGATATGTGTATGTATTTAGAATTGGGGTGGTGCTATTTCAAGCCAGCACCACACGGCAAAAAGGAAGGCTGTACAAACACAAACATTACTACAGCCGGGTGACGTCATGTTCCATTCCACCATAATGGAAAGTATAAGTAGGTAGGTAGTGAAGTTTGCTAATAAAATAGCTGGGCTTGGTGACTAAGTAATTGGAACTCAGAATTTATTGTAAGTAGGTAGTATCTTTACCTAAACGACATTTGCAGTATGTTTTTAATTTTAATATACTTAGTGCACATCATTTTCGAGTTTCTCGAGAATTTAATACGAATTCAATATACCTACCTAGATACTATTTCGCAAAACTAAAATATTTAAGACCACAAAGTAAAATTGATGCTTTATATGACTTTTTAATGAATAATAAATAAGTAAATATAATATGAAACTTACACGAGTAGTGAACAAAATAATTGATAACACAGTGCCCAATCATTTCACTTCAGGTTATTCGAAACATACATACATCATGCATTTATCCCTGTCCTTACGGGTTAGGCAGAGCGTAAACCTCCGTAAAAAACTGTCATTATAGAAAAATTGTGTATCACCATAGTGACAAGTTATCAGCCCATCGCCTGAAATACATGTAGCTCTCGAGTCCCTTAGTCGCCTCTTACGACACCCACGGGAGATAAATGTGATGATGCTATTCTAAGTCGGCATCACACGGCAAATTATTAATTTAAATGGCGGGAGAGATACCTACTTCTTCAGTTTTACAAGAACACGCTTAGAACATATAAAATCTTATACCTACCTATTGCCAAGCAGATATTGTTAAAAAAAAACAACAAGCCGGGCCCGTCTTTTTTTGTATCAGCGGCATTTAGCGGCATAGATAATTTTTTGCAATATAAAAAAAAATTGGTTGGCAAGGTTGGCACAGTATTTCAATAAAATTGAGTACGAATGTACCTAACCTACCTACGGTCCCAGCTCGCTACTATCCCGCAATTTAGAACAAAATCGTAATGGAATGCAATTATTGAACGCAAATCTGAGATCGGTGCCAAATCTACTTTAAGAACATCATTTCTTTTTTTTTTCATTAAAGAATCTTCGGCCAAATACCTACAATCTACGAAATAATAAAATCATTTGCATAATAGCGAATACGTAAACGCTGCGACGTAAACTTGAAATGCATAATGAACTACTTAATTATTAACACACGAAAGTATTCCAATGATGCTTGAACTTACTTGGTTAAGTAAAAAAAACACAATAACTAGGAAATAATCACAAGCACCGGCGCGTGCACACGGTTACACAAACTGTTGACTACTAGTTGACTACTTCTCTAGATTATAGTAAAGAGTACATTCAAATCTCAGAGAAATACATCTTACAGAGGGAACCTTACGAACAACTAAAGCTAAGATATGAAAAAAATCAAACACAATTTATCCTGTACAGGGTGAAATTTCACTTGTGACATAAATACGGGCTGATGATAAGGAACAACTTTTCCAATGAAACAGGCTGAAATACGAAAAAAAAATTTTGTACCTCCTATACAAAATTGCCGATCAGCTGATTTGTGCTACTGTGAAAACATAAAGTATTTTTGTCATATTTTAACCTGTTCCTTGGGGAAAGTTGTTCCTTATCACAAGTCCGTCTTGAGATTTCGTTATCGGTCACTAGTAAAATTTCATATTATATTTGTATTTTTTACTTTTCATCGTATTAAACCCCTTTTCCTACACGTGTGTTTTCTCAAAAATAAACAAGAACATCGATATATATTGCGGCGTGGCCATATACATATTTCTATTGATTTTGTTTTCCGAGACTGATGGAAAGCAATGTTTGTGTTTTGTATGGTAAAATTGCAAAATATTGCTGCTGCTCGGACTAAGAGTGTAACTTCAGTCTCTCAAATATTTTTTATGTCAACTAAAGAAGTCATTTCAAAATTCTCGAGTACAAATTGTTTTTAGGCGCATAGTACTTACTTTTCTTAAGCAATAGTTAAAAGTATGTATCTAATCTGACAAAGGCGAGATATCATACACTTGATTTGTTCCTCTTTCGGGTCCGTCTATAAAAAAAATTGGTCTCAGAATCAGGTACGCTTGACCGCGCTCACTGACGTGTTGGATGACTCATAATATTACGTTACGTAGGTAATGCAATACGGCCATCTAAATAAGCCCAATTTGACAGATATTACGTTCGTGATAATGCTATGCAAGATGGTCCAGTTTCCTTTGATGATATAGCTTTTAGTATGGAACTGATAGCTGTCAAATCGGGCTGATTGTGACGGTTTGACTGTAAGTAGTGAACCACGTGAACTTTTGTATATTTTTTGTCGGTCTGTGCTGTAACTCCTCAAGGTTTAAAGGAAACCGGTTTGTTTACATTTTTATAGCAGCGTCATCATTTTCATTCATCTTCATGTTGAAGTTATTGCGTAAGATTTTGAAAATTAGTGAGTTTCTTGACAGTTATTTAGGTGCTACCTATTGAGAAAGAAAAAATTGACTTAAAAAATTTGAAAGTACAGTCAAGATCAGGCTGGGTTAGACAGTTTGGGCTTTGGACCGTTCTTATGCCGCGCGCATAAGACTTGCATTGGCATTTTGAGTGTCTAAACACACGCGAGCTTGTCTGTACCATTACAACACTGTCAAGCATAAACTATACAGTGTTATGAAACTTCCAGGTGTGCTCTAGACGTGAAACTGGAGTACAATTTTTCGAATATTTTTATAAATTTCGAAATATGGTTATGAGAAAATTATTTCAGTATCACGTCCAGAACATGTCCCGAAATATTGTTCTGATATTTTTTCTCTCTAACACACTGTATTGTAGTTGTAGGTACTGCGCTGACACTGTTCTGCACTATGAGTCCATAGATTTTTATTTCTAATTATGTAGGTCGCCCTTGCGTGCAGACACAAGCAACACACCTACAAACACACCTCTAACGTAAAGGTCAAAGAGTGTGTAACGATTGACTGCGATAATCCGGTGTAAATACAATTTCAAGGTCGCTTTGCTAAAGCTAAAGCCAGGAAATCAAGCAGACAAGTCCCAAAGTTTTCGCCTCATTTTGCTCCTATGTCATAGGTACAGTCAATATCAGGCCAGGCTAGACAGTTGTGAATTTAGGCCATTCTTATGCCGCGTGCATAAGACTTACCTTAGCAGTTTGAGTGTCTAACCGCGCGTGAGCTTGACTGTACCTTCAAACTATATAAACGCCTCCGTCATATTTTAATAGATTTAGCTTTTAAAATAGCTAAGCTAATAAAATAGCTATAGATTAAGCTATTAAAATATGACGTATGATACCAATTGAGGTATGAATCCCTAAAAGTTATCGTAACTGACAATTGTCATGTTTGTGAATCGTTTTTCAAAGGCATTAAATATTACTCATTTATCTTTGGTGACGTCACGCCCTCAAAACATTAGAAAAATATGAAAAATATAAATATTTTTTTTTTTGAAATAATGATACCATTATCATTATTTCAAAAAAAAAAAATATTTATATTCTTAATGTGATCTACTTATTATTTTATAAACGATACTTTATTAAATATCTAGCTTGGCAAATTAAATAACTTTGTTTGATCCTCGAGAATTGTTTTATTTTGCCATGATTGGATTCATAAGGTACCTATCCATCAAGAGAGTCGATTAAATCATTGATTTATGTTGAATTACATTACTCAATAATATAATTATAGTTGCTGACATTGCTCTGCAATACAGATAACAAATTTAGCAGCAATCTTATCTACTGTTTTTCCCCTTATCATTATCAGTATGCTTATGTGCAACAACAGGTCGTCAAAATATGTCATAAAAATATCTATCTACTCTATTTTACAATTTAATCAAAGCATCACAGTTACCTAATAAATTGCAATTTCTCCATTATTGAACGTCTTTATTTAACTAGTTTGTGTAAAAACCATAAATCAACAGCTAAGTAAATAATAACAATTTTAGATTCTGTCACTACGAAACGTTTTTTTTTTTTTTGATAAATAATAAATAAATATCTTGAACATTTCACACAGCGCCATCTAGCCCCAAATAAGCAAAGCTATGGGAACTTCATCATCCTCGCCTTATCCCGTTACGCAGGATCGGCTTTCCTGATCTTGAGGCGCCAATAAGTCCGCTGGTAAGCATTTTCCAAAGCCAAGAGTTTTCATGTCCTTTTGAACATTCGTCAGCCATGATGTTCAAGGCTTTCCTCAGCATCTCTTTCCAATGAAAAATTTTTTTTTACACTCCATAGTCTTAGGGTTTTGACGTCACGTGACGTACCATCTCAATCTATATTTTTGTCTGTTGTCTGTTACTATTTTTTGATCCAATTTTTTATATTCAGCAGCTGTTACATTCATAACATTTATATTTGTTAGTTTCCTATTACATTGCCTAGGTATATAACACAGAAAGAGTTGTTCACAAACATAATACCCATAGAGTGAAATTTTACAAGTGACCTTTATCAAAATCTTATGACGGGCTGGTGATAAGTAACAACTTTCACCAAGGAACATCTAGGTCCAAATATGAAAATAAGAAATTGCCATATAACTTTTTAAGCACTCGCGATCACTTTCACTCATTTTAAGTATTAGACCGGGTCTATCGCGATAGTATTTAGGTAAATATTAGTAATTTACCTGTGTCCCGACGTTTCAACACAGTTTCATGTATTGTGGTCGCGGGTTCAGTCAACCCTACCGCGAATAGTGCTCGAAATACTTCCGCGGAAGTATAAACGCGTGTAAACGGAAGTATAAAGTGAGTGTTTACACATAGAAAATCAAAAAGAGATCACAATTGCAATTGGTTTTTTAGCCAATTTTCAAATGTACTCAGATGGCGCTGTGCTAAACTGATCAAGTTAATTTCCATAAATACGTATGTTAACAGATGGAATATATTTTTAAAACACAAATTTCAAAATTTAATCTGCAGAACAGTCATTACAAAAGTCCCTCAACAAAACCAGTAAGACGTTCTAACCAGTCATCTGTTATCTTCCACTCATTTTAAGTATTAGACCGGGTCTATCGCGATAGTATTTAGGTAAATATTAGTAATTTACCTGTGTCCCGACGTTTCAACACAGTTTCATGTATTGTGGTCGCGGGTTCAGTCAACCCGCGATTTTCGTTTGACGTTTCAATACATGAAACTGTGTTGAAACGTCGGGACACAGGTAAATTACTAATATTTACCTAAATACTATCGCGATAGACCCGGTCTAATACTTAAAATGAAAGAAATTGCCATACTTTACTCTACTGGTACACTTTGTATAGGAGGTCCAAATTTTAATTTTAATGTTTAGACCTATGTTCCCTGGGGAAAGTTCTTCCATTTTTATCGCCAACTCAACTTTCCCGTGGGAGTCGTGGAAGGCAACTAAGGAAATCAAGGGTGTCTATTGCTATTTCAGGCGATGGTCTGACAACCTGTTACTATGGCGATACATAATTTTCCGAATAACTCTCGAATATTTGTCAGACGTGGCGTAAATGTCCCTTTTTGCGGCCGTTTACGCTTTGCCTACCTCGCAAGGGATAATAGGCGTGATATGTGTATGTGTAACTCGTCCTGAGTTTTCTATCTCGGTCACTAATAAAATTACACGCTTTATGTTGTCAGTTTTATTATCATGAATGTTAAATGTTATTGCGAGGCGCCCTGCCGATGACATCATTGTCGCTATCCAAAAATTGCGCGTCTGCGCACTATTACCACAGTATAATTAATAGTACTAGCGTACAGTATGGTCACTCCCTGCCTCCCCCTACAAGCGCCGCCCACCCGCGCTCGGAGGTCGCTCAGACACCGGCTAGCAAGGACGCGACGACGAAGGTCATTTCATACTGCCGCACATTGCATTCCTGATTCGCGAACGCAAAATGGCGGCAACCCTGACATGTTGTCTCACACACACAAGCATGGTCCGCGTTCACCTACGCGAGCTTAGACTGTGTGCGTAGCAACGGGTTTGTTTCATACATTTGAGCGCCAGTGTCCGAGGTGTGCTATTACTATAATCAGTCTGTCAAGGTTAAAGGCTAATGTAGATCGAAACGCAAAATAGTTTTAGCATTTTATATAACTACATTAAGAGGTGGTCCTAATGCGTGTTGGAAATGATTATTTTAGGCAATTTTTATTTTTTATTTAATGCCGTTGTTGTGATTTGATTAAATTTAAATAGAATAAATATGTTGACGAATAAAACTGGCAGAACTGAAAGTCTTAGATAGCCATATTACACTTTGCCTTATCCGTATGCAAAGCAATAGAAAACGTCATATCTTGACGAACTGTCATTCAACTAAATTGAAATTCAAATTCTTTATTCAATGTAGGATAGTATTATCATATTACTTATAGACGCCATGAACCGTCATTGTAAAAAAAAGAATTTCTTTTTTTTTATAACAATTTTGTAATTTCCTAATAGAAAACCGGCTCGGGCGGAAAAAATAAAATAAAAATCAAGGCACTGCCACAGTGCTGGCCAGGTTAATCACACGGCATGTAACTTTACGCCGCCACCATCTGAAAACGATATTTGTTTCAAATTGAAGTCAAGCTTTTAAAGCGTGTAGTTTACATGCGTATAATTAATCGGACCTCCTGAACAGGAAAAACCCCCAAAAAACCTGCCCAGAAGTGCTCCTACTCTAAATTAACAATCGTACAAGCCCCTAAGCTACCCTAGCTAATTCTGGAAGTACAAAAAATATGTATAGACCAAAAATGGCTACATATTTATATATTTTCATAACTAACCTCAAATTAGTGCTGTCACTTTCCATCGAATAGGTTTAGAAAATTAAAGGAGATATCTTAGTCATGTCATATCTTATAATTTGAAGTAAAATCTGTTATCTGTCAAAATAAGGCAACAATGAAAACAATGGTGACTACGCACCGTACTGCACCCCATTCATTGTTATTTTTTTACGTAACAGGACTTAGATATCTCCTATCCTTTTTTAACCCTATTTGACGGAAAGTGACAGCACTAATTTAAGGTAAGTGATGATAATTTATATCCTGAATTTAAGGGCAGTGTGTGGGATAAATGGATTATTGTAGAATGGTACGGAATCTTAGGAAACTGTAATAATCCCGAATGTAGTAAAACATAAGTGTTAGAATCTTCAGTAAAACACCAATAAGTTTTCACCACACTTTATTTCACTTCGAAAATCCAGAAACGACTGATCTTACAAACTATCCTTCCACCGTTTGCCCTCCACTTCTCCCACTACTTTAACCAATCACACCACTTTACAACAGTCGACCAATCCTAGACGACCGGAAATCACGGACAGTATCAACTATTATACTAATATTAAATATTCTTAGGTGAACAATTACATATTAATTGTATTAATACTACCTAAATTTAAATAAATATATTCTTATATTTATGACGCCATCAATTTATTTATTCTAAATTCTTGACGGCCGGAAGTCATGAATAAAGGACTGCTACGCAGTGAACAACTGTTGTTTATAATCAAATATGTACTTAATTAAATAATCATGCATTTAGATACACTATACGCTTAATTAAAATTAATAACCCTACATTCGGCCATCTATTTCTTTTACACGTCCCGTGTAACCACCCAATATATATGTTGAAAAAAAGCTATAAAAATACCATAAATCAACTACTAAACAATACTATACTATAAATTGCGACTAAACATGATATTTCAAAATGATTCAATTCGTAAACTATTAAGTATACAAAAAATATATTGAGAGTAATATACAAATACAAATATTAAAAGATAATAAATATAATAATGCTGCAGTGTTTGCAGGCCAAGTCTCGTCTAACTTGGAACCGCTTATCTTCTTTAAACTATCTCAAGTCTGATAGCATAACAAATTAAACGGACCAAGTCTCATCTATCTTGGAACCGTTTAACTTCTATGTACTCTTTAATTTTATTAACTTTACAATTAATATAAAGAAATAGTAAAACGTACTATATAATCAAAATGTTCATCTCTATCAGATACTGTGTACCTAATTTAAATGGATCAAAAAATAAATAAATCAGACATAAATAACGTGTTTCAATAATATACAAATATTAAAAGATAATAAATATAATAATGCTGCAGTGTTTGCAGGCCAAGTCTCGTCTAACTTGGAACCGCTTATCTTCTTTAAACTATCTCAAGTCTGATAGCATAACAATTTAACGGACCAAGTCTCATCTATCTTGGAACCGTTTAACTTCTATGTACTCTTTAGTTTTATTAACTTTACAATTAATATAAAGAAATAGTAAAACGTACTATATAATCAAAATGTTCTTCTCTATCAGATACTGTGTACCTAATTTAAATGGATCAAAAAAATAAATAAATCAGACATAAATAACGTGTTTCAATAATATTCTGTCTCATACTACAAAATTATGATAATTTTAGTCATTAATCCTCATTATGAAAAGAAGAATCATTGTCATCGTTACTACTATGAGAAGATTCAGAGTTTGATCTTTCAAAGTTTAACCATGACTTTAACTTATCTACTGCAACAACAGCCGAGAAGTTTCGATTATTTTTCTTTGTGAGTGGAGTATTTTCAATTTGATATCTGTCGTTGTCTAGTACTTTTACTATCCTGTAAGGTCCTTGAAATCGCGGCGTTAGCTTTTTACTTTGACCCGTAGAAGGAATTTCGCGTTCCACGCTTACGAGGTCACCAACGGCAAATTTTTTTGGTTCACGGGCCTTTTTATCATAATAAGCTTTTTGTTTTTCTTGGTACTTTAAAACATATTCATTAATTTCGTCACGAATCTTGTCTATGGAAACATTTTCCGCATCCGCTCTATTATCTAACTATAATTTGATTTTTCCTTCGGTGAAACCAATCAAATTAGTACCGAATAAAGCTTGAGCTGGGGTCTTACCAATGCCTTTGTTCAGTGTAGTGTTGAGCCCCAATTGAACATCTGGAACGTAAACGTCCCATTTTTTTTCATCGCCAGTAGTGCATTTTGCCGTAAGTGCTTCTAATAAAGTACGGTTGTAGCGTTCCACTTGCCCGTTAGCACGTGGAGTCGCTACAGCGTTTAAAACGTGCCTAATGCCCAGATGTTCCATAAAATCTTTAAATTTCTTGCTTGTAAAGCATGATCCCCTGTCGGAAACCAACCTTTTTGTCACTCCAAATATACTAAAATATTCTCGTAACTTTTGTATAACCACATTAGTTTTAGTATTTCGCACCGGATTTAAAATAATAAACTTGGTGTACGCTTCAATAATGACCAATAAATGGGTATTGCTTTTTGTACTTTTAACAAAAGGACCTACATGGTCTATGTGAAGTGTATCAAAAGGAGTATCACCCTTGGGAATTGGATGCAAAGGTGGTTTTTTTGTAGACGATGACTTTGAGTATGAGCATTCGAGACAAGATTCGACATACTTCTTGGTGAACCGACGCATTTTTGGGAACCAGTAGGTTTCCTTAAGTTTTGCGAATGTTTTCTCGAATGCAAAATGTTCTATGTCATCATGACATTGTTTCATAATTTGAAACCTAACTCCTTTTGGGACAACCCACTTTTCACCCAGCTCAGTTTTTTTGTAAAGCATTCCACTTTTCACGATATAATTATTTCTGATTTCAATTATATCTTCTGAACCGTGATCATTTAAAATTGAAATTTTACGCTGTATTTCAGTATCAGCTTTCTGAACTGTTTGAAGCCAATTTGCCTCAGTAATATTCATGACTGTAACAGTCGTGTCCGTGTCATCGTCAGGTGGTGGATTTCTGCTTAAAGCATCCACATAAGCCATAATTTTACCGGGTCTATATTCAATTGTAAAATTGAACTCTTGCATTGCAATCCACCACCTGGCGACCCGCGGTATCAAATCCCGTTTCAACATTGTAGCTCTTAAAGAGTTGCAATCAGTGAAAGCTTTAAATTCAATGCCTATCAAATACACTCGAAACTTTTGTAAACTTGCAATTAAAGCTAACGTCTCCAGTTCATAGGCCGTCATATGTTGTTCCTCAGTAGTAGTCTGACGACTATAATACGCTACAGGTTTCAGAGCACCGCTGTTGTCTTTCTGCATAAGTATGCCAGCAACGCCAAGCTTACACGCGTCAGTGTGAAGCTGGGTTTCTGCTTGCGGATTGTACAAAGCTAACGTAGGCTTTTGTATTAATTCTTGCTTAAGAGTTTCAAAAGCTTGAAGCTGCTCGGGTCCCCATTCCCATACAGTGTCCTTTTTTAACAACATAGTTAACGGTTTGGCAATGAGAGAAAACCCTTTCACAAATCTCCGAAAGAAACTACAAAGACCTATGAACTGGCGTACACCGTGCTGATTTGTGGGAACTGGAAAATTCTTCACAGCTTCAATTTTTCTAGCTCCAGGTCGAATACCTTCAGAGCTGAGTTCGAATCCCAGATAATCAACCGTTCGGCTAAAAAAACAACATTTGGATAATTTTAGTGTTAGATTAGCATCCCGAAGCATTTGTAGCATGTACTCCAATTTCTCAAGTCCTTCATTTATAGACGAAGAGGGGATGATTATATCATCCATGTATGCTGTAGCGATCTTACTGGGCCGAGGTTCATCAGAAACATGATCGGTGTTATTTAAAACCATATTTATAGTGCGCATAAATGTTGAGGGTGCGTTAACCAAGCCAAAAGGCATTCTTGTAAACTCGTATTGCCCATGCGGGGTTACAAAAGAAGTTTTGTAACGATCACTTTCCTTAATGGGTATTTGATAGTATCCCGATGCGAGATCAAGTGTACTGTAAAACGTGTATCCTGCAAGGTCATCCAACTGGTCGTCAATCCGAGGTAAAGGAAAGTTTTCCTTTATTGTTTTTCTGTTTAACGCCCTATAGTCCACACAAAGGCGTACGTCACCAGTTTTCTTTTTTACAAGAACAATTGGGCTTGCATAGTTAGACGTAGACGGGCGTACAATTCCACTATCAAGCAGTTCTTGAACTATGTCACGCACTTTGTCTCTCTCAGAAAATGGTAACCTGTAAGGTCGGTATACCACGGGTTCATCATCTTTGAGTCTTATATTCATCTCCACCAAATCCGTTTTTCCTAATTCTTGAAGGTTGAAAGCGAAACAAGTTCTGTACTTGTTCAGCAAATTTACCAAAGACGTTAGTTCTGCTTTGTCCAGTGTACCATCCGTGTTAATATCAGCCTCAGTAATTGGTTTAGGAGAGTCCGTAGTTTTAACGTGTAATACGTTTTCAGTCTCGGTTACCTCGTCTAGTTTTGCTAGGTTACATCTTATTAACATGGTGCCTGCTTTAACAGTAAAAGATTGTGATGGTAGTCCCTTGACTAACACAACTCCTTTTCCATGAACAAGTGTAAACAATCCCTGAACTACGTAATATTCTTTACCCATTTCGAATCTACATCTATTTTCGATATATATATCTCCTGTATATACCGTGTTTGCATGAACCTGAATAGCGGTCAAACCATTTACAATAACGTCTACTGAACACAAAAGTTCCATTTTAGATAGAGATTTCTTAGACTTGAATAAAAGTGTACTACTATCCTTTTCCACTAAAATATGAGATTGCTCTGTAAAAGTTTGGCCAACTATTAATGGTTCATTCATAACATGATCTGGTACAATATAAATTGGTACACGTGCGTCTGCTTGGTCTACCTTGAGCTCTACTAAAACTTCACCCAGAGGTTTAACGATAGCATCACCAAATCCTTTTAATAAGGGTAAGTCATCAACGTTTTCCCAATCAAGCATCAGTTCTTTAGCAGCAGAAAGACTTAAAATTGATGACGTACTTCCAAAATCTATAAAACATTTAATATGTTTTCCATTAACTAAAACTTCTTTGAAAAACTTTGATGACCCATCCTTTCCTGTACTAATAGACATGACGGTCTTGGTAGCTTTATTATTAGCTCCGGCTGCGGAAGTGTTTTCACGATTTTCGCGACATTTATCCTTCGTGTGACCGTAACGTAAACAACTGTCACATCTTAATATAGGTTTAGGACAGTTAGACATGTAATGTCCTTCTTGGTGGCAATTAAAACATTTAATTGTAGAGCGTTCTTTGTTCCCATTAACATTTTTTTGTGCAATGTCAACTTTCCCATCATTATGCCGTGGTCTTTTACGATCGTTTGCGCCTTGATTATTTCTAACTGCTTTTAAATACGGAAGTAACTGATCTGGCGTCTCAAATCGGGCAGCTTCAGCTCCCAATCGAACACTTCGATCGTCAATTCCAAAGACTATACAGTCGACAGCGCGTTTGCCGTAGATGTCACACCGGTTCAACAAAACAGTCTTTTCGTAATAGTATTCCTCTAACGAATCGGTAAATCGTGCACGTTTTGAAAGCATACTCGATAAAAGCTGACCATAATTTTCATCGGCAGGAAAAGCAAGCTTTAGTTTGCTCTGCCATTCTTGCCAAGAATAAAGTAATGTACTCAGGCCCTCGTACCACTTTTGAGCTAACCCTTTCAATTTAGGCAACGCAAAATGTACGGTCTGCTGATCGTTCCAACCATATATGACTGCGCACTCATTGACCTTGTGCAGCCACATATCTATTGTCTGCTCTTTGCGAGATGGATCGAATTCGGGAAGAGTATTTTGCCCGGATAACTTGTTGTTCGTCGTGTCCCTACCTACTGTTCTAAGTGCATGTACTAGTTGAGACAGAATACTATTTTCGGACAAATTATGCATAGTAAAGTTAGATTGCTCACGGTTACTTTTTCCTGACTGGTGTTGTTCGTCGGGCAACGTGTTGTCCGCTTTGGTTGGACGCGGCGAACAATGCCCATACTGCGACGTTTGGCTGCGAGAGCGGCGATGCGACCGCTGGCTACGGTCACGCTCCAAGCTGCGCGAGCGCCGCTCTGGATGCCGCGAGCTGCGAGTCGGGCTGCGTGAGCGCCGTGCATGGCGCCGACTACATCCACGCACAGGGCTGCGCGAACGTCGTTCTGAAGGCTTCGTTCTAGCGCGGCCAGGGCTGCGCGACCGTTGCCCTGTGGCACGCTGCGACCGGGTCCCGTCCAGTTGTTGCGAACGACGGCCGCTGTCACGTGTTCTGGTACGTGACCGTTCTCGCTGCGGACGCCGTCCGCTTCCACGCAGCGAGCTGCGCGGTGGTCGCAAAGGCGGCGGTGTGCGCACTTCGCGTATACCATGATTTTCGTTGTCCAAGACCCTGAAACGCATCAAATTTTCTCGAACAGTACTTATGTTTATAAAAATTACTTTATAATTATGAAAAATATAATATAGTGTACACCAGAGTTAACCAAAATTATATACCTACGTTAAAATGAATACAAGAAAAAAAAAATCTTATATGAACACTACGCGAACGCGTCATCTTATCAAATTCTCAATAAAATAAATCTATCAATGTATTATTCTCAAAACTATGCATAATATGATAATAGGAAAATAAAAGAAAGAAAATGTCAAAAAAATATTTAAAAAAACAAAATCGTAACCTATATTACCACATTCAGAAAAAAAAACTTCTTTGTTGTACGAAAGTAAAGTAGAACTTTTGAAACGGCGGCCATCAAATAAATTTAAATCTTCTCTTAAAATATTCTTCCTCATAGCTGTATCACTATAATTTCTCCAAAAACGGCTTCATATTAAAATAAAATAAAACAAAAGTAATACTCACTTTTAATGAAATATCCAATGCAACTGAAACTTACGTGGGACGCAAGTAATATCCCGCTTACTGAAGTGTTAGAATCTTCAGTAAAACACCAATAAGTTTTCACCACACTTTATTTCACTTCGAAAATCCAGACACGACTGATCTTACAAACTATCCTTCCACCGTTCGTCCCTCCACTTCTCCCACTACTTTAACCAATCACACCACTTTACAACAGTCGACCAATCCTAGACGACCGGAAATCACGGACAGTATCAACTATTATACTAATATTAAATATTCTTAGGTGAACAATTACATATTAATTGTATTAATACTACCTAAATTTAAATAAATATATTCTTATATTTATGACGCCATCAATTTATTTATTCTAAATTCTTGACGGCCGGAAGTCATGAATAAAGGACTGCTACGCAGTGAACAACTGTTGTTTATAATCAAATATGTACTTAATTAAATAATCATGCATTTAGATACACTATACGCTTAATTAAAATTAATAACCCTACATAAGGTGGCATAGGAAATACAGGAACTAAGTTCAACCAAGTCCGTGACTTTTGTTAATAATAATACCAGCAATGTGGATATGCTTTTGCGATACTTAGAGGTATATTATAATTTAATGAAACTCCTGTAATATAAATTCCCAATAGTTCTCGGAAAGTATAACGTAGCATTATATACAAAAAACGGACATCTTCAAATTATTCGATATGCCTTGTACGTTTCTGGATTTAATTAGTGTAGTTTCACCGCTCTTCCAACTGATGATCTACCGCCGACTGTCATGGCGAAGTTTTTTGTTCGATGTAGAATTTTTCAATTCCATATTTTCAGTACCATTTACATGTACGAAATAAATCTGCATTGAGTCCTGTGTGGTACAGCTGGCAGGGCCAATAGAGGCGTGGACGTCGACGTCTTGATTGAATTAATGTTTATCCTCCAATTCGGCTGCAATTACGTCATTAAGCTCTATTTATATAAAAGTTTTTAAAAACCATGATGACGCTTCCCAAAATAAGCCATTAAGAGAGCTCTGAGGCAGAGGCAGCTAGCTCCAAGAGGGCACCAGAGTAGTCTTTTTCAGTTGTAGTAAGTGAGATTTTTTGGCTCGATAATAAGATACGGAAATGTCACTAAAGAAAAAGTTAATTTGCATTGCTTGCCGCTTTTGCTAGCAAATAGACATCGAGGTTCTGGAGTACATGGGGTAAACCACCATGGGCCCAGATAAACCATGTGAGGTACAGAAATAGACCAATAAAAAAGGTGTTCAGCCTGACGGGCCGCTTCTGCTAGCACATATTATACAGAGAATCAGGGAGTAAAAAAAATTGTGCAAATAATTTAAATGGTGGACCAATACATGAAATTAAGCAACTTTCTCCAAGAAACATAGGTGGAATGTGAAAAAAATGGCTCTCATACAAACTGACCTGCCCGGTGAACTCATTGTATGGGAGGATAAATAATATATTTTTTTACTTTGACTTATGTTTTTCGGGGAAGTTGTTCAGTTGCATGGAATGGATGACCTTAAAAATATTTTCAGTATATTGTCTTATATCTTATAGAGTATCTGGAGTACCTAACCTGAAACACCAGGACCCCGGTTTATCTATAAGAGATACGGAAATATGTCGATAGCAAAAGATGCTTATAGTGATGGGTTGCTTTTGCTGGCATTTAAAAATTTAAAATCTAGAGTACATGATGTAGACCACCAAAGCAATGCTAAACTATAAAAGATAAGGAAATGGTTCCATAGCAAAATCTTTTTAGACCTCAATGGATTTCTTCTCCTGACACATATACCAAGAGGGTCTGGACGGTCTGGAACAGCTAAACATAAAACATAAAAAGAAAGTAGCCTGCGGGAATAATATATAAGGTGTAAAAAAATTAGCTAAGAATATTTTAAGGGGTGAACCAGTACGTGAAACTGAACAACTTTCCCCAAGGAACATAGGTCGAAATATGAAAAAATAATTTGACCCTCCCATACTTAGTGTGTTACCCGGCCGGGATAATTTGTATGGGAGGGCCAATTTTTTTTTCATATTTCGACCTATGTTCCTTGGGGAAAGTTGTTCAGTTTCACGTACTGGTTCACCCCTTAAAATATTCTTAGCTAATTTTTTTACACCATGAATATTTCTATATGTGTTTTTTTTATAAATGTGTCAAGTACATAGTTAGAATATTAAATAAAACAGACTCATCTCTCCTTTTTGATCGTATGTTGTGACAAATTTAACAAAAGTAAAATGATCCATGGATAATTAATAATTTAGTTTAGTAATCAAATAGTACAAATGTCAGTTATTTCATTTGGTCTGCTTATTTAGGCTAGTATCAGTAACGTGCTCCGACGAAGGTTCCACAGTTGGTGCAATAATGTTGCGCGGCGAGGCAATCGTTCATGCAGTAGGGAAGACAGGCACACGGCCACAACCTGAAAAAGTAAAGTGAAGGTGAGACGATTAACATACAAACGAAAAACTGAGATTTAATGGTCTTGCGATGCGATGAAGAGCAATTTTTTAACCAATCCACTTCAATTTGCCGCATAAGTACTTTTTACCCGACTACGGCAAAGCAAAAAAGAGGGTTATGATTTTGACCTGTATGTATGTATGTATGTATGTATGTATGTGGAAACGAAAACGTTTGTTCCGTCCTAACTTCTAAACAACTTATCAGAATTTGATAAATGAGGTATCATTTGAAGCGTCTAAACAGTCCGCTGGTTATAGGCTACGTTATGTCACTATACATTACATAGGGCGCCCTCTAGAGCTAAGAATTGAAAAAGTTTATACTACTAGTAATGTCGTGTTGGGTATCAAATGAAAGGGCTTAATAAGCAGAGTTCAAAAAAATAAGTTGCCGTGTGATGCCAGCTAAGAATAGCACCACCCCATTTCTTTTCCGTGGGTGTCGTATGAGGCGACTACGGGATAACGGGACGCGACGGGTGTCGTATTAGGCGACTAAGGGACACGAGGAGTTCATGTGAATGTATTACAATTAGGCGACAGCTGACAACCTGTTGAACAGCATCAGAGTAGGGAAGTTGACAATGGAGCAATTAACAATATTAGACACAAGAAGAATTGTAAACGACACAATTGAATACGATGAAATTGTACATTATTTCCAACTTTAAAACATGTAGACCAATTTAACAAAAAAATGTCAGAGCGCTTGGCATTACGAACAAAAATCTATACGATCAATGCAATAGACACTTCAACAGAGTCTAAAACATATGGACAAATACCTAAGCAAGAGGAGGAGTGATGATGAGGTCAGTAGGCCGAGTGACGACAGTGAGGAAAAGGGTAGCTACCCGCCTGGTTGGGAGTTGTGACCAGGGGAACGACTGTTCCAATCGGACATGTTTTGGAAGTTGTATATATAGCGATCGGCGAAATAACTTCTATACCGCGTTTCAGGACTTGTATGCCACAAGCACATACCAAACGATCCAAATAGAACAGGCGGTATTATAAAAACTATTCAAATCGGTCGGTCAGCCGTGTGGTGCCGGCAGAGTAGAATAGCACAACCCCATCTATTCCCGTATCCAGCCAGGAAGGCCGAGAGGTTGGTGCAGTCCTGGGCAGCCCTGCGTTTTCCATAATTGCGTCCCAGGCAACGCAGTGTCTGTGGAGAGGACACTTCACCCGCGTCACGCGGATACCAACAAGGGAAGTGGCAGTGATCGGTTATAAGTCCGCACATATGGGCGTAAGTGCGGGCGCCAGGGGTCGCTTCCGACAGTGGGAGGGTCCATCGTAGGCCCACTGATCAGTTACCGCCCGCTCCAAGTTGGGCAGCCCCCGACCAATAAGGTACTGTTCCGCTCCGGTGCTGGTTTGCTCTTTTAGGGTGTATAGAGCACCAGCCTCAACTGGACAATCGGCGCCGTTACATTTTACACCTGCGACTAAAAGGCATAATAGAAACAATTCCCAACACCGCTTATCCATGCGATTTGTAACATGGAATATCCGTACAATGAGGACAGGCCTTCCTGACACCTGTGTAGGCTCTTCTACCCTTCTACTGACGCACAAGATCTGCGTAAAACTGCCATTATCGACACCGAACTCAACAGACTGAACATTGCTGTTTGTTTAATTTAGCGTTGCTATGCTGGGGTAAGTTAGGTATTAATGACGGTCTATGAATACGCCGCGATGCTCGCCCGCACGCATCGCTCTGGGCATATGTTGTCCCTTTCTCGCTCGCGGGGCGAGGGTGGCGGCGTGCGCGCGGGCCGCCTGGTAGGCGCCAAGCGGTGATTTCTGCACCGCACTATCAGTCACTCAAAACCGTTCGGACGAGAACGTATTGTGTTTTGTACGGATTTCCCGCCACGCGTTTTGTGATGCCGCGTGTAATGGACGATTCAATTTGAGATCGCGCGTGTTGATGCATCGTATTATTGCGGTTCTCCTGGGTTATACTAGAATACCAGGCTTAGTGATTGTTGGATGTCTCGACGTCTTCCACGTGAGCGTCGCGTTGAATAGGCATCAAGTGGCCATATCGGCTCGCGTTTTGTACGGCCCTAATTCGTGTTGGGTCACGCGTAATGACTAATATCAAAGTGAAATACGAACAGAAGCTGTGAGTGGTTTGAAGTGAATAACGCGCCAAGGCTGTAGTGGAATGCTGGGTGTCGATATCTTTTCCACCCAGCCCTGTAAGTACCAACGGAATCCCTATTTGATCCATTCCCTGTACTTCCTTTCTCCGTTGGGTTTTTTATGCATTTGCGCCGGCGACGTGACTGTAAGTGTGAAACCTAGTTGTTTTAGTATAAAACTGTTTCTTTGTGTTAATGGTGTGTTCCCTTTAGTCATATTTGTTGTACCATATCATTGTGACTCCTTAGTACGAATTGCGGAATTCATGGGGTGATATAATTTGGAGGTACTTACTTATAATCTAGTGCTTATACGTGTGACGTAACGCCAGATCGGCAGACGGTATTTACTACAGAATTGAGTTATGTAAAGGTCAGAACACATCATTTGCCAATTTCACTCAACTTAGTTAATTAAGTTAAATAGATTTAGGTTCACGTTTAATTCATAGTATGCGCTGCTATATTGTGCAGCGTATGCTATTTAGCGCTGCGTAACGCGGCCATTGTCTGCCTTCAGTTGAACTCCTGGTATTTTACTAGAAATTTACCTGTGTAAATCGCTTCCACTGCGGGAGTTTAGCTTGGAATTAGACACTGTTTGTGCCTTACAAGAGACCAGACTCCCTGACGAGGGTTCCTTGCGTGAGACACATTACACATTCTTTTGAAAAGGAAAGGACAGCAGCGCTGTGTGTGAGCATGGTGTAGGCTTGGCTATCCGCAACGATCTCTTAACATCAATAGAGGCTCCTTGCGGCATATCGGAACACATTATGTTGGTGCGGTTAAATACGAATCATGGATACGTAACACTTATTTCTGCTTACGCACCAACATTATCCTCAACGGATGAAGCCAAAACACAATTTTATGACCAGCTAGACCAGTCTCTACGCGGGTTAACACCATCTGACCGCTTATACAATCTGGGCGATTTTAACACAAGGGTTGGACAGGACAACGTAGCTTGGCCTGATTGTATAGGGAACCACGGTATAGGGAAGTTAAACGAAAACGGCCAACGTTTATTAGAGCTATGCTAAACACCTACTGTGTGTTACCAATACCTACTTCAAAAGCAAATCATCTCGCGAAGTATCCTGGAAACACCCTCGTTCTGGTCACTGGCATCAACTGGACCTTATCCTAACCAAAAAGAAAAATCTCCGCGAGACCTTACACACGCGTACATTTCATAGCGCTGATTGTGACACAGATCACTTCTTGGTGGCTTCGCACGTTGCTATAACACACAAAAAGATCCACTCGTCCAAACTGCCCGGTAGGAAGAAGATCGATCTTCCCAAAACCAGAGATGATGAGTTTGTCCGGAAGTTTGAAGAGTTGGTACGCGATGAAACTGCCACCTGGGACGTAGACGCTCCTATAGAGGAAGACTGGGGCAAAGTAAAAAAGTTTCTAACAGATGTGGCTGGTACGGCTTTCGGCCACCAGAAAGTCAAAAACCAGGTTCGCTGAAAATCTCAAACACATAACACCCCTGCTCGAGTCCAAACGGCAAGCTGCGCTTACTCATCGCCTTAACCCTTCATAAAAGTCGCGTGTCGATTTAGCGAATGCAAAAGCTGTATTACAACGCACATCACGGTACTTTGCTAATGCATACTGGACCGAGCTTTGCCAAAGTATCCAATCGTGCGCTGATGTCGGAAATTTTGGTGGTGTGTATGGTGGCAGTAAAAAGGCCCTTGGTCCTTTGCCTAAAAAACAGCCCCCATTAAAGAAGTTGATGGCACTGTTATTACAGATGCCCAACGCCAACTCGAACGATGGATAGAACATTATATCGGTCTCTATTCGGAACCAGTTAATATGATGCCGGAAGCTGCAGACTGCATGCCAAAACTAGCTGCCTGGGCCGAGTTAGATGACCTTCCTACCATAAGGGAATACCACAAGGCTGTTAAACAGCTTAAGACCGGAAAGTCTCCAGAAAGGATGGTACCCATGCCGAAATCATCAGGCTCAAGTGCATATTACCCATCCTGCACAATCTGTTGTGTAAATGTTGGGAAGCGGGATATATACCACAAGATATGCGCGATGCTAACATCGTTACCCTATACAAAGGCAAAGGTGACCGCGGTGACTGTAACTGTTATCGTGGTATATCCCTTTTAAGTGTAGTAGGTAAATTATTTGCTCGGTTAGTCTTATTAAGACTCCAGAAACTAGCTGATCGTGTATATCCCGAATCGCAATGTGGATTCCGCGCCCAGCGTTCCACAACAGATATGATCTTTACACTTCGCCAACTTCAGGAAAAGTGTAGAGAGCAGAGAACACCTCTGTTTGTGGCGTTCGTAGACCTTAACAAAACCTTCGACACCGTTAGCAGAGAGGGCCTTTACACTGCACTTGTAAACATCGGGTACCCGCCAAAACTTCTGAGCCTCTTAAATCCTTCCATATGGACATGAAAGGATCTGTTGTATTTAACGGCAATACATCCGAGCCGTTCGTAGAGGTGTTCGCCAAGGCTGCATTTTGGCTCCTACCCTGTTATGCATGGTCAAACATACATACCTACATACAAAGATAAGATTATGATGAGTGTATTTTGTTTAATTAACAAGTGATGTTTTAATTGTGAATTGAGCTGCATTTCTATCCAGAAAAAAAACATACCAAAGTACTTAGTTTCTAGTACTTAGTAGGTGATATCATAAACTTGCACAAGATAATTAGGTAAGGCAAACTGGCATACGTCCACGGCTATCACCTATAAACCACAATATTTTTTTATTAAATACATTTAAATATACAATTATATGTCATATCTTCGTATAAATTTCGTGGACTATAGATATTAAATTGTTTGTAGTTAATATTCCAGATTTCTTGTTTCTTACTTTTTAGAGCGCGATATCTCAGTAGTCGGGTGTTAGTTTTTGAACTGGTTTTTATGATTATAAAATAAAGAGTATTTGTTTATAAAATAAAGAGTATTTGTCTGCAATAAAATCAAACTAATATTTTGCAGCAGTAGCCATCTATTGGCATAAAGTGGCGAATCGATTTTAACAAATAAATCTTATGGTTAACATTTTATTTTAATAATTTGCGATATAATTATACATCAACATGAGACTTCCCATCGAGTTTTTTACAAAGACTTTTGACTCCTTTTAAGACCTTAGTCTATCTTTTGTATGCCAAACGTTTTGCCGCTGGACTCTGACAAGTAGACATCTAAATAAACCCTGGCTGGCCTACTAAAAGCTAGATGCCTTACCCCCCAAATTAAATGTCATTGCATTTTAAATGTAAATAAAAATAAATATCCTGGATAATTCACACAGCGCCATCCAGCACCAAACTAAGCAAAGCTATGTACAAACTATGGGAACTAGATAGCTAATATTAATACTCACTTACTTATAAAATATAACAAATTGTACATTGAAAACATCTAGACAAGCATAATACTTGAAAATTGACTTAACAAATGTTTGTGTCTTGTGAGGATCGAACACACGACCCTCGGCGTTTCAGGCAGGGGTACTATCCGCTATCTGATCGGGCCAGTCTGACATCAATATACATGGTTATACTCACATCGTTAAGCATAAAATCAAAGCACATATGTGAGTCCTCGCTGTAGGTTGATATTCCACTCGAGTTTGCATCCGAAAGTTGCAAGACCGACACTCTATTATCGTCGGTTCTTTTGGTAGCAGAGGCTGTATGAAAACTGCCTGCGCCACTGGTGCTTGAACCATAGTCACCCCAGGCTGTTGGGTAACTGTCACTCCAGGGTATTGCGTCACTGTGGTCACCGCAGGGTTCTGCGGACGGATCACTGTCACCGGAGGATATTGTTGTGAGGTCACTGTTACTGGAGGATGTTGGACCGCGGTTGGCGCTGGTCCTGGCTTGGGTTGTGGGTATGACGAACTGGGCTCCGGGTATGAATGGGCGTCGTATGCTGGTGGCGGGGCGGGGTGATTGAAAGTATCCATACTGTGACTTCCTGGGTCGTTGGTGTACAGGTTTGCTTGTTTGGATGATTGTCCTAGAATTAAATAATGTGTTTTCCATTATGCTATGATAGATTCCAATGATATATAGTGATGATGATAAATAAAAACCAGATAGTGCGCGAATGATTCCGACTGTTGATTGTATATAAACAGAGCTCTCGCAAAAAATAAGAAATAAAGAAATTCCACTTACCATCCATTTTAATTGTTAAACTAAGCAAACAGACGTTACAGTTTTTTACACAATCAAATTACAATACAGTCTTTGTTCGTACGTCGTACTTTATCAAATTTAGCAGGCAAAATACCTGATACTATCATTTTGTTAGCAGATAAACCCTGGCCATATCGACGGATTATGACGCATCTATAGATAGGACAACAGGTATTAACTACATGAAATAAAAGCTTTAATTTTCAATAATAATGGTAGACATAGAGAAGTTTATTAGACTTTAACCACAGGTGGTCTGCCGACCTTGCAAGGATAACCTATAGGTGCAACCCTTATCACAATTAGGTAGCAGTATCAGTGTAGAAGTTTCAGTAACAAAAGTTTTCAAAACAAAATCAAAGAGTTTCAAAACTCAGTACACGAGGTTCATATTAATAAATTCATAGTTCTTTTTTTAAACAGACGGAAACACTATTGCTCACAATAATAATTATAATTAAAAAATAACAAACAACACAATATAAGCAAAGGAGGCCTTATCGCTAAATTTATGACTTTTTTCATCAATTAATGAAAGCAGTGGCTTCAAACGAAAAGGTAACAAAACACTTTGGCAAAAGTTTCAATGCTATCCGAGTAATTGTATGCCATATGAATCACACGTCTATCACGAAAAATAAAATGGAAGTGATTCATATCTCAATGCGATAAATAACTACAATAGCGATAAGAAAGAAGTAAAATTGTTAAAATTAAAGGACAGTAAAGTTCTTGGTGAATACTATAATTTCACTGGACTCGCCAACCCGCCTAGGTCTGGTGAGAACAAGGCAAGCCACACCAACCAAAGTACCGACGCGGCTGTAGATTATCTGCATCTAATATGAGAAAGAAGAAAGATTTGTTTTGGTTTGTATGTAAACCTCTGAAACTACTAGACCAATGTCAATAATACTTTCAACATCATATAGCTACAACATCCTTGAAAATTCTTATTTCCACGGGAAAGCGCTCAACATCGGGGAAATCTCTGGGCTGGCTGATATAAAACTATTTTGCGGCCAACCCGCTTAACAGACCTTCGTGAATTTTGACAGACATGAACTATTTTTGTCAGCACGTGAGGATCTGGAGTCACTGATGTAGAACACCAGGAGCACAGCTCAACTACACGAGGTACGGAAATGGTTTCATAGCAATAGTTGTTCAACATGTTCAGCCGCTACTGCTAGCACATGATCATCGAGTGTCTTATGTAACTGATGTAGACAACGAGGAGTACATCTAAACTATAAGATTTGCGGAAATAGTTTAAAATTTAAAGTATTTTAGCATGATTGGCGGCTTTTGCAAGGACTTCAACATCGAGGGTTTGGATTAAATACCCGACGCAGACCTCCAGAAACCCGCATATGCCGTGTGATGCCGGCTTAGAATAGCATCACCCCATCTCTTTCCCGTGGGAGTCGTAAGAGACGACTTAGGGACTCGAGGGTGTGTATTGCAATTTAGGCAATGGGCTGACAACCTGTCACTATGGCGATACACAATTTTCCGAATAACCCTCAAATATTTGTCAGACGTGGCGTAAATGTCCCTTTTTTGCGGCCATTTACGCTCTGCCTACCCCGCAAGGGATTATAGGCGTGATATATGTGTGTGTGTTGTGTATTTCATATCACAATAATTTAAAATTAAAAGAATAAAATAAAATTTTAAAAGACAATAATAATAATACTGCTGCAAATAAATTATTAAAGATAAAATTGAACAGATTCAATAATAATGAATGAAACTATCCCTACAACTACTGTTTAATATTTAGCGTTGTTATGCTGGGGTGAGTTAGGTATTAATGACGGTCTATGAATGCGGCGCGGTGCTCGATCGCACGCGTCGCTCTGGGCGTGTGTTGTCCCTTTCTCACTCGCAGGGCGAGACTGGCGACGTGCGCGCAGACCGCCTGTAGGCGCCAAGCGGTGATTTCTGCACCGCAGTCAGTCACTCAAAACCGTTCGGACAGGAGGGTATCGCATATTGTGCGGATTTCCCGCCACGCGTTTTGTGATGCCGCGTGTAATGGACGATTCAATTTGAGATCGCGCGTGTTGATGCATCGTATTATTGCGTTTCTCCTGGGTTGTACTGGAATGCCAGGCTTAGTGATTGTTGGATGTCTCGACGTCTTCCACGTGAGCGTCGCGTTGAATAGGCATCAAGTGGCCATATCGGCTCGCGTTTGTACGGCCCATATTCGGGTTGGGTCACGCGTAATGACTAATATCAAAGTGAAATACGAACAGAAGCTGTGAGTGGTTTGAAGTGAATAACGCGCCAAGGCTGTAGTGGAATGCTGGGTGTCGATATCTTTTCCACCCAGCCCTGTAAGTACCCACGGAATTCCCCATTTGATCCATTCCCTGAACTTCCTTTCTCCGTTGGGTATTTTATGCATTTGGACCGGCACGTTGACTGTAAGTGGTAAACCTAGTTGTCTTAGTATGTCTTAGTGTGTTCCCTTTAGTCATATTTGTTGTACCATATCATTGTGACTCCTTAGTACGAATTGCGGAATTCGTGGGGTGATATAATTTGGAGGTACTTACTTAGAATCTAGTGCTAATACGTGTGACGTAACGCCAGATCGGCAGACGGTATTTACTACCGACTCGAGTTATGTAAAGGTTGGAACACATCATTTGCCAATTTCACTCAACTTAGTTAATTAGGTTAAATAGATTTAGGTTCACGTTTAATTCATAGTATGCGCTGCTATATTGTGCAGCGTATGTTATTTAGCGCTGCGTAACGCAGCCATTGTCTGCCTCCAGTTGAACTCCTGGTATTTTGCTCGAAATTTACCTGTGTAAATCGCTTCCACTGCGGGAGTTTAGCTTGGAATTAGACAATTTTTGGAAGCAGAGCGTGGTTCAGAAAACCACTAGATTTAAGATTATTTTAGTATAAGATTTTTAATCTACCTACATAAAAAAAAAATATATTTATTGTGATTGTAGTGTGTGCCCTGTGTAGAATATCCTATCGGTAGGATCAGGGCCAATCAATTAGTGAATTGCTTGTTATTATCGTTGTGTTTACCCTGTGCGGATATCCTAACGGTAGGATCAGGGCCGATTGTCTATTATTGTTTTTTATTGTAAGGTTCGGTGTTACTTTGGGTTGGTACCATGGCTCCCACAATTAGACAGCTTCAGGCGAAAATTAGAGCGCACCTAATGTGGTTCGCGACTAAGCAGGCGATGGTCGGTCGCGGGGACCGAGAGGACGCACTCATCGCTTGTGCGCAACGGATTGACGAACGGGTCGCGGAGGTGTTGGATTGCCTCACTGGATGCGAGGAGTTATTTGATGGGACGCCTGATGAGGAGGTCAAACTTACGGTCCGGGCGAATGTGACCCAGTGCCTGGAGATAGGGCAGGAGATCCAGCAGGCGGCTGCTGTGATCACCAGGCGTAGGGCTGGGGAGCCGGACCCAGCCCATGGTCCGCGGGGACCGGGGGTGCAAGTGCCCCTGCCGGCTGTGGCGATTCCGGTCTTCCACGGGGACTACACGGATTGGACCCGATTCCAGGATCTGTTTGACAGTGTGATTCATAACCGCACTGACTTGCAGCCGGCATATAAAATGGCACAATTGATGGCCAAGCTGCAAGGTGAGCCCCATGAGCTGGTAAAGCATCTACCAGTCGATGATGCAAGTTACGAGACGGCTCGCGGTTTGCTGATCGAGAGATACAGCAACAAACGTCTCATGATTGACCAACTCCTGGAACAGTGGCTCACCGTGCCGACCATCACACGAGGGACGGACCTCAGGGCCAAGGTCCTCAACCCTGTCTGCGTTGCAGTGAACGCTCTTGAGAGACAGGGGATGCCGGTGTCAGGCTATGATTATATCCTGGTCCACACGTTGTTGCGCCGCCTGCCGAGCGACATGGCCGCTCGTTTTGAACAGTCACACGGAGGTAAGACATCTGATTACCTCCCGACCTTCGAGGAGCTCAAGTCCTTCCTCGAGGCCGAGTGCAGGCGGGTAGATGCCCAATTTGGAGAGTCGCCTCACGCGGAGTCTGCGGCCGCTCGCCGCCCGGAACGGCCGGGTGCACAGGCGCGAGACGGTAAGAGTAGGCCACCCAGGCGATACAATGTCGCTAATTTGGAATCGAGGTGTGCCTACTGCAGAGAGGCGGGGCATCAGGTGACTGCGTGTGAGGAGTTCGCTGCACAGCGGGTGCAGAAACGTTGGTGCTTTAGGTGTATGGGGCCGCATCAGGTGCGAGAGTGCCCATCAAGCACCAACTGCAGGTACTGCCAGGGTGCCCACCATCAGCTCCTATGCATGAACCGCAGCGGAGATTACGGAGGCAGAGCTGACGCGGGTCAGCGGACGGAGTCTGCCCTACCTAGACGGGAGCAACGCTCCCCACCCCCTCCAAGGAGGAGTCCTCTTCCACCAGGGTTTCAGGGACGAGGCCAGGGACATCAGCAGGTGATGCCCCCTTCACCACGCGCGAGACAGTCACCACCTCGGCAGCAGGTGCCGGAACAGGGTAGGTGGTCGCAGGTCCAAGGTCAGAGGCACCCATCACAAGTACGTGATGCTACGGGCGGGTGCCAACACCAGGGCCAGTACATGCAGTACTCGGCGGGTCTGAACAACATGGTGAGTTCCCATGACCCACGCATGCCTCTCCCCTTGGCTGAGCACCCGCGGCTACAGGCGCATCCACGGTACGCGCGCCTGCCGCAGGGTTACTATAGGCTGCCAGCCATGGCGCACAGGACCAGAGGTCCCTATCAGCAGGAGTGGGACCCACTCGAAGGTGTACGGAGAGAGGGGACCCACCCGCAGGACGCGGACACTCCGCGTTTAGGTTCCTGCTAGGTAATCGCCGCCTACACGCCAGCTTCGGCCCCCCGGCCAATTACGGTATTGTTGCCTACGGCAATGATTTGGGTATGGGGATACGGTGGCCGCAGCATACAGGTAAGAGCCTTGTTAGATACAGGGGCTCAGGGTTGTATTGTGTCTAGTAAGCTGGTGAGTAGGCTACGCTTAAATATAAGGCCCACAACGGATGGGGCTGTAGGTATTGGAGGTGTAGATGTGCCTGACGTTCGGGGTCAGGTGAACTTCGAGTTCACATTAGGTAATACAGGTACAGGGGTCAGCTATCATGCCTCAGCAGTGGTGCTGGATGAAGTGGTAGGGAAACTTCCTCAGGTTCGGTTACCGTCAACGGTACGAGGGTTAACCACAGGCTTAGAGTTAGCTGATCCTGAATTTGATACTCCTGGTACGGTGGACGTTCTCCTCGGGTCAGACGTCCTCGGGAGATTCTGGTGTGGCAGAAAACGGGTACTTCAGCAAACTGGTTTAGTGGCCGTTGATACCACAGGGGGGTATGTTATTTTTGGCCCAGTTTGGAGACCTCAGGACCTACCAGAGGGCGATACGGTTCTCTATGGTAGTGTGTTGTCGGAGGTGCTGCAGAGGTTTTGGGAGTCTGAGGAGCCACCCACAGCGGATAGACGGAAGCCAGAGGATGACGAGTGCGAGCTGTTCTATCAGTACAACACTGCACGAAGTTCGTCAGGTAGGTTTGTTACCAGGCTGCCATTTCTCCCAAACCGCTCCTCCTTAGGTAGTTCGCGACAGATCGCGGAACGGAGACTACTGGCTATGGAGAGAAAGATGAAGCGAGATGCAGCACTTCGGCAGAAGTATATCGAATTCATGAGGGAGTACCTAGAGTTAGGCCACATGTCGGTGTCCAGCATAGATTGGAGGTGTGTCGAGCATTACTATATACCACACCTGGCTGTTTTGAAGTCACCGGAGGCGAAGATACGGGTAGTGTTTGACGGTTCTGCTCCTACATCGAATGGTGTGTCTGTGAACCAGTGTCTGCACGCGGGTCCCAAGTTGAACCGGGACATTGTGGACATCCTCACAGATTTTCGGTTGCACCAAGTAGCGTTCGTCGCAGACGTCAAAATGATGTTTCGCCAAACAATTATACACCCGGATGACCGTCGGTACCAGCTGATTTTGTGGCGTGAGAGCCCTGACGAGCCGATGGTCACTTATGAGCTCAACACGGTAACGTATGGTCTGAAGCCAAGTCCGTTTTTGGCAGTACGCACGCTGCGAGAGTTGGCCGCACAGGAAAGGGTAAGATTCCCTCGAGCCGCAGCAGTACTGGATCGCGACGTCTACGTGGATGACATCTGCACGGGTGCAGATAGCGTGCAACAAGCACTGCTACTACGAGACGAGCTGATCGCGATCATGGAATCAGGAGGTTATGAGTTGCGGAAATGGCTGTCCAGCTGTCCAGAGCTCCTGGCCGGGTTGCCAGGTGAGTTCCAGCAGGACCCGCACCTTTTCGAGAACCCGGACAATCCAAATACGTTGAGCATCCTAGGGGTGCAATATAGGCCAACGCATGATGTCTTTACATATCAGATCGAGCCAGACCTTTTGCAGAAGACTTGGACGAAGCGTTCGGTATTATCGACGATCGCCAGAACTTTCGATCCTAACGGGTGGATCGCACCGGTGACGTTCATGGCGAAGTGCTTCTTGCAAAGGTTGTGGCTAGCAAACTTGGGTTGGGACGACCAGCTCTCCGGAGAGCTGTTGAATGATTGGACCAAGTTTGTGACCACCTTACCAGGGATCGTACGCATCGCCATACCTCGCAAATTGCTCCCATCGGTGGGATGTAAGGCTACCCTACATGGGTTTTGTGATGCCTCGGAGCGAGGGTACGCGGCAGCTGTCTATTTGCGGACAGTCAGTTCAACGGGAACTGTAGACGTGCGTCTAGTTATGGCCAAGAGTAAGGTGGCTCCGGTTAGGACAAGATGGACCATTCCAAAGTTGGAATTGGCGGGAGCAGCGCTTCTCACGCGCTTGCTACATCATGTCGCTAGTAATCTACGCGGTACCATCACTTTGGATGAAACGGTGTACGCATGGACCGACAGTAGGATAGTTCTGTGCTGGTTACAGACGTCGGTACATACTCTTGAGGTTTTCGTGGCAAATCGGGTGTCACAGATTAAAGGATCGGAAACTCCGTTGGTATGGAGACACGTACCGGGAGAACAGAACCCAGCGGACTGCGCCTCACGGGGATGTAGGGCCCCTGATTTGGTAGGTCACTCACTGTGGTGGGGACCTCAGTGGCTGACTGAGTCACCTGAGAGATGGCCATACAATGAGTGCGGGTCGCCGCTTGGGCCACCTGATCGAGGTTTGCGAGTGAACGTAGGGCAGATCGTACCTAAGCCTAGTGCGGCTTTCTTGCTGGAACGATACAGCTCCCTCGACAAACTTCTAGGGGTGACAGGTTGGATCAAACGGTTCGTGAACAACTGTAGAAAACCTCAAGCAGAACGGAACTTGGCACCTGTCCTCTCGCCTGCGGAGCGGAATGCGGCTCTAAGTTTATTGGTTAGGGTCGTCCAGGCGGAACATTTTGAGGAAGAGGCCAGGCTGCTCAGGGATGGCCGTGGAAAGCTGAAGGGAGGTCTTGTGCGCCTCAACCCGTTCGTGGACGAGCATGGAATGCTCCGGGTTGGAGGTAGACTTCGGAACGCTAACCTGCCCTTTTCAGCACGGCATCCGCTGTTACTCCCAAAGAAGGGACCTTTGGTAGAACTTATAGTTAGGGATCGTCACCAGAAAAACTCGCATGCGGGCTGCAATGCTCTTTTGGCTATTCTGCAGCGCGAGTTTTGGATCTTGTCTGGACGACGTACGGTACGGAGCATTGTGTTTCGGTGCTTGCCTTGCTATCGGTTGAAGGCAGCCACAATGCAACCTCAGATGGGAGACCTCCCACCGGACCGGGTGACGGAAGCCTGGACGTTTGCGGGTGTGGGAACGGACTTTGCGGGGCCTTTTATGGTAAAGGCATCACGCCTTCGCAACGCGAAGTCAATCAAGGCGTATTTGTGCGTGTTTGTGTGCCTAGCAACCAAGGCCGTCCACTTGGAACTCGTGGCCGACCTCACTACGGAGGCTTTCTTAGCAGCTTTAGATAGATTTGTGTCGCGAAGAGGGCGACCAGCGCTGATCAGGTCGGACTGTGGTACCAACTTTAAGGGCGCTGATCGATGTATGAAAGAAATTATAACGTTTTTATCGGAAAACGAGGAAGCTATCGGCACGAGCCTCTCCCGTCAGGGCATTAACTGGGTGTTCGATCCACCAGGATGCCCCCACTGGGGTGGTATATTTGAAGCGGTTGTAAAGTCCGCTAAGACGCATTTGATGCGCGTTATAGGTTTAACGATATTAACCTTTGAGGAGCTAGCGACCGTGTTTTGTAAAATTGAGGCCGTTCTCAATTCACGTCCTTTGTGTCCGCTTAGCTCAGATCCGAATGATCTGGAGGCCCTGACACCAGGGCATTTCTTAATTGGCCGACCACTTAACGCCTTGCCAGAGTACCCCTACACAGAGGTCAGTAGCAATCGTTTGACGCGTTATGAGTTGCTGCAGCAAATGTCTCAGAATTTTTGGAAGCGATGGTCGCTTGAGTATTTGCACATTCTGCAGCAACGCCTTAAGTGGACGGACAGAACTGAACCCCCTCGCATCGGAGATCTCGTTCTGGTTAAGGATGCCAACCTGCCGCCACTGCGATGGCGCAGAGGGCGCATTCTCAACTTGTTCCCAGGTAGTGATGGCACTCCTCGAGTCGCGACAGTTCAGGTAGGGGATTCAGTTCTTAAGCGAGCAATAGCAACGCTATCTCGTCTCCCCAGTAGTGAATAGGCCTAAGGGATTCGGCCTAGGGCGGGTGAATGTTTAATATTTAGCGTTGTTATGCTGGGGTGAGTTAGGTATTAATGACGGTCTATGAATGCGGCGCGGTGCTCGATCGCACGCGTCGCTCTGGGCGTGTGTTGTCCCTTTCTCACTCGCAGGGCGAGACTGGCGACGTGCGCGCAGACCGCCTGTAGGCGCCAAGCGGTGATTTCTGCACCGCAGTCAGTCACTCAAAACCGTTCGGACAGGAGGGTATCGCATATTGTGCGGATTTCCCGCCACGCGTTTTGTGATGCCGCGTGTAATGGACGATTCAATTTGAGATCGCGCGTGTTGATGCATCGTATTATTGCGTTTCTCCTGGGTTGTACTGGAATGCCAGGCTTAGTGATTGTTGGATGTCTCGACGTCTTCCACGTGAGCGTCGCGTTGAATAGGCATCAAGTGGCCATATCGGCTCGCGTTTGTACGGCCCATATTCGGGTTGGGTCACGCGTAATGACTAATATCAAAGTGAAATACGAACAGAAGCTGTGAGTGGTTTGAAGTGAATAACGCGCCAAGGCTGTAGTGGAATGCTGGGTGTCGATATCTTTTCCACCCAGCCCTGTAAGTACCCACGGAATTCCCCATTTGATCCATTCCCTGAACTTCCTTTCTCCGTTGGGTATTTTATGCATTTGGACCGGCACGTTGACTGTAAGTGGTAAACCTAGTTGTCTTAGTATGTCTTAGTGTGTTCCCTTTAGTCATATTTGTTGTACCATATCATTGTGACTCCTTAGTACGAATTGCGGAATTCGTGGGGTGATATAATTTGGAGGTACTTACTTAGAATCTAGTGCTAATACGTGTGACGTAACGCCAGATCGGCAGACGGTATTTACTACCGACTCGAGTTATGTAAAGGTTGGAACACATCATTTGCCAATTTCACTCAACTTAGTTAATTAGGTTAAATAGATTTAGGTTCACGTTTAATTCATAGTATGCGCTGCTATATTGTGCAGCGTATGTTATTTAGCGCTGCGTAACGCAGCCATTGTCTGCCTCCAGTTGAACTCCTGGTATTTTGCTCGAAATTTACCTGTGTAAATCGCTTCCACTGCGGGAGTTTAGCTTGGAATTAGACAACTACTGTTGGCAGTGTCGTCCAAAAGGACACTCGAATTTACCCTCGATAGCCTTCTTAATGGAGTTGAACTCAAATAAATAAAAAATAAATAATAGTAAACTTTAAATCAAAAAATCAAGTCAAATTATAACCCCATAAATAAATTAAAACAAATAATAAACGCTTTTGACCAGTAAACATTTTTAATTTCGTAATTTTGTTATGGGAGCAAAATTACATAGCTACTAGATTACTACTACTAGTTTACATCGACATCGACGACATACCCAATACATCAACGATTACTGTAAAGTGTAAACTTAATAATTAATTCTCAATTTGGCATCAAACTTGCATAATTTCGCGGGAAACGAATGAGCCGTAGTAGCCCAGATGGAAGAGGCGTCGCTACTAGTGATAGTGAAAGTAGCAGGTAAAAAATCCTGCCCGCGTAGGAAATTTTGCTAAAGAAAACTTATAAAAGAATCACAAAGTTATTTATTAAAATATATATGTTTTAGATGAAGTTACAATAATTTATTGTCTTATGCCTATTTACAATTAGGTTGTTTGCTTATCTACAATTATGTCAATGATCAAAATATAGGAAATGAAAAGGGTATTAATTGTACCTATGTACTTCTTATATACATGAAAATAAAAAACGCTCCATATTGCATAATGTTTTGTAAGGCACTAGTGGACAACAATTACAGCGATGCACAATCAACTTATCATTAAAATACAGTAATATATTAACTTATCTTATTATCTAAAAGTTTGCAGTTCTTTTTCCTAATTACAAAATACTTTATGTGTATTTCTGATGCAAGGGACAGCCCTCCAAATACTGATAGGGTGCATGCAGACCATGAAACTGAACAACATTACCCTAGAAACTTATTATAGGAAATGGCGAAAGACGCCGACGCGACCTCCCATACAAAATCACAATCAGCTGCCTGTGCTAAAAGAAGTAAATAAATAGGTTTCCTGAAATATATTTTTAGGGTAAAGTTGTTCAGTTTCATAGTTTGAATGCACCTTATCAGCATTCGGAGGGCTGATGTCCATGCAAATATGCTATGAATGTGATCTTAGTTTTGTCTTCCAAGCTAGATCATCAGTCATGTCAAAGTTCAGTTCTGATACGATCCGATGTAACCCCTACAGTTGGGGCAGTAGTGGTCCACACTGTTGCAGGATTCGACGCAGTACGGGACGCATGCAAATGGCCAGCACCTGGAATTGAACAAACATCAGATATAAATTATGTTAAAAGGTTTTGATCATTATCTAATATTTTTTTACAGTCATTTTAGGCGCACCTTCCGGCCAGGATAATCAAAATATTCTTTCAATGTAGGTTATTATTATGTATATCACATTATAATGGACTTATGACTTAAGGTAGAAGGCTGGTAGTGACTTGATGCAAAAGGGATGGAAGATGGGATATTGTGCCGTATAAAGCGTGACGTATAGTTGGCCTACTACGTCCAGCAATGGACTGCTTTAAGCTGTTGTGATGTGATGAATTTTGTGTATTAACTCTATACGTACATACATACGCCTCTTTCCCAGAGGGTTAGACAGAGACTACATCTTTCCACTTGCAACGATCCTGACACACCTCTTTCGCTTCAACTCTTATCATCTCATGTTTCATGGATTGTATTAAATTGAACTGCGAGATTTCACGTCGTGACACGTATAGCATCCATTTTGCAGCTGATAAGTTGATTGACCGATTGATAAGATTAGTGATAAGAACAACGTGGGATTTGTTTGAGCTAAATAGACGTTACAAGTAAGTACAGTTATTGTAGATAGCGAACCTGTTTAGTCATAGAGATTCCTGTTTACTGCTATAAAATACCTTTTTTCCTAGGGTAGCAGATAAAAAAGGACATTTATTCAAAAGCAATCAATTTCATACTGCAAATACTAACTTACACATAACAATAAAAACAAAAACAATGTTGGCACCGAAAAGGCGATGACATCAGCTTTGCAGTTTTTCAATCATCTCCTGACCGGTTAAATATCATCGGTGACAGACAATACAGATTCACAACGTAGGCTCCTAATGTATGCATCATAGTTAAAGTTGTTCAATTTCATGGACTGATCATGCCCGAAAAGTTTTCGGTACACCGTCCCTTACACATTGTATTACAAAACAAATACAAATAGAACCCAAAATTTCTTAATATCCACATAAGTTTACAATAGTCATGAGGAGTGAGCTGACTAGGGGTGAACATTAAAGTTATTAGTTGACCCCAGGTTTGACGGTAAAAACTAGACCTGCCCTAAAACCAGTAGGTAGAAAATAAGAGAAAAAAGAGGCTTACCCGACTACGCAGAGCAACAATGCTGCTAAATGTGTCCGTACTGAAGGCCTGAAGACCACAGAGGTTGTAACCTGCATGTTGCACAACCTACAGGTGATTAACGAGGGCATAGAACCCACAGGATTCACCACTATGACCCTCTGCCCTGGCTGTACGACTATGGGCTGGGTTTGACCATGAACTTGTGGATTCTGAGGATATTGCTGGCTTGGAGCTTGTGTTATATTTTCTTCGTACGGTGGTGGGTGTTCTGGCTGTTGATAAGTTACATTTTGACTTGAGATCGTTGCTTTTTCTGTAAAAGGAATAATGTTGAAAAACAGGTTAAAGATGTTTATATTGCAAAGTTTGTGGTCACATAAGTATCTAGATAGCTGTTTGAGTCACATCATTGTTGATCAAACAAATCTTTTTTACATACATAGGAACTTAGATATTTCACACCTTCATCCCTTACAGGGTAGGCAAAGCGTTAACGGCCGTTAAGTACGGTTGCTATTGCCACGTCTAACCAATGTTTGAAGGCCGATTCAGAAAAATACTGTATCACTACTGGTTGTCAAACTGTCGCATAACATTATAAAGTACACATGAAACCAAATAATACTATACTCGTACGTGACTCGTACTGCATGAAACCCTCATGAAGTCCTTTAGACGCCTCTAACGACACCCGCAGGAAAGAAATGGGGTGTTGCTATTATAAGCCAGCATCAAACCTCTTAATAACAATTTAAAAAAATTAAACATCGTAAAAAATCGGCCAAGTGCGAATCGGACTCTTTTAAAAAGAGTTCCGTGTCATTTTGTATCTTCTTCTTCTTCTTTTCCTGGGGACACCGAGTCGTCTAACGACCCGATGAACCCTTTGTAACAAAATGACATAATAATCACGTTTGTTGTATGGGCTACGCCTCGTGTGAAAAACAGGCACTCGCATTCTATTGCCCCGCAATTATATGACAGTTGTATAAACTACCAAATACTAATACGTATTTAACCTTTGTCTAGTTTTATTTTACCATTAGTATCAGTATCAATAAAACTATTACACATATAAGCGGGTCTCTTACTCACGGTTTTTTGTATTAAGTGCCCGATATGTACGTGATGTTGCAATCATCATGTAATAATTACGTGTAAAATGTTTTGTGATAATAACCACGAAACCTTTAAATCAATTTTTATCAGGATCAAGTTGACATTCTTCAGGCTCAAAAACGCCGAGTGCATCCAGCCAGCTATATTTTTTTTTGCGTTTTGACACTTCTTTATGTTGTGTCCGTGTTTGAAACTATGAAAACAGGCAACCTTCTTATCGAGGACAAAGGCTCTCTTTGTAACTGCTTTTATTATTTCACTCGAGACTAAATCTAAGGAATTGTCATGACACCGCAGGTGTTCTTCTGTACAGTTTATCTATGTAGTTTATTTATAGACTTCAGGATGACTTATCTTAGTACCTTCTTCCCCGGTTTACTTTCATCAGCATTTCAGATTTTAAAACAACAAATTGCAATGCTGTCTTTACAGACTTTACTAGTTGCGATGTACTTAGTACGTCTTTAGACAGGACTGGTTAAGTTTTACCCTCCACAATCTATTCGACCTACTTAAATATTTTGAACATTTTGTCCTTAGCGTTATAGATAATTTATACATCATTTCAATAACAATAAATAGGTACACGAAATATAAATTTTCCTCACATTGATCTTAACAATTAATTTCTGTACTTTGACTACCTATCATTTATATTATTAAGGTCTCACCTTCCATTGTGCTGTGAATTAATCCAATTAACGTGTAATTCAATCCAAGGTTATAACTTCAGATTGTTAATAGGTAAGTTATTTTTTAAGTCCACACTTTTACTTAAAAGATACACATAAAACATAAACACTGTAATATTATATCGATGGTTTCGCTGTACTGACTATTAGAAGAGATTGCGTTTCCTTTATCAGTAGATAAGAACTGTTTTTATCACCATTCCGTGAATTTAACGTTTAATAAGATAACAATGGTGATGCTGATTTGGTTAATCAGAAAAATGAAAACACATTTTCTATTAATAATTAGAAAAATATTGCTAGGTACCAATATTGCAAGCGATGAACACCGTTCACAGAACTTAACCTCAGACTTCAACCTTTTCCTCAATGAATATATAATGGACCCTTTATTCATTTTTTTTTTGTTTTGTCGGGAAAAGTTGTTCAGTTTTGTCAGCTGGCTGAAATATATTCAGATAATTTTTTACGCGTTGCATGATTGATTTGATTACAGGTAGTTTTCTATTCCCCATGGGGTAAGTTCATGGAAAAAGAATAATCTTTCAGTCTTATCTGTCTTGTGTTCTTAGATATCAGGGGAATCAAGGATCTTTGTGTGGCTAAGTGATGGATCGAGGGTGGGCAGGGCAATGCTGTCTGCACTACCATTACTCAAATACTTTCCTATCAAGATTAACCTATGCATTTCCACGTACGTACCTACATAAAATATTGACGGGGGCTCACACTAATCAAAGATGGGTTTTATATTGATGAAAAGTGTATACGTAGGTACAGTTGAACACACCTAACTGTATCAGGTAAATTATTTTAGGAAACTCGCAAAATATATTGGTTGAAAATTTACTAGTGACCAAAAGCGGCTTGTGATAAGGAACAACTTCACACACACCTAAATTTACAGTGATGCGTTTACGGAGGTTCAACTTAGGACCATATTACTTCTTCTTCAATTGCCATGCCCACGGACGTCGGGAACACCTTTGCATATTCAAGTCTATTCTTAGCCAATCTTGCGAGCGTGGCTGCGTCTTTAATATTAGTCCACGTTTTGATGTTGTCAAGCCAGATCCTCCTTCTTCCCTTTCCCCTTTTCCCATCAATTTTCCCCTAAATTATTATTTTAAGAATATTATTATGTATAAATGTCCAAAGTAGGCTATTTTTCTTTTCTTTACTGTGACAAATACATCCATACTCTTAATTATTCTTCTTAGTACTTCAACATTGGTAGTAATTTTGGTCCAAGATATTTTTCCCATTCGCCTGTTTAGCCACATCTCAAATGCTCCTAATTTCTTTTCCATTGCTTGTTAATGTCCATGTTTCGGCCCCGTATGAAAGTATTGTCAGTACGTAACATTTTACCATTCTCCATCTAAGTTTAAGATTAAGATTGACCGTATTATTTTCTTGCATTTGAAAAGCTAAAAGTAAAGGCTTGAAAACTGTGCATGCTAGTCTACCAGCACACGCCTTGCGCACCGTTTCCATCATTTGTGCTACCAGTTTCTGGGAGGAAGTTGTAAGTCTTGATAAGATCTTTTGAAAGACAGGTGCTGTGATAAACTCCTTGTTCACGGTCTCTGGTGTAGTCTATTATAGCAGTAGGCTCTGTCATCCATCATTCATAATGTCTGTTACTGTTTATGCTGAATAAAGCCAATTTTCGTTTGGTTCTGTCTTTCTCATGTTTGTATCAATTTATTCAGCATAAAAAATCGCCCTGCGAAGTGCATCATGCCCGACGAAACAAAAAAGGTAACATCTTCGTCGATATCGAAATATCTGCGACCCGATCGCTTTGACATAGAACCTTCCATACCCGGCTCGGATCTCAAATGGGCCCATTGGAAATATTCTTTTGAAAACTTCAAGCTGATTCTGCAAACGAAGAGCTCAAATACAAAATTCTTGCAAACCATATCTCGCCACCAATATTTAACTATATCCGCGACTATAGCAAGTACAAAGACGCTATTACTTGTCTCAACGTGGCGTACGAGAAAAAGCAAAATATTATCCTAGCCCGGCACCGTCTAACTAGCAGAAAACAACAGCCTGGCGAATCCTTGGCCGAGTACTCGAGAGCGCTTACAATACTAGCTCGTGACTGTATTTTTAGTGCTGTTACTGCTAAAGAACACCAGGACGAGGCAGTACGCGGTGCATTTATCGCCGGAGCATCATCACATAAAATCAAAGAAAGACTTTTGGAAAAATCTTCTATGGATCTCGATGAGACTTTTAATCTGGCCGTATCGTTACAAACTGCGGAAAATATCTCACAACTATTAACGGCACCTTGTCCTTCTACGTCGTCTGCTACCGTCAATGCAGTTCCTGCCAACCCTGAAGCCCTCAATTTTGTAATATCGAGCAACCAACAAAACTCTACGCGTCCTAATCGACCTACACAAAATAGACGTCATTGCTTTTTTTGCGGCGGTGCTATTCATCAGAGACTCAAATGTCCCGCTAGAAATGCTGATTGCCAGCTATGCGCGAAGAAAGGACATTTTGCCAACGTCTGCCGTAGCTCTAGTGCGCAAACTCAACGTGCCGCTAACGCTATTACCGTGCAAGACGACGACTCCCAATCTAATTTTAATGATCCTGAACTGCGCACTATATTGGCCGCCGCCCCGGCGAGCCTACGAAAGACGACTGTCAAAATAAACCTTAATAATATACGCGCAGACGCATTGCTGGATAGCGGCAGTTCAATCACCTTCATCAATAGCAACCTTGCACGATCTATGAATCTTAAGCGTGTGCGCTCCAGACGACCAGTAGCCCTAGCATCCTTGGACAACGTCTCATACACTGAAGGTCATTGTTACGCTAACATAGAAATTGGTGAGCATAAGTACCAGCGCCATCCACTTCACATTCTGGCCGGCCTGTGCGCTGATGTCATTATCGGGCAAGACATACTAGAGCAACATAAATCTGTTGAAGTCGAATACAGGGGAAACAGAGAACCCCTGAAGGTTTGTAACGTCATGGAGGCCTGTGTTCCGCCGGCATCAGTTTTTACAAATCTTTCGCCAAATATAAAGCCTATAGCGATCCGCTCGAGACGGCACTCACAAGAAGATCAAGAATATATCAGCAATGAAATAAAAAACTTACTTAAAGATAACGTAATTGAGCCTAGCGTTTCACCATGGCGAGCGCAAGTGCTGGTTGCTGGAGGGGGCCAACATCGTAAACGTCTGGTAATCGATTATTCACAAACAATCAATAGATATACGGAGCTAGATGCGTACCCCCTTCCAAGTATCGACTCTATAATCACGAAGGTGGCTAAATACAATATCTTTAGTCAAATCGACCTCAAAAGTGCCTATCATCAAGTTCCTATTCCACTTACGGAAAGAATATATACTGCCTTTGAAGCATGCGGTAATCTATATCAATTCACCCGCATACCATTTGGAGTAACTAATGGTGTCTCAGCGTTTCAGCGTACATTAAATTACATAATCGAATCTGAGAATCTCAAAGGTACCTATGCGTACCTCGATAATGTTACCGTGTGTGGGGTAGATAAATATGACCATGACACAAACCTTCGCAGATTCATGGAAGCTGCTGAAAAATACAAACTTACTTTAAATACCCAAAAATGCACTTTTGAAAAGGAATCAATCAACCTTCTTGGGTACAAAATACATAATAATAGTATCAAACCAGACAAATCTCGATTAGATCCACTGATGAACCTTCCAGTCCCAAACGATACTGCTACCTTAAAAAGATCACTTGGTCTATTCGCACATTACTCGAAATGGGTCAACAACTTTTCTGCTAAAATAATACCCCTAATAAAAGTAACTCTGCCATTACCTCAAGACGCAATCAATGCCTTTAATAGACTAAAGACTGATATATGCGAAGCTGCCTTGGCTGGAATAGATGACAAAGAAATATTTTCAGTCGAAACCGACGCCTTTGATTTTGCTATCGCAGCCACGTTGTCACAAAAAGGTCGACCTGTGGCGTTCTTCTCAGGATCCCTTAATGACTCTGAAAAGAAACAACCGACTATTGAAAAAGAGGCTAGCGCGATCGTCGAAGCCTTACGCAAATGGAGACATTTTTTAATCGGAAGACACTTTCTATTGATTACTGACCAACAGTCTGTCGCATTTATGTTTAATCAATCGCATTCAAACAAAATTAAGAACGAAAAAATTGAAAGATGGCGCCTAGAATTATCTTGTTATAAATACGACATTATATATCGACCTGGAAAACAGAACTACGCCGCCGATGCACTCTCTAGATTTTGTATGTTCATAAACACGGCGTCCTCTAATTCAAAACTAGTCGAACTCCACCGATCGCTCTGTCACCCTGGCGTCACACGTATGATTCACTGGATAAGGTCAAAGAATTTACCATACTCCGTCGAAGAGGTCAAACGAATGACCGCGGCGTGCCCTATCTGTGCCGAGATTAAACCTCGATATGTCGGCCATCAAGGCCGTCTCATAAAAGCAACTGCGCCGTTCGAAAGACTGAATTTAGATTTCAAGGGACCGATTCCGTCAAACACCCAAAACCGGTATATTCTTACGATAATTGACGAGTACAGCAGATTCCCTTTTGCATATGCTTGCAAGGACATGACTTCTGAAACAGTAATAAGGTGCTTAAAAGACCTATTTTCCACATTTGGCACTCCAGCTTACATTCATAGCGATAGAGGGGCATCATTCCTATCTGACGAATTAAAACAGTTCCTAACTTCGCTTGGAATATCCTGCAGCCGTACCTCGCCCTACAATCCCAAAGGCAATGGCTTGACAGAACGACTTAATGGCACGCTGTGGCGCACCATCCTATTGCATCTTAAGTCCATTAACAAAGACGTAGCATACTGGGAGCTAGCATTACTTCCGGCGCTGCATTCCATTCGATCACTTCTATGCACGGGAACGAACTCAACTCCACATGAGCGCATGTTTCATCATCCTCGACGTTCAATAAATGGTCAGTCCTTGCCTACCTGGCTACAGTCGCCTGGACCTGTCTACATGAAAAGAAACGTAAGAGTATCCAAATACGACCCGGCTGTGGAGGAAGTCGGGCTCTTACGAGTAACTCGGAGTACTCTTTCGTCCGCCTACCAGACGGGCGGGAGACAACTGTATCAAACAGACGTCTAGCACCGCGACCACTGATTGTTGATGACGATGATGAAGAACCTGAACTGTCTAATGACCACGAACCATCTGAACCTGAACCGGAACTCCGGCGCTCAACTCGTGAACGAAGACCACCAGGATATCTTCGAGACTACGTGACTTCCACGTAGGGGGAGGTGAATGTGATAAACTCCTTGTTCACGGTCTCTGGTGTAGTCTATTATAGCAGTAGGCTCTGTCATCCATCATTCATAATGTCTGTTACTGTTTATGCTGAATAAAGCCAATTTTCGTTTGGTTCTGTCTTTCTCATGTTTGTATCAGGTGCCAAACTTAAAACTGAAGTTGACTTGTTGTTCTTGTCATTAAGCCACTATGGAATTTTTCTAATTTCTTTTTTTACCTTTTTTGTAATTGTTCTTCGTTGTTATTTTTAACGCTAACATTATAGTACCTTATAGTATGCAACTTTTTATTCTGCGCCTTGATACATATCAACGTTAACATTTTACAAAGTTGTAATTTTTTTCTAAATTATCATTTTGCGTAGTTGACACTATGCAACTGTATAAAAAAGCTGATTATTACAGTGCAGTCAGCAAACGTGCCGCGCGTCGCACGTAATTTGTGACAGTATCAACCCTGGCTACGATCAATTGATTCTTTTGTAAGTACTGATCGCGAAATCACTTGTTACCACAGACCGCCCAAACGTCACGTGCTGTCACGCACGCAAGTTCTTTGGTCCGTGCTTAAGTTACTAATTTACTACCAGCAACCTATACATTTAAGAGACCACCTATATCGGTTATACATATATCCTCTGTAAAGGTAACCAGACTATGTCGATCCGTTAATCCTAGGTTAGAGGCGTAACAAAATACCTCAAAGGTAGCGTTGGGTCTTTGCAGACCCTAAAATTACCTTCCCTTGATAAAGGGTCGTGACGGACGGACGGACAACAAAGTGATTCTATAAAGGGGTTCAGTTTTTTTTTTCTTTTGAGGTACGGAACCCTAAAAATGAAAATTTCGATTATCAATCAACTATTTAATATCAATTTTTATTTTCACTAATTAAAGTAACGGAAAAATACTGTAATTATATGTAATTAAAAGTCGTTGTACTAAAACGACGGCAATATCTCGTAAACCCGTACATCGAGCTCCGCAGACGTCCCAACCCGAGGAAGAAGAAGAAACCCGTATAATATGAAGTTTGATAAACGCTGATAACTACGTGTTAACTTACCGTTTAGGACGGTAGGTAGGTACACAAAGTTTCAAGCTACCTACACAATCGTTTAAAGGAAAAAGCATTTTTTTTCTTATCGAAGGGCTTCAACTAATCTAGGGTTAAGTGGGAACCTCGAGCTGCTACTGAATTTCTGATAGAGTAGTATAGTAAAGTATGTTCCACCCTTAACCACTCTTCTAAGGCGGGAGACTCCTACTTGTCGTTTGTCACTGCGTATTTTTATCGCACCGTAACGCATGCGTCTGTAAGACGAAAGGAAATTGCTAATTCCGATCGTATTCCCATTCAAATACGGCAACGCAACGGTGCGTAAGAGATGTCTAATCAAATAATGTATTTCCAAGTAGGAATTTACAAGATTCTCTTTTAGAAAATCACAATCTACAAAACATAGTACGTTAAAAAAGAATAGTACATTATTGTAAAAAAGGATCATGTCAAACTTTAAACCTATGTTAAATTCACTGATTCTATGTCTTATTCATGTTTAAATATGATCTTTCTATCTACCTCATACATTATATTGGAGCAACTGTTGCTACTGACCGTCATTCATTATCTTTAAGAGAATTTTCTGGATGAGTCTGTCAAGTCGTTTGGAACGCACCGGTTACGTTAAAAAAAACGCAGCAACGGACGACAAGTGGGGGAACCGCCTAAAACCTTATCAATAAATTAATGATATCACAAGGGAAAGGGAGACAGTAGATTTGATTACATGATTTTCTATTCTCATTGGACGACCACAATCTACTTAGGTAATTGGAATGAGGAAATTAAATCGGTACAGAGTTGAACGTTGCTCCAAACGAAAGTCGGACGCGGTCTGCATTTTAAACAGACTCACAAAAGAAAACAAGGGAGAGGTTGCGTTACGAACAAGGAAACATGGCAACAGTTTTTTTATTATAAATATTTTACGACTCTTCCACTAATAAGTTCTCGAGCTTTTTTTATAATGTCATACCGGATGGCGTTGTGATAAGTTGAAATGTTGAAAAACATTTATTTTACATGACGACAATATGAATGATTATATTTATATTTTTTATTGTTTTGTATAATGATTTAGTGATTTTTATTTTTTAACTGGACATACTTATTTAATTCAAATTATAATTATTTGCATGCCAGCTGCTGGCGAAACATGCATGATTTACATTGTAAAAATTTACCATCTATTCCGCCATGTTTGATTGCAAATAAATTTCTTTATTCTTTAGGTCATAAAAATATATCATCTATTTACATACGTTTCTATAAAATGACACATTTTCAGTTTAGCTCAGCGCCATCTTAGTACATTATTAGCTAGAAAAAATACCATTTGCCGTGTGATGCCGGCGTAGAATAGCATCACCCCATTTCTTACCCATGGGTGTCGTAAGAGGCGACTACGGGACTCGAGAGTTAGATGTGTATTGCAATTTTAGGCGATGGGCTGACAACCTGTCACTACAGTGATTCACAGTTATCTGATTGACCCTCAAACTGTCAGACGTGGTGTTAATATCCGTGTTTACGGCCGTTAACGCTCTGCCTACCCCGTAAGGGATATAGGCGTGATTTATGTATGTATGTATGTAAAAATACCATTAGTTGGTTGCACGTACTACGTCAAAGTAGAAAAAATATTTACGATGTGCGTGTGTTTTTTGTGTGCCTTTCATGAAACCGTTTAAATATATATTTATAAAATCGGAATTATTTTACAAAAATGTTTTCCTTGCGTTCAAACAGTGTTCCAATTAGTTTTCTATAGATTTGACGTTGTCAAACAGCTTAAACCAAGTCCAACTGGTTTTGTATTGTGGTATTTATACCTATTTGTGTGGTAGGAGGATAGGTAGATCAATTTTATTAAATTGAAGAAGACTAGTATTAATGTTATCCTCACCTCTTTGCGCGAGGGACCCTTCTATATTATTCTGTGCTCCAAGGTTCTACTCGTTACTTCTGATAAAATTATTCTCTTCACCAGTATCCTATCTGTCTTTTTAATGCGTCACTTGGGCTTGGAGTTTGCTTTTCATTCAGTAATTATGTCACAATTTTATTTTTAAATTTTCGGATTTAATACCTACATTAAAAAACATTCTTAGTTTTAGCCATTGTAATGGCATCCACACTCATCATTAATTTTATTGCCACTGTGATTTTCAATACTTCAATTTGTTAGCGGAATACACTCTATTGAAATACATCTGAGGCGCTGATCAAATAGCGGAATACGTCCCCAGCGGTATCCTACAGAATAAAAAGTAAATAGGTACCTCTACTATACTTAAAATTTTCTGTCAAAATAGTTCACAATGAGCATGGTAGCCAAAATTTTTAGATTTATTTAAAACTAGCTTTTACCCGCGACTTCGTCCGCGTTAGATAGTTTTTTTAGGCACAGGTTCTAAAGTAGATATGTATATTCATAGTAAGTATGACAGTGATATTAGAACAGGGCGTCAAATCTGGGTTGCTCACGAAATGTCAGTGACGAGATATAGCACGAGATATGGAAGTTTCTGGCTCAACGACGAAAAAACGCGCTAACATAGAAATACATTGAACATTTTGTACTGAACAAATTAACAAAATGCTTCATAACAATCAATGTATACTAAATTATATTTTTGCAAATGTGTGAGTGATGGAAATCGTAAGTCAAAAAATGCAAATAGTTCATTCAAATTCGAATGAAATATCAGAATACGGACCCAAATATCTGTCAAAATAGGATAGCTTTCCATACCTATTTTATGTCAAATACGAGATATAGCTTTTTGACATAAAATAACAAATCACAACGTAAACAACACAGAATATTTTATAATTATTTGTTTTTTTTGGACTTTTCGAAGATATTGGAATGTTTTAGGTGTTTTTCAGTGTGTGTTTCAAGCTTCTGGTGGGAACAAACCTCAGGATGTATAGCACAAGCAGCCAATATGGACCCAATTGATCCATCCCAAATACCTTGCCTGCTTTGCCCTAATACTTCGAACAAAACTTACGAAAGGCCATGGTCTGGCCATCCTACTGCCTGGCCTGGCCACACTGGACGTATACACCGCCCCCCTGCTCAAGATGATATCAATAGCACCTACAGCGAACCCACAGTCCCATCCCAGCACAGCTCTTTCCCTGCAGCTTCCTCACTCTTTGACGACCTCGCACATCTCAAGGCTATCGTCCCTGTGTTTAAGCACATATCAAGAGGTGCTTGATGTTTAGCTGCTGAAAAACGAAGCTCTAAAATAGAGAAATGCATGCTTTTCGCATACACATCATTCAGTGTGCTAGACTAAGTGGTTATTTAACCACCAATGTGAAGCACAACGTAGACAGTGCTCCTCTCTGCTTGGAGGCCTCGTCAATCCAGTTTTTCAAAGACCCATTTCAGTGTAAAAAAGAAATGAAACTAAAATGTATGACGGAGATTTGAGAGGAGCGGTCAGAATCCTTACGTCGGACTACGGAGTGGCTCCAGCAGATTCATTCAGACAAGCACCCACCTACGACCAATTACGATCCCAGACAAGCCAAACCCCACCGCGCTTCACCTTGCTGTGTCCCCCTGATGACGTGATAACCCATCTATGGTCATTTCACTCTGGCTGTGCAGCTGGCCTGGATGAAATGTGCCCTCAGTACCTATGGAGCTCACTCAGCTCACTATAAATAAAGGCACGGCGACAGTGTCTCTGGGCCAAGTATAGAGAATATTTAAAGCAAAGCAATTGTAAACATGCTAAATTTATTAAATACACATAAAATAGATGCATTGTAGTTTGTATATCAGAAAATTCTAAGTAGCTTGTTCCTTGTTACACAATCCTAAGACCTAAACTGAGTTTATGCTTTAAGATCGATTTCTGCCTCTAAAACAGTCGTGTTTTTGTAACTTTACATCACATACATACATTTAAAATTTTATTACACATCATCACATCGCATCAACCTACGGCAGCATTCCACTGCTGGGCACAGGCCTCCCCCAGGGTACGCCATAAGGCGCGATTTCCCATTTTTCCCTTGAGTCGCTTCTTTTTCCTCTTTTCGTGTGGGACATCGAGTCGTCCAACGACCCAATGAACGAGTCGCTACTAGCCGCCGTCTTTTATTCGATACATCTGGACGGAGGGTGTCCAACGCTACGCTTGCCAAGGCGTTGCCTCAACTCGAGAAACCTCTTGCTTAAAATTAATTTTAATATTTTTTTATTTATTTAACCTCGCAGTGTTAGTGCTACATACATCCGGTGTTGTTGCTACCTAAAACAAGTGGCATTTACAAAAAGTGTAGTCGATGATTTCCTCTAGGACCACGAGAACCACCGGCACCGTGTAGAACCACCAGTGGTTCTAGTCTAGTGGTATCATCAAACTGGGGTTGCCTATGTGTATCTATTACGGTGGCAACATGTGGAAGTTAAAGTAAAACAAATCGAATTTCAAATTAGTTAATTGTATTTGATAAATTTTCCTAGAATATAACTTTTCAAAAGGATCAATAGTTTAACTTGATATCTTAAAGTGCGGCTGATAACACCTATCCATCTAATAGAAATCATAACTAGTTAATGTATGAAAATCCTGTTTTGGCTGAGAGTTTTTATCGCATCTGATGTGTTCTTCTTGCTCGGCGTGCAGTACAATTTTTGCAACGAAACTTTCGGACGAATTACGCTGGCAAATTGTGTGAAAATCGCAATACTTTGCACCACTATAGGGTTTCCTGGAGACAGCTGCGCTGCAATGGAAACATAAAGTAGTTAATATCTGGTAAACATAAGCTTACCATCAAACAAGTGAACCAATATTCCGCCGGAATTTTAGGCAAAATCTGGGATTTAATGAGCCAACACACACAATCACTCCTCCTAATCAAAGTAAAAAGATATATCGCTCTGGCTACCAGTTTTTTTTTTCTAATAGAAGATGGTAATGCTGGAATGTTGTGCATTGGGAAAGCTTCAAGGCTTCACTAAGAGCCCTTATGATGCCTTGTTACAGTTTATCCGCCAATATACGTTTATTTAGGCAAAAGAAACACGTAATTTTTTATTTCACGTTTGTTATTGTAGACTATGTTAACGTCAATAGGTAAAATGACAACTGAATAAACGACAGCAACGACATTTTGTGATTCTTTGACATGACATGATTTTACCAAAAAGAATTTGGTAAAATAGTTCCGTTTACGGTTGTTTCTACCTTTTCATAATAAAAATTTATTTCTTTTCAAGTTGCCATCATGTTTCTTTTTATTATTATTCTAATATAGTAATTCCGCTAAGTGTAATATAAGTATGTGATTCTTTGACATTTATTTCATTTGATTCTTTTTACCGTGTGATGCCGGCCTAGAATAGCATTACCCCATTTCTTACTCATGGGTGTCGTAAGAGGCGACTAAGGGACTCGAGGGTGTGTATTGCAATTTTAGGCGATGGGCTGGCAACCTGTCACTATAGTGATACACAGCTATCTGATTGACCCTCAAACTTTTGTCAGACGTGGTGTTAATATCCGTTTTACGGCCGTTAACGCTCTGCCTACCCCGTAAGGGATAAAGGCGTGATTTATGTATGTATGTATGTATGTATTCTTTGACATGACATGATTTTACCAAAAAGAATTTGGTAAAATAGTTCCTTTTACGGTTGTTTCTAACTTTTAATAATAAAAATTTATATCTTTTCAAGTTAACATCACGTTTCATATTATTATTATTCTAATATAGTAATTCCGCTAAGTATAATATAAGTATGGCGATACTCAATTTTCAAATGTTCGTCAGACGTGGCGTAAATGTCTGTTTTACGGCCGTTTACGCTCTGCATACCCCACAAGGGATTATAGGCGTAATATATGTATGTATGTAAAGCAACCGACTGTCAAACGTTACAATATAGAACTGTGATAGTCAACATTCACACAAATCATGTCAATTCCTTCCGGGGGAGGCAGAGCGTTAAAGACCGTAAAAAATGCCCCTTCATCATCACGTCTGCTAAATACTTTGTTTTTTTCAGAAAATTGTGTAGAGATGTAGAGAAATTGTTGGTCCATAGCCTCCAATTGATTTACGTAGTAGCTAGGAACGTGAAGCCAGTCCCTTGGTCACCTCTTACGTATCTACTGAATAGTATGAGTTCTTACGTTTGTATAGTGGATTTTTCCTATTAAAAAGTTTATATGTACCAAACCGCAATATTTTTAACTACGCTCTCTAAAAACGATGATAATTTATTGAATTATGATTATTCTTTCAAAGAAAACATACCAATTAAAGACTCATTCTGTTTTACTTATAATCCTTAAAAATTATATAAATCTACTGCTTAGAACTCCTTTGGGTTTCATTTTCAGATTTTAAGTATCTAGAATAAAACTTCTTCTTCGTGTTCAGTTCTATATAATTTTTTGACAAAATTTTGTAAAGGTCACAGCACTCCTAGTTGCCGTATTCAGATCCTCCCTGCTATTGTTTGAGATGGGGCTCCACAGAAACAATTGGTCTGCGTTTTATCCATGAAGCCTCATTTGCCGTGTTCACCCTGCAGTGGCCTACTTGACCGATGGTGTGATGAACCCCACAGGAGCCGGCCAACGGGGGTACCACAATTGGTCCCTGGCTTGCGGCGCATTGTCTGTAGCAGATGTATTCCTCATAAGCTTTTTCGGCTTTTCAAACGAGCGCGAGACATTGAGTAGTTGTCCAGTGGGTGTCGTGTGTCTGTTTCTTGCTTCTGTTACTCCAATGCACAAGCTACTTCTCACCGGACGTCTGGTGGCGCTGTCTGCTTAAGGATACAGCATATTCAGAGGAATAGGTTTGATGTTCTAGAATAAATAAAGTATCGTAAATCGTAATAGTAACAAACACAGACATTATGCCACTAAACTTTAAAAAAATCGCAAAGATTTCTGGGAACTGCAACGAATGCATAAATAAACCTAGCATAATAGGAGCGATTTTATTAGCGACTGAAAATAATAAAAATCGTAGTAGGGCTAAAGTATTTGTTAGTACCTTAACCAAATGCATTTGTACAGTTTATCATCTTCTTCTGCAAAAAATACATTATGATGTCTCCTCGGGCCGGCTGGAACATTAGCTAGCCCAAAGCTAGCGGGTTTTTCCAGAAAAAAACAGGCATTCACTCGATTCTTCTTTATTATTATCATTTGTGAAAATTACTTTCCTTTTGTTTGTTTTGATATTTTGTTTATATTCAACATATTGAATGACCGGAATGAACGATATTTGAAACATTAGGCTAAAATGTTTTCTGTTCCTTCTGTTGCCATAAAAACTGAAGGGGATGGAGTAACCAATTTGGTTCAGATGCTGGCCAGAATCTCAGAATAGGGCCATATCTCGTTTTTGACATTATCAGCTGATTTTGATTGATATTTAGCCGCTCGCATGTGCGGTTTATAGCTTACAATATGATCCTACATTGCTGGCTCTAAAGAAACCCAGTGTGATTTTGGTAACAAAATCCGTAATGTATAAGGCCAAAAGCGTAACCGAAGCCAGAACCGCTATATCTCGTTCGATATATGGCCTCAGATTTGGCCCCCAGGTCATGTCTCTACTGTTTAAGGATGACTTGCTTGCTTCTGGTTGTTAAAGGGACAATTAAAAATTTGCTATCCGATGTACTGCCCTGAAAGATTTATAACCATTGAATACAAAAGTCAGTAGATAACAAAAAAATCCGCGGTAAAAAGTTGCCAATGTCCTTTCTCAACTTATTCCCATCATACTGAACAACTTTTGTTTTGGAACCATTTCTGTATCTCTATCTCTAATAATTAAGGTGGGCTCCTGATGGTACACCTGGTGGTCTACATAATTAAGGTACTCCATATCCTCAATGTCCTTGTGAAAAGAAGCGGCCCATCTTACAGAACAACTTTTGTTTTAGAACCATGCCTGTATCTCTAATAGTTTAGCTGGGCTCCTGATGGTACACCTGGTGGTCTACATAAGGTACTCCAGATCCTTAAAGTCCTTGTGAAAAGAAGCGGCCCATCATACTGAACAACTTTTGTTTTGGAACCATGCCTGTATCTCTAATAGTTTAGCTGGGCTCCTGATGGTACACCTGGTGGTCTACATAAGGTACTCCAGATCCTTAATGTCCTTGTGAAAAGAAGCGGCCCATCATACTGAACAACTTTTGTTTTGGAACCATGCCTGTATCTCTAATAGTTTAGCTGGGCTCCTGATGGTACACCTGGTGGTCTACATAAGGTACTCCAGATCCTTAATGTCCTTGTGAAAAGAAGCGGCCCATCATACTGAACAACTTTTGTTTTGGAACCATGCCTGTATCTCTAATAGTTTAGCTGGGCTCCTGGTGGTACACCTGGTGGTCTACATCTGTACTCCAAACCCTCGAATGGTGATAAAAAGTAGCCTATGTCCGTTCTCGGTATGCTAGCAATCTCTGTGCCAAGTTTCATGAAGATCGGTTCAGCGGTTTGGCCGTGAAAGCGTAGCAGACAGACAGAGTTACTTTCGCATTTATAATATTAGTGTGGATAGTGTGGATGGTTAATAAAGTAAGTACTTTAAAACACCAAAAGATTTTGCGATCAGACATAATTTCCATGTAGTGTAGGGACGGTGAACAATAAACTTTGCACTCATGCGATCAGTCTATAAAACTAAACAAGCTGATTGGATAACTGAACAAGCATCTCAAATGATTGAAAATTTGTATGGGAGCTTACTTTTTTCGCGTTTACCAACATATGCTCGATAAAAAGTTGTTCAGTTTCATGGTCTGATCATGCCCGCAAAGTTTTCAGTGCACCGTCGCTTACATGCCGTATAATTATATCCACATTCACAAAACAAGAAAAATAGATTTCAAATAAGTAGCGAGCACCCTTCTGGAGTCACTTTTTTAATCTTCGTTCAATTTCAACTGAAATATGACAATAAGTACTTACTCTCAATTATGGATTATAGTTCTATTTTGAGCAAACATGGGCGAATAGTGGGAGGTTGATTGAAAAGCTTTGTTATGGCAGCAATTTGATAGTGAAACATGATACTGTAAACAACCGACACATACCTACCCAAGATAAGTTTGTTTATAAGGGATGAGGTGTATACGGGGAACCACAATATGTTGTTCATCCTCACATCTATATTCCATTAGTGAAATACGGTTTAGCTTGCCAGCCGATTGTCCAAGATGCATTGATCTCTCCGACGTTAGATGACAGGTACTGATGAGTGGGTTGAAGAGGATATGATAAGTTATCAGAGGTCTGTCAAGTCTGGTCGAGTTTAAGACGCAACAAACGCCTCAGGTGCCACCAGGCAGGTAATGAATGGAGGTAGCAGGGCTGGTACCTACACAAAATCTGTTTTTTTAAATTCTTTACCCAGTGAGTCAAAACAGGACCCCTTTACTGAGACTCGGCTGTCCCTCTATCTGCCACTGACCATGAGACAATTACCTACACTAATATTATAAAGAGGAAATATTTATTTCTTTGTTTAAATTAAATAGGATCCGAAACTACCATTAGGCATAACATAATCTATATTAAAATGTCTTACTCCAGCGGGGAAATGGTTAAGCAGAGCCGCTAGTCAAACATAAGTTAAGTGTAGGTACCTATCGTAAATGATAGATAATAAAGAAAAACGACGTATTTTTTGCCATCGGTTCTTAAAATTCCATAGAGATGTGATTAAGCATTTGTTCAGTGACCTCGGTAGAGTACCTATTACAAAATACTTATTACCAAGTTACTTTCGTACTTTTAATTTAGGTAAATCAAAAACTATTTAAAAAAATTAAATGATTAACTGACTTTTGAAATGACTTTTATGAAAAGATTTTTTAAACATTACGGCCTGATGATGTTGTAACAAAACCAGTTGCTTTAAAGTGTAATTTAAAAATATGTAAGAAGTTTTTGCCTTACCTAGAATATGGAGTTCCATCAAGAAATTACAATACAAAGTGTAACATATTTTTCATTTAGATAATTAGAAGAGCCACCCCTACGAGTCAGCTAGCCCGTGTAATCTCGTTCGGATCGCGGGCACGAATTTCATAAGTGCTTGTGCTCGGTCGAGGTAATTGATGAAAACATTAACTTGGCCCACCGATTCAACGGGGGACCCACAAAACATTGAAACTTTGCAGACATGCTAGCAGCAATAACATACTAACAATATTGCCCCTTATTTAAAAATGCTCTTTTTTAAATTTTATGGTCTGGGTTGACCCAAGAGACATTTTGATCTATTTTCGTAACGCTTTTAAACTTTTGAGTTTGTTTGCACCTTTTCACACGAATTATAGTTATATAGGTTACATTTCCTATTTTAAATGAACCAAGAGACATTTTGGTTAATGACACGCATTTTAACAACACGCTTTGAAAATTTTGACTTCAATTATAAACAAATTTCATTTTCAGATAGTGATGGCGTTAAGTTACATGCCGCGTGATTAACCTGGCCAGCCCTAAGGCAGTGGCTTTATTTTTATTTGTTTATCCCGCCCGAGCCGGTTTTAAATTCATACAATACAAAATTGTATAATAATAAAGAAAATAGTGTTATACAATTTTTTTTAACATTTACGTATCATGACGTATAATATATGATAATACTATCCTACATTGAATAAAGTTAATTTCAATATTGCGACGTTGTAAGAAGCATTATGATCACGGTAGCTTTTTTTAGTAAGTAATTGCCAGAGAAAAGGCATCTTATCATAATTATCTTCTTGGTTTCCTGTATCGATGGTTGGACACCTCCACAATCCCACCCCGTGGCACCATTAGCATATACGGCTGTCAACTAATCGACCGCCGCTTGTGGCCAAGTTGTAAGCAAGTCGTAAGTGTAAGGTAAATGGATTTGAACTGATGCGGTTGTCTATAACTAAGTTACAACAAAATCCATGTTGGTCGTACGATACATATTTAACTAGCCTGTTAATATAAATTCAGATAGTATAGATACTCGTGAAAGCATTACGACTGTAAGTACATAATATTTTTTTGTGACATCTAGATTAAGAATTTTTATTTTGTCTTCGACTGTAATTAAACTAATAAACCATTTTTATATTAAGATCTTAAAATAGTGCATAAATCTAATAAGAGTATTAATGAAAATAAAATTGGGTAAAATAATTCAGGAAGCCTAGCTGGGCAGCATTTGGGGTTGCGTCATATGCTGTAATCACCACCCTTGCCACAATGCCTCAAGACGAAGATATTCAATCAGTGCATCCTACCAGTCATGACCTACGGAGCAGAGACGTGAAACCTGACAGTAAAACTGGCTCACAGGCATCACGTCACTCAGAGAACTATGGAAAATCTATGCTCGGATTTCTATAATGGATAAGTTCCGAAATGAGACTATCCGCCAAAAGAACAAAGTAACGGACATAGTCTGGAAGAGTAGCCAACTAAAGTGGCAGTGAGCTAGGCACTTCTGTCGTAGATCCGACGGACGGTGGAGTAAGCGGGTTCTCGAGTGGAGGCCACGTCTCCGCAAACGTAGCGTTGAACGCCCTTCGGTCGAATGTACTGCTGGCTTTAAAAAGGCGTCTATGGTTGTGACTAGATGGCGGAAAACGAGATATCGTACCAACAATGCACTTCAAGCCACATATCTCTTATATATATGTCCTAAACTTCAAGCGGCTGATTTAGGTATGTATGTATGTAGGTAACTAATGAAAAATTACAGGTGATAAGTTGTGCAAACCTGTGTAGCAAACTGGAGTGGCAGTGGGCTGGGCACAATTGTCGTAAAACTGACGGACGGTGGAGTAAACGGGTTCCGAGTGGAGGCCACGCCTCGGCAAGCATAGCGTTGGACGACCTCCAGCATCTGACCGGAGGTCGACCGGAGGGAGACCGATGACTTAAAAAGCCAGCTGGTAGCGACTAGATGGCAAAACGAGAGATTGTGCCCTTTGGCGTATCCTGGGGGAGGCCTACGTCCAACAGTGGACTGCAATAGGCTGATGTATGTATGTATGAAATAGTTGTGCAAACTCAAGAAAATAAAATTGTTTGAAAAAACTGTTTGACAACGTCAAATCGTATGGAAAATAATTACACACTGTCATAACATAACGTATCATTACACTGTTAATCTGTTTCATAGATAAAATCCACTGAAAGTTATACAAAAAACCTTATTCAAAGTTTACCTGTGACACACCTTGGACACTGACGCTCAAATGTATGAAAGGTAGGTGAACGCGGACCATGCTTGTATGTGTGAGACAACATGTCAGGGTTGCCGCCATTTTGCGTTCGCGAATCGGGAATGCAATGTGCGGCAGTATGAAATGACCTTCGTTCACGCATCCTTGCTAGCCGGTGTCTGAGCGTCCTCCGAGCGCGGTTGGGCGGCTCTTGTAGGGGGAGGCAGGGAGTGACCATACTGTACGCTAGTACTATTATTTATACTGTGCCTGTGATCTAAGGTTAAGTAGGTACTTAGCTCAAACAGTAATAAGAAAGTTTCTATACTGAGATTCACTTCAAATACCATAATGGACATCTCGAGTATACTAAATGGCCCGATTGCGTTGAGGATACTACCCTTCCTGCTACGCCGAGGTTTTGGCTTCGATCCCACAAGACGTAGGTAGTATTTGTTAGGTCAATTTTGAACTATTTTGTTTTTAGCTAGTTGTTTTGTTTTTACAAGAGTAAGGTAAAGAAGTCTGAATATCAGCGAACTAGTTCCCATAGTAGGTACAATCCTTATTTAGTTTGGGGCTAGATGGTGCTGTGTGACTATTTATTTATTTAATCAGTATGTCGTGAAAGTTTCCCAGGCTTATTCTTCTACATTGCATTTCAGTTTTCTAGCAATTTAAATGTACAGCTTATCGTGTGGAATAAATACTAAGTAAGGATAAGATCGGTCGGTACTTGGTGTCAGAGTTTTGCGTAACTTGTCAAATCCCATTAGGACCGACTGAAACTGCAGTGTGAGCCTAATTAGGTAAATAATTCGACCCTGGCTAAACGTTTTGCCTTAATTGCTGTGTGATACCGGCTTAGAATAGCATCACCCCAATTATTTCCCGTGGGACTTTCAACTTTTGGAATCGAGAGTAACATGCGTATTGCAATTTTAGGCGATGGGCTGATAACCTGTTATCATAGTGATTCACAATTTTTCTGAATTTCCCTCGAATGTCTTAGTCTTAGAAATCTTAGTGGCGTTTATATCCTTTTTTAACGGCTTTGCTTACCCTGCAAGGGACATAAACGTGATGTATGGCTAAACTCAAAGTGCATTCTAAGTAGTGCGGTGCGCTTAGTACGCCAAAGTGTCCGTGCCGAAGATCAATTAGCAACTTCCAATGAGCCCCACTTGAACAAAGATACAGCGTAAAGGCCTAATAGATTGCTTTGTAGAATAAGTAGACCTGTTGTGAATTGTTCCATATATGTATGTGTCCTATGTTTTTATTGTGTGCAATAAACAGTTTAATAATGGGTTGTTCTCATCGACCGCGTTTTTCGTACGTTCCGCTTAAAAAGTGCTTCTTCCTCTAGGATGAGCGTTATAAAATTTTACTTCAAAATACTTCAGCACCTCTTTCATATGGTCAAACATTTAATTCATCAAATATGTGGTCAGTTTTTTGTAAATTTCCTGTCAAACATGCATTCTCTCACGTCCATGGCATGGTTCTTTGCTACCTTGCGCTAAATAGACTGTTACAGATCCTAAAATTACAAGTCAATGTCAAGTTAAGCCTTCCTATCTTTTAAACAATTATATTTTCTATCTTTTAGCATGTTTTTATTTTCCACAACGGCAGAAACTTTATTATAAATACGGATTTTAGCGTTGAAGCCCTGAATCAGCCCACAATCCTCGCGCTACTCTCTCACTCATACATTCATGACGGTAAAAGCTATCTGTCGCTTTTACTCACGAATCCGTAGCGGTAAGTACCGCCGACAACGTCGTGGGGGACGCACGCGCCGCTCGCCGCTAGATCTTCGATGGCAAATAAAAGTTTCTCACATTTCCGACTTTGTCCAGTACCGACCTCATTTCCATGCAAGTCAATTACCAGTTATTCAGTTATTAGGTATTATCGATATTTTTTCTGGGGAATACCCTTGATATGCTTAAAATAAGAGGCGGTACTGTATAAAATTTTAACGTATAGATTTTTATTAAACTGCAAAATAAGCTTTCGTTCTCATTTCCATGTTCTCATTTCCATGTCTTTCCATGGTTCGAGATGACATGGAAATAAGAAAGTGACATGGAAATGAGAGAAGGATTAAAATTTTGCAGTCCACTGTTGAACAAAGTTTTCAAATTATGAATATTTATTCTTAAATTAATCCATTGCCTGTTTTAATGGTAAATATGTAGAAGTACGGGTATTTTTTATTATAACTTATTTTTATGAAATGAAAGTTTTTGTAGTTAATTTTATATGTCTTATTACCGAATGTCTCAGAAGGAGGGTTAGAGTTTTTCAGGAGTCTGTATGTATGTATGTATGTAAGAAGTTACTTAAATACAAGGTGTTATAAAAGTGTTTGTTGAATTCTGCAGTCGGTCACTATGTAAAAGTTATTAGTATCTACACCCTCATGTTCGTAGGATAGAAATTAATATTTAACTAAATAAATAAAGCTTATTGTCTTAAGATTTCCTACAACTCAAGTAGTGGACATCTCATTTCTATGGACAAAATAGTGGCTTTTCGTTTTTTTATATTTAAAATAGTACTATATTAATTATTTTTACTAAAATACTTTCTTTAAGCTCTAGCAAACATTACTGACTACTTATATATTAAAAAACCTTGTGAATTATTATAATATTGAAAAAAAGAAATATTGCCACGGAATTCTCTCATTTCCATGTCCGCAAATAGTGGACATCAAATAACTCTGAAACTAGTGGTCCAAGAACCGGGCAATTTCAATCTAGTGTTTGAAATGAGGAAAACTTTGATAACGTATATTCAAAAATCCAAAAAAACTTAATTTGAAAAATGACATGGAAGTGAGAAAATTCCGTGTCATTATGAGAATGATCCTAATAATAATATACGAAGTGTAAGGGACCCATACTTGTTCAGCAGTGAAATAAGGGTGTTGATGATAAGGGACCGGATTATATGCAACACAAAAAGCCTGAAATATGCATGCAAATATGCACAAAAACTGGCGAAATATGTAAGCAATAATTTTTCTTCCAAATATAACAATGTATGAAAATGATCTAGGATAGTCAGATATTCATGAAGACAGTTTGTTTTTCAGGAGGCAATGTTTGCTGAGCGAAGAGATTAATAAGCGCACTCGCCAACAATGAGAACAATTTTAGAAAAGCATGTGAATAGATGGGAGGAAAAACGAAAACACGGCACTGTTGTTGTTTGTCTTTGTGGTGAAAAATCCAGAAGCATATAGTCCAGTTTTTAAGATAATGATGACAAACCATAGCAGAGCAGGCATAACACACATCAAACAATCGAATCGAGTTCAATATGCCCATATTGATGCCGTTTTCATCGACGTACAGTCATCTCGTCAACCTACCCCTTTAAGGGATCAATCTATTCTGGATTTTCTTATAAACTATGAATAACCAGTTTAAGTAGAGCACTTAGTAACTTGAAGTGATATTTATAACATATAAAGTCCAATTATACTCAGTGCAAATATTTTGAGGATGAATTCTACTCGTAAAACTGAACAAATTTTCCCAATAAACGATAGGTAAACATAAAAAATGGCTCTTACATACACGACGTGTGCCCTATTTTTTCAAATTCGACCTTTAACTATTGGGAAATGTTATTCAGTTTTACAAATAGAATTGACCCTGATATTTGCACTGAAATTAATAGGACCATAAATACGCTGATGTCTATAGTACGCAGTCATCTCATCAAATCTCGACGCTCAATGTTCGATAGCCGACGGTCGACTCTTGGTCAAAGGGTTATCTTACAAGCCCGATTCGACAAGCAATCGGCTAATTGAAATGTCGTCTGTGAAATCTAGACGAATATGGTAGCTGCCGAGTTATAGGGTTTATGGGAGTCAAACAAGTTAATCGTCTAATAGGTATAACCTGATTGACAGAACGTTATCCGGCTTTGTTTTTCAGTAAAAAAGTGTTTTTTTCGAAAATAAAACTAATTTAGATCGATTTATTGCTTCCGAAATCCTCTCATACGAAATTTCATGAGAATCGTTGGACCCGTTTCCGGGATCTTCGGGTAGAAAACCATAGTTCAGTCGCGATCTCAAATTAGGAATTTTCTTTGTAATGTCCCATACATTTACTGAGTATTTATTGGCATAGCCGATTGGCTCAAAAAATGCAAAAAGAGAATATAATATTTTACTGAATACTTTTATTTACTAGCCAATTTTCTTAGTTTATAAATGGCGCTAGTAGAAGGTAGTGAAAAGCATTAAGATTTATCGTCTCATTTTCAAACTGCAGAAAATTATACGGTTTTATATTATTTATGACTGAAGTCATAAATAATATTGGCCTGAAGGCCAAATAGATAATCAGTAGTGTGTATGTCGCAGTATTATGGCAGAATTAGGATTTCGGCCGAAATCCTAGGATTTTGGCCAAAAGCCGGATTATGGTAAAATCGTAGACTTCATTCTACCATCGTCCTAAGTAGATCTAGGATTTCAGCCATAATCCTAGGATTTTGACCGAAATCCTGGATCTACGTAGTAATATGGTAAAACGAAGGCTTTAGAACACTTTTTATAATTTTTGTAGTGACTATACACATACATACATAAATACTTGCGGAGTATGCAGAGTTTTAATGGCCATAAACAATTTTGAAGGCTATTTTAGGTAAAACATGAATGACTATAGAAAAATAAAATGGCAATACACATGAAAACTTCCATCCGTTAGTCGCTTCTGGGTGTCGTACCCGCGGGAAAGAAGGGTGATGCCATTTTAAGCCGTCATTACACGGAATAGTGACTATCGCCATGCATTACTATTTGTATTTACTTTAATTTGTATTCTTATTATGCTTTTGGAGAGAAAAATAAGAACTGAAGAAAATTTGATGAAACAAAATAAATGACACAAAAAATATTTATTATAATCAAATCAGTCTTTTATTTTTATTGATTCCAGATAGAATGTACTAATCACTATCATTATTAGGTTATAAAAATTAACCATTTTTCATAGATTTTTTGTGCTAACCTCTTCTAACTATGATTAATATAACAAACATTAAATAATTCGTTTTTCGGTCATTAACATTAACTTTTGAGTATCATTTCTTTCATTAAAGATTTTTCAAGTAGTAAAAACAATATTTTTTAGATAATTACATAAGTAACTGTTTATAATATTATTAGATGAGTAATAAAATAAACATTTGGGTGTCTTCTCTTTTACAAAATATAACAAGGTAAACAGAACCTCCTGTTATCATTTGCATCACCTAGTATCTAAATAAAGATTATGAATGATAGAAATAAACACTTCTCTTTTTAAAAAATAAATAAGTATTTTCGGAAAGAAAAATAATTTCACATAAACAAAAAATAACAAATTTAGCGTTGTTCTTATCGATTGGTCTTAGTTTAATCAACATCGATTCCTTTAATAGATTAGGTTGGACTCTTTTCTTAATTATTACTTATTGTGGCACTTTGACGAATTGTGGCACCTTGAATTGCAGAGTACTTCATTTTTTTTTACAGATGCATCTGTTAGTTTTGCACTGTGGGGGGAGGAGTGTATTGTTCCCTCCCCGCTCATAGATTCCCCCGAAATCCGAATCGCGATTAATGCCATAATACTAAGCAGATTCAGGATTTCGACCAAAATCCTAGGATTATGACTATGAAATCCTGGATCTGCTTAGGACGATGGTCGAATGTAGTCTAAAATTTTGCCATAATCCGGCTTTTGGCCAAAATCCTAGGATTTCGGCCGAAATCCTAATTCTGCCATAATACTGCGACATGTACACGTGGGGCATGATTTTACGTTATTTTGCCAAACCGGTTATATCACCATGCGATGTGACTGTGCTCTTATCGTCTTTCCGGCTGTCAAAAACCGCAATACCGTGTAGTTCTATGTATATTTTATACTTACGTGAACAAAATCCGTTGTGATATCGTCTATTTTACGGCCGTTTGTCTTTTACCAACCCTGCAAGGGCTATTGGCGTGAGGTGTGAATGTAGAGAGCTGTTTGAAAAAACGTTGTTTTGATCTTAGTCCGAGACTAAATTTAAAGTGTAAACCACTTTCGTTCCATATTCAAAACGGTAAACAATACCTGTAATGCCGAAGGGTAGGTACGCCGACCGGAAGTGACGTAGCAGGTAGGTCCGCGCCGCCCTATTCTGCAGTTTCCGGTCATAGCCACTGACAACGATAATCTTTGGTGAAGGTAATTTTAGTACCGAACAGAGGAATAGAGTAACTTTTAATGATAGAAGTTGTAGAGGATGGTGTACTGAATACTTTGCAGGCATGACTAGATCATGACACTGAACTACTTTTACTTTTGAGCCTACGACTGTTTTGGGAAATAAACATTTATTTCGAAATTTTGTATGGACTTTCCGTAGATGAGTTCCACATCAGACACTTCAGACCAAGAACCAGGAAAAAAAATTAATAATACACAAATATACTGTAATATCATGGGAGGCATTTGAATGCGAGTGTTTGTTTATCACACGAGGTGTAGCCGATGTTAGTGTTATCTATTAGCGGCTCGTCCAGCGGGTTTCACCCGGCTTGTATTAAACATAAGTAAACCTCATATAAACCTTTCTCTTGAATCTTTCCATCTATAAAAAAATGCACGGGGCTCTGGGACAGCACAGGCGCACGGGAAGCGCCTTTATTACACGACTGCTCAACCAAAAATGGAGTGTAATGTTTTTAGAGTTTATGTGTGTATGTATAGTATATGTGCGATTCTTTAAAGTGCTGCAACTTGTTAACTACTGTACAGATTCGAATGGGAATTATATTAGAAGAATCCTTACATTATCCCGAGTGTCATAGGCTAGACTTTATCTCAAAAAGCAGTCGTGTTTTTAATGTTTTTAATTTATTTTATACAATGTAGTGATGACGACTCCACTGGCCTCCCTGTCCTACGCACCCTCGTATATCGTACTGCACTGACCCCTGTGTAGGTACCAGTGCCACCTGGGTGCAACCGCACCTAACATCAAGTGGCAAGTGCCCGTAACTAACAAGAGTAATGGAACGTAAACCATCCCGGTGTTACCATCAGACTGGTTTCGACAGATTGGAATTAAAAGCGTTCTTATGCCGCCCGCATAAGTCTTAGATTGGCGGTTCGAGTATCTAACTGGAAGAGATATTTACTGTACCACTGTTTATAGTAACGATGATTTTATTGTGTTTAGAAGATTAATTTAAAATCGAAATTCAAGTATGCATGTACCTACAAAGTAAACTCACCTTTTGTACCTACTTAAATATGCAATATTACACTATAAATATTTAAGAATGATGTGTAGGTAGTCATAGAAAGTTTTAGACTAAAATAATACTAGAACAGCGCTAAAAAAATCTCTTAAAAATAAAATCGTATATAAAAAATTAAAACACTATCTAAACGCGCATCGAACTTATTTGTAATAACACTGTAAGAGTTTAATTCCAAAGAAATCGTGATATATAAAGTGAAATTTTACTAGTGACCGATAGCGAAATCTCAAGACGGGCTGCAACTTTCTCTAAGGAACGTAGAAATATGTCAAAAATATTTTGAGGTTCTAAAGTAACTCTAATCAGCTGATCGTATTTTTTTTATGGAAGGTCTATTTTTTTCGTATTAGACCAAAATTCCTTGGGGAAAGCTGTTCCTTATCACCAGCCCGTCTTGAGTTTTCGCTATCGGTCAATAGTAAAATTTCACCTTATGTGCGCGGATCATGGTACACGATGCAATATCAACTTGCGGCTGTCACAGGCAGTCATTTGCTTGATTTCAGTCAATACCCACAAAATCATGCAGTGCGTGTGATTCTCGCCTAGTTAAACGAATTATTAAAAAAACGGACCTTTTGTGTCCGATATTACTAAACTACAGGTAAATTTCGATGTTCATTGCGTAGTCCGTTAGCCATTATGTTACCAGGAATATTAACCGGCTACGCAAATTTAAATAAGACCTGTAGACTTGTTACATGTAGTTTCACAATACAGGGTACAAGTCTTTTTCGCAAGTCTTATGCAGACAGAAAGAAAAGTAACAAACTTCTGTCCAAATCCAAATATCGTGTTTTCAAATAAACTGCGAACCGCACAGGATAAATTCCAGTGGGCACAATATTTATGACGTGTTGGCCGCCATATCCCATATCTCGCGCGTTCACGCATTTCCACTACATTGACTATCCGCTAAACACGGGGGACACCATCGATTTTTGACGAACTAAATTATGGCCGTTGATAAGTTTGCCGGCAAAACTGAAAGGGATTTTTTGCGGCTATAGTAATGTCCACTGCTAAATGTGTTACCGCTGTTTGAATAAATTTCATACACATATCACGCCTTCATCCCTTGTAGGCAGAGCGTTAACGGCCGTAAAATACGGTTGATTTCGCCACGTCTGACAAATATTTGAGGGCCGTTTAAGTAAAATTGTGTTTCACTATAGTGTCAGGTTTTCAGCTTGTCTAAGGTACTTTTTTAAGGGGGAAAAAAAGGATACATACATACATATATCACGCCTATATTCCTTGCGGGGTATGCAGAGCGTAAAAGGCCGTAGAGACGAACATTCACGCCAAGTCTGACAAACATTTGAGGGTAATTCAGAAAATTGTGTATCGCTATAGGGACAGGTTGTCAGCCCATCGCCTTAAATTGCAATACACATGTAACCCTCAAGTCCCTTAGTCGCCTCTTACGTAATCCACGGGGTGAAAGAGGGTAATAATATTCTAAGCCGGCATCACACGGCAACGACAAAAAGAATATAATTATAAAATTGACGCTAGTAGTTCAAGTAGAGTATCATATGAAAGAGCTTGATGTGCATCATTAACAGAACCCTCGGTGAGTGAGTCCGACTATGACTGATTCATAAATTGTCTGTTGGAATGAACAAAGAGGTCAGGAATAACTTTTCTTAGAAGTACTTTGTTTTAAACTTTATTGCATTTTTGTTTACTATATAATCTAATACTGTATTTCATACTCGTAGTAGTTTTCTGCTTAACTTACTAACAAACACGGGTTACATATATTCAAAACATTTCACAATGCTACTGGAAAGTCAAAGAGGCAGCCACTCCAGCAAAATTACCCTTGCATATCAGCAAGAATTCCAGGTAAATAAATGCCCAATCAGACCGACGGCACTGGCTAATTAACCGCATCTACACTCGTCCGGTACCGTGTGGTCGCCGGACGTGCGTGGAATAGTAATACCAATAACAACTTTACCGATTTACCGGACTGGCTTGTGTGTAGGAAGCCTTTATGGAGTTTCTGGATCCGGATTGTATGGAACACAAAAATAACGATCTCGTTTGTCGTAGCAGTTTGCTACGGCGTAGTAAGATTAGCGGTATTATGGCGTAAGAGTTGTATACGGCGCTCCATCATTGAGTAATACAACAATTTAACTGCAACCCGCCTACATTTGTTAACGTTTTAGTTTGAGTCAAAGTTTATACTTATTGTTAAACAATAGTCCGGTGCGTTTTGCTAACACAAAGTGTAATTTTTTCCAAAAATAATAACATAAAACATTATATTTTATAGAACAGGTCCAAAATTTGATAGAACAGGTCCAAAAACTAGCCAAGAAGTACACGCACATACACATATCACGCTTATATCCTTTGCAGGGTAGATAGAGTGTTAACGGACGTAAAATAGAGTAGCATGATCCTTTTTTCTTTGTTGGTGTCGTAAGGACTCTAGAGTTTTATAAGTAATTATTACAATTTTAGGCTACCGCCTGACAACCTGTCTCTTTAGTGAAACACGATCTTTCTGAACGTCCCTCAAATATTTGCCAGACGTGGCGACGTCTAATTACTTAGGAAACTCTAGAGTCCTTACGACACCAACAAGGAAAAATAAATTTATGCTACTCTAAGCCCACATCACTTGAAAACTTGTACACAAACGAAAGAACTCGGTATGAAAAATAGAAATTTTTCGTCAAAATTTGTATACTAACCGCTGCATCTAAATTCAAGACAGGCAAAAGCAGCCCCGAGTTCCACCAGCTTGCCTCCTGACGTTTCCATTTCCCATGTTGCTAGAATGCGGATTTTAAAAGTGTCTAAGCAAGTAATTGCTCTGCCAGTTACTGGCGGATTTGTAAACTTAGTGGCTTCCGCGGTTCGCCTCGGCTTCCGTATCCGTGTGTGGTCTAGTTTTGTTTTCTTTGGACACGCCGTTTTGAATCGGAAAATAACACGAAAAGTTGAAACACGTTTCAGTTCGTTTGAATGTGCAGTTATTTTGTTTTGAAACGAATTTTAAAGCATTTTCACCTTTTGGTCAATTTGTGTTAAGTCTTTTGCAATGTTTAGTCCGTCTCATCTAATATCTAGTTAATTTGAGTATGTGTTATATTCAACAATAAAAAACACCCGTAAAGCTATCGTATGCAAATAACAAGGTGGACCTTACCTACAGTATTTCATACTAGATTTCCACCTCTTTATGCTAGAGCTTTCGGTTTGGCATGTTTTTCCGCGGTAAAAAGTAGCCCTTGTATTTCTTTTCTATCTTTATGTACCTACCCGAATTTGTCAAGCCGTTTGAGCATGAAGACGTAACAAACACTGTGTGTGTTTGTACATACTCACTGATTTATAAAATTTATATGGATATATATTATTAATTGCTGTGCCGTGTGATGCCGGCTTAGAATAGCATCACCCCATATCTTTCCCGTGGGAGTCGTAAGAGGCGACTAAGGGACTCGAGGGTGTGTATTGCAATTTTAGGCGATGGGCTGACAACCTGTCACTATAGCGATACACAATATTCCAAATAACCCTCAAACATTTGTCAGACGTGGTGTAAATGGCCGCTTTTTGTGGCCGTTTCCGCTCTGCCTACTCCGCTAGGGATTACAGGCGTGATATGTGTATGTATGTATGTATTACTTTGCTTATGCAACAACTTACAAATCATTTCTTTTTTGTCTCTATTCCTAAGTAAAGGTTGCCTGGAAGAGAACGCTGCAAGCGATAAGGCCGCCTTTGCTTACTTTTAGTCTTAAGTTTTCTGTATTGTTTTGTTTCTGTTGTGTATGTTGTAAGCATTAAAGTGTTCATCTATCTATCTATAAATTGGTACAGTCTAGTCCAGTCCATTCTGGGTTAGACAGTTTGGACTTAGGACCGTTCCGTATGCCGCGCGCATAAGACTTACATTAGCGATTCGAGTATCTAACCGGACGTGAGCTTCATTAGTTATTCTTAATGACATAATCATTGAATGTCACCGTTTTAAATGGAACTTTACTTAGATGTGGCAAAGCCAGCACCATAATTTTCATAAAATATGTGATAAAATTACTTTAAAAATATACGTTGGTGCATGCATACGTCAAATAAATAAGCCGGAAGTTAACACAATCAAATATTTTCCTCGTATTTTGTACACGCCGTAAAGTACGTGTTAACTTCGTCGGAGCAACCGACGCGAGCGACACGGGGCCATCGGATTCGCGTAACAAGATTACAGAGGCGAAAAACGCCAGACAATGAACCCGAATTAACCCAGAACACTCAGACCAAATAACAGAGAAACGATGCCTAGCGAGTTGCAAACAAGTACGCGGAAACTAAAAAAAAAATTTGCAAGAGTGGCGTTACTTGTACTCTTTTACTGTACTCTATGTAATAAATAGTAAATTATGCCTCTCTTATCTCTACAAAACTGTAAATCAGTAAGAAGCTAATTTTCAATATGATTATGATAGGATTCGCGTCATAGACTGGCATTACTTTATTACTAATAGATACCTAGCATAAGATTGTAATGAGCCAATGGCTCTTTTTGGTTTCACTTTTATTGTATATAACGGTGCTCCGTCTAACTTCAATTCTGAGTTTGAGGTGGAATACGGAATATATTTCTCTAACGTGACTGCTACGGCTTGAACAGCTGTTTCGTGGAATGGGAAATTAAGGAAAAAATGACGGTTAGGCGTACCTAACCGTCATTTTTTCACACATCGTAATGTGTGACGACGATATTTACCGGTAATAAATAAACAGAATAAGTACCCTGGAAAAAACCAACGTACAGCAGTAGACTTAATAGGTTAGTATTTTAGATATTTTAATGGTGTAAGTCGTATTCTAACAGTCGTGTGTCATGTTAAAAAAAAATTGCGGAATGTGTAATATTATTAAACTACACTTTAATTTTCTCGCTAAACTGCGAAAGTACCTACCTATAACACGAGTTTTTAAGGAAATGCGTGGAAGCTTGTACTATAACACGAGTTTTTTAAGGAAGCTTGATTTTATTAGGAAAATACAATAAAAAGAAAATATTTGACAAAGGGACGTTTAAACTCGAGGCAAAAGCGGGATTACGTTGAATCCCACCTGAATTATAACGATCCTTTTATAATTGCTGTATACAGGGCGACATTTTAATCCGACAGTCCGAAACGAGAGTCAAAAGAGTTTATGTAGCCAACCCTTTTCACATTTACTTAGACAGTAAAAACACAATTCACACACGCACTTCAAAAGCTAAATCTAAATTAAAGCGGACACAGAACAAACTTTCGGCAATTAGGCAAACTGTACACGGGGAAAAATCGTTTGATGATTTGGATTAGGGATCCATAGACGGTCAGTTGATTGAAGCTATCTGTAAATAATCCACAAATAACGAGGTAGCAATTAAACTGGGCTTTGAGACAATATCGGGAGGGGTCGTCAAAGGCGCGTGTGTGAGATAACCACTCAGAGATGGGTACTGAGTACTATCAGCAACACATCAACCTAATCGTTTAAGGGATCAATTTACCCCGACTATTCATAGTAACTGTATGAAGAACCAGCATAAGTTGACCTCTTTAATGGGTAGGTTGTTTTGCTGCTGATTTCACAGTTCTCGATCTAGTTTTGGCTTCGAGCTATGAGCGGTATTACTGCACACTGCATTTATGCAACTTCGCTTCAAAGCCAAATAATTTAATTTTATATATTATATTCCTACTATAAAGTTGACGACCGATGTGGCGCAGTGGTAGTACGCATACCTATGGTGCATCATGGGTTTGATTCCCGGTCGGAGCAGATATTTTAATGACAAATCTAAATATTTGTTTCCGGTTTAGTATTCGTGTCGTATCGTGTAGTATGTGGCGATAATAACTACTGTATATTTGATGAAAATTACATACAATATCTACTCATAATGTTTTTAGGAGTAAAAAGGAGATAAACGTTTGTATGAAAATGATGGGTCTTTGAGGCGATCTCATTTCAGTTTTGGGATTTAACTATGGAGCTAAAGTTATCAAATACGCGAATAAGCATGTTTAAAATTTGAACCCCTAAAGGAGTAAAACAGATAAAAGGTTTGTTTTGATATTCATGGTTTCATTCAAGTCTAACGAGATAAAATAATAAAGTACGTATTTGAAAGTTTTTACTAGACGCATAGAAAAAAGGCATAGTATGAGCCTTACTAAGTGCAAGTTTCAACTCTCAAGTTTAAAGGTTTGTCTGATGTCATACTCCCGGCAGAGTTATAACAAGTCAAACTTGGTGCTCTCTAACAAGTCCCCGTTCCTGTACTTGTTAGGGTTCCGCCAGGGTCCAGCCACAGTAACAATTCATGGGGCAGCAAGACGTCTTAGCACATCGGTAGGTCCATCGTCTGTCTTCTATTATGCATTGTCTTACTTTGCATATTAATAATCTGTTCATAAACGTTGTTATAGACTATGTGATGCCGGCTTAGAATAGCATCACCAAATTTCTTTCCCATCAGAGTCGTAAGAGGCAACTAATGGATTCGAGGGTGTGTATTACAATTTCAGGCGATCGGCTGACAACCTGTCATTATGGCGTTACACAATTTTACGAATGCCCTAAAATGTTTGTCGGACGTGGCCCAAATGTCCGTTTTTTAAGGCCGTTTGCACTCGGCGTACCCCGCAAGGGATTATAGGCGTGATTTGTGCGTATATGCATAAACATTATTCACGTCTCTTTCTTATCATTGTGCAAATAAACGTTATCAAACAATTTTTACCTATAATCAGGGTAAAGTTAGTTTTTTTTGTTCGTACGTATCTGTCTCTGTCCTATGACCTAGACTAGAGTCAAGAGCAAACCCATCATTAATAAAAAAAAAAAAAAAAAAAAACGTATCTCATCCCTGAGTAACATATTGGCAACTTTTAGATTCACTAAAAAAAATTTAAAGTGGGTGAAACCACACCGCTAGTACGTAAATAAATTAGATTACAAGTAAATCAATGAAAGAATTTTCCCTTATCACTTTTTCCTTTTTATAAAAAAGCTTAGTTCAAAAAGCGAGCGCAAATCACGTAGCTAGAATGTAATCAATTTATTGTACAAGGACACAAAATAAGTAGGTATTGGCGGCGGCGCCTCTATTTTGTGACAAAGAGTAACAAAAAGGGTAACACAAGCCAAAGGAAGGTCAAGGGTCCTCATAAAATTTTTCTCATGGAACGTAGGTTTTTTTTTTTTTAATTACCTCCCAGTACTAAATAAACAGGCTAATCGGCAATTTTGAAGAAAATTTATCAGTTTCATGAATTCGTTGAAGTCTTATTAGCTAGTTATTTACCCTTTTAATTACTCCATGCGTACTTACTGATACATTTCTACTGTGGCTCCACTGAATATTGTAATCGGCTTAGTTACTTCAACGTGCATCGCCCTTGAGGGATTAAATGCTAGGAAATGGAGGCAAGTGAAAGCTTGTTGAACAGACGAAACCAGCGATCACAGAGCCTACTAGACGGCGCACTAATGATAAATACTTTTCGGACAAACCGCAGATTTATACTCGTACTAGCTGTATCCCGCGGCTTTGCCAGTGTACTCTTAAAACTATCGTATGTGTTAATCCATGTTACCTTCTATGTGTGCCAAATTTCATTACAATCGCTTCAGTATTTTTCCAGCGTAAAAAACTAACAAACAAACTTTCGCATAAGATCGCGCGCATTGTTCAGGCAGTGGTGATTTATGCGATGACGCGATTACCTGGCTTTCGAGGATTCGATTAATCAAATGTCAATTTTCATTTTAATGTCACTTTGATTTTCTATACTTCAAACTGTTAGCAGAATACAAAATTACTAAAACTGTCCCACTGAAAGGCCATTAAGAAACAAGAACGAATTAAAAATCATAACTAGCAAAATCAAAAAAGTACCTACACTCAAAAGCTCCTAGAATCTATAATCACATTCCAACGGATATAATACACATACATACATAAATCACGCCTATTTCCCTTACGGGGTAAAACGGATATTAACACCACGTCTGACAAAAGTTTGAGGGTCAATCAGATAACTGTGTATCACTATAGTGACAGGTTGTCAGCCTATCGCTTGAAATTGCAAATAAACATAACTAATAATAATCCACTTTTATTATAAATTTAAACAATAAATACTAGCAGAAGCTCTGTAGATGATTTCACGACCAGAAACAGGCTATATTTACCTTATGTACACTTACCTAGCGCAAGTGCTGTAGTACCTGACTGGTTGATAACTAACATACTCACTTACTAAGTAGATATTTGACATTGATAAAGAAAACGGGAAATATACAAAGTCATTACATTCCAACGGATATATATTGATTGAATCGGTGGCCAGGTAATCGCATACTTACTGAGTAGATATTTGACTATGATAAAGAAAACGTGAAATATTTTTTTTTAATATAATTACAGAATGATAAGAAACATTTGATTACGCATTTAATAAATGTAAGTGAATCTAATATGAAATGAAAATGAGAATTTACGTATAAAATGTATTTTATGAATAAAATAAATAGAATTGGCGTCTATTAGGCTGTGTGGCAGTTAGGTGAAACATACTACAGTAGGGGATGGTAGGGATGCTAGAAGTTATTGAAGCGGCACGTGTAATCCCTTTTGATTTAATATAGCTGGTTTCCGTTTTGCCAATTAATTTGATGATTTTCTGTATTGTACGCGAGAGAATCAATGAAGTCATATAACTGTAATGCGTGATATATGTTACCATATTGAACAGAACTATTTCAAATAGTGCACAACTTAAGAAATAATTAGGTAGATACCTATTTATTGAAATTTCAAACATTATTGAGGCGAATCGCACACTCACCGGACATTACTGCGGTTCGTGACAGGAAAGCCATCATACAAATGACAACCAGTGACAGCCGTAATTTTGATGCAGCGATGTATGCCATGGTGTCCGGTTATTGTATGGAATTTCATTAATTCCTTTTGTCTTACAACCGGATCCAGGCAAACACCAGACAAATAGACGGTAGGTGTAGGTGTGAGAACTTTCTATACAAATTTGTAGGCTAGTAGTCCGTTTGTAGTTTTTTTTTTTAAAACATTAGCATTGCTAAATAGTGTCATAAAAACCTGACAAGTACGTGTAATACCTACCTTACTGTCTACCATAGTCAACTATTTTTATTTGAAATGCCTCCACATTAAGTCACGCAGAAAAGTAACAGTAACATTAAAAGCCTGTCAGAAACAATAAATAGATACTGCACAAAATACCTCCAAACTTACCTCAGAAACCAAACGAGCCGTATAAACTTCAAAGCCTGTCTTATGCCAGATTACCCGGCCTCCCTTGCAAGGCGGTGCATTATCATCGATCGAAGACACAATAAAAGTTAAGTGCAGTTTGCCCCTACCTCCCCTACCTAATCTCGTCGGTTGCTTTACGTGAGGTATTAAGAATTTAGAAGCATCACAGGTCGTCAGCGATTTAAGGTGTAGTTGGTTCATTAAGTTGAAGATGTAGCTTTGACTTTTCCATATAACGGTCGAGAGTTCTACAGAAATTTCTGAAATCACGTAATAAAAATATAGTTTCCGTTTTGAGAATGTAAAAAGGACGATGATGTTCCATGTATTGTGTGGTGTGATGCCGGCTTAGAATAGCATCACCCCATTTCTTTCCCGTGGAAGTCGTAAGAAGCGACTAAGGGACTCGAGGGTATGTATTGAAATTTTAGGCGATGGGCTGACAACCTGTCACTACAGCGATACACAATTTTCCGAATGACCCGCAAACATTTGTCAGACGTAGTGTAAATATCCGTTTTTTTGCGGCTGTTTACGCTCTGCCTACCCCGCAAGGGATTATAGGCGTGATATGTGTATGTGTATGTCAAAGTTTCTTGCATTAAACGTGTAAGTATATTTATTGAGGGGTATTTAAGTAAATAATATAAAAAACGATAAATGTAACATTCAAAAGAAATACCAACGTTTCACATTATTTTATTTATAATAACCATTGTATGATATAACAAACCTTTGACATAAACTTGAAAGTAATAATTTATAAAATTGAAACATATGTATACCAATCAAGCAAAACAAAAGGTATAACATACATACATACATTCATACATCAGCCTATAGCAGTAAGGTATAACGTTACTTGAAAATTTCCAAAACAATGTTTTAAGTAGGCAGGCATAAATGCATGTATACAGGTGCAAGCAGGTATGCTTATTTGTCTACCGAACACAAGCGAACCTACCCAAAAAGACAGACAGATTTTTTTGGACAAACATACATGCACGAAAGCAAGCAGAAATGTATGCACAAGCAGGCATGCGTAGTAACATGTCAACCTCACCAAAAACCTGCTGAACCTAATCTTACCGAAGTCGGGTGCCCTAAACTCGCGTGCTCGTTTCACTTGCATCCACCTAACGTAGTGTCTGCATTAATCCAGAGAACCTTAATGACAGCAGTCGGGGTGCTCTGAATTCCTATGCTCGCTTATTTTATATAAAAATATTTAATGCTACTATTAGAACAAATTGTTTCATATAAAGTATAAAATAAAGTTAGATCATCTAAACATTTTACTATTTAATATTAATAGTAAATGATTGATATGCTATTCAAGCACAATACAATAAAAAATATGGATATTGCTATTATATCAAACGTTTAAAATACATTACATTGAAATGAAAACATGTTAATTGAGTTTATATTTTACACACCCTCCCTTTTGAAACTGATAATTTAAACTTTTAACTCAAGTGACTTGTAAAGCTCTTTAGAAACTGAACCAGAAAATACCAGGTAATTTTCATAATAATTTCAGTTTTTTTTACCTTTTACTAAAAGCGTAATTAAAATACTTAGTTTTTGCTCCTAACTAGCTGAACAAAGGTCGGTTGCTTCTAACGATTTAGTAGTTAAAAGGATGCCAGCATTTCCGCGTTACTGCACAGTTTTATTAGCAACTGAGTGTTCTGGAAAAAGCCTGTGAATTTCCACTCACAAACGTAGTAAAACCAGTCAGCTTACTTGGAAAAACATCCGTTAAAATTTGCCGTATCCTAAGAACTACTAATAATGTAGAGGGATCTCGGCAAACAAGTAAATGGACGTAATCTCTTGATTACCAACATTTAAAACACTTGCCATAGAGGGTACTCAATTTTAGAAAACTTTCAACTCTGGTATGATTTGAACCTGCGCCTTTCGCCATCACTAGTGGCGACGCCTCTTCCATCTGGGGCACCGCAGCTTCCTCGCTAAAGTTGCAAGTGTATCTTAATGTCAAAAGCTCTTTAAAAAAGTTTACCCATCCGTACGTTCTGCACCGCAAATCATCACAGGTTTAAATAATATATTGTTACGTAAAGTGTCTACAAGCCTCCGCTGGACATTGGCCTCTTCCTAATGGGAGATGATTGTCATATTCACTACGCTTGGCAGGCGTATTAGCGAGTGCAGTACATGGTTCTGAATTACAGGGAACACTGTTTCTCTAAGAATAAACAGCATTACTCTAAGCGTGTTGCGGAAAGCAAAGAAACGTAATATATTTTCTTCATTTTGTACACGATGCTTCTTCTGTTTTCTAAATTCATTACTCTGAGTCACAAACGTAGAATACCGTGTGCTTACTCGGAATAACACCCGTTAAATTTGCTGTAGCTAACAAAGGTAGGAATTTATCAGAGGCAGACGGGAAAAAAAACACGAGGATCAGGGCGGTGAGTGATCACTGTAATCATGCGAATGTGCGTTTTGAGTAAACTACGAGAGCTCTGTTTTCTGTCTGTCTACTCTCTGCGTTTGCGTACTATTAGTAGCAAGAGCAAGGGAAAATGATCTGGTTTTGATTGTCATACATACATATATCACGCCTATATACCTGGCGGGGTAGGCAGAGCATAAACAGCCGTAGAAACGATAATTTACGCCACGTCTGACAAATATTTGAGGGTCAATCAGATAATTGCGTATCACCATAGTGACAGGTTGTCAGCCCATCGCCTAAATTGCAACACACATGTAACCCTCAAGTCCATTAATCGCCTCATACGATACCCACGGGACGGAAATAGGGGTGATTCTAAGCCGGCATCACACGGCAAACTTTGACGTTATTTGATTGTAATCGTTGAGAATAATCAGTATAAGATGACTCTTTAAACGGTTGAGGCATAGTAGAGGTAAATGGTTGACGTTACTTGAATTTTATTGAGTAGCCATCTTGGTAGCCATAGATTATTCTTTGTGCAAACTCGTAACCCTGCCTGCAGCTGATAGTACTAAATACGAACTAACTTTTCTATTGCAACACAGTGAAAATTCAACCTAAAGGTTAAGTTACACAACCGGGGAACGCAATCTCCTTTCACGAGAGAAGTTGGTTCATTATGATCGTAAAACTTCGGAACCATGAAATTTTATCGAATAGATTGGGCTTTGGGCGGCTTCCAAAAAACTTTTCGTTATGATTTGGTTAAATTTGAGTTTCCTGTAAATCTGTATTACATGGTATTTGTTTCTTTATCAGAAGCACACAAAAAGCAACCCATTTAAAGAATCGACAGTGTCAGACTACTTTTTTACTTGTCGTCCTCCGCTGCGTTTTTTTGATGCACCGTTACGTATGCGTCTATCAGACGAAATGAAATTGCGAATTTGTATGAAAATATTTGAATGAAAAAGCGTGATTGTATGAAAATAAAATCGGATTTCGCAATTTCCTTTCGGCTGTCGTCTGACAGACGACATACCGTCGTTTTGCATATTGTTGGAGTTCCTAATATACTTTGGCATATCTCGGTTTGCATAAAATTCTTTGTCATACTGTTTGTTTGGCATAATGTTTATATGTCATACTGCATTGAAAGTCATACTATTATTTTCACCTATTTTATTTTAGACTAGTTTTGAGTCACATATTTTTTATTTTTCATAATGTTTTTCTTCATAATAGGTTATGGTGCGGCGAGGATGGCCCTTGGGCCACCCCTAAGCCGTGAACATGTTTTTAAAATAATGCCAACGAATAATATGCCTAGTTATTTTTATGCTCATGAATAATATGCCTAGTTATCTCTATGCTTATAGACATTATGACTTGGTAATTTATGCTACAAGGGTTATGCGTGTTGTTTTTATGACTTTGAATAATTATGACTATTAAAAAAGATGCGTAATACAAATATGACTTAAAATTTTATGCAAACCGACCCCGAACCCTGACAGACGTATGCATTACTTTGCGTTCAATATATTTCATTTTTAACTAGTTTAAAATAAAGCAATAATGGGGCAAAGTTGTATGATTTTCGGTATGATTTGACACTACGTAAATAAAATTAACAAAACCGGGTACCTACCTGTTACAAGCAAATCACCATGAAAGTAGCTAAAGCCAGTTAATCGAACTCTGCTAACACAGGCTGTCCCAGCACCTACCCAGCACATAGGATGGTTAAGTGCAGGTATTATCCCAAATCCGCGCTGCAGCGTACAGGATACGATGGATTTGAACCGAAGCTAAAGCCATCACTAGTTGGCTTAAGTCGAGCTTATTTACATGAAGGTGTCTTTGTTCGTTGCCTGTGTAGTGGGTAGGGATGTAAAGTTTATTCTGTAAGTACAGCAAGTTACACCTCAAAAGGATCACAATATTATTCTGTTTTTAATAAAAATATAAATTATATTTTGTATAAACACAGTTACTCAGAAAAACAGCATAACTTGAGATACGCCGAGGATTGGCGTCGAAGCTGAAGCCATCATTAGTTGTATCAAGTTTATTTACATTGTGAGGTTCAGCATCCTTTGGGTAGCTGGCACCTTAAGCATGCTTAATTTTAATTCACTTTTCGGCTGTCGTCAAGCCATATCATGCAATTTTGGTGTATTCTTGTTCTTCATATATAGTTAATCTGTAATTCTTGGTCCACTAAGAAACATGATACAAAATATTACAAAAATGAACGATAATATCTAAATTTATCTTTGATTTCCGATAGGGCCTCGCCATCTACATAAGGGCTCGATTAAAGTATCTACACAAGTTTGTTGCACTATTACCTTCAGTTACTTCATGTAAAAGAACAGTGCAAGGTTTTTTTATAGTTAAACAAGTATTAAAAGAAAAACCAGCACTAGATTAGTTGATAAATGTTTATATTGATATGCTACTAGTTCTTTTTCTTACTGTGTTGGGACCAGAGTCCTAATACTAACATACACATATCACGCCTGTAATCACTTACGGGGTAGACAAATATTTGAGGGTCATTCGGAAAATTATGTATCGCCATAGTGACAGGTTGTCAGCCTATCGCCTAAAACTGCAACACACAGCCTCGAGACCCTTAGTCGCCTCTTACGACTCCCACGGGAAAGAAATTTGGTGATGCTATTCTAACCTCGCATCACACGGCAAAAGAAATAAAAAATCCAATATAACTTTTTAAGCACTCGCGATCACTTTCACTCATTTTAAGTATTAGACCGGGTCTATCGCGATAGTATTTAGGTAAATATTAGTAATTTACCTGTGTCCCGACGTTTCAACACAGTTTCATGTATTGTGGTCGCGGGTCTATCGCGATAGACCCGGTCTAATACTTAAAATGAGAAAAAATCCAATACTAAACACTGTTTATTAAAATACTTATACCTATGTAAACATAGATTTTGTGTATGCGTGCGAACAATTTAATGTAATACGCATGAACTTACCCGCTTAGATAAATTTAATCAACACACACATATCACGCCTATAATCCCTTGCGGGGTAGGCAGAGCGTAAACAGCCGCAAAAACGGACATTGACGCCACGTCTGACATAATATTTGAGGGTCATTCGGAAAATTGTGTATCGCCATAGTGACAGGTTATCAGCATATCGCCTAAAATTGCAATAAACACCCTTAATCGCCTCTTAAGACTCCCACGGGAAAGAAATAGGGTGATGCTATTCTGAGCCGGCATCACACGGCACAGCCGGCATCACACGGCAAATTTAATCAAACTTGCAGTTAATGGCAAATAGATCAGCTACTTGAAACTAATTATTCGGAATTAAGGAAACAAGCACTAAAAACTCAATAAACGTCTTCAGCCATAATTCAAAAGGTGGTAACTGTGTTTTTAGAGTCACTATCTCCGACTTTAGAACTCGTTATCGAGCCGGCTCCGTGCGAGCTACGACTTCGGACTTCTCCCGTCACTAAAGATTAAAACGATTACAGAGGGAACCTCATGAAAAACAGAGTAACGCCTAGAAAAACTCTTCTCAGTCATAATTCACGTGTCATCAAACACAATAAAATTCTTCGAAATTCGAAATAATATCGCTTGTTTTCTATAAATTAGTGTGGAAGTACACTTTTAGCTGTGCTTTTAGTCCCGGAAAATTAAATAGGGTGTAAGGGACAGCCCTCCAAATACTGACAGGGTGCATTCAGACAAATGATACTGAACAACTTCCCAAAAGAAAATATTTCAGGAAACGTAACAAAAAAAATACTTCCCATAGTAAATGCAGTCAGCTGATTGTGATTTTGTGTGGGAGATCAAATATTTTTTGTCGTTTTCTGACATATTTTCCTAGGGGAAAGTTGTTCAATTTCATGGTCCCCCCTACCAGTATTTGGAGGGCTGTCCTTTACACCCTGTTAAGTTTGAAAAGGATATCAAAGACTTCTCACACGTATGATAAAATTATATTTTTCGCTTGGCAGTGAAATCAGTTAAGTATGTTAGTGGGATTAGGTTGGCACAGATCAAACTACATAAGACAATTTTATGCCTTCACTCAAGCTGATCGACTGTACCTTTGAGCATTTTCTTGCTCTGAGCCTCCAACAATAAATGCTTTGTCAAACTTCCACTGCTCGCGGCTAAAGATAACCGACTTGTATTTGTTTCCGAGTTTTCAGTTTGCTCCTTTTTCGTGTTGGGCGTGCTCTGGGTGAACAGGTGTTTTAACTTAGGTTATTACTTTTGAAGGCAATGAGAATAAATAGATATTGACTTTAAAAACCTAGCAGCAGCAGTTTAAACGATTAATTTAGGTACATTCAACTTGTTATTTATTTTATTTAAATAGATAGAGTTGATTGTTATCTTTAGTTATCGAAGGAAACATGAACTGCGCCAACAGTTACCTGCGCAAAGTTTAAGCGCGGAATTTCAGTGTTAAAATCTTGAAATACATAGGACCTGTAAATCTGAAAAATCAACATTATTTTAACACAGGGTATACAATAACACTAATTTCAAGTTACAACTACGAGCATTTATTAATTGAATCAATTTATAATGTCATGTTGGAATGATTCGTTTACAAACAAAAAAAAATTACTGATACCATCTTGTAAAAATTACTTTGAAATAAATGCAATTCGTGGCAATTTTCAAAACCATCCCTTTTCGACAAAAACCGTCCTTTACAAAAGGCTACATGATCCGAAATTTGTAGACTAATATGGCATACTGCCACTGGGTCTGATCGGCAGTGGATCTTTAGTGACTGACTCTTTAGATGTGATTGAGAGCAGGATCCGAGATCCTAGGGATGAGAGCATTGCAATAGAAATCTCGATTCACTGGAATTTTTATAGCTCCTTAGTAGTCATCAGTCTTTCCGTATTCCGTAGTAAAAAAAAATGAAAACAAGCAAGTTTTTGGTAATGGAGTTATACACTGACATCATTTAGATGATGTGAGAACTTTGGATCATTATTTTGGTAGTACCTATCGGCAGCACCAAGTAACTATTGCCTAATCTGTGGCACTAATAAATAAATAAATAATGGGTCAACCAACACAAGTTCTTTTTTATAATTGTATAAAAACCAGTAAATATTAGAATTTAAAAAAATCACTCGAGTTTCTGCTGTTATTACATTATCTACTAAAAAATGCGTTCAATATACCTCCTTAATTTTCTAACTGATGAAGCCGTTACTAGCTTATGGCATTTCAGTTCATTTTATTTTTCTTCATAGATATTGTTTGCCACCCTTTATGAAAGGGATCAGCCAGTAATACCATTGAAGTAGCACCAGAAGTCGAGCTTTTATGGAGTAGTAACTAAATGGATTTATTTGTGAGAGATGTGAAATAAACAAATATATTAGGTGTAAAAAAACAAACTGCAAATATTTCAAGGGGTAAACCAGCCCATGAAACTGAACAACTTGCCCCTAGAAACATAGGTCGAAATATGAAACACAAAATTCGGCCTCTCATACAAAATATTCCAGCTGACTATGTCAGTTTGTATAGGAGGAACAATTTAATTTTTCATTTTTGACCTATGTTACTTGGGGAAAGTTGTTCAGTTTCATGGTCTGGCTTATACCTTAAAATATTAGCAGCTAATATAAAAATTTCTTGTTCGCGATATTTTTGATTGTATGGGACATCACAACATGATCGTAAAATATCTCATCCCTCTCTTTTCGTGTGGGATAGCGAGTCGACGAGCAACCCGATGAACCCTGGTTTCAGAGTTTTTCAACCGCCTACTACTACTACTAGGCTTTTGACATGATTGTGTAACAAATGCCGTGTAAGTAATCATAGACAGCAAACGCGACCGATGTCTTAACGTGCCTTCCGAAGCATGGAAGTATCTTTCTTCAATCAGGTGGTTCAGCTTGCAATGTTCTAACTAGACTGGAAACAAACTCACACGGTGGATAATACGAGATCAAACTTTGTGAGTGCCCCACCGGGAATCGCACTTAGAACCTTTGCGTCGCATGCAGTCGCACTACCACTGCGCCTCATCGGCCATCGAGAAAATATTTAACGTCATATTCGAACTTACCAAAATTATGGAGACTGAACTATGCTCTGGTGTTTTCTTATAGTAAAATACTTACAACGTTACTATTTTGTTGTCAGTGTAATGGCATCTAGTCTCAATTGACATTATAATGCCACTGTGATTTTCTATACTTCAAACTGTTAGCAGAATACGAAATCGCCAAAACTGTTCCACTGACAAGCCATTGACACACAACTAAACGATTTTCATTTAGCAGACTTCAGGTCTTGTCGCGTAGTGTGACCGTAGTTAGTGCCTTTATCATTTCTATTTACGAATGGGATCACCCTATAATACCGCTGAAGTGTCGTTCAGTAATAAAGGAGCACTTTTTGCGAAGCTCGCTACGGGGGAAGGTGAGCGTCGATATATCAGGAGATTAGTCGCTTCCCGGCGGCGTGATGCGATGCATGGCAAGTGACGTAGGGATGTGATCATTTCTATCGATAATCTACTTATCATAATATTTCCTTGAGTTAGCACAACTATTACTCATCACAACAAAACTAGTTATTTAAATAAACACAACTTAAATGCCTTTAAAATACTCTACTTATCGTTTGCAATAACTAATTTGTGTTGCGGCTAGCTTGAATAAGTTTTCAGGTTTATTATCACAGATAAGTATCGCTAAATCTCTAGCTTGGAATTAGGCTGTACATCCACATAACTCACTTATAAGCACAGTGGTAGGCTCCACGCAAAATCAATCCCCAAGCGTCTGGCTGTATTTCTTGGCTATAAGGAAATAAGTAAACTTGCTGCCTTCATTATGACCATATCTGGGTCCGGTATCAATCTTAATGTCACAAAATTTCGCAAAACTGAATTATCTAAACTACAACAGTTATCTGTAGACGTTGCGCTCCATATTCAATTTTTTATGTTATTTATACTCTATTACAAAGGTTCTAGCTAATACCTACTTATTTAATATATTAGTTTCATACTTAATCACTTTTTTATCGCGGCTTTAAAAGCGGATAGACATAAGAATTTCTTCGCACTATTTAGTATAGGATTTGATTAGGTATAGGTATATGTAGGAATGAAATCTGCGTGGTAGATGACGTGTGATAGAGCGTATTAAAGGGATGAAGAGAGTTGGATCAAGATGACAGAATGGTGGTATAAAGACTTGAAGATTTCTGCAATTAATAAATTGTAAAGTATTATAAATAAGAGTTGCTTTTACTTCGCTGGCTCGCCGCCCCGTCCACAAATATTTTAGGATTTAAGTACTGCCTAGTTCGTTCCCAAAATTAATTGTTTGTTCGTGGTTGAAAAAGGTTTCCTATTAACGCAGTTCTTGTGTAAGGTTTGTAATCAACTTTCCTCTTATAGGGTTCTTTAAAATAGGTTTCCAATGTTAACCCTTTACATTCATTAAAATAGCCATAATAAATTGAAATTTGAAATTGAAATTCTTTATTCAATGTAGGATAGTATTATCATATCACTTATTGACGTCATGAACCGTCATTGTAAAAAAAAGAAATTTGTATCACACAATTTTCTTTTTTTTATAACAATTTTGTAATGTCCTAATAGAAAACCGGTTCGGGCGGGAGAAAAAAAATAAAAATCAAAGCACTGCCACGGTGCTGGCCAGGTTAATCACACGGCATGTAACTTTACGCCACCACCATCTGAAAACGATATTTGTTTCAAATTGAAGTCAAGATTTTTAAAGCGTGTAGTTTACATGCGTATAATTAATCGGACCTCCTGAACAGGAAAAACCCACCAAAAAACCTGCCCAGAAGTGCTCCTACTCTAAATTAACAATCTTACTAGCCCCTAAGCTACCCTAGCTAATTCTGTAAGTTAAAAAAACTAGTATAGACCAAAAATGGCTACATATTTTTTTTTTGTAAAAATTGAAGTAGATAAATCTACCAGTTTTAACTTATAAAATATTTAATTTAAACAATTGAAATTACATCCATGCAGATTTGTAAAATTATGTCAGTTGTAAACTCCACGCACGCCCCATTTTGGTATTAAAAATGAGTGCGTGTTTCTTGTGCTGCGCTGGAATTTCAGAGCTCCATGCCTCTTTGTCATTAATGTACTCATCTAACTTGTAGTAAGCTTTATAACATAATGTTTTCTTGATAACAGACTTAAATTTACTTTCTGATAAACTCAATATATCTTCCGGTATTTTGTTATAGTATCTTATACTTAGACCTTCAAATGAAGTCCTAACTTTAGCGAGTCTATGCTTAGGTTGATCTATTTTATTTTTACTCCTTGTATTGCGGTTATGCCTGTCACAATTTCTAGTGAAAGTATTTATATTTTTTCTAACATACATGATATTTTCATAAATATATTGACACGGTACAGTCATAATATTAATTTCCTTAAACAGTTCCCTTAGGGAATCACGACTGCAAAGTTTATAAATTGCTCTAATGGCCCTCTTTTGGAGAATAAAAATTGTTTCAATATCAGCGGCGCGCCCCCACAGCAAAATTCCATAGGACATAATGCTATGAAAATAACTAAAGTAAACAAGTCGCGCAGTTGCAATATCCGTGATCTCTCTAATTTTACGTACCGCATATGCAGCTGAGCTTAATCTTCCCGACAAAGATGTAATATGAGGGCCCCATTGGATACTTGAGTCGAGAGTAATCCCTAAGAAAACTGTACTGGTAGTAAACTCTAATTTTTCATTATTAAGTACGACATGATTATTCAAAGAATGTACTACGTTAGGTAAAGTGAATAATACACATTTAGTTTTTTTCTCATTAAGAACTAAATTATTTGCAGTAAACCAACTATGAATTTGTCCAAGAGTGTTGTTTACTTCGTCATAGTTATGTGCATGTCTATCGACCTTAAATATAAGGGATGTGTCATCAGCAAATAGTACAATCTTGGACAAATTCTCTACCATGTAAGGCAAATCATTTATGTAAATTAGAAATAGAAATGGTCCTAAAATAGAGCCTTGAGGCACACCAATTTTAACACGAGACCCCAGTGATTTGGCGCCGTTTATTTGGACCTTTTGAGTTCTATTATCTAAATATGAATTCAAAAATTTCAGAGCTGCGTTTCGAATACCGTAGTGTTCTAATTTTAGCAATAAAGTTTCATGATCTACGCAATCAAATGCCTTGGAAAGATCACAAAAAACACCAATGGCATCTTTTGATTCTTCCCAAGCATTAAATACATGTTTGATTAGAGCAACACCAGCATCTGTGGTACAACGTCCCTTTGTAAAACCGAATTACTGGTTGTGTAACAAATTGTTCTGATTAAAATAGTCACCGTTATGCTTTCCCTTTATTATCTTATCCACAAATGGTTTCAACAGTCTTAATTCATGCTTTTTAATGGCATCTATATACTTAAGCAGTAACAACTGAGCCCACATATAACGACTATGTGTTTAACTAACATTTAATATTAACTTATCGATATAAATACCTAGCACATCACTAGCACCTGCAAGGAACTCCATAAGTTAGAAGGTTCCGCTCAGCCTGTCATATATCAACGCCTTCGGTGACATATTTGCGCGTCATGTAAGCGCACTTCCCATTTAAGGGAGGTTTATGTTTAAATCGCGAGTAGGGTTTAATTTCTGTTTTGAATTTAGAGGAAATAATTAGATTTGAAACTCATGAAGTTTTTACCTGACTAATAAATAAGTAAATAATGGTAAATACACACAGCGCCATGTAGCAACAAAGACAAGCATAGCTATGGGAACTAAATTACTAATAAAAGATATTAATACTTGTATACTTTTTTACAAGACACCCAGACTTGACACAAATATCTGAAAATTGACTAAACAAATATTTTTGTCTTGTAGTAATCGAAACCACGACCCTCGGTGTGGCAGGTAGTAGTACTATTCGGCCATTCAATTGGGCCAATTAAAGTGGGTCGTTTGTTAAAAAAATGATAGTACCAATAAATGTAACATTAGTTCAAGCGTTTATTAACGCAACAAGTTTAGGCTAAAACGGATCTAAATAAAAAACTGGCTCGTGTAAAGTCTAAACTAACATTATTCATAAATCGAATACCTAGGTTCTCAAATTCCTATTGCTAAACTTAGCATGACAAGTATAGCCTACATCATCTCAATTACAATTATAGCCTAGTACGGTATGCAATCTAACCTGCTCACTGGGTCCTATTGTTACAATGACAGACAATAGGCGGTTCTCCCACTTGCCATCCGTTGCTGCGTATTTTTAACGCACCGCAAAGCTAGCTGTATGTTTTTTTAATAGTGTAATTTTATTTCTGATTCCTTTTGAGTATGTATGTAAGTTTATGTACAATTTATTGGTACTCGTATTTGTGTAAGTATATTTTTGTCAATTATGGTTATGCATTGGTGGGTATTTTTTAATAGTAATACGACATGTTGTTTTCCTTTTGTGTTTTCATCATTCACACTTTCTAGTGCACTTACTTCTTTTTCTCTCTGTTTACCCTCTGGTTGGCCGGTATATAGAGGTAGAATGTCACGTGGGATTAGGCCCGCCTTTTGAACGTTGTGCAATAAAAAATAACAATAAATTAATAAAATAATCAATAAATAACGCACGCGTCTGTCAGACCAAAGGAAATTGCAAATTCTGATGTCATTCCCATACAAATGCGGCTACGGTGCGGTCTGTCAAACGACTTGACAGGCGCATAACGCAAACGCACCGTACTCGTATTGGTATGGGGTTAAGATCGGAAATTGCAATTTATTTAGTCTGGCAGACGCATGCGTTACGGTGCGTTAGAAATACGCAGCGACGGACGACAAGTGTGATCCCCGCCGTAGATCAAAACCACTATTACAGATAATATAATACTACTATGTAGTACCACTATACACCAAATCTACCACTATATACTAAATAATAGCTCTCGACTAGAGTACGCAGGACTCGTAGGACATGAGTAATCACCCACTCAACCCCTCTTCAGCAGAACTATAGCCACTTAATACCACTAGCTTACAGGTGAACACTCAAATGAAAATACCATATCTATTTTTATCTAAGCATAAATGTGTACGTTTGTAAGTATTATCTATCATTGACTTGAGAGTGTAAGTACTAGAAGGAATCAAGAACATAAGTAGGTAAATGACTTTTTCAGTCCTAAATGTAGGAATATCGTACTGAAAATCATAAACCGAGTTATTACCAAAAAGTTTGACGCGCATTTAGACGCTGCCGCTATTTGACGTTGTCAAACGACTAAAACAGTGTTTAACTTGTAATAACACAGTTAGTGTTTAGATAATAAATAAGGCGCGGCAACATTAGGTAAACAAACATCATTAAGTAAATATAGAACTTGGCCATGAATAAATAAATACGAAATTATGGGATTATCATTTTTTGTGCGCATTAACATTTTTAAATAACATCTATCAGAAAGTCATTACAGAGATAACAAATAAGACAGACATACATATATTACGCCGTTGCGGGGTAGGTAGGGCGTGAACGGTCGTAAAAAACGAAAATTTACGCCGAAATATTAAAATTGTGTATTGCTGCTGACAGGTAGTCACCCTATTGCGTAAATTGCAATACAGATGTAATTCTCGTGTCCCTTAGTCTTAAGACACCTATGGAAAAAAATGAGTTGATGCTTTTCTAAACCTACATCACACGGCAAAATAAGACAGACGTCAGATTAAGTGTTCATTCTTCGTTTTTTTTTGAAAAATCTGTGTATGATTATCATATACAGGATGTAAAGGACCGTGTACCGACAACTTTGCAGGTATGATCAGACTATGAAACTGAACAACTTTTACAATGAAGGCTATGTTGGGAAACGATTTTTTCTTCACTTCCAGAGGAAGTCGGGAATTTTGTATGGGAGGTAGAAATTTTTTCTCTTTTACCAACATAACATAATTCTGTTGAAAAAGTTGTCCACTTTCATGTTCGATCATGCCAGCAAAGTTTTCGGTACATCGCCGCTTAGACCCCGTAAAGGGTGAAATTTTATTAGTGAACATTTGAAGACAAGTTGGCGATAAGTAACTGTGGTCGAAATAAAAAAAATACACTTGGGCTTCCCATACAAAATTGCTGATCAGCTGATTTGAGTTACTATGGACAATCAAAATATTTTGGTCATATTTCAAACTATTGTTCTTGGGGAAAGATTTTCCCTATCACTAGCCCGACTTGAGTTTCCGCTATCGTTAACTAGTAAAATTACACTCAACATATGGGTAGGTTAAGGTACAGCTGATACGGTACGTATTTGCCGCGTTAATGATAACCTCCCGAGGAAACTTCAAATTAAGAAGAGTGTAGCCGTCAACGACCTCAACAGTGGCGCCACTTCACAAAAAAAGTTTTATCTTTATACAAACAATCTACCGGAATGTCCGATGCCCAAGTTTTTAGCATTATCCTTACGTAAAATTTGAACCTGCAACTCGCTACAATTAAAGTTATGGAAAAAGTGCTCCGTAGCACGGGACCATCTTTTCGGACAACTGGGCCCAAAGTCCTCTAAATTAAAATCGCATCAGTTGTGTGTCAATGGCCTGTCAGTGTGACAGTTTTGGCTATTTGTATTCTGCTAACAGTTTGAAGTTTAGAAAATCACAGTGGCATTATAATGACAGTGGAGTGTCGCTGGCATTGCAAGGGAAAAAACAAAAGAATCCGGGCCGGTGGTTCAGTCAACTACCGACCGCATGGAAATTCCACACCAGTTTTTGACCAAGTCAAAGATAGGGGAAGAAACCATTTCCGTGACGAATCGGCTGAGGCCTGCGATATATTCTTTTTGATAACCGATGAGTTACTGCATCGTATTAAGTTAAACTGGGCCATTTATTTTTGAACTATTCGGGAATAAGATGATAGTAATTTAAAGTTAGCTCATAGATCCAAGATCCATAGCTCGAAAAACTGATCTCATTTATTTATTTTTATACTTTATTGCAAATCGTACAAAAAGCGGGCCTAATGCCACGCGGCATTCTCTACCAAACAAACAGAGAGAAAAAGAAGCGGGTGCATTAGAAAGTGAAAATGAAAACACAAAAGGAAAACAACGTGTCGTACTACTATGAAAATAAATACCTACCAATACATAATTATATTAACTGATGAAAGATGAGGTCAGAAGGTTTTAAAGTGGCGGCCGCACTGTGGAAAAATGTAGCAAAGAACGGCCTCCTACTATGAAGACCAACCAAAATGTAAATGTGGCGCGCAGCCGTTGGATGAAGTCTATCCAAAATCATGGCATATAGACTTTCCCAGCATTCGACGTTTCACGCCGTGTGATACCGCCTTAGAATAGCATCACCCCTATTATATTCGTAGGTGTCGTAAAAGTGACTAAGAGATACATTAGTTTAGGGAATGGACAGCAGCTTTCCCTGTAAACGCAACACCTGCACTGCGCTCGCTGCCCCAATAGGGGGAGGCCCATGTCCAGCAGTGGTTGTTAATGTATGTAATGGACGTGTTACGTCTCACGGCTGTTGTTGATGATGATGAAGCAATCAACCGATGTATATGATATTTTCATTTTTAAATTTCCGTGTAACCAAATCTAAAGTTTCTTCTAATTCAGTGTTAGTCAGGACTATCTTTATCTGTGTCCATATTTCAGTCGAGTCGTGTGACTCCACTTCGGTATTCAGGATGCGGCTGCTCCCGCTCTGGCCGTGATTTATAACTAAACTACTCGTCGGTACACATTTTTAACCAAAAAAGACAAATATTTAGAGATTATTTTACACATTATTAAGCTATCTTGCTTTGTTCATTCGGGGGTTTTAGTACAGACGTTTGTCAAAATTTGCATGACCTACGTTTGCCTCGTCTTTTGTTTGTTTGTTCAGTGTCACAGCCCAAATTTAATTGTGTCAAATAACTATGAATAGTATGTTTGGAAAACATCGTTTCTCGTTCTTATAATATCTTATAAAGCAGCGATCATAAAATATCAACGTTATACCTGTATTTATTTATTTTATACTTTATTGCACATGGTAGAAAAGGCGGGCCTAATGCCACGCGGCATTCTCTACCGGCCAACCAGAAGGTCCATAGAGCTAAAGAGAGAAAAAGACACGAGTGCACTCGGGTGTGAAAATATCATAATAATGGAAAATAACATATTTTACTACTATGAAATAAAATAAATATATTACATACATATCATATATACCTTTCGTTTCAATTGCACCATTTTGCATTTATAAACTTTTAATTATAATTTTAGTTTATTTCGCGCTGCTGAGACATCTACATCCATATTATGTCCGTTTGGGCTGTAGTCCATAAAATATAATTCACATATTCACATTCATACATACATACACACACTCTCGAAAAAAATAATTCTCCTTCTGAAGCAGCCGGGTAAAAATTGCAATATTCCACGACTCATAGGTCATATCACTCGACAGGTCATATTATTGTCTTCTAACTAAATGTTGCACAATGTCGGGGTTCTGTGTTCCATAAATGGCCAAAAATTCAAAATACAGTAAAAATCTTTACAAAAGAAAGAAAACGCGCTCCAAACAAATTGTAGCCCTATCTAGAAATCCTGTAGACTTTACGAAGCTGCAATAAATTCTCTGGAGAGCATGGAACCGGGGATTAGGCACAATCTGCATTACGGTGCAAACGTCCCACTGCAATCTTCGGGAGCCTCGCTTAACTATACCTGGCGCATTGAATTACATTTTACTTAGCAAAATACAATTTTATATTTTTGCAAATAATCCATTAAATATTTTTATATTTATACGTTATTTAGCTCTTGACTTTTTATAGGCTGAGTCAGATTATGCCACCAATACGATTATAAGTATTTTGCCTTTAGACTGCTGAAACTATCTAAAACGTAAGTATACCTAAACCTTTTCATCACAGCAAACATCCATCAGATTGGATAAATCTTTTTAGTCCCACACATATTCACGAACATTGACACCATAAATTTCTCTCCATATTAATTCAATAATATTAAGGGCCTGCCTCGAACTTTTAAACGTCCCTTTCCCACTAATGGCAAATCCTGTGTGTGAGATCAGAGCGAAATCGCCATATTTAGACAATTTTTCAATGTTTTGGAAATTTCTCGCCACATGAACAAGTTATCAAAAAACTGTACGACAAAAATCTAGTAATGTACAGTACAAGACGTATCGTTAGCAAAAAATATTTACCTATACAAAACGCAAAAAGTGTGAAAATAGACTAAACTTTGAAAAATAAATCTATCGAGCAAACTTTCTTTAATCGTGTTTTTCTGCGACAAAAATCTAGATAATATAATGAAAAATCATTATACATTTAAATAAAATGTTTATCGTATTCACCAACAAAATTGCGTGCATCCAAAAATACCCATTTTTCTCACGGCTTAAGCTAAAAATAAATATCATACGAGTTAAATCTACTTTAGTCTAATGTGTGAAATGAACTATTTTACGTTACTTCATTTAACATTTATCATGTCATATTTGTATCACACACACAATATTTCTTGACCCTGCAATCATTGTATTCCTTTATCTTATCAGTAGTTGTTGGCGCAGTGTAGTGCGACTGCCTGCGACGCAAAGATTCCAAGTTCGATTGTCGGTGGCGCACTCACAAAGTTAATATTTATAATTTTTTCCCAGTCGGGTTTGATCATAACAGACTGAACCACCTAATTGTCCGAAAAGAAAGATGGTTCCGTATTTCGTAGGGCACGTTGAGGGTCGTCGGTCCCGGTTTCTGTCTATGATTAAGTACTTAGACGGCGGTCGTTACACATCCATGTCAGAGGCCTACTTCTAGTAGGCGGTTGAAAAACTCTGACACAAGGGTTTATCAGGTTGTTGGACAACACGCTGTCCCACACGAAAAGAAGAGTTCATTAGTTCTTTGTGAAATGTATTCAATTAAAAATACTTATCTAATAAATATCCCTGAAGCATTTTGAGTATAATTATATTCAAATTCTCGACACATTTCCGCAGGCAAATTCGCCAAAATCATAATCTTGTTTACACAGCTCTTTGAACATTCTGCCTCACGATGTTTACGCAATTATGAGAGGCCAGCAAATTGGAGACATCATTTCCTCAAATTTCATAACGGCATGTATTTAATCGCATAACTGTTAAGACCTTTTTGCTAGCGACAATACTACCTAAGTTGCACGCTTTTGCTCACTGAAGTAATCAAACCTGACGTTGACAACATTTTATGTAAATCCTAACGGACTCATTGTTAAATATAAGCGTAAAGAGTTTTGCGTGAACCGGTAGTTTTGTTGTACGGTAAGTAATCCTATTTTTGGATTTGACTAAGACAAAAAAGGTGGTCGTGATTGATAACATGTTTAGGTAATGAAGTAGGTAATTTATACTCAGATGTTAATCTGGTGAGCAGTAGTATCATTAGTGGAGAAGCTGATTTCACTAAAAATATATAAGGTCCTATTAAATTCAGTGCAAATATTTTTAGGCTGAGCTCTACTCGTAAAACTGAACAACTTTTCCCAATAAACATAGGTCGAAATCCGAAAAATAAAATTGCACCTCTCATACAAAGTGACACTTTTTTTTAACATTGTTGTATGGTAGGTCCAATTTTTTTTTTCATATTTCGACCTATGTTTATTGGGAAAAGTTGTTCAGTTTTACGAGTAGAGCTCAGCCTAAAAATATTTGCACTGAATTTAATAGGACCTTATATTATAGAGGTGCATTAAAGATTTCCCTTTCATTAATTCAGCATAAAATTGCCTTTGTGAACGCTTTTTATTATTCCGCAGTGAATACAATTCGTTACAAGTGAGATCGTTTTACAAGTAACTTGTTTAAATACCCACGGCTCGTTTGATGTTTGCCTGAAGGGTATCCATTATTCCTTTTGATTAGGTGGATATACAGCTGATGACAGAAGGCATTCTTGCTCATTAATTACGTAGACGCAGAAGCCATTTAATTTGGAAGACAAAAGCGAACTCACTCACTTAATTTAAAGTGTCATAAGCGAGATCCATAAAACAATATAATAATTTTGAGTGTAGTCTGAGAGCTGGAATCTCTCGGCATTGTACCGTGCGTGCCGCTTTGCGCCAGACACTTGAAGTCTGCTCTTGAATCCCTTTTCATGAAAACGGTGGCTTAAAACCTCATTTAGCAGGGTCCCGACGCCTCTACCACTTAAACGACATGGCCCAAGAAAATTGTCGCGTAATTTAAATAACTTTGTCGAGTCCCTATTGTCTTTGGTTTGTGAAGGCTCGAGTGCATAAATCTTCGCCTTTGGAAGACGGCTTCATTTTTGCAAAGAGACGTTGTCATTTAGCATCGCGCCTCGGGACAGCTTTCACTGTTATTAGATGTAAAACGATATAAATCTTCACGAATGTAATTCTAAAACATTTTCGAAGATTGAATTTCGGATCCCATTTTTCTATGCGTTATTTTAATATTGTTTTCGTATTATCTTGACTCCAAGGGAGCGACGGCACAATAATGTTTCAACTTTGGGAGTTACATTTTATTTGATCCCGTCTACAAAGTTGATATTTTCGATCGGAAGTTACGAAAAGTTTCATTTTAAATTGAAATACTCGTAGGGTAGTCCGTAAAAGTCAGCAATGCAAGTTACACACTAGAGAGTATGGACGTCAAAGGGAGCAGGTATGATGTTTGATTACTCAAACAGCCTCCCTGAAAGCGGGCTGGGGTATTTGCTCAGTGCTTGATGACCAGACAGTGTGTTCATCGCTTTAACAAGCTTTGCTACAGACGGTTTCATTACGCTGATTGCAATATCTTCAAAGTCGATACACATCATTGTTATGGCTGCATCGGTGGTGTTGTGCCCTGAGCGATGGTTTTTGAAGGTCTCTGTTTTGAATTACCAGGTTTTTGATTCACTACAAAAACTCTGACACTAAGGTAAATCGGCTCTTTCTGTGACTGTTTGTCCCAAACGACATTTTTAATTTGATTTCAATTGCGCCAAAATACATACGAATATATAATTTCACCAACGATATCCTTGGTCATGAGTGAAAAAATATTTTCTACCATATTTGTCATAAAACTGATTTTCAATTCTCGTATAGAATGCAAACCCAAATTTCATTCACAGTTTTAAATCGTTGCAAAATAAAACTCGCTTTATCGCTGGCCATTGTTAAGTTTCAGTAGTGTTGAAATATTCTACTGAAATGCAACATGGTTTTATTATACGGGACTATATTTTTACTAGCAAGCTCCAGTAAAAATATAGTCCCGTACAATATATTATCTTAATGTACCCTTAACAAACCTATATTAATTCTGTTAAAATGATTTTATACGTTGTACCTATAAGTTTTATCTGACTCCAGATAATTAGACCTATCTCTAGAAAATGTCCAGTCTTGAAAATGATACTAAATACCTACTTAAATTAAATACCTATTTAATTATAGAAAACTTACAAAATTTTCTGCCGCAGGCAGGATTTAAACCTATGACTTAAGCCATCACTCCTTTTCGACGTCTCTTCCATTTGGGCTACCGCGGCTCGTCCCTTGCGTGTTATTGGCATAATGATACACTTGCAAACTGTTCGTGCAAGGGACGAGCCGCGGTAGCCCAGATGGAAGAGGCGTTGCCACTATTGAGTGACGGCGAAACTCTCAGGTTCAAATCCTGCCCGCAGTAAAGAATTTTGCAAGTTTTCTAAAATTGTATACCGAACACGGAAAGTGTTTCAAAATTCGGTATTCTATACCTACTTAACACTGGCACATAGATATATTTGAAAAGGTATTCGAACAAAATCAAAATTGACTTTGGGGTGGTATGGGATCTACCTCCTAGCGGTCCACCCCGGGCAACGGCAACACAGGCTTGCCTGTGGATAAGTCCGGCTGAACGATCCCACTAAGCGGTGGAAGGCTCCATAAGGCTCGCGACCACCATCCCACCGAAGTCTGGCGCCAAGTAGCTTGCTGCGTTCCGTCAGTGTGTGGGAGTGCCAGTGCCTTAACAGGCTTCTTCTGGGTGAGCTCGCTCCATCTTAGACTCTGTCTCTGTCCTATGACCCAGACTAGAGTCAAGAGCAAACCCATCATTAATAAAAAACAATAAAAAATTGACTCAAAATTGATTCCCTCTTTCAGTCAAATGGTTTAAGAGACGTCATGAAGTTTTAGTCGACTGAACTTAAACACAAATTGGCTAATGGAGTTAAGTGAATGGTTGACGCTAATCAATAAACAGAGTAATGAATACACAAGTAAGTACCTACTTACGTAGATATATATATCCGTATCAATTTTATGGTGGTTTTCCCGCTTGACGTCCGTTGCTGCGTGAGTATTTTTACCGCATCCGTAACGCATGTGTCTGTAAGATGAAAGGAAATTGCGAATTCCCATCTTATTCCCATACAAATACGGGGGCGGCGGTGCGTTGACAGATACGTCGTTTGCGTCGTTTGACAGACGTATCCGTCAATGAACCGTCTCGTCGCCGTATTTGTATAGGTGTTAGCTATATCGTTTCATCTGGCATGCATTACGGATGCACTTAAAATGCACAACAACTGACGTCTAGTGTGATCCCCGCAAAACAGTAATTTAAAGAAAGATTGTACTCCATATTTTGTCTTTGTTTAGTCTATTTCATACATACATACATACATCACGCCTACATCCCTTGCGGGGTAGCCAGAGCGTAAGTGAAAAAACGGACATTACGCCGCGTCTGACCAACATTTGAGGGTCATTCGCAAAATTGTGTATCGCCATAGTGAGCCAGGTTGTCAGCCCATCGCCAATAATTGCAATGCACACCCTCGAGTCCCTTAGTCGCCTCTTGCGACACCCACGGGAAAGATATGGGGTGATGCCACTCTAAGCCGGCATCACACGGCCGTGTGTAGTCATAGTCTATTTCGATGCTAGGAATCTTTACAGGAGTGTGAGTATCGACTAAAATTGTAAAGCACTCTTTTACTAAACTTACCACAATCCAGGTACAAAACAATATCCAGAGGAATTGAGACCCATGCAAGCTTTATCAACATTTAATAGAAGGAATATCTTACACATTAGACCGATTATCGCTGAGCAGGTACGGCTCAAGACCTACGGGAATATATCTTTAAGAAAGATTAACGAGGCCAGGTAGTGGAGAGCGGGGGTCGGATAATTAAACGCAATAGATGGCGCTCGCTCCCTAAGATTTACAGCGAGGATGGCAGCGCGATAGACCGGGAGCTCATCGTACGGACTTAATACCTGATTCATTTACATAAGGACTTAATTGATTGAGTAAAGATTTAAAAGGTTCAAAGCCGGCTATATTTTATTTTAGGGCAAGGGCAAATTATTTATAAATATGCTACGACGCCATATTAAAAAGGTAATAGAATGTAAACGTGACTTCATATAGAAAGTACCTACTGATTATTGTAATCTTACCCTGTTTACAATATGGTAGCATCAATCAATACCCTAACATTAATAGCAGAGATGCACAGACTTATTGGGACCAAGGGCCACTCGGGCGAATATCAAACTGATGGCGGGCCATCACAATTAATAAAAACACAAAAATGCCTAGAAATATTTATTATAAAGTATAATACACTAGTTGGAAGCGTGGCACTGCATTGTGCTAACATTTTTTTTAACGTTCGGTTCCAATTTACTTGTAGCCACTCGTAAAACTGCCTCCAAATTGTCATTGGCAAGGCGGTTTCTATTTTTTGTTTTATTGTTGTTCATTATAGAAAAAGTTTGTTCACATATATAGGTAGAACCAAATAAGCTGGTGAATTTCAGGGCATTTTTGCGCAACTCTTTGTACATATTTTTATCAATACAGCGATAAAAGTTCGGTAAATCCCCTTCATTGAATTTGTTGCGTAACTCTTGGTCATTTTGAATATCAATCAATTCCAACTGCATTGACTCGGGTGCATTTTCAACTAAAATGGAGAAAGGATTACTAAGAATGTCCAAAAGATGTTTCACTTTTTTAAAATCGTTGAACCTGTCATTAAAAGATTGAATCAGCATATCTAACTTCTCTACAAAGCCACGATTAACTTCAGTTTTGTTAAATTTGCACTGAAAAGATGAAATACTGGCGTATAACTGGCTTATAAGTTGGTCTTTTCCTTAAAGCCGTGTATTCAAGATTTTTAGATGATTTGTGATGTCTACTAAAAAAGCTAAATCACACAACCAATCTGGATTCTTAAGTTCAGGAACGTCTCTTTGCTTTTCTGTCATAAACCCTTCAATTTCTTCTATGAAATTTAGAAATCGTTCCAGTGTTAATCCACGGCTCAGCCACCTTACTTCTGTATAAAAAAGTAAATCTCCATATTCGCTTTCGATATCCTCGAGAAATTGTTTGAATTGTCTGTGGTTTAAACCTCTTTTTGCAGTTTTACTTGTAGACATGATAAATATTGACAAGTTTTTTGGAAATGTATGGGGATTTGTGCTACTGCTCGCGGGCCGCAATAATAAAGCCCACGGGCCGCAAGCGGCCGCGGTCTGTGCATCGCTGATTAATAGTAACAATGGCATGTACGGTAGATTTACTTGTATGTAAAGATAAAATAGAAAAATAATCTAATGTAAGAGAGAGGAAAAAATATTTCTTTTCATGTAGGTAATCAATAAACTCCAAAACGACTTTATATAAGATCCTATTAAATTCAGTTCAAATAAGTTCGGGGTGAGTTCTACTCGTGAAACTGATCAACTTTTCTCAAGAAACATATTATAAGTCGTATATGATAAAAATTTGGGCCTCTCATAAAAATGTGTCACTTTTTATGGAGGTATTTTATTTCATCTTTCGACCTATGTTCCTTGGGAAAAGTTGTTCAGTTTTACGAGTAGAAATCACCCTAAAAATATTTGTACAAATTTTAATGGGACCTTATTGTTTTGACTGTTACAGAAAAACTGTCAGCAGCAGATGAAACTGCTCTAGACTCTCTAGTACTTAATAATAATAACAGTTTTCAGATGTCACTATTTCACCCGCACCTCGCTAAATACACTTTTACCTTTGCCGGTATTTTTGTTTACCAGAATAGGATTGCTCATTTATATTCTATTTTACTGTTGGCCCCTGGTCTATTGCCGCGGATGGCGGTTTTGAGTTATGATTTCTCACAGCGCGTGATTGGCACCCTGTAATGAGTGGGACCGCTACCTACTTCACTTCTGACTCCTGCAAAGATTGGGGACTACGTCACTTGTTTCGAAGATTGGGGGAGTGAGGCTTTTATTGGATGCATTTGTCATATTGATTGCATTTATTGATTCGTTGCCGTAAACCAACTGGTAAATACCCAATCGGAACTAACTTACGCTGTACCGTAATGTGGAATTTAAAAAGAACGCGCAAGTGTGTATAAAACTTATTGTCAAACATCTCCTGCATTATACGACATGTAAAAATTTCAACTGCAAATATTTCAAGGAGTGAACCAGTCCGTTAAAAATGACATACACAGTCCACAGATGGACGTAGGCCTCCCCAAACGAACGCCATAGGGCACGATCTCTCGCTTTCGCAATCCAGTCGCTACCAGCCGCCATTTTTAAGTCATCGAAGTCGTTTATGAAGTTATGAAACAGAACAACTTTTTCCAATGAAAATGTGTCAAAATATAAAAAAGGACCTCTCATACAAATTGGCCCGGTGAGATGGAAGTTATGTATGGGTGGTCGATTTTTTTTCTTATTTCGACTAATATTTCTTGGGGAAAGTTGATCAGTTTCGATCGCTGGTTAGAATATTTGCAGCTAATATTTTTACATCATGTACCTCAGTTGCAGATTTGCTATTTGTATGAATTTTGTCAACTTGGGTGGAAGAATATCAAATTTATATAATATGAAAATATTGGTTGTAAGTTAATAACATCAACGTGTTCGAATGACAATATTCTGCCCACAATTTTCACATTCTATTCCACAATTTCTCTCCTCGATTCGCTATAAATATTCTGCGAGCACCAAAATAAACATTTCTATTCAAAGCACCGTTTAAACGTTGCACTTCCCACTTCCTATCGACCGATCCTACAGATATTAGACTTGGGAGGTCACATTTCTTTCGTGCTTCGTAGAGCACGACCGCACTGCCACATATTTTACTCGCCCTCGCACTCCGTCTGCCGAAAGATAGAGAGCTCGCCATGCGCGCTATGTTAAACGAAATGTGTCGGAAAATGCGGAAAAGAACATATTAGATTACTTATATTTAAAATGAAAAACAAGATGAGCTGCCGTGTGATGCCGGCTCTGCCATGTGATGCCGGCTTAGAATAGCATCACCCCATTTCTAACCCATGGGTGTCGTAGAAGCCGACTAAGGGACTCGAGGGATGTGAATTGTAATTTTAGGCGATGGGCTGACAAACTGTCACTATAGTTATACACAGTTATCTAGTTGACCCTCAAGCTTTTGTCAGACGTGGTGTTAATATCCGTTTTACGGCCGTTGACACTCTGCCTACCCCGTAAGGGATATAGGCGTGATTTATGTATGTATGTATGTAAAAACACGATGTGTCTCTGCTGAATTCTACCTCTACCCCTGGTCAGAACAGTTACCCTTATTTTGTGTCCTTAGATCCTAAAACTAGCAAAATACTTGAAACCTTAACATACCTTGCTTTTTGTCTGAGCCGAATAGTTCATGCTAACACATCTATAGATCCTACTAGATAGGGGTAGGTAACATAAAAAAATATACAAACAATTCAACGTGCACAAAGAACAGCCAGACTCAATAACAGATATTGAATTGTATCATTCATATCTTCCTCGGTCAAAGGAAATTTGTGTAGCAATTAATAGTACATTGTTGTCGAGGTATGGAAAATAAGACTGCTTGACGAGTATAGTTTACAATTATACAAGTCAAGCAAAGTAATTTTCCCCGAGGCTTACATAGTGCTTTTCTCAAAAAAAGGCTAGGAAATGAAAGATTGTACTTCTTATAAAAGTTAGCTAGCGACCACAACACAACAAAACAAATAAAAAATTACAATTTTCCCACCAATTGTAATTTTTTAAAATAAATTCGCCTGCAATGCACAGTATTACGTAATATTCAGCCATACTAAATGTTTAGTTCATTCTTTTCTTTTTTAATTCTGGACAGGCAAGGGTCTTCACATCATACAGCCTCGTCTTTAGTTACCTGTTTCATACAAAATTACGTTCCGTTTCTATGAGAGTCATCGAGATAATTTTGAAATCAAATTATGTGGGTTTAGCGTATAACGAATTTATCTTAATGGACACCAGCAAAGGATTTCCATACAACTTTGCTGGCGTGATCTGAGACGTGACAAACAATGTGAAACTTCGCGGTTTCTTTTTTTGAAAGAAATGAACACATTTCCTAGCATGTTTGAGAAAAAGTACTAATACTGCGCCACATCAGTCGTCAAATTACCTGAAAGGTAGCAAATTTTTCTGTATATTTTAATGAAACAATAGTAATATTTAACTGAAATCTCTCATACTTGTTACATGGAAACCAATTAGGCTTTAGCGGTTTGTGTACACTGTTTAGTCAGCCGTACCATCAATCATGCTTGAGCCTAATCCTAAACAAATCCGGACAAATCCGCAAACTACGGATTATAATTTTGAAGCTGAATTCATATTTTATTACCTACTGGAGGTTTTAACGTGATTTTGATGAAATTATCACAATAATTCAGCATTTTAATAGCAAACAACCCAAAAAGTAATAATACAGCACACCACATATAAAGTAAGCTGTAAGTACTTGTTCTTATGAATTAATCTATGTTTTGTGTCCTATCTGTAATGTTTTTGTGTGCAATAAACTGTAAAATAAATATTATAAAAGAAGGTATTTCTACGTTTCATTGTTGATTTTTGCCATGCAATCTGAACTCATATTCTGTGCAGCAACAGTTTGATTTATTGTGTTGTGTTTTCAGCATTATTTAAGACACTTTTCTCTTCTCGTGTGGGAAACCGAGTCATTCAACGACACGATAAACCCGGGTTTTAGAGTTTTTCAACCGCCTACTATTAATAGTAGGCCTCTGACATGGTTTTGTAACGACCGCCATCTAAGTAATCATATGCAGCAACCGGGACCGACGGCTTAACGTGCTCTCCAAAGCACGGAACCATTTATTTTTGGAAAATCAGGTGGTTCACGAAATGTCCTAACCAGACAGATAAGTGATAAATATCAACTTTGTGAGTGTCCCACCGAGAATCGAACCCGGAACCTTTGCGTCGCAGGTAGTCGCACTACCACTGCGCCACATCGGCCGTCGATTGAGACTCTATATCAACAGCAATTGGTAGCTAGATACCTACCTACTGAAACAGTTGTGAATCCATCGAGTTTAAAGCTATCTCCTGAGAATAGCCTCAAAGATTTAAAAATGAAATAAATATTGTGGAAAAGTAACGCACCACCATCTAGCCTCAAACTAAACAAAGCTTATATTATTACTGATATATATTATTGTTCATAAATACTTGATTCAAAACATGACTAAATACATATATCTGAAAAATTTACTTAACAAATATTTGTTGCCGGTTGGGCTCGAACCCACAACCTTTGGCGTAGCAGGTGTACTATCCGCTACACAATAGATCCAGTAAATAAATATAAACAACAAACAGTATGAAACATGCATTCAGCAAACAGTAGTAGATAGGTAGGTAGGTACACAGTCCGTACAGAAATAACCTTGGATCGATCGTATTCAGTCTGCATCCACATGTCAGGCTGTCACTAGGTAGGTACCAGACTAACCCGGGCATGTCGGCGATATATCAATTAGGGTATTGGCTGCCCGTGCCTACCAAACGAAAACAAACAGGTTTCTGTTTTCATTTTTACCTGCAGGATAATTTGAACAGTAAAATAAACCACCAAAAACATTAATGTGAAAATTGATAGCCAAGTTTAAACTTAACATGCATTGAACAGGGTCCGAAGTCTGCGAAATTAAGAAAGTTTCAGTTGTATGTGGATAGCGTGTCAGTGGCATGGTTTTGGGCGTTTTGTTTTCTTGTAACAATGACATCAAATATGGTTCAAGAATTTATATCTCAAAATGAGTTACACTCACTCGAGAAACTTTAGTAATACTTATTATTACGTATAGATTTACCGCAAACATACAGACCCATTGGCTTTTTTTTTTATTCTAGTTATGATAGCTTTAAAACAAAACAACAAGCAAAAATTTACATTACAAATACAAAAAAAAACACGGTGACAATAAAAAACAGTTGAGTGTCGCTGGTATTGCAAGGATAAAAAATAAGATAATCCAGGCTCAGGTAGGTAGTTATGTTAGTGAAGTAAGTATTAAAATAACCCTGAATCGATCGTGTCTAGTCCGCATTAGGCTGTCACTGGGTAGGTAACAAACTAATCATGTCATGTCGATGATATATCAATTAGGGTATTGGTTGCCTGTACCGACACAAAACAAACACCTAATTGTGTTCGTTTTTAAATGAATGACTCATTTGGTAAAACAGTGAAATAAACTTCTTTGTAGCATGTTAGCAATGATGAATAAATAACTTCGATAAAATAGTCGCTTTAATGAATCAATTAGCCAAGTTCATGAATTTTAGATAGTTATGTATGTAATATGACGCACGGAGATTCGTTATTGTCATATTAAACAAATCCAAAAGTTACAAAAATAAATTTCAAACTCAGGACATGTTTACGGATCCGGCGATATTTGATCGGATCGAGTAAACGTAAAAACTATAAGTAAAATACTTCTGATGTTATGTTTTCGTCGATTTGTTATGCGAACTTGGTAGCGACGTCTGCATACAGACGTGTTAGCTTCATGAGTGATCGTTTAGTTTATAATTAGCCGAGTTTGTTAGTCTTATTCTTATCGTATTGTTATGACTGACTTCAGTAGCTTTAGTTTACAAAAATCTGCAGATAAAGTCACCAAAAAATATTTTTGGAAACTATTTACTTTTACTTTGATATCTCAAACTTAAATATGTTTTTGAAAATGCGTGTTCTAACTAAAGTGCCAACCTTTTACGGTTCGGCTGAATCCGTCCAGATTGGCGTCAATCAATTGAGAATCACTTTGAATTGCAATACCGATTCTGTATAAAATTGGTACTTAGTACTGAAATCTCTTGATATTCGTAGAATGTTGCTACGGCGTAGTAAATCGACAACCGTAGCAGACGAGTATCTAATAAAGCTACGAACTCCGTCAAAACCAACCCGCTGTTTTTTTTTTGTTCTAACGCATCGATAGATAAACTATATAAAAAGGCAATTTCTTTGATCACATCTGCCACATATTTCCCAACCGGCTAGTACAAAGGATACGAACGGGTAATTTTTGTCATCTCCGTGAAAAATATGTCCGTTCTAAGGCACAAAAGAAACCCCTTCTTGGAATGGGCTTGAGATGTTTTATGGGTCTAATAAAATATCATCGGCATATAAATCAAGTGGTATAACCGAGTTATGGCCCCGAAAATTGTTCGGTTAGAATGTTTCGCTAATTTCCCTATAAAGTTATTGTTAACGCGTTTGGGGCTTTTAAATGGTTCATGACGGTTATTTTATTGCGGTTTTCAAACTGGTATTACATTATGTCATGATTGCGAGGGGTTAGGCGTTATATAAGATGTTTTCTTGTGTATAATAAATGGTCACTATACATTTTTTCTTCTGTTATCAAATCTATAATTGCTGCTTACCCATTTAAATATGCAACATATAATGGTCTTTCTTGCAGTTTAATGACACTTCGTTCTCATATTACAATTTTAAAATTGTTTACCTTGTCCGAAACAGAGTATAGGATAATAACTACACCACATTTTCATCAAGCGTTTTGTACAAAAACTCACCTCCAAAAATATAAATAAAATTGTATATATCTTTTTACCTTAATAGCGGTAGCGAGTGCATCCAAATGAGATGTTTATGGAACACGGCTGCCGGCTGCATTCGAAATTCAAATGAGTAAATTTTTTAGGCCGTCGTCTGAGCGTAAGGGAATTAAATTAAAGTCCATTCGTAAACTCCGTCTGGCTAGCTATTTACGTACGTGACACTAGGCGGGGCGACTAGACTACCGATTCTACTGAGTTGAGAATAGACCGTTCGTTTAATTAGCTCAAATAGGGGACTTAAAGTACTTATCTATTTTGGTTGGTCTGTTCTAAATAGGAAAACTCTGACACCAGGGTTCATCGGGTCGTTGGAAGACTCGGTGTCCCACACGAAAAGAAGAAGAAGAATAGGAGTACACCGTTCGTAGCAGTATCGTAGCCGTTTCGTAGCTATTGCTACAGGATTATGGCACAACGTAACCACAGACATTGTTTACCAGTAAGATTGATATTTTAAATAGGTAGTTCAAGGTGCTCTTTATATAACACGTAGTACTTACCACGACTTGTCCACATTATGATACAATGTAAAAACTGTGTAAATATAAATAGTTTAACTAAAACTACTTATTAACCCCCATCTACCCATGGTACAGCGTGTGTACCAGTGACTTTGAACCTTATTACATTCACTCAAAGTTCAAAACCAATGATAAACATAAAAATATGTAGTACACTTGTGGTTCACAAAAACACACCTGAATATGCTATAATATGATGTTAAAGATTTTCATAGCTCACACAATCAAAAATCATACCTATCTATTCACATATCACGCTATTAAACCTTGCGGGGTAGGCAAGGGATAATAGGAGCATAAATTTAATTGTACCTTATCTAGACTGACACAAATTGTATATTTAAGAAAGTAAGTAATAACAATTAATTGCACATTCAAAACTCAAACAAAACACTTAACAGGAAAACTTAAACTAAAGACGCTCAAAGGCGGCCTTATTGCTGAAAGCGATCTCTACCAGATGACCTTTGGTTGGAGGAGAAATCAAAGAGAGTCGTTTACAAAATAAAGGTAATATTAGATAGTTAAGTTTAGTTTTAATAAAATCAAATCGTACCATATTATAAATAAATATATATTTTAATACATAAGTACATTTATTCATACGCATGTTAATAGCCTTATACAGCATGTTGTAATAACTTGTAGAAACCGTTATCGCACACTAGTTTAAGTAAATTTTCTTCATAAAGCACGACAATTGCTTCCTCCTGGCGTTACATTAGCATGATAACAGAAAACAAACTTCCACGTTACAATATACGTCCAAAGTACGTTCAAACGACTTGTCGGTTTGTTAATATGTACTTAAACTACCTCTTATCTGTTGTTGGGGTGAATCTTTTTAAGAAATATGACTTTACTTCTATTTTCGGGGTGTAAGGGACACCCCTCTTAATATTGATTTGGGACATGCAGATCGTGATACTGATCAACTTACCACAAGAAACAATATCAGGAAACGACAAAAAATCGATCTCCCATTTATAATCACGATCAGCTGATTGCCTTTAGTAGGGAAGAAAAAATATTATGATGAAACATATTCCTATTCCTAGAGAAAAGATGTTCATTTTCATAGTCTGAATGTATCATTATTCTGAGAGATGTCCCTTACACGCCTTATGTTTTGAAACCAAATTTATATATTATATGTGCGTAAATGGCAATAATTGTATCCAAACTATGAAGACTGTTTTATTCTCATTTTTTGGGCTAACAATTTTTCCATCTTAAGGCGGTTCTTCCACTTGTCGTCGTCGCTCCGTATTTTGAACGCACCGTAACGCATGCGTCTGTCAGATGAAAAGAAACGGTACGAGTGCGTTACGTATAACTAACTATTCAATTACACAGTTTTTTGTTCATGCTTAGTCACTAACATACACAACTACCTAATCAATACTTTTTGTCTTAGTCTATATAACGAATCATTATATTAACTCCGTTATGGATTAAGATACTTCATTTTTTGTGCCTGTTTTAATCGGTTCATAGGTAGAGCCACTAACAAAATGCCAGACTAAATAACTTTAAGATTAATGGTACTGCAGGTTATCAAGACTTACCTCTATAGAATAACGTTAGCTATCCCTACCAACTGTTTAGCGTAACCGGAGCTAACAGAACTCGTACAAAGGGTTTAACCCAAAGATTTCGAGATACCATTCAGCTGTCTACCTTACGCGTCAGCTATTCAGCCCGAAATTAAGGGAGATAAATAACCAGATCCCACTTTCGCTGACGGGCGTTTTGCGCATTTCCAAAATCTAATTTAGAGTGATACACGCCGACGCCGCCAGCCCGCAACTGCTATCGTATGGTCGCCATAAATTTGCCAATTACAGACACTATAGCGAAACAGAGCCTCTAATATGCTACTTTCTGTGCTGGCTGTACTCAGGGATTCCAGTAGACTTGCTGATTTCGAAGATGCTGGTTTCAGTTAGTGTTCTAAACACGTTACATTTCAATTCCATTGCTGGACATAGGCCTCCCCTATTAGGGGGATATTGTTATACCATGCTTGGCAAACGGATAAGCGAGCGCAGTGCAAGATATTGCTTTAAAACCCTACTGCGTATTTCCTCGATAAATTGATCCCCCAGTTGCTTTTAGCGACACCTACGGGTAGTATTAGGGTGATGCTATTCCGAGTCAGCATCACACGGCTTTATCTAATGGATCATTTCAATAGCCAATTTCAATGTGGTTTACAAAATCTGACTATAGTTATCCAAGCTACGCTACGCTTGTAAAGTCACCGCTAATATTTTCGCGCACATTTCGGAGTGTAGTTCTATCCAGCTTACCAGCGTGCTCAAGTCTCGGTAGCAAAAGTAATTTCTTCTCTTTGCGAACAATCTGATTGCAACGAATTGGAATCGCAGGCGGTTGAACAGTCTGACATTAAAAGTTCATCGGATCTTTCGTGAAGTTGGCTTTCCATGCAATAGGTAGGAACCGTATCAGGTTAACCTTGGCAGAGACGGCTATATTCTTCCTCTGTCGTGTGGGCCGAATGAAATGACTTACTAGGTTACTAGTAGCAATAATATCCCTCTGTCATGACTATATGGGGTGTACGGGACAGCTCTCTGACAACTATGGTGCATGCAGACCATGAAACTGAACAACTTCCCATAAAAAAATATTTCAAGAAACGTATTTTTTTATATTTCCCATAGTAAATGCAGTCGTGGTGTGATTTTGTATGGGAGGTCGATTTTTGTTGTTGTTTCCTGACATGTGTTTCTAGGGGAAAGTTGTTTAGTTTCATGGTTTGAATGCACCCTAGAGAGCATTCCCTTACACCCCGTATATCGATTGTGCACCGTCTTAGCTACCCCAACAAAAATGGAAGCGAGTAATGCCAGTGGCGACGCCGTGACGGCCGCGGCAGACGGCGGCCTGGCTTGACTACGATGGTAAAAACATGTTTTGGCAACACGCAGCCTACGCCATTTGTAGTGGCCGAAATAGCCAGTGAAGTTTTGTATAAGGCAGTTAACTGAACAAAAAAACTGATTATTTTTTCTTAATTTAACAAATAGTCTTTTAACAGTGATGCTAGACAAGAGGGAATCTCCCCAAATTTGAGGAGTTTTCGTAGCAATGGGAGGTAATTGGAAGGACAGTATTTTTGGAGGGTCAGCTAGGGGGAAAATACATCGTTGGGGGATTTTAGGATTTGTACACACATGTTTTACCGCCCGTTATGCGTTTTTTGCATTGATTTTTATATATTTTAATTCATGGAGTTTTGGGGTATATTTGTTTTCAAAATCTGAATTTTGGAGGCATTAAAAGGCAAGATTTGGAGTAACGCGAGACGATCATCTTTCTTTTACTAACTTTTTTAAGTAACGAATTGTGCTGCATAAGGGTGATTTTTGCTAGAAAATCTGAATTTAGCAAGATTTCGAAATTCTAGATTTTGGGGGAGATCGTGAGAAAACATGTTTAAACCTAACACAGGAAGCAATTGCATTCAACGGAAAAATTGCATTCAAATTATTACGGGTTTTCATCGCTTGGGCTACATTTAATCTGTAAAAAAATATTTAATCATTTAATTTCTGGGTGGGAAAACTAACCCGGTAGACGGAGCCACTTCACGCGTAATTGGCATCAAGATACCCTTGCAAAGTTTACGGGCTATGATAAGCCGTGGTAGCCCAGATGGTAGAGTCGTCGCCACTACTGATGGCGAAAGTCGCAGGTTCAATTCATGCCCGCGGTAGAAAAAGTTTCAAGTTTTCAAAAAACTTGAAAATTATTATAAGTATTCCTAAAAAATATAGGTATGTAAAAAATATTGTCACACGAAACATGAACTGTGAGTAACCCCGGGTGAGCTCCAGCTCCCCACAAAACGGTCAGGTGTAGATTTTAAAGCCCCGGGGCTAAAAATTTAAGACTCCAGAACTAAACAAAAGTGTGAGTAAACATAAGGTACGGTAAGTGCCCGTTCATAATTAATAGTAACAAAAGATAAGGCCGGAATGGAGTTCTGACGTTCGAAGAGAAACAACTCAACTCTGCAAAAAGTTCGCTCTTTGAACGCAGACAAATCCTTTGAAAATTTCCTCTAACATAGCTTTAAACTGTTGCTAAGTACACTCCTCCTATTTGCCCGAGTGTGGAAATGCACTCCATCTAAAATAAGGTAAATAAGGTTGATGTCTGTGTGGTGTGGTGTACGACATTTCAGTGCTTCTCAAAGTTCTTCTGGTGCCTATGTTATAAAACTACAGGCTACAAGTCTACAGGTGAAATTCTTAGTATCATAATGGCTAACCGACTACGCAATGAACATCGAATTTCACCTGTAAAATTGTAGCCTGTAGTTTGATAATATCGGGTACAGGTATCCATTGACAACATATTTATTTATTTATTAGCTATTACGACACTTACTGGTAAATAAACAAAAAAATAATATCTAGGAATCTGTTAGAATACCTTTATCGCTTAATAACCTTGTAGCGTTGTAAGTGCACATATTGATTCACATGATAATGAATAAATTAGATGGGACAAACTTACACGCAAAAAAAGTAGGAGTTACTTAAACGACCAAATGAAGCCTGTTTTTTATAGATTAAAAACGTTCTATATTGTATAACATATTTCGCTATAATTGTGCGTAAGCGTAACGAAATTCTAGTCTGTACTTGAAATACTAATTTTAGATGCCGTTATATAGTTTTTTCAATAATAAGAATCATGAGAAGTGCTTGCGCTGAACATTATTGTTGCGAATAATTTTACAAAACCACGTGAGAATTTATTATGCCTCCGCATAATTGTGGCGCCATCTATTGGCGTTTTATCGCATATGGTTTTTAATCTGTAATTTTTTTCTCATTAATTATAAAAAAATTGATTACATATTTGGGAACCGCTGTGCCTGTCGGAGTTTCCAACTGCGGACGCTCGAGGCGTCCTCTTTAATTTATTTTCTAAATTAACGTCAACTCGTACGCAAACTTAGTTGTGTGAGATAAGTCCCGTACCTACTACGTGCCTTTTATGTTATTTTAATTTATTTCGGAAGTTTTATCGCTCACAGAGATTTTGTTGTTTGTTTTGTGCTGCACGGTGCAAATTTAGTTGGATTTTTTTAGGTATGGTACCTACTTATTTTAAGGCGAGTGTAGCCATGATATATTCGCTGCAATTAAAGTTATGGCAATTAATACCAAAAGTGGTCGTTTTTAGGTACTTTTTTCCATAACTATAATTGCAGCAAATATTTCATTGAGTTTGCAGGTTCTAATTTTACTTACTAGAAACTTAGGCAACGGATATTCTGATAGATTGTTTGTATAAAGAGAAAATATGTTTTTGTGAAGTGGCGCCACTGTCGAGTCGTTCACTGGTACACTCGCCTTAAGCAACTAAATAGGCACTTTAAAAAATTGTTTCTCTTATAAAGTGCTTTTTTTTAACTAACAAGATTTTGTTTGTTGGCTTGGATATATCATTATTGAAAAAATATAAACGTTTTATTTTTCAAATAACTACTTGCTTGCTTGACTAAACCCACGAAATGTTTTGCACTATTTATATTACACCTTTATACAAATACAGTATTATTCGCGATGCACTGTACACATGCATACATATATCACGCCTATAATCCCTTGCAGGTTAGGCAGAGCGTAAACAGTCGTAAAAAAACGGACATTTAAGCCACTTTTGGCAAAGATTTGAGGGTCATTCGGAAAATAGTGTATCACCATAGTGTCAGCCCATCGCCTAAAATTGCAATACACACCCTCGTGTCCCTTAGTCGCTTCTTACGATACCCACGGGAAAGAAATGGGGTGATGCTATTCTGAGCCTTACAGCATTACATACCGGTGTAGACGTAAGTATTTACCGTCTCCTGAGACTAACTCGATACGGAGTAAGACGCCAACTTCGTTGATAAGAGAACGTCCTCACTAATTTATTGCTCCAAATGCGGCAGACACCCGCCACCCTGATTTACTGAATTTCACGACAACTCAAGTGAGTTTACGTTGATATACTTATATTTAAATACAAATAGCCGTGTGATACCGGCTTAGAGTAACATAACTTCTTTTCTTTTCCGTGGGTGTCGTAAGAGGCGACTAAGGGACTTGAGGGTGTGTATGGCTACTTTAGGCAATGGGCTGACAACCTGTCACTATGGTGATACATAATTTTCCGAATGACCCTCAAATATTTGTCAGACATGGCGTAATTGTCCGTTATTTGTGGCCGTTGACACTCTGCCTTCCCCGCAAAGGATTATAAGCGTGATATGTGTGTGTTAAATACAAATCGGAGAGGGATATTCTACGATTAGTGTCGCTACTACACATACAAACTACTCTCTTTGCATAATACAATTAAATACAGTAACTTTGTTGATTTTGAAAATAATCATACATGCACATACATACATAAATCCCGCTTTTCCTTTATCCTTGTCGGGGTGGGCATAGCGTAAACAGCCGTAAAAACTAACATTTACACCGCGTCCGTCTGACAAACATTTGAAAGTCATTCAGAAAATTGTGTATCACCATAGTGACAGGTTGTCAGCATGTGATCCTCGAGTCCCTTAGTCGCCTCTTACGACAACCACGAGAAATAATTGGGGTGATGCTATTCTAATCCTCACGGAAAGAAATTTACTGGCACCTTAATAATTACATTGGTTAGCCTAATAAAATATACTAAGTACTGAAATCGGAAACGAAAAATACGAATATGTAGGTACGTATTTATAACAATGTGTCTGGTTAGATCGATTCCAGTGTCCCATTCCACATCCCATTAATATATTACAATAGTATCGATCATAAATTAATGATTCAGTGCATATAGTGACCTAATAACCGTTCCTCACGAGATAAGCAGAGATCATTCTGTGTATTGCTTGCAAGATGGAACCTGGCTATCTGGGCCGAGGCCATCCATGCAAGCAAGCCTTTAATAAGCGGTAGTCAACCCTCGTAAGTTATAGAAAGATAACAAACTTACCTACCTATTCTGTTAAGAGTAACTGGAACTAAAAAAATTTGAAAAGCGAAAAGAATTTAAACTTTGCTGCCGCAACAGCTAACTAAGTTACACTATTGAAAATGAAAATTATATTACTTTGTTCAATGTAGGATAGTATTAGTACTTATTGACGTCATGATCCGTCATTGTAAAAAAAAATGTATAAGTAACACAATTTTCTTTTCTTTATAAAATTTTTTGTATTGTCCTAATAATAAACCGGCTCAGGCGGGACAAAAAATAAATAAAAATAAAGGCACTGTCAGTCTTTGTTTATGTTGTACAGACGCTCTTACATGTTTGCTCGCAACTGTAGCCAGCTTAGGGTTTCGTTATTCCCGGCCTTTTTCAGTTCCCGGGAAACGGGAATTAATTTTCGCTTTTCCCGGGAATTCCCGGGAACCGGGAAAAAAATGAAACTTATTGTTCTGCTGTGTTTCGATAAGAAATGGAGTTAAAAAAATTATGTCATTGTTTAAATTACATACTTAAAAAGTTAACACTGTAATACAAGTACTGAACGAGCCTATCCTGGTCTCTGAAAATCCCCAACTGTATTAAAAACCAAGAAAAACAATTAAGTTATGAAAAACATAAAAAAAAAACTTATTTGAAAAAGCGTTTTATAGTTTGTAAGAGTTTTATTATGATAATGATAATGATAAGACCAAAGAGTTAATTATATAGTGTGGTTTTTTTATGAATATGAAGATAATTAAACTATAAATAAAAAGAGTAATACATATTATTGTAATGTTTAATGTTACAAATAGTAAGTATAGCAATATGATTGTTGCTACCAAAACAATTTGCGGTGCCTCTGCAAGGTGCTACATGCTGGACTTTTAATAGTTTAAGATCTATGTAATGTAACCATGTGGTAATGCAAATAAAAACTTAAAACTTGAAACTTGAAACCTGAGTTTTTAAACCGTCTTAACAACTTTATTAATGATCAGTGTAACAAATTCAAAACAGCAACCGGGATCGACAGCTTGACGTGCACTATGAAATAAATTATTTTATAAATAAAGATAAACTGGTCAATCAGCCTGCATTGTCAAATATAAACACCATGAGAATCGAATTTAAAGATTTTGGATTGAGATACCATGGGTCAGACACTTATAGCACAATATTAGCACACAAGAGACCACTGCTGAATATGGGCCTTCCCCCATAAGTAGTGTTTTTGCCATTCTCACCGCGCTAGGCCGGCAGATTGTCGAGTGCAGGGCAAACTGTTGTTTTTCACAGAGAACGCTTATACAGATTTATTTAAATTATACGGTCAGATACTGATATGCAATAATAAATAAAAAAGAAATCAATAAGGAATGTTTATGATCCATTTTCATCATCATATCGTGAAGGACAACAAATCGCAAAACGACCCAATGAACCTTCAGGTCAGAGTCTTAGTAGGTATTCGTAACTAAAATGGTTAATAATCCCATCTATGGTGGTTTTTCTACTTATCATTCGTGCGTTTACGGATGCGTCTATGAAACGACTTGACAGACGCATCTGTTACGCACTGTAGCCGTATTTTTTGGGAATAAGATCGAAATTCGCAATTGTTCTTCTCTGACAGACGCATGCTTTACGGTGGGTTAAAAGAACGCAGCGACGGACGACAAGTGGGCAAACTGCCTAAGTATTCATAGACATAAGCCGGGACGACGGCTTAATGTGCCCTCCTAAGCACCGATCTGCCTTTCTTGTGATAAATTGTCAAATAATAACTTAGTATGTTTCCTTTGAGATTCAAACCAGAGACCTCAAGATTCTAAAATAAACGATCAGATCACTAGATCATGGAAGCAGTAAAGGTTTATTATTGTTTAATCCAGAAATTTTGTGTCATCTGTCTATAAATAATTATCAATATGCGGTTTTAGAGCCTAAAACCGCAATTTAAACTATCCGGGAATTCCCGGGAAATGAATAAAAATTTCCCGGTGCCGGGAACGAAGCTTATCCCGGGAATTCCCGATTCCCGGGTCCCGGGAACGAAACCCTAAGCCAGCTACAAATCGGCGACTTGCCCAACATTAAAATAATACTTGCGCCAACTAGGGTTTCGTTCCCGGGACCCGGGAATCGGGAATTCCCGGGATAAGCTTCGTTCCCGGCACCGGGAAATTTTTATTCATTTCCCGGGAATTCCCGGATAGTTTAAATTGCGGTTTTAGGCTCTAAAACCGCATATTGATAATTATTTATAGACAGATGACACAAAATTTCTGGATTAAACAATAATAAACCTTTACTGCTTCCATGATCTAGTGATCTGATCGTTTATTTTAGAATCTTGAGGTCTCTGGTTTGAATCTCAAAGGAAACATACTAAGTTATTATTTGACAATTTATCACAAGAAAGACAGATCGGTGCTTAGGAGGGCACATTAAGCCGTCGTCCCGGCTTATGTCTATGAATACTTAGGCAGTTTGCCCACTTGTCGTCCGTCGCTGCGTTCTTTTAACCCACCGTAAAGCATGCGTCTGTCAGAGAAGAACAATTGCGAATTTCGATCTTATTCCCAAAAAATACGGCTACAGTGCGTAACAGATGCGTCTGTCAAGTCGTTTCATAGACGCATCCGTAAACGCACGAATGATAAGTAGAAAAACCACCATAGATGGGATTATTAACCATTTTAGTTACGAATACCTACTAAGACTCTGACCTGAAGGTTCATTGGGTCGTTTTGCGATTTGTTGTCCTTCACGATATGATGATGAAAATGGATCATAAACATTCCTTATTGATTTCTTTTTTATTTATTATTGCATATCAGTATCTGACCGTATAATTTAAATAAATCTGTATAAGCGTTCTCTGTGAAAAACAACAGTTTGCCCTGCACTCGACAATCTGCCGGCCTAGCGCGGTGAGAATGGCAAAAACACTACTTATGGGGGAAGGCCCATATTCAGCAGTGGTCTCTTGTGTGCTAATATTGTGCTATAAGTGTCTGACCCATGGTATCTCAATCCAAAATCTTTAAATTCGATTCTCATGGTGTTTATATTTGACAATGCAGGCTGATTGACCAGTTTATCTTTATTTATAAAATAATTTATTTCATAGTGCACGTCAAGCTGTCGATCCCGGTTGCTGTTTTGAATTTGTTACACTGATCATTAATAAAGTTGTTAAGACGGTTTAAAAACTCAGGTTTCAAGTTTCAAGTTTTAAGTTTTTATTTGCATTACCACATGGTTACATTACATAGATCTTAAACTATTAAAAGTCCAGCATGTAGCACCTTGCAGAGGCACCGCAAATTGTTTTGGTAGCAACAATCATATTGCTATACTTACTATTTGTAACATTAAACATTACAATAATATGTATTACTCTTTTTATTTATAGTTTAATTATCTTCATATTCATAAAAAAACCACACTATATAATTAACTCTTTGGTCTTATCATTATCATTATCATAATAAAACTCTTACAAACTATAAAACGCTTTTTCAAATAAGTTTTTTTTTTATGTTTTTCATAACTTAATTGTTTTTCTTGGTTTTTAATACAGTTGGGGATTTTCAGAGACCAGGATAGGCTCGTTCAGTACTTGTATTACATTGGTGATGCTATTCTGAGCCTTACAGCATTACATACCGGTGTAGACGTAAGTATTTACCGTCTCCTGAGACTAACTCGATACGGAGTAAGACGCCAACTTCGTTGATAAGAGAACGTCCTCACTAATTTATTGCTCCAAATGCGGCAGACACCCGCCACCCTGATTTACTGAATTTCACGACAACTCAAGTGAGTTTACGTTGATATACTTATATTTAAATACAAATAGCCGTGTGATACCGGCTTAGAGTAACATAACTTCTTTTCTTTTCCGTGGGTGTCGTAAGAGGCGACTAAGGGACTTGAGGGTGTGTATGGCTACTTTAGGCAATGGGCTGACAACCTGTCACTATGGTGATACATAATTTTCCGAATGACCCTCAAATATTTGTCAGACATGGCGTAATTGTCCGTTATTTGTGGCCGTTGACACTCTGCCTTCCCCGCAAAGGATTATAAGCGTGATATGTGTGTGTTAAATACAAATCGGAGAGGGATATTCTACGATTAGTGTCGCTACTACACATACAAACTACTCTCTTTGCATAATACAATTAAATACAGTAACTTTGTTGATTTTGAAAATAATCATACATGCACATACATACATAAATCCCGCTTTTCCTTTATCCTTGTCGGGGTGGGCATAGCGTAAACAGCCGTAAAAACTAACATTTACACCGCGTCCGTCTGACAAACATTTGAAAGTCATTCAGAAAATTGTGTATCACCATAGTGACAGGTTGTCAGCATGTGATCCTCGAGTCCCTTAGTCGCCTCTTACGACAACCACGAGAAATAATTGGGGTGATGCTATTCTAATCCTCACGGAAAGAAATTTACTGGCACCTTAATAATTACATTGGTTAGCCTAATAAAATATACTAAGTACTGAAATCGGAAACGAAAAATACGAATATGTAGGTACGTATTTATAACAATGTGTCTGGTTAGATCGATTCCAGTGTCCCATTCCACATCCCATTAATATATTACAATAGTATCGATCATAAATTAATGATTCAGTGCATATAGTGACCTAATAACCGTTCCTCACGAGATAAGCAGAGATCATTCTGTGTATTGCTTGCAAGATGGAACCTGGCTATCTGGGCCGAGGCCATCCATGCAAGCAAGCCTTTAATAAGCGGTAGTCAACCCTCGTAAGTTATAGAAAGATAACAAACTTACCTACCTATCCTGTTAAGAGTAACTGGAACTAAAAAAATTTGAAAAGCGAAAAGAATTTAAACTTTGCTGCCGCAACAGCTAACTAAGTTACACTATTGAAAATGAAAATTATATTACTTTGTTCAATGTAGGATAGTATTAGTACTTATTGACGTCATGATCCGTCATTGTAAAAAAAATGTATAAGTAACACAATTTTCTTTTCTTTATAAAATTTTTTGTATTGTCCTAATAATAAACCGGCTCAGGCGGGACAAAAAATAAATAAAAATAAAGGCACTGTCAGTCTTTGTTTATGTTGTACAGACGCTCTTACATGTTTGCTCGCAACTGTAGCCAGCTTAGGGTTTCGTTATTCCCGGCCTTTTTCAGTTCCCGGGAAACGGGAATTAATTTTCGCTTTTCCCGGGAATTCCCGGGAACCGGGAAAAAAATGAAACTTATTGTTCTGCTGTGTTTCGATAAGAAATGGAGTTAAAAAAATTATGTCATTGTTTAAATTACATACTTAAAAAGTTAACACTGTAATACAAGTACTGAACGAGCCTATCCTGGTCTCTGAAAATCCCCAACTGTATTAAAAACCAAGAAAAACAATTAAGTTATGAAAAACATAAAAAAAAAACTTATTTGAAAAAGCGTTTTATAGTTTGTAAGAGTTTTATTATGATAATGATAATGATAAGACCAAAGAGTTAATTATATAGTGTGGTTTTTTTATGAATATGAAGATAATTAAACTATAAATAAAAAGAGTAATACATATTATTGTAATGTTTAATGTTACAAATAGTAAGTATAGCAATATGATTGTTGCTACCAAAACAATTTGCGGTGCCTCTGCAAGGTGCTACATGCTGGACTTTTAATAGTTTAAGATCTATGTAACTGCCAGCTACAAATCGGCGACTTGCCCAACATTAAAATAATACTTGCGCCAACTAGGGTTTCGTTCCCGGGACCCGGGAATCGGGAATTCCCGGGATAAGCTTCGTTCCCGGCACCGGGAAATTTTTATTCATTTCCCGGGAATTCCCGGATAGTTTAAATTGCGGTTTTAGGCTCTAAAACCGCATATTGATAATTATTTATAGACAGATGACACAAAATTTCTGGATTAAACAATAATAAACCTTTACTGCTTCCATGATCTAGTGATCTGATCGTTTATTTTAGAATCTTGAGGTCTCTGGTTTGAATCTCAAAGGAAACATACTAAGTTATTATTTGACAATTTATCACAAGAAAGACAGATCGGTGCTTAGGAGGGCACATTAAGCCGTCGTCCCGGCTTATGTCTATGAATACTTAGGCAGTTTGCCCACTTGTCGTCCGTCGCTGCGTTCTTTTAACCCACCGTAAAGCATGCGTCTGTCAGAGAAGAACAATTGCGAATTTCGATCTTATTCCCAAAAAATACGGCTACAGTGCGTAACAGATGCGTCTGTCAAGTCGTTTCATAGACGCATCCGTAAACGCACGAATGATAAGTAGAAAAACCACCATAGATGGGATTATTAACCATTTTAGTTACGAATACCTACTAAGACTCTGACCTGAAGGTTCATTGGGTCGTTTTGCGATTTGTTGTCCTTCACGATATGATGATGAAAATGGATCATAAACATTCCTTATTGATTTCTTTTTTATTTATTATTGCATATCAGTATCTGACCGTATAATTTAAATAAATCTGTATAAGCGTTCTCTGTGAAAAACAACAGTTTGCCCTGCACTCGACAATCTGCCGGCCTAGCGCGGTGAGAATGGCAAAAACACTACTTATGGGGGAAGGCCCATATTCAGCAGTGGTCTCTTGTGTGCTAATATTGTGCTATAAGTGTCTGACCCATGGTATCTCAATCCAAAATCTTTAAATTCGATTCTCATGGTGTTTATATTTGACAATGCAGGCTGATTGACCAGTTTATCTTTATTTATAAAATAATTTATTTCATAGTGCACGTCAAGCTGTCGATCCCGGTTCCTGTTTTGAATTTGTTACACTGATCATTAATAAAGTTGTTAAGACGGTTTAAAAACTCAGGTTTCAAGTTTCAAGTTTTAAGTTTTTATTTGCATTACCACATGGTTACATTACATAGATCTTAAACTATTAAAAGTCCAGCATGTAGCACCTTGCAGAGGCACCGCAAATTGTTTTGGTAGCAACAATCATATTGCTATACTTACTATTTGTAACATTAAACATTACAATAATATGTATTACTCTTTTTATTTATAGTTTAATTATCTTCATATTCATAAAAAAAACCACACTATATAATTAACTCTTTGGTCTTATCATTATCATTATCATAATAAAACTCTTACAAACTATAAAACGCTTTTTCAAATAAGTTTTTTTTTTATGTTTTTCATAACTTAATTGTTTTTCTTGGTTTTTAATACAGTTGGGGATTTTCAGAGACCAGGATAGGCTCGTTCAGTACTTGTATTACAGTGTTAACTTTTTAAGTATGTAATTTAAACAATGACATAATTTTTTTAACTCCATTTCTTATCGAAACACAGCAGAACAATAAGTTTCATTTTTTTCCCGGTTCCCGGGAATTCCCGGGAAAAGCGAAAATTAATTCCCGTTTCCCGGGAACTGAAAAAGGCCGGGAATAACGAAACCCTAGCGCCAACCTTATAGTAAATATTTTATGTCAAACGTTGGAGACTTTTGCCAACATGCCTTCATGATTTAACTTAGTTGAATTTTCTAACTCTCGCCAAAACAACGTTACCTTTGATATTCCTAGCTATGATATCTGGAAAACTGTTCACTACCACTGCGCACCGGAACACCCGGAAGATTGACCCGCAAAGGCACAATACTGGCATTGTTCCCCAACAATGGGGCATCTCTATGGGGCAGCTCTATTAATTACCCCTTGGCCAGATAGCGCACTCTATTCCGTCAATAAACATGTACTTCGGGACGTGTTTGGGAACCAATCACTGCGTAGCAAATAGTGCCACGAGAATCTGGGCTAGAATGCAATTACGTGATAACTTGACTGATTAATAAGACTAGTTACTAGGGAACTGAAAGATAAAAAATGCTAAAAATTGACTTTTGCTACTATCACGTAACCGGGTTATCCGCTGCGACGACTAATATCAAATAGTTCATATATGTATTTGAAAATATCATACATTTTAAATGTATGAATTTTTGACATTTGGATGCGATGCGACGTCGCGTGGGTAGCCTCAGTCAAGTAATAACAGATTGTCATTTAATAATGACATTTAAAAACTCCGCGTGAGTGATCAAATATCTATTACTATATAAATTCCGCCATGGAATATACCTACCTACAGAAGTGTGTGGCATGCCAACCCTTAGTTAAATCGTAAAACATTCGAGTTAAAGTAGGCACATTATTATTTATATATTTATGATTAAATAAGTCTATTGCAAAATATTATTTTCTTTGCTGACGAAACATACGATACACTTTATGAATTCCACCGAACCAGAAAATTGGAACCCCACGCTCAACCTACACAAAAAATAAACTAGGATCCAATCATTTAGTATGTAAACATAAACGCCTGAATATTGATGAGGAGCAAAAATATGAAATCTCAAAAAATAGCGTTGCTAAGTTCCAGCGGGAGGGACTCAACTTTTGCGGTGTGCGTCCTCTTATACATTGCTGTATTATACGTGAACCTTATACCTATCTGCCTATACAAAAACAGCAATGAACATCATAGCAAAGTTCAGGAGTACTCTTTTTTCTTTTACCCGGGCGCCGCATAAAACAGCCATGGCAATTAATTTGATTACAGGTTGGTGGGAGCGTTTGCGCGTTAACTTTTCGCAGGAGCCTTCGGGGAGCCGTCAAATAAACTTTGCAATTCACTCATACAGCTGCGGCATAGAGTAAACTTGGCAATTATGCAGTAGAGGGATGATTAGTTTACTAGATGCACATGGGATGTCACTACTCTTAAATTTGGTAAAAGATGTCTAGCCCGAGCGGTGTCTTTTAGTTATGACGGAGATCTTAAGTAAGTTCAGAAACGCGCTTTGTGCTACCCAAAATTACAATTAAGAGTGATTTTAATTAAAATACAATATCTCTTGGCCTTTGCCCTGCAGTGGTAGATACATGTCTAGTTCGTAATAAAAATAATTATACCAAATACACTACGGAACACCCACAACTTATAAACCACAAACACTCTTGCTGAAGGATACTTGGCTTAAGCCCGTACCTATCTTCCACCGACTTTTTGTAGAGTAAAAATCTTTTGACAATAATACTAATCATCGCTTGGCCCATCATCGCGTATACTTATTTGTTCTTATAAGTACAGATCATAAATCATCTTACATTGATAGATAGGTACATAATTATATACATCAGCCTATTGAAGGCCTACTGCTGAACGTAGGCCTCCCCCAGGGTACGCCATAGGCTAGAATCTCTCGTTTTCACCATCAAGTCGCTACCAGCCAGCCGTCTTTTTTTACTGACTTATTGAATAACAAATCACACTGTTGTTTTACTTACTTGAAGTATGTACTGGAGGTTTTTAGGGCAACAATTTGCAAGCGAATACAAAAACTCGAAGCGTAGTAATCTTTTATAGTCCCGTAGACTATAAGCTACGAAAGCTACGAGCTACAAAACAAGGTTTGTAGCACCTCTGTAACCAATTCCAACTTGTTCTTTTACGACGCAACATGCACAAACATGGCACAACCAACATCGCGGCACAAAACATCTGTAGGTACAATTCGAGGAACAAAACATCTGTATGTTGCTTCTACCGTTTTATTTACTCTCCATCTGGCAACAGGGGTAATAATTAAAGGCACAACGGCTAATCCTTGTCGACGAGTGCAAACCACCGCTCGCTTTTATGTGACCGAATAACATGTACAGTACAATCAACGACAGCTCAAGCTAACATTTTAAAGGGTACTGGTACAATGTATACTGGGGTTTCTATACATTTACTTCGAATTACTAGTATACAACAACATTTAGGCTTGTTATGATTTATTTTGCACTAAATATTGCTATAAGTGCTATATTATTTTCATAAACGAACATTTAGGGGATTCTTCCACTTGACGTCTCGCTGCGTATTTTTAACAGGCGAAAAGAAATTGTTTTTTCCGATCTTATTCCCATACAAATTCGGCTACGATCAAACTTGTCAGTGTTACCCTGTAACATGACTTCATGAATTGAAGTTTAAATTATTAGTTCATTGTCTAATAGCACTATATCCCTTAAAATCGACCCAAATATTGAGTATTTTTACTACCATATATCATTATTTTATTCAGAAATGACCGGGATAAATATCTACGTCGTAGATATCAACATACACCATGTTTGATATTTAAGGACCTGAATTAGGATTTCCATACCCTCCAATTTCATCCCAAATCGAGTAAAAAGTAATCGAGGGTCATCATCTAAAAAATCAATTAAGTTTTTCTATGACAACTCTATGTAGGTTGTCACGGCGAATGGAACCCAATGATCGATGGGTTGGTTTTTTTATACCCACCCTCGTAACCCATCGGAACCGGTGTCATTCGAAATTGATTGCTTGTGAAAACAGCGAAAGTCAGCCCAATTATTTTTTGGGCATTGAAAAATATTTGAGATGAATCGAGTGGATAGGGGTCGTTCTTCAGGAGGTCAATAATTGTGGTCACAGGGTTGTAAATCCTAAATTATAAAAGTTTGAACAAAACGATCAATTGGAGATGATTTTTCATTTCAATACGTATCTGGAAACTATCAGAAAGCCATGTTTTTAGGTCATTTAGTATTTCAAAACTGAATCTGAAAGTTGAAAACGGGAGGATTTTGGGTGTTCTCCGCGTGTCACACCGCGTACTTGGATTTTACAAATCATGACTTTACTACTTTTCTACTGTTTTGTAGGTATAAACTATATATCAAAATAACCACCTTGAATTGGTGTATTGGTTAAAATACAAAAAATATTTGATTTTCATTTAATTTATAAAATAGGCCTCAAAATGTCTCGGTCACACGTTTTCGCGCGCTTTGCCTGAGCGTGATAAAACCCGTCGTAAATTGCACGATTATTAACGAAAACCTGCGAAGTTTTTGCACCGCAAACCGCAAGTTGCGTTGCGGCAGTCAACCAGTGTGGACGGGCGATTCGTTGCTGGGAGACAAAAATATTTGGGTAAGTACGAGTCGTCACACATTTCTGTAAGCCGTGCATGTAATCGGCGTGGATCAAATTTCATCCTGAATCGAATCATCCAGAGATATATTATTCACAGGGTTCATTCATGATATTGTCGACTTTATGAAGCAATAATTTAAATAAGACTTGTTGAATAGGTGAGCAAGTAATTCTAAAAAAGTGTTTTTTTAGTAATCGGCGTGGCGTAATCGGCGTGGTAAAATAGCCACGCCGCTTACAATTCGTCCCACGCCGATTACACTGAACTTATTTTAGTTAAGAAAAGATTGAATATATCAATATATTTTTGTAAATAAATATAAATAATATGTTATTGATATAAATAGTGGTAATCATTATATAAAAATAATTAAATTACATATATATTAAGTTTTTTAGTCATATATTGTTCCATAGTTTAATATGAACTGTTTCTGTCATTTAGACTTAGTCTTTAGACTTAGGGAGAAGATCCAGAGGTCCCAGATTCGATTCTTGGGGAGGATTATACAAAGTTTACATTCGCCAATTTATAAAATTATTCAGAATTTGGTTAAACCTGCGAGACAAACCACATTATTGTCTGCAAAAAGCTGGTTTCTTGCTTCTGAAGGTCTGTCAGTCTCGGTTGCTGTCTACGATACTATTAACTAGTTATTTTATGTTTAGCTATTCAGAGTTCTGATCAAATTAGATTTAACTTTATGTAATCGTAATCTTAATTAACACAACTGATCTCTCTCTTTTCGTATGGGATACCGAGTCGTCCAACGACCCGATGAAACCCTGGTGTCAGAGTTTTTTAACCGCCTACTACCACTAGTAGGCCTCTGACATGGTTGTGTTACGACCGCCGTCTAAATAATCATAGACAGCAACCGGGACCGACGGCTTAACGTGTTCTCCGAAGCACGGAACCATTTCTTTTTCGGACAATCAGTTGGTTCACCCTGCCATGTCCTAACCAGACCGGGAACAAATTCACAAAGTGATAAATATCAACTTTGTGAGTGTCCCACCGAGAATCAAACCCGGAACCTTTGCGTAGCAGGCAGTCGCACTACCACTGCGCCACATCGGTCGTCAACAACACAACTGATCGAACACTAATGTGATAGATTTTGATTATTATAATTTTTGATTTTTAAAGTTAATAAGTCAATAAAGTTTTGATTCGAGCCCTTGGCTGAGTGAGCTGTTGATTTTTGAAGCACATTTTAATTATGATAATTTTGTAATTTCCTTTGTCAACAAGGTTCTACTTATTAATATACCTGATCAAACAAATACCATTGCTTTTTTTTACTTTCCCCTTACTTGTAAAGACTGGTGTTTGCTGTTAGGTATTCATTTAACATAGGTATATTTATATGATTTGGTACAAAAAAAAAATATTTGGGGTGAATTATTAGGTCAGAAAGCTCAATAATTCCTATCAATAATAGGTGCAAAAGTATTCATTAGTCAAAATGCATAAAAAAAATCAGATAAAATTAACTATGTAATAAGCGTGGCTCGTTTTGTAATCGGCGTGGCACATGAAACTTCAAAATTAAATTTCTTAAAAAGTAAATGTGCTAGCATGGAGCACCAAACGGTTTTATAATCAGGAAAGTACACAAAATCATATTTTTATGTTATATTATTAAAATTGTCGAAATTAAAATTTGCCACGCCGATTACGCGGAGAATCGAATATTGAAGAATGACCCAGGATTTTCTCAATCAAATGAAGTCGACTGAATTGAATGCAATGCCGACACACTCTGCACAATTAAGGTATAATATTACAAAAATGAGATAACATTTACCTACTTATATTATAAATACAATTTTGTTCCGAACCATATTACCTACATTATCGTATTGAATTTGAAAGAGCCAGATTACGTTTTTGTATTGATTTAAAAAAAATTACACCCACTGATATTAATTAAGGTCTCCTGAAAATCGGGTTAAACTAGACCTATATTGCGTATCGTATTTTCACTTGTACAATATCACAGCAAGGGTGGACCTTGCAATCGCCGCCCTGGTGCGGGGCTCATGTTCACCATTTAAAGAAGTGTAAGTACATAGTTGATTTTAATAATAATATTCTTTATTGCACAAACAATACACAGAAAAATTAAAAATGTACAATTTTTGTCGCAAAGGCGAGCTTTTAGAGTGTAGGTTAAACGGTAGATGCAACTGTGTGTAATGAGGGAAACGAATGCAGGTGTCAAACTATTATCATGAAATACATACACTCGCCACAATACATGTATAGACTTCGCTTGGGCTCCTCTCTCCAATGACTCCCATTATATGACAGTTGTATAAACTACCTACTATTAAAAAGGCAGGAGTACACTGTAACATCATATCAAAAGTTGGCCAGTCATCTACTTATAACCCGTAGCTATCATTCAATACTGTATACCAGTTTAGCTTTGACTACTGAGCTCTCGATCGTATACGTTCTAGGACATAAATCAATATGTGCCAAACTAATCATGACCTAGGGCGTATCTAGGCAAGATCAATACCAGGGTCACGCCTCCTTTATTGAGATTAAACACCGGGCATCATAAATCAACTTACTGAATGATAGGTAGTTGTTCTAGAACTACTAATTCTATTTGAAAACATTCACATAACTTATACATTGTAGGGTAAAGTCTATAAAAACAATCGCTTTGCATGAGACTTATTTCAAAACTGGGCCAACAACATTCTTTTATGTTTTATTTTCACAATCCGTATGCACATTTTTTTTTATTCCCATTTAACTTGGAAAACAATCGCAAAAAAGGACCTCAAGCTATTTGTTTCGTTTTTCAGGTCACTCAAATATCTTCGCCGGTAACGGTAAATTGCAATTTCGCATCAAATTGGCTTAACTAAATTGACTGTATTGATTCATAATGTTGGCATTTCGTGGCACGCAACTTGTTTAACTGGGCCATGCTACATAGCTATATAATCCTAATTTATATTTTTTACTTTTCAGGGTTTTTATAGCTGTTTTTTCGCATGGTTTGGATAGTTCAATCGTTCAATCGCGGTATTAAAGACTGTATAAACTTGATTAAAAAATCTTTGATGTCATATCAAATCAAACAATCCAAAATTCTTCGTCTTTTTTTAAACTATATAGTTTGATTCAATACTCAAGGCATTCCAATATTAGGAACAAGCTCTGCAACCAAAATTTACCATCTTAACGTCTGCATACCTTTGCCCGTCTGTGCAAACTTAAGGCTAGTTCACATGCAGCGCCTCCACGGCGGCGTTTCATGAAACATGCCGCTCGAAGCACGCAAACGTCTCGTCCGCACGCGATCCACCGCCGACCTATATCCGACAGATATCGTCAACCATTTGCATTTTATTGACACACTGACTGGTTTGCTCGAAACATGCGAACGAAAATCGCCGTCGCACGATTCAAAATAAGAACCTAGATATGCTCAAGCTATTCGTTAGATAGACTGGTTCTAAGTACTAACTGAAACCAATGCTTCATTCAGTCAGTTGCAAAAAAAACATGAAGTATTCTAATTCTCCCACCAGCTAATTACATAGTTGTTAATAGTATTGGAATCTTTCCTTTTATCAAGAAGGTAAACTATTAAAAATTCCACAAATAAAAATTGCACTCAGTCTGAACTGAAATGCCACATCTTAAAGTGCAGCCAAAACGTAAACCTTGGTTTCTCACACGCACCCCGTCCTTATCAGGTGTTTATTCAGTTCCAATTATATATTGATAGGAGTTTACGAACTCCTAAACCTACCAATTCTGGATATTAGGCATCCGTCGCTGCATGACATTTCGGCTGTCACAGATCGTGCGGTGCGTGTGTGATTCAACATACTCCGAAACACGGTCACGAGTACTTTGCCCGATTTATGAGTCCCTTTCAGCCGCAATGTGGCGTATATTTGAAAAATATATGTATGAGGAAACGACCCGCAGACAGAGGGTGTAAAAATTTATATCAGGCAACGTATGATGTTGTCAGGTAAAAGTTTTATTTGCGAGTAACATTTACATATTTTCCATTCCTATTCAATGTGATTTTGTTGACTGACACACAACAACGCCTTTTATTGTAAGCACATTATTCTGATTGTGTTATTTCACTTCACCTATCTATAAAATTAGGTTTTATAAGTACTAAAGCCCAAGACGAGGTTAGTTTTTAATTATTTTTCTTGAATGTTTAGGTAGGTAAATAATTGTTTTTATTAATACAGTGATAAAAAAGAAAAACAATTACTTAAAATCGAAAAAAAAACCTGCCGAGCAAACCGTTACTTAGTACTTTCCTACTTACCAACCACGATCTAGATATCTTTGCTATAGACCCAAATAAAAAAACTTAACAGCTTGTCTTAGTAACATTTTTGATCCCATACAAAAAGGTACAAAAAAATATTTCACTTTGTATGATCACTTTGCCCATTTTATTCATACTACGAAGAAAAAAAAGTTCATCAGCGTTATAAGTAGAACTTACCCTTAAAATATTTGTACCGAATTTAATGTAACCTTTTATCTAGGGTCGGTTGCAAATTCCAAATCAATATCCGCGCAGACTTTACACGCGTCGCGTACTTAAAAAAAATGCCCAGGCACAGCGAAATAAACATTGTATCCCGGCGAAAATGTGATTGGGGTCCGGGGGCCGATAACTTCCACTTTATGGCCCAATTTTTGGGATAAACAATGGAATTTGAAATTTTATCGCGCGCTCATCGGCGCTCGTTATTGGCACACGTGGAACAACGAATTGTTTTTTAAAATAAGGAAACAATTTTAGGATTTTATATGCGTTTCAAAATAACTGGCTAAGCGGTTATAATTATAACATTCAGCATAACCGAAATCAACTTCGGGGCCAGTCTGAAAAGTTTTGAACTGAGCACGAGTATTTTGTAGCATTAAAGTTTATTATATCTTTACGTGTTATCAGTAATTTTATAGATATTTCATGCTTTACGAGAAATTTTCAGAAAATATTAAGGAAAACAGAAACCACGAACTAAAGAATTCATATGAAAAAAATACAACAGTAAATCGTACGTAGCCCCAAACGACGCGTAAACAGTAAAGGAGCGAAACTGAAAGTTTTTTCGGGCTGAATATTCATTAACACTTACTTAAAGCGGGAAAGGCAGGACATTCTTACCGCCGCCATCTTTATAGCTGGGGTGCATCCCAATGTCTGAAGTCAACAGTTACTGCTCTTACGTACACAAAGAGATACAGACGAAAACATAACACTTAATAATTTTTAAAATTTAAATAAATATTGACATCCAGCTCTAATTTTCATAATATGGAGATACTATTTTCATCCTAGGATACATGCCTAAATAATTTTATTTTAATAATGCTGAAATTGAAACAGTAAATAACAGAAAGGTAAGAGAATAGGATTGAATAAACAACAGAATATAAAAAATTACAAACTTTTCTCAAATAACGTTCCTTTTACTGCCATAATATCATAAGGATAGTACTTTCTTCAGTAAACAGAACTGTTCGGGTTATTTTACAACTATTCTACTCAACACTAGTCATTTCCATGAAGTCATAAAATGACAAGACGTAAACTACTAGCAAGATTTCCTAAAGAGGAGTCATGTATAACGATTTTATGGGACATTTACTACTTCTGCTCTCAGAAGCTCCAAGGGTCGTACCTGACAACTTTCCTGCGCGACTGTCCCCAAAGGAGCCCTAAGAACGTTACTGTGATGCAAATTTTACGGTCTCAAGAACTAATTACTCTGCTTCGCATACACTAAGCCGACGTTTGTATGTTTTCAACAGTTCTGTCTACTGAAAACGTCTAGCTGAATATTATTATGGTTGCTTTGGGGACATACAATACGTGAATTCACTGTGTAAGGAGATTACAGCTGGTACTTAGGAGTATGTTCATCTGTATTCCTAATTAGACGCGAATCAAATACATACCTATACAATTGGATAAAGTTGAACCATATGAATAGATATATATTCTGTGTAGAACCGCTAAAATATGATTCTGTCAATTCGTATAATTACCTAATTATCTACTCAAATCTATTAGCTGTACATACGTATAAAGCACCCGGGCGTCCGTAATTGGTGTATCTATCATGTTGCGTACAGAGTGAAACTTATCTTTGACAGATGAAATTGTATATTGAAATTGTCTTTACATTATGTTTAAGTGATTGCTGTAGTTTTAGAGAATTAAAAAAAGGTTAGTTTCCGAGCGCTGTGTAGATGGCGTTGAACTGACTACGATACTAGATGCCAAAGTCAAAAGGCATGTAAAAAAGTAATTGTGAAATCCGAATTTATGCTCGATATTCTTTGTTATTAATAAATATTCTGTTTTGTTTGTACGTTGTTTTCGTTAATATGCAGGGAAACCCATGAAAGTCAATATTTTGAGATGCGAGTGTTGTAACAATGATTAGTGACGTTCCGTTCCTTACGTTAACGTACCAAGAACAGCGCCATCTATTCAGCGACTAGGAACTAGTAAAGAAAAAACTCCCGTAATCGTTAATGTTCATCTACGTTTGAAAACTGTCTAGTAATTTAAATACGTATATTTAAATCCTGTATTACAAGTTTATATCCCGCGCAGGTTATTGGAAGTTTTGAAGTTAACGTTGTTTATTATAGAGTCGGGAACTTATCAGCCTCTCGACTCCACCTCAAGTTTAGTTTGCAGACAAGTTTTGCTGGAAGGCAGGAAAACTCAACTGCGTAGGGTTCAACTTTTGAGAATCGTTAGAACTTTGAGATATTCCCCAAATAAATAAACTATGGTTTGAATCTTACCATACTATAAAATCATCAATGTGATACGAGAACTAATAAGCAATACAAACTTTTCAGAAATAATTCAAATGCATTTTGGTTAGTACTTTTCTTCCCAATTCAGTGTTCAGAAGCACTTTAACCTCGCTTATTAAGGGTTCAACCTGTACAATTTTCTCTTAATAATTATACACAAAACCAGTTTAGGTTGATCCTTTAAAGTGGATAGCAAAAGTAATATTATAATAAGCAAATAAAATCGAATCTCAATATTTTCCAAAACCAAAACTTAAAAAATCCTTTAGTTAGTTATCTTTTGTATTGGACGGGGACACAAAGCGGGTCAAAGCATAGGAAAATAAACAGTCCTATTGTTCTCATAACTACACACGATATGACGCAAACACATTAATATTTTTTTTTGAAAAAATCTTGAAAGAGGCTATTAAATTATTTAACGATAGAGATAACTCATTTTCTACCGCCGGCTCCTTCCTTTCCTTCCTTTTGAACCTGCGATAAGGATAACTCATCTTGTTGTTGAAAACATTTGTCTTTCAATACTTCCCTAAGGCACAGAATAATAACTGCCTAAGGAGCCAGTACCAGTACCTACCTACTGTTAGGTTAGTCTTGATCTATTTTTTTTATTAAGTATGGGTTTGCTCTTGACTCTAGTCTAGGTCATAGGATAGAGACAGAGTCTAAGATGGAGCGAGTTCACCCAGAAGAAGCCCATTCACTCTTACTTTGAAGAGATCAGGGTTGTATGCGTTTGAAAACACAGATTTATTTTGGAATAGGTTTGGGCTTTTGTTTATTCATACTACTAAGCCCAGCGGTTTCTCCCACTGCTTTCTGTTCTTGTATCTTGTATGATATCAACGACTGACCTTACTGCATCTTACTGTTCAATAGAGAAGCCTATGAATGCAATGAATGCACCGTCATCAGGAGACCGGACGTAGATAATCGGTAAGCCTTTGCTACTGAATAACCAGGACAGTCGTTGATAACACACAAGTTGATAGAGGTTACTGGGGTAACGAAAACAAACACGCATTTATTTATTGCGTGTATAGGCATGCAATACCGGGATCCCACAAGTTTTTTGCGGGCAAATTCGGGTTCCTACTTTAGTACATGCGGAACACACATTTCTATAGCTGACCATATTTTGTTAAGATAGGAGCCGTTTAAATGACGATCAAATTAATAGGTAAAGGATACCTTATAATTATTGCGTAGTTTTTAAACTGGTTTTTTAATAATACAAAGATACAAAATCAAAAAATATATGTACTATGGTGTATTTACATACATACATACATACATACATAAATCACGCCTCTTTCCCGGAGGGGTAGGCAGAGACTACTTCCTTCCACTTACTACGATCCTGGCATACTTCTTTCGCCTCCTCCACATTCATCAATCTCTTCATGCATGCTCGTCGGTTTAGGGTACTCTTGACCTGACCTTTCTTTAGCACGTCCCCGATTTGATCGAGGTACGTTCGTCGAGGTCTTCCCCTTCCGACGTTCCCATCCACACTTGCCATATACACCTGTTTCGTTAATCTTCTTTCATTCATCCTCTCTACATGACCAAACCATCTAAGCATACCCTTTTCTACACCAGTCACTACGTCTTCTTTTATACCACAACGTTCCCTTATCACGCTATTCCTTATCCTGTCACTCAATTTTACGTCAATCATACTTCTTAACGCTCTCATTTGTACTGCATTTATTCTACTTTCATGCTTTTTCTGCCATACCCAACTTTCACTCCCATACATAAGTGTCGGAACTAACACCCCTCTATGCACAGCCAGACGAGCCTTATCAGAGACTTTCTGGCTGTTCATAAAAGCGTGCAACGCTCCATTCACCATGTTTCCGGCATTCACCCTTCTTTCGATGTCACTTTCACACTTTCCATCTGATGTGAACATGGAGCCCAAATACACAAACTCTTTCACTTGTTCCACCCTCTCTTCTTCTATCATAATTTTACACTCTGTCATATTTTCCTCTTTCTCAAAAACCATTGCTTTCGTCTTACTTACATTCACTTTCATTCCTTTCTTTTTCAAAGCCTCAGTCATAATATTTACCATCTCCTGCAACCCTTCAGCCGACGACGCAAGGATAACTTGGTCATCAGCATAGAGAAGACATTTGACGAGTAAACCATTCATTCTCAGACCACATTCACTCTCTTTCAAATCCGCCAAACAACTATCCATGAATAGATTGAACAGCCACGGTGACGCAACACATCCCTGTCTAACACCTTTCTCGATGTTAAAAAGTTCACTGTACGCCCCGTTTATCCTGACACAAGCACTGGAATCCTTATATAAGGATTTCAGTGCTCGTATCAAGATACTGCTCACCCCATGCATGGATAGTGCCGACCACAATTCATTCCTCACCACTCTGTCATAGGCCTTTTCCAAATCCACGAATGCGCAATAGACTTTCTGGTTTTTGGCCAGGAATTTTTCAGCTATGCAGCGCAAGGAAAAGACCTGATCCGTACATCCCATCCCCTTACGAAATCCTGCCTGAGCATCCCATACTTTCTCATCCGTTTCTTTCATCACTCTTTCAATCAACACCTTTGCATACAGTTTGCCGACGACACTGAGGAGGCTTATACCGCGGTAATTTTTGCAGTCCAGCTGTGACCCTTTTCCTTTATATAATGGCACTATTACAGCCTTGCACCAATCAGTTGGCACTCGACCGCTTCTCCAACAAAGGTTAAAAAGGAGGTACAGCTGACTAGCCACAACGCCTTCGCCAGCCTTCAGCATTTCGACCGACACTCTATCATACCCTGCAGCTTTACCAGATTTCATACTTTTTAACGCTTTCACAATCTCATCCATTTCAATCTCACTTTCGTTCTCAATTTCATTCACTTCTGCAGTAGTTATTTCTTGCGCTAGATCTTCTTTCTCAAATAAGCTTTCAAAATATTCCTTCCATCTTTTCAACACACATTCCTCACCTTTTATTACACTACCATCCTGGCTTCGAATCCTACTCAACTCGGACGACGTGGTTTTACTTCGAGCTGTCCTTATGGATTTCCAGAAAACTTTCAAGTTGGAACGAAAGTTTTCCGATAGCCTCCTGTCAAATTTATCCTTATTCTTATCTTTCATTTTATCAACAGTCTTTTTAACTACATCCTTCACACTTTTATACTCCTTTCTTGCTTTCTCTACATCTTCATCAGTCGCTTTTAACATTCTTCGGTTAGCTTTGGTAGCTAACCAATCCAACCATGCTTTCTTCTTCTTCTGCACAACTTCTTGTACCTCTTTGGTCATCCACGCACTCCGTTGTGTTTTCCCTTTCATCCTTTTTGAAACTCCACACACTTCTATCGCGACATCCACAACACCTTTCTTAAATCCTTTCCATCCTTCTTCAATGTCAGACATCTCCTCTTTGTTGTTAAATTTCTCTTTCAATCTTTTAATATACTCCTTTTTTTCCTCTTTATCTTGCAAATTTTCTACTTTCACTCTTTCCAACGCACTACTTCGCTCAGGTACCCTGTGCCGCCACCGTTTGAAGAGACCACTTATTCGTGATAGCACCAGGAAGTGGTCTGTGTCAATACCAGCACCGCGGTACACTCGAGTGTCTACAACTTTACTCTTCAATCTTTCATCCACAACCACAAAATCAATCATTGTTCTTGATGCACCTTCCGCTCCTGTATAAGTGTGGATCTTTTTGTGTTGAAACATTGTATTCGACACAAAAAGATCCCACTGCAAACAAATCTCTAACACACTCTTTCCATTCTCATTTACTCTTTCATCACCAAACGTACCAAGAACCTTATCATACCCATCTCGCTTTATTCCTACCCATCCATTAAAATCTCCCAGCATAATAATTCTTTCATTCGCCTTGCAGTTTTTCAAAACATCTCTCACATTGTCCCAAAACTCCTCATTTTCCTTTTTTGCTTTTGTGGAGCCACCCGAACCCACATCCGTCGGTGCATAGACACCTAGGATAAAGATTCGAGTGATTCCGACCTTCAGCCTAATCCAGAGGAGTCGAGGGCTCACACATTCGAACTCAGTCACGCATTCAGCCATTCGTGCGGAAAGAATCACGCCGACTCCTTTACAGCCTCGGTCGGAACTAGAAACCCCAGACCAATACGCTGTGTAAAGGCCATGTTTCGTCGTGTCGCAACCTTTCCGCTTAGTCTCATTCACACACAAAACATCTATGCGCCTCTTATCCATCATCTGACATACTTCATCTATTTTATCCACCATTCCTCCCCTAACATTCATCGTAGCAAAGCGGCTCTCTGTAGCCCGCAATCCGCACCCGACAGGAACGAGACGTGATGAGTCGCGAACTCCTACATCGCCGCCATATAGATTTTGGTTCGAATTTACAATCATTGCGTTCCCACGAGAAGCTAGGTGTATTTAAAATAAGCAAAACTAAGCTTTTCATTTATGAAAATAAATTTTTTTTCAGTTTATGTTCCCTTTATTGTTTTTTTTTTTCATATGTACACCAGATTCCTCAAATACCGGGATCCCGCGAGATAACTCATTCCCGCAAATACATGATCCACCATTGTAAAAAAAAGGAAATTTGTATAACACATCTTTCATTCTTTATAACTATTAGAAATATCCTGACAGAAAACCGGCTCGGGCGGGATACAAAAATTTAAATAAAGGCACTGCCTCGGGGCTGGCCAGGTTAATCACACTACATGTAACTCTACGCCACCAACACCAGTAAACGACATTTGTTTCAAATTATAGTCAAGATTTCCAAAATGTGTTATTTACTTGGTATATGGTATCTGGTTTCTGTACTTATAGGATTTCGTTAACTCCATTAGTGATCCGTGTGAAAATCATGTGAATGTGGAGGTCCATGTTCAGCTGTGTACTTTTGTGGCTGTTTAAGAAGAAACCGATAGCACGAATAAAGCAGTCTGATAAGATCAGGCGTTATCCCAGTTGACTCCAATACCACAACAATGGTCCGAGCGAACTGTTGTCAATGCTTTGTTGATACCACTCCATGTTTCGGATCTGTGGCTTCCTATACAGAACATAACATAAATATACTTTATTCCACAAAAACAAGACATGGACATACAGATAGTCAAGAAAGGATACAATGTATTCGGCCTTGTAGCTAGGTAGCTATTTCTACCAGACAACCTTAGGGAAGAGAAAAGTAGATTGATAATATATAAAACACATATTACCGTGTGACGCCGGCTTAGAATAGCATCACCCCATTTACTTCCCGTGGGAGTCGTAAGAGGCCCCTAAGTGACTCGAGGGTGTGTATTGCAATTTCAGGCGATGGGCTGACAACCTGTCACTATGGCAATACAAAAATTTTCGAATGTCCCTCAAATATTTGTCAGAAGTGGCGTAAATGTCCCTTCTTCCTCATGGCCAAACTATTTCGCCTAACTGATTCGGCTACGAGGAACTCTATATCCTTATGGCCAAACTTTTGTAACAGTAAGAAAAAGTAGGTACAGTTAAGTACAACTAAAAAAGTTAAGTTTATTATTTTAATCTAGATTATCTTTATTTTTCTAATGTTAACACATAGATTGTGCACGAGATTAAGAACCAAACAATTTTAAATTTTAATTTTAAAATATACGAAAAATTACCTTGCTAGGTAATTGCTCCTAAATATTTACAAAATGAAAGAAATTGTTAAAATTATGTAAGCTTCTCCAAAAAATGATCAATGCTGATTTCGCGATGTGAACGTTGTAGTTGGGAATTTAAAACGAAATCATCTTTTTCAATATATTCCTTTACCCGTGGTGACGGTACCATAATATCTTCTTTAATTTCTCATATGATATTTAGTGGCCGCCTTTTTTAGTTGCATTATCTAACATAGCGCAAGAGACTTATTTGTGAAATGATAAAAGCAATTGACTATTTTGGTATATTGAAAAATATCCTTGATGACATTATTTGCGGCTGTCTCCAAATACAGATGAATCTTTGTCGGAACCCAATCATCGACTTGAGATTTTATAATTGCAAATAATGCCTTGTATGAATATTCTTTTTTATCGCTCATCAAGCATACAGAATTGGCTGAATATTTGTTTCTGATTATAATATGTAAGGGACAGCCCGCCGAATAGGTACTTCTTCTTCTTCTTTTTCTTGTGGGACACCGGGACAATAGGTACTGATAGGGTGTATTCAGGCCATGAAACTGAACAACTTTTCCCTAGAAACATATGTCAGGAAACGACAAAAATATCGACCTCCCATACAAAATCACAATCAGCTGACTGCATTTACTATGGGTTAAAAATACGTTTCCTGATTTTTTTTATGGAAAGTTGTTCAGTTTCATGGTTTGAATGCACCCCATCGGTATTCGGAGGGCTGTCTCTTACACCCTGTATATTTTTTACTGACAAGTATATTGATAATCTAAAGCATATTTATATAGGTTTCTAAAGTCATTGTAAGTAGCCATTGCCACATAAATATCCTCTTCGATGACGAGTTTACTTTGCTTGTACTATTACAAGTTCGGCCATAAGGATATAGAGTTCCTCGTAGCCGAATCAGTTAGGCGAAATAGTTTGGCCATGAGGAAGAAGGGGTAAATGTCCGTATTTTTCGACCGTTCACGCTCTGCCTACCCCGCAAGGGATTATAGGCGTGATATGTGTATGTGTGTGTATGTTTTTACAATAATACCTGAATACACAACAAAAATATGCAGAACGAAAATATCACGGTATTGTATTGTCGTTGTCTCTCACTAATTATGCTATGGCGCTTTTGCATATTTTATCGCTATTTCACTTCATTTCCAAGAACAAAACAAATTTAATTCCGTGTAAATTTATTTACTTTGTTAAGTAGGTAGGTAGCTGCCTGTACTTTCCACATACCCTAAGGTAGACTGGTAGAAAATGCCACTGGGATTAGGTCCACCTATGTACACTGTTTTGTGCATAAAGTTCAATAAATAAATAAAATAAATAAATAAAAATAGGTAGGTAGACTAGATAGTAAGATAAAAGTATGAAAGTAAGCAAAATTATCGTACGAAAAGAAAATTTTCCACGTCCAATTAATTAGATTAAGAAACCGGTCTAACTCATATCATACTAAGCCTACTCTAATTATGATAAGGTGTAGAAATTGGAATCCCTGTTATTCGTGTCTATTAAGGTCGGCGCACAACTAGCACCATTGAGACGTGCGACTTTTTTTGAAAATTAAATCTTTGTAATCCTGCCCGCGCTTGAAAATTATGCAAGTCTTTAAGAACTCTTTCTAATTGAAATACACCTGAAGGACTTTTAGAAGAACTGAATGACTCTTTTGAAAAAGGGCAATCTGTTTCATAAACAAACAATAAATGACAGCCAATATCGACTTTATTTCAATCACAATAAGGTTCATTTCATGTTTCAATTGCATAACCATATAACCGGGTCGTCGGATGACTCGGTGTCCTACGCGAAAAGAAGAAGAAGAAAACCTTTTCGTGTGGTACACCGAGTCGTACAACGACCCGAGTAAACCTGGTGTCAGAGTTTTTCAACTAGTAGTAGGCCTCTGACATGGTTGTGTAACGACCGCCGTCTAAGTAACCATAGACAGCAACCGGGACCGACGGCTTAACGTGCCTTCCGAAGCACGGAACTATTTATTTTTTGGACAATAAGTTGGTTCATCCTGCAGTGTCCTAATCAAACCGGGAACAAATTCACTAAGCGATAAATATCAACTTTGTGACTCTCCCACCGAGAATTGAACCTGGAACCTTTGCGTCGCAGGCAGTCGCACTACCACTGCGCCACATCGGCCGTCAGATAACCATTAAAATTGCTACTGATTACAGCGCGCGTCTATTGATGCTAGATAAGATGCGCGCATGCCCTAATATTGTTAAAATAACTCAGTGCTTATCTATTTTTAACAAACGTTACTATTACCTCTTAGATACTTTGCATTTTAGTTTAACGTGTTTGTCAGAACTAACTAGAAGTACTTCCGTAGATATGAATGACGTGAAACAAAGATCAATTGAAGTGGTACCGATTTCAGAGGACGAATCTTCGACATTGAAAAAACATTGGGGAAATACTAGTAAGATTGTACATATTTTTAAAAACACAGGTGCAGAGTGATAGAACTACACATTTTGTAATTCATTTTTTCGGTCATGTCGTGTGATGCCGGCCTAGAATAGCATCACCTCATTTCTTTCCCGTGGGAGTCGTAAGAGGCGACTAAGGGACTTGAGGGTGTGTATTGTAATTTTAGGCGACGGGCTGACAACCTGTCACTATGCCGATACACAATTTTCCAAATGATGCTCAAATATATGTCAGACGTGGCGTAAATGTCCGTTTTTGTGGCCGTTTACGCTCTGCCTACCCCGCAAGGGATAATAGGCGTGATATGTGTATTTATGTATGTCACGGAGCAGAAAGATGTATGTATTTTTTCGGTAAGTTGAAAGTCGTTTTCAAAACTCTATGATAGTCAAAATCGATCGTTTAAAACTAATGTATTTTAAACAAGACAAAATTGGACCTCTGCCCCTTACAGTCTGTATTATTCCTGAAACTGTGGTATAACTGTTCCTAAGGAACATGGACCGAATAATCCTAAAATAATAAAACAATTCCAATCCAAGTACCTATGTACAAATTTCCGATCAGCTCTTGGACTTGCTATGGGGGACTCTACGTATTGTTCCTATTTCGACCTATGAGGTCAAGGTGTTTTTCCTGATTGTGATATACATATATACATCAGTCTATTGCAGTCCACTGCTGGACGTAGGCTTCCCCCAGGGTACGCCATAGGGCACGATCTCCCGTTTTCGCCATCCAGTCGCTACCAGCCGCCTTTTTTAAGTCATCGGTCCATCTGGCCGGAGGTCGTCCAACGCTACGCTTGCCGAGGCGTGGCCTCCACTCGAGAACCCGTTTACTCCACCGTCCGTCGGTTCTACGACAGATGTGCCCAGCCCACTGCCACTTCAGTTTGCTACATTTCCAGACTATGTCCGTTACTTTGGTCTTTTTGCGGAAAGTCTCATTCCGGATTTTATCCATGATAGAGATACCGAGCATAGACCTTTCCATAGCTCTCTGAGTGACATGTAACCGGTGGGCCAGATTAACTGTCAGGTTCCACGTCTCGGCACCATAGGTCATGACTGGCAGGACGCACTGATCAAACGACTTGGTCTTGAGGCATTGTGGCAAGGGTGATTTTGTGATTGTGACATATTTGTTTTTTTTTTATATAGAGTTTATTTTAAAATAAATGTACTCTCTCATTAGGTACCATCGACGAGCATTATCATGCGGGACCGAAAGGGTATTTCCTTTTTGGGAATAAGGACCTTTTGACGGAGATCTACAACTACCCAATCTTCTCGTCCGACATAGTCGTGGCATCATTTCCTAGATCAGGTAACGACTACTTCATATGAAAATTATTGCTGGGAATTCACTCGATTCGGTCATGAAAAAATATAAATTTAATTTCCCGTGTGATGCCGGCTTACAAGGGCATCACCCCATGTCTTTCCTGTGGGTGTCGTAAGAAGCGACTAAGGGACTCGAGGGTGTGTATTGGAATTTTAGGCGATGGGCTGACAACCCGTTACTAAGGCGATACACAGTTTTCCGAATGACCCTCGAATGTTTGTCAGACGTGGCGTAAATGTCCGTTTTTACGGCCGTTTATGCTCTGCCTACCCCGCAAGGGATTATAGGCGTGATATATGTATGTCTAATGTGATTAAATCTTCTGTCACAGACGTGTGAGGCCAATGATGATATGTATGTATGTAAATTAATGGGTACCAATGGGCATGAAATTAGGGTTACCTGTAACCTTAATAGTGACAGCATTGGGCCGCTAACCAAGTTGATGGGTAAAGGTGAGGTCCCACATATTGACTAATTTAGAAAAAAGTGTTATTTGAACTTAGACGTTTTTTGTTACTATGGTTTTATATTTGTAGGAACAACGTGGACTGAAGAGCTGGTGTGGCTTATTGTCAACGATTTCGATTACGAATTAGCAAAATCCATACCACTACATACAAGATTTATGTTTTTGGAGTGAGTACCTACCTATCTAAGATTTTTGTTTCGTAATTAGGCATATGCGTACTATCAGTATACAACAGAGGCATCCGTAAACGCACCTCCACCACATATGATTACACAACAAAATTTGTACGCCGCAAGGCAAAACATGGAGCACTGAACATGTTCACATTATCATCTGTATTTATATCTACCCGTGTTTTACAAATAAACTATCTCTATCTCACCGTAGCCGTTTTGTATAGGAACAAGATTGGGATTCGCAATTTCTTTTCGTCTAACAGACGCATGCGCTACGGTGCGTTGAAATACGCAGCGACGGACGACAAGACGCCTATTGCATAACCTGGGCCATGTTTAGTAGCTGTATTATTTCTGGTATTTTCTTACAGAAACAAACTATGGCACAACCGCATTTTTAACTATTGCAATGAAGATGAAGCGAACAGAATGGCTCCTGTCTTGATGTTTGACTTGTCTACCGAAATCCCGAACAGATTTATTAAGGACCACTTACCCCTTTCTTTACTACCACCCAAGACTTTGGATACAGCCAGAGTGGTCTACGTTGCCAGAGATCCAAGAGATGTTATAGTATCAAATTACTATGTTCATAAGGATCTGAGATGCGTCGAGCTGCAGTGTGGTTTTAAGGACTTCTTTGAGAACCTCTTCCTCAAAGACTTAGGTAAGAAGTGCTTTTTTCTTGTGTAGTAAAAGAAGTGCTGTCGAAACTCGAATAAAATTTAAATTGTTACAAAACTCTACCTTATTGAAGTTTATTACGTATTTGTATAACTGACAGCCACATTCGGCACCTAATTGATACATGAACATGAAAGATTACTTTTTTTTTTTACTCTCTCTCTTTTCGTGTGGGACACCGAGTCGTCCAACGACCCGATGAACCCTGGTGTCAGAGTTTTTCAACCGCCTACTACCACTAGTAGGCCTCTGACATGGTTGTGTTACGACCGCCGTCTAAGTAATCATAGACAGTAGTGATGTAACGAATATTCGCATTCGCATTCGCATTCGCGAATATTCGCATATTTTTTGACATTCGCATTCGCATTCGCATTCGCAAAAATAGTGCGAATATTTTGCGAATGTGAAAGCAAGGGAGGAACGAGAAAAAAGGAACTTAGATTTCACTTGAGTTGGCTTTACTCATTGTAAACAAATCACTAATTTACTCTAACCTCTTAGTTCACTTGTTTTTGTTTACAAACTGACCGTCCGGCGCGGCAACGGGAACGTGGGGTGCGCGGGGAGCTGCAGTGCGCGCGGGGGCGAAAGATTAGCGCTAAGTTCGGATACACACTCACGCAAATTTTCGGAACAAATGCAAATGGAACGCGCCTCGTTTTGGCGCCAAATCAACAAGAACTTGAGTTGGCGCGGGATTTGAATATCGCGCGGGAAATATAAGACTAAAGAAGAAATTATTTGTTTGTAATTATTAGAAAATTATTTTTCAAGCGTTTTTGTGCGTAATTATTGTATTTGTATATTGCGATGTTGAAATAAACACAATAATGTTCGGACGCTTAAGGATCATTTAGAAAATATAAAAAAAGAAACGAAAAACTGAACATTCGCATTCGCGAATGTCGATATCAGATATTCGCATTAGCATTCGTATTCGCGAATGTTCAAAAACTGACATTCGTTACATCACTAATAGACAGCAACCGGGACCGTCGGTTTAACGTGCTCTCCGAAGCACGGAACTATTTGTATTCGGACAATCAGTTGGTTCACCCTGCAATGTCCTAACCAGACCGGGAACAAATTCACAAAGTGATAAATATCAACTCTGTGAGTGTCCCACCGAGAATCGAACCCGGAACCTTTGCGCCGCAGGCAGTCGCACTACCACTGCGCCACATCGGCCGTCATTTTTTTTTTACTAAGAATGCTTTTCTTATATTTTCAGTGTCATACACGCCATTTTTTGAGCACGTAAAAGAAGCCTGGGTGCAGCGAAACCATCCAAACATGCTGTTTTTGTTCTATGAGGAATTGTCTCAGGTCAGCATTACCATACATGCATGCGTCTGGTCAAAACTTTTTAACTATGAGAGCCTACATCCATATATATTTCTGCCACCAGGGTAGTACTACTGGTTACCAGACCCAGCTTTCTATGAAAGTACAAACATAGGAGCGTATAATATTACCGCTACCTTAATTACATATTCCTTAATCTTGTCTTCTCCCGAATTGTGTTCGTATTTTCTGATTAATGAATTTTACACTATAATTATACTTACAGGACCTTAAAGGCGTAGCAAAACGCGTTGCCAAGTTCTTTGGCAAGAGCTTCACTGAAGACCAATTGGACCAGCTATGCGAGTACCTCAAGTTTGAAAACTTCCAAAACAATAGCTCGGTTAACTTTGAAGACCAGAAAGGAGTTTTATTTAATGCAAAATCAGGAAAGCCTATGGTCAGAAAAGGTACGTGGCGTTATTATAAAACTAATCGACTGACATGCAGGACTAAAGATAATTCCTTCTTTTCGTATGGAACACGGAGTCAACGAACTACCCGATGAACTAAAGGGAATCAAAAAGTGAAACTGTCTTTTGATAGCTTTTATGGCCTGTTAGAAAAAGGGTGTGGAATTCACACCGTCACAGTAGCTACATGGTGAGATATATAATGGTTTAAAAGTACTATTTGTCATCACATCGCACCAACCTATAGAAATCCGCTACTAACCGTAGGCCTACCCAGGCTACACCCACACGGCACGATCTATCTTTTTTGTCATCCAGTCGCTACCAGCCGCTCCCTTTCAGTCATTGGTCTATCTGGCCGAAGAGCGTCCACGGCTACGCTTGCCGAGTCGTGTTTTTCACTCGAGAACCCGCTTGCTCCACCGTCCATCAGGTCTACAACAAATGTGACCAGCCAACTACCACTTTAGCTTGCTACACTTTCAGACTATGTCCGTTACTTTGGTCTTCTGGACAGTTTATCCATTAGCAAGATACCTAGCATAGACATTTACATAGCTCTCTGAGTGACATGTGGCTTGTGGACTAGTGCTACTGTCAGGTTCCACGTCTTGGCTCCGTAGGTTATAATGGTAAGACGCAATGATCGAACACTTTGGTATTAAGGCCAGCGTGATAACATAATATGACGCAACTGCCTAAATGCTGCCCAGCCCAGTTACACTCTTCCCGTGATTTCAGTCTCTAAGTAGTTTTTTTTTAATTGCAATGTTTGCCCGAGGTAAACATACGTCGGAACAACTTCAAGAGCTCCACCTTCGACGGAGACTGGCTCAGGGATGATGTGTTGATTGAACATGACCTTGGTTATTCCCAAGTTTATCCCGAGTCCAACACGCCTCGAAGCTGTATTTAGACCGGACAGCATTTTTGCATTTTTGAAAACATCCTCTAGGGCCTCGGTAAAGAGTTTCCAGGATATAATGTCACCCTGTCTTACACCTCGGAGTAGCTGAATGAGTATTCAGCTGATTACTATTAATTAATCTTTATTTGTGTTTTCTTGTAGGAAAGGTTGGTGGCTGGCGCGAGTACTTCGATGCCAAGATGACGCAGCAAGTCGAGCAATGGATGGCAGATAACCTTAAAGATACAGACCTTCGCTTCCCAACCTTCGCCAACTAGACCGTTTCCGCTTTTGTGACATGAACTTTTCTTTGATGATTCCACCCCTTACGATGTCAATATAATTATTTGTCAACACAATCCTGTTTCACAATCACGGAATAAGAATTGTTATTATTACCATAGGTATAATATGATTCAGTAACTAAGAAGGTACAAAAAACTTATTTATTTTGGAAAAAGCTTTAACAGTTTCATAATAAAATTGGAAAATTTATTTATCTGGTTTATTGCAAAATTCAATAATTCCGATAAGTATCGGCAGGTTACAAAATTCCCCAGACTCTATGAACCGGAAATAACAGACCAATCGAAATATCAAATTCATTTCATAGCCTGCTCAATTCAAATCTCGCGCGAAAACTCTTCCCAAATTAACACAATATTCGTGTATTTGAATTTGGAATGTTTGCTTGTTTCCGGATGCGGACAAACATTCATTCCGTTATCGACGCTCCGCAGGCAACGGCTTTAATCTCAAACAGCCATTGATAATGTACCTTCCACTTGATATTTAATTTTAAATTAATAAACAAATAAACGAACCCTTTTGTTCGTCAAACGTTTTGAAAGTATCAAGTATGTTTAAAATGTCCCTTTGTTTTAGCTTTTCGACTCTTTTGTCATATTTGAACTTCGTATTTGTATTATAAAATTTGTGCTTGACGGTGGATGGTTGTTTATACAGTGTATCAAATTGAATACCAAATTTTAAAACACTTCCCGTGTTGAAAATGAAAATGAAAATGAAAATTTAGCAAGTTTTCAGAAATGATATACCTAACACGGGAAGTGTTTTAAAATTTGGTATTCAATTTATAGCGAGTTTTCATCGCTTAGACTACATTCAGTCTGTAAAGAATGAATTAGTCGCTGGGTATTGGTTGCAAAACTTACCCGGTAAATGGAGCCGTGCCGCGCGTTATTGGCATCAGGAATAATCAGGATACACTTGTAAAGTTCGCGGGCAAGGGACTACCTGTGGTAGCATGGATAGAGGAGGCGTCGCCGCTAGTGATGGCGAGGGTTCAAATTCAGCCCGCGCTTGGGAATCTTGCATGCTTTCAGAAAGTGTATTGAATTAAATAAGTACCCAGTATCTTATCGGCCAACGCGGTCTTCAGTCTCGGACCCGGTACGGAAGGCCGTGTTGATCGTCGTCTAAAATCAGTTGATCCCTGATTGATTGATTATACATGCCTACTTACTCCTGGGCAGGTTTTTTGGGGTTTTTTCCTGTTCAGGAGGTCCGGTTAATTATACGCATGTGAACTACACGCTTTAAAAATCCTGACTTCAATTTGAAACAAATATCGTTATCAGATGGTGGTGGCGTAAAGGTACATGCCGTGTGATTAACCTGGCCAGCCCCGTGGCAGTGCCTTTATAATTTATTTATTTTTTTATGCCGTTCGATCCGGTTTTCTATTAGGACATTACAAAATTGTTATAAAAAAAAGAAAATTGTGTGATACAAATTTCTTTTTTTTACAATGACGGTTCATGACGTCAATAAGTGATATGATAATACTATCCTACATTTAATAAAGAATTTCAATTTCAATTTCAATTTCAAATAACCAATTCATATTCAGAATATGAGTAAGTACCTACCCTACCTATTTTATGTGTGTATTGTAAGCTGCACGTGATGCCGTGTGTGTGATGCCGGACTCGAGGGTGTGTATTGCAATTTTAGGCGATGGGCTGACAACCTATGGCGATACACAGTTTTCCGAATGACCTTCGAATGTTTGTCAGACGTGGCGTAAATGTTCATTTTTTGCGGCCGTTTACACTCTGCCTACCCCGCAAGGGATAAAGGCGTGATATATGTATGTATGTATTGTAAGCTTAGTGATCTGCAGTCAACTGTACAACCCGCTCAACTCAATTCTCTTAACACAAACAAACCAAATTCCAACCGGGTGAATAAACACGTAATATTACAATGGAAACTTACTTTAAATACCTATCATCGTAGTAGGAAATTGATGTTCAATACTTAGACAGTAAACGTACTTATTACAAAAATAGTTAGACGTGGTTAAAGGTTTTTGACAGCGTCATATTATATAGCAAAATATTTTGAATCCTACATTGTTTAAAAGCGCATTTATTTTTTATGTAGACACACGGTAAGAGGCCGTGTGATGACGGCTAAGAATATTATAACCACAACATAACCATTACTTACCACATTTCTTTCTGTGGCGTAAGGGGCGACTAAGGGACTCGAGGATTTCATGAGTATTAAAATTTTAGGCGACAGGCTGACAACCTGTCACTGAAGTGATTGATACAGGATTTTTCTAAAACGGCCCTCAAATTTATCGACTGTATTTTATGGCCGTTAACGCTTTGCCTACCCCTCAAGGGATAAAATCGTGATATGTGTGTGTATGTAGACTTAAATTTAAAGATCCCACAGCATCCTGAAAAACATCTTGTAACAACGTAACTCGTCTCGAAAATTAACAATGTTTTAACTAATTTTCTTTTTTGTTTGTTGACGCACAACAAATTGCATTTTTTCTCAAGTAACTGTTGTAGACGTTGTTTGTAGGTATTTTATGGCGGGTCTCTCCACCTGTAGTTCGTCGCAGGTGCGTTGAACATACGCGACGACTACGACAAATGGGAAAACCGCCTATATTTGTTTGAGAACAATAATATTTATATTTTCAGAAATGGAAAATTAAGTGCGAAAAAAGCAGTAGATATATAAAGTAAAGTCACCAGACAACACTCACATTTAATCCGTGAGAGCCCTTAAAACGTTTTCACCTAAATCGTTCCCATTATTTCCCGCGCAAAGGTGCGGAAGCGTCATAATCGCCTTTGGCAAAGACTTATTGCCAGCCAGCCTTTCATGCAGACAATAAAAACCACAAACGAGGGAATTATTTATTGTTGCCGTTTAGAATTTCGTCCATGCTTTTAAGCTACAGTTTAATATTTTATCTGTTTCCAAATATTAATTATTTAGCATCTTCATCAGGTAGCCCTGTTATTTGGGGGACCCCTAATGTGTGCATCTAATAATAATACTCATCTCAAAGCTTACTTATATCACCTCATTTACTTGTTATTATTTCAACCAAGTAACATAAAATATTTTACTTTTAAATAATATGCTCCTCGCCAGCTAGCCTGATAAAAATGCGTTCCAATTTAGATATTTAAACGAAGAACACCTTCTATACCCCAAAGTCAATTTCACGCGCCGTCGTCGTAGGCCTCGCGCGTAATTCTTCATAGCTACGTAGGCGAGCGTCGTAGCCCCGTAGACTCGCAACGGGTAGTTCCACAGCTCTCCTAATTCCGTTAGTCGCTTGAATTTATTTCCAGCTTAGTTTGACTGCATCGATAGATTCTCGCACAAAATGTTAGTTAAATTTAAAACGTATTGTAATAGTCCTTTGTACAACAAAGTACAGTATTGCTGCGAGTAATGCAAATGAATGCCGAGCTAGCGAATGAGTCTGAAATCGAATCAAATATATCGATTCGAATCGAGAATACACTTCCACTGTAAGGGATTCAGAGGAACGAGTCAGCAAAAACTTTGTTTTCGCGTGCTACGTACAATTTTCACCTCGTCCAGTGAAAAAAAATAACACTACCATAGCATAAATAATCCACAGAAATTATAAAATGTGATAGTTAAAATTAATTGATTCATTCAGCTCATTTGGCGTCAAATATTCATCAGATAGTACTACTTTCGTTAATTTTCTTAAGTTTTTCAATATTAAGAAGATAACTCGAATGCAATATAAAAATATACCCGGCAATATAATCTTTCGAAGGTTCGTTGAAAAATGTTTCAAATGTCACAAAAAATAACAATGAAATTACTTTATTCAATGTAGGAGAGTATTATCACTTAATAACGTCATGATCCGTCATTTAAAAATAATAATTTGTATAACACAATTTTATTTTTTATATCAATCAAAGAAACCCTGCTCCTGATTTTAATCGAATTAAACGTTTGAAAATGAAAATGAAAATGAAATAACTTTATTCAATGTAGGATAGCATTATCACTTTTTGACGTCATGATCGGTCATTGTAAAAAAAAGAAATTTGCATAACACAATTTTCTTCTTTTTATAACAATTTTGTATTGTCCTAATAGAAAACCGGCTCGGTTTATAAAAAGAAATAAATAATTGGCTGAATTACTCTTTAAAAACTGACAGCGCCGCCGCCGCCGGCATGTTCATGGTTTGTTATTTAAAATTTCGTATAAAATGGGAGGTTTTAAATTTAAATAATTTTTTTCTGTGGAGAAAACGACTCTTTACTACTGGTTTTACAAAAATAGTTGTTTTCAAGCTGGAGAGGTGGAAAGAACCATTATACATTAATAAATAAAACATTTGTACCAAATTAGTGTAGAAGGGTTAGCAAAACAGTTCCTACAAAATACCTGATCGCACTGATAAAAAAAGCTGGAACTCGTTGTTTTGAAGTTAAAACTTTGTGTAGTTTAGTTCAGTTTTTACGCTGAACTGCTAAAGGAATACAAAGACGAAAAGTATATTTGCAAAATAAGTCGGCAACTGTTTCGCGTTCTATTCAGCTCATCAGGTAAGGTAATCTGCCTTACTACACAGTTGGTATGAAACTGCGTTCATATGGACTACTGGTGCGAATCTGCGAGGCATCGGTCTCATGAGTGTCATACGACAACTCGTGTATGAGTTTCGTCCTCTACGATAAGCTTCTTGTACCCGAGCGGGGCAATCGCTAAACTTTATGTAGTTTAGTTCAGTTTTTACGCTGAACTGGTAAAGGAATACAAAGACGAAAAGTATATTTGCAAAATAAGTCGGCAACTGTTGCCGGACGCAGTTTCTTAGAACTTTGTAAATCGTTGTTTAAAAATCGAAAATATTATGGAAGACGTTTTTAAGAGCTCAGTGGCTCCAACTTCCACGAATATGCTTCCACCTTAACGCGACAGTGAAAAATTTACTCTATTACTTAATTCAAATAATGTATGGTCTACTTTACTGAGAAAATTTGGATTCAGTGTTGTAATTTTTATGTAGCAACGATTTTTCATGAGTTATGATATTTTTTATGATTATGATAGGTAAATTAAAATATTTAACATCAATATTTTAAAAGAAATAAATCTATTCTACTAATAGGCTGGGTACATTTTTATGGGAATTTATTTTTCATATTTTGAATTATGTTGGAGAAAGTTGTTCAGTTTCTTAGTTTGGTTCACCCCTTCAAATATGTGCAGCATTTTTATATCCAGCAAAAAAAACGGTCCTTACCTAGAACTAACCAACTAAATCAGCTCATTTCTACTTCTACAGCTAGTGTTTAAATTAATGAAACCACAAGACAAAACTAACTATCGCTCGTGCCAGACACATAACTCTATTCTAAACAAAATGAAATAACCCACAAACTCTATCTTTCCAACGGCTAAACACCATCAAAACATATTGCTGTGTTTGAACCATTACCTCTCAATTAGTTTAGTTAGTTCACCCCCGGAGCCGGGGTACTAGGCTTGCATAAATTAGTCTTGTTAAGTGCACTACAGGAATTTAATCCTCATATTTCGTCTAGCCCGGGTTCGGCATATCTTTTCAGGTCTAAAATGAATTGCACATGACTTCGAAAATGCACGGGAATTTCGGCTTCAAAGCTGCGACGTCAAGGTTTATGTTGGATGTAGGATTAGATATTTAGGCCATTGTGGAATTGATCAGTGATTGTTTCCAGGCAATGCAATTTAAACCGTATGTCTTTGCATGAATGTCTACATTCTTGTGTGATGATCTGTGTTGTTACGATATTTTAGAGATAAAATTACGTGCGTTAATGGTGCTCATTACTTGGCGAATGAAATCGGATTACGAGACGGCAACTAAGCGTGATCTCTGACTAAAACATGGGCCCTTTTAATTTTAGATGAACTTTCCTACGGTAACTCAACATCGTTATAATCCTCGGATTGTAGACGGAGTTAGACAGCCAGTTGGGATGTTTCCGAAGAATAGTTCCGAATATTTTAATGATTTATGTTATGCTTGATATTTTGTTTCAAATTGTACATTTCCGGCCCGGCATAACAGTCGGGGAATACTTGGAATCTAGATTTTGGGTAAAAGCCAGTTCCCATCGAGATGCAACCTGTTGTTTTCTCAAAGTTTGTCAAAAAATAATATAATAAATATTATCTAAGTAAAAATCCGTCTACACTTTAGGCAAGTACCTACCTACTTTAACTGATTGTCCGAATAACTGCTGCAACTATTTTTATTATAAACTATATGCTTTGATCGAACTCGATGTGGCTAAGCGAATTTAAAATCACTAACCGAGGCCTATTTAGCTGTATAACGGCGTCGAGTTTTTGTATGGAATGACACATGCGGGCATTACGGCGTCGGAGTTCGGTCGGAATTCGGTCGAGTTTCATCTAGGTGTCAAACAGAATGACAAGTAATTTACATACAAAGTTCTTAATGTCATCGGGTTTTTGTCCCTTTCTACGATTATTTTGTCTATGGTGTCGAAAAGCGGTCGAGCTATGACAACCAAGTTTCTGTCATTGTGCTCGACCATGAGCAGTCTCAAGCATAGGTGCCTTGCCGATGTCGAGTTTCATTTAATTAAGATAACTTATAAAAAATTACCCATAACTATGAGATTTTTAAGGTTGGTAATGCATCTGTAGGATATTTTAGACCGCATGAGCAGAATAAACTCGTTTAAAAAAGTAGTAAGCTAACTTTACCGACACACTAAAAGTACATATAAAAATTACCACTTGCCATCAGCTACTGTTGATTTTCGATTATATGTGCAACTGTTTTTTTTTTGGGTTCAGTTTTAAGCCTCATATATTTACATTATAAATAATTATTTCGATTACTTTTCTGAGTGATGATGATAACATTATGATAGTTGATATTCAATATTATAATGAATATCATTGCAATAACAAATGTGTTATAAATGCTTGATCTCGTGATCAAACTTTGTACTTCTTGTGCTTGTCAATAGTTGGAGTTGCTTCGTACTGTATCAACAAACATCACTGTAGGATTGCTAAATATTGAATACAGACTTATCTATAGAAGATATTTTATAAATTTTACGTAACATACATAAATCACGCTTCTTTCCCGCAGGGATAGGCAGCGTCTACTTCCTTCCACTTACGACGATCCTTGCATACTTCTTTTGCCTTCTCTATATTCATTTATCTTTTCATGCAGGCTAGTTGGTTTATTTTTCACTAACTAAAATGTATGCACCAACGAGCGTACATGCGTGTGATGATGATTGCCGTGTGATGATGATTGCCGTGTGATGACGGCATAGAATAGCATCACCCCATTCTTTTCTCGTGGGTGTTGAAAGAGACGACTAAGTTGAAGGTTGTACTCGTGTACGGTGTGTGCACTATTCGTTTATAACTCGTGCTCTACATACATTCATTAGCCTATTGCAGTCCACTGTTGGACGTAGGCCTCCCCTAGAGTAGGTACAGGGCACGATCTCTCGTTTTTTCCATCCAGTTATCAGTCCATCTGGTCGGTGGTGGTCCAACGCTACGCTTGCCGCGGCAAGGCTTCCATTCGAGAACCCGCTTACTCCACCGTCCGTCCGTTCTATCATAGGATACACACACGTTTTATACGCGCGCTCTATTCTTGTGAAACGCGTGCTTTACACGTTGGTGACGCGTATTATACTAGTGTACAACACGTTTTCGATACGTGTGTAACGCGTTCTCTACACGTGTATTACGCGAGCTCTACTTGTATACAATGCTTGCTTTACTAGTATGCAACGCGTGCTCTACATGTGTACAACGCGTGGGCTGCGCGGGCGTATAACATGCATAGAGCACGCGTGGTGTCAGCGTACGTGTAAAGCTGCCCAACATCCTAATAGACCAACATCCTAAGTCTTACAGTTTTCGGAATAATCACTTTAAATTACTTGATATTGATACTAAGGTACAGATTTTCCATACATTTTAACTGACTATTAAATACTCTTTACATCATACTTAACAATCCTTGATCAATTTTATTTATGTCAGTCACTCAGAATAAAATGTGTTATTCGTCACGTCAGACAATTCATAATCATAAGTCATTTCATTATTGTAGAGGAGCCCACAATGCTCAATGGGGTTTTACTCGAGCGTCAGAGACCTTAACATAAGATCAGCCAAGATTCAAAATTAAGAGCAATACATGACAAAATTTAGTGATAGCTGTCTTAATTAAAACTTGGAAACTATGCATGTATGTTTCTGTGGAAAAGTTGTAGGTCTTGACAAGATCTACATTTGAGATGACAGCTGTCAATTTTTTGTGCCCATCCAGTATCTCTGTTGAAATTTGGATGTTTTTGAATTTCTAAGGCTTCCCGTACTTTCCTAGGAATGAATCTCTTCTCTCTCGCTAGGCTTGCTGCCTTATCGAACCTGACATAATGGGTGGGGTTATCCATGATATGTTCGTACATATTGCAAAGCGAGATGAATAAGTTCTTTGTTTGACTACAAAATTTACATCTCGGCAAGACCTACAACTTCTTCAAAGAACTAGTAGTTAAGCATGCATAGTTGACGAAATAAATTAGTTCAAAGTTTGACAGATGTCATCTAAAATTTCAAGACCTACAACTTTTACAAAGAAATGAGTTTTGCATGCGCGCTGATTATTGCGCATGACTTGAACAAGACAGCGACATAAATTTGAGAAGGTGGACTACAGGCAATAGAACTTGAGTAAATAGCGGTTAAAAATTTTTGGTGGACCACGCAACGAAAAAAATGTGGTATGGCCCACCAGGTGGATCTATTTTAAAAAATCCCAGCTCAGCTCTATTGGTGAACTACGCGAAGAAAAAAAAATAACCTATAGGTGGACTACGGGTTAAAAAAAAATTGCCCAACTCATTTCATGGCAGAACTGACCAGCTTAGCTTTTAAAATAGAGACCTAAAGAAGATATAAGACCTAGGCTTGATTTGTTCTTTTGCTGTTGTCTACACTGCACCCACCATTAACCTTGCATTTTCTTCTGTTACAATATATTTAGGAAGTGGACGAGTTCGGAAATGGACGAAGTCGATCTAAAGGATCCAGCAATCCCCACTTAGGCTCCTCTACTATTAGAACTTGCATCAGTATTCCTATTTACTCCTAATGATTAAAATAAATTATCTGAATTATCATGACTCGTTATGAATAAATTTTGTTCAGATGACTGAATACTGTAACATACCAAAATTTCATCCAATTTAATTAAAACTACATTTCTCCTACTTGTGTTCCGGGGCACAGATTAACTACAATATGGTCTGGGGTTGGAGTGGGAAATTGCACAATCAAAAACTGTAGTCTGCTATGTACGTCGATCAACTCGGCCTTCTTTTATGTAAGGAACGAGACGAGAGACCGCTTGTCTTGCTGGCTATGTGTTTATATGCGGATGTTAAAGAAAAGCAAAAAGAATTTCAAGTTGGTTGTTTTTATTAATTTTGATCCATTATAGCGTTTCTCCCTAATAAGATGCCATCTAAAACACCTCGAGTAAAACCTTAAATGGGTATCTTGAGGTGATGTTAGTAGAACAATCATAAGTTCATAACTATTGAATGCATAAAAATCCTTTCTTGACTTCTCGAGGTTCGAGTCTGTCGCGTCTGAGTGTTCTTTCTGCTCGTCTGCTAAGTTTTTCTCAAGCAAGGTCTTAATTTGTCATAAAATTTGCGCTGGCAAATCGTGTGAATACTTCACACAAATTATAAGGTTTCCTGGAGACAGCTGAGCTACAATGTAAACAAAGTATATTAATGAATGTTACCATCTACCATCAATCTTAATAAGTGAACTCTGCCAGTATTCGCAAAAACTGAAATATAAGGAAACCATGCAGATTAACTTCTACAGCGGTTCGATTATACAGTAAGCGACGAGTTTGCTAAGATATCTAGCATAAACATTGTGTAGGAACCATGTAGGAACTAAAATTATATGTGATCAAAAGCATAGTAAGAAAAACAAATCTAACCTTCTAGTAACGAGTGGGTAGGTATTTCGCCAGCGCGTGGGGAAAAATACTGTAAATCAAAACCAGTTCTTCGCTTTATACAATTCGGTGTTTATTTAATATTTACAAGAAAAAATTAGGAACCAAAAGTAACAACCAAAACGTAAATAACCACAGATGAATAAGATAATGTAAATAACCAAACGAGTCTCCATGACAACCAATCAACAGGAAGAGACCGCGCGCGCCGATGCGAAATAACTATACAAACAAAAAAAATACAAACAAATAAATATACAAACAAAAAAATCATGTTGTCGCGCTGTCTATCTGTAAATTAAAAAATCTTTAAATAAACTAAATAAAAAAGCAATGGTGGCGATGCACCAAAAGTATAAATATTTTGTGTAATTATTATTATTTTATTTTATAATTTTATAATGAAACCACCCACACCGAGACGACGCCGCGGAAGACCCCGTCGCAGGTGGCGAGACGAGCTACATGCCTTTAGCAAAGACTGACACTTGGAGACCCAGAGTAGAACTGGATGAAAAGAGAAGAGGGAGGCCTTTGCCTAGCAGTGGGACGATGTAGGCTAATTAAGATAAGAAGATAAGATGACATAATGAAACGCGTAATTACCTGTTCTTATGGTGTCCATGACTGCAAAGCTGGAATGTTGTGCATTAAAAAAGTTTCAAGCTTTTAGCTTTGTATCTAATGCCTCAGTTCCTCAGTTTATCCTGTCCTGTTCAGTAGTTATAGTCTTACGTTTTACGATCACTTTTCAGCTGAATTACTGGTAGAGTTTCTGCCGATTTGCTCAATGATAGTGATAAATTTCAGCTACCCGTTCGGACGGCCGTTGTAGCGTAGTGGTAGTACGACTGCCTGCGGCGCAAAGGTTCCGGGTTCGATTACCACTGGGACACTCATAAAGTTGATATTATCACTTTGGTAATTTGTAATTTGTTTACAGTCTAGTTAGAACATTGTGGACCGAACCACCAGATTAAAAAAGATTCTAAAAAAAGAGAAACTCTGCCATTACTTAAGTTTATTTGTTACGCACCTAGACTACACTTTGAAGAATCACACATCATATATGAACACATTAAAGTTTAAATATTACAATCTTATTTTTGGTTGTGCTCACACACACACACACACACATATATTTATCTCACCTATAATCCCTTGCAGGGTAGACAGAGCGTAAACGGCCGCAAAGAACTTAAATTTGGGCCACGTGTGACAAATATTTAATGGTCATTCGGAAATTTGTGTATCGCCATAGTGACAGGTTGTCACCCCATCGCCTAAAATTGCAATACACACCCTTGAGTCCCTTAGTTGCCTCTTACGACTCCAACGGGAAAGAAACGGGATGATGCTATTCTAAGCCGGCATCACACTGCAAATTGGTTGGGCAGTCGTGTAAAAAGGTATTGTATGATCAACATCAATATATTCCTTTGTTAAAAAAGTACTTTCAGCAGCATAATTATATCTATAACAAAGCACCAATTTAAACTGGCTTTTGTACAGTTTACAAGAAAAACCAGTAAAGGTTGGTACCCAGCTCCACTATTGGCACAAATTGTACATAATATTTTATAAAATATTCATAATTTATTATAATAATAATGGAATTAATGTGTATCCCATCTCACACTTCTCTCAAACGGCCTATACTTGTTTGGCCTATATATGCCCCACGCGAGCCCCGTGATTTCATAACGAGAAATAAAAAGCTATGAAAGCTAATGTGATGACTTCTTACGGGCATCACCTCACATAAGTACGTGGCATCACATAAGCCCAGTGGGTCTGCACCTTTTATTCTTGCTTAATGAATATGTCCCTTCCATGGACGTAAAAAAAAGTACTGACGGAATCCCAGCTAAGACACATCTGAGGAAGCAAAATGGCGGCGGCTGTCTATGTATAAGTGAATTAAGGGTTGCCAAGTTAGCAAATTTTTTACCAATAAAAGAAAGTTGATAGATAAAAATATTTTTATTGTTTATTCCGCGGTAAAATATAGCCTCCCACTCGATAAGAAGAAGAAGAAGAAGCAGAGATAAATATAATGTAGCTTTCTAATCGTAAAATAATTTTTGAAATCGTTTTAGTAGTTTCAGAGCCCATTCGCGTCAAACAAACACACAAACAACCAAACAAACAAACAATCAAATCTTTCCTCTTTATAATATAAGTGTAGAACTGTAGATAAGCTTCCCATATTTTGGGGAAATGGTTTAAGTGAATACTAGCAACACTGGATGTTTGACAAATAGTTTTGCTCTTGAAAATGAAAATTTATTTTAAATTGAAAAACTGTAAATAAGTAACTGAATTATCTATTTACCTGTGAAACGTAATTCCTGGATGTTTTTTCTTTTGGTCACTACGGTTTTTACACCATTTCACCACGCAAGACATATTGTTTTTCCGAAATTTTCGGTGGGTATTTTTGTCCGCTTATGTTGACGTTTGCGCGCGTTATGGCCGACTAATGTGTGAATGTGTGCGTGTGCACTTGTACGTACAGAGAACTGGCCGACTTTGAGCGACACAGTTTGTTATTAGCCGGATTCTGTTCGTACTTTTTTTTACGTCCATGGTCCCTTCGTATAAAATATGAGCACGCAGGCTAGTCCGCGGGTAACAGCTAGTCTACATTTATGCATATACGAATTTCAAATAGAACCTTCAAGCAATTGATACATTGACCTTCAACGTATAATAAAAGAAAAGATTATCTGTGGTTACTATCTTGCCTTCCCTTCTAGCCTCTGCGTCAAACTGATGCAAGCCGCAATAGGTCTAATACCGTCGCGTCGAGACGTTATTACCTCTATCGGCCCCCAGGTTTGGTCAGGTCAGAAGTCAATGGATGGGGTTTCAAAGTTGATTTATTTTGGTGGTTGTTAATAATTAAAGTGTTTCAGGCTTTAATGTTGCATATAGTCTCAGTGAGAATTAATCAATTTACGAAGTATGTTTTCTATGTTTTACATAACTTATTATATATCGATTAATTCGGAAAAATAAAAATTCGTTGACATAAAAAAATTACGTTATAAATCACATTTTAGTAAAATACTGTTTGGTCTGAATCATATAAGTACCTCATGGTTCAGCTAAAAGATAGCTAGAAAACTATTCAGCCAACAAATAAAGAATACAATTCCGTTTCCTCGTATTTAATACTCCAGAAAGAGTACCTACATAAAACAAAGTACCTACTTACATCCCCCAAAAGCCGGGGCACTTGTTTTCACCCCAACTTAATTTCCTCGCCTGTAAGTACATGTTTTGCTCCCCGACAGTGAATTACCGGGATAAGTGTTTAATTCTCACTCGAAAGGGGGTTTAAAATCCCTCGAATGTATCTTGTAAAACATACACAAAGAAATTTTAGGTACCAAGTTAATTGGTCTGTTGTCAGAGTGTGTCAGAGGATTATACGGGGTGTAAAGGGCAGCTCTCCGAATACTGATAAGGTGCAGGCAGTCCATAAAACTGAACAACTTTCCCCTAGAAACATAAGTCAGGCATCGACAAAAAAAATCGACCTCATACTAAATCACAATCAGCTGACAGTATTTACTATGGGAAGTAAAAAAAGAATTGATGTTTCCTTTAATATTTATTTATGGAAAGTTGTTCCATGTTGTGTTGTGCCGTGTGATGCCGGCTGCGAATAGCAACACCCTATTTCTTGCCCGTGGGAGTCGTAAGAGGCGACTTAGGGACTCGAGGGTGTGTATTGCAATTTTAGGCGATGGGCTGACAACCTGTCACTATGGCGATACACAATTTTCCGAATGACCCTCAAATGTGTCAGACGTGGCGTAAATGTCCGTTTTGTGCGGCCGTTTACGCTCTGCCTACCCCGCTAGGGATCATAGGCGTGATATGTATATGTATGTATGTAAAGTTGTTCAGTTTAATGGTCTGAATCAGTATTCGGAGAGCTGTCTCTTACAGCCTGTATAGTCCCGCCAAACCTCTGATGTTGGTTTAGCTTAATTTCATATTAGAGGTATATGTCACTATGTACATATAATAAACACTAATGATGTACTTACTATACAAGTAGCTTTAAGGTTACGTATACGGCACAAACCTCCGCAAAAAAAGTATTTTGATTTCTCTTTTGTTTGAACCTGCGACTTTCATTATCAGTACTACCGACGCCTCTTACGACTGGGCTTACGCGGCTAACTTGCCATTGGCGAAATTATGCAAGTATTAACGCCAATAACGCGTGGCATGGCTTTATCTGCCGAACCCTGCCTGCGGTGTAATTTTGCAAGTTCTCATCAATTGTATACCCAACACATTGAAGTGATTGAAAATTTAGTACTTAGTATCAACCCGAGCTGATTTTCTATTAGGACAATACTATCTTGAAATTAATAAAAAATAGTGTTATACAAATTTCTATTTTTTACAATGACGGATCATGGCATCAATAAGTGATAATACTATCATACATTGAATAAAGTAATATCATTTTCATTTTCACTGATCGGCAATTTCATATTTCTTATGTTCTTTAGAGAGTAGGTCCTTATCATCAGCTCATCTTGAGTTTTGAGGGTTGGACCTGTCTTGATTTAGGTAGACTGGAAGATAGGCGTACATCTAAGTGTATAAAGTTTAATATTAAAATAAATAATCGGCTAGTCCAGTCATAGGACTCAAAAAGAGTGGAACTTACTACCTGCGTCTGTGTTTCCAAACGCATACCAACCTAATCTCTTCAAAGTAAGAGTGAACAGGCTTCTTCTGGGTGAGCTCACTCCATCTTAGACCCTGTCTCTGTCCTATGACCTAGACTAGAGTCAAGAGCAAACCCATCCTTAATAAAAATAAAAAAAAAGGAAAAAGGAAGAGAATGAGATCCTGGTTATTCTCCTAGTTACTCTAGCTATTGTCAACCGGATTTGGTAGCAAAGTTTTCCCTGACCCCAGCGCACCAGCGGCTGAAGTCACAAAAATTCAAATCGCGCCCATAAAATTTGGAATGGAGGAGGAATTATAAACAGTAAACAGAGAACGAGGGTTTTTATTTTGATAGACGTGAGACAGTTACTGAGATTACCCCTCCCACCTACCTCTCCTCGCCCTCTCCATGCCCTGATGCCGGCTTATAGCGAAATAAAATTTACTTTGTAAGGTTTTTTACTTGTTTTATGAATTTCCTGACGCAAATCGTGTGACAAATTTTAAATGACAGGGAATTAAGTACTCTCTTTTCAGGGTTACTACTACACCAGGGTTCATCGGGTCGGTGGGCGACTAGGTTTCCTACACGAAAAAGAAGAAGGGTTACTCGTCGTTAGTACTTTACTATTAAAACATATCCTAAATCCAATATTAACCCTAACAAACTTTAAGCAACAGCAGATTTAAAACCCCACTCCCAACTTCGCCGTTCGCCTTAAATCCATTGTCGACAGAAACTTTTAAATAGAAACGTTGAGTGTGGCTGGCTCACCGGCCTCTTTGTATCGTAGTTGTAATTTCCTCCCAGACGAGCCTGGCAACAATCTCGACTTATCTTTGTTCCTTGACAACACTTTCCCTTGGGCACCCACTTACTTACAAATACATTTTTCACCCTAAGCCCCCCTTACACAGCAGGTGCTAAGGTTTAGTTTCACAGCGAATCGTTTGAAGCGTTTTTGGTAAAAACGCAGCCGGATTTATAAGGAGACTCTACAAGTCTACAACTTTTGCAGTTGCTTTCATTTCACACACTAGTAGTTCTCTGTTTATTTGGATTGCCTTTGTTCGTTAATAGCTTACCCTTCTGGTGAGTAAGAAAAGTAATTTTACTTTGTCTTACTATATTGTACGTACGGATAGTAATGGTACTAAAATATGTTTTGAGTCATGCTATCACATTTAATCATGCCAATACACTCGTGTAGGAACTCTGTTTTAGAAAAAAATGCTTGCTAGTTGTATTTAGTAGCGATTTCATGTTTAAACAGTAATTATATGCAAATAAAAATAAAGCTATAAGGAAATTTTAAGGAAATTAAGTTAAATTTTCACACCCCATTTTAAAGATCCTTTCAAACTGTGTTTCAGACCCATAAAACTTAGGTAGTTTAGCTCGAACATTTGTCTGCTTGGGGCGATTCCGGGAACAGTTTTCACCATCGCGCCGCGTAATTTAGCCCAAGCGCTAGTTTCACTCCAACGATCATCTAGCGCGTAGAGTGCTACACACATATCCACCCAGTTTCATCAAAATTAATCATCATAATTATGTACGGATACATACTTGTTTGAATACCGGAAATAAGCATTTAGGAGTAAGTAGGAAATGGTAAAGCAGTAGGTTAGAAATTTTCTGCGTATTCTAAGACGGCACGACTTAATTTCTACCCGTGGGAAATGTACCGGAAAAGGCGACGAATCCAGAATAGGTTGCAACGTTTCCTGTTAATACAACACCTTGCTCGATATTTCACCGTCTTATTTGCAAAAACTCCTGTAACTTTTTGGTAACACCCAAATCCATCAAGATGTTTCATTTTAGAGCAGTCAAAACTTAGGCCGCGGTGGAGGTCTTAGATAAGAAGAGAAAAAAGAGAAATTCACCGCCTATGTGCGTAGTGCTCCTAGCGCGTAACGGTAACGTATGACATCCCCCGCCGAGTGCGACGTATAAATCGCACACCGCGTGTGTGTGAATGAGCCTTTATGAAGTTATGTTAGGAATAGGGCGTTTAGGGTTTGTCGTAGGGCTTTTGGAAAGCTGCCCATAATGATGATGAAAGGACCTAAACTTTGTGAAATCTATACTTTTAATAACTAAAACTATGATAATGAAAATAAGATTGTAAGTTAGGGATTCCGACATGTTCGTAAAAATCTTATCCATATGACGCAAATTAAACTGTAGTATGTAGGTACTTAGCAATTCCTAGGTAGGGGCATCCAGTAGCGTTTATTTTCTGAGTACCAACTTTTATGGAAGTATCCATCGCATCCTTTTTTGGCTTAATAATTTAGGTTAGTCACTACTTTATTTTATTTTAGTGGACATTTAGTTTAGTTTTAATGTTATTTGTTCCTTCATCCCTTGCGGGGGTAGGCAGCAGCAGTAAGTATCACTCACAACTACTACTTCACTGTATGAAGTCTAAAATGTTACCAAGTTAGATACATCTAGGGATGTATATATTGCCTACTAATTTTAAATTATTTTTATTGTACCTACTTAAGTTTTGATTGAAGTAAAATAAATACTCTCTGTATGCCAGACAATAGATAGATAGTCGAATGCTGGCTAAGAATAGCATCAGCCCATTTCTACCCGTTACCTTTATTTACATGAACTAAACTTAGAAGCTGTACGTGATTCTATCTATGACTTATATAAGTGTCGCGATTTGTCCAAACTGCATACAACTTTACAAGCAATCAAATAAAAGGACCGCATCCGTCTTCGACTCCCCAAAACAAAGGCATCACGTGCCAAAAGATGATAAAACAAATTCGGAAGGTCCCATTACGGAGCTAATGGGGTGTATCTCGAGAGCTCGGGAATAAAACATCCGTCGATTAGAAACTTTATGTTTGCAATTTTCCGGGAGGGGTCTTGACGTACAGATGGAGCAATGGAGCTCGTTGGAACGCTTACGGCATATTTTGCATATAGAGTCAGTTCTCAGATACGGAGTTTTAATTTGGGGCAACAGTGTTAATGTCAATAAGTCGTTTATAGCACAAAAAATGTATACGGTCTATAATGGGAATTGCGTTAGATGTATCCTGCAGACCATATTTTAAACCGTTAAACATACTGACTCTGCCCTGCTTTTATATATTTTAGAAGTAGCCGTGTTTGTTAAGCAGAACCCAAGTATTTTTACAAAATGGATGTTACGTCGAGAAATCTTAGAAATGCGGCTACACTTGTATATTATGTCGTACCGGGAGTGTCCGGTTTAGGAAAAACTGTTACATTTACAAATCACCCGTCATAAATGTAATTTGTTCGCAGATGACATTTCCATAATTGTATCTGGTAATAATTACGTGAGCCATGAGACAGACATCTATCACACTGTTTCATCCGTCATTGAATGGCTTACATATAATAATTTAGAAGTTAAAGTAAATAAAACTATAGTTATATACATTTTGATAATAATCGGACTAAACAATATTAACAATAGTGGACAAATGATAAATTAAGCTGAGAACATGACATATCTTGGAATTGATTTAGATAAGGAATTTAATTGGAAAGTTCACTCTAATAATAGTATGTAAGAAGATTAAAAGATTTGTATATGCTTTATATAAACTAAAAAAGTTGCCTCTCGACATGCTGCTATGACAGCTTACTATGCATATGTTGAGTCGATTCTTAGGTACGGCATAATTATTTGGAGCAATGGTACAAATATTAAAAAAGTGTTTATTGCTAAAAAAAATGTGTAAGTGCAATCTGTGGAGCAGCTCCAACTGACTCTTGTGAGCCACTGTTGTCGGTATTTGTAAAGCAGAATAGTCACCTATACAGAACTACAATTGATCTGTATCCTTATAGGAGCACAAGGTATTACAGCCGGATTGAACATGGAGATCGTCTAAAGTCGGCGGCATTTCAAAGCAATTGCAATTACATGTCAGTATCTATTTACAACAAAATTCCAAATAATATAAAAGAACTTCCACTTGATAAATTTAAAATTAATTTATATAACCTGTTCCTAAAGAGGAGGTTCTATAGTATAAGTGAATATTTAAATTTTAAGTTTTAATTTCGTTGGTATTTGATTGTGTGTTTGTATATGACATTGTAATTGATAATTAATTTGATATTTTATGACATATTGTATTATTTCATATTTGCATGTTACAATTTACGTGACTGAAAATGTAGCACTCTAATTTTAAGCCTATCATCTGCAGTACTGTAGCATTTTCTTGGCAAAAAAATGTCTGAATCTGAATCTGATAGCGACTGTATTTTTACGGCCGGTAACGCTCTGCCTACCCCGCAAGGGATAAAGGTTATATGTGTATGCCAAAAAATATTCTTGCTAAAGCGGTATGAAGATACCAAAGTTAGTAGCTATAGCTACGTACCTACCTACTTATCGTATTCGATCGTTTCAGTTAATGATGCAGTAATGCGTTTGCACTGTACCCATTTCGCAGGGAGTCGGCTCCAATAGTTCATATTCATTTAGGACTAATCGACTACCAGAAATGCTACATTATTAGTGCCTTTTTCGATTCCTGGCGGGGGACATAAGTATAAGTGTTGATATTTTTTCAATTGATCACTTTAGAATTGTAAGTACTAGGTCCTAGTAGAACGCGGTAAATAGTTCATCGGGTTGATTTCCTACACGACAAGAAGAACCTTAAAACCTACTACCTAAGCCCCTAAGCCTGGCACCCTTTATAAAGAATTCCAAACGAGTACTCGCGCATTACAATTTATGGCAACCCTCTGTCGACCTTATTGTTCCAAATTTAAAAATATATTTATTTTCCCGCGAAATGGCTGATATGGTATCAAAATGGGTCGGATACCTTGAGTGGACTCAGAGACTTCCGTCTCAGATTCAGATTTTATGTGTTCGGGTTGAATATTGGATAGGTGCTTTATCAGATCGCATTTGCAAAAGCAGGCCCCATAATCTTTATTCCTCTGACCTTTTTCCGGGAAATACATGATTGAAACAGCTAAGTAGGTAAGTATATCGATTCGTAAAGCACTGAATAAAAAAACGAACTTGTGTAAAATTTAATTGCTGCAATAAAACGGCAGAAATTAGAAAAACGAGCGGGTGGAGCTAAAAAATAAAAATCATGAAATTTTCGTTATTGGAAGGATAAAATTTAAAGGATAGCGGAAAATTAAAACGGCACCCGCGCGGTGCGCCGCTGAAAATATATAATATTGAATACAATGTTTCCGCAATAAACAATGTAGGAAAAACACAATATTGCTGTGAAAAATGGCAGCGACACGCGATTTATTTTAAATTTATGACCGACAATATTGAGTTGAAAATCGAGCGTATCTTTTAATATCGAATCATGGAAGTGTTGTAGTTAATACTTTAGTTCCTACCTTATCTATTATTTATTTATTACCTTATCTACCTAGGTAGTTACTAAAGAGGGTCAGTAGGTAGGTACTTGTTGGTGCCTCAATACCAACCAAACTCGTACCAACCATACCACGAGACAGATATTTGTTCGGCCGCTCGGTTCGGTTGGTATCCCATACAAATCCATACGAACCAGTAGTGCCGCGGCGGCATATGCTGTCGGCCGTCGGCCGCTTGGTTCGGAATAGCACCTTTACTGTCTTTATAACTAGACTGGGACGATGGCGTAGCGGATAGTACCCCTGCCTGGTACGCCGAGGGTCGTGGGTTCGATCCCCACATGGCACAAATATTTGTTAATTCAATTTCAGATATTTGTGTTTCTATGTATATATTTACAAAAATAAGTATTAATAACAGCTATCTAGTTCCCATAGTACAAGCTAGCTAAGTTTGGGGCTAGATGGCGCTGTGTAAATTGTCCAGGATATTTTTTATTTATTTATGTTTAGTGGAACTGTCAGTAAAATAGAATCACATTTATGGGAAGCTGAACATGATTTTCTAAAATTCAATTTATAAAATCAAATCTTTTAGGCAATTGATCAATGTTAAAAATTGGGTGGATTGTATCGGATTCAAATTTATTCGATGCTCAATTTGCATAATTTGACTGATTTGTTCCATTGACTTGTTTACGGAAGTCACAAAATCTGGTATATTTACGCTCAGTTGGTAGGTACGTCTTTGATAAGATTTGCGAGAAAAACATGCCTCTTCTTCTTTCTTGCCGGAAAAATCCTACGTCCAAAATAATGGTCATTTGAGTGATAAAAATAAAATTATGTTAAAAAAAACTTTTAAAACAAGCTTTTATTTAAGTGCTCTGAAAAGATGAAAATAAAATTTTGAATGACATTAACCACATTCATTTATGACTTTACAGAAATGAAAATATAATAAAAGCTTGTCGCGATGCCTAGAAGAAACTACCTAATTACAGTTAGGTGCGTACCTAATTACAAAATTTCAATCACAAATTGAAAGTTTCGCGACAAGCTTTTATTATATTTTCATTTCTGTAAAGTCATAAATGAATGTGGTTAATGTCATTCAAAATTTTATTTTCATCTTTTCAGAGCACTTAAATAAAAGCTTGTTTTAAAAGTTTTTTTTAACATAATTTTATTTTATATTTTTTAGTTTATGTTACGATAGTTATTGATCAATACGAAAGTCTTTCTATAAAACGGAGAGACCTTCAATAGAAAAACTTAGGCAAGGGGAAAACTAACATTAGGATAAAGTATAAATTATCTCTTTTATATTCTATAGAAGTAGGTTGGTACCTACTCCTCCGGCATCCCTAATAGAAGAATTAGCTTGTAATATGTCTTAGTCTTTTCATTTCATTGATGGCGTCATTATTACATGGCCGAGTCCCAGTTAATTTCGAACAGTCTAATTCTTCTATCAGGAGGCCTTCTATTGACGTGACCCTAATTCATGGTGGGCCTACCAACTGCCTATCATGAACGAATTCGTATACAAAATTGCAAGTCCCAGCAGTTGAATATTGAGAAGTTCCATAGTTCGGAGACAACCCTGGATGTAGCGTCTAATTCATGGTAGGCCTACCAACGACCTATAATAAACGAATTCGTATACAAAATTGCAAGTCCCAGCAGTTGAATATTGAGGAGTTCCATAGTTCGAAGACAACCCTGGATGTAGCGTCTAATTCATGGCGGGCCTACCAACTGCCTATAATAAACGAATTCGTATACAAAATTGCAAGTCCCAGCAGTTGAATATTGAGGAGTTCCATAGTTCGAAGACAACCCTGGATGTAGCGTCTAATTCATGGTGGGTCTACCAACTGCCTATAATAAACGAATTCGTATACAAAATTGCAAGTCCCAGCAGTTGAATATTGAGGAGTTCCATAGTTCGAAGACAACCCTGGATGTAGCGTCTAATTCATGGTGGGTCTACCAACTGCCTTTAATAAACAAATTCGTATACAAAATGACAAGTCCCAGCAGTTGAATATTGAGGAGTTCCATAGTTCGAAGACAACCCTGGATGTAGCGTCTTATTCATGGTGGGCCTACCAACTGCCTATAATAAACGAATTCGTATACAAAATTGCAAGTCCCAGCTATAAACCGCTGAGGAGATCTCTCGTACGGAGCCGATCCTGGCAGCAGCATCAGGTCAAATTTAAGGTCCTCCCGGACCTAAGTCGGCGACTGTATCCGACATTTAGATACATCCGAACTTGTCGTCGGTTGTCGTCGGATGTCGTCGGTTGTATACGGTTGTCGTCGGATGTCGTCGGTTGTTGTCGGTTGTCGTCGGTTCTTGAAAAACACGTATTGCCAGCACAGAAACAAGAAAGGGAAAAAATCATTTTGACTATTCGACACTAAATACCATTAAAATAACTTCTAAACACATACTCTACAATCTTCACTATCGACTCACAAATACAAAAAAATATTCTTTAAATTTTCAACTTTTTCAGTAAAGCTTATATTTTTTGCTTTCTTTGACAATAATACACAATGAGCATTTACTCATTTATGATTTTAATGTTGACTTTATAAATACATCATTTAAATCGTGTTTAAAACCAATTCTTTGTGCTGCTATCTTTGATAAAATTTGTAAACAATCCTTTATAAATATATATAGTATCAGACAGATTAAATTGTGCTGATAACACTACGTTTGACGGTACGTTGATGACGTGTACATATAGTGATGTGTAATATAAGAAAAGATAAAATATAACTGATACTATAACACTGGCCACCAAGATAAATGTATCAATTTGAAATCTTAAATTTAAAGACTGACTCACACTGGATGCGTGTGCAACAGTGTACGTTGCAGTAGAGGAAGTATCTACTATGTTGTAAAGAAAGTGTGATAAATGTATTTGCACATGTATTTATATATATTTATCTCTTTATCAATGTGAAGTCCTTCCGTAACCAAACATTTAGCCCCTCTGACGTCCCGCACAATTTTGTGGTTATATTTCTGGTCCAAAATTACTGATGACAATAGTTAAATGCAACCGCACTACACACCGCATCGCTGTGCCGTAATCATATGTCATATATGACACATCACGCATCACATCATCTTAATAGCAGTCCACTGCTGAACGTAAGTGCCAAACGGATATGCCATAAGGCACGATATCCCGTTTCCGCCATCAAGTCGGAAGTCTTTAAGTCTTCGGTATATTTGCTTGGAGAACGTCCCGCCGCTACGCTTGCTGAGGCATGGGATCCACCCAAAAACCGGCTTACTCTACCATACATCGGCATCGACAGATGTGACCAGACCACTGTCGCATTACCAGATCAAACATGTTTGCCATATTAACTGTCCAATATCGCAACATCGTGTGGTACGCGTGAAGCCAATCGTGTCATCTTTCCCATGCCCTTAAAACCACTGTTTACATACTTAACATATTTTTTTGTAACATTTCATTCAATCGAAATGTTAAAGTCTGCAAGTTTGCATTGTTGCAAATTATATTCTCCATCATTTACATATCAAATGTTTAACTTAAACTTGATAAAGAGTATAGGTCAGGGAAAAGTAATTTATTTCTATCGACTGATAACGCCTCGGCGTATATTGCGTGAGGGCGAGTGTGTGACTGATAATTGTTGACATAAATGTTACTGCGCAATCCTGATGCTGTGCTGTATGTTATTTTTTTGCTGCAACGTATAATCACACGCACGCGTTTTGCACGTACAATTGGTCTGCTTCAGTCTTTAAACAAACTAACTGACTGATGGATACAAAAACTTCATAGAAATCTTCATGGAAATAGTTCCATCATGGATCATTGTCTAGTTCTCTATGGGATTATAGTTATACTTTTAAACAAAAAACTAAACCACCTTCAAGAATAAAATCACTAATAAACAAAAATCATAAAATACTAAAAATGAATTTTCATGGGATATCTATCCCAATTTTTTTTCTAGTTACCTAATAACTTTATTATTTATTTATTCATTATATTATCTATTTAACTACATTATATTATCCACACTAATATTATAAATGCAAAAGTAACTCTGTCTGTCTGTCTGTCTGCTACGCTTTCACGGCCAAACCGCTGAACCGATCTTCATAAAACTTGGCACAGAGATTGCTAGCATACCGAGAACGGACATGGGCTACTTTTTATTACCATTTGAGGGTCTGGAGTATAGATGTAGACCACCAGGTGTACCACCAGGAGCCCAGCTAAACTATTAGAGATACAGGCATGGTTCCAAAACAAAAGTTGTTCAGTATAAGGGGCCGCTTCTTTTCACAAAGACATTGGGGCTCATAAGTACCTTATGTAGACCACCAGGTGTACCATCAGGAGCCCAGCTAAACTATTGGAGATACAGAAATGGTTCAAAAACAAAAGTTGTTTAGTATGATGGGCCGCTTCTTTTCACAAGGACATTGAGGAGCTGGAGTTCCTTATGTAGACCACCAGGTGTACCATCAGGAGCCCACCTAAACTATTGGAGATACAGAAATGGTTCCAGAACAAAAGATGTTCAGTTTGATGGGAATAAGTTGAGAAAGGACATTGCCTTCTTTACCGAGGACAGAAAAACAAAAAATGTGGTATAGAAGTATAAAAATGTATTACAGTAACTTAAGTAACCTTCTTATCTGTTTTATCTACTTATGCTGACCATTTTAGTGTGCTCAAATCGGCACCTTTTGGAGTAAGTACTCTGTTATCTACTGACTTTTGTATTCAATGGTAATAAATATTGATCTCTCAGTCCGGATAGCAAATTTTGAATTATCCCTTTAACAACAGAAGCAAGCAAGTCATCTTTAAACAGTAGAGATAATAACTGTTCTAATATCACTGTCACACTTACTATGAATACACATACCTACTTTAGAACTTCTGCCTAAAAAAACTATCTAACGCGGATGAAGTCGCGAGTAAAAGCGGGTAAAATCCATACTAATATTATAAATGCGAAAGTAACTCTGTCTGTCTGTCTGCTACGCTTTCACGGCCAAACCGCTGAACCGATCTTCATGAAACTTGGCACAAAGATTGCTAGCATACCGAGAACGGACAAAGGCTACTTTTTATCACCATTTGAGGGTCTGGAGTACCTTATGTAGACCACCAGGTGTACCATCAGGAGCCCAGCTAAACTATTAGAGATACAGGCATGGTTCCAAAACAAAAGTTGTTCAGTATGATGGGCCGCTTCTTTCCACAAGGACTTTGAGGATCTGGAGTACCTTATGTAGACCACCAGGTGTAACATCAGGAGCCCAGCTAAACTATTAGAGATACAGGCATGGTTCTAAAACAAAAGTTGTTCAGTATGATGGGCCGCTTCTTTTCACAAAGACATTGAGGATCTGGAGTACCTTATGTAGACCACCAGGTGTACCATCAGGAGCCCAGCTAAACTATTAGATATACAGGCATGGTTCTATTCTAAAACAAAAGTTGTTCAGTATGATGGGCCGCATCTTTTCACAATGACATTGAGGATCTGGAGTACCTTATGTAGACCACTAGGTGTACCATCAGGAGCCCAGCTAAACTATTAGATATACAGGCATGGTTCTATTCTAAAACAAAAGTTGTTCAATATGATGGGCCGCTTCTTTTCACAAGGACATTGAGGATCTGAAGTACCTTATGTAGACCAACAGGTGTACCATCAGAAGCCCAGCTAAACTATTAGAGATACAGGTATGGTTCTAAAACAAAAGTTGTTCAGTATGATGGGCCGCTTCTTTTCACAAGGAAATTGAGGATCTGGAGCACCTTATGTAGACCACCAGGTGTACCATCAGGAGTCCACCTAAACTATTAGAGATACAGGAATGGTTCCAAAACAAAAGTTGTTCAGTATGATGGGCTGCTTCTTTTCACAAGGATATTGAGGATCTGGAGTACCTTATGTAGACCACCAGGTGTACCATCAGGAGCCCAGCTAAACTATTAGAGATACCGAAATGGTTCCAAAACAAAAGTTGTTCAGTATGATGGGAATAAGTTGAGAAAGGGCATTGGCAATTTTTTACCGAGGATTTTTTTGTTATCTACTGAATTTTATATTCAATGGTTATAATTATTGATCTCTCAGGGCAGTACACTGGATAGCAAATTTTAAATTGTCCCTTTAACAACAGAAGCAAGCAAGTCATCCTTAAACAGTAGAGATTAGAACTGTTCTAATATCACTGTCTGTTTAATATTTAGCGTTGTTATGCTAGGGTAAGTTAGGTATTAATGACGGTCTATGAATGCGGCGCGGTGCTCGATCGCACGCGTCGCTCTGGGCGTGTGTTGTCCCTTTCTCACTCGCAGGGCGAGACTGGCGACGTGCGCGCAGACCGCCTGACGGCGCCAAGCGGTGATTTCTGCACCGCGGTCAGTCACTCAAAACCGTTCGGACGGGAGGGTATCGCGTATTGTGCGGATTTCCCGCCACGCGTTTTGTGATGCCGCGTGTAATGGACGATTCAATTTGAGATCGCGCGTGTTGATGCATCGTATTATTGCGGTCCTCCTGGGTTATACTAGAATACCAGGCTTAGTGATTGTTGGATGTCTCGACGTCTTCCACGTGAGCGTCGCGTTGAATAGGCATCAAGTGGCCATATCGGCTCGCGTTTGTGCGACCCAAATTCGGGTTGGGTCACGCGTAATGACTAATATCAAAGTGAAATACGAACAGAAGCTGTGAGTGGTTTGAAGTGAATAACGCGCCAAGGCTGTAGTGGAATGCTGGGTGTCGATATCTTTTCCACCCAGCCCTGTAAGTACCAACGGAATTCCTATTTGATCCATTCCCTGAACTTCCTTTCTCCGTTGGGTATTTATGCATTTGCGCCGGCACGTTGACTGTAAGTGTTAAACCTGGTTGTTTAGTATAAAACTGTTTATTCGTGTTAATGGTGTGTTCCCTTTAGTCATATTTGTTGTACCATATCATTGTGACTCCTTAGTACGAATTGCGGAATTCGTGGGGTGATATAATTTGGAGGTACTTACTTATAATCTAGTGCTAATACGTGTGACGTAACGCCAGATCGGCAGACGGTATTTACTACCGACTTAAGTTATGTAAAGGTCAGAACACATCATTTGCCAATTTCACTCAACTTAGTTAATTAAGTTAAATAGATTTAGGTTCACGTTTAATTCATAGTATGCGCTGCTATATTGTGCAGCGTATGCTATTTAGCGCTGCGTAACGCGGCCATTGTCTGCCTTCAGTTGAACTCCTGGTATTTTACTAGAAATTTACCTGTGTAAATCGCTTCCACTGCGGGAGTTTAGCTTGGAATTAGACACTGTCATACTTACTATGAATATACATTATCTACTTTAGAACCTGTGCTTAAAAAAACTATCTAACGCGGACGAAGTCGCGGGTAAAAGCTAGTTATAAATAAAATTGGCCTAGAATGATGCACCTCTGTGGAGGGTTCAGGAGGGCAAGCAAAGACTTCATATTAACTTATTTAAATATAAACAAGCCTAATTTTTAAAACTTGATTCATTGAAATGGCCTCAGTAGCCAAGCTGAACGTTATGGCCTTAATTCGAGATAACAATTTTCTTTACTTGCCTTATATTAGCGCTGTCACTTTTCGTCAAATACTTAGGTTTAGGAACGGATTGGAGATATGTAAGTCTTGTCATGAAATGTGCGTAATCTGTCAAAATGAGGCGACGATAAAACAATGGTGGCTAAATTTACTAGAAATGGCGTAGAAGCCATTGAAGTTTTTAAACATGAGGACTTGGATATCTCATATCCTTCTCCATACCTATTTGACAGAAAGAGGCAGCGCTAATATAAGGTAAGTAAGGAGGATACCTACACTCAGCATTAGATGGCAACGGGTTAAAAGAGAAGAAGAAGATGAATAGAATTGTTATTCTGATTTTAGACTTACCCACATTACAACAAAAGATATAATCTACCTCTATAATTGGTTAGATTGAGAGAACATTGGATCACGAACGTTACCTCCCCTTTTAACGCTTTTGACAAAAAATTACGTCTTTTCTCGTAGAAGGAAGAAAACCAAAGAAAATCTTATTTATGTACTCCTACTTCTTTCGCAGTACATTCTCTATGGTATTTCAGGGCAAGAGAAGATTTCAGAGAGAACCCTAGAAGCAAGTAAAATGAAGCCATAAAATACTTATTGCAATCAAAGGCATGCGTTAAAATAAAACAAAAACAAATGCTTAGACACAAAATACTACTTATTTAATCAAGCTTATGAGAGCATGTTTAATCTTTACACAGAATATACGCACCATATTTTTAATAGGTATAGGTATTTTTGGTAGTTAACACGTTATGACACTATGAATTTCGTCTGACTGGATTTTTTTTTCTAGCCAAAACAGCAAATGATAGTGTGATAAATCCCGCTTCTGCCACTCCACACATGACATGTAACATAATGTTGCTTATTTACATGTTTAATGTAACTGGTGGTTTTGATAATTATTACACTCATGATTAAATACAACTATTACTCAGGCACGAATAATGTTGCGTAGTTTGTACCGGCGCGACGTTATTATTGCACATTTTAAGATGAAAAAGTAGTTATTGTGGCATAACTGTAATAGATAGACACATAGCGGCTTTTTTTTATATATTGATGTCTTTTATAAAACTGTGGTACATCATTTTGCTCTATTGTCAATAATTTCCACAGCGTACGCGATATAAAATTTTTTTTGTACTTTTTTCACGCGTTGGGTTACAATATCAAAATTTTCACGCGGATCCCTATTTTTCTCGTACCAAATAATATTAAATTCTAATGGAATTTTTTTATTGGTTTAGTAGTTTCGAAACCTATTCAAATTATACAAACAAACAACCAAATCTTTCCTCTTTATAATATTAGTGTAGACAAGCCAAATTTAATTGCGGTGAGATGAGTTTTTCATAGCTTCAAGTATAATATTGGTAGGTTTCACTTTTACTTGCTCTGAGTCTGACATGATATTGACCTGTAAGTTGACATAACTCTCTGGATCACTGATATTGACTTATAGGCTATCAAAGTAGGCTGACTGCGTGCTGACTTTTGGAACCATAAATGCACGACATTGATTATGCACAATACGATTACGCCCGACAATGTTTTGTACAAAATGACTATGTACGACTAGCAATGTGCCGTTCCCGGTAACAATGGGAATATTCCCCGGAAACTCGGGTACCCCTGCCTGCAACGCCAAGGGTCGTGGGTTCGATCTCCACAAGACACAAATATTTGTTAAGTCAATTTTCAAGTATTTGTGTTTGGTCAGGGTGTTTTCTATGTATAATACGTATGTATTTACAAAAAAGTACTGATATCAGCTATCTAGTTCTCATAGTACAAGCTTTGCTTAGTTTGGGGCCAGATGGCGCTGTGTGAATTGTTCTGGATATTAAAAAAAATTACGAATGTTACCTTTTTTTTATTTATCAACAATATTTAATAAATAATAAATAAATATCCTGGAAAATTCATTTTAAGTGTTTTTTGAAGTAACATAAGTGTAAATAATAAGTAAGTAAACATTGCATAATCGTATATTAGACAGAATGTGACAAAATACGATTATTTTAGGAATTTTAAAGTTAAATATTGTAGTGAGAGATTAGGAATTACCAATGCGAAGAATATTATGCTGTAGGCATGTATCTATTTCTGTAGGGTGCATTTTAAAAAGTGAATACTTAAAGGTTTGCTTTAGTTCGTAAACATTCCCTTAGGAATATTCCCAGTAAATTACTAAAGTAGGAACGGCACATATTGTACGATACAGTCATTGGATCGTGTTCAGTAACTGGCCCGGACAATTAATGAACCGGGGTATAATTCGAATTTAAATAAAATTACGTCGACGAGTAAATGAACTCATATATACTATAGTGTTTCATATACTTAAAATTTTCTGACACAAATCCGACCCAGTAGGTTAGGTCTTTTACGAGTTGTGACCCACTGGAGCGAACGAAGTGAGCGAGACGTAAAAAACATAATAAAAAATATATAAGAAAAAAACAATATCGATTAAGTTATACGAGAATGTTAAACTATCGATTAGGTTACATCACTACTAGCAGATGTTCAAAATGGTCACGTGATGTCTTTGATGATCGTGTCGTACATGCGCGGGGTGTTAATTGTTACTACAAGGGTGTTTTTGGCGAAACTGTTTTGATTTCATTGCCATTGTCGTGCATGCTTGGGTTGTGCATAGCTCTGACTGACGTTCATGATTATGCTGTGCAAAACACTGTCATACATTGTTTGGACTCTGACTGTTTATATTTACAATTTTACAATTTATTTTATTTACATTAATTTCAATCCTATATTTTATTTATTTTTGGAATAATTTGTGTCATCACGACAAATATTATGCAGGTGTTTTATGTAGCCGTGTTTGTGTTATATTTAACCTATCTGTAATAACAAAACTATACTGTAACAATTACTTACCTACCTACATGTTTTATTTATTTTATAGAATAAATTATTCTATCTATCAGTAACGGCTATGTAACTCAACCGTAATACAAGTAAAATACATATTTGTTATAAGTACTTTATTTAGAAAGAGATACATGCATAATAATCAGATATTCATCGGGTATTTCGTTGACTTAGTACATTTTTTACCTATTACGTAGACAGGAAGAATTTAGACGACAAAACGGGTATAAGGTGTTCATTTCATGTCGTCAAATTGTCGTCAGCTGCTGGTTTTAGATTGGGTTTTACTGTTATATTGGTCCACCGCATAAGCATCGCTCTTATTGAAGAACAAGATTGACATTAATTTGGAAAGATGGTCGCAAATCTCCCTGCAGGACCGTCCACAAGTTCCAAAACCAGATAGAAGCTTGATAAGCTGTCCGTTGTTTATTATCCTCCGAACTTCGAAATCTTGCTGAGATTCTGCTACGCAAAAGATCCAATATCATCCAGTTCTGAAGATACCGAGTATTCAAGTAAACCGAGATGATCAGAAATTGAAACATTAACCTCTATATTTATTTATAGCACCGAAACACCGTATTTGAGTATTACTATCAGAATGATGAATGATATCCATAAAAATACACAAATTATTATGAATTCATAAACAAATTTGACACAATAGGTAACTATGCGGTGTACATCGAAATAATGAGAGTTTTAGAGTTCCGTAGTCAAATTCTTGCAGGCTGCAAAAAACCCTTTGTTCCCAGTTGTCCTACTGATCAGTTCTACGGTAGAACAGGTGGGCATGTTTCTGCCCACTAGTTCTACGGTGGAACAAATGAGCACATTATAGGTCCCCCTTGTTCTACGATTTTAAAATATTGTTCAAGGATAGTTTGTTCAATTTCGAGGAGATTCTCATCAAAACACACACACACTTTAAAGCATATTTTGTATTGAGTACAATAAGTCAGTATAAAACTCAACTTTCTTAGATAAAAAATCAATAATTAAAATATGTTTCATTTATAACTTTTAATTATCATTAACACCATAATTTACCTAATCGCTATGCTGGTCTAGTCCAGTGGCGCATACAGCTCCTGATCATGGGGGGTCACAACACATACCATAGCAAGACTACCGTCGGGTGAAAGAAAATATTCATCACAAGAAAAGCAACTAGACACATCACATTAAAAATGACAAGGGATGCACACTGCACCACATTACCACTACACGTATTGCGAGCGAATCTAGCTCTACATTTACGTTTAAAATGTTGTTTGAAAATTTAAAAGCCAAGAGAGTTCCACCTTACAGCAACAATAAACATATTGCGAGCAAAGCGAGCTCGACATTTGACGTTAACCACTTCGCTCAGGTCGAATTTTGCAACAATAGATTTGTATTATACTTCAAGCACACATGTGTGCTGTTACGAGCGGAGTAGCATTTAAAGAAAGCAAAGCGAGGACCTACACCACGCTCCACGAATATAACTTATACATATAGAGCGAAGCAAGCTCTAAATTTCATATTAGAAAGGCAACAGAGGAGCCTGTTGTCTTTTTACTTTGCGCCACAGCAACACTAAACTTAACATGTCCCCCCTCTATGAAAAAATATCCTCCAAATTTTTGGGAGGACAAATATTTTCGTTCTTACAAAAGTAAGTTTTCAGTTTCACGCCCAGGAAACGCTCTGAAAGTTTGCATTCATTTCTAAGACACACTGTATACAGGATGGCTTGTTAAGTGACGTCCAAAGACGAAATTCAAATGCCTGATACTGATGGGTAACCAAATCACTCACATGTATGTCCCGCAATTTATTGTAGTTTCCGAGTTATTCAACATTTCTGGCAGGCTTCCTTCCTTCTGTTCGTTAGTTCCATAAAAGGGCTTTTTGAGTTGTTGTTTTTGTAGCACTTTTATTTATCGCATACAAAAAAAGAAAAAAAGGCCTGCCAGTCATGTTTTTCTCATACAACTTCAAAAGTTGAATAACTTGGAAATAACCAAAAGTCGCAGAACATACATGGGGGTGATATAAATAGCCCTCATTATAACGCATATAAATGTTGTCTTTGGTTTTACTCTACCTACTTAAGTTTTACGCATGCGACACAGGCCAGCAAAGCCAAAAATTTGTAATATAAAGAATATCCTAAAATATGGTTACAGTAGCTGCAAATGTAGAATCATCTCGAGGCTTTCACGGTTTTTCATCACTTTTTTATATTTTTTATAATAAGATTAGACGTATTTGATTACAAAAACCCTAGATTTAGGTGTGACCGACACGCTCTTAGCAGGTTTTTATGCCACGTAAGAACAAGTATTGAAGTTTAACAGGTATCCCATCCCTTTTTAATCAAATAAAATTAATCGAATAGCTGTGACGTCATATGTATAGAAATGTAGAGAAAAGTCGGAGAATGTAGGAAAATGTCGGCGGCCGACATGCCGGCATCGCTCCCACACTGGATGTATGGAACAGTCGCCGACTGTAGGGAACAGTCGCCGACTTAGGTTCGGGAGCACCTTTATGATTAACATGCATTGTCATCGGTTCTGGACCAACATGCAAAATTTTAACTCAATCGGATACCGAGAAGTGGTTCAAATTAAACTTGCAAGATTTGCACCGAACAAACATTGTTACTTACTTACTTACTTACTTACTTACATACTTACATACACTGCAAGTTAAATAAAAGCTTTTAAAAAGGCCAAAATTAGATTCCTTCCTGAATGGAAATTAACGTGTTCAATGTGGGATAATAATAGAAATTTGCATAACACAATTTTTCTTTTTTATATTAATTTTGTATTGTCTTGATAGTAATGCTGACAGTGACGGGAACGACTGAGGAGGAGGATAGTAAACCTGTTTGGGCGGGATAAAAAATAAAATTACGATACTGCCTCGTGGCTGGCCAGGTTGATCACACGGCATGTAACTTTACGCCACCACCAGTAAACAACATTTGTTTTAAATTGAGTGACAGTATTGTTTTGTTTGTAGGCAATAAAGTGTTCTATCTATCTATTAATCTACCTTATTAGTTAATCAAATTTACCCTGATCAAATGCTTCGACATGTACCTACATGTAAAAGATTCGAACGAATCCAACCCACATCTTTCGGCATACCGTGACGACACTGCCAAACAATTGTTGATTGACTTCATATTCACCCTTACACTTATACCCTGGCCACAAAACCCGACAACACCGGCACGCCTCCATTCTGCCTACTGGCATTACTCCTGTCACCCGCCGTGACCCCTACCTTGGACTTCACACTCTTCAAGTTCTCAAAATATCTACAAGATGGCGCCACGTGATAGAAAATGGAACTGAAACGCGGTATCGAAGAATTCACCGCGCGCTACATATATACTACTTCCAATCCTATCTAGGTGAACCAGTCGGCTACAAGTCCCATTTTTTCCATTATATATATTTTTCCCATTTTTTTCCATATATATATATGTCGGAGATTGATCAAACTCTGGTGGGTATTGGCTGAAATTATTTGACAGTTCGCGTTTTGTAATTATTTTCTTCCGTTCAATTGCTATTTGATTCTTGTAGAAACGAAACGCATAATCGCTGGCAACACTCAAATAGGCGATGCGCTTTATTCGCGCGCAGTTAGCTATCGACTGTCAGATAGACTGGAGTGACGTTAAAGGCGTTGTAGTGCGTTCTCACAATTCATTGTTAGCTGTGTTCGTGATAAAGAAACGGAACTCAAATGGGCTATGGAGTAAACAACTTTGACAGTTCCGGTTGGTCTGTCGTTCGATGTGGTCGTTTTGAAGTTAGGTTTAGAATCTGGTAAAATCTTTGGAATCCTGGAGCGTTTGTAGAAACTGTGGTCGTCTAGTGATGGTGGAGCTCTAGATTCGTATTGCCAGTGGAGTATTTGTGGAGATCATGAAGTGTGTGTTGGTTATTGTCGTATTTCCCCGAGGTTGTACTTGCAGCCAAGGTTGGTGAAATGCAGAGATTGTACGAGGTTGGTGACAGTTGCTGCTGTGGTCTCTTTGTAATCCTGCAGGCAGGGGATTTCATGGTGTTCAGTGTTAGAGGTTGGTGTCAATCGGTATCTGTGGTTTTGTGAAGACACGTTGATGTTGATCAGCGTGTGTCTTAAGATTCTAAGGTTGGTTTGGTAGACAGGTCGGTTGTAGTACGGTTACACCGTGCCTGACGATGACCTGCCAGGTCGAAACAACCTCACCATGGGAATTGACTGCGTAATGATATCGATGTTGTGGTTAATCATTTCATTGGCCAGCGATTGCATTTGGTGATGCAGTATTCTACAGGAATCGACGAGTATACGCCCACGACGTGTTGTTCTGTATCCTGACGTAAGATTGATTATGTCGTGCTTTAAGCGTCATCCAGAGTTCTGGTTGATTAGTTTTGGGGTCCATTCTTTATTGTTTTCTACAGCGAACTTGATGCAATGTCATCCTGATTTAGCGGCATCCTGATGTTCACGGCGTGCGTGCCTGTACGTGTACAGGCTCCCCCTCTTTTTCATTGCGTTCTCTTATTATCTTCTTTTCTCTTTTCTTCCTTTTTCGACATCAGAAGCGGGATAGTGGACCATTATTTGGACTGGCGGAAGAGGTTTTCTAATGAGATGGTGGACCATTCTTTTGTTGATTGTGACTCAGTGAGTTTTCTCATGAGATAGTGGACTTTCATTTGAACGGCTGTAGCTTATTTTAGCGTGATAGTGTACCATTATTTTAGGTGGTCGTGAGAGGCATTCCAGTTTGACGATAGTGGCCTTTTTTTAGGACTTGTGTTAGAGGTATTTTACCTGGATAGTGTACCATTGTTTTATTAGTTGTGACATAACGAGTTTTCTTATGGGAATAAAGTCCATTATTTGGACAGGTACTTGGTAAAAGCTCTGAATTCAAACAGACTGCTAACGAAGGGTGCCAAATCAAAAGGTTCTAGTTGAATTAAACCTAGTCGTGTAGTGATTATTATGACGTTGCAAAGTAATTTTAAAATTTAGCCTCACTGACGGGATTGGCGGTAGCCTGATAACTTGGTGGTTAGCCCAGTAGTTTTTCCTTTGGTGGGTAGCCAAATGGAGTGCGTTTACTTGGTGGGTAGCCAAATAAACTGAGCGTGTTTGTTTCTTTTGAGCTCGGTGGGTAGCCGACTCTGTTCGTTTGGTGGGTAGCCAAACTCTCTCGTTACGCTTGGTGGTTAGCCAACGTAACAACAGTAATTCCTGAGAGCGGAAAAACGTAAATTGCTATCCTCATATGGCAGTTACGTGCTTTGCATGGATTGGGAGTTCTGTTGAGATAGTGATGAAACCGTACTTTCAACAAGTGCGTCATGTCCGACACACACATGTAGACCGATGAGACTGGTCAGTGATATCTCTTGTTACGCTCGGTGGTTAGCCGTACGTAACAGCAGTAGTTCCTAAGAGCAAAAAAAAAACGTAAATTGCTATCATCATATTATGGAAGTTATGCGCTTCACGAAGATTGGGAACTCAGTTGACGTTGTGTTGAAACCGTACTTTGAGCGAGTGCGTCATGTCCAACACGGGCGTGCAGACCGATGGGACTAGTCAGTGTGATTTTGTGAGTGAGCCTTAACTTTTTTTAAATTTGTTTTGATGTTTAAATTGTGAATTCAAAAAAAATACTTTGAGAACCTATTAATTTGAGTAAACTTTTGATTTGACTACCATTAAGATTATTGATGAGCTTCATCGATTTCATCCGTTACTGATCTGAGCAAACAAGTGAGATTCTGATAGTTAGTTGGCTTTGACAAGTCTGCGTGTGGATTGTGGTAGTGTTGTTGGGACTCAATAGTATTAATCGATCAGGTTTCGATGAAATGGAGACAGTCGTCTCTCTGTTTTAAGTTGGAGCGAGGTTCATTGAGTAGACGGTGTTAGATAGGCTGCGATGTGGCTTCAGCGAGGGTTATCCTTACAGAAATGTGGAGCTGGTGCAGGGACTTCAGACTGTGCAGACATGGCTTTAGAGACTATTCGTTTAGGTCATGAAATTGTGACATTTATTGGTTGGTTAAAGTTTTCAGTCAAGTGAGTTGATTCAGTTTGTTAAAGTCAGAATGAACGAGCGGTATGTCTAGGCATAGTTAGTTTCTTTCGATAAACGTCAGCCGAGGACGTCTGACTTGTCAGAATGGCCGTGTCGGAGATTGATCAAACTCTGGTGGGTATTGGCTGAAATTATTTGACAGTTCGCGTTTTGTAATTATTTTCTTCCGTTCAATTGCTATTTGATTCTTGTAGAAACGAAACGCATAATCGCTGGCAACACTCAAATAGGCGATGCGCTTTATTCGCGCGCAGTTAGCTATCGACTGTCAGATAGACTGGAGTGACGTTAAAGGCGTTGTAGTGCGTTCTCACAATTCATTGTTAGCTGTGTTCGTGATAAAGAAACGGAACTCAAATGGGCTATGGAGTAAACAACTTTGACAGTTCCGGTTGGTCTGTCGTTCGATGTGGTCGTTTTGAAGTTAGGTTTAGAATCTGGTAAAATCTTTGGAATCCTGGAGCGTTTGTAGAAACTGTGGTCGTCTAGTGATGGTGGAGCTCTAGATTCGTATTGCCAGTGGAGTATTTGTGGAGATCATGAAGTGTGTGTTGGTTATTGTCGTATTTCCCCGAGGTTGTACTTGCAGCCAAGGTTGGTGAAATGCAGAGATTGTACGAGGTTGGTGACAGTTGCTGCTGTGGTCTCTTTGTAATCCTGCAGGCAGGGGATTTCATGGTGTTCAGTGTTAGAGGTTGGTGTCAATCGGTATCTGTGGTTTTGTGAAGACACGTTGATGTTGATCAGCGTGTGTCTTAAGATTCTAAGGTTGGTTTGGTAGACAGGTCGGTTGTAGTACGGTTACACCGTGCCTGACGATGACCTGCCAGGTCGAAACAACCTCACCATGGGAATTGACTGCGTAATGATATCGATGTTGTGGTTAATCATTTCATTGGCCAGCGATTGCATTTGGTGATGCAGTATTCTACAGGAATCGACGAGTATACGCCCACGACGTGTTGTTCTGTATCCTGACGTAAGATTGATTATGTCGTGCTTTAAGCGTCATCCAGAGTTCTGGTTGATTAGTTTTGGGGTCCATTCTTTATTGTTTTCTACAGCGAACTTGATGCAATGTCATCCTGATTTAGCGGCATCCTGATGTTCACGGCGTGCGTGCCTGTACGTGTACAGGCTCCCCCTCTTTTTCATTGCGTTCTCTTATTATCTTCTTTTCTCTTTTCTTCCTTTTTCGACATATATAACAACACAATGGAAAGGTGGGACGTGGGACACAATAGGGCTCATAAAAGCCATTAGGTTACTTATTAACAACAAGCCTTATGCTTAGTTTATCGTAGAGACAGTGCAAAGCCCCACAAAGCAATAGAGAGGCATTTAATCGAGTTAACCTGTAAACGTCATGTCACAGTCAACCAGTCAACCCTTTTCTGTGGCGGCCGCAGACTAACCCACTTGTCTCAGGCTATCTCCTCGCTGTCAGTCTGTAACTGAATTACCCGCTTTTGTACTGGCTAGTTGGATATAGAGCTCGAGAAACAATATTTTCGATTCGCTTTTGAATTTAGAACCAATCAGGCGGTGCCGAATTTCTTTTTCTTTATTTCTTTTTTATTGCTTTTGGAGACTGCCGACTAGCTATTCAGCTAGTGTAACGTAAAATGGAATTCAATATTGCATAATAACATACAAACTTTCGCATTTGTAATAATATAGTAGAATTAATGATTGGATTTCATATTTAAGCAACCCGAACTTCCGCGATTGAACCACAGCATGTGTTTATGTTTTTGTAAAATCCTATCTCGGTCTCGTACTTACCAAGCTTTTTGGTAAAACGTCCCTTTAATAATAAGATACTTTTTTACAGATATTTATAAAGTTTTTTTTTTTTTTACTGTAGACGGAGTTAAACATCTTTTCTGGGGAGTTTGATTCTCCTTCCTTTCGTGTGGGACACCGAGTTGTCTAACGACCCAATGCACGTCCTTAAAAATTGATAAATTAATTGGATTTTGATTAAAAGTTTGGACACAAAATTTAAGTTGCTAGTGGCGATTATTTAAGCGTATTTTGATATTGACACAATTAGTAACGACTACGGGTCCGAAAAAGGAACACCAGCAAGGTTACGAGGAACAAAACAGTTTTCCTTACCTTGTGTAGCTACTTGAGAAACTCCTCAGATGTATAACGCCATCTATTGAGCTAAGAACACTTAACTTTTTAAATCTGTACAAAAATAATCTTTTTACGCATCGTATCACAAAATAATGCTTGAAGCGGATCATAAATAAGGAAACACTCCTCTTTACTCCATAATTCCATATTTCCGAGGCATTCTCGTTCATTACGTTTGCCATGACGTCTAATCTCGGGGGCCCGGACTGTCTCTCCGAATTAAATTATGCCTTTCCATGAATATTATACTCTGAACCAAGGTTTTTGCTTCATTTAACTATGAAAAATGCTCAATGAATCAAAATTTATAGGGTCCTGGAAGCGCCGGATTAGTACCCATACTTGCGGAAGAAATATGAAAGAATGTATTGTCTTGAGAGTTACGGTGTGTATCATCCATTTCACGCCTTTATCCGCTGTGGGGTAGGGAGAGCGAACATGCCACATATGACAAATATTTAAGGGCTGTTTAAAAAAAACTCTGTGACTTTAATTACGTCTTTAATCCCTTGCGGGGTAGGCAGAGCGTAAATGGCCGCAAAACGGACATTTACGCCACGTCTGACAAACATTTGAGGGTCATTCGGAAAATGTGTATCGCCATAGTGACAGGTTGTCAGCTCATCGCCTAAAATTGCAATACACACCCTCGAGTCCCTTAGTCGCCTCTTACGACTCCCACGGGTAAGAAATGGGGTGATGCTATTCTAAGTCGGCATCACACGGCACCTGAAGCAATTTATTCAAAATTATGTTTGTTATGATGTTACATTGTTACTTTTGTCTTTGTAAATCATGCTCTAAGGCACGGCAAAAACATGATGTGCCACCGATTAACAGCCAAAGAAGTATATAATTAAGTAGGTAATTAAAAATTGAAAAAACGTATTCATTGTTAACTAGATAAACGTCCTGTTAAACAAATGATCGATTACAGTCTCAAGCCATGGTCTCAAGCTTGTCAAAAGTAAGTACCTATGTGACATTGTTACACAAAGTAAGTATTAACGGCGGTGATTGTTGCGTGTGTATAATTAAAACAATTTAAGTGCTATTATCGAACAATTAGTTTCAAGTTTCACTCATGATGTAGGTTTGTATATGACAAATAAGTCGCGTACATACGTCATAATTTATGTGACTTTATTCGTATAAAAATGTCTTATGTGTAACTTTTTCTGTTTCCAGAGGTGGATAGTAAGTTTAGTCAGCATCACAACCTATTATTTTATGAATCAACTTCAACTGGTTTTTCATTCGATTTATAAAAAAACCCAGTTGAAATTTATCCCTATAATGGCGGTGCGACTTATTTACAAATACAGGAAAAACTGCTTGAAATATTTCGAGGTGAACCAGAAATTGAAATACGTCAAACAACTTTTTTGAAATATGTAATTTTTTTTTCATATTAGTTTTTGTGGAATGTCCGGACACATTTTCAACTTCTTTTTTCCACCGTATAATACCTAAATCTGTATAAAAACTAAGTCCCTCTGTCTGTGCCTTCTGAACGCTGCTTTTTACTTCCCCCAAAAATCGACGCAATACATAGAGTCGACAAACACTTTCAATCAATACATTGCGTCTATAAATCGCGGGCCGGTCGCACCGACGTAAATAATCGCAGCGCTGCACCGCGCCTGCAAACCCTTCGGTTTTTGAAGGCGGCGGCCGTATTCCGGTGAAGATGCAATCGATTCGTAAAGAATATGAGGCGTTGGAAATAAACGTTATAAAGTTAATGCCGTAAATAGGCGCAGCGCGCCTGCAAACCTTTTGGTTTTTGCCGGGTTTCGGAAGGAAACGGCAGCCGTATTCGTGTGAAGACGCAATCAGTTCGTAAGGAATATGAGGCGTCTAATGTGAAGGATGTTTCATGTCGAGTTCGCGCTATGAAAGAGAAGATGCAGGGCTGTAATAAAAAAATTGAAGCCTATGGAAGGTTTGTACTAGGCAAGCCATTCCATCTCTACAATAGCAATATACATTGTGCATGAGACGGTGTACCACACTGATCAACTTTTAATATGGTTGGCTCCATTCCATCCACGTTGGGAACGGAAACAAGAATTCAAGTTTCCGTGGAAAGTCAGTCAGCTGCTCGGGAATTTTGTATGGAAGGACGAAATGTTTTTTCGTTTTCCAAAATAGCCTCTATAGAAAACATGTTCAGTTTTAATACAATACAAATTACAAAAATCTTTATTTACCATAAAACGTTAATGCTGTTATATAGAGGAAGTTGCTGGGGCGTCCCTTTTGAGTATTTTATAAATACCTGTGTATTTCATGGTCTGATCATGGGTGCTAAGTGTTTAGTACACCGTCTGTTATACCCGGTATATGGAGTCATCAACGGGCATTTGTGGGCTTCGTGTGGATTTCAACTATCGAAACAAAATTAACACATGCACTTCCTGAGCACAAAATTAACGCTTGCCTTCGAATTTCCTGAATACGGCTCCCGGCTCGCAGGCTTTCGATCGGAGTTTTTTATCCGCCGAAATAAATGTCCGGTTAGCCGGGCCGGCGGATCCAACGCTGATTTATGCAGGGCGTCCGTCAGACCAACGAATTACAGAGCACCGATGTAAATCACCCGCTTCTGTACCTCCTAATACTTTGTACCGAGTGCAATCTTCATCAAAGCTAATAATGGTCTTGTAAGCTTTTTTAAAAGCTTTTATTTAACTTGCAGTGTATGTAAGTAAGTAACAATGTTTGTTCGGTGCAAATCTTGCAAGTTTAATTTGAACCACTTCTCGGTATCCGATTGAGTTGAAATTTTGCAAGTTGGTCCAGAACCGATGACAATGCATGTTAATCATAAATTTGACCTGATGCTGCTGCCAGGATCGGCTCCGTACGAGAGATCTCCTCAGCGGTTTATAGCTGGGACACAAAATTTTGTATACAAATTCGTTTATTATAGGCAGTTGGTAGGCCCACCATGAATTAGACGCTACATCCAGGGTTGTCTTCGAACTATGGAACTCCTCAGTATTCAACTGCTGGGACTTGCAATTTTGTATACGAATTCGTTTATTATAGGCAGTTGGTAGGCCCACCATGAATTAGACGCTACATCCAGGGTTGTCTTCGAACTATGGAACTCCTCAGTATTCAACTGCTGGGACTTGCAATTTTGTATACGAATTCGTTTATTATAGGCAGTTGGTAGGCCCACCATGAATTACACGCTACATCCAGGGTTGTCTTCGAACTATGGAACTCCTCAGTATTCAACTGCTGGGACTTGCAATTTTGTATACGAATTCGTTTATTATAGGCAGTTGGTAGGCCTACCATGAATTAGACGCTACATCCAGGGTTGTCTTCGAACTATGGAACTCCTCAGTATTCAACTGCTGGGACTTGCAATTTTGTATACGAATTCGTTCATGATAGGCAGTTGGTAGGCCCACCATGAATTAGGGTCACGTCAATAGAAGGCCTCCTGAAAGAAGACTTAGACTGTTCGAAATTAACTGGGACTCGGCCATGTAATAATGACGCCATCAATGAAATGAAAAGACTAAGACATATTACAAGCTAATTCTTCTATTGGGGATGCCGGAGGAGTAGGTACCAACCTACTTCTATAGAATATAAAAGAGATAATTATACTTTATCCTAATGTTAGTTTTCCCCGTGCCTTAAGTTTTTCTATTGAAGGTCTCTCCGTTTTATAGAAAGACTTTCGTATTGATCAATAACTATCGTAACATAAACTAAAAAATATAAAATAAAATTATGTAAAAAAACTTTTAAAACAAGCTTTTATTTAAGTGCTCTGAAAAGATGAAAATAAAATTTTGAATGACATTAACCACATTCATTTATGACTTTACAGAAATGAAAATATAATAAAAGCTTGTCGCGAAACTTTCAATTTGTGATTGAAATTTTGTAATAAGGTAGTTTACCTAACTGTAATTAGGTAGTTTCTTCTAGGCATCGCGACAAGCTTTTATTATATTTTCATTTCTGTAAAGTCATAAATGAATGTGGTTAATGTCATTCAAAATTTTATTTTCATCTTTTCAGAGCACTTAAATAAAAGCTTGTTTTAAAAGTTTTTTTACATAATTTTATTATTTATTTATTTATTTATACTTTATTGCACATCGTACAAAAGGCGGGCCTAATGCCAGACGGCATTCTCTACCGGCCAACCAGAAGGTAAACAGAGAGAGAAAGAAGCGGGTGCACTAATGAGAAAATAACACTAAAGGAAAACAACATGTCAAAACGACTATCAAAATAAATACCTACCAATACATAGTTATTATTCATACACAAATACTTATCCCAATACATAATAGGTACTTAAACTTTCATTCTCAAATATAAACAGAAATAAAATCAACTATAAAAAACAAACATACAACTAGCTCTACCTGTCTTCAAATGCAAAAAGTTACAGCGTCTTGACAACGGCTTTGGTTTGATTTGTATACAGATAGATAGCAGCCGTGAAACAATTCCTACGCTCGCTCTTTTGAAAGTGACAGCTCATGCAACCAACATTTTCAATTACCGTGTACATTTGCCGTGTCGGCTTAGAATAGCATTACCCCATATCATTCGCGTAGGTGTCGTAAGAGGTGACTAAAGGACTTGAGGGTTGCATGCGTATTACAATTTAAGGCTGACAACTTATCACTTTGGTGATACACAGTTTTCTAAATGACCCTCAAATGTTGACAGACGTGGCGTAACTGTTCGCATTTACAGCCGTTTACGCTTTGCCTGCCCCGCAAGGGATATAGGTCTGTCTGTTTGCCTGTCAATTATATTAGTTTAAAAAAAACAAAGTCTTTATCAATAGCTGCCAGCGGGTATAGCGATTCTCTCTCGTCAGTTTTAATCGAGTACATTCCAACTGTCTAAGCAGGGTCGCCAATGATTCAAGCACTATCGTTTTTCATGTGATACGTTTTTCTCTCTTCTTCTCTCCTCGTGTGAGACACCTAGTCGTCCAAAGACCCAATTGATCCTGCTGTCAGAGTATTTAACCGTCTACTACTATAGGCAAACTAGATAACTCAAACAGAAGTAGGTGGGAGCAGAGGAATTGACAGTCTACACTCTCGCTAGGTATTTTCATTTGCATTGGAGTAATATTATATCTCATGATGGATGAATTACCTGTGTATCTATACCCCCGCCCACCTACTCCTTCCCCCTCGTCTTTTTCTGTTATATGGTTTGCCTATACTTAGTAGTTGGCCTCTGACATGGTTGTGTAACGGCCGCCAACGATATGTTAATGACGAAAGGACACATCAAGATTCGCTAGAAAATATCCCGCAGAAACAACTATAGCGTAAAAAGAGGTAAAAAATAATGAGAACACTTTTCGATTACGTAGCGCTTGTATGAAGGCGTTTTAAAAAGCAAAACACTCATCCTACACCACTCACACCAAATCCAACGTTAAAGCTATCGACTAAGCGTTGAAATTCCTACTTAATGCAAGTTGTGTACGTTCCGTTCCAATTACTGTATCCAAGCTTTTTGTGTAATGGAGGTCTGTAGTTTGTGCCGTAGTCAGAGCGGGTAGTCAGAAGTAGTCGACTATTGTCTGGCTGTCGAGTGATACGACCCTTGTCTCAGCGACCTATAAATGCATTCAGTCTCTGTTTGCCTTTACGCTACGTAGATATGAACCTATTTTGTACCGACTAAGTCTACCGATTTTCTTCTTTGATTTTCATTTTTCATTTCTTTGATAAGATACATTGCACACAACAAAATACCAGACTTTTTTTTCAACTGTATCTACTTAACTAAAAACAAAACCCAATGTAGTCCTTTTGCGATTCTAGCAGTTTGCGACTAAGACTAGTAATTATTTAGTCAGAGAACGATCTTGATTAATTGTGTTTTAGTCTTAAAGTTATTCAGGTGTCAGGGTATGAGAATATTAAGTGACTGGCCATTCTAAGATAAAGATTATACAGGATGTAAGTATAATCGTAGTAGTATAGTATGTAAGTATAAGATGGTGTACCGAAAACTTTGCAGACATGATCAAACCATGAAACTAAACAATTTCTACTATAGAGCCTATTTGGGAAACGTTTTTTTTTTAGTTTCCATAGAAAGTCAGTCAGCTGATCGGGAATGTTGTATGGCAGGGAGGTCGAAAAAATATTCTCGTTTACCAAAGTAGCCTCCATAGAAAACGTGGTTCAGTTACATGGTCTGATCATGCCTGCAAAGTTTTTAGTACGTCGTCCCTAAAACCCCGTATAAGACAGACCCAATTCTATAAAGCCCATATCGGACATTATTTTTGTTGCTACCAAACTATTTATCTGTTTGTTTCCTAAACCTATTCTTTTTTTTTTAAGGAAAATAGGCTGCTCTTTGTAAAACAAACACATTCTCAATGAAGGGTGAATGTAGCCTTTGGTAGTCCTCACGCGTGCCACACAAGTATGCAGTATACAGGATGTAAAGGACTGCTCTCCGAATACTTATAGGGTGCATTCAGACCATGAAACTGAACAACTTCCTATATAAAAATATTTCAGGAATCGTACATTTTTTTCTGACTTCCCATAGTAAATGTAGTCAGCTGATTGTGATTTTGTATGGGAGGTCGATTTTTTTGTCTAGGGAAAAGTTGTTCAGTTTCATGGTCTGCATGTACCCTATCAGTATTCGGAGGGCTTTATCTTTCACCCCAGAATTCCTGACCAAATAAATTGTATCAAACCGCATGTAAAAGCACACATGTGCCAGTGACACGGGTTGTTATTTGTAGGGTGGCTGTCAGAACACCTACCGCAATATCGCGCAGCACGTGTGAGAACCGCTTTACCTAAATCTCCCTCTCCCTTTTTAATCCGGCTGAACGTGTTTTATAGCCGTCAACCAACATTGCCGGTGTAAAAAAAGTTCCAACACTGAACCGTCGGATCGTAAACATCAGCACGTAACGACTTTTTCGCCTTTTTATGAACTTACTTATTGTTTAATCTCTTACGAGGACACTGGGCCAAAATACATAATGATTTGTTACGTTCTATTGTTGATAAGGTAAACAGACGCCAACAGAGGTCTGGGCCCTAAGGTAACTGAAAACTGGCTGTTGCTAGCTCTATCCTTCTTAGGGTTCAGTATCCCAAGGGTCAAAACGAGTCCCTTATACTCGTACTGAGAGATGCCGTATATTTGTTGTTCGTTTGCCGAATATAAGGACCAGATTCTGGTTTTTGTTAACCAGTTTTTTTTCTGACCTGTCATGTGAGATATCCACAGAGGTATCAAATGAAAGGGCTTTACGAAATAAAACATATATAAAGCCAAAATCCGGTCTTCATATTATGTAAAAGAGATTCTGGCTCTCGCCTGAACCATCATACAAAAAGTGCTTTTAATTTTTTTATTGATTTTATCTATAATGATTCAAAGGCTGTATCTTATGAATGGTTAGACAGTGAATATTTTCATAAAATATGTATTACTGTTGCCGCTAAACAACAAATAATATTTAAGGGCCAGTCATAAATGGAACAAACGTGATTTTTATGCAATGTTTTAGTATGCGTAGGTAATGGTACGGTACGCTTTGTGCACGAGTCTGATTCGCACTTTTCGTCGTTTCTTTCATGGTTTCGTCATCTACTAAAAACCCTTATTGTCTTCAACTCTGTCTGTCCTTTACAGTCGTTCAAAACGGGAGACAGATTACAGATGCAATGTTTAAACAGGTGCCCTTACTGAACATTTGAACGAATGCTTCATCCTAACGATGAGGAGCACGTGTGAGTTATTCTCGCATCCACGGTTATTTATGAGGATGATCTGCTTTAATGATCAGAACTTTACAGACATTCAAACTAGACGGCGCAAGCGGTTTTCTATTTAAGTATTAATAATTTAATTTCTGTTTACATTAAAGTATGTATATTAATATAAGTAAGCTTATTTTAGTAAGTATTTGTGTAGGTAAATTTAAGGAATGATATGTATGTTATATATTTATATTTATTTCAAAGTAGTTCAATTTGTTATTTTCCATTATTACGATTTCACACCCGAGTGCACCCGTGTATTTTTCTCTCTGTTTACCTTCTAGTTGGCAGGTAGAGAATGCCGCGTAGCATTAGGCCCGCCTTTGGTACCATGTGCAATAAAGTATAAAATAAATAAATCAGTATTATATGGACCGCCCTTTTTCATGTATACTGCTGTGTAGCAAATAAGAAAAGGAAGCTGAAGAATTTTGTAAAATGATATCAAATAATACATTTTTAGTTTTTCACTAACCATTTATTGCACACAAAAAACAGTGCAAATGACATAATACAAAGAATGACGACACAACAGGACAAGTTATTTCTTCTAAGAAATATTATCCAGCTGATCTTCAGAAAGTAAGACATTTGATGCAGGCGGATTGAGCGCGCATAATTACGTACTTAAATAAATAAATGCCAATAATATGAACCTACATACAAATAGACTAAATATACTAGCAAAAAATATATTAAATGCTTTCATAAATAAACATATATTATACATACTACCTAGAACTGAATTAAAAATACATAATACCTACTATTATTATACTATAGGATGAAATTTTACTAGTGACCGATAGCGATAACTAAAGATAAGAAACAACTTTCTCCAAGGAACATCGGTAGGAATACAAAAATAATATTTGGACCTCCCATAAAAAATTGCCGATCGGCTTTTTGACTTTTGACGATGACGATGACGATGACGATGATGATGATGATGACGACGATGACGACGACGACGACGACGAAGACGATGACGATGACGAGGATGATGAAGATGATGAAGATGAAGATGATGACGTTGACGAATGACGATGACGATGACGATGACGCTGACGATGATGACGAATGACGATGACGATGACGATGACGATGACGATGACGATGATGATGACGATGACGATGACGATGACGATGACGATGACGATGACGATGACGATGACGATGACGATGACGATGACGATGACGATGACGATGACGATGACGATGACGATGACGATGACGATGACGATGACGATGACGATGACGATGTCGATGACGATGACGATGACGATGACGATGACGATGACGATGACGATGACGATGACGATGACGATGACGATGACGATGACGATGACGATGACGATGACGATGACGATGACGATGACGATGACGATGACGATGACGATGACGATGACGATGACGATGACGATGACGATGACGATGACGATGACGATGACGATGATTTTGCTCGACTAATAACTTAAGAGTGAAACTTTTTCCACTCCCAGCCCCACTAGTAATAAACATCACAAGAGGACTTTGATTTTCATTGTTTCTGCTGGATCTTAAATTTTCACTAACTTTAGCGAATAATTGTCGTAGATCATAATTTGAGTGAATTTACCCCTCTCAAGAAGTCTTCATCAGACATATTGTCAATGACCACATTTTCTTCGAAATCTTCTCTCTGCATGACAATATCGTGAAGGTGTGGTTGTAATACTAATACCCTTGATCTGTGGCTGCCGTGTTCTTCTCTTCTCTCCTTGCCTTTTCCCTTATATGGGGTCGGCCCCCCTGATATTCTTACGCCATTCTTGGCGGTTTTGTGTCATTTCTGGGCTTAGGCCCATCGTCTTCATATCTGCGGAAATGGTTCGAGTCCAGGTAGTTGGTGGGCGGCCTCGGCCTCTCTTGCCCTCTTGTATGGACATCACTCTACGGGTCATATGGCTTTCTTCACGGCGCATGACATGTCCGTACCACCGTAATCTGTTCTCCTTCAGCTTTACTTCCACATCAGCCACCTTAAAGGACCCACGGATATATTCGCTGCCGCTGCTGTTATATTGGCTGCCGTGTTCCTAGCACACAAATCAGCTGCCTGTTTAGCTGCTAGACGTCGAAGAGCATCCTGACTTTCATTTTCCCAACGAGATAGTATCAACTTCATATCTACTTACCTATCTGGTTTGAAAGTTTACTATATTTTTATTACGATATTCGTACATTGCGTAGCACAAAATACTCCATGCTGTTGTACCCGTAGACCGGAGCACATTTACCTTAGATGCTTCACAGTATAAGATGTATTTATGTATGTAATGTAATTAATGTATAACTAACAATACATTAATTACATTACATACATAAATACACATATCACGCCTTTCGGGGTAGGCAGAGCGTTAACAGCCGTAAATAACGCTCGCTATCGCCAGGTCTTACAAATATTTCAGGGTCATTTCAGAAAATCGTGTTTCACTTAAGTGACAGGTTGTCAGCTGTCGCCTAAATTGTAATACCTACACATGAAATCCTCGTGTCCCTTAGTCGCCTTATACGACACCTGTCGCGTCCCGTTATCCCATAGTCGCCTCATACGACACCCGCGGAAAAGAAATGGAGTGGTGCTATTCTTAGCTGGCATCAAGCTGTAAATTTTTTTGAACTGTGCTTATTTAGCCCTTTCATTTGATACCCAACACGACATTACTAGTGGTGTAAACTTTTTCAATTCTTAGCTCTAGAGGGCGCCATATGTAATGTATAGTGACATTACTTAGCCTATAACCAGCGGACTGTTTAGACGCTTCAAATGATACCTCATTTATCAAATTCTGATAAGTTTTTTAGAAGTTAGGACGGACCAAACGTTTTCGTTTCCACATACATACATACATACATACATACCGGTCAAAATCATAACCCTCCTTTTTGCTTTGCCGTAGTCGGGTAAAAAAAGAAAGAGTAAATCAACCAGCTGGTCGGCGATTATGTATCCAAATTAGAGGTCCAATTTTTATTAATAACTCGACGCATGTTCTATGGGAAAGTTTGTCATTCAATATTTAAATTCCATAATAATTCCATATTTTATTAGTCTAGTATTACATTATCTGTGGTCTAGGTAAATGTCACAAAGTTATATTAAATGAAATCTCTCTATGACAAAACGAATAATGCAGAAGCGGAACTTTTTTTTAAGGCTGGACCAAGTTAATATCGAACCTGCAGGCCGTGAAATAAGAAATCACTAACATTTCTTTCACGGTCTCGTTTCCCCGACACCTGCCTCTCACCCCGCCATCTCTCCCCTTCCCCGTCCCCCCGGTGCAGTTTGAAGGGTGCCGGAGATTTCCCACCAGTCATTTCTCTCTCCATATTGCACTTGGGATATTTACGTGAAAACGGAAACTCCAAGATATGGCATCATCGTTTATGTATCTGCTTTATATGTTACGTAAATGAACCTCTTTAAATAATACATTTCTGCAAGTGCTGAAAATCACTACTCGTCTCTCCACCATCGCGATCGGCCTGAGGAGAACTCTCTGCTTTTTTGGACACATGGCCCGGCGAGAGCCTGACAACTTAGAAGAGCTGATACTCGTTGGCCACGTTGAAGGGAAGAGAAGCAGATGTAGAATACCATCCCGCTGGACCGACGTTATAATAGAAGTTACCCACCTAAACCTCCAAGGCTCTAAACACATGGCTGAAGATCGGCCAAGATGGAGAGCCCTTCCAAATAGTGCAACTCAGGGTGGTCACGACCCTCAGTCATGAGGAATCGACAGAAAAGAAGAAGAAGGAGGATAATACGTGCTGTGTGATGCCGGCTTAAAATAGCATCATCCAATATCTTTCCTGTCGTAAGAGGTGACAGCGAGACGTAAACGTAAATGTAAATTCAAATAACAATTATTGAAAATAATGATTTCAATTTGAAAAGAATGACGTTAACGCCATGTGATTAACTTGGCCAGCGCCGAGGCAGTCCATTCTTTTTTATTTATTTATTTATCCCGCCCGAGTCGGTTTTCTATCAGGACATTACAAAATTGTAATACATGAAGAAAATTGTGTTAGAGGTAATTTCTTTTACAATTACAGATGATGACGTCAATAATTTATAGTACTATCACAAAGTAATTATTTCCGGCTGCGCGCTGTACTATCCTACTATCCTACATTGAATCCAATTTATGTTATGTCATTCATGCAATTTTATTCCATTTCTTAGTTAATGTTGCTAGATGTTCATACGTATCATCATCAGCCACAAGAATCCAAAGGACAGTGGAAAAGGGCCTACCCCTCTTTGGGGATATTTGCCATACTCTTCACGCTTATGTTGGTCCCATCGACTCGATGAAGAAGGTGAATTGGCGAGCGCAGTGTTGAATTCACAGGGTACGCTGCTGCCCATTTCCTGGATTCATCCCATAAAGTCGCATTTTACGACACCCACTATTGGATATAGCGAACTTCTACTAATGTTCTTCTAAATAAACATAGAGGTACAATACATCTCATACATACAAGCAAACTTACACCTATCACGCCGTCATCCCTTGCAGGATAGGCAGAGAGTTAATGGCCGTAAAAAACAGTCGCTATCGCCACGTCTGACAAATATTTGACGGCCGTTTTAGAAAAATCGTGTAACACTATAGTGACAGGTTGTCAGCCTGTCGCCACCTCATACGACGATACATCTCACATGTTTCTTATTATCGAAGGTTTTTGCGCCGTTGCCCAATATTCACTTTCACCCGTCGCAGATATAACTCAAGGGCTAAATTAAACTTTTTGCCGCCAAACTAGATTTGTCATGTGCAACTGGGTTTTTATGGATTGGTTTGTTTCGCTTGTTATTGCTGTGCTGACAGGCTTTTGCACAATATAAGTATACATCAAGCCAACCCCTTAAAGGACCAATTTATACCGGTTTTTCCTAGCAGCTGCATGAAAAACCAGAATATGTTTGTCCCAAAAGTCGAGTGTAGCTGTCAACGACCTCGACGGTTTCGCCACTTCACAAAAAAGTTTTCTCTTTATACATACAATCTACCAGAATGTCCGATGCCCAAGTTTTTAGTATTATTAGAACCTGCTAACTTGAAAATAGTACCAAAAAACGGTCACTTTTGGTATTAATGGCCATAACTTTAATTACAGCGAATTTCATTGAGTTCGCAGGTTCTAATTTTACTTAAGGATAATACTAAAAACTTGGGCAACGGATATTCTGATAGATTGTTTGTATAAAGGGCTTTTTTTTTGTGAAATAGCGCCACTGTCGAGGTCGTTCATGGGTACACTCGCCTTAAATAGGTAGGTTCATGTGAGGCAGATAGTACCTACCTCCAATAGAAATCGCGAATTACGCTTGTAGACATAGATCCTTCCCAACCGACTTTTTCATTCCAAATTCAAAATTCACAATCATCCGTGATCCAGCTCGCTAATAAACTACCGGGCCGGTCTGGGCGCGCTGGACCGGGTACGGTCAACTTCCGGTCCAACCGGACGTCATCTCTGCGCCGGAACACTGCCAATCTCACACATCACCTGACATTTTTATATTTTTGTAGCTACATCAACCTACCTACTTAAGAGATCAACTTGTACTGGTTATTCTTAGTAAAATCAGTATACGTTGATCCCTGAAATGGGTAGGTTGATAGGCTAGTAGGTATCTGTGGTTCAATGCTCCAACGGTATTTTCTACTAGTCAAACGAGCGACTTTTTAAAATTATATTTTGTATGAAAGTACTATACTAAATATACAGGGTGTAAGGGACAGCCCTCCAAATACTGATAATGTGCATTAAGACCATAACACTGAACTACATCACATGAAAAATATTTCAAGCATCGTTTTTTTTCTTCTCATAGTAAATGCAGTCAGCTGATTGTGATTTTGTATGGCAGATCGAATATTTTTTATCCTTTCGTCACATATGTTTCTCGGGGAAAGTTGTTCAATTTCATGTACTGTATGCACCCTATTAGCATTCGGAGGGATGTCCCTTACACCTTTTATATACACCAGCGAATTATACTGTATGTTATTTTGTACAAAAGATGGCGTCAAAACAAAATAGAAACTTTTAAAATTGTCATTAAATATCATCAAATCATTCTAACTTTGCATATCTACATCTACACTAATATAATAAAGAGGAAAGATTTGTTTTTTTGTTTGTTTGTATGTAATCGATAAACTCCGAAACTACTAAACCGATTTCCAAAATTCTTTCACCATTAGAAAGCTACAACATTCCTAAGTAACATAGGCTACTTTTTAGTACGGGAAAATTCCCCGTTCCCACGGGAAAATGGTTAGAAGCAGGAAAAGCGGGAATTATAGCGGATATTACCCGAATTAGCCAAACCGATTTAGCGATCTTCGTGAAATTTGGCACTGATATTGGTGGTATATTGAAAACGGACTTGGACTACTTTTTGTCAGCACTTGAGGATCTGGAGTACCTGATGGAGGGCACCAGGAACACAGCTAAACTACTAACCGATTTAGCGATCTTCGTGAAATTTGGCACTGATATTGGTGGTATATTGAAAACGGACTTGGACTACTTTTTGTCAGCACTTGAGGATCTGGAGTACCTGATGGAGGGCACCAGGAACACAGCTAAACTATAAGAGATACGAAAATGGCTTCATAGCAAAAGTTGTTCAGCATGACGGGGCACTTCTGCTGACACATGGTTATCGAGGATCTGGAGTACCTGATGCAGACCACCAGCATCCTATCTAAACTAGAAGAGCTACGGTAATAATGGGTTCAAAGTAAAAGTTGTTTAGCATGACGGGCTGCTTTTGCTGGTACATGGTAATCGAGGGTCTGGAGTACATAAAGCAGACCACCAGCATCCCATCTAAACTACAGGAGACGGGCCACTTTTGCTGGCACATGGTCCTGTTGAGTCACTCTTGCTGGAACGGAGTAAAGAAGTAAACTACTTTTTACTGCGGGCAAAGATCCAATTTCTACGGGAAAACTGGTAAGTAGCAGCGGGTGAAACCGCTGGGCGGGCTGCTAGTCTTGAATAAAATTGAATGGGAATTAGTAATATTTATGTAAAATTATTTTAAACGTGATATCAACAAACTAGTTTTTGTAGTGTTTATTTTATAAGTCATCCAGGAAAACTAATTTTAACAAAACAACAAGATTATTTTTATTAAATCAGTGTCAAACAGGATTTGACAAAATAACGATACTTAGTTATCTACTAATAGGTAAGTAATATTAGTTTTAAAATGCCTGCTATCGTGACCTTGTCTATCTACGACATACACAAGATAGTATATTATAGGCAAGTTAGTGCAGCTTCGAGAGAAGTAAATTTCTTCAAAATGAAAACTGATAAGAAATAGTTCTAATTATGGATTTCGTTTCCCATATTTATCATGTAGGCTTATGTTAGCCTTAAGGAACTGGGTACCTTTGCACACCTGTCGCTACGCTACGCGGACGTAGGGGTTGGCTACGGTGTGGGTGGAGGCTACGGTGGTGGCTACGGTGGTGGCTACGGTGGTGGCTACGGTGGTGGGGGCTACGGTGTGCTACACGGGTTGTCGTAAAGATCGCTGTGAGGGTGGCTATGCGGCCATAACTTATATCTACAGAACCGTCAAACGCTTGCTTTCACTTTCCAGAAAATGGGCCTTGGACGGACTTGCGCATAACGGGCTCAATACCAACAAAGTTCGCAAAAATACACCATGCTCTTCAATTTTGTATTTTATTGTTGTTTTTAGTACTTATCTATTATATTCGGCATTTCGTGCAATTTTAACTATATTATAACATATTGAGGTTAAATGTAGGTATGTCATACTACTCATCGCACATTTATTTTATAATGGTATGTAAAAATCTTATTCCATCGTAAATAGGCACAAATAAAATAAAACAAATGCCAAAAATTTTGTATTTGCACAGTAGTGAAGGTATAAACTGTAAAGAAACTCGAGTCATTGCAGGAGATAACAATTTAATTATATCATAAGGGTTGGCACTTTCGGTTATTGTAAATTTCTAATTCTTAAGCAATCTTTACCCGTTAAAAATCTGCATCATCCCTGAGTAGTGAAGTCTTCTTTTTACAGTGGGAAAACAGCGTATTCCCACGGGAGTATGGAAAGCATTGGGTGCAACCGCTAGGTGGACCACTAATAATCGATTATCTTTGTAACAACTACCCAATGAGTGGGCTTCGCAGGTGACTTTGTACTTATAGGGCGAGTGTAGATGTATGCGGACTATACGCATGTTATACGCGTGCTAGTATGGGGTTACCCGCGCAGAATTCACGTTGCTCCCGTGCGCATGACGTGAGTGTTATGCGTGTTTAACGCGTATCCGATGCGTGTTCTATGAGTATGCCAATTGCTACGCGTGTTGCCGATCAGCTACTTTATATTTTAGCATATTTTTACTTATGTTTCTTGGGGAACGTTGTTCCTCGTCACTAGACCGTTTTGAAATTTCGCTGTCAGTCACTAGTATAATCCACAGTATAATCAAACCCTATATACAGTGTGTGGCCCACAACAGGGGCAAATACTTAACAGGGTGAATTACCCATGAAACTGGATAACTTTCCCCAAGGAACATCATTATTGTTTCTAGCCTATAACGTCCCACTGCAGGGCAAAAGCCTTCTTCCTTTTCTTCCATTCTTTCCTGGAACATAGGTCAAAAAAATATATTTTTTTTGGTGCTCCCATACAAAATGTAGCAGCCGACCGAATCAGTTTGTATGGGAAATCCGATGTCATAAAAAACATTTTATTATATGTTTCAAGGGAAAAATTTGTTCAGTTTCATGAGTAATTTCGCCACGTAAAATATTTGTTCCTGTTGTCGGACACATATTGTATATAGATAGGTATACATCAATCGCCTATATATCGATACAAGAATCGCTTGTTTAAATACCTATACGTATTAATTACCCAATCTATACGACGGTTGTAATTTTATTAACCTTCAACCGTTGCATTTTGCCGCGACGTCAGCGCGATAATGAAATCAGTTGTCAGTTTGTTTCTCGGTCGTGTGGTCAAGCAACATGTTGTTCTATTTGTTGTTTATATTTGTGGTGTTGTGTTTAGTGTTGTCGTGGGTTAGTTTGATGCGTATGCGCAGGAAGGTCGATATTCCTGGCCCTATACCGCTTCCAGTGATAGGGAATGGTTTGCAGTTTATGTGCAGTCCGCCAGGTAATCAATAAATATTAATTTTAGAAAAAAACGTGTTTTGCATTAGCATTTGTTTTTTAGGGTTCCGTACTTAAACGGTCAAAACGGGCCCCTATTACTGAGACTCGGCTGTCCGTTTGTCCAATCATCCGTCTGTCTGTCACCAAGCGATATCATAAACCATGAGATATATAATTTTCACAGATATAAGATACCAGTTCATATTTCTGTTGCCGCTATAACAACTAAATTGATTTTATCCATAATGGTTCGGATGCTGTGTCTTATAAACGATAATTACCTACGTAATAAAAAGTACCTACCTAATGTTATCGCTATAATAACAAACCACTTCCACCTTCTTCAATAAGGTGCCTGGAATGTCCAAGAGCGAACACCAAGCTTTTTTGAACTCTTTTAATCTTAAAGCTGCACGGCTCTTGAATTATCTTCCTAAGAGTGTACAGGACAGCCCCTCTATTTCCGTATTTGAAAGAGAGTAAAAGAGCTCTTTATTTCTTAACAACCTTGACATAAACTACAAAGCTGGAAGAAATTTCTTAGTAGAATTAAGTTTTCCTGTCGTGTCGTCATTCTTTATATACATCTCTTGTAATTTTTCTTGCATGTTATAAATGGTAAAAAGATATGTTTATGTAGTGTATGGTTTTTATATAAGTTTATTTATTTATATTTTTATGTAAGTAAAAGTAAGTCATATGACGTAACTCTGTTAAGTCATATGACTTAACAGAGTTACTTATACAGTTATTTTGTAAATTAATTTCAAATATCCTATTTGCTCCAAAAAATTTAAACACTCTCACAAGACATGAGTTCGCTGGAACAGATCTCTTCTTAAGTCTGTGTATTTTTGTGCAATAAAGAACATAATTCAAATAAATACCAAAATACTATATTAATATTTAAAGGGGCTCCCATATAACAAACATGATAATAATGTCATTTGTACACATAATGGTACGGAACCCTTTGTGCGCGAGTCCGAGTCGCACTTTGCTGATTATTTACGGACTCGGCAACATCCTGCAAATATAATTTCGTGTTTTTTGTATGTATACCTTTGTTGTTTTGTTTCAGAGCTAATTACCGTATTGGGTCGATTGTCGGATCAGTATGGCTCGGCCTTCTTCGTGCATATTCTTTCCCAACCCTACGTTGTATTGTCGCATCCGGAATATATTGAGGTAAGTTATGTACGTAGATGAATATGTCTTTACACTCTGTATCTCCAAAGGTGAGTATTTGAGATGATGATAAAATAATTTTGCACAGTATGAGGAAAATATTGGACAAGCCTAAGTTTCGTAGTCATTAAATATAGAATAAGCTATATCTATTCGAAAAAGTTACTTTATTTCATCTTGTTATATAAACTATTTGAATTCATTTAAATATTTCTTCAGACTAAAATTAAAACATGTCGAATAGTAATAAACAAGGTCATAGTCTTGTTATATTAGTGATGTACGTATATTTAGAAAAATACTAATGTTTAATAGACTGCTGTTTAGCGTGTTAATGTAATGGGCAGAAAATCATGACACAGGAACTATTGGGGTTACCCTCTACACGAAAATTTTTAAACCGAAAAGTAGTAAATCAAAGTAACTAGAATATTGAAGCACTACCTATTGGATTTTTACAATTTTCCAACAACTTCCCACAAAAATATATAAATCTTTTTTTTTTTTTTTTAAAGCTTGCAAAAATTGTATACCTAACACGGGAAGTGTTTTAAAATTTGGTACTCAATATATAAATCTAACGTGCATAATTAAGAAAAAAAAAGTTTTGCTCTTGTGACATTTTACTTGCAGAATGTGTTCCTATCATGATATTTTAAAACGCGTAAAATTTTCCTTTCACGCGTTTTGCTTCGGTATATCACACTTTCTTCTCATGTCATTTCACTTTCATGACATTTCACAACATTAAGGACATGTACTTAGTCATAGCGGCGCATAACCAAGATCTATAAAAAATGAAATAAAAATTTGTAAAAATCCACAACATTTCAAATTTCTAACAAGGCTCTATTATATTTTTAATAGATAGTTTATCGCATCATTAAATAAAGGGCAAGTTCTTTTTATTTTATTTTGTTTCATAATCAGAGATTTTAACATTCAAAAAGTGATAGTTTAGTTCCAATAACTAGGCTGCTGAAAACAAAATTCGTTTGCCTACCTTTATTTAAAAAAAAAACTGATTGACATTGACAGATGAATGAATGAAGTTTTCTCCACTGTTTTTTTTTCTACTATAAGCAAAGAATTTTTTCATGGTAATCCTAACTTTGAAAGTTTTAACAACTTTTCAAAATATTTCAGAAACGATTGCATTAAAAATTATGAAAATATGTGTATCTTAATAAGCAAGCACTCTAAACGATATATGTATCTTTTGTATCTAACGTAAAATGAAATGTTGTGGATTGTGCAGTGTAACTACAGCTACCCGATTAAAACCACATTGTGTATTTCAATACCTATTTGTACCTACTTCAACCTCGGATAGCGGAATTTCGATGATTTACCTACACTTTTATCGAGTTAGGAATTGTTGAGTTTTGAGGGCAGCACCTAGCCTTAGGAAGCCTCTTAATAAAGTCGAATTTTAAAAACTCCATTATCACGAAATGCGTCATATATGCGTCAATATAAACTTTTTTCCTACCTTCATACAAAATTTAATGATGTTTATACAAAATATAATATACATATTTATGAAAAAGAACGTATCAATTTCGACAGCAGAATAAATATTATATACCCATCTCTTACAGTCAACGCCCTTAATGCCACCGATAACGACCTTTGAAGATAAAAACTAAACGTTGAATAAAAATATTAGAGATTCGTCAGCTCATTGAGTTGGTCGTTTGATTTTTTCTCATAAATAGTTACTAAAAATAATTAAAAAAAAGATTTTTTTGGAAATGTTTCCAATATTATTTGGCAGTGTAGTTTTAACTTTAATCTTAATAGTGTTATGGTTTAAATTGATGAAGGAACGTAAAAAGACTGGATTGAGTGGCCCAACACCTCTGCCTATAATAGGCAATGGATTACAATTTATAGGGAACGCGACTTGTAAGTACAAGGCATTTTACTAAGTATAAGGTCTTTTTTAATCGATTAAAAAGTTACGCTTTTTTACGCCTTTACTTTTTACAATAAGTTGTTTTATAACAGATTCAGAATGTAACGCTTTTTTACGACAATAGATGGCGTTAGACATATGGAATTCTTCAACTAGCTACGCTGTGTAATTAAAATAGCGTTCTAGTAGTAATAACACAAATATATTTACAAACCTTCAATCAAGCTCCAATTGTATGTAACTTCTTTATAAAATTTTAAAGGACCTTCAATGGGTCGTTGGACGACTCGGTGTCTTACACAAAAAGAGTCTAACTCTCTAGCAAATATGACTCCCAATGTTCAACGCCATCTATTGATGAATACATACACATATCACGCCTATAATCCCTAGCAGGGTAGCTATTGATGAATTTTAGTACTTATATTTTTATTTAAATTTTAAACAGCGGTTAAAAGGCCCTATTACACACAATTTTTGAGTAACTTGGGCTACCTTTTAATCGACGAAAAACGGTAAACACCAGGTTAATCCGCTGGGAGGCCCGAATAAATAAATAAATGATATTTACAGGGTTTTTCAATGCTGTGGAGCGACTTTGCCAGGAATACGGTAACTTAACAATCACAATTTTGTCGCAACGATATATTATGTTGACCGACCCGAAACTGGTTGAGGTACGTACCTATTATGTTTGAGGCGGGTTTACATGATTTTTTATTAATTTAATTTACTTGATGAGGATTAATATCATTTATTTAATCGAAAAAAGGGGATAATTTTGATCTGATACTTACTACCCACAATTTAACAAAAATGTTTTTGAGTTGTTGGTATATTCATATAAATACTAATTTAAGACGGAACAGCGAACGTATTTTATAAAACAAGTAGAGCAAAATCCAAAATTATTAATTCTTTAATTCAAAACCGTGAGCAGAATGAGCTAAGTAGATAATGATAGAGACATGTCTTTGGTATTGACATCGTCGTTTAAATAGGTAAGTAGCGTTTCCGCCCGCGGTTTCACTCAAGCATTCTTTTTCGAGCGGAATACTGAGTTAACGAACAACCCGTCAAACCAACAAAAATCTTTTAAAAAAAATACTAGGCTATTTTAGTGATTTTGATTCAAACACTTGTACTCGTTTGAATCAAAATCATAACAATGGAGTTTCAGTTATAAACTATAGGCTATTTTAGCCTTCAAAGGGGTAAAAAGTTTTCCTTTAAAAACCCCATAAAAACGTATTCAATTGATTTAACTTCATGATCTAATTACCAATTTTATAAAAAATTACATTAAAGACTACAAACTCTCATGCAAAGTTTTAACCCCTTTTTTACCCCCATTAGGGGTTAAAAATTGGTAAATACTGAAACACGTGTTTTATTATTATCACTCCTTCGTCTAATTACTTATTCTAAAACGAATCGGATTACATTTTAGAAAATCCTGAAATGCGTATTTAAATATTTAAGCTTAATCTAAAACATTTTTTTTACATATCGCTGTAAAGACACAGAATATAATAATAGTACTAACTTAGTAAAGACCACGAGTTTTCATACAAACGTTTTGCCCCTCTTTTACCGCTTTAGGTGTTAAAGTTCTAAAAATCCTTTCTTAGCTAATGGTTGTATAGTAAAGTAAACCTACTGCCCAAATTTCATGTTTCTATCATAAGAAGTTTAGGCTGTGCGTTGATAAATGAGTCAGTCAGTCAGTCAATGAGGACAATTGTTTTTTCTCAAACATGCTAGGAAATGTGTTCATTTCTTTCAAAAAAAGAAACCGCGAAGTTTCACATTGTTTGTCACGTCTCAGATCACGCCAGCAAAGTTGTATGGAAATCCTTTGCTGGTGTCCATTAAGATAAATTCGTTATACGCTAAACCCACATAATTTGATTTCAAAATTATCCCGATGACTCTCATAGAAACGGAACGTAATTTTGTATGAAACAGGTAACTAAAGACGAGGCTGTATGATGTGAAGACCCTTGCCTGTCCAGAATTAAAAAAGAAAAGAATGAACTAAACATTTAGTATGGCTGAATATTACGTAATACTGTGCCTTACAGGCGAATTTATTAAAAAAAATTACAATTGGTGGGAAAATTGTAAATTTATATTTGTTTCGTTGTGTTGTGGTCGCTAGCTAATTTTTATAAGAAGTACAATCTTTCATTTACTAGACTTTTTTTGAGAAAAGCACTATGTAAGCCTCGGGGAAAATTACTTTGCTTGACTTGTATAATTGAAGTCCTCGCCTACGGCTCGGACTTCAAACTATACTCGTCCAGCAAAGTTTTATTTTCCATACCTCGACAACAATGTACTATTATAAGTATAGCATAAATAAAATAACATCGCTGCCGCCAATACTTATTTTGTGATAACATAGTCTTGAATTTAAACTGGGGTCAAGGTTTGTTTATATTTTAACGTAAAAATTTGAATTAGCACGTGGTGTTGGTTGAAAAAATATTTAGGCAGGTATATTATTTGAGCCGCAATTCAAAATATTTAAATAACGTGAACTACAGATCCATCCGGGTTCAAATCCGAAATGCTCGATAGATACAAGTTTTTAGGGATTCGTAGTCTACCACAAACCCTTATCATTTCGTCCACTCTATCTGTCTGTCCGTCAAGTTTACCAATGTAGACGCATGTAATGTTGTATAATTATAGAACTTATTGGCGCAAGTTCAGATTCCGCAAATCTAGACATATAATAAAACTGCAATGGGCTGCTGTCTGTAGTAAAACTAAAATGCGAAAAACGAATATGAGCGGCCTTTATTAAATGCTATAGAACCCATTACAATGATTTTTTATTTATCCGCGGGTTCGTGCACGCTTATATCCGAAACGATAGGACGAATTCGAATAAAACGTTCTGTGGTGTATAGCTACTACGTCAACTGAACATATAATGAAAGTCGCTCATGCCTACGATTAAATGAATAATTAGTTAGACCACCAAGAGCTATGATAATGAATATGATAATGGCTACGTAACAATAGTTGATCAGCATAATGGACCACTTTTACTGGCACGTAAATATCGAGGGTCAAGAGTGCTTAACGAGGAACATCAGGAGTCTAGCTAAACTAAAAGATAGGAGCAAACTGCTCCATAATAAAAGTTCTTAAGTATGATTGGCCGCTATAGCTATCAAATTGACATCGAGGGTATGGAAGACCTGATGTGGATCACCAGGAGCCCGGTTAAAATATACGACACACACAAAATCCTAAGAAGGAAAACATGATGGACCGCTTCTGCTGGCTTTTGATTTAAGGTATTAACATAAACGTAGTGTAAATAAGAAATATACCTAGACAAATGAAAAAGATTACCGAAAACAATGTGAAACAAGTAAAAGGTAAAAATTAAATTTGAAACCGAGGCGCTTGTGTCCGCAAACGCGCCTCACACACCAAAAGTTCCCCAAGCAACGCCCAGGGTGCGGAGGTCCGTCATCTGTGCCCTTTTTTGAGCATCACCGGCATATTTCAGGAAGATTCAGTCAAAACCGTTCTTTTCAGAACAAGTCCAGTCTAGTAGAATAGCAGGAGCAGGGCTAAACTACTTATAAGAGATACGACAATGGATCTTTGGCAAAAGTTGTTAAAGGCGAGTGTAGACCTCGATAGTGGCGCCACTTCACAAATAAAGAGTTTACCCTTTATACAAAAAACCTATCAGAATATCCGTTGCCCAAGTTTTTATCCATAAGTAAAATTAGAATCTGCAAACTCAATGAAATATTCTTTGTTATTAAAGTTATAGGAATTAATACCAAAAGTAACCATTTTAGGCACTTTTTCCCATAATACAAATGAAAGAGGAGCATAAAATATTTGTATATATCAAAGTTTTTATATATTTTGAGTAGGGTATCATCGTTGGATAGGTATTGTAAAACTTTTATGTAACAAATCAGTTTCTGTCACGAGATATTAGAATTCAAAGTAAACAAAGGTAGTAAAGTAATCTTTAAAAATATATAAAATAACTTTATACCTGTAGGAAAACTATAATGAAAGTCGAGTCAGTCACAGTTTTAGAATCATTGCAAAAAGCGTACGATACCACCGACCTATGTTATGAAACTACAGGCTACGCGTCTACAGGTGAAATTCTAAGTACATTGCCTAGCCGGTTAATATTCCTGGTATCATAATGGCTAACCAACAACGCAATGAACATCGAATTTCACTCGTGAAATTGCAACCTGTTGTTTGATAATATCGGACACAGATCTTACATTGAAATTTATATTTAATGACTATGAAACCTTATACTTGGGCGTGTCCACACACGCTCTTAGCCGGGTTTTTTTATACTTGTTGTCATCAGCATAAAGTACTTTATACGGGGTGTAAAGGGACAGCCCTCCGAATACTGATGGGGTGCGTACATACAATGAAGCTGAACAACTTTCCCCTTGAAACATATGTCAGGAAACGACAAAAAAAATTACCTTCCTTACAAAATCACAATCAGTTGACTGCATTATCGGACAGTCAAAAAAAAACATTTCCTAAAAAGACAAATGGGAATTTGATCAGTTTCATGATCGTACACCTTAAAAAGAATTCGGAGTGCTGTCCCTTACAACCTGTATATTGTCATCAGTGTATTGCTGTCTATGCACCTTACCTGTGTCAGAAAACAATTCTGCATGTTCTTCTAATTATTTATTATCCAGTGTTTTTTACTAATTTTGGACCCTGCAGGCAGGCATGTAGCAAATATTTTTTCAATTCTTATTTTTCAGCCCATAATATCCCGTACAGAATTTAACACAAAAGGCATATCCTACTCATACCTGGAACCGTGGTTGGGAAAAGGACTTCTTACAGCAGCAGGTGAGTCTAACTTTCTTTATCTACTTGTGGTATCTGTACATCTATCTATCTTGATATATATTGCCTTCAGTTCGGATATAAATTGTCTTATTTTGCATTATTTTACTTTTAATTTCTATCACTTTCCGTTAAATAGGTTTAGGAAAGGATAAGGGATATCTACGTCCTGTCACATTGTAAAATGTCATTGGGTTCTTCGCAATTTCTAGATAATTTAGTCACCATTGTTTTTACCGTCAGATACCTAACGTTATCTTGCGTCAAATTATAAGATATGCCATGACTAATATTTCCTATCCTTTTCTAAATCTATTTGACGGAGAGTGACAGCAGTACTTCAAGGGAAGTTAAGAGAAGTTATATCCCGAATTGAGGCCATTATATAGTTAAACATTACTGTCTACACTTATAAAAACAAATCCTCATTGACTGACTTAATTACTGACTGACTGACCTATTATAGGGGTAAAAATGAGGTAAAATATATAATATACTAGCTTTTACCCGCGACTTCGTCCGCGTTAAATAGTTTTTTAAGGCACAGGTTCTAAAGTAGATATGTATATTCATAGTAAGTATGACAGTGATATTAGAACAGTTCTTATCTCTACTGTTTAAGGATGACTTGCTTGCTTCTGTTGTTAAAGAGACAATTCAAAATTTGCTATCCGGTGTACTGCCCTGAGAGATCAATATTTATAACCAATGAATACAAAAGTCAGTAGATAAAAATAATATCCTCGGTAAAAAGTTGCCAATATCCGTTATCAACTTATTCCCATCATACTGTACAACTTTTGTTCTAGAACCATGCCTGTATCTCTAATAGTTTAGGTGGGCTCCTAGTGGTACACCTGGTGGTCTACATAAGGTACTTTAGATCCTCAATGTCCTTGTGAAAAGAAGCAGCTCATCATACTGAACAACTTTTGTTCTAGAACCATGCCTGTATCTCTAATAGTTTAGCTGGGCTCCTGATGGTACACCTTATGGTCTACAACTGTACTCCAAACCCTCAAATGGTGATAAAAAGTAGCCTATGTCCGTTCTCGGTATGCTAGCAATCTCTGTGCCAAGTTTCATGAAGATCGGTTCAGCAGCGGTTTGGCCGTGAAAGCGTAGCAGACAGACAGACAGACAGAGTTACTTTCGCATTTATAATATTAGTGTGGATGTGGATATAAAAGAAGAAGTATCGGCCGTTACTAACTCAGAACTTTTGCATATTTTCCGGTCAATCTGGTCAGTGATATAAGTGATCTGGCTCTCAAGGGCCTCAATTATAAGCCCAAGTTCAGCTCAATGCCAATAAAAGAAAACAATGATATAGATTAAGTAGTGCGTGTTACTAGTGGCGACATTAAGCTATCAGGTCAGTCGGTCATTCTACTTAACGAAGTATGTAAATAAGAAAGATAACACAAGAGCAAAGTTTGAAGATAGAAAATGTAACTTGATAAAAACATATAGGGTGTAAGGGACGGTAGAGAAGGGTTTCTGGCCATAGAAGTCAGCAGGCAGACCATCAGCCTGGTGGTTCGAGAACATTACCAAGCCGCAGGGATCTCTATGCTATTGTTGAGTTTATTATTGGCGCAATAGAGAAGAGACTTATACCCAGCAGCTGGATGTGGGCTAGTGATGATGAAGGAACAGTAAACGGAAAACTTCGCCTGTTTCTTTACTTACTTTTTCTTTTTACATTTCTTTTAGATGCTTTGATGGGACACAACAAAAAGTTGTCCTCCTCCAATACAAAAAATCTCGATCTGCTTACTGACTTTCTATGGAAAGTCCAAAATAAATCGTTTCTAACATAGGCTCCACAGTCAAATTGTTCAGTTTCATGGTCTGATCCTGCCTCCAAGTTTTCGGTATGGCTACTGTGCCACCCGATGAACCAACAAAACTAACGTGATCATGATTTTTTTCGTAACCACCTGTGCAAAGCTAATAATTACTTTAGTAATTACGAGTAGGTATATGAAGTTATAGTCAATTGACCCAAATAAAGTATATAAAAATACACAGTTTTAACCACTCTACTAAAAGACTAACTGAATACAATATAATATACCTCTATATTAAGTAAATTTATAGCTGGTGCCCGCGAACTTGATTTCGCTACGGGATACTTATGTACCAAAAAAGGCACATAATGCTAAACAACTTTTGCCATTGAGCAGTTTTTATAAACCCTATAGTGTAGCCATACCAACTCTTGGTGTTCCCGTTAGGTACCTAAACAAGACCCGCGAGTGCTGACAAAAGTTGTCTATCATAGATCACCTTTGGCTATAACCATACCAAATTTTCTCAATATTCATAATGCCCGAGACTGTCCCAGAAACTATGTATAAATAAAATTATGTAAAAAAAACTTTTAAAACAAGCTTTTATTTAAGTGCTCTGAAAAGGTGAAAATAAAATTTTGAATGACATTAACCACATTCATTTATGACTTTACAGAAATGAAAATATAATAAAAGCTTGTCGCGATGCCTAGAAGAAACTACCTAATTACAGTTAGGTGCGTACCTTATTACAAAATTTCAATCACAAATTGAAAGTTTCGCGACAAGCTTTTATTATATTTTCATTTCTGTAAAGTCATAAATGAATGTGGTAAATGTCATTCAAAATTTTATTTTCATCTTTTCAGAGCACTTAAATAAAAGCTTGTTTTAAAAGTTTTTTTTACATAATTTTATTTTATATTTTTTAGTTTATGTTACGATAGTTATTGATCAATACGAAAGTCTTTCTATAAAACGGAGAGACCTTCAATAGAAAAACTTAAGGCACGGGGAAAACTAACATTAGGATAAAGTATAATTATCTCTTTTATATTCTATAGAAGTAGGTTGGTACCTACTCCTCCGGCATCCCTAATAGAAGAATTAGCTTGTAATATGTCTTAGTCTTTTCATTTCATTGATGGCGTCATTATTACATGGCCGAGTCCCAGTTAATTTCGAACAGTCTAAGTCTTCTTTCAGGAGGCCTTCTATTGACGTGACCCTAATTCATGGTGGGCCTACCAACTGCCTATCATGAACGAATTCGTATACAAAATTGCAAGTCGCAGCAGTTGAATATTGAGGAGTTCCATAGTTCGAAGACAACAAACAAGACGAAACATTGTTACTTACTTACTTACTTACTTACTTACATACACTGCAAGTTAAATAAAAGCTTATAAAAATACCCTTCCTCAACCTTCCCCCAGTCAGTTGAAGATGCTGGTAAATTTTGTATGGGAGGTCAACATTATTTTCTCGTTTACTAAAACAGCCTACTTTAAAAAAGTTCGGTACACCCTCCCTTACACCCCTTATAATTATAATACATACTTAGACGATTTTGACATGGATGTCACCTATTGGCAAAGATATTCCTTTAGCGATTAAACTGCTATAAAAATGTTTCCAGGTGAAAGATGGCGAACCCATCGCAAGTTCTTGACCCCAGCGTTCCACTTCAACATCCTGCAGAACTTCTTGCCCGTGTTCTGCAAAAACACCTTGGTTCTGGTGGAGAAGCTGGACAAGGCTGCTGACGGAAAAACCCCCATTGATTTGTTCCCCATCGTTGCTTTGGCGGCTCTTGACAATGTCACAGGTTAGTACATTTATTAACTTAGGATTCAATACAGGGGGTATCACTGTACCTTGGGTGACGTAAAAAAGGAGCAAGTATCCTAAGGAAAATACATTTAAGGTAAATACACCCTTAGACATACGTTTCTCTACCATACTCTAGAGTGTGCATCCTTCTTGTGGGACACCGAGTCGACGGACGACCCTATGAACCGTGGTGTCAAATGTATTAACTAACCGGGATTCACGATCGTGAATGTAGCCTAAGCGATGAAACCCGCGACAAATTGATGGACATTGTCTGACTTCCAGAGCATCTATATTATAGGTCGTCAACATCATCAGCCACAACAGTCCAAACACTGGACACAGATCTCTTCCTATTGGGGGTATATTATTTAGCAAAAATACTATTTGCCATACTTACCACGCTTGACAGGCAGATTGGGGAGCGCAGTGCAAGGTATCGTATTCACAAAGAACGCTGCTGCCCTATCCTGGATTTATCCACATTCGCACTTACATAACCCGCGGGTAGAAATGAGAAAATGCTATTGTAAGTCACACGGCTATCTTAGCTGGTACCACATGCCTTATTTTATGATTATGATGCTGGTGTGGAAATATTGTGTTTTTTATCAGTTACATAAGCAAAATGAAGCTCGCGGTTTCCAGTTATTATCTATTAAAAAAAACTAGCCGACACACGTTTATTGAACTACGGCGCGTACCTCTAGTGTAAACTACGCAGGAATAATATGGGGGCAAGGTTATACATAAGTACATATACCCACCCTAACCATCAAGACACATTACCCCATTATTAAAGTCATTTATATATATTTTTTCAGAGTCCATTATGGGAGTTTGTGTCAATGCACAAAAAGACAGCGAGTCACCATACGTAAAAGCTATTGAAGAGTAAGTCAAATACATAGTTTAATCAAGGCTCCATAAGGAGGCTACCTCCTCTGAATTGCACCTTTAAAGTCTGTAGACACGAAACATCTTCTTGTGTTATGTCTTTGAAATTTGAGTGTCAGTTGATTTTCGCTGCCTCTGGATGAGTCATCTGGTACTCATATCCGGCCCAGACTAGAGTCAAGTATAAAATCATCATGGATTTTTGGAAAAGCTGTAATCTATGGTGAAAGTGATCGGGACATAATTGACGATGATGCATTCATACTTACAGACCGCCCTTAAGTAAAAGAAGGTACACTGACTGAACCTACTCTGCAAACAGATCAATACCGAGGGAATTAAAAAAAGACACCCCCTCGTCGTATAATCACTTTAAATTCTAACAAAGACCAACTATTCGAAATTACAGCCTAAGCAACCTCACATCAGCTAGAATGAGGAACCCAGTGATCGGAGACGATGCCATCTTCAACCTTCTGCCCCACAAAAGAAGGCAGAATAGGGCTCTGAAGATCCTGCACGGACAATCCATGAAGGTGATAGAGGCCCGCCGCGAAGAACTGAAGATGCTCAACGTTAATAAGCTGCACTATAATTCAGAATACGGTAAGTCACATCAACAGTTTTAGATAGGTTAATAAGTTCATTTCATACATACAAAATCAAAATACACTACATGTCAACCTAAAACTAGAAACTTACTATAACTACAAATAATAAATACCCTCCAACGCGTCCCCGCGAGGCAAAGTAACCAAAATACTGGCAGCATTACATCTATTACATAGGTTAAATAGATAGGTTAAATAGTAGATAATATTTATGACGATTTTATACAGACACATGTACTCACATAATTTTATTTTAAACCGGCTTCGCTTGAAATTCATGATGTAACCCTTGTATGTAACTGGGTATCTACCTATAGGAAAGTAGCAACAAGATATGTCCAAAATGGCATACGAAAAAAGGTCAAGGTAAGGTAGGTACTTATGAATTTCATTTTAAGCAACTCTCCTCAGCTTTGAAGGCGAATTTATAGCCACTTGTCTAGTAAATTTGTCGTATGTGAAAAATTAACGAAACTCACGAATCATTAACCTACATAAGTCATCGAATATTTAACTATACTCATTACTACACCTTATTGGTTACAGATAATGCGCAGGTAAAAAAATATATATTTTCAATATTGTTTAGCAGAGTTATAAATAAAACAACCTAAGGACGTAACGTACCTAACGACTAATTACGAATAATTTGTCACATTAAACTGCATGAGGCCGCAAAAATTCGCATCTTGTAGTTAATTTGCTGTAACTGGTTTTGAATTGCGTTCTGACTTTGCAGGTATTAAGAACAAGCATGCCTTCCTGGACTTGCTTCTGTTGGCCGAGATTGATGGCAAAAAGATCGACGAAATCAAGGTGCGAGAGGAAGTGGACACTTTTATGTTCGAGGTGGGTATTGAACACTTTTTATGCAATGTTCTGACCAGGCCGTGGATGTATCAAGGTCGTCGACATAAACAAAACCGGCTGGTGTAAGGCAATCGAATATTGCACGACGGGAAACTCGCATAATTCACAAGCTATCAGCCGGGTTGCCCCGTATTATAATTACATATCTATGTATGTAAGTTTTTCTACGTATGATACTAGCTTAAAAAAAAGGATCTATGGCACGTGAGATATTAGTTGCAAATATTTTAGGGGTGAACCAGCCTATAAAACTGAACATATTTCCCCAATGAACATAGGTCGCAATATAGATAATAACATTTAGACCTTCCATACAAAATGATTTAGCCGACCGGATCAATTTCTTTGGAAGATTGAAATTATTTACCTAGACCTATGTTCCTTGAGGATAATTATTCAGTGTCATGAACTGGTTCACCTCTTGAATCATTTACAGCTAATATTTTTACCCACAGCACAGCTTGCCTTTACGCCTATTTACCGAAGAATTCGATTCATTTTCAGGGTCACGATACAACTACTTCCGGAATAGTATTTGCGTTGTACTGTATTTCAAAGAATAATGATATACAAGAGAAGATATTAGAGGAACAACGTACTATATTCGCTGAGGACTTCGAAAGAGATCCTACGTACAGGTATGTTATAGAAACCTGAAACTTCAGATTAAGTAACCTCACAGTAAAGTTGCCCGAAATGTCTTTAATATTGTTTACATCTCACTCATACTATCCCTTCGAGCAACACGGTCTTCGGAAGGCCGTCGTTGCTCGAAGTACTATCCCAATAGTATTTGACGGCTGCTGTCAGTTCCAAACTAAAAGAGATAACAACAAAGGAATAAAATTATGTAAAAAAAACTTTTAAAACAAGCTTTTATTTAAGTGCTCTGAAAAGATGAAAATAAAATTTTGAATGACATTAACCACATTCATTTATGACTTTACAGAAATGAAAATATAATAAAAGCTTGTCGCGATGCCTAGAAGAAACTACCTAATTACAGTGAGGTGCGTATCTTATTACAAAATTTCAATCACAAATTGAAAGTTTCGCGACAAGCTTTTATTATATTTTCATTTCTGTAAAGTCATAAATGAATGTGGTTAATGTCATTCAAAATTTTATTTTCATCTTTTCAGAGCACTTAAATAAAAGCTTGTTTTAAAAGTTTTTTTTACATAATTTTATTTTATATTTTTTAGTTTATGTTACGATAGTTATTGATCAATACGAAAGTCTTTCTATAAAACGGAGAGACCTTCAATAGAAAAACTTAAGCCACGGGGAAAACTAACATTAGGATAAAGTATAATTATCTCTTTTATATTCTATAGAAGTAGGTTGGTACCTACTCCTCCGGCATCCCTAATAGAAGAATTAGCTTGTAATATGTCTTAGTCTTTTCATTTCATTGATGGCGTCATTATTACATGGCCGAGTCCCAGTTAATTTCGAACAGTCTAATTCTTCTATCAGGAGGCCTTCTATTGACGTGACCCTAATTCAAGGTGGGCCTACCAACTGCCTATCATGAACGAATTCGTATACAAAATTGCAAGTCCCAGCAGTTGAATATTGAGGAGTTCCATAGTTCGAAGACAACCCTGGATGTAGCGTCTAATTCATGGTGGGCCTACCAACTGCCTATAATAAACGAATTCGTATACAAAATTGCAAGTCCCAGCAGTTGAATATTGAGGAGTTCCATAGTTCGAAGACAACCCTGGATGTAGCGTCTAATTCATGGTAGGCCTACCAACTGCTTATAATAAACGAATTCGTATACAAAATTGCAAGTCCCAGCAGTTGAATATTGAGGAGTTCCATAGTTCGAAGACAACCCTGGATGTAGCGTCTAATTCATGGTGGGCCTACCAACTGCCTATAATAAACGAATTCGTATACAAAATTTTGTGTCCCAGCTATAAACCGCTGAGGAGATCTCTCGTACGGAGCCGATCCTGGCAGCAGCATCAGGTCAAATTTATGATTCACATGCATTGTCATCGGTTCTAGACCAACATGCAAAATTTCAACTCAATCGGATACCGAGAAGTGGTTCAAATTAAACTTGCAAGATTTGCACCGAACAAACATTGTTACTTACTTACATACACTGCAAGTTAAATAAAAGCTTTTAAAATTGACTCTGCCATAGCATCACGAATTCTGATGACTGTCAAATATGGCTGATTTGGATGGCCTTTGTATATAGGGTGAAATTGACATATTTCAATTTCGTACCTTGGCGCTTGGGGAAAGTTAGTCCTTATCACCAGCAGCCCCCAGTCTTGAGTTTTTGCTATCGGTCATTAGTAAAATTTCACCCTACATATATACACAGCCGCCAATACTTACTTTGTGATATATACCTACAATACACCACCAACATTATGTATACTTAATGCATTACCTTTATTTTTACAGTGAGCTGAGTCTTATGAAGTATTTGGAATGCGTAATAAAAGAATCTTTGCGACTCTACCCTTCAGTACCATTTATTGAAAGAAAAGTACACAACGATATTGGTAAGAACATTTTTGATTTCTAAGATACTGAACCGATTTTTTGACATGGCACGAGTGTTTTTGGCAGTCTGCTAAAGCTCTGTCTACATACCAAGAGAGGCATATTGGCGTTAATAATCATGCCATGTTTGTATGTTAACAGAATTTATAATTTGTTATTATTTTTTGTTTAAACCCTGAATTTTGGCGTATCGTACTGAGCAGTTTTTATTACAGGAAAAAGTTAGAAAACTCTTAATACACACACACATATCACGCCTATAATCCCTTGTAGGGTAGGCAGAGCGTAAACGGCCGTAAAAAACGGACATTTACGCCACGTCTGACAACTGTTTGAGAGTCATTCGGAGAGTTGTGTACCGCCATAGTGACAGGTTGTCAGCCCATCGCTTAAAATTGCATTACACACCCTCGAGTCCCTTAGTACAATAATTCTTAATACAATAATTTAATTTTGCGAAAAAAATGCTCATGGTCAGCTATTCAATTCAATACTCGAAGTAAACACATATATAAAACTTTATGATAATTTCAGATATAGCCGGTCTGCACTTACCCAAGGATGCCTCGGTCATATTCAACTTCTATCACATGCAACGGCATCCAGAAGTATTTGAGGAGCCGCTGGTATTCCGCCCTGAGAGGTTTGCAGAAGCGAAGGAGACCAAACACGCGTTCAGCTGGCTCGCCTTCAGTGCTGGACCACGGAACTGCATAGGTTAGCACTTTTTCACAGATTAAAAACTACCTATATGTGCTTCTGCAAATGTTTATAAGTCTATAGACAGACGTACAGTCGGTTGTAGCACATATGGTAAAAGGGGTATTTCAGAAGAACTGAATAATATTTGTCCCAAGCAATATTTTTTTCTTAACATGAATATGTATCAGTAGAAAATCACTTCTTTCACGATAAAAAGTTTAAATTTTTATTATGTATTAACTGGGGATAAAAATAATTCAGTTCTTTTGGAGTACCCCTGATACCTTATGTGCTACAACCCACTGTACATAGGAAAATGACCTCGGCGCTGGCTTTTGCTCTACCTGCTGAGAAAATCGCAATAAAAATGGTTATCTATGTAGTTTAGTTCAGCTTTTACGCTGAACTGGTAAAAGAGTACGAAAGACGAAAAAATCAAAGCGTAAGCACTCTCTCTCTTTTCGTGTGGGACACCGGGAGTCGTCCAACGACCCGATGAACCCTGGTGTCAGAATTTTTCAACCGCTTGCTACTAGTAGCGTAAGCACTGAACTAAACTACATAAAGTTTAGCGATTGCTGCGCTCGGGTACAAGAAGCTTATCGTAGAGGACGAAACCCATACACGAGTTGTCGTTAGACATCATGAGACCGTTGCATGCCTCGGAGATTCGCACCAGTAAACCATGCCGTTTTTTCATGTACTTAAATAACCAGTTTCAATAAAAATAATATGTTTTAAAGCTTTTTCAAAGGTGGTCCGGTTGACATTTTCAGGCTATTTTCCTAACATCTCGTATTCTCTTAATTCTACAGGTCAAAAATTCGCAATGATGGAGTTGAAGGTAGTCCTGTCAGCTATGATAAGATACTTCAAAGTGCTACCTTGCGACCAAGAACCCATTCTATGTGCAGATCTAATATTGAGGTCAGAAAACGGCGTTCATGTCAGGCTTGAGCGTCGAAAGTAATTGAAATTATTAGGCATACCAACAGGAAAAACTGCTGCGTTGGAGGTGTCAACCTGCTATTGAAATAACTTTCCCCAAGCCCATGACAAAATATGAAAAAAAAACGTGGAACACACTTTATTAATAAAAAGAAAATACAGTAGGAAACTAAAAAGAAACAAACTAACGGACCAATTTGACGTTTGTGACAAGAGTCTATCCTTGTGACACTTGGACTAATTCCATATTCTGTACCTACTACTATACAATGACGAATGGTCACAAACGTCAAATTAGTCCGTTGGTTTATGGATACAATTTTACCTGTATTAATTTTACTTACCTCATTACGAAAATGTTTAGTTCTTGAAAGGAACGCATTAGTATTCCTCGTACCGTATATAATTATTATTATCCTAGCTGTCTTGGATACTTAAAAAGTGGATTCTAGAAAAAGAAGAACACGTTGCTCAACAAATTATTTTGTATTTTTTGTAACTAAAATTATGTAGGTTCAAAATGGCCACACTTCCGGGTATAAATTCTCTTAACTTACCTTAAATTAGTGCTGTCACTTTCCGTCAACTATGTTAAGAAAAAGATAGATGAAACGCAAGTCCTGTTATGTTTAAAAATCATAATGGGTTCTTCGCAATTTCTAGTCAATTTAGACGCCATTGTTTTCATCGCGGCCTTATTTTGACAGATAACAAGTATTTTGCGTAAAATTATAAGACATGACTTAGATACATCCCATTCTTTTCTAACCTGTTTGAAGCAAAGTGGCAGCATTAATTTAAGAAAAATTGTATCCCGAATTCCCTTCGTGCACTTTCGTAACCAGAATTTGGTAACTAGCTACGAAAAAACACTTTTTAGTCACTGTTTCGTAACTGGTTACGAATAAACACTATTTTTCACAATATTGTCTAAAAAAAAACTGCTCAGCTATGTACCAATAGAACTTGTGTTCCCATTTGTCTCCACTTTGATGGCCACTAGTGACGAATGGGACAAAAATTCCCAGCCACCACTCGTGTTCGCTGTACATTGATTATGCTATCAACAATGCACCTTAACAAACTATTTGTTTTTGAAATCTTACTTAGATTTTAAGTGTGTGAGATCCCTTTCTTCACATTTTTAGTGACAGCTGTCAAACGTGTAGCTCGTTTATCTCGTAAACTAAAATTCAACTTTATGGTCTGGAAGTTGTAGGCCTCAACGAAATCTACATGACACATGACAGCTGTCAAACTAAAAAGTCGTTTATCTCGGAAGCTACGCATGCTAGACTATTTGTTTCTTTGGGGAAGTTGTAGGTCTAGATCTTGCCACATTTTTAGTGACAGCTGTCAAACTCAACACCTGTTTATCTCGGAAGCTACGCATGCTAGACTATTTGTTTCTTTGGGGAAGTTGTAGGTCTAGATCTTGCCACATTTTTAGTGACAGCTGTCAAACTCAATACCTGTTTATCTCGGAAGCTACGCATGCTAGACTATTTGTTTCTTTGGGGAAGTTGTAGGTCTAGATCTTGCCACATTTTTAGTGACAGTTGTCAAACTCAATACCTGTTTATCTCGGACACTATGCATGCTAGACTACTAGTTTCTTTGGGGAAGTTGTCAGCTGTCATCTAAAATGTAGGGCTCGTCAGGCCATGCAACTTTCCCAAACAAACGAATAGTCTAGCATGCAAGGTTTACGAGATAAACGGTTTTTTAGTTTGACAGCTGTCATCTAAAATGTAGGGCTCGTCAAGCCATGCAACTTTCCCAAACAAGCAAATAGTCTAGCATCCACGGTTAGTTGTTACGAAATAGTGATTTAATAGTGTCATTTGGTAGCTAGTTACGAAAAGTTACGAACGTGGAAAAAATAGTGTTCATTCGTAACCGGTTACGAAACAGTGACTAAAAAGTGTTTTTTCGTTGCTAGTTACCAAATTCTGGTTACGAAAGTGCACGAATTGAGGGCAATAATTGTCGCGTCATTATACTTTGTGTTGTAGTTCGTCTCTATCTAAATTCTTAGCTAATTATAATCATAAATAACTAATTATGAAATAACGGAAACAAATTAAACATAGTATGTGTCGTTTCATTATGAAAATAGAAGCATATTTTATATAATGAAGACGAAGAGCTATACATATCGATGAATAAAGATGTTCCCAATTAGTAGAGGATGTAGAGAGATGACGAAATAGTAAAGCAATTTTATTAATTTACTCTCGGATTGACTTGCCCTGCTCTTGATACTTATCTGTGTGTTAATGTTTGTAATGTTTATAAAATATTAAGTATGTTAGTTTGTATAAGTACAAAAGCGAATACAGTAAAGAGGTTTTTGCAGCATCAAGACAAACCGATTCTCGGTTTAATGGCGCTAAGATGATTTAAGAATATTGTTATGTAGTGTGAATATTAATAAATAAATAAATGTTTAATTTAAGACAAATTTTATAATTATCAATTAAAATTAAAGATCGTGTGAAGATTAATTTTAAAATTATTTTATTTGTTATTATTTCTTTACCTTTGTTTTAATTGAAAGGTTGCTTTCTGATAGATAAGAGAATGAAAGTAAAAATTGCAAGAGATTTTATGACTTATTATTCCTCGACGACACCGTAGGTACGTTCATACTTTTTAGGCTCTATTCCACAGAACCGCTTAAAATTACTATCCCACTAATATTCTAAATGCGAAAGTTTGTATGTTGTAGTTTGTAACTTCTTCACGCAAAACCTACAGAATCGATTGTAAATGAAATTTGGCACACATAAGGAAGATAACATGGATTCACACATAGGATAGTTTTTATTTTCGGGCAAAGCCGCGGGTAACAGCTAGTTTAAAATATATTTCAAATTAGAGCAGGATATCCATAATAATTTATTATGTAAAACGAACATGTCGACCTGCCTTATCAAGGCGTCATTTCGCTCAATTTTTAGTACCATATTTTTGATTTCCATCTATTTACTCGGTAATAATCAGCAACTAAGGTGATTTCGGAGCGTAACTAGCGCCCCCATGACTTAAAAATTCATAACTCGAAGAAAATGTAATTTATCGAAAATCCGCTTCGGTCAGATTACAGTACAGATGTTGAAGCTTATTTACTGCATACTATTTAAATAGCAGTATTGTAGCTACAGTTACAGATAGAAAATATTTTTATTATTTATTTATTTCATTTATAAATTGCTAAAAGTGGTCACTTTAATCACTTTCGCTATCTGTAACCTTGAACTTTAGTTGACTAATACGATGTTTGGGAACTATACATAACTACTTGTTATTCAATTTCACAGAAGCGGATTTTAGATAAATTAAGTTTTCATTGAATTATGAATTTTTATGTGATGAGGGCGCTATTTACGCTCTTTTGTTTATTTTTTATTAATGATGGGTTTGCTCTTGACTCTAGTCTAGGTCATAGGACAGAGACAGAGTCTAAGATGGAGCGAGCTCACCCAGAAGAAGCCTGTTAAGGCACTGGCACTCCCACACACTGACGGAACGCAGCAAGCTACTTGGCGCCAGACTTCGGTGGGATGGTGGTCCCATACGGAGCCTTCCACCGCTTAGTGGGATCGTTCAGCCGGACTTATCCACAGGCAAGCCTGTGTTGCCGTTGCCCGGGGTGGACCGCTAGGAGGTAGATCCCATACCACCCCAAATCTCTAGCACCACCCCAAAGCTCTGAAATCCCTTTAGCAAAAGATAGTATTTATTATTTTTGACATGATCATCCCGAAAGTAGGTATCCTTTTTTATTTAGTTTCAACTTTAGTTCGCCATTTAAATCGTGAATAGAAAGTATTTTTATAACAAAGGATATCTCTAGCAGGTAACAGATATCCCGTGAACGTTGCTAATTGCTATAATATTATGATATGATAATGAACTGATATAGGTAAGTAGGTAATCAAATGCACAAAGGAGATAAGTTTATAGGTATGCTGCGGAACTAACGAGGCAAAAAAAATCACGACCTTGGCATTAACAGGATTCGCGAAGCGATTATTGAAATTTGTAGTACCTAATATTTAATGTAAATAAAAAGCTAAGTTATTGGTCACTCTCATACCGCGTGGCAGTTTAATGAATATTTTGTGCTATCTGGTTATTTGACAAATATACATCGAATACAATCTTCCTAGGTTCGTATCGTATATTTAGGTATCATTCGTTATTATATCAATTCATTGGGCAACGAACAGACGCGTGTTTAGTGTGTGCAAAATGATCGCGCTACTATTATTGGTCATAATATGTTTGTTAGTTTTATATTCGTGGCTAAGTTTGTTATGGGATTCAAAAAATAATAAAGTTCCAGGGCCACCCCCGCTGCCACTCATTGGAAATGGTCACCTTTTTATAGGAGATTCGGCAAGTAAGTTCTTGTTTTTTTTTCGTTTCTCAATGCTCAAAGGAACAGATATACGAGTATGTTTGAGTTTTTATAGTTGCAGAAAACTCGTTAATCTGTGCGGAGAGAGAATAGGCGTTGGCAAAAAGTGAACTCATAATTTTTTCATAAGTTGCTATGATATTTCTCGTCTTTCATAAGTTGCTAGTTATGATATTTCTCATACTGAGGCACAGAGGCGCCCTCAATTTCCACGACTATTCTTTTTCCCGCACATACTTTAATGACCAATTTTAAGCTTGAGTTGTGGTTAAAATTGATTTTGTGACCTTTAGTGTCATGCCACACAAAAATTTGAATTACCTAATGCACATAAAACTTATAACTATAGATAATAATAATAAATTTGCAAACAGTATACTTATTATACAAGCTGTAAGGAAGTCATGAAACTAAAAAACTTAGCCCGTAGAACATAGGTCGAAAATAGAAAAAAAATCGTTGATCTGCTAATTAATTTACTATGGAAGGTCCAATTTTTTTGCAGATTTCATCCTGTGTTACTCGTTGTATTTGTCATGATCATGAGTTTCTTGCACCGTTCGTACGAGATTTCATAAGTTGGTGATAAAACTGATAAATGTTCAAAATTTTTCAGACTTCTTGAATGCATTGCAAAGGATTTGTGTAAATTTTGGAGGATTTGCGAGATTTTATATTCTATCCAACCGATACTTTCTCCTAAGTGAACCTAAGCATATAGAAGTAAGTATACATATACCATACCTAAGATTTATTCAGAATAATTTCTGTGAGATAAGAAGATAAGAGTACTTTTTTATACTGTACTATGGTATATTTTGCACTAACAGTGCTATAGCTATTATATATATATAGAGTATTAAGAGGTTGAAAATTTGGAAGATTTCGCTCGGTGCGCCGCCGGTAGCTCAGTGGCAGAGCGGTGGACGGTACTCCAGAGGTACCGGGTTCAATCCCCGGCCGGCGCTAACAATTTTTTCAATTTCTTATTTAAATTTATGAATACTTATAGGTACTAATACCTACTGCGCAATAAAGTCTGTAAGTATAAGTATTCGTGTCTCCTTACATTAAAGAAAATATAACTTTTTAATCTCTCGCGATTACTTTCATAAATTGTATAGTTTAATAGTAGTAGTAGGTAAGAGTTTATATCGCGACCCAGGACTTCAGAACTTCAGGACCTATGTTAATCGAAAAATATTTAGGTCCCTAAAAACTATCACGATAGACTCGATAAAATTATTAAAAAGTGTTAAAGGAAATGTTCTTAACATTCTTTCTTTCCATTGAATTATAATTTTTTCCGTTTTACAAAAGAAACTCCAACTTTAAAAAAAGCGAACGAAGTAATGATAAAATACTAAATATCCTGGACAATTCACACAGCGTTATACCTAAGCGCTTGCCCCAAACTGGTACTAGTAGCATTCTATTTTATCTGTGCCCAAACTAAGCAAAGGTATAAAATATGGGAACTAGATAGCTGATATTAATACTTTCATACTTTTTTTTTTGTAAATAAATAGATATGGTATATTTATGGAAAACACCCAGACTAAACACAATAATTCAAAAATTTACTTAACAAATATTTGTGTTTTGTGGGGATCCAACCCACGACCCTCGGCGTAGCAGGTATCCGCTACGCCATCAGGCCAGTCAACTATGTTGATTAATATGTTTACAGGCACTCTTGTCTAGTCCGGATTTATTGGTCAAAGGACGGTCATACAGCTTTTTACTTCCTTGGCTCGGACAAGGGCTTCTTACTACTTCAGGTAATAACGAAATATATACAGGGTGTAAGGAACAGCCCTCCGAACACTTTTAGGGTGCATTCGGACCATGAAACCTCTCATGAGAAAATATTTCAGTAAATGTCAAAAATATGAATTCTCATAGTAATTGCAGACAGCTTATCGTAATTTTGTATGGGGGGTATTTTTTTTGTCGTTTCCTGACAAAAACATATTAATGTTATAGGTTGAAAAATAACATATTTTCCTAGGGGAAAGTTGTTCAGTTTCATGCATGGATCCTATCAGTATTCGGAGGGCTGTCCCTTACACACCGTATAATTAAACCAGGCTTTGCGCTGTTTCGTAGTGTTATTGTTTTAACAATACCAAAAATTATTTTTATTTTTATAATTATCATTACAGGAATAAGATGGAAAGTTCACCGAAGACTGTTAACCCCAGCGTTCCATTTCAACATCTTACAAAACTTTTTCCAAATTTTCGTAAAGAACGACAAAATATTGGTTAAGACTTTGCGAGCCATTGGTAAAGGAACAAATATATCACTATTTCCTGTCATCGCGCTAAATGCCCTTGATAATGTGACCGGTAAGTCATCATCATCATATCAGCCTATAGCTGCCCACTGCTGGACGTAGGTCTCCCTCAGGTTACGCAATGACACTATCTCCCGTTTTCGCAATCCAGTCGATACCTAGCGTCATCATCAGCGGCCCATCTGGCCATCGGTCTATCTGGCCGGAGGCATCCAACGCTACGCTCTCTGAGGTCTGGCCTCCACTCGAAAACCCGCTTACTCGATCGTCCATCGGTTCTCTACAGATGGGCTCAGACTCACCAAGTCACCACACCTCGGACACTGGCGCTCAAATGTATGAATCAAACGCGTTGCTACGCACACAGTCTAAGTTCGCGTAGGTGAACGCGGACCATGCTTGTGTGTGTGAAACAACATGTCAGGGTTGCCGCCATTTTGCGTTTGCGAATCGGGAATGCAATGTGCGGCAGTATGAAATGACCTTCGTCGTCGCATCCTTGCTAGCCGGTGGTGTCTGAGCGTCCTCCGAGCGCGGGTGGGCGGCGCGGCGGGGAGGCAGGGAGTGACCATACTGTACGCTAGTACTATGAATTATACTGTGGCCTCACTGTATATGTCCGTTATTTTTGTCTTCTCTGGCGGATAATCTTATTCCGGACTTTATCCACTAGCCAGATTACGAACATATAAATTTCCATAGCTCTCTGGGTCTGGGTGATATGCAACCGGTGGGCTAGTTGTCTGTCAAGTTCCACGTCTCGGCTCCATAGGTCATAACTGGCAGGACTGATCGAACACTTTGTTTTTAAGGCACTGTGGCAAAGGTGACTCCAGAATGCTCAGCCCAACCGCACTATTCCAAAGATTTCAGCCTCAAATTTGTCTTTTTCCTACTGCAATGTTTGCCCAAGGTATAAATACTTCTGGAAAACTTTAAGGGCTGCACCTTCGACGGAGACTGCCTCCAGAATGATGTGACATCGTCGGCATTTTATAGATGCTTCTTAGCACCGCCAAATATCACCGTCAACAAATTTACATAAAATATAAATTTAAGAATTTTGTGCACCTTTCCAGGCACAGAAGGTTATTTTTTTATAATGCTTATTCTGTTCATATATTCTGCTATCTTATCTATTGATAACTCCCATTTTAGAATATTTAATCGAGTATCTTTGTGGTCTTAAACAATAAAAATCTCTTACAGAATCCATCATGGGAGTCTCCGTTAATGCACAAATTGATAGCGAATCGGAGTACATCAAGGCAATTGAAGAGTAAGTACGTCACTTTGAACAAGTGTTTAATAGTAGTTTATGCAACTGTCATATAACGGGGGTCATTAGAATATGCGAGTAGCCGAGTGTGATAATTGTTTGACACGAGCATTCTAATGCCTAATTATAGCAGTTGCATACACTATTTTATCTACACTCTCCAAATAAAACTCACTTTAACACTATTCCAAACGTCCGCACCGGCGATTGCAAGGCCCGATACATGGTCAAATTCAATACGAGAACGTAATATGGTTTATTATGAAAATTCTATAGTAACAGTTGTTTAGATGTCGAGTCTGAACAACAAATAACTAAACAACTGAACAACAACTGAACAACACTGAACAACATCTGAACAACATCTGAACAACATCTAAACAACTGCTCAACATCTGAACAACATCTGAAAAATTACGTACAACAACAACTGTCAGGTGCGGCGGAAGATGGCGATTTTAGTATTGCCCAAAAAAACTTCGTTTCATTTCTCAACTTTATCGTAGTAAGAGTTTTCTCATTAAGTCATTACACGCTTCTGTAATTTCTAATAAACCGTAGTTTATATAGGGATAATGCATAAAGTAGGTCTTTATACAACTGTTTTCGAATTCATAATTCGAACATTATGAGACGAGCGTAGATAAAATAGTTTTAAATATGTCTTTGCTGAATGGTGAAAACCTAGGTTGATTCCGTACAGGAAACTCATTAACTCAGGATAAATTATAATGGGTGTTATTTTTGGTGATAAACTTTCGTTAAGATTTTAATTTGGTATGTATGTATATGAGTGTCCTATTGAAGTTGGTGGCTGTCACGCGAGATAGAGGGAAGTGGGGTGTTCTTCTGAGAGCCCTATGCCCTATGTCCCTAGTGAGGGATAACAGGATTTCATCATCACCGTCATGAGGGTCCTACAAAGATTTTACCAACATAACAAAATTATTTATTGTATTTTAAAGAAATAATACAACAGTACAACAAGGCGGCCTCAATGCTGGATAGCATTCTCTACCAGGCAATCTTAGGGTGAAATAGAAAGTGCGACAATGGAAGCAGGATATTGCACAAATCCCTACGAGTACCTACGAAGTACACAAATATACTACTCAAATAATTGTACACAACCTACATACCTAATCACTTTTTTTTTTTAGGATAAATGATGTGATTGCAACCAGAATTCGAGATGCGTTCGCGTCCCAAGACGCCATATTTAATTATATGTCAATCAAAAAGGTTCATGACAGAGCATTACAAGTTTTGCACAAGAGTTCAAGGGAAGTTATCGCAGCGAGGCGAAAAGAGCTCGAAAAAAACAACATTACTCGATTGAATATTGAGAACGATCATGGTAAGTACCTACCTTTTATAATACACAAGAAGCCCGCCTTGCGGTTTCCATTTTCCCGCGGGAGCAAGACCTTTTCCCGGCATGTAAATATTATACATAAAACCTTTTTGAATCACTCCATCTTTTTTTAAAATAGCATCAAAATCCGTTGCGTAGTTTTGAAGATCTAAGGTTACAACGGGGCACCACCCACCGGGAAAGCTACTCATACTTTATGTGAACGTGGACATAGAAAGCGCATTAGCTACTTGTTTTTTTGTGGAATGCTAACAGCACCAATATTTGCAAAAAGTAATACGAGTTTTGGTACAAACAGGCTAATTAGAAGCATCACATGCCTTGGGGAACGAGACGGCTACATATCGATGAAGTGGACCAAAAAAGATTACAAATTCGACTTTCCGGTACCGTGAACGGCTTCATGGCAGCTTAAATTACCTACATGGAACGAGGCGTTATCTATTACACCTAGCTAATTATATCGCGCTACTAGCTTTCGAGTAAAAGAAACTAACTGTGAAACTTTTTTGGTCCACCCTGTACGTTTGTTTTTCTAGTGACGGACTATGAAAACTGAGAACCAGCTGATGATAAGGAACAGCCTTAAGAGCATAGGCCGAAATATGAAAAAAACATGTTTGTTCCGCCGTAGTAACACAAAAACAAACGATAAGCAATTTTATATGGACAATCATAATATTATTTTCATAATTGGACGTGTACTTCTTAGGGAAAGTAAAGTTGTTCCGCATTTTTAAGGCCGTTCTAGTGAATTTGTGTATAAACTGAATATTAATAAATGATGTTCAGTTTGTGTTGTGATTTCTTGTTGTGAACTTGTGTATAAACTGGATACTTATTAATAAATTATGTTCACTTTGTGTTGTGATTTCTTGTAAACTCCATGGTATTCTAGTTTAAATCTAAATTTTTACACAAGTTCTAATATTTGACTGGCCCGATGGCGCAGCGGTACCTCTGCCTGCTATGCCGAGGGTCGTGGGTTCGATCCCCATAAGACACAAGCTTCAAGTATTTGTGTTTAGTCTGGATGTTCCATGTATAATAAAATAAGTATTTATTTACAACAACAAAAAAGTATTAATATCACCTATCAAGTTCCCATATTTTGCTTAGTTTGGGGCTTGATGGCGCTGTGTGAATTGTCTCGGATATTTATTTATTAATTTTAATTAAAATGCTATGAAGTTTAACATATTTCCTAACCAAGGTCATGTGTTCTTAGGTATAAAGAACAGACACGCTTTCTTAGATTTGTTGTTACTGGCCGAGGTTGATGGAGAAAGGATTGAAGATGAACACGTCCGAGAAGAAGTAGACACATTCATGTTTGAGGTATGTAATTAATTCATCATGTAATCATTTTCATTTGTATCTAATCAGTTGTCTAAGGCAGACAGCTCAAGCGATGGGCAGATGGTAGGTATAAAAAGCGTTGCAGGACCGCTGTGGCTTAGAATAGCGAGAGAAAGTTGGAAAATGTTGGAGGAGGCCTTTGTGTCAGAGGGTTTTAATGTAATTTATAACATACATTCATAAATCACGCCTTTATCCCTTATGGGGTAGGCAGAGCGTTAACGGCCGTAAAGTGGATATTAACACCACTGACAAAAGTTTGAGGGTCAATCAGATAACTGTGTATCACTTTAGTGACAGGTTGTCAGTCCATCGCCTAAGTCGCCTCTTACGACACCCATAGGTAAGAAATGGGGTGCTGCTATTCTAAGACAAAATTAATGCATGTAAAATGAATTTATGTTTGGCAATACAAGGCTTTGAAATTGAAATTGTCTAAGTTGGAATAACACGCTAGTCTCCTAAAAACGGTAAAATATCTATATCTGGAAAACGAAGTATTAGTTTTTATACATATTTAGTTAGTCCTCTAGATTTTCACACACACACACACACACACATATCACGCCTATAATCCCTTGCGGGGTAGGCAGAGCGTAAACAGCCGCAAAAAACGGCCATTTACAGGGGAAAATATTCGCACAAAGTATGAGGTACGTTCTTTTAATGATTAAATCTGACGCTGGCGGGCATCTGATTACGTCATGATGATGAATCTAACCTACTCGAAGGTTTCGTTTTTGGATAAAGTACTTTACATCGAGTTATGATTTTTTAAGTGATAGACACCTAGCCACCTAGCCTATGTAAGCTTCTATAATCAGTCGAATCCCTAAAATTACATAAAGTTAGGAAGTTGCAAAGTTTTAGATACAAAACTAGTAAAACTAGTTATAAATGTAAGTAGTTGACCTCGGGTATTTAAAGGTTAAAAAATCTTAGTATTAATTACCTTAGGTACATAGGTCAGGAATCTCAGGTGCCCCCTGGCCCCATAGAAAGATGAGTAAAAAAACCAAACCGTACCTAAAACTTATAAAATAGAATTTAACTTCAATCATTCATCGTTCATCGTCTGCATCGTCACTTAACATCAGGTGAGATGGCAGACAAATGCTTCATCATCATCATCATCATATCAGCCATAGGACGTCCTCTGCTGAACATAGGCCTCCCCCAAATATTTTCACCTCGTCCGATTAGAAGCGGCCTGCATCCAACATGCTTACCTATTTTTTATTTAAAAAAATGAAATACAATCGTGATAAAACAGTTTTTGTGCCACATCATGATATTAAATTACCTTCCTAACCTAGTACATTTTCTTTTCAGGGTCACGATACCACAACATCCGGCATAGTATTCACACTATATTGTTTATCTAAATTTAGTGAGGCCCAGGAAAAACTTTTTGAAGAACAGAAGACCATATTTGGTGAAAATTTAAACAGAGACCCGACATTCAGGTAGACTTTAGAATTACCTAATATTGAAAGAATATATCTACAAAGATTACTTAGCTACTAGTTATCTTAATGTAAAGGTTGCCTGGAAGAAATCGCTGCAAGCGATAAGGCCGTCTTTGCTTACTTTTAGTCTTAAGTTTTCTGTATTGTTTTGTTTCTGTTGTAAGCAATAAAGTGTTTATCTATCTAAATACATTTTTAAATGCAAATTGATAAAAAGCTAATACAAGGCAATTTTGCAAATTTTCTAATATTTATATACCTAACACGGAAAGTATTCAATTTATCGCGGTTTTCATCGCTTAGACTACATTCAATCTGTAAAAATAGAATTAGTCGGCGGGTATTAGTTGCAAAACTAATCCGGTAGATGAAGCCGTGCTTGCAAAATTCGCGGGCAAGGAACGAGCTGCGGTAGCCCAGATGGAAGAGGCGTCGCCACTAGTAATGGCGAACGTCGGTTCAAATCCTGCCCGCGCTTGAAAATTTTGCAACTTTTCAAATATTGTATACCTAACGAGACGTGTTTTAAAATTTGGTATCCAAACATTTTATTTTAATATTTTCAGTGAAATGCAGCAAATGAAGTATCTGGATCTGGTGATTAAGGAGTCTATGCGCATGTTCCCGCCGGTACCTATCATTGAAAGATTCATCACACAAGACACAGGTAGAGATTGTGCACTAAGAGATCCGTCTTAGGGCTCCTACACATAACTGCGAATTCGCATCGCAACGCAAATATCTACGACAAGTGTCATACAATCTATCTTATTTTCACCTCGCAAATATTCGCATCCGCAGTTATGCGTAGGAGCCGTATGAAATCCCACTTAAACGGTAGTAGGCTTCGTAAGGCCGACCTGGACCAGAATCGCCGCTAATAGATCTGAATGGAGGAAGCATCAAGAGGCATTCGTTCAACAGTGGACATTATTATGCTGAAAAGAAGAAGAAAGAAGAAGGCTTCGTAAATGGTAACATGGCTTACAAACAGTTTGCTTACTTTAAACTAACTAGGTTCACCAATCACCAGGTTTGTACCATCTACTACCTACAATCTCTTCTCTATCCTAATTGCAGCCTACAAACGCGACATTTAATTGCTGCTGGCGCAACGTGCGTGCATGATCTAATTGTAAGAACTCTACCATCTGTTTCTATTGTATGTATCATGTTTCTTTTTCAGAATTGGCTGGGGAACCCATTCCCAAAAATACTACGTGCCTAATGAGCATATTTAATTTGCACCGTAATCCAAAAGTATGGGAACATCCTATGGAATTCCGGCCAGAACGGTTCGAAAACCCGCTGAAAGATCCCTTCACTTTCATAGGATTTAGCGCTGGCCCACGAAACTGTATAGGTGTGTAATTTAAAGAGCAACATACTCACGAAACTAGTCATCATTGTCATCATCATCATGGTGTGCCATCATGAAATCGGACGATGACGGCCGATGTGGCGCAACGGTAGTGCGACTGCCTGCGACGCATAGGTTCCGGGTTCGATTCTCGGTGGGACACTCACAAAGTTGATATTTATCACTTTGTGGTTTTGTTCCCGGTCTGTTTAGGACATTGCAGGGTGAACCACTTGATGGTCCCAAAATAAATGGTTCCGTGCTTCGGAGGGCACGTTAAGCCGTCGGTCCCGGTTGCTATCTATGATTACTTAGATGGTGGTCGCTACACAACCATGTCAGAGACCTACTACTAGTAGTAGGCGGTTAAAAAACTCTTGACACTAGGGTTCATCGTGTCGTTGGACGACTCGGTGTCACACACGAAAAGAAGAAGAAAGATCATTAAATTCATCAAATTCAGTTAGGAGGTCAGCATGTGGATACCCTTGAGCGAAACTAGTGCCGTTTAAAAAAAACACAAATAAATAGCCACTTCACTGGAAAATAAATGATGCCTTGGCGACAATATTTTGCATAAATATAATAATGCCAATTAATAAACTTATAAGAAAAACTAAATTATTTTTATGGTTAGTTATTAATTGTCACCTGTCATAAGTTTGTTTACAGATGAATAATGCACCTGCCTCACCCATTACCATATGCTCAAAGATAGTGTTGCATAAGTCCGCCCGTGTACCTCTATATTATGCATAGAATTTAATAAATAAATTAAATAAAATAAGCCGTGTGATGCCGGCTTAGAATATCATCACCCCATTTCTTACCCATGGGTGTCGTAAGATTTTAGGCGATGGGCTGACAACCTGTCACTATAGTGATACACAGTTATCTGATTGACCCTCAAGCTTTTGTCAGACGTGGTGTTAATATCCGTTTTACGGCCGTTAACGCTCTGCCTACCCCGTAAGGGATATAGGCGTGATTTATGTATGTATGTAAAATAATGTGGTTGTTTGGTTGCCTTTAGTCTGACATTTTATGTTGCGCTTAGTTATACTCATTTTAGTTATACTAAATTAATCATTACAGGTCAAAAGTTTGCTATGCTGGAGATGAAAACTACCATTTCGGCTATCGTGAGGAATTTCAAAATACTGCCATCGGATTTAGATGATCCGATTGTGGGCATGGACATTGTGTTACGATCAAAGAACGGAGTACACATTAAGTTAGAAGAACGATAAAGTATCTACTGATACAATATACAGGGTGTAAGAGACAGCCCTCCGAATACTGATAGAGTGCATTCAGACCATAACACTGAACTACTTCACATAAAAAAATATTTCAGGAATCGTAAATTTTTTTTGGACTTGCCATACTAAATGCAGCCAGCTGCTATCATTTTGTACGATCCTAAGAGAAAGTTGTTCAGTTTCATGGTCTGTATGCACCCTATCAGTATTCGGAGAGCTGCCCCTTACATTTCGTATAATATATGCATTTTGTTACTATATGTAATTATCAACAATGTAGCTAGTAGATAGATAAAAATACTCAGGTATGATAAGTATCACCTAAATTCTTTCACAGTTGAAAATTATAATATGAACTAAGTTCTGGTTCATAAGAAGTTTGGTGGTTTGGTTTAGGCTCATGCAATAAAATTTTGGTTCAATTTGTTTTAGAAAACTTCTGTACTTTTTTAACCACCTAATTAAATTACTAGTAGCCTGTTCTTTTCCTTTACGTCAGTAATGTACTGCATGGTAATGTACCATATAAAATACAGTTTATGTCAATAGAAGGTAAATAAATTATATCTTACATAAAATTAAAAACGTTTTGATGACTATCAATGTAATAAATCAACATCAACACTAAACTAACTATTTACAAATAAAATACTTATTAAAAATCAAACTTGATCTACTAATTTAAACCTCTGATGTTGGGGCTCCGGGATTACATTGTAGTACTTCTTATAGATCGTCTGACCCTCCCGGCCTCCGTAGAACCTCTGTACCCACGGGTGCTCCCAGTCAGGGTCAAACTTTTCACAGGTGACTATAACCTTGCCCGGCATCATGGCAAACAGGGTGGCATTAGCACCAAAACCCACCTGGAAACAAAACATTTCATGGGTTTAGTTTAACCACTTCACTCAGGTCGAATTTTGCAACAATAGATTTGTATTGTACTTCAAGGACACATGTGTGCTGTTACAAGCGGAGTAGTTAAACATTTATTAAATGGTGTCAATGCCAGGGCTAGATATAGAATAGACTAGATTGTAGGTCATTATATGACAGCAACCCAACTCTAAAAGAGCATCCACTCATTTACAGAAATCATTATTCTAAAATAAGATTTTAATTTCTTAAATACTTTACTACTGCCCTGCTAAGAAGAAAAAGCATTAAGTCAATATTCTATCAAAATTGAGCTACATACAGATTCAGAATCAGCAAAATATTGAGTTTTTTTCTGTCTAGGAACAGTTAATATAGAATAGAAACTGCCAATACTAGAAAATAATAAGTCCATATTTTTAAGCACTTTTAAACTTGTCTTACCAAAAAAGCATAATTATGGATTGATTTTCAAGCAGAAAAGACATGTCCAACTTAAGCTTCTAGCTGATTTTTAAGGCGCTAAACATACATAAATACATACACACATAAGGACATAGGCAGAGCGTTAATGGCCATAAAAACATGGTCATTATCTTCACATTTGACAAAATAGTTGCGACTTTTGCTTTTTTTCACTCGTATTGTGATACTTAATTTTCGAAAGCTACTGTATTTTTTGCTTAAATATATAAAAATATTAGTGATAGTGGAATAACACAGTATTCTAAATAAATGTATATCAATTCACCATACAGAACAAAAAGTTCTAATGTTATTACTGTATTGGAACTTGAGTTATTAACGCCTAAAGCTTTTTGTGGTAAATATGCAACATGGACTTATTCTTTTTCTTCTAAATAGGGCAGACTACTTCTGTGACTTTATTTATTATGTAAATTAAAATTTTATACTGTTGTTACCAAACATTGGCCTCAATGCAGAAAATAAAATCACTTAACTTACCTTAAATGTGTGTGATCAAATATAATAAAAAAGACATTAATTAACAAAACCAACACCATTATGCCAACCATAGCCAACACTGCAAGGACCTATCAGCATGTATTGCTGCCTGTCCTATAAATAATAATAATAATAATAAATTGGTGCGCAGCTTAAATGGGTCCATTAGGTCTTACTTTTTTCAATGTGTACTATGGTCAGAGTTTACATTTGGTACTAATTTATGAATCAAACTATGTGAATAAGATTTCCTGTCACTTCCTTCCCTTGTTTGTTTATTTCAGGAAGTGAAAACAATAGAGTACATGTTCTAAAGCTGTGCTTATACGAAATAAAGAGTGACTGTTCTAGAACCAAAATAAATAATTAGACTTACATTCAAGCCTGCATGAAATCTGGTTTTATTCTGTGTGACCAGCATATGACCAGCCTGGACATGGTGCCCGTCCTGCACCTTCCAGCCGCGGTGCTTCGGCTTCGTTTTGCAGTTAGTGTTCTTCGTACTACCACCAGTTTTCTTACTTGCGTACCGAACGAATTCTGGAAAATAATACCGTGAATATAACCTATAAACTCTTATTTTTAGAGAGGCTAAAATGCAGTTCGATATCTACAAACCTTTGAGTACGGAAGGGGCAGAATTTTTGAGAGCCAAGATATTATTGAACGACATTTTAGATAATATTTGATATAAAATTAATAAGTTTCAGTATTTTACGCACGGAATTTCACAACAAATGGCAAACATGACAGATATAGTTCATGTGGAGACTAAAAATAATATAATACACTAACGCTGATCGAAATAACTCATAAAAGTTCTTTTTTGTAAACAAAGGTGGTGTAACAAATTAATAATCACATAGAAAAGCTACATGAACACCGAAAAGACATAGACAAGTTTTTTGTCTGTTTGAGATTGAGATACATGAGGAAGGGGTCATAATTAAACAGACATTAAAATGGACGGAAGGTTTTTTTAAATACAAAACGTCTCGAAGGCCGTGTTGATCGAAGTTTTAAGGGGTGTGTGTGTGTGGGTTACATTGTATAAAACTTAGATAATGGCATCCTGGTAGCATCTGGATAATCTGGAATGACCGAATAATTTCATGATATAAAATGAAACCGTAAGTAAGTAAATACCTACCTATTACATAGCTACCTACCTATTTCAAGGACGTTCATTAGGTTCTTGGACGACTCGGTGCACCCCAAGCCCCTGTCTAATACGTATAACGGTTAACATCATGCAGACGGAAAGTTGCAGGCCTTACTTCAAAGAACTTAAAAAACTTAGGGTTATTTTTTATTCATCCCGGAAATTTTACAGGGTGATTCTTCTCATGATTATGAATAACTTTCATTATGGGGTCACCTGCGAAATCGCGAAAAAAAATCCAGCTGTTCCATACATTTTGGTCGAGTAGGTATAAATTTTTCTATGGAGCAGCTGGTTTTTTTTTTCGCAATTTTGCAGGTGACCCCATAATGAAAGTTGTTCAGAATCATGAGCGGAATCACCCTGTAAAATTTCCGGGGTGAATAAAAAATAACCCTGTATAAATATAGTGACATTAGAGTAAGTTTATTAGGCTGCCCGCACACGTCCGATAATCGGTGACCGATTTTTTGTAGGAGTAAAATGGAACGTATTGATTGCAATGGTGTAACGCCCACATCCTACAAATAATCGGTCAGAAATAAAATCGGTGCATCCCGACAGATCCGATTGTCGGTGAAAAATGGAACACTCGGAAATGTATGCGTTAACGCACAATACTCACCGACAGTCGGCCGTCCATGACGTGCTACTCCCTCGGAACCAACAGACAAAGTGACGGACGTGTGCTTTGAGTCGGTCACAAAAAAGGTCTTAAAAATCGGAGGAAAAATCTGCCCGATTATCGGTCCTATAAAAAGTCGGACGTGTGCGGGCAGCCTTAAGTTCTTTGAAGTAAGGCCTGCAACTTTCCGTCTGCATGATGTTAACCGTTATATTAGATTTTTTGACAGACGACCTGTAAAATTATTCACAAGTTGTAAGTTTTTACAGTTGTAGTTGTAATATGTCACGTTTTAATTTGAAGTGTTCCAGAGAAAAGTCTAGATTTTGGACTTATTGAGCTACCAAACTTGCAAAAGAATAAATTATTATTGGACCTCCCATACTAGTTAATGCTGACTGATGGGTGGGGAATTTCGTGTGGAATGTCTATTCACTTTCTGTAAGAATTAAAGGTTTTTTTAGCTGAATTGTTTTATTTCCGCAAATAAAAGCGGGACACCCACAGACCAATAAACTCCGCGGTAGTAGGGTTGACAGCGAATGAAGATTCGGTGCTCTGTGGGGACACCGTTTTAGTTGCATTTATTCCTTTATTTATTTAACCTTTATCACCTTCAAAGTAGATGCAAGGTCAAGGATCTTTGAAGATGTTGTTTTTTTATCACAGGTTTTTATAGCGCTTAGAAATTTGGGTCCTTAGGCCCCGGGCTCCAATGATGCCCCCATCTATGTAAAACTTGCAGAGTAGAACTTTTTAAATAGATTTTGGGCTTAGTTTAAGGGCCCCCTAATAAAACCTGATTTACTTTTGTGAAACACTTACTGTAAAGGCTTTTAGTTACCCATATTTCCAAAAAAGCTATTAAGTAGCGTCCAAAAAGTAACTTTGAACTAGAATTCCGCAATGGTAAGCTACATCAATTAATATAAAAGTGTCAACTTATAGAATGCTGCAATGAAGGAGTGCTCGAAGCTATGTGCTTTTGGTACTAATGCCGCTGTTAGCACGGGTAATCTTGGTAATTTGATAATTAATTCTATGGTATACCTATATATAATTTTAATAATTTATTGCAATAAAGAAATATGAATACTAAAATATCATAGCTACGAGTATACTGCTCTGATGATCACAGTAAGTATAGTATTCTTTGCTGATGATATTCTAATGCACAAGTATAAATATGTAGCCGTCTGGAGCCCAAGGCCAAATGATGCGGTTTCTATGATTAACATATCTACCTACCTAGGTAATGGACGTAGCTACCTACTGGATCTCAAATCAAGGAAAATATGCGCAAGCTTGCATAATTTATTATGTTTACGTTTAACATTTTATTTCAATACATTACTTTGGTTATCTTGAATTCATTGTACACCCATATGCATGCCAAACCGAGCACGGTCGATAGACAAGTGTAATAGCCACTTAAATTGGCGAATAGATGTTTGTAAACTGGTTTAATTTTAGGGTTCCGTACCCAAACGATCATAACAGAACCCTATCACTTACTTTGTCCGTCTCTCTGTCACCAAGCAGTACCTCAAAAACCATGATAATTTTATTAGACAGTTGTTCAGAGATGTCCAATTTCTGTTGCCACTATAAAATCAAAGACTTAGTAAAGTTTTTAATAAAATGAAATTAGCAGTGCTCCCATATTTTTGCAATATTGTATTGGAGGCCATATATTATGGACGGCAATAGTTTAAAAAAACATCACAGAATATATATTACTGATGTCGCTATAACAAAAACATCTAAAAAACAGAATCCAAGTAATATTCAAGGGGGCTCCAATACAATAAACGTGAAGTTTATGTCATTTATATAAATAAAGAGACGGAACCATATGTGCGCGAGTCTGACTCTCACTTATACGATTTTTTTATATCTTAATTGTTTAGATATATGGTATGATAATACCAACGTTCATACCCACGTTAGTCAAGCGACCAAGGTGCACGTACTTAGTGATCTGTACATGCGAAATGATTGCCGTATTATTATTGTGCATAATATGTTTGTTGGTTTTATATTCATGGATATACCTACATTGGGATTCCAAAAAAAATGGTATCGTAGGACCATTTCCACTTCCTGTGATTGGAAATGGTAACCTCTTTTTAGGAGATTCTGCAAGTAAGTATTAACCATATTTGTTCCTTAATTAATTAGTTATAAATAAAAAAATGCCTTAAAAAAATATAAAATATAATTGCAGATTTCCTAAATGCGTTGCTAAGAATATCTGATAAATATGGAGCAATAGCAAGATTTTACATTCTTTCCCACCGATACATATTAATAAGTGACCCGAAATATATAGAGGTAAGTACATAAAGTTATTAAATAAATGTTGAAATTATATTTTATACCCATTAGATATGATGGGCGTCAAGTGTAGTGTAGACAAACCGCATTATCTGTCTAGACTTATTTTAATCAAATACTGTTAGTAAATGTTGCATTAATATAAGAATCAGGGTTAAACTACCTACTAACTTACGGGCTACTTATAAATTTTTTTCAATGTGATAACTCGTTTTCCAAGCTTATTATAGAGAGAGATATTGAAAGAAAGGTGAATGCCGGCAACATGGTGAATGGAGCGTTGCAAGCTTCTATGAACAGCCAGAAAGTGTTTTTTTATTGAGACCGTCTAGCTATGAATTGACTGGGCGTGCTAGTTGCAAAACTTATACCAAGCACACATTGCTGACCCAGTAGCTGGAGCCGTGCCACGTGTTATTGGCATCAAGATACACTTGCAAAATTCGTGGGCAATATTTGCTCATCCATGTGAGCCACGGTAGCCTAAATGGAAGAAACGTCGTCACTAGTGATGGTGAAAGTTGCTCGTTCAAATCCTACCCACGGTAGAAAAAATTACCTATATGGCGTGATTATATGTATGTATGTATGTATGTTTAGTTGACTTAGGAGCTATGCACCACAAAAAGATCAATTTAAATCCGTGCATAAACCCGGATATAGACAAACATCCATAAAAAATCATTGTTTTGATTTCTATTGCGTTTATAAAGGCCCTTTCATATCAGTTTTATGCATTTATTTACCATGGACAAACAGCGACACGTTAAATTTTTCATAATATGTATAAAGATAGTTATTAATTATAAATACTTAGACAGACACCTAGTTATTAACTATGTATACTTACAGGCTCTCATGTCAAGTACCGATTTGTTGTCTAAAGGAAGGTCTTACAACTTTTTGCATTCATGGCTTGGCCAAGGTCTCCTTACGTCTACGGGTAAGAAATTACTTAAACTTATGTAATACTCGTTATTACATAACCTACACATATCTCGTTATTGCATAACCTACACACATCACATCATCTATGGCTTCTAGCAACACGGTCTTCCGTCTCGTTCCGAGGCCGTCGTTGCTCGAAGATCTATGGTCTCGCTAACAAAAGGCAAAAACGACATCTAAACATGCATGTGCCAGTCTCAAATTCCACCTTCACTTGTAGAGCGTGCGGCAAACTATGCCGCTCCCGTATCGGCTTATACAGCCATGAAAAGTCTTGCCTCAGACACTGATTAAATCGTCTGTCACAGACGTGTGAGGCCAATGATGATGATGACACACATCAGGTCTTTACGGGGTATTATGTATAAGTAGAACTTAGATTGAGGCTATATAAAACGACTTAATTTTACAGGTATGAGATGGAAACTTCACCGGAAATTCTTAACTCCAGCATTTCATTTTAACATCCTACAAAACTTTTTCCAAGTCTTCATAAAGAATGACAATGTGCTAGTAAGCAAATTGCGTGCAACTGAAAAAGGAGCTAACTTAGAACTCTTTTCAATCATCGCACTAACTGCTTTGGATAATGTAACCGGTAAGTTTTGCTTATAGTTAGGTAAATTATGTTTCATTTTAACTGCATTGAAGTAGAAGTTGTGTATGTAAAGTACGTTCTAAATAGAAGAAAAGAGGAGACAATCTACACAAACCGTGCGTAGCTATCTATTTACTACATGCAAAAACTCAAGGCGAGCAGAAAGGAACAACTTTCTCCTCTCTCTCTCTTTTCATGTGGGACACCGAGTCGTCCAACGACCCGATGAACCCTGGTTTCAGCGTTTTTTCCCCAAAAATTTAAGTCGCAAAACGAACAAAACATTTGGACTCCCCATATAAAATTGCTGATAAGCTGATTTATTACATTACTGTGTAAACTCGAAATATTTTTGTCATATTTCAACCCTATATTCCTTGGGGAAAGGTGTTTCTTATCACCAGCCCGTCTTGAGATTTCGATATCGGTCACTAGTATAAAATTTCACCCTACATATACATAATTTTTATAACTGTGTTTGGCACATATTAATTTAGTATTCTTAATGGTGTCCGTTAATTTAATGTAAGATGCCAAAATTGTAGTGGAGCAATAAATGGAGTACTTTATCATCACCATACATTCTTACATACTTTACACTTTCACAGAATCCATAATGGGAGTCCCTCTTAATGTGCAAACGGACAGTGAATCAGAGTATGTGAAAGCCATTGGAGAGTAAGTAAATTGTGTGTGACTCAGATCAGAAGTGATAAAACCTCCCTTTCTAGTCTACACCAGAATCCTATATTCAAATTCAGTGTTTGAGTATTTATACCAGTTGCTGAGTTCCGAAGTTCCGATTAAGTTATTTGTTAAGTTTCAATACTAGATGTGGATGTTAAGCATCATAAAGGCATAATATATTAAATAACAGGTTGGGGAAAGGATTTTTGGGGATAAAAAATATTTGTACACGTAATAAAATTTTATATGTTTTCAGGATAAGTGATGTGGTGGCTACTAGAATTCGAGATGCTTTTGCTTCTCAAGATGCTATATTTAACTTGATGCCATTGAAAAAGGTTCAAGACAATGCTCTAAAAGTTCTGCACAAATATTCAAGAAGAGTTATTGAAAGCCGCCGAAAAGAGCTCGATAAGGCTAACATCACCCAATTGAATTTTGACCACGATCATGGTAAAGTGTTTGTATTTCTTAAACTGTTTTTAGTTTAAAATTATCTTATCTACGGCTATTTGCGGCAGCAACAGAATATTATTGTTATTTAATTACCTTTATCGTAACATATTACGCACTCGTCTTGTCACGTAATGTTCTAACTATAAATTTGGAGATATTATTTTGCTTAAAGACCTGCACATTGTGCCTCTATAATAAAAAAACATTGCTCGTGTTAAACTATTATCACACGATTCTATAATTACTCTTATCTACACTCGGATTACAAACTTGAAAACAGTTGTATAAAGACCTGCTTTACGCATTCTGCAGCTTTACTTTTTCTTTTCAAATTCTGAAGCTTCTAATGAGAAGGTAGTTACGCCTTTCGATAAAATGGAGAAATTAAACAAAGAGTTCTGTTATCAATACTCAAACTTGCCCCATCAGATGTTATTGTATGGTTGTTGTTCGGTTTTTGTTCATTTTTTTTTTGTTCAGATGTTGTTCAGCAGTTGTTGTGTGCTTACTCGATATCTTAGAAACTGCTGAAGAATAGATTTTTTTTTATTCACGTCTCACAAATTCACATTCAAGCCGTATTACGTTTTGTATTGAATTTGACCTTGAATTGGAACTTGTAATCGCCGGTGCGGAAGTTTGGAAATAAAGTGTATTAATTTTGTAGAGACGAGATAAAATAGGGTTTAGGTACAAATGCATAATTATATCATTGACAGTTGCATAAAATATTTTATCATTGACAGTTGCATAAAATACTATAAATTTACAGGCATAAAGAATAGACACGCTTTTCTTGATCTACTGTTGTTAGCAGATATTAATGGAAAACGGATAGATGATGAACATGTTCGAGAAGAAGTTGATACATTTATGTTCGAGGTATGTATATGCATTATTTATGTAGGTAAAAGTACCTTTCTGACTGACAATACAGTTTTTTTCTGGTACGTCATGAATAGAAACGATAGACTAGGTAATTACTTAATAACCTACTATTGACACCACTCATATTTTCAGGGCCATGATACCACAACATCCGGCATAGTATTCACACTGTATTGTTTATCTAGATTTAGAGAAGCACAAGAAAAAGTTTTCGAAGAACAAAAGACCATATTTGGGGGAGATTTCAATAGGGACCCATCTTTCAGGTATAACTTTTGATGTATTAATTGAGAAAGTACTTTATGTAACATATAATATTATTATTTTTCGAAAACTGACACACATACCCACAGTTTTTGAAAACTTGGATCAGTGCCGTATGCGTATCCAAGAATTTGGAGGTCAGTCTCGACTACCAAATATAAAATAGTCAAGGGTATACGGTGCCAATTCAAACCAAACTGTACAAAAATTGATTCGATTTATTTCAGTGAAATGCAGCAAATGAAATATCTCGATCTAGTAATCAAAGAGTCAATGCGTATGTTCCCGCCAGTACCTTTTATTGAAAGACTCATCTCTCGGGACGCTGGTAAGTCTTGCGTTTGAATAAACTAAATTGTGTTATAATGATATAAACTATAACTGGCTCCTCAAAAAAGTAAATCAAAATAGATGATTACAATCATAATTTTTCATTCCAGAATTGGCTGGGGTATTTATTCCCAAAAATACATCGTGTATAGTCAACATACTTCATCTGCACCGTAATCCGGCCTTTTTTGATAATCCTATGGAATTCCGCCCAGAGAGGTTTGAAAATCCACTGAAAAACCCTTTCAATTGGGTACCGTTTAGTGCAGGTCCACGCAATTGCATTGGTGTGTAATATTTAGTCGTTAAAGCTTACCATGTACTTTGTAGATACCAGGCTTGTACTTATTTATATACTTTTGTATTTCAGGTCAAAAGTTTGCTATGCTTGAAATGAAATCTACAGTGTCAGCTGTTGTTAGGCACTTTAAAATACTGCCCTCTGATCTAGAAGATCCTATTTTGGGAGCTGATCTTGTGTTACGATCAAAGAATGGTGTGCACATCAAGCTAGAAACACGACAACCATAAATGGTAGCAACGAATGTGAAAATATTACTTAGTTCAACTCTAATTTCTAATAGGTTTTCGACTATTCCTTGACGCCCGCTCCGGATTACAGAAATATCACTTATAATACGGGGTGTAAGGAACAGCTCTCCGAATACTGATATCACACACACACACATATTACGCCTATAATCAGAGGTAGGCAGAGCGTAAACGGCCGCAAGAAACTACCATTTACGCCACGTCTGACAAAAAGGAAACTAATAAAAAATTTCCTCCCATACAAAATCAAGATCAGTTGACTGCAATCACTATGGAAAGTAAATTTTATTGCGTTTCCTGAAAAAGTAAAAAGCATGGGAAGTTGTTCTGTTTCACGGTCTGAACGCAACTTATAAGTATTCGGAGGGCTGTTCCTTACACCCAGTATAGGTATATGTACTATTTTGCTCCGGATCCTACCTGGTGCAAAGGTTGCCTATCGCCATTCAACGCGGCAACACAGCGAGTGTCAAGGGCACCTTCGCGGCGATGTAAGCCGTATATTCTGATTGATTTTGATTTATTTATATTTATTAAAATGTTTTGATTTTGGAATATTTTTTTATAAAATATTTACCTATCACTCGTCTGTCGCTTCATACTATAACAATTTCATTGGTTTTGAATTTTATTGTGGGTAGTTAAGGTTCAAAATTGTTGTCCGGCTCCCGGTACGTGACAGACAAGCGGTTAACCGAAAAAAATATTGTTAAGGTAAGTTAAGTAGGTACCTACTTAATTTTCCCGTTTCGCGGGACGGAAGGTCATCATTAATTTCATTACCTATACCTACCTAAAATGGAAGCTGGTATTAAAAATTTCATAAATTCTCTTACCGTTAAGGAACTACATCATCTCTGATTAATAGCTGCTTCTTAGCACGGGGAAAATGTATGATTTTTATAGATATACTTTATAATAAGATGTTGCGGCCATATAACTTTTTAAGCACTCGCGATCACTTTCACTCATTTTAAGTATTAGACCGGGTCTATCGCGATAGTATTTAGGTAAATATTAGTAATTTACCTGTGTCCCGACGTTTCAACACAGTTTCATGTATTGTGGTCGCGGGTCAACCCTAAATACTATCGCGATAGACCCGGTCTAATACTTAAAATGTTGCGGCCACCCCAAATTAATTGGAATAAGAGCAGGAAAATGATGATCAAGAAATCCTAACTACTATGCAGCAGACCATAATACAGGACAGAAATTCATACCTATAAGTACTTGTTATACTTTATACTATTGGTTTATTACATTATTACTGAATAAAGAAAAAAAATTACCTCCCATACAAGTAGATTGACCGGGTTGGCTGGAATGACCCTGCAGTCAAAATTACCCTATAGGGAGTTTTTTTAACTCTTCTCTAGTTGCTTGATAGATGGCTGGCGCTGTACTTGGTAAATTTTTCATTCGGATGTATGAGATATTAAAACTAAACGTAAATAATCGTTGTTTTAACACTCGCATCAGCAAAATATTTAATTTAATGGGTTTCCCTGCATATCAACGATAACCACAACCAAAATAAATACAAACTAAACCGAATATCAATTGATAACAAAGTGCGATAAGCTAGGATAGTTTTGGACTTCCGACGCGGTGTGCCGTCAGTCTCTCCCTCTCTCTCTCTCTCTCTCTCTCTCTTTTCGTGTGGGACACCGAGCCGTCTAACGACCCGATGAACCCTGGTGTCAGAGTAGGTAAGTTTTATTTTATTACGCGACCCAAACGAGCGCTGTCAGGGTTCTAAGGGTTGATTTAAAGATGCGGAGCGATCTTTCTGTCCATGCCACGAAAAGAAACCTGCGGCAAAAATTGCGCGACCTGTGCCTGATATTATCAAAAAACAGGCTACAACTTTGCAGGTAAAATCGATGCTCATTACGTAGTCGGTCAGCCAATTATAATACCAGGAATATTAAACTGGCTACGCTACGCAATGTAGTACGAATTTCAACAGTAGACATGTAGCCTGTCTGCACTGCTGTCTATTTTTATGTCAGTATAATTAGTTCTCGTTATATGATAAATTATTCTAGTATCCCTTGCTCTAAAAAAACACAAGTAAAGCATAGACAAATTTTGACTTTGACATTTCACATAAGTTTTGTTAGCTTAGCTGTGTGTTTTCACGATTTCAATCGGTGGCTTCGTTTTCGGTATATATAATTGAATTTAAGAGCAAATTCTGCACAGATTCTAATTATAAGCGTGCCTTGTGCAAAATCTACAGCAGCATGTCTTCAGACACGCTGAATCTAGCACGGCGAAAGCTCAATGAGGTTCTCGGCGAGAAATCAACAAAGTATTTCAACCACATGAAACAGTGGTTCCGAATGAAGCTTACCAAAGAGGAATTTGACACGGAAGCTCGTGCTTTGCTAAAACCTGACCAGGTACACTACCATAACGAGTTTCTACTGGCGTTGTTAAACAAAGTTGAAGGTTTAGCCGAAGCCTCTCTGACTATTTCCCAAGAGAAGGCTAGTTCGCACCGGAACAGCAGGAGGCATAAACGGAGCTCGCGAACGTCGGAGAAGTCTAACTTTGAGCCCGCTGACTTGTTGGAGTACTTGCCGCCCAATTCACCACCCGGTGCTGGTAGTGATGGAGTTAAATATGCTGCTCAGGTAAGATTGAGTCCTCTCTATATTTTTTTTATTTATAATTAGCCTGCTTGATCCCACTGCTGGGCAAAGGCCTCCCCCGCAATCTTCCATTCTCTCTCTATAATCAATACAAATTTAGTTTTATTTCCTTTATAAAAACCAGGGACCCGCTAAGCGCTTTTTCGATTAAGCGCTTAAGTCTCCCGCCCTCTGCTTGAACACTCCCAATCTTAATGATAACCCAATCGTAATGATAACCGTTTCATTTGCTTCAAGTTTATCGAAAGGGGAACCCTATCAAAAACCCCTTTGGGTAGCGCTTTATAAGGGTTGCGCTCGTACGCTCTGCAAGTAGGTTCAGCGCGGTGACTGTTTGCCGCTGCGGCGCGCCACAATCGGTAATCTCTTCCGTCTCTGTCACGCAAGCAAGCCGCTTGGCGCGTTTCTCTTGATTTGAAGTGACTTGGTTCCCTCATCATTCATTAAAAATGGATAAGTACCTAATCATACGTATATGTGCATGATCATGGGAGTAGTAGATATACATTTTATTTTTAGGGTTCCGTACCCAAAGGGTAATAACGGAAACCCAATTACTAAGGCTCGGCTGTATCTCCTGAACCGTTATACCTAGACAGCTGAAATTTTCACAAATGATGTATTTCTGTTGCCGCTATAACAACAAATACTAAAAATGAGAATAAAGTAAATATTTAAGGGGGCTCCCATACAAACTATATTTTTTGTACGGAAAGAACTAGATTTTTTGTATAGAGGCTCTATCTTATGAACCGCGAAAGTTAGTCAGTTGAAATTTTTACAGATGTTGAATTTCTATTGCTGTTATAACAACAAATAATTAACAATTTAATTAAATAAATATTTATGGGGGCTGCCATACAAAAAAAGTGTTTAAAAAAACGTGTTCCGTTAGCTGAACAGCCAGTGTGTTAGGATGATTTTGGAGCCTTTCTTTGTACCTTAAGGAGTGCAGTTTGATCTCTTCAACAACGGTGTTAACTTCAAAATATTCATGTAGTTCTGTTACTTTAATGAAACATGGAGCGTTTGAAAGCGTCTTCATTCAATATAGCATTTTAAAGTCTCTGTTTTTTATTATTATTAAGGATGGGTTTGCTCTTGACTCTAGTCTAGGTCATAGGACAGAGACAGAGTCTAAGATGGAGCGAGCTCACCCAGAAGAAGCCTGTTCACTCTTACTTTGAAGAGATTAGGGTTGTATGCGTTTGGAAACACAGACGCAGGTAGTAAATTCCACTCTTTAGCAGTGCGCATTATAAATGATGACTGGAAGCGCTTAGTCCGAATTGGTGGAATGGCTACCAGGTACGGATGGTATCCGGCGGTGCGTCTGGATGTCCGATGGTAGAAGGGAGCTGGTGGAACAAGGTCGTGAAGCTCATGAGCAGACTCTCTGAAGTACAATCTGTAAAAAACCGACAAGCAGGCTACTTGCGGCGATGTGCCAGGCTATGTAGCTTGGTGTCCACCAGTTTTTTGTCGCCTATGAGCCTCTTGCCCCTTCGTTCCACCGAGTCAAGAGCAGCAAGTTGGTATTTGGCTGAGCCATTCCAAAGGTGACTGCAATACTCCATGCAGGATCGGACTTTTGCTTTGTAAAGAGTTAGTTAAAAGCTGTCCAGGCTAAAGTATCGCTTCACTCAGGATGCCCAGCTTCTTAGCCGCCGTTTGAGCATTGTACTTGATGGTTGCGCCGAAGTTTAGATTTGATGTCCACTCCATGCCTAAAAGCTCGAGGCTGTCGTAGGTGTAGTAGGTGTCCAGTCGAAAGGACTCCTTTTTGCAGTGAAAAGACACGCCTGTGTTTTGGTGGCATTGAATGAGACCAGATTGTCGTCGCCCCATTGGGAGACAAGGCTTAAGGTCAGATCTGTTCGCTATACCATGGCCTTTCTTAACGAAACGAACGTATTTCATCCCCACTGGTTTTTGCACCTGTCAAGTATTTCATTGAAATGGTACTATCATCTGCGTATCCAATAATACCATGCTAAAGGAGGTCATTGATGTGCAGCAGGAAAAGAGTTGCAGAGAGAACAAACCCCGGAGGAACTCCGGCATCAATGGCCAAAAGGTCAGAGGAGCAGCCGTCAATGACTACTCTGATGGACCGTTCACTTAGGAAGTCTGAAATCCAAGTACAAAAATCTGCTGGGATGCCATAAGCAGAAAGCTTGCGGAGCAGATTTGCATGCCAGACCCTGTCAAAGGCCTTCGAGATATCGAGTGAAACGGCAAGTGCTTCGCCGTGTTTCTCGATAGCTTTGCCCCGAGGGGTGACGCGAAGAGAAGCACACTTGCCGCCACGGATAAGATGCAAAGAAGTGCCGCATCTCTTCCCAATCTGCTGACTCGTATCTCCAAACTCGCCTCGTGCCCCTGGGGCTGTCATCCAGAGGAGAGCCGGTCGATACGGATTTCACCAGACAGTGGTCGGACGTTCCCAGCGAGGCTGAGACCGAAACAGAATGACTGTTCGAATCAGTTGTCAGCAGCAAGTCCAAGCAATTGGGTGTATGGCCGTCGATATCCGGTATCATGGGTCAGATCTAGCGATAATGCAAACTTGCGCGGTTCTAACCCAGCATGAATGATACTTATGTTGGAGTTATTGGCTGTCTGCTTTTGAGACTTTCTTTACAGAATAATTTGTTGCTTTTGTGGCAGTCAGAGTTTGTTGTTTAGCTTGCAAGGTTCCATCGCTAGAGGTTTGTGATAGTTTTTTGAGTTCAACAATAGCCCTATTCAAAGCTGTACTGTCAGCTGCTATGCGGCTGGTTTGCCAAACTCGACGGAGTCTACGTTCTTCAGTAATTTTGCGTTTGATTTCTAGAGGGACAGGTTAATTTTTGTGTACGTTAATTTTCTCATGTGGAGTGCTTCGCCAGCATGCTTCCTGAATCACATAAACTAGTGTCCTTGTAGCATCCTCGACCTCTTCTGCAGTCTTTAGTTGTACGTTTAGGTTATGTTTTTGGGCACGAGGGCACTTAATTGGTCCATTTTTAGGGTTCCGTACCCAAAGGGTAATAACGGAAACCGTATTACTGAGGCTCGGCTGTCCGTCTGTCTGTCCGTCCGTTCGTCCTACAGTTACGAGGCTGTATCCCCTGAACCGTTTTACTAGACAGTCAAAATTTTCACAGATGATGTATTTCTGTTGCCGCTATAACAACAAATACTAATAGATAAGTTAGAATTAAGTAAATATTTAAGGGGGCTCCCATACAAAAATAATTATGGGGTCTGCCATACAAAACACATGTTTTTTTGCGCGTTATATATATCGATAATTATTTGGTAAAGGTATAATGGTACGGAACCCTTCGTGCGCGAGTCTGACTCGCACTTGACCGGATTTTTTCTTGTAGGATAATTAGGGCATGTAGCTATGCAATCTCGTTTTTATGATGGCATTATACTTATTTTATTACTATCAGCTACCACAACAAGATAACAAATACCTACCTAACAAAAAACGCAGGAATACTATGAAACGCTTCTAGACGCTTCCCATTTCAGCGAAGAAGTTACTACAATAACATTCTTTCGCCGCACGCACCGCACACGCACCGTGCTGTAGGTAGGTGGCGTCGGTCGACTGTCGGCTTCGCGGCAACGTCAAAGGCTTTGACCGACCGGCTCACCCCGCCTCGCGGCGCGCGGGCAGTAATAGTCCGTATAAATGACATCGTAGGGATCAAATTTATTTAAAAATCGATAGGGTAACCCTATCAATATGGAAAGTGGTTTGAAGGGGTTGTAACCCTTTAAAATAGCGCTTTAAAAAGCATTTTGAATGGGTTTTGGCGAGATACGAATAGGGCAAGCAAACCCATACGTAAAACCCAATCAATAACCCCTGATAGGCTTACCAGTCTGGTCCCTGATAAAAACTAAAACCCTAAAACTGCCTGCATTGTTTTCTTTAGCTTTTATTTGGCAGGTTTAATTCAGAATAGAATATAATTATAATATAGCTTCTACATACTCATAATGATAAGTTTTATTTGAAGGCTGATTTTGTCTGCTTACTTACTAAATAAATCAATAATCCCAGATATATTAACCATTAAGAAAATCATATTTTGTACTGGGTTAAGCCTAGTTAGATTAATACTATAAACAACAGTCTACTGCTAGTCATGGCCCCTATAACATTATTCTTAGTCGGTTTTCTATTAGGACAATACAAAAAATTTATAAAATAAAGAAAATTGTGTTATACAAATTAAACAAGTGATAATACTATCCTACATTGAATAAAGTAATTCCATTTTCATTTTTCATTTTCTTAAATCACAGGAGATATTTCTACCAGACCATGCGCTCGTGGTGGGCCGGTTCATGCTGGCGGCCTGGGAGCTGGGGCTGGAGGGTGCTGATGATGATGCTGCAGACATGGTGGTAGTCTCTGTGCAGAACTTCCTCAAGAATATCATAGCCACTGTCATCGCACAAAGGAAAGGTTTGTTATTTTTAGTTCATCTTTATCTGTCTCTTACTAAATTATTTAGGTTTATTTTAAGCAATAAATTATTTTTGAACTGTAACTTAAGGGTAAAAAACCAAAGGTTTTAAATTATTCCTAAAATAATAATGAAACAACCAGATATTTTTTTAAAGAATCACTGGCTATTGTTATCTTCACTATTATTATAAGGAGGAAAGATTTGATTGTTTGTTTTGAATTTAAAAGGCTCCAGAATATACTGATTTGGAAAATTATTTTATTATAACAATTCTACATTATCCCTGATGAACATAGGCTATAATAAAAAGCTCATTCCCATGGGAAAAACAAAAAACAGCCACTACTAAGAAATAATATTGACATCATTTACATTTGAATTACATCCAATAGAAAAACTAAAAATATAACAAGAAATATGAAATAGTTTGCAATCTTATAGGGAAAAATACAGATGTAGACAAGTTTTGTAGGTGTTTAAAACTCAAAAATGTACCGGTAACTTAATAAAAATATAAGTAATTATTTTTATCTACTACTTTTTATGTAGTTATGATAGTTCAGTAATATTTGTTTTAATGTTTATTCTAAATAGAATGATCTTTATTTATAATATCTCACTTCCCTAGTTCAGCTGGTAGAAATTCCTACATGAAAAAAAGCCGTGTGATGCCGGCTTAGAACAGCATCACCCCATTTCTTACCCATGGGTGTCGTAAGAGGCGACTAAGGGACTCGAGGGTGTGTATTGCAATTTTAGGCGACGGGCTGACAACCTGTCACTACAGTGATACACAGTTATCTGATTGACCCTCAAATTTTTGTCAGACGTGGTGTTGATATCCGTTGAACGGCCATTAACGCTCTGCCTACCCCGTAAGGGATATAGGCGTGATTTATGTATGTATGTATGTATGTATGTATGTAAAAAAAGCTGTGCATGTTGTGACATATTTCTGTATGTTTTGTCTTTTCTGTAATGTTTTTGTGTGCAATAAACTGTAAATATATAACTAAATTCTTACAGGTTACAAAAAGCGAAACAACCTTTTCATGTACGACATTGGAGGTGAGGTCCCCAACATGTGGCTGCGCAACACATCCAAGTTGTACGACCCGCAATGCGACGGCCGGGTGAATGTGGACGATGGGCCAGACGCTTTGGGCCCAAGATGTCCGCCCACCATTGATGAAGTGGAGCAGTCTACGGCATTTGAAATTGCTTGCAGGTGATTGTTTTAATATTTTGAAACCTTGACACAGTTAACTTCTTCTTTCTTTTTCGTATGGGACACGGAGTCTTCTAACGACCCAATGCACCCCGGTGTCAGATTTTCAACCGCATACTACTACTTGTAGGCCTCTGATATGGTTGCGTAACGACCGCCGTCTAAGTAGGTAATCATAGACAGCAACCGGGACCGATGGCTTAACGTGCCCTCCGAGGCACGGAACCATCTTTTTTTCGGACATTCAGGTGATTCAGCCTGCAATATCCTAACCAGACTAAGAACAAACTCACAAAGTGATAAATATCAACTTTTATGAGTGCTCCATCAAGAATCGCGGGACCCTTGCATCGCAGGCAGTCGCACTACCACTGCGCCACATCGGCAGTCGACACATTATGTCAATAATCCAGATTTCTTAGTAAACTAGTTTTTCATGGCTATCAAATTAACTAGACGCCTAAACGAATCAATCACTAAAAGTATATGGTGTTCTTTCAGTCTTATAGTGAAACGCGGCGTGGTATTTATTATCTGTGCCCTTAAGCTCGTATACTTCCTAATTCCAGTACACCGAACGAGCCAAATGACGACAAAGTGAGCATAGACGAGTTCTACAACACCCTGCTGACACACAAAAACGTGATCGCCTGCCATTCAGTGTACGCCGTCAACATGGAGAGAATGGCTTGCATGCTCAACCATCCCAGCTATTGAATTTAGGTAGGTACTGAGGTTGTAGCACATAAGGTACCAGGGCTACTCCAAAAGAACTGAATTATTTTTATCCCTAGTTAACTCTTAATAAAAATTAAAACATAACCTCATAAAAGAAGTCATTTTCTACTTGTACACATTCATGTCAAGAAAAAAAATATTGCTGGGGACAAAAATAATTAAGTTATTTTGGTGTACCTCTGGTACCTTATGTGCTACAACCGACTGTACATATTTGTTTTGCAATTTTACTATTTATGATTGGAAATGTAAATATATTGTAGTATAATGACTAGAATAAGAATTTATGTTATATTAAAATTAAAACAGTATATCAGAATTAAATATTTTATTTACATTAAGTATAATTCATTGGCTTAAAGTTTAGATTAATATATACAATTCACAATTAATTAATACAAACATTAAATTGAGCAATAACAACAGCAAAAAATATGAGATAATACCACAATAACCTACAATTTACATACAAAATATTATGGTTCATTGTCAACCTATTCAGCATAAAGACTTAAAAACATTTAATATAATCCTATCTAGGAATAATAATAATAACTGTCGGAAATAATCTTACTGTTGTATAACCATTCATAAACAAAGTTTCGTGCATTTGGGCAGTCATATCGCACGTTTCATCCAAGTAACATAATTGTTCATATCTTTTCTTTAATATTTTTGGGGCATTCCTTTACTTATTGGTCCAAAATAAAACAAGGAGGTACTACGAAATAGAGAAGAACTTGAATAATACAAGTTGAAATTTGTAAGAAAATAAATGTAGATCCCATCCATATCTACCCGTGGGTGTCGTAAAAGGCGACTAAGGGATGAATCCAGGGAATGAATAAATCACTTTGTATTGCGCTTGCCAATCCACCTGCCAAGCGTGGTAAGTTTGGCAAAATATCCCTCAATTGGAGGAGGCCCATGTCTAGCTGTGGACTTTTGTAGCTGTTGAAGAAGTTAAAATGTAGACAGTAAGGAAAAGATGTTTGGAAAATAATATGTATTTTGATATCAAAAAGATAGTACTTTTCAGTATCACGCATTTGTATAATAGACTGAATAATTAGTAAGATAGTAAGGAGAAAACCTCCCATAGATACTATCTGCCACATGTACATAACAAAATTAATAGGCAAAGAAAAGGACCGAAAAATAACCTATAATATCCTAAAAAGCTAATGAATGACGTTTTAAAAATACACAATCATGAAACTTCCAATTCTGATGACCTGGGAAGGATACAAAATGATGTTTACTACAACTTGAGGGCGCGTCAAAATGAACAATGTTTACCTGGCTGATTTTGACCACTAAAGTTGACAAGGTCCGTTCTGGTAACCCTATCGGGCTGATAATGGTATCTTCCCGCGACTGAGGTCCGGGCATCTATGTAATGGATGCCCTTTAAAACTAATTTTTTTCCTGCCTATGTTGAGTTTGATGTCTTACTCAAATTAAATTGGATGTTGTTCAAAAATGGAACTCCTCTCAACACCTGACGAGCCGGGTGTCGAAGGCGACTGGACAACTAAAATTGGCAAGATCCGTTCTGGCGTGCCTATAGACCTGATTGATCTGGTATCGCCCCTCGACCGTTCCGGCGTCCCTAAAGACCTGGTATCACCCCTCGACTCAGCTCTGGGCATTGCTCTCAGCTCCTGCACTTCCGAGGTCTCGCGTTCCCTGGGTCTTGTGCCGAGAACTCTTCGTTTCTTCCAAGCGATGAGGCCAAGGATGACCAGGAATAAGACGATGCCGATGGCTCCGAAAGTGATTCCGTTGGTTGACGCCGTCGACATAGTGTACAGTCCTGGAATTAAAAACTTATTACTCAGATACAGATCTCACTCTTCAAAGTAAGAGTGAACAGGCTTCTTCTGGGTGAGCTCGCTCCATCTTAGACCCTGTCTCTGTCCTATGACCTAGACTAGAGTCAAGAGCAAACCCATCCTTAAAAAAAAAGATAATAATCATACCCAACGGGTCATTTTTGTGGTTTCGGTACGTCTGACTTATACTTCAGGGGCATTTTAGAAGAGGGGTAACTGTAGCGACAGGTTGTCAGCCTATCGAGTTATTGACTTATTGGCATAAAATTAAATAGACTTATCTAACAAACTTGAAACTTACAACTTTTGTTTTGTTTTATTACTTTATTAGCACTTTCGTGACACAAACAAATGACACACTAGCTGGAGTTGACTTGTTGCTTTGCTTATTCAGGGAAGTGGCAAAAATTGCTTGGCACTAGGTTTTTTAGGGCTGGACTCTGCAATTTTAGACCTGGGGCTTTGAAATCTACACCTGGCTATTTGGTGGGGAGCTAGGGCTCACCCGGAGAAGTTTGTGTGGTTCAGCCCAATCGCGCCCTTAGGACATCGAACCCACGAGCCTCGGTGTAGCAGGCAGGGTTTTTTCAATTCGTCATCGGGCCAGCGAGGCCTAAGCTTACCTTCAACGTGTAGATATATGGTGTCGGTATACTCGTGGCCGTCGTCCAACCCGGCACCACAAGTCCAAGCGCCCGCGTCCGAATACTTCGCTCTTCGTATTGTGACTGCACAGTCGCCGCGGTCCAGACTCTTGTTTGTGGGGTAGTAGTATTTGCCCAAGATCGCGCTGGAACGTAACACATATGTGTAAAAATTCTTGAAGAAATTTAAATGCAATTAGAGGAAGAGTGGCCTCGATTCTAAGGGGACATTTCCTTCCTTTCCACCCGCTATTTTTAGGGTGAACGGGAATCCACAGGTGCCATTTGATTGTCATTTGTTTCCTAACAGTGATATTTATGATGATTACCTAAATAAATAAATATCCTGGACATGTCACACAGCGCAATCTAGTCCCAATTTAACCATAGCTTGAACTATGGGATGAATATCTGAATTTATTACTTAAATACGTTTTTTTGGAAAATATATCCGTATTTTACAAACGAGCATAAAACATCCAGACTAAACACAAATATCTGAAAAAAATTAGTCGTGTGGGGATCGAACCCACGAGACACGCTACACCACAGACGACTCTCGGCGTAGCAGGCAGGGGTGCTATCCGCTACGCCATCGGGCCAGTCAAATCATAACGACAGCTGTAAAATACCTGCCGCTTTTATCTCACGCATAGCTAAAAATTATTATTATTTATGCGACAGGCAGCAATACATGCTGATAGGTCCTTTTTTACTTCAATTTATTTACACATTCATATGCGCATTTTTTTCGCAATTTAGCCAAGTAAAACATCCTACAGAATCGAAAACACTCTTTTAATACCTAACCAACTTTGTTATAGAAAGTAAGTAAAGACTGAACTGATGCAAATCATTAGTAATCGGATATACTACATCTTAAGAGCCAATGTTGCGTCGAGCGGGCTACACGTGCTGGCTAGATTCGGCAAAATACTAGAGCCGCGCTGCGTGACGCGGGCGCAAGCCGTCCGAACACGACGACACCTTGCCGCATTATAGCTACTGAGGCACGATGCACCTTCTAAATTCGGGCTGATAATAATGTCAACACCCGCCGCGCGGGCTGCCCGCTTAACGTAGCGTTGGCACTAAGAGCCTAGCTCAATGGCCTAGCTAATCGAAAACTAGATAAGACGTGATTCTTGTCACAATCAATAAAAAAACAACTTACTTTGAAAGATTCACATGGGAATCAATACTAAACGGATCACCACTGGGCGGCTCGAACCGACAGTACCTTAATGGCAACATATCTTTCGTTGTCACACAGTTTAGCGTGACATCTTTATCATGTATCACTGTGAGATTCTGCTGGATGGCTGCTAAGTTTGACACCACTCGCACTTCGATTCGTTGCATGAGTTCTAAGCCGATGGTTCGCTTGCCGATATGGCACACCCATTCGCCGGCGTCTTGCATTGAGGCTTGGATCGTGACGGCGCAGTGACCGTCCGCTAGCGAGAGACCTGAAAATCTGTGGCACGTGTGAGAGAAGTTATGATTATGTGCACTGTTAAACGTCTACCTATTGGTGCACATGGTGTACAGAATTCTATGAATTGCCACAAGGAGGTCAGATTGTAAGATCATCTTTCAGTAAAAAAAACACCCTGAAATCTGCTAAGATAGATTAAAGGACTTGTTGCCAACATGATATCTTGGGAACAAGGAATTAGATAAAGATAAGATAAGATAAAAACGTTTATTTTAGTCACATTCAATTAGACACTAAACTAAAATACAGATAACTGAAATGTAGGTAGGTACTTATGCGACTAAAAAAGGTCTCCACTCAGCATATGTTACAAGCAGAGTGAGCTGCCTGTAACGCTGGTCTTCCGTGAAGCCAGATGTACACAACAAAAGTGTATAAATAAGTATAAAACTTATTAGAAATATAAAAATAATAATATCAATAACCTTAATATATGTCAATTAGTTTCAATTAATTATTTTAAGATTATTTTACTCACTTAAGATTATTTTATTCTCTTAATTTTTTTGATAGAATATTAAAACATAAAACACCGATTATTATAGAGGAATTGAATAGAATTACGAAATCTAGAGTTTCTTTGCCTGCCGAATGCTTCTTCGTCGAGTCAATGGTAACAAGATCAAAGTAACTTGGGCCAATGTGTTGTTACGGCGATGGCCATGTGGCAGAACGCTAAGGGCATAAATCTAAGCTGGAACGTTAGAAGGACTAGCTAGATGGCTCTACATTACCGCGGAGTATCATTTATTTTTTGGCAGGAATGCCGGGAATACGCAGTCTTTCTACGGTACAGTCTAATTCGGTAGCAGTAGCAGCAGATAAAGCCGCTAAAAGTAGATAATTCATATACTTACGAATATCTTTTCCCATTGGGATCTATAAACCCACAATACGCCATAGGCATGCCAGTCCGACAGACTATTTTAATTTCTTCATTTTCCATCGCCAGCACTGTATGCCCATCTTCGACATCAAACACTCTGTAAGCTAAACAAATACTTAGTTCACTTGCGTATTTTTATCAATAAACTTTACCAGGTAAGTCAATCAATTTACCGAAAACAATCGCACCTTCAATAACAACCAATAACAACAATACAAATAATTTAATTATCATTATTGTTTATTTTCGCTGTTAAACAGCGTCACACGACTGACGAGCGATACTTGTGAAATAATAATGGGACTACCCTCTTTCATAGTGACAGACTGAGGTCTGAAGTTAGTATTACAATACCTTGCCAGGGCTCGGTTCGGCATTCATCGCTGGTTGTCTTGAGTTTACTGTAACGACACACGTAAAATAATCAGCAATGTATGCCGAATCGGTATTGGCAGGGTAGTTAATACCAACTTGAGGTGATACGTATTTACAATGTTATCAAGTCAATAGGTCGATACGTTATAGTTTATAGGTCATGCTTTGCTAACTAGAAATAATTTAATCTTATATATGATTTCAGCTATCTATTGTATTGAGCTGTGTTGTAGGAATGAAATGAATTTGAGTGAATTTGATTCTATATTTTATTTTATTATATCTAAGTATAAAAAAATAATTTACGGACAGTAAGAATAAGTCTGCCTGTTAAAATTAAAAAGTATAATAACTAATAAATTTGCAAACATACTAAGTAGGAATTATTAACTTGGACTTTTCGTTCCGAAGTTTCAAAGTGTCGATGTGTGTCTCTTGTAATGTTTTGTGTACAATAAACGGTAAATAAAATAATATTTATAAAATCTTAATGTAAAAGTTGACCCACTTTTTATATACTTTATATCACGTAGTACAAAAGGCGGCCCTAATGCCAATTTTTTACCGACAACCAGAAAGTAAACAGAGAGGAATAGATGTGGTTGCACTCGGAAGTCGGATGTAAAATCATTCATGGAAAATAACAAATTAAACAAAAGTAACAACAATTTTTATCCTACGAACAACATTTATAAGTTATGAAAGTCTTACCTATAAATTAATATAAAGTACTAACATACAGGTGTAGGTAGAAGAAATAAGGTGAAGAAAAGTGTACTTATTATGTGTAGTTATTAAGTAGTTTAACTTGTTAGGGAAAGTACTGCGTTTCTTTCAAGGGTAAAACAATCCACACTTCATTCGGAGCATCTATACTCCGGGTGCGCTCCTGCTCCCCACCATACAGTCAGGTGTAGATTTTCATAGCCCCGGGGCTAAAATCATAGGGTACAGAACTAAAAAAAGGAGCATCTATAGGACAAAAATATCCGCCCAAGTGCGAGTCAAAGCCGCGCACGAAAAGTTCCGTACTATTTTACATAAATATCCATAAATATAACATTTGTTATATGATAAATTTATTTAAGTCAACTTTTAAGTATTAGTTGTTTTATAGCAAGAGAAATACATAATCTGTGAAGTTCATGAGATACAGCATCGCACTGTTATCGATAAAACCGGCCAAGTGCGAGGCGGATTCGCCCACCAAAGGTTCCGTGAGTTGACCCACAAGCATCAGTTTAAAAAATTTGTTTATTTCAGGCACTTAAAAAAAAGTAATTAATAAAAATAATCTATAATTTGAAAATTTTCCAAAAATTTCTCCATAATGAAGTTGCCAAATTTAATTTATTTATTTATTTATTTATTTATTTATTTATAAAATTACAATATAAGCTTACAGACTAAAATTCCAAAGCGCCTACATGCTAAACAAAACACTTAATTTAGTGGGTACTTATTAAAATGTATGTACAATTTTTTACTTAATGCACTAAAGCTGTCATTAAATAAATCTAAGTCCGTGTCTAGGGAGATAATAACAGAGTTGAGGAGTTTTAGGAATCGTACTGTAGGTGCTTGCGCTGATTGCTGAGTACGCACGTCTGACCTCGAGAACAACGGCCGCCGCCTGCGCCCTCTCTGGCCGAGAGCCCCCCCTTGCAAGTATCTCACTGGAACTGGCACAAGGCTGATCCTAGACAGAGCTTCTGGGTTGTCTACCTTATTATTTAAAAGTAAATAGTAGTGCATCGCCAGTAGCATTTTGCGCCTTAGCTCTAATGTGTCCATCCCAACCGAGCCGAGTACAAATAAAGAAGGGTATAAAAAAGGATAATAACCATTTAGTTTTTTAAATAAAAACCTGGTGAACTTGCGTTGCACTCTTTCTATCAGGATTATATATGTAGTTTCTTTTGGATCCCACACAATAGCTCCAAATTCGAGTCTACTTCTTACGTATGCATTGTACAACGCTAGAGCAACTCTGCTTTCCTTAAAAGCCGATGTTACTCTCATGATAAATCCCAACATTTTGCATGCTTTGGTACACGTAGTTACAATGTGTTGCTTAAAATCAAGGCTAGAACTCATGACCAGACCCAAGTCCCTAATATGATCAACTCGTTCCAACGGTATTGCACTAACTGTATATGTAAAATTTAAAGGATTATGCTTCCTTGTAAACGTAACAATTTTACATTTGGTTTCATTGAAACAAAGGCGGTTTTTCTTACTCCACTCCGTTACTGCATCAATATCATGTTGCAGTGCAGTACAATCCTTTGATTCAGAAACTGAGTGAAATAATTTTAGATCATCAGCGAACATTAAACAGTTAGCTGATCTTACCACATTTGGAAGGTCGTTGATCATAATAAGGAACTGGGTAGGTCCTAAAGTACTACCCTGACTTACACCAGATCTAGTATAATACTGAGAGGATTCGTACAGTCCTATACGAACATATTGGGCTCTATCTCTCATGTATGATGCAAAGAACTGTAAAAGTTTAGGAGTGAATCCAAAAGCTGCCATCTTGGAAAGGAGAATGTCATTATCTACAACATCAAATGCCTTTCTAAAATCCAAATAGGCTGTATCTACCTGACGACATAGATCCATCTCAGTTGAGACAAAGTCAACAAAGTTAATCAGACTAGTTGTTGGAGATCGGGCTGTTCTAAATCCATGTTGACTGTCATGAAGACGAATTTGTATTTGTTTACTGATACGGCAATTTATGATAGACTCGAAAAGTTTAGCGAAGACTGATAGGACTGCTATTGGTCGAAATGTGGTAACGTCAGGAGATAGCTTACTTTTAGGTATAGGAGTTACTCGGCTAATTTTCCATTTCATAGGGTATGTTGCTAATTTTATTGAGAGGTTGTACAGATGCAAGAGGAGGGGTCCAAAGGTATGGAAACAATCTTTGATTAAAAACGGTGGAATCTCATCTGGACCTGCAGCGGAATGGGGTTTGAGCCTTTTTATAACTCTCTTTAACTCTTCTAGTGATATACTATATTCTATGTCAACTCGATTAGAATCGGAGGGACTTCCTAATGATTGTTGTTGGGCTTTTTCAGGGTCAAGGTTCGATGTATCTTGGTGAAAAACGGATCCAAAATATGAGGCGAATGCTTCCGCTGCATTTTTACCAGTAACTAAGTTGTCCTTGTATACATATTCCTACACCTTTGCCTTTTACTCTTTCTGTCTCCCAAATATCTCCAGAATTGTTTTGGATCATCTAATATATTGTTTTGAGTAACATTCATGTATATATTATAAGCTTCACTGACTAGAGATTTTACATGCTCTCTGTAATATTTGAATAATTCTTTATTATATATTTTGCTAGATTGTTTATATTTCACATGATGGTAATATTTCTGTTGTATATTGTAAATTATTTCTTTATTATACCAAACTGGATATGAATAACGTTTATCGCCCGGACTATCATAATTCTTTTCTGGTACATTTTTACTTATAATATGGTTTAATTTAGAGTAAAATAACTCAACAGCCTTGTCTACGTTTTTTTCTCTCAACACATCCGACCAATCAGTGGCTATTATTTCGGAGTACAAATGTTGGAATTTAGCTTTACGAAAATTCCAACGTGGGCCTGCGAGGTTAATAGGTCCGCATAGGGTAGTAGGACCTATTTCGTGTTGCAGGAGTCTCTGAGTTATGATGTCCTTTAGAGGGTCAAAAACACGTGTTTTTTACAGAATAAACGACCATATATTTTTTTTAAGTTAACTTTGGCTTTTTTTACTACAAGCGGCAGTAGTCTTTAGTATTTGCTTTTAAGAGATATCTCTACGCGTTCCCGAGATAAAGGGTCTTGATCTCGTGACAACAAAGTGCTCCTAAGTATTAGGGATCCGTTTTTCCTTTTGAGGAAATTGAACCCTAAAAGGAGCATAAAAGTTCATTTTTTTTTCTTCCTTAAATACATATTTTATTCAAATACTGAAAGTATTTGTTGTTATAGCGACAACTTAAATACACCATGTGTGTTTTTTTTTCTAAACCTTATAACATCACGGGTTATGTTATTTATGAGATACAATGCTGCCTGTTGACAGACAGAAAGACAACCGAGACTCAGTATTACGGTTCCGTTTTGACCCTTTTGGTAGGGAACCCTAAAAAGTTTAGTTTCTATAGAAAATCGATTGGCGAATGCATTTCGCATAGGAAGTGCAGAGCGCATTATTTCATATATCGCCATTTGTTTCCTAAGAAAAGTTGTTCAGTTTAAATGTAAAGTGACCCTAGACACTTTTAAAAAAGAAAATACATCAGCCTATGGCAGTCCACTGCTGGACGTTCTCTCGTCGTGGATCTCTTGTTTTCGCCATACAGTCGCTACCAGCACCCTTTTTAAAGTCATTGGTCCGAAAAAAACAAATAGGAGGTAATTATCCTAACACCCTGTATACATAATCTTTTGTCCACCACTTGTTTTGTCTTATTAATTATTGTGGTTGTTTTATTTGCTTATCAAAATTCGATATATTTGTTTAGACTGTCGCCAGACGCCAGACTGACCTATTTTTTTAATGGATTCTGGAATCACAAAGATAATTCTTAATAGGTAAGTAGGTGGTAGGTAGACTGTGGAAGTAGGTCGACGGATGATGTGGCGCAATGGTAGTGCGACTGCCTGCGACGCAAAGGTTCTGCATTCGATTCCCGGTGGGCAAATCACAAAGTTGATAATCACTTTGTGAATATGTTTCCAGTCTGGTTAGGACATTGCAGGCTGAACCACCTGATTTTAAGATGTAAGATGGTTGCTTGCTTCGACGGGTACGTTAAGTCGTCGGTCCCGGTTGCTGTCTATGATTGCTTAGACGGTAGTCGTTACACTACCATGTCAGAGACCTAGTATTAGTAGTAGTAGGCGGTTAAAATACTCTTACACAAGGATGCATCGGGGCATTAGTCTACTCGGTGTTCCACACGAAAAAGAAGGTAGGTAGGGAGGTACAGTGAACGATGCGACATTGTTTGTCAACCAAATAATAAATCAGGTCCGTTATTCATACTAAGAATGTAGGTTCATTCATTCATACAACTCGTATCTACTTACGTTTCAAAAATAATAACAGGAACGCACTTTAAAATTTAATAGGCTATTGGATCTGCATTAAAAATACTGATATTAGAGTAAATATATGTGGAAATTAAACGTTTTTCCCAGAGAACATAGGCCAATTTATGAAAAAAATGGACGAATTATTGTACGTTTTTGTATGGAATGGCCATTTTCTTTCCTAAATCGACATGTTCCTAGAAATTATTGCACTGAATTTAACGAACGAACGAAAACTATTGAACCAAAACTTACCCGGGTAAAACAACATGCATACACTAAGCAAGCCTCTTTCTGTCGATCTTATTCCGTGGCCGTCTAGGGAAGTTTTGTTTGCAGGACTCTGTTGCATTGTATGTGGACGATAAGATACAATATTGACGAAACATTTTTGCGAACACTTATTTGTGCTACCTACACGAAAACACCTTGTTTACTTTATTTTTAATGTGATTTTTCACTTGTACTTTTGTGTACATAGATAAAGTAATTATAAAAAGAACCTACGAACTCTGCATGCTTGCAATAATCGAATACACAAACTGTTATTTATTTTTTCTAGTCAAATTCAAAGGATAGCGCGCTGAAAATGCATATTTCAAACATACACATTATTAAGCCACAATTCGAATATTTTTAAACAGAAACTTATAAGGCTGTGTGATGCCGGCTTAGAATAGCATCACCTCAGTTCTTTCCCGTGGGAGTCGTAGGAGGCAACTAAAGGACTCGAGGGTGTGTATTGCAATTTTGGGTGATGGGCTAACTACTTGTCACAATGGCGATACACAAATTTTCGAATGACCCTCAAATGTTTGTCAGACGTGGCGTAATTGTCCGTTTTTTGCTGCCGTTTGCGATCTGCCTACCCCGCAAGGGATTATAGGCGTGATTTGTGTGAAACGTATAAATAAAACCATGATATCGTAGTCACTGAACACTTTAATTCCTTTAACATTCATTCATTACATCATAACACTGATCAACAACTACTATGTACATTTAAAACTGACTTTAAAAACAAATGTACCTAGGTACTATTTCCGTCTCCTATGTATAGTGAAAGGGGCACCCTTCTTTTTACTCCTCTCTAACTTCGAGCTATCTTCAGTTGATAGTTCTTGCTGTAGCTTCTTCAGCATTTGAGGAGTTATCAGGCCCTGAAACAGAATGCTTACATTAGTAAATAAGTGATAGGATGAAAATTAAAACGTTTCCTCAAGCCTGTAATTTTCGTTAATTAACTATTTTTCATATTTGTGTTCGGCCTACTATTATTAGTAGGCGGTTGAAAAACTCTGACACCAGGGTTCATTGTGTTGTTGGAAGACTCGGTGTCCCACACGAAAAGAGAAGGGAGAGAGATATTTGTGTTAAATTGCGCCATTATTTTAGGGTGAGTGTAGCCGTGAACGGCCTCGACAGTGGCGCCACTCGGAAAAACAAAGTTTTATCTTTATACAAACAATCTGGCAGAATGTCTGTTGCTCAAGTTTTTAGTATTATACTTAAGTTAAATTAGATCCAACAAACTCAATAAAATATTCGCTGTAATTAAAGTTATGGCAATTAATACCAAAAGTGGCCATTCTTAGTAACAAAATTAAGAGACAATAATTTTTGTGGAGTGGCGCCACTGTCGAGGCCGTTCACGAGTACTCTCGCCTTAGGATCTAAAGAACTTAAAAAATTAAGCAAGATTGAAATGGTACTGTAGAAATGAGTCCATTACTCTACTGACAGACAAGATACTCAGACTAACTCGTATTTTTTCCATACATAAACAAGCTAATCCGGATATTTCGCTGTCGCGCCCTTGACAGTATTGTCATCATTTAGATTTACTTACATCACTTAGATCAGCTCAAGGGCATACTTATCAATCAATTACTATACAATCAATCACGCTATTATCAAGCGCTATAGATCGTAAACAGAATACAAGAAGATAAAATAAATCAGTCAAGGGTCATTGGCGGCTTGAAAAATAATAAAAGGCAAAATGTCATAACCGTAAAATTAAAAATATATAATATCAGTATTTAAAAGTGGTCATGATAGGAAATTTGTCAAAATAGGAAACTGGACGTAATAAAATAGTAGTTTATGCAACTGTCGTATAATGGGGGTCATTAGAACGCGAGTGTCTGTTTATCACACGAGGCGTAGCCGAGTGTGATAATAGTTTGACACGAGCATTCTAATGCCTAATTATAGCAGTTGCATACACTATTTTATCTACACTCTTAAAAAAAAAAACAGTTTCACACACTTCCAAACGTCTGCACCAGCGATTGCAAGGCCCGATACAAGGTTAAATTCAATACGAGAACGTAATATGGCTTGAAATGTTTTTATGAAAATTCTATACTTTGGCAGTTGTTCAGATGTGGAGTCTTAACAATAACTTAACTAAACTACTGAACAACATCTAAAAACAACTGAACAACATCTGAACAGCAACTGAACAACATCTGAACAACATCGGAATAACATCGAAACCACAACTGTACAACATCTGAACAACAACTGAAAAACATCTGAACAACAACTGAACAACATCTGAACAACAACTGAACAACATCGGTACAACAACTGAACAACATCGGTACACTGAACAACAATCTAATAATACAACTAAACAACAACCGAACAATTACCGTACAACAACAACTGACAGGTGCGGAGGAAGATGGCGATATGAGTATTAGCAAAAAAAACTTCGTTTCAATTCTCAACTTTATCGAAGTAAGACCCTTCTCATTAAGTCATTACGCTTCTGTAATTTCTAAAAAACAGTAATTTCTATAGGCAGAATGCATAAAGTAGGTCTTTATGCAACTGTTTTCGAATTCATAATTCGAACATTATGAGACGAGTGTATATAATAGTAGTTTATGCAACTGTCATATAATGGGGGTCATTAGAATGCGAGTGTCTGTTTATCACACGAGGCGTAGCCGAGTGTGATAATAGATTGACACGAGCATTCTAATGCCTAATTATATGCAGTTGCATACACTATTTTATCTACACTCTAAAAAATTAACTCAGTTGAACACTTTTCCAAACGTCCGCACTGGCGATTGCAAGGCCCGATACATGGTCAAATTCAATACGAGAACGTAATATGGCTTGATATGAATTTTTGAAGATTCTTTACTAACAGTTGTTTAGATGTCGAGTCTCAACAGCAAATAACTGAAAAACAACTGAACAACACTGAACAACAACTGAACAACACTGAACAACACCGGAATAACATCTGAACAACAACTAATCAACATCTGAACAACATCCGAAAAATTACCGTACAACAACAACTGTCACGTGCGGCGGAAGATAGCGATTTGAGTATTGGAAAAAAAAACTTCGTTTCATCGTACTAAGAGTTTTATCATTAAGTCATTACGCTTCTGTAATTTATATTAAACCCTAGTTTTTATAGGCAGAATGCATAAAGTAGGTCATTATGCATCTGTTTTCGAATTCATAATTCGAACATTATGAGACGAGTGTAGATAAAAGAATTTACGCTATAGAAGTGTCGTAGATATTACAGAACAGCTGCCTTTTTTAATACGATTCTATCAGCTTGTCTGAAAAAGAAATTCACTTCTTCTTCTACACTAATATTACAAAGAAGAAATTTTTTATTTTTTGTTTGTTTGAATTGAATACGCTCCGAAACTACTGGACCGATTTAAACAAAAACTTTTACCATCAGAATCCTACGTTATCCCTGATGAACATGGGCTATATTATAATCTCTCATTCCCGCGGGAAAACGGTTGGCAGCGGGTGATACCGCTGGGCTGGCCGCTTGTCTTTTATAATACGGCTTTTGAAGACTATCAATTCAGCCAGTGTGACATCACTCACCCTGGCAACGAGCATGTCTGACAGCTTCCCCTTCTGCTCGCCTGCGGTGGGTCTGTGTGCGTGCGCGTGTGACGTCAACTTCCGTCTGTGTGTGGGTTCGCCTTCCGAGTCGTCGCGAAGCACTTGCTCTGAATTTCTTAGTAACCTGAGGGAAAAAAAGTAAAAAAAATATGGTAATCCCGCGGGATTAGCGCTGTCACAAAGATAAAATGTATCATCGTGTGTCATTCATTAAACAACTCAGTAGTCTATTTCACATTTCATAAGATACATCTCTGTTTTAGTTGACTTTTTCGTTGCATAGCATTTGAAAGAGTTAGGGTTGCCGCAAATTATTATATCAGCTATCTAGTTCCCATAGTACAAGCTTTTCTTAGTTTGGGGCTAGATGGCATTGTGTTTTTGGCAATTGTCCAGGATATTTTATTATTATTATTATATTGAGCGTGCGGTTGTTGTCACGAATATACTAAGATTTTATTGCAAAGAATTATACTACGTATCTTATATTAATATATTCAATTCTTTTGTATAATTAGTTGCAAACATGTCCTTTTATCTCGCGAGAAATTATGGCCGCTGCGGCCAAGACGCTTACTATAATGCGTCATGCGGCAACTCGTTAATGCATCACTAGTTCAAAGAAATCTCACATACCACGCCTATAATCCCTTGCAGGGTAGGCAGAGTCTAAATGGTCGCAAACACGTATATTTACGCCACGTCTGACAAATAATTGAGGGTCATTCGGAAAATTGTGTATCACCATAGTGACAGGTTGTCAACGCATCGCCTAAAATTGCAACACACACCCTCAAGTCAGTCACCCTCAGCGCCACCGTAGTGGGGATATCAGAGCGCACGGACAAACCTTGACAGGTTTTTTTTGCGTTCTATTGTAATTGTTGTTTTTCTTTTGGTAAATGTTTTAATAAAATAAAAATAAAAAAGTCCCATAGTCGCCTCTTACAACTCTCACTCTCGTAATGAAATGGGGTGATGCTATTCTAAGCCGGCATCACACGGAATCAAAGAAATCTTGAGGCAATTTTATACAGGGTTATTTTTTATTCACCCCGGAATTTCTACAGGATGATTCTACTTCTGAACAACTTTAATTATGGGGTCACCTGCGAAATCGCAAAAAAAGGAGCTGCTCCATAGAAAAATTCATACCTACTCGAACAAAATGTATGGAACAGCTGGTTTTTTTTGCGATATCGCAGTTGACACCATAATAATAGTTGTTCAGAATCATGAGTAGAATCGCCCTGTAAAATTTCCGGGGTGAATAAAAAATAACGCTGTATTGACTGATTTAGAAAATGCGTGTGATTAGGAGTAGAATAATACCTAGTGATTTGGAATATTCCCTGCTGTATGATCGCGTCCAGTTCGGTTTCCATCTCGCGCACTAGCTTCACGTCCGGAAACATGTCGGGGAAACGATAGCTGCAACAAAAAATACGCATTTCATTCATGTATATATCATGTGGGTTTCCCAGTTGATGAACGACCCAATGAAACTGCGTGACAGTTTTGAAACTAAGTAACTAAGAGACGTGTGACGCGGTTATACAAAAATCGACATTTAAAGTAATATAATCAATCAATCTCAGGATTTGGAGTTGTTGATTAGGCGAGAAATTTCAAAAAAATTGAGTAATTTTCCAAATATGGCGATTCCGCTCTGTTCGCACACGAAAAGATTTGCCGGTAGTTGGAAAGGGACGTTTACAAGCTTTACATTATTATGCGTCTTTAAAATCACTAAAACGGAAAATGGTGGCCACCATTTAAAATTTTAAACACGAGAAAAAGCTCATTGTTGTACCTTAAAATAAACTTATCGTATAGGACAACAATTTGTCCGTCTTCAATTTTTAACGTTTGTCCTAGATTTTAAGAAATTATTAAAAAACATGGGAGGGCGCCACTGGACGGTCGGATTTCGCTCGGCGCAGGCTTAACGAGTATTGAGGCTAAGCGTTAACGAACACGATTCTTCCGGATTTCCTACAAACCATAGACAAGAATTTCAGTCGCCGCCGCCCCGGTCAGTCCTTGTCTATGGTTCGATCTAAGTTACCTGAGCCACAAGTAGAGCTCCAGCACATCGAAGACGGACTCCAGGTGTACCAGGTCCATGATCGTCTTCGGCAGCGGCATCGGCCAGTCCACCGCGTTGCACATCCAGTTTTTCGTGATAGGTTCGTTGCGGCTGTACTGGCGGACCATCTGGAATAATATACACGTGTGACGGACAGCCCTCCGAATACTGATAAGGTGCATGCAGATTATGATACTAAACAACTTTTCCCTAGGAACATAGGTCAGGAAACGACGAAACACATTCGACCTCCTATACAAAATGACGATCCAGCTTTTTTTGACGTTTCCTGAAATAATATATTCCTAGGGTTGTTCAGTTGGTCTGATCTGAATGCATCTTATCAGCAGCTGAAGGGCTGCCCCTTACAAACCTGAAAGCATTTTTTAGTAAGATTCTGAGTGGGACTCGAAAGAGACGCGAATATATATTGCTGGGGGAAGCTCTTGCCGCAAAGTAAACAGACATTCTACCTCTAGTATCGTTTATGTTATGAAATTAATTATAGGTTAAGAAGAAATGGTAAGCGACACAGATAAGGCTACACAAAAGAAGACCATAACAAATAAATGTCTGGCTGAAAATATGTTAGTACAATAATGTACAATTTCTGAAATACCCTTTAAATATTACGTTTTCAGACGTAGCGAAAAAAACAATTTTTACAACCGTTGACACACTACCTATTCCACGAGGGAAAATGAATGTGATTTTTATGACACAGTGAAACTTGTCATAGTTTTTAAGTCTAATTCTTTTCCCCATCGTAATCTTCTACACTATATTGGCCGTGTGATGCCTGACTTTCAAATATTTGTCAGACGTGGCGTAAATGGCCGTTTTTGCGGCCGTTTACGCTTTGCCTTCCCCGCAAGGGATAATAGGATATGTGTGCATATATTCACATAATCTAAGCTATTGTATTATTGTTTTGCATAATTCAATCATCAAAATTATGTCACCTTGTAAAATAAATCAAAATAAAATTAGATATGGCTTACCTTGAGGAACTGCGCACACACGAACGGCAGCTTATTGTTGATGGGCGCGCAACAGAACACGTAGCGCGCGCGCAGCGGCAGCGGCACGTGCTGAATCATCTCAGCGAGGAACTTGAACCCCTCAGTGTTGCACATGAAGTACAGCGAGTCGTCCACCGTGCACAGGTGCACGAAGATATCCTGAACAAGGGACTTGGTTAAGGAATAAACGGGAGGCATTTTACGAGTGACAGCACGAAACACGGGAGACATTTTACGAGTGACAGCACGAAACACGGGAGACATTTTACGAGTGACAGCACAAAACACGGGAGACATTTTACGAGTGACAGCAAGAAACAATCTTTCGTTTCGGACAATATTCGACAATATTAATAATTATTCGTAACACGATACGAATAATTATTTGTATCGTGTTACCTATTTGTAATTAAGTTTATTATTATTACTTAATAAACAATTAATTATTACTTAATAATAAACAATCAGGTGGTTCAGCCTGCAATGTCCTAACCAGACTGACAGATTATCAACTTTGTGTGTGCCCCACCGAGATTCGAACCCGGAACCTTTGCGTTGCAGGCAGTCGCGCAGTGGTAGTGGCTGGTGATGAAGAATATTTTTTCACATGGAACATACATCGAAATAAAATAAAAAAATTAAATTCCCCATACAAATTAAACCAGCTGACCAAATCAATTTGTATGGCATTTTTTTGCGTTTTTCTTTTCTTTTGCTTTTTTGGACCTATATTCCTTGGGGAAAGCTGCTCCTTATCACCAACTCGTCATGAGTTTTCGGTATCGGTCATTAGTAGCATATTACATGTGGCAAAAGGCCCATCCGTCCGCACAGCGATATTTTTTGTATGAAATGACAAGAGTTATTGCGATTTTTTGTTGTCGCCTGTGTTGAATTGTCAGAGTTTTTACGTGAAAATAAAGTATTTTTCGCCTGAAAATGGAGAATTTTCCCGTGGTATCATGTTACTCATGGATAATTTAGCTATAACGCATGTTCATAAGTTGTACGAATGCCCGCCGCCTACTGCCGAGAGAGAAATTACCACATAAATTTATTACTAGATTTCCGCCCACCGGTTTCACCCGCTGCCACTCATTTTCCCATGGTAATCCAGGTTATACTGTCTGTATACTCACTACTGTACTGTATCTCTACCTGTGTTACAAGTTTCATCCAAATCGGCCAAGCCGTTTGAGCGTGAAGAGGTAACGTGGAGGTAAGTACGGATTTGTAGTTTCTTACCATAAGACTACTAAGACTAGCGTGAGGTAGATGGTACGCGTACAACTCCATCTGTTCTGCAGTTGGATGCAGTCCAGCTTGCGTCACTGCATCAGGCGGTTTGGATAGCAAGTCTTTTAGTGTAGCGAGATCTTCAGGTTTGTATGTTGTGACGAAACCGGTCTCCCACGCGCTTCCGTATCGGCCTGCCCTGCCTACGAAAATTTAAGTAGTTTGATTTTAATTTACCGCTGCGTGGTGCCGCTTTACAGGTTTACACAAGGGCGCGTTCAATGGACCATCTTTCGTAGCTCTTTATTGGTATAAAAGAGCGACGACAGAGCTACGAAAGATGGTGCATTGAACGCGCCCCAATACCTCTATAGGCAGGTTTTAATACGAAACAAAATTATCTTCTGCCACGTTCACACAATGCTCATATGGACAGGGAAATAGTAAGGGTGCAAAGCTACTATGTAAACAGGTTATTGCGCTAGTTTCGGCTTTTCGTGCGCGACTGAAAGGAACTGCAGCATGAGCGCGGGTAAAATGTATTTATCTCTCGCTCACTCGTATTGCTGCGAGAAGAGTATGAAGGCAGTGTGTGAAGACTCACTCGCTATTAAATATGTAAACTTGTTAAACTTTGATCTAAACAAATTATTCTTATTCTATTCTGCCGTGGAAGCATTCCTAGCAATATTCGCGGCAGTGATAGGAGCAGAAATAAAATTAACTATTGCTGTAAAAGATCACTTAAGGATGGCTAGCAGGATCCCTTATGCAAACACAAATTTAAATTCATCAGCTAAGTACAACTGCTGGACAAGACACAATTTTGGAGTACTTTACGAAACCTTAGCATGCGTGTCTCGATATTTGTCGCTGTGAACTGGAAACTAAATTGGCAAGCGCAGTGCAATTCTACATTCATAGAAAATGCTGCTGCCTTTTAGCGTACAATTAACTTGACCCCAAACCAATCATTAATAGAATAAAAATAAAATAAAAACAAGGTGTTGTACTTACCAGCGATCTGTAGAGCTTGTGATATACTAATAACATCCATTTCTTTGTCACCATCGTCATTTATAACGGGTTTTATTAGCGAATAGAATATAATCCTTCGTATACTCCTGAAAACGGCAGATCAAATGCATTAAAAAATAAAATAAACAAAATCAGATCTTTGAAATGACACAGCTAATTTTTTTATTTTGTTTCGTAAGGACTGCCACAGAGTAAGCATACTTTTTTGCGAGCGACACTAAGAGCACTTCCCACAGAAATCAGAAATAAAGGGTGACATTGCATAGCATGACAAACGCCACTTGTCACCAAGCTACCGTGAGAGCTATTTGTCATTCTAGCCAATGTCAACTTTATTTCAATTACTACTTTTTCGGATTTCTAGTAAAAAAGTGCTCGAGCTGTCACTCGCAAAAACTGCTTTTACTGTGCGGCGGCCCTAAATGAGCGTCGCAAAATAAACGGTTTTTAGAAGGGAAGATGTAAGGTGGACCAAAGCAGTGACAGAGTCGCAGCCGAGGGACAGAAAGCGGCCAGTGGGCAGACTGTCGGCCCGATGGTCAGATGTATCGGCTGTAGGGAAAGGTTGGATGCGAGTGGCACAGGACCGAAGAGAATAGCGCATTAAAGAAGAGGCCTATGTCCAGCGGGCTAATATATGCTAATTAGATAGATAGATAGAGATAGATTATTACCGTAGTTACGAGTAAATTTTTTAGTTACCAGTTTACCACAGTTACTTATACTTACAAATTGATCCCCAGTCCTATGGCATCAGTAGCTACCATGACTTTACAAGAACTGTCCGGGTCATTGAACTTGTTCGCTTGTGCCAACTTAGTGCCAGGCGGTAGGCTTCCATATATAACTGCCACTTCATGGCCTCTAAAACAATTTTGATCGTTGTATAATAAAATAGTTAATCAGTAAAAAAATATATACAAAAGCCATTGTGCTAAAAAAGTTTTTAACATAACTACAGCAATTAAGATTATTTTCACTTATTTATTAGCGAAAGTTTTGTATTTTATTAAAAACATTGCTAATTTTGTTTGACACAAGTGAAAGTGCCTGACAAAATTATCTCAGCAAATAACCACATTTATACAAGGCGGCCCGAACACTGACGTCCAACGGAAAAAAAAAGCCTTATACTGAGGGGTATCTGAATCATCCGCCTGTATGTTCCGCGTTTTTTTGTAGTTCCAGAGTTATTCAACTTTAAAAGTTGTATTGGAGAAAAATCGACTAACAGGTATTTTTCCTTTTTTTACTTCCTGAATTGGGTCTTTCAAGTGGTTGTTTTTGTAGCATACCTAATCTCCGTTATTGATCTTTTCCTGCATTCAACAAAAGTAAAAACGACTGCCACCCGAACAAACAAATTCAAAAGTTAGAAACTACAAAAAATCGCGGTGTATACATGGGAGTGATTTCGATGACACTCAGTATAAGGCATACAAATATTATCTTTGGACGTCACTATTCGGGCCAGCCTGTATAATAAATCACTATTTGGTTTAAGTAAGTGTGATTCATTTAAATGGGCTTATTTGCTATGATAATTTTGATTGTCATAACCTTTTTATATTTTATCATAATTTTTTGCAATACTTAAGTTATCTTCAAATCAAATGAGTATTATAATATGTGAAAATATCTCTACCACAAACACATTTGCTATGGGATACCTGCCTCATGGGACTGACCTCTGTTCTATAGCTCGACTTACACTATAAATGTCGTTCTTATTGAAACACACTATACAGTCCCCCGGCTTCACATTGTCCAGTGACCCTAGGGCTGCGTCCTCCACTTTCAGTTCTGTAAGTCTTTTGTAGGTGCGGATCTAAAATAGAAACAAAATATCTATCATAATTTATACAGACAGGGTCTAATGGTAATGGTAAAACGGGCAGATTTCCGCACCTCGAGTCTTCTTGCGCCTATTTTGCGTACAGGGTGGGGGCTCACTACTCGAGCCATCCTAACTCCCTGAGGAAGCTCAGCAACCCTACCAAGTCACTGAGTGCCTCAGGGATCGACCTCGGGGTTCCGAGGTACTTTGCAGACTGGGTCTAACTGCTGAGGTTTTCTTTTTTATTAATATATCAAAAATGGTACATGAGGAACACTAAGATCCATGAATATCTTGAAATGCCTACTGTTAAAGAGGAAGTGAAGACATACAATGTGCGAGACAAAGAAAGACTTAAGGAACACACTAACAAACTAGCATGAGATCTGCTGCAACTTGATCAGAACATTCACCTCTTAAAAAGATGGCACATCCTGTCACGACGAAAGAATCTAATTAAAGAAAAATAAATACAAACTCTTGGAGATGGCATTCGCTGGAGTGCCACCCAATAACAAATAAAACGAAACCACCATACTATCTGATGAAGACTTGAAGTGTTGATTGCAGATGAAAAAGAAAAATATATATTATGCGAGAAAAACAAAACATCTAATGTTACTTACACTAGCACAAAAATCCCAACAAAATAAATCTTTCAAATGTTCTAATTACCTCCATTTCTTCCCCTGTTGTATTACATATTTCTTCTATCAGACTTATGGCACCCGCCTCACCACATAAATGTATTTCGTCAGCTTGCAGGCCTAATACAAAAACAAGCCATAATTATAATATAAAAGGTATTGAAAAGAAGACCAATACATTGATGCCTGGAAAAATGCCAGCCACAGCAATAATACTACCTACCTTATATTTATGAAAAAAATCGTTTTAAATCTGTGGCGTTGAGTTTTATTTTCATATCATATCATACAATAAATTACCTAAGATTGCTCTTGTCCACGCCCATCCTCTGCCTTTGTCACCAATCATTTGAATTTCATCTATAATGGCTACCTCATCTGAAATAAATTCAGAGTTATTTGCATCACAAAGGACAGTGGGCAAAAGTGGTCCAAGAACCTCCACCATTGAGACTTATTGGAAATGGAAGAACACACTTATCAGATTATCCGAGACAAGTATTACCGAAATCTGCACCGGGATTCTTTTTTTATAGTCACTTGAAGTTACAACAAAAATATTCTTAAAAAATTATTTTAACAGGAGCGTGATATTTATTTTGACAGATTTTATTGATATTGCGTGTCTCTCGAATGTGCCACAATGTAAACTCCATGTAACGACATTCCACATAACGTCAAACTCCCCAAAACATTCAATTATCATGACTTTGGTTTGAAAAAAGTGGTCCAAGACCTTCCACTGTTGAGACTTATTTGAAATGGCAGTACATACTTGTCTGTGACACATTAATATTGATATTGTGTGTCAGTCGAATGTAATACAGTGTAAACTCCATAAAACGATACTCCACATAATACAAAACTCACAAAAACATTCAAATAACATAACTTTGGTTTGAAAAAAGTGGTCCAAGAACCTCCACTGTTGAGACTAATTGGAAATGGAAGAACACACTTATCAGATTATCCGAGACAAGTATTACCGAAATCTGCACCGGGTTTTTTTTTCATAGTTACTTGAAGTTACTATAAAAATATTGTTAAAAATGATTTTAACTGGAGCGTGCTATTTATTTTGACAGATTTTATTGGTATTGCGTGTCTTTCCAATGTGCCACAATGTAAACTCCATGTAACGACACTCCACATAACGTCAAACTCCCCAAAACATTCAAATAACATGACTTTGGTGTAAAATAAGTGGTCCAAGAACCTCCACTGTTGAGACTTATTGGAAATGGAAGTACATACTTGTCTGTGACACATTTATATTGATATTACGTGTCAGTCGAATGTAATACAGTGTAAACTCCATAAAACGACATTCCACATAATATAAAACTCCCCAAAACATTCAAATAACATCACTTTGGTATGAAAAAAGTGGTCCAAGAACCTCCACTGTTAAGACACATTGGAAATGGAAGTACATACTTGTCTGTGACACATTAATATTGAGATTGCGAGTCAATCGAATGTAAACCAATGTAAACTCCATGTAACGACACTCTACATAACGTCAAACTCCCCAAAACATTAAAATAACATAACTTTGGTTTGAAAAAAGTGGTCCAAGAACCTCCACTGTTGAGACTAATGGGAGTTTTTCTATTGACAGTTCTCTTGATAGTTCTGAATGTCAAACCAGAGGGCGCTGTGCTAAACTGAAATTTTGACGTTTCAATATGGCTGGCGTCAGCCATTGTTTTGTCACAGGTGCCGTTTCACGTTGTGTTCGTTACAAAGTAATTATGTTTGTTTGATTTAATACGAAATATACTTATCGCCTTGCTATTATATTGAGTGTCATTCGTGTAAATAATCAAATAACCAATAATACTTGTAGAACGATTCAATAAACACAAAATAAAGAATAATTTATGAAGTGGTACAGTTTTTGGGTAAAGAAACGTTATTTCAATTAAGCTTGGCGCCCTCTACATGGCACTCGAGAATCTCTAGAAAATTTCTTATTGGAAATGGGAGAACACACTTATCAGATTTTCAAGACAAGTATTACCAAAATCTGCACCGGGTTTCTTTGTTTATAGTCACTTGAAGTTACTTTAAAAATATTGTTCAAAAATGATTTTAACTGGAGCATGCTGTTTATTTTGACGGATTTTATTGATATTGCGTATCTCTCCAATGTGCCACAATGTAAATTCCATGTAACGACACTCCACATAACGTCAGACTCCCCAAAACATTCAAATAACATGACTTTGGTTTGAAAAAAGTGGTCCAAGACCTTCCACTGTTGAGACTTATTGAAAGTGGAAGTACATACTTTATAATATTTTTATCGTCACTCTAAGTGTAAGTTTTTTCAAACCAAAGTTATGTTATTTGAATGTTTTTGTGAGTTTTGTATTATGTGGAGTATCGTTTTATGGAGTTTACACTGTATTACATTCGACTGACACACAATATCAATATTAATGTGTCACAGACAAGTATGTACTGCCATTTCAAATAAGTCTCAACAGTGGAAGGTCTTGGACCACTTTTTTCAAACCAATGTCATGATAATTGAATGTTTTGGGGAGTTTGACGTTATGTGGAATGACGTTACATGGAGTTTACATTGTGGCACATTCGAGAGACACGCAATATCAATAAAATCTGTCAAAATAAATATCACGCTCCTGTTAAAATAATTTTTTAAGAATATTTTTGTTGTAACTTCAAGTGACTATAAAAAAAGAATCCCGGTGCAGATTTCGGTAATACTTGTCTCGGATAATCTGATAAGTGTGTTCTTCCATTTCCAATAAGTCTCAATAGTGGAGGTTTTTGGACCAAGTTCCATACAATTTTGCCCACTCTCATTTAGACAAACTTAGTTAATTGCTACAAGTAAGAGTAGCAATACTGTTTATTATAATTTTTTTGTTACAATCATAAACTTCTTCAAATTTAAGAGTCAAACTCTTGTCGGTGGAGTAACTTCCAATCTTCTCTCCTCTCCGCCAGTGACTTGACCTCTTGATACGACACGACATTGACTTTTCCCAATCATAATACTTGGAAATAATAGGTAAAACCAAGTTTTTAAACTTACAAGTATTGTTAAGCGAAGTCATCTCCACCGTGCAGGCAACATGATCTGACGGAGTGAGCTCAACCTCGTCTAGCAACAATGATTCAGTCTCCGCCGGCTCTGGAGTCTCCACCTCCTCTAAACCTGTTAATGATGTGTATTGTGTTGCATGTCTACGCTCTTCTCCTGTAACTAGATCACATGCTGTACCCTGTAATAATGGGGCAAAAAATTATTGAAAAAAAGAGGCATATTTTGTATTCTTTCCTATTTTACCGTTAACAAAAAACAGAAGTGTCAATAGGTGGCCAAACAGAAGTGTCAACATGCAGGTTAATTTCTTGTATCTAATTAAAATAATAATTATTATTTATCACAGCTGCTATCATAAAATGTCTTTGATTACTTACTCTTTTATTTGACTTGTGGTAAATTTCTGTAGCCAGTAATTTCAATGGACCACAATATACACCAGACTTTGACTCTAGAAATCTCTCCATTGCATGGTAGGTTTTGCCAGAGTTTGTTGGCCCTGCATGGAAGACTATCTTTCTATTCATACTACGAGCTTGTGGATACCTAAAAAGCATTTAAATTAGTTAACATTACAGAATTTGAAGGAAAGATTGGTTAATTTGAGGTAAAAACAACTGGACCTTTTGTAAAAATAAATTATACACTTTTACATTAAAACTGAGGAACCAACAAAAAAGACCAAGACAGCTGGCGACTTCTGGTATCGGAGGCCAAGATCCTCTTTCCGTCACTAAGCCACCGCAGTAAGTAACCAACAAAAAATGGGTAGGAGGAAAATGCAGGGCAATGCAGTGCTATAGAAAAAAGGGCCATAGTAAAAGCATCTTTATTGCCAACTCACCAATTGGCTGGTGTCCTCAAATCTGATATCTTCTTTAGGTCGTCCAAACAATCCAAGTGTGGGAATGCTAATCTGGCATGACGGAGGAAGTATGGGAATAGGTCATCCACATGTCCAGCACCTAGAACAATAATTAAAAAAAGTTTATTGCACTAAAATACTAGATAGGTACATTACAAAAAATACTTGTTTTCATTCTTACCTTGTAATATATCACTGATTGTTATATGTAAATCTGGAGGCAAATCATGTTCCAAACAATGTCTCCTAAACGACAGAAACGCCTGATGAAGTAACTGGTCATCTAACCCATTCTCTGACGCCAGGGAACGAACTTCTGGCTTCTGATAGAATTTGTTTAGTATTTTGAGCAAGTCCTGCTTTTTTAGCCGGCCTGTGAATTCTTCCCCAATGTTCATATCATCTGGATTTGGTTTAACCGGCACGGGGACGAACAGAGCGCCTGGGCCTCCGCGGTCGTGCTTCTTCCCTCGTTTGATAACATAACCTATACGTTGACGACTGCACAATACACTGGTTCGAAGGAATGGGGAAACACATGGCTGTAATTTGTCTGCACAGTAAAGAGCTAGAATACGAGTCAAACTCTTGTACATTTTGATTGAAAAACAAAAAATAAGATCGACTAAAAAATTTCACAACTTTGGTTCTCCTGTCACATTTTTGAAATAGTGTTGTACTAAACCGGGCTGGCTTAAAAAGAAACAAAAGATCGTATCACAAAATCAGTTTCATCATTTGTAAAAATTTAAAAAATATAGAGCGTGAGGTAGTTTTAAGTTGGAGCATAACTATTAAAGGTGTAAAAAAAATTATGCAATATTTCAAGTTAATGAAACTGAACAACTGTTCCCAAAAACATAGGTCATGGTTTTTTTTTATTATTTTTCAACCTACTTATGTTCTTTTTGGAAAGTTGTTCAGTCTCATGGGCTGGTTCTCCCTTTAAAGTATTTGCAGCTAATATTTTTTACACTGTGATAATATATTTGCGGGGTTAGGGCTAAAGACGCTTATTCACGTGTTTTTTGATAACGCTAACCACTGATCTCCATATATACAACGCGTACTTGTATATATAGAGGTCAGTGACGCTAACAATGAACAAGCACTACGGGTCCGAAAAAGGAACGCCAGCAATGATACGACGAAGAATAGTTCACTACCACTAGAACGCTAATTTCATGGCCAGAGCACATCGCGTCAATATGCGTCACGTATGCGTAGCGCCGCGCGTACCTATGACGTTTTAATAGCTTAAATAATTTGTTTTGTTTTGTTTTAATTTTTTTATATAAGTAGAACTGTATGAGATATGGCACACTGCTTGCGTTGCATAGACGAGCACACATGCGTAATGCGTAGAGTCACGCAATGCGGCTTCCACACAATAAATAGATTGCGTACCTAACGCAAAGCGGAACGGTAACGTTGCTCAGAAGCGTGCAGTGATGACATTGTATTCTATGATATTCCCTATTAGACGTCACACCGAACTTGTTCAAACCATTGAGGATTCTTGGTTTGATTAATTAATGTAATGGGAGTTTTTCTGAATGTCAAACCAGAGGGCGTTGTGTTAAACTGAAATTTGGACGTTTCAATTTAGCTAGCGGCATCCATTGTTTTGTCACAGGTTCCGTTTCACGTTGTGTTCGTTACGAATTAATTATGTTAATTTGATTTACTACAAAATACACTTATCGCCTTGCTATTATATTGAGTGTCATTAGTGAAAGAAAACAAATAACCAATTCAATAAACACAAAATAAAATATAATTTATAAAGTGGTACAGTTTTTATGTCAAGAAACGTTATTTCAATTAAGCTCAGCGCCCTCTACATGACGCTCGAGGATCCCTAGAAAATTTCTCATTCTCAAATGATGTTCGTAAGAGACATATGGAAATACAAAAAACAACGATTCTCGTGCGATTCTAGTTTGCGGTACAGGTTATGGTATTCGGCATTCGCTCTGCGTTTCTCTCTTTCCATTAAGGTCATTCACCCACTGTCTTTCTAAGGAGTATTTTGGCACAACAATAGCAATAGTGCATCTACTTCGTCTGAAGAAGAGAAGAACTACTTGGTCCATCTAGCACGAAGTGTAGTGTATCTAGTAATGAGAACCCCCATCTTGCACAAGAGTTATGTGAAGAGTGACTGGGAACGCAACAGACCCCTTGCGATGCGTGTACGTAGGTACAGCACGTATGTTAGGCGCGTAACACAATGTGGCAGAGGTGTACGGGCGTGATTATGGTGTGGCTACATGCAAAAGCTCCATCCTTACGTTGCGTAGCAAGTTGAGAAACCCCCAGATGCTTAGCGTCATTTTTAAATCTGGGAAATAAAAAATCCTTCAAAAGCAAACTAAACGAATATCCTATTGAAAACGGTAAAACATGGTACAAAAGCGTGCAGCTCTACTGAGCTGTCAATTCATTTTTTTTTTCACATTCGTGACGTGACTTGACTTGGTACACGACGACTCGAATTTTTCGGCTAATAAAACCATTTGTGCATTGATTACGTTTCACATGATAGAAATTACCAAATACACTGAAACAGAACACTATTTTCCAGGCATTGTGACTTAATTTAGTGACCTGAAAAGATGGGTAAGGCGAAAAAAGGGAAGAAGACCGTCGCTGCCGAAGACGGGTAAGTTCTTCAGCATATGTTGTCTCTACGAGGTGTAATTTTGCGAATGGATAGTGAGAAAAGTATGTGTGTTTCAGCGACAGCGACGTGGAGACCACTAACATTGAGAGCGTGAAGCCGGCGCAGAGCAAGGGCAAGAAGTGAGTGTTTGAGGTTATCTTCTGCGTTACCATCGCGCTACCTGACAGGGGTAGCGCTGTTGTTGATGTCTTTCTAACTGTATTTCATACGTATTGTGAAACACCAAAATGCTTTTATGCTTGCTAAATGGTCTCTGCTATCAATATATCCCTGTTGCTCATAAAAAAGTTCTCCTTTCATTACTATGATGGGTTTACTCTTGACTCTAGATTGGGCTAAATCTGCAGAAACAGAACCTCAGAAAGGATACATGCCACTTATTAATTAGCTTGTATCATGGACACTCATGTTATTTCTAATATACAAATAAAACTTTTATGATAATTACCACTATTTAAATAATTACTTTTATCAGAAATATTGCCTATAACTTTATTAAAATTTCTCTAGAATTGTGGTAGACTCGGATGAGAGTGAAGATGAGAAGCCAAAACCTAAAGGCAAAAAGAAATCAGTGGACGAAGATGTAAAGGAGGTCACAAAGAACATTAAAAATGTTACCATTTCAAACAAGTCTCAAAAGAAGAAGGTTGAAGACAGCAGTGAAGGTAAATAACCATGTGTTAACCTTTTATGTATTATTTATCTGCAACATTGAATTTGCTTGTATGTCTGTCACTCTAACTTTGTGTTAGCTTTGTGTTAGAAAAATATAAACATTCAACTGTTGGGAAATTACCAACCTTTTGCATGCTTCTATGAAGTGTTTGATGGGTGTGATGGACCGATTGGCTCCATGTGCATGGGATGCAAGTGCGAGCGAGATGTGCCATATCTATTGTGCCATATTTGTTGTATAAACTATACGTTTAAAAGTACATTAAACAGCTCACTGTTTGCTCTACCTATGTGAAATTTAAATATCAACATGCAAATTTCGAAATGCTTATAGAGCCTATTTTTCTGGAGATGTGCCTTCTTTTCATGTAAATTATTGATTAGTTTAGAGATGTTAGCTAGCTATTTAGCTATTTGCCTTCAGGAAAATATCTGCAGACTATGAAATAATAATTCATTCTTTTAAACCAAATTCACATAAAACATTTCAATTCAAAGCTAAGCAAAGAACTATCATATGGTTTGAATTCCTAATGTTATGAGGACTTACAATAGATTCGAGAGGTTGAAAATGGAGTGTTCTATTGTATGGATAGCTGAGTTAGTAACTGGGTTAAGTTGGCAGAGTGGTGGGACAGTACTACACAGGTCCCGGTTTCAAGTCCCTGCCAACACTAAAAATTAAATATCAATTTCTTATTTTCATTTAGTAAACATTTCATTTATTACAAATGCATTTCAAATATTAATTCATAATTGTATATAGCACATTTTTGGGCAAAGGCTCGACCTTCCTCCATGGGTCAGACTGTGAAATCCACCTGAAATCTGATATATTTTTTAAACTCTACAACTAAATCTTTAAAAGTCCACTAATATATTTTAAGATGAGTCAGAGGAAGAAGTCAAACCAAAAAAGAAGGGCAAGAAAGAAGAAAAGAAGAGTGTCTTCTCTCTGCTAGAAGTTGAAGATGTGGATGTGGATTCCCCACCAGAAGCCCCACCATCCTCTGATGATGAGAAACCTTCAAAACCCCAGAAAAAATCTACTCAGGTAACTAAAAATGTATTCAAGTGGCCCTTTTCTTGTTCATAAATAGGCTAGGTATTGTATTTTTGTCTCTTCATTTGGTAATTCGGCCAAATGGGCCGATGACTTACAAAAGGCGGCTGGTAGCAACTTGATGGCGAAAACGAGAGATTATGCCCTATTGTTTAACCTGGGAGAGGCCTACGTCTAGTGGACTGCAATAGGCTGATGTATGTATTGGTAATTAGAGAGTGCTCACAATCTTATTTTTTTTACAAGACACCCTTGTTTTGAGGTTGCTGAACCCTGGGTAAAGTGAGGTGAGGCTGATTGAAATATGCAGTAACATACTGTTAACATATTTTCAGCTTAAAATTTTACATTCTGTACCTTTATTGAATTTTTAATTGAAATTGAATGGTTAGAATAAGAACAAACTATCTATTTATCCACCACAGGAGAAAAAAGAGCCAGCTGGCAAAAAGGGTAAGAAAGCCAAGAGGAAGAAGGATGACAGTGATGATGACCTAGAGAAGGTCCTAGCTGAACTGGAGATGGAGTATGCCGGTGTCAAGAAGGAGCCCACACCAGCTCCTGAGGCTGAGAAGCCTAAGGAAGATAAGGAGGAAGAGAAACCAAAAAAAGAAAAGAAGAAAGGTAAGGGTCAATTTTTTACACTTCAATATGAATTGATCAAAATAATGCAGGAGATGCATCAACCCTGCATTTTCTTTTCATTTTCAAGGTTCCTTTCATGTAGAACATGTAGTTCTGCTTTTATGCGCCAAAGGTCCAAATTTCGAAATCCTGTGTTTAATTTCTATAGGGGAAGGCTCTGACACCATCGTTTATTACATCATTATTAAGGTCTCCCTCCCTGCCTTTATCCCATTTTTTGGGGGTCGGCGCAATATGTTTTATTCCACAATTATCGGAACTCAAATCAGTTTTTCCCCTTTTTACGACCAACACTATGCCTATCTCACAAGGGTGAAAGGCGTCACCTGTCCTGTGTATGTATTCATATTGTGTAGAAAAGCTTTCAAAGATAATTTTAATTCCTTGTGTATCCATTCATATTAATATGCATGGTTAGTAGCATAGACATCTCATACATATACACCATCCGTTCAGGTAAAAAAGAAGAGCCAAAGCCTGAAGAACCTGATGAAAAAGAGGATGGCAGTGACGCAGAAGGAGATATAACGATCAAGACCGCCGCACAGAAGAAGAAGGAGAAGAAAGAACGGGAGAAACAAAAGAAATTAGAAGCCAAGAAGAAAGAACAAGAAGGTATGTTGATACTTCTTTAAAAAGAAACAAATTGTGAATATGTTGCAGTGAAACAAAGTGACTTCTTCTTTCGTGTGGGACACCAAGTCGACGAATGTCCTGATGAACCCCGGAAAAGTAATACAAAATTATTATCTTGTGGTTGATCTAAAATTTCTCAACTTTTGGATATCAATATGGCGCAAATTTATGCTAAATACCAGTCTGAAAGTAAATGATATTGTATTTCGTCAGATGAGTAAAGATTGGTTTTTCACTATTTATCTTGTAAGCGGCAGAGAAATGAAACAATTAAACAGAAAATGTTTAGTAAAATATATTTATGATACATTTTTACCGAACACTTTCTCAGAAGCTCACTGTGAATAAATAAGAATTAAATTTATTTTATATTTTTATTTTCGTAGCTGCAGGTAAAAAAGACAACAAAGAGGCAGCCAAAGAAGAGAAGGTAGAAAGTAAACCTGCAGAAGCTAGCCAACCTGCAGAAGCTGCCAAACCTGAAGAGAAGGAACCTTCGGAAGAGAAGGAGGGAGAGGGAGATGCAGCTAAGGATGGCGAAGGTAATTCAAATTATTGTCATGAATGAGCTCAAGTATAGAGACATTGATTTTCCGGTACCTAGATCTTTATCGTCCCGTCCCGGTTTTTCTGTTATTGTTTATTGTTGCTGCTGTCTACACTGTTTTTATTTAAATTTTTACTTACAAATTATATAAGTGAAGTGTCCATAATGCAATGAATACCTATCACAGATGAATAAGATAATGTGATACCTATACTACCCCTCCTTATGGGTGGCGGTGTGTGGAGGTTGTCAAAGAAAGATCGTTATAACTTGTGTCCGCGAATTAATTATAAATTTTGATCAAATTTCACCAATCGAACAGTAAAAAAGTGATACGACTAAAGTTTGAAGCCCCGAACATCTGTTGTGCAAAAAATATCGAAGAAAACTCGCCTCAAATGGAAGAAAAGTGGATAAAACAGTGGCAAAAAACCAGTAAAATCTAAATAACTAGCTACATATATAGCACTACCCTGTCTGTGTGAGTGAATGAATGGAGCCTGAGCGACCATAGAGTTCTGAACTTCTGACAGATGACAGCAGAGTACTGGGTTGCCATTTTAAAAGTGTTGCCAGCCACAACAGAATTCTACCAAATTAGAAGTTTATCTTCAATCATTAACCTTGATACACAAAATCACCAAAAATGTCTGTCCCCGTAACTTTAGACATACTAAGAGAAGAATTAGCGAGACAATCCGCACTCTTTACGGACAAATTGATTCAGAAATTGGATGAAAAAATCGATCCTATAATTAAAGAAAATGTTGAGCTGAAAAAAGAAGTTAAAGCACTCAACGCCAAGGTGTATACTCTGGAAAAAGAATCAAGAAAAAACAACTTGATAATCCATGGCTTGAAAGAAACTGAAACAAACCATGCAGAGCTACTAAAATTAGTTATCGATACACTTAATATTATGAGCAAGAAATCTAAAACAGACGAATGGGACAAATGGGAAATAGTTAAAGTGCATAGAATCGGAAAAAGGAATATTGAAAACCCTGAAAAACCAAGACCCATATTACTGTCAGTGAACCTAGAATGGCGAAAGATAGAAACCTTGAAAAACAAGAAAAATCTACCTGACAAGGTCAGTGTTGTAGAAGACTTCCCAAAAGAAGTTTTGAATATAAGAAAGGAACTAAAAGTAAAAATGAAAGAAGAGAGAAACAACGGAAAAATTGCTTATATTCGATACGACAAATTGATTGTTAAAGGTAAACCAAATTCCCCAAACAAAGATAAAAGAAAGAGATCTCCAACAAACTCTCCAAAAGACAATAATGGCCAAAGCGGGGAAACTACTAAAAACCCTAGCAAAATAAATAAGACAGATGCTTTCGCATACATGAAGTATCGAGGTAAGACAAATGACCAAATATCACAATAGCAATCTTCGGCCTCCGTCAACCACTCCATCACAAAACAACAAAGCGAAAATCAAAACAGAACTAACCATACTTCCCCAAGCCGGCTGGTCCCCGTGGGGATTGATGACCACTACCCTCCAACTGATAAATGTCAAAAACATTATAATCAGCACCTAAACCAAAAAGAAACATCACCGATCAACTTGATACACTTAGCGACTTACAACACCCTAACCCTAAGAACAAATGAAAGCTTAGCGGAACTTACCCTAGCTCTCGAAAATGTAAACTGGTCCATTGTGGGCTTAAGCGAAGTCAGACGCTTGGGAGAAAATATTGAAGACCATGGCAACTTTGTCTTTTACTACAAAGGAAACACCCCAGGACAATATGGCACTGGCTTTCTAGTTAAAAAGGAATTAAAATCATATATCGATGAATTCATCGGCATATCAGAACGAATTATAATACTTAATTTAAAGCTCCCTCCTAAAAAAGAAATGTGGACTATTGTCCAAGTCTATTCTCCCACGGAGCAAGCCAGCAACTCAGATATAGACACATTCTACTCTCAACTTGCAAATGCAATAAAAGACCATGCACACAACAACCTAATTGTGATGGGCGACTTAAACGCCAGAACAGGACCTAGAAGAGAAGGAGAGGAGAAGGTATTGGGCCCTTTTTGCACAGGAAAGAGAACAAGAAACGGAAGAAAACTTATACAGTTTGCACTTGAGAATAATTTGAAAATACTTAATACTGTATACAAGAAACAACTAACCAATAGATGGACATGGGTCTCACCCGATGGGCAAACAAAAAACGAGATAGACTTCATCCTCACCAATAAAGCTAACCAGTTTCAGGACTGCAGAGTAGTCAACAGCATAAACTTTAACAGCAATCATAGAATGGTCAGAGCAAAACTACAACTCAAAACTAGTCAAACCAGACCCTTTAAGATTAAACAAGCGAAAAACTTACCATTAGTGGATTCTGAACAATTAAATACAAACCTGAAAGACTTCATAGAAAGCACTAAACATCTCAATGTGACAGAGAAATACAATGAATTTGAAAAACGTCTGAAAGCAACAGAAAATATAAAAGCAAATAAAGTGGAAAATAGTAAAAAATGGCTAACAAACGAAACTAAAGAAATGCTGGAAAACAGATCCAAATTAATGAGTTTGTCTGAAAAGACTGCAAGTATCAGAAAAGAAATAACAAAATTAAGCAAACAAATAAGAACGAACATGAGAAAGGATCGGAAAAGACACAAATACAAAATATTGGAAAGATGCATTGCAAAGACTGGTGGTGTTAGAAAAGCGGTCAGACAATTAACTGATAAAATCAACTGGATACCCAATATGAAAGACAAAAACCGACGACAACAGACAAGGCGCCCAGAAATAATGTCGATTGCAACAAACTTTTTCCGAGATCTGTACTCTAGCAAAGATACCAGCTATGAAATCAACCTATTTGGTGGTGAAGAAGTCCCAACAATACTACCCGAAGAAGTAGAAAAAGCTATCACTTCTCAAAAAAGGGAGAAAGCTGCAGGCCCAGACAAAATCAACAACGAATTTCTTATTGAAAACAAAAACACCCTTGTACCGCTCCTTACACAGTTGTTTAATGAAGTGATACAAAGTGAAAACATACCAGATCAGTGGACTACTCTCACAATAATACTCCTACACAAAAAAGGTGACAAAAACAATATAAATAACTACAGGCCAATTAGTCTGATGTCAAACATATACAAAGTTTTTGCAAAAGTCATCCTAGGTAGAATATCAAAAATACTGGACGAAAGTCAACCAAGAGAACAAGCTGGATTCAGAAGCGGCTACTCAACTATTGACCACATACACACAGTGCGCCAGATTATCGAAAAAAGTAAAGAATTTAACATAACCATCTACTGCTGTTTTGTGGATTACTCCAAGGCCTTTGACTCACTGGAACATAACAAGATATGGGAGGCACTGCTAAAACAAGGAGTAGAAAAGAAATACATCAGAATTCTCAAAAACATATATGCTAATAGCAAAGCCAAAATAAAACTTGAAAAAGAAGGAGAACAAATAAAAATAGAAAGAGGGGTACGCCAAGGGGATCCAGTTTCGCCAAAGCTATTTACAGCTGTGTTGGAAGAGATATTTCGCCAGGTAGACTGGGACAAATATGGACTAACAATCAATGGGGAGAACCTATCTCACTTGAGGTTTGCAGACGATCTGGTGGTAATCTCAACAACAAAGGAAGAACTCCAAATAATGTTAAACGATTTAGAAAGAGAGAGCCGCAAGGTAGGGCTAAGCATGAATACGGAAAAGACCAAGGCAATTACAAATGGGAAACAGGACCCTATATATGTAAACAACAATAAAATTGAATATGTAAACGAATATGTTTATTTGGGCCAAATTATCTCTACCACAGACATAACCTCAGCAGAAATCGATAAGCGCATAGCAAATGCCTGGAAACAGTACTGGAACCTGAAAGAAGTGTTTAAAAACAAAGAAATGAGCATGAACATCAAGCGCAAATTGTTCAACACATGCGTACTACCCGTACTCACATATGGATGCCAAACATGGGCACTCAACAAAATACACTACAAGAAACTTGAGACCTGTCAAAATGCTATGCTGAGAAGTATGATGGGGAAAAGACTGATAGACAAAATAAGAACTACAACAATAAGAAAATACGCAAAAACAAAAGATGTCACGCTAAACATTAAAAATCTCAAGTGGAAGTGGGCAGGCCATACCATTAGAGGAATAGACAAGTGGTCGAAACTAATGATGAACTGGTACACAGGCAACAGGAAAAGAAAACGAGGCAGACCACTCAGAAGATGGGTCGACGAGATTAAGGCTGTGGCGGGCAGTGCTTGGACATCGCAAGCCAGAGATAGGGACAAGTGGAGGCAGTTGGAGGAGGCCTTTGCCAAATGGCACACAGACATTAGTGATAGTGATAGATAAGGATAAACTACTAAAAAAAATTAATTAAATAAATAAATACAAAGTGAAATGCAAAATGAAATTAAATTTATTGTAATTAATTAATAAGTATTTGTTATAATTTATAAAATGAAATGTAATTAATAGAGTGTTAATATATTGAATGTAATTATGTCTGAATAAAGGGCTAATAATAATAATAGAGACATTAGTCGAGTGCCATTTTCAGCAGTAAATTGAAGTTTTAGTTATTTACATGAGCGAACTTTGGAAGACCAAGGATCATACCAGCTAATATCGATTTTATCGCAAAGCGATAGATTCTTCAATTTGTTATCAACAAAACTAGATTTAAAGAAAGCCTTTACAAGTCTGCTAGTCTTAAGAGTAACAGTCTAAATAAAATTTTATAAGAGCAATATTACATGCAACATTCTACAGGAAAGAAAAAGAAGAAAAAGGGTGACAAGGACAAGGATAAAGACGAAAAAGACAAAGGCAAAAAAGGTCCCACGAAGAAAACCATCGCAGCCATGCAAGAAGCTCTTAAGAAGGTTCAAGAAGAGGAAGAAAGACTTAAGAAAGAGGAAGAGGAGAGGATCAAACAAGAAGAGGAACGGGAGCGGCAGCGACTGGAAGCTATCAGATTAGAAAAGGAACGTAAAGAAAGGTAAAAGGTTTTGTTGAATGACTTGTGGTCAGCTGTCGTACAAAGACGCCAGTATAGTTAAGTAGCCGATCAAACATCATTTGTAGCGTAATTTGAAAAACTTCTGATTTTGCACACGCCGGATAAAATTATTACAATCTAATCTAGAGCTTATTATTGTTGCTAAAATTTTGCTATAAGTACATTTTTAAATTATTTCTGAAGAGTGTAAGCCTATTTGAACTTTAGGTGTCGCTTACTTTCATAACACACAGTGCCGTGTGATGCCGGCTTAGAATAGCATCACCCCATTTCTTTCCCTTTGGAGTCATAAGAGGTGACTTAGGGACTCGAGGGTGTATTGCTTTTTTAGGCGATGGGCTGTCAACCTGTCACTATGGCGATACACAATTTTCTGTATGACCCTCAAATATTTGTCAGACGTGGCGTAAATTTTCGTTTTTGCGGCCGTTTACGCTCTGCCTACCCCGAAAGGGAGTACAGGCGTGATGTGTGTATGTGTGTGTGTGTGTGTGTGTGTGTGTGTGTGTGTGTGTTAGTGTGAGTGTATGTACTATCATAACAAGTCAATTTTGCAAGTCATTGTATATGTTACAATGACTCGCGTTTCTTTCTGAACTTTATGTAATATCAAAATTATATATTAGCTTATAATATTTCAGGAAAAAACAAAAAGAAAAGGAGAGAAAAGAAAGACTAAAAGCGGAAGGCAAACTTCTGACGCCCAAACAGAAGGCCGAGAAGGCCAGGGCTCAAGCTATGCTGGAGTCGCTCAAAGCGCAGGGTATAGAGATCGGGACAGAGAAGAAACCAGCGCGACCTGGCACCCGCGTCAAGCCCACCAAGCTCAGGAGCCAGGTGTCGCAGGAGGCCACGCCCACTGACGAACACAAGGTGGAGTTGGAAATTGTTGATAAAAAGGTAAGGGCCATAGATACGTGACTGACTAAAATTTATAATTAAAAATAGCACTGTCACTTTCCGTTGTATAAGTTTACAAAAGGATATCATATCTCATAGACTATTTCAGTAATATACCAAGGCTGAAATAAGCTATGATTTCCGCACCATTTCGCAAAATTTCCTTCATGTTTAACCGCCATTTTTTAATCGCTGCTTGATTTTGACATACGCTGCGTAAAATGCTTAGACTAGGGAAAAAAGAGTGGACTTGAAATACCTACGAAAAAAACGTGCATACCTACACTCGATCTGTCACAAATATGGCGGCATGCCATAGTGCTGCACTCATTATTACCTATGGATCTTGGATAAAAACTTATCGATAGTTGTATGTGCGGTGCTTACAGCAGTCGGAACTTATTGAACTCGATCATCTAAAATTCTGCAATATCTACATCTACACATAATAAACATTAAAGATATGTCTTTTTGTGTGTACCTATGTAATCGATAAACACTGAAACTGCTAGACCAATTATTAATTTTATATGAGAGTTACAACATTCCAGAGTAACATGGCTACTTTTTACCATAGGAAAATATCTTATTCCCACGGGAAAACAGTTAACAGCATGGAAACCGGGAAATCGCAAAAAAAATAGCAGGTATTACCCAAATTAGCCGAACCACATCTTTGCCACATTTCTGACATAAATGAAAATAAGAGATTGAAAAAATTTCGTTGCCTGCCGGGGCTTGAACCCGGGACCTGTGGATAACCAACCCACTATTTCTAGCATATTAGAGACGTACATGGACAAATTAATGTCGGAAATTGAGGATCTGGAATTCCTGACAGAGGGCACCAGGTGCACAGCTAAACTTTACAGGGCTATTTTTTACTAAGCCAGGAAAATTTGCAGGGTGATTCTACTCATAATTCTGAACAACTTTTACTATGGGGCCGTTTGCGAAATCGCTTCAAAAAATCAGCTGTTCCATACATTTTGATCGTGTAGGTATTCATTTTTGTATGGAACAGCTGCTTTTTTTCGCTATTTCGCAGGCGGTCCTATAGTAACACTTGTTCAGAATCATGAGTAGATTCACCCTGCAAATTTTCCTGGGTGAATAAAAAACAACCCTGTACTTATAAGATGAGATACGATTTAAGGTATTTTAGAAAAAAATGTTCAGCACGACAGGCTGCTCCTGCTGGTCAATGAGGGTCTGGCGATCCGCTATATACATATGCATATCACGCCTAGTATCTTGTGGGGTAGGCAGACGTAGGCTTGATATCAATAAAACAAGAAATCCATATTTTATGATAGATTTATTAGAATCAGTACCCATATACAAATAATAGCAAAGTTTATACAACTAATACAATTGTTCTAATTGTAATTAAGATCTAAATATATATTTTTTTAAATATATAATTTTATTTTTCAAAAATCATAATAGCCTACTTATTGATAAATGCTAATTAATACCAATTGTAATATCATTATATTGGTAATCTATTGGTTATTTACTTAACCCTAGAGTGGGCGCGCTATGAATGAATGAATTTTAAAAGCAATACTTACCAACAACTCACTTGAAGGCAAAGCATCGTCTTGTTACATTTAATGTTCGGTTAAACCATTTATCTTTGAAATGCAGGGAACAAATGAAAATATCTTTGGTCATAGTATTTAAATTTTCGACCCCAAGTATATCTTCTTTCTTTCGGCCACTGCTTTCTTTGTTCTTGACGCCTTGGCAATCTATAATCATAAAACAATTCGGCTTTAAGTGTGCCCGCATTTATGACACTAAACTTCATACGAAAAACTTCGAATGTATGCGTGGGCACGATTCAAAAGTAAGCAATAAAGGGGATCACAATTGTTTCACTTATTCAAATATCGCACTCTTAATAAAATAACGACCTAATCCAAAAACACAAATTTTTGGGTATCGATGAAAAACGTTTGTTGAATAAACAGAATAATTTTTAAATGGCTGTACAATTAAAAGTAAAAGGCAAAGGATAAAACTTAAACCACTTAACTAATCCTTAGAATATGTTCTTTTAAATGCATTAAAATTTACACAAATATTCACATCCATTAATTAAAAAAAGTTAATTATTTGTAACCCTTTAGAATTGCGTCATTATTTCATGAAAAATCTGAAAGAAATATTGACCTAAGTTAAAATCGGTCTTTGTTTTACCAAATCAAACATGAAGATCTCCGACTCATTTTAAATTAAGTCACTATCTTACTAAAAAGCTAAAAGAAAACACAATGTATTTAAAAATAAGTCTATAACTTAAACATGTGACTCAAATTCAAATCGCGATATAGCGACTAGCAAATGGTCAACAGAACACAGTCCTATTACAATGAAACTATTAAGATATTTTTTTTCTTTTGTCATTCATATGGGACACCGAGTCGACAAATGACCCAATGAACCCTTTGATTAAACGTATTTAAATGTAACTTATATGCGTCGCGGTCGCTATAAATGGTGCGGTGGCTGTTCTCATTGCAACGGAGACGGCTTCTACAAGAAAAATTAAGTGAAAATGAGAAAATCAAACTAAAATATATTTGTACGCCAGTGTGGTTTGGTCGGCAGCACTTCTACCCGATGTTACTTATTAGTTGCTAGCGTTCAGATGCTCTCTTTTATTCTGATGTCCACTTTCCTCGCGCTGCTGTCTGCTTCGCGATACGTAGCGATGGCTCGTCCTCGTGGCCAGGTGTCAGGTGTTTTATGGTAGAGTGTTGTCCACGATCTGCACGATGTTGTTGACTTTCATTGCGGCTTGATGTGGGGCTCCATCAATCCATATTAATATTGAGTATTTGGGTGAAATATACATCGGCAAGGCACTGCGACGTTCTTTATGTGTTTTTCTCGATGAGGTCATGATTATCAAAGGGACGACAAGCGAGTCGTGTACGAGGACACTCAGTAGTACCGAAGTGATTGTGCGTAATGACTTTGGCTTGCCTAGGTTGATGAAGTTGTGCGTTAGAGGTTTGCTGTTGACCATAAACTTATTTTCAGTGATTAGAGTGTGGAGTACTTTCTTTTGAAAGTGATCGCCCAGTAGTGAGCTGCACAAGACTGTCTTAACACTCACTAGGCTTTTGCAGGCCCTGACATTAAGAGGCTGTGAAACACAAGCTGTTATTTTGATCGTAGCTGTCTTCTGTATTATACTGTCGATAGCTCGGTGGAGTTCTCTGGCGGTTCCTTGTAGTTCGGTGGATATTGGACCAACTTTTTTTCATGTGATGGAGTGCCAGGCCTAGTGAGCGATGCGGCGATCCCAAAAAATACACGGCGTGTGTGCTGAGCCAGATGAATAGCGTGACGATAAGGGACTCAAAATATACTTATATGAAAGTGCACAATGACGTTGCTCCAGACAAGGGGGTGGGTGGTATACTGTGGAAAACTGCGGTGGAGACGTCTTACTTATTTTGCAAGAAAGGTAGCGGTGAAACGTGAAACGCGTCGTCAGTCACAGGCACAGCCACAGATTACAATAATATCTAACAAGCTCAGCGTTCGCTTATATCATTGATGTTTGTGTCGAGGTTCGCGTGATGAAGCTGACGGTGTAACACCCGCTTGAAAAGGGGTGCCACACGATTGCCGTCGATGACTGTGGTCGCCTATTCTTCTAGAGCTAGTTCTATGGTAATATCATAAAAAGTTCAGTTTCGTTTTCAATTTGATGATCCCGTCGATCCTAAATGGCAAGTAGGCGGAGTCGAGTTTCTATAAGCGGAAACGAATACTACTTCTTATGTCTTATTAGTTCGCTGAATGGCCGGGCCTACCATTATAGATAAATGACAATGCTGGTTTTGAAAAAGTTTTCGATTGACTGTAGAACGTGATAAACTCTGGCCTTGGAAAATCGATCAGGATCGAATTGAGGAGTGTTTTGCTGAGTGTGAAATAGATTACGTCCTTTCTCGCCCGTGTTTGGCTCAGGATGTTTCAGGTGCGGGCTTCTCGGTGGGCTATGTTGGAATAGCGGATAATGACACTAGCACTACCGATATCGTAAGTCAAATCTGTCGCAAACGTTTCGGGCGTCATCGGTGACTTTGAATTTAGTTGGTATCTGTCGTTTTGTGATATTAACAACATATTGCCAATATTCCGTGCGAAAAGTATGGATCTCAACACCCTGCACCGTCTTTTAACAAGGTGAACACAGTGTGACTATCTGTCTTACGGAGAACGGCTTACGGCATGCTCTTTGATGACGCTGGCAGCCATTTTACTTCGCACGATAATGGCGTCATGACAAGCGACGTGCTGATTTAGCCGTCTAGTCGACGAAAACGTGTTCTTAGTAGAAGATTTAGTGTGTAACTGTAGTGAAGGTGGCACCTTGGTAGCGTGTCGTGTGCAAATTTTTTCAAGTTTCCCTACCCATTCAGTCTGCAATGTGATAAGATTTTAATCCATCTGCTGCTCCTGTTAGTACTCACTTATTTGGCTTGTGATGTAATGGACGAGGTAAAGAGTGGTTTAAGAGATAAATGGCGGTATTCAGTGCTTTTGTTTGTAGAACGTTCTGTAGTAAACACTTCAAACGATAGACGTGCGAGGTAGTGATTCAAGGCGAGCTCTACGGTATGCGGCCGGAGATGAGATCGAGTTGGTACACATTTAGCCTTGGTTTTATCGTCGAGTTTGACGGCAGCATTCTAGGTGCCGATGATTCCAACTATGGTTCAATATGATTACTTTTTAGTCGGAGGATTAAATTAATGTACTAAAAATATAGAAAATTTATTGAATTTTAAGAGTAGTAAAACGTTAAACCTATTTGTAAATAGCTTTCGGTACAAAACCTCAAGATTAAGATAAAATGCGAAGTGAGACACCAAGTTAATATGTAAAATTATGTTATGATATCAGTCGAATACAGGTCAAATTTGAAATAATACCGAAGTCATTTCATTATTTTTGCTAAAACAAAGACTCAACTAAAAATGTTACCAGAAATTTTCATCATTAAAAATACAACAAAGACCTAATTTCAGTTAAGTCAAATAAATAACTAAATTTTCAAAACGATACAGTCTTATCTCCAAATGGGTCAGTGAGCTTTTCCAAAATTTTCATAAAATACAGACCTAATTTAAAATGAGTCAAGCAAACATCGCAGGTATTTTGTAAAACAACGACCAAACACTAAATCGGTCATTCTTTTATAAAAACTTTTCAATTACACTCGCCTCAACTTTTGATAAAACAACGGCTCATTTCTAAATCAGTCGTCTTTTCACAAAAACGTAGGATGCAGCCGCAGACGCAAGACTAAATCGGTCATTATTTGACTGAAGAGATAGGAGTTCGGGGCGGGAAAGATATAGACTCATCTTATTTTGTACCTTATTGTGTAAGAGATAGGGTTGTATTTTAAAGTCTATATTGTGGGCCCTGCTCTAATAAGTCAGTTTTTCACAAAAACTCATTTTGGCCAAATTTTGATTTAAGTCGTTATTTTACTAAGAGTGCGATATGATATCGATAAATTGAAAATGCCGTACCCCAACTCTATATACTATGATGAATGATTTTCGCAAAAAATCTCGGAATATCTTTTGTATAGCAGCAGATGATTATAAAAACGTAAGCGTTTCTTTAAAAAGTTTCTCACAGTTACCACAATCTTACAAAATAACAGGAAATACAACATATTTTAAATCAAATCGGTTACTTACCTGTGCAACGTTATCTTTTGATGTTTATTGTTGCTTTTCATGGGGCATCCCAGCACACTGCACCTACCCATATTAATATTATATTCTTCCAAGTTTTATCACTTTGAATAAGCTCAAATTTCACATAAAACACAAATATTCTTAAAAATTCCTCGATATTTACACGCGGGATGACAACTGACGTACTTTCATCTGACAGGGACTAAACATGACGGCCGGCCGCAGTGTTGCTATTTATGGTAATGATAAAACATTAGTTGTCCTTTTTTTCATACTGTAATACCCATAAGTTAAAAAGAGACGCAGATATGTCTTAGTTGTCTTCTTTTAATGCCGAGTCCACTCTTTTTTCCCTAGTCTAAGGTAAAATGCGTAAAATCATAGACAATCTTCGATCCTTGTCGAAGCCTATATAACAGAAAGTACTGCCCTCAGAGTGTGACAGTGCTATTTTTGTTAAAGATTTTAGTTGGTAACATAGAATTGAGAAATTGAGACAGTTGTATTTATTTTCATCTATCTATCTATCCGTTAACTCTGGGAAAACATAAAACACTTGAAACAAATAGAATTGTTTTGAATCTGCTGTTTAGTTTTTAATAAACGGGGTGTAAGGGACGGCGAATCTGGACAACGTTTTCAATGCAGGTTATGTAGGTTAACGAGAAAAAAACATTACATCTCATACAAACGTGCAAATAAAATTTCCTATCAGCTGTTACCACTTTCAACAGAAACTCAAAAAAAAAAATAAGTTGTTCAGTTTCGTGTTCTAATCATGCCTGCAAAGTTTTCGGTACATCGTCCCTTACACCATGGATAGTTGTGATTGTGCAGTAGACATTTTGGGGCTTCAGGCTAAGTTTCACGTAACAATTTGTCATTGTAATTCGATAAGCGGACTCTAGTGCAGTTTGTTGACCTATTTACACTTAACTTGGCTGTCACATTTACAGGGCATAAAATTACAAATTCATTGACCCATCCTTTTTGATGACTCAGTAATAATGGATTATAATCACTTGATGCCGTGTGGTGATGCCGGCTTAGAATAGCATCACCCCATTTCTTGACTTCTCCCACGAGAGTCGTATGAGGCGACTATGGGACTTGAGGGTGTGTATTGTAATTTTAGGCGATGGGCTGACAACCTGTCACTATAGCGATACACAATTTCCCGGATGACCCTCAAATGTTTGTCAGACGTGGCGTAAATATCCGTTTTATGCGGCCGTTTATGCTCTGCCTACCCCGCAAGGGATTGTAGGCGTGATATGTGTATGTATGTATGTATAATCACTTGATTTTAGGTGGAACCACAAAAGAGTCAAGAGAAAAAGGAATCCGATACGGAATCAGTGAAAGACGCGTGGGACGCTGAATCGTCTGAAGAAGAACCAGAACCACCGCCAAAGGAAGAACCAGCGCCTGCCAAGGAACAGAAGAAACCCTCGGATGATAAGCAGAAAGAGGTAAGAAAATCCATAGATATCAATCTTGCAAACAAATATCAAGTCACTCTTGTTTCCTTTACACTTCACTCAATAACTCTTGGTGCCGTGTGATGTCGGCTTAGAATTGCATCACCCCATTTCTGTCCTGTGAGTGTCGTAATGGTAACAACATAGACAGGTTGTCAGTGTCGTAATAGGCGATTAAGGGACTCAAGGATTTCGTGTCTATTGTAATAGGCGATGGGCTGACAACCTGTCTACGGTGTAATACAAATTTGTGAATGACCTTCCAGTATATGTCAGCCGTGGCGTAAATGTCCGTTTTCGCGGCTGTTAACGCTCTGCCTACTCCACAAGGGATAATAGGCGTGATATGTGTATGTATGTGAATGACCTTCCAATGCGTCAATGTCTGATTTTACGGGCGTTTCTGATTCTATAGAAATAGCTCTAGTTTCTATGTTAATTTTGGTGTTTGGGTCATGTTTGATGAAAAAAAAAAGGAAATTTCGCTTTTCATTATCCATTATTTAGTCTTCTCGATCCAACAGTACCGGACGTACACGTTCTTTGTTATGGCTAACGCTCCATAGTTTTGTAAACAAATAGGTCCACTTTATCAATTCAATAACTTGATTTGACTTTATGAAACACGTGTTTTACACCAGACGAGACGACGAGTTTATTTAGCTACCCACATTACAATTTTCTCTACGCAAACTGAACTCGGACACAATATATATTACGCAAAGGAAATTAAACTTACTTTGTCGATCGCTCTATAAATAAATAAAAAACCGAACCCGTTTCTCGATTTCAACCTTTTGAACCTAATGATATGAAGTATGAAATAAAATTAACTTCATTCAAGTAGGATAATATTACATCACATCATTTATTCAGTCATTAACTACAATTATGTGAATGGTAAGCTCACCTGGCCACATTGCGCACGATAGTTCGCAGCAAAAATTGGCTATAGTAGCCATCTCCGTACGCATCAGCGACGCTCTGGCTAGAACTTTTCTAAAGTGGTCGCCATGGCCGAAAATGTACAACAATTTTCTTCTTTTTATAACAATTTTTCATGCTAGAAAGCCGGCCCAGACGGAATAAAAACAAAAAGTATCTAAACAAGCAACTGAATAAGTATCAGAGCTAGCCAGGTTAACCACATGGCATATAACTTTACGCCACCAACACCAGTAAATGACAATTTCAAATTGAAGTCGAGATTTTAAAAATAATTTATACTAATATTTTTATTTTGTTGTAGAATGAGGATGAAGACAGTTCGTCAGAGGAAGACGATAGCTCTGATGAAGGCTCCAGCTCTGAAGAGGATTCAGAAGACGAGCAGATGACTGACGCACAGAAGAAGAGAGAAGCAGTCCTCAAGAGATTAGAGGTGAGGGAGTATTAAATCGAGCTTCTTTGAAAATTTCTTTTCATTTGTGTTCTTTTTCCTTGTCTTTTATTTACACAAGATGATTCATTTCGTTCAATAAATAAATAACCTGGACAATACACACAGCGCCATCTAGCCCCAAACTAAGCAAAGCTTGAACTATGGGAACTAGATAGCTGATATTAATAGTTATATACTTTTTTCGTAAATAAATACATAATATACATAGAAACACCCAGACTAAACACAAATATCCGAAAATTACTTAAAAAATATTTGCGTCTTGTGGGGATCAAACCCGCGACCCTCGGCGTAGCAGGCAGGCGTACTATCCGCTACGCCATCGGCCCATTCTTATCTCATAGCCTCATAGCAAGTTCTCATTTACCCTATATAGTAATTAGGTTTATCCTGTTAAACTATATTATTGTAATTAACTAAATAAATCTTAAAAATGTAAAGAAATCTTACGTCTTATCAATCACCAGAAACGCAAGGAAGACAATGAGAACAACAAATCGGGCAACCCTCTGCGCGCGGCTGTGGTGTGCGTGCTGGGCCACGTCGACACCGGCAAGACGAAGATCCTGGACAAACTGCGCAGGACGAACGTGCAGGACGGAGAGGCGGGCGGCATCACGCAGCAGATCGGCGCCACCAACGTGCCCATAGAGAACATCAAGGAGCAGACCAAACACGTCAAGGGGGTGAGTGCGGGGATGCCCATTTTACTTCAATAACGTATAGTGGCGAGCTGGCTTCGCTCGCAATAACTGTAATATTAGTGTAGCGCCCATTTCACTTGAATGAATGTAAAGGGTTGAGCTGGCTTCGCTCGTAATAACTGTTATGTTAATGTAACGCCCATTTCACTTGAATCAACGTAAAGTGTCGGACTCACTTCGCTCGCAATAACTGTTATGTTAATGTGGCGCTCATTTCACTTGAATTAACGTAAAGTGTCGAGCTTGCTTCGCTCGCAATAACTGTTGATGTAGCGCCCATTTCACTTGAATGAATGTAAAGGGTTGAGCTGGCTTCGCTCGCAATAACTGTAATATTAGTGTAGCGCCCATTTCACTTGAATGAATGTAAAGGGTTGAGCTGGCTTCGCTCGCAATAACTGTAATATTAGTGTAGCGCCCATTTCACTTGAATGAATGTAAAGGGTTGAGCTGGCTTCGCTCGCAATAACTGTAATATTAGTGTAGCGCCCATTTCACTTGAATTAACGTAAAGTGGCGAGCTTGCTTCGCTCGCAATAACTGTTGATGTAGCGCCCATTTCACTTGAATTGACGTAAAATGAGCTTGCTTCGCTCGCAATAACTGTTATGTTAATGTAGCGCCCATTTCACTTGAATTAACGTAAAGTGTCGAGCTAGCTTCGTCCGCAATAACTGTTGATGTAGCGTCCATTTAACTTGAATTAACGTAAAGTGTCGAGCTAGCTTCGTCCGCAATAACTGTTGATGTAGCGTCCATTTAACTTGAATTAACGTAAAGTGTTGAGCTAGCTTCGTCCGCAATAACTGTTGATGTAGCGCCCATTTCACTTGAATTAACGTAAAGTGTCGAGCTAGCTTCGTCCGCAATAACTGTTGATGTAGCGCCCATTTCACTTGAATTAACGTAAAGTGTCGAGCTAGCTTCGTCCGCAATAACTGTTGATGTAGCACTCATTTAACTTGAATTAACGTAAAGTGTTGAGCTAGCTTCGTCCGCAATAACTGTTGATGTAGCGTCCATTTAACTTGAATTAACGTAAAGTGTTGAGCTATCTTCGTCCGCAATAACTGTTGATGTAGCGTCCATTTAACTTGAATTAACGTAAAGTGTCGAGCTAGCTTCGTCCGCAATAACTGTTGATGTAGCGTCCATTTAACTTGAATTAACGTAAAGTGTCGAGCTAGCTTCGTCCGCAATAACTGTTGATGTAGCGTCCATTTAACTTGAATTAACGTAAAGTGTCAAGCCAGCTTCGTCCGCAATAACTGTTGATGTAGCGTCCATTTAACTTGAAGTAACGTAAAGTGTCGAGCTAGCTTCGCCCGCAATTTCATGTAGCGCCCATTTAACTTGAATAAAAACAAAATATCGGACTTACTTCGCTCGCAATTAATGTTTTAGATTTAGTTACTTACATGTGTGTAAGTTACGGTGCCGTGTGATGCCGGCTTAGAGTGCCGTGTGATGCCGGGTTAGAATAACATCACCCCATTTCTTTCCCGTGGGAGTTGTAAGAGGCGACTAAGGGACTCGAGGGTGTGTATTGCAATTTTAGGCGATGGGCTGACTACCTGTCACTATAGCTATACACAATTTTCCGAATGACCCTCAAACATTTGTCAGACGTGGTCTAAATGGCCGTTTTTGCGGCTGTTTACGCTGTGCCTACCCCGCAAGGGATTATAGGCGTGATATGTGTATGTATGTGTATAGCCTTTTAGCACTTTATTAATCTCGTACACCTCACCTATACTGACGAGAAATGTGTTTTATGTTTCAGTTATTTCAACGTAAAACGTCGAGCCCGCTTCGCTCGCAACAAGTGTTGTACCTATTAGTATAGCGCAATGTAGCACCCCTTTCACTTATTTTAATGGTTAATGATGAGCTCGATATTTTCGCTATTTTATTTAGTTTTTATGTTAATTGAGATACAAGATACAAGATCATTTATTTGTTGGAAATAGGTTAGTTATTAAGGTCTTAAATACTAAATTAATAGATGAGTACTGCTACTTCCTGCCTTTGCCGACATACAAATTTATAAAATAAACGTTAAAATGTCACTTATCTTCTAAAAATTCCACTATACTATAGAAACATTTTTGTGTCAATATTTCAATTAATTTATTTTTAAATAATATTAAATTCATTTTCCGAATATGTTTTGGATCCTTGTTATAAAGTTTTGGCGCCAAACATAAAGCACTTTTATACATTAGAACTGTTCTAGCTCTTGGTACGGCTACTTCGTCATTATCTCTTCTGTTTCGGTTTCGTTCTACTGATAGCCTTTGAAATAACTCCGGATTTGATTTAACAAAAAGTACTGATTCCAAAATATGAGTCCGTTATATTTCTAAAATGAAATACCCTTATTGCAGGTGAACGAGATAGCGTTCCACCTGCCCGGGCTGCTCATCATCGACACCCCGGGACACGAGTCCTTCAGCAACCTGAGGAGTAGAGGCTCCTCGCTCTGTGATATTGCCATTCTTGTAAGTTTTACACCCATTTTACAATCATAATTCATAATTCATTTATCTATGTTAAGTTATCAGGTTCAATGGTAATCAGATACATTCACTAAAAAATAATCCCGTGTCTCACTGAAAACTACCTTTGCAGGCATATACATGATTGACAATAATTAAATAATAATAACAATGTCAAAATAATAAAATGAATAAAAAGAAATAATAAAAAATAAAATTAAAACATAAATAAATCCAGCAATGTCAAGTTTCTATCAAATACACAATGTCAATTATACAATAAAATCTCGATACTATCACAATGTCAATTAATAATATATATATAAATGTACAAAAAAATAAATCTGTAAATTAAAATTTGTAAAGAGCTGAAATGTTTCTTGTAAGAGTTTGTGATTTGAGTGATTGTGATAAGAGTTCTTGTGATTTTTTATTTTTATGTTGGCAAAACTTTTGCATCAAATCTTAAGTACTTACCTAAATATTTTTTCTAGTGTTACAAGTATTTTCGAAACTCTCAATGCAAAGGTGATAATTGATAATATTGTGTTCCGCATTTATTAAAAAATCAAGTGCGTTGTTCTGCAATAATGGCCGTTTTGCTATCGCCGATATGTTTCATGAATGACAAGAAAACATGAATAATTTCGTAATTCATGATTATTAGCGAACACACCGACATAATGTAAAGACGCTGAATCTATTTTTTTTTTAAGTGCAATGCCGTCTATTAAGTTACGCCATGAAAACTTTAAATGTTTGTCAGACGTGTGATTGTTTTTTCGGCCGTTTACGCTCTGCCTAACCCGCAAGAGATACAGGCGTGATATAAGTATGTATGAAAACTTTATAAATAAACGCTTCTATTCCAGGTAGTAGATATAATGCACGGTCTGGAACCGCAGACCATCGAGTCGATAAACCTTTTAAAAACCAAGAAGACCCCCTTCATAGTGGCGCTGAACAAAATCGACCGATTGTACGATTGGCAAAGCGCGCAGAGGAAGGACATACGCGATATCCTGAAGATGCAGGCGCCCAACACACAGTTGGAGTTCGAAAAGAGGTGCAAGGATGTTATACTGCAGTTTGCTGAACAGGTCAGTGAGAAAATCTGTCTTTTGAAAGTGCTTGTTTCAAAAAGCACATCATCTGCCTGCACTTATCCCAATTTATGTGGGGTCGGCGCAACATGTTTTTTCTTCCATTCATCTCTATCAGCTGTCAAATCTTCGTTTACACCCTTTTGCTTCATATCATCTTGTATACAATCAATCCAAACTTTTTTAGGCCTTCCTCTCCTTCTGCATCCATCCACATTCATATTCATTACTCTTTTTGTCACATGATTTTCATCCCTCCTCATAACATGCGCATAACACGATAAACGACTACTTCTCATATTTTCTGTAACTGGTGCTACTTTCAAACTTCCTCTAATATACTCATTCCTTATTTTATCTTTTCTTGTCATAAAGCACGTCCACTTCCTCTATTATACTCATTCCTTATTTTATCTTTTCTTGTCAGAAAGCACGTCCAAATTGGTCAAGCAGGCTTAAACAGTGATCTGTTTACTGGTCTGGCTTTACCTTTGTGAGTGTTACTATCTATTTTCAAAAACGTATAAAGATAGTCAATTTAAAAATATTAGTTCCTAGAAAGAAATGGGATGATGCTATTCTTTGCCGGCATCACACGTTATGCAGAAAGCACGTTTAAGTGGTCCAAATTAGTTGGGCAGGGTCAAACTGATCTGATCACTGATGTGACTATTTTTTTTTTTCAATATAGATGGTTAATTTAAAAGTATCGGTCCACAACAAAATCTCTTATTATGGTCAAACACACAGATAGTTATATTTGCAAGCTGAACACACTTGCGTTACATAGTCATCTTCTAAGTTGAAGTAATGAGTATCAAAGTACCAAAGACGAAAAGTGTATGTGTATTTCTCTTACCTCGAATAATCTTGGTCAATGTTTCATTATTTGCGAAATTAGCCAACATGAGGTTATGGTTTTGTGTAGCTGATGATTTCATTGAGTGTTATTATTATCAATGTTCTAATCCAATTCCAGGGTCTAAACGCAGCGCTATTCTACGAGAACCCGGACCCGCGGTCGTACGTGTCCCTAGTTCCCACGTCGGCCGTCACGGGCGAGGGGATGGGCAACCTGCTCGCCATGATAGTGTCCGCATGTGAAGGACCGCTGCATAAACGACTGATATTCTCACATCAACTGCTGGCTACAGTGCTTGAGGTAACGTTTTGACTCTACTACAACAACCACAACTGTCCACTGCTGGACATGGGCCTCCTCTTATTCGGGGAGGTATTTGTCATACTCAAAACGCTTGGCGAGCGCAGTGTAAGCTGTTGTAGATATTCACTTAATGTTGTACACATTCTCTGGATTCATCCCTTAGACGCCTTTTCGCGGGTAGACAGGTAATGCTGTTCTAAGCCGGCACCACTAACATTAATGTTTTGAATAATTCTGGCAATTCTGACACTAACATTCCTCATCTGAATAGAAAGTATAAGCAAATGAACGAATTTGATTGACGATGAGGTGTTATCTATGCAATACCAATGATAAAGTAGGTATATAGAGAGAAAACTGCAAAAAGGTCGGTGAAGCTATGTAAAAGGTGTGTTTTATTGAGTACCATCTCTCTCCGTATGATCGCCAGTATTGGACTCTATCATAAAATTCCCGGTTCGTATTCATAAAACTCATAAACATAGCTTTTTAGTCACTTTCAGTAGAGCATTATAGTATTGTAACGTTGTGCCATTTGAAATGGATAGATCTTTTTACCGTTTCACTACCGGTGGCCGATACTATCAAGCTACAGGCAATTTTACAAGTGAAATTGGATGTTCATTGCGTAGTCGATTAGCCATTATGATACCATGAATATTAACCGACTACGCAATGTACTAAGAATTCCACCTGTAGACTTGTAGCCTGTAGTTTCATAACAAAGGGCACAGAAGTTATGGACCTATCAATCTTATTCAGCTCAGTCAGCTCAACTACATCGGCTGTTTACTAGATGATAACAACGGCCAAATTATTAAAGACTGTCTTTTATAGCTACTCTATGTTCATAAATGTATGAAATTTAAGCTAACTAAGTTACTCAAAAACTAAGTTTAAGTTTTTAGAATTTCCCGTGTATTTTAAGTTAACTTACCTAGCCTTGCTATCTTATGAAAATTCGACCCAGGGTTATCATAAGATTGAAGCGAGAAATTTTATCTCTAAAAACAATGAGATTTTTTAATTTAAGTTATTACTTACATTATATTAACTTCGCAGGTCAAAGCCATCCCTGGATTAGGAACGACCATCGATACTATTCTGATCAACGGAACCCTTCACGAGGGAGATACCATGGTGCTAGCAGGGACTGACGGACCGATCGTCACGCAGATACGTTCCCTGCTCATGCCGCAACCTATGAAGGAACTCAGGGTCAAGGTCAGTTGAAGGTCAAAATCATGGTGTTAGCAGGGACTGGCTGACAGATAGTCACGGAGATACGTTCCCTGCGCATGCCGCAACCTATGAAGGAATTTGGGGCCAAGGGCAGCTAAAGGTCAAGGTCAAGTGCTAGCGGGGACTGATGGACCGATGATCAGGCAGATACATTCCCTGCTGTCTGCGTGATAAAATATCCGTAACCTAAGAAGGAACAGCGTCGCAGTCGCACTGTTGTGAAGATACAATAATAGATAACATAAATTACGATAAAATTCAATATAAAAGCACTTGTGTTAAAGTCAATTTAATGTTCGATGAATAATGTTTGTATGTACATTTGACAACAGAACGCGTACATAGAGTACAAAGAAGTGGTCGGCGCTCAGGGAGTGAAGATCGCCGCTAAAGAGTTAGAGAAAGCCATCGCCGGACTCAACCTGCTCGTCGCACAGAAACCTGACGAAGTTGACGTGCTCAAGTAAGTCTTACTGACAGCCGCTATCACGTGCTGCCTAACTTCAGCTCTATTAAGCGTGAATCGAGTACTTGTGTCAAAGCCCGGTGACTTTCTTACGCGGCGAACCCAGCGGCACTGGATATCATCATCATCATCATCATTGGCCTCACACGTCTGTGACAGACGATTTAAACAGTGTCTGAGGCAGACACTGCGTTGCCTGGGACGCAATTATGGAAAACGCAGGGCTGCCCAGGACCTGCGCCACCCTCTCGGCCTTCCTGGCTGGATCCGCAGGAACGACTAGTCGATACGTGCGGAGCCAGGTCGGCTGCAGGAGTCTGCCGCGCGGTAGATCTCTGTCACACGCGCCCCCAGGAGACCCCGTTCCGGGTTTCATTGTGGAGTTGGCCTCTCCAGGACCGTTGTGCTTGGGTCGGATTTAACACCACGACTCGGGGTCGGATCGCGACTAAAATTGACTTATAATTTGACATAAAATGCGCCTTATCTGTTAAAATTAGGGCGACGAATAAAAAGATGATAAACATTTTAAGTATGACATGACTAATATATCTACTACTTATCCTTTTCTTAACCAATTTGACGGAAAATGAGAGCTCTATTTTATGTTGAAAGATATTACCGAATTTACAATAGTGTTGTGTGTGGCTTCAAGATTGGTCTTTACTTAATCTTGTTCAGATTTACTAAAGCCTTATGAAACCGGAGAAGACTCGGTAGAGTGCGCAATGGGGTTGATTTAATGGTGGGATAATGGTGTATAGTGTTGAATAATTAATTTAGGATTGGTGGGTTGTTCCGGTAGATATATGAGATCGGTGGTCTGGTCCCCACCACACTTTTAGTGGAATGATTTAAATTTAACTATTTTTACTTTATTTATAATTTTTTCTCAGAGAGGAGGTAGCTAGAGAACTAAAGTCGGCCCTGTCGTCGATAAAGCTGTCAGATCGGGGCGTGTATGTGCAGGCATCTACCCTCGGCTCTCTCGAGGCATTGCTAGAGTTCCTTAGGACGAGCAAAATACCCGTAAGTATAGAAAAATCTACTTAATATATAGTTTGACGCTTAGCGTAAAATATTGACTGAAATCAAGACTAGTCCACTCTCCCCAAAAAACACAGGTCAAAGTCCTTGACTTTGTATGGAATCATATCTTCCTATGTAACTTGGGGAAAGCTTGAGTTTCATCCGCTGTCTCATAAATTTTATTTTTCACCTATTTTTGACGTCATGAAGCATGCCGTGTGATGCCGACTTAGAATAGCATCACCCCATTTCTTTCCCGTGGGAGTCGTAAGAGGCGACTAAGGGACTTGAGGGGTGTGTATTGCAATTTTAGGCGATGGGCTGATAACCTGTCACTATGGCGATACACAATTTTCCGAATGACCCTCAAATATATGTCAGATGTGGCGTACATGTCCGTTTTTGCGGCTGTTTACGTTCTGCCTACCCCGCAAAGGATAATAGGCGTGATATGTGTATGTATGAAGCATAAATATGTATAATTTTGTCTGTTTACAGTACTCAGCAATTAGGATAGGTCCGGTGGTGAAGCGTGACGTGATGAAAGCGTCCGCCATGTTGGAGCACGATTCACAGTGGGCCGTCATCTTAGCTTTCGATGTTAAGGTAAGACTTATGAACTTATTTAACAGAATGCTACTCGGTGAGGTGTCGGCCTGATGACTGTTTTGACGGCAACTTATATAGTAAAATCTCAAGAAAATCTCAGTTCAAATAAAGAACATCTATGTTAAAAAAAGTCTCAAATTCCAACTTCACTTGTAGAGGGTGCGGAAAATTATGCCGCTCCCGTATCGGCTTATACAGCCATGAAAAGTCTTGCCTCAGACACTGATTAAATCGTCTGTCACAGACGTGTGAGGCCAATGATGAATGAACAAAAACAATTTAAACTTTAGGTAAATAGCACTAAACAATAATCCGAATGATTTAATCTTTACCATAAAAGCACTATTTTGCCAAAGGAACGCTTCACAAAAATCTAAATGATTGGATTTTATGAAATAAGAAGAAAAAAATATATATTTACGTTTGCTAAGCAAAATCCGAGTGCTTGAAATTATACAAAAATAATTGAAACTTAGGGAAAATAGCACTGTGCAATATCGTAATGATTGAAAGTTTAGTAAAATAGCTGCGCAAAAATTACATGTGTAACATTATGTTGTAGATCGAGCGCGACGCACAAGAGATGGCGGACAACTTGGGCGTGAAGATATTCGCCGCGGACATCATCTACCACCTGTTCGACAAGTTCACCGCGTACCGCGACCAGCTCAAGCAGCGCAAGCGAGACGAGTTCAAGCACATCGCCGTCTTCCCCTGCAAGCTCAAGGTACCTACTCGCCTCCACCTAGGAAGATATTCGCCGCGGACATCATCTACCACCTGTTCGACAAGTTCACCGCGTACCGCGACCAGCTCAGGCAGCGCAAGCGAGACGAGTTCAAGCACATCGCCGTCTTCCCCTGCAAGCTCAAGGTACCTACTCGCCTCCACCTAGGAAGATATTCGCCGCGGACATCATCTACCACCTGTTCGACAAGTTCACCGCGTACCGCGACCAGCTCAAGCAGCGCAAGCGAGACGAGTTCAAGCACATCGCCGTCTTCCCCTGCAAGCTCAAGGTACCTACTCGCCTCCACCTAGGAAGATATTCGCCGCGGACATCATCTACCACCTGTTCGACAAGTTCACCGCGTACCGCGACCAGCTCAGGCAGCGCAAGCGAGACGAGTTCAAGCACATCGCCGTCTTCCCCTGCAAGCTCAAGGTACCTACTCGCCTCCACCTAGGAAGATATTCGCCGCGGACATCATCTACCACCTGTTCGACAAGTTCACCGCGTACCGCGACCAGCTCAAGCAGCGCAAGCGAGACGAGTTCAAGCACATCGCCGTCTTCCCCTGCAAGCTCAAGGTACCTACTCGCCTCCACCTAGGAAGATATTCGCCGCGGACATCATCTACCACCTGTTCGACAAGTTCACCGCGTACCGCGACCAGCTCAAGCAGCGCAAGCGAGACGAGTTCAAGCACATCGCCGTCTTCCCCTGCAAGCTCAAGGTACCTACTCGCCTCCACCTAGGAAGATAACTTACCCTGAATTAGCGCTGTCACTCCGTCAAATACGTTTAGAAAAGTATAAGTTGCAAAACTAACCCGGTAGGTGGAGCCGTTACCAGTATTGCAAAATTCGCCACTAGTAATGACGAAAGGCGCAGGTTCAAATACTTATCACGAAAAGTGTTTTAAAATTTTGTATTCAATTTATCGCGGGTTTTCATCGCTTAGACTACTTTCAATCTGTAAATAATTAATTACTCGATGGGTATTAGTTGCAAAACTAACCCCGTAAATGGAGCCGTGCCACGCGTTACTGGCATTAAGATACACTTGCAAAATTCGCGGGCACGGAATGAGCCGCGATAGCCCAGATGGAAGAGGCGTCGCCACTAGTAATGGCGAAAGTCACAGGTTCAAATACTGCCCGCGCTTGAAAATATTGCAAGTTTTCAAAATTAGCGCTTTATGTGGACCGACTCTTATGCGTTTATGCGTTACGTATAATGTTTTGAAAAACCCACAAAAAATTGGCATTTTCTTTCAAATGTCGCTTCGGATTACCATACACGGGTTCAAATCCTGGTCTACTGTGACTATTGGTTTGTATATTTTCATGTGAACGACATTCCTATTTCTATAGGACTTGCAAAATTGTACCTCAGGCAGGGTTCGAGCTATCCCCGTAGATGGAAAAAATGTTCTACACTATCCTGGTAGATGGAGCCATGCCACGCGTTATTGGCACTAAGATATACTTGCATAATTTCACCAACGCCAGGTCAGCCGCGGTAGCCCAGTTACTAGAGGCGTCAAAAGTACCAATACAAAAAGCTGCAGGTTCAAACCCTGCCTGCAGTGCAATGCAAGTAAAAAAACAACATAAATTAATATACATATTTTTTGGGCATTTTCGCGTGCCGTGTGATGCCGGCTTAGAATAGCATCACCCCATTTCTTTCCCGTTGGTGTCGTAAAAGGCGACAAAGGGATATATATTGCAATTTTAGGCGACAGGCTGACAATCTATCACTATTTTCCGAATGGCGATACACAATTTTCCGAATGACCCTCAAATGTTTGTCAGACGTGGCGTAAATGTCCGTTTTTTGCGGCCGTTTACGCTCTGCCTACCCCGCAAGGGATAAAGGCGTGCTATATGTATGTATATAATGTATATTTTTTTGCTTCTGTTTAGATCCTACCGCAGTTCGTGTTCAACTCCCGCGACCCGATCGTGGCCGGGGTGATGATCGAGGCGGGCATCCTCAAAGAAGGCACGCCCATCTGTGTACCTAGTAAAGAAGTGAGTATCATTTCTTTATTTATTTATTTACCGTTTATTGTACACAAAAACATTACAAAAGAAACATATACAAAAAATAACGACACAACAGGACAACTTATTTCTACTAAGAAATTTCTTCCAGCTGACTTACGTTAAGTGAGACTTTATAAGACAGGCGAATCAGGCCAGGCGTGCACAATAGAATATAATAAGATAAAAATAAACCAACACACTAATAGATTAAATATATCTAAATAAACATACAATCAAAAATATACCTACTTACATTTAAATAAATTGTACTTTAAAAGAAATACTTATATATCTTACTATAAATAAGTATAAATATAAATACTTATGTACTTTATGTCATGGATATCTAATTAAATTGAATATATTATCCGCTTGTCTGTCACGTACCGGGAGCCGGACAACAATTTTGAACCTTAACTACCCACAATAAAATTCAAAACCAATTTGTTATAGTATGAAGCGACAGACGAGTGGTTATAGTAGTTTATGCAACTGTCATATAATGGGGCTCGTGTCAATCTATTATCACACTCGCATTCTAATGCCTAATTATATGCAGTTGCATACACTATTTTATCTACACTCTAAAAAATTAACTCACTTGAACACTTTTCCAAACGTCCGCACCGGCGATTGCAAGGCCTGATACATGGTCAAATTCAATACGAGAACGTAATATGGCTTGATATGAATTTTCGAAGATTCTTTACTAACAGTTGTCGAGTCTCAACAACAAATAACTAAACAACTGAACAACACTGAACAACAACTGAACAACATCGGAATAACAACTGAACAACATCTAAACAACTGCTCAATATCTGAACAACATCGGTACAACAACTAAACAACATCTGAACAACAACAGAACAAAAATATATTAAAACAACGAACAACATCCGAAAAATTACCGTACAACAACAACTGTCAGGTGCGGCGGAAGATGGCGATTTGAGTATTGTCAAAAAAAACTTCGTTTCATTTCTCAACTTTATCGTAATAAGAGTTTTCTCATCAAGTCATTACGCTTCTGTAATTTATAGTAAAACCTAGTTTTTATAGGCAGAATGCATAAAGTAGGTCTTTATGCAACTGTTTTCGAATTCATAATTCGAACATTATGAGACGAGTGTAGATAAAATCCATTACGTATTACCTATGGCATTTCCTGTAATTTTCTACAATCAATTTATAGTAGAAATTGCATGTTTTTCAAATTTTATTTTTTGGAATTACTGCGCTATTTAGTTCCAAGATTTCCTGCCTTTGGTTGGCCAGAACTGCCTGGCTTGCATTCACGTTGCGACAAAATTTTATTACTGCATTATCTCATGACTTTCTCACTATTACGCACTCTCACTATTACGCACTCAAAGGACGACAAAATATGTCGCGTGCGTGCTGCATATTAAACATTATTTACTGTTCCTGATTTGTGGATATTTATTTTATTTATTATTGTTCTCCACGCCAAGTTAGCTCCGTGTGATGCCGGCTAAGATGGCATCACCCCATTTATTTCCCGTGGGAGACGTAAGAGGCGACTAAAAGACTCGAGGGTGTGTGTTGCGAATTTAGGCGATAGGCTGATAACCTGTCACTATGGCGATACACAATTTTCCGAATGACCCTCAAATATTTGTCAGACGTGGCGTAATTGTCCGCTGCGGCCGTTTACGCTCTGCCTACCCTGCAAGAGATTATAGGCGTGATATGTGTATGTATGTATGTGTAAGGCAAGTTACAAAATTACATTCAATTTGTCCACCAATCAGTCCATCTCTAAAGTTATAAAAAGATTATAACCTGGTTGAAAACATTTAATTATAACGAAACAGAGGCATTGTTGAGTTATATGAGTTAATAGAATCATCACTCAGACACACACACACGCGCGCGCACACACACACACCCACGCACGCACACACACACATTTTTTCTGCTTTTAACTTTTTTATTTATTCTATATTTTTAACATTTAATATGTTTTACGTTGTCATACTTACTTTTAATGTTATTCATGTTTGTATTTTAAGAGCGGGTTCACCCGTCACAGGTGTCTTGAGATCCAGCCTCCATGTATTTTTATCATGTATGCTTGCCCAATAAAGATTTATCAATTTTCAAAAGAAAACCATGTTCATTCGTAGTTCGTGGAGCTGGGCGTGGTGACGTCGATAGAGGTGAACCACAAGCAAGTGGAGACGGCGCGCAAGGGGCAGGAGGTGTGCATCAAGATCGAGCCCATCCCCGGCGAGTCGCCCAAGATGTTCGGCAGACACTTCGACGAGACCGATTTCCTAGTCAGCAAGGTGAGTCTATGTGCTTTTTTGTTACGGTTCCATACCCAAAAGGTAATAAAGGAAGCCTACTGAGGCTCGGCTGTTCGTCCGTCCGTCTCTACAGTTACGAGGCTGTATCTCCTGAACCGTTATACCTAGACAGTTGAAATTTTCACAGATGATGTATTTCTGTTGCCGCTATAACAATAAATGCTTAAAATTAGAATGAAGTAAATATTTATTATTAGGGGGCTCCCATACAAAAAACTTGTGTTTTTATAATATGGAGTCTGTCTCTCATGAACCGCGAAAGTTAGACAGTTGAAATTTTTACAGATGTTGTATTTCTGTTGCTGCTATAACAACAAATACAATAAAATATATAAAATAAATATTTATGTGGGCTACTATACAAAACACGTGTTTTTTTTTTTTGCTCGTTTTTATAGATAATGGTACTGAACCCTTCGTGTGCGAGTCCGACTCGCACTAAGACCGGTTTTTTTATAACTATTTATAACCATAACCATAAAGGAGAAGAGAAAGACCTTTGCCCAGCAGTAGGATGGTGTGGGCTAGACAAGTCAAGATAACCATTCACGCTCTGCATAGTCACAATATACCAAGGAGCAGTCATTTTATGTTTATTTCATTAAAATACAATTAAAGACAATCAATACAAAAAATTAACCTATAAATAGAAAATATCTTCTAGAACCTCACACCTTGGCAGGGTTCCCAAAAGGCTGGCAGCATTACCTCTCTGAATGGCTAAACTTATTCTCTGAGCAAAATAGCTACCAGCCCTTGGGTCACCAGAAGCCTCAATGAGACGCCCAGAAATGTCATTTAAAAAACCCTTAGCTGCAGGACCCCAAGGGCCCATTGTCTCTACAGCAAAAGGAACAAAAAAGTACACATCCCCCAGACACGAGTATTTTCTCCGTTTCAAAACTTCCGCCGAGGAAGCTGCAGCACCCGCTTGAGCAGAAGTAGAAGGTAAGTGCGAGGGGGCCATTGTGTCAACGCACGTCGCATCCCACACCAAACTTTTGCCAAACCTCCAGGGCACCAAAGACATGCCATCCGGTCTTTTGCCGTCGGAACGTGAAACACCAGACGGCTCCAGAATCGCTGAAACATTGGCTGACATCAATGCTCTCCTTATGATGTCATTCAAAGATGCGTGACGTGGGATGCGACCAGCGCTTCGCTGACAAGACAGGCCATGATAAGCCAGCTCACCAACCATCTCGCCACATGCACAACGATGTCCCTCACATGACTTCACGCCCAAACGGAGCCTCACAGCCAGAGAAAACGTAATATTGTCCAATAAGGTACCTACATTGGATGATGGGTAAGCTTGTAACCACAAACCTGATTCCCTCTCTGACACCGCTAGCAAACGTGCTCGATCAGCTGTATTTAATGACGAGCCGACCAAATTCCGTTGAACGAGCTTACAAAGGGGTTCATCCCACTGTCTCTGGGTATTGGGAGATACAGTACAGTACAGAGGAGCAGTCATTTAACTTCATACTAACGCTCGGTTTGCGCACTCACACATGCACATGCCTGACCGACCTATACGTACACGGCTACTACATAGAATCTCGTGCCGCTCGTGTCACAGCGAACCGCACTGCCGCCGCCGCGCGTTTTTGTTTCAAGCATCGGGAAATTGGGAATATTAATACCTAAAAACCTAACTACCCATTAAACAATAATATCAGTCATTGTCTTCTTGTAAATTAGAATTATGAAACCAAAGTGTTACATCACTAAAATTCGGGTTTGCAAAACCAATATTTTGACATCCCTACTAGTGTAGGTAGTTTTAAGCGGAAAGGTGCACAAGTTAAACCTCTTTTGTATATTGTGTCATAGTTAAGTGTCTAGCCCGCAAGGAGTGAAGGCGTTATTTTGTATCTAGAAAAAGTGATGTAGGTGGAGGTAATGCAACTAGCAGGAAGTGTGCATTAGGATATGAGTTTATGCAGAATGTACGTCAATTTACAGGAATATAGGGATTTGACTATCAAACGAGTTGTTTTTTCAAAACGATCTTCTGAACGTTATTGCACATCGTGACGAAATTATAATGCCCGAGACTTTACGACTTACGAAAATCGGTAAAAGAAAATGTTAAACTGCAATGTAAATTACTATCCGTTTTTCTCGAAATGGTTGATATTCAAAGGAACTCCTACCTAAGTCTTATTTATTTATTTGACTCTTTATTGCACACAAGATAAAACACAGGACAGTAACATTTTAGAAAAACAACACAACAGGTACTACTTATTTCTAAAAAGAAATCTCTTCCAGCAGTCCTACGGTAGAGAGATAGCATAAGGTGAGGCTGATTAATCGTGCACAATTTTACATAATGTATACATATACTATATATGTATATAAATAGAGATAAGTACCTAACAAAGTTATACTTAATATATACACATATCATACAACAATAATTAAATAAACAAACATACAATACAACTAATAAGAACTAATTAGACAGTGAAAGGTAATGCTCTTTACTCTTTAGTCTTCATGTAAGACAAGATTCTTGAAACTATCCTTTGCACAGACAAGTTTGTTTACGATTGAAATGAGATTCTCGTGTAGAACTCAAGAACGTTTCCTCGATAATACGCTGAAAAGCTTTTCTGCAAAGAACACGCGCCAAGGCGAGCCTTTTGAATAAACTACTGTAAGTCTCTTATTTCTCTAAGCCGGTGAGTATGAATACAGGGCGTGTAGAAAATTTTCAACTTACTTTTATGATAATTTTACACCTAGTAACACTAAATGTACTATGGTATATTTTGCACTCAATTCAGTGAAAAAAACGTATCTTTAAGAAGAGTATCAAGAGCTTAACAGTTTGGAAGGGTTCGGTAGCTCAGTGGCAGAGTAGTGGGACAGTAATCCTCTGGTCCCTATTTTCATCTAGTGGTACTAGTTCCGCTAAAGTTAATATTCAGTTTGTATCAGAAAAGTGAGTAGAGTAGGTCCGCCTTAGGACCGGGATTAGATCAGAAAGTGGTTTTAAATGTAATTGCAAGTGAATCTGATAAACTTTAACACCTGGCACTGTTTAATATGAACCGTGTTTTCCACCTGTTCCATCGGGGGTAAACCAGTATAGAACTGACTTTTATTGTATTCTTAAAAAGTGAGGCCGGCTTAGAATAGCATCACCCCATTTATTTCCCATGAGAGGCGACTAAGGGACTTGAGGATTACTGTGTATTGCAATTTTAGGCGATGGGCTGAAAACCTGTTTTTATGGTACTACAAAATTTTCTGAATGACCCTCAAATGTTATGTTGTTAGACGTGGCGTAAATGTCCGGTTTTAAGGCCGTCCACGTTCTGCCCGCAGGGGATATCGGCGTGATGCATGTATGTATACTTGATAGGTTTTGAAAAAATTGCGAGTAAATTTTAAATATTTTGTTTAGTTTCACGAGCGGTGTAAATCCACGAGAGGTGTTGCGCTATTTCCCAACCACCCTGTATAGCTACACGTGTAACTCGCAGCCTGAGGGCTGTCGGCGCGATCAATAACCAATTAATAGTCGCAGCGATGCGATGTAAAGTGCATCGAATTTACACTGTTCGTGGAATATGTAGGGTAGCAGGGTAGTTCCACTTTGCAACTTTATTTATTACTTTTTGTTTCTTGTCTGACCATTGCGCTTTGAATTCCCGGGTTCAACCTCACTGGGGATACCTGATTTAAACTTTGCTTTAAAATGTTTCAATTTTCTGACCATAAACAACATTGTGAAAAATCTAATAAGGTAGGGCTGGCACACATGTAGAGCCATTTGACGACGTTTTCAGTAATAAATTCTAAATTAATTGTATTGAACGCAGACTCGACTGGTGAAGTCATGCCAGCCTAGATCGGCTTTCCTTAAATCACGATCATTGCCACGAGAATTGCCGTGTGATGCCGGCTTAGAATAGCATCTCCCATTTCTTACCCATGGGTGTCGTAAGAGTCGACTAAGGGAAAGGGACTCGAGGGATGTGTATTGCAATTTTAGGCGATGGGCTGACAACCTGTCACTATGGTCATACACAGTTATCTGATTGACCCTCAGGCTTTTGTCAGACGTGGTGTTAATATCCGTTTTACGGCCGTTAACGCTCTGCCTACCCCGTAAGGGATATATGCGTGATTTATGTATGTATGTATGTATGTATGTACGATCACATTGACAGCCACAACAGTCGGTGATAGCCAAACCCACCACGCTTGGCAGGCGGATTGGCGAGCGCAGTGCAAGATGTTGTATTTACAGGGAACGCTGATGCCCTCGCTGTATGATTATCGCTTAGTCGCTTTTTACGACATCCACGGGTAGAATTGGGCTGATGCCCTTCTAAGCCAGCACAACACGGCAATCACGGTAAAAATCGTATTAAATTTTACCATTCTCTACTGAAACCAGCGTCATTGCCAGCGTAACCTTCGCTCACACTTTCAATTCACATCTGAAAATGCTGCAGGTCATCCAAAACCGTTTAATGCGCTATGCTACTGGGGCGCCCTGGTACTTGCAGGTCGTGAACCTCCATATCGACTTAGGTCTCCCTACCATTAAAGCCTTATATGAGTGAAGCGTCTCGTCGCTTCTTTGACAACGCTACCCATAATAAATACCCCCTTAATTGTTGCCGCGTCCAACTATTTCCCCTATCCAACTTCGCGTCTTAAACGCCGTCCCAGACATGTCCTTTCGGATGATGATGATATCACCGTAGCCGTAGCCGCTGCTGCAACCATTGCGAGTAGATCACACTCTACAAGATCTTCAAGCAACCGACGCCCCCGCCGGCGGGGGTGCGGAGGTGCCTCGTTTGTTCCCTATTTTGGGTACTACCGGCATGTACCGGGTAGATTTAGTCCGATCCGTTCATCCCTTAACAAATCCTAAGCCTTTGGGACGCGACTGGGCTAGTCGTTTGAAGAACCACACAAGCTTCTCCGGCTGAGCCCCGTAGAGGCTAAAATCGTAGAGTCTAGTCATATTTAAAATACTTCAACCCTTATTCCACGGAGAAAGTTGTTCAGTTTAATAAGTAACTTGACTTCCTTTCGGCTTGTTTATACCCTTTGTGTTACTCCCTGTACAGGTAGGTACAATATGTCCGTTAGTATTTTTAAGCTCCTAAATAAAATTATGTAATTGTATGAGTTTAAAATGGAATATTTAGGTACGTAAGTTATTAAACAGGTCTAATAAACAAAAATAAGAGCAAAAGAGAACTACCCCGTTCGTTGGTATATAACATCACATACCTCTATATAACTCAATTCAATTCAATTCAATTCAATTCTTTATTTCTGCTTACGTGACTCGTGATTTTCAGATTAAATCATCAGTAGTTTCCACGTAGTTTCTATACATATTAACGTACTTATAGGAAACAAGTTATGCTGAAGTTTGACGTTTTGTGGTGTTGTGACCTAAGCCGCACAAAGGGAACACAAATTAATTGTTTGAGAGGTTCGAATTATTGAAATAAAATGCAAAAATCTATCTGTCTGCTTTTCAGTTTGATTCCTCCTCTCCTGTTACCTCCTGACCGGCATATACATCATATACAAAAAAAATATCATTGCCAGGATCGTAGTAAGTTGAAGGAAGTGGTCTCTGCCTACCCCTCCGGGAAAGAGGCGTGATTTATGTATGTATGTATGTATATATATACGTATTGCTAGAAGCATTATTAACTTCATCTTGTCGTGTGGGATACCTACACAGCTCAGTAAAATCCGGCGTTGACATTTTTTGACTACCCATTAAAATTTGGTATTCAATTTATCGCGGGTGTTCATCGCTTAGACTACATTCAATCTGTAAAGAAAGAATTAGTCGCCGGGTATAAGTTGCAAAACTAACCCGGAAGAAGGAGCTGTGCCACGCGTAACTGGCATTAAAATACTGGTAGGCCAGATGGAAGAGGCGTCGCCAAAAATGGGATACCTAACACTGTAAGTGTTTTAAAAATGTGGAATTCAATTTAGCGCGGGTGATCATAGCTTAGACTACATTCAATCTGTAAAGAGAGAATAAGTCGCCGGGCATTGGTTGCAAAACTTACCCGGCAGAGGGAGCCGTGCCACGCGTCAAAAATTGTATACCTAACACGTTAAGTGTTTTAAAAAATTGGTAACATAGGATTTTGTTCAAAAACCGTAATATGGCAAAATCGTTACTTCATTCTGCAATCATTCTAAACAGATCTAGGAATTCGGACAAATTCGTAAGATTTCGTGATTTAGCCAAATTCCTAGGATATTTTCCAAAATTCCAGAAATTGTTAACGAAGATGGCTAAAAGGTTTAAAAATACTTTTTCCAATTAAGTGTCAAGACAATTTTTGTTACAAAGGAAATAAATGATTCAATAAAATATTACAGAGATTGATACAGGAAAAAACTAAACGTCTGTTAGTAATTGCTTTCAATTTGCAAATTGAAAGCATTTTCAGTATTTATTGAAGATTTTCAGGAATATGGAATATATAATATGGAAATCAACCCATCGGAACCGTTATATAGAACTATGTGCCAATTATATACCTACTATAAACTTTCATTTGGGATCAATTCGTAGCATATATCTCCATAAAATTTAATTTTCTGAGTTAAGATATAATATGTCATAACATGACTTAAATAAATAAACGATAAATTTAAATTATATTAATTTATTTTACCTAGGTAAAACTTAAAACAACAATACATACATTTAGATTAGATTAGATTAGATAGGCACCGTCCCAGCCAGGCATAAGCCAGTCCCCAGCAAGCTGGATAATACCGGGGGGTGCAGTTTTGTTCAGGAGGGACACGCTCTGGGATGGGAGAGGAAGATCAGCAAATCGCAACTCAACTGATCACATCCGACCGACTGTGCAGCCTAATTAGCCAGAATGGGATATTAGGATAGACGGGTAAATTCTAGTTGGAATGAGCGTTGATGCTGGGCGAGTGGGCCGTCATTGCCATAGGTGGGTTGGAAGTTGTATTCTTTATTTTTCTTTTTTCGTAGTTATTCTGTCTGCATTGGTTTCGTTCTCCTTTTTCTGCTTCAGTTTCTTTTTCTTTCATCATGAAAATCTCTGTATATTTTGATGCCGCATCGAGGTGGTGGAGTTGATTACGCCTTTGTATGTGTCCAAAGTAACATAATCGCAGATATTTAACTTAAAACAACAATACATACATAAAAATAAAAGTGTATGTGAACTCGAAAATAGTCATGACATTGAATTGGAAAAAGTGGATTTTGAACTTCGTTGTGCCATATTTCTAAACTATCTTAGAAATTCGGCCAAAACATGGGAATTTGGCCAAATATCTGGATTCGTTTAGGAAAAAGAAATTGGTAACTCTGCCATATTACATACTATGACATATTTATTACGTAAAAATATATACTTATATAATTATTGTAAATAGATAACCACCTATTTTATCGTTCTAAAACGTGTTAGCCCTACTAATATATCAGTTTCGTTCTATTTATATCTCGTCAATCGCTGCCATTTGTCTACTGCAACGAAAATAGTCCGATATCGTTCTACACGACCAACGGACCAACGCGATGTCCATTCATTCTTATGTCATCTAGATACTTGGGTCAATCAACTTTTTAACCGACATTACCATGTCCCAGATGCTTTAGGCCTCATATTACTGCAAATTTTAATATTTCTTAAATAAATAATTTATGTTTAGCTTAATACATTTCCATGTGATTTTAATGCACACTCAATTTTAATAATTAGCATTAAATTTACAGAAAAAATATGGTAACTCTGTATACTATATCTCGCCTCCCATACAAAACGGAGTTGTCCCCAGAGAGAAGTAACATCATTAAATGTTGCATGCTGAAAATAAATTCTATATGATAGGTCATACTTATTCATGAATATGCTGCATAATTAAATAAAGTTTATTATATGTTGATAAAAATTTAACAATCTTATTTTATAATTTAAAAAAAAAATCATAAAGTTCTGTCCCTAATTTATTACATTTCAATGTGTATGCTGAGTTACCTACCAAAACTATTAGAAAAGGTACACTAGATGTCGCTAGCTGCCTCGAATAGAATCTCGTATCGCCTTTGTCTTTGTCGGCGCGGGCGGCGTGCCTTTGATGTGAACCGAATGCCGGCAGTCGACGACTGTCTCTCCGCGGAGTGCGCGTGTGTTTATTTGGTGTCAACGGAGTGACCGAATTATTTCGATAAAGAGGTAAATGTTTTTATATAAATCATGTTTACTTCGAAGGTCGTTGAGTTTTGCTTTCAAATGGTCGGGATATATTTACCATTTGATGCGACGATTTTATTTAATAGGGTCTTACTTGAAAATTGTCTACTGAGTTACTTGTACACTGCGTTACTGAAACGGTAACTCTAAAGACAAGTTTGGTAACTCCTGAGACTTTAAATCAAATTGTGATGTATTTTATATTTATAGTAAGGTATTAAGTCACGTAACTTTTTCAGATTACATTAACTAAATATGGCGTTAACGGCGGCAGAAAAGCAGAAAAGGTATAGAGAGAAATTAAAAAAAAATCCAGAGAAATACGAAGAAGCTAAAAGAAAGCACAGAGAACTGTATCATAAAACTAAAAGACTGGTTAAAGACTTGTCTACAAAAGAAAAGCGCAATGCTAATATTATTTGGAAATTGCGACAGCGACAATACCGTAAAAACAAAAAAGCCGTAGAAAATCTAATGGCCACCACCCCTCCCAGTTCACCAGTTTCTAGTTTACATGAGGTTTTAGTAGAACAGCATCATCAAATACCACCAGCATCACCGGCAGTCGATTCAGCTAAAGAAAGGGGGCGCAAAAAAGTAAGGAAAGACCGAAGTAAAGTTTACAGGGAGAATGAACATTTGAAGCAAGAAATTTCAGATTTAAAGAGAAAGGTTGAAAAATATAAGAAACGGGCAAGTAGAATACAAAAGACAGATTCGAGAGATTCAAAAGATTTAAACGAAACAAAGAAATCTTGTGAAAAATATGACATTTTGGCTAACAGTATTAAGGAAAAATATAAAGAGATGAAGAAAAGAAGTTCAAAAAAAGTTTTTAAAAGTATTTTAAACACTGAACAAGTAGAGGAGTCCAAAAAAAAAACTGAACTTTTGAAGGAAGTTTTCGGAATCAACAGAGAGTACAAGACCCAAAAGCAAAATTTAGGAAGCTCTCATTTACTGAAAGAAAAAATTCAGAGCTTTTTTATACGCGATGATATTTCCAGAGCAACAGCCGGCAAAAAGGAGACGGTTACAAGAAAAGGAGAGAAAATCCAAAAGAGGTACTTACTAGAAACGCAGAAAAAAATATACAACATTTTCAGGAATGAAAATCCGGGTCTCCTTTGCTCTTACTACTATTTTACAAAGAATCGTCCTTTTTACGTCGTAAAACCATCTGTTAATGCACGAGAAATGTGTCTGTGTAAAAGACATTCAAATTTTGATTACAAATCAGAAGCTCTAAAGAAAAAGGGAGTAATTAAAGATAACAATTCAGACACAATAATCCGTGAAACTGTGTGCGATGACCTATCTAAAAATTGTATGTACGGTGAATGTGCAGAATGTCAGGACAAAAAAGTAAATTATAACGAGCAAAACATAACTGGAACTATTGAATACAGCGAATGGGTTAGAAAGAAGGTAGAATATGATGATAAAGATGGCAAAAAACGCACCTCAATAAAGAATGTCAAAGAAATGAAACAGGATGAGACAGCACGTTTTATACAGACTTTTGAGAGAGATTTGAAAGATTTTAAGAGGCACATATACAATATCAAAACGCAATGTCACAACTTTCATAGATGCTTGAATGAACTACAAGAAAATGAATGCTTGATTGTCGTGGATTTCAGCGAAAATTACGATTGCAAATATCATGAGGAGATTCAAGCGCACCACTTTAACTCCAGAAATCAAATATCTCTGCATACTGTCATGGTTTATACTTACGACGCTGACAATAAATATGAAAAACATTCTTTCTGCACAGTTTCTCCTTCAAATTGTCACCAACCTGCTGCAATTTGGGCTCATTTAGAGCCAATTTTAGAGTGGATTAAAGAAGAATATACGTCTGTCGATACTGTTCACTTTTTCTCGGATGGACCAGCCACCCAATACCGTCAAAAACAAAATTTTTATTTGCTTTGTACCCGATTTTTTGACTTTGGTTTTTTTGCGACAACTTGGTCTTTCTTTGAAGCAGGGCACGGAAAAGGTCCAGCAGATGGTATTGGTGGCTTTTTAAAGCGTACTGCAGATGCTATCGTAGCAGAAGGAAAAGATATTGTAGATGCGATTCAGTTTGTCGAGACAATGAGAAACACAAGCAAAATAAACTTGTAATTGATTGACAGTCAGAAAATCACACAGATTGAGAGCACACTTCCAAAATCAATTCCACGTCTTGTCGGTACGATGAAAGTTCATCAAGTTTATGCTGATAAAAGAGCTGAACTGAAACACAGAATACTGAGTTGCTTCTGTAAATCAGCTAAAAGGGGATTTTGTAACTGCTTCAATCCTCAGACCTACACTGTGCATCAGGATGATGATCACACATCATCAGAGGACGACTTACCACTTAGTACCTTTGCTACGCCCCAAGATGTTCAAAGTCAAAGGCACACTTCTCCGGCTGAAAATATGCCAGATATTACCACCGCTGCTCTCCAAGAAATCCAGAATGTGCAACGTCAAAGCATATACAAAGCAATTTACGGGTCCTCTTCAGATGAAGAAGAAAATGTAAATAAAGATAATCGAGCTAAGAGCAACAAAGAAAATGACTTACAAACTACTGATAATTTTAACACTGATTGCCACAATCTAGTGCTAGGACCATCAACAAGTTATGTCGATGGCCAGAAAGTTTTGTCAGCTGGAGATTTTCTACATGTTTATGTTCACACAAGCGCCACAAAAAAGAAAATATACTCTTATGTATGCAAAGCTCTGACTGATGTAGAAGAAGACAGCGATTTAAAAGTCATGTTCCTTCGAGTTGTTACCAAAGACGCAAAAAGATTCAGGCTGGATGAGAAGGATATCTGCTACATCAGTTACGATGATGTCATCAAGATATTGCCAGCTCCTGCTGTTATCAAGAGAGGTCACAGGACATACTATGAGTTTAAGACTGCAATTGATGTTTTTGAAAAATAAGGAGTTCCTTCTAGATCTCAAAGATAATTTAAATGACAAAGATAAAGTATGTTATTATTATATGTAAGTCGTATTTTGAAGGTTTATTCTTAATGGTAAAACTCGTGTAACAAACACAGTACCTAAGTATTATCTTGAGTTACCAAATTTGTCTCTTGAGTTACGTTTTGTCCCATAATTTACAAACAGTTGTAATGAAAAATTATGCTGTTGTTGATTTTTTAAGAATTGATTTTTAGTTTTAATCGAAATGGTAGGATATTTACTTTGATCTCAGAAATTTTAAGCATGTTACGATATCATGAAAATATATGATAGAGAAAATAAGCATATTTTATGTAACGTTGGTAACGCAGCATACATTTTTTTTATGATTTAAGGTTAAACTAGTAAAACTATTAACATGGCATAGATGTCAAAGGATGTGATTTTGCATGAGAAAATAAATACATTAAAAAATATAAACACATTATTTTATTTTTATAAATAAACTTCAATCACATTTTAGTAACGCAAGTGACAAAAAATATTACTTGAGTCGATATTTTCGTCTATTTTTAGAAATATATCCGATAAAGTTCGCTGCTAACTTAGGAAAACACATTTTCATTCAATTTGCTACCGATAATCACCGAAATAATTCAAATATTCATTAAGAAAAAAAACGCTAAATTTTAAAAAAATCTATTTTCAGTGTCGGCTTAAAAGTTGATTGACCCACTTACTTTGTCGTATACAGCTACATGTCACACCTAAAAGTGGTTACTTCCGACTAACTAACGATTTTGTGATAGATAACCGCGTCAAAATAGCCTTGCGGAAACTTAAAGAAAAATGTGAATTTCCAACAAAACGGTAGCGGCCTAGCAACGGCTGTGAATACACGCCCATCCCCCAGGTTTTTTTTTGACAACTGAAACGTGCCGGTAGTTCCCAAAATGGGCAACAAATGAGGGACCTCCGCGCCCCCGCCGTTAGCGTCGGTTGCTTGAGAAGCTTGTGGAGTGTGATCTACTTGCAATGGCTGCAGCAGCGGCTACTGTGATGTCGTCATCATCATCCGAAAGGAGCCCATCTCCCAATATTAACGCGTTCTGTCCTTAGGAAGAACTTTTAAAGAATTTATCCATTCCATTGTAGGTATATCTAATCTACGGTACAGACCGCGCCTCGAAACGAAAAACGGTCCGCAGACGACGCAGCGATAGCGCCTAGCTATCCTAAAAATTTGGTTGCTGGATTCTGTCGTCGCTTAGAAAAACACAATTTATCATTTTTCACTTCCCTTTTCCGCAACTCTATTGTTTATTTTCGTCATTCGTCCCGTGTAAATAAATGTACCTTGCAAATGGATATGCCGTGTTTCGCTGCCGATACTAAAATAGCCTGATAGCTCTGGATTGATTGATCAGCGTCCACTGGAACGGAAAATGCACTGGATCCGTTTATAAGCTACTTGCGGCCTGCCCAGTAGTTTTACCCGCTACTAACCGTTTTCCCGCGGGAATAAGACATTTTAATATAGCCATGTGTATCAGGGATAATGTAGAATTCTAATGGTAAAAGATTTTTTAAATCGGTCCAGTAGTTTCAGAGCCAAATCAAACAAACAAACAATCAAATCTTTCCTCATACTCCTGTACATATGTTTCTAGGGGAAAGTTGTTAATTTATATGGTCTACATGCACCCTATCAGTATTCGGAGGATGTCCTCTACATCCCGTGTAAATGAATTGTTTATAAGATTGAGTGGCTAGAATTGCACTTTATCGTCTAAAATTGCCAACATAAAATAGTGTTGTCAATTATTATTAGAGTTTAAAAGCTTTTATCCAAAAATATTTTTGAGCATCTCATAAACGAGTATAACCAAATCACATTGCTTGTAATAAAACGTAATTTGTAGGTAAGTACCTACCTATGTACTTCTTACATTCGGCGTGTCACATGCTTAATGCTATTCGTTTTGCTTGCCAAAAATAGTTGATCGCACCTACTTCGCATCCGGTATTCATTCATAAAAACAACACACTTAGACGAGCTGAATGACATTATTATGAACTTTGGATTGGCTGTTACATTACAACACTTGGCAAGTGACATGGCAGCGCTACACAGAAAATAATCTACTATAAAATAAAACACTTCCATAGCAGGGCAATCAAATTCTTGTTCGCAAACGGTCACAAGCATAATGTTAATATATAATTATCTTCACAAACACAAATAAAAGTTTTATGAGTTTTGTCACTGATTTTACATCGCTCTACTCTTCACAAACGAATTATTTTGTATAGATATTGAACGAGTAATTCAAATACTCTAAAAATAGGTAACAGCATTAATTAATTAATTTGTATCAGCAGAATAAACAATGAATAGGAAAATATCATCGAAGTAAAAACTGTAAAAGCTTTTAACTCCCAATATTAATCTCCTAGAGACTTATTTTAAATTCTCTCGACCTTAAATTTAATCCCCCATCAAATCATTAACTAACATTGTATGGTAAAATAGGGCCTTAAAATGAAAAATAAGCTCTTTGTTCTCTGTTAATTATGTTTTACCTGTATCTTATTTCTTTTTGAAGAAAGTTAAAGGAAATACTTACAACTTAAATTACATGATCTACATACATACATTAACAGCCATAACAGTCCACTGCTGGAGATGGGCGCTTCCCTATTAGAGGGATTTGCCATACTTACCACGCTTGGCGGGCGGACTGGGCAGTGCAAGATTTTGTGTTCACAGGCAACGCTGCTGCCAATTCCTAGGATCATTATCCCTTAGTCGCTTTTTACGACACCCACGGGTAGAATTGGGGTGATGCTATTATTAGCCGGCACTCCACGGCATTACATGATCTATCCGCTACTATATTTCTTACGTATGAACGCATGCACGCGATGTGGGCGCATCGCGGCATCAATGAACGTCCTCTCGACTTCATTGATCGCTGGCGAGGCTGAGGGAGGTCAGTAGGTCGGCGTAGCACCACGACGGGGGAGCGGGGTGCTTACAGCTTGATGTGATAAGATATGTAGCTTGGTTGCCAATTAAGGGTAGTTACAGTCGACAAATTGTATCTGCCGAGTTCTGACCTATTACCAATGGAATAAGATGTAATACTAATTAAACACTTTCACTAGTTTCACTAATTAAATATATTTGTTTAATTTGGTATTAAACTAAATGCGGCCGGTTTCGTCATCATCGGGCAGTTATTTTGCCCTGTCATCATCGGGCAGTTATTTTGCCCGATAATGGTAATTTTATATCAAATTAAACAAATATATTTAATTAGTAAAACTAGTGAAAAAGTGTTTTATTAGTAAATCAACATGGAGAATAATCGACATCAAAAAATAATAACACAAAGTGTAACATAAGATGAAAAATTTGATACAATAGGCGCTCTGAGAAAATATTGCTTAGTTTACAGTCCAAATTTGACGGATGAAAATAGAACGTATGGGTTTCTATATAATAACGCTAACGACCGCCAATTATTGCTCTGACAATAAAGCGGAATGGTAAATGCAGCCGACACGACCACAAAATAGAGAATGTACAGAATGACAGCTCGCCCCCATTTCGATTATTGATACCTACTCTGCTAGGGGTGCAAATGTTTTCTTACTGAAAGTTTGGAATAGGTTATCCTGGGTTTAACATAGTAACACTACTTACAATACTACTTTTGTTAGCTTTTGTTTTTTAACCAGCCCATTTTTCAAATATGTTTTAATATATATTTTTAAGGGCTGATTTTTAGTCCCCTAAAAACCTACACCTAATATTGGGAACTAAGACTCACTCGGACACGAAAGTGATCATAAGCATTAGCATCCTTGAAATCATCGTAACGGGCATAAAGCAGACGTACCTACGTATACGCTGAAAAGTCCACACTTCAATTCTCGCCGTGCAAGGCCGCGGTATTTCCGGCACAACTGACGTCATACTTTCCTAGACTATATAGGCACTTCATTCAGCCGCACCCCTTTATTAATTTGCCTAAGTACCGATTTGCTAGTTGGACAATAGGCATTCAATGCCGTAGTTATTTGAATGACCTAAAATAGTAATGAAAAACTTTCCATCTCAATTCTCAATTCTCAATTCTTTATTTCTGCTTACATGTTGTAAAAAGATCTTAAAATGTAATTAGACACAAACATGCACCCTGCTAGGGTATCGCAATTTGGATATAAACTTAAATAAAGTAGCTATCTTATTAACATTTATATTTTACATATTATTACCATTTTGCATAAGTATATTCTTCAATATTTACATAATTCACGAATCCGACTGTAATTAAATTATATTTAAATTAAGATTATTTTGGTCTTTAATGTAATAGCCCTATTTAGCTAGCCCAGTAAACACACATCACAAAATTGTTAAGGGCAATAAATGATTTTATTTGTAATTATTATAAATAACTAATTTATCTACTCATCTAGAAACTCTTGCACCGTGTAGAAGCACTTTTTTATCAATATATTTTTAAATGTATTTTTAAATTTATTGGGATCAGAAATTTGTCTGATTGGCTCTGGAATTTTATTGAATATTTTAACTGCCATTGCAAAAGGTCCAGTGTGGAACATTTTCATTTTTGAGAATGGAACTGTTAGTTTGGTCGCTGGTCGCAGATTATGTGGACGAGAATATTGAGGGAATAAGGCAGTATTTCTTTTCACAAAATTACTAATTTCCAGTATATATATGCATGGGAGGGGTAGAATTTTTAAGTTAATAAAATGTTGTCTACAGCTTTCTAATGCGTCCAAGTTTTGAATTATTCTGATACACTTTTTTTGGAGTCGGAATACTTGGATAGAGTCTGAGCTGTTGCCCCATAATACAACACCATATTGTAACCAAGAATGAGCATAAGCGTAGTATGCGGTTAATGCTGTCTGTCTGTCTGTTGTTGTCTTAAGCTCATATAGTCCGTATGTGAAACTTGAAAGTTTAGCAGCTATTTTTTGGACATGGCTATTCCAGTTAATGTAACTATCTATATTTATTCCGAGTAGGGGGTAATTATCGACGACTTCTAGGTTTTTATTGTGAAAAGAATAAGATATTTCTAACGGGGTTCTTTGGTAGGGTCTATATTGCATGATTTTAGTTTTTTCAAAATTTATTAAGAGATTGTGTTCTTCTAGCCACATTATTATTGTATTTAGTATTTTGTCTAATTTATTTGTAAGTTGGAAGTTATTTTGGCAGGAGACAACTATTGAGATATCATCTGCAAACAACGTACACATGCAGTCTTTCTCTATTATTTTTGGAAGGTTGTTAATAAAAATCAGAAAAAGGATGCATCCGAGGACGCTACCTTGGGGGATAGAATTTGTGGTGGTAGCCATTTCTGACCTTACATTCGTAATATTTCCAGTTACACTATTATGATTTTCAATTTCTACATATTGTATTCTATTATTTAGGTAGGACACAAACCATTTATAAGCCGGACCTCTTACGCCTATATTTTTTAACTTGAGCAGTAATTGTTTATAAGGAACTCTATCATAGGCTTTCTTCATGTCTATTAAAAGCCCTATTGCATGTTTTTTTTCATTTATAATATTTAATATTTTATGTATATAATTAAATACAGCCAGGGAAGTTGTATGATGTTTCCGAAATCCATGTTGGTGGTTGCTAAATATGTTGAACTTTTCACAATAAGAGTAAAGCTGTTTTGACATTGCAGACTCAAAGATTTTAGAAAATGTGGGTAACAGCGAAATTGGTCTATAGTTATTGCAATCTGTATGTGCACCTTTTTTATGAATCGGTTTTATTATGGAAATTTTTAGAGAATTAGGGACAATACCTTCATAGAATGATTGATTGACTAGAAACGATAGAACTGGTGCAAATTCCTGTGCACAGAATTTAACTAAAATGGGAGGAATTTCATCGTGTCCAAAGCTTTTTTTGTTTTTTAGCTTTTTAATAATATTAAGAACTTCATTTTCATCCACCAACCGTAAGTACATTGAATTCAACGCGCTGCTTGTATCTAAATTTGGTACCACAGATTGACTTGCTGTCTGGGATGTAAAAGAGTCTCTATTCTTTGAAGCGCCAACAGATACGAAAAACTTATTAAATTCGTTTACAACTAAGATTGGGTCATCTATGTTCTTGTTATTTATTCTTAATATTATATTATTTTTCTCTTTTTGCATAATTTTATTTGTTTTTTCCTTTACTATTTGCCACATTGTTATTATACTGTTTTTAGAACTTAACATTCTCTTAATATTTTGATTCTTTTTTGATATTTTCACTGTGTGTTTAAGTAACTTTTCATATTTCTTATAATGGTCTTTTAGGATACTATTATTGTTGTGTGAAATAAAAGATTTTAACAGGCGTTTGTGTTTACAAGATTTTTTTATTCCAGGTGTTAGCCAATATTTTCTACGTTTGGTTTTTAATTTAATTTTGGTTTTAGGTATAGTTTTATTTAAAATTTCACTAATAGCAAAGCTAAATGAATTGTAATTTAGTTCAACGTTTTTATTTACATCAATAATGTTACTCCAATTTAGTCCACCTATGTGTTTTTTGAAGAGTTTCATATTTTTATCGGTAAACTGTCTTTTATTTATGTACCAAACTTCTCTTGTTTTACATTTTTGTGCGGGCATCTTTAATAATAGGCCTTTGTGGTCTGAGAATCCATATTCTATAACTGCTGCACTCATATTATTGTTTTTAAAATTTGTGTATATATGGTCTATGCAGGATGATAGTGTGGGCGTTATTCGTGTAGGTTCTTTTATGTTTTGGTGAAAGTTAAAGCTTTTCATAAGTTCTGTTAATTTCCGGGACAAAGATGTGTTTAACAGAGTATTAACATTAAAGTCCCCTCCTAAAATTATGTTTTTTTGTGTATATTTTTTCTTTAGTATGTTAAGGAGTTTTTGCAATGTTTCAAAGAAGGTATCTGGCTCTCTTTTACTATCTGGCCAATATAAACATATAAGTACAAGATTAATTTTTGATATCTCAATGGCGCTTATTTCTATAATATTTTCAACAGAAAGCTCTACAAATTCTTTTTTCTCTACATATTCAATTCCTTCTTTTAAATAAATGCATGACCCTCCCCTTGTAAAATTAGTTCTGCAAAACCATGATGCTAATTTATACCCTTCTACTTGCATTGCATCAGTCTGGGATTTATACATCCAAGTTTCTGTAAGGCAAAAGGCGCAAATGTCTTTATATTCATCCGCTAATTCTTCCAATAGATGTCGCTTATTTCTTACACTTTGGATGTTTTGATACACTATGTGAAAATTATTGTCGAAAAAAAATATTTCTTTGTGTGCTGGCTACTTTAGTACTTCTTTCTCCTGCTTCTATCGGTAAAAATGACGTGGACTGGCTATTTGAGTAATTTATCACAGCTTTGGGGTTTTGGGGTTCTTGTGGTGTTGCTATATATTCTCTCCCATTTATAATCAGTTTATTGTTTATTATGTTGGCTCGTTTTCCTTGCATGCGCGCTTCTTTCAGTATCTCGATATTTTTCCTTCTCTCTTTAATGGCTGTTTCATCTAAAAATGGCGATATTGCTAGTCCTGTGTTTTTAAAAAGATGGCTATGTTGCAATATGTATCTTGTAATATTTTTACTCAATAGTTCTATAACGATCGGTCTTCTGTATTTATTCTTTCCCATTCTTTTTACTTCTTCTATATAGTTTATGGTATTAACATTTATTATATCTTGAAATATGCATGACACATGTTCTTGTAGGGTTGGTTCTGATTCCCATTTATTTTCCTCTACACCATATAAAACTATTCTCTTCCCATTTTCTGTAGGTATGTTCGGTTGGTCAATTAGTGTTTTGTCTTTTGAAAATTCTTTTTGCATGTCTTCTATATCTTTAAGCAATTTTGTGTTTTCAGTTTCTAATTCTTTTATTTTTATATTCATTTTCCCTATTTTTTCTTGCAGTTGGGTCTGGACCGGGTAGGGAGTATTTTTTAGACACCCAGTATTATTAGTCTGAAAAATTTCAGTTCTTAGCTTCAAAAACTCATTTGCAGTTACTTCAATTATTGTTGATTTTATTTCGTCCATAAGATTGTTTTTCATTTTTTCCAGTTTTGTGTTAATAATTGTTTCCCATTGGTTTAACTGGATAGTTTCTGAGTTTGGTGAATAATATTGAAAGTGAGTATCAGTATCATCTTTTGATCTGTTTAGTGGCAATATCGTATCATCTAAACCGGACAGGCTATCTTGGTCTTCATTAGCTGAACTGCTCATTTTGTGAGTATTTTTAGTGTTTGTCTGGTTTATTTTCTTTTTGTCTATAGGCTTGAACACTGGGCTTTGAATTATTGGACTTGTCTGGTTTGAATGAAGTCTATTTAGTGATGTCCTTTTTTTCTCTGTTTTGCATGTATGACATGTCCAATAATTTTTTGAATCAATTTTCATCAGATAGTAAAGTTTATCAGGAATTCTCGAACAACTATAATTGGCACAGTAGGTGCCTTTGCACATGTAGCATTTTAAAAATTGTCTTCCGAAAATTTTATTTTTGCATTCTAAACAGGATAATGTAGTTTTTCTGGAGTTTGACATTTTTCTAGTCTCTTAGTGCCATCTATTGTAGGGTACTGGAACCAAAAACTATCGGTGGTCGATCAAGATGGTCGATGGGTTCGACAAATTCGTGGTGGCGATCGAGCCCGAAAAAGATAGTAATTCTATTGAGTAACAGATGGCGCTGATATAGAAAAAAATGTTTTGATGTTTACGTAGATTCCAACTGAGTATTTTTTATTTTTTATACAGGAAAATAAACCACTGAATGTTTTAACTGAATTTTTTAAAATTAATCTGAACCACTGACACAAATATTCACGCAGTTCTTTCCATCAACTTTGTTCACATAATATATACCATCTTTCCATCAACTTTGTTCACATAATATATAACAGCTGTACTTACTCCTTGAACTAAATTAGGTTTACAAAGATCCTGGTGGTCATGGTCCCAGACCTCAAAACTGACACCGAACTGTTTGGTTGGAATCTAAGAACTCATCCGGAAATAGTTCGTGACTCTTGCGACGATGAGGAGTGCAAATGGAATGTACCAGTAGAGGTCCAGAAATTTTAATATTGCAGTGGCATGCTATGTGCCTGGTTTGCGACTAGTAAAAAGGCCTCAAAGAATGAAGAGCGGTGACCTTGAATGTGCAGATATGCTGGTCTGTTTAAGTGGAGTATGGACTGACAACCCCCGTCACTTTTCCGAGCGCTCATCATTCCTTGTATTACAAAAGATTGTTGACTTGAGGATAAGAATGCCTCAAGTAAAGACCTAAAGACGTCCTCATTAAAAATAATGATAATGCTAATGATACACAGTCACAATGTGCTATGAGTGCCAAAAGAGACTGATTACATGCTTGCTCCCGTTGTACAACAAAGACTTAAAAGCTTGTCGCATATTTTAATGAGCTAAGCTTCGTCTCAACTTTCGGATTTAACCTTGAATATTTTTAGTTTGAAAAGCTTATTTATGTCTTGTTTAGTAAATGCTTTGAACACGTTGTCGTGTGATGCCGGCTTAGAATAGCACACCCCAAAACTACCCGTGGTTATCATTAAAACTGACTGAGGTGGGAGGAACTGCATTCGCCAATCCACTTGCCAAGCAAAGTGAATATGAAAAAAACCCTTAATAGAATGAAGCCCATGTATTGTAGTGGACTGTTATGTTTGTAATGTATGCTTCGTACACGTTATATAACTCTATAAAAATTATGCCATGTAACTGTTATACTTAATCTAACTGGTCGGTATTTAAAAAGTTTCAAGCCTAACTATAACTAACTCCGCTGGCTCAGGAACTCAAAATGGACCATGGCCTCTAAAATAAGCTTCCTCCACAAGATTGACTTTTATTTTAGTCAAGTCGAGACTATTCAGGTATTCTCCCGTGTGACAGCCATCGAGGTATGGAAGCAAAGGGTAGGGGCCGATGATCCACCAGGTTAACTTTGACGTCACACCAACAATTAGGCCATCCGTATTTTATCCGACGCAACTAAAACGAGCTTTACGGCTTCGGAAATAAGAGTTATTTTCCTTTTATGGGTTCGCAAGGCTACACCAGCACATGCGCGCACGCTGTACTGCACGCTGCACACACGCGCAATGACCGGGTCAAACCCCCATTCTAGAAGCTCCATTGATATTCGCGACGGTTTCATTGATGAAACCAACCAGCTTGTATTGTATGGAGTCACGCTATATTGTACCGATAAAAAATTAAGCTTCATAAACGAACGCTCCTTTAAGTGGGGAGAATTTGGACAATTTACCATTCATTCAACCCATTCATAATATGTTGATCACTTGAACTTGATTGACTTCAATTTAGCCATGTCATTGAAATTAAAAAGGGATAAGAGTAGGTTATTTTTAATTCGCCTTGTCATTTCATCTTTTATGATGTTGTTTATTCAATAATTTGTAAACAACAGAGTTTTAACCTTCGATACCTTACCTTGTATAGGTGGTTCTACAGCATGTCCTTCCGTTATTTTTGCAACGAGCCCTAGCATGTCGAGCGTTCAATGTCGCTGGCTGGGTCCGGGCTCCGGGCGCGAGCGGTAAAGCGGGTAGTCCTTCAGCCGCGGCCGGGGCTGCACACCCTGGCGCCGCCGGTTACAGGGGCGCGCGGGGTGCACCGTGACCCACTTCCATGCTTGCACAACCTGCTCTATTTTCCCTATGACGTCATAACCCCATTCACCCCGAAGTGCTGAATCGATGCGCCTGAAACTGGGTCGTACTGAATGGGCCGCTGGTACATTCATCATGAACGGCTATTTTTAGCCCCAAGGCAGTCGTAATTCGGAGTCTCAAGTGGAACCAGTTTTGGCGGATCTTGAGGGCGTTGCAATTAACTTTTATGCAATAGCAATTTAATTTATGACATTAAGAAGAGATATTCGTTATTTCCTAAATTGTTTTTGTTGAAGTTAAGGATATTGTAATTTTTTTGCGGGACTTTCACTAACTTTGATAGGCCGTGAAGTGTATTACATTAAATCAATTAACAACTATCGTTTAATTTTAACAGATATGTATGTGTAGGATTTGAACCTTATTAGGCCACGTAACTTTTTAAGCAGCCTTGCTGGATTATGGTCTATCCTAGCTAGACTCGGACCACAAAGCGAGGAATGAAAAATTTACACAATATCTTTGTTACAGATATCGCGCGCCAGTATAGACGCGTGCAAGGACTACTTCAGGGACGACCTGGTCAAGACCGACTGGCAGCTGATGGTCGAGCTGAAGAAACTGTTCTCCATCCTCTAAACCACCAGCCTCTTCTTGTGAACCTCTTTTGAACACTCCGTATCGTCGAGAATCGGCCCGCGTGTTTCATTTCGAACTCTTCTAAAATCGTAAATGAGGACGAAAAATAGCGCCAATCGCGACTGTACCTTCTTGATTGGTCGGAAATATTACAAGAGTCCGATTTTGGCGATTATTGGTGCATTTAGGCACAGTTGCGCTTGGCGCCTGTTCGCAATATACTGAGATTTTCTTCACCGAGCCTGCGTCTAAATGAAGTCTGTCTGTTCCATCTACCCCGTTCTGCTGGCGGAATCTCATCTTATCATTCACAGCTCTTTGACAATCGTGTATTCCTATGAATGTGTAGCCATACTTAGTTAGTCGTTAAAGAGATTGGCCTCGATACTGACAGGGTACCTACTTAGCTAATTCTAGGTATTCTTGTCACTATTAAATACTCAAAAAAAATAGTTGTGCAATCTGCAGCGATCGTTAAAGTCTGTTTAAGGAATCAAATACAGGTGTAAAATTATTGCCTGATTTCTTTTGCTCATTTAAAAGTGACAAGAATTCGTTATGGATTTGGTATTGCAGAATCGAGAACATTTATTATCAAGGTCAGGCCTTGATCAGTCATACTATTTTATCATTGAATGATATTCTACCAACGTGTAAACCATATTATTTGTACGTAACTGTTTGTATGTACCTACTTTATATCCAAATGCCAATTTTAGCTTGGAAGTTTGTTTTGTTTGAGTATTCGATCGCAAGTGACGGATTGTATATAGTAACACCTCGAATTATTTATTTTATTGAAAATTCGCATTTTAAAGTTCAACCTTTGGTATCCAATAAACTGACCATAGAGTAAGTTCTTTTGCTTGTTAAAGTAAAAAAGTGAGTCGTAAACCTAAAAGTTTGTTTCATTGTTGTCAGGTCTCCTATGTAAATATCAATACTAAAAATGTATGTAAATACTAAACTTCAAGTAAACAGTCCTGATAAAAAATCTTTTCTATGGGATGTAATAAGCTAATAAGTAAAGCAAGTTAAAAATATTTCAAGAGGTAGCTAACCAGTCTTTTGACAAAAGATTTTAAGAAAAGGGTCCTTTTTCGTGTGGGACACCGTCCCGGATCGATGTACGACCACAGTTTCAAAGACTAGTTTACCCCTTGAAATATATAATTTTATTACTTACCCTCATGTAGGTATTTAGTGAAGTGCAATATACGATCTCGCAATAAATGGTGTATTAGGAAAACTCCTATAATCCTACGGTGCTTCTTGTAGTCATTGTAACCGACTGTTTTAAGTGTTGTCATTCGATGTCTAATAAAAAAAAAACATTTAACGGTTTGAAGGTGGAGCACCTGAGTTCGTCTGTTGTACGATAAAAAGGTCGCAAATTATTGTATCGAACGTTTCACGAGATATTTCACTAGCGAGCTGCTAAGATTGATACATGAAATTGATTTTAGAAATGGATTGTCGGATCAAAACGTTAGCTTAAAGTCAGCATCTAATAAACAACCATTCGTTCGCTTAGATAGTGTTGCAACTAGCGTAACTGTCAGTAAGCGCACTTATGTGCGTATATGTTCCTATTATTTAAGACTGAACTCTCTGATTTTAGCCAAGGGGTTTGAAACCTACACCTGATATGGTGGTGAGCAGGAGCTCACCCGGAGAAGTTTGTGTAGTTGTTCAAACTACCACCCTTTTTAGGACTTGTTCTGGGAAGAACGGATCGTACTGAACTGGGAAGAACGGATCGTACTGAACTGGGAAGAACAGATCGGAGTGAACTGGGAAGAACGGATTAGACTGAGTTGTGCGTATATTGAGCATAGAGGGCAATTTACGCTGGTCGCGACATCATCTAAGCATCTCTTGAGCTTCATTATGAAAATTTTCGTGTGACCCCTTTCCGAAATTTTGTTTACCTACCTATTCTAAATAAGTTGGTACAGTCAAGATCAGCCTGGGTTAGACAGTTTGGACTTCGGACCATTCTTAAGCCGCGCGAATGAGATTTAAATTGGCAGTTTTAGTGTCTTATCCAGCTTGAACTTGACTGTACCTCCCTACTTTATACTTAGTACTTATTAAAATAAACGACATCTTATCCCGTAAGTATTTCGTACCGAAATATAAAACTTCTACGAATTATGGGCGATGTAAATAATAATAGGTTTCCGATGGTCTGGATTTTGAGTATAAACCTGTCTACGTTGCTAAGTAGAAGAACCCTTTATAAAGAACAGCTCGCTTCTAAAATAGAATCGATTGTTAGGTGGCAAGCATTGGTACAGAAGGTTGTATTTTATATTGTAGGTATTTCCCCCTTTTTGAAATGCTTTGTATTATATAGATGGAATCGGACATATTCTTATATTGAAGAAATTTTATTAAATTCTAAAAACTATTCTAGCATTTTATTTCTGAGCCTTTAGATCCCTGAAACCGTTGATAGGTAATAGGTAGTAATGTAATGTACCATCTGAATAATAGTAGATTGGTGCGACTTCAGCTGCATCGGAGTCCATTCGGGTGTTCACTTTCCGAGGATGTAAAATGTAAATGTAACAACCGCGGTACCGCGGTACGTATATAGGTACCTACTGCTTTACATAAAAATACAGCTTGAAAATATAACTTTCTTTTCACGATTTTTTTTATATATTGTGCAATAATAAAAACCAATCACAAAGACTGCGTTTGCCCGGTAATTTTACACACATACCTACTCCAAAATTTAAAAAAGGTAGTAAACTAGTTCCAGCCAACTATGCCTAGGTATACCTAGTTACCTTTAAGTCTGACTAGTGTGATCTGCAAGGTTATGGAAAAGATAATACTTCAACATATCCGGCAATTTATATCAAGACACAAAATAATTGCAAATCAGCAACATGGCTTTTGCCCTCGTCGATCAACGGTCTCAAACCTACTGTCGCGACTGTCATCATGGACCCACAGTTTCAACACGAGAGCGCCAGTTGATGTTACTTATTTCGACTACGAGCCTTTGATAAAGTCCCTATTACAAGAGTTCTACAAAAACTGGATTGTATCGGCATAAGAGGTAAATTTGTCAAATGGATCGAGGCCTTTCTACGTGACAGAAGTTTTAAAAACTTTTGAACTTTCGAGTTAGAATCGCTAAAGTATTATCAGAGGAGCAGGTCATCCAAAGTGGGGTACCACAAGGCTCAGTTTTATGCCCAGTTCTACATCATCTTCACTTTTGATCTGCCACGTGGCCTCCAATGCGACGTTAGTATATTCGCCGACGATCCCAAAATTTTCGCATACCTTCTGGACTTTGGAAAGACTTGGACGCAGTAGCTAACTGGTCTAAAGAATGGTTGATTGACCTAAACGCAGCAAAATGCACTTCCTGCATATTGGAAGCCGAAATCTACACTTGACTTATAAGTTAGGTGGCACTAATTTGAAGGAATCGAAAACTCAAGTAGACCTAGGCATCATCATTTTTGAGAACCCGGAACATCATGTGGCATCGATATCCAAGAAAGCCATAAGTCGAATCTACCTAAGCATTTGGTATCCTGACTCCAGAGATGATGAACAAAATACATAAAACCTATGTAAGACCCATACTGGAATACGCCTTTCAAATCTGAAGCCCATATTTCATGAAGGATATTGACCTGCTTAAGAAAATCTAACGTAGCTTTACCAATCTAAGTACCACGGCTACTTAAAATCCGACGATGAGAGACTACAGCTACTGAAAACTTCCCTAAAAGAGCAAAGGGAACGTGAGGACTTGATCGAGACATTCAAAATTCTAAATAGTCACTATGATCTGGATAATTCTGATGAAATATTCGAATATGACAAGAGCTCCCGATTGCGAGGCCATCATCTCAAATTAAAGGCGCAAAGATCTCACAACAACCCGCACTTTCTGACTAACCGAGTGGTGAAATCGTGGAATGACTTGCCTGAAAGTGTAGTTTCGGCAAATATCATGAATGCATTTAAAAACAGACTAGACGAACTTAAAAAACAGTGTCGTGGCAAATCAATAAAACTAAATTTAATATACGTGGTAGGTATATAGTGACAAACGTGAACAGTGAATAGGATACAGGCGTTACATTTGTTTCAACTGCCTGCCTGTTCAAATAAATAATAATACATTCATACATATATCACACCTATATCCCTTACGGGGTAGGCAGAGCGTAAACGGTCGTATAAAACGAACATTTACATAGCTATGAAACTCATTCATGTAGCCCTGGGCTAAATTTGGATAAGAGAAACAAAAAAGTATCTACAATGGACAAACATTGATTAATTCACCTTAACAACAATAACGTTAAGATATAAGCAGTTATAAAATCTGATTCAAATAGCTAAAACTCGACCGCCGGGCGAAATTTCAAAATTAGAGAATATTTCAAATACCTACCAGCCTTCCAAATTTATTTGAATTTCAGCATTGAAATAAATTCGAATAGTTATTAAAATATGATGGGTTATCAACGGTAGTTTAAGGAAGCAGACATCAGGTAGTAAATAGAGTATAAGTACATATTGTAAAGTTATCAGTGTTTTTGGAAAGCAACCGCGAAAATTGAATAAAGGTCGGGATTAGGTAGGGTAGAGCTCGCTGTCAATGCGCGACCTCTTTTGTCCACAAAAAGTATGCTCCAAAAATACCTTTTGCTGAAATTGCAGTCCGCTACTTCTTCTTCTTTTCTTGACCAAGTCGTCCAACGACTCGATGAACCCTGGTGTCAGAGTTATTCAATCGCCTACTACTAGTAGGCCTCTGACATGAGAGTAACGACGGCCGTCTAAGTAATCATAATCATAGACAGCAACCGTGACCGACGGTTTAAGGTGGTACGTTTTACATACAATCGAATAACTGAAATTCGATGGACTTGTTCATTTGATGAAGAGCATTTCGGGGTGGTATGGGATCTACCTCCTAGCGGTCCACCCCGGGCAACGGCAACACAGGCTTGCCTGTGGATAAGTCCGGCTGAACGATCCCACTAAGCGGTGGAAGGCTCCGCAAGGGGCCGCCTGGCTCGCGACCACCATCCCACCGAAGTCTGGCGCCAAGTAGATTGCTGCGTTCCGTCAGTGTGTGGGAGCGCCAGTGCCTTAACAGGCTTCTTCTGGGTGAGCTCGCTCCATCTTAGACTCTGTCTCTGTCCTATGACCTAGACTAGAGTCAAGAGCAAACCCATCATTAATAAAAAATAAATAAAAAAAAAAAAGAGCAATATTTTAACAAATGCTTATGCGATATGATAAAAGCACATGTAAATTTGGTGCAAAACTACTTTTGGTTAAAAGATAAAAAGTATTTGGTCCACAATAAAATCAAACGCATTTTTTGCAGCAGGAGCTCTATCTTTTGGCGGAGTATCGGTTTTAACCAGGAAATGTTATGGTTTACAATTTATTTTTATTATTTTGCGAAAATGTTATATCAAAACGGGACTTCCCATCGAGTTTTTCAATAAGAATTTTGTCTCCTTTATAGACATAAGTCCATTTAACATTTTTATGAAAAACGTTTCACCTTAATGAGCCCGCTTTCGATGAGTCTTGCACTAGTGACATTATTTGCATATACCTACCTCTATTATGTTTGTTCACATGACCAAATTTCTGAGGTGACATACCGGGAAGTGAGGTGAAAACTAGCTACTAACGTTTTCCCGATACATATGTACATAATCTAGGACACATTATTATCATTATTGTCAGATGTGCATCAATATACAGGATCTACAAGGAAATCGTTTCAGAAACCCAAAATCTAGAGGTGGTTTACTATTTTTCTTTGACGTTAGCATATCGGTGCCCATTTATCCGTCAATAATTGAAATTTATAAACTTCATATGATAATAATTCTCAATTTAATGTTGTACACTTTACAGAGAGTAATTTTAGCAAAAATCTCGCTGTTCCCGGATCAGAGATTTCAATTGATTTGGAAGGTTCTTGAGTATCAAGCGGTTCTTAAGTGCGATGTGACGGGTCAAGATGTTCTAGACTAGAGAGCCACCGAGTCGAAAGGTTTAAGACTGGTCCCGGGCTGGCATGTAGAAACGGAGGGAATGTCAATAATGTTTAAAGTAGTTTTTATTGATAATCAAAAAGGATTCATTATTTGATTATATCATGATCGGTCACGCTGAATCCTTGGTAACATTGTAAGGCAATTAGTTCCCTTTCTGAGGATACCTGAATCACGACCAAAAATTATCCAGACAGAAATGGATGAACCTTTTTTCAAAACGGACCTTTTTATTTTTGATATTTTTCCGTTAATTAGACTCGCTAATTAACTGGTGCAAGTAATTTTCAACAGTAAAATAAGGGAGAAATGGTGGGCAAGGGGTATAAAAGTTAAGAATATTTATATTTCATCATACGATCGTGCTTGTTCAGCTATACATTTGCATTGAACTACAACAGAAGACATCATTTTGAATGGTACACCTCTATAAAATACTCTGTGACAAGCTTGCACGACTTCCGTATATTTTTCGAATTTAGAATATTAAAGTAGTGTAGCCACCTTAAAAGATGGAAGTTTGCCTCGTTAATGAACATTTTGTTGCTATCGTAAAACTCGCGGTAGCGAAATTGACGCTGCTCTATCGTATTCGTATGCCTCTCAATGGCAGCTAAATTTCCATCAAACAAGGCAGGTAACTAGTTAACTACCCCCCAAGCTCAGCGTGTTGTATGTTTTGACCCCGAACACCGAACCGAACATCCTTTTGGCCCACCCTTCACTAAAGGCCTCCTTTCTTATGTCACTATTCGGGAATCGCAATCTTGTGCCTCCGCATGCTTATCGTCCTTGGACGACTCGGTGTCCCACACGAAAAAGAAGAATTGAACCCGTCAAGTTCGATTTGACATCTGCCATTGGGCCGCCGCCCCTTTCGGCTCCTGACTTCTAATTAGTATTTTTCTGCTAGGAACGACGACCCAATGCACCCTTCATTGGGTGGTTCGACTACTCGGTACCACACACGACAGAAGAGTTTTTTAAACCTGGAAGTGAGTTTGACTGTACCTATAGGTAGGTACCTACCTCGTACCTACCTATCTGCGTAAATGCACTGAATTATATTTTTTACATGTACCTACTAGGTAAATAGGTATCAAGCTATCAAGTTGCTCAGCTAAGTGCTATGACGTTTTCGAGACCAGCCCATACGAGCCTTGTTTGTCGTTATAAATGGTTGCCGGAAGGTCATCTTTCCTCACACCATTATTCCAGGGGAGCCAATACCGGCCACGGATCACCTTCGGCTGGGTGGAGCGAACCATTCTAGGTACCGCTACATTTTCTTACTGTTCTTCCGGATGACGCAGTTACTGCAATCTCTTGGAACATGACTTTTCTGACTGAAAGCTGTAAAGGTATCGCGTTTATGATATGATTAACATATTAAGTGTTGAGTAATTTAGTTGTAAGTGGAATGTTTTGATGTTTCGGATGAGTTTTTCGGTGGAATTTGATGCCGTAGCTATGGCAACGCGGTGTGCGTGGGCGAGGGGGTGGTGTTTTCAGGGTCTAGGTCACGCCCCGAGCTGCAGCGCGCAGGCGCGGGCTCCCGGCCTCCGTTGAGGAACTGGTGCCGTCAAACCCGCCGGACACTTCCTGGTGGAAGCGAGCGCTGCTGCTTTAGCCTCCACACTAAGTCAGTGATATACTACCACCCAATCCAAGTGCTAAGTGCTGGTGTTTGTGATTTTATAGTGACAAGAGCTAATCATCATTGTTGACGGATTGATTGAAGGTAAACTTGTGATCAATGTTTTTTAATGTCTTTTTACAGAGATAATCAATTACATTACAAATTAAAATTTACTAAATGAACCAATACAACAAAAACAAATACCTACTTAGATACGTAAAAATATATATCCGCACCGGCCGCCGAAAATGCTTAGGCCTAATAACGCCGTCGCCTTGCTTTTCTGGGTTTTCAGTGTTTTTATTTGTTTAGGTACCTACAGGACAAGTCGATACATTATCTAACCTACATACCTAACGCCATTTTTTAGGAAAAACAAAAAGTATTTAAAAACAAAATTACGAAATAGTAACCAAAGAAGAGTATTAAAAACCCTTTACCAAATAATGACTTGAGTATTTAGACATATTTATAATGATTATTAATGTTACGACAAACCGATAGTAAAAATGAACCAGGAACTATGATAAATCTAAAGATTAGAAATAGAAAATGTTTATTTGTTATCAAAATATCAACTTATCATTACAGTCACAAATTCAAAAACTTTGATTAAAACTTTGACTTTAAGTCTAATTAAAACAGGAGCCTGCATTAACTCAGTGCAAGGTCTAACAAACTGGACTTTAGTTTTTTTTTAGACAGGCCGCATAGAAAATTCTGATTTAATGTTCGATCATAATAAAGGTATAAGAACCCAACTATAGGTACCTCTAAGTACCTCAGTAATTTAATTTTTAGTGCACAGCACGCAACTATAACAGAAAAACGCATACTTAAACAAACCTTTTCTTGTGTAGTTAAATTTCAAATTGCGGTCCCTATGTCAAACTGAAAGTGAAAAACCTAAGTGCAAACTGGGAAATGCAAGAAATTCATTTCTGGTTTATAGATTGGTATACTTAGCATTAAATGATTTTTTAAGTCTTGAGGAACGGGTCAAAGAAAACACTTAAATAACAAACAATACATTTTACGGGTAGAAAATAGACAATTTTGGATTACTAGGATTGTTTTGTACAAAAAAAAAGAAATGTCTTCTACTTACAAATTTAGAAAATCACGTCTTATTTGATGTACCTGATTTGGCCATGGCTTCATGCAAAAATAACATACCTACTGGTTTCCGTTTAGTAATATTACGAATCTTCAGCGGCGCTTACTACAGTGCAGTGTGAGTGCAGTTTTTATTTGCGTTTTTGCTTTCCTTTTGGCCCTTTCAATATAGGACTTTGATGCAGTCCTCTTCTGTATTTTGTCTGAACTCACTACAGATCTACCTTAGCTGTTTTCGCCGAAAACCACACATATTTATAAAAATCTACAACGGCAAAGCTATCAACTCTCGTAACTCGTGGGATTGGTAGCCATCTTGGACACCATCCTGCACTCTGATCAGTCGGCATTGACATGCTTGAGTTTGATTAAGAATTATCAACAGACATACCTACTTACAAAATGTCGTCGACTTTGTGCGTTAGGTATTTTCATTTGGATTTAGGTGACATACTTATGTCACTCCATAAAAACTACTAACGCCTACAGTTCTAAATTTGAAATTTCGCGCGATTCATAGTTCAGTTACGATCTTCTTGTGGAGGAAGTGACTTAGGGCGTTTGTGCACTACAAGGAAATTTACTGCCCGGCATTCCGATTTTTTACGGTCCTGTATGGCACGCCATTGATCTAAATACTAGCTTGTGCACTATACGTAATTTTACCGTCCAACATCTCACTTAGATTAAGGGCGTTTTGGCGTGCCATACCGGACCGTAAAAAATCGGAATGCCGGGCAGTAAAATTTCTTGTAGTGCACAAACGCCCTTATGTTGGAGTTAGATATTTTACACACTTGTCATGAGCATGAGTAATTTCGCTAGGTGAATGAACAGTCTTTTACGTTTGTACCTAGACTAAAAACCATCAAGACTATCACAAGCCACATCAGTTCGAGAGTTTTAACTAATTTTTAGGGCACGTAGTAAGCATTCATTCATGCGTACGAATGAATGGGGAGCGACATGGCCTCAGCGCTGGCGCAGCTGAAAACAGTAAGTAGTCCGCCGCTCTCGTTCGCGCGCACGGCGCCGCCGCGACCGCCGAATGGATGTGATCCATTCTCTATTACGTGCCTATAGGTACCTACTTTTTGGTACTCTCTCTCTGCTCATCCACAACACCGGATCCTATATCGGTGCGTTATCTATTTATAAGTACATACACCGCTCTGAAAACACTCGAACATAAACCTTGAATAAAAGTTGCGATATAAGTTTCATTCACGTTCAACACTCGTGGGCGTAAACTTCAGTTGAATTGAAATAGAGGTAAAGTTTTTAATTTTAGGCTCAATTACAAAATCCTACGTCATGATATCGTTGATATTATCCGCCCGCAGTTACAACAAAAAAAAGTCTAATGGGTAATGGTTGATTCAAAAGAACTCTATCATGTGCTCCTATCATTTCCGGTCCTTACCAATAATAAAGTAGCTAAGTAGATACTTACCTGCCTAAGTAGCTAATCACCCGGTCACCCAATCATGCAATAAGTATAAGCCAAGTATGACTAGCTTTACATGTTTCAAAAACATTACAGTCGTTTATTTTAAGGTTTACCACCCACTGACAGGAAATTAAAACTATCAGTGTGAGCCGGCGGCGGTTTTCTCACACCAGCAGAGACGTTGCAATTTGCAAGTCTCTACGACTGTCAAACTGATCCTGGCTTTAAATCCACAATTATATACAAAGTCTTTAATATAGTTTTTTTACGTGTCTTTTTATTTAAACATGTAACTCATAAAACTCTATGTGTGCTAAAATTAAAACTAAGCAAAAAATATACAGTAGTTAGTTTACGGGCATTGCTTCTCAAAAATGAATCACTTGAAAGCCTTCGAGTCAAAGCAAAAGTTATATCTGAAAAGAATGGCCCGTTATCTGTTTAAAAGCCGAAATGACAAGAGTGTTGTTCCCTTTTGGGCTTTTAAGTTGGTTATCAAAGTGGCGCCAGTCTGAATAGTTTTTTGGCATTTCAAAAAGACAGAAATTCTTTTGATTGTTTACCAGCTATTATTAAGAAAGGGTTCCGTAGAGTTGTTGTTTTAAGTAAATAAGCAAGATGGCCAAGTGTGATGCGGCAGCCATCACTAGCTGCTGGCCAAATGCGGTGGAAGTATTCGTGGAAACTGACTTCACCGAATAACTTCACTACAACGTACTGTCTGTCTGTAGATTCATCAGTTCGTCATCTGCTTCCAAAAACTAAAGTTAACGTTCCAATATAAACCTCGCGCGTCGTTTTGGTATCGTTTTGCAGTTGTTTTGTAGTGCAATCGCATCTTACTTGTGGTGGCTTCCATAAGTAAATCCAATCAATGCTTATTTTTTGGATTTATGAGACAATTAACAATGTTTTGTAAATTTTTATCCATGCACCGCAAGTACAAAGTGTAGATAAGGGTATGTTATATGATCTACAACGCCACCACAACCTTATCCCACGATTAGATAAGGTAGGAGGTATAGCTACGTATCAAATATCCATTTTTTTAATTCATTGTGGGATATTGTTATGTGTTTCAAATATTGACGTCATGATCGGCACCTAATCCCGATCATAGAACCTTCCTTTTGGTACAAGATGTAATTTTTTTGCATTTCAACGAAACTAACATGGCGGGTTGGCGTACCGCGCGAGAGTGCGCGCGTGACTGCGCGTGCGCTGGATAGACGGACGCCGCGACCTCGCCCAGATAAATCTATCAATGAACGCGATAAGAGGGCGCGTGTCACGCAACCGGAGGAAGTGCCCTAACTCGCCTCCTGCACTCTGAACTGATGTATATCTGCAGCTATGCTGTTTCTATCTGCAGTTTCTGTAAACCATGACAGGAGCCTACTAGAAGTAGAAGGCGGTTTAAAAACTCAAGACACCAGGCCGAGCGTCGACTCGGTGTCACACTGCACGACGGCACGCATAGGTACCTAAAATAAGTAGGTACTTTCATAAATGATTAATGAAGTGGCCCTATTACCTTTATATCTATATCTACCTACTACTCTAAATTTCAATTGGCATGTAAGTACCTAGAGACATACATAATCTAGTGTGGCGCGAAAGCATTTAGACGATCGGATAATGTGCTTTCCATATTTTAATAAGTTTCTATCCAGTTAAATTTCCACAAATAATAGCTTTTTATAGTACCTAGTGCATGGTACTCGTATAAATAAAACAATTAGGTACCTATTTTAATTATAATTCTACGTTCATTAGAATTTAAAAATAAAACATTAATTTCTAACAGAGGGCTACTGTAGCTTTACTTCAATCAGGAAATTTTAGGTAATTTTATTATTAATTCAGGCATCTATATTCTTAACTATTTTGTAATTTGATAAATTACTTGTTCGAAGCCAAATATTTCATCCATTTAGATAAACTGGCTATCAGCTCGTTAAATCAAATTATTAGATAGAACAATAGTTGCATAAAAAAGTCATGCCTACGTGCGTACCTACAACGGAAGTAAAAAAAAGTTGATTAAGTTATTCAGATAATTTTATTAATTATAGAAGTTTTTTGAAAACTTGCATGCTTGCCTAATGTTACATCTGATGCAAAACATTATAACAATATTATCGGAAAGTTACCTACCTGCCGTCTTTTTGTGTTGGCGGATAGAAAGTAGGCCTACACATTAAATTAAGTTCTGCCCACATTTAAACTAATCCAATACACTTAATTTTATATAATAAATGCTAATATTACTTAGAAGGAAGACATATGCATGACGTGCAGCGAAGTAACTATCACGTGCTATAGGTAACTAGCTTCTAGCGATGACGCTACCGTGTAGGTAGTTTACACAAACAGTATCAACTGTCCTTTACAGAATCTTTATTTATCGAACCTGTATAGTTCGTGACATACATACACGCATTATGTAAAGTATCGCGTAGGCAGCACCACCTTTAGTCAGGCGTTACAGCTGCGACAAAAATGTACGCAAACAAATCGTTATCCTCCGTGACCATTCGTAAATTATAGCTGGTCTCAAACACTTATCGAGACGGGGGCGTGCCACATGGATGCACCAAGGAGAGCCTCTATACAAGCTGATATAATCATAATTTACATTTCGCTTGCTTATAAGAACATCAAGGTTCTACGAAGGGATTTGCAAGTAAACCTAAATTTTCTAAGGAAGTAGGTAATTGAGTCACTAAGCGATAACCACTGACTCACAAAATTATTTACAGTTCAATAGGTAGGCAGCTGCTTTTATTAGGGGAAACTCGGTTTAGTCATATATCTTATGACAAAGTGCGTAATTATTGTGTTTGACTGAGTAGGTACTCCTACATCACGGCTGCTCAAATGTAAAACACAGAATATGCCATTTTGCTAATTTTACAGTAGCGACGGTTTTAGAAGATTATGTTTACATATGACTTTAAAGGTATTTTAGGTAGTGTTTTTGTATTTAAAATAAATATGGTGATCTACAGAGTCATTTATGTTAGTTATCATCGTTCTAATATGTACGTAACATCAAAATATTTATTAATGTGTGGATATTCCGTGTTGAAACTTGTTAAAAAATAAAAATAAATCAAACTTAAAACAAGGAATATGTAACAAATTAAATAGAAAATAAACCAATAATATGTTTTTATTTTGAAAAATCGTAATATATTGTGATTTTAAACTTAAGTTTTATGTTTATTCAACATTGTGTAAATTAAGTATTTAATTTTGTGAACTTAAATGAAAGTTTTAAATAATAGTTGAATATTTTTTTATTAATATAAGGTTTATTTCAAATAAGCCGTGTGATGCCGGCTTAGAATAGCATCACCCCATTTCTTTCCTGTGGGTGTCGTAAGAAGCGACTAAAGGACTCGAGGATATCATGTGTATTGCAATTTTAGGCGACAGGCTGACAACCTGTCACTATAGCGATACACGACAATAGCTAAAACGGCCCTCAAATATGTGTCAGACGTGGCGATAACGACCGTACTTTTACGGTCGTTGACGCTCTGCCTACCCCGCAAGGGATAAAGGCGTGATGTATGTATGTATGTATTTCAAATAATCATTTAATAAAGTAGGGTCTTCTTTTCAAAACAATCACTTAATAAACTAAGGTCTTATATTTTTAGAATCAACAAAGGATTCAGGAAACCATTGAACTTTCTTCTCCTTCTTAATTTACCCTCTTTCTTTCTATCTTATTTTTCTAGTGCCAATCAAATCTGAAGATTATATGGATTTTTAATATTTTTGTCTTTCCTTTTTTTCTCTTTTTTTTTCATTTTTCGGTAATTTTAATAGGAGTCTTTCAGTACTCTTCCTCATCATCATCATCTTCAAATTGCCCTCCAGATATTAAATCAACAGCGTTTTCTTTTACAGGTAAATCCGTCCAAAACTTTTCCCTGTTTTTAGGCATTAATCTTACAAGTTTATTTAAAATCTGTTGTTTCTTTGCACTGTCTATACCTCTTGGAGTAGTTTCTTGTACCGGTTCTGTACTTGCATTATGACGCGCTTGTAAAAAGCTCACTTCTTTATATTCCGTTTTTTGAAAACTTTCTTTGTATAGCAATTTTCTAGAACCCCTTGTAAACTTAACTTCTAAGATTCTATTAAGTTTTACATCGCGGAGCGTATCTGCGGCGTGTCTTGGTTGTCTCCTTTTTTTTGACATTTACGAAAGTCTTCAACATCGACTACCTTCAAATTTCTTCGCGCCTCTTTAATTGTATCTTTTAGATCTATATAGTCGTATGTATCTCCTTTTTTTTAAGAGCACGCTCAATGTTACCGTGTATAGCGTCCGCTGTCATGTGGGTATGACCTTTGGTAAGATATTTCATAGTAACTGTTTGTAGAAACTGGCTAGCCACATTTGAATTTACAAAAGTTACCAACGCAGTAAACAGATACCAGTTTTTATTTTGGGCGCAGCAATTATCTGCCCAGAAAATTAGGTTTCCTGTATCACGTTCTTCTCGTATGAAGGCTAATATGGCATTTATTATTTGTGGCGCGTCTCTTCCAGCAATAGCTTCATGCCACAAGCAACAGTAGTTCTGTTGTCCCACTTTTAAGGAAGCAAAAGTTTCGTTGAAAACCACTAGACGGCTGATGAAAAAAAATGTCTTTAACTTTCGGCATAATAGGGATCAGAATTACTTTTTGAAGATCCATGGAGTAAATTTTTAGCAGTCTCCCTTCTTGCTTATCCTTATCTTTATTATATTCTTCAGTAGCATCTCTTGCTTTCTTTGAGTGTTCATCAAATTTTTCTTTAACGTCTTCTGGAATCTCTTCGCCATTTGCTTCACAATCAGTTTTAATCTTATCATAATAAGCACAGTTACTACAGATGTCATTTTCTGGAGTATGCAGAGAAATTCCCAGATCAATCAAGGTTTTCCTATATGTTTCCATACTGCAGGCTTTCGGATGCTTGGAGTCAAAATCGTTGTATAAAGCTCTCAATGTTATGAGATGATCCGAAATGTGCCGAAGTTTTAAACAATAATATAACACGCAATATGACCTAAAAAGTCACGGAATATCCAATAACAAGGCATAAACACTGAATATCCATGCACATACCGTGTTTTAAGATTGTTTTTGGATAATCAGTGTTTTATTCTTGTAATATTGATCGCTATGGCGTATTCCGTGTTTTCATTGTACTGTTTCTCATTTATTTATAACGATATTGGAAAAAGAGTCTTTGATTTATATAGTTCTGAACGTGGTATATCCAGACAGCGAAAAAAGTACAATAACGGTAAATTGGCATATTCAGTGTTTTATATTTGACCAGCCGATCATTGCATGAGTAAGTAGGAGGTAAATGAGGATCAAAAATCCTGTAATGAAATAAATTATAGCGCAACCTCATTTCTATCATTGCCTTGCTATAACTAATCATCGAGTTAAGGTGACAAACTTGTTTTATCGTATTTTAAATGTAATTGTCTTGTTTGTATTAATCTGTGTTGTGTACTGTAAAATGAGAATAAATTGTTTTCAATTTCAATTTCAATTTCAATTACAAATGACAAGCATTTTGTAATGGTTGAGCGAATAAAATTGCTAACGCTCAAAATAAAAGCCAGCGGCGTTGCATCACTGTAACAGTTAAATGCCATTGCCTTTTGAAGGTCGGTACAAGTACGGTGACTACCGTCAACTTTCGCATCCAATAAGGTGCATACCATATCGATGAGTTGCATAATCGCACGTCTGGTGTCGTGGTCCGCTTTTCACCTGCTCGTGGGCCTCGGATAGAAGTCTGTAGGCTAAGAATTTGGTGCTGCACAACCGGGGCGAGTGCATTGTGAAACTCGCAACTAAACTGAAGGTAGAAGCCAGAACGTTGATGCGTAGGCGCAGGCATCTGCGCTGCCCACGGTTGCTGTTGTAAAGCCTTAATAATAGTTTAATTTATATTGTTTGGTAAGGTTAAATGCCGATAAACACATAAAATATAATAATTTAATAAATTACAGTTTTATTTTTAACTTAAAAGTACATTACATATTTGCCTAGGTTTCCCTGTGCTATGGGAATCACTAAAATTGTTTACGAACACTTATTACATGAATAGCCTACTTTGATCACACGTCGAAAGAAATATTATATAAGAGGGTTGAAAGGAACTTATCCTTACTGTTCGTTCAATTATACGCTTTTACATGGGTAGCTTAGGTACTGTTATTAAAGTCAACTTTGCTTTGCCGTGTGATGCCGGCTTAGAATTGCATCACCCCATTTCTAACCCATGGGTGTCGTAGTCGAAAGAGCCGACTAAGGGACTCGAGGGATATGTATTGCAATTTTAGGCGATTGGCTGACAACCTGTCACTATAGTCATACACAGTTATCTAGTTGACCCTCAAGCTTTTGTCAGACGTGGTGTTAATATCCGTTTTAGGGCCGTTAACACTCTGCCTACCCCGTAAGGGATATAGGCTTGATTATGTATGTATGTATGTATGTTGCTTTGCTTACTTCCTTCTTATCAGTGCCCGATATATCATCAATAAAAAAAATGGAGACTTACAATTTGATGACCAAAAATTACTTTTGGTAAGCTCTACAATACCCTGACGATCTGCTATCGAAATGAGTGCTCATTAACATTAGTGCAGTGTTGCAGTTATTCGTCATTAATTCGCGAGTGTTGATTCGTTGAAACCCGACACCCGACTTCCGTTGCATTGTGACAGATATCGCGTAATTGCCCACGGATTGAATATCAATGCTCGACGCTTGTGCAACTTGCAGCCAGTAGGTGGAGCCGCATTCTATGGCAGCTAAGTAGGTGCTTTGACTACTTATAATGGATGGTACGCATTGACGAACATGGACCTAACATTATTCATTCATCATCACTGTCCTAGATATCAGCGCTGCATGGGCTGTTCATACCATACTGAAAATTATTCAATATCGCAATAGCAGCTCCATACTCGCTTTTTTTAAAACTTATTCAAATTAAACAGTTAAATTTAAATCAAATTTACTGCAAATTTTCGGTATATAACATAGCATAAAGACCACCATGAAGAAACCCACCTAATAAAGACAAACATGCTGGATGGTAAGAGAAATACGTAAAAAAACTCACTCTTCTACCATCATCGTTAATCGCCATCTCATTTGTTTGGTTTGGATAGTCTTATTAAGTTTACTGTCGGTGGACATCATTGGGTGTGGGTTCCATTCGTGGGTGCTAATTTCCACCATAGTAGGTATATATACTATACCAGTTATTTCGCTGTTTTAATTACATAATGCTCTTTTGAGAAAGCTATTTCGTTATTCTTTCAAGAGTTTCCGCTTTCTATTACACCTCATCAGGTTATAAAGTCAACGCAATCATTTTAAATAATATAATATATTTTGATGTTGTGATGAATGATTTAACTATTTAAAAATATTTTATTGATAGGCACCTAGGTAGGTATACAGTTTGTTACGTGCTGCATTATTTGCATAGAGTTTTCAACTATCAATTTCATATTTTACAATTATATTATCTTATTTATTTGAATTAAGAAAAATATTGCTTTGTACCTGTACCTATTAAAAAAAAACTGGACTAATTTTAAAAGTCTTTAACCGTTAGAAACATAATCGTTGAGTAACATACATAGGTTATTTTTTACCACGGGAAAACGAGTTCCTTATACGAAAAAACTGGTAGCAGAGGGTGAAACACCCAGACGGGGTGCAAGTTCAAAATAAATTAATTATGCTAAGCACCAACTGTTATAGAGACTCTGGGAAACAACTAAAAGCTTGAAAACTTGATGCAGTTTTGTCACAGATGCAAATCGTGTAAATAGGGCTATATTCGCGATGAAGTTTTGTTTAGGCTGGTTTAGGCAGACAGACGGTCGCGAGACGCCGACGACACGGAAATGCGATGCACTCACGTCGATGTAATCCAAATAGCGGTGGGTTCTGCCACATGCATCCAATTCATTAAAATCTTTTATGTATTTCCAATTGCGTAGATAGGTACTTTTTTCAATTTCAACTACACCTTAATCTGAAAAATATGAATTATTTGCTGAACCAATTTAATATACCTACCTATGCGATCTTTAGTAGGAAAATCTGTTTAGCTCTGCTAGCGCCTACCATCATCTCAATAAGAACGTTCCAACTTGCCGGAATTGACCTATAGTGCTTGCTTGTGGTGTTGAATAATAAATAATTATACATAATGCCCGTGGTTACGTATAAGTATTATTGATATTTATATATATATATATATTTAAATATGATAAACGAACCTACATGTGTAGTATTTACTGTTTATTATTATTACATTCTACTTAATATGTACATATTACATAAGTATATATTATGACTTATATATTCAATCAAGCCTTTTTTCGTTTTTTTTTTTGTTTAATTCACCTGCCTTGACCCTTTCCACATGCCCTAAGGTAGACTAGGAGATAAAGCCTTTGGTGTTAAGTCCGCCCGTGTACATTTTTGTGCATAAAGTTAAATAAATGAATAACGATATTATCATTGAAAAGTGGTCCATTTATTTTACCTTATTTTTCTTCATTTGTTTATGTAAAGTCGTAGAGTCTGCAATTTTTATTAGCAGAGATGGATCGAAATCGTATTAATTATTTTGACTTTGCAGTGCCCTTACAGTGTTGATGTTACGACCTCTACGGACGCTGGCTGGTGGCTTGCTGCTGGCCAGCGGACAGAGACAGACGCGACTGACTTTAGGACTTTGATAGATGAACTTTGGCGGATGAAATATAACAGTTGGAAGACATAGACGTGTTTTTATCATGGTGGTTCTTTATATGTAAAACTTTTTTGCCTTATTTACCACTTGTAAAAACCATGTGAAAGCAATAAAGTATTATGATTATTAAAAATATTTCCATGAAGTTCGTATGCGGTTTGGGTCACTAAAGAAGAGCCCGTGTCCGTTCGGACGGTGGTGTCATCCCTCGGGAATGTGGCTGGATGCGGTTCCTGCAACCCGCCCATAAATCAACCGCAGCCGGCCTACTCACCGCCGCCGTCGCCGTCTACTCCTCGCCCGGACACTCTGTGTCATGCTTTTCATTCGTAATGCGCATTTCAGGTGTATTAATTACTTTTTTACTTTTTCAGAAGCATTGTGTAGGATAGGTACCTACTCTGTCAACTTATAGGCCGTTTTGTAATTTAAGTTAGGTATGTAGGTAGGTAGTTCAAATCAAGAACGAACTTTTTTGTACGCTTGTACTTTACCAAACTGAAACAGACAAAATAACGAAGTTGCCATAGGGTGGAGTGGAAATCAATCGCGCTAGGTTGAAGTGTTTAGAATTTTGTATCCAATTTCTTGAAATCTCCAAATTATGAGACGATATTTTTCTTCGTAATACTTCAAGATATGCTACAAAACAATGGTGCTCAAAACACGATTCATTGAAATTGCCTTTATAGAAAAAAAAGCAAATTAAGCTCCGATTTTGCTTTTTTTTACATAAGACCTGATTTCATATTTTATTTTGTGTCCTCTTCTTCCTCATGAAATGAGCAATGAATAAATAGGCTTACTTTTCGAAATATTTGTTTATATATTTTAGTAATCAAATAAATGTTCAGTTTTCCGCTTTCGATCCGATATCGTCCGGTTCTCTCTAACGCAGCGAAAAGAAAAGGAACTGACTTTTTGGAACTCTATTAACTACAAAACTCATTCTTCTACATCAATATATATTTTATGGAAACAGTGTCTAATGCAAATTACTAACAGAAAAATATACTTACTCGTAGTAAACGGTCTGTTTTATTTCACCTACAGCTATCAAACTGAAAACATCTACTCTTACCATCACCATCTTGTCTTACACTACCTTCATTACATAAGTACCTACTTTACAAAAGTCACCCTTTTCACTAGAGTTGTTCGATTGGAGGTGTGAGATGGTGAAGGTTTTCGAATTACAAATCAAAAGCCCCGAGGAAGGCGAGCCAGATAGAAACTAATTCCCAGCAAACGCGAGAGATGGCGCAGCTCGTAGTGACAAGGAAAGATAGAAGCTCAGTGAGCAGTCATACATAGTAAGTAGATGATGCACATGACTTGAATAGGTATCTATTACCCTACAAACGTAGACCCATTGTAAAATTAAACTAATGATTGATTTCTTAATGATAACCTAATAAGCATTTTCTATGGAGTCCCTTTTGCTTGCTATTTGCAGGTAGAAATCATAAATCGCATTAATCCTACCTACCTATAGCATAGCCAATGTTTTTTTTATTGATTTACGTCTTATTTCGAGATATTATGAATGTCTCTACTTTGTAGCACTTCATGTGTATGTACGTCAGAACGAACTTTGAAGATGTAAGGTTTAGAGAAACCAGGCACTTTGACTGCTGTTTTGGATGGTGTGTAAGGGTTGGCCAGGTAGAGGGAAGGCAGATGGAGGGAGGTTTTATCTATCCAACTAGATAGATACGTTCAATACCATACCAACCTTCAAAAGATATTTTTTTTATTCCAGGAAAATAAAGTTGTTGCAAAGTAGGTAGGTAAAATAGGAACACTATGTACATTAATATTATACTCGTATCTAATATTATAATTACATACTTTGTTGATTAAATTATGTAAGTACCGCATGGGAGCTAACTTGTGGTCAGGTAAAGAGTTCAAAATAAGCAGATCAAATGACGTAAAGAAAAACAGACAGAAGTTTGAACTTTAAAGAGCAGAAGCTTTAGTGGCCCGTATAGCAATCAGAGAAAGGATTGAATCGAAGTAGAGAGTTCCAATATTTCGGTGTGGCAGGGCGCAGGGTCGTCGACCGCACTCTTCGACGTTGGTGCGTGCTATTTCGAGGCGCGAGCGGCGACGAACGCGCCCGATGCGAGCCGAGCGCGATGCTCTTGCGCACGCGTAAACAAACAACATGGCCGAACTGTCATTCACTAATTCATTCATAAACGATCATTGTATTTGACAAAATGACTCAAACTCACTATCGTTTTGTCTCCAACATACAATGTTATGTAACGTTCAACGCCCATCAGCAGCTACTTTACATAGTAATTGGTATGCTTTGAATTGTCATAGAGCAATGTTATTATTTATTATTATCTGTCAATATTACAGGTAGGTAAGTGATGAAACCATGTAATACCTACCTACTTCATCAATGCTAGCTTTTTCAGGACTTTATACAGAAATCAAATAGGTAACTAGGTACATCATAAATTGGTAACTACGTTATAAACTCACATCAATCACAATATACATCGTATTTTAATTTTATAACGTCAATCTAGTCAATGTAAGACGAAATGCACAAAGAATCGCTTGGTCTAATCGTTACAAGCGATCTCTTCCAGACAACCTTTGGGTGGAGGAAATAGAAAAAAGAGCAAATTATAACATAAAAAGTAGTATTTACATACATTATCAATTAAAAAGATAATCTTTAATATAAACAATATTGTTATGTTACCAGTTCAGCGTCATAATATATATGACCAAGGTAGGATATAATTTGAACGAAAGTTTTACCTACTTATCTAATGTAATTACCTACGAAGTAGAAAAAATACACTAATTTCAGGGACAAACTTTCCATAATACTTTGAAATTATATCATGTAAGTAGGTTTGATACTCTAATAGAAGTAGTTCAGCTTTATATATTTTTGGCTGAGAAGTAGTAACTTATCTCGGTCTCAAAGTTGTGTAGAAAAGTAGGGACGTGTCGCTTAATGCATGCATTGTTCGCGCCATGTGGTGATGTGGATTGTGGAGCATAGCACATCTGTAGCGCATATTCGAACGCGCCTTTTGTTCCATCAGGACCATGTGGCTCGTGGACAGACCGAGCTGGTTTTTGCCGCAGTTTTTTAGCGGACGAAACATTTAACTCGGATTAGGTACCTATTCTTACTATTTAAAATTTGTAAACAGACAAAGAACACGCACTCTCTGAACTGATTTACGTATTTTTGAAGCTACTGAAGAGTTGTCAAGAGCATTTGGTACAGTACTTACATATTTTCCAATGAGTAGGTACCTGCTTCCCTATACTGTATTAGTATCCATTTTTTTAATAAACATTATATTAAGTAGAAACTGAACCTCAACTTTCTTTTGACTTATTATTTTATAGATATTTTTATTTGCGAAACTACCTAAATATATTAAGATGCCATTTTAACTTTGACACCTCCTGGTCATGTTATAAATTGCAAGAAAAATTGCGTTTTCCTGTCGTATTGGTCCAATTAAAAAAACTCTGTCAGTCTCGGGACTTCCTGTGTTTTATTTGAATGACCAGAGAATAAACTTCATAAGTAGGTACCTTACCTAGTTATCAATGTGGTGTTAATGCTAGTGCGCAATGCGGCTTCAGCGCCAGAGCACGTGGTTATTGAAGATTTGCCAACTCGCTTTACCCCTCTCTTATACAGACAGTACCACTCCACTCGAATATTCTATTCGATAAGACTTACGTCATCGCGTTCACTCAGACATGTGTCTTCGCAGTTTGGAAGAGTAGATAGAATAATTTTGGGCTTGAGTGGTGCGGAATAGAGGGCTTACCCGACACCGCTTCCTGTTTACCGCGCGGTCTGTCCGCCGCGCCGCCGCTGTGCGTTGACACTGGCTATCAGAATAGGTAAGTAGGTAGGTACTTACCTACCTACCTACTTAAATATTTGAACGCCATTTCTCGGACAACGTAGGTAAGAATCAGAGATTTACAAAATATGGTTAGCTTACAAGTGGCTGATAGATAGAGATAGGTAAATGTTTAAGTAAAATTTTCAACCATCTTAATTCTCGGTCTTCCGTTGGAGATGCTTATAAGTAGTAGTAGAAGTAAGTCTAGAAGTTCTTAGAAAATGCTAGGAATTTCCTCTTTTGTTAACTCGTTCCAAGAAGCGCGCATACTGTAGGTACCTATGTTCCTATAAACTACGCAAGTTTTCGACTTTTTTTATCTGATACCGAACGTACAAGTAAATAATTCGTTTTATTTCGATATCAAATATTTGCCATGCCATAAAATTTCAATTATCCTCAAGATGACTTATTTGACTTTGTTATACGTATCTTGGCATATGATGTTAGTTATGTAAGTTTCTAAACTACTTAACTATCCCTTTACGAAAATACAATAATACCTACATAATTTAATAGCCATAAATGTTGTTACTGATAACAACTGCTAAAGAAATTCTAAACACGTTTGCATATTCAAATTTTGAAGAGAATAACTAATGAATTTTGAAATCTTTATGGGACTTAAAGGAATGGACGTTATTAGAAATTGTACAAAAATCATAAATCGAGAGGACATTGTGGTAACTAGACCTTCCGCAGTAGTCTTTTATTACTCTTGAAATAAATAAAAATGATACCTATAATCACGCCATTTTTTTTTGGTAATGCCGAGCATCTACTTTTTAAAATACATTCGTTATCACGTCGTGAGCAAATATGGAAGGTACTTATTTTAAAAATATTTATATTGCAGACAGCAAGAGATGTCTTGCAGTAAGTTTTCTTTACTTTGATGTGTATTGGATAGATTTGCCGTGTGATGCCGGCTTAGAAAAGCATCATCCCATGTCTTACCCATGGGTGTCGTAAGAAGCGACTAAGGGACTCGAGGGTTGTGTAATGCAATTTTAGGCGATGGGCTGACAACCTGGCACTATAGTGATACACAGTTATCTGATTGACCCTCAAACTTTTGTCAGATGTGGTGTTAATATCCGTTTTACGGCCGTTAACGCTCTGCTTACCCCGAAGGGATATAGGCGTGATTTATGTATGTATGTGTATGTATGTATTGGATAGATAGGCTTACTTTAAGCGGTGTATATATACATGTGTGGTGGGGCACACTGGTGCGCGGGATAGACTTAACGGAGGACGCAATTATGATGATTAAATGAAACTGGTTTTCCAGCGACCGCTTCGCTGCCGGGATGTCGATGTGTACACCACATCTACTTTTCAACATCCGACAACTCAGAACATCTCGCTTGGCCATAATACTTGGACCACAAGGTCTAAAATCTTTTACATTTTTTGTAAAGCAACCGCAAATAGAAAACTTATCATCAGTTAGAACGGAGTGCAACCACTCCTAGATGGAGCACATAACCGACTCTTTTAAATGTAAAGCAGGCGATGATTATCGATTTTTCTACTGCAAACTACAGCTATGACTAGTTAGAAACTTCTTATCATGGAAGTAATAAAATGATTACACCTTAAAGCTAATTTGAAATTTTACTTAACGTACACCCAGACCTAAATGTCGAGTTTTTCTGTTGCAGACATGTTATGAAAGTTAAGACATGCCGGATTTAATAAACTAACAAAAATAAGACGAACTTGTAGAATTGTAACTTTTTCCTTTAATAAAAAAAAAACTTTTAGTCTGTATGAAGGTATTACTTAAAACAAGATGGGTCTACTTCTTGATTGCTTCTCGTGTGGAAGTGGAATACTGCTACTTCAAATTTTTAACGCACCGTAACATTACGCGTGCGTGTGTCAGACGAAATGAAATTGCGAATTATGATCTAATTCCCATACAAATACGGATACTACGGTGCGTTTATGATACGCAGCGGACGGACGACAAGTGGAAGTACCACTGAAATCTTCACTTTGACAGATGATCTTTAAATTATACAGGTGATATTATACTTTACTTGGGTAAAATAATGGTAAATTCTATGTATCTAACGATGCCCTATAAGCAGAACAATCCGCTCAACTCTATTTTTAATTGATCTGATGGCCAACATAAGTGACCTTATCTTTATCCTTGAAATGTTTCTGCAGTTAGCTGCTTAAAAACATGTACGAACCCAATTATCAATGTCGATAAATTTTTACAACGTAGGTATGTGCCTATTCCTACACTCAAAGAATTCAAAAAACTTACTTGTATAAATGTGGGTAGGTACCAAGGAGGTTCTAATCAACATTATCTAATGGCATCGCAGCATATCTTTAGGTAATATAGCAACAGGGCATGGATCTGATTGGCGCGTTGCTCCGCGGCGGAAGTCGCCTCTAAAATAACAATCTACCCACTTGTGAGGAATAAGCGAGCACTTCCAGTACGAACCCCGCATTTTGTACAACTCGTCAGATTTGCTTACAGACCACTAAACAGTAGATAGTGTGGTAGCATCACATGTCTAAACGAACGAGTAGCTAGATGTAACTACTTATGCAGCATGATTTAGAGGAAAAATCGGTCTTTAGATTTTGGTTCATACCCTTCTTCCCCAGACCCCCGCCATAACACATTCAAGATTTAAGTAATTAGTTTCTTCTATCTATTAAATACATAAGTAGGAACATCAAAATGAACTTGACTGCATTATATAATAAAGTATTAATCTATATCGGCGGATTTCGAACGCACCAGTAAATAATTGTGCAAACTCAAGAAATAATATAAAGAGAGCAGTATTGCTACTGCTGCAGTAAGTAGGTATCCAAATTTGCAACGAAAGAGATACAGTCACAATACTCGTATGTGTCGCCGTCCCTAAATGGTGAAACCGCAGACTCTAATTGAACTTTTATCAATCCACATTTGGTTGAGCAAAATATTTATTTGTAGAATAATATTCTCAGTGGTGTGGGTGGGCGTCGGGATCGCGCATATTTCTGGCCATTAGCACGCGCCCACGTCTTGCTATTGGAACAAAAATATTTTAAAAATATACGTATAGGTACTCATACTTCGGCTCAAGTACTGCTGAAAATTAAACATTTCGATTTCCTAGATTAAGTACAACGTAATAAAAGTCTCTTGTATTTTAAATGAGGTAACAAGATATCTTACTTCATCATATTAATATATTTTAATGTGGCAAAGTCGCTGGAGTCACATCTCATGAATTGAGACGAATTTCGCGTAAGACAAGTCGTTGTAAGGTTATGTTTAGTCAAGTCATATGTAAGGTGATTTGGCATTACGCCGATGGAGTCCACAACACAACACAGAGGTTCTACTCTTACGACTAGGGGCTGTGTTGTGCAGTTATGTATGTAGCAGCAGAAACGTGATAGTAAAATTTCTGCGCCACGTGCTGACACGCTCGTCACTATTACACAATGTCAAATATTTGCATTACCTAATTATGATATCCTATTTAAGTATCAGTTTCAGAATAGTTTATTGCTTCAAAAGTGTTTTAATGTGGCAAAGCCGATCATCAGAATTATTCACCAAACACTCAAATAAACAAGAAAAACAAAATTATAACCAATTCACATCCGCCATAACGGAAAAGCAACGAAGAAGTCCTACTTCATCATAGTCGAAACATTAAATATTACGTTTTAAATAGGACTCGGGATTGTTGTGGCCCTTGGTGTAAGCTCTATAACTACTGGTTCAGTTTAGCAAAATGCTAAAGATTTACAATTTGTAAATAGGTAATCTGAATTTGTCTTATAGAGATCCCCTTCTCTACTCGACATTATCTAAGTTCCTTATCACTATTACTGAGAATGAGAGACAGACGTAATGGAAGATATGTGTTGCAGAGCAGTACGTTCTCCCACCCGTTTCCGGTGGTTGTTTACAAAAAAATATAAACTCGTTGTCCAAAGCGGCCATACGAACCGGCCGGTCGAGATACTTGCTACGATTAAAAATCGTTACAACTTCCGTTCGGGTCCGAGACTCGAAGCGGAGCCCCAGATAAAAAAGATAAATAAGAAAAATAACATAAAGATCGATACGCTGGAACGGCGCTACCTGTTTTTTCATCGTGCTTGGACCTCGCATCGCGCGATCATTTAAACTTAGACAAGTAAGATATTGGCTGTTAGTAATTAGTTGGTTAGGTAGTACTTACTGGGGAAACGAATAAAGTAAGTGATATCTTACGTAGATTCTTCTCTGAGAAAATAAATTTCAATGCTGTTGCAACTCACAAACTCCAAAAATGTATTTGAAAAAGATTAACTACCAAAAACACTTTTAAAAAAGACACAAAATTAGCAAAAACATATTAAAAAAAACACTTAACGTATAATTTTCTCCAAGTATTTCATTGCTTGAGGATCATTAAGGTAGTTCCATTGGGAGACGCTAGGCTTGCGCCTAGGTACCTACCTACCTTCCCGTCGGAGTCGAGCGCCAAACTACTTTCTTTGCCCCGTTGTTGTTTGGGACCTAGGAATGGCGTTGCCTAGTTGTCTTCTGGGTGCGCTCGTTTCATCTTCAACCTTTTTTTAGCCCTATCTACAGTAAAGGGCAAACTCGCCACTGACAAAAAAAACTCTAGGTTCACTCGCAATATTCACATTAACAAACGCAGAGATCCTTAACAAATTTGTTATCGTAATGGACGATTCTCTAGAAGATTTATAATGCTATATGATAGCGCCGTGTCAGAGCGAATTAGCATCAAATGATGTCATGTATCCGGCTGCAGCAACTAGAGAGGCTATAAATCGAACGGGTTGGATATTTTACTTTACTGCAACCGGTAATGGAAGATATCAGATTAATAAAAGATGTCGATGAGACCAGACGAGATGCACAGCAATTTCACGAGTGCTGCGCCATGATAATTAAGTGTTCGAACGCGCTGCGGTGGTGTGCGTGCGGCGCTGAGTTGAACACGGCGGACGCAGAGCGCGGAGCAGGCATATCAAGTCTGGTAACTATGCGGCGTAACTCCGGTAGCGGCGCAACAGGTTTGCGGCAGGGGCGCGGGCACAGGCGCGGGACGGTAGGAAATCCTTTGCGCACGAACTCACACACTGACAGACTCACAAGTGTGCGCCATCCGGTTTTCTATGCTAGTGGGTTCTCTGTCCGGACAACGCTCATCTGTAGTGGTGTCTGTGGAGCCGATCGATCAATGAGCTCGACATCAACTCCGACCCTAGCCTGCATGCAACCCATTGATTAATTCTATGAACGTGGAATTGTTAATTCATTGCCGATTAATAATATTACTCACTTTAAAAAATTGTGTTAGTACCTATTGTAGGTAGGTGACCGTCGTTTTGAAGATCCTCCTCAAAGAGACCTCAATTTCTGTGAACTCTCTCTTGATTATATTCCAGGATATCCAGAGTTGTTCAATAAGTTCACTTTTGCTTCAAGTACTATTGTGTCTACATCAATTGCAATAATCTCAGTACCCTTTTCAATTTCAATTTCTTTTATATCATCTTCTCAATTTTCCTCATTGTGTCATTGTGGTAATTTCTGGATAGGTAGGTATTATAGGTAGGTACTTACTTTACGTTTGATCCATATACAGGAGAATTTTCCTGAAAAACTTGTGGTTTGTAGGCACGAACTTGTACATTTTGGTGCATCTGAGGTGTATCTCTATTCTGTACAACGATACATTCACTAAGAAGCCGTACCTCATAATTTATCTCTTTCATGTCAGTAGAAATTAATAAATGTATCACAACGTTTATGAGTGCCGGAAAATGGTAGTGGTAGTAGGTACCTACTCAATAAGTCATATTTGACAGCTGCCATCTCCATACTAAAAAATATATCAACAAAGGAAAATGGACCCTCTGCCATAGTATCACGAATCTGACAGCTGTCAAATACGACTTATTGGAACGGCGGTACTTTACGTACTGTTCACAGGTTGAACTGATTGAAGTCCACGTAAGTTAATAATGATGTGAGTAGGTGAGTAGAGTAGGATCGCTCACTACAAGAAAAGTACAGAAAAGCTCTACCTATTTAATCATTGATTGAATTCAAAACTCAAAAATTACCATCTTACGAATGACCATGCATAATTTAGCAAAACGTTAAAAATAACTAACATGTTACATAGGCTGACTAATTCGATAAGTCTTTGGACGAACTTAATATTTGGGCCGATAACGCTATGTTTGCCCTGAGGTAGTCGTTATCACGCTTGTTTGCCCTTAAACCCAAATCTACCCAATAAGGATCTACTAGTTTATTAGTATTAGCAGTTGGTTGGTAGTATGTGTACAAACATATTTATTTAGTAACATGTTTGTCAGGCGCATTTATAAGTCATAAAACTGTGCTGAATTTGTTTAGCAGGTAAGCAGTAAGTAATCACATTAGCTCTGCGCCAAGCACTTTTTAAACAACATTGAACGAAAATGTGAATATACGGAAAAAGAAATATCCACAACTACAACAGCAACAACAATCCACTGCTCTACTCACCACGCTTGGCAGACGGATAGCGCAGTGCAAGGTGTTGTACCTATATATTCACAGGGAACGCTGTTGTAGAGGTACATTCACTCGGATACATCCCTTAGTCGCCTTTTACGGCACTCTCGATTAGAAGAGGGGTGATTCCATTCTAAACCGAGCAAGCGGTGGCTATCCTGATCAAAAGCAGGAGGAACCAAAAAGTCATCATCTTAGTACGAGTGAAAAGAGAAAAGTCGTTGTAGAGAATGGCGAATTTAGTCTGCTGGTAAAGGTTTTGACATGTATGTGTCACGCGAATGTAGGTGGTAGAGAGCGCAGGTGTGGGACGCAAAGCAGCGAGTGGTGGGCTCGGAATTTGCGGCGACGACGACGTCGTCTTTAGAGTCCACGCCATGAAAACATTTAGCAGACGTCGCGGCGCTGTCTTCCAGAAAACATCTGTCACCGTGTGGAAATGACACTGTTTAACACTCTATGTCACTTTACATAAATGATGGTACTTACTATAATTATAGTTTATTTTACTTAAATTTTTCGTCGCGGGATTTATACGTGGCGCGGACTGTAGGGCGACTGCGCGGGCGCTGCCGCAGCGGCGCGTGGGTCGCTGCTGGCCCGTTCGCCCACGGAACCGCACCTAGCTACGGCGCAGCCGAGGAGGGCGTAAATCATTATTACACCTCCATACAGCGTTGCTATTCGCTACTAGCTAGCAGTAATTCAAACCAGATGATTTAAAAAGTAGTTACCTACAAGTACCTAAGTAGGTAGGTAGGTACTATGCTATGATGAACTTTAACTTTGGGCATTAATGGATTTTTTTCGCTGGCATCAATTAAGACCATGACATGATTCAAGATGGCAACAAAAAAAGAAGTCATCCGAAAAATATGTAAGTAAAATATTTTTTTGCGGAATAAACTTAAAAATATGATGCAGTCAACTTTCAGAATTTGTTTCAAATAGTACATTACGTAAGCAATTATTATGCTTTTGGACGCCCGAATAAAGTCATCGATAAAGTAGTCGGACGGTACCGGATGAAATTCCCGCAGATATTTAGAAACTGCTAGGACCATTGGGAGTAGAATGGCTCACACTACTTTTGAACCTCATTCTACAACCGGGGCTATATCAGAATTAGAGTCATCGCATTAACATCGCACACTATGGAATCAAATATTGAACAGGCGCATCCAAGCTCTCACTACAATATCCTCAAATAAGGCTGGGTCCGGCTGTCTTGATCAACAACAGACGCAATACAAGCAATCCGAGTACTGAACGACATATACCGACTTAACAAGGAAGACTCACAGTTCATATTCATCGATCACGACAAGGCATTCGATTCAGAACTCAGCAGGCTAGTTTTAGAAGCACTAAGAGCACAACATCTGCCTGAAACTTACTCGCACATACAAGACAAGTATTAGAACGTCACCACAAAATTAAAATCCTTAGCGGGTCTTAGTGAAGCCTTCGCCGTCAATGTCGGAATCCACCAGGGCTCAACACTCAGTCCACTATTCAACATGGTAATGGAACTGGTAACCAAGAGTATTCAGGGCCACTACTCTACTGCCATTAAACCTTCTCTATGCAGTCAACATCTCACTCATATCTAGTACAGCCGAAGAGTTGCAGGCACTACACTACACCTGTGGATAAATTCGCTGGCGCAGGGCTAAAAGTTAGTACAATCAAAAACCGAACACCGCTAGAATGCAAATTTAGCAATACTGCCCTAACTCCACCTGCAAGCTAGATACCAAGACAGTACCCAAAGTAACGCAATTTAAATATCTTCGATCAGTCATCACAGAAAATAAAAAGTGGACGAAGAGTTAATATTGGCTGGTTGAAGTGTTGGCCGTTAACGGGAGTGCTGTGTGATACCCGCAGCCCGATAACAATAAAGGACAGGTGTACAAAATGGCAGTGATGCCAGCGATCTTATACAGAGTTGAGTGCTGGCCCGCGAAAGAAACACACGTGCAAAATCGTACATTCGTGGCAGTTTCAAAGTAGCCCCAATAGTCCACAAGCTCAAAGCAAGCTGTCTATTGTGGTTCGGCCATGTTATAAAAAGAGATGATGATTATGTGGTAGAAGTCGCCCTCCATAGACAACCGACAACCATAGACAGAACGTCATGGCGCTGAAAAACTTGAAGAGCCGACCCTGTCTAACATGGGAAAGAGCAAGGAAGAGGAAGAGGTTAATAAAAGTTCAATTCATTTGAACGAAAGTAAATCATTTTTTTTTTCTCGTCATGAAACTGTACGAAATTTTTACTATTTTTCTCAAATATTTAGTATTAATTCGACAAACTCATTTGCTGAGGTTATAAAAATACATGTTAAAATATAACTCTTCAGGTTCTTTTTCGCTTGGCATCCTTAGTCTATGCGATGGAATTCATAGTGGCTAGTTTAATATTGAAAATAAAATCATGAAGAAAATTATTAAGTTTTAGTTAAAGATTTTAAATGAGCTTTTCATTGGCTTTTATGACAGTCCTATTTTTAAATGTCATAATCATAACATACCTAGTTTCAAAACATCCTCAGTAAATCGCACCTAGCGCAAGGGTTTTGTGGCATATAAGACCTACTTACAATGCAGGAGATAAATGATGAAAAAATATTAACCTTAGTTTAACGTTCTAGTGAACTTTCATGGGCTAATTCTGTTCTCAAAAATCTTTTAATACAGTAAGGCAGGCTTAATAATCAAAATTATGAAGGTATCAGTAGTCAAAGAAATCTACGAGACTTTGAATTTGAATGATACTGAATATTATTTAAAGTAAAAAGTTTATTTCGTAGCAAATCAAAATAACAGTAACTTAGAAAATGTGAAACGGAAACTACTGTGGCTCCGCAGAGTACAGAGCATCTACGATTAAAATGTTGCGGGAAGGCTGCCTTAATGCCAACAGGACCGAATGGCAACATGTGTAGGTAAAAAAATCTGTTACAGTCCAGCCAGAGCGTCTTTTCCATTTTTGAAAACAGACTCCTTTATATGTGAAGTGAACGGAAGATTCATTGAAAAAGTGAAAATGATTTATTTTAGCTCAATCATCGTGACAAAGTGTGAAATACTAGAGAATACAATAAATAGAGGCAGTAGTTTGGGCAAGCGGGGGAGCGTCTGCAGCCGGACTGATTGAGGTTGTTTCCTGCGGCGGGCGGTCGTTGGACGCCGGGAACCTTAATAAGCCGTCGCGTCGCGTCACGACAGCCGCGGTCGGCAGGCAGTGGAGTGCCGGAGCGGTCGCGGCTCAGGCATTCGGCTCGGAGGGCCGCCGGCCGCGAGCGCGACGTGGACGGCCTCACGGAAGGTCGACCGCCTCGCGGCGCGCCTCACCGCCCCGCGCCCGCACCTTTCCCTTGCACGCCCTCATCCGACCGCTACGTGGAATTTATGTAATTGCGTTCAATTAAAATAAGAAAAATGTATGTTCGTTTTCGAATTATGCCTAGCACGCACTGTTGTACCTATGTACCGAATGCTACTTTAATGATTGCGAAGATACCTACTTCAATTAAACAACCGACAAATTATTCGCTACAATACTAAACATAAACACGTCCACCGGCGGTTCGCTAAATTAATTGTAGCTATACATACATGGGCTGGTAGAGTGGTGTAGTGTGGCTAAGGTCACCAGCTATGAGTGCGTGTCATGAATGGGCCGTATGAAACGAGACTCATTCAATAAGATCCTTCATTCTGGCTTCTGTTAACTATTACGTAAGGCTGAGTATTTGTTTACTTTAATTAAAAATATTGCTTGGATCATGTAGCAAACGTCTTTTATCTCGTTGACATTAGGTAGGTACATTACATAACCATACACCCTAACTAGGTAAACTTCGCAAAATGACGGTAGATGTTCTTCCTGAAATCTTTATGAAAATATCATGCGAAGGAGCCCTGCCACGCGCCATATTGGCATCAAGACACACTTGCAAAATTTGCTGGCAATGGATCAACCGCGGTAGCCCACATGGAAGAGGCTTCGTCACTAGTGATGGCGAAGGTCGCAGATTCAAATCCTGTCCGCGATAGTAAATTTTGTAAGTTCTCTAAAACTGATACCTAACACAGAAAGTGTTTTAAAATTTGGTATTCAATACCTTATGTTCAAAACAATGTAACTTATCACAAAGTTCGTTAACGAGACAACTTCTTTCGTAATACCAAATGTACCTTTGAAACAAACTCATTTATTAATACACAGTTGTAATGTCGCAATAAATTAGGAATAATCGAATAAAACATAAAAGATAAGAGAGTTGACTTTAGAAGGAAGTTCAAAGATAACAAATTATTTCGGAAAACAATCGTAAAAGATAACTGGTAGTGGAATTGAATTAACAGTAGCTATAAAATGAAGAGTTGTTTAAAATAGATTCATAAAACCATTGAATTTTTTATTACATTATGAGCTGAAAAATCCTTACAACATAAGTAATAAGTATGATGACAAATTTTAATCATCTTACTCAACCCATATTAACTTCGAATTCGTATAATAATAATGGTTTCGTTTGTGAATTAATTAATATAAATAATAGGTGTTAAATACATACATACATCACGCCTTTATACCTTACGGGGTAGGCAGAGTCTAACGGTCATTATCGCCACGTCAGACAAATAGTTGAGGGTCGTTTCAGAAAACGCGTGTTAGTACATTATAGTGACAAGTTGTCAGCCTGTCGCCTAAAATTGAAATACACTTGAAACCCTCGAGTCCCTTACAACACCCACGGTTATGAAATGGGGTGATGCTATTCTAAGCCTGCTGGCACGATTGAATAAAGTTATTTCATTTTCATAGGTCTTAATCAAGAAATTTATATCTCAATATTACGTAAGTGGATGGATACATTTTTATAATTCAAAATAGACTCCATCGTTTGAGTTGCATGGGTGCAAGCGCTAGCGGATGGAAAGTGCGGCGGAGGCGAGGCCGGCTTCCGCTTCGCCCGCCTCGCGCGCGCCTCACGCCGCCGCCGCCGCCGCCTCCAGAATAACAAACGAAACCTGATTTCTATCGAGTCAGCCTGAGATTATAACGCCGATACTTTGGAAACTATTGACATGACTTGTTCTTTTTAATTAATTTCACGTAAATCGAATTAAGTCTAACTATTACGACTACTACTAGATGAGGTAGAAAAAATAACCTTTTTAAATAATATTTCTTATCCTTCCATCCAGATCCATTGTATTTTAAAGCCTTATCTACTCCGGTATAGCATATGTACCAGTAATTTAAAACCTAATTACCCTTACTTAAATTAAAAACCTATGATAAAACATCTATACTTAGTGGGGTCATACTGGGGGTGGAAAAATTGGGGCGGGACATACCAACATACTCGTACAAACGGACGGAAAAACGAACAGAATTGGCGAAATTGTTTCTTGTCGAATTAGACAGGTAAGTAGGTAGTTATAGTATGCAATACTGTATGGTCTTAGTAAGACGAAACAGACAATCGTTTAATAAAAGTATAAACAAAATGTAACAGGATCTGTGTACCGCGAATATGGATTTCTTATTAAGCTCATTGTACTGAGATTCAATAACGGTAAGAAGCAGGTAGGTACGTACGAGGTAGATAGCATTCCTTGAAGTGATGTGAGGGCATACAGTCGCTTCATTGGGAAGGCGATGGTATCGTTTTTAGTATCTATACCTACCTATTTAGGCCACCCATTGTCACTTCCATTGTTCCTCCAAGCTTGGTATCACATTTCGTACCAACTTATGAGTTCAATCAAGTGTTGCTTGGAAATGGAAGATAAAGCGATTGAACAATGCTCGATTATCTTCATGGTTCTGCGCTTAAACTGATGCTACTTCCCGGTTGTTTTGAAAACAACAGTGCTAGCATACTTAATGTATCTGTGTCGTGGAGGACTCTAGGGTACACCTAGGCATTGCGTGGTTGTGACCAAAACATCACACCGTCTCGAAACTGAATATTTAGAAATAAGCTTTGTCTTTTTTGTGGCTAATTATCTATTCGCACAGCTTTTTATGATCACTATTCTGTACCACATTATTCTGCAGAATTTCGATGAAAAAGCTTGCAGAAAATCAGTCAATTCAAACAAAATGGAACGCGAAGAAAATACCGAGCATGAAATATTATCGCGGACAGGGCCTTAACAATATGTTTTAGATTCTAGACAGTATGTAGAAAACAAAATTTATTATTATGGTATCAGTGATTTTGGTTTGTATTGGTTAAAATTTCATTTTTGGCTTTCCTTCTCGAAAAGAACTGGATAGCTGTCTAAAACAATCGGCAAGTCTTTTCGGGAGTCAGGTATAAAGAATCACTTACATTTATCTTGATGAAACTATTAACTCCTTTGATAATTTGTGATTTTAATCGCAGAACTTAGAGCAAATAACTTACAAATCTTTTATAAGTGGTTTTTGTGAGCAGCTCTACCAGGCTTTTAGGTTATCGTTTTAGGAGAAAAACGGGACCTAAAAGAATCACTTTGTTGTCCATCCGTCCGTCTGACTGTTTGTCAAGTCTCTATAATTCGGGAACACGTTGAGATATGGAGTTGAAATTAAAACCACATACTTAACTCAGGTGTGCGGCCCCTTCTAGTTGTAAAAAAATCAAGGTCCAAACACAACGTTATCACAAGATACGGTCATTTATGCAGTAAAAATCGCCTGTCTCAAGGGAATCAAAATACAGAGGGTAGGTACTTATCGTGGACCTATACCTATAACTAAGAAATTTGGCAAGTAGCTTCGTTTTAAAGTACAACATTATAAAATACTATAAAAAGTATTTGGGAACCGAAAAAGAACAGTTAGTCAGTCAGCAGGAGATTTGTTTTTATAAGTGTAGATAGATAGGTATTGGTAGGTGCATTTTACTTATAAAATAATTAAACACACGAATGTCATATAGCCATTAAAGTTAAAGTGAACCATATTACTACTGTGAACTTAACTAGCAGATATTTTTAAAAGATAAATCCCAGCGTTGTGTGCGACTGCATTTTAACAATAGATTTTAAGTCGAATGAACCGCCTCAGGTAGAGAGATTTTTTGCAAAGATTCAGTCATTCTCACTACATCCATTCAGTGTTGCTGTGACCGGTCGTGGCTTTGTTTTTCAAATACATATTCGGTTCTTTTACTTCATTTAAACTAAGTCATTTCAATGAAATAAATCTAGCTATCTAGAGTAAATAAAAATTGAGTTCCACAACCGCGGGAGGGGCTTAACCAGCAGGTTTCCTTACAATCATGGTTCATGGAGTAGATCTTGGACTAGGTTTTCCACTTGGAAAAAGAATGAAAATAAGACATGCATGAATAAAGTATAAGTTAATAAATTGTACAAGAATAGGTTCCCAAGTAATATAACCTAATACTTAAACATTAAACTTTTACAGTTAGAGAAAAAATGAAGAAGAATGATGTACAGTAGGTTATATTATGACTAGCGAAGTAATATCAACAGTTATCTCCGTATTGAAAATATCACGTTTTATACAATATCTTGCACTGCGCTCGCCCATCTGCCTGCCTAGTTGTGGCTGTTAACGTTAAATACGACGTTACGATAGTTCCTCCTCTACAACTTGCGGCATGATTAAATACATTCTTTGGCGCTATTTAAGTAAAATCTACGCAATTCATCAATTAAACACTGTATCTTGTGAAGTATTGATCCCAGAATATAATTCTTATATCAGTTATTATTGTAAGTACGTGTGTAACGTACGTACGTTATGTTAAGTAAACCCCTATGGTTTTAACTTCTAAGCTTGCTACTAAATGTGTAATGTCGACGAATTATGGGTGATTTAAACCAACCAGCATGTAGAAGCTTATTGGCCCGGGGTAATTTAACTTTCGCGGAAAAACCTATCATGAAATTTCTTAAGATTTCTTCGAGGAGTGCCAGGATTTTTGGTATTTGAGCCCGATAGGGATACGGATACCCCGGCTTATCTCCCTGAAAGAAGCATTTCGTAAGTCTACCAACCGTTGCTTGGTGATCGGTTCACATTCCTCTCAACGTACCTACTTACAAATTATTATACCGTCATAACATGTACAATTCGCTCAGTAACGGTCAATCCGTTTGAAATATGTATAGGTACGAACGTAATTCAAAATCTTTAATAGCGATGGTGTGTAACGTGTCAGACGCCGACGACGTATGGCGTGGCGTTATCGCTCGTCCTTGACACAGAGACGCGGCGTACTCAACACGGTATTGTCGCTGCAACCTTGCGAAAATTACCGCGCCAGCGATAACAGATGCCGTCGTCACCCCAGGCCCTTTCTGATATACGCATGCCAAAAAAATTTGCTTGCTAGTAGCTAATGGAAAATGTGGATACGTTCGCTGCTTGTGATAGTGTTCTGTAGAATAGGTACAGCGGTGTAATGTTGGGAGGCATTTTTTTTACTTCATTAGGTACTATACGCTCTTCGTTTTCTGTACCTACTGTACAATAATGAACATATATGAAATAAGATATCATCGCAAATAGTTTTACCAATAAGTAGATAACGTTAAGAACTTATGTCATGACAGCTAAAACATAACCTTTTGGTGGATCTGGGTGCATGGCCGTTACAGGACGAAAGTGGGCGGCATCGCGGTGGCGTGGCTCTCGCCAACCGGAAACCCAATTCCCGGATGCGGCTGCGCGGGGGGATCTCGCCGGAAGCTCGATAAACGAGCACATCCGCTGCCGCCGCCCGCGCCGCAAATTTTGGCACCGCGAGCGCTCGCAGCTCGCTTCCGGCCTCCGCCCCCCGGACCCCTAATACCGCTCGCCCGCGAAAATAGCGGCCAACCGCTCCGTGTACGCAGTTCATTCAGTATGGCCGCCTTCCATTCATAAAAAGGCGAGGCGAGGCGCGGGCGGTGAGCGGTGAGGCGGGAGGAGGCGACCGCCCCGGCCCGCGCCCGCGCCCGACGCCAGTGCGGAATGTGCTAACGAACGGAACGGTCGTTTCGTCGGAGCGTAGCGCTAGCGCTCCCGGTTTTCCATTAAAATGTGTATAAGAATAAGTGCAGTGAAACCGCACGAGTTCGGAACGGTTAAGAAAAACGCCGTCGTCGAGATTAGGAGTAGAAATCAACGAAGAACTTCAGCGAGGAAGTGAGTAGCGGCCATATTGCAGTGATAACCGCGCGGCGGGCGGACGAGAATCGAGGCCGGTGCGTGGGCCGCCCCCCGCCCGCGCCAGGTGCCGCTCCGGACCGCGCCACTCTTATGAGCGTTCCCGTGGATTTGCGCGACCGAAATTTGGTGGTTCTACCATATTTTTGTGTGTTAGTGAATCTTCCGGCGCGGTTTCGGTGCGGCACGGTTAACCGGCTTTACACCGGCAGGAATTGAGTGTAGTGTGTGAGGCCCACGGCCCAAGTGCCTTGTGTAAATGATGTGTGTACAAGACGTGTAACTGTGGTTCGTCTGTTTAGTAAGTACACGTTACCCTGACCCTGACAGCTCTTGCACTTCATACAATACCGGAACAGAAAACGTATTGTAAACTAATAGGACGGTTCAATAGAGTTACATAAATTGCTAACTAACTGAACTAAGTAACATGAATGACAAGTAGTGACGCCCTGCCTGCGCGCGCGCCGGCCGCCTGGCGACCAGCACACGTGCAGCCCGCCGCCGCCGCTCGCTTCGAGCAGCGAGAATGTTCCCAACCAGTTTATATTATCTACTTACTGCCTATTCCTTTTCTTCATTACTACATTTACCACCACTTCTAATACTAAACCCATAAACTTACCTCTCTAGATAGAGCGATTTACCTACTTTTCATACAACAAAACAAACCAAAGCTAATCTAGATGATGCTACAATCAAACGTACCATATTACTAGTTTTCGTAATCAAAAACATTGTAGTCAAATACCTAACCTATAAAATAACGCCGGTACATTTAAATATTCTGTAAGAGAGAGAGCTACTCAATAAATTATTATAGCAACAGACAGACCAATGAATTTCGTTCGATATAAAGTTGATAACAGTGAACATTGATAAATAATAATAAATTGTAAACAATGGCTACATAAACTGTTAATATCTCGTAACGAACATTGCCGATAACTAGTATATTTAGACAAACACAATAAATTAACCTTAAAGTACATCTGCTTCATTGAGAGTTAACTTAATAATACAAACTTTTAACCTAAATGTATCATTTAATGTTTTTGATGTAATGTTTACTAGTACTATGAAGGAAAATAAAAGCACTGCGAGTGCAAAATAAATCATAGTAATCACAGAACCATGGCATTAAAATTGACTTATATATACTATATCTATTGAAATCTAGTGAAATTTAATAACTTTACATTGAAAATTAAAATCAACTGGTCTTATCGTGAAAGGCACCCAGTCGACGATAGATCCAATGAACCCTAACTTAAACTGAAACAGGTATCTGCTGACAATGCACATTGTGAAAATACCTTAGGATAACTGAAGCCGCCTTCCTACTTTGTGACTGAAGCTTATTGTCCTTAAAGACCCTCTGCCACTGACGAGACGTCTGACAAATAGCCACCGATTTTTGTTGTAAAGAAGCCATATCGCGAGATGAGACTCTGTCTTTCCCTGAACTTTCGTAAAATGATCTGCAGCAGTGAATGCTGTTTCGCGAGTGCTAATAAAATATTAGATCTCTGACAGACTCCCCCCAGTAAAATCATGACATTCTCATACATGATGTGGGTTTACGCGACTTACTTGTTTTTATTTGGTAGAGAGTTTATCACTCTACGTTTCGGCTGCTTACGGCAGCCTTCTTAACTGAGGTCGATAACAAGTTACTCGCGTAAGTACTTGTTCGTTCAATAATAAAATTCTCATACATTTTATGGTTCTCCTCGACGTGAACTCAGTAATATATTTGTACTGACATATTTTTCTCCTTCGTGTAATATCGTCGACGATTCACTTATCTTTAAATTAAATCACGGCTAACTAACGATATTAAAAAAGGTGTATAGCAGATTTCATTTTCTTATCGTATAAGACATACTTATTAAGTATTTTAGATTGTCTGTCAGACTACGCCTCAGCAAAATGTTGACAAAAATGACAAACATGGCACTTATCAATAGTTAAGCCAAAACTAGCCATTAACTAAATAGGTAGGTAATTATCATACTAATACCTACTCAAGTTCAAGAAGGTAAACCCATTAATAAAAAAAATCTACGTTGAAAGACGATAGACCATAGACGATAATTTTTTAGTAAATCCACGAAGATATTATAATTAATGATTTAATTTCTATATTTCTTAAATTTACTTTTGACTATTCTTGACATTGTTGAACCTGAAGCTAATGATCAGGTAAATAAGATAAATATGTAGGTACCTACATTTGTTTAAACTGGTACTCCAACTATATTAACAACAATTTTACTAAGGTGTTTATTTTAATTCATTCATTGATTCACTTTTCATAATTATGCAACAATAGGTAGAAGTTACCGAAGATGTTTTTGTAACTTATACATAACCAGGTAGGTAGGTAATTGGATACATTTTGATTCCTAAGGCATCTAAAAAGTATTTTTACATTAAACTTACTTTCAAGAACATTTTAAAAATAACTTACTCTAAACTAATAACAGTTCAATGACACTAAACTAAACATTTAACAACACGTGTTTGGAACAGGGTTAGGAGAATGAAAAATTTGTTAAATCGACACTTATGAACATTACCTTTAATGTATTCGACTTTATCCTATCCAATCTTTAATTAAATAATCATCAGCAGCTACAATAGTCTATTAATATAATTATAATACAATTTCGTCTCCCTATTTGGATTAATTATTTTTTGCCATATTCACCAGTCTTAACACAACTGCAGATTTGACAAACACAGTGCAAGACTTATCATTACTTACTACTCATTACTTAACATTCAATGGGAACGCTGATACGCATTACCTGGCAATCTGGCATTAGCCCACTATAACACGATTTCTACCAATGAGTGGCTTATGCTATTCGAATCTGAAACCACATGATACAATTAGGTTAAAAAAATAAAAATGCTTCTTTATTTTCTTTTTACTTTTAAAGAACGTTGTCTATTTCTTTATTAGACCCCAAGTTCCACACATTTTGCACTTAGCTCGCAAATACCCCTAATAGGGGGAGCGGCCATGTCCTGCACAGGATGGAATGTTGTGTCTGTTGATGAATAAACTAGACCCGTCTAACTAAGCTTATGTATGACAAATTGTTTCCTACTTTCGATATAAAAGGCGCTGACTTGACTAGTGATCGACAACACAACCAAATACATTTATTACTACTACTACTACAACAGCCACAACAGTCCAACGCTGGACATGGGGGGTGTTTGCGATACTCAAAAAGCTTGGCAGGCAGACTAGCAACCAAGGAGTTGTAGATATTCACAGAGAGTTGTAGATATTCACAGAGAATGCTGCTGCACATTCCCTAGATTCATCCCTTTTAGGCACCTTTTACGACACGGCACGGGTGATGCTATTGAAAGCCGGCACCACTCGTCGTTACTTGACTGATTACAATAAACATAAAACACTTGTACCAAATTAATTAAATACTTACTTTATTAAATATTACTGTAATTAACTGAAGGCTAAATTAAGAACCATACCACACCAATCCTCAACCCAACCTAAAATAGGCAGAAGCTAAGAAACAATTTTAGGAAATTTCTCAAACCGTGGCGACCTTTATACAGGAAATACAAAGTATGATATGGCTTTGGATGGCTACATAGTCAAGTTCATAGGAATACATTGTAGTAATATTGAAATGTTTCGTTGTAATCATTAAAAATATAATTTTCAAATTACTCTACTTACGAAACCACATATTGATTCTCAGATGAGCAAATATTCCAGACAATGCTGTTTTCCCTAAAATAGATGATGGGCACTAGTCATCCCAAATCCCATAGACTGACGGTTCAATTTCTTTATTCATTTCAGTTTTCACCCTAGAGCCTCTCAAAACAGTTTTCCCCTAAGAACAACACGTGTTCCCGTGGTAATAGATAAGTAGTATTAGTAACATAGGGGTAGCTTTGTAACGTTTTAAGATTTAAATCACATTAGAAGTTTTGATAACGCATTTTCCTGCACTAAAAGTAGCCTTTCTTACTCTAGGATCTTTTAGCTCTCAAAGGAAAGATTTCTTATAATAATGTCGAAGTTTATATATTGAGTAAATTTTCCTGATGGAGAAGATTAGTGTGAGCGTTTACTGATTAAATTACATACAAAACAAAAACACCCTTACTTTATGATAATTATTATATACTTACTACACTTATAATTATTATTAAGAGAAAAGGCTTTTACGAACATGTATCACTCATGATATAGGTTTACGCGACTTACTTGTTTTTGATTTGGTGGTTCCTTCTACGTTCCGACTGGTTAAGATAACCTCAAAGGCTGCACCTACATCATGAGAAAAGACTTGCTTGTTGGTTTGTATCTGTTAGATGAACTACTGCACCGAGTTCAAACAATTTCTATTAGAAAGCTACGACATCTCTGAGTAACAAAGACTACTTTTACCACGGGAAAATATTTGATTCTTAAGAAAATATAGTTAGCAGCGGGTAAAACCGCTGGGCTGACCATTAGTAGGTCTTTAAAGTACAGATTTAGTTTAAAGTGTATCTAAACCCCTGACTTGTTACTATGATGTTATTTATAAATATATTGTATTGTATTCAATATCGCTGACTTATCTATGACTTATCTTACTCGAAGAAAACATAATTTATTGAAAATCCGTTTTGGTAGATAAAATTAAAAGTTATTTAAAAAATGGTTCAATATTAGTAAAAGACAATGCGCTAAAACTATCTCAAATATCAGTCATAGAAAATGTGCAAAAAGTGGCAGTTTTTGTATCTGTAATTAAAGTTACTCGTTTATTATCGATATAACAGCCTTTAAGCAAGCTGCAGATCATTTAATTCAATCTGACCAATCTAGAATTACGTAGGTATTTTTTTATCGTGTAGTGAAATGATGGCGGCTCTAGTTTTGTTGAGGTTCCCCTTAAGCAAGAGCTTGTTAGGTATTCTGTCCTATACGCACTCAATAAATAATACACACATCATTTACAGTTTTCACAAACAATTTAGTTATACAAGTAAAAACGGTGTCAAAAGGCTAAAATTATGTCACTCAGACATGGACCAAAGAAGCACATGGGCACAGCACATTGATTAAAGCGGACCCAATTGGGGCATGCATAACTTTTCTGATGTTATGCAATCAATATTCTTGATAGTTATAGATATCAGCCTCATACCATCTAGTACTTATCATTAATAATTATAACAAGGTAATAACACAGTTTAATAAACAAACTCAATTGTTTATTTCTGTAGTGGATTGGGTCTACCTTCATTTACCTCACCTAGCTACAAACCACCAACAAACACAAACCATGTGCCGGTGTAGCCTGAATTTCAACACTGGTTTCAGTGTACTATTGTTTTATTATGCACCCACGGTGCTATATTATTTTCATATATGAAAATAAGAAATCAAAAAACTGGTTTCAGTTTCATAAAATTTTGCAGTTTTGTACTTTCGTTTTTTAAATTCTCGTTACTTAAGGCTGCGATGATAGTTTTAAAATGTGTTATAAAGATGTTAATATTGATTTATATATCTATGATATTTGAATTAAGTAACTCAACCATTAGTGTCCTTTTTTATTGTAAACGTTGCACTATTGTATGGCACAATTCTTTTATAGTTAAACAATCATTTAACAACTGCTTCTTTTTTGTCTGCAGGTGGAAACGATGAGGGAACAGGAAGGCGACGGCCCGGAGAGCCGTTAGCCGGACTCGATGGATGAGTATGGCGGGCCGGCGGCGCCGCCCCGGCCGCCCAAGCCGGCGGCGCGCGTCCACAGGCCAACGGGCGCGCGCCAGCCCAACGTGTCGCTGCTGCGGCCGCGACCAGAGGCCGAACGAGAGCGCAACGCCTACGTGGAAGCTCCACGGCGAACGCACAACGCGCCCGCGGCATCCCACGCTGCTGCGCAGCCGCTCAAACCGGTGACAACACAGCCGGCCGCCGCGGGCGATAAGCGGCGCGCCGGCGCTCTCCCGGCCGATTCTATCGTGTGCGATACCTGCGGCCGCTGCCGCTGCGAACAGTGCGCGAGGCCCAGGCCACTGCCTCAGCGCTGGCTGTGCGGCTCGTGCCTGTGCAGCGCAGAAGCGTGCGTCGACTACGCGTCGTGCATGTGCTGCGTGAAGGCGCTGTTCTACCACTGCGGAAGCGGCGAGGAGGAAGCGGGCGAGCCGTGCGCGTGCGGGCCGCGACTGGCTTGCGTGGGCGCGCTGTCGATCCCGCTGCCGTGCCTGTGGCTGTACTGGCCGCTGCGCGGGTGCGCGGCGGCGGGCGCAGCGATGTACGCTCGCTGCCGCCGCCCCGGCTGCCGCTGCCCGGAGCCTCCGCCGTAGCTCTCCAGTATTATCTAGTCCCGCCGCGCGTCGCCCGCGCCCTCCGAAGCGCCGTGCTGAGCGGTGCGAGACGCGTCGCGTTGTACAAATATTTATTGGCTCACGGAGAGCTTCGGACCGCGCGGGGTAGGACTCAGTGATCGCTGTGCCTGTGCCTGGCGCTGCTCGTGTGTGGTGAGAGCGCACGGGGCCCACGGACGAACGCCCCGTGACGCTGAGTGAATCGTCTACGAGTACCTTGTAAATATAGTTGTATAGTGTGAATGTACGTGAACGTGTCGCCCGAAGAACGTCGATGTCTCAAATTTTCTTGAGACCGTTACGTGTCAAAGAAAACGTTAACGTTAGTATTTTTGGATTCCGAAAATCCAGAGAAGATTAAGAGATGAGATATAAAACATACTTATTAAGATGTAGATAATTTACCATTTATTTATTAACTGAATTTGTATTTATTTGTAAATAAAACGACATTATATTATAAATACGAATGTTTACTACATTACAATTGTTTTTCTGCTTATTTCGTCCCTGTACCTGTAAAATTTTTCAAAAAGTAATCAAAATTGCCGAGACAATTGTTTAATAAGAAAAAGTATAAACATAGCTATCAGTCAAGCACACTCACAGGTAGCAATTTTATAGAAGCAAGAAGCTGTCTAGACAGATACTTGACTAGAAAGATGTACAATGAATATCATACTTAAGTATAGCACATGACATGCCTCAGCTTCAAAACAGTAACAGCATGGATTCTTAAACTACATATACCAGGAATAGTGCTGTGTTCCTTTCCAAGGGTGAAATAACAGTCCATGAAACTGTACAACTTTTCCTTAGGGACATGGTCAATATAATGTGCAACTACCTACCAGTAACTTTTTACAATATCCTATACAAAATGGCTCCATGCGTTCACAAATTGCATCGCAGTTAATTTATTGTTTTTATATATTTCAACTTGACTTTTCTCAGGTAAAGTTATTCACTTTCATAGATTAGTTCCCCCTTGAGAAGCATCCTGTAACTTTCCTATATACTCAATTAAAGTAATAGAGAAAAATATAAATGAATGATTATTATATTTAAGTTTAAGGATCTAATGTTACTTTGTCAAACCTTGGCATGTGGGACACCAAGTTGATAAACAACCCAAAGAATTCTGGTGTCATGTCAGTAAGTCTATTTAAGAACTCAACACTCAGAATCTCAATGACTAGTTCTGTATTCGAGTGGTATGAACATAACTGAAACACAAACTGGCAATAGCAGGATCAAAGCAAAATAAAAAAATCTTACTTACCCAAAAATACATGGTAACTTTACAATATAGTCAACATCCGACAGTCCAATCCAGATGCTGGCATGTCCAATGGTGACTTTTATTGTAAATAAGTATGCTCTTATGTTATTACAAATATCACACAACTGATAAAACACTTCAAAATAAACACCTACATTTGCTGCAGTAAGTACCAATTAAGATTATGTGGGAATAAATAGTATTTTTGGTAAAAATATAATACCTACGTACATGTAGGACTGCAAGTGTATGTCACCATGAAAGAAAAGACTAGAGAGTGTCTTGTGAGCCCTCAAATTAAACAGCATAGGTCAATGTTTTGGTCAAAGAGTATGTAGAGGGATATTTTTGGTCTTAAATCTAGATGGAACTTGCAAGTAACCAGCTAGTGAAAAAAATCTTACATATGCTCATAAACAGAGGCACTTTAAAAAAAAAAACTATCACAACTGACCTTAATAATTTATTGAGTTTCACATAATTCATTAAATTTCCTTATATATATCAAAAAGTTGGACAACAATATATTAATGATTCATATTAATGGTTCAATATATACATGGATTTGAAAAGTAACATCTACCAAGATCTATTCATCACCCTGAAACTCTCTCCACTAAATTTATGTAAGTTTTTAAAGCTTTTTACTGAGTTCTAGATAAAGCATTTAAATAAAATCAATGGATGGCATTGTATTTCTACTATTTAGTTAAAGGCTGTCACTCTTCACTATGTCATGTAGGAACAACAATTTAGTTCTAACTACAGATATAGTTATGGATGCTTTAGATTTTATGGTGTATTTAACAGTTGGATGTCTGCATTTCTCAGAGACAGGTGATCAGCTCCACATGTTGTAAACTTTTCATCCAAAGTTGGAAAGTAAGTACCTAAGTTAAGCTTATTTACCTAAAATAAAATGTAAGGCTCATTCGCTTAGCTTAGATATGGTCGAGATTATGCATAATAATTCTACATACATACATATATCACGCCTATATCCCTTACGGGGTAGACAGTTATAGTTCTGATTATCTAGAACTTCGAATACGCCTAATGACAACAGATACTACCCTAATGTTGCAGGGCTAAAGCTAAACATATCACTGATAAAATAATGAAACTTTCTGCATCCGTTAGTTATAAAGAGATAATCAAAATTTTTGTTAGCTTTCATGTAATATACCTACAGATTTATTTATTTACAACACAATCATTACAGGGCAAGCCTAAGGCGATTGCATAAGAAACATGTTACAGATACTTACATATTTGAATTCACAGGTGAGCACTGTAATATATTGGAATAATTTGATTTCTTCGTAGATCACTATAATCTCACAAGAATAACCAACCACCAACAAATAAATCAAAATAAAAAATTCACAAGCAGCCGGACGGCCAAACAAAGAGAGCGGCCAAACTTTTCAAAAAAGAAATGTCAAAACTTGCAAGGGGTATGTTCGTTTCAAAATAAAGCGCTAGCGAGTGATTGAGTGAGTGAATGGTTTCAAACTTTGACACGTCCAGCCAGACCAGACGACTTTACTCTATAAAAGATGTAAATAAAGCGTACCGATACGTTTAGCTTTATAGTTGTATAGGTTCACTTGAAGGGAGACTTAGAATAATAACTTGAAGCTACAAACACGAGGCCCGAAAAAATCAATCTATCAAAAATATAAGTGTACAGCACACTACGTAGAGGAAAACCGGGCAAGTGCGAGTCGCACTCGCCTACCGAGGTTCCGTAACTGACAGACAAAGTCTCATATAGCTCCCATCAAAAGGTGACGGTAGTACTTACCTACCTACCTACCTACAGATGATAGATAGATACGAAACCTACGAGTACCTATGTAGGAAGTTAGTTGTGGGTAGATATTTTCTAGTTTTCTACATTTCAAATCAAGGTGCCGTAGTGCGGTATTATAGAAAAAAAAATTTGTAGATACTTCAATTTTAACGCTTGAGGTCATTCTGGAACGAAATATAAATAAGTACCTACTTACCTTCATAATTTCTGAAGCAAATTATGGATTAACTAGGTACCTATATAGGTTGAGTTTCAGAAGAACACTTCTATAAAGATTCAACGGGAACTGTTTATAAAATTGGTCGCATAGCGTATACTCTGCTGTAGATAGTTTTAAATTGGGACAACAGATGTTGACAGACCGCCGTCAGCACTGTTTGATGGCCGGATGGAGCCTAGCGACGTGATAAAAGGATATTATTATTGGTTATTGGTCTTTCAACTCGTTGTGAGGTACAGTTCAGAGTTAAGTTCAGTTTAGGGTTAAGAAAAATCGTACACTCAAAGACTGTCTAGTGAATTAAAAATGTGTGGTCGAATCCAGGAGATGTGATATGTTAGTGCAACAATAGTCTAGTGCAATTTAGGCTTGCGAACCGGCGGTTCCGCACAAACATGCATAATGGGATCAAATAAGAAAATGTACCTACCTTGTTCAATAGCGGCAGTTCAATTACAATATGTTAGCGAAAATCGGTAAAGATCGGTACCCCGACGACCCCAAAAACGAAATCAAACTAGCTAGAGATAACAAAGTGTTCCACTAGTTTTATTGTTTTCCACTTACTTCGTTATTAAAAAACCGCGGAATTTGAAATTATATGGTAGTCAGTGAAATGCTTTAAGTAACTATAAATAATGCGTTGGAATACTAGTATTTGGATTTTGGGTACACCTATTTTAGTACATATTTGATGTTTTGTAGATGTAGATGTGTTGAATTTGTGCAGGATAAATTTAGGTGCATGCATCGGGCAGATTGGACCGTCTGCAGTATGTAGGTACCTATAACAGCACGCTGCTATAGACAGCCGCTATTTATTCACCCAGTGGTGCGTATGCGTAAGCACACGACATGAAGGATTTAATGGCGTAAGCATAAGTAAGTGTATAAATATACATATTTCTTCATCACAAGATTTTATTATTAAACTATTTATTGTAGACATTATATCGTTGATTATGATAAATCGTTCCAAAATGAACAGGTGGATTTTAAATAGGAGACATGTCTGCTAGACAGGCCTGCTGACTCTTGACCTCTGTCTGCTACACTTCTGACAGTTCAGATCAGTCAAATTGTTTTTGTGAAGACTTATAGGTAGAGTGGTAGCGACATATAACAAAAGTGATTTTGTAAAGAAAATTAATAATAAATTTGGAATCGGCCTAATATGGACTATGGAATATCGTAGTTGGACTCCATTGCGTTTAGGAATAGTGCGCCGCTGAAGTTAAAACTATAATATGTTCCAGACAATAGGTTTTTATATAAGGAAACACGTAGAAATGTTGCCATACTCATATCTTGTTGCTCAAGTTACACATTCTTTCCACCTGATTTTTCCAAACTTTAGCGGATCAATGCTCCCGCACGCCACATTTCGCGGCTGCCAACCTTGACTTAAATAGTCTTTTTTACGCCTAGATTTTAAAAATACTACTTAATTCATTTTCTTTACAAAATATTTTCGAAATTTTAGCAGATTGCGGCCGCTTGAGCTAATAGGTACGTATGTATTCCGTTGAGAAGTTGCTGTAATATATCATAAATAAACACTAAGGTTTAAGTAGCTCAGTGAACAAATAACCAGGAGTTCTTCTTATTAAAGGAGGGCACCTCGCTATTTCACTGTCAAATATCGCTATTATCAGGCACATTCCCTAGTACTGACACCACGACTCCTGACCCACGCCCTGAGATGCATCATGCAGTGCCAGTTCCGATGAGCAATAAATTACTCTCACAACTTACTATCATAACTTCAGTTAGTGTAACTTTATAGCTTTGTATGAAGAGCAACAGACTGAATCTCGAACAAGATGAGGTATCTACCTACTTAGCTACAGAAGTACTAGCTAATCGATCTTTTCGAGACGTAAGCCGTCACAATAAACATTTACATTGAGTCAGTCTTTGATGTATGGTGTAGTGTAGGTATGTACTTAATGTTAAATAACATTAAGATACGAATTTAGTGTTAGGATGAGTTTTTTTCAAACTACAGTGACGACGTACGCTTGTGAAAAATATGTTTTTATTATACTTAAAAATGTACGTAACTACCAACGTTCAATTAAACAAGTTGAAGCTCAAAACACAATGGGTTCGTGTGCTTGACAGCGTTCGATCAGTGGCACGCTAGCTGGCATTCCACGAGAGTGACGCACCCTATTGTATTCTATAAGTAAATATCAAAGCTCATAAATCAAAGCTTTGAACATTCAAGGTAATAAATATAATGTCTCAAATATTATAAAGGGTTGATATCACATTACTAGTGACCGATACTGAACACTGAAGACAGGCCTGTGATAAGAAACAATTTTAAAAAAAATGGACCTGCCATACAAATTGACTTGATCGTCTACTACATTTTGTATGCAGGTCCAAGGTTTTTCAATATTTGACCTATGTTCCTTGGGGAAAGTTATCCTTATTATCACCAGCCCGTCCAAAGTTTTAGTATCGGTAACTAGTCAAATTTCACCCTATACGGAGTTCAATCTAAAAGTCATTAAATATGTGTGATTGTAGGGACAGTTATTTTCATATTTATATATAAGGTGTAAAAAAATTGCTGAGAATATTTTAAGGGGGAACCAGTACATGAAACTGAACAACTTTCCCCAAGGAACATAGGTCGAAATATGAAAAAATAATTTGACCCTCCCATACTTAATGTGTTACCCGGCCGGGATATTTTGTATGGGAGGGCCAATTTTCTTTTTCATATTTCGACCTATGTTCCTTGGGGAAAGTTGTTCAGTTTCACGTACTGGTTCACCCCTTAAAATATTCTCAGCTAATATTTTTACGCCATGTATATTACCACAAAATATCGCTTGTAAAAATTAAAATTAGTTGATAAGCAATAAAATACTCGCATGCCTATTTTTACTTGCTAGAGACAGTAGGTACTTACGTTTTAAAAAAAAGATTAGATTAGATCAGTATTTTCATTATATTAAGAAATATGTAGATCTTCTTCTTTTCTTGTGGGACATCGAGTCATCCAAAGACCCGATGAACCCTTGTATCAATATGTAGGTACAAGCCCAACTTAAATAACTCTGACTTTTGTTGCTTATTCAAACACTAATTAAGATAACACTAATATGCCTATTTTCCAAATATAGGTTAGTAACCATCAGTGGTCTTCGTTGTCGATTACAACATTCTTTATCGGCCAGGGCCTTACTAGGGCTCGAACGGAAGTCGTAAAATCTTACGATACTTGCCTACAGTTGAGCTTATTCAAAAAAGTTTTATTTGAATGCTGTCAGATGCACCTATAACAAGGTATAACAAGCTGTGGCAAAATACTATTTTACGAAATTGACATCTTTTTAACAAATAGACCTAACATTTGTCATTCAGCCTTGTTAGGATGGCTATAGCAATAGGTATTGATTGAACTCATAGGCGTGAATATAAACTCAACAATAATTTTTAGAGTTCTAGAGGCAACTGGAACTTTTATATTACTCGTATGTCGTCACTTGGTCGCAAATATTTTGTTTTGAAATATATTAAGGTACCGACGAATAATAAAAATCCCAATCATTAAGTTATGGTAAGTAAGGTTTCATAGACGATTACAGTACCCTAAAAACTATTAAATAAATTTACGCCACTTCAGCATGCATTGACCGAATTAATGAACGACATTTTCTTGCTATGACCTCTGTGGAAAACAGTTGAAAATACCTATCACAGATGATTAAGATAATGTACTATACCTATTCTGCCAAAAAATCGAGATAATGGACGTTTTTTGGAGAAACAAATATAAATAAATATCGTGGACTATTCACGCAACGCAAGCGCTTGTAGGTACTATGGGAACTAGGTAGCTGGTTGATATACTTAAATACCTACGAAATATGGTGCTTTACGATGCCATACACTATTTTTTAATAACTGTTGCAACTTATCCAGTAAAGTCTGTCGGCGTAGGACGCCATCTTTCAGATAAGTTTTTCCAATAGGCGTTTTTCTGAGAAACTTATCCGAAAGATGGCATCCTACGCCGCCAGATTTTGGCAAACTAATTCAGCCGTGAAATTGGTCTTTAATAGTGGCCATACCCATACTGTACGGAACCACGAGAAATATTTAATATTAAATAGTAAGTAATAATGACCATGCAGTTCTCCAGTTCCGTCCGTCCCTGTTATCGTGTCGTTTGAAGCGCCGCCACTTCCTACGGGCTGACGCCGCTGACCCGCCGCTATCAGCTGTTGCTGCAGCCAGCGATGCGCTCCATCGCTCCAGTCCAACTTTCAACGCTGCTAGAACATATCAAACATAAAAACCCGGTGTTTGTTTTTTTTTTTGTACTTATTCAATTATCCTATACCTACTCACCTGTTATAATTTATTTCTTAAAATCCAGAACTAATATTTAAGATCTACAACGGAAAAATTGTTGTCTTATAGGTACAATACGTTAATTTAATTATACAACAATAAACTTTATATTGCATTGCACCTTTTAATATCTACAAAACTGTATTTGGGAATAAATCGTATAGGTCAAAAATTTGTCTGTTATAGTTTTTTTATATTTGTTTCGGAGATCTTAATTTTTAAACAGGAGATCGCCTCTGGATGATCGGATTTCAAATTTCACTCGTCGCAGACTTAACGGGCCTACTTCCATGAAGTGAGGTGAAAACGAGCTACGAGAATGCATTTTATGCATAATCTAAGGCACATCACTGTCAACAAAATTTTGTTTTTTAATCTTCAAGATATGAGGAATACGCCAGGGCAGCGCAAAATCTCATTTTATATTTAATTACGGAGAAATTAAAATTTGAAGTTACCTCTATTTTTCAGTGATGAAGCGTGGCGTAAGAGATTTCCTCCGCCAGTGCTAATCGAACTGTATTGATCTTAGTATGATTATTAATGGCAATTTCACGTTGAACCCGCCCGGGCGGTTATTTTTTGACAAAACGTCTTAGTTATTATGAAATTTAGCAAAACACTTACTGTTTAATTTAGCGTTGCTATGCTGGGGTACGTTAGGTATTAATGACGGTCTATGAATGCGCCGCGATTTCGCACGCGTCGCTCTGGGCGTGTGTTGTCCCTTTCTCACTCGCAGGGCGAGACTGGCGACGTGCGCGCAGACCGCCTGACGGCGCCAAGCGGTGATTTCTGCACCGCGGCCAGTCACTCAAAACCGTTCGGACGAGAACGTATTGTATTTTGTACGGATTTCCCGCCACGCGTTTTGTGATGCCGCGTGTAATGGACGATTCAATTTGAGATCGCGCGTGTTGATGCATCGTATTATTGCGGTTCTCCTGGGTTATACTAGAATACCAGGCTTAGTGATTGTTGGATGTCTCGACGTCTTCCACGTGAGCGTCGCGTTGAATAGGCATCAAGTGGCCATATCGGCCCGCGTTTGTACGACCCAAATTCGGGTTGGGTCACGCGTAATGACTGATATCAAAGTGGAATACGAACAGAAGCTGTGAGTGGTTTGACGTGAATAACGCGCCAAGGCTGTAGTGGAATGCTGGGTGTCGATATCTTTTCCACCCAGCCCTGTAAGTACCAACGGAATTCCTATTTGATCCATTCCCTGAACTTCCTTTCTCCGTTGGGTATTTATGCATTTGCGCCGGCACGTGACTGTAAGTGATAAAACTGTTTATTCGTGTTAATGGTGTGTTCCCTTTAGTCATATTTGTTGTACCATATCATTGTGACTCCTTAGTACGAATTGCGGAATTCGTGGGGTGATATAATTTGGAGGTACTTACTTATAATCTAGTACTAATACGTGTGACGTAACGCCAGATCGGCAGACGGTATTTACTACCGACTTGAGTTATGTAAAGGTCAGAACACATCATTTGCCAATTTCACTCAACTTAGTTAATTAAGTTAAATAGATTTAGGTTCACGTTTAATTCATAGTATGCGCTGCTATATTGTGCAGCGTATGCTATTTAGCGCTGCGTAACGCGGCCATTGTGTACCTTCAGTTGAACTCCTGGTATTTTACTAGAAATTTACCTGTGTAAATCGCTTCCACTGCGGGAGTTTAGCTTGGAATTAGACAATTTTTGGTAGCAGAGCGTGGTTCAGAAAACCACTAGATTTAAGATTATTTTAGTATAAGTTTTTAATCTACCTACATAAAAAAAAAAAAAATATATTTATTGTGATTGTAGTGTGTGCCCTGTGTAGAATATCCTATCGGTAGGATCAGGGCCAATCAATTAGTGAATTGCTTGTTATTATCGTTGTGTTTACCCTGTGCGGATATCCTAACGGTAGGATCAGGGCCGATTGTCTATTATTGTTTTTTATTGTAAGGTTCGGTGTTACTTTGAGTTGGTACCATGGCTCCCACAATTACACAGCTCCAGGCAAAAATTAGGACGCACCTAATTTGGTTCGCGACTAAGCAGGCGATGGTCGGTCGCGGGGACCGAGAGGACGCACTCATCGCTTGTGCGCAACGGATTGACGAACGGGTCGCGGAGGTGTTGGATTGCCTCACTGGATGCGAGGAGTTACTTGATGGGACGCCTGATGAGCAAGTCACACATACGGTCCGGGCGAATGTGACCCAGTGCCTGGAGATGGGGCAGGAGATCCAGCAGGCGGCTGCTGTGATCACCAGGCGTAGGGCTGGGGAGCCGGACCCATCCCATGGTCCGCGGGGATCGGGGGTGCAAGTGCCCCTGCCGGCTGTGGCGATTCCGATCTTCCACGGGGACTACACGGATTGGACCCGATTCCAGGATCTGTTTGACAGTGTGATTCATAACCGCACTGACTTGCAGCCGGCATATAAAATGGCACAATTGATGGCCAAGCTGCAAGGTGAGCCCCATGAGCTGGTAAAGCATCTACCAGTCGATGATGCGAGTTACGAGACGGCTCGCGGCTTGCTGATCGAGAGATACAGCAACAAACGTCTCATGATTGACCAACTCCTGGAACAGTGGCTCACCGTGCCGGCCATCACACGAGGGACGGACCTCAGGGCCAAGGTCCTCAACCCTGTCTGCGTTGCAGTGAACGCCCTTGAGAGACAGGGGATGCCGGTGTCAGGCTATGATTATATCCTGGTCCACACGTTGTTGCGCCGCCTGCCGAGCGACATGGCCGCTCGTTTTGAACAGTCACACGGAGGTAAGACATCTGATTACCTCCCGACCTTCGAGGAGCTCAAGTCCTTCCTCGAGGCCGAGTGCAGGCGGGTAGATGCCCAATTTGGAGAGTCGCCTCACGCGGAGTCTGCGGCCGCTCGCCGCCCGGAACGGCCGGGTGCACAGGCGCGAGACGGTAAGAGTAGGCCACCCAGGCGATACAACGTCGCTAATTTGGAAACGAGGTGTGCCTACTGCAGAGAGGCGGGGCATCAGGTGACTGCGTGTGAGGAGTTCGCTGCACAGCGGGTGCAGAAACGTCGTGGTGTGGTGCAGCAACGGCGTTGGTGCTTTAGGTGTATGGGGCCGCATCAGGTGCGAGAGTGCCCATCAAGCACCAACTGCAGGTACTGCCAGGGTGCCCACCATCAGCTCCTATGCATGAACCGCAGCGGAGATTACGGAGGCAGAGCTGACGCGGGTCAGCGGACGGAGTCTGCCCTACCTAGACGGGAGCAACGCTCCCCACCCCCTCCAAGGAGGAGTCCTCTTCCACCAGGGTTTCAGGGACGAGGCCAGGGACATCAGCAGGTGATCCCCCCTTCACCACGCGCGAGACAGTCACCACCTCGGCAGCAGGTGCCGGAACAGGGTAGGTGGTCACAGGTCCAAGGTCAGGGGCACCCATCACAGATACGTGATGCTACGGGCGGGTGCCAATACCAGGGCCAGTACATGCAGTACTCGGCGGGACTGAACCACATGGTGAGGTCTCATGACCCACGCATGCCTCTCCCCTTCGCTGAGCACCCGCGGCTACAGGCGCATCCACGGTACGCGCGCCTGCCGCAGGGTTACTATAGGCTGCCAGCCATGGCGTACAGGACCAGAGGTCCCTATCAGCAGGAGTGGGACCCACTCGAAGGTGTACGGAGAGAGGGGACCCCCCCGCAGGACGCGGACACTCCGCGATTAGATTCCTGCTAGGTAATCGCCGCCTACACGCCAGCTTCGGCCCCCCGGCCAATTACGGTATTGTTGCCTACGGCAATGATTTGGGTATGGGGATACGGTGGCCGCAGCATACAGGTAAGAGCCTTGTTAGATACAGGGGCTCAGGGTTGTATTGTGTCTAGTAAGCTGGTGAGTAGGCTACGCTTGAATATAAGGCCCACAACGGATGGGGCTGTAGGTATTGGAGGTGTAGATGTGCCTGACGTTCGGGGTCAGGTGAACTTCGAGTTCACAGTAGGTAATACAGGTACAGGGGTCAGCTATCATGCCTCAGCAGTGGTGCTGGATGAAGTGGTAGGGAAACTTCCTCAGGTTCGGTTACCGTCAACGGTACGAGGGTTAACCACAGGCTTAGAGCTAGCTGATCCTGACTTTGATACTCCTGGTACGGTGGACGTTCTCCTCGGGTCAGACGTCCTCGGGAGATTCTGGTGTGGCAGAAAACGGGTACTTCAGCAAACTGGTTTAGTGGCCGTTGATACCACAGGGGGGTATGTTATTTTTGGCCCAGTTTGGAGATCTCAGGACCTACCAGAGGGCGATACGGTGCTCTATGGTAGTGTGTTGTCGGAGGTGCTGCAGAGGTTTTGGGAGTCTGAGGAGCCACCCACAGCGGATAGACGGAAGCCAGAGGATGACGAGTGCGAGCTGTTCTATCAGTACAACACTGCACGAAGTTCGTCAGGTAGGTTTGTTACCAGGCTGCCATTTCTCCCAAACCGCCCCTCCTTAGGTAGTTCGCGACAGATCGCGGAACGGAGACTACTGGCTATGGAGAGAAAGATGAAGCGAGATGCAGCACTTCGGCAGAAGTATATCGAATTCATGAGGGAGTACCTAGAGTTAGGCCACATGTCGGTGTCCAGCATAGATTGGAGGTGTGTCGAGCATTACTATATACCACACCTGGCTGTTTTGAAGTCACCGGAGGCGAAGATACGGGTAGTGTTTGACGGTTCTGCTCCTACATCGAATGGTGTGTCTGTGAACCAGTGTCTGCACGCGGGTCCCAAGTTGAACCGGGACATTGTGGACATCCTCACAGATTTTCGGTTGCACCAAGTAGCGTTCGTCGCAGACGTCAAAATGATGTTTCGCCAAACAATTATACACCCGGATGACCGTCGGTACCAGCTGATTTTGTGGCGTGAGAGCCCTGACGAGCCGATGGTCACTTATGAGCTTAACACGGTAACGTATGGTCTGAAGCCAAGTCCGTTTTTGGCAGTACGCACGCTGCGAGAGTTGGCCGCACAGGAAAGGGTAAGATTCCCTCGAGCCGCAGCAGTACTGGATCGCGACGTCTACGTGGATGACATCTGCACGGGTGCAGATAGCGTGCAACAAGCACTGCTACTACGAGACGAGCTGATCGCGATCATGGAATCAGGAGGTTATGAGTTGCGGAAATGGCTGTCCAGCTGTCCAGAGCTCCTGGCCGGGTTGCCAGGTGAGTTCCAGCAGGACCCGCACCTTTTCGAGAACCCGGACAATCCAAATACGTTGAGCATCCTAGGGGTGCAATATAGGCCAACGCATGATGTCTTTACGTATCAGATCGAGCCAGACCTTTTGCAGAAGACTTGGACGAAGCGTTCGGTATTATCGACGATCGCCAGAACTTTCGATCCTAACGGGTGGATCGCACCGGTGACGTTCATGGCGAAGTGCTTCTTGCAAAGGTTGTGGATAGCAAACTTGGGTTGGGACGACCAGCTCTCCGGAGAGCTGTTGAATGATTGGACCAAGTTTGTGACCACCTTACCAGGGATCGTACGCATCGCCATACCTCGCAAGTTGCTCCCATCGGTGGGATGTAAGGCTACCCTACATGGGTTTTGTGATGCCTCGGAGCGAGGGTACGCGGCAGCTGTCTATTTGCGGACAGTCAGTTCAACGGGAACTGTAGACGTGCGTCTAGTTATGGCCAAGAGTAAGGTGGCTCCGGTTAGGACAAGATGGACCATTCCAAAGTTGGAATTGGCGGGAGCAGCGCTTCTCACGCGCTTGCTACATCATGTCGCTAGTAATCTACGCGGTACCATCAATTTGGATGAAACGGTGTACGCATGGACCGACAGTAGGATAGTTCTGTGCTGGTTACAGACGTCGGTACATACTCTTGAGATTTTCGTGGCAAATCGGGTGTCACAGATTAAAGGATCGGAAACTCCGTTGGTATGGAGACACGTACCGGGAGAACAGAACCCAGCGGACTGCGCCTCACGGGGATGTAGGGCCCCTGATTTGGTAGGTCACTCACTGTGGTGGGGACCTCAGTGGCTGACTGAGTCACCTGAGAGATGGCCATACAATGAGTGCGGGTCGCCGCTTGGGCCACCTGATCGAGGTTTGCGAGTGAACGTAGGGCAGATCGTACCTAAGCCTAGTGCGGCTTTCTTGCTGGAACGATACAGCTCCCTCGACAAACTTCTAGGGGTGACAGGTTGGATCAAACGGTTCGTGAACAACTGTAGAAAACCTCAAGCAGAACGGAACTTGGCACCTGTCCTCTCGCCTGCGGAGCGGAATGCGGCTCTAAGTTTATTGGTTAGGGTCGTCCAGGCGGAACATTTTGAGGAAGAGGCCAGGCTGCTCAGGGATGGCCGTGGAAAGCTGAAGGGAGGTCTTGTGCGCCTCAACCCGTTCGTGGACGAGCATGGAATGCTCCGGGTTGGAGGTAGACTTCGGAACGCTAACCTGCCCTTTTCAGCACGGCATCCGCTGTTACTCCCAAAGAAGGGACCTTTGGTAGAACTTATAGTTAGAGATCGTCACCAGAAAAACTCGCATGCGGGCTGCAATGCACTTTTGGCTACTCTGCAGCGCGAGTTTTGGATCTTGTCTGGACGACGTACGGTACGGAGCATTGTGTTTCGGTGCTTGCCTTGCTATCGGTTGAAGGCAGCCACAATGCAACCTCAGATGGGAGACCTCCCACCGGACCGAGTGACGGAAGCCTGGACGTTTGCGGGTGTGGGAACGGACTTTGCGGGGCCTTTTATGGTAAAGGCATCACGCCTTCGCAACGCGAAGTCAATCAAGGCGTATTTGTGCGTGTTTGTGTGCCTAGCAACCAAGGCCGTCCACTTGGAACTCGTGGCCGACCTCACTACGGAGGCTTTCTTAGCAGCTTTAGATAGATTTGTGTCGCGAAGAGGGCGACCAGCGCTGATCAGGTCGGACTGTGGTACCAACTTTAAGGGCGCTGATCGATGTATGAAAGAAATTATAACGTTTTTATCGGAAAACGAGGAAGCTATCGGTACCAGCCTCTCCCGTCAGGGCATTAACTGGGTGTTCGATCCACCAGGATGCCCCCACTGGGGTGGTATATTTGAAGCGGTTGTAAAGTCCGCTAAGACGCATTTGATGCGCGTTATAGGTTTAACGATATTAACCTTTGAGGAGCTAGCGACCGTGTTTTGTAAAATTGAGGCCGTTCTCAATTCACGTCCTTTGTGTCCGCTTAGCTCAGATCCGAATGATCTGGAGGCCCTGACACCAGGGCATTTCTTAATTGGCCGACCACTTAACGCCTTGCCAGAATACCCCTACACAGAGGTCAGTAGCAATCGTTTGACGCGTTATGAGTTGCTGCAGCAAATGTCTCAGAATTTTTGGAAGCGATGGTCGCTTGAGTATTTGCACATTCTGCAGCAACGCCTTAAGTGGACGGACAGAACTGAACCCCCTCGCATCGGAGATCTCGTTCTGGTTAAGGATGCCAACCTGCCGCCACTGCGATGGCGCAGAGGGCGCATTCTCAACTTGTTCCCAGGTAGTGATGGCACTCCTCGAGTCGCGACAGTTCAGGTAGGGGATTCAGTTCTTAAGCGAGCAATAGCAACGCTATCTCGTCTCCCCAGTAGTGAATAGGCCTAAGGGATTCGGCCTAGGGCGGGTGAATGTTTAATTGAGCGTTGCTATGCTGGGGTACGTTAGGTATTAATGACGGTCTATGAATGCGCCGCGATTTCGCACGCGTCGCTCTGGGCGTGTGTTGTCCCTTTCTCACTCGCAGGGCGAGACTGGCGACGTGCGCGCAGACCGCCTGACGGCGCCAAGCGGTGATTTCTGCACCGCGGCCAGTCACTCAAAACCGTTCGGACGAGAACGTATTGTATTTTGTACGGATTTCCCGCCACGCGTTTTGTGATGCCGCGTGTAATGGACGATTCAATTTGAGATCGCGCGTGTTGATGCATCGTATTATTGCGGTTCTCCTGGGTTATACTAGAATACCAGGCTTAGTGATTGTTGGATGTCTCGACGTCTTCCACGTGAGCGTCGCGTTGAATAGGCATCAAGTGGCCATATCGGCCCGCGTTTGTACGACCCAAATTCGGGTTGGGTCACGCGTAATGACTGATATCAAAGTGGAATACGAACAGAAGCTGTGAGTGGTTTGACGTGAATAACGCGCCAAGGCTGTAGTGGAATGCTGGGTGTCGATATCTTTTCCACCCAGCCCTGTAAGTACCAACGGAATTCCTATTTGATCCATTCCCTGAACTTCCTTTCTCCGTTGGGTATTTATGCATTTGCGCCGGCACGTGACTGTAAGTGATAAAACTGTTTATTCGTGTTAATGGTGTGTTCCCTTTAGTCATATTTGTTGTACCATATCATTGTGACTCCTTAGTACGAATTGCGGAATTCGTGGGGTGATATAATTTGGAGGTACTTACTTATAATCTAGTACTAATACGTGTGACGTAACGCCAGATCGGCAGACGGTATTTACTACCGACTTGAGTTATGTAAAGGTCAGAACACATCATTTGCCAATTTCACTCAACTTAGTTAATTAAGTTAAATAGATTTAGGTTCACGTTTAATTCATAGTATGCGCTGCTATATTGTGCAGCGTATGCTATTTAGCGCTGCGTAACGCGGCCATTGTCTACCTTCAGTTGAACTCCTGGTATTTTACTAGAAATTTACCTGTGTAAATCGCTTCCACTGCGGGAGTTTAGCTTGGAATTAGACACTTACTGTTTCCGGCTGATTTCCTTGGGAATAAAAGGTTTTTGTTTTGATGTGTTTCCTCTGCTGTCAAAACTGACGTGGAATTGATCATAGATAAACGGAATATGATGCAGACGCGACACACACTACATTTGTTCGATATTTTGACCGTGAAAAATTATTGTAGCTAGAATTTTGCCGTAAAATATATCAACTATCTACAACAACGGCATTCTATCCGCTATGGATAATTTTGCCAATGTCAATACTACGTTGATTGATACATCGAACGAAACGCAAAATATGAACCGATTAGACGTAGGTATTAAAAAAAAATTTACGATCAAATAATAGGATGACGTGGTTGTTAGTGCAGATTAGTATGAAGTAGTAAGGTTCGATTTATATGCAACACTAGACGGCGGCACGGCGGCACAAAAGCAGTTTTTTAACCGCGGCGGAAATTTTTAATTGTAAATATGGAGCGCTGCGCATACGGTCACCACCAACCACAGTTTTAGGATAAATTATAAGAAAGCAAGGATAATAATCATGTACATGTACTTACGTACATACATACATACACATATCACGCCCATATCTCTTGCAACTTGCGTACCTAGTGTACAAAAGTATTATTTATGTTGTAAAAAATTTTTGTCAGATTTCAGTTCAAGAGTGGGATCAATTGATTCGGAAGGTTTTTAGTGTTATGGGGTAGAAGGGTTCTAGAGTGGCACTGGGTCAAGATGTTCATGCTAGGGTAACACTGGGTTGAAAGGTTCTAGACTTATACCTAGCTGGAAAGTCCTAGAGTGTCACAGAACAAAATGCCAATACTAATGTTAAAATTTCGGGAAGGTCGAGAGTATCATTATATTAAAGGTTGTGGTCACCCTGGTTCGTTGGTAACACCGAAATATACCAAACATTGTATAGGGCTATAAATCCCTTTTCTATAAATACCAATTTCAAGACCAAAAATTACAGGATTATCCAGATAGGAATGGATTAAAAACCTTAGTCAAAAAAACAATTAGAAGCACCTTCGATTTTAAAATTTTCTTAGTTACTTTAATAGATATCACCAAAATGTATGATATTTTTTAACTATGAAGCAATTCAACTGGTGTCGGTGATTAAAGGAAAAAGATTGTTAAAGGTGTTCGAAGGTTTGAAAATTTTAAGGCATGCGGCTCTGTGTATGTCTGATGGTCAACAAATATTGTTCAAAACCTAATGAACGGTGCGAGAATGCGACCGCTATATATTATCATATCATAATATCATACTCGAATATATAATGGCCGTCGCTAATTGGTTTTTGCTATTTATATTTTGAACTTACATCTATGTATACTGATTTATGCAATAAACGTTTAAAATTGAAATTTAAATTTAACAGTATTAGTTGCGCTTAAGGTGCACGCAATGACGAAAATGACAAAGAAATATCCAAAAAAAGTTTCTTAATGTCGAAGTTCGCAAAAAAATGTACAATACCAGGATGGACAAAAACGAAACAAAAATATGTTCGCGCAAAGTGCGTAACATGATACTGGCCACTTGCATTTTTAAACCTGAACTAATAAGTTGGCTTTATTTAGTTTAATGACTTTGCTTCTTCTGTAATAACGTTAAACTAAAAAGTTGTAAATATGATTTGAGATGTTATGAAGATAAGTGTTTTGTGAACTGATTAAGCCCTTATTTTTAGATGAATTCTTTTCATGTACTGAAAGTGTAAGAATAACAAACAAACAGACAGTACAGTTTATAGAGTTCATAATTAATATGGATACTATGCGTTCAGCTAAGTCTTGGCGAATGGTTCAGCTTATTTCAAAATATGGTCCTTATAATATAATGTAGGTTAATATTCCTTCCAAGTTATAATATCAACTTTGTGAGTAGTCCACCGAGAATCGAACCCGGAACCTTTGCGCCGCAGGCAGTCGCACTACCATTGGTCGTCAAGTATTGTATCAGTACCAGTTAGACTAACATTATATGAAATGGTGACACCTCTTTAATATACTCTTTGACATGACTTCCGAATTTCATTTGAATTTCGTTCCTTCCGGCGAAGTAGGACTCTTAACTTAAAAACTATAGGCAAATGTATGTAAAGGGTATGTTCGTTTCATTTAACGCTAATGAATGAATGAACGATACGAAGTACGAACTCAAAGTTGACGCAAATCCACAGACACAGTGTTGCCGTTCTAGCGCCTTTGTCGCTATATCTAGTAGAGAATCGTGTACTTATTTAGCGGCAATTTTTGTACTATTTAGCCGCTAGATATTTTTTGCGACTTCTGTATTTGGATATAAATTTATCATTATTTACTTACTAGACACGCCGCCAATCGACTAGTTTGATTCCTGTGATTATTATATCACACACGCACACACACACACAAATCGGTTCAGTGGTCTAAGCGTGAAAGCGTAGGTACAGCAGACAGACAGAGTAACTTTCGAATTTATTATAAGTATTAGTGTGGAATACCTACCCTAAATTGGCGATAAAGGCTTGACAGTTTAAAAACTCTAGGACAAGCAAATCGTGTTTTTCCTCGAGGTTCTAGGGTAGGTACTCGCGGATTTGTAAGTTTTTTGCGTCAATTCAGATTCAACTCGTCTTATTCAAATTCCTGACGTCAAACTGAAACCGAAACAAACAGCATCCGTAAACCTCAGACAAATGACTTTGTCAAGGGAACTCGACGTACAACCAAATTGAAGCCATGAAAAAATGTTCACAATCAGACATGGCGTTAATTAAAAATGCACTGAAACACAGTCTTCACCTTCAAGAATAAGAGTGCTTCATCAAATCTGTGAAGACGTAGACTGACGTGTGTGTGTGCTTCTAGTGTTTGTCAAATAAGGCCCGTGACCGGTAAGTAGGTGTCGTGTGACCGTAAGAGTGTGTTGACAAAAAGTGCCTAAAAGCGGTTACTTTTGGTATTAATTGCTATAACTTTAATTACAGAGAAAATTATTGAGTTGGCAGGTTCTAATTTTACTTAAGGATAACACCTACTTAAAAACGGAAATTCGGATAGATTGTTTATTTAAAGAGAGTTTTTTTGTGGTGTGGCGCCACTATCGAGGTCGTTCACGGGTACATTCACCTTAAATGCGAAAAAAATATCAAGTCAGTACCTACCTACAAAAGTAGACAACGTCTTTACCTGCTCTGCGGCCTGGAGCTGATATCCGCAATATCCTGTATGGTATGACCCTTGGCCCGCAAAGTAGAAGAGACCAAGAGAATATTATGTCTAGCAAGTACTGGTATTTTCGGTAATTGTTATAGCGGTCGTTAAGTTTGATTGCTACGAGGTTTCAACTGGTTTTTTGATCGTTTCCCTCTGAAAAATCCTTTGTTCTTAGCCATAAACCTACCGATTCATTCATTTATGGCAGGACAGTGGGCTACAATGATCAATCACTAAATAACAGAAACAAAACAGGAAAAAGTTTGTCTTTTTGTTAGTATGTGAGTACCTAACTTCTCCGAGGTGTAAGACAGGGTGACGTTATATCTCCAAAACTCTTCACCAATTCGCTGGAGGATATCTTCAAGACTCTGCAGTGGGATCGACTAGGCATCAACGTCAACGGGGAATATCTCACACATCTCCGCTTTGCCGACGATATAGTCATAATTGCTAAATTGCTGCAGGATCTGCAAAAAATGCTGACCAGTCTCAACGTCACCTCGAGACGTGTTGGACTCGGGATGAACTTGGACAAGACGACAGTCATGTTCAATCAACACATCATCCCCGAGCCGGTCGCCGTCGAAGGTATAGCCCTTGAACTTGTCCAAAAGTATGTGTACCTTGGGCAAACTTTGCTGCTGGGTACATACCACTTTAAGGCTGAAATCACCAGAAGAGTGCAGATTTCTAAGACTTGTCCAAATCGTACCTGCTATATGGCAGGGATATATGAGTTGAAGTTACGCTGGATGAAGAGCATTGACTCAGAGGGAAACTTAGTTGAAAAATAACTAATAGCAATCAAATAAATTTCATTTTCTCAAACATGCTAGGAAATGTGTTCATTTCTTTCAAAAAAAGAAACCGCGAAGTTTCACATTTTTTGTCACGTCTCAGATCACGCCAGCAAAGTTGTATGGAAATCCTTTGCTGGTGTCCATTAAGATAAATTCGTTATACGCTAAACCCACTTACCTAGTTTGATTTCAAAATTATCTCGATGACTCTCATAGAAACGGAACGTAATTTTGTATGAAACAGGTAACTAAAGACGAGGCTGTATGATGTGAAGACCCTTGCCTGTCCAGAATTAAAAAAGAAAAGAATGAACTAAACATTTAGTATGGCTGAATATTACGTACTACTGTGCCTTACAGGCGAATTTATTTTAAAAAATTACAATTGGTGGGAAAATTGTAAATTTTTATTTGTTTCGTTGTGTTGTGGTCGCTAGCTAACTTTTATAAGAAGTACAATCTTTCATTTCCTAGCCTTTTTTTGAGAAAAGCTCTATGTAAGCCTCGGGGAAAATTACTTTGCTTGACTTGTATAATTGAAGTCCTCGCCTGCGGCTCGGACTTCAAACTATACTCGTCCAGCAAAGTCTTATTTTCCATACCTCGACAACAATGTACTATTGTTGTTTAATTTTCACCTTACTTATCACCCCACCTTCGTATTTATGTGTTTTAAATTGCTGTTTTCACCGTAATTCAGTCCCCAAGGTAATAACAACGTAAAGGTTCCGGGTTCGATTCTCAGTGGGGCACTCTATCACTTTGTGAACTTGTTCCCAGTCTGGTTAGGACACTGCAGGCTGAACCACCTGATTGTCCGTAAGAAAGATGGTTCCGTGCTTCAGAGGGCACGTTAAGCCGTCATTCCCAGTTGCTGTCTATGATAACTAAGAAGGCGGTCGTTACACAACCATATCAGAGGCCTACAACAAGTAGGTATACAGGTTGTTTAGAAAAGTACTGCGTCCCTTTAAACCACGCTTTCTTAAGGTATAACAATAATAAAGCATGTTATATTTAAATAAAAATATATCTTTTTTGAAAACTTGCAAAATTTTCGAGTGCGGGCAGGATTTGAACTTGCGACTTTCGCATTACTAGTGGCGACGCCTCTTCCATCTGGGCCACCGCAGCTCATTTCTCAAAAATTGTATACCTAACACGGGAAGTGTTTTAAAATTTGGTACTCAAAAATATATCTATATGCATAAATAAATAAAAATATTATCTTAACTATCCGTCAGGATCCCACTGCTGGGCAAAGGCCTCTCCCTCCCCTTCTCCCCAGATGGCAAGACGAACTGGATGGGTTTTCCAAAGATTGGTACGTGGAGACACAGGATCGCGAATAGTGGAAATATAAAATACTTATAGTTATATCTATTTCACAACAGTACGTACGTACTTTTCCTAATACCCTGTATATTCCGTGGTTTTACCTCGAAGAAAAGGCGCCTTGTTACCACGGGAAAACACGTAACAGCGAGTGTAACCGCCGCACGCCGCTAGTCGTCTATAAATAAAAGATGCAGAGTCGCGAAAGGAAGCCACTCCTTGCTTCCAAATGACGTCAGGCACAAATCCCTGAGTTTTTTGTTTTCGTGATGTAGGGGAATATGTTTAAAAAAGCGGACGTGCGTTTTATATTATTGACGTCGATTGAAATTATCTTCGACTGGACAAACAAGTGAATAGACGCACCTGTTTTCACCCACCATATTGCCTAGCACCTAGGTGCTTTAAAAACTCCGATACCACATCGGGTCGTGCCTCAACTCGGTGTCCCACACAAATAAGTACTACTACTACTAGCCTTGTTACACCGGCCGCTTAGTGTAAGTATTTTTTAGATTGCGAATGATAATTTTTCCCGTTTGAAGTTGACTAATTCCAAGCTAAACTCCCGCAGTGGAAGCGATTTACACAGGTAAATTTCTAGTAAAATACCAGGAGTTCAACTGAAGGCAGACAATGGCCGCGTTACGCAGCGCTAAATAGCATACGCTGCACAATATAGCAGCGCATACTATGAATTAAACGTGAACCTAAATCTATTTAACTTAATTAACTAAGTTGAGTGAAATTGGCAAATGATGTGTTCTGACCCTTACATAACTCAATTCTGTAGTAAATACCGTCTGCCGATCTGGCGTTACGTCACACGTATAAGCACTAGATTATAAGTAAGTACCTCCAAATTATATCACCCCACGAATTCCGCAATTCGTACTAAGGAGTCACAATGATAATGGTACAACAAATATGACTAAAGGGAACACACCATTAACACGAGAAAACAGTTTTATACTAAAACAACTAGGTTTAACACTTACAGTCACGTGCCGGCGCAAATGCATAAATACCCAACGGAGAAAGGAAGTTCAGGGAATGGATCGAATAGGGATTCCGTTGGTACTTACAGGGCTGGGTGGAAAAGATATCGACACCCAGCATTCCACTACAGCCTTGGCGCGTTATTCACTTCAAACCACTCACAGCTTCTGTTCGTATTTCACTTTGATATTAGTCATTACGCGTGACCCAACACGAATTAGGGCCGTACAAAACGCGAGCCGATATGGCCACTTGATGCCTATTCAACGCGACGCTCACGTGGAAGACGTCGAGACATCCAACAATCACTAAGCCTGGTATTCTAGTATAACCCAGGAGAACCGCAATAATACGATGCATCAACACGCGCGATCTCAAATTGAATCGTCCATTACACGCGGCATCACAAAACGCGTGGCGGGAAATCCGTACAAAACACAATACGTTCTCGTCCGAACGGTTTTGAGTGACTGATAGTGCGGTGCAGAAATCACCGCTTGGCGCCTACCAGGCGGCCCGCGCGCACGCCGCCACCCTCGCCCCGCGAGCGAGAAAGGGACAACATATGCCCAGAGCGATGCGTGCGGGCGAGCATCGCGGCGTATTCATAGACCGTCATTAATACCTAACTTACCCCAGCATAGCAACGCTAAATTAAACAGAAGTCTAGGATATGCTGACAGGTTCCACAATCTTCGTTCTCGAATCCTTGTTCTCCTAAAAATTACTAATACTCAAATATCTAAGAATGATGTTAAATGTTTGACATGTTAGTTCATGAATGAACCATTTTGTTTTAGAATAATTTCGGTTTAGAATGTTATGAAAAGTTCTACAACATTCGTTTTCAAATTCACGTACTGAAGTGCGTGAGAATGTTTGATAATGTTCGTTCCCAAAAGCATCTCAAAATTCAATGTTCTAGATAATTCTCGAAAATTCCAGTATTCCGTAAGGTTCTCGATGGTTCAACAACATTCGTTCTCGAGTGATCATGCCGTAATTCTTCAGAATGTATTAGAATTTATCTATAAATCTCTTGATCTCATTGGGACTTGTTTTTGTGCTTTGTCGGGTCGGGACGCACATTATGTATGACAGAATTTGTTTTTTTAGTTTTGTATAGGGATGACTACCATGACTTTACGCAAGGAACTGTCGCATACTTCAATATGCGACAGAATCTGTTACCGTATAGATGAAACGTTTGACACGATCAATCTATCGTAGTCTGGCGAGGGTGCGAGGTTTATCTGCGCGCGCGCCGCTATCGTTTACAAATTGGCGACGCTGCAAACTACGGTCAGAGGTCATTCGTCAAAGATGATAAAAAACTGCCCTCATTGTCGGTCGAGTACAAGGCATTTCTGTAACCTATGTCTCTTTTCGTTATAATTAATACTGAAAGTACAGGGTTCCATAGAAACGAACTGCGCCTATGGATCGTATCAGATACGTGAGGTTGCATTTGTGTGAACTAACCGCCAGTCATTTCTGCGGAGAACGAGAGAAGAACGAATCGGAGCCAGCCGGTACACGAGTATGAAATAAATATAGTGAAACAAAATCACATAGCTATAGAACTAGTGTCCAAGCAATACTGATACTTACTTCGAGACGTCTAATAATAGTTATCTCAATTCCTGGATTCAATTTCGTGCGTATGCCACGACCGCGCGGTGTGTTGTGTGGAACATATCTCGTTACAAAGCTAGCGGAGCGGACGAGCACGCCACTGATGTAATTAATCCTTGCACCCACCTACAGGCTGCATTTAGAGCTATAATATAACGTACTTAGATAGGTACATGTCTTTAGGTAGATACTATCAGCAGCACATCTACCTACCCATGTAAAGGATCTAAGTAACATACTGGTAATAAGAATTACCAGTAAATGAGTAGGTTAATGTTGTTCTGAGTGACTAGGTACAACGGCGTTTACTTAGGTAATTACTTACTATTATTTTTATTTGGTACATATTTACTCGAACCTTTCGTCATCGATATCGACGAATGACCTAACTCTAGTGTAGAGCGTTTTTAATCCAGTTAAATACGCGTCACTCTAATAAGTCTATTTAGGCAGCTGTGAAAATCATGCTTTTGCTTTGACATAAGGTATATTTTTGTTTGTTGACATGTCTTATAGTAAGGGTTTGACATTATGTCAAAGCTGGAGTGCCGCGAATATAGGTAGCTAGTAGGTTGGCCGCAGTTTAAAATAGATATAGAGAGCAACCAGGATCGAAGGCTACCGTGTGACTTTATTTATCTACTTACTCTCTTTCTGATCATAAGAAACCAAGCGAAAATAAATATAAAACTCCTGGCTATCTGCCTGCAGCTTGTCATAGTTTATAGGCAACTAAGTTCTCAAGGGACTATTAAATACTGGTGACCTTTTGACGTAAAATGGCTTAGTGATGTAAAAAGCAATGCCCTTTTCACCCGCTACTGCGCTCTGCCGTTGAAACTTCGAAAAGGTCAGAAAACTGCTTTGCTGTTAATCAAATAGAACTGGTTGATTTTTCTCTTTTGTAAAGTTTGATATCGCAACTGTCAACTGTACTTAACTGCCCTTTATAAACACTCGTCTCATAATGTTCGAATTATGAATTCGAAAACAGATGCATAATGACCTACTTTATGCATTCTGCCTATAAAAACTAGGGTTTACTATAAATTACAGAAGCGTAATGGGGTCAATCTTAAAACTGCGCGGAAAAGTGTCACACTTAGTTTTCTGATCACCTGAAAACTTTATATAACTTTTTTTTCCACTGATAAGTACGATGATTGGTGTTAAAAAAAAGCGCCGAAACATAATTTTAAAAACCCTTATATTTATAATTTTATTTATTTTTTTTTATAGCAAAAACTCCGCTCCATGTCATGTCACAACTCTTGAGTTTAAATCATCAAAAAAATTTTGCTAATTGTTTTTTCTCTAAACATGCCTGTTTCTACACGAATTCAGAATAAGTATTGTTTGCATAATATTACACGTAATTTTCACCACGCTATGGTAACTACATCTTTGAGCATTTCGTACACTTTCTCAAGAACCAGTTTTTTTTCCGCTCCATGGACACTATGTTTTTGGACACTTGGATCAAAATTTAAAATTATCGGAATTACGTGCATGGGTGGTTTGGTGATTAATTGGTAACACATTTAATCCTCTAAAAAAAAAAAGTACTGTTAATCCTTTTCTCGTGAGGCTTCCGTATTTACCAGAAGTAAATAAAATTATTTCGCAAAAGTAGCAAGCTTAATTGTGCAACTCCGTGGCTGGCAGTAGCAGAATTGAAGGTAAGTTTTAACTAAACGTGAATGTGAGCAACGAAGGAGAGATAAGTTAAAGTCAGATCCTATTGCATATGAAGCTGCGAAGGCTAAAGAAAGAGAAAGATGGAGAACACGAAAAGAAGGTTAAAAGCATTAAAGATATGACCCCAAGAGAACAGAGGGTTCAAAGATCTATCTGGAGAAAAGAGTACATAAAGAAAAAAGAAAATAAAAAAAGGCAAGAGAGTGTTATCAGGATACTCAATGAAAATTCCCCCCCAACAAGTGACGATGAACCGGATGATATGCCTGGTCCTAGCGCAAGACCTCAACACTCTGACCAATCTGGGTCATCATATCATAACTCTGTTCAATCTGGATTATCACGTCAAAACTCTGAGCAGTCTGGCCTATCACGTCAAAACTCTGACCAATCTAGATTATCATCGCCACAGATGTCAGGCAATACTACACCAGTGTCTTCTGTCAGTTCTCGGCAAAAAATAATGGGACAAAAAGTTAAAAAACGTAACTATAACTTAATGAGACGTGTTATTGAAAATCAGAAGAAAACTATTCGGCAATTACAAGTAAAGATAAATACCCTACGGGTACAAAGTTCCCGCGAAAAATTGAAAGCGTTACAAAAAGATAGAGAGGTATCACCGAAAAGAACAAAAGCAACCAAGCAATCTAACGTCTCATGCGCCCAAAGAAAAAAAGACGTAAGGCAATTTCTCGAATGTGACGAAAACAGCAGGATAATGCCCGGGAAAAAAGATACTATAACCCGCAACCAAGTAAAAAAACAGAGGCGTTTACTGTCAGATACACTGCGAAACCTTTTTGAAAAATTCGTATCTCTAAATCATCCTTACAGGATAAGCTATGCAACGTTTTGCCGACTAAAACCGTTTTGGGTTTTAGAACCAAGAACTGACAAAAGGGAGACATGTCTCTGCAACACCCATGAGAATTTTCAATTTTTGGTCGACAAGTTGCACAGTTCTCAACTGATTTGTGAAAAATCGTCAAATGATGTCGCAAAAAGTGTCACGTGCTCTACAGATAATGATACTTGCATGATGAGACAATGCAATTTATGTTCTCATAAAGCACCTGAAATTTCAGAATTTGAGGATGGCCCTATATGTTACAAAAAATGGACTAAAATTAGCGAGCAGCGCATTATTTCAGGAGTAGCCAGAACTATTTCAAGAGTGATAAAAAAAGATATTTCAAGCACAAAAGTTAAACTAGTAGAGGAATTGATGAATACTTTACCTAAATTCCTACAACATAAACACTCTTGGATCCACCAATCGAAGACGATGTCAGAGTTACGAAAAAATCTTTCAGAAAAGGAAGTTCTGATCCACATGGACTTTTCAGAAAATTATTTATGCAAATATGGCAAAGAAATACAATCGATGCACTTTGGCGCTTCTCGTCAACAAATTACTCTACACACAGTCGTGACTTACCACAAGTCACCTGAATCTGGAGACATTATTACTAAATCGTTCTGCAGCTTATCAGAGTGTTTAAGGCATGATGCTTGTGCTGTATTCGCGCATCTCAAGGGAATATTTGCTCGCCTTTTAGTTCATGCTCCTATAAGCTCAGTACATATCTTTACTGATAGCCCATCTGCGCAGTATCGCAATAAAAAAATGTTTTATTTGTTCGCTGTTCAGTTAGTAAAACACTTTAATTTGCAAAAAGCCAGCTGGCACTTTCATGAAGCAGGGCATGGCAAAGGCGCGCCGGATGGCATTGGTGCTTACGTAAAAAGAACGGCTGACCGAGAAGTTGCTCTAGGGAAAGACGTGCAGAATTTGGATACACTCTATCAGACCCTGATAGCAGCTAATACAAAAGTTGACATTTTTTTAGTGAAAGAAGAAGAAATAACAGCAGTTGATCAACTTTTGTCTTTACCAGATGTTCCGCAACTAAAGACTGTAAAAAACACAATGCGTGTTCATCAAGTCTACTGGGATATGTCAGCGCCAGATACCATTTACCTGCGAAGACTAAGTTGCCTTTCTTGTCAAGGACATTGTCAGCATTTTGGTATTGGAAGTCATAAGTATGATTCAACACCTACCCATGCTGATATCTGCGATCCGACAGGCCATCAAGATCAAGAGGCTGAAGAACGTTATTCACCAGAGATTTTCTATAATCGCCCTAAACGGCGCCGGCGCCCTGTAGTATTATACAGCGATGAAGAAAGTATCCACGGAGAGGTTATGAATAATGTTGATCATGCCACTGAAGATTCTTCTGAATTCGCTAAAAATGATGATCATATTATGAATGAAAAAAATGGCAAACAAGCCTCGCCTGGTTTGACTTCTGGTGATGTTACACAGCCGCCTTCGATTAATTTCATTAATATTGTTTATGGGGATGATGATATTGAAGATGAAGAAAATATCTTTTAAGTTTTTAATCTTTAAGGCTATGTGATTTGTTCCTATTGATCTCAATTATGTGCCAGTGACAATAATGAAAATAAAAGACTGTTGATTTTTGATTTTGACTATTCAAAGATTATTTATTTTTGTTTACCTACATTAGTAACATTGATTTTACCGCCATTTGAAACATAGTTTATATTAAAAAAAAAATTATATATATAAAAATGCACTCTCCGTGGACAAAACTCCTCTACATGGCCTACTCCATGGACATGGCTCCACTCCGTGGACATGTATGTTTTTTTTCTTCGGTTTTACGCCCTTTTAAGCTTGGCTACTAAACACAAAAAATTGCTTTGGTTGTACCTAACACATCCAACATTAAAAAATATCCAAATTCGGTAACGAATATTTTTCAAGATTTGAAGTCGCAATTTTGAGATTCACCCAATGACTTAATGACAAAACTCTTAATACGATAAAGTTGAGAAATGAAACGAAGTTTTTTTTTCCAATACTCAAATCGCTATCTTCCGCCGCACCTGACAGTTGTTGTTGTACGGTAATTTTTCGGATGTTGTTCAGTTGTTTTAATAGGTTTTTGTTCTGTTGTTGTTCAGATGTTGATTAGTTGTGGTTCAGATGTTATTCCGATGTTGTTCAGTTGTTGTTCAGTTGTTGTACAGATGTTGTTCAGATGTTGTTCAGTTGTTGTACAGATGTTGTTCAGTTGTTGTTTCGATGTTGTTCAAATGTTGTTCAGTTGTTGTTCAGATGTTGTTCAGTTGTTGTTCAGATGTTGTTCAGTTGTTGTTCAGATGTTGTTCAGTTGTTGTTCAGATGTTATTGTTAAGACTCCACATCTAAACAACTGCTAAAGTATAGATTTTTAAAAATTCATATCAAGCCATATTACGTTCTCGTATTGAATTTGTCCTTGTATCGGGCCTTGCAATGGCCGGTGCGTACGTTTAGAAAAGTGTTTCTGAGTTTTTTTTGAGAGTGTAGATAAAATAGTGTATGCAACTGCTATAATTAGGCATTAGAATGCTCGTGTCAAACTATTATCACACTCGGCTGCGCCTCGTGTGATAAACAGACACTCGCATTCTAATGACCCCCATTATACGACAGTTGCATAAACTACTATTGTGCCTCAATTTTTTTCCTACACTTTTTATGGTAGAATGAGTGCGTCATATAGCTAGCTGTATTGTAAGTATATTATGTAGTTATAGGTAACTATCTGATTTCAGGCGCTTTTTAGCGGACAGGAAGTGCTTGAACTGCAAATTTTGTAACACGAATTTTTTAAGTGCGTTGCAAGCCATTTTTTTATCAAATCTCTAGAAAATATAAAAATTAATCTACCTACTGCATTTTAGATTTCATGTTTTTACATTTTACTGAAAGGAGACGGATTGAAAAATAAATATTTTGATCACTAGCATTCTGTCACAAATTAAGTATGCGCGCCCAAGACAGATGGACGGCTCAAAGAAAACGTACCTATATATCTAACGCATATTTTTGTTTAGGTAAATACCTAACAAAATAAGGTAGGTTGGGCTTACGTTTTAGCTCAGGTAAACAAAAAACTTATCTCAAAAAAATATCCTAACTAACCTAAGTATGAGAAGTATTGTAAATTTGTAAGCATACAAATTCGGTATGTAAAGTAAAATATTTTTTTTTTAAATAAACCATTGAAAGAAACTATTTTGGTAAATTACCAAAGTAAAATTAGGCAGGTTGGGCTTGCGATCTAGCTCAGGTAAAAAAAAAAACTTTACTTTTCCCGTTGCGATAATTAGGTAGGTACGAGGTGTATTATTTTTTTTTTGAAAATCAAAAGCTTTTGTAACATTTTACACACCAATAGTAAAGCAAGAAAGCCAATTACAGGTTTTCACCACTAGTAAGCAACTAGGAAGAAAACAGGAGCAACCCTAGCAGCGTAGGTATCAATCATCGAAAAGGGAGCGAGCCGGACTTCTGTAAATTCTCTATTTTAATATATACCTACCCTGTATAAAAAAGTACTAGCTACTACCTACTTCTACTTAGTCAGGCTGTCTGTCTGACGTCAGTCGGAAAGCTCCCCTAACGAAGACGACGCGTTGTATACAAATGGTTAAATATCGATAGATAAGGTAAGGGGATGAATTGTAACTCTGGAGCTAACGCCCTCTGTGACGTCAGCAGGGCCTGGCGACGTCATTAGACAACTAGATATTTCAGGAGACCATTCTACGGAGACAACCCAATGCGATACCAAAATGCATGATATGTACCAGCTTCGATAAATTGATACTGCCTAAGTATTTTCTCCCGCTGTTTTTCAATATGAAATTGTTGACTTTCAAGAGTTCTTTAGCTTTAACTATAATGTAGTACCTAGATAGGCGTTCTTTGTTTAAAGTTTCAGAGTTTGGAACGTAGAGAAGTCACCTAAACACTGTTGCCTGTTGCTGCAACTTTGCCGAAGCAATTTCCAATCAAGATGATCTGTGAGAACGCGAGCGAGTACGCTCGGCCGGCCGGCCGGCGGACGCCGGATGCCGGATGCGGGAACGTATTATCTGCCGGCACGGTGTCCGGCCGGGCAGGCGCGGCGGTCGGATCGGCGGCCGGACGTGCGTCCGCTGCCCGCCACATCCGATTACGACGTTATTTGTAGGTAGGTACGACAGGCGGCAGCGACAAATAGAGTACCTCATTCAAGAGATCAACTCAGTCTGTTTTTCCATGCAGTTCCTAAAAATTACTATTGACGGTCGACCCTTTGAATGACAACTTGAGCTGCTGTTACGATACGAAAACGATCTTTAAAAACTGAAGAAGCGACGAATATCAACTGTACTGCCTACGTAAAAAGGCAAATGATCATGTCATGTGTGGAGCGAGATTCATGAGGAAAATCCAACTCCTATTGAAAGTTATGAATGAAACCGCTATTTTACTACATACTTGTTAGTATGTTTGGACATATATATAGCTACATTAACTCCCACACGGATCTATAAATGCTTTACCTAAACAGTTTACTTATAGAGATACATAAAGATACGAGAATCGGTCTCACCTTCGTCGTTTTAATTCTTACGTAGGATGCACTTTCTATTACACCTTTATTGATCATAATCGTGTTGAAATTTACATTAGCGTCAAGAGTTGGCGCGTGGTCGGGTTCATTCATTCATTCGACGTCCCACACGACCCTTTCCCACTCTCAAACTCGCCACCCCACCCCCAGTCTCCCCACTATTTCTGCGATATTTTCTCTATGCTATTTCCCAAGATGCTGTAAAGCGGGTGTTGTTGCAACAAAGTTATCTAATGGATACTGCAGATATTGCATTGTTGGCTACATGCTAAAGTTGCACAAAATGTGCCTCATAGGTACTTAAATAATGTTGCACTGCATACCTATCAACTCCTCTTTCCAGTGGACTGAATATAAATGAGACACTTAAGGCAGCTATTTAGCCAGCTTAGGCGAATAGTTCGACTCGGGATTTATTGATATTACTGCCCATAAAATAAACCAATTCAATGTTTTAATGACAGTGATAGATAAAAGAGAAGATAACGGATTGAATGGACGTCCTATAAAGTTTGTATTAAATCGTCGCTTCTCAAGAAACTTTGAAAATAATGAACAAACTTATTGCTTTTGAAATCCAAATCGGTTACTTGCGTCCCGTCGAGCGATGCTATTATTATGACCGGTTAAACACAATAGAGAATACTTCCTAAAGCATTCCGAAAACCGAATTGGTAACTGTATCAGAAATCAGCATTTCGAACTCTAGTTCTGAGTGTTCTGACTCTTGAATATGATTATGAGGATTATGCAAATGGCAGTTGGTTCGTAACGTAATCGCGCGCCCCGCGGCTCTTCGTGAATGGAGTCACTGGGGTGGGGGTCACCCCACTCACCCCACACTCGCCGCCACCCCACCGCACCAGGGAGTTGTACAAACAGACCTAAGCCAACCTCGACAATTTCATAATCAAGTGTAGCCACAGTGAAACGGTGCCAACTGCGTAATCACAAGGACAGAATCTAGCTTTTTATGGCGTTGAAAAGTTTAGTTCGCAGCTATAGACGAATACGGCATTCTTTATAAAGGTTTTGACAGCATCCAGCAGGCTTCAACAACAGTCCATTATTCGCGAGATCGCGTCCAGATAAAGCACTAACAAATGGATATGGTATGCGCATAGTTATTGGACGAGTTTGCTAACTAGCCAACTGTCTTGCTGGGATCATAATCACTAGGCTGGCGAGTACAATAATAAAACGTTCTACAATTTAATTAATTCTGCGTGTGAGTGGAACAACGCTCGCGTTGTCGCAATTGGGCTTGTCTCGGCACATACGGAGGATAGTGGCAAAGATCAACAAAGCAAGCAGATGGTACGAGAGATAACTGCTTAATTTATTACCTACAAGCATCTGATACGCTAAACTCGATGCGGGCAGCGTGACGTTAAATATGTTCCGTACCAACCAAGTCTAGTAAACTACTTAAGTAGGTACATAGTAAGTACGGATTCTAGGACAGTAAGAACATTTTCTTGAGGATTCCTGGTAAAAACTGTCTTCGTGCTGTCTTTTTTAATAGGTACCTAGTTCATTTTTAAGTTTTTCAAGATGATGCTTGACTGTTTATTTTGTCCTGCCGTCATCACAACATAAACAGACAACGGGACACAGGCGTGTGCCCCAGGAATCTATTTTGTTGTGTTAGGTACCGATGTAGGCAGATTGTCTGGCGACCATTCTGTGTCGTTGATCTATCACATGCTAAACCTACGCTACTACGCCGGCGCCGGGCCCCCGCGGGTGTGAGGCGGGGAGCGGGCGGGCGTGGGCGAACGTAGGCGGCAGCGTAGGCGATTCGGCAGCTATACGTCGGTACCTACCTACTATACAGACCCATAATATAATTTACTTATGAAGATATTCGCATTCAAGCAATTAATGCGCGTGTCGCGACGCGATCGTTCGTTACGTCAGTAGTTTTTTTAAATATGAACCCATTTGATTGAATGAATAGCGCAGGATATTCACCATATTCACCGGGAAATTCACAGAATACTCAGTAAACAGTCCGGAGAGCCATATGAGAGTCAAGAGCCTCGAGAGAGGATTTGATAGCTGACCCAAGCAAAAAGCCCCCCGGATTTAATGCTGCGCGACCATATGAGTGAAGCTGAACAGACAAAAAGCTGGTTTGGAACCAGGCACGGGCAATCAAACCACAATCTCCACAGATGAGGGCTTAGAGGGTCAGCTTCCTGCGAGTACGGAGAGCCTGACCAAACCCAAGGTCAAATTGTGAACGATTTCCCACTTCACCAGCTGCCGCCGGCAAGTCCGAGCTTCACCGCCTCATCCCAGCAGCCGAAACGTGGCTGAAAAACCACTATATTTTTACATTTGGGTTACGGCGCAGCAAATGCCCTACGACGTGATGAAGACAAAGTTTTAGGTTTTCCTTTGGTGTGGTGTGTGTGATGTGGTGGTGGAATATGCTACTGAAAGTCTGCTCCGTTAGTGTTCGATGCTTGTAATCGAAGTGAATTTATTTTATAGTTGATGGTCGAAGTAAAGAGTGAAATGAGATCGAGTCTTCGATATACAGAGTAGTGCAGTGCATAATGCTCTTTGGGGCTGAGTGTAACAAATGCACATGCAGCTACACTAGTATGCTACGGTCGGGCGCGCGCCCCGCTCTGCCCGGCTCGCTCGGCTCGGCCCTGCAGGAAACAGGAAGTGGCCTAACCGCGGGCTTCCGCTCCCATTCGCCGCTCGCCGCCGCGCGCATGTTTCATTCACGATTCTGACCAAGCTGCATGAGGAGATCACTTCAAAAGCTGCTTCAAATTAAATAAAAGAATAGCTGTTGTAAAAGAAATTACTCACAAGATCCTGTAAAATCAAAAAATTATCGAATTTTCTACACATTCATCAAGATAGACCTACCTGCGCTATCTATTAATCCTAGTACTTGCGAGGTTTTGGAAAAAGTAACCGTCAGGTGCAACTACCGTCAGGTAGCTACGTTTTTTATGGTTTTTCTGGCAGATGCACAAAAAAAAACATTCGAGATCCGCTACGATGAACAGGACTAAGTATTAGGAAAATGTCGACGGTAGGTAGGTAGGTCAGTGACTACTACGTTGTGAATGAATGACTCTACCAAAAGACTTTTTAACATACAAAACATGAGATAAAACTAGTTTTTCATACTCGTAGGTACCTACTGAAGGTAGAGGTAGGTTAGGTATTAGTTGCTGTCAAATAGAGTAATGATCGATAAAATTGACTCCTACGTTAGCGGAGAAGAGATACGACTCCCCTACCTACTTTCTGAGATTCCATTAGTATTTGACTAGCAGTGACGTCGTCGTAGACGTAGACAGCGGGGTAGGGACGTGCTGGGGGGAGGGGTGATTGATTAACAAGATAAAGGAGAAAAAGGGGGGTAAATGGAGACTGCGGGATGACAACTCAATGAGTGAGGTTATATGACGTCACATCGCACTCGAGCTGACTTAACCCCACATCCGTTGTTCAATGACGCTCGCTCGTATCATCCAGTTATAGACTAAACTCATTGATCTTATAATTATGTTCTAGCGTAACGCTAAACTACTTATTCAGTCATTCCGATTCTTAAAAGAAAGATTGGTAGGTACTCTATAAATGGTCACGGTTTCTTCTTAAGTTCCTTCAATTTTAAGTTTGTTCAGATACCTACTAAGAATAATAATTGAGAAATAGGTACATTCTAAACTACTCAAAGGTGACATATTTAGCTCTATTTCAACACAAAAAAGGGGCATTTCCAAACGTGTTAAGAATAAATAAAGCTGACAAAACAAAAACGTTAGTCTACAAAAATAAACTTAGGTATTTGTAGTCGTAATCTAATAAAGGCCAAGAAAACTACGTCGCCTCGCCGACGACGACGGTTGTGTAATAGTTGCCCATTGATGTCGGCGGAAACATCAATGAATGAACCCCGACTTCATTCTTATTCTACTTCCGCCTGCCGTCCTTATCGCACTCGCTATCGGAGGGGAATCGTGCAACCGAGAAGAAAATATATTCGCCACTTGGCCTGCAACGAAAACAATTGGTTGTGAAAGTAAGTGATAAATCTGGTGTTTTCTTATCGCCCGCCAGCTATAAAAATTAAATTTATTTTATAGCATTCTTGTCATTGTCCAAGTCACTCTCATTATAAATGGCATTGGGATACCCATACCTACACTGTTATTCGAGGTATAGGTACAGTATGGTACAGTCGGTTATATTATAGCACATAAGGTAACAGGGGTACTCCAAAAGAACTAACTATTTTTATCCCCAGTTAATACATTATATATTTTTAAATTATTGTGATAAAAGAAGTGATTTTCTACTTATACATATTCATGTCAAGAAAAAAATATTGCTGGTGGTAAAAATAATTTAGTTCTTTTGGAGTACCCCTGGTACCTTATTTGCTACAACCGACTGTACACCCGATATGTATATAAGAAAGAATTTTGAATATTCGACCTCGTCGTAATTTTTTAAAGAGTTGTCAGATTTTGAAAAAAATGTTAACTGGCATTAATTGTTTCTTGCCTTCTATGCATGCCGAATTCTCCCTCGTATTTATCTTCTGATAAAGATTTTAAGAAATATAATGTAATTTTTAAAATAAAATAAGTAGGTAGGTACTAAAGTTACATGATCGGCGGCTCCACCGATCAAGTTGTCGCAACGACTTAAAAGAAAATATAAGAAGCTGTGCAATTAAAAGATATGAACGCCAAGATGTGGAGAATGTCGTCCCACTGCCCACATCGCCCGTAACAAGTGGGAATATCTTGGTATGGGATAATAATGGCCAACTGGACTATCCGGACCGGTCCATTAATGCAACGAATACCAAATAAGAAGGCGAACCTACATAAAGTCCCACGTACTATTTGTACTTACAAACAAATTGTTCAAACAATCTACCTACGTGGTAGATGCCTACTTGAGAGCATGAAGAGCTAGTTTAATGGAACGTGACTTTTAGGATAGGATAATCTCCACTTCAACTTAAATATAGAGTGAAATTTTACTAGTGATAGGTAGCGAAAACTCAGAACGGGCTGGTGATAAGGAACAACTTTCCCCAAGGAACATATATCGAAATACGAAAAGAAATGGACCTCCCATACGAAATTGCCGATCAGCTGATTCGAGTTACTATGAAAACTCACAATATTTTTGTCATATTTCAACCTATTTATCTTGGGAAAGTTGTTCCTTATCACCAACCCGTCTTGAGATTTTGCTATCGGTCACTATTAAAATACACATTCAAAATTATAAAAAAAACAGAGTTTAAATATCTACTAGGTAGGTATTCAGGTATAATTTCGTTAGCTCCGTATAGGTGCATATTTCTCTGAAAGAATAACAAACAGTAGGTACCTATAATTTACTTTACAATTCGTTGTGGTAATCTGAGCATCAGTAATATATTTTATTTTCTTCGGAAAACTTACAGCCTAATAATAATGTTATGAGTAACTTAAATAATTAACATAAAGTCCATTAACAAAGTTTTCGCCTATAGATAAAATGCTTCACAGTATGTTTAAGTATTTTGACTTGAATTAAATAGCCCGTTTTATGCGAGCTCTATAGATAATCCAGCAATAAAAGCAGAATGAGAATGCAATTCGAAAGTAACGTAAAAATACCCGGCCTCCCCTTCATTCACAACCTGAAGACTCGCCGCGCCGGCTAACCGACCGAGGAGAAGACCGTTTGTTACACGTTTATTTTATTCAAATGCCGAAGTAATTGGTCGCTTTATAATTCATTCATGAATTAGACGTTACGGGTACTCTCCCACGGTTTCATGAATGGTGCGCTTACGCATCTATGGAGGGAAGAAAGGGGCGCGTCACTTCCGGCGTATGGTGTTACTTCCGCCGCCGCCGACGCTGTCACCGGACGCAAATGTTCCCTGTTTGAATCAATTATTATTTCCTACTCAACGTTTCCTTTCGTTAAAAGGTGTTGCTTTAAAAACCGACATTAGTCATACGTCCCACTGGTTTTACAAATGTTGTTTGGCGAAAAACGGGTAAGTGATGATCACAGCGTTAATTTGAAACTACGAGTAACACAAACAGACTACACAAATAACAGACCAATACCTACTACTGCTACTACAGAAAATGTTTTTATATGACCCACCACGCTAATACAGTGATGTGGTTATTTTATTATTATCTACGCTACTACACGGTCCTACGGTCCTACTATTATTACATCTAGATACTGCTTCCTAAGTAAATCAACTAGAAAATATTAATAATACTAAAATCAGTCAACGCCTACGCAAAAAATACGGCGTGCCTCTAAAAATACTCGTCAAAAAAGTTTCCAATTCCTTCTGGCAATTCTTCCGAATCGGTCGTCAATTTGGCTAAAATTCACAAAAAACAACTCAGGTCGACTTTAAAACAACCCGGCAGCTGCTTCATTCAGATCACAAACTAAACCCTGTCTAGAAATAACGACTCAAGTCCCTTTTTACTTGTAAACGAATTGCGACTCTACATCGAAGGAGACAGATCATCTTTTAGTTGGTACGGTTTCGTTTTTATGGTAAACTGTGAGTTGTATGCGGGGTTTACCAATAATTATGTAAGTTCCGTTACAGGCAATGAGTGTGCCACCTCCGCGGGCTTTCATTAAGAAACTCTGTGAATCGAGTTCAGGGCCGCATGCGAACGCTTAGGGCCACCGACCACGAGGTAGAGACAAGACAGTCTCAAGCAAGACATACATCAAAATGATAAAATAAGTACGAGACGCTCTCACTTGGAACAAAACGTCTCATAGACTAAATACTGCACGGCGTTGTGTCTGACTAACTTTTGTCGGCTTCCCTTTGTAGTGTACTATGCTCGCGCAAGTCGCGCACATCAATGAAAAAACTATTTAAGCATGCTTAGTCTAGTGTAAGCGAACCCACAGATCACTCGGTAGGTCTACCGAATTTAGCAAATTATCTATTCATATATATCCTTTATTGCATAAAAACAAACGAAAAATGTACAAACAGTGTGAGCAAAGGCGAGCTTATCTCTAAGAAGAGATCTCTTCCAGCCAACCCGTCGGTAGTGCGAGAATCAATATTTTTGTGGGGACAAAACAATGCAACAATTAAAATGAATTTTAACTATACTACAGTACTTTACATAAATATATACATTATTTAAATATATATATATATATATATATATATATATATATATATATGATAGATACATATACATACACGTTTACATAAATACCTACAAATATATCAAAGTAGTTCAGATATGAAGTGCTCTTTAACTCTTTTTTTAAAAACATAGATTGAGGGGCTTTCTTGAATAGTCTTTGGAAGACTATTCCAAAGCTGCGCAGCTTTGACAGAGAAGGAGTTGAATAGGAATTTGGTATTTGCCCTAGGGCACCTTAGTGATGCAGTCGCGCCTAGGGCGGGGATCTGGAGGAAGTTGATGGAAACGGGAGCGGAGATAGTCGGGAGAGGAAGGATTGTGAAGGATGTTGTAGAGAGTAGAGAGGATGTGCACATCACGACGAAGTCGGACAGGAAGCCACTTAAGCTGAGCTCGAAATTCGGATACATGGTCAAACTTTCTAAGGCCAAAAATAAATCGTATTGCCAGATTTTGAAGGCGCTCAAGCTTATTAAGTAATTCTTCCGTTGCATCCAGGTAACAAACATCAGCGTAGTCGAGAATAGGAAGAACTCATTTACAAATTCTAAATTTTTACGCTTTCTTTGTCGTGTGGCACACCAAGTTCGCAGAGTCAAGGAACGCGAAGGTCTCAGAGTTTTTAACTGCCTACTAGGTTACTAGTATTCCTCTGACATGGTTGTTTAACTACCGCCATGTAAGTAATCAGACTGCAACCTCTACCGATTTTGTACAACTAAGTACATAGGTACAGTTACCGATATATTATGAATGTACAGTGAAGCTCACTTGCGGTTAGACACTCAAACTGCCAATGTAAGTCTTATGCGCGCGGCTTATGAATGGTCCTAAGTCTAAACTGTCTACATAACCCAGCTTGATCTAGACTGTACATACATACACACAGACATATTTATGCATGACAGACATGACATGAAATGATGTAAGTAGACATTAGTACACGCAGTTAGATACAAAGTATAAATAAATATCCGAACAGAGCGTATCAGTGTTATTTGCTGAGTATTTATCAAGGAAATTATGAATGAACCGAGAGATAACACGGCCGGGGCGATTGTTGATGTGTTTTGGAGTTTGCCAAGCTCCTATCATGACCACTGCCTAATTAACTGGCCAAACGACTCTGGTGTTAATTTGTGTAGAGTTGAATGAATACACAACACTATATGCGAGTAGATATAAGTTTAAATGCTCTTAATTTTGATGGGAACTTTTCATGTGGATTCGTGAGATCTATGACGCAACCCAAGGGAGCGAAAATCCAGAATCAATGAAAGTTGTACATACGTATTAACAAAATCAAGAATAAACTTACCATACACAAAACAACAGAATATGTAGGTACGTAAACAAAATGAACGAATAAACACACAATAATGTTCACACACATTTCAGCTACGATGACGACTGGAATGATGATACTTAATGATAATGAATGACAATTAAAAAGCTGTTTCTAAGTACATAACTGCCTCATTCATAAAAGTTCATAATGGCCTGTTTATAATCCCTCACACATTATTAGGATGTGGATATTTTATTAAAGATACGTAGAATGTTAGTAGCTTCCTATAAAGTTGTTAAAAGTGCTTCCTAAAAATAATGAATGATGAAATTCAGTTGAGATACGATGCGAAGTTTTTAGATAGGAATTCCAAAAAGAAATCTCGTAAGGAAAGTCACATCGTTTAGCTCTCAAAATAGAGCGATTTCTTTACGCCCTGTTGTAATCCCTCGCATATGTTGTGTCTGTGGTTGTGTGCAATAAAAAGACGACGGTGAATGGAAGCGGGCCGATTGATAAAATTCAGCGGGAAGGTGAATGGGGCGCAGCTGCCGTCGTCCGTGCCAGGTGGGCAGCCATCTTGGCATCGACCAGAGAATCCACACAAAGGGTGAACTGAAGAATGCTCAGCTCAAGAGGTTTCTAGTACCTACCTACTATTATATATTATGTGTTATAGGTAGATAGAAATAACAGGTGCTGGGGTACTTGCTTGTAAGTGCAGCTACTCACTTACATCTGCCGGTTCAAATTAAATTTACCTATGTCTGTGTAATTTAAGTATCGAATGAAGTTATACGTTACAAGATACGTCAATAGAACGACGTTCACCCATCTGATAAATGGATAAAAGCATTTTACAGATTAAATTTGTCTAGGGTAGCGAATAAATCCGTTCAAGAGCATGATCAGACTATGATTAATTAAATATTGCATTAATAAATTTTCTAGACAATTCGCACAGCGCCATCTAGCCCCGAACAATACAAAGCTACACTTTATTGTAAATAAATACATATTTTAAATAGAAAACACCCAGACTATACACAAATACTTGAAAATGGACTTAACGAATATTTAAACAAAAATTTACAAATTTGAAAATTTACACGTGTGTTATAATTTTCATTCCTCAATTTTCCCTAATAAAGCAGATAATTCTTAAACGTATCACATTTAAAGACCGCAAACTTCCATACAAATATTTTATCCCCTTTTTACCTAAATTGGAAAATCCTGAAACACGTTTTTGATTATTTTGGTTTATTAAAAAATCCCGAAATTTGAAAAAGCTCGCCTTTAAGATCACGATTTTTCATACAAACGTTGTACCCCCTTTTTACCCCTTTGAGGGTTAAAACTCTAAAAATCCTTCCGTAGCGGATGGTTATGTACTAGTAAAATAAACTTACAGGCCAAATTCAGTGTTTCTAGCATTAGTAGTTTTGGTTGTACGTTGATGAATGAGTCAGTCAATCAGTGAGGAGTGAAGACATTTGTTTTTATAAATGTAGATTAGCGCTATTTAATTGCAAATTAAAAAATAAAGGGTTGTTAGAAACCAGTCCAGAATGAGGATAGTCTACTAAAAGTTGTAAAATGTATGCGTATCCAGTGTGATAAAACAGTTTGTTCAGCGCCCCAAGCCGAAAGACTATTAAGGCGAGTGTAGCCGTCAACGACCTCGACGGTGGCGCCACTTCGCAAAATAATAGTTTTCTCTTAATGCAAGTAATCTGTGCCGACAGGCAGACGGCCTGCCTCCTTTACATACCACTGGTCATTTTCAGTTTTTACCAAGTATTTTGAGGACTTTAGCATAGCATCACCACATTATTTAAGTTTCACATCCATATAGTTATGATTGAGTTGAGGATAATGGAAATCTTAATTCATAGGTTGCTAATTGCGAATGAGATAATTATTTTATTATTTTGGACAACCAACAAGTCTTTCACTTAAAACATGTGCAAGAGTAACATTACATTTAAATTTAAGATAAAACGAAGCCTTAATTATTGTAGGAAGTCCCCGCATGCATAGATAGTAACAGCCTTATTTATTGAATTAGGGACTTAGTAATGCGAACAATATTATAATATAAATGTTACTTTGAAAACTATAAGGTACCTACAAACTAAATAACTATCACTAATTTATACCTTGTACGTGTAGGCGGTTCTCTTACTTGTCGTTCCGTCGTTCCGTTTTTTTAACGCAATGTAACGCATGCGTCTGTCAGACGAATGGAAATAGCGAATTCCAGTCTTATTCCTATTAAAATACGGCTACGGTGTATTTACCGTGCGTATCTAACGGACGCGTGTGTCTCACGACAAACGACGACGTTACGTTGCGTTAAAAAAACGGAACGACGGACGATAAGTGAGAGAACCGTCTTATGCACAACATGTTTAAATTTCGAGCTACTGTCAGCAAATACATCCAACTATACCTATTGTATTGTATAACCTACATAATCTAGGAATGGGCGAGTTAGCTCCAAACAGTTTGAAGCGGATGCGGAAATACAGTAATTAATAACTTACACGAACACGTGTAGGTATGTACCTACCTAGGATCTACTAGTGTGTTGAATCTAAAACACGTTTTCGCATTCTTAAATTAGGCACTAGGCCAAGGAGACGGTTGTTATTATAATACACGTGACGCCTAAATAATAACGGTTCCAAATTTTTAGAAGACAAATTCATGCTAAAGCTCATTGTGTAAAGTTTAAAACAGTGTTCATTGAGTTTCGAGAGCGCTTGAGTGGTCTCGCTGAGCAGCCCGGCATGGATCTCTATTTTTACTTGCCGCAAAGTTAAATTAATTAGTGCTCGTCATTTAATCTGAGGAGCAGTCTCGTAGGTGGGTGCGCGCGTTCCCACGCTGCGCCCGCGCCGCCGGAAACCGTCCCCTGCCCCGCGCGCCGCGCCCGCGCCCCCTTTGCCCGCGCTAAGCCCCGCACAGATCCGTCGCTCACGCACCGCGCGCCTCCAGTCCCTGCACATCGCAACTGCCTCCAAAGCTGCAAAAGGAAGCTGGAGACACGTTTGGCAAACAACTATTTACGGCGGGACACCCGGCCTCTCTTTTGTCGCTTTTGATGCCCAATTGCACTTCCTTCCGTTCCTGTGCCAGCATCCGCCCTCGAACGGCTACAATGTTTGTTACTGCGTCCGTTACATTTCAATACAATTGTACCTAATTGTTGAACGTTTGATACATAATGCTTCTTTGTCCACCCTCCGGTCCGGAAGGAAATAAAGTCGTTTTTGTGTGAAAAAAATAATAACTTCCGCTGCGTTTCGTTTGGTATTCCCAAATAGGGATTTTACAACATTGACGGGACCAGCTGCATAAAAAATCTGAGCATAATGTATTAGAAGGTAATTTGTTTTGTTTATTGAAAATAAAAGTAATTGTGGTCCTTTTTGGTTCCGGTCTATTCAGCTTTTCAAAGGCTCTCTTAAGCTGCATGCAATGCAACATGTGGCACCATAAGCCCGGGATTTTTTTTCTTTTATTGCAGCGGCAATAGTTTTGTGGAACTTCCTTTAGAACAATGACGATGTTATTTCAGTTTTGTAGAAACTACCTAGGAGGAACGGACATTATTGGAATGAAAAACCTAAAGCAGGCAAATATGAAAATCCAGCAGTAGGTTTTCTTATCTACTCTATCGAAGTTATTTTATTTATTTCAAACAGAATAATGCAAACCAAGTTTGCATGTAGCGATAATGCCATACAAACTAGGTATTCACATGAAAACGTAATCATTCTGAGTTTTATTGAGTTCATTTGACATAAACACATGCGTTAATTTTCTATTGCTTTAGTTTTTCTTCCACCGTTTCAAACTGCATTGTGTTGCCAGAGACCTGTATTTTCCCCAAAACATTCAGAGTTTTTTTTATTAAGAAATACCTTCCATTTATTAGTATTTTAATTTAAAAAGTTGCATAAACATTTTAAAAAGTTTCACACAACATGAAGTTATGAACAGAAATTCCTACGACACACTGATTTCGACGTTGTCTAATCTACAGTACAAGAGGTTTTTGTCGCGCAAAGCGAGCACATTATCTTAAGTTCCTTACCAATTATTAATCAATGATTCAAATTAGAATAAAATTAAAATGGTACGACAGGAGCTATATACCTAACTAATGTTAATAGCGCTAAATCTTGATTTATTCTAAAGTTGAAATAGAAAAATAGATAAGTTTACATTACAATGTGATATACAACGTTACTGGTAAGGTAATTCGTCACGATCCCAATGGATAAACCAGCCCATGAAACAGAACAACTAAAAACAACTATTTTTAGTAGTAGTAGCAGCACAGAATACAGAATAGTACTAACGTAGTAGTAGTAAGTAGCTGACATTTTACATTTCGAACTATTTCCGTGACTGTACTGTGTCCCTTTAAAACTATGTCCCGGTGGGAATGTGTTTTCGTGGAACCAAATGGTTTCGACCAAATAACGAGTATTAATGTGAAATAACGCAAATAAGTAAAAAAAATGAATGAAATCTGGTACTTTTAAACTATTGCGGTAAGTATACAAGAAGTTACAAAAAGGATATAACAAGCCGAAAGGGGTCAAGGTACCCATGAAACTGAACAACTTTCCCTATGGAGCAGGCCGAAATAAGGAAAAAATTTGGACCTCCCATAGTAAATGAATCAGCTGATCGTTTCACGAGTACCTTGAACTCCTTTCGGCTTTTAAACTCTATTTGTCACATGCTGTATATTGATATGTACCACTTAGGTGAAAAAATCGCCTTCGCCACTGATAGGTTCGTTCAATGGAAAGTTGTTCAGATTCATGGGCTAGTATACCCCTTGACAGGATCGTGAGGAATGAGCAGTAACCTTGTTTATTATATTTTTACTAATTGAGATATGTATACAATTTAACTGGCACACTCTTGCAAGTTCACTCTCTAGTACACGATATAAACTCCCGGCAATGTGTGAAAATAAAATCCGTATTTACTGGTAACATTTGTTGATAATGAAAATCAGTTAATATTTTATTCATTTTCTCGTGTAATCAGATAATTTGAACCTAATGTTTAAAATCATGCATTTGAAAACAGACTCTTTTTGATTTATTGTAGGTTTATTATTGATTTATTGTAGGTTATTGATCACATATTTCGGCATTTTGGTGGCACGGATTCGGGCCACGCACTGCAAATTTAGCTACGCTAGTAACATATCAAATCCATGCTACTATACCTACATACCTTCTCTACAACTTAGCTACGCTAGTAACATATCAAATCCATGCTACTATACCTACCTACCTTCTCTACAACTTAGCTACGCTAGTAACATATCAAATCCATGCTACTATACCTACCTACCTTCTCTACAACTTAGCTACGCTAGTAACATATCAAATCCATGCTACTATACCTACCTACCTTCTCTACAACTTAGCTACGCTAGTAACATATCAAATCCATGCTACTATACCTACCTACCTTCTCTACAACTTAGCTACGCTAGTAACATATCAAATCCATGCTACTATACCTACATACCTTCTTTACAACTAAGTTTAGTGGTTTAGCTAGGCTGCTGGATGGTTGTGCAAATACGCAACCTCTAGCGCAAATAAAGAGGCGTCCTACATAAGAAGTGTCCACACTTGCTATAATATGTAGGTAGGTAGGTACATAGGTAGAAAATCAACTAGTGACCGATACTGAAAAAAAACGGGCTGGTGATAACGAACAACTTTCTTCAAGGAGCATCCTTCCCCATGAAACACAGGTCGAAATAAGACAAAAATATTTTGAGCTTCCACAGTAACGCACAGGTGATCGACAATGTTGTATGGGAGGTCAATTTTATTTTTCATATTTCGGTCTATGTTCCTTGGGGAAATTTTCCTTATCACCAGGCCTTTTTGAGTTTTGGCTATCGGTTACTAGTAAAATTTCACAATCGTTTCGTCGACTCGGTATTCCACACGACAGAAAATTGGGATGTAGTTTTATTGAACCGATGAACGCCTTGAATCGTATTAAACGTAGTAGCAAAAATACCTGTTTGTTACTTATCGAAAAGACAAATAACTACGCAACACGACCAAAAGGCACTCTCAAAAGAATGCGTCGCAAGGAAAGCTGGTTTAAAGTCGTAAATAGTTCTCGGCATGTAAATATTCCCTGTGTTTTCCGAACGCGTCCTGTGGGCTGGGTGGCTGGTGCAGGCTACAGTGGAGGCCGCCCGTCCGACCTTAAAGGTTGCGGCGGCCGACGAACCCCTGGTTGTATAACGTGAAACGCAAACTAACACGCCGATGTTTATGGCCATTGGTGCTGAATCTTTTTTCGCTGGTGCTATTTTTGGTGATATGATCATCATTACGACTTACTGAGAGTACGTAATGACTTTGTGAGTATGATCGAAAGGTTAGGTAAGTTTTTGATGATATTTGATACCTACACTTTCCCGAGAGTGAGTGAATTAACGTCCGAAATTTGATGTGTAACGAAATTAAGATTTCATCATTAGGCTGATTGGCAGCTTTAGCTACCCAGGTACATAGATATTTGGCGCAGGCATTGTTGCTAAGCATTGCAACATCCATAAGTTACGATAAATAGTCACAGCTGTTAAAAACAGTACACTAAAAGGTTCTCAAGTTTTGGAAAACACATTCAAAAAGGAAAACAAACGTTCTTTTGAGTAAAGATTGACCACCTCTTGCGCAGGAGAGCGTCCTAGCAGTAGTGTTGACAACCCACCGAGAAATGAACACAATAAATTCATTCCCCAGATTCGCTCTAATAAGGCTTTCTCTCGTAATGGTGTGATCTATCTGCGGGCGTACCTCAGGGTGACGTCTTATCACCACTTTTCTTTTCAATCTTCATCAATAGTTACCTTTGTGAATCTTCCATTTTTATGCAGACGATTTGCTACTGTACGTACCGCCGCCATTTCAATGTGCCTTGAAAGGAAAATTTGTGGGTGAGGGTTACTATCGAAACGAAACTTGGTCAGACGAAAGTGTCAAGAGGCAGATTTAACATTCAAGCTAGCTTATCAGCACTCATGGGGTGGTTCACCTTGACGATATCGTGACGAATTATCAGAACCTAACCCTGAAAAAACAATATGTCCTATGTTCTGACTGATTCATTCAAGTACTAGAGCTACAAAAATCCTGTGCCTGTTCTGTTATTTATCTGAAAAGATTGTTTTTGGTTAAACCTGCGCTGTGCAGGGTTTGCATCCCTGGTTCCCAGTGCGCGCGTGCCCGCAAACAAAGCGAGTATCGTCCCCTGCACTCCTCCCCCCCTGCAACCAGCCCTCACAAATAATAAGTAAACACACTTTGTTTCCTCACGTTGTAGTTTTATTTTGTCCCAGGGTCTAATGTAACAGAAATCTGAACCTGCCTCATGCGACTTTTTTCTGAACGTTTAGGTTGTCTCGGCCCTCCTTGGACTTGGACAAATAGATATTTAATAATCATACAATAAAACTATTGTAGGTACTTCATCTTCATCGTGTGGGACACCGAGTCCACAACTACACAAATACAATAGTGGATACATCACATCACAAATCACATTAAGTACCTTCTGGTTCAAATCTCTTCTGGTGTTCTGGTCATATTGTGGTAAAGTTGCTGCATAGCACTCTTATATAGGAAGCTATGAGGAAGTTAGATTAAGATAGGAACCTTGCTTAAAAGTTATGAGCAAAAACCTACCCAGATAAATATTTTCGTTTATGTTAACTATGCATAGTGTGTCTTACGTGCTTACATAGTCTTAACAAACATGAAAAAAACACGACTGCTTTCTTAGACAAAGGTAAGGGATAATGTAAGGATTCTTCCGATATAATTCCTATTCGGATCTGTTCAGTGGTTAACGAGTTGCAGTGCAGTACTTTAAAGAATCGCACATTTAAACATACATACATGAACTCTAAAAACATTACCTACACTCCTTTTTTTGAAGGAGTTGTCTTGTACCTAATAATAACAGAAAATGGAAGGAAAGTAGGTTCCTAAATTAAGTATTTTCGAAAAGTATCTGCTTGTCCCCCTTATTTTGAAAAAATCCGCAGAATAGGTATTAATAAATTCTAAATCTCAGGTTTACATGATTTACTATGGGAGTATAAAACGCAGCTTTTTTGGGTTTGTGGGGCAAAAACAGGTGCGCATTAGCAGTGGTAGGGGTATTTTGAACGTAACGGCTTTTATTTTCAATTATATTTTGTGAGTCAATATACATTGCAGAGTTGTATGGCTTATAATGAAAGGTGATGCATGGATACTCCGTAATAGTCATTGAACTGATGATGTTCATTGAGATAGTTCGTAAGTTAGTCGATGCGGGGGCTACAATCAGGGTGAACGGAGCCCGCAGCGAAGCCCTGCCGACACCGGAATGCCGGCAGGTGTGCATCGGGACATTTACGAAAGTGTACTATGGATATACCTGGAGATGAATCCCGGAGAACAAAGAATGTCTGCCCTGGCGGTCGCTATTGAACACTCTATGTAACTTTACTGACAATTTGCCATGATGAAAGGGCAATTTAAGTTAATTTTTCCTACGCGGGAAGCCATTGGTAGCCATTTCGTAACGCGGACTCTTTCTGCTTTTTCTTGCTAGGAGTTAAGCAAGTAAACCTACATACTACTAACCTAAATATCAATAAATAAATAAATACTCGTGTCTATGGTTAATATCAACGCAGTATAAGCACAATAATCGTATAGACGTTAGAATAGGTTACTGCATTCCCAACGAGCATTATCTTACCTACTTTTGCAATATATAAAGTGTTAGAGACAGTTTAATTAGGGACTAACTGTTTGGGTGATACGCGGCCTAACTATTTTCCCACGGTAAAAACGCGTAAAAGTGCAGCAGACAAACAAAAATAATTTCGAAACATAGTTCGTAGCCTATCTGACTTAAAAGGAGTTATAATTTATATGCCTGGAAATAAAAGAGAACCCATTCATGAATGTTCTTCATCAGATGATTCTATAAGTGTCCCATTCTAGATACATAAATAGCAGCCCTCGTTAGTTTGCACCTATAAAACACGTCAGAGAAGAGTATATAAAAACAAAAAAAAAATGCAAGAGTGAAACAAAATCTGAGACATGTCCGCAAGTTTCTTGCGCGGGCAGATTTCGGGAACCACATGTCATTTCCTTTATGGCCCCATACGGGGTCGCGGGCGGGAGGGGGAGAGGGGCGTAGGCGATTCCATACAACAAAACCATGACATAGACCGTGATCTCAGAAACCCTCATAAAGCCCGCGCCACGAAGCACGTCCAGCGGAGAAAACACTAACTAAAATAACCCTTAATAATGTAAAGAGCACAGTAGGTACATACCTATAAAGGGTGAAATTTTACTAGTTACCTATAGCGAAAACTCACTGATAAGGAATAGCTTTCCCCAAAAAAAAATTGACATGACAACCAAATTGACTTGGTCAGCCAGTACCTTTTGTATGGGAGGTCCTATTTCGACCTATGTTCCTTAGGAAAAGTTAATCCTTATCACAAGTCCGTCCTAAGTTTTCACTATCAACTACTAGTTATATTTCACTCTATACAGGCTTGGGTTGAATAGTGTAGTTTCAGTAACGCGATGACAGAAAAGTCCTTTGGTCGCCAGTGCTGCATCTGCGGGATTCCTTTCGTGGCACCGTCTCTACCGCTTGCGAAAACGCATCTCACTTCACATCACAACATTATCAATGGAACTGTGTTAATGGAGATTATGAACTAAACGAATGAATGAATACAATCTCATGCCAGTAACATTTTAAATACAATAAACGGATTCAGTATGATTTTGCGTCTCGTTCCTACAGATAAGATATGCAAGCACTTTGGCCCTTTTACTGGAGTAGGTATCGGCACAGTACAAATAAGCACTCATATTGTGTGTACACAACAGCGACTGATAAATAATTCTATAGGAGCGTCGTATAGTCTCAGAGCAAAGGAATGTTTCAGAGCGAACCTTACAAACAACCAGATAGAATGAAGTCATGCAAAACTCATCACACGCAGACGTGTTGATTAGATTCCTTAGAGACAGCGCGCCTACTAAGTCAAGTTCAAGGCGAGTATAGCGAGTGCAAGATTTTTAATCCAGTTTTATTTAGACAATTACAGCCATAAGATTCTCAAAACAAAAATTTATGTCGAGGATCTAACAGATAACATATTCCTTTCAGTTACACAATCCGCCAAACTTAACTTGATAAAAAAAAGTTACCTCTATTCGAAACATTGTCTGAACTTTATATGTCTAAACTTTATAAAGATATTACAAAAAAAATACGCTATAATTTAGATACATACTTTTGTTAATACGAATACCTAAATAATACATTGTAACGGTATTTATCTAGTCTATGACGGAAAAACCGTAAAATCTGGCGAATAAATGAGCGCAAAATGTTTGTCCGTTTTACTCTGGAGCAGTGCAAATGAAAGGGACAAACTTTTCAGGTTTAACCCTTTAAACGCATGTTTCTCTCAGTGGCTCTCCAGAGATCAATCAATATAGATCCCTACCTTACTACCCGCATTTAAAATCCAAAGAAAAGCAACAAAAGCTGGGCATCGAAAAATTAAATCTGTATAGAAAAAAAGAGACTCTTCGAGTGCACGGCTAGTCAAGGCTAGTGAACGGCGTCACTCTGACTGCTCTAAGGGTTCCCTCTGAAGCCTTCGTTCTCAAGCCCATAGTTTAACAATGCCGTTGGCACTGAATGAAGCGGCATTATCGCGTATCGATGGTGAGTTATGAGTTTATGCGCTCCTGCCGCTGCCTGCCGCGCGAGACCCGCAGTCTCATCCGGACTGAGATTATCATACAATCCGTTACACGTAAATACATAATGTTTAAGTAGCAAAATGTTACTGATGGTTATGGATAATACGTCATATTAAACGCCAGAAATTAAGAGGTCTCTCTCGACCTCGTAGAAAGGGTACTTAAATTTCAGACTTCTACTGCATGCAATCTCTGCAACCATTACTTCGTGCGCAGGACACTAATTAACCTTTAGTAGGTAAATAAATGAAATACCATACCTAGATGAACTCTGCAAAACTACTATGCTGATCCGTACTAATATTATAAATCTGAGAGTTTGTGTGTGTGTGTGTATGTTTGTTACCTCTTCACGATCAAACGGCTTGACCGATTTGGATGAAATTTGGAACACAGGTAATAGCCTGGTTTAACACATAGGCTACTTTTAACCGCGGGAAAACTACTATTACCACAGGAAAACGAGTGGCAGCGGGTGAAACCGCTGGGCTGAAATCTAGTTGCCTCATAAAAATCTCGATACATAGGTGCCTATCTACTAATAAATATAAAGTTTATCTAAGGATATGGAAAGCTAGCAAATAGGTATAAATAAATGGTAAAGTTTACTGATGTGACCGATAGCGACAGCCTGGTAATAGGGAACAATTTTCCTTATCACCAGCCTGTACTGTGAAAGTTGTTCAGAATCCAGAGTAGAATCAGCCCTGACCAGGTTGTGTACCTACTGACAAAAAATTACCCGGCAAAATTTATTTTTTTATGATGCAGCTAAAATGAATTAATGCGATACATTTTTGAAATTTTCTCGTAAAGCTTTTTAATTTGATACCCCACACGATAGGTTTCAAAAACAAAATCGCCATCTTTGAATCGCCATCTTTGTACCACACCATAGAGTAGAAATATTTATTCTTATGACCACACCACAACACAACTCGGCAACATCAGTGAAATTAAAATCAGGGGTTACAACAACACATATTAGAAGCCAGAATCTGATCCGCATATTATGCAAACAACTTTCTGGCTTGAATAATAGGCCGAAATATAAAAAATAATTACCACCAGCTGACCGAGTCAATTTGTAAAGCACCTCTAATATTTTTTTAATATTTCAACCCAATTTCTTTGGGGAAAGTCGTTCCTTATCACCAGCACGTACCAACAGACAGAGTTTACTATCGGTCACTAGTAAAATTTCACCCTACATAGTACGTGCGTGGTGCGTGGGCCAAAATTCGTAGTAACCGGAGACGTTGACGTAACTCTATAGAATGTTTCCGGGCGGACGGACGTGCGTGCATATTGTCTCTGATAGGACATCTTAAGGCGAGTGTACTCGTGAACGACCTCGACAGTGGCGCCACTTCACATAAAATATATTTTCTCTTTATAGAGGTACAAACAATCTATCAGAATATCTGTTGCCCAAGTTTTTAAAATTAGAACCAACGAACTCAATGAAATATTCGCTGATATTAAAGTTATGGCAATCAATACCAAAAGTGGCCGCTTTTAGGCTCATTTTTCATAACTTTAATTGCAGCGAATATTTAATTGAGTTTGCAGGTTCTAATTTTACTTAAGGATAATACTAAAAACTTAGGCAACGGATATTCTGATAGATATAAAGGATATAGGCGTGATTTATGTATAAACAGAAAACTTTTTTTTGTGAAGTGGCGCCACTGTCGAAGTCGTTGATGGCTACACTCGCCTTAATTTCCCGCGTCGTCCTACAGATCCCTCCAAACGAAGCGGAAATTCCACGGCACGTATTACGGCGTCTCGTGAAACAGACGAAATAATGACAAACATCCTTCGTGTGAGGATGGCGGCGATATGAGCGATAGCTTGTTTTCAAGTGCGTGGGACAACAGTACGACGAACGACCCGAATAACCATCGTGTCGTCAACGTAATCCACCGATATTGATCTTACACCGCTTGATGCCGGCTTAGAATAGCATCACCCCGTTTCAATCTCGTGGGTGTCGTAATCTCTTACGACTAAGAGACTGGAGGGTTACATGTGTATTGCAATTTTAGGCGATGGGCTGACAACCTGTCACTGTGGTGATACATAACTTTCTCAATGACCCTCAAATGTTTGTCAGACGTGGCGCAAAATGACCGTTTTTACGACCGATCACGCTCTGCCAACCCCGCAAAGGATATAGGCGTGATATATGTATGTATTTATGATATCGATCTTTGGGCAACCATGACACATGATACAAGGCACTTTTTGGTCAGACAATCGCATAGGTAGAGCCCAAATTGTCTTAGGGAACCCTGGAATAATCTCACAGTGGAACTGCGATAAACTTCAAAATGGAAACCTGGACCACCAGATTGTTAGCCCGAAGCTCAGAGCACTATACCACGGAGGCAGTTGGTGGGCAAGTGGAACGCACATGCGGACAGCGGACAGGACGTGGCGCATACGCGGCCATTAGCATGCAGCAGCACGCGCCCGCCGGAAGCCGCGCGCGGGAACATGGCCACGCCGCGCACAACCAAGATGGCCGCGCACTTACGATGAATCGATAATTAACGGCGATAACCGATTTCATATTTCAATCCAACGCCTTAGCGAACAAGATGTGATGTAACTTGGCCCATACCTGGATGGTAAGCGCTATCAACATGCGCAGCGAGCGAGATCCTTGGCTGCTCCGTAAAGGGACCGACGAAATCGAGCATTAGATCCAAAAGGACCTGCTTCGTTTGATGAAAGGTCGTAGGTACACAGCATAGGCATGTAGTACGTTTTATTGTTTGTCTTGATCAGTATTCTTCTCAGTACAATAATAATCATTAACCGAATCGATTATGTGCCTATAGGTAGCTATAATATGAATGAGGCTCGCGAGTTCTTAGAACGGAAGTACTGGCATAATGTGAGGAATAAGCAACGCCTGAAAGAGTCCTTGGAGGGGAACTACACACACACACACACACACACACACACACACATATCACGCTACTATCCCTTGAGGGGCAGGCAGAGCGCAAACGGCCGCAAAAACGGACATTTACGACACGAGCACGACCGTCATTATTCCTCAAATAATGACAGTCGTGCTCGTCATTCGGAAAATTGTGTATCCCCATAGTAACAGGTTGCAAGCCAATCGCCTAATATTGCAATACACACCCTCAAATCTCTTAGTCAAGAAATAAATAGGGTGATGCCATTCTAAGCCGGCATCACAGGATAATAAAGACCAGATAAAGCAAAAGAAAACGATGACGCGCAAAAGGTAATCAATGTTGATGACAAAACAGGGTCAAAAGAAAGTATTCGTTCGATTGGATGCAGTGGTCATAGTCGAGCGAGTCGAGTTTTTACGGATACCCTCGGTTTTGCCGCTTGACTGCACCGTGTTCCCGGAGTCACGACAGCCGGACCGCCACAGCAGTCATCTTTCGTTAGGACAGTCCAAACTGTCCAGAAATTCCTAGGGTTCATTACAAAATTAAGTACTTTAGGATTTATATAGCACCGGAAACTTGGTAGGCACCTAGTCAAAGCGAGGATATTATGTACCTAGGTACCTACTTAAACTATTTAGAAGGTGTCTGTTTCTTTTCCATCGAATCAAAGTTGAATAAAAGTAGAAACTAATATTTGTTTAGCAATGCAGATTAGTTTTATATAGGTTGGTATATTGACGTTTAAAGCAATATTGGACTTTATTCATTACACCATTACACCGACGATGGATCTCTATCGAAGTGAAGGTTTAGTTAGGTAGGTAGGTAGTATCAGTTTCTGTTTCTGTGTCCTGTCGTGCTGTCTCAAACTATTGCTTAGATTACCTAGGCATTTAAATCTCATTGGTGACTTCCTGTTCCTATTTAGAATTACGACTACTATTGGTAATACGACGAAAAAAACCGCTATAAGTATTTCAAGATCTGTGGTCAGGACAGGACCAGGCCTTAACAAAACAGAAGATACGTAACTTGTGATTGTGTCTAAAGGATTAAGTCTAAATAAGCGCACGCACGTCATACAAGTTTTCCCGGACCCGGATCTCAATTCAGAACTGTAACTCCATATGGAAATGAAAGTCGCCGATAGCCTATTGGTGCATCCGATTGTCTCATCGCATGATAAGGTGTGACGTATCAGTGGTGACGTCTCTGGTCTCCGCGGGGGGGAACAGGGCGCGGGAGGGGGGAGGGGGCGCGCGAGGTTGCTGACCCCGCCTGCGCCCGCGCGCGTCCTGTTGCTCCGACGACGACCACGCGTTATTTATTCCGCTTTCAGTGTCAAAAGAAACGAGGTTTATACAATCTTCATAGTTTCTTTGGTTATGAATGAATGATACCTTGAATAATAAAAGAAGCTGGTCGATAAATAAGTAGAAACCTAACTGAATTTTGAACGAAAGTGCTTGACTGAAGTGAATATAGGTAGGCGTTTTGTCAATGTTCAGTTCTTCTAATTCACCACTAGGTAAGTCAGAATGGTACCTAACTAACGAGGTAGAGTATTAATTATTCATCACTAATTAGCAGCTATGTATCGGCCGGTCGGCAGATCAGAGCGCGCTGCTGGCTGCCGGAAACAGGAAGCCGGCAATCAACATTCCTAAAAATATCACACATTTGGTGTTCATCCGGCGAGCGGACGGCGCGCGGCGGAACGAGAGACGCCGTCGTCGCCGCGCCGCCGCCGCCCTGCACCGCCGCCGGTGTAGGGCTGGCCAAAACATTATAAGTACCTCCTTTCGGATCGTGATGACGACATCACAGTAGCCGCTGCTGCAGCCATTGCAAGTAGACTCACACTCCACAAGCTCCTCAAGCAACCGACGCCCCCGCCGCACCGTCCCTCATTGTTCCCGATTTTGAGAACTACCGGCACGTGCCGGGTAGATTCAGTCCAATCCGTTCTTCCCAGAACAACTCGTAAGCCCAATCGCGCCTCAGGGACGCTATCGGGCTGGTTGTTTGAACAACCACAAAAACTTCTCCGGGTGAGCTCCTGTTCCCCACTAATCAGTCAGGTGTAGATTTCATGAAGAGTCAAGAACTAAAAAAATATATTATTGCTACCGACGAAAACATTGCACTCTTCTCGATCCTAGCAGCACATTTCTTCAGTTAAATCTCTGAAGTCGTGCCACGGAAGGAGTCCGTGGACCGCAGATGTGAGGCGCTACCGACTTTGATATTTACTCTACAAAAAATCAGCATCTTCAAACTAAGACCCGAAACTTGATAGCTTGGAACTCTGACTGAACTAAGAGGCAACCCTATGAATCAACTACAGAAAGTCCGATTTTAGTCTACACTTTTGGATACTAGGTATACTTAGGTCTGCTTCTTAGTCCGGATTTGGACGGTTAAGTACCCCACTTTCGATCAATTTACGCTCCAATAGGCACAAAATAAAATACTTATGTCAACATCATTCAAAGCCTTGAAATCTTAGCTTCTTTCGTACGAAAAATCACAAATGTCATTCATAATCATAAGTTCTGGGCAGACAACCTATGGACAGCCCTGTTTTGATCTTCTGACGTCCTGTCTGTCTCTACATTTTTTGATCTCAAGGCAGAATATAAAGCTAGCTAAGGATACTATGGTTTTATTTTGCACTCACAGTGCTATATTACAAGTTGTGTTGCTATATTACTAGGTCCCGGGTCCAAGTCCCGGCGGGCGCTGACATTTTTTCAATTTCTTATTTTAATTTATCTAACTAAGGATGTTTCTAACTGAAGGTTCGGAAATTTTGAAGAGTGGGAAGCGGGGAAATGACACATTTCGCTCATTCACACTCTCATACATACATACTTATATCACGCCTATAATCCCCAACGGGGTAGGCAGAGCGCAAACGGCTGTAAAAAACGGACACTTACGCCACGTCTGACAATCATTTGAAATATTGTGCATCACCATAGTGACAGGTTGTCAGCCCATCGCCTAAATTTGCAATACACGCTTTCAAGTCCCTTAGTCGCTGAAAAAAATGGGGTGATGCTATTCTAAGCCGGCATCACACGGCCACACTCAGATAAGTTAAATTATCGGTAGTAAGTACTTACTACTAGGTAAGTAGAATGGTGAGAGAGAGACTGACAACCCTGCAAAATGTGATGTACGTACTTCCACCATTTACACCAATTGCGTATTATGATGGTGCTCAATGTGGTACTCGCATCTCGCATTGCAGTTTTCACAACACGTGTACCGTAATTAACAATTAACGCTACTCTTGTGCCAACGCAATGCTGTCAAATAAAACAGGCGCGTTATTTTAATGGAATTGTAACAAAGGTAAGTAAAAGTAGGTTAAATATAGTTTATTACTCAATCAAATATAGGATGATATTTTACTAGATATGATATTTGACCGATAGCGAAAACTCAAGACAGGCTGGTGAAAAGGCACAACTTTCCCCAAGGAACGTAGGTCGAAAATAAAAATGTTGGCCACCCATACAAAACTGCCCATCAGCTGATTTGAGTTACTATGGAAACTCAAAATATTTTTAAATATTGCATCCTTTGTTTCTTGGGGAAAGTTGTTCGTTATTAACAGACCGACTTGATATTTAGCTATCAGTCACTAGTAAAATTTTAACCTATACTTGTCAGACGTGTGGCAAAAGTTTTACGGACGTTTCCGCTCTGCCTACCCTGCAATGAATAAAGGCGTACTGTGTGTATATGTGTACTCTTGGAGCGAAATGCTTTGAGTTTATAGTGTAGTGTAGGTGGAATACGAACTATTAATAAGTATGTAGTGTAGGTACCTATATATTACCACATGGTGTAGCAAATACAGAAAGGCTCTCTTTACTACAGTGTGGCCATCTCAATAAGCCTTGACAGCTGTCAAATATGATAAATAGAATAAAATGAAGTCGCTTCCCGTGTCCCTATTTTTGCTTAGATCTTTAAAAGTACGCTACGGATTTTTGATGTGGTTTTCTTTAGTAGATAGAGTGATTCGAGAGAAAGGTTTTTGTGTATAATTTATGCCGGAAAAAATATATTTTTTTAGTGAAACTACTAGGCGGGCCGCTAGTTAGAGATAAGTCTAATAGAACGCGTTCGTCTATCGAAAAGATGTCCACGTCCAATTAGGCACTTTATCGTTCTATTACAATGTGTAATAGCTGGTAACCGATAACACCGACCTTCCTATCAAAAAAACCGTTCAATGTTTATCGTAATGTCATCGTAGTTGTTATTTATCGCAGAAGTATGGCATGGCGGCGATATGCCGACTGTACGCATTTTACGATGCGCGGCTAGTGCCCACTGCCACATAATTAGATAATTTCTATTATTTATATGCGAAGGCAACGTGCCCTGCATCGAGAAACGCTGCTTCCTTCGAAGGTACGACGAAACCCTTGGACGGCTTCTTAGTAAAGAGGATGTACGCATCGGCTGCTATGATTTAATTTAGCAGGGCCGCTGGCAGGCGCGCGCGTGGGCCGACCAAGGAACATTGTAGACGGTATTCTAGACGCGGATATTATTGCGCTTTCTGGGAAACGTTCGCTATTTGCGGCTGAAATTAGTGACCGAAAATAACCTTGTGCGAAATGGAAAAGTTGCATTGTAGAGTTGTTTCATTGTTTCCGTCCATTGGTCATTTCATTAGAAACCTTGCCTTTATAGACACCAAATGCTGGATCTTATGAGAGTTGAAAGCAAAAGCTGGAATTTAACCACACACAAATGGGATAGGCAGTGTTAACGGCGGTAAAAAGTCTGATATCCGTTGTGTGTGTATGTATGTTTGTTACCTCTTCACGCTCAAACGGCTTGACCGATTAGAATGAAATTTGGAACACAGGTAGAGTATAACCTAGAATAACACATAGGCTACTTTTTACCGCGGGAAAACAACTATAACCACGGGAAAATGAGTGGCAGCGGGTGAAACCGCTGGGCGGAAATCTAGTATCTAAATATTTGAGAGCTGTTGCAGAAAAATAACGTATCACTATAGTTGTCAACGTGTCGCCTAAAAGCTGAAATTTAACCACACACACTCTCACATCACGCCTTTATCCATTGCAGGGTAGGCAGAACGTTAACAGCAGAAAGAGTCTGAAAAATCTAAATATTTGAGAGCTGTTGCAAAAAAAACGCGTATCACTATAGTTTTCAGCGTGTCGCCTAAAATTGTAATACATATATGAAACCCTCGAGTTCCTTAGTCGCCTCTTACGATACTTCCAAGCCAGCATCACTCTACTTTTAACCATATTACATGAAAATTACCTATAAAAGTTTTTACAGGTATCGATCGGGTATTAAAACCTAAGTTAACATGATACGATAGTCTTAGTTTCTGACATTATTCATTTTTTTGCACCTCAATGCTACTGAATATACTTAGATTTAGTTACAGAGACTGCATTTACACATGGGCACTATTATGACCCCTATTTTAATTATGCTGACCGGTACGGGGACCCTACAGCCGCCTCTGGCTTTTCCTGCCCGCAGCCGCGCTTTTCATTTCCTCTATGGTGATAAACGTGTCAGGGTACTAATGAGAGAGCGGGACAGACTAATCATTGCCACAGGCCACTTGAAAAGTGGGATATTATAATCGCCTTCCTTCAATCTAGGACCGAGGTACCGGGAGGACTATACTTGATCTTAAGTTAGAGGTACAGAATCAGAATAGATACTTATTAGTAGTTGGTGTTGGTGGGTACTATCATTCTAAGTTGGCCTGGCAGAGAATGCGACGTAGCATTAAGGCCACCTTGTTGTGCTGTTTCTTTCTTGTGCTGTTAATTGTTGTATTTCTGTTTCTTATGTCATAAAGAATGATGTTATGTTATATTATCATATGATAGGTACTATCAGCTGCACACAAATGGTTATGTTGAAGCGCTGCTTATAGTGCATATTGAATGTAGATAGGTAGGTATACCTACCTACAAAATAACTTCGTGTCGTAAATATGTATATGATCAATCAGTATGCAATTTAAAATAAATAATAAATTATAAATTCGACTGTTGTGCTTAGTTGCCTACAACAAGCCGAGGTTTGTACTTTTTTTTTTCCTTCTGATCCCGCTAGCGCCACCTACCCTGGAACCATGGAACTATTATGACAAAAGTTTCGCTGGAGAGCTTTCACGAGGAGGTTAGGAAATATACAAGACGGAATTTGGTCACATAGAACTGTAATCAACTAAAAACTACTTACTAACACAATCTTAAATAATAAAATAAGCCTACTTAAAATAAACGCAATGTACAAAATGCACGTGCATATACCTAACGACACTTTACTACACGTAATAATAAAAACTAATTAGAATACATTTTTAAATTAATTTACTGTTTATATTATAAGTATAATGAATTTCTAACATCCAGTTTTACATTGAAACATCAATATTTTTATTAATAACATTATATAATTTAAATGTAATTTTGAGGGACAGTAATTATTACATACGGTTTGCTTAAATAAAATTATAGTAGGTAATCATTTTTTGCATGGTTTTTGTAAACAAGCTATCAAGAGCAGTTTTTTTAATACGAATGGATATTTACTACGTATAAAGTAATTGATTTTTTAAATCCTACAGTGCATTTTATGCATTATTTATTAACTAATGAAAACGAAATTATTTTAAAATGCTAAGGGTATTAATTAATATTTTATTGAATCCGTCTTCCATTTTTCTCTTTCCTAAGGGATACCTTAGTTTATACGTAGTCTTTTTCTTCTAATTTAGCATCACATTACGTATTTTTCGTGCTAGTCCTTAAAGTTTTAGAATGTCAAAACTCAAATGGAATGAATTAAGGACACTTTAATTGCAAAAGAAAGATTTTTCATAATTAAAAGACCCTGTAGAGATTGAGGAGGCTCACATAGTTTGGATATGTCCTAAAAAGTGGATTTCTTATTTTGATAAGGTAGGTAAACTATTTAGTTCTACTTACTGAATGCCTGACTGAATGTTTTTAAAATTATGTTTATAAATTATATTAGATAGTTTGCAACATCGGCACTGACAACATTGATTGTAATAATAGATGTCGCATAATGTATATTGAAAAAGGTTTTAATCAAGCGGCCCCAAACTGAGTACCGCCATAGTATAAAGCAGGGAGGAACAAGGCTAACTCCGGCCTAATCCGCGCTATAATTGCCTACTCTCTTAGGGTTTTCACTTTCAACGAAATTTCAATGGGGGTTTTTCTATTGACAGTTCTCTTGATAGTTCTGAAAGTCAAACCAGAGGGCGCTGTGCTAAACTGAAATTTTGACGTTTCAATATGGCTGGCGTCAGCCATAGTTTTGTCACAGGTTCCGTTTCACGTTGTGTTCGTTACAAATTAGTTATCTTTGTTTGATTTACTACAGAATAAACTTATCGCCTTGCTATTATATTGAGTGTCATACGTGTAAGTAAAGAAATAACCAATAATAAATTTAAAACAATTCAATAAACACAAAATAAAGAATAATTTATAAAGTGGTACAGTTTTTGGGTAAAGAAACGTTATTTAAATTAATATTAGCGCCCTCTACATGACACTCGAGAATCCCTAGAAAATTTCCCATTCAGTGTGCAGGAATTGGCAAACGTCGACTAGTTGCATTTTCAAATTGTATTGTGCCAACCAAGGTGTCTGGTGCGCGGTGCGACGCGGCGCGTTTGTATGAAGATAACGTACTTCCCTCTTCTTTATATTATGCTACTAATATCTAATAGCGTTCAAAATTATGGACTTGTTATAAGTTTTAAAAAGGAGCTCATTACAAACGTAAAAACAGAATGTTACTGACTTTTTGAACAATAAGTATGGCATTCAGCAGGCAGACCATTTCCCACAGAAATAACATCCACATATAGCTTAACATTAATAGTTGTGTAGTTGACTAGTAAATGCTGCCTTGTAGGGCAGTGAACATGTTGGTACTGCCACAATGTACCAAGGAGCAGTTTAACTCGAGCACCTTTTCGCTTGAATCTACCTACATTAGCAGGGATGTCAACATATTGGTTTTGAGAAGCCGAATTTAAGTAATGTCACATTTAGGTACCATAATGCTAAGAAAACAATGAATTACATTATTATTTACCATAGGCGAAAACTTGACCATGGCCCAGTTCTGTTTATCTATCATACTATTGATATAAATATTGGCTGTAAGTTTTCTTGTTAAAAAAAAATTAGGTTTATACGTACACATTTTTCCGATTTCCGAAAATGCGCGGCGGCAGTACAGTTCGCTGTGACACGAGCGGCACGAGATTCTATGTAGCAGTCTTGTGCGTATAGGTCAGTCGGGCGTGAGCATGTGTGAGTGCGCAAACCGGGCGTTAGTATGAAGTTGAACTACTGCTCCTTGGTATATTGTGGTATTGGACAGTGGTGGTGGTTTAGATATAGAACAGTCTCACTCGGGAGGTGGTGATGAGCAGATCGCCATCGAAGAACTTGGTCTCGATAACCACATTGCCACTGTAAAGAATAAAGGAAATACATTAATAATATATATGTACGACATTTGCAATACAAGATAACGGATGTTAAGAATTCAAAATTCGCTTTTTTCAAAGCATGGAAACAAATCACATTCCCACAAGTAAACGGGAACAAGGGATAAGATCTGGAATTTCAGACTGAATTTAAATTAGTGCTGTCACTTTCCGTCAAATAGGATTAGAAAAGGATAGGACAAATCTAAGTCTTGTCATGATTAAAAATGCCATTGGGTTCTTCGCAATTTCTTCTTAATTTAGTCGTAATCGTTTTCATTGTCGCTTTATTTTGACAGATAACACGTATTCTGCGTTAAATTTTTAGACTATGACTAAAATAGCCTCAATTCGGGGTATAAATTCTATTAACTTACCTTAAATTAGTGCTGTCACTTTCCGTCAAATAGGTTTAGAAAAGGATAGGAGATATTTTAGTCATGTCATGTCTTATAATTTAACGCAAAATACGTGTAATCTGTCAAAATAAGGCGACGATGAAAACAATGGCGACAAAATTGAGTATGAATGACGAAGAACCCATTGACGTTTTCAAACATGACAGGACTTAGATATCTGCTATCCTTTTCTAAACTTATTTGACGGAAAGTGACAGAACTAATTTAAGGTAGAACACCAAATTTTTAAAACACTTCCCGTGTTAGGTATACAATTTTGAACCTGCGAGGCAGGATTTGAACCTGCGACTTTCGCATTACTAGTGGCGACGCTTCTTCCATCTGGGCTACCGCAGCTCGTCTCCTGGCCGCCAATTTTGCAAGTGTATTTTAATGCCAGTAATAATTTAAGGTAAGTTAAGAGAGTTTATATCCCGCCTTGAGGCCAGATCATTGAACTCACTTCAAAACGTTGGCGGGCATCATCTGCGACTCGGGCGCGGACTCTATCACGGACTGCCACGTGTTGGTGGAGTTGGGGATCACGTAGCCGAACTCGAAGAACCACTCCTCCAGGCAACGCCCTTTGAACAGCACTTTCTGTGAACGATGACAAGAACAATATTAGTTTATCAGGTATGGGTAATTTTTTATTCACCCCGGAAATTTTACAGGGTGATTCTTCTCATGATTCTGAACAACTTTTATTATGGGGTCACCAGCGAAATCGCGAATCGCGCTGTATACGGAGTTACGGATGGTGTACCAAAAAATTTGCAGACATGATCAGACCATGAAACTGAACAACTTTTTCTATGAAGGCTATGTTCGTACATGAAACGACCTTCTATACAAAAGTCCCGAATAGCTTGACTGACAGGAAGTTCGCTTATGATGTTCGTCTTGGGTATACGCGACGGCTTGCTTGTTTGTTAATGAAGCTCGAATATTTTAATCGTTTCCCAAGATAGGCTAGTAAATGTTGTTAAGTTGCATGGTCTGATCACACCTGCAAAATTTTCGGTGTACTGTCCTTTACATACATACATACATATATCACGCCTATAATCCCTTGCGGGGTAGACAGAGCGCAAAAGGCCGCAAAAACGGACATTTACGCCACGTCTGACAAATGTTTGAGGGTCATTCGGAAAATTGTGTATCGCCATCGTGACAGAATGTCAGCCCATCGTCTAAAATCGCTACACACGCCCTCGAGTCCCTTAGTCGCCTCTTACGACTCCAACGGGAAAGGGGACTAAACCGGCAATACACGGCAAATCTTTTTTCAATTTCTCAAATCATAGCAATGTAATTGTTGATATTGATGAAGCTGAATGCGTGTATAGAAACCCTTCATTATTTCAGCCACCTACTCACCTGTTCTAGTCTAAACTTCTCCATGGACTCGATGGAGCTGAAGTTCATCTCGCGTGACACCACACGGCACTTCAGGATGCGCTTCGGGACTCTCGCCTCGTGCTCCACGTCAGGACAGGACATGTCCTCATTGTGCTGCCACAGGATCTTGCCTAGAACAGAGTGGTAGAATATTGGAGCACACTCTGCACATACTGCTAAATTGTCCACCCCACTCTAAATAAATAGGGAGTTTTCTCATAGATAATTAATAAAAGGTTTAGTATATGGCGTGGAACTGACTTCGTTACTAGATGCCCAAAGTCAAAAGGCACAAAAAAGTATTTGTTCTTTTCAAATCTATCCTCGTTTTTAACGTTTTGTTATATAAATTAATATTCTGTTTTTTTTGTACATTGTTTTCGTTATTAAGCAAGGAAACCCATTAAAGTAAATATTTTTCTGATATGAGTGATGTAACAATAAGTTTTAATTCGTTTTACAATCTCATCCAAGTGAAAATATCGAGAAATGTGACATTCCGTTCCTTACGTTAACGTAACAAGTACAGCGCCATCTATCCAGCGACTAGCGACGAGTTAAAAAAAAAAGTAAATAAAAAAAACTCCCTATCAATATATGTTTTGTAAATATAGGTATCATTACTATTATTTTTTTAAATAGAGGTTGGAACTAAGAGACTAACAGCCACTGGAACAATATTATGGGTAATAATTTGTAGTGAACCTATTCTCCAAGAAAAATAAATACATCATGACAAATGCAAAGTGTATCAATGATTTGTCAGGCACTTACCAGTATCAGCATCTCGCAAGTTCATCCAATTTCTGTTTATGGAAAAAGAGTCAAGGAAACCGTAGCATTTATAAATAAATAAATTGAAAAGTCCAGTCTTCAAAAAATTATAAAAATACATATACAAAGAGTCTGTGCGGAAATAAAACTGGAGTAAGATGCCTCTGAGCCTCAGTATGTGAAATGTCACAGGGACCTATAAAAAAATTATTAGTTCCCTTTTTGCCCAAACCTATTCTTTTTCCGCACAGACTCTACACACATATCACGCCTTAATCCCTTGCGAGGTAGGCAGAGTGTAAACGGCCATCACATCAGACAAACATTTGAGGGTAAGTCATTTATAAATTTGTGTATTGATATTGAGGCGCCTTAGACATAGATTTGCCGTGTGATGCCGACTTAGAATAGCATCACCCCATATCTTTCCCGTGGGAGTCGTAAGAGGCGATTAAGGGAGTCGAGGGTGTGTATTGCAATTTTAGGCGATGGGCTGACAACCTGTCACTATAGCGATACACAATATTCCGAATAACCCCCAAACATTTGTCAGACGTGGTGTAAATGGCCGTTTTTTGCGGTGGTTTACGCTCTGCCTACCCCGCAAGGGATTATAGGCGTGATATATGTATGTATGTATGTTAGACATAGATGGGAAGTCAATACTAGATACTTAGATAGCAGGTGGAACCTACACAAGACTGGCTGCTGATATAATAATAATGGCACAAACTGAAAGAGGCCTTCGCCCAAAAATGGGCTCTCCAATAACTTTAATTGAAAAGTGAATTTATTTTATGATTAAATTTAAGCGTAAAATGTTTTAGTACTTGTAGATTTTTATCAATGTAAACTGAGAATTTGATTATTTGAAAATAAAAGGCCTAAATACACTAGCCACAGCAGTCCACTGCTTTTATTAAAAGACTTAATTACTGTTATAGTGACAGGTTGTCAGCCCATTGTATAGTGCGCATATATTGGCATCCTACAGCAAGTACAATGTAGAGTAACCAATATTAAGAAATACTGAAAAACTAGGATCCTTGTAGGGTATACCACTTGGCCGAACATTTTGTGTATCTGAACCTGCATGAAGTAGTAAGAATGTAGCTCATGTTATCTATATGTTGAGGGATGTCTATGTTTTCCAGGAAGCAAGCTTGAAAATTTTGCATATTGTAGTAGGTAATCAGTGAATATAGCTGTTTTTGCAAGAACCCAGCTTTTATTTCATCATTCACACTTAATGGGGCATGCACACCCCATATCCACATTTTTGAAGCAACTTTTATCCCTTTCACTATCGCCACACAAGCTTAATCCCACAGATACCACGGTCAGGTAACCTTTGTCAGATTTAACTTCTTCACTTTATAGAATAACATTTTCTAATATGTTATAAAAATGAAGCATGAAATATGTGAATTCCTATAAAAAATTAATTTGTATTTTACAGGGTTGTAATAGATATTTGTACAATAATGTTACTACCGGCTTGGGTACTTGTGTTTTTTCTTGTGATCGCAGCTAATACAGTCTATTGCTTAACATAGGTTTCCTCTGTTTGGAGGGTGTGTTTCGTTTGCCTCATAATTAATATGTTTAAAAATTCAATTTATCCACGCAGACCGTCACGATGCTTCAAATTTACACGTATTTAATACAAGCTTTAGCGATAAATTGCATGAAATATTGCAAAATATGTTCTTGATAAAGGATACACTTGAAACCCTTGTAGAATCTTGTCCACCCGATCCTGTGGGGTCACTTCCACTGGCATAACCTCAGTCATAGTTTGGATTTTGCTTTATTATTTATTTAAATGGTAAAACTCCAAATTTTATTTATATTATAGAGAATATTCGCAGAAAACAAAAAAAGATTTGGCGATTTGGCCTTTGATAACTAACTGACAGCACCTGTCACGTCTCCGATGACGTCATAACTTTTTTATAATAGAGTGGGAATGGCGAATTTATTTATTTATTTATTTAACTTTATGCAATTAATTTACATGGGCGGACTTAATGCCGAGGGCATTATCTACCAGTCTACCTTAGGGCATGGGAAATGGGCGAGGCAGGTGCAAAATAAATGCAATAATAAACTAGTATGACGAACACTAATATATGTAATTAATAAATATATATACATACATACATATATACACATATAAATAATATAAAATATATACATAAATATTAGGTATACCTTATCACAGGGCACAATAATCGGGCAAGGTGAAGAAGATATTTGGATTAAGAAATTAATTCCTGAAGTTACACAACCAAATGGGTATGTAATAGATCCGATCAAGACGATTGGAGTGACTTAAGAAAGTGTTCACGTAATTTGGCCTTGAACACCCGGCGACTGGGGGCTTTCCTTATTTCTAGAGGCAACTCATTCCATATTATGGCAACCCTGGGCGTAAAAGAGTCCCCAAGAAATCCCGTACGGCACACTTTACCAGCCAACAGCAAGTTGTCAGATGAGCGAGTTAGCCGTTCGTGGGTATCACATAGATACTGGAATTGGTCCCTCAGATAAGGTGGCGCACAAGGTTCATTCAGAATAGTGTAAAGAACACACAGAGCTCGCACATTCTGCCGCTGTCGTATCGGGAGCCACTTCAGTTTCATACGATATTGTGACACGTGGTCATATTTACGAAGGCCAAACACGTACCTGATACACCAGTTCAGCAACCTGTCCAACTTATTCAGTAGATCAGCATTCAAATCAACAAAGCACACGTCAGCATAGTCAATGATCGGGATAACGAGAGCCTGAACCAATAAGAGTTTAGTCGGTGTTGGTAAAAAGTTTTTCAACCTTGAAAGTGAGCGAAGTGACCAGGTTACTCTTTGACTGACGAGCACTATGTGTGGGATCCAACTAAGTGTGGAATCCATGTTCAGACCGAGATTGCGAACACTGGGGCTCAAAGGCACTTTCGCACTATCGTACAAAATATCAGACAATTTGGACTGATCGATGCGCGCCAAGAGCCGTGAACTGCCAATCAATATCGATTGACACTTAGTGGGATTCACTTCAATTCCGAACCTTCCAGACCAGACCCGTATTGTCTCAAGGTCAAGATTAACCCGAGCAATCGCCTCATCAACGCCGTCGACGTCGGACTGCGCATAAATCTGTAAATCGTCTGCGTAAAGGTGATAAGAGCACCGAAGATCCGCAGTGATGAGATTAATAAAAATCGAGAAAAGCAAGGGAGAGAGTATCCCACCCTGCGGAACATAACGATCTTTTGATGAAATCGATAGTTTCCGTGTTATCACTAAAAAGATTTTAGATAGCGAGTTTAGATAGTGTTTAGACATTTTCTTTAAATGATTTGACATCGTCAAACAACTAACTTTATCCATGTCTAACTTTTATTGTAAATGTTGTAATGTTCGTTTCACTGATGTAACATGTAACCAAACCATGGTTGCAATGAAACGAACAGACTTATTACGTTCCTTTACAACGTTGTAAACTGTAATTTTGTCTGACGTTATACTAAAATTGCATAATGTGTTAAAATATTTGCAAAAATCACAATATCAAATCACGAAGTTCCATACCATTGACACGTATTTTCTTTACAACATTTATCTTTACGAGAACTTGTGAAGTGGTTCTTAAAACTGCGTGAATTGAAATGTTCTCTCAGGTTCAAAATGGTTGACAGATCGTAGAATAGAACAGAACAATCGTATTTTTTGTGTATCTACGTTTTGTTTTGTGAAAACAATCTGCAGACCACTTTGATAGCGAATGTGCCGATATATTTCTCTGCATTTATGTTGTTGTCGGATTAGGAGTTATTTACTGAATAGTAGTAATTTCTATGAACTCAAAAAGTGAAACTGACGAAGCTTCAAGGTAATTTTATTTTGTTGTAATTTCGTAGCAATAATCTTCTTCTGCGATTTTTGTGTATTACGCATTATTTATATGAGTTGGTAAACAATTGAATATGGTATCTTTAGTTTTGTAGTCGTGTATGATGCGTAAATCCGACACAAAGGTTAGGTTAGGCATTACTTGCTATTTTTGTTGGTCTTTGTTTTGCTTTCATTAGAATCACGTGCAGTTTTATTTTATTTTCTTTTTAGGGGGAACGAAGCATCATCGTCAAATAATATAAGTGCCCCCAGCAGTGTTGAGGATCTAACTACAGAAGGTTTATGCAACACTGTAGGTGGAAACACTGGTCAGGACATTATGAAGCGAGCTGCTGCTAAACAATTGATTGAAAGATACTTTTACCAGCTTGTAGATGGTTGCGGTAACCCTAACTGTGACAACCAGTACTGTGCTTCTAGTGGAGAGGTATGTATGATATAAACAAAAATTTTATATGAGTGGGATTATAATCTATAATATTCTAAGATGTACACCTAACCACAGTGGATTTAAACTGCACTATTATGTATTTCTCATGCAGTCGCCTTGGGATTTCCTGTAATAATTGTATAAATGATCTTTTATTAACCTCCCCGCTCGTCAAAGCACACATGTGTACATTAATGGCCGCCTACCGTTCGCTCGTCGAAGCACACATGTGTGCTTTAAGTATGGTGTCAAGTTTTTCGCGCGTTTTCGGTCCGTCAAAAATGATTCATAGACGAAACTTAACATTTTTGGTGAATGAAACGTGCATAGAACTGTTCAGAATAAAATTTTCATTATACTAGCAACACAAAGTGTAAAGCGTTAGAAAAAAAAAGTAAAATAACAAACTGTCAAAGTTGATCAACCGCTTTCGCCCGTCGGAAATTTTTGGTGGATGATGTTTTTAGTGCTTTTCATATGAAAAAAATATGTATGTATAGACAAATGGAGAAATGTATAATTGCATCACATATTTATTACAGATTGTGCTAAAATAATTGAACTTTATCGGTACATCATATATTTTTCGTAATTATATTATATATTGCGACGTCAGCAAAATTTCTAGACATGCAACTTCCAGGCCCAGAAAATAAAAAACAAAACAACATAAACATGCCGAAAATTTGTAAATAAACCGGTAATATATTTCCGCACTAGTATTTAGTAGTGGATTGAATGTAAACCGTAAAAATTTTAAATAATTTATATTTTTGCAACCATAGTCCTTGCGAAATTAGTCGCCATTTTTGTTTGCGAAATTTGACACCAGCGAACGGTAGCTGGGAAATGTCAGTTGAAAGTCTGAGAGGGTTAAAATATAAATTAATTTGTCAAATTCAATTCATTTACTAAGTCAACCTTATTGCTGACAGTTACAACCAAACGCAATTAGTGAAATAAATTTATAAAATATGACAAAACATAATAAAATAATTAAAAAGTGATTCATTTTATTAGGCTATATTAATTAGAAAGTCAATGCATAATCAGTTCTTGATCAGCAAGTTTTTCATCATTGTGATATCAGTGCATTATTTATTGTCTTTAACAGAATAGAAATGCACTAATTGATTAAGATTTACAATATTATTTCCTTCTCACTAGTCATGAAGATATTTTAAAATGTGTTATTTCATATAGGCTCGAAACTTAACTCCAAATGAAGCAGCAGCAGAAGCCATAAAACTGTTCTATAAAGAAGCCAGGCTGTGTGACAGTCTACCCAACAAAGTGCCCAGGACAGAAGCCAGTGATTGTGACTCAAGTGCCAGGTAAAATTAGCAACAAGTTATTATTATTATTATTTGAGAAGTAGGGGCTGAGAGACTAACAGCCACTGCGAACTTTTCAGATCTATTATAGCTAAGAGCAACAAGTTAAAATATCAAGTACCTAAAGTAGGTACAAAATGTACCAAAGATGTCTGCAAATAGATTTTTATAGAATATTTTGTGTGCAAAATATTTTGTAGGCCAGGCAGGTTAAATTAGAATGAAGGTGTAACAAACACTTTTTATTATTTACTAAGCGGTTTCACCCTCTGCTAACTGATTTCCCACGGAAAACAGACCTTCTCCCAACATTAATCATACATAAAAACCTTCCTCTTGAATCACACTTTTACATCTTTTAAAAAAAAACGCATCTAGATCCGTTAGGTGGCTATGAAGATTTAAGCATACATACAAACAGACATAGGGACAGATGCTACTTTATACTATGTAGTGATAAAATAAACATATTGTAATTTTCAGCACAACATGTACAACATCAAAAGCGAAAGACATCACAGAGAGTAAAGAGCAGCCGTGTGCGGTCGCAACCAAACCAGAGGAACCACAAACTAGTCAAAATGTATCTCAGCACGAGGAACACAAACCTATTAGTCATAACAGTAAGACATTTGTTTGTATTTTATCTGCTGGAATTAGCAACTAGAAATGGAAGAGAAGTAGTGCAAACCAGGCAAAATAATTAAAAATTACCTTAAACATACTTCTGCTTAAAAACAGCAACATTTATTTTGTTGAATATAAGGTGGGTAGAAAGTAATCAAAAATTACAACCAACTAAAATGTACACATGCCCTTTATTTTATTAGGGTCTAATTTAATATTTTTATTGTAAAAATGTGTAAAAAAGGCCTTATCAATTGCTTTTAATTATAACTTTGTTGCTAATGGTATGGGGTCGACAATCAATTACAATAAGCATTACTCACTAAAACCCTTTACTCCTATTGATGCAATCATCATTAGTTAATTTGATTCTTACACTTGCCAAATTAAGTATGTACCTGTTACTTGTATTCTATGAATTGGTCATTAATTAACTTGCTACTTTATACTCAATTTTGTGCTTCAGTGCAGTTTCACCCTTTGTGCAATTCAGAGCTGCTAAATTCCCTCTTTAAAACATGACTGACACAAGTGCTAAAACGAATCTAGACGCAAAGTCGTGTCACGCGCGTTATATAAGAATATTAGAGGATTTGGACTCACTGATAGCGATGTTGTTTGTGACAGACGGCGCACCGCTCACTGAGGAGCGCATCTACCAGCTGTGCGACGATTGCCTCGCGTCGCGCGCGCCGCAGCCGCTCATACGGGCGCTGGGGGAGGCCTTCACGCAGCCCGCGATACTCGCCAGGTGCTTCCAGAAGAAACACACGGAGACCAGGGGCGAAGGGAATAGTAAAGGTGAGTGGATTTAGTTTGTTTGTATTGGTTATCAGTTTACCTTGGGAATTGAGATCAAAATTAAGTTTTCAATTACTTCTATCTACTCTTATTAAATTAAGTCATTTTGAATTAAGAAAATTTAAGCTTTGGTTCAAAAGCGAACTTAAATTATCGTGAAAATATTCTATAAGTTACTTCTAAAATTAACAAAAATCTAAAGCATGCAAATTACTTTTCGAAGTAATTTAAAACTTAATTTTGTTCTCAATTTCCAGGGTTTACTGATTTCCGACATATTTAGCTGAACATCATGATGATGATATTCAACTGAAGAAAAATTTTGAGCTTCAACCTTAATATGTATAATAATAGTAAATATTTGAAAAAAACTAAAATTAAATGTGCACCAGTATTCAAACTTACATATCAAGCCTATATCCCTTGCGGGGTAGGCAAAGCGTAAACGGCCGAAAAAACGGTCACTTACGCCACATCTGACAAACATTTGAGGGTCATCCAGATACTTATGTATCACTATTGTGAGAGGTTGTCAGCCCTTCGCCTACAATTACGAAACACATGTAACCCTTGAGTCCCTTAGTCGTCTCCCACGACACCCACAGGAAAGAAATGCGGTGGTGCTATTTTAAGCCGGCATCACACGGCATAGTGATCGAACTTGAAACAACTAAAACATATTTTATGTAGTTTAGTTCAGTTTTTACGCTGAACTGGTAAAGGAATACGAAAAACGAGAAGTATAGTATAGTATAGGAGTAAGAAGTTGCAAAACTAACCCGGTAGAGCCATGCCAAGCGTTACTGGCATTAAAATACACTTGCAAAATTGGCGGGCAAGAAATGAGCTGCGGTAGCCCAGATGGAAGAGGCGTCGCCACTAGTAATGCGAAACTCGCAGGTTCAAATCCTGCCCGCGCTTGAAAATTTTGCAAGTTTTCAAAAAATTGTATACCTAACACGGGAAGTGTTTTAAAATTTGGTACTCAACGAGAAGTATATTTGCAGATTCGCACCAGGGGCGCGGTCAATCGACCATCTTTCGTAGCTCTTTCGTCGCTCTTTTATACTTTGACAGTTCGTAAAACCGCGTTTTGGAGCGCATGGTAGAAAATTTATCCTGACTGGCGTACTAAAACGCGGTTGTATGACCTGTCATCGGAGAAAATACCGACTAGGAGAAACAGTATGAACGCGCCCAAGTAGTCCATATAGACGCTGTTTCATAAAACATTGCCGTGTGATGCCGGCTTAGAATAGCATCCCCCCATTTCTTTCTCGTGGGTGTCGTAAAAGGCAACTAAGGGACTCGAGGGTGTGTATTGCAATTTTAGGCGATGGGTTGACAACCTGTCACTATGGCGATACAAAATTTTCCGAATGACCCTCAAATGTTTGTCAGACGTGGCGTAAATACCCGCAAGGGATAATAGGCGTGATATGTGTGTGTGTTCATAAAACATGTATATTTGTCAGATAAAGAGTCGGCGGCGATGTGTTCATCGAGTGACCCCGACAAGGACGTGGACAGCGTCGCGGGGCCAGAGCTAGACGTCGCCGCGTGTCGCCGCGCCTTCCAGTACCTCGCCAAAGTAAGTGCCAAACAATGGTTGCTTTTACACTACACTCCGCTTATTTAAGGATCACCAATAATGTAAACAAACTTTGTATGTTAATGACAGCTCGCAACTGTTACATACAAAGTTTGTTTACATTATTGGTGATCCTTAAATAAACTTTGTATGTAACTGACAGTTGCGAGCTGTCATTTACATACAAAGTTTGTTTACATTATTGGTCTTCCTTAAATAAACGGAGCTTAGCTTTCCGCCCAGCGGTTTCACCCGTTGTCACTCATTTTCCCGTGGTAAAAAGTGGCCTATGCGTTATTCCAGGTTATACTCTACTTGTGTTCCAAATTTCATCCGAATCGGTCGAGCCGTTTGAGCGTGAAGAGGTAACAAACATACCTTCACAAACTCTGAGGTTTATATTATTAGTACAGATTCACAGTGCTATATTATTATTTTCATAAATGATAATAAGAAGTTGGGATTGAACCCAGGACCTGTGAAGTACCGTTCCACAGCTCTGCCACTGTGCTATCGGCGCCCCGACCGAACCCTTCCAAATTGTCAACCTCTTGATACTCGTCTTGAAGCGACGTACAAGCGACATCTGTTGTACGTTATTTTAAGTAATACAGTAAAGGTCCCTGGTTCAATCGCCGGCCGACGCTAAAAAAACAGCTTCTTATTGTCATTATTGCTATGGCAGTTGGTCACCTTGCCTAGTTCCAGTATCTCTAAAATTTGCCGGCTATATCGAATCGATATACTTTTTTTTTCGTGTGAGCCACCAAGTCGACGAAAGACTTTAAAATCGGTCAGCTAATTTTAACGCCGTGTGACGCCTGCTTAGAATAGCATCACCCCATTTCTTTCCCGTGGGAGTCGTAAGAGGCAACTAAGGGACTCGAGGATGTGTATTTCAATTTTAGGCGATGGGCTGACAACCTGTCACTATGGCGATACACAATTTTCCGAATGGTCCTCAAATATTTGACCGTTTTTGCGGCCGTTTGCAATCTGCCTACCCCGCAAGGGATTATAGGCGTGATATGTGTATGTAATTTTAACAATAAAATACAAATACCGGGTTTTCTACACTAACACATCGATCCTCTAGGTGGGGGGGGCTAATTACTAAAACTACGAAAGAAAGAAATACGCACGAAGTAAACTCAGACATAAATAAAAGGAATTCAAATTCGTTACTCAAATACCTGCCTCTACTAGGAATCGATATAGTTATTCATTAACGATGTAGTGATTAACGTAGCAGGCCGGCGCTATACCACTGCGCTTAATAGGTCGATAAAAAAAAACGCGCCAATATAGCAAAATAAATAAATGCATCGTTTGAAATGGCGTCGCTAGACTATAAATGTAACCATCCAATTAAATTTAAAAAAATCATTTGAAATTACGATTTTAACAGATATTGGAACCGTGCCGTGTGATGCCGGCTTAGAATAGCATCACCCCATTTCTTACCCATGGGTGTCGTAAGACCCGACTAAGGGACTCGAGGGATGTGTATTGCAATTTTAGGCGATGGGTTGACTAACTTTCACTATAGTCATACACAGTTACCTATCTGATTGACCCTCAAGCATTTGTCAGACGTGGTGTTAATATCCGTTTTACGGCCGTTAACGCTCTGCCTACCCCGTAAGGTATACAGGGTTATTTTTTATTCACCCCGGAAATTGTGACCCCATAATAAAAGTTGTTCAGAATCATGAGTAGAATTACCCTGTAAAATTTCCGGGGTGAATAAAAAATAACCCTGTATAGGCGTGATTTATGTATGTATGGAACCAAAATTGGATCACACACATTGAACCTGTTTTTTCCACATCAGGTGCCATCAGAATACTACAGCTCAGCGCTGGTGACCGCGCTCACCACTCTCGCGGAGAACATGGAGATCGACCTGCGGATAACCAAGAAGATGAGTCTCGAGGACGCCGTCAACTGCTTCGTGATCGCGTTCGAGGTGCCCGACCTCGGCTGCAGCGACTACCTGGAGATAGCGCTGCCCGCGCTCTGCCACGCCGCAGAGCATTTGGACGATAAAGGTGGGTAGATTAAAAATAACAATCAACGAAGCCGATTTTCTATTAGGACATTACAAAATTGTAATAAGAAATAATAATTGTGTTATAAATTTTTTTATTTTTTACAATGACGGATCATGACGTCAATAAGTGATAATACTCTCCTACATTCACGAAATCACGAACTAAACAAATTACTCAAATTACCACCCAGTAAATCAGTCAAAAAATCAATTTATCAACTTACCATCCAATCAACTAACTTTTCATACCAATTGATCAATCAAAAATCATGTAACCAAACTATACCCGAGCCGTCTTGTTTTTGTGAAGCGTTCGGAACACACGGCACACACACACTTACAGGGGCGCGTTCAATGCACCATCTTTCGTAGCTCTTTCGTCGCTCTTTTATACTAAAAAAGTCTTTCGTCGTCCATAAACACCGTTCAGCGACGACGAAAGACTTTTTTAGTATAAAAGAGCTACGAAAGATGGTCCATTGAACGCGCCCCTGTATCCGCGGATTGATTTGACGATAAAACTTGAGGTCTTTCTATCACTGGGTTCCACGATATTGTCCAATTTAAGCCATCCTCTCGGTTTTCCGCTTTTTTATTTCTATTGCTTCGCAACCCATCCTCGGATAATATTGACGGTCTGGGGAAAAGACTTGAGGCTTGTGGAGGTCAATCCTGTGATTTGGTCCTATCCATCAATCAACAAAATCAAGTAAACAGTCAATGAATCACTAAACTAATTGACCGAACAACAAACTAAACAATTAATCGAAAAACAATCACTTAAAAAAAACAGAACTCTTTGTGACTAATATAGCAAAAGGGATGCGTAGATGGTTTGGTCACGTAGAGAGGATGAATGAAATAAGATTAACGAACAGTTGTATATAGCGAGTGTGGATGGGAACGTTGGATGCGGAAGACCTCGACGTACATACCTGAATCAGATTGGAGATGTTCTAAAGAAAGGTCAAGTCAAGAGTAACCTCAACCGATTAGCATGTTAATGAATGTCGAGGAAGTTGTGTCAGGATCGTACCAAGTGATAAGACGTAGTCTCTGCCTACCGCTCCAGGAGAGAAGTGTGATTTTCTGTATATAATATGTATGTTATAAAAATACAGACAATCTACAAACCAACCAATCAATCAAAGTCAACTTATCAGTTACTAGCAGCCCGCCCAGCGGTTTCACCCGCCGCTAACAATTTCCCCCCGGGAATAAGACAGTTTAATATAGCCTATGTTCATTAGGGATAATGTAGGATTCTAAAAATCTTGACTTTAATTTGAAACAAATATCGTTTTCAGATGGTGGTGGCGTAAAGTTACATGCCGTGTGATTAACCTGCCCAGCCCCATTGCAGTGCCTTTATTTATTTATTTTTATCCCGCCCGAGCCGGTTTTCTATTAGGTTATGACAAAATTGTAATAAAAAAAAATTGTGTGATACAAATTTCATTTTTTAGAATGACGGTTCATGACGTCAATAAGTGTTAATAGTATTAACACTTATTGATTCTTTATCCTACATTGAATAAAAAATTTCAATTTCAATTAACGGTAAAAGAATTTTTGCAATCGGTTCAGTAGTTTCGGAGCCTATTCAATTCAAACAAACAATAAAAAATCCTGTTTCTAATATTAGTGTAGATTATATTATTATTATTTAAGTGTGATGACGGCTTAGAATAGCATCACCCGATTTCTTTCCCGTGGGAGTCGTAGGAGGCGACTTAGGGACTTGAGGGTGTGTATTGCAACTTTAGGCGATGGGCTGACAACCTGTCACTATGGCGATACACAATTTTCCGAATGACCCTCAAACATATGTCAGACGTGGCGTAAATGTCCGTTTTTGCAGCCGTTTACGCTCTGCCTACCCCGCAATGAATAATAGGCGTGATATGTGTATGTATGTATTATTTTGGTGTAGATTTTCATACAAAATCACAATCAGCTGACTGCATTCACTATGGGAAGTCAGTTTTTTTACGTTTCCTGAAATATGTTCCTAGGGGAAAGTTGTTCAGTTTCATGGTCTGCATGTACCCTATCAGTATTCGGAGGGCTATCCCTTACACCCTTTAATACAGTAATGATTAAATGCAATCATTACACTGGTACGAATAATGTGGCGTAGTTTGTACATTTTTAAATGAAAAAGTAGTTATTGTTGCATAACTATAATAGTTAGACATATGGTATCGCGGACATTATTATAGATATTAATGTCCTCTATAAAACTGTAGTACATCACTTTGCTCTATTGTCAATAATTTCCACAGCGTACCCGATATAAGATATTTTTTGGTACATTTGTACATTTTTAAACGAAAAAGTGGTTATTGTGGCTTAACTGTAATAGTTAAACATATGGTATTGCGGACATTATTATAGATATTGATGTCCTCTATAAAACTGTAGTACATCACTTTGCTCTATTGTCAATAATTTCCACAGCGTACGCGATATAAGATATCTTTTTGGTACATTTTTCACACGTTGGGTTACATTATCGAAATTTTCACGCGGATCCCTATTTTTTTCTGGTATAAAATATAGCCTATGTTCATCAGGAATTATGTACAATTCTAATGGTGAAAGAATTTTTAAAATCGGGCCAGTAGTTTCGGAGCCTATTCGATGCAAACAAACAAACAAACAAACAAACAAACAAACAAACAAACAATCAAATCTTTCCTCTTTATAATATTAGTGTAGACTATAAAATAAACAATAGCGTAAACGGCCGCGAAAAACGGACCATTTTCACCACGTCTGACAAATATTTGAGGGTAATTCGGAAAATTGTGTATCGCCATAGTGACAGGTTGTCAGCCCATCGCCTAAAATTGCAATATACACCCTCGAGTCCCTTAGTCGCCTCTTACGACTCCCACGGGAAAGAAATGGGATGATGCTATTCTAAGCTGTACTGATCAAACAAAAACAAACGCTTCGTGACGAATATCAAGAGATTAAAAATTTTGATGTATTCGGTCGAGGTGCCGGTAGCTCAGTTGGCATAGCAGTGGCACGGTACTCCACGGAGCTGGGTTCAAGTCCGGCTCAGGTCAGTCCAAGTTCAGGGCCGACGCAAACACTTTTTCAGCTTATTATTTTTAACTAGATTTCCGCCCAGGGGTGTCACCAGCTGCCACTCAGTTTTCCGTGGTAATAGTTGTTTTCCTGCGGTAAAAAGTAGCCTATGTGTTATTCCAGGTTATACTTTACCTGTGTTCTAAATTTCATTCAAATCGGTAAAGCCATTTGAGCGTGAAGAGGTTATGTCAGCCATTACGAAGTTCCTCATTGTTTCCAGCTCAAGCGAGGCTCGCGCGCGTGTGGGCGACGCAATGCAAGGACACGCTGCGACACATCCTCGAGAGCCTGCAGCAGCTCATCACCCTGAGGGTCATCAGCACCAACTACACGCGACACTTCCAACTGCAAGACGACGAGAGCGTCGCCACCGCCACCAAGCTCATCAAGGTCAGCCTCATCCACTATTACGGTTATTTAAACGAGTCATATCGCTATAGTTTTTAGGTAAATTCACTCGTCAGTGTAGGCAATGAAACTCTTGTTTGGTTTAGTCAATGGATTTAATGTGGGGGGGAAGAACCCTAGAAAATTTACAATGATTAGAAATTATATTTACAAGGTTTACGGACTATTTTAACAAAGGTCTGGATCTAAATAAGGCCGAGGCAGGCGACTTACATCTAAGGGTTCAAATCAGTGTTCCAGAAAGTTTCAGTGGGCACTTCACAAACTGACAAGCTCGAGGGCTTGTATATGGTGGTAACACTGGTAACTTACAAAATGGGCTACTAGCCCATCACGAGGTTTACTTTAGACTGCCTGATCTGCTGGAAAATGGCGTCTTGGAACGACAGCGATTCAAAATTCAAATGTGAAAGATGAGATAAAAGTTGGTGGTGGACAGTGTTGACAAAATAGTGCGATGCCCGGAGGTCGCATTGCTACAAATTTGTGCGATTTATCTGTATTGCGACGTTTCACCTGTTGCATCAGCTGTGGTCGACCTGATTTGTTTTTGCATTAAATGCCGATTACTTATTGACAAGTTAGTGTGTGCTCGCCAACAGATGTCGCTGTTCGTAATCTAAAACACGCTTTCGTTCATGAACATGTTGGCTCCAACAAGTCTCTCCGCTCAGTCCTACTACCGTAAGAAGATGCGATCCTTCTACAATCTGTATATAAATTGTTTGTATTGGCCATTGATTGGTTGGATACATTTATCGCTTCTTGTTTTATTCACAAGAAAATTATAAGGGGCTGAAAATTGCCTGAACTGCTTCGAAAAAGGACTGTGCCACTCTTTTTGTTGAAATTGAAGTTGCACTGCGGTACTGCCGTGCCCCCAGAAATATCAACTGTCTAAGTTTAATTTATGAAACTACAGACAATTTATGAAATTCTTAGTACATCGCGTAGCCGGTTAATATTCCTAGTATCATACGACTACGCTATGAACGTCGAATTTCACCTGTAAAAATTGAGGCTTTTAGTTTGATAATATCGGGCACTGGTGACAGACAGACAGCCAGCGCAGCCTCAAAACCCAGTAGTTCGCAGAAACTTGATGACGAATATTATTCAAAACCTGAGTTCAGAACAAAAATAATCGCAATTTATGGTCTTTTTATTGTTCATATAATCACATATTTATACCTTGCGAAGTAGGCAGAGAATAAACGAACAATCACGCCACGTCTGACAAACAAGTTATTATTAATGTTATTGTTACTTAATCAATCTGCCATGTGATGCCGGCTTAGAATAGCATCACCCCATTTCTTTCCCGTGGGAGTTTTGAGAGGCGACTAAGGGATTTGAGGGTGTGTATTGCAATTTTAGGCGATGGGCTGACAACTTGTCACTATGGCGATAAACAATTTTCCGAATGTCCCTCAAATATTTGTCAGACGTGGCGTAAATGTCCGTTTTGCGGCCGTTTACGCTCTGCCTACCCCGCAAGGGGTTATATGCGTGATGTGTGTGTGTGATAACGTGCGTAAAACGAATTGCTATTTTATTTTATTTTGTGTTTTCTCCAACAGATAGTATACTACGCGAACATGCTGGCAGGCGTGATGGAGCCCAACACACTACGGGAGGAGCCGGTCGTGTTAGCTTCCCAGTTGGATCCATTAGGCGACGCGTTGGACCATCTGTACCCGCTCTCTTCTATGAAAAAGACTAATCATGAAGTCGCAGAGGACCCATTAGGTAAATAGAAATTCGTGTGATGTATCTGATTTTCTAAGAGAGTTTATCAAAAGCACGTTAAGAGAGGAGCCTGTCATACTAGTTGGACGTTGACTATAATAAAGGTTGTATATAATACAGGTCAGTGATTAGGCGATACGTTTAAACTTCTGTACTAACTCTTTTCTCTCAAAATAAACCAAGGAGCTGTAGTTTAACCCATTCCGCTTGAATCTACCAACATTTACAGGGATTTCAACAAATTGGTTTCGCGAACCCGAATTTAAGTAATGTCACATTTAGGTACCATAATGCTAAGTTACAGTAAGAAACAATGAATGACATTAAATGAATAGTAAGGTTTCTAGGTATTAATTTTTCCGATTTCCCGATACTCAAACAAAAACTCGCGGCGGCCGTGCGGTTCGCTGTGACACGAGCGGCACGAGATTCTATGTAGTAGTCGTGTACGTATAGGTCGGTAGAGCGTGTGCATGTGTGAGTGCGCAAACCGAGCGTTAGTATGAAGTTAAACTACTACTCCTTGGTATATTGTGCGTCTATGAACTAGACTAATCATGAAGTCGCAGAGGATCCATTGGGTACTGAGTGATTAATCTGTATTATTAACGATATTTTTGTTTGACAATAAATAAATAAGTATAGAGAACAACTACACAAAAAAATAAACTGTAAAATGAAAATAATTGGAAACATTTTGAAGACTGCGATGACTCGCGTTACGCTACTCATGATTTACATACATATATCACGCCTATACCCCTTGCAGGGTGGGCAGAGCGTAAACAGCCGTAAAAAACGGACATTCACGCCACGTGTCACAAACATAGATAGATAGATAGATGAACACTTTATTGCTTACAACATACACAACAGAAACAAAACAATACAGAAAACTTAAGACTAAAAGTAAGCAAAGGCGTCCTTATCGCTTGCAGCGATCTCTTCCAGGCAACCTTTACATAGAAAAAGAGACAAACAAGAAATGAACAACATTTGACAAACATTTGAGGGTTATTTAGAAAATTGAGTATCACCATAGTGACAGGCTGCAACTCTCGAGTTCAAGGGAAAGAAATTTTGTTTTTCCATAGGAAAATGAGAATTTACTACTTAGTATCTTCTGAGTTTCACGCACATCGTAAAACTTTATTAAATGAATCGTGTTTTGTTCCAGGTCGAGAATTAGGTATAAATGTATTAGACGCTAGGAAGCCATACCTGCCATTTGAGGAATTTTACAACGAACCTCTTAGTGATACTATAGAAATGGATATTGATTTTGCTAATTATAAAACTGAAATAAGTAATGGTAAGTACTTTTCTATTCACTTTATTATCAAAGTTGTTTCTTTGTATATTTTTCAATGTTAACATGAATTGATTTGTTAGATGATGAAGAAAGATAACTTAAAACTATATAATGATTTACCTCAGAAGATGTATATGTCGGTTTCAAACTAAAAGAGATATCAACAAAGAAAAATGGACCTTTTTGCCATAGCATTAGAGCGAATCTAACAGCTGACAAATATGGCTTATTGGAATGGCCTTACTGTAGGCTTTGTCCTACAGCGATTTTTATACTCGTAAAGACTAATTTAATAATTGTTAAATATATTTTGTATGAAATGACAGATATTTCCGTATGAATATTCGTAACAGATTCAATGTGTTACAAGATAGTGATAAAAAATCGAGCGATTTAATAAAGCTGTAAGGACAGGACCTTACTAGCTGAGGATCTAATAATGGGATCTAGAATATTACAAATTCCATAGGTACAGTACAATCAAAATCGGATCCAAAAAGTTTTTAACCTTTACAATCATAATTTCAGGTAAGAAATTCGCGTTCCTAAAATACCCGTTCATCCTGACCGCGGCGACAAAGTCGCTCGGCTTGTACTACGACAACCGCATCCGGATGTACTCGGAGCGGCGGGTGTCGCTGCTGCACGCGGTGGTGGGCGCGGCGCCGCCGATGCCCTTCCTGCGGCTCAAGGTGCGCCGCGACCACATCATCGACGACGCGCTCGTGGAGGTCAGTGGAGACACTGGAGACTTACTTTTGTTTATTTATCAACAAGTCTGCATAGTCCGGCACGGCTGGCATTATTTCAGGGTATAACTTCCAAACACTTAGCCGTGTGATGCCGGCTTAGAATAGTATCACCCCATTTATTTCCCGTGGGAGTCGTAAAAGGCGACTAAGGGACGTGAGGGTGTGTATTGCAATTTGAGGCGATGGGCTGACAACTTGTCACTATGACGATACACAATTTTCCGAATGACCCTCAAATATATGTCAGACGTGGCGTAAATGACCGTTTTTGCGGCTGTTTACGCTCTGCCTATCCCGCAAGGGATAATAGGCGTGATATGTGTGTGTGTAACTTACAAAATATTATTATACGATTGCGTTATGTGTGTCTGTATAGCACATTACATTTTGTGTCATTTTTGACGCTTGCATAAATTTTCGATTCCATGTATTGTAGGTCATTAATGAAATTAAGTTTTCAAGTGTCTTTAATTAAATTAATATTTATAAAATATATCAGTATTGACGGTGACAGTTGACGTAAAAACCCAGTTTGAATCTTTTTTATCCACTGCAAACAAAAGTATGTTAGCATGCACCTAAAATGACACAAAATACTAAATTGGGTTCAGCCAATGGTCCAGAGAGGTCCAGAGACTATAAGTCAAAAATAAACGACTTTAATATTTATTAAACAAAAAATGCTAGCTATATTGGGCTAGCATATTCACTAATAAAATTGAGAAACCTGAGAACCAAAACTACTTGCAATAATCAAGCACTTAAATTAATTAAACAAGCTTAATAGTCAACCAATAAACAACTAAACAAGCAAGCTTGACAATGCCCTCGATTCGGGATATAAATTCTCTATCTTACCTTAAATTAGTGCTGTCACTTACCATCAAATAGATATAGAAAAGGATGGGAAAGGATATCTAAGTCCTGTCATGTTTCAAAAAGACAGTGGGTTATTGTTTTCATCGTCGTCGCCTTATTTATACAGATAACACTTATTTTGCGTCGAATTATAAGAAATTACATGACTAAGATATGTCCTATCCTTTTCTTAATGTTATTGATGGAAAGTGACAGCACTAATTTTAAGGTTAGATAAGAGAATTTGTATCCCAAAGTCAGGGCAATGTATGTATCCAAAAAAGATATTTAAAAACATATAGTGTGAAATTTTACAAGTGACTGATTCCGCAAACTTAGTATGAGCTGGTGATAAAGCATAACAACGGCCGAAAAGTAAAAAAAAACATTGATCCTACCATACTAATTGAGTAGGTCAGCTGGTGCATTTTTTACGCAAAGATAATTTATTTTTTCATTTTCACATTTCAACCTACGTTGCTTGGGAAAGGTAGTTCCTTATCACCAGCCCATACTGAGTTTTCGGTATCGTCCACTAGTAAAATTCACCGTAAGTGAGAGTAGTAAGTTCCAACATCACTGGTACACATGCTGTACCAAACTTTCTAGTTTTTTTTAAGAACGGTTTGTTCTTGACTCTAGTCTAGGTCATAGGACTTAGACATAGTCTAAGATGGAGCGAGCTCACCCAGAAGAAGCCTGTTCACTCTTACTTTGAAGAGATTAGGGTTGTATGCGTTTAGAAACACAGACGCAGGTAGTGAGTTTCACTCTTTAGCAGTGCGTATTATAAATTATGACTGGAAGCGCCGAATTGGATTGAAATTGAATTAAAGTTTGATTGATTACCTTGCAGCTAGAGATGGTGGCGATGGAACGCGCGCTCGACCTGAAGAAGCAACTAGTGGTGGAGTTCGAGGGGGAGCAGGGAGTGGACGAGGGGGGGGTCAGCAAGGAGTTCTTCCACCTGGTCGTGGACCGCCTCTTCAGCCCGGACTACGGCATGTTCACCACCAACCCTGACACCAGCACTGTATGGTCAGTACTTGCAGTAGCAACTAGTGGGGGAGTTCGAGGGGGAGCAGGGAGTGGACGAGGGGGGGGTCAGCAAGGAGTTCTTCCACCTGGTCGTGGACCGCCTCTTCAGCCCGGACTACGGCATGTTCACCACCAACCCTGACACCAGCACTGTATGGTCAGTACTTGCAGTAGCAACTAGTGGGGGAGTTCGAGGGGGAGCAGGGAGTGGACGAGGGGGGGGTCAGCAAGGAGTTCTTCCACCTGGTCGTGGACCGCCTCTTCAGCCCGGACTACGGCATGTTCACCACCAACCCTGACACCAGCACTGTATGGTCAGTACTTGCAGTAGCAACTAGTGGGGGAGTTCGAGGGGGAGCAGGGAGTGGACGAGGGGGGGGGTCAGCAAGGAGTTCTTCCACCTGGTCGTGGACCGCCTCTTCAGCCCGGACTACGGCATGTTCACCACCAACCCTGACACCAGCACTGTATGGTCAGTACTTGCAGTAGCAACTAGTGGGGGAGTTCGAGGGGGAGCAGGGAGTGGACGAGGGGGGGGGTCAGCAAGGAGTTCTTCCACCTGGTCGTGGACCGCCTCTTCAGCCCGGACTACGGCATGTTCACCACCAACCCTGACACCAGCACTGTCTGGTCAGTACTTGCAGTAGCAACTAGTGGGGGAGTTCGAGGGGGAGCAGGGAGTGGACGAGGGGGGGGTCAGCAAGGAGTTCTTCCACCTGGTCGTGGACCGCCTCTTCAGCCCGGACTACGGCATGTTCACCACCAACCCTGACACCAGCACTGTATGGTCAGTACTTGCAGTAGCAACTAGTGGGGGAGTTCGAGGGGGAGCAGGGAGTGGACGAGGGGGGGGGTCAGCAAGGAGTTCTTCCACCTGGTCGTGGACCGCCTCTTCAGCCCGGACTACGGCATGTTCACCACCAACCCTGACACCAGCACTGTCTGGTCAGTACTTGCAGTAGCAACTAGTGGGGGAGTTCGAGGGGGAGCAGGGAGTGGACGAGGGGGGGGTCAGCAAGGAGTTCTTCCACCTGGTCGTGGACCGCCTCTTCAGCCCGGACTACGGCATGTTCACCACCAACCCTGACACCAGCACTGTATGGTCAGTACTTGCAGTAGCAACTAGTGGGGGAGTTCGAGGGGGAGCAGGGAGTGGACGAGGGGGGGGGTCAGCAAGGAGTTCTTCCACCTGGTCGTGGACCGCCTCTTCAGCCCGGACTACGGCATGTTCACCACCAACCCTGACACCAGCACTGTCTGGTCAGTACTTGCAGTAGCAACTAGTGGGGGAGTTCGAGGGGGAGCAGGGAGTGGACGAGGGGGGGGTCAGCAAGGAGTTCTTCCACCTGGTCGTGGACCGCCTCTTCAGCCCGGACTACGGCATGTTCACCACCAACCCTGACACCAGCACTGTCTGGTCAGTACTTGCACATGCTACTGTAAATGCAAGTGTATATTCGGTCCTTTTCAATTCATTGCAAATAGTTTAAGATGATTTCAACTCGTGAAACTAAACAACTTTCGCCATCGACATATGAAATTGACACATTTTTTAACATTTTTGTATGGGACGTTATATTTTGAATTTTTAATGTTTCGACCTTTGTTCCTAGGGAAAATTTATTTAATTTCACGAGTACAACCCGCTCTAAACATATGAGCACCCCAGTGGCTTATCCTTTCATAAGTGCTTGTAAATTTCAAAATGAGTCGTAGCGGGTGAAAGGGCTAGGCGGAAATCTACATAAATCACGCCTATTACCCTTACGGGGTAGGTAGAGCGTTAAAGATCGTAAAACGGACACTAACACCAAGTCTGACAAAAGTTTAAGGGTCAATCAGATAACTGTGTATCACTATAGTGACAGGTTGTCAGCCCATCGCCTAAAATTGCAATACACATAACCCTCGAATCCCTTAGTCGCCTCTTACGACACCCATGGGTAAGAAATAGGGTGATGCTATTCTAAGCCGGCATCACACGGCAAAGCCATAGCGGAAATCTAGTTAAGTAATTGTATCAGGCGTTACTTTGCGGAAGTCCATCTTGATTGAATTAGATAGCAAGGTATTTAGCTTCTTCCGCACTTATGATGGCTAGTAATGTAGCTAGTTGAATGCACCACGCGTACGACCGCAAGTTAATGCAAATGCACTTTACTCGCTATACTTCCACCGTTTTACACTCTACACGTGTTTCGTCCCTCCACGGAGCATCATCAGGAGATGTTCGACAGTCGAGTTCCGAGCACTGATTGAGTCAAATCTAGTTGTATAATAAATGTTGATATGGCCAGCTTGTCAAAACTGTGATCCTCATGGTGCAGGTTCAACCCCACGTCGTTCGAGACGGAGGCGCAGTTCACGCTGGTCGGCATCGTGGTGGGGCTCGCGATCTACAACAACGTGATCCTCGCCGTCAACTTCCCCATGGTCGTCTACCGGAAGCTCATGGGCAAGAAGGGCTCCTTCGAGGACCTCGCTGACTGGAACCCGGTGAGACAACGGCCAGAGAAATACAGTTTTTCATAATTCGCTTCTTGTTTTTGAATTTATGTGCTTAGTGTGGCCTACAACATACGTACAGCCTATCGCAGTCCACTGCTGGACGTAGGCCTCCCCCAGGGTACGCCATAGGGCACGATCTCCCGTTTTAGCCATCCAGTCGCTACCAGCCGCCTTTTTTAAGTCATCGGACCATCTGGCCGGAGGTCGTCCAACGCTACGCTTGCCGAGGCGTGGCCTCCACTCGTGAACCCGCTTACTCCACCGTCCGTCGGTTATACGACAGATGTGCCCAGTGGCCTACAACATGGGCAAATATTTTACTGGTCGTAATTTCCACACACACACACACATATCACGCTCATAATCCCTTACGGGGCAGGCTTATTTACGCCACGTCAAAAATCCGAGGAACATTCGAAAAATTGTTTTTGGCCATAGTGACATGTTGTATGTTTATGTATTATATCAGCTATCTTTTTCCCACAGGACAAGCTTTGCTTAGTTTGGGGCTAGATGGCGCTGTGTGAAATATCCGAGATATATATTATTCATGATGTGGGTTTACACGACTTACTTGTTGTATAGTTGGTAGAGAGTTTTATCCCCCTACGTTTCGGCTGCTTACGGCAGCCTTCTTCACGGAGGTCGACAGATCACATATATTTTCCTTATATCGCAGGCGCTATACAACGGTCTGTGCGACATGCTGTCGTACGAGGGCAGCGACCTGGAGCAGGCGTACTACCAGACGTTCCGCATCTGCTACCAGGACGTGTTCGGCACCAACATCTTCCACGACCTCAAGCAGAACGGAGACGCCGTCTTCGTCACGCAGGACAACAAGAGAGTGAGTATTACACGTGTCTAGTACAAATGGCGTCCGAGAGATGTCGCTAGTGTACTTTTAAAACGCGGTAGCGTTGTGTTCTCGACAAACTATGATATTAGCCGCATACCATGATTATTTTGTATTACGTTTCTAATTGTGTGAGTGTATATTAAATAGATAAATAAATAAATGAAGAATATTACGGCTGATGTGGCGCAGAGGTAGTGCGACTGCCTGAGACGCAAAAGTTCCGGGTTCGTTTCTCGGCGGGACACTCATAAAGTTGATGTTTATCACTTTGTGAATTTGTTCCCGGTCTGGTTAGGACATTTGCAGGCTGAATCACCTGACTGTTTGAAAAGAAACACGGTGCCGTGCTTCGGAGGGTACGTTAAGCGGTCGGTTCCGGTTGCTGTCTATGATTAGTGATTACTTAGACGGCGGCGGTCGTTACACAGCCATGTCTTCACAAATTCTAAATCATTGACTGTGCAATAAGTTTCGAATCTAAATAAGTCTTCCTGTAGATCTTTGATATCGTTACCATCACGTATTGCTTTTAGTATTTTCATGTCATTAGCGAACAAAAGTATTCTCGAATGCAGAAAAAAATTGTCAATATCGTATATGAAGATCGAAAAAAGTAAGGGTCCACGAAGGGAACCTTGTGGCACTCCAGATAACCACATAATAAGACAGACTGGATACGATTTTCAACGTAAGAGCAAACCCATCTATATAAGTTGCCATGTATGCCGGCCTTAAGCAGTTTATTAAGTAAGATGCTATGATTTATACGATCAAAGCACTCTTTCAGTGATAAAGTCATTAGCTAGAATGAGGTTGGAAACCGTGGAGCGGTTCTTCAAGAATGCTGATCATTCGTAAAGTAACCTTTAAGAGTCGCAAATAAGTAGTATGATACGACAAAATAGGTCGTGGCACGCATGTTAGCTGGACAGCAGGAATTTCCTGGTGATGTCCCACAGAGCATGTCCCATCTTTTAGAATGCCCAGCGTGTCCCGACACCTGCACGCTTGAAGATCTGTGGGCAGCCACTCCAAACGCTGTTAATGTGGCTATATACTGGTCAAAGGAAATTTAGTTTCGTCTTCGACACGCAAAGAAGAAGAAGCAGAAATTTGTAACCTACTCGCAAGATGACTTGAACTCGCGTTATCCGGGTAACTTTAATCGCACATCTCAAGCTAACTTACCTCCTGTTCCCAGGAATTCGTCGATCTATACGCGGACTTCTTGCTCAACAAGTCTGTGGAGACGCAATTCGCGGCGTTCCGTCGCGGCTTCGTGATGGTGACGGACGAGAGCCCGCTCGGCGCGCTGTTCCGCCCGGAGGAGGTGGAGGTGCTGGTGGCCGGCAGCAAGGTACGTGATGGTGACGGACGAGAGCCCGCTCGGCGCAGCAAGGTACGTGATGGTGACGGACGAGAGCCCGCTCGGCGCGCTGTTCCGCCCGGAGGAGGTGGAGGTGCTGGTGGCCGGCAGCAAGGTACGTGATGGTGACGGACGAGAGCCCGCTCGGCGCAGCAAGGTACGTGATGGTGACGGACGAGAGTCCGCTCGGCGCAGCAAGGTACGTGATGGTGACGGACGAGAGTCCGCTCGGCGCAGCAAGGTACGTGATGGTGACGGACGAGAGCCCGCTCGGCGCAGCAAGGTACGTGATGGTGACGGACGAGAGTCCGCTCGGCGCAGCAAGGTACGTGATGGTGACGGACGAGAGTCCGCTCGGCGCAGCAAGGTACGTGATGGTGACGGACGAGAGCCCGCTCGGCGCAGCAAGGTACGTGATGGTGACGGACGAGAGCCCGCTCGGCGCAGCAAGGTACGTGATGGTGACGGACGAGAGTCCGCTCGGCGCAGCAAGGTACGTGATGGTGACGGACGAGAGCCCGCTCGGCGCAGCAAGGTACGTGATGGTGACGGACGAGAGCCCGCTCGGCGCAGCAAGGTACGTGATGGTGACGGACGAGAGCCCGCTCGGCGCAGCAAGGTACGTGATGGTGACGGACGAGAGTCCGCTCGGCGCAGCAAGGTACGTGATGGTGACGGACGAGAGTCCGCTCGGCGCAGCAAGGTACGTGATGGTGACGGACGAGAGCCCGCTCGGCGCAGCAAGGTACGTGATGGTGACGGACGAGAGTCCGCTCGGCGCAGCAAGGTACGTGATGGTGACGGACGAGAGCCCGCTCGGCGCAGCAAGGTACGTGATGGTGACGGACGAGAGCCCGCTCGGCGCAGCAAGGTACGTGATGGTGACGGACGAGAGTCCGCTCGGCGCAGCAAGGTACGTGATGGTGACGGACGAGAGTCCGCTCGGCGCAGCAAGGTACGTGATGGTGACGGACGAGAGTCCGCTCGGCGCAGCAAGGTACGTGATGGTGACGGACGAGAGTCCGCTCGGCGCAGCAAGGTACGTGATGGTGACGGACGAGAGCCCGCTCGGCGCGCTGTTCCGCCCGGAGGAGGTGGAGGTGCTGGTGGCCGGCAGCAAGGTACGTGATGGTGACGGACGAGAGCCCGCTCGGCGCAGCAAGGTACGTGATGGTGACGGACGAGAGCCCGCTCGGCGCAGCAAGGTACGTGATGGTGACGGACGAGAGCCCGCTCGGCGCAGCAAGGTACGTGATGGTGACGGACGAGAGCCCGCTCGGCGCAGCAAGGTACGTGATGGTGACGGACGAGAGTCCGCTCGGCGCAGCAAGGTACGTGATGGTGACGGACGAGAGCCCGCTCGGCGCAGCAAGGTACGTGATGGTGACGGACGAGAGCCCGCTCGGCGCAGCAAGGTACGTGATGGTGACGAACGAGAGCCCGCTCGGCGCAGCAAGGTACGTGATGGTGACGGACGAGAGTCCGCTCGGCGCAGCGAGGTACGTGATGGTGACGGACGAGAGTCCGCTCGGCGCAGCAAGGTACGTGATGGTGACGGACGAGAGCCCGCTCGGCGCGCTGTTCCGCCCGGAGGAGGTGGAGGTGCTGGTGGCCGGCAGCAAGGTACGTCTAGAACATTCTAATTGAGATGGTCTGCGAAGCTATTTGAAGATGGAGCCTAGATCCCCCTAACCCCCCGCCAGACCGGCCTGCAACCCCGGTAACGTTCTCTTAATGGGAGAGGCTTGTCCCTCTCCACGCGCAGGCGAAGCTTTTTCAAAGTATTTGGAAATGAGGTTAAGCCTTGTTAGGCTATAACTCGCGTCACTCCAATAAACTACTTTTGGCAGGTGTGCCTATTGCTCATTGACAACGTTAAGCCGTCGGTCCCGGTTGCTGTCTATGATTACTTAGACGGCGGTCGTAACACGACCATGTCAGAGGCCTACTAGTGGTAGTAGGCGGTTGAAAAAAACTCTGACACCAGGGTTCATCGGGTCGTTGGACGACTCGGTGTCCCACACGATAAGACAGAGAGAGAGAGAGATTGACATAGTCTATTTTTCGTAATTGACATGGTCTTCTAGAATGGCTTTGACAGAAGCGAAAATTGGCTTAAAAGAGTGATGCTTATATATTTGTTGTTGCTCTTATACGAAATTCGACTGAAGTCGATGTATAAACTACGAATTTCCCTCGTCCGCAGAACTTCGACTTCAACGAGCTGGAGAAATCAACGGAATACGACGGCGGCTACACGGCCGAGTCGCAAACGATCAAGGACTTCTGGAGCATCGTGCACAGTCTCCCGCTCGAGGACAAGCGGCGCCTGCTGCAGTTCACGACCGGCTCCGACCGCGTGCCCGTGGGCGGGCTCAGCCACCTCAAGCTGGTGATCGCGCGCAACGGGCCCGACTGCGACCGCCTGCCCACCGCGCACACCTGCTTCAACGTGCTGCTGCTGCCGGAGTACGGGAGCAAAGACAAGCTGACCGACAGACTGATGAAGGCGATTAGTTATTCGAAAGGATTCGGCATGCTTTAGGGCCGCGCAGTGAGAGCCGTTTTTGCGAGCGTCGCCTAAAGCACTTTACATAGAAATCTGAAAAGGAACTATATCGCAAGTGATATAGCTATATATTATATATTAATGGCTTAGTACTGTACTAAAACTAATAGTCCATTTTTTGATAATATAGCTGTAAGATTCCCTAAAATAAATAAAATAAAAATAAAATAAATAAAAATATAATTGGACGGTGAAGTAAGCGGGTTCTCGAGTAGGGGCCACGCCTCGGCAGGCGTAGCGTTGGACGACCTCCGGCCAGATGGACCGATGGCTTTAAAAAGGCGGCTGGTAGCGACTGGATGGCGAAAACGAGAGATCGTGCGCTATGGCGTACCCTGGGGGAGGCCTACGTCCAGCAGTGGACTGCAATAGGCTGATGTATGTATAAAGGTGACATTGGCTAGAATGATAAACGGCTCTCATGGTCGCCCAGCGACATGCGGCGGCGTTTCTCACTCAATGTCACCTTTATTTCAATTGCTTACAGTTCATTTTCGGATTTCTATGAAAATTGTTTTGGGTGTCGCTCGCTAAAACGTACGTTTAATCTGCGGCAGCCCTTTACGTTCGAAGGGTTTAGTTATTGTTGAGCCATATTGATGGTGTAATGTAATAATGAATAAAATTTGTTTTATTTATACACGAATTGTTGTTTCACTCTTAACGTACTGCTGTAAGGTTAGTGACAAATTGGTGAAAACGAACGATTAGTTCATCGTGTGACATGTGATGCCGGCTAAGAATAGCATCACCCCATTTCTTTCCCGCGGGTGTCGTAACCAGCTCTTCATGCACTTTCGTAACTCAGATTTACGTAACTATTACGAAAAGACTCACTGTTTCGAATATTCGGAGATTCCAATGGCTGCATTGAGCCATTTTTGTCGACTGTCTTAGCATAAGAGACGAGTAGGTACTTGTGTCGATTATATAACTATACAAAGTGACAAAGGCCATCTAAATAATCCATATTTGGCAGCTGTCAGATTCGTACAGTCCATTTTCCTTAGTTGTCATATCTTGTAGTAGGGAACTGACAGCTGTTAAATACGGCTTATTGGAATGGCCTTACTGTAATAATTTCCGTACATGTTTTATTAGGTATATAGGTAAAACTTAAATTTATTAAAGTATGTATAAATATTTGATCTAATAGTAAAACAATATTATAATATCGTTAATTTTTACGAAGGATAAAATCAGGGAAACAATTAACTTTCATTTTTAAAGTTCAACAACTATAATAAACGTTTAGCGCCAACGCTGCGTCGGGCAGCGCTGCTGTTGTATTTTACCGAATCAAGCCCGCGCGTGCAGCCCGCTCAACGCAGCGTTGGAGCTTAAAGTTGAAAAAAACTTTTAAAATTAAAGTTTATTATTAACTCCAAAATTTCTGTCCTAATTAAGTAAGCATCTGTTTAAAAAGATGAAGCAATAAACACTATTTTAGCTTTGGCTTTCGATGTGAGGCCTGCAATGTCACAAAATTGATGCAAATTAGTACGAGCATCCATATTTTCATGGGCATGATTTTTTCTGCCTGTTGCGTTCTATTTTCTACCTACAATTTTTTTTTACCTAAACATTTTACAATAACATTTATCAATACAGAATCATATAGAGTGTTACAGCGTAGGTATTTAACTAAAAAAGGCGGCGGTAACTAGTAAATAGTTAGTAGGGATGTAGTAACGGCATACCTACCTACGTTTACTTTTTCAAGATTACTTTTTTGTTATTATTACTTGATCATTTTACGAGCACGTTTCAAATGTTACGAGATTCAACATATTTATTTCTAATAGAAAATTACATTTCGTTATAAAATTTTGCAAGTGTTTTACAAATTTTTTTGCTAAACAAGTATCATTCCTATATTTTGTCGTTGTAACTGAACGCTGATGTATGAATGTAACTGAAACGTGGATTGATGGATTGAGCTCACCGAGAAACTCAGAAAAAGGATTCTCGCTTACCTAAGCTGTTAACCATTGTATTATACAGGTTGTCCCGCTTTTACAATAAAGCCATCCCAATAAGATGTGTTTGACATCTGTCAGATTCTTGGTAAAGTGGTTGACATTTAATTTTGTATGGAACTGACAGCTGTCAAATACTGCTTATTGTGATGGCCTTGTATTGGTCCAAAAATATAATCTACATACTCTGGACATACCAAGGTGCAAAATTGTCAAATTTTCCATACAAAAATTGGACACCTCTTTCAGCCAGCGCAGCGTTATTATTCTCTTCAAATATATCAGCGTGATGCTTAATTTTAAGAGATTTTTAACTCGACTTCCCAAAATCTAAAGATCGGGAATTTTTCTATTAGGTATTTATCTTTAGATCATTATAAGCGGGACAACCTGTAGGCAAATATATAAGTATACGGATCTACATGAGCACTAGTGGTGGGTGGTGGTCAGGAGGCGAACACCTTGTGCGCGAGCTGTAGCTTGACGTCGTGCACGACCAGCGGGAAGGGTCGCCGACAGCTCGAAGAGACGGGCACCTGCGCGCTGGCTGGAGTGCCTGCGTCCAGCGACGCGCGCCGCCGGCTCCTGTACCTGAGGAAGAGTTCGGTAGGGTTCTGGATCTTGAGAATATTACTGACAAAGCATTGGCGTATTTAGTTTGACGCTTTATGGCAAATTCGATCTACTGCTCCGTGTTTGTGCTCTTAAGTCATAAAGGCGTTTCACTTTAAAGTGAGAGGGGTGCTACACCAACTAAACCCCGTTTATTTAAGAATGACCTATAATGTAAACAAACTTTGTATGAATCTGACAGCTCGCGACTGTCAGTTACATACAAAGTTTGTTTAAATAATAGGTCATTCTTAAATAAACGGAGTTTACTTATGTATTGTAATTATTATGAGCGAGCTCGATACTTCACGCAAAAACAGTGTTAGAATACGTAGGTATTGCAAGCTCGTTGTCCCACTTTGAATTGTAAATATAACAGGTATCTATTGCGAGCGAAACGAGCTCATTGGTAACATTCAAACTATGACGGAAATCGTATTGCGTTCGAAACGAGCTGGTTGTTTACGTTCAAATATCATCACAGATAGGAGCTTCAGGGTTAACTCACGGCTTGTGTCTAGCGTTGCAGGTGCAGGCGGCGGTCATCGCGCTGGCGGCGGCCTGCCTGCGCAAGTGTTTCTCGCACACGTGAGTCTCATCGCCGATCGTGTTGACGCCGAGCGCCATGTCGGCCGGCGCCGACACGCGCCGCGCCGCGCGCCACGTCGACGCGTGCGTCGGCGCCGCTATGCGGTCGACCTGAAACAGATTAACGCTGAATAGATCGCAGTAGGATAGTGGGTAGAAGCCATTAGATACCCGCCGTCAATTTCAGCATTGTTTCAAACTTATGAACTACTAGCTGTTACCTGCGGCGTTGTTGCCCGCAATCCTATGTGTTAATCCATGTTACCTTCTATATGTGTGCTAAATATCATTACAATCGGTGCAGTAGTTTTTGCGTGAAGAAGTAACAAACAAACATACAAACTTTCGCATTTGAAATAAGGTACCTGCGACAAATAAGGGCCACCTTAATTGAAAGTTAAATATTTTGAGTATTTTAATTACAGGAATAGAACACAATATATAATCAAACTTTTTATTCAATTATACGTATCTAAATGTATTTTTTTTGTTCCTGTACTTATACGTTCACGCCGCAAATAAACTTTTAAAAAATCATTAGTTTGGCCCTTATTAAACCACGGGTGTTCAATAAAAGCCGCTTCAAAATTGGGAAAAAATAAGGTTTTTTATTAAAAACGTGTCGTTTTTGACTAATAACTAAGGTTAATATCTATTTTATAACAAAATTTGCTTTCGACAAATCACAATGAAACAGAAAACCATCAATAGACCTTATTAGACTTACAGAACAAAAAGTTATGAAAATATGAGGTATGAAGATAACTTTGCTAACATTTTAATTTTGATTGACATCCTTGTGTGCAATAGTAAACTTTATAAAAAAAATATTAGAAAATGGATAAAAAAAATTGTTCCCTAAAATATAGTGGGCCTTATGGGGCATACGAGATCTGAAATCATAAAACCTCGTAATATGGGAGTTTTTTTACCATAGTTGGCATTAAATCTAAATAATTATATGAATAACTAGCAGCCCGCCCAGCGGTTTCACCCGCCGCTAACAGTTTCCCCCCGGGAATAAGACAGTTTAATATAGCCTATGTTCATCAGGGATAATGTAGGATTCTAAAAATCTTGACTTCAATTTGAAACAAATATCATTTGCAGATGGTGGTGGCGTAAAGTTACATGCCTGTGATTAACCTGGCCAGTCCCATGGCAGTGCCTATATTTTTATTCTTTTTATCCCGCCCGAGCCGGTTTTCTATTAGGTCATAACAAAATTGTAATAAAAAAAAAGAAAATTGTGTAACACAAATTTCTTTTTTTAGAATGACGGTTCATGACGTCAATAAGTGATAATACTATCCTACATTGAATTAAGAATTTCAATTTCAATTAACGGTAACAGATTTTTTAAAATCGGTCCAGTAGTTTCGGAGCCTATTCAATTCAAACAAACAATAAATAAAATCCTGTTTCTAATATTACATACATACATAAATCACGCCTATATCCCTTACGGGGTAGGCAGAGCGTTAACGGCCGTTCAACGGATATTAACACCACGTCTGACAAATATTAGTGTAGATTATTATAATTATTATTTTAGTGTGATGCTGGCTTAGAATAGAATCACCCGATTTCTTTCCCGTGGGAGTCGTAGGAGGCGACTAAGGGACTTGAGGGTGTGTATTGAACTTTTAGGCGATGGGCTGACAACCTGTCACTATGGCGATACACAATTTTCCGAATGACCCTCAAACATATGTCAGACGTGGCGTAAATGTCCGTTTTTGCGCCGTTTACGCTCTGCCTACCCCGTAAGGGATAATAGGCGTGATATGTGTATGTATGTATTATTTTAGAGTAGATTTTTTTACCGTGTGATGCCGGCTTAGAATAGCATTACCCCATTTCTTACCCATGGGGTGTCGTAAGAGCCGACTAAGGGACTCGAGGGATGTGTATTGCAATTTAAGGCGATGGGCTGACAACCTGTCACTATAGTGATACACAGTTATCTGATTGACCCTCAAGCTTTTGTCAGACGTGGTGTTAATATCCGTTGAACGGACGTTAACGCTCTGCCTACCCCGTGAGGGATATAGGCGTGATTTATGTATGTAGATGTTTTTAATGCATTATTTAATGTTTTTTGTCGTCTTTTTATACCGAGTAGGTAAGGGACAGTCCTTCGAATACTGATAAATGAAACATAAAACTGGACAACTTTCCCCTAGAAACATATGTCAGAAAATGCCAAAAAACTGACCTTCCATACAAAATCACAATCGGACAACTTTTCCCTAGAAACATATGTCAGAAAACGCCAAAAAACTGACCTTCCATACAAAATCACAATCAGCTGACTGCATTCACTATGGGAAGTCAGTTTTTTTACGTTTCCTGAAATATGTTCCTAGGGGAAAGTTGTTCAGTTTCATGGTCTGCATGTACCCTATTAGTATTCTGAGGGCTATCCCTGACACCCTTTAATACAGTAATGATTAAATGTAATCATTACACTGGTACGAATAATGTGGCGTAGTTGGTACATTTTTAAATGAAAAAGTAGTTATTGTGGCATAACTGTAATAGTTAGACATATGGTATCGCGGACATTATTATAGATATTGATGTCCTCTATAAAACTGTAGTACATCACTTTGCTCTATTGTCAATAATTTCCACAGCGTACGCGATATAAGATATTTTTTTGGTACATTTTTCACACGTTGGGTTACATTATCGAAATTTTCACGCGGATCCCTATTTTTTTCTCGTATAAAATATAGCCTATGTTCATCAGGAATAATGTAGGATTCTAATGGTGAAAGAATTTTTAAAATCGGGCCAGTAGTTTCGGAGCCTATTCGATGCAAACAAACAAACAAACAATCAAATCTTTCCTCTTTATAATATTAGTGTAGATCATCAAAAACTAGATAACAAATCAAAATAGATAACAAAAAATCATCCCTTAAATATTGTGGCTCATATTAGGCATATGAGATAGTCAGTACTTATTACTAACAACCATGAAATACAAGCTAGAAAACACTAAATGTTAAAAGTTAATTAAATTGTGAGCCATGTTATATGTCGGATAGGGGAAAATATTAATATTATGCACGTGTTCATAACATAAACTAGCCATTTCATTTGTCTTATATGGGCCGGCCCTATTTACCTGCCCTGTGAGTGGCCCTTATTTGAATCTGAGACTTAAATTGTGTTGAAAAATAATTTTGTAAAATTTTAATTATACGGTTAAAACTTATTTTAAATACACACACAGATCACCAAAAGGTTCAATAAAACTAGCACAGTGGCAAGAAACACGCTATTATTCGCACAGGAATATGTTTTTGTGCATGAATATTTACTATCCAATGACGTAGACCGACTTTCCATACAGATTCGTGGCTACTGGCAAGGTGGCGGATCGTGCTACGACGCGATCGCGGAATTAAGCCTTTTGATTGGTCGTTTACATGTGTGCGTGAGCGCATGTTAACATTTTATATTGGAAGTGTGTTTTTTTGTTAGAGGCCCTTATTACCCGCTGGCCCTTATTTGTCGCAGGTACCTTATTTTAGTAGGATACCTTCCTACTCTACGAGTTTAAGCGGCACTGCAACACAACGCTGATTCTAGCAGCGAGCCAACGCAACGTAGTAGTACTAGTAGTAGCAGACTGGGTCTGCCTATTAATACTTTGAACACATCTAACCTCGAAGTCTCGAAGCCGCTGGTCTTGGAGTGACCATGATCTTTTTTTTTGCGGCGGTCGACTGCTGCTCTAAACAGCCCGCGCATCGCTACTTGCATCATGCACTTCGCGTCTAGAAGCACAGAACACACCTCACCTCGAAGCCGCTGGTCTTGCGCCGGCGGCGGCGCGGCGTGGCCGTGGTCTCCTTCTTGCGGCGAGACTGCGCCGGAGGTCCCGCCGCTGCTCCAAACAGCCCGCGCTCTTCCGCCACTTGAATCATATACTTCGCGTCTAGGCGAGTGATTTCCTGTACAAATAATGTTACTGCAGATTACAGATGTGACGTTGTAGCGGAACGTACCAACAGAGTAGCTATTCTTTCACATCTTTATATTAAGACTAAAATAGGTAAATACTTATAAGTAGGTACTTCTGAATCTAGTGAATAATTGCCGAGTTAGTTAAGCCGTATATTATATATACTTACCTTTCTTTGAATCAATCCAAGATAGCAGCCATCTCTTCCCAAGATGTAGTTAATATCTAGTCCATTTCCTAACATTGGCAATTTTCCTATTTCAAACAGATCACAATTTGGCACCTGAAAGAGACAGTATATGTAGTCAGGCTGGCTTTAAAAGTATCAGAATGTTCATATAGGAACATATATAAATATTTATTTATGCAAAGATGTTAGTACTCCTAGCTTAAGTGTTTTGAAAAGAGTCGATACAGGCCATGATAAATAAGAGCTATGAATATCCGAGAAAACCTCATGCATGTAAGAAGTGAACACGATATCAATCAAACTTACAACAACGTCAGGGCTATCCTTATCCGGATCTCTCGGTGCTGTATCTCCAGTGTCCGGTAATTTAACATCCGGTATAGGCCTGGCTTTCGACGAATTCGGTCTCGAACTTATCTTCTTCTCAGACAAGTCCGGATTCTTCCTCAAAACAAAGTCGTTTTTATCCTCACTCATAGGCTTGATTTTTTTTGGGCTTGAGGCGTCGGAATCTGTTAGTGTCGTCTCGTTTTCGTCAAATTTGCTAACGCTAATGTCTGAGCGTGATATCGTATCGTCCATGGAAACCGTGGATTCTACTGGTACGTCGAGTTGTTCTTTTGCTCTTGCCTAAAAGACAAATAGTAAAAGCAGGTATTCAATTTGGTAGGCACAGACTCTTCATAGCGTCATGCTATTCAATAGTATCAATGTTCATCGTACACGGTACACATTCCAGTTGCCAATCAAAAATAAATTCTATCACAATTATTCATAAATTTTTTTCTAAAAATTAAATAGTGGATTTGGACGCTAGTTGTGCGCTAAAGATGAGAGCGAACTAGTTCTGTCTCTTTAGATTAGGTAAGTACCTTTTGGCTTTCAGCACTGTTCATGATTGCCTTTCAAAATCACCTCATAACAATAACTCTACAAATAATAAAACGCTTGGGTAGGCATGTATTTAGTACACTTTCGGATAAATCCAGCCACTTACAGAAGCCCCAGGATCTCTATACTTCTTCTTGAGCAGACAGTGCCTCTCCCTCGCCATCCGGTTGGCTTCTGCGACTGCTCGTGTCACTTGCGCCTGATTCTCCGCCTCCAGAGCCGAGTGGGTCTCGTACAGTATTAGCTGGATCTAAACCAGATTTCTTTAGACTCATATAAAAAAATGGTCCTATCATAAAGGAGAATGATTCGATCGGTAACACAAATTGTATGGAAGACAGCGAAATGAAAGGTCGTAAATTATTGTTCTTTATTTCCATGGCAAAAATTTTGTTTCTTGGACCCAGTTCAACTGGTCACTTCTTTTCCTTTACGTGGATGATGATACCTATGGATAATTCTAATATTCTACTTTTCAGGTGGGTTAAGAAGAAGTTCATACTTGTGGTTTGGAGAGCAAGGTTTTCAGAGTTTTCTTCTGTTCTTCTAATATCCCTTGAACTCGTTCCTTCCCAACGTTATCTATCTCGGATTCGGTTAGGACCTGTTGAAAAAAGTACCTTCATATAATTAAGACAAATACTATCTGCTTGCATTTAATTCGTTTTTTGAATTGGTTCTTGATACGGAATGGTACCCGAATAAAGGTTAACCACGATCGTTATAAAGTTTTTTAATGCGTTTTTTTATATACGATCCTTTCACGTGATTTATGGCCTAATAGAAATGCGATTTTATGGATTTTGGATTAAGGTCAATGTCGATACTTTTATTGGGCACTGAAGCCGGATTAACTGATGATACTGTAAGTTAGTTTATCTTTTCAAATCGAATACTTAGTTTATCCCTTACTTTAGTATCGTACCTATCTTAGGTAGCTATCTGTCTCCCTGCTATCTTATTTTGCTGTCCTATCTTTTAAATGACATAATATTGATCAGCTAACTACCTCAAGCATGGCCAAATCGCCTCCTCGCCCGCACACCAAGTCTATCGGATCCGTTACAGAAGAGTACGAGTTGGGTGGCGTGGCAAGCACAGCTACAACGTCATCTAGAGCACTGGAGACTACCGGCGTGTCGCAGTGGATAGCCTCGCTGTATACACACACAAGGGGCTTCGCGTCGGTTTGCGATGGCGCCACTGACGCGTCTATTCCAAGGTGTTTGAGATTCTGAACGTAGTTTTCCACACTGAAAAGAAGATAGGACTATAAGGAACAACCAAAACGAAACTCTTTAAGTGGACTGGCAATCATCTTGATTACACCCAGTTTCGAAGACCAGCAATTTGCCAAGGTTAGGAGTAGCCACTGTGATGAGTGCAGATGGAATTTTTGCCCTTAGTACCGCAGTCAGCTTGTGCGGCTGTGCACCCAAGTAGGCGGAACAGTAAGAACAGTTTATATTCAAGCTTACGTCTTGCCTGTGTATCTAATAATATCTTTCCCAATATAGTCAGACAGACAGACAGACAGAAACACTTTATTGCTCACATTAATAATCATAACATATACAAGAACAAAAACAAACAACACAATATAAGCAAAGGCGGCCTTATCGCTTTAAGCGATCTCTTCCAGGCAACCCCGCACACTGAGAGAAAACATTGAAAAACACACTGTAAATAGTCCTTCCATACTTATCCCCAGCTCCAAAAACTAGCAGCTTTCCCAGGTCAGGAGTAGCCGGAGCTGCCGGAGTTTTCGCCCTCAGTACCGCAGCCAGCTCGTGTAGCTGCGCAGCCAAGTAGGCTGAACTGCGCGGTGAGGAGGCGTGCGTCTGCGCAACCGCGCCGCGCAGCTCGCTCTGGCGCAGCGCACGGCATAATGTCGATGCGCCTTCGCAGAATTCACGTTCCTGTCACAAACATGCGTATATATATATTCTTTATTGTGCATTAACAATACAATAGTTTTTGTTTTAAAAGTAGTTCACAAAGGTGAGCTTATCTCTATAAAGAGATCTCTTCCAGCCAACCTGTAAAACTAGGTAAGAAATAAATACGTGCGGGGACAAGATTGCACACAAAGTTAAAGAAAAATACAATATGATAAATAATTATTTGATAATAGTCAAATAAATACACATACCTAAACTAATAGAACTATAAATACAAATACAATATATAAATATAAATACATAATATACAAATACAATACATACAAATACATACGTAAATATCAAGGTAGTGAAAAGTAATGCTCTTTCAACCTTCTTTTGAAAGAGGATAAAGAACGACAGTCCTGGACTGCCTTAGGAAGATTGTTCCAAAGTTGTGTAGCTCGAACGGAAAAGGAGTTAAACAGGAACTTGGTATTGGCTCTAGGACACTCAAGTACCTTAGTGATACAAATGCGCCTAGGCCGGGAATCTGGAGGTAAAAAGTGAAAGCGGGAGCGGAGATACTCGGGTGTGGATGGATCATTGAGGATCTTGTAGAGGACAGACAGGATGTGCACATCACGACGAAGGCGGATAGGGAGCCATTTTAATTGAGTGCGAAATTCAGAGACGTGATCATATTTTCGAAGTCCGAAAATAAACCGAATTGCAAGATTTTGCAGGCGCTCAAGTTTATTCAGCAGCTCCTCTGTCACATCCAAGTAACACACATCAGCATAGTCAAGAGTAGGGAGGAGGAGTGCTTGAGCAAGCATTACTTTAGTCTGAAAGGGAAGGAAGTACTGGAGACGTTTGAGAGAATGAAAAGAATAATGCATGCGCCTGCTAACCTCATTAACCTGGGATGTCCAAGATAAGTGTGAGTCAAAGATAACTCCAAGATTTTTCGCTTTATCCGTGTATGGAATACAAACTCCATCATAATAAATGTGATTATTAGCAACAATAAGCTTACTTTTAAGTCTACTGCTGCCGATGATCATGGCTTGTGACTTAGTGGGATTTACTAATAAACCAAAATCCTGAGCCCACGTCTGTATAGCAGAAAGATCTGTATTGATGGAATCAACAGCCTCTGATACTTCAGGGAGAGAAAAATGCCTGTAAATTTGTAAGTCATCTGCATACAGATGGAAGGGAGAAGAGATGACTCGAGAAATATTATTAATAAAAATAGAAAAAAGCAATGGAGAGAGAACGCCGCCTTGGGGAACACCAGCAGTAAGATCCGACCAGTCCGATGTTAAATTGTCAGTCTTTACACACTGCCGGCGACCATGTAGATAAGACCAAAACCATTCTATCACCGAGGGAGCAATGTTAAGAGAGCGGAGGGAACCAAGAAGGATATCAAAGTCAACCGAATTAAATGCGTTGCTGAAGTCAAGCAGAGTCATAACAGTAAGTTTAGTGTTATCCATCGCAAGACGAATATCCTCTGTGACATTCAGCAACGCACTAACCGTGCTATGAGAGGGACGGAAACCGGATTGGAAAGGACAAAGTAGGTTGTTGGAAATGAGAAAGGAGTATAGTTGTTTGTGTACAACACTTTCGAGAACCTTCGAAAGAACAGGAAGGATAGAAATTGGACGATATTGGGAAAGGGAAGTTGGATTAGAAGTTTTAGGGAGAGGAATAACGAAGGCTTTCTTCCACAGGGAAGGAAAAACATTAGCTATTAGTGAAAAATTTATTATGTGAGAGATAATAGGCGTACCTAATGCTATCTAAAATGGGAAGCAGCATATCTAGACTTAAGTCATCACTGCCAACTGCCTTCGTGGAAATCGAAAGGATACTCTTCTTAACATCGTCCTCAGTGATAGGTTTAAATTTGAATTGTGTGCAGTCAGGCGGGTCAAGACTAGAAAGATAAGAAAGGGAAGATGTTTTTGTAGTTGAGTCAAGCACGACAGGGGGAGTGGAAAAATGTTTATTAAGAGCATTAAGGTCCATGGTACCATTGACAGTATCCATGGCCTTGCCCACGCCTATTGACTTTAAAAATCTCCAGGTCAGAGCCTGAGAAAGATCTTCTAATTTAGAGTGAATGTAGCGACGCTTGGCATCCCTACACAATCTGTTGCACATGTTACGCAATTTCTTATAATCAGCCAAATTAGAATCGCACGAATCTTTTTTCAATTTACGCTTAGCTCTGTCCCTTTTCGCCATAACTCTCTTAATAACTGGAGTCAGCCAGGGAGCAGGAGCATGCTTAACGCGAACGGGCCTAACTGGCGCATGAGTATCGAACAGGTTGATTAATATTGAATTAAAGGCAGAAACCTTGGCATCAATGCCATCAGCTGCGAACACCGGCGACCAATCTATGCTCTCAGCATCTTCTCTCAAACGTTCCAGGTCCATGTTACGGAAATTACGTTGGAAAATTACTTTACTCTTGACTTTTGGAGGACGTACTTTATAAGCAAGAAATAATAAATCGTGATAAGAGAATGGGGCTACCATTTGTCCATGCGAGATGACAGAATCCGGTTTGGAGACAATCATAACGTCCAGCAATGATGGCCTACAATTTGGAACATGATGTGTTGCCGAAACGCGTATCACATTAGCCACGCGGAGAAGCATTGACATATACGCTTATCATTGCTGCTCAGTTTTGCTATTAACTCAATGGGTAAATATTTTGGGAATAGGATTTTATTGGTAGACCATATTATTTTACCTGAAGAACTATGACTCCATCCTTTACAAGGTCCGTTTGTCCAATTCTTACATCTGGCAGAGGTCGGATTGTAATGAACCTGCAAAATAATCAATCAATAGTTCCATCGTCAATAGTGGTCTGCTGGTCATATATATAATCTTTTGCCTCACCTGGGACACACTCGGTCAAATCTGTACTCTCCAGCACATAGAATTCGAGAGCTGCTGTAAGTGTAGCCGAGATCATGTAGACGTCTCACCAGGGGTGCCATTTTCCTGAAAAACTACTATTTGAAAACATCGTGTATAATGAAAAGAAAGTATTAGTCTAGCTTGTCATAGATATATCTTACAAAAATTATGTTATTCGGGGACACTAAAATAAAACACAATGATAAACACTTATATAGAAAGAGGAAAGCTAACTTGGCCTTAAAAGTGTTGACCCATCCCGTGAAGGTTTCCTTATGGACGCACGCCGATACTTTTTCCTCACGCAGGTGACCCGGCAACATTTCTGATAACCTGGAAAAATAATAAGTATCAAGAAAAAAATATTACCCGTATGGTGCCGAATTAAAAGAGCATCACCCTATGTCCACCGGTAGATGTCGAAAAGTGCGATTATGGAGTAAAATAAATCCAGCAATTTTCCGAATGTCTCTCAAATGGCCGTTTTTGTGGCTGTTTACGCTCTACCTAACCCGCAAGGGATAATAGGCGTGATATGTGTATGTATGTTACGATTTGGCAGCAGCATAGTAATGCATGATATTGCACTGCGCTCACTTCTCAGCCTGCCAAACTAATGCTTATAGTAAATATCCCCAAAGGGACAAATCCTAGTAGAGCAGTAAATCTGTTGTGGATGAGCCTTAAAACTAAGAAGAAAAACAATGTTTTCTCGCATATAGAGGTAGTTGCTTGACCATGCTGCATAATTTATCTTATTTTACGTAAAATTAGTATACTTTACGTAAAAGCCTTGTTCTTGATCCTGATCCTCGCAACAGCGGCTGCGAAGTGCACTCTCTGATCCCAGACCGCATTCTCGATGTCGCAGAACGGATAACCGGCTTGTTTTAGAAGCAATTTGATCTCCTCCTGCTCACCGCGAGGCCTGGCTGCCCACCGCCTTCGGGCCAGCTCCATTATGAACAGCCAGGTCGTTTGGCGAAACTGCATGAACTAGAACATCAAAAAAACATATTTTACCAAAAGGATTTTCGTGAATAGGTGGAGTGCTCAACAGCTGCGCTTTAACTTTCGATACGCTACGATAATTTTAAGAACTACCATGTCATCAATCCATGCTTGATTAGAGTTACAAACTCGCAATTTAAATAAAGGTGCTGCGACATATGGGACAGTGAGATACACAGCTCTAACTCTAATCAAATAAAGTATCCACCTACGTTCGGGTTGCACCGGTAACCCGTCCATCATATCAAATCACTATTCGTGTCTCCACTAATCGAAACCCACTTTATAAGCCTCGAAAACTGCCAATACCATCTTTTCTACAAAAATAACAGTTGTAAATCTACAGCTCATTTTCGTGAGCGTCCTCCAAAGAAAGAATGGCTTCAGTCACGTGAGGTTTACTTATTGCCTTTAATGCGAGTTAGATGGGCGGTTTTTTGCGGTATCTTGTTAACTAGCCGTTTTGCAAATACCTTTAGCCCTTTTACTTCAATCAAGTTCAAATATAGGCCCTGATAACGCTATATGGGGATAAAAGGCTGACCTTGCTAGAGTTCACGACCGCAATTTTGTGCTATAAAGGTTGAATAGCATGTGTGCCACGTACGTTTAGAAGTAGAACAGCTTAAGGAATCTAATGTTGATCGGAAAGCGGTAGAATTTACAGCGATTCACTTTGCTTCTCACATATATTATGTCAAGTATGTGAATGTGAATTTAACATTTGCATATTTTGCATAGTCCTGAGTATAGGACCTGCATGTAAGTATAAATTTGTAAAGTCGTTTATATCGTATTAACATTAACAGCCACAACAGTCGACTGCTGGGCATGGGCCTCCCCCATTTAGGGTGTATTGCTATACTCACCACGCTTGGCAGGCGGATTGGCGAGCGCAGTGCAAGATAAAGCTTTCATAGGGAACGCTGCTGCGTATCACTTTTTATTCATGGGTATTAAGGTGATGCTATTCTAAACCGGCATCACACGGTTTATCGTATACCTAGACACAAAATCAATTTACATTCAGTGTACTAGAAAAGCCGTAATTTGCATGTCCTTTAGGTCGCTAAGCCACAAGAGTAAGTAAATACCTACAGCAATCTATTTTTACCTTCTAATTTTAATTCAATTGTTACCTTTGGGTAATTGGAATAGAAGGCAACGTCGGCGATGGCTTGTTCCAAGATAGTTTTATCTGAAACCATAAAAATGAAGTTGACTTTTATTATCCGCTGCTGTAGAAAAATAACATAAAACTCTGCTATATTGTTGCCGAAATCGCGTGTCCTGTTGATCTATTCAAGCAAACGTATTCTTCCTTCAAGACTAAAAACATGTTATACTTAAAATGATAGGTATCAAGGCATTTTATTTTGGGAGTATCGATATGTTTTGTCACGAAATCAGGTATAAACAATGCACATTAACAATGCCTGTTGGTACATAATGCTGTATACTGTAATACAGTACAGGAGATTTGGTTCATACATGGACACTGGCACAAATAATACAATACTACTCCAGGAGATTGACTGGATGATGCAAATCATGTTGCTTGTGCCCAATACACTGTGAACAGTACCCAAACTACCCAAGCACTTTCACTCTACGAGCGTACATACATATATCACGCCTATATCCGTTTCTGGGCAGGCAGAGCGTAAACGGCCGTAAAAAACGAACGATTCCTCCACGTCTGACAAACATTAAATGTTTGTCAGACGTGGAGGAATTCAGGATGATCATTCAGAAAATTATATGTCGCCACAGTGAAAGGCTAAAATTGCACAACACAAGTTGCCCCCGAGTCACTTAGTCGCTTCTTACGACACCCACGGGAAAGAAATGATGTGATGCTATTCAAAGCTGACATCACACGACAATAAACGTGTCTAATTCCAAGCTAAACTCCCGCAGTGGAAGCGATTTACACAGGTAAATTTCGAACAAAATACCAGGAGTTCAACTGGAGGCAGACAATGGCTGCGTTACGCAGCGCTAAATAGCATACGCTGCACAATATAGCAGCGCATACTATGAATTAAACGTGAACCTAAATCTATTTAACTTAATTAACTAAGTTGATTGAAATTGGCAAATGATGTGTTCCAACCCTTACATAACTCAAGTCGGTAGTAAATACCGTCTGCCGATCTGGCGTTACGTCACACGTATTAGCACTAGATTATAAGTAAGTACCTCCAAATTATATCACCCCACGAATTCCGCAATTCGTACTAAGGAGTCACAATGATATGGTACAACAAATATGACTAAAGGGAACACACCATTAACACGAATAAACAGTTTTATACTAAACAACCAGGTTTAATACTTACAGTCAACGTGCCGGTCCAAATGCATAAAATACCCAACGGAGAAAGGAAGTTCAGGGAATGGATCAAATGGGAATTCCGTGGGTACTTACAGGGCTGGGTGGAAAAGATATCGACACCCAGCATTCCACTACAGCCTTGGCGCGTTATTCACGTCAAACCACTCACAGCTTCTGTTCGTATTCCACTTTGATATTAGTCATTACGCGTGACCCAACCCGAATTTGGGCCGTACAAACGCGGGCCAAAATGGCCACCTGATGCCTATTCAACGCGACGCTCACGTGGAAGACGTCGAGACATCCAACAATCACTAAGCCTGGCATTCCAGTACAACCCAGGAGAAACGCAATAATACGATGCATCAACACGCGCGATCTCAAATTGAATCGTCCATTACACGCGGCATCACAAAACGCGTGGCGGGAAATCCGCACAATACGATACCCTCCCGTCCGAACGGTTTTGAGTGACTGCCAGTGCGGTGCAGAAATCACCGCGTGGCGCCGTCAGGCGGTCTGCGCGCACGTCGCCAGTCTCGCCCTGCGAGTGAGAAAGGGACAACACACGCCCAGAGCGACGCGTGCGATCGAGCACCGCGCCGCATTCATAGACCGTCATTAATACCTAACTCACCCCAGCATAGCAACGCTAAATTAAACATTCACCCGCCCTAGGCCGAATCCCTTAGGCCTATTCACCACTGGGGAGACGAGATAGCGTTGCTATTGCTCGCTTAAGAACTGAATCCCCTACCTGAACTGTCGCGACTCGAGGAGTGCCATCACTACCTGGGAACAAGTTGAGAATGCGCCCTCTGCGCCATCGCAGTGGCGGCAGGTTGGCATCCTTAACCAGAACGAGATCTCCGATGCGAGGGGGTTCAGTTCTGTCCGTCCACTTAAGGCGTTGCTGCAGGATGTGCAAATACTCAAGCGACCATCGCTTCCAAAAATTCTGAGACATTTGCTGCAGCAACTCATAACGCGTCAAACGACCTCTGTGTAGGGGTACTCTGGCAAGGCGTTAAGTGGTCGGCCAATTAAGAAATGCCCTGGTGTCAGGGCCTCCAGATCATTCGGATCTGAGCTAAGCGGACACAAAGGACGTGAATTGAGAACGGCCTCAATTTTACAAAACACGGTCGCTAGCTCCTCAAAGGTTAATATCGTTAAACCTATAACGCGCATCAAATGCGTCTTAGCGGACTTTACAACCGCTTCAAATATACCACCCCAGTGGGGGCATCCTGGTGGATCGAACACCCAGTTAATGCCCTGACGGGAGAGGCTCGTGCCGATAGCTTCCTCGTTTTCCGATAAAAACGTTATAATTTCTTTCATACATCGATCAGCGCCCTTAAAGTTGGTACCACAGTCCGACCTGATCAGCGCTGGTCGCCCTCTTCGCGACACAAATCTATCTAAAGCTGCTAAGAAAGCCTCCGTAGTGAGGTCGGCCACGAGTTCCAAGTGGACGGCCTTGGTTGCTAGGCACACAAACACGCACAAATACGCCTTGATTGACTTCGCGTTGCGAAGGCGTGATGCCTTTACCATAAAAGGCCCCGCAAAGTCCGTTCCCACACCCGCAAACGTCCAGGCTTCCGTCACCCGGTCCGGTGGGAGGTCTCCCATCTGAGGTTGCATTGTGGCTGCCTTCAACCGATAGCAAGGCAAGCACCGAAACACAATGCTCCGTACCGTACGTCGTCCAGACAAGATCCAAAACTCGCGCTGCAGAATAGCCAAAAGTGCATTGCAGCCCGCATGCTAGTTTTTCTGGTGACGATCCCTAACTATAAGTTCTACCAAAGGTCCCTTCTTTGGGAGTAACAGCGGATGCCGTGCTGAAAAGGGCAGGTTAGCGTTCCGAAGTCTACCTCCAACCCGGAGCATTCCATGCTCGTCCACGAACGGGTTGAGGCGCACAAGACCTCCCTTCAGCTTTCCACGGCCATCCCTGAGCAGCCTGGCCTCTTCCTCAAAATGTTCCGCCTGGACGACCCTAACCAATAAACTTAGAGCCGCATTCCGCTCCGCAGGCGAGAGGGCAGGTGCCAAGTTCCGTTCTGCTTGAGGTTTTCTACAGTTGTTCACGAACCGTTTGATCCAACCTGTCACCCCTAGAAGTTTGTCGAGGGAGCTGTATCGTTCCAGCAAGAAAGCCGCACTAGGCTTAGGTACGATCTGCCCTACGTTCACTCGCAAACCTCGATCAGGTGGCCCAAGCGGCGACCCGCACTCATTGTATGGCCATCTCTCAGGTGACTCAGTCAGCCACTGAGGTCCCCACCACAGTGAGTGACCTACCAAATCAGGGGCCCTACATCCCCGTGAGGCGCAGTCCGCTGGGTTCTGTTCTCCCGGTACGTGTCTCCATACCAACGGAGTTTCCGATCCTTTAATCTGTGACACCCGATTTGCCACGAAAACCTCAAGAGTATGTACCGACGTCTGTAACCAGCACAGAACTATCCTACTGTCGGTCCATGCGTACACCGTTTCATCCAAATTGATGGTACCGCGTAGATTACTAGCGACATGATGTAGCAAGCGCGTGAGAAGCGCTGCTCCCGCCAATTCCAACTTTGGAATGGTCCATCTTGTCCTAACCGGAGCCACCTTACTCTTGGCCATAACTAGACGCACGTCTACAGTTCCCGTTGAACTGACTGTCCGCAAATAGACAGCTGCCGCGTACCCTCGCTCCGAGGCATCACAAAACCCATGTAGGGTAGCCTTACATCCCACCGATGGGAGCAACTTGCGAGGTATGGCGATGCGTACGATCCCTGGTAAGGTGGTCACAAACTTGGTCCAATCATACAACAGCTCTCCGGAGAGCTGGTCGTCCCAACCCAAGTTTGCTATCCACAACCTTTGCAAGAAGCACTTCGCCATGAACGTCACCGGTGCGATCCACCCGTTAGGATCGAAAGTTCTGGCGATCGTCGATAATACCGAACGCTTCGTCCAAGTCTTCTGCAAAAGGTCTGGCTCGATCTGATACGTAAAGACATCATGCGTTGGCCTATATTGCACCCCTAGGATGCTCAACGTATTTGGATTGTCCGGGTTCTCGAAAAGGTGCGGGTCCTGCTGGAACTCACCTGGCAACCCGGCCAGGAGCTCTGGACAGCTGGACAGCCATTTCCGCAACTCATAACCTCCTGATTCCATGATCGCGATCAGCTCGTCTCGTAGTAGCAGTGCTTGTTGCACGCTATCTGCACCCGTGCAGATGTCATCCACGTAGACGTCGCGATCCAGTACTGCTGCGGCTCGAGGGAATCTTACCCTTTCCTGTGCGGCCAACTCTCGCAGCGTGCGTACTGCCAAAAACGGACTTGGCTTCAGACCATACGTTACCGTGTTAAGCTCATAAGTGACCATCGGCTCGTCAGGGCTCTCACGCCACAAAATCAGCTGGTACCGACGGTCATCCGGGTGTATAATTGTTTGGCGAAACATCATTTTGACGTCTGCGACGAACGCTACTTGGTGCAACCGAAAATCTGTGAGGATGTCCACAATGTCCCGGTTCAACTTGGGACCCGCGTGCAGACACTGGTTCACAGACACACCATTCGATGTAGGAGCAGAACCGTCAAACACTACCCGTATCTTCGCCTCCGGTGACTTCAAAACAGCCAGGTGTGGTATGTAGTAATGCTCGACACACCTCCAATCTATGCTGGACACCGACATGTGGCCTAACTCTAGGTACTCCCTCATGAATTCGATATACTTCTGCCGAAGTGCTGCATCTCGCTTCATCTTTCTCTCCATAGCCAGTAGTCTCCGTTCCGCGATCTGTCGCGAACTACCTAAGGAGGGGCGGTTTGGGAGAAATGGCAGCCTGGTAACAAACCTACCTGACGAACTTCGTGCAGTGTTGTACTGATAGAACAGCTCGCACTCGTCATCCTCTGGCTTCCGTCTATCCGCTGTGGGTGGCTCCTCAGACTCCCAAAACCTCTGCAGCACCTCCGACAACACACTACCATAGAGAACCGTATCGCCCTCTGGTAGGTCCTGAGGTCTCCAAACTGGGCCAAAAATAACATACCCCCCTGTGGTATCAACGGCCACTAAACCAGTTTGCTGAAGTACCCGTTTTCTGCCACACCAGAATCTCCCGAGGACGTCTGACCCGAGGAGAACGTCCACCGTACCAGGAGTATCAAATTCAGGATCAGCTAACTCTAAGCCTGTGGTTAACCCTCGTACCGTTGACGGTAACCGAACCTGAGGAAGTTTCCCTACCACATCATCCAGCACCACTGCTGAGGCATGATAGCTGACCCCTGTACCTGTATTACCTAATGTGAACTCGAAGTTCACCTGACCCCGAACGTCAGGCACATCTACACCTCCAATACCTACAGCCCCATCCGTTGTGGGCCTTATATTTAAGCGTAGCCTACTCACCAGCTTACTAGACACAATACAACCCTGAGCCCCTGTATCTAACAAGGCTCTTACCTGTATGCTGCGGCCACCGTATCCCCATACCCAAATCATTGCCGTAGGCAACAATACCGTAATTGGCCGGGGGGCCGAAGCTGGCGTGTAGGCGGCGATTACCTAGCAGGAATCTAAGCGCGGAGTGTCCGCGTCCTGCGGGGGGGTCCCCTCTCTCCGTACACCTTCGAGTGGGTCCCACTCCTGCTGATAGGGACCTCTGGTCCTGTACGCCATGGCTGGCAGCCTATAGTAACCCTGCGGCAGGCGCGCGTACCGTGGATGCGCCTGTAGCCGCGGGTGCTCAGCCAAGGGGAGAGGCATGCGTGGGTCATGGGAACTCACCATGTTGTTCAGACCCGCCGAGTACTGCATGTACTGGCCCTGGTGTTGGCACCCGCCCGTAGCATCACGTACTTGTGATGGGTGCCCCTGACCTTGGACCTGTGACCACCTACCCTGTTCCGGCACCTGCTGCCGAGGTGGTGACTGTCTCACGCGTGGTGAAGGGGGCATCACCTGCTGATGTCCCTGGCCTCGTCCCTGAAACCCTGGTGGAAGAGGACTCCTCCTTGGAGGGGGTGGGGAGCGTTGCTCCCGTCTAGGTAGGGCAGACTCCGTCCGCTGACCCGCGTCAGCTCTGCCTCCGTAATCTCCGCTGCGGTTCATGCATAGGAGCTGATGGTGGGCACCCTGGCAGTACCTGCAGTTGGTGCTTGATGGGCACTCTCGCACCTGATGCGGCCCCATACACCTAAAGCACCAACGCCGTTGCTGCACCACACCACGACGTTTCTGCACCCGCTGTGCAGTGAACTCCTCACACGCAGTCACCTGATGCCCCGCCTCTCTGCAGTAGGCACACCTCGATTCCAAATTAGCGACATTGTATCGCCTGGGTGGCCTACTCTTACCGTCTCGCGCCTGTGCACCCGGCCGTTCCGGGCGGCGAGCGGCCGCAGACTCCGCGTGAGGCGACTCTCCAAATTGGGCATCTACCCGCCTGCACTCGGCCTCGAGGAAGGACTTGAGCTCCTCGAAGGTCGGGAGGTAATCAGATGTCTTACCTCCGTGTGACTGTTCAAAACGAGCGGCCATGTCGCTCGGCAGGCGGCGCAACAACGTGTGGACCAGGATATAATCATAGCCTGACACCGGCATCCCCTGTCTCTCAAGAGCGTTCACTGCAACGCAGACAGGGTTGAGGACCTTGGCCCTGAGGTCCGTCCCTCGTGTGATGGTCGGCACGGTGAGCCACTGTTCCAGGAGTTGGTCAATCATGAGACGTTTGTTGCTGTATCTCTCGATCAGCAAACCGCGAGCCGTCTCGTAACTTGCATCATCGACTGGTAGATGCTTTACCAGCTCATGGGGCTCACCTTGCAGCTTGGCCATCAATTGTGCCATTTTATATGCCGGCTGCAAGTCAGTGCGGTTATGAATCACACTGTCAAACAGATCCTGGAATCGGGTCCAATCCGTGTAGTCCCCGTGGAAGACCGGAATCGCCACAGCCGGCAGGGGCACTTGCACCCCCGGTCCCCGCGGACCATGGGGTGGGTCCGGCTCCCCAGCTCTACGCCTGGTGATCACAGCAGCCGCCTGCTGGATCTCCTGCCCCATCTCCATGCACTGGGTCACATTCGTCCGGACCGTAAGTTTGACCTCCTCATCAGGCGTCCCATCAAATAACTCCTCGCATCCAGTGAGGCAATCCAACACCTCCGCGACCCGTTCGTCAATCCGTTGCGCACAAGCGATGAGTGCGTCCTCTCGGTCCCCGCGACCGACCATCGCCTGCTTAGTCGCGAACCAAATTAGGTGCGTTCTAATTTTTGCCTGAAGCTGTGTAATTGTGGGAGCCATGGTAAAAGTAACACCGAACCTTACAATAAAAAAAAAAACAATAATAAACAATCGGCCCTGATCCTACCGTTAGGATATCCGCACAGGGTAAACACAACGATAATAACAAGCAATTCACTAATTGATTGGCCCTGATCCTACCGATAGGATATTCTACACAGGGCACACACTACAATCACAATAAATATATTTTTTTTTATGTAGGTAGATTAAAAATCTTATACTAAAATAATCTTAAATCTAGTGGTTTTCTGAACCACGCTCTGCTACCAAAAATTGTCTAATTCCAAGCTAAACTCCCGCAGTGGAAGCGATTTACACAGGTAAATTTCGAACAAAATACCAGGAGTTCAACTGGAGGCAGACAATGGCCGCGTTACGCAGCGCTAAATAGCATACGCTGCACAATATAGCAGCGAACAGTACCCAAACTACCCAAGCACTTTCACTCTACGAGCGTACATACATATATCACGCCTATATCCGTTTCTGGGCAGGCAGAGCGTAAACGGCCGTAAAAAACGAACGATTCCTCCACGTCTGACAAACATTAAATGTTTGTCAGACGTGGAGGAATTCAGGATGATCATTCAGAAAATTATATGTCGCCACAGTGAAAGGCTAAAATTGCACAACACAAGTTGCCCCCGAGTCACTTAGTCGCTTCTTACGACACCCACGGGAAAGAAATGATGTGATGCTATTCAAAGCTGACATCACACGACAATAAACGTGTCTAATTCCAAGCTAAACTCCCGCAGTGGAAGCGATTTACACAGGTAAATTTCGAACAAAATACCAGGAGTTCAACTGGAGGCAGACAATGGCTGCGTTACGCAGCGCTAAATAGCATACGCTGCACAATATAGCAGCGCATACTATGAATTAAACGTGAACCTAAATCTATTTAACTTAATTAACTAAGTTGATTGAAATTGGCAAATGATGTGTTCCAACCCTTACATAACTCAAGTCGGTAGTAAATACCGTCTGCCGATCTGGCGTTACGTCACACGTATTAGCACTAGATTATAAGTAAGTACCTCCAAATTATATCACCCCACGAATTCCGCAATTCGTACTAAGGAGTCACAATGATATGGTACAACAAATATGACTAAAGGGAACACACCATTAACACGAATAAACAGTTTTATACTAAACAACCAGGTTTAATACTTACAGTCAACGTGCCGGTCCAAATGCATAAAATACCCAACGGAGAAAGGAAGTTCAGGGAATGGATCAAATGGGAATTCCGTGGGTACTTACAGGGCTGGGTGGAAAAGATATCGACACCCAGCATTCCACTACAGCCTTGGCGCGTTATTCACGTCAAACCACTCACAGCTTCTGTTCGTATTCCACTTTGATATTAGTCATTACGCGTGACCCAACCCGAATTTGGGCCGTACAAACGCGGGCCAAAATGGCCACCTGATGCCTATTCAACGCGACGCTCACGTGGAAGACGTCGAGACATCCAACAATCACTAAGCCTGGCATTCCAGTACAACCCAGGAGAAACGCAATAATACGATGCATCAACACGCGCGATCTCAAATTGAATCGTCCATTACACGCGGCATCACAAAACGCGTGGCGGGAAATCCGCACAATACGATACCCTCCCGTCCGAACGGTTTTGAGTGACTGCCAGTGCGGTGCAGAAATCACCGCGTGGCGCCGTCAGGCGGTCTGCGCGCACGTCGCCAGTCTCGCCCTGCGAGTGAGAAAGGGACAACACACGCCCAGAGCGACGCGTGCGATCGAGCACCGCGCCGCATTCATAGACCGTCATTAATACCTAACTCACCCCAGCATAGCAACGCTAAATTAAACAAAACGTGTCCAATAAATTTAAACAGTATGTGTGAAAAGACCTGTGGATAATGCGAAAATGGATTTATTAGCATAATAATATTTTCCGTGCTTCGGAAAGCACTTCGGAAACCTTTGGCCTACCTATACGTCATTATCTGCACTCCTAAAGATAAAAATGACTGCTCTCTACCTAAACCTCGTGTACGACTGCAAAATAACAGACATAATGAAAGTTACACAATCATATTTCATAATACAATTCGCGAACTGTAATATCCATGACAAGTAATGTAATAAACTGGAAAGATGGCGTCGATAATGAGATACATTAAACTTCGAACCTCAGGCGTAGTTAGTGCGATGATATCGTGCTGGAAGTTAAATAAGCTCCATAGAATAGTAAACTAGGTACCAAGTTTTCGAAGCTTCAACCTAGTGCTCATATGAAAACTGAAATTAAATAGTGGAGAAAGGACAAGGATTTTAATAATAATTTTACGTTAAAAAGGAACTTATCAGAACCAATTGGTCAGTATATTTACGAATATATCACAACTGCTTAATTCAATAATTTATTAATAGACTGCAACCAGCATAATAAAAACGACTGCTTTCTGAGATAAAGCCTAGCCTATGACACTCGGGAATACTCGGGATAATGTAAGGATTCTTCCGTTTGTATTTGATTGTATTATTCCCATTCGAATCTGTTTAGTAATTAACGAGTTTCAGTCCTAAGCAGTCCGATTTTTTAATTTATTAATTGTTTTTGCTCTTACATTGTCCTAAATCACTTGTATGTTGTATGCCCCATGATTCCGCGTGTTTGGCATAGCGTGAGGCAATTTACAGGCTGGCTGCGTGTCATTCGGGAACTTTCGCTTTCCGACACTTGTATTTATGAGCTTCACAGGGCTTTTTATCTGATTTACACCAGCTGATGTGATTTACACCAGCTGAAGATGACATGCAAATTTTCATATACGTGAAAATGAAAATGAAATTACTTCATTCAATGTAGGATAGTACTTATTGACGTCATGCATGATCCATCATTGTAAAAATAAATTGTATAACACAATTTTCTTTTTTTTATAACAATTTGAAACTCGTTAACCATTGAACAGATTCGAATGGAAATTGTATCGGAAGAATCCTTACATTATCCTGATTGTCATAGGCTAGGCTTTATATCTCACAAAACATTCGTATTTTTGAAATTTTTAATTTATTATGCTCGTTGTATTAATAAATAAATGAAAAATAAACAAGAGATACTCACAGCGGAAGACGTCGTAGATGATGGAGTAGACGTAGCGCATCTCCTGCTCATCAACAAACTCCACCGGCATGGGTGGCTTGAAGAGCAGCCTGGCAGCTTTCAGCACCTGCCAATTAGTCATCATCAACACCCATAATGGTCGATGTGGCGCAGTAGTAGTGCGACTGCCTGCTACGCAAATGTTCCGGTTCCGGGTTCGATTCTCGGTGGGACACTCACAAAGTTGATATTTATCACTGTTGATGTTCCCGGTCTGGTTAGGACATTGCAGGGTGAACCACCTGATTGTCCGATAAGAAATGGTTCCGTGCTTTGGAGGGCACGTTAAGCCGTCGGTCCCGGTTGCTGTCTATGAAAACCATGTCAGAGGCCTACTACTAGTAGGAGGCGGTTGAAAAACCAGGGTTCATCGTGTCGTTGGACGACTCGGTGTCTCCCACACGGAAAGAGAGAGATGGTCCACAGCTGGACCCTTTACGACTAAGATGGCGAATTTTTAAAATTTTGAATTGCCGGATCTAAAAATGTTTACTTCTATAAAGTTGAACTCATTCTATAAATGGGCCTCCTATTTGGGGGTTTTGCTGGAGGTGGTTTGCGAGTTAGTTAGCTGGTTGCACTCACTCACAAAGAGCGCTGCTGCCCATTCTGAGGGTTAATATTGGCCACAATTTTATTCGGGATTTAAATTTTCCTTACTTGCCTTAAATTAGTGCTGTCATTCTCCGTCAAATAGGTTTAAAAAAGGATAGGAGATATTTTAGTCGTGTCATGTCTTATAATTTCATGCAAAATACGTGTTATCTGTCAAAATAAGGCGACAATCAAAACAATGGCGACTAAATTGACTAGGAAAGGCGAAAAAACCCTTGACGTTTTTAAAAATGACAGGACTTCGCTTTCTTCTATCCTTTTCTAAACCTATTTGACGGAAAGTGACAGCACTAATTTAAGGCAAGTAAGGACAATTTTACTCATTTTAAGTATTAGACCGGGTCTATCGCGATAGTATTTAGGTAAATATTAGTAATTTACCTGTGTCCCGACGTTTCAACACAGTTTCATGTATTGTGGTCGCGGGTTGACTCTTGCGTAAAATAAGAGTGATGCTACCCAAACATCACTAAGATATAAAAATTTATACCTGTATAAAATCCCACGCTGGGCCGGGTGAGGTCCTAACTGTGACTGGTGGCGGGGAATTAGGGTTCTTGGTTGCATCTATGTAGTTCCACGGCGCCCACTCTTCGACTGAATCCTCCGCTGACGGTTCTGCAATGCTTCTGGTCTGTTCTACCTCGCTGAATAAAAAAAAATGGGCTGCTAGATATATAATTTTAATCAGGAAATATGCCCGATACGACACGCTGCTGCTTATCCTAGCAAAATATTCGCTTATTGCTATGTATTTTGCTACGTTTCGTAGCAGCGCAGTGCTACGCCAATTTGCTGGACGTAGCGTACATTTCGTAGAAAAACAGTGTTTCGTAGTAATTTGCTACAGAGTAGCGTATTTTCTAAAATGCTAGCTAAAATATCTTATGACTTACGACATTCTGTAGTTTTTCTCGGAAATCTTCATAATGTTATGTTGCGCCATCCCCAAAAAAAATTGGATAAGGTCAGGTAGATGATGATTTCTTGTCAAGTAGACAGACCCTTACATTGGTCTTCTAAGTCATATTTTGTAGTGGATATTATTGCCTCTTCGGAGCACAAAATGAACGAAGAACTACTATAGAGACACCCCTACGATAGATTAGATGCAATACAGAATTTACGAAAAAGCCAATAAACCGCCAACTTATGTAATTATAATATAAAAACAAAAATGAATAAACTAATTAAATGTTGTTTCGTTTTTAAAAACTCTATATAAAATGGCTTTAGAAACGTATTTTTTATTTACTAATTTACGACATTTATTTTCACAAAACACAAACACTCCTGACAAACAAGCTTCACTTTTTTGAAAGTATTTTTTTTTTCATCGTTTTGTTTTTATTAACAGTTGGCAGTGTTCAATTGTTGAAATAGGTAGGATGTGTAGATAGGTGGATTAGTGACTCTAAAAACTGGGTTCATTTGGTCGTACGTTGGTTGACTATGTAGACTGTTCTGTGAGTGGCGAAGGGTGATTTTTATCAAAAGGTAAGCCGTTGTAGTACTAATATCAATCACCAATATGTTGAAATAGTTCAAAAACGTTATCTTCCACATATTTTCGGACATCAAAACACAACCGTCTAAATTTGCGTTTTTTCCCGGACACAGACATCACAACTCGTGGTTTGTCGGCATTTGTCTTTCAAAGTGAGATGGTAGATTGAATAAAATTAGGTACGGATGGTCTGCCATTTTAATATAAGAAAAGCCAAGGGGATCGTGTTGTATGGACCCTTCACCACTGGTGATGATCGTGCTCGTACCTACTACTGTGGACCTTCTCACTTGTTACTTCTCACGTGCTCGAAAAGTAAGGTAGTTAAGGAAATTAGGCGTAAGGTGAAGTCCTGTAATTACAACTATGATTGCTATCATGCACAACAACAACCGTAATAGGTAATATTGAGATATTAGTAGCAAAACATGCATGTTGTTGTACGGTCGATTGCGTAACACATAAGGTACCTCTGGGGTACTCCAAACGAACTGTTTTTTTTATATTTAAACATATTCTCATAAAATAAGTTATTTTCTTCTAATACATATTCATGTCAAGGAAAAATATTGCTGGGGACAAAAATAACTCAGTTCTTTTGTAGTACCCATGGTACCTTATGTGCTACTAACGGCTGTACATAGTAGCAAACGTAAAGGGCGTTATTTATAAAATTTGCCATTACCAGATAGTTGCAATAACAAGACTCCGCCTTACATAATTCTATTGTGTTTATAGCTATGTGTAAAGGCTGAGCTTATTTGCAACCTGTCTAGTCAATCTAAGCTGTTAACTGAAGGTTAACTTGGCTATTTCCGGTGAAATTTCGTTAGCAAATGCAAAATGTTGGTGCAATCACTGCAAGCGTAGCGCCTCGCGGAAAGTATTGAGGAATTTCATGCAATCGTACAACAGCAAATAAGAGAGAAGGTGCCCTGGAACCACCGACTTTACCGAAAACGCTAAGCTCAAACCATTAAGCTGAACAACTTTCCCCATGAACCAAAGATCAAAGCATAAAGTATAAAAAACGGCCAAGTGCGAGTCAGACTAGCGAACGAAGGGTTCCGTACCATTATTTACTTGTAAAAAAAACACGTGTTTTGTATGTCAGCCCCCAAAAATATTTATTTTATTCGAATTTTTTGTATTTGTTATTATAGCCGCGAGAGAAATACATCATCTGTGAAAATTTCAACTATCTAGGTATAACGGTTCAGGAGATACAGCCTCGTAACTGTAGGACGGATGAACGGACGGACAGACAGACGGACAGCTGAGCCTTAGTTATAGGGTTTCCGTTATTACCCTTTGGGTACGGAACCCTAAAAACTAGACTATACTTGGTCCGCACATTAACAGTGGTTCGATCTTAGGGTTCGATGTATTTGGCAGGCCATTAGGAGGCTTTCGTGTACCCACATGTTCCATCGAGGTTCCATCATGTAAGGTTATTCATTACTCTATGTAACATTATTGACTGAACGCCAAATATATTCCACTACTGTATTGTTTGCATGTAATCCATGACAACCCTGCATGCCACATTGACATGTGAACGCATGTTTTTACGAGTTATCAATGACCTTGCGTGGATTTTTTGACTCGCGTAGACAAATAAAATACTGAGGCTGTTCAATAAACATTTGACATAATATCAGATAGAAAGTCAAGTTTTTTTATTGTTCACTGGGTTTATACCAAGAAAGAGATGGTCGGTCGGTGGCTGAAAAGCTCCCATGGATGATCTGATTGATACAATTGGACAGTTATATTCGTAGTCAGGCTTAGTAACGTCGAATAAGACGCAATGGTAACTAGGTAGATATAATGATTCCCCATAGATGATTTTTTGGAAAAAGCTGCATGCCACGTAGGAAGTTAAAAAAACCCTTTGGTGCTTGTTAGAACTAGGTATAGGTATGTATAGATAGACATACTAGGCTAGCTTCTTTTCATTGAGGCGCCACGCTCGCAGAGACTGACCTCAATAACACGTATGTACTAGTTAGCGTAGGTGGTGTACGGTTGAGGCAGGCACTGTAGCGTGCCACAAACCCTACATCGATACATGGATAATTACCCTACCTATTAATAGTTAAACATAAATACCTAGGTATACTTCGTCACGGCTGCCCATGTAAAGTGATAGGAAGGTATAGAGGTAAAACACTTTGCTGCGGTTTTGTTTGAACTTTAGTAGAGATTTTTTAACGAACAGAGAGTTGCAGATTTATGTATCGTTACGGACCCACCTAATTGTTTGTCAACTCGGTATCACACATGAAAATAAGAAGCAGTTTAAACACAGAATATTAAAATACTAGATTTCCGCCCACCGGTTTCACCCGCTGCCACTCATTTTCCCGTAGTAATAGTTGTTTTCCCACGATAAAAAGGGGCCTATGTGTTATTCCAGGTTATACTCTACCTGTGTTTTAAATTTTATCCAAATCGGTCAAGCCGTTTGAGCGTGAAGAGGTAACAAACATACTTGAATATATATATGATAGCGTGAAGAGGTAACAAATCTCTCAGATTTATAATATCTTATATTATATTATAGTACGGATACGGATCTACTGCTATAGTGCTCTACGCTATACATACATATATCACGCCTATAATCCCTTACGCAGAGCGTAAACGGCCGTAAAAAAAACGGACTTCTACGCCACGTCTGACAAACATTTGAGGGTCATTTTTAATATTGTGTAAAACCATAGTGACAGGTTGTCAGCCCATCGCCTAAATTTGCAATACACACCCTCGAGTCCCTTAGTCGCTTCTTACGACACCCACAGGAAAGAAATGGGGTGATGCTATTCGAAGCCGGCATCACACGGCAAAGCCGGCATCACACGGCAAAGCCGGCATCACACGGCAAAGCCGGCATCACACGGCTATAACAACCTTAATTTAGTTTCCAATTTGTCATGCAGCGATAACTGCTCTTCCGGGTCCAAGATCTTCTGCATAGAGACGAGCATGAAGTATTGCTGTAGCCGGTACTCCTTATCACTCGGCAAGATGAGCTTCTCAGCCTCACTGGTGTCTCCTTCCACCCTGGCCGCGTCATCCTGCATGAGGATCTCCGCCAGCTGCCGAGGGTACACGTTGAATAGGTTGCTGTCTCCATAGTCACTGATCGCCAACCACAAAGTGTTCGAATCGTATTTTTCTGGCATGGTTTCATCTTAAGTTTGTAGCGAAGGTGTGTAACAGTGTTTTGTCGCGTGTGTAGGGCGGGTAGGGCGGATGAGTCGAGCGGGTCGTCCGTGTCGGAGGCCGCCCGCCCGCCTACTAAAAGAGAAGGGCTTGGGCGGTTTGCTTTTGCTTTGACTTGTTGCTCGGTAAAGATTCACACGCGCTTATTAGAGGCTGACTGTAAAAGCGACATAAACTAATAATTCTTTCATAAGTTGCTATGACATGTCTCATAATGAAGCGCACTTTGGGCTGGTCTCCTGCCCTTTTTGTCCTTAATCTTACGGTAATCTCTCCACATTTACAATCTTTCATACAACTACTTTTCGTGTGGGGAAGGATGTCATTCCATTTCAGAATGCAGGAGTGTATAAAGTACAATGCAGCTGTGGTAAATCTTATATTGGCCAAACGAAGCGAACTGTCAGCGAACGGGTAAAAGAACATATCGCAGCTGTAAAAAACCGACTGATGCATAAATCGGCAATACCAGAACACTTTCTATCTTCCGTCATGCCCTGAAATCCTCTCTGTGGAACGCAACTATTACCCAAGGATCGTTCGCGAGGCTATTGAAATTAAGAAGAACCCTAATAATTTCAACCGGGAGGACGGGTTTAAATTGTCATCCGCATGGAGTCCAGTCATTGATTAGTTGAAACCGCGCGATTTATCATCGGAACAATCGTCGGATACTGTGATGCTGTGAGTGTTGTGTGCTGGCAGCCTAGTGCAATGCTTACAAACAATTAATAATAGGTATTACAATGGGAGTTTTTCTATTGACAGTTCTCTTGATAGTTCTGAATGTCAAACCAGAGGGCGCTGTGCTAAACTGAAATTTTGACGTTTCAATATGGCTGGCGTCAGCCATAGTTTTGTCACAGGTTCCGTTTCACGTTGTGTTCGTTACAAATTAATTATGTTTGTTTGATTTAATACAAAATAAACTTATCGCCTTGCTATTATAATTGAGTGTCATTCGTGTAAGTAAACAAATAACCAATAATACATCTAGAACAATTCAATAAACACAAAGTAAGGAATAATTTATAAAGTGGTACAGATTTTGTGTAAAGAAACGTTATTTCAATTAAGCTTGGCGCCCTCTACATGACACTCGAGAATCCCTAGAAAATTTCCCATTATAAAGACAAATGTGGGTAGCAGAACATCTCGTCACCCGTCGCCTAGATGACAATTCGCTGGGACGTCAGTCAACCCGCGACCACAACACATGAAACTGTATTGAAACGTCGGGACACAGGTAAATTACTAACATTTACCTAAATACTATCGCGATAGACCCGGTCTAATACTTAAAATGAATCTGGTCCTAACCAGACTGGAAACAAATTCAAAAAGCGAAAATATCAACTTTGTTAGTGCCCCACCGAGAATGGAATCCGGAACCTTTGCGTCGCAGGTAGTCGCACTACCATTGCGCATAAACAAATTTCTTCAAAACAGTTAGTATTGACACAATATAGGTATAAGTTACTCTGTGGTATTGACTTTAGGTCTTTTACTGTCATTTTCGTTTGACACATGCTACACGATTTTTGACAAATTTTAGATTGACTTTCGAAATGGACATCAAAAATACTGTACAAATACCACAGATCTCTTATATATATGTCCTAAAGGACAGATAAGCAACTAGCCTTAGTACATAAAGTCCTTACTGAATTGACCATAGACTTACAATATACCACTACGTGAATTGACCATGGATTGTGTAATTTTACTGTGATGTACCATGGACGTACTCGCTACGTTATATTGTTACCTCCTAGTATTTAATAGTGATGTGTAGTAGTCACAGTAATAGGTAGTATTTTTCACAGGTATTTTTAATATACAGGTAATTTAAATAAAATGAATGTTACATAATTTAAAATAATTTTATTACAGCAAACTAAAAACGAATAATTTTATTACAGCAAACTAAACACGAAGTAAACGACTGTCACCTCAAGCCGCCATACGCCGGTTTCTCATTCGTATCACTCTGGGAGCCTGAAAATAAAGCATAGGAAAACTTTATTAAAAACGATACGATAGATAAATCTCAAAGTACGAGCCTTCTGTCCGTCGCAATGAATGTATGCAATTTAACCACAACAGGATAAGATAAATAAAGATCCACACAATAATAATTGAGTGTGTCAAAGAAATTTGAGTTTCTATTTACTTTGCTGATCATGACCAACCGATTTTTTGATAAAATAGACGTGCAAACCTAGATTGTTTATATCAGGTTTATAATTATGTGTTTTCAGAGCTGAATAACGAAAACGCCACCCAGCCCACCAAGCTTATATGGTACACTTATTTTTTCTCCATGCTAATGTTTAAACTAAAATTAAGTTTAATTGGTCTTATATAAAAGATAACAAAACTTAGTTTTGGTCTAAAACCTGCGACATTACCTTCTACCTTATCAGGTAGGCAAAATAGGCGCAGTTACGATTCTTATTTTTTTTTCTGTATCAGTCTAGCGCTGATACTGCCCATAGAATTGCACTATTCTGAAACATTAATATAGTGTTAGGCTGTAATTGTTCTATTGTATATAATAAGTGTAGGGAAGTCGTGAGATCATTTATTATAGGCAAGGTGGTGAAGAATGTGGGACATCATGCTATATTGACGCACACCTTCTGTGATGCAGTAGTCTAGCGTCTATTGATACTTAGCCAACTTATCGCTCGGTGTAGCTGTTCTCAATTTCAATTGTACATTGCTTTGGAGAGCATATCAAGCCATCAGGCTGGGATGATGTTTAAGATGATTCTACTTAAATGCTGATCGCTACACTGCCTCGTCGGCCTAGTAGGCAGTTTAAATACGCTGATACTGCGGTTATTCGTGCGGAAAGAGAAAAAGTATAACTCACCATGCATTTACTTCACCAGTTTGGATGCCGACGAAGAATCGAATGTGTGGATCTTCATTTGTATGGAACTCAACAGATCACCAGTCTACTAAGATCACAACATCTAAGTTGCTCTAATCTTTGGTATATTCTGAAAGTAGAAAGCATTGGATTGTTTTAAACTGGTCACTACCGTAATGAACGCACCATAGAAACTAGACACTTAGACACACATCAGCAAAAAAATATTGTGATATCAACATCAAGGGAAGCTGCTTACATTTGCTATAGCGAATAAGTATGAACGTTGAAGTCATATCATTACTTATATTACATACCACAAAAATTGCAGCGAAACTGCGTTCTAAACGATGTTCTAAACAGTTTCAATAAATTCTTGATCGTAAAAACAGCAATACAAATTTTTATCGAATGCCGTCACCTCGTATTCGCCAAGTTCACTTTTCTTCGTCTTTGGCCATAGCACAGGTCAAAATAAAATAAATGGTCATAAAATGGTCAATGTTTACAATAATATGAAGGATAAAATGTAATTAAAGAAATAGAAATCGTTAGAAGTTGGCCGTGAAAAAAATGACAGTTTGAATTTGACAGGCATAGATAAAATTCTTTTGTATTCTATTTATCCATTGGACAGGCAAAGGTCTTAAAACTATACAGCCTCGTCTCGTAACTCAGAAGATAATCGTGGGACTGGGACAGGTATACGGTCCGGTAGCTTTGTTCGGAGATTCCAATGGCTGACAAATACTGTAACGAATATGTAGAAAAATGATTCATAATAAATTTAATAAAATCAATTATCAGCCCAAAAATGCAAGCCCCGTAACATAAAATGCCTATAACAGTAATATAGTTCATCATCATTATTCCAAAAAGTGTTAAATCTAAAATGGTTTCTCGACCTTCCCTGGACCGGGCTATGACCAAAGACGAAAGTTACGTGCAGAGGCGACAACTATTTAAGGGTATTTGGGACACAGCGCTGAGTTGCGAAAAAGGAAAGGAGGACATTTTGAAAAAACCTAAAGTTATAAAGTAAGTAGATACGACGACCGATGTGGCGCAGTGGTAGTGCGACTTCCTGCGACGCAAAGGCTCCGGGTTTGAATCGGGCGGGCATTCACCGAGTTGATATTTATCTCTTTGTGAATTTGTTCACAAACTTTGTGTTGTTGAAAAACTTTTACACCAGGGTTTATCGGATCGTTGGACGACTCGGTGTCCCACACGAAAAGAGAAGGGAAAGAGTAGATATTATTGTCTCTGTTGTGTAGTCTGGAAGTGTAGCAAGCTGAAGTGGCTAGTAGTCACATTTGTCGTAGAACCGATGGACGGTGGAGCAAGCGGGTTCTCGAGTGGAGGTCACGCCTCGGCAAGCCTCAAGACTGATGATGACTCAATGAGGGCGGCTTGTAGCGACTGGATGGCGAAAACGGGAGATCCTGTTAGATTTAGCTGTCAATTTAGCTCAGATTAGCTTAAATTCCTTACGTTGAATGGACGTCATGTTTTGGTTTAACAAGTTACCCAATAAAGTTGATAGTTTTTGCACAATCCCAGAATAAAGCAAAAAGACGGGCAGAGGTGTATGGTTTTACAGTATTTAAATGAATAAAAACAATCTATGACTGAGTGACAGCTATTATGTTCTGTGCTTGCCTGTCGCCAGGTAAAATGTTGTCCCTCTGTATTTTGTTTATGTACCTACATTATTTTAAATAGCTACTAAATCCATATTCCAGAATACCTAGGCCAGAACTTTTATTCAATAAAATAATAAATTTAATGATTGTAGAACGCTAAGAATGGATGAGATAGACAGATGCCCGATCGGCAAGACGAAGAAGGAGCGCATCAGGAACCTCCGCCACGTCTGCAACCGGATCCTCGAGTTTTGCAACCGAGAGGAGGCCCACGACGTGTTTTATGAAAAGGTTTGTTTGTTTGTTCGTTTCGATTCCCCGTTACTAACTAAAACGGCTAATTAGAAATAGCTTGGTAACTTTCCGTTTAATAAGTTTAGAAAAAGATAAAGAACATGTCATAAACTATTTTAGTCATGTCATTTCGGGCAGAATTCCTTTTTGTTAGAGATTTTAGTCGTTAAAATGGAATTGAGTCTATTGTTTTAATAGCACGTTCACACAATGCACCTGCTCCTGCTCCTGTTGTTGTCGTGAATATTGTCGAAATACTTCTGTAGAAATATCAACGCGAGTGAGCGAGATAGCTATACATTTCATTTTCGTTTGTGCTGCCGTTCCTTTGACTTGCGAACAAAAAACCGACATTCGACGAGCACGGGAAGTGGCAGCGGCTGACGAGTAGCAGCGTGGGCAACTGTTTATATATGTGCGCTGCCCTCTTTCTTACTATTTCCCTGCCCATATTGGCATTGTGTGAACGTGATATAAAAAAAATCAATATAACATAGCTGGACTTCCGTACCAATTACGTAACCGACATTTTCTTTGCCTGATTCAGATAGGGCTTTCTGCTTACTTTCTATGCCACCAAAAGCGGAATGGAGACACTAACTACGCTAAAATGTATTTGGATATATCTGCACAAAATCATAATAAAAGGTAATGAATTCATTTTTATTTCTTATTAGTTACAGACAGCAGCAACTGCTGAAGCCAATCTAACTAAAACCAGCGAGCCACCGACTAAAAAGAAAAGAGCAAAACTACGAGTAAAAAGAAAACTTAAAAAAGCAAAAAGTATGGACAATTTTAAGCAAGAGCCGACCGTGGTCACACTCGCCAATATGAGGGCTAAAATGAAAGAAATACCTGAAGAAGATTTAATACGCTCAGACAGTGACTTATCTTCAAACTATTCAACAGATTCCAGCAAACCAAAAAAGAGGAAAACTGTCAGAAGAAAATCTCGCAAAGTTAAACCACGGATTGCTGGGAACAGCGTACGGTATAAATCTATGCTCAGTGGTAGAAGTGGGTCTGCTGGCAATGATTACCCTAAGGAAGGCACAGCTTCCAAGCGAAAGAGTCTCAGGAGGAGAACGCACATTAAGAAGCTTAAAGCTGTCACGCCTAAGGTGACCGTGTCTCCGCAAATTATAAGTGTCTGAAACACAAATGATCAACGAAATGTCACTGGCCCGAAAATAAACAAATATAATACTTACGATTGATTTTTAATTTCGATAGTTAGTTAACTTATCATTAATCTAAGTGATATTTAATACAAAACACACTTACGTCTACCAATAATTCACAAAACGATAGTAAGACAATGTACCTAAAATCAATTTGTGGTCTGCGCACTGTACCTAACCAGTTTTGATCGTTTGTGATTGATTAAGTACCTACTTAATTATTACTTACCTAATAATAATTCAGAAATAAACGAAATGAAAATATAGGTTCTAGTTTACGGTGGATGGATGCACATGTATATAAGTAATACTCAAGTCAGTTATCTTATTAGGATAAGTAGGATACTATTTTTAACATTTTTTTATTCTTAGCACAATTGATTGGTTTTGACGTGGTTTGTTGACATAAATGGCGTTGTCTGTAGTCTAGTATCTAGCGGGTAGTGGGGGCTCTACCACTCGGCCGGTGAAGAGTAGCTGTCTTGTAGCCTCGTCTTGGATGAAGAAGAAGAAAGGCTTGTCCACCACCACCCAGACGTCTTCGCCGAACTTGTCTTCTAGACCAGCAACTAGAAACCACAATTATTTGATTAATTAATGAGAAGCATGTAACGAAGAAAGTAATGAGTAAACATGTGGATAGAATGTGGATGCAGAAGGAGAGGAAGGCCTTAGAAGTTTGGATAGATTGTATAAAAGTGGACATGAACAAAAAGTCGTAAATGAGAATTTGACTGCTGATAGAGATAAAGGAGGAAAAAGACACGTTTGTTCCGCCCACCACAAATGAATTGGGATAAGGGAAGGCAGACGATGATGATAATGATGCCACTTACCTGAAGCGGAGAAGGCGATGCTGCCTTGCTCGTTGACCTCGATGCCGGACCTCTGCAGCACCTTAGACACATGCAACCGCTGCATAAGACTCTGCCCTCGGGCGAGTCCGGGGAATGACGCAGAGTCCTCAAACGCCTGTCTGATGCCCAGCTGAAAGGGTTGAAAAACATGACAATGTCGGTATGCTTGAGCTGATTAATGATCTAAGCATATGTATGAGCACCGGTATGCTAAGCTAAACATATAACTAACTTTGATTGCCTTTGCTAAGCAACCCGATAATTATACCAGAGACGATATTTCATTATTTGATTGGGTGGAATTTTTGTACTGATTAATGTATCAACTGTTTGCTGGGTCGTTACAATAGTTACCTCCTTGAGAATATTATTCATCAGCGTGGTATAATCGAAGTGGAACTTTGGTAGTGCCACGTTGACCGTATGCTCGTGAAGGTTTTCCAGTTCAGCACGGAGGCCACTCAACGAGTGCAGTAGCCTGGGCAGGCCGGTCAGGGAGTTGGGCAGTAAAATGTACATGGCGTACTTGTTGCCCTGGAAGAAGCGAAAGAAAACGGTAAAATAAGTGGCGATAAGATAACTGATTCAATAAAGGCTTGATTTTTGCACGGTAAAACAGCATAGTTCTTTTTTTAAGCCGTGTTTGTATAGTCCTGGCTAGCGACAACTTGTTCATCGAAGGCCGACACAGTCCACCCGCGTTTTCTTCTTTGTGTGCTCGCGTGGAAATTAGGCTTCAGGATGAGTTCGCTTTTTATCTGTCTGTCTCGTCGTTACCTGAAACGCCTCGAAGTCAATACTATTTTTATTTCATATCACACTTACCAAATAGGGGAGTCTCAAGATTTTAGCGTCGAAGTTATAAGATTCTGCGTAATAAAACTTGTCCTCAATGTGCATGAACGGTACTTCTCGTTGGAGATGCGGCGCGACGTAGAAAGTCCCAATTTTGGTATTCGCTGGGTTAAACTGACGAATCCACGTGCCTTTGAAGTACAAAGTGTTTAGTACTAAGACCAGACTGCCGGCGACGTCATCTAAAAAAAAATATAGAGGACAATGAAAACAAACACTACACAGTAGTAGTCGTCTTATCAATAAGCTACCCTAACTTCCATGTATTCATGTAGATAATATATTCATAATACGGGCTCAATTAGTTTAAAGCATAACCCAAACCCACCTTCAGTAACCAAGTTAAGGATATGTCCATCAGTCTGTTTGGCGACCCAGGAGTTGATGTCATTCGCTACCAACGCTGGTGAGCTGAAGCTCATCTTCTTTAGCTCCGTATGGTAGTACTCTTGGGCTATGGCTGCAAAACGCTGGCGAGGGAACGCTATGTCATCCATATAGATTCTGTTGCCACAGTTCAGGATGTACTGAGAGGAATTGTTCTAGAGAAAAACAGATTGAAAAGTTTTGTGAAAGAGTCTATAAAGAAAAATAATAAGAATGTTGTAAATTTTTGTGCAAAGCCATCCAAGCGACACCTCATCTATTTCTGGCGCAAAGCAAAACTTTATGTTTTACTTTATTTTTATGTTCCAGATATATGGCGCAGGTGCCAGTAGATATTTTGCGGGCGACATGCCTCCTAAGGGCCAGTAGGTGCGTACTACACGTGGTGTAACTGGCACAGACAAATGAATCTTGCGTTGAAAACGTGCTTCTGTGGTGCTTCACAAAATTAGATGGTGTTCACCAGTTTTCATCAGGTGGCCTGTCCTAAAAGGGCTATACTTAGGTACTTAATACATGTAGGTACCTCCATTGAACGTATGAGTGTTGAAAACTTCTTCCTGACAGCGCTCCGGTTCATCTCGAATCCCAGCACGTTGGTGATCTCTGCCTGGGTACTGCCACTCGCCGCCTCGGCCAGAAGAGACAGCACCAGCTTGATACCCAGGGGTGATAGGATGAAGTTGTCATCAGTCGAGAAAGCTACGCGCTGAAAATAACATACATTTTTTATGTAGTCGCCAGGGTCGACTATAGTGATGGCGTAAGTCGCAGGTTCAAATCCTGCCCGTTTCAAAAAAAATTTGCAAGTTTCCTAAAGTAAGTTCTGCAGTAGACTTTTTCTGTGAACTTTATAAGCAGAATGGGAGATATTTTATAATCTTATTGTAACACCGAGGTACGGTACAGACAAAACAGTAATAGCGCTAAACACATTTTGTTTCAAAACTGCTAAAGTTCAGCTAGCGTTCAGGGCAGTGAGTACGTTAACCCTTGTAATACGCCCTTGGAACCTTTATACCGACTAGAAGAGGGTAGAGTTTGGAGTACCTACTATACATCTTTTTGGACTGATTTTCGTAGAGGAATTTCCTTACCTTGGTGAGAGTCAAGTCAAAGCTGTCGTACTCGACATTAGCTGGGTTATAGTGATCATCATCCACATCCCAATAGTCAGGGTCCACGAGGGTCTGCTGCGCCACTTGCTGGGGGATGTTGCAAAGGACCAGGGGTGCTGCGGAAAAAAGGATGTAATAAATTCAATTTAGGGTTACCCTTGACTCTATTTCGTGTTCGTTTCGTGTTACGCGCGTGTTAATCCGTGCAGCCAGTAAGCGCGGGGGCAACGCGTGGTGAGCGCTAAGGCTTTGTACGCGCTTAACACGCGCAGCCTACGCGTTTAGCCGTAGCATAGATACGTCTGAATCCGCCTTTACGGACTAAACTGATCTGACTGAGAATGGGGTTCAGTGTCCTACACGTAGGTCTACTTAGTCCGGTATGGCTGGCATATATATATATATATATATATATATATATATAGATATATCAACTCGGCAAATGTTGATCATACGGGTTGTAGCATCAGTTAATTGTTGATCCGTTGGCAATTGTTGATCCCGACAGCTTTTGTTGATCTAATGTATGACATATAATAAAACAGTTAATTCGCGTGTCTAAACATTGAATATAATTATTTACAAAAATCTTATTAGGGGCGATGTTAAAATAGTTTATTAAAATAGAACAATTTGCAATGTTTTAGAAAGTTTTTGTTTGTCTGTTTGTCCGTTTGTCTGTTTATCTCTTTGTCTGTTTGTCCGGGCTAATCTCCGAAAGTACTGGATCGGTTCTAATGAAACTTTTTGTGATGTATAGCTACTAATCTTGGCCAACATCTGAGACATTTTTTATCGGTTGAGCAGAACGAGAGATATTAAACTTACTTTGTACAAAAGTTCTGACTCCACGCGAACGAAGTCGCGGGCACAGCAAGTCTATTAACTGGAAAAAAATTTAGAAGAGTCGAGGGGTGAGTTACGAATAGAAGTGAGTTGGTAAACGAGTAAAAGGATGAGTATGAGTAGGGAGATAAAAATATAGCACGACGAACATGGCACGGTGTTGGAGGAGCCATTGCGGACGATAAAGAGGATGAGGTGTGCGGGGAGTGTTGTAGGAATAAAAAGGATCGAGTGGGTGCATGTATAATGCAATAATTATCTTGATAATATTTGTGCAATATCACTAATCCTGAATAAGAGTGAGGGGTGGGGGGTGGTGATGGGAAGGTTAAATAAGCAAAGAGGGAGACCGGAGACGTATTACATCCGAGAAACATGCAATGTTTTATGATCGTGTCAAAATTCACCGTGCTATACGTAAAATCATATTTTTATCATCAGGTCTTCTTCTTTTCGTGTGGGACACCGGGTCCTTGGATCATCAGGTTAAAGTGACCATTAAAATAGATTCCCGGAAATCTTAAGGCGGCGCCTACGTCTAGCTAGGATAGGACAATTGTTGATCTCACTCCCTCCCGCCTACTTCTATTTCTTGTTCTTCTACTTTTTTCCCTAGCAATAGAGTTTATTTTTCTTTTAAATAGGGTAACCTGATCGGTGGCCGACTGTTCCTTAGTTTTACAAACATTGTTGGTACAAATAGGTAATTTGCCTGCCCTCTAGATTTGAGCTTCACCTGATGCCAGGATACCTCACTATTTATGGTTAAAAAAATAAATAAATATAATTAAAAAAAAATTTAAAACAAGCTTTTATAGCTGTCATGTATTCGAAAAGTGGGTGGCTAGACGATTCCAACTAGCCCAAACTCGATAGGGGTACGTAGTTTCATATCTGAATTCTGAGATGATATGACCACCTTCCGGCTCCATCATCAGACCCTGGCTACCATGTATTTGAAGAGTGGTTGGCAAGACGATTCCAACGAGCCCAAACCCCATAAGTGGTACGTAGTTTCATCTCTGAGATGCTATGACCACCTTCCGGCTCCATCATCAGACCCTGGCTACCATGTATTTGAAGAGTGGTTGGCAAGACGATTCCAACGAGCCCAAACTCGATAGGAGTACGTAGTTTCATCTCTGAGATGCTATGACCACCTTCCGGCTCCATCATCAGACCCTGGCTACCATGTATTTGAAGAGTGGTTGGCAAGGCGATTCCAACGAGCCCAAACTCGATAGGGGTACTTAGTTACATCTCTGAGATGCTATGAACACCTTCCGGCTCCATCATCAGACCTTGGCTACCATGTATTTGAAGAGTGGTGAGCAAGACGATTCCAACGAGCCCAAACTCGATAGGGGTACGTAGTTTCATCTCTGAGATGCCATGACCACCTTCCGGCTCCATCATCAGACCTTGGGTACCATGTATTTAAAGAGTGGTGGGCAAGACGATTCCAACGAGCCCAAACTCGATAGGGGTACGTAGTTTCATCTCTGAGATGCTATGACCACTTTCCGGCTCCATCATCAGACCTTAGCTACCATGTATTTGAAGAGTGGTTGGCAAGGCGATTCCAACGAGCCCAAACTCGATAGGGGTACGTAGTTTCATCTCTGAGATGCTATGACCACCTTCCGGCTCCATCATCAGACCTTGGCTACCATGTATTTGAAGAGTGGTTGGCAAGACGATTCCAACGAGCCCAAACTCGATAGGGGTACGTAGTTTCATCTCTGAGATGCTATGACCACCTTCCGGCTCCATCATCAGACCTTGGCTACCATGTATTTGAAGAGTGGTGGGCAAGACGATTCCAACGAGCCCAAACTCGATAGGGGTACGTAGTTTCATCTCTGAGATGCTATTACCACTTTCCGGCTCCATCATCAGACCTTGGCTACCATGTATTTGAAGAGTGGTTGGCAAGACGATTCCAACGAGCCCAAATTCGATAGGGGTACGTTGTTCCATCTCTGAGATGCTATGACCACCTTCCGGCTCCATCATCAGACCTTGGCTACCATGTATTTGAAGAGTGGTGGGCAAGACGATTCTAACAAGCTCAAACTCGATAGGGATACGTTGTTTCATCTCTGAGATGCTATGACCACTTTCCGCCTCCATCATCAGACCTTGGCTACCATGTATTTGAAGAGTGGTGGGCAAGACGATTCCAACAAGCTTAAACTCAATAGGGGTACGTTGTTTCATCTCTGAGATGATATGACCACTTTCCGGCTCCATCATCAGACCTTGGCTACCATGTATTTGAAGAGTGGTGGGCAAGACGATTCCAACGAGCCCAAACTCGATAGGGGTACATAGTTTCATCTCTGAGATGCTATGACCACTTTCCGGCTCCATCATCATATCAGCTTTTTGACATCAAAATATTGCATTGTCACCCAATTCACATGTCTGTGCAAATATCCTTCCGTCTCACTTGTGCAACGTTGCCGTTCTGCAGTATCGGTTTAAAAGTTCACGGCAAATGTTGCTCATAAATGATTTATATAGATCAACAAAGCATTATTTTCCTTAAAAAAGAAAGCCGTTACAGGATCAACAACTGCCGTGTCAGTTGGTGTCAAGGTAGCGACTTTTCCGTAAGCTTGGGTACTGCGTTACAAGCCAGTGAATAAATGTAAATCAAAAATAAAGCCATACCCGCAATAATTCCCTAGTAAACTGCGGACAAAGGTGGATCAACATTTAACGCGTATTTCAGCCTGATCAACAACGGCCGAAAGGAGGACAATATATATATATATAATATATATATATATATATATATATATATATATATATATATATATATATATATATATATATGCCTAAAATGACACAAAATATTAAATTGGATTGGTCCAGAAACTATGAGCCAAACTAAACAACTTTAATATTTTTGAAACATGAAAAACTAGTCATACTGGCTGGGCTAACTTGGCTTAGTATAAATGCTGATGTTATAGTACCAATTTATGCTAATTTAGTATTCAAATATAATATGGAGTGGAATAAACTTACCGAACAAGAGTAGAAAACATAAGTTCAAAGACATCTTGTCTAGTTAGAGTAAGAAACGATACTAGAAATTGATCACTTTAAAAAAATTACCTATCGGCAAAGTAATTTAGCTAATGAATTATTTATTTAACAATTACTTAGTTTAATTGTATTCGTTATTAATAAAGCTGTTTGTTGTGGTTTGTCGGACCATTCCGGCTTTAAATTACCTTTGACGTTGATGTCTTTTCAATCTACCTACGTAGGTAAGTGTAGGCAATGTCTTTTGCTTTGACACCCTCTGTAGATTGATATACCGGTAGTTATTATTATTTTTGCCGCCAAGCTACAAAAAAGTAAAGTTGGACAAGTGTTGAACGCGTATTTAACGTTTTTTCTGTATTGAGTTTTATTTTTAACAAAAACGCTTTTCTTTATTTAAAACATACCAGCTTTGAGGAAGCTGTGCACTATCTTATCATCAGCACGTGGCGTGGGCCTACTCTAGCAACACAGCCTTCCGCCTCCTGTACTTTTCTACATGTAAGAAACTACATTAACAACGCCATCTAGTTTCAAGTAGCGGTAGCTTGTTTGCTATCGCCATCTAGTTGTCAGTAGCTATTACTTTTTCGTTATGTTTTAGTGCGCCATCTAGTGATGATGATCGATGATCTTTCCGACCGATTTCGGCCATGGCGACTACTTCAACTCCTAGTCAAAGAGGCGTTGATGCGCTCGGAGATGGCTACTATAGCCAATTTTAGCTGAGAAATCTCGTGCGCAATGCGGGCAGGTGAGTTTGCCGTTCACATAATTGTAGTTAATGGCTGCAGGTGGACGGTCTTTCAGCTCATCGCGCTTAGCGTCGAGGTCTGCTTTGCGCTGCTCCTCAAACTCGCGTATTCGCCTTTTTACCATCCCGCGCCATTCTGGGCGCTGTGCTGCCAGACCCTCCCATTGAGTGGGCTCGATGTTGCAACGTTTCATGTGGCGCTTTTGAACATCTTTATATCTGAGGAGTTGTCCACCCTGCTTTCGCTTGCCCTCCTCTAGTTCAGAATAAAAGATGCGCTTCGCCACTCTCTCCTCCGCCATCCGGGATACGTGACCGCACCATCGAAGTTGCCGACGCATTAGATAGGCTTCAATGCCACCGACATTGGCTCGTCGCAGAACTTCGGTGTTACGCACTCGGTCGGACCATCTGATTTTCATGATGGTGCGAAGGCATTTAAGGTGGAAACGATCCAGAGTACGTATGTGGTGGCGGTAGACACACCAGGTCTCGGAGGAGTACAGAAGGTTTGGCAGCACAATCGCCATGTAGACAGATATTTTTGTGGCAAATTTTAGGTCGTGCGAGCAGAAAACCTTGGAACGCAGCTTTCCAAATGCTGCAGCTGCAGCACTGATTCGGCTGTTGATCTCGGCATCAAGGTCACACTTAGATGTTACAGTGTTCCCAAGATAACGGAACTTATCAACTTGTTTCAGCATATCCTCACCAAGCTTAATGGCCAGTGTCTCGCGACCATGTGTGTCTAGAGACATTACTTCCGTCTTTTTGACACTGATCTTCAGGCCGAATTTGCAGCATGCTTGGTGAAAAACGGACATCAGCTGTTGCAAGCCGTCTGGGGATTCCGCAAGAAAGCACAAGTCATCAGCATACATGATCTCTGTAATCAGTGCATACGAAACCTTAGTGCGCGCCCTAAGTCTAGCCAAGTTGAAAAGACTACCATCTGTGCGGAATCGGATGCGGACTCCTTCGGATACAGTATTCAAGACCTCCTTGACAACTACTGCAAAGTATAAGGCGAACAGTGTAGGCGCTAGAACACACCCTTGTTTCACCCCACAGGTGACGGGGAAGAAATCGGACTGTTCACCTTCTACAGAGACACAGCACTGCATATTGTCATGCAGGAGTCTTAGAAGTCGAACAAACTTATCCGTGCACCCTAGTTTTTCCAGCACCATCCAGAGAGCTTCGCGAGGCACACTGTCGAATGCTTTCTCCAAGTCAACAAAGCAGAGGTACAACTGACGCCCTTGTTCTCTGCTTTTTTCCTGCAGTTGACGCACTGAGAAAATAGCTTCACATGTGCCTCGGTCAGGTCGGAAGCCAAACTGGGTTTCGGGCAGAATCTTTTCGGACAGGTCTTTCAGGCGGTTCAATAAAACTCTTGCAAAAGCCTTTCCAGGGACCGACAGTAATGAAATACCACGATAAGAGTTGCAGTCGGAACGGTCACCCTTGTTCTTGTAGAGAGCACTCATGCGAGAAACTTTGAAGTCATCCGGGACTCGCTCCTCTTCCCACATTTGAACAAATAGCTTCCATACCGACGTGTGCAGCTCCATACCACCGTACTTCAGTAGCTCACCCGGTATAAGGTCAATGCCGACCGCCCGCTTATTGTGCTGCTGTCTGATGGCAGTAACAACCTCATCGTACGACAGGGGCTTGTCCAGCTCAGTGTTTAATGGGAGTTGAGGCAGTAAACTGATATGATGCAGATCAGCTGAACGATCTACGTTAAGCAAGTTTTTGAAGTGTTCAGCCCAACGTTTAAGTACATCCTCCTTGCTGGTCAGGAGTTGCATACCGTCTAAAGACCTCAAAGGCACTTTTGCTCGGTAGGACGCACCAATCAGTTTACGCACTTCACAGTAAAACTCCCCAAGCTGGTTAGTATCGGCAAGCCACTGCATTTGACAAGCTTTGTCCCGCCACCACTTGTCTTTTAACTGTCGAGACAGCCTTCGTAATTCCTGGTCACTGTCTTTGACCACCGCAACACTTCCACCTCTTCTATTGTGCTGTCGCAGGAGCTCTCGATGTTTGTCGAATGCTGCTTGTAGAACCTCGCCATTGTCATCGAACCAATCCTCGCTATGTCGGTCTTTCGCACCCAAAGTAGCAGAAGCGGCTTCCATGAGATGACATGACAAAGTTTCCCAAGCAGCACCGACATCACTAGTCTCATTAGTTGGTGACAGCTTTTCTGTTAAGGCTTCAGCATATTTCACCCTGACCTCGCGATCTTTCAGTCTATCCACGTTTAGACCCGCCGGCTTTTTCACTATGGATCTACGAGGTCGACGGAGGCGGAGTCGTAGTTTGGTGACAACAAGTCTATGGTCAGTCCAACAGTGAGCACCGCGCATGACACGGGTGATTTGGACTTGACTGATGTCTCTTTGCCGCATTATAGCATAATCGATCAAATGCCAGTGTTTGGATCGCGGGTGCATCCACGTCGTCTTGTGCTTAGCGGCAAGTCTGAACATGGTGTTCGATATCGCAAGGTCGTATTGAGCACAAAGACAAAGTAGTAACTGACCATTGCTGTTCATGTTACCAACTCCGTGTCGCCCCAGAACTCCAGGCCAAGCCTCATAGTCCCGACCAACTCTGGCATTGAAATCGCCAAGCAATAAGATCTGCTCTCTGGCGTTTATGCTGTCAAGGCATTGAGATACTTCCTCGTAGAATTTGTCCTTAATGTCATCAGACTTGTCAAGCGTTGGAGCATAGACACTGATGACATTAAGGTAGTTGTCTTTGTCCAGATGAAGGCGCAGCGTGGTAATGCGGTCCGAGATGTGTACAGGACATTCTTGTAGTCGCTTTAATAAATGATTTTTGATGGCAAAGCCTACCCCTGAACGTCGAGGTTCGGATGCAGAGGTACCCTTCCAGAAGAAAGTGTAGCCCCCTCCATCTTCCACCAGTTCTCCTTCATCGGCAAGATGCGTTTCGCTGAGCGCAGCCACATCCACGTCATAACGACGAAGAAGCGCCATCTAGTATTAAGTAGCTGTAGCTTATTTTTATTTCTGGCAACATCGTCTACTATTTCATATCGATATAATCTCCATCGATCTTTTTTAAGTTTCTGACAGGTCACAGCTCTAGCAATTATAATTCAACTGAATTGTTTAGACAGAGTATAATTTGACAGTCGCCATATTTTCTCTTTCTCTCTTATGTTACTTTGCTAGGACTAAAAGAGACCGCTTTATTGCCACGAATATGATTTGACAAATTACAACTTATTCGGTTTATAATCTCAAATACAAATGAAAATGCAATACATACAAGAGACCGTAAATTAAATGCAAAATCAAGATCATAAGTGTATTTAGATAATATCTCGTATTATGTCGTAAATATAGCGAACAAAAGTGTTATCGGCGAGTAATTTTTGGTGAGTAAAGAAAGTGAGAAACTGGATTATGTTCCATTTTTAGTTTGACATAACGAAAGCCGAAGTTTTTTTTAGTATTTGTGTAGAAACAGGGGTGTTATGAATTCCCACGGTGGTTTTGTGTTCGGTAGATGAGAGTCGAGGAATGACCGAGGATGTCGGAGTACGACCTGCAGTTCCAAGCCGACCTGGAGAAGGCACAGGCGCTCAGTTTAGAAAGTCTCGCGCTTGAACAGTTTCGGAGGCAGAAGCTCGCTAACACAGGTAACTGACGTAACTTTGTTTACCGACCGCCAGATACGATGATCCTACAAGGCCTCGGCTCGAAATTCCCTAATAATTAATACCTAATGACTGTTTGTATGCTTGTTGTTCGAGTTGCAAACAGTAGCCTTATTACACTGATAGATAAGGAAGTAACATTGTTTCGCTGTACTTAAAGTTGTTTGTGCTCGTTATCGTCTAAAAAACTATTGCTCTATGAACTTATGAGCAAAAAGGTGTTATGTATTGAGATAATTAAAAATAACCAAAACTTGTACATTATTGAAGTTGCAAAAAAAAAGTTAACAAAACATCTTTGTAAAACAAGACACTTTATAACACTGACTAGTTCATAGCTACACATACGTTAATTAGGGCCGTTAAGTCTTGTTTTTCCCAGCAAACTAATCAAGAGTGGTCTTGCTCATTGCATTAATTGTATGCATTCTAATTTTGTATGTGTATGGGATAAATTGGTGTAATGGGACAGTTCTGGATGAGGGAGGTAAAAGTCCATAAAACTGGAGGGAGAGAGAACGGAAACTCCAGCAGTGGGCGGGTTGGGGCTGTTAATAATTATTATCATGACTAAGAAGTTTCCAAGTTTTTTTATTTTCTTGTAGATGAACAGCTAAGATAATAGAAGACTATCCACAGTAAAATTTACCTGACTATTATTTTACTTTCCCTCTGGTATGTTTAATTAAATTAAATTAAAAAGAAAAAGAGATTTAAACACCCTAAAATTCTCTATTAACTTTGGTAATGATCAGGACTATTAGAACTCCATATACAGGGTGTAAGGGACAGCCCTCCAAATACTGATAGGGTGCATACAGACCATGATACTAAACAACTCTCCCCTAGGAACATATGTCAGGAAACAACAAAACAAATTAACCTACCATACAGAATCAAGATCAGCTGACTGCAATTACTACAATGTAGTAAAAAATATATTGGCATTTCCTTAAATATTTTTTCATGGGAAGTTGTTCAGTTTCATGGTCTGAATGCACCCTTTAAGTATTTGGAAGGCTGTACCTTACACCCTATATATATTTATACTATACAGCATACCTTGGTAAAATTCCAAAAAGTACCTATGACATCAAATTTGAGTATCATACTTGGTGCACCTCTCTTATCTTTTATGTTGTACTTAGTTATTATATTTAGACATAAAGTTTACATTTACCACATTTGATGAAATTGATGTGATTAATTACCTTATTCATAATATTAATCATGTTCACCACACAAAATGTGTCTAAAATTTTACCTTATGTATTTTATGTTGTAAAACAATTTTAATATCTAGGTATATTTATACACTGTAACATAATATAAATATTATTTTTGATCAACATATCATTATTATTATTATTTGAGAAGTAGGGGTTGGTCCTGAGAGACCAACAGCCACTGCGACCTTTGCAGATCTATTGTAGCTTTCTTAACATATGATATATAAATGATGAAATAAATTAACTCTGAGTATTCTTTCACTACAAAACAATGGGGCCAAAAGTTAACCAGCACAGTCAATTGATGATAACAAGAGAAATTAAGAGGCATCATTCAATAAACAGTTTGTGACAGTATCAATCTGAGAGGAAGTGAGTTCATTAACCTCTATAAATATGGTCCACATCAGGGTAACTGATCATATGCTGTGTTATATTATAGTGGACAAAATATGGTTCGACCCAATTCGTCTTATCTTCATATTGTTCAAATATAAAAGAACAAAAGAGTAGCACAAAAGTTAACAAAACTCAATAGATAATATTCATCAGTCCATTTTAAAATTCATCAAACAGAACTCTACCTATTGGTGTTTGTGCAACATGTAAAAATATTTGCTGATTATATTTGGGTCTAAATAATATGTAAAATATCCCTGAGGGAGGCCTTCGTCCAGCAGTGGACTGCAATAGGCTGATGTTTGAGTGCATGTATGTATGTATGTTATATATCAGGATCTCAGAGACCAAGTAATTTTGTGTGGGGAGCCTGATTTTTTAAATGTTTCTGGCTATGATATAAAATTTCTTTTACCCCTTGTAAATAATTTCTGCCCTTGTTTATCATTCAGAAAGCTTCTTTAGTTTAACTATTCTGTAGTTCTTAAATTGTATAAGTTATATTACTAAAATAATAGCTGAAATATTGAATGCAATTCACGAAATATGACCTATATTTTGTATTTGAGTTTATCATATACATACATAGCTTTGTAAGTTACATATTACAGCATGGATGGACCAATGAGTGAAATCATTACTTCCTCATTTTACTGATAAAGTGCAGCCTTGGCTCTATTAACAGCTACTATGTCAATTTATGAAATAACTTCCCTATTTATTTGCAATTTAGTGAACTGTGTTTTATTAGAATGAATATGGAAATCTCTAGAAAAACAACAAAAACATATCTCTTTTGTTCGCTCTGAAACATTGCTTGCTCTGAGCACTGGTAACATATCGAAGCGCATCTTTATCAATACACAACACTGATATCTACTGTTTAACGATTGGCTCCTTGGTTCGATATCTTATTATTATCTGATACTGACAGGGTCCGAAAATAATGGTCGCGACTCGGCAGCCAGTTCGCGGCGTGGCCAGGACTGCGAGCCGCCGCCCGCGCTCCCGCCGCCGCCGAGGAAACCGCCGCGACGCCCTTCCAACGCTGACAACACCACCAGGTAATAGAATCCATGAAGGCGGGAATAGAAATGGGCCAAGAATCGAACCCTGCGGAACGCCCATACATGTTTTAGATCCAGTAGACCTTTCACTAAAGACATCAACAATTTAAAGATATCAATGTAATGTAATACGTACCTCCCTGAGAAGAGTGTCGTGGTCGACACAAACGCCGATAATAACAGCAGGTAATATTTTCCCTATCTGCGACAAGGCTTAAAAAGTCGAACGAAACAACTGCTAGACACCCAAACCCAAGTCATCGAGCTAGCAAAATGATTTCGTCATTGACTCTTAAGCTTCAGCAGTAGCTTTGCGGATGCAATGATGACGATTGATGATCTGGTAAGTAACTCTAGAGTTAGTTAAAGAATCAAGTATGGACAGAGTTAAATTTGTTCTATCGTTGTGTTGTGTTTGAGTGTAATGCATAATTTAGGTAATAAACAAGCAATTATTTGCTATTAGTCCCAGAACTGGTTGCACGATTGATAAGCACGTTTTCATCATTTACTCTTGTGCTAATAGCATTTATGCATGTTAGACATGATGTTTTTTCAATCATAGAACAATCCGGATATAATAAATGCGTAGGTACACAAATATAAAAAGTTGAATAATTTTACCTTCTTCATTTCTTTACTCTGTCAGCAACCACTCCCATACACAATAAAGCCTGTTTTCTTCTAGATACTTCTTTAGGCTTCAACATTTTGTTTATTAAATCACGTCTTCTGTTCATAATAATAACATAATACAAAACAATACGTTCATAGCAAAATCTGATTTGCGTTGCCATTGGTCTGAAGTTTGGCTAGTGAATCTTGGCATATAACCAGGAGCACTTTGAGATGACCTGTGTATGTTGTCATGACAGTAAATACAACAGACCTTGATCTTGTCCAGTGTTTATTTTTCATAATTAACTAGTGGTTAACAGCTTTTCCGTTAGACAAGCTTTAGACCAGAAAATAAGGTAGGTATATAGTGAGCCAATAAGACCGATATACCTAATTCGCTTGTATAAGAGCTGTGAGCTGTAAAGAATCGTGTAACTTTTAAAATTGTAACTAAACGGATTGTACTGTAAGTTTCTTTGTGGTTTTTAGCAAGTTCAAGGAACAGAAAATAGCCTCGATTCGGGATACAAATTATTTTAACTTACCTTAAATTAGTGCTGTCACTTTCCGACAAATACGTTTAGACGAAGAAAGGAGATATCTTAGTCATGTCACGTCTTATAATTTGACGAAAAATACGTGTTATCTTTCAAAATAAGGCGACGATGATAACAATGATTACTACAATTACTAGAAACGTGAAGAACCCATTGACATTTATAAACATGACAGGACTTGGGTATCTCCTATTCTTTTCTAAACCTATTTGACGGAATGTCATTGCACTAATTTAGGGTTAGTAAAGAGAAATTGTGTCCCGAATTGAGGGCAATAATCATCATATCATTTGGTTTGTATCGTGGATTTCGATGTTTTATTATTAGACGGAATCTCACAAACGTTTTACCTCCCTTCACATTTTTACTTGTGATTAATCTACTAAACGTTGCATGTCGCCTTCCGTTTAGATCGAGCGGTGCAAGTCCTACTAGAGACGATAGCAGTGACTTGATCTCGTTCTCAAGCCCGACCAGCAAAACTGCGCCGAGGGACCCGCACGCCTCGCTCAAGGAATACATCAACAAGTAAGTTATAACAGAACACCTGAAAATAATAAGTAAATAAAACTATATTTTATTTTTTTAAGTTAAACCCTGTGAAAACCCAGTAAACCCCATGAGACAGTAGGTAAGTAAGTTCATAGTCTACTCATTAAATTTTATTCGTCTTCAGTCTTTAAGCCGCGAAAATCGTACCTACTCAACTTAGGGCTTCCACAGACCAAATATACGTTATTGCGAGCGACAGTTTTCATAGAAAATAAATAAAGAACCGTACGTAATCCGTACTAATATTATACATCTGAGAGTTTGTGTGTGTGTATGTATGTAGGTTTGTTACCTCTTCACGCTCAAACGGCTTGACGGATTTGGATGAAATTTAGGACACAGGTAGAGTATAACCTGGAATAATACATAGGGTACTTTTTACCGCAGGAAAACAACTATTACCACGGGAAAATTAGTAGCTGCAGGTGGAATCACTGGGCGGAAAACTAGTAATTGAAATAAAGGTAACTTTGCCTAGAATGACAATCGCCGCCGGTTGCCGCCTGGCGACCGAGAGAGCCGTTTGTCATTCTAGCCAATGTCACCTTTATTTCAATTACGATAGTCCTTTTTCGATTTTTTTGTCAAAAGTGCTCAAAATGCTCAAATACAGCTTTTCCTCTGCGGCGGCCCTTAGTATGATATATAGGCAGTACATTTTTTAATTATGTACAGTCGGTTGTAGCACATAAGGTACCAGGGGTACTACAAAAGAACTAAATTATTTTGTCCCCAGCAATATTTTTTTTTTATAATGATGATATGTATTGGTAGAAAATAACTTCTTCTTTTTTTTTTTTTTTTTTTTATTAAGGATGGGTTTGCTCTTGACTCTAGTCTAGGTCATAGGACAGAGACAGAGTCTAAGATGGAGCGAGCTCACCCAGAAGAAGCCTGTTCACTCTTACTTTGAAGAGATTAGGGTTGTATGCTTTTGGAAACACAGACGCAGGAAGTGAGTTCCACTCTTTAGAAGTGCGCATTATAAATGATGACTGGAAGCGCTTAGTCCGAATTGGTGGAATGGCTACCAGGTACGGATGGTATCCGGCGGTGCGTCTGGAGGTCCGATGGTAGAAGGGAGCTGGTGGAACAAGGTCGTGAAGCTCTTGAGCACACTCTCCGAAGTACAATCTATAAAATACCGACAAGCAGGCAACCTTGCGGCGATGTGCCAGGCTATGTAGCTTGGTGTCCACCAGTTTTATGTCGCCTATGAGCCTCTTGGCCCTGCGTTCCACCGAGTCAAGAGCGGCAAGTTGGTATTTGGCTGAGCCATCCCAAAGGTGACTGCAATACTCCATGCAGGATCGGACTTGTGCTTTGTAAAGAGTTAAAAGCTGTCCAGGCGTAAAGTATCGCTTCACTCTATTCAGGACGCCCAGCTTTTTAGCCGCCGTCTGAGCCTTGTACTCAATGGTCGCGCCGAAGTTTAGATTTGATGTCAACTCCATGCCTAGAAGCTCAAGCCTGTCAGTGACTGGGACAGATGTACCCCGAAAAGTAGGTGTCCAGTCGAAAGGACTCCTTTTTGCAGTGAAAAGACACGCCTGTGTTTTGGTGGCATTGAATGAGACCAGATTGTCGTCGCCCCATTGGGAGACAAGACTTAAGGTCAGATCTGTTCGCTCTACCATGGCCTTTCTTAACGAACGTATTTCATCCCCACTGGTCCCTGCGCCTGTCAAGTATCTCTCTGAAACGGTACTATCATCTGCGTATCCAACAATACCATGCCGAAGGAGGTCATTGATGTGCAGCAGGAAAAGAGTTGCAGAGAGAACAGACCCCTGAGGAACTCCGGCATCAATGGCCATTAGGTCAGAGGAGCAGCCGTCAACGACTACTCTGATGGACCGTTCACTGAGGAAGTCTGAAATCCAAGTACAAAAATCAGCTGGGATGCCATAAGCAGGAAGCTTGCTGAGCAGACTTGCATGCCAGACCCTGTCAAAGGCCTTCGAGATATCGAGTGAAACGGCAAGTGCTTCGCCGTTTTTCTCGATGGCTTCGCCCCAGCAGTGCGTGACATACACAAGAAGATCACCAGTAGACCGCCCCCGGCGAAAGCCATATTGACGGTCACTGAGAAGATCATTGTCTTCAAGGTAGGTCAGCAACTTACTGTTAAGTACCCTCTCCATGACCTTGCATAGGATGGAGGTAATGGCAATTGGACGGTAATGGGCAGGGTCGGCACGGTCGCCCTTTTTGGGAACTGGTTGCACATTAGCAAGCTTCCAGGCCCCCGGCACCGTTCTTTCTTTAAGAGAGAGGCGGAACAAGCGTGTCAGCACAGGAGACAGTTCAGGCGCACATAGTCTTAATACTCTCGCTGGTATGCCATCAGGTCCGCTGGCCTTGTTCACGTCTAGACTGCACAATACTCTTCGAACCTCTTTAATGTGTACTGCGATCTCCGACATCGAAGAATCGCAACGAGGTACAGTAGGTGGTTGTTTGGAGCCAGCGTCCAGACGTGAGTTGCTTGCAAACAAGGAAGCAAACAAATTTGCTTTCTCACTTGCAGAGTGAGCCAGCGATCCATCAGGTTTCAGCATTGGAGGTAAGGTTGGACGACAGAAATTAGTTTCAACCGCTTTGGACAGGGACCAAAACTTTTTACTACCCGGAGGGTGTGATGCTAGTTTGGCCCCTATTCGTCCGACATGGTCAAAACGTGCCTTACGTAAAACCCGTTTGCAGGACTTAGTGGCAGAGTTGAAGGTTCTTTTCTTCGCGCGAACCCTACGTGCTCTTAATTTGCAGTCGCGAGCCTTGACCCAAGCTTGGTATGCCGATTCTTTACGCGCCTCAGCTTGGGCGCATTCTGCGTTAAACCAAGGCTGGGCTTTGTGACCGAGCGGGATGTCGGAGAATGGAATAAAATATTCCATCCCCTGCCGAATCACGTCCGCAACCGCATCTGCACAACACGAGGGGTCACGCGAAGAGAAGCACACTTGACGCCACGGGTAAGATGCAAAGAAGTGCCGCATCTCTTCCCAATCTGCTGACTCGTATCTCCAAACTCGCCTCGTGCCCCTGGGGCTGTCATCGAGAGGAGAGCAGGTCGATACGGATTTCACCAGACAGTGGTCGGACGTTCCCAGCGGAGCTGAGACCGAAACTGAATGACTGTCTGGATCAGTTGTCAGCAGCAAGTCCAAGCAATTGGGTGTATGGCCGTCGATATCCGGTATCCGCGTAGCTACATTCACCAGCTGGGTCAGATCTAGCGATAATGCAAACTTGCGCGCCTCTAGCCCAGCATGGTCAGTTTTCTGGAACGGGAACAACCACTCCTTATGGTGGGCATTAAAGTCCCCCAGAAAAGTTAGCTTCGCTGTCGGGTATCTTCTATGAGAATAAGTCTAAATTTTCATTATGTATTCACTGGGTATAAAAATAATTTAGTTCTTTTGGAGTACCCCTGGTACCTTATGTGCTACAACCGACTGTACATAACGATGGGTAGCCTTTTGGAAAAAATATTATACGCGTACGTATGTATTTATTTTGAATGTTAACATTATATTAGTATGAGAACCACCAAAAAATTTGAGGTGACAAAATAATTTTTGATCCAATAATAGTATTTTAAATCTGAACACTATAGTTACTATCAGCTTGCCTTCTTAGATTAGAAATTACGTTTAGAAAGCATAGAAAATGGAAGCGTAGAACCGTAGATAAATAAGTCTCACTCATTAAAATGCACGGAACAACAATACGAAATGACTGAGCATTTGAAAATCGCCTCACATTTATTTCTTTTTACAATAATACAAGACTGAAATACGAGAGAGTAGGTTTTCACTATTAACTATTATCTTATCTGTGTAGCGCAGCGTAGATAATAAGTTTTTTGTTTGGTGATAAAAAATATCGAAGACACGTTTTAGTAATGTAAATATAATTAAGGCGAAATGGACTTAGGAATCAACCGCGCAAGTTTAGATAGTGTTCGGAATTTTGTATTCCATTTCTTAAAATCTCCATATCATAATGTCTCATAAGACGATAGTTTTCTCAGTAATATTTCAAGATATATGCTACAAAACTATGGGGCTCAAAACACGATTTATTGAAATTGCCTCTATAGAAACAAATCGCAAAGTAAGCTCTAATTTTGCCATTTTGGACTGTTTTTTTTTTTACAAAGACCTGAACAATTTGATTGTTATCCATTATTTCATATTTTATTTTGTGTCCTCTTCCTTATTAAATGAATAATGAATCTATGGTCTTACTTTTCGAAATATTTAATTATGCCAATGTTCAGTTTTCCGGAACTGAGCCTCATCATCTGTTTCTTTCTAACGCAGCGAAAAGGAAAGAGACTTACTTTTTGGGACTGGTGCGGCCTTAAAGTATGACGAATGGTTTGTTTTTCTTTTTAGTCCAGTTAGCTGAGGAGTTAAATGATTCTTGAGATCAACTTTAATTACCTAATAATAACCACATAATTTGTGTAGTTTTCGCAGAGAATAGTTTGAAATTATGACATAGGAAAACTCCATAAGCCATTTCAGATCACTCTTCTTTAGTTAACTAATGTGATAACTGGTTATTGAATGATAAATATGCGTTATCTTTTCTACTCGTATCAATGTACTTACTTGCAAATGGTTAGTAATTAGGAAATTCACAAGAAGAACCGAAAACGGGCACGGGCCTGCTTGGATGCAGTCTGCCCAAATAGCGGTGAATGGGGCCTTGTCCAACAGTGAATGTTCCACAGCTGTTGATGTGACGATTGCATAGAATACCAGTACCGCTGAATGGATAGATAAAATATTAGTTAGGTATATTGAGATGTTCTCGTAATAAACAATAACATCTTTCATCGACACAAGTAGTAGTTGTTGAGAGCAATGAGGTTGAAATACGCGCATGATACTCATATATTTCAATGTATTTATTGAAACTATAATTATTAACTGTTTGTTACGAAATAAACTATTTTTTAATAATTAGACGCCGTTAGACTACACAGCTCTTAAAAATAGGCTTTGATGAGAAAATATTGATTACGCCGTGTGATGCCGGCTTAGAATATCATCACCCCATTTCTTTGCCATGGGTGTCGTAAGAGGCAACTAAGATACTCAAAAGTTACATGTGTATTGCAATTTAGGCGTGGATGGGCTGACCTGACAAAATGGAGATACACAATTCTCTACTATATGGTGATACTCTTAATGACCCTCAAATGTTTGTTAGACGTGGTGTAAATGACCGTTTTTACGGCCTTTATGCTCTGCCTATCTCGCACGGTATATAAGCTTGATAAATGTATGTATGTGTATTGATTACCAAGGTAAAACAGCAGCGTGCATTCCTTATTGTTAATCTAGAATTTGTTAATAATGAAGTCTATTCTTACTTTCCAGATTAGGCCAACAACCCGAAGAACCAACCACACCGGTGGAATCACCCGTCATAATGAACAACCACCCTTACAACCAGCGTCCGGGGTTCCCTCCCACCCCGAACTACTCCCCTCAATACCCGTATTACAACCAACAACAGTACCCCATTCCACCTTACCCGACTACTCCTTATACGGTACCAGCAATGCCAACTATGCCTATGCCATATTACATGCCTCCACCTGCAGATCCAAATAATCCCTACCAAATGTATCAGGCGTTACCAAACATACCGTACAATCAAACCAGACTGGCCACCCCGGCGCCTTACGTACAGTATCCCACACAAGTCGTCACTCCGACGTATAATTACAACAATACAAACATGATAGCAAGACCGCCACGACCTCAACTGTACCCAAACTTGAGTCAAATGCACACGTACCCCCCGCCGTCGGGGAGTGCACACAGCCCCGCAGGGAATGTGAACGTGAACGTGAATGCAAGTGCACAAAGTCCAACTGTGAACATGAATAATAATACAACAGTGAAGAATGAACCTTCGAGGGATAGTGTGGAAAGTAATACTTCGGGCAAGTCTTCTGAAGTAAGTACTTATTGGTTTAAGTAAATATTATATTTTAAACAATATTAAAAATATTTTTTAAAATATTATGGAAGTTGGCGTAATTAATAATCAATAACAAATTAGTGACATTATCGACGCTAGTCCAATGAAATATTTTTTATAGAAACTAGATAGATGCTTGCTTGTTCTCCGTTTGCAGTCACTGCCATGATTGTATGGAAAACATTAAAGCACTTAACGATCCTATCTGTTTAACGTTTAACAAAACGTATATAGGTATATTATAGATGGCGTTATGCCGCCATGCATAAAGAGAATAGGCGTGGAAATTAAGGGCGCCTCTGTGCCTCAGTATGAGAAATGTCATCGCAACCTATAAAAAAAGTACGATACGATAGCGAAAAGTTAGATCGGCCTAATGTTACGGAACAATTTTCTCCAAGGAAAATAGGTCGAAATAAGAAAAATAAATTTAGACCTCACATACAAAATTGCCGGTCAGCTGATTTGAGTTATTATGTTCCTTGGGAAAAGTTGTTTCATAACACCAGCCTGTACCCTGTTTTCACATTCGGTCACTTGTAAAATTTCACCCTATATAGGCTAGAGTACATTTTAATGTAGTCAAAACGATAGGTAGCTTTTGTATAAAATATTAAACGTGTATGTGTATATTTTTTAGAGTAGGCGTTGAAATTGAGGGCGCCTCTGTGTCTCAGTATGAGAAATGTCATAGCAACGTATGAAAAAACGATTAGTTTACTTTTTGCCCACGCCTTATCACTTTCCGCACTGACATAAGGTATCATCTGTTCTACTTTAGTAATATTGTCTGTGACACAAAATAATTATATTTTCAACGTCTTTTCCAGTCCAACGAATCGGCAGACACTATAGGCAGCCTTCCCAAATCCCTTAACTTGATAGACTTCGGTCGCAAGCCGGCAGGGGGGGCGGGAGTAGGAGTGGGAGTGGGAGTGGGGAGCGCAGGTAGCGTAAGAGTCAGTGTGCTTGAGGCGTTCGATCCGCTACTAACCGACCAGAGCACCGGTGAGTGGGCAGCATTCATCTCATATACTTGTGTGGTAGGAAAAGACCCTAATATATACACATACATACATACATACACATTACACATACATACATACATACACATTACACATACATACATACATATACATACATACATACACATACATACATACATACACATACATACATATATACACATTTCACGCCTTTATCCCTTGCGCGGTAGGCAAAGCGTTAACGGCCGCAAAAATCGGACATTCACACAACGTCTGACAAATATTTGAGGGTCATTCGGAAAGTTGTGTATCGCAATAGTGACAGGTTTTCAGCCCGTCGCCTAAAATTGCAATACACACCCTCGAGTCCCTTAGTCGCCTCTTACGACTCCCACGGGAAAGAAATGGGGTGATGCTATTCTAAGCCGGCATCATACATACATACACATATATACACATACATAGACATATCACGCCTTTATCCCTTGCAGGGTAGGCAAAGCGTTAACGGCCGCAAAATGCGGTCGCTATCGCCACGTCTGTTAATCACAACATAGTATAAAATATAGTTACTTCCCGTGTTCGTCCCTATGTACGAGTATGCTTAGATCTTTAAAACAACGCGACGGATTTTGATCTAGCCGTTTATAAAAAAGGGCTTCAAGAAGAAGGTTTAACATGCTGGGCGGGCCGCTAGTGTCGAATGAATTTTAATCACTTAAGGTTTATCTTCTATTAGCACCGGGGCCAAGTCTTGAACCAGCATATGAACGAGAATAGTTATTTGTACAACAAGAGGGCAAAGGTCATTTTTGCTTCGAGTGCTAAGTTTGAATCCCGAGGAAGTGAAGGATACTAAAATTGAATCACGAGCGTAGCGAGTTCGTACGTACAGCTCGAATGTCTCAAAATAAAAATTCCCGTCAAATTATTTTTTTTAAGATTCGTTCAGAAATATTACATAATGCCAATAATCAGAAATGTCAGAAATATTTATTAGAACAAAACGCTCTTAAAAAGAAATAAATAACTGACTGAAATCGCACCGTCGCCGCCATTGTCACGATTAGTTCTAATAAAACGTTCGAAATTCAAATCACTTTTCTCCATCGAGTGGATAAAAACTACTTTTGCCCACTGGATTTACACGGCAAAACTGTTCTTTTCAAGCTGGAGAGGTGAAAAAAGGCTTTGATTGATTTGAAAATTAAGAGCGGGCGCGTACTGGCAACTCTGTTCATTGGTAACTATCGGATCTCTCTCCCTTTTCGACAAGAGTGAAAGGGATTTCCGATAAGTCGCCGGCAACAATCTTCTCTTCGCCTGCACTAAATGTTGTCTTTTTCTACCACACAATTTTAAATATTTCTCTATTTTGAGATACATACTTACTCTAATTATCATAAACCATTTTGTGTGATTTGAATTTCTTTTATGTTTGGTTGTGTGTAAATAAGTGTGTCTAAAATATGTATTTAATATCATTGTCATTCAAAATTTGCTGTAAAATTCATTGTATATTTTTCATATGGTTTTCACAACAAGCGGGGTGTTTGTAGCACGTGCCGGATTTTATGTGTTTTGGCATTTTATAAATTTAAAACTTAATTAGAAAATTTCCAATGTTTATAAAATTTTGTCGTTTAGTTTTATCAGTGTTGCCATGTCAAAACCCCATTGTTTTAGAATACGTGGTGGCTAGCGAATGTTCGAGCAGTGTTTACGAAGAGTACGACCCGCTAGACTTCCTCTATGGAGAGACAGAGATGCGAGACACGCCCGTGTACGCCACCATTAGTAAGAGGGAGAGCACTATGCTTCCCTCGCCGCCGCCCAAAGCGATACCCTCCGTGCCGGCGATGCCTAAGAGGACCACCACTGTGAGTACTCAAGTTTCTTTTGCTGCCTATTTTCCTATATGAATTGCAAATACAAATATATTTATTTCGCATCATATCTTAGGCACCACAATCAATAAATTCAGTACAAATTTACAACATGAGCTGAAATGAGCGTAGGCACAGCACTCTGGAATAATGTGCCTTTATGTAGAGAAAGATTATTTAAAATTTACAAAATTTTGTGACTAAGTTTAGTTCTTTTTTATAAACGAATGGCTTCAAGTCGGGAAATAAATTCCCTAAACTTATCTTAAATTTGTGTTGTCACTTTCTGTCAAATAGGTTAAGAAAAGGATAGGAGATATCTAACTTCTGTCATGTTTAAAATGTCTATGAGTTAGTCGCCATTACTTGTCAATTTAGTCGCCATTGTTTTCATCGTCGGCTTATTTTATAAGATAACGCGTGTTTTGCGTCAAATTATAAGACATGACAGGTCTTACATATCTCCTATCCTCTTCTAAAGCTATTTGATGGAAAGTGATAGCGTTCATTTAAGGTAAGTTATGTCCCGAATTGAAGCCAATAGTTAACTCTTTAATAATAAATAGAAGGTACTTAAAGATTCTTAAAAACAATTATCAAAATCCTAAATATTGTTTATTTCATTATTAATAAATAATTGTAAACTATTTGTTTCAGAATAAACTATACGATTGCATAGTCAAAACTAGAACAAGAAATTATGATAGTGAACACAAAGCATTTTTGAAGATGGTCCTGGATGTAAGAAGTAAGTATATGGTATCTCTACCGCACATATGTTTTTTTTACAAAATTGTACATAAGAATTCAATTCTACTCGTGGCCGTCGTAAAAAGCGACTAAGGGATAGTCATCCAGGGAATGGGTAGAAGCGTTCCCTGTGAATGCAACATCTCGCACTGTACTCGTCAATCCGCCTGCCAAGCGTGGTGAGTATGGCAATGCCACCGTAAGGCAGATCGTAGAGGTAAAGCAAGTTTTTTTTGCCATTGTCTAAGCGATTAAGTCTGTATATACAGCCCTCTGAATACTTAAAGGGTGCAATCAGACCATGGAACTTAAGAATTCCCTTGAGAAAATATTTCAGGAAACGTCATAAAAGTTTTGACTTTCCATAGTAATTGCAGTCAGCTGATTGTGACGCCCGATGAGGTGCAGTGGTAGTGCGACTGTCTGCGTTTCTCAAGGGAATTCTCGGTGGGGTACTCACAAAGATGATATTTATCACTTTGTGATTTTTTGCCAGTCTGGTTAGGATATTGCAGATTGAACCACCTGATTGAAAAAAACCTGAAAAGAAAGATGGTTCCGTGCTTCGGAGGGACGTAAATCTGCCCGTCCCGGTTGCTGTCGATGATACTTAGACGGCGGTCGTTACACAACATTGTCAGGGGCCTACTACTATTAATAGGTGGTTGAAAAACTGACACAGTGCCCCACGCGAAAAAGAAGATCGTGATTTAGTATGGGAAGTTTTTTTTGGCATTTCCTGACATATGTTCCTAGGGAAAAGTTGTTCAGTTTCATAGTCTGCATCATATCAGTATTCAGAGGGCTGTCCATTACAACCCATATACGTCAAAAAGTATCACCACGAATGTTTTTCCTTTGCAGAAAGATTCGTGTATACGGACGAGACGACGAACCCGGGGCACGTGATAGCCGCGCGGTCGGGCGGGAGGTACCCGCCCAACACCAGCATAAAGATTCTAGTCCACCACCAGCACAATGATGAACCCATCACGTTCACGTCTGACGGTTAGTACGCTACAACTTTACACAGACTGTAATGAAAATTAACTTTTTTTTAAATTTCGTGGGTTTTCATCGCTTATACTACATTCAATCTGTAGAGAATGAATTAGACGCTGGATATTAGTTGCAAAACTAACCCGGTAGATGGACCCGTGCCACGCGTTACTGGCATTAATCAGAGACACTTATTAAAAATCGCGGGCAAGGGACGATCTGCAGTAGCCCCGATGAAAGCTCTTCCATTCCAAGCTACCGACGGACGGAATCAGATCAGATGACATCAGATCGTGCCTTATGGCATACCCTGGTGGAGGCAGCAGTCCAGCAGTGGACTGCTATAGGCTCATGTGTGTACGCATGTGTGTGTGTATGTTTGTAGTAATAAAATCCGTGTTACATACTTACATATATCACACCTATATTCCTTGCGGGGTAGGCGGAGCGCAAATAGGTCGTAAAATCAAACATTTACGCAACGTCTTACTATCATTTGAGGGTCATTCAGAAAATTCTGTATTGCCATAGAGACTTGTTGTCAGCTTAACGCCTAAAATTGCATTGCACATGAAACCCTCGAGTCCCTCAGTCACCTCCTACTACACCCACGGGAAAGGAATGGGATGATGCTATTCTAAGCCACATTCACATGGCAAAAGTGACGGCAATATTTTTTTATCGTCTTAGAAAGTTTATTATATGCTGCGACATGCCGGCATAGAATAGCATCACCCTATATCTTTCCCGTGGGAGTCATATGAGGCGACTAAGGGACTCGAGGGTGTGTATTGCAATTTTAGGCGATGGGCTGACAACCTTTCACTATATTCCAAATGACCCTTTAATATTTGTCAGACGTGGCGTAAATGTTCGTTTTATACGGCCGTTTACGCTCTGCCTACCCCGCAAGGGATTATAGGCGTGATATGTGTAGAAGGTTTATTGTAACATGCTTGTAGCATGTTTTTTTTTACCTTTTTTATCCGGTTGTATGTGTTTTGTATGGTTTCAGTGGAATCAACTGTGGAACATGTGATACTTACTGTAGTGTGCTCTTTAGAAGAGGATATCAGAGAAGATATGTCTGACTACATGTTAAGGGTAAGTCGTTGTATACACGATGTAAAAATATTTAAAGAGATTTGGGCAACCAATGAACATAGGTCGAAATATGAAAAAATAATCAGCCTCCCATACAGTTTTAGTAATCTTGCGATATTATCTACCGCGGGCACGACTTGAACCTGCAACTTTCGCCATCACTAGTGGCGACGCCTCTTCCATGTGGGCTACCGCGACTCATACAACATTTTGCAAGTTTTCTAAAATTGTATACTTAACGTTTTAAACATTTGGTATTTCTCCTATACATATTAAACCTAGGCCTATGTCCCTTGGAGAAAGATGTTTAGTTTCATTGGCTGGTTCACGCCTTAAAATATTTGCAGGTAATATTTTTGGATCCTGTATCATAGAATTTTTCAATTATATAGTAAAAAAGCAGATGGCCCTGCTTAAGAAACTTAACAACTTTCTTCAAAGAAAATAGTTTGAATTATTAGTACTACTTTGGGGCCTGTACTAGTAATCTTGTCAGCTGATATTATTTTGTACGGTTGGTATCTTTTTATTTGGCTTCATGAGTAGATTTACCTCGTAAAGAGATTACATGTGAATAAGTTTCAGCAATCAAATAATTTCAAATTTTTACATAGATTTGATGACAAAAAAATACGTTTTTCTCTTCAGGTATGGGGAGCCAAAGAATACTTAACACCTGGAAGCAACCTCAGCGAATACGACTACATTCGCGAGTGCGTGCGGTTAGAGAAGGACGTCAAGCTGTGCCTGCACGAGGGCAGGGACGCGACTCTCGCTAGGACGGAGCGAGACGACGCGAGAGACGCGCATCTCACTTTGGATGATCTGATTCCTAGTCAAGGAACACCTTCGCTGTCGTTCGACAACTTGTCTATCTTACTTGGTAAGTTTGTTTTTAATAGCAGACAGGCAATTGAGGTAACTATTAGTTGCCTGCCTATAAAACAATATTTTTGAAATTTACAAAGTCAATTGAATACCAAATTTTTTAAAACACTTCTCGTGTTAGGTATGCAATTTTTGAAAACTTGCAGAATTTCAAGCGCTCGCAGAATTTGAATTTTCAATTTATCGCGAGTTTTCACTTAGACATTCAATCTGTAAAGATAGAATTAGTCGCCGAGTATTAGTTGCAAAAATAACCCGGTAGATGGAGCTGTGCCACGCGTTAATGGCATTAAAATACACTTGCAAAATTGGCGGGCAAGGAACGAGCTGCGGTAGCCCAAATGGAAGAGGCGTCGTCACTAGTAATGCGAAAGTCGCAGGTTCAAATCCTGCCCGCGCTTGAAAATTTTGCAAGTTTTCAAAAATTTACAAGGTCCATGTTAGACACTCAAATCGCTAATGTAAGAGTTATGCGCGCGGCATAAGGACGGTCCAAAGTATAAACTGTCTAACCCAGCCCGAGCTTGACTGTACCAATGAAAAAAATCTACAATCTAATTTTGCTAAAGTTACTGGAATTCAAACAGTCAATATTATCCAAGCTAAAAATAAATTATATAAATTTAATAATAATTACTAAAACTGAAAAAATAATTATGCTATCAAAGAATAGTTTAATTAAAATAGTAATTTTGGAGAATATAGATAAAGATATATTTTTTTTATTATATACTTTATGTTTTCTTTACTATACATACCTACTTGGTGTTTATTATAATACTCTAATACACTGAAAAGTAGGTGTTCTGTATATTCTTTTGGTTGAAAATCATCTTCATCAGTCTCATTGCTACATTCAATTTGTAAAGAATGAATTAGTCACTGGATATTAGTTGCAAAACTAAACCAGTAGATTAAACCGTGCCACGCGTTATTGGTATCATCATACACTTGCGAAATTCGTGGGCAATGTATGGGCCGCGGTAGGTAGATGGAAAAGGCGTCGCCACTAGTGTTGCCGAAAGTGGCAGGTTCATATGCTGCGGCAGAAAGTTTTGTAAGTTTTCTAAAACACGGAAAGGTGTAATATATTAGCATGTACTACATAGGTACTTATTAGTATGTATTAGTTTATTTTTATTTGAGCTATATTATGTGTATTAGTATTAAATTCAGTATTTTTGTATGTATTTTATTATATTCTAAATTATATTGAACTTTTATTTATACTTTGTATCTGTTTCCGTGTATTCCCATCTTTCACCCCCGCTAGGTTGGCTGGAAGAGATCTCTAAAAGAGATAAGCTCGCCCGTTGTTTTAATTTTAAGTTTCAACTGTATGTTTACTTGTTTCGTTTACAATAAAGGATGTATTAAAGTTCCTATTTTCTTCCGATTAGCTCTGAACCAACTAATCTTTTATTACCTTTTTCGAATAATATACTACAATATTTGTATCTTGTTCAGAAACCCTGGAAGGCGAGTTGTCTCGCGCAGTGGGCGTGACGGGCGCCGAGGGCTGCTGCTCCCCGAAGGCTGTGTTCCAAGCTGTCAAAGCTATCTGCGCTCTAGCCGGCGGCGTCGAGACGTTGCACGTCACGCACACGCTCAATTCCTTTGCACAAGCTTGTACTTCGCAGGTAATATTTATTTTTATTTTATAAGAAACATACAGTCATATATGATATGTAATACAGTGTAACCTTATCAGATTATAGACCTACAGTTTCTTTAATTAAATTTATCAAAACATTTTTACACTAGGAGGAACTAAAAAGTAATTTTTATGCCGCGTGATGCCGGCTAAGAATAGCATCACCTCATTTCTTTCCCGTGGGAATCGTAATAAGCGACTGAGGGACTCGAATCTTACATATCAATTGCAATTTTAGGCGATGGGCCGACAACCATTCACTATCGTGATATACAATTTTCTGAATAACCCTCAAATATTTGTCAGACGTGGCGCAAATGTCCGTTTTTAAGCTCTGCCTACCCCGCAGGGGATATAGGTGTGATAGGTATGTATGTGTAATTATTTTCGAAGTTTTATTTATTTATTTAACCATTTATTGTACACAGAAGCTTTTTTTTAGATATAAGTAATTATCAACATTTTGTGAGATCAAATTAATTTAAAAAAATCACCAAATAAATAACGAGCTCGCTTCGCTCGCAATAAAATTTAGTGTTACAGTTGTAACATGAAAAGATAAGATCGCTTCGCTCGCTATAGGTTTTGTTTTATCTTGAAACAACGAGTGTTGTGTTGTCTGTTAGCTTTGTTTGTTTTGTCAACTTTTTGTTATTTTACTTGTTTAAAACTGGTTTCAAGTACTTTTCACATATTAAATTATGGAAATTGAAAGTGATCAGGAAGGACGTTTCCACGCTACCTGACATATTGGACGCGGCGTTGGATCGCCGATGCGTTTCTCACATTTTAATGACAGTTAAATATACTACTATGAAGGGCGCGAGAAAAATGGGTATTTTTGGATGCACGCAATTTTTTAATTATATTATCTAGATTCTTGTTGCAGGAAAACACGATTAAAGAACGTTTGCTCGAGAGATTTATTTTAAGAACGTTTGCTCGAGAGATTTATTTTTCAAAGTTTTTCACCTTTTGCGTGGTGTATAGCAATCTTATGAACATAACACGTTGTTTTTTTGCGAATACGATACGTCTTGTACATTACTAGATTCTTGTCGTCCAGTTTTTGATTACTTGTTTATTTGGCGAGAAATTTCCAAAGAGTGATTAATCGTCTAAATATGGCCATTCCGCTCTGTTCTCACACACAGGATTTGCTATTAGTGGGAAAGAGACGTTTAAAAGGATGGCTCTTAACGTGAAACCTATCTCTGATAAATCTTATATGCACTTGGGTGGCAAATTTCTAAATATGCCACTGTAGCTAAGTATTTCTTTTTTTCTACTAGGGCAATAGCAACGTGGTGACCCCCGAGATTCACGCGGACAACGGCCCCTACTGTAATGTGTCCATACGTTCCGCCACCGCGCGGGAAGCGGTGTCCATGCAGTGCGGGCGAGTCCGGGACGCCGTGCGCTCATTGGTCGCCTTGTACAGCAGAACGCGGCTACTCGACTTCGCATTGGCTGAGACACACTACCTCACTCCTAACAATGTTGACAGTAAGTGTAATGTGTCCACACGTTCCGCCACCGCGCGGGAAGCGGTGTCCATGCAGTGCGGGCGAGTCCGGGACGCCGTGCGCTCATTGGTCGCCTTGTACAGCAGAACGCGGCTACTCGACTTCGCATTGGCTGAGACACACTACCTCACTCCTAACAATGTTGACAGTAAGTGTAATGTGTCCACACGTTCCGCCACCGCGCGGGAAGCGGTGTCCATGCAGTGCGGGCGAGTTTGAGACGCCGGGCAGTAAGTTTGTGTTTACATTACACTGAATTGCCAAAAACTATCACTTATTACTAAATTGAATGACCTTGAAACTATTTGCTTTGGCGTGATGTGTGTTTCGAAATGTATCATTGAGTTGACCTAGCCTTATCTGTTTTAAACTGCGGTCACACATAATGACTCAAAATATTAAAAAAGGTTTCTTACCGTCATACTTATTTTTTATTGAATTGTCCGATGTTTCGGCCCAGTTGCATGGACCATCGTCAGGAAACAACTGATGTTATGCGGGTGAGTAGATGAAGTCTTAATATTATTGATATATATAGGTACATTTCTGCATACCTACGATTTTACCAATTACCAACGGAACTCACTCGAAAGTTACGTCAGTACGAACTCACAGATGACGGCTTTAAATTACCTAATGCGTGGAACCCAGTGATCAAAATGTGCAAAAAGAGTGATCGTGCTTATAGTGACATTAAACGCAGGAACACTGTGAGTTCGCACTGTCGTGACTTTCAAGTGAGTTATCCGGTAGAGTTCGACAGAATCACAGGAAGAGGTAATGCAGAAATGTATACCAATAATATGAAAACTTCATCTACCCACCCGCAAAACATCAGTTGTTCCGTGATCATGGCCCATGCAACTGGGTTGAAATATCGGACATTTCAATATAAAAAAGTATAGCTGTAAAACCACGTTTTAATATTTTGAGTCATGACATGAATGACCTAGCCTAATTTCGCGTCCTTAATGGACGCGAAATTAGGCTACAATTTAAAATTAGGCAAATTTTAGTAGCTGTCATGCTAATACTTTGATATAAGGCATGCTTTTCTTTTTGACATGTATTATAGTGTGGGTTTGGCAGCTGCAAAAATTGTCTCATTGGAGTGAGGCAAATATAGCGCCTTATCATTACAAAAAATGCGAAACGTGGAACGTGAAAAGAGTGCTGCGTCTGTGTTTTCAAACGCATACAACCCTAATCTCTTCAAAGTAAGAGTGAACAGGCTTCTTCTGGGTGAGCTCGCTCCATCTTAGACTCTGTCTCTGTCCTATTACCTAGACTAGAGTCAAGAGCAAAACCATCATTAATAAAAAAACGTTCTAAGAGCCGTTAACCAAATCTTTATTGGATTTTGATAGTCAAGTACTATTCTAATATCAGTAACGATCAATAACAGCGAAAACTTTTACGTCTACAGTGTGTAAGGAAAAAAAATGCGTTTTTTTTAAGGGTTGACACAGCCCATGAAACTGAAAATCTTTCCTCAAGGAACATAGACCAATGTATTAAAAAAAAATTACCTCACATACAACCAGACTTGGTAGGCTGCTACATTTTGTGTGGAAGGTCTAAAAGTTATTCAGTATCAATACAATACAATACAATACAATTCTTTATTGGTAATAAATATTACATGTCATGGTTACAAAATCAATCACATTTTTATGATAATAATATTAGTAAATTGTTGTCTTACAAGTGTGTAAGTTTAAAATACAATCTGATTAATTATATACATTATAAGTACGTTATTTCGGTTTACGTTGTAACGTCTAAATTCATAAATTCTTTATAGTCATAGAATTGTTGATCTAGCAGCCACTTTCTTAGCTTATTTTTGAACACGGGTGTTGTAGCCGCATCACGCACCTCAGCCGGTAGTCTATTATATACTGCCGAGCCGGCAATGTACACAGACTGCTCCGATTTCGCCAATTTATGTCTCGGTGCAGCCAACTCGTCCTTACGTTTATTACTGCGAAGGTTCCTGTTGCTATTGCTATGTATGTTGCTGTTGCTATGTATCATGGGCCGGTTTTTTCTTTGAAAGTAACGCAATACTTTTCCTTACACCTTTATACATAATGTTAATAGTAAGTTATAGTTAATGTTATTTTTGTACCTTTCAGAAATATAAAATTTAATCAAACATAATCAATTATAATTTATTTATGTCAATATTAGGACAAAAAAAAACTAAATGACAACATTATCCATCTTCAGTAACTGGGCAGATTCGTCCCATAGTTCCTTACACTTTTTATCATCATAAACAGCGCGAATAGCTTTCGATACCTCACAGTTTTTGAAGTATTCTCCGGTTATTTTCCCGGCTTCTTCATCCAAAGCTACATGAAGTGCCGTCTGCGCACCTTCCCACGGAGTCTTGAATAAAGTCCCGAATAGTATTCTTATAAAATCTCCAATGATAACTCCGCAAGTATCAAATATTCTTGTCCCGACCGCGCCCGGATCAACACTGTTCACTACAATGTTTGATCCCGCCAATCTCTTGCTTAGTTCTCTAGTAAACATCGCCACACATAACTTGCTGTTAGCATAAATTCTCCATTTGAACCAGTATCCTATCGCATTTATCTTCTCCAAGTTCACTGTCCCTGCGATATGCGTGCATGATGACATGTTTATTATACGACTTGGGTTGTTGGGTGTTCCTGTCTTTTTCAATAAAGGCAAGAGTAAAATGGTTAGAAGAAACTGAGCAAAATAGTTCACTTGCATGACGAAACTCATTCCATCAGCGGTTTTAATATCATCTGGCATAAGGACACCGGCGTTGTTGATTAAAATGTCCAATCGGTCTTCGTTTTCCAAAATATCACAGGCAAATTCTCGTACAGACTTCAACGAAGCTAAATCTAAGTATTTGAATATCACATTTTTATTTCCCGTTTCTTCTATGATAGTTTTCTTTGCATGAATTCCTTCTTCCTCGAAGGGGCAGGCTATGATGACTTTGGCTTCCCTTCTCGCTAGTTCGCGAGCCACTTCTAGGCCCATACCTGCTGTGCCTCCTGTTACTATAACCGTTGCACCTTTCAAATTTTTACGAGATTTGCAGACTGCATTTGTATTTTTTTGATAAATCCTTGTTAAAAGGAAGATTAACACTGCACTTGAGATCACGACAACTATCAGCGCTGACATCTTGATTGTTACTGAATGAATTGCCGTAAGATTGAACATTGTCGCCATTTAAACTTGATTATTATAAGTTTACAAAGTAAATAACAAGTTTAGGTGGAAACTTGATGTGCAGTAAAATCAAGGTTCCGTCGCGTCGCGTATTAATAATACTCTTCGTTAGGAACTAGTTTTTGAAACTAGTTTTTTATTTAGATTAGTTTTGTTGGTTAATAATTTTTTTAAACATAAAGTTTGCGTTGACGTATTAGTCCCAAAGAAGTTCGTTCCAACTTCCAACTTTCCACAAATTTACTTCAAAGAGTGAAATTTTACAAGTGTAAATTCAAATAGCGAAAACTCTAATCGGGTAGGTGATAAGGAACAACTTTACACTAGAAACATAGGTCCAAATATAAAAGTTTTAAACAAATGTCGTTTACAAATGATGGTGGCGTAAAGTAACGTGCTGTGCAATTACCTGGCCAGCCCCGAGGCAGTGCCTTTATTTTTATTTTTTATCCCGCCCGAGCCGGTTTTTTATTAGGACAATACAAAATTGTTATAAAAAAAAAGAAAATTGCGTTATGCAAATTTCTTTTTTTTACAATGACCGATCATGACGTCAATAAGTGATAATGCTATCCTACATTGAATAAAGTTATTTCATTTTCATTTTCAAAAGAAATGTCCTCCAATACAACATGTCCGATCAGCTGGGAGTTACTATGGCAAGTCAAAATATTTTTGACTTATTTCGACCTTTATTCTCTAGGAAAAGTTTTTCCTTATCACCCACCCGTACTCCGTTCTCAGTATCTGTCACTAGTACAATTTCACCTTATGTAGACTTCCAACCAACGTTTCATTCAACTCCAAACCTTTCTTAGATTATAGGCGTAGAATAAATTCTTACCTAGCACGAGTTTTCTCCAAGGTTTTGTCCTAATAAATCAATCTTTTTGACGTGTTGATGCCGAGCAAGAATCCTTGGACCTTACCATAAAAAAGAAGCGCGTTAAACACGTGTCTAGCGTTTTATTTTGGTGCATAATAATTTTGTACACACGTGTTTAACGCGCGTCTATATTTTTCTGGTAAAGCCCTATACGAGTTTGTCGACGCAGCAGATCTCTAAAAAGGTTAACTCCCTTGTCTTTATCCAATTTAAGGTCGTATAAATGCAACAGGTATAAACATTTATTTTTGTAACGTGTCCTTGACATGTACATATTTTAGAAAAGAAGCAAAAAATATGTTGTTGTTGATATTTTGAGGAGCTGAAATATTTTGTTTTGTACTACAAATGGACCTTTATTTTTTGTTTCCGTAAAATAATGATGATGAATCTTGAGATCATGTATGATCTTATATTTAAGTACCATTGTAATAATATACTTTTATTACACTCTTAACATAATAACCTTGGAACAACATCAATAAAAAGACAGTACAATAAGGCAGCCTTAATGCTAAAGTAGCATTATTTATTTATTTATTTAACTTTATGCACAAAAATGTACTCGGGCGGACTTAACGCCAAAGGCGTTATCTCCCAGTCTACCTTAGGGTATGTGGAAAGGGTCAAGCAGGTGCATTGAACAAAAAAAGTTTGAAAGGAAGGCTTGAATATTATATATATATATAGTAATATTTACATTGTTATAATAACAATAATTACTACACACATACGTTTATCATTATATAAATATACGTATATATCTATAATACATAACTAGACTTATACCTAACCACGGGCATTATAAAAGTAAATAAAAATAAACCGTAGAAATAAATATGTTAGAGGCATTCTCTTCCAGGCAACCAATAGTTTTTATTGCGATTGTTTTTACACCGTAATGTTTTGTTTTTAACAGAAGCGATTCCCGCGCACACGATCTCGGAAACGACCCTATTCTGCATAGAAGCGGTCCACTGCCTACCCCACTGCTGGGACCATGACGAGTACTTGTTCCACGCCCAGGTGTACTACGGAACCCGCCCGCTGAAGACCCTGCACTTGACACAGTCGTCCAAGATCGAATGCGCCGGGTTCTACCCAAGGATCATCTTTGATACATGGTAAGTTGAATTGCTGCTTGTCGGCTGGGTCACTGAGTCTACGAATGCCCTTATCGCTGCTTCTCGCGTGGGACACTGAGTCGACGAACGCCCCTATTCTTGCTGCTAATTCTCTGGCACACTAGTCAACTAGTCAAGTCTGAGTCGACGAACAAGCCCTACGAATAAATTTTAACGTGCCCAACGAATCACCCATATTTCTTACGGATTATCAGGTGGTTCAGCCTAACCAGACTGAGAACAATCTCATGAAGATATTTGCAAATTAGTTATTACAAATCAACTATTACTGCACCATGTAGCTCGTAAGGGATTTCCGAGTCCAGAATAGCACAATTTTTGTAATTTCCGCGTTTATCTTAGAACTTAGAACACTTTATATGATTAAAGTTCAAGCTTAAGGTCGCGTAATGTCTAATGTTTTAATGGAAGCCAATTAAGGCCATGTAAGGTAACTTACTGCTGACCGGATGAACGCCTTTGTGCAAGTAATCGCAGTTTAAAATAATTACTTATTTTGATTGCAACGTTTACTCAGTGTATTTAATGTACGAGTAAATATATAGAAATTTTCTTAATATAATTCTTAGGTTATTTTTCTTCCGTGTTATATACTCAAACGATTGTTGTTATCGTAACCCTATTTGGTAAATTTTTGGTGGCTTGAAAAGACTAAAGCAAGTAGGTATTTTTACACGGTGATTCGATAATATGACTATGATGGTGAATGCGAAATTAGCTGTTAAAGTTTAGCAGCTTTCGAGTTTATGGTGATTCCATCGCTATTATGCGCAACTACTATTCTTAATAATTCTTACGTCTATAATTTAGAGGATGAAAAAACTATTTGAAAATGAAAGTGAAATTATTTTATTCAATGTAGGATAGTATATAGATAGTGCACACGTGCACTACGTGCACACGCCCCTTTTTGGATGCAGGAGGCCCAAAACAGGGAAGAATGGAAGAAAGGGAGGGAGGCCTTTGCCCTGCAGTGGGACATTACAGGCTAGAATTAGAATTTAGGATAGTATTATCGACGAACCTATTGACGTCGATAACGTACTTATTGACGTAATGATCCGTCATTGTAAAAAAAAAATTATAACACAATTTTCTTTTTTATAACAATTTTGTATTGTCCTATTAGAAAAACGGCTAAGACGGGCGGGATAAAAAAAACGTTTTGTAAGGTTTCAAATTCGGGTCTCAGTCGAATTTTTCTATTGCTATCATTTTCCTTATCCAAAATTGGTCTGAAAGAGATCGCTCTTAGGGCCGCCTTTCCAAATATAACTACAGATGTTCTTATTACTCGGTTTCATTTATTTATATACACCTAAATGTTTAACCTATTATCTCATACCACCAGGCTTAACCTAGAAGACCTCCCGATCAAATCTGCCTTAGTGATAAGGTCGCTTTTCCAAATATAACTACAGATATCCTTGCTACTCGTTTTCATTTATTTTTATACACCTAAATGTTTAACCAATTTTCTCATACCACCAGGCTTAACCTAGAAGACCTCCCGATCAAATCTGCCTTAGTGATAAGGCCGCCTTTCCAAATATAACTACAGATATCCTTGCTACTCGTTTTCATTTATTTTTATACAACTAAATGTTTAACCAATTCTCTCATACCACCAGGCTAAACCTAGAAGACCACCCGATCAAATCTGCCTTAGCGATAAGGTCGCTTTTCCAAATATAACTACAGATATCCTTGCTACTCAGTTTTATTTATTTTTATACACCTAAATGTTTAACCTATTATCATATCACCAGGCTTAACCTAGAAGACCTCCCGATCAAATCTGCCTTAGCGATAAGGTCGCTTTTCCAAATATAACTACAGATATTCTTGCTACTCAGTATCATTTATTTATATACACCTAAATGTTTATCCTATTTTCTCTCTCCAGGCTTAACCTAGAAGACCTCCCGATCAAATCTGCCTTAGCGATAAGGTCGCTTTTCCCAATATAATATAACTACATATGTTCTTGCTTCTCAGTTCCATTTATTTATATACACCTAAATGTTTATCCTATTTTCTCTCTCCAGGCTTAACCTAGAAGACCTGCCGATCAACACTTTACCACGCGAGTCGCGTCTCGTGCTCACTTTGCACGGTCGCACGCAGCGGCCAGACGACCAACATCAGAACAACGAGACCTCGGAGGAGAGGGAGGAGAATGCGGACGTCCAATTCGAACAACAGGAGCTGGGCTGGGCCGCGATACAGATGTTTGATTACGACGGGTGAGCAGGGTTCACAAGTTTTTCACAAAAATACAGGATATAATAAAGCAAGGATAAACACAAGGGTATATCGAAATTATAACTATAGCACAGTCGTTGTGTAAAAACACACACACGCACAAATCACGCCTGTATCCCTTGCGGGGTAGGCAGAACGTAAACGGAAAAAACGAACATTTACACCACGTCTGACGAATAATTGAGGGTCATTCGAAAAATTGTGTATCGCTATAGTGACAGGTAGTCAGCCCATTGTCTAAAATTGCAATACACACCCAGGATTCCCTTAGTCGCCTCTTACGACTTTCACGGGAAAGAAATGGAGTGATGCTATTCTAAGCCGGAATCACCAGGATATAATAATTATCTTATCTTAGAGAGCCGTCGGGATCCCTGCAATGGCCTCCCTCCCCTTCCTCCACTGATCTCGATCCTGTGCCTCCACATACCAGCTCTTAGAGTATCCGTCTAGTCTCTCCATATCGCGATTTAATAGAAGAAAGAAAATTCAACAATATTTTGTAAACACGAAGGGTATATCGAAATTATAACTACTATAGCACAGTATTTTTTCATATTATTTGTTGATTGAACTGTGATTTAAAAAAAAAATCATATTGTCCATAACAGGGGTGCGCACAATATGCGACAAAAATTGTTCAAACGAAAATATTCAACACAAAATGTGCAGCTAATATAACGCGTCAATTGACGAGTTTCGTCTGAGAGCAGGACAGCAATATGAAATTCGCCTAAGTGTGACTCATTGATAGATTGTGTGACAGAATCCTTGTCACGGGCGTGAAATATTTGCTTCACATTTTCGTTTGAACAATTTTTAGCGCATATTATGCGCACCCCTGTTTTGGACAGTATTAAACTGTATTTAGTTCAAATCACTGTTCAATGAACAAACAATATAAAAAAATAATGTTTTTACACAACGACTGTGCTATAGTTAGAATTTCGATATACCCTTGTGTTTACAAAATATTGTTGTATTTTCTTTCTTTTATTATATCGCGAGATGGCGAGACGAACTAGACGGATACAAGTTCAATGAACAAACAATATTTAAAAATACCTACTAGTTTTACACAACGACTGTGCTGTAGTGAGGATTTCGATATACGCTTGTTTTTACAAAATACTATTGAATTTCTTTCTCCAAACATATACTCTATTTTCGTGAAAAAGTTGGCAAACCGTATGTGTGAGCATATCAAGTAACGCTGGTACACCAGCTGACACACACACAACACCGGAATAAGGAGACCTAGGAAGAAAGGATGGATGAATCTTTCATGGATATATGGCCATAGATATTATATGTAAACGACTACTACTTTCAATCACTTTGTTATAGCTTTGTTCACCTAACTATGATTGTTGTTACGTAGAATGCTGGCGTCCGGGCACTACATCCTGCCTCTGTGGCCGCCATGCTGCGACCGGCGCATCGGCCCCGCGCCTCATCCCATGAATTCTCCGCCGAATCCACACCCACTCGTCAACATCGGTAACATTTTGTTTCATATTTCTCCCATACATTATTCAACTATACTATAACGCACACATATCTATAACATGCACATCTTTTTTCCTAAAACATATCTCTATATATTTTTCTGTGTCGATCAATAGTAAAATTTCCTTCTATGTTTATTAAACGGGACCCATCACTGCACGACATTGATTATGTACAACACGATTACGTTCGACAACGTTTTGTACAACATGACTGTGTACGACACAGTCATAGGATTGTCTTCAGTAACTGGCCCGGACAAATAATTTACAGGGGTATTATTCGAATCAAAACAAAGTGACGTCATGGTGAATGTAGTGATATACTAGTGTTGATTATAATCGACTTAAAAATACATCATTTTGACACAAATTCAACACAGTAGGTAAGTAAGGTTAGAGTTGTGACCTCCAAGCCGCAATAAAGACTATGAAATAATAATAAAAAAACAATATCGATTAAGTTATACAAGTAAAACTATCGATTAAGTCACTTCACACCCTACTAGCAGATTTTTAAAATGTTTACGTGATGTCTTCGATGATCGTGTCCTGCATGCGCGGGGTGTAAATTGTCGGTATAGGGGTGTTTTTGGCGTTGCTTTATTTTTATTTTAATATTTTATTTTATGATATGATTGGATGACGAACAGCTGAAGATAAAAAATACAATTATAATTATAAATAAACAAATGAAATAATAAGTCTCCACCTATAGAGAATTCCATTGATTTGGGATTCCATTGCCACTGTCGTGCATGTTTGGCTTGTACATTACTCTGTCGTTCATGATTATGCTATGCAAAGCACCGTCGTACATGATAGGGACTATTTTAAACGCCATTACAATTTGCAGAAATACCCCTGTACACCCACACGGGCGTCAAGTGGACTGAGACGGAGGAGACGAAGGAGGTGTCGCGCGAAGAGTTGCCTGCCTTCGACTCGCTGGACGGACACCTGCAAGCGCAGCTGCTGCATCTCATAGAGCAGGGCGCGTACCAGCGGATGCCCACCGACTGCAGGGAGGTCAGCTTCTATAACAAGCTTTTATTTTTAAATCTTTAATTATTTATAGAGGGTTTTTTAAATGCCACCCTTATCGTGGCTCGCAAACAATATACCAAACAATAACAGACTAAAACAACAATGTATCATTATTTGTAAACTAAACTAAATGCTAGTATCTACCTACTAAACTAATGCTAGTACCTACAAAAAGCTTTTATTTGACTTGCCGTGTTCTTTAGTTTATACGGGTCAAATCTTGGAAGCAAAATTTGCGCCACTTAACGACTTCCGATTGATCTAAAATTTTGCATAGACATGTAAATTGGGTGACAATGCAATATTATGATGTCAAAAAGCTGATATGATGATGGAGCCGGAAGGTGGTTATAGCATCTCAGAGATGAAACTACTTACCCCTATCGAGTTTGGGCTCGTTGGAATCGTCTTGCCAAACAACCAAACTTAATTTTTTTTTTAATTTTATTTATATACTTCTTTTTCAATTCTACATTATTTTGTAATGACACGTTCAGACTATGTAAGGGAAGTGGGCAGCGCGAGCATGTGAACGGTTACTCCCGCTGCCACTCATCATGCCGCGGCCACTTCCTGATGCTCCCGAGAGTGTCGGCTTTTCGTGCGCGAGTCAAAGGAACGGCAGCACGAACGCATGTGGAATGTATTGCTATCTCGCTCACTCATATTGGTGCGAGAAGAGTATGACGGCAGTGTGTGAACACTCACTCGCGATGATACTTCCGCAGAAGTATTTCGAGCAATATTCGCGACAGCGGCAGGAGCAGGTGCATGGTGTGAACGTGCTATAAGGTTTCGTTCCGAATTATTATTTTTCGTGTTTGACACCGAGTCGACGAACGACTCGATGAACCCTGGTGTCAGAGTTTTTCAACAGCCTACTACTAGAAGGCCTTTGACATGGTTGCATAACGACCATCGTCTTAGTAATCATAAACAGCAACCGGGACCGACGGCTTAACGGGACCACCTTTCTTACGGACAATCAGGTAGTTCAACCTGTAATGTCCTAACCAGACTGGGAACTAATTCACAAAGTGATAATATCAACTTTGTGAGTGCTCCACTGGAAATCGAACGCGGAACCTTCGCGTCGCAGGCAGTCGCACTACCGCTTCGCCACATCGTCCGAAAGAACCCTGGTATTTGTAATAATAAGGTCGATATGTGCTGGTGATAAGGAACATAGGTTGAAATATGACAAGAATATTTTGAGCTACCATAGTAACCCAAATAAGCTGATCGGCATTTTTGTATGGGAGGTCCAAACTTTTTTCATATTTCAACTTATGTTCCTCAGAGAAAGTTGTACCTTATCACCAGCCTGACTTGAGATTTCGCTATCGGTCACAAGTAAAATTTCACCCTGTATATACCTCACTCAACTACACCTCACTTACATCGAGAGGACGCGACGCCGCGGAAGACCAAAGACTGGCATTCGGAGCCCCAGAGTAGAACAGGATGGAAAGAGATGAGGGACGCCTTTGCCCAGCAGTTGGACGATGTGGGCTAAGTAAGATAAGATAAACCTCAAACTATACTATAGGCTTGTATCGCGATCAACCCGGTTAATTAACCAAAATATATAAAAGTCGATATCTTCCTTGTTAGTACCTATGTTCATTGGGGAAAGTTGTTCAATGTTGATCTGCATTACCATTTGATATATTTTCAATTAATATTAGAATGATTTTCGCAGGTGATGTGGGAAAAGCGTCAATATCTAGTTCAGTTGCCGGGCGCGTTGCCCCTGGTGCTGCTAGCGGCTGCCAACTGGTACGGGGAGCAGCGAGCGCAGCTGGTGGCCTTAGTGAAGGTGTGGGAGAAACCCTCGCCGCTGAACGCCATGCATCTGCTGCTGCCCTGGTAACTTATCTTCATTCTTGATATCAGAACCCTTGATAACAGCTGTTTTGCCCAAAAAGTGGTATTGACATGGCATCATCACTAAGAGGAACTCTTCCAGTTTGTGTGTGTGTGTGTGTTTGTGATGTGTGTTTACTGGGCTAGCTAAATAGGGCCAATACACAACAGACCAAATTAATCGTTATAAAAACATTTACCGTGTGACGCCGGCTTAGAATAGCGTCACCCCATTTCTTACCCATGGGAGTCGTAAGAGGCGACTAAGGGACTCCAGGATGTGTATTGCAATTTTAAGCGATGGGCTGACAACCTGTCACTATGGCGATACAGAATTTTCCGAATGACCCTCAAAAATTGTCTGACGTGGCGTAAGTGTCCGTTTTTGCGGCCGCCGTTTATGCTCTGCCTACCCCGCAAGGGATTATAGGCGTGATATGTGTATGTATGTAAAATATTAATTTAATTGTAATAGGTTTTGTGAATTATGTAAACATTGAATTATATATGCAAAACGGTAATAATATGTAAAAATATAAATTTTAATAAGATAGCTAGTTTATTTAAGTTTTTTTATCCAAATTGCGATACCCTAGCAGGGTGCATGTTTGTGTCCAATTAAATTTTAAGATCTTTTTACAACATGTAAGCAGAAATAAAGAATTGGGAATTGAGAATCTTAATTCATTATATCAGTTACAATATCTGGTCCAGTTACCAGATGCTTTGCTCTTGGTATTATTGCTGCCATATATCTGCTGCTGCCCTGATTAGATATCTTGGTTACTTGGATTTATCAAAATATTTAATAATGGTCGTTTAAATAACTAAAAAACGGGTTGTACTTTATTTTGCCTGGGTGAGATAAAAATAAATCAAATTCAATGATACAGCGAGTTCTCTCAGAATCCTAAAAGGGTGCTTGAATTCCCACTCAGCGGCGGAACTTAGCAAGTTGTATGACGCCAGACTGGGCACTTTTCGAAATAACTTATTATTCGGGTGATGCCGGCTTAGAATAGCATCACCCCATTTCTATCCCGCCCGTGTGTGTCGTAAGAGGCGACTAAGGGACTCGAGAGTTAAATGTGTATTGCAATTTTAGGCGATGGGCAAAAAACCTGTCACTATAGTGATACATAGCTTTCTGAATGGCCCTCAAATGATTGTCAGACGTGGCGTAAATGTCCGTTTACACTCTGCCCACGGGGATTTGTGTGTGATAAATAACTTAATACTTAATCTATTTTCCAGTTTCCCCGACAACGTAGTGCGTGAAACGGCAGCCACTCTTATGAACGAAATGCCAGACGATGATCTATGCCGGATCCTGCCGCAACTAGCGCAGGCTCTCCGACACGAGACTTACGAGACTGGACCGCTCGCTGGTAAGATATACCTTATATACATACATAAATCACGCCTGTATCCCTTACGGGGCGTTAACGCCCGTAAAACGGATTGATGAGTACAATCGCCCTGTAAAATTTCCGGGCTGAATAAAAAATTACCCTGTATTTGACACGAAGTTCATAAATTGATTCATTGAATCTTACTCATATTTAACACGAAATCCATAAAATTGATCGATTGAATCTTATAATTTACAAAAGATTCATAAAATGTATCAATAGAATCTTACTCATGTTTTACACGAACTTCATAAAATTGATCCATTGAATCTTACTCATATTCTACACGAATTTCATCAAATTGATCGATTGAATCTTATAATTTACACGCAATTCATATAATTGATCTAATTGATCGATTGAATCTTACTCATATTCTACACGAACTTCATAAAATTGATCCATTGAATCTTACTCATATTCTACACGAACTTCATATAATTGATCCATTGAATCTTACTCATATTTTACACGAATTTCATCAAATTGATCGATTGAATCTTATAATTTACACGCAATTCATATAATTGATCTAATTGATCGATTGAATCTTACTCATATTCTACACGAACTTCATAAAATTGATCCATTGAATCTTACTCATATTTTACACGAATTTCATAAAGTTGATCGATTGAATCTTACTCATATTCTACACGAACTTCATCAAATTTATCCATTAATCTTACTCATATTTAACACGAAATTCATAAAATTGATTGATTGAATCTTAATTTACACAAAAATCATAAAATTGATTCATTGAATCTTACTCATATTTAACACGAAATCCATAAAATTGATCGATTGAATCTTATAATTTACAAAAGATTCATAAAATGTATCAATAGAATCTTACTCATGTTTTACACGAACTTCATAAAATTGATCCATTGAATCTTACTCATATTCTACACGAATTTCATCAAATTGATCGATTGAATCTTATAATTTACACGCAATTCATATAATTGATCTAATTGATCGATTGAATCTTACTCATATTCTACACGAACTTCATAAAATTGATCCATTGAATCTTACTCATATTCTACACGAACTTCATATAATTGATCCATTGAATCTTACTCATATTTTACACGAATTTCATCAAATTGATCGATTGAATCTTATAATTTACACGCAATTCATATAATTGATCTAATTGATCGATTGAATCTTACTCATATTCTACACGAACTTCATAAAATTGATCCATTGAATCTTACTCATATTTTACACGAATTTCATAAAGTTGATCGATTGAATCTTACTCATATTCTACACGAACTTCATCAAATTTATCCATTAATCTTACTCATATTTAACACGAAATTCATAAAATTGATTGATTGAATCTTAATTTACACAAAAATCATAAAATTGATTCATTGAATCTTACTCATATTCTACACGAATTTCATAAAATTTATCCATTTAATCTTACTCACATTTTACACGAAATTCATAAAATTGATCGATTCAATCTTATAATTTACACGCAATTCATATAATATCTAATTGATCGATTGAATCTAACTCATATTTTATACGTTTTTTTTTAATAAATCTTTTGAAAACGTGACACGAACTTCGTAAAGATTATAGTGTGATTGTTTGGTTCCAGCGTTGCTCCTAGCGCGGGCGCTGGCCTCGCCAACAGTGGCACACAAGTTGTTCTGGCTGCTGGTGCACTCGCTGCCCAACGTGCCGCACGCGCCCAGCCAGGAGTTCCTCGGCATCAGCCTGGACGACAACTCGGGGGAACCCGCTGAAGTAAGTCGGCTCCGTGCTTCGGAGGGCAAGTTACACCCGCAGTCCCGGTACCTATGATTACTTAGACGGCGATATTTACGCATAAGTCAAAGGACTAAGTAGAAGGCGGTTGAAAAACTCTGACACCAGGGTTCTCGGTTTCCTACACGACAACAAGACTGATTGTTCATATTAGTAGTGGTCCATGCCACTTGTTAACCACCCCACTATACAGGGTGTAAGGGACAAGTCTCCGAATACTGACAGGGTGCATTCAGACCATGAAACTAAACAACTTCCCATTAAAAATATTTCAGGTTGACTTCCCATAGTAAATTCAGACAGTTGATTGTGATTTTGTGTGGGAGGTCGCATTTTATGTCGTTTCCTGACATATGTTTCTAAGGGAAAGTTGTTCATTTTCATGGTCTGCATGCACCCTATCAGTATTCGGAGGGTTGTCCGACACACACACATATCACGCCTATAATCCCTTGCGGGGTAGGCAGAGCCCAAACGGCCGTATAAAACGGACATCACGTCTGACAAATATTTGTTTTGATGAGGTGGACGCGACGGTGACGGCGGCGTGGCGGTACCGGCTCATGCTGCGAGCGTTGCTGGCTGTGTGCGGGGAGAAACTCACCAACACTCTCATGCGGCAGCAACTCCTGGTCAAGGTAACTCTTACTTTGCTGGATATTGGCCTCAATTCGGGATATAAATTCTTGAAAACTTGCAAAATTTTCAAGCGCGAGCAGGATTTGAACCTGCGACTTTCATCAGGTTTTCATCGCTTAGACTTTCAATCTATAAAGATAGAATTGGTCGCCGGGTATTAGTTGCAAATCTAACCCGGTAGATGGAGCTGTGCCACGCGTTACTGGCATTAAAACACACTTGCAAAATTGGCGGGCAAGGAACGAGCTGCGGTAGCCCAGATGGAAGAAGCGTCGCCACTACTAATGCGAAAGTCGCAGGTTCAAATCCTGCCCGCGCTTGAAAATTATGCAAGTTTTCAAAAAATTTATACCTTACACGGGAAGTGTTTTAAAAATTTGGTATTCAAGGTTTAGAAAAGGATAGGAGATATTTTAGTCGTGTCATGTCTTATAATTTCATGCAAAATACGTGTTATCTGTAAAAATAAGGTGACGACCAAAACAATGGGGACTAAATTGACTAGAATTGATATCTCCTACCCTTTTTCAAACCTATTTGACGGAAAGTGACAGCATTAATTTAAGACAAGTAAGAAGATTTTATATCCCCAATTGAGGGCATTATCACTCATAATTACGGCCTGTCCAGTGGTTTCACCCGCTGCTAACCGTTTTACAGTGGACATAGAATGTTTTCCTGGCATCTATTAAACATTCGTATTGAGTCACTGAATCTAATGAAAACGCAACAAAATCCGTTGCGTAGTCATAAAGATACAAGATACCCTGTGTCCCTATAAACATAGGGACACTGGGATAGACACGGGAAACTACTTTATTTTATACTATGTAGTGATGAGGGGGCAAAATACCGTCAGTTAAATTGAAATAAAGTTTATTTGCATATGATACAAAAATATGTTAAGTACTATACAAAAATAAAATAAATATTATCCCTTGCAAAATCTGCCTCATAAAGGCGTGCAAACATTAATTTGTCACGAATTAAAAATATCAATTGATTTTATTACTTCATGAGTAATTTTTGACAATTTAATGATTTAAAATGAAATACAATACATGTCAACATTATTCTAGTCCAGATTGATTAAACAAGCTATCTCTCTACCGTAGGACTGCTGGAAGTGATTTCTTTTTAGAAAAAGAAGTACCTGTTGTGTTGTTTTTCTTTAATGGGATTGTTCTGGGTTTTATCTTGTGTGCAATAAACAATTAAATAAATAAATAAGCATGTCACTATATCTATTTTCATTGTACTTTCATGTCAGCATAAAATAAATTTAATGTATAATAGCTTTTATTGATAAGCCATTCATGCAATTTTTTCTTAAACATATTCCCGTTTGTCGGTGTTTAATATTTAGCGTTGTTATGCTGGGGTGAGTTAGGTATTAATGACGGTCTATGAATGCGCCGCGATTTCGCACGCATCGCTCTGGGCATATGTTGTCCCTTTCTCGCTCGCGGGGCGAGGGCGGCGTGCGCGCGGGCCGCCTGGTGGACGCCAGGCGGTGATTTCTGCACCGCAGTCAGTCACTCAAACGGTTCGGACGTCGAGTATCGTGTTTGTGCGGATTTCCCGCCACGAGTTTTGTGATGCCGCGTGTAATGGACGATTCAATTTGAGATCGCGCGTGTTGATGCATCGTATTATTGCGGTTCTCCTGGGTTATACTAGAATACCAGGCTTAGTGATTGTTGGATGTCTCGACGTCTTCCACGTGAGCGTCGCGTTGAATAGGCATCAGGTGGCCATTTTGGCCCGCGTTTGTACGACCCAAATTCGGGTTGGGTCACGCGTAATGACTAATATCAAAGTGAAATACGAACAGAAGCTGTGAGTGGTTTGAAGTGAATAACGCGCCAAGGCTGTAGTGGAATGCTGGGTGTCGATATCTTTTCCACCCAGCCCTGTAAGTACCCACGGAATTCCCATTTGATCCATTCCCTGAACTTCCTTTCTCCGTTGGGTATTTTATGCATTTGGACCGGCACGTTGACTGTAAGTGGTAAACCTAGTTGTCTTAGTATGTCTTAGTGTGTTCCCTTTAGTCATATTTGTTGTACCATATCATTGTGACTCCTTAGTACGAATTGCGGAATTCGTGGGGTGATATAATTTGGAGGTACTTACTTAGAATCTAGTGCTAATACGTGTGACGTAACGCCAGATCGGCAGACGGTATTTACTACCGACTCGAGTTATGTAAAGGTTGGAACACATCATTTGCCAATTTCACTCAACTTAGTTAATTAAGTTAAATAGATTTAGGTTCACGTTTAATTCATAGTATGCGCTGCTATATTGTGCAGCGTATGCTATTTAGCGCTGCGTAACGCAGCCATTGTCTGCCTCCAGTTGAACTCCTGGTATTTTGTTCGAAATTTACCTGTGTAAATCGCTTCCACTGCGGGAGTTTAGCTTGGAATTAGACAGTCGGTGTATCTGAAAGTTTTACTTTATGATTTGTAACTTGCGACCAACTGGTGTTTATGTTTTATTGTTTTTTTATGTACGACCAACTATGATTATGCTTTATTGTTTTTGCATGTTTTCAGACGCTGTCAGAAGTGGCGATGTCAGTGAAAAACGCCAAAGAGGGACAGAGACAGCGTGCTCTATGCGTCGGCGGCGAGAGACTGGCCGCCATGTTGCGACACGCGCCCGCCGCGCTGCCGCTCGCCTTGCACCGATACGTGCGGGACGTCGATATCAAGTGAGTCATCGTCTTTACCATTGACAGTTGCGAGACTTTCATAGGTAGACCTTGGTCTTACCCAGGCACAGGACTCAAGTGGAATGTGCATCCCTAACACTAAAATGAATTGCTTAGCAAGATCTGCACTTTGGCTGTCTAAGCAAATCTTATAAGTAGGTAATTATAATTTAGGCTATTTAAATTGAACGTCAGCAGCAATCTTACTAAGCAAATCTTATAATTCTAATTTAGGCTACTGAGTGGGTGATGCTGACACTACTGCTATCTTAACTCAGGCGCTTCCAAAGACAACGAATTTGGGCTGACTGTACCCAATGACAGCTTACTACACTTACAAAGTAGGAGATCGGTTAAAAGTGCATTTTAAATGCGTGCATACATACATACATACATCACGTCTCTTTCCCGGAGGGGTAGGCAGAGACTACTTCCTTCCACTTACTACGATCCTGGCATACTTCTTTCGCCTCCTCTTTATTTATAAATCTCTTCATGCAAGCTCGTCAGTTTATTTTCTTTTCTTTTGTTTATTTGGCAAACAAAAAAAAAATACAGTCAATGTGAGTACAATAGACAGGGTGAACTTTAAAAGCTAGACCATAACTCTAAAACATGTATGCACAGGCAGTTAATTGTATGAAGTATAATTGAGGGTTAGTTGGTTATTTTTTTTCAACTTAAGTTAGTTATTCATAAGTCTATATTATTAGTACATATGATTTATAGAAATAAATATTAAGTAAAAATTAAATATCGTTAGCAATCACATCAAGTGTTTGCAAAAAGTGCTCTGACGTCATTCTTAAACTTAGGTATAGGGTACTCTTGACCTACCTAGCCTTTCTTTAGCACGTCCCCGATTTGATCGAGGTACTTTCGTCGAGGTCTTCCCCTTCCGACGTTCCCATCCACACTTGCCATATACAATACACCTGTTTCGTTAATTTTATTTCATCTAAATGCGTGGTCATTCTTTATTATTCTTCTCTACCACTCCACACGCTTATTAGGAGTTGCAGAGATGCTTACTGTAACACAAACGAAACAAGCGCAATATTGCAATGTGAAGTATTCTCCACAGATCGTTTACTCTTTGGTTAACTTGGCGGATTTTGCACGTGTCTGTCATTGTTTTTCTTTGATGGATATAGAGTTTTTTTTAGTTTATGTATTCTGGACAGGGGAAGACCATGCTGCCTCAATCTGTTTTTTTTTAATATACTATAAGCAAAGAATCTTTTCAGGGTAATCCTTTACTTTTTGAGAAAGAAGATTTCACATCTTTTCAAAATATTTTAGATACGATTAAATGAAAAATTATGAAAATATGTATATCTTAATAAGCATCCCAAACACTCTGAATGAGATATATATTTTTTGTATATAAATTTGCAATCAAATTAAAGAAGACAGTCAAATGACATAGATAGTTACATTTTATTGTCTTATTAGATTGTCTCTGTTACTGACCTCGTGTCACATAGCCTTTCTTTAAATTTTCAGGTCATGCACGTACTTCGCATCCAACACTCTGCCGCTCAAGATCAACTTCATCGGCACCGACAACGCTCTAGTTCCCGCCATGTTCAAAGTCGGCGACGATCTCAGACAAGATTCTCTAGTGCTACAAGTTATCAAGATCATGGACAGTTTATGGCTGAAAGCGGGCTTGGACCTGAGAATCGTTACGTTCCAAGCGCTGCCAACCAGTGATAAGAGAGGTAAGATCAATATCAGTATAGCCATCGCAGTCGCATCTGTGCTGTTTAAATGAAGCAACGGTTTGAGATAAGACTCATTGGTGTTGCAAGTGATTTAGATCATGGACAGTTTATGACTAAAAGTGATCTTGGACCTGAGAATTGTTACCTTCCAAGCGCTGCCAACCAGTGATAAGAGAGGTAAGATCAATATCAGTATTGCTATCGCAGTCGCACCTGTGTTGTTTACATTTAGCAACGGTTTGAGATAAGACTCATTGGTGTTGCAAGTGAGTCATGGACAGTTTATGACTAAAAGTGAGCTTGGATTTGATAACCGTTATGTTTCAAGCGATTCCTACTAGTGATAAAAGAGGTAAGAATAACAGTAAAGCGATCACAGTCGCTCTTGTTAGTGATGCTGATATTATGGATATGTTTATTTCTCAAAGTGTTCAATCGCTACAGTGATAGATCAAACCAGTTTCGGCTAAATCCTACATAAAATTATTTGTCAAATTATTCCTAATAAATCTGTTACAGGTATGATCGAGATAGTATCTGAAGCGGAGACGTTGCGGGTGATACAGACGGAGTGGGGTTTGACCGGGTCGTTCAAAGACAAGCCCATCGCCGAATGGCTCGCCAAGCACAACCCTTCTGAACTGGAATATCAACGGGCCAGAGATAATTTCACTGGTAATACATTTTTCTATAACTTTGTAACTAACTAAACACATGTGGGCGATTTATTGACAATCTTTTAGCCGTCTTTTATAAGGTCCTATTAAACTTAGTGCAAATATTTGAAGGGTGAGTTCTACTCGTGAAACGGAACTACTTAACCCATAGAAACATAGGAAATAAAATAAATAATAAAATACACAACACAGATCATACGGAAAAATGGTACAACAGGTACTGCTTATTACTAAAGATTTTTTTTCCAGCAGGCCTAAAGAAGCGCGAGTAGATTAAAGATAAACGGACAAAACGTGCACAATATAACAGTTTATTTATAATTTTTAAGTTTAATTTCGTCATTGTACCGAAATGTACGAGTATATTATGCATGTGCCTACGTATAATTTTGTTCTATTATGTGTGGAAAATCGACGGTTTTAATGGTTTTTAATGTTTAGTACGTATTTATTTCGGCTCATTTGTCGGGATGGGTACTGTCTTGTATGAAAATAGTCTATTTGTTTGTTGTGTGTGAATACATACACACATACATATATCACGCCTATAATCCCTTACTGGGTAGGCAGAGCGTAAACGCCTGTAAAAAACTGACTTTTACGCCACGTCTGACAAACATTTGTGGGTAATTTGAAATATTATGTATCACCATAGCGACAGGTTGTCAGCCCATCGCCTAAATTTGCAATACACACCCTCAAGTCCCTTAGTCGCTTCTTACGACACCCACGGGAAAGAAATGGGGTGATGCTATTCTTAGCCGGCATCACACGGCCACGAGCTGGGAAGCCTGATGTCAAGAAAAACCTTTTCGGGTTTAGTGACGTCAATTTGTTTTCATTTTTAAGAGCAAAATAAATGAAAAAGAAATATTAATATTCCAGCATCGTGTGCCGGGTATAGCGTGGCGACGTACCTGCTGGGCATCTGCGACCGACACAACGACAATATAATGCTCAAGCGGTCGGGACACCTGTTCCACATCGACTTTGGCAAATTTCTCGGCGACGCGCAGATGTTCGGCAACTTCAAGAGGTAGCTTCTATAAATAAGAGTAACGCCAAGTCAACTAAAAAAAATCAAACATAAATCACATCTTTTTATCAAACATAAATCACATCTTCTAAACTGACATATTCACATATTACCTTACACGAACTGTCATTTTCACATATTCACTTACACAAACTCACTTTATTGAAAACTTGCAAAATTTACAAGCGCATGAGCAGGATTTTGAACCTGCGACTTTCGCCATTACTAGTGGCGACGCCTCTTCCATCTGGGCTCCCGCATACATTTGCAAAATTAGCGGGCAAGGAACATGCTGTGGTAGCCCAGATGAAAGAAGCGTCGTCACTAGTAATGACGAAAGTCGCAGGTTCAAATCCTGCTCATGCGCTTGTTTTGCAAGTTTTCAAAAATTGTATAACTAACACGGGCACTGTTTTAAATTTTTTTTTTGTTTTAAAATCACATCACCACCGCGCAAAGTCCCGGCGGGCGCTGATATTTTTTCAGTTTCTTATTTTAATCTTGACATGAATATTTATTAGTTGAAAATGACTTCTTTTATGAGAATAAGTAAAAAATTTATGTTGTATGAACTGGGGATGAAAATTTTTCAGTTCTTTTGGAGTACCCCTGGTACCTTATGTACTACAACCGACTATATGTCTCTTCGAGACGACTACTATTGAGAATTTGCAAGTTTCGTTTGAAGCGCCAGTAGTTCAGTTGTTAAAGCAATGGGACGGTAGCGCACGCTCCCGATAGAAGCCCTGGCAAGCACTATTTTTTTATTTTATTTGTTATTTTCATTTATGAAACCTAATACACATATCACGCTTATAATCCCTTGCGGGGTAGGCAGAGCGCAAACGGCCGCAAAAAAAGGACATTTAAGCCATGTCTGACAAATATTTGAGGGTCATTCGGAAAATTGTGTATCGCCATAGAAATGTCAATACACACCCTCGAGTCCCTTAATCGCCTCTTACGACTCCCTAGATAAAGAAATGGGGTAATGCTTATTCTAAGCCGGCATCACACGGCAATCTAAATTATGAAATGGAACCTAAATAAACCTTGTAGTAGTCGGTTGTAAAAACTCTGACACCCGGGTTCATCGGGTCGTTGGACACGAAAAGAAGAAGAAGAAGGTTAAATTCGCTAACAAAATGTCGACTCTTGTTCTGCAGAGATCGCGCACCGTTTGTACTGACCCCTGATATGGTGTACGTGATCAATGGCGGGGAGAGACCCACGCAGCGGTTCCAGCACTTCGTGGAATTATGCTGCATGGCCTTCAACATCGTCAGAGCTCATCACGACCATATACTGGACTTATTTGCGCTGGTAAGTACCGCTTTTGCCAAGCCACAACATTTCATTTTACGTTAGATACAAAAAAAAATATATATCGTTTAGAGTGTTTGAGATATACATATTTTCATAATTTTTAATGCAATCGTTTTAAAATATTTCGAGAAGATGGGAAAACAAAGTTAGGATTACAAATCTCTGATTAAACAAAATAAAATAAAAAGAACTTGCCCTTTATTTATGCGATAAATTATCTATTAAAAAAATGTCTTGTTAGAAATTTGAATATACTCTTAATTTATCTAGAAGAACATCGGGTATGAATGATAAAAAAAACAAGAATGGGTTTAGGATTGTTTTTCTACGCTTCTGCCGTGTGATGCCAGCTTAGAATAGTATCACCCCATTTCTTTCCCGTGGGTGTCGTAAGAGGCGACTAAGCGACTCGAGGGTTACATGTGTATTGCATTTTGAGCGATAGGCTCACAACCTGCCACTATGGTGATACACAATTTTCTTAATGACCATCAAATGTTTGTCAGACGTGGCGTAAATGTCAGTTTTTTACGGTCGTTTACGCTCTGCCTACTCCGCAAGGGATAAAGGCGTGATATATGTATGTATGTTTCTACGCTTTTATCCATGTTTCTTGGAGAAAGTTGTTTAGCTTCATAGGTTGATTAGAACTCACTACCTGCGTCTGTGTTTCCAAACGCATACAACCCTAATCTCTTCAAAGTAAGAGTGAACAGGCTTCTTCTGGGTGAGCTCGCTCCATCTTAGACTCTGTCTCTGTGCTATGACCTAGACAAGAGTCAAGAGCAAACCCATCATTAATAAAATATATATATATTTACTGCTAAGTTTTCGACTTGCTATGTTTGATAGATGGCGCTGTCGGGAGTGCAGGGCGTGACGTCGCAAGCCGTCAACTACGTCCGCAGCGCGCTGCTCCCGGCGGCTACGAACGCTGAGGCGGCCGCAGCTTTCGCGAGACTCATTCATTCCTCTTTGAAGAGCAAGTACGTATGACATTACAGAAGAAGATAATTATTGTCTGGGCCGATGGCGTAGCGGCTAGTACCCTTGCCTGCTACGCTGAGGATCGTGGCATATGGTGAGGCGGCCAGATTGTATTGTAATGGACTTTTTAAATCAAATATGGCGATATGTTTGTTATACAGAACATAATGTCCCTATACTATGCATAAGTCAATCTGGCTCCCGCCTGCACTAATTTAGAGAATTATAGAATTGTTGGTTTATTTTGTGTAGGTACTTATTACATGTTTTTTTTTTAACTTGCCAAATTTCTACGCGCAGGCAGGATTTGAACCTGCGACTTTCGCCATTATTATTCGGGTATTAGTTGCAAAACTAACCCGGTTGATGGAGCCGTGTCAAGCGTTATTGGCATCAAGATACAAAATTCGTGGGCAAGGAACGAGCCGCGGTAGCCTAGGTGGAAAAGGCGTCGCCATTAGTAATGCGAAAGTCGCAGGTTCAAAACCCGCCCGCGCTTGAACATTTTGTCGCTAGTTATGGCGATAGTCGCAGTTTCAAATCCTGCCCGCACTTGAAAATTTTGCAAGTTTTCAGTAATTGTATACCTAACACAGGAAGTGTTTTAAAATTTGGTATTCAATGGACTAAAAACATTGCCTTGCTTAAATAGTTGCTTACCGTCTCGTCTTCTGATTCAAATTACTAATAGATTCATACCTTTCGAGTGCGGGCAGGATTTGAACCTGCGACTTTCGCATTACTAGTTGCAAAACTAACCCGGTAGATGGAGCCATGCCAAGCGTTACTGGCATTAAAATACACTTGCAAAATTGGCGGGCAAGAAATGAGCTGCGGTGGCCCAGATGGAAGAGGCGTCGCCACTAGTAATGCGAAAGTCGCAGGTTCAAATCCTGCCCGCACTCGAAAATTTTGCAAGTTTTCAAAAATTGTATACCTAACACGGGAAGTGTTTTAAAAATTTGGTACTCAGATTCATACCTAGTTTGTTTATGCGATGCTTGTAATCTTGAAGTATGTTATGTAATAACTACGTGGATAACTTAATTGGCTATTTGAGTACTTAAAAAACTGCAATTATCATAAGAAATACTGCTGTTGTTATCCATAAAAAAACTCATTAGATTGTTAACTATTTCTATCTTGTTGTTAGAAATAGTTAACAATCTAATAATAGTTGTTGGCGCAGTGGTAGTGCGACTGCCTGCTACGCAAAGGTTCCGGGTTCGATTCTCGGTGGGACACTCACAAAGTTGATATTTATCACTTTGTGAATTTGTTCCCGGTCTGGTTAGGACATTGCAGGGTGAACCAACTGATTGTCCGAAAAAGAAATGGTTCCGTGCTTCGGAGAGCACGTTAAGCCGTCGGTCCCGGTTGCTGTCTATGATTATTTAGACGGCGGTCGTAACACAACCATGTCAGCGGCCTACTAGTAGTAGTAGGCGGTTGAAAAACACTGACACCAGGGTTCATCGGGTCGTTGGACGACTCGGTATCCCATACGAAAAGAGAGAAGAGATCTTGATATATCTTTGTCATATGTTGTTTGTACCAGGTTCACGCCGATTAACTTCTTCCTGCACAACTTGGCTCAGCTACGAGCGAGCGGCGACCAGACCACCACCTCCTCGGAACTGCTGTCATTCATGCCCAGAACATACACGTGAGTTTTACTTACATTAACAGCCATAACAGTCCACTGGTGGACATGGGCCTTCCCCTATTGGAGGTATTGCCGTACTCACCACGCTTGGCAGGCGGAAGCGAGCGCAGTGCAAGTATTGCATTCACAAGGAACGCTGCTGCCGATTCCCTGGATGATTATCCCTTAGTCGCTTTTTACGACAACCACGAGTTGAATTGGGGTACCCCTGTATTTAATCACCGCAAAATTTTAACAAATGCGTAAATGCATAGACTATCTTCTATCCTTGTCTAAGCCTATTTAACAGAAAGTGATAGTAAATAAATAAATAAAATTTTGTTTATTTCAAAATTATACAGTACAGTAGTTGATATTTTCTTTTGAGTATATAGATTAGATACTTGTGCCCATTGATCTACAACAACCCTAGATTTAGCGCCTCATACAAAATTACGCTAAAATTTTGTCACCTACTGAACTATACAGTCATACATAGCGATTTATAGATTCATTGCGTCCGCCTGATCCAAAATATCACAACGAACCTCACCATAATCTATTGAATTCAGCCTTATTTGTTAGCCCGTACTTGGTCATGTTAACAGTTTAGCGGCCAGCCACGCACTGTGGGAAAGAAGTGCTCGCTTGCAAATTGTGCACTACTTTACCGGCCCACCTTTTGAGCGTACGCGCGTAATCTAGGGTTGTTGTAGATCAATGCTTGTGCCAGAAAGTTTCGCTCTTCTAGAGTGATAAGTACACATAACTGATAAGATAAACACATATTAGTTTAACCCTCGAGAAAACAAAAATTAACTGTTAGACAGTGCTTTTTACTTGGAGATTTAGTCAGTAACATGGAATTGAGACAAATATTCAGCTATAATGTCTTCGCGCTATAGTATTTCACCCCGAGTGTGACTTTTACCTTACATATTTGTTCCACAGTATGGCTCAAGAGGGCCGGTTGATAAGCGTAGAATGTCTCGGCTACGAGAAGCGCTACGACCCGGAGAAGCACTACGTGTACGCGCTACGCATCTACCGCGCGGGGCAAGCTACGCCGGCGCTACTCTACAGATCCTATAAACACTTCACCGAGTTGTATCAGAAGATCTGTCTGCACTTCCCGCTGGCCAAAGTACACAGGTGAGTTATATATGCTTACTTACTAATGCTACGAATTCATGCTCGCGCTATGGGCAGTGAATTATTAAGGGAAGTGGGCAACGCAACCATGTAAACAGGTTACTCGCGCTGCTACTCGTCACGCCGCTGCCACTTCCCGTGCTCCCGCTCCCGGCAGCACGAGTGGAATTATTACTATCTCGCTCACTCGTATTACCGCGAGTTGTTTGATGAAAGAATGATCGCAGCGTGAGTCTACTCACTGTCGTTGATACTGCCATTTACTGTATTCCGGGCAATATTCGCGGCAGCGGCAGGAGTAGGAGCTGCGCAAACATTAGCATGAAACCTGCCGTCTGATAAGCGTAGAATGTCTCGGCTACGAGAAGCTCTACGACCCGGAAAAGCACAACGTCTACGCTATCGTCGTTACGTCTACGCGCTACAAATTTACCGCTACGCTGACAAACATTTCACCGAGATGTATTAAAAGATTGCGTATATTTTCCATCAGCCAAAGTAAGACAGCCTGTCTTTCTTTTAAAATTAAGAAGGTCCAATAGTAAAAAAAGATAAGGAATTATCTCATAAACAGGGTTTACTTGATTCTGAAGTAATGATACTTGCCCCTTATGCAGGGTTAATTTACCTCATAGCATAGAGGCGGTGCTTGTCTTGTCTTGTAGAGTGTCCGTAGATAATTAGGGAGTTATATTTAAAGTGGTAAAATAAATTACGAAAACCCTTAATTTAGTCAACATTTTATTACAATTCAAAAACCTATTTACAACTTAATAAATTAACTGTTTTAAACATTCGCTGTCACACCTCATGACATATAACCAACCATAACATTAGTTGAATACCAAATTTTAAAACACTTCCCGTGTTAGGTGTACAAGTTTAAAAAAAACATTAGTTGTTCCGTGACCATGGCTCATGCAACTTGGCCGAAATATCGGACAATTCAATAAAAACAAGTATCGCGGTAAGAATCCCGTTTCAATATTTTGAGTCATAAAATAAATAAATATCCTGGACATTTCACACAGCGCCACAAAGCCACAAACTAAGCAAAGCTTGTGCTATGGGAACTAGATAGCTGATAAATACTATAATTACTTTTTTTTGTAAATAAATACATTATAAATACCCAGACTGAACACAAATTTTTGAAAATTACAAATATTTATGCTGTGTGGGGATCGAACCTCAGCTTAGATGGCAGGGGTACTATCTTCCATGCAATCGGGCCAGTCAATAAATCAAACTTACATACATACATACATACATAAATCACGCCTTTATCCCTTACGGGGTAGGCAGAGCGTTAACGGCCGTAAAACGGATATTAACACCACGTCTGACAAAAGTTTGAGGGTCAATCAGATAACTGTGTATCACTATAGTGACAGGTTGTCAGACTATCGCAAATTCTCTAAAATCTAAAATTGCAATACACATCTAACCCTCGAGTCCCTCTTACGACACCCATGGGTAAGACATCAGGTGATGCTATTCTAAGCCGGCATCACACGGTACCGTAAATCACACTTAACTATACATAGAGCGACTTCCTGCCAGTAGTAGCAGTGACGTCATCATCTTGCGGTTCCTGCAGACGAATGGCTACTTTGTTAGCGGCGCCCCCTAAAGAAAGAAAAAACTTATTTTATTGCTGTCACACAACATAAGAACAAGAAAAATAATCTTAAAGTTTAGGTATGAGCACTATAGGCAAACAATACTAACTGCTATTGCAGGGTGAAATTCTACTAGTGACCGATACCGAAAACTCAAGACGGGCTGGTGATAAGGAACAACCTTTCTTAAGGAACATAGGTCGAAAAAAGAAAAATACAAAATGTATCTGATGAATCTGAGTCAATTTGTATAGCACGTCCAGTAAACAAAATCGACCTTTGTTGTTGGGAAAAGTTGTTCCTTATCACCAGCCCATAGGTACTGACTTTAAGTTGTCGGTAAAATTATGACGACCAATGTGGCGACGCATAGGTTCTGAGTTCCATTCTTGTGGGGCATTCACAAAGTTTGGTATTTATCACTTTGTGAATTTGTCTCAGTCTAGGACGTTGCAGGCTGATCAACCTGATGTTCGAAAAGAAAGATGGTTTCGTGCTTTGTAGGGCACTTTAAACGGCACGGTACCGGTTGCTGTCTATGATTACTTAGACGGTGGTTGTTACACAAGAGGCCTATAACTAGTAGTAGTAGGTGGTTGAAAAACTGTCACCAGGGTTCATCGGGTCGTTGGACGACTTTGTGTCCCACACAAAAACGAATAAGAGGTAAAATTACACCCTACAGACCTCACTCAGCATGTGCGGAAGATAGAAGTAGCTATTCTAGCTGGTTTTTCTGTGAGATCATTACTGGTTACTGGTAAAGTTCATCATCATCACAATCGAGTCAAGAAGTGAACCACGAAACTGAATATCTTTTCCCAAGGAAAATAGGTTGAAATATAATATACCTTCCATACAAAACGCAAAACAAAATCCGGCTGAGTATGGAATGCCTTTTTTATCTTTTTCGGCCCTTGTTCGTTGGGGAAAGTTGACAGTTCCATAACACTGTTTCACCTCTGGAGGTACCTCACATTTACCAGTAACCTTGTATGTAGATATTTGACGAGGAACTTTTAATACGTACCTACCGGCGCCCGCGACACTTGCACCCTGTGCGCAGCCACCATATCCCAAGTACTCGCCTCTGTTGGTGGCGCGTAGCTTACGTTACTGTCTTTTGACATTTGTTCTCCTGAGGTTCTGCTTACATTACTAGATTCAGCAGGGTTCTTTGCCTGTAAACCAGGGTTATTTGCCTGTAAACCAGGGTTATTTGCCTGTAAAGCAGGGTTATTTGCCTGTAAAGCAGGGTTCCTTGCCTGTAAAGCAGGGTTCTTTGCCCGTAAAGCGGGGTTTTTGGGCTCTGAAGAAGAGTTGTTTGCCTCATATGGAGGAGGACCACTACTTTTGCTTATGGAACTCTGTAAAGTATTGCTTGTATACGGCAATGGTGCGTTCGGACCTTGCGCTAATGGATTCGTTCGAGTTTTCGGCGCATTATTTTTATTCTTATTAGCTTCTTTCTTCGATTTAGCTGCTTCAGCTTTCTCTCTCTGCACTCTCAGCTTTTCTTGCTTAGCTCGTTCTTTTATTTCTGCTTTTTCTCTGTCGTTCCGTAACTTCTCTTCTTTTGCTCTCTGTTGTGCTTGTAACTTGTCTTGTTTTTTCTGTTCTGCTATTTGCTTCTTATTCCATTTTATTTGTTCTTTTTGATTGTCTTTGGGTGCTGCATTATTTGTGTTTCTCGACTCGGTTAATTGTCTACTTTCTGCTCCTCTAGGGTCTGTTGATACTGCTGGTGTACTCTTTCTAAGTTCTGGTTGTAATTTCTGCAGTTGTGTCTGTTGCCTTAAATCGCCAGTGCTTTTCGAGGCTTGTATGACTCCAGGAGCCGTCGGGTCCGGTTGAAAAGACGGAGGAAGTTTTACCATTGAAGAATTTAACTTTTTAGGCGCTTCACCATAGCTTTCAGAACCTGGAAAATACACAAAGTAGAACGTACACTTATAATTTAAACTACATGTTAAAGATAACACAAATATTTATTGATTGATAATTACTGTTTATCTTGGTTTAATCTTGCGAAATAATAATCGATCAAGTAGTTCTATCAATTATTTTAGTTGTAATTTGTAGATAAGTAAATACAATTTTACACAACTGGCTGCTTCCAAAATTGCTACTGCATTTATAATATTATGATAACGCATTGTATACAGGGTGTAAGGGATAGCCCTTCGAAAACTTGTGTGGTACATTCAGACCATGAAACTGAACAACTTCCCATGAAAAATATTGCAGGAAACGCAAAAAAAAACGACTTTCCATAGTAATTGCATCAGCTGATCTAGATTTTGTATGGTAAATTTTTTTTGGCGTTATCTGACATAATATGTTCCTAGGGGAAAGTTGTTCAGTTTCATAGTCTGCGTGCACGCTATCAGTATTCGGAGAGCTGTTCCTTACACACATAGAAAATGTCAGTGTTGGGTATAGAATTTGGCTAAGTAATAAAATCAACAAGGTCGATACAGTTTGTTGTTTATATCAATGGTATTGTATTGGTCTATTGACGATATGCAATTTTTTGCATTACCATGTCTACCGTGGTACATACATACATGATTTTGTTCAGTTTTCTAAGCAAATATTTTGTAGTTTTGTTGACCCTTCTAAATTAGGAAGTATTTCGAAATGACTTAAAATAAATACCCATTAAAGTTTTCTTCTGAGTTTTTCAAATACATTAAAATACGATGACTTAATCGGTTAACGCATTGCATCGTTTAGTAGGTTTGTTCTTGCACTCGATTTATCCATTTAACGATAGAAAATTAAATCAATTGAAATTATTTCAAGTTTTCATTAAGTCTTTCTTAAAAAAAAAACAATTTTACATGGAAATAAGTTGTGTCATATTTCTTTAAGTTTTGTGTCTTTTCTATATTGTTCTTGTGTGCTGTTGAGTGTAAATGCAGCTACACAGTCAACATAGGATGCAAAAATATATAATGCAGAAATATATTCTGTAATGCAGAGTGAGTGATCACTAGATCAAACGGGATAATTAAAAATGCACTTGGTCCGATTGGTTCCACGTATTATTGAACACTGAAATAAAACGTAAGAAAAATGTAAGCGGCTACATATGGCCGTATGTCAATGCACCCTAAAATCTAGGTCGACATCAAAGTCCAATATTGTGCATGTTCTAGTTTAAGCTAAATCTAAATTATAAATAATCATGTACATTGTACATGTGCATAAATAAATAAATGTCAGGTTAGGTTAGTGTAGTTAATCTAAAAGTGATTAAAATAACTGTGCTGTTGTACACGTCTTTTCTGCCTTTCTTTGTAATGTCTTACTTCTGAGGGTCAGCTGGAAGAAATTTCTACTTAGAAATAAGCTGTACCTGTTGTGTCGTCGACGTATTTCTTAATGTTTTGTGTCTTTCCTGTAATGTTTTTGTGTGCAAAAAACTGTAAATAAATAAATAAAATAAAAGTCGTCTCAAATAAAAATGAATATAGAGCTTAGAAACTAAATACGAGTATTGTTCATTTGTTTACTTACGCAAGAATTCTTCTTCGAAAGGTTTGTAAGCGCCGGTAATGTACACTTCAGATGCGTTGTTTTCGGAGAATTCAAGTTTCTTATCATTCCTCGAAGACAAATTGAAGGAAAATCTGAACCCGTTGAACAGATGCATTTTGTCGTAGTTAAGGTAACTGAAACGAGAGATATGATTCTTATGTTATGAATAGGAATTTTTGGTTACAGATTGCATAGCATATCCTCACTCAGTTTCTTACGAATTCGGTTTCGGTTACGGATAGATTTTTATATCGGATATACGATAGTTTTCGTTCCGATAGGTACGGAGTTCCTTAACATGCCTGCTTTAAATTAATTAATATCTTTATTTAGTAGACCCAGGTAGTTCGTCAACTTGGTGAATTTTTATATAGATTTTATGATATAAATGGTTTTTATTTATATTGATAGCGATCGTTTTTTTACGGTCGTTAACGCTCTGCCTTCCTCGCAAGGTATAAAGGCCTGATATGTGTATGTGTCAAAACTTTCGTAGATCGGAACGTGTTTCTAATATCTTAGTCACGATGCTAGTGGACAGAATGTAAGACTGGGGATATTGCGTTTGCTTTGTACGAATTTTATTTGGTTTCTAGTGTCATTATATTGATGTATTTAAGTCTTAAAAGTGTTGTATAAAGCACTATCTATCACTTGGAAGAAAGAACGATTACTTACCCCTCAAGGTATAAGGGTCTGGTATGTGTATGTGTCAAAACTTTCGTAGATCGGAACGTGTTTCTAATATCTTAGTCACGATGCTAGCGGACAGAATGTAAGACTTGGCTGAATGGGGATATTGCGTTTGCTTTGTAAGAATTTTCTTTGGTTTTTTCGTGGCCTTATAATGAGGTTTTTTAGTCTTATTTATAAAGCACTATCTATCACTTGGAAGAAAGAACCTTTACTTATTCGGTGTATTGCCACCTCTACACCCTCATTTGTAATCGGTGTCTTTCTTCGCGCTTGAACAATGTACTATTTGAAATTACATAAATTATACTTACAGCGTTTGTATAAATTATATTATCAACTTATCACCACAAAATAAAATCCAGTTGCTTTAGTAAATAATGTTCGTAACATGTCAACAGTGGTTTAACTATTACTGAAATCAATACAATACATACAGACGCGTTTCGCCGATTAGATATCACTTGTGGCCGCCATGTTGGCTTAGCAATCTTATCTTGCTCGAAATTATGCTAACTTATCAAATTGTATGATCCATCCGGTTGATTAATCATGAATTATCTAAAACTATTACATGGTATGAGTGTCTAGCATTTTTCTAGGAATTCTGTTTCTACAATGCCAAAGTTTGTACTCGTACTTAATTAGGATCCAAATTCACTTCAGTAGTTTCGTCTGATCTGGTGAAATATTACTTTCTTCTAATATTGTCGATTAAAAAGAGTGACATATCACGTGATTCAAATTTGTTAATGGAATGCTTTTACTGTCAAATCATATTTGCAATTGACAGGCACTCCATCAGAAGATAATATTAATATTATCATCATTCGGTTATTCATACATTTCTTAACTCAGTTGATTGATGTAAAATTATGACTAAGAATGTGATAAAGAACGTTTTATAGTACTTGAGATAATTTTGTATTAGCTATAAGGCTGTTGATAAGATAAAAAATAAAAGCAAACATTTCTATTATTTAACAAAATTAATCACATTCAATTGATAAATAACAGAATTGGATAATTTGTTGTGGTGGTAGAGAAAGGACCCCATAATCAGATCCTGACGTGGCAACCATGCGCCATCTTGATTTCTATTCTTTCAAACAAAATAATAGTAATCCAATTAAGGCCCAACGCTGCGTCCAGCAGATAGAGCGCGCGGGCCCGCGCGTGTTCACAGTGCTGCAGCCATTATAACCCGTCCGAATTAAGAAGGTGCATCGTGCCTAGTAGCTGTTAAAGGGTAAGGTGTCGTCATGTTCGTACGGATAGTATTGCGCTGGGTATTGGCTGTGGTGCTCTTGTTGTTTGTTTTGCCAAATCAAACATGCGCGGGTCAGCCCGCGGCCGAAATACGCACAACGCAGCGTTAAGCCTAAGTCAAAAAATTGTCGTAACATACGGGTTGTTCTTTCACGTAATCTGGGATACAAGTATAATTTAAAACCTTTTCCATGTAACAATAAGGCCGTATGTTACGGACTACGACACTTTACTGTAGTCCGAGCCACGTCCGAGTCGTCCAGCGAATTAATGATCTAATAATCAGTATGTTCACCTGTCTTATCTATTTTTATTTAGTTTTATTTATGCAATAAATTTACAAAAAACAAACAAACATAACACGCCTTTATCCCTTGCGGGGTAGGCAGAGCGTTAACAGTCGCAAAAACGGACATTTACGCCACGTCTGACAAACATTTGAGGGTAATTCGGAAAATTGTGTATCGCCATAGTGACAGGTTGTCAGCCCATCGTCTTAATTTGCATTACACACCCTCGAGTCCCTTCGTCGCCTTTTACGACTACTACGGGAAAGAAATGGGGTGATGCTATTCTAAGCCGGTTTCACACGGCATACATTAAATTTACATGGGCGGACTTATTCATATTCCATGATCATATTCTCAATACTCAATACTCAAAAGTTTATTGCATACCATGTGTTACATTTAGGTGATAAAATAATACAGATTACAAGGTACTTAAAACATGGACCCTGTTGGGCACAATAATAGTGGGATAGAGGAAGACTTAAATTATATTACATGCAATCTTATTAATTACAATAATATCATATATATTTATCTTAATACCTAACCCTTATGTATAATTAATTACACTCAAACGGTCAAATTTTTCTTTTAAAATCTATTTTGGTATTTAATTTATTTATTCATGTTATTATTGGCTTATACTTGTACTTGATTTACCGTGTGATGCCGGCTTAGAATAGCATCACCCCATTTCTTACCCATGGGTGTCGTAAGAGCCGACTAAGGGACTCGAGGGATGTGTATTGCAATTTAAGGCGATGGGCTGACAACCTGTCACTATAGTGATACACAGTTATCTGATTGACCCTCAAGCTTTTGTCAGACGTGGTGTTAATATCCGTTTTACGGCCGTTAACGCTCTGCCTACCCCGTGAGGGATATAGGCGTGATTTATGTATGTATGTATGTTCTTATATTGGTTTGATTACAGCCTGCCATCCGGGCTTCATGTCGGCCGTTCCAACACGCGTATAGTGGCCGAGCGACGTTTCGGCGACGTGCAAGCCTTCCTCACGTCTCTATTCAACCTAGCTGACGAGATCGCGCACTCAGACCTCGTGTACACCTTCTTCCATCCTCTGCTGAGGGATCAGCAGGATGTGGAGCCGCAGCGGATGAAGCACAGAGGTAGATACTAGAATAAACTAATTATCTTTTAACAGGTTTGACATGTTATATGACTAGGTTAGATGGTATATTTTTACAGGTGGTTAACAAAAGTTAGCTATAAAACCTTATGCTATGTTAAGTGTACCCGTGAACGATCTCGACCGACAGTGGCGCCACTTCACAAAAAATATATTTTCTCTTTATACAAACAATCTATCAGAATAAGGCATGCCCAAGTTTTTAGTATTATCCTTAAGTAAAATTAGAACCTACAAACTCAATGATATATTCTCTGTAATTAAAGTTATGGCATTTTATACAAAAAGTGGCAGTTTTTATGCATTTTTTTCCATAACTTAATTGCAGCGACTATTTCATTGAGTTTGCAGGTTTTAATTTTGCATAAAGGGCGGGGCAGACCGGCTCCGTATGCGTTCCGTATCCAGCTCTCGTCCGTAGTCACGCACGAACTTATGACGTTGTAATGTATGAGACTGTATGAGATACGGCACACCGCTTGCGTGCAGCACGGAACGGATACGCAACGCAAGCGGTGTGCCGTATCTCATACAGTCCTATACATTACAACGTCATCAGTTCGTGCGTGACTACGGACGAGAGCTGGATACGGAGCCGGTGTGCCCCGCCCTTTCGGATAGTACAAAAAATTTGGGCAACGGATATTCTGGTAGATTGGTTGTAAAGAGAAAACTATTTCTTTATGAAGTGGCGCCACTGTCGAGGTCGTTGGCAGCTACACTCGCCTTAAGCGTGGCATTAGGCTCGCCTTTTGAACGATGTGAAATCAAGTATAAAAAAAGATCGACAAGACCTACTTCAAAAAATCACATTGCGAGCGTAGCGAGCCCATAGCTGAATGGCTAGGAAGTTAGGAACCTATCTATCTACGCAACGCATCGTGAGTAGAGCGAGCAATTAGCTGAGTCATGATGATACCCTTCCATTAACAAGGTATCGCGAGCACAGCGAGCTCATAGCTTAATAATGGAACAACTTTATATGTGATGTGTTGCGAGTCTGGGCACATCTGTTGTGGAACCGGTGGACGGTGGAGTAAGCGGATTCTCGGTTAGAGGTCACGCTTTGGCAAACGTTGCATTAGACGCCCTCCGGCTAGATGGACTTAAGGGCCTGCCTCGAACTTTTAAACGTCCCTTTCCCACTAATTCCAAATCCTGTATGTTTGAACGAAGCGGAATCGCCATATTTAGATGATTTTTCATTCTTTTGGAAATTTCTCGCCAAATAAACAAGTAATCAAAAAAGTGTATCAAGAATCTAGTAATGTACAAGACGTATCGTATTCGCAAAAAATAATGTGATAAGTTTTTGAGACTGCTATACACTACGCAAAAAGTGTAAAAATACACCTAACTTTGAAAAATTTATCTATCGAGCAAACTTTCTTTAAACGTGTTTTCCTGCGACAAGAATCTAGATAATATAATGAAAAATCATTATACACAAAAATAAGGTGTTTATCGTATTCTTCAACGAAATTGCGTGCATCCAAAAATACCCATTTTTCTCACGGCCCGCTCTTATTCAGCGGCTGGTAGCGACTGGATGGCGAGAACGGGAGATCACGCCTTGTGTTCCAGTGGACTGCAATAGGCTAATATGATATGACGACATAGCTATAGCTTAGGTATCTGTGTGTCGCAGAGAGTGCGGAGGTGGAGAACACCGGCAGCGGGTCGCTGAAGCTGTCGGTGCAGTACGCGGGCGGCGTGCTGAGCGTGCTCATCCTGCACGCGCAGTCGCTCGCGCTCACGCCGCAGGGCCTGCCGCCCAACCCTTACGTTAAGGTACCAAACACTCGTTACAGTTTTCAAATGATTTTATTTACAAAATTACATATTTTCTGAGTCTCTCAAAGTTTGACTGGAAGAGATCCCTTTGTGGGATAAGTCCGCCTTTGTGCCTCTTGTTTTATTCCATCCTTTATTTTTATTTTATTTTATTAGGTAAATAATTTTTTTTCGTGTGATGCCGGCTTATAATATCATCGTCCCATTTCTTACCCGTGGGAGTCGTAAGAGGCGACTAAGGGACTCGAGGGTGTGTATTGTAATTTTAGGCGATGGGCTGACAACCTGTCACTATGGCGATACACAACTTTCCGAATTACCTTCAAATGTTTGTCAGTGGCGTATACGTGTACGTGGCGTAAATGTCCGTTTTTGCGGCCGTTTGCGCTCTGCCTACCCCGCAAGGGATTATGGGCGTGATATGTGTATGTGTGCATGTATGTAAAAATAAAATAAAATAAAATTTCTTTATTTCAGACTTTTACATCCATAGTTTAAATTTTAATTAAGTTCATAGCTAGAACATAGCTTTAACTAATAAAATTAACATTCATAATTTATAATTTGAGACTTTACAGATTTACATCTGTAGTTAAATAATAATAAATAATCTAAAAAAAGCTTTAAATAACTAGGTTTAGGTACATAGCTTGCTTTCATTTAAATTTATGTTACATTCATGACCAGAGAAAAAAGAGAAACAGAAATGCCCTAGAAATTACAGCTGATATGCCCTAGAAATAAAGTTTTCAAATAAAAATGATAATTTTTTTGCAAAACTTCATATCTTTAGAGTCTCTCAAAGGTTGACTGCAAGAGATCCCTTTGTGGGATAAGTCCGCCTTTGTGCCTCTTGTTTTATTCCATCCTTTACTGATAATGTAAATTTGTTTTGTGGTGGAATAAAGTTAATACATACATGGCTTTTTTTTCTCACAGGAGTAATGTTCATAAGCAATAACCATATTTTAATATTTTCCTTGCATTTGTACATACATTGATATATATATCAAGGCTATATCCCTTGCGGGGTAGGCAGAGCGTAAACGGCTAAAAGAACGAATATTTACGCCACGTCTGACAAACATTTGAGGGTCATTCAGAAAATTGTGTATCGCCATTCAGACCATCGCCTAAAGATATGATACGCATGAAACCATCTAGTCCCTTAGTCGTCTCATACGACACCCGCGAGATAGATATGGAGTGATGCTATTCTAAGCTAGCATCACATCTGACAAACGTTTGAGGGGCGTTTCAGAGAAATTGTGTATCACTATGGTGACAGCTTGTCAGTCTGTCGCCTAAACTGTAATACAGCTCAGCCACATATTACAACACCTGCGAAAAAGAAATGATTTAATGCTTTTCTAAGCCGCCATCACACGGCCAACATGCATAAGTATCTGATCTGTCAAATTTGACAAGTCCCAATACTTATAAAGTATTAGCTGTTACCCGCGGCGTTGTCCGAAAATAAAAACAATTCGATGTGTTAATCCGTGTTAACTTCTATATGTGTGCCAAACTTCATTTTATCGGTTCAGTAGTTTTTGCGTAAAGAAGACCCTATATTAGAAGGAAATTTATTTACCGTTTATTGTACACTAAAACATTACAAGAGAAACAAATACAAGAAATACAGACACAATAGGACAACTTATGTCTACTAAGAAATTTCTTCCAGCTGACCTACGTAAAGTGGGACTTTATTAGCCAGGCGGATTAGGCGTGCACAATACAATATAATAAGATAAAATAAACCTACACACGAATAGATTAAATACACCTAAATAAACTTACAAACAAAAATATACCTACATATAAATAAATTGTACCTTAAAAGAAATACTTATATATTTATAAATGTACCAACTTACACATCTATGTATTTAATGGGTGTCATCATTTCAATAAACTGAAGACAACCAGCAATGTATGCCAAATCGAAATTTGTTAGTAGGGAAGTGTAGTACTGGACTAGACTAGTGATGTGATTATTTTATTATTTATTTTATTTATAATTCATTAAAAAGACATATAAAGCATCAATTTTACTTCGTGCCGTTAAACCTTCGAAAAGTTTGTTGGCACTGCACATTCCTCAGTTATACAAAATAAAAATAAAATAAAAAGACAAACCAATTTCAAAGATAACCTAAACTTAAAATTATACATTATATAATTACATATTACACAGGTTAATTTGATACCTATGCAATAGTATGCATGGGTTGCAAATGGTAGGACCGACCATACTCTGCGAACAATACTTGTTTACGACTAAAAGTTAATAACAATAGATACATCGACTGATAATAATAAAGAATATTATTTTATTTATTTATTTATTTACCGTTTATTGTACACAAAAACATTACAAGAGAAACACATACAAAGAATAACGACACAACAGGACAGCTTATTTCTACTAAGAATATTATTATTTTTGGATTCTTTTCTAACAGCTTATATGATAATTTTGCGTTGGTATCCCCCAGGTGTACCTAGTCCCGGACCCGACGAAGGAGACGAAGCGCAAGACTCGCGTCCTGAAGCGCAACTCCCACCCGTCGTTCATGGAGATGTTGGAGTACCGGCTGCCCATCGACGTGGTCAGGAACAGGAGCCTGCAGGCCACCGTGTGGAACTACGACTCGCTACAGGTAACACGGCGACTTTTGCTCCAACAATATATTGCTAATACAAAATTTTAAAACACTTCCCGTGTTAAGTAAACAATTTTTGAAAAAGTTTCAAGTATAAGTTGCAAAACTAACCCGGTAGATGGAGCCGTCCCACGCGTTACTGGCATTAAATACACTTGCGAAATTGGCGGGCAAGGAACGAACTGCGGTAGCACAAATGGAAGAGGCGTCGCCACTAGTATTGCGAAAGTCGCAGGTTCAAATCCTGCCCGCGCTTGAAAATTTGGCAAGTTTTCAAAAATTGTATACCCAACGCAATGTATTAGGTAGATGGATATACCAAGCTTAAGACGGCCTATGTGGCGCAGGGGTAGTGCGACTGCCTGCGACGCAAAGGTTCCGGGTTCGTTCCTCGGTGGGACACTCACAAAGTTGATATTTATCACTTTGTGCATTTGTGTCCAGTCTGGTTAGGACATTGCAGGCTGAACCACCTGGTTGTCTGAAAAGAAAGATGGTTCCGTGCTTTGGAGGGCACGTTAAGCCGTCGGTCCCGGTTGCTGTCTATGATTACTTAGACAGCGGTCGTTACACAACCATGTCAGAGGCCTACTACTAGTATACCATTTACGCGTTATCATGGCAATAGCGTACATTGACACGACCGGTCCCAAAAACAACATTTTTAGGCGATAATTATCGCTCTCCATACAAACTATCGCTAGAATTCACATCGCTAAAGTATCATAATTTCGGGTATTCCCCCGGCACAACCCGGCGTCATTCCACAACCATGTATATCCAAAATTTTCAAAAATGAGTGTACTTGTAGCCAATTCGAAAAGTTGTTTTTTTAACTACTTATTACTTTTATATGTCGATAATTTTCGCTAACTTTTGAAATGAGTTCAATTCTATAACATACGTTTTAAAACTGCCGTACGCTGTACGTACGCTGCCGTTTTTTACGTGCCGTGTTATGCCGGCTTAGAATAGCATCACCCCATTTCTTTCCCGTGGGAGTCGTAAGAGGCGACTAAGGGACTCGAGGGTGTGTATTGCTATTTTAGGCGATGGGCTGACAACCTGTCACTATGACGATACACAATTTTTCGAATGACCCTCAAACATTTGTCAGACGTGGCGTAAATGTCCGTTTACGCTCTGCCTACCCTGCAAAGGATAAAAGGCGTGATTTGTGTATGTGTATGTGTACGTTTTAAAATATTGCCCAAAATGTATTCTCTATTATAGGTAAAATACCGTAAAATAAAAATGATTCTGGGTTGCAATTATAATTTGAGCAAATAAGAAACCAAAAAGCTTTACAAAATACATTTTTACCATAAATAAATATAAAACAAAATTAAGTATTAGACCGGGTCTATCGCGATAGTATTTAGGTAAATATTAGTAATTTACCTGTGTCCCGACGTTTCAACACAGTTTCGTGTATTGTGGTCGCGGGTTGACTGATATTTAATTACTAATATTTACCTAAATACTCAAAATGAGTGAAAAAAATCGCGAGTGCTTAAAAAGTTATAAAACAAAATTGTTGACACTAAAACAAAAATTTTTGAGTTACGTTGTTTTGTAATGAGCCCCTAGCTGGCCAGAGGTGCGGTCCCGCAGGCTCAATTTTGTTTTCATTTTGATCGATCGTCGTGAAGTGCGCTTGCGTTCGTTCGTGTTTGGAAGTCTTTCTTGCTGTTTCTCGGTGTTTTGGTTATTGTTTGTTTGTTAAGTTTATTTTTGTTAAATTACTTGTTAGCCAGTCACGTTTTGTTATTGTAGCGCGGCTCAAATTATACCCATGCATTTGCGTACTACCCAGATGTGTGTGAATAAACCTTTAGGCTTGGAAAAAATAATTTTCTCAAATTAAATTAGATTTTTTGGTTTTTTCCTTTTTTATTTGTTTCACATTTTTAAATTTTTTACATTTTGGTCACTTAGAATCAAATAATAAATAATAAACTAAACAAATAAAATAATTACTACAGACGTGTTTCAGCGTTTTCTAATTTCAACCCACAAGGGGTAAACAGGGACTTGAAGTTTGTATGAAAATTCGCGTTTTGTATGAAAATACAGTTCATACATCAGAATAACACACACATCATTGGCTATTTTTAACCACGAGAAAATAATTAATTTTCATGGCAATTTAAAGCAGACGAAAACTAGTAGAATTACTTACAATAATGATCTAAAATATGGTCACAAATAAAAATGTTTCTGATCCCTGCAGCGACCTTGTCCTAAGCTCATGTACTCTAGCGATATTCATGTCGCTAACTTTTTCAAGGAAATACGATGTATCGCTATCGCAAATGAGAGTACAGTGGTAGTTAAGGTCAATGCACGCTATCGCCATGATACAAAAAAAACAGTATAGTCGGTGGTTGAAAAACTCTGACACCACGGTTCATCGGGTTGTTGGACGATTCGGTGTCCCACACAAAAGATTGAAGGCGAGTGTAGCCGTGAACTTAAATTTGAAGTTAAAATTAAAATTATTTAATCAATGTAGGATAGTATTATCACTTATTGACGTCATGATCCGTCATTGTTAAAAAAGAAATTTGTATAACATAATTTTCTTTATTTATAACAATTTTGTAATATACTAATACAAATTTTCTTTATCCCGCCCGAGCCGGTTTTCTATCAGAACGATGTAAAATTGTTATAAAAAGAAGAATGTTATATTTTTTTTTTACAATGACGGATCATGACGTCAATAAGTGATAATACTATCCTATCTACACTAATATTATAAAGAGGAAAGATTTCATTGTTTGTTTGAATTCTCCGAAACTACTAGACCGATTAAAAAAAATCTTTTACCATTCGAATTCTACATTAACCCTGCTGAACATGAACAGGCTATATTAAAATGTCTTATTCCAGCGGGAAAACGGTTAGCAGCGGGTGAAGCCGCTGGCCAGGCCGCTAGTATTGAATTAAATAATTTCAAGACTGGAATCTTCAAATCGACTTAACCACTAAACTTGAGTCTTGAAGCACAAAACTCGACTCCCTTAACTTAAAACTAGCATCAATTCTCAAACGCCAGACTCTTTTTTTAAACATACAATAACAGCCACAACAGTCCACTGCTGGACATGGGCCTCCCGTTTTTGGAGGTATTTCCATACTCTAGTTCACCATGCTTGACAAGCGGATCGGCAAGCGCAGTGCAAGATATTGCTTTCACATGGATCCCTGCTGTCCATTGTCTGAATGAATATATCCCGCAATGGCTGTTTACAACACCCGCGGGTAATATTGGGTGTTTCTATTCTGCTGTGTGATGCCGGCCTAGAATAGCATCACCCCATTTCTTTCCCGTGGGAGTCGTAAGAGGCGACTAAGGGACTCGAGGGTATGTATTGCAATTTATGGCGATGGGCTGACCAGGGACCCGCTAAGCGCTTTTTCGATTAAGCGCTTAAGTCTCCCACCCTTTGCTTGAACACTCCCAATCTTAATGATAACCCAATCCTAATGATAACCGTTTCATTTGCTTCAAGTTTATCGAAAGGGGAACCCTATCAAAAACCCCTTTGGGTAGCGCTTTATAAGGGTTGCGCTCGTACGCTCTGCAAGTAGGTTCAGCGCGGTGACTGTTTGCCACGCTGCGGCGCGCCACAATCGGTTATCTCTTCCCGCTTCCGTCTCTGTCACGCAAGCAAGCCGCTTGGCGCGTTTCTCTTGATTTGAAGTGACTTGGTTCCCTCATCATTCATTAAAAATGGATAAGTACCTAATCATACGTATATGTGCATGATCGTGGGAGTAGTAGATATACATTTTATTTTTAGGGTTCCGTACCCAAAGGGTAATAACGGAAACCCAATTACTAAGGCTCGGCTGTATCTCCTGAACCGTTATACCTAGACAGCTGAAATTTTCACAAATGATGTATTTCTGTTGCCGCTATAACAACAAATACTAAAAATGAGAATAAAGTAAATATTTAAGGGGGCTCCCATACAAACTATATTTTTTGTACGAAAAAGATTTTTTGTATAGAGGCTCTATCTTATGAACCGCGAAAGTTAGTCAGTTGAAATTTTTACAGATGTTGAATTTCTATTGCTGTTATAACAACAAATAATTATTTTTTTTATTAAATAAATATTTATGGGGGCTGCCATACAAAAAAAGTGTTTAAAAAAACGTGTTCCGTTAGCTGAACAGCCAGTGTGTTAGGATGATTTTGGAGCCTTTCTTTGTACCTCAAGGAGTGCAGTTTGATCTCTTCAACAACGGTGTTAACTTCAAGCTATTCATGTAGTTCTGTTACTTTAATGAACCATGGGGCGTTTGAAAGCGTCTTCATTCAATATAGCATTTTAAAGTCTCTGTTTTTTATTATTATTAAGGATGGGTTTGCTCTTGACTCTAGTCTAGGTCATAGGGCAGAGACAGAGTCTAAGATGGAGCGAGCTCACCCAGAATAAGCCTATTCACTCTTAATTTGAAGAGATTAGGGTTGTATGCGTTTAGAAACACAGACGCAGGTAGTGAGTTCCACTCTTTAGCAGTGCGCATTATAAATGATGACTGGAAGCGCTTAGTCCGAATTGGTGGAATGGCAACCAGGTATGGATGGTATCCGGCGGTGCGTCTGGATGTCCGATGGTAGACGGGAGCTGGAACAAGGTCGAGGAAGCTCTTGAGCAGACTCTCCGAAGTACAATCTGTAAAAACCGACAAGCAGGCAACTTGCGGCGATGTGCCAGGCTATGTAGCTTGGTGTCCACCAGTTTTTTGTCGCCTATGAGCCTCTTGCCCCTTCGTTTCACCGAGTCAAGAGCAGCAAGTTGGTATTTGGCTGAGCCATTCCAAAGGTGACTGCAATACTCCATGCAGGATCGAACTTTTGCTTTGTAAAGAGTTAGTTAAAAGCTGTCCAGGCTAAAGTATCGCTTCACTCAGGATGCCCAGCTTCTTAGCCGCCGTTTGAGCATTGTACTTGATAGTTGCGCCGAAGTTTAGATTTGATGTCCACTCCATGCCTAAAAGCTCAAGGCTGTCGGTGACAGGGAAAGATGTACCCCGAAAAGTAGGTGTCCAGTCGAAAGGACTCCTTTTTGCAGTGAAAAGACACGCCTGTGTTTTGGTGGCGTTGAATGAGACCAGATTGTCGTCGCCCCATTGGGAGACAAGGCTTAAGGTCAGATTTGTTCGCTATACCATGGCCTTTCTTAACGAAACGAATGTATTTCATCCCCACTCGTTTTTGCACCTGTCAAGTATTTCATTGAAATGGTACTATCATCTGCGTATCCAATAATACCATGCTAAAGGAGGTCATTGATGTGCAGCAGGAAAAGAGTTGCAGAGAGAACAGACCCCGGAGGAACTCCGGCATCAATGGCCAAAAGGTCAGAGGAGCAGCCGTCAACGACTACTCTGATGGACCGTTCACTTAGGAAGTCTGAAATCCAAGTACAAAAATCTGCTGGGATGCCATAAGCAGAAAGCTTGCGGAGCAGACCTGCATGCCAGACCCTGTCAAAGGCCTTCGAGATATCGAGTGAAACGGCAAGTGCTTCGCCGTGTTTCTCGATAACTTTGCCCCGAGGGGTGACGCGAAGAGAAGCACACTTGCCGCCACGGGTAAGATGCAAAGAAGTGCCGCATCTCTTCCCAATCTGCTGACTCGTATCTCCAAACTCGCCTCGTGCCCCTGGGGCTGTCATCCAGAGGAGAGCAGGTCGATACGGATTTCACCAGACAGTGGTCGGACGTTCCCAAGCGGGGCTGAGACCGAAACTGAATGACTGTCCGGATCAGTTGTCAGCAGCAAGTCCAAGCAATTGGGTGTATGGCCGTCGATATCCGGTATCCGTGTTGCTACATTCATCAGCTGGGTCAGATCTAGCGATAATGCAAACTTGCGCGGTTCTAACCCAGCATGAATGATACTTATGTTGGAGTTACTGGCTGTCTGCTTTTGAGACTTTCTTTATAGAATTATTTGTTGCTTTTGTGGCAGTCAGAGTTTGTTGTTTAGCTTGCAAGGTTCCATAGAGGTTTGTGTTAGTTTTTTGAGTTCAACAATAGCCCTATTCAAAGCTGTACTGTCAGCTGCTATGCGGCTGGTTTGCCAAACTCGACGGAGTCTACGTTTTTCAGTAATTTTGCGTTTGATTTCTAGAGGGACAGGTTAATTTTTGTGTACGTTAATTTTCTCTTGTGGAGTGCTTCGCCAGCATGCTTCCTGAATCACATCAACTAGTGTCCTTGTAGCATCCTCGACCTCTTCTGCGGTCTTTAGTTGTACGTTTCGGTTATGTTTTTGGGCACGAGGGCACTTAATTGGTCCATTTTTAGGGTTCCGTACCCAAAGGGTAATAACGGAAACCGTATTACTGAGGCTCGGCTGTCCGTCTGTCTGTCCGTCCGTCCGTCCTACAGTTACGAGGCTGTATCCCCTGAACCGTTATACCTAGACAGTCGAAATTTTCACAAATGATGTATTTCTGTTGCCGCTATAAAAACAAATGCTAATGGATAAATTAGAAATAAGTAAATATTTAAGGGGGCTCCCATACAAAAATAATTATGGGGTCTGCCATACAAAACACATGTTTTTTTGCGCGTTATATCGATAATTGTTTCAATTCAATTCAATTCAATTTATTCAAGCTAAAATTACAAATACATTGTCATACAGGCGTACCCAAGGCGACAATGCACCTAAAACCTTAGTCTAATTTATAAAATAACATTTACTATTACCGTTATTATAAATATGTTTGGTAAAGGTATAATGGTACGGAACCCTTCGTGCGCGAGTCTGACTCGCACTTGACCGGATTTTTTCTTGTAGGATAATTAGGGCATGTAGCTATGCAATCTCGTTTTTATGGTGGCATTATGCTTATTTTATTACTATCAGCTACCACAAAAAGATAACAAATACCTAACAAAAACGCAGGAATACTATTAAACGCTTCTAGACGCTTCCCATTTCAGCGAAGAAGTTACTACAATAACATTCTTTCGCCGCACGCACCGCACACGCACCGTGCTGTAGGTAGGTGGCGTCGGTCGACTGTCGGCTTCGCGGCAACGTCAAAGGCTTTGACCGACCGGCTCACCCCGCCTCGCGGCGCGCGGGCAGTAATAGTCCGTATAAATGACACCGTAGGGATCAAATTTATTTAAAAATCGATAGGGTAACCCTATCAATATGGAAAGTGGTTTGAAGGGGTTGTAACCCTTTAAAATAGCGCTTTAAAAAGCATTTTGAATGGGTTTTGGCGAGATACGAATAGGGCAAGCAAACCCATACGTAAAACCCAATCAATAACCCCTGATAGGCTTACCAGTCTGGTCCCTGGGGCTGACAACCTGTCACTATGGTGATACACAATTTTCCGAATGACCCTCAAATAGTTTACGCTCTGCCTACCCCGCAAGGGGTAATAGGCGTGATATGTGTATGTATGTATGTGTTCTATTCTAAGCCGGCATCACAATACAAGACCTGAAACACTAATCTATACTTACATACTTACTAAAATATACTTATCCATTATTTTATTGTTCACAGGAAAATCAGTTCTTAGGCGGAGTGGTGATACCTCTCAACTCTTTGAATTTGCGTCAAGAAACGGTGGCGTGGTACCCTCTAGAGTACATCCCGCGGTAGCTGCTGGCCGCGGGATCCGCCATGTGGACCACCGTCGCGACGTGAGCGTCACGTCACGTCACGTCACGTCACGTCACGTCGGGATGAACGTCACGTGGAGTTTCCATGCGTATGCGCTGGGAGTGTAGTGAGTAATAGGACAGTTGTAATCTTCGAAGTATGGTTGTCTGCCTAGTAAGAACCGAGGCAGGACCTTTTTACCACTTTGCGTCACGTCACGCCATGCCACGTCACGTCACGTCACATCAAGTCACGTCACGTCGGAGTAGACGCCAAGTGGAGTTTTCATGCGGATGTGCTAATAATGTAGTATGTAATAGGACAGTTCTTATCTTCGAATTAAAGGTTTATCTGCAAAGTAAGACCTGAGGCAGGACTTCTCTACCACGCTACGTCACGTCAACCTCACGTCACGTCACGCTTGGAGGTTCTGTGTGGGTAGTAAGTAATTTATAACAGTTGCAATCTTTGTCTTTAAAGTATCGATTTATCGGCCTAGTTAGGCTCGAAAACGTGTATATTTTCACGTCACGTCACATCACGTGGATGTCACATAAAGTATTTGCTTGGTGCTGCTTGTGTAGTAAGTTACGGGACAATGTTTCATCTATGTCTACGAAGTTTCGATTCTTCAAAACTAATGTTCCGTAGAAATAACACAGAATATGACTTTTGTGTGACTTCAAGTCTCGCAAAACGCATGCAAAATAATGAAAACATGAAAATAACCCTTAAACTTACGTTTTAATGTTATAATCTAATGCTGGAAATTAGATTCAATTCATGGTGTCAATCAATAGATCAATCTATCTTAGAAAGGGTTTATCATTGTTTAAACTAAGTTGCATGTGTGGAAATTAGTAATATCTTTGATGGGTATTTATTTTTAATCTCCGTTATCATTTTTTTTTTAATGATGGGTTTGCTCTTGACTCTAGTCTAGGTCATAGGACAGAGACAGAGTCTAAGATGGAGCGAGCTCACCCAGAAGAAGCCTGTTCACTCTTACTTTGAAGACATTAGGGTTGTATGCGTTTGGAAACACAGACGCAGGAAGTGAGTTCCACTCTTTAGCAGTGCGCATTATAAATGATGACTGGAAGCGCTTAGTCCGAATTGGCAGAATTTGTAAACTTTGTGCCTTTAAAGATTAAATGTAAAGATCACGGAGCAGAGATGTTGCGCCCTACTAGAGACACCTTAAAAAAACAAAGATAAAAAAAACGTGTCAGTGGCTGTCACTATCACAAGAGATGACTGAATGTCAGTGTTGCCGCAACTGAAATCCTAAAAGACAAAAGTAAAAATTTCAACTGTCTAACTTTCGCGGTTCATGAGATACAGCCTCCATACAAAAAAAAACAAGTGTTTTGTATGGGAGCCCCCTTATATTTACTTTATTCTAATTTTAGTATTTGTTGTTATATCGGCAACAGAAATACATCATCTGTGAAAATTCCAACTGTCTGGGTATAACGGTTCAGGAGATACAGCCTCGTAACTGTAGGACGGACGGACGGACGGACGGACAGACAGACAGACAGACGGACAGCCGAGCCTCAGTAATAGGGTTTCCGTTATTACCCTTTGGGTACGGAACTCTAAAAAGGTACATAAGGTTTTTTAAAGGAAAATCCGAATGTGTGAAATGCACGCAACGTTGGAGTGGATGCTGTAGCGTACCGGATTGACACGCGCCGCGGTATTAACCTAAAGGCGCGCGCAACCTCTCTGCTCTGTGGTAAAAGATAGTATTTTAGAAAAAGTTCAAAATTACACAGAACTACAGAACGTTTTCGTTCTTCTTTTAGGTTATCGCATCATTTAAAATCAGAAAATAACTAAAATGGTCCATGTAATATGGAATGTTTAACATATACTGCAATATAATTGAAAAGCTCTTTCTAAAATATTAACAGCTATCCGACGATAGTAAATAACACTCTATATTTCAATTTAAGGCAATAGGCTGACAACCTGTCACTAAAGTGATACACAGTTATCTGATTCTGCCTAAGTAAGGAATATAGGTGTGATTAATTCATGTATATTTCATTCATGATAATATCTTTGATTTGATGTTTTAATATTAATAATTAATTATACACTTATTGAAGCATAATTTATTGTTCTGCTGCAATTGCATCTATTACGTCCGATATTATTAAATCGATGAGGTGCCAAACCACCAAAACGCATTTGCTAAGTATCTATTTTAGCTACATATCACTTTAAATATTAAATATATGTATAGGGAATCAACTAAATAACTAAATATAATATAATGTGGTTCTATTTCAATTCGATACAAATATTTTAAGGATGTGTTCTACTCGTGAAACTGAACAACTTTCTGATAGCATAGGCCGAAAAATTAAAAAATAAATTGGGCCTCCCATACAAAAATGTTCAAATCATGGTGTCACTTTGTATAGGTTTTTTCATATTTCAACCTATATTCCTAAGAGAATGTTGTTTAGTTTCGCGTGAAGAACTCACCCTAAAAATATTTGCAATGAATTGAATAGGATCTTATATTCCTATGACGTCGTATGACAGCGAGATCGAAATAACGTTTTCTGAGTATAATAAGGGCAGAGCGCGATAACACCGACGACGTTACACTAAAGCAAATTATTCTCTCCGTCTTCTTCTTTTCGAGCGGGACACAACGACTCGATGAACCCTGGTGTCAGAGTTTTTCAACCGCCTACTACGAGTAGCAGGCCTCTGACGTGGTTGTGTAACGACCGCCGTCTAAGTAATCATAGACAACAATCGGGACCGACGGCTTAACGTGCCCTCCGAAGCATGGAACCAGCTGTCTTTTCGGACAATCAGGTGCCTATGTTATGAAACTACAGGCTACAAGTCTACAGGTGGAATTCTTAGCGCATTGCGTAGGCGGTTCATATTCATAATAGCTAACCGACTACGCAATGAATATAGAATTTCATCTGTAAAATTGTAGCCTGTAGTTTGATAATATCAGGTACAGGTGGTTCAGCCTGCAATGTCCTAACCAGACTGGGAACAAATTCACAAAGTGATGAATATCTACTTTGTGAGTGTCCCACCGAGAATCGAACCCGGAACCTTTGCGTCGCAGGCAGTCGCACTGCCACTACGCCACATCGGGTTTCTGTCCTGCGGTCAAATGATGTCACATAATTAAACTCAGTAAATTATAGGATTACTAGCGGCCCGCCCAGCGGTTTCACCCGCTGCTAACAGATTTCCCACGGGAAACAGACCTTCTCCCGACATAAATCATACATAAAAACCTTCCTCTTGAATCACTCTATCTTTAAAAAAAAGTTCATCCAGATCCGTTAAGTGGTTTTGAAGATTTAAGCATACAAACAAACAAACAGACAGGGACAGACGTAGGAAGCGACTTTACTTTAAATTCCGGTTTTGTTTTAATCCCCCAAGGTATGAAAAGGGGGTTAAAAGTTTGTATGAAAGTTCGTTGTCTTAAGTGTGATCCGTTTCAAAATAAGTGATTAGACTTATGACTTAAAATAATTAAACACGTGTTTCAGCATATTTGAAATTTTAACCCTTAATAGGGTCACACGGGGCTTTAAAGTTTGTATGAAAGTTCGTTTTTTTAAATGAATGTGATCTGTTTCAAAATTTGTGATTAGACTAATAACTTAAAATAATTAAACACGTGTTTCAGCATTTTTGAAATTTTATCCCTTAAATGGGTGAAAATGGGGTTAAAAGTTTGTATGAAAGTTTTTTATCTTAAATGTGATCTGTTTCAAAATTTCTGATTAGACTCATAACTTAAAATAATGAAATACGTGTTTCAGCATTTTTGCAATTTTAATCCTTAAAGGTGTCAAAAGGGGGTCAAAAGTTTACTACCAGTTGGGCTACCCGTTTTCCCATGGGAATGTGACAATTTCCCGGAATAAATTATACTTATAAACCTTCCTCTCAAGTTACTTTATCTAATAAAAAAAACCGCATCAATATCCGTTGGGTAATTCTAAAGATATAAGGAGACACCAAACGGGAAGCGACTTTATTTTATACTATGTAGTGATAGTGATTCTTTTGACAGCAGGTAGCTAGATATGAAACCAAGTTAACTTGAAAAAAATATATGAATCTGACAGCTGTCAAGAGAATCATCCTATAATTTCACTAATTAGTTGCTCTTATCGGCTCATAATTTTAAAAAACATTCCAAAATGAAATGATATATTTTTGTATTACTTTTTGAGCTTATGTACCGTGGTGCTTTAGGTCTGTTAGTGAAGCTATATTTTCAATATTTTATACTGCATGCGCATATTTATTATTGATGAATTTAATATCGACACATTATTCTGTGTATGAATGTTTTCTCCGATATTTTCTGAGATCTGAATGTTTTTATCTGCTTTTATTGTGTGCTGCTACAAATAATATTATTTTAGTGTGAATTTAATTTTATATCATCGTATGTACTATCTGTGTTATTTTATAAAATAATAATAGTATTAATTGTCATTGCATAAAATAAACCTAAATCATTTTAGATTAGTTATTTATTGGTGTAACAATAATAATGAATTTATGTATTTCTATTTCGAATACAAGCATGTATTGGCCGATGTTACGCGTTAAAATTACTACTGTTTATTTGTGATCAAATTTTGTAGTTTATATCTCGGTAATGTAGTGTAGGATAGTTTGGAATGTTTTCGAAGGCTTCCATTTTAGGGGTGCGTGTAATGCGCGACAAATGTTGTTCAAATAAAAATGCACACCACACAGCGTTAATGTACAACACGAAATCTGCGACCGCCGCAAATTGTCGGAACTATGTATGGCGGTTGGCGATTACATCTCGGGTCACTCTCGCAATGCACATTTTAGCTTGAATAATAATTGTTGCGCATAAAGCTCACCCCATTATAGCTCAAATATCAGGGACTCTCCCTCTAAGAGCTTCTAACCGACTGAAGTTTTAGACATTTGTACATACATTAGATAGTTTTTGTACGAAGTAGCATTTCGAAACATTTTGGGCCTAATAAAACATAATAATTAGTCGTTGTTTATTGCATATTGTAATGAAATTATGAATAAAATCGCTATAATATTATCTAGTAGTTTTATTTCATGTCAGAGTACCATATCTTTGTCTGGCGCTGTTTTTAACAAGTAGTTGTTGACTCCATACTCTCTTTGGCCGATCCCATCATGATAGTACGGAGGTAGTTCCGTAGTCGGGAGGTAGTACACTCCCGGCCTACTGAAGTTGGTTTTGGGTCCCAGAAGGTTTGTAGTGGGTTCTTCCTGGTAACACTGTCCGTGCCTGGCCTGTGCAAACATACAATTTTGAGTTAAAAATAAATAATCCAAAAGTGGGACTATGGTTGTGATAACAAGAGGGCAAAATAAAATTGTTAGAGCGAAGGTGCTATTTTGAATCAAACCAAAATTTACCGAGGGTGAAAATTCTGCCCTGAGTGACAATAAGAGGTTCAAGCAATGTCAAAGTATTCTGTGATCATGAACGGAGCAAAGGATTGAATATGCATGACTATTACTTACTTCCCCCTAAAAATAGAGTTATGCGATCGCGAGTCGTAAGATCCATTATATGTCGCCAAAAGAATAATGTTTATTTAAAGAGAGAGACAATTATTAAACCTGGACTCGTTTGTCTGGATTTATAACGCGAGCATCCAAAATGGCGCCGCGCGCACGTGACTGCAAACCATGAAACATGGCAGGATAAAACTACCCGCCATTGAAGGATGGTTACCTGAGCTACAGAGGCATTCTCTCTCTCTTTTCGTGTGGGACACCGAGTTGTCCAACGACCCGATGAACCCTGGTGTCAAGAGTTTTTCAACCGCCTACTACTAGTAGTAGGCCAGACAGAGGCATTGAAGGATGGATACGTAGACTACAGAGTCAATGAAGGATGATTACCTGAGCCACCGAGTCGCAACGCACAGCCGTGAACTTGTCCGGATTTGTAAGCGCGAGCATCCAATATGGCGCCGCGCGCACGTGACTGCACACCACGAAACATGGCAGGATGAAACTACCCGCCATTGAGGGCTGGAACTCTCCTGCGAGATGGAAATGTGTATTTACAAAAATAACTAACTTTCAAAAAAATAAGTTACTTCTATCTGAAAGCCGAAAATTTCGTTGAAAACGTGGTTTAGAAAATAACACCAATTACGGTAGTATGAAATACGACATAAATAAGTGTTTCATTAGATGCAATGTTATAATATAGGTACTTAACAAGCATAATAAATTTAAAAAATTTAAAACATGACTCTCGGGATAATTTAAGGATTCTTCCGATACAATTCCCATTCGAATCTGTTCAGTGGAACGAGTTTCAGTCCTTTAAAGAATATAAGTACATATATACATACGTACATGAACTCTAAAAACATCCTCAACTCCTTTTTTGGTTGGGCAGTCGTGTAAGAATTTAATTAATTACATATTAACTTAATAGTCTAAACAATGTCTGTAAATTTATTACTCAACAGAAAGTAGGTAGGTACGTATAAATAGAGTGAAACGAAGCATTAAATACAATCTACTACATTACCTCCACTAATTGTAAATTTATGAATACATAAAACTTATAAACTTTGTTAAGTGGCATTAAAATATGAGAGTTAGGTTATGCAATGATAAGAGAGAGGGATATTTAGAGTTTGATACAGCCATTTTATTGTAAAAGAAATTAAACATGCTTTTCCTTCTTTATTTGTCATTAAGTATTCATCAAAATCGCAATTCCTACGGTTCTAAACAAAGTTTAGTATAGAAGATCACAACCTTCCAGGTTAAGCGACGATTTGGGAATGGTTGCGGGATGCAGTCGTCCCAAGATCGTGGCCTATTCGCCGATGTAGGGCCTGTGTTGTAATAATATAGCATTCCTCCTTAATATTATCCTCTTTTTACACTGGTATCTATCACTCATCAGATTGGAACACAGATTTCTGTCGGCCTAAAGTACGTCATTTCCCTTCTTTCCAATATCTATGCTAACTTTTTTATCGGCTCTTCGACAGTTTTTACTCAGCACGGACGCACGGAGCGTCTATCCAAGCATGCAGTCAATCCATAAGATGGGACCAATCTCTAATCAGACCAATTCCCCAAAAATAGTTTGTGTAAACTGTAATGGCAATACACACCGTGAAGTAGTTGCAGACCTGTACCCGATATTATCAAACTACAGGCTACTATTTTACAGGTGAAATTCGATGTTCATTGCGTAGTCGGTTAGCCATTAAGATACTAGGAATATAACCGGCTACGCAATGTACTAAGAATTTCACCTGTTGACTTGTAGCCTGTAGTTTCATAACATAGGCACCTGGTTTCTTGACCCATACCGGGTCTCCCTTTCGAGCAATAATGTACCCCTTGTCTAACTGCTGTGAATCTCTTGCTTCACCCACTTAAGCTGGCCGAGGTGTCTAGCCTACCTAAGGGACGCCTATGTATGCACGTTAAGGCGAGTGTACCCGTGAACGACCTCAACAGTGGCGCCACTTCACATACAAAAAAAAAACTCTTTATACAAATAATCTATCAGAATATCCGTTGCCCAAGTTTTTAGTATTATCCTTAAGGCGAGTGTAGCCGTCAACGACCTCGACGGTGGCGCCTTCACAAAAAATAAGTTTTCTCTTTATACAAACAATCTAGCAGAATATCCGATTCTCAAGATTATAGTGTTATCCTTATGTTAAATAAGTACCTGCAAACTCACTAAAATGTTCGCTGTAATTAAAGTTATGGCAATTAATACAAAAAATTGCCGTTTTAGGCACTTTTTCCATAACTTTAACTAGAACCTGCGAACTCAATGAAATATTCAGTGTAATTGAAGTTATGGCAATTAATACCAAAAGTGGCCGTTTTTAAATACTTTTTTCCATAACTTGATTTTCTGATAGATTGTTTATATTAATAGAAAATATATTTTTTGATAAGTGGCGCCACTGTCGAGGTCGTTGAAGGTCGCTACACTCGCCTTAAATAGCTTTTGATTGATCGCCCATGTACAGTCAAGATCAGTCTGGGTTATACAGTTTGGACTTCGGATAGTTAGTCCATAAGACTTACATTGGCAGTTCGAGTGTCTAACCGGCTGTGAGGTTGACTGTCCCTGCTGCGGTGGCTACTCCTTACCTCCATTAGCATAGAAGTCGACTTGAGCCACCGAGTCAGCGATGCCGAAGCCGTCGATGTTGGTGTGCAGCGCGTCTGTCCGCTCGGCAGCGTCCGGGTGGAACCGCCGTGAAGGAGGCAAGTTGCGGAAACACGGGCCGGCTGGGTCTAGTCCTGGAAAAAGTCGGTATTTTAGATGCAACTTTTCATATGGGCCGATGGCGTAGCGGATAGTACCTGCTTGCTACGCCGATGGTCGTGGGTTCGATCCCCATAACACACAAATATTTGTTAAGTCTTTTTCAGATATTTGTGTTTGGTCTGGGTGTTTTTAAGTAAAATATGTATTTATTTACAAACAAAAAAAGTATATATGTACTTATATCAGTTATCTAGTTCCCATAGTACAAGCTTTGCTTAGTTTGGGACTAGATGGCGCTGTGTGAATTGTTCAGGATATTTATTTATATCTACAGGCTGTAAGGGACAGCCCTCCGATAACTTATAGGGTGCATTCGGAACATGAAAAAATATTTCAGGAAACATTGACTTTCATAGTAATTGCAGTGAGCTAATCTTAATTTTGTACCCATGGGAGCTCAAAATGTTTTCTGTCGTTTCCTGACAAATGTTTCTAGGGGAAAGTTGTACAGTTTCATGGTCTGCATGCACCCTATCAGTATTCGGAGGGCTGTCCCTTACACCCTGTATATACAGGTACAACGAGTGATCCAACAGCGCGATGGAAATCGAGGTAACCCGTCAGTTGCTGCAAAAGATATCCCTAAAATTGTTCCAGCAGTAGTCATTTGTGTGGCATACAAAGTATGGATAATTGATCCAAATCCTCAAAAATAAAAATTGCCTTCGATAATCTTAATTGTTTATCGTATATTTTTCACAAAATCACAAGACAGTGTCATCAAAATTTATTGAAATTCTATAGATATTTTAACACCTACTTGGCAGCACAAGTAACCCCATTTTGTTATAATTGCTACGGTACAGCAGAGTTTTCCTCACATCACTAAATCTATTAATTCTATTCGAGAGTTAATCTGTAGTTATTTTAAATTTATCGATTTCCCTTTTGTCCAATTAGCATTACTTGAATCAATAACGCTCATTTGTAAACCGATAGCTCATCATCATCATACTTACTTAGAGCGCATTGAGCATAGAACGTACCTACCTACTTATACAAGTTCCTATTAAATTCAATGCTAAACAGTTTAGTAACAATTTTCTAAAGAAATAGGTTAAAAAATTTCAAAAATATTCCTCCCCCACAAAGTGACACATTTTTAAATAATTTTTGTATGGGAGGTCCATTTTTTTTTTCATATTTCGGCCTATGTGTAATTAATTTTTACAATGACGGATCATGACGTCAGTAAGTGATAGTTCTATCTTACATTGAATAAAGTAAATTTCACCACAAGATAGATAAGGGAATAAATTCACCATTAAATAAAAACTAGCTGGAACCTACATAGTGTCTGGCCCGATGGCGTAATGGATAGTTCCCCTGCCTGCTACGCCGAGGGTCGTGGGTTCGATCCCCACACAGCACAAGTATTTGTAAGTTACTTTTCAAATATTTGTGTTGATTTTAGGTGTTTTCTATGTACAGTATGTAGAGGTATATGTTTACAAAAAAAAACTGTAGGTATGTACCTATGTATTACATCAGCTATCTAGTTTCCATAGTACAAGCTTTGCTTAGTTTGGGGCTAGATAGCGCTGTGTGAAATGTCCAAGATATTTATTATTGTTATTATTCATTATAGTATTTGCACACTTCAAGCACCATGTAAGAAGGCATTGTAAGTTGCCATAACGGTTGTAAGATCCGTTTCGGTCTCGTAGCATTTGACTCTCGCTTTCGTTGTGACCCCCTCTTGATTGCGTGAGTCATCGACAGCTGCCAAACTTGTAAGTCGACGACCGCAGCCCATTCAGCCGCCAGCACCGTTTTGCTGATCCAGTTACCTCAATCAGAAAAGAAAGGGCAATCTATGGAGAACTGCTCTCCATTTAAAATGTTTTGTTTAAATGCGATGAACCAGCCTATGATAGATACCTATTTCCTGAACAACTTTCCCCAAGGAAATAAAAACTCATACGTGGGTAGGTCAAAAGATGTTAATTTTTTCGGACCTCTCGTACTTGCACCTTACAATATTTGTCTACCCGAACGTTTTGTATCCGAAAGTTTATATTTAGGCCTTTTTGTTCTATACGTTCGTTTACCTCTAAAATATTTTTTGCGTTTTGTTTTTTCATATTTTTTTTTCATTTGTCGTATAGGGCAACCTTATAGCAGGTGTAATACAGTGTGACGCGATCTCGTGCGAAGCAAAATAATAAATCGAGGAAAATCGAATGTTGCTTCGCCCGAAAAGGAGCAAATTTAACGTGAAGTATCACGTAACCTTTTAGTAGTCAAGAAGTATTTTTTTAAAAGACTTGGCTCTTCGATTTTAGCCGCCCTACTTTGAAACCTACACTGCACCTAAATGGTTGGTGGGTAGCAATGGCTCACCCGGAAAAGTTTGTGTGGTTATGTTATGACTCAAAATACTAAAACGGGGTTCTTACCGAGACATTTGTTTTTATTGAACTGTTCGAAATTTAAACTCAAAAATACTTTATTGTACACAGGAAATACAATTCTATAAGACATAAATTAAAACAAGTGTACACAAGGCGGCCTTATCGCTTAGGTAGCGTTTTCTTCCAGGAAACCTTAGGGTGCAGGATAGTCGCAATGCGGGAGGGTTGCCCAATACACAATAAACGTAAACCTGTTTACATTATATATTCCGTGCGTTCGTCTGTTTTAGTATTTTGAGTCATTATGTGTGACGTGTAACCGCAAAAGTTTTTGTGGTTATTCAATATCTTACACCTGGTTTAAATGACCAGACCAGGATATCTCCAAAGAAGCACTCACCAGTCAATCTAGCGGGCTTTCTTCCAGTCAGCTGAGTGTACTTGACCGCCGCGAACGAGGCTATATGGGCACCGAGACTTCCGCCCACCAGCTCTATCTGACTCGGAGACAGTCCCTTCTTCAGGGTCAGCTCAGCCAAGAAGACGCCCAGGATATCGCCCAGCGGTTTGGTGAGGCGGGCTGCGCTGAAATGGCAAAACGGTAAGAAAGATCTAATCTAATTTAAGACCTAATCTCTTCAAAGTAAGAGTGAACAGGCTTCTTCTGGGTGAGCTCGCTCCATCTTAGACCCCGTCTCTGTCCTATGACCTAGACTAGAGTCAAGAGCAAACCCGTCATTAATGAAAAAAAAAACTTATGTAAAACTAGCTGTTGCCCGCGCCTTCGTACGCAAGATGTAGTAACTTGTAAGTTAGTGCAGTTGATGAATGCATGATGTTTTATTTTTGTTTTTTTTTTGTATAATTTTCATCAGTCTCCAAAAAAGTTTGAGCCTAAGCAAACGTGCATCGTAATAAATGCCCTCTTAAAAAGGAAATATCTCGATAGAGGAACATTTGACTGACTTTGTTTCAAATAAACCTTCCCTACAAGATCTGTTTAACGATATCCCACTTAATATATGTCGTTTACAGATAGTTACAGGTAGTCATTAAGTTAACATTAAGATAGCGACTCTCATTGTTTAATGCCATACGATTAAATAAATAACAGATAGTGGTGGCTTAAAGTTACATGCTGTGTGATTAACTTGGCCAGCCCCGAGGCAGTGCCTTTATTTTTATTTATTTTGTGGGACAATATTATACAAAATTTTGTATATATCGGTTTTGTAGAATTACTGTTTGTCTGTCTGTTGCAAAAATTTTGCAACAGACAGACAAACAGTAATTTTATTAAGTATTCTTACTGTTTTGAGATCTATAACTTGAACTTGAACTGAAGAGGTTTGTGCAGCATCAAGACAAACCGATTCTCGGTTTAATGTTGCCAAGATGATTAAATAATATTGTTATTTGGTGTGAATATAAATAAATAAATAAATAAATAACTGAATTACAAGCAAAAAACATTTTTTTTACTGTTCTTTATAGGCACAGACTTGGTTGAGTCACTGTTTTATTATACAGGAATTAACAAAAAGGAGTAACAAAAAGGGTTACCTATAACAAGCCGAAAGAAGGTCAAGGTACTGATGAGACTGAACAATTTTACCCATGGAACATGAGTCAACATATTAAAAAAATTGGACCTCCCTTACAAAATTGCCATTCAGCTGGTAAATTTAATATTAAGTCCAAATTATTTTTTTCATTTTTCGTCATTTTTTCCATGGGGAAAGTTGATCAGTTTCATGAGTACCCTTTTTGTTATTCTTTGTATGTTTTGATGTAGTTATTCTAAGTTATAATGCAAGAAAATGTACTAAAGAAAATGACATTTTCGGAAGCGCGATGTCAGGCGATGATTTGTTACACCGAACAGTCGAAAAGCATATTTTTATAGATTTCAAGCGGTAAAATTGTAGAAAACTGTCTCTTCCAGTATAAAATAATTTATTGGATTATAAAAAATTCAAACAAAGGCTAATCCGCAACAGGCATCGTCAGACATTATTCTAAAAATACAGAACAAATCAGCAACAAGCTTCGTCAAAACCTGTGACAATAATACGTTTCAGCCACATGCTTCGTCAAAAATAAACAATGCTTACTTTCAGCAACATGCGTCGTCAAATTCAATCAAGTAGCCCTCCCCGGGCCATACCCCGTCCGAAGGTGCCTAAAATACTTGCAGCATTACCCCGCTGAATTGTTATAGACAACCTTTGGGCAAGATACGAACCCGAGCGAGGATCAAAACCTTTTTCCCGCAACCGTCGACCTATCTCCGCTATAAACTTTTTGGCCTCGGACCCCCAAACGCCTGTAGTCTCCACCGCCACGGGAACAAACATGTAAGACGGCTTCAGGCAAGCGTACTTGCTATGCTTTAGCCTAGCAGAAGATTCGGCCGCACATCCCGCGGTCCGTTTTGTCCCTGACAAATGGCAGGCCGCAAACGTGCAGCAGCACGTAGAATCCCAAAGGAGACACCGACCTCTCTCCCACGGAATCAAAGTGAGACCATCAGGGCGCTTACCATCGGATCTTGAAAGACCCGAGGGTTCCAACACACATGGTATGCCTGCGGAAACAAGGGCGCGATGAATTAAATCATTTAATGCATGGTGCCTAGACAAACGTCCCGCTGACCGGACACAGCTTAGGCCATGAAGCCTGTTCGCCTCAACCCTTGAACCACAAACACACTCATGTGGCTCACATATAGTACTGCAAAGACGCAATGTGGCAGCTACCCTCAGCGAGTCATCGTCCAAGAAAGTACCTAGTTGAGGGGAAGGCAGCGCGTGTAGCCACGCCCCTGACTCTGGACAAACTGAAGCTTTCAGGCGAGCCGAATCCAAGTCCGACGCATCATCCAATAGAAGATTCAGAGTCACCCTTGAATAGATGTCATCCCAGGTTTTCTGACGACAACGGTCCTCCGGAAGTGCTTCTCCCGGACATAAGGCCTCCCAGGCAGACATGGCCTCAGTAACGAACGGGATAGCAACCTCGTCACCATTAAAAGATAAAATCTGAGTGACCACGCCCACCACCCCATGTGCAGAAGCCAAAAAAGCCGGAAGGCCAACCCCCTCCACACGACGCACCCCTAAACCTCCGTGACGAACAGGTAAGCCAGCCTGACACCACTGCCTTTCATCCACGCTGACATTAAGGATGCCTTCAAGTGTCTCCTTTAATAACCCGTCCAACAAAGCAACCTCCTGAGGAAATAACCAAGTAGGGGATGTTCTTACGGTATAAGTCAATTTCGGCATTGAAAAGCAGCTCCGCAAAAGAATAAGCGCCACGTGTGCTGAAATGTCTTTCAATTTGACATGAATGGTTGAAAGCTCCATCTTTTTGGCTTCGAGCGTTGCTGGGACACCGCTAACGAAAATTGGCGAGCCTAGAAGGAAAAAACTATCCCCCTTCACAACCTTAATTCCGGGTGCCAAAATTAAACAAAAAATTAAACAAAAAAAAAAACTTAGGAAGCAAAATGGGAGCGTTGGCACTGTTGAAAAAATAGATCTCACATTTGTTTGAATTAATGTCCAAACCAACCTCTTTTAACTTCGGAAATAACACTTTCAAACAGCGTCGCCTCCTATCGTTCCATCATCTAAATACCACAGATTTAAAGGTGATTTTATTTCGGTTATCACCTTATGAATGGCCAAACTAAATATGAGTGGGCCTAACGGGTCTCCCTGCTGGGCACCGACCTCCGAAGTTATGGAATCCTCACCATAAAAAAGAAAACTAGGAGCACTGTAACACTGGTAGAGAAAAGGATACAAAACCGGAATCCGTTCTTTTACTTCCATCAATATTTTATCTCTCTCTACACAGTTGAAAGCATTTTTCACATCCAACTTAACAATTACATTGTCACTACCGTCGCTACTCATAGCAAAAGCGCGAGTAGCATGTTCTCTTCCAGTTCAGGCAACTTAGTAAACGTCAACTAGGTACTGAAAATATAGTTAGAATGTCTGTGTTTTTCATACATGTGCAGTTTGTTAATTCTTTTTATTCTGTGAATTCCGCACCATTTCCTTCAATTAGCTTGCAACCTATCACTATGGCGATACACAAATTATCTGTATGACCTTCAAATGTTTGTCAGACATGGTGTAGATGTGAGTATTGTTACGGCCGTTTACGCTCTGCCTACCCCGCAAGGGGTGATATATGTATGTACGTGTGATGTGTTTTTATCCTTTCAACAGTAGAACAGGCTGTTCCGCCATTTTGGATATCTGTGATGCCGCCCCACGGCAAGCCCACACACAGGCATTTCAGACGCGTATGATTTCTTAAAATGGGATTTTCTCGAATTATAATAGGATATTTATAATAAAAATAATTGTAATAATTACCTACTTTTTATATTACTTTACAATGTTTTGGATAAGTGTAAGTAGGTATCTTAGTAACTTTAAAAAACAATAAAAAGGTATATTTAGCAAAGTAACTTTTTAAGCAGCTCCACCGAGAAAAAATGCATTATCTACAAGGCTCATACCAGACGGCGACGAAATATAAATACTTGCCATTTAGGTGTCTTTATCTTTAAACTATAAGTGGATATAGTAGGCAAAAGACTAGCTACTTGATATCGTCGTGCTTGACCTAAAACTCAACGGCCCTTCAGTTTTAACATTGAATCGCGAATGATGCAACAGATGAATGATAATTTAAACACTATACCTAAGTGCTTAGGTATCTATAAAATACCATAATCATCAATCAGTCAGGTATTCGAAGCTAGGATAAGTTGGTTTGGATATGGATACTTATCACGTTCACTCAAATTGCCTCGGTCGTGAAACTATGGCGGGTGACAGGGAGTGATGCCAATAGGCATAATAGGGGGTTCCAGGTAGTGTCGGGAAAAGGGTATAGCTACCCTGCCTGGCAGGGTGTTGTGGCCAGGGGACCGACTGGTCCGCCTGGACAGAATTAGCAGTTGTATATATGCGTTGTGCGGTGAAACACTTCGATACCGCGTTTCAGGCCCTTTGTTCTGTACCAATCTGTCACGTGCGCCATCTTGCAGATATGTTGGAACTTCTGTTGCGTCTTGCTTGCTTGTGAACCACTCGAGTGAGCTTCTTTGTGGTAACTACAAGAGGTCGCTACAAAACTTCAATTACCAGCCAATTTTGGTAGGAACCACGTGTTCGTCAAATCAAATCAAATCAGTGTTGGGTTGGTGGTAGGTAAAGAGCACCGAAACTTCATGTGCTGTCACACGCGCAAGTTCTTTGGTCGGTGGTATGTGCTACTTACACAGGGTATGTGCTACTTACACAGGGTATGTGCTACTTACACAGGGTATGTGCTACTTACACATGGTATGTGCTACTTACACAGGGTATGTGCTACTTACACAGGGTATGTGCTTCTTAAACAGGGTATGTGCTACTTACACAGGGTATGTGCTACTTACACAGGGTATGTGTTACTTACACAGGGTATGTGCTACTTACACAGGGTATGTGCTACTTACACAGGGTATGTGCTACTTACACAGGGTATGTGCTACTTACACAGGGTATGTGCGCACTAAGACGGGGAATATCTCGACCACGGCGAGGTTCCTCCCTCGGGCGAGGTAGGCGCTGCTTATCATCCGCACCAGGGGGGAGAATGAGGCGTCCATGTAGCCAGAGACCAGCACCTGGAGGTTTAATAAATAGGGATATTTTAAAGTGTGCATACAAAGAATTGAAATCCATTAGTCAAGGATAAGATTATTTTTCTATGCTTTAGCCTACCATGCTCTTATTTAGATAATTATGTTAATAGATAGCTGTACGTGTGCCTGTTTAATTATAATTAATATGTTGCAGTAAAATTTCAAATCAATCGAATTCCAATGAATATGGCCTAAAGCCCGAAAATGGCAAAATCGTGACTTCATTCTGTCATTGTTCTAAACAGATCTAGAAATTCGCTAAATTCCTAGGCTAAATTTCTTATCCGAATTACTTATTAAACTTGTTTAGGAAGAAGGAAAACGAGATGCAAAAAATACTTTTTTTAATTAAGTGTCGTCAAGACTATTTTTGTGTTTACTTAAAAAGAAAAGAATAACTTACAAATGATGATAAAATTAAATTTTACGAGATTGAAACAAAAAAACTCGACATCTGTTAGTGGTTGTTTGGAAATTTAAAGAACTTTTAGTAGTTTTTGAAGATTTACAGAAATCTGTCAAAGGGAATCAACCCATCTGGAACCTTTCAATACAACTATGCGCTGATAATTTACTACTTACTTCAATTTAGGGATTAATTACCGAAAGAATGTACCTACCTTTCTCAATGAAATTCAATTTATTGATTAATTTTCTTCGTCATTCATTTTCTTTGTTAAGAAACAAGGAATAACCACATTTGATGAAAAAAAAAGTTAATTTTGATCTTCCTTTTACCGTATTCCGAAATCAGTTGTAAAAATCGATTAAGACCCTAGGAATTTGGATTAATTTCTGAACTTGTTCAGGAAGATGGTAGAATGAAGTCTGCTATTATGCCATTTGCTGGTTTTAGACAAATTCCTAGGAATAATTCTACCATATTACTGCGACATTACATACGTACATCGTTTAATTTATTGACCATGGCAATAATTTGCATACCATGCGTTTCCCATTAGTTTACGAAATAAGTAATGAAGTAAATTGGTACCATGCCAGTACCAAACGCCATTATGCGAGTACTTATATTTTTGGGTACCTACCTTAAAGTTTGTTGTTGTCCTAGATAATGCATTTTTTTTCAGTATAAATATTTTCCTGTGGATCCTAGTTTGGCCAGCCGCGCCCCATCAAATGCTTTTTGACGATATTATAAATATTAGGGTACATTCACTACTCTACTCTACTGTTTTCTGAGCTGACACCTCTTCTACTGGCTGCCGAGCAGTCTTCCCAGCAGACCCTCGGAGGAGGGCTTCATCTTCACCATCTTACAGACACTGACCTGCAGTTTCCTCCCCTTGAGGTCCAGGAACTTGGCAGCACAGTTGACTCCGTCTTTTCTGAGCTGACACCTCTTCTCCCGGCTGCCGAGCAGTCTCCCCAGCAGACCTTTGGAGGAAGGCTTCATTATCACCATCTTAAAGACACTGACCTGCAGTTTCCTCCCCTTGAGGTCCAGGAACTTGGCAGCACAGTTGGCCCCGTCCTCGCTGAGCTGACACCTCTTCTCCTGGCTGCCGAGCAGTCTCCCCACCAGACCCTTGAAGGAAGGCTTCATCATCACCATCTTAAAGACACTGACCTGCAGTTTCCTTTCCTTGAGGTCCAGGAACTTGGCAGCACAGTTGGCTCCGTCTTGGCTGAGCTGACACCTCTTCTCCTGGCTGCCGAGCAGTCTCCCCAGCAGACCCTCGGAGGAAGGCTTTATCACCACCACATTCAATGACTCTTTTGTGGCTTCAGAGAATGTTGTGCTCCGGTTCATGCCTGGACCTTAAATGTAAGTTTTTCTTAATCATCTTTGCTGCTGTAAAAGCCACAACTACTGGAAACGGACCTTCTCCTAATTGGGGTATTGTTAATGTTACGTTATCTTTTAAAATTTGTTAATAGGTATTTGAGGTTATGATTTCCCAATCTCGAAGCATGTATCATAATAGCCATGGAAAATAAGTTTTTTTTAATATAATTTATTCTTTTGTTTCTTCACGCCTTTCTCACGCCATCGCATCAATGACATCAATTATGTGATAGGATAAATATAAAAATATATGCTAACAAGATTTTGGAATGCACATTTAGCAGCATGTCGTGTTACAATTTGAGATCAACATTTACTGGCTTTCCATACAGATGTTGAAAGAAACCAGAATAGGTTGATTCCTTAAATGTCTATCTCGAGTTGATGCTGACCCTGACCTCTGCCGCCACCACAATTCACTAGGTTCAAATAAAGAAAAATTTCATCACACAAAAAGTTGTAGGCAGAGCGTTAACGGCCTCGCTTCGTCTGATAAATGTTAAAGGTGATTTTTGAAACAACCAACCTCATTGATCACACCTTACAAAGTAGAACTTCATTTTAAATTATAATTCTATAGAATTACCTACTATACTAGTACTTTCAGTGTGTATTGCTATAGACAATTTATTAATATGTCCGTACCAAAATTTTCTTATCTGACATCTTGCATTGTGATACAGAGTTCGACACTGAAAATAGCGAAGACTGACGGAAGACCATGCTATAATACATGGTATAAGGGACGGTAACTTTGCAGGCATGATCAGCCCATGAAACTGAACAGCTTTTACGATGGAGCATAAGTTGGAAAACGTAATAAATTTTTCGAAATTTCATAGAAAGTCAGTCTATCGGGAATTTCGTATGGGAAGTCCAAAAAACTCGTTGATCATAACATAGCCTCCATAGACGAGCTTTTTCAGTTTCATGGTTTGATCATGCCTGCAAATTGTACGGTACACCGTTCCTTACACCTCGTATACTATGACCATGACTTAGACGCTGGTTGGACAGCGTTCAGTTTTGACGCTGAACTGGTAAAAGAGTACGAAAGACGAAATGTATATTTGCTAAATAAGTCGGCAACTGTTTCGCTTTCGATTCAGCTCTTCAGGTAAGGTAATTTGCCTTACATAAACTTATACACGAGTTGTCGTAAGAAACTCATAAAAAATATCATTTCCTAGAGCTTTCTCGTCATGGCACAAGGAATTTGGATCCCGATCCCGGTTATAGATAGTGGAAGTTTACCACCTATAGTTACGTACTGCGCAGGAAAAAACAATACTACAAAAAGGTCTACAAAAACTTTGAGATAAATGAGGATGGGCAAGATGAACTTAACTAATTTGACTAAAACTTACAATCCGCCATATATCCAGCCGGATATCCGGTATCCTCCCCGGCGATCACACTACTACACACAACTAGAAACACAAGTATTTCCCCGTACATCTCGGACCGTACAAATCTTAGATAATTCGATAAAATTCAACAGTGCAGATAATTGCGACTGGTTTGAAGGCAAATGATCATAGCACTGACTGATGTAGTTAGAGTATCCTGTGGCATAAGGTCGAACATAATGTATTCTATTACAGGTTAGGGCCGCAATACGTAATAGCCAAATTAAGTCGGGCTAGCGGTATCAAAAGCTGCAAGCGGGTGGCGATTTTCACAACACTTTTACTTTTAATCCAGTAAAATCTACACCATCGTCAAATCTTTCCTGTCTTTTTTTAGTTAGCCAAATAAATTTGAGTTTTCTGATAATTATTGCGAGTATATTTTATTTCCATTTATAGTTATTTTAACACAGTTTCGAAAAATAATAGACGACCTTTTGGACCGGACTCTAGGGCTCTACGTCGCGAGGGACTGGTATGCAACTCTGCAGCAACTGCTAGAGACCTTGAAATCGTGGATTGTGTGAGTATGCTGTGATTGCTATGCCATGCATGACCGGCGTATCACACTACTGTTACGCATGTATGGTTGCGGCCAGCAAATCAGCGGGAAGCGTAAGACAAATAAATGAAGTGAGTGTACATAAAAAATACTATGGTTGATGATATTTTAAACTCGAACAAAAGTTCATATATTTAACCGTTTATTGTACACAATATAACACAAAGTAAATAACTTAGAACAATACACAATCCCCAATGATTGACTTGTCACGTCATGATTTGCGTCAGGAGATAGGATGCATTTTTTAACCTTTTTTTTACTAAAACAAAACGTATCCTATTTTAAACGGTCCGTCGTTTATGTCCGGTGTGTTTTTTTGTTAGAGTTCTGTTTAAGCACGCAAATTAAATTTTTGGTAGAGGTATTTTTTAATTATATTATAGGTACAAGTGTGAAACAAATAAAATATACTTAAATAGACTTATACAATGCTAATTTTAAAGTAAATAACCTAATTTTATGCCTTTTCTCTATTTCGCCAGTAGGTATAATCCTTTTGGCGGTTCTCTCGATTGTCGTCCGTCGCTGCGTATTTTCAACGCACGGTGCTTAATGAGAATAAGGTTGGAATTCGCAAATTCCTTTCGTCTGACAGAGAACCACCATTGTTCTTCTGACCCTGTCGGTAGGACAACGCTATTGGTTATTCAAATATTTCAGTTGACTACAAAATTTTGTTTTTTTAAAACATTTCCCGTGTCAGGTATACAATTTTTGAAAACTTGCAAAATTTTCAAGCGCGGGCAGGATTTGAACCTGCGACTTTCGCATTACTAGTGGCGACGCCTCTTTCATCTGGGCTACCGCAGCTCGCTCCTTGCCTGCCAATTATGCAAGTGTATTTTGATGCCAGTAACGCGTGGCACGGCTCCATCTACCGGATTAGTTTTGCGTCGCCACTAGTAATGCGAAAGTCGCAGGTTCAAATCATGCCCGCGCTTGAAAATTTTGCAAGATTTCAAAAATATTTCGGTTTTTACAACATTTCAAACTGTGCTCATCAACCCGCCTGGCGACAGTAGTAACTAATTTCTCTACCAAATATACCCAAACGCTATCAATCAACTAATGTACCTTTACTTCAGAAAGGTTAATTTAATTACCTGCTGTAGTAATTTTTTTGATAAACTTTCTTGCACTTTTGTGTCTATAAGCGTTACCCGCTAACCTACCATTCATCTTTGCAGCCGATTTCCTGGCCCCAGTAACTTTTAATCATTCCACCAATGTTTCGCGTCTCAAGGAAAACATCAATGTACCTATTAAAGGATTAGCCACCTGCCTTCTAAGGACTTTATAGTTACATAACCAAAAGTAGGGTATCTATTTAGTTAAAACTTGATTTCAAGGGCAGTTTTTTCTAACAAGCAAACGGCCTGCGGTTTTGCCCGATGAATCTGATAATGCTTAAATTTACATAAAGTTTATGTTGTCAATTAGGTTACACAAAAAAATCTCTGTTTATGTAGAGAGAGATGCATTTCTAGATTCTCTCAAATTGGACATTTTACTTTTAGGTCTCATTTATTTTAAAAATATACCTCTGTGTATTTAGCTTAAAATAAATGTTTAAACACCTGCCCATGTAAATCCGCTAAAAGCCTTTAAAATTGATCTACCCTCTATTCTTTAATAAAATAAAAACTTTACTAAACAGAACTGTTAATCGTGCAATAATATTCTAGGTGTTCTACGTATGAAGTTTGCGATCTGTGAAATTATAACGCTGCAAGTAATGAAATTTCTTCATTCACTTTCGCCTATCAACGAATTTTAAACGCGACGTCTACAAGATGCCTATAATAGAAATTACTTATCACGTAGAGTTTTGTAGAGTGTAAAAAAATAATACCATACATATATCACGCCTATATCCCTTCTAGGGTAGGCAGAGCGTAAACAGTAACAAACGGACATTTACGCCACATCTGACGAACATTTGAGGGTCATTAAGAAAATTGTTTAACGCCATATCGTGGCATGTTATCATTATGATAATATAATGTCCCTTAGTCGCCTCTTACGACACCCACAGGAAAGAAATGGGGTGATGCTATTTCAAGCATCACACAGCAGTCAGCTGTATAATAGCATCAGGCAAAATAAGTCTAAATTCAGCAAAGATTAAACAGACTTCAAATAGGTTAAACAGAGCCTATCTTAAAAACTACCAAACCACTTTTGTTGCAATTAGATTCATCAAAATTGGTAGGTACCTTGGAAGTAGTGTTTAAAATACTTATGCAATGACAAACGTATCTACTTATCATCATCATCGTATTTTGGTTAATCCCTTCAATTAGAATTAAAAAAGAATATATTTTGTTGATATTTTGCTCTCTGCCAGATTTTGCGTGATTTGAGCTAATTATTTAAAAAAACACAAACTCTGCACATTTCGCTAATCACAGCTAAATCAGCTTATATTACTAAATTGGATTACCTTCTTATTAATAGGTTTGCCGTGTGATGCCGGCTTAGAATATCCACACTACGTGACACTACGATGGACCGACGTACGTATTTTTGACGCATCCGTCTGTCAAACGAAAGGAAATTTCTAATTCCCACTAAAAAAACATATACATAGGTATGTAGACACTGTAAGACACATAATAACGCATGCGATATCTACTAACAAGGTTTGTTAGTCCGTCATACCAATAGTGTGGGTGATGTGATTTTGTATGGGAGATAGTTTGTTTTCCGTTTACTGACATGTTTCTAGGGGAAAGTTTTTCAGTTTCATGGTCTGCTTGCACCCTATCAGTATTCGGAGGGCTGTCCCTTATATCCCGTATTTACCTGCATTTGATACTGTCTGTGATCAGAGCGAATTTTTTTTCCTAATATATGATTTTCTTCTGGACTCATTAATGTTCAATCTATCAACAAAGTCATGGACTAATACAATGTCTATTCTGGTAAGGCGAGTCGCCTTGAGTATTAAAATAGAACGATGTCACATCATCAAAACATGCTAAAAGTGTGTGAAAACTTGTAATTTCGTTTGTATATATATAAATAAGTATTCCACCTGTACGTTGTATACTATTTTACGCGTCACTCACAAGGTTGGACGAAACTCACCAGCGTAAAGTTCAGTCGTGGAGTTTTATATTGTTTATGCGCGGAAAATCTGATGTTATACGGCCTCCGAATACTGAGGATGCATGCAGACTATGAAATTGAACTATTTTTACCAAGGAACATAAGTCAGAAAACGGCAAAATACAATTCAACCTCCCATGCAAAATCACGATCAGCTGATTGCTACTACAGGATGTTGACGTTTCTTTAAATATATTTCTAGGGGATAGTTGTTTAGCTACATGGTCTAAATGCAACCTATCAATATTCGGAGGGCTGTCTTTTACACATTAAAACCGACGAGCATGCATGAAGAGATTGATGAATGTAGAGGAGGCGAAAGAAGTATGCCAGGACCGTACTAAGTGAAAGGAAGTAGTCTCTGCCTATCCCTCCGGGAAAGAGGCGTGATTTATGTATGTATGTATTTAGACATTCCGAAAATCCGCGATTTCCGTACACTAGATCGCACTCCGGATCGAGCCTATGGTTTTATAAAAAAAGCTTTATACCTAAGGCATTTTATTTACATTTTTATGGATGCTTTACATCGAGACCCAATTGACTTTCGCTTATTCGATCCATCAATCAAACCGCAAGTATTACGCGGGAAAACCAACAAGCAATGCGATGCAGGGACTTTCTTGTGATTGTCAACATTTTTCCAGGTAGAAAGCCAATTACAGACTCGCGCTGATGTTGACGCTTCGTTGACGACGCTTCTAGCACAGAATATATAAAAGTACTCTTCTAGTCAACGTGTCTAGATGAATATTATTCAATTCAGTTTCAATTTAAACCTGTTAAAGGTATGTACTAGTTCAATGCGATAAAGCATGTTAGCATAAATACTGCGTTCCGTTCTCAGGGTGAATAACTTTTTCTCGAAACATACATACATATATCACGCCTATAATCCCTTGCGAGGTAGGCAGAGCGTAAACGGCCGTAAATCGTTAATTTACGCCACGTCTGACATATATGCAGAATCTCAAAATATTTGAGGGTCATTCGGAAAATTGTGTATCGCTATAGTGACAGGTTGTCAGCCCATCGCCTAAAATTGCAATAGACGCCCTCGAGTCCCTTAGTTGCCTCTTACAACTCCCACGGGAAATAAATAGGGTGATGCTATTCTAAGTCGGCATCACACGGCGTTTCTCGAATAATTATGGAAATAATATTAACATTCCCATTTGGTACTATAGCCAATAATATAGTTGCTACTTATATATATAAATTTATGTTTACAATACAATACCTATAATATTAATACTTACAACATAAGTAGGTAACCCTAAATTATTAATAATTTTGCATGTTTTTTTTTTGAAGTCAGCCAACACTATTTTATTTATGGACTGGTTAACTTCTCGAAAGGAACGCAACTTTACCTAACACCTACAGTCATCTACACTAATATTATAAAGAGGAAAGATTCGATTGTCTGTTTATTTGTTTAAATTGAATAGGCTTCGAAACTACTTGACCGATTTATAAAAATCTTTTACCATTAGTATCCTTCATTATCCCTGATGAACGTAGGCTATAAGAACGTAAATTAAAATGTCTTATTACCGCGGGAAAACGGTTAGCAGCGGGTGAAACCGCTAGGCAGGCGTATAGTCACTAATCATTAGATAGCTAAATATGGGATAATCAGTTCCCACGGGAACACCAATTGATCGAGCCAGTTTTACGCCGTGAGAACTCTACTATCAAAGAAAATAAAAGAAAAATACCGGAATAGATGCATATCAAACTATTGCCAATTATCAGCAACATGTCCATCCGACGCCTTGACGTAGATCTTAGGGCACTATAAAGTCTCAAGCGCATAATTTACCATACAATGCTGGTTATCTTCAATATTAGCTTACAATATCTTTATGATAACCAGCAGTGTACGCCAAAGCGGCTCAGCAAATTGGGTAATAGTAGAGCTTGGGCAGGTTAGTAGTTGTTACTGGTAGAACCGGCAGTTCAACTCTCTAGGGCCCGCCGCGCACACGTCTACCAATGTTACGATAGCGAACGTCACTCCATCTCGTAAGAAAATGTGTACGCGAAATATTAAAATATAACATCGCTCTTTATCAGAGCACTTTGTTGCACGAAATTCGAAAATTAAAAACAAAGTGACAATCAGTGTTGTTTGTTTGTGAAAATGAACGACACAGACGCGGATCTATTCGATGACACCGAGGTGACAACAGTGCCGGATTCTACCTCCAACACCACCTGGGAGTTCTACCATGAGGTGATCAAGTCCTGGCTGGAGGACCCTGGGGTGGAGGAGCACGAGGGTCTCAACATGACCGCGCTCAAGATGGATCAGGCCTATGTAGTGGGGCTCTCAGACAGGCCTGTTGCAGTCTACAGTGTTTCTGACTACTGTTTTCGGGTAAGTTTTGCAATAACTACATCGCGCACTGTACGGCAAGTACTCATTTACGCATAAGCTCGATGGTTTGGTGCTAGGATTAGCTAGAACTGTACCTGCCTAAAATATTTTAATATGTAATATTTTATTTAGTCTTACGCGGATGATCTCGAGACAAACCTACTACGGGTTTAGCGGAATCCTTAGTTCATTTAAGTATTTGCGATGTAATAAAGTTTAATTTAAAAAAAACTTAACCATGAGACCTGCCAAGCATTTTCCCGTATAAATAAAGCGTATTATCGCGGTCAAAATTGTCCTTTAAACGTTACTGAGAGCTAACCAACTATCCTACTATAATATTATAAATGCGAAAGTTTATATGTTTGTTTGTTACTTGTTTACGCAGAAACTACTAAACCGATTGTACCTAATGAAATTTGGCACACATATAGAAGGTAACATGGATTAACACATAGGATAGTTTTTATGAGTACGCGGGCAAAGCCAATAGCAAACAGCTAGTAAGTAAAAAGCGATAGTTCTATCATCCTACATTGAATAAAGTTAATTTCATTTCACTTATTAATCGTAAAATATCAATATTTTTTTTATGCGTGCATTGTTTTCGGTAATTAGCCTTAATTACTGTCTCTGCTGACTAACGGCGGCCTCGCGTTAATAACGTAACCACAAATGAATCTCTCATGTTCATAAAATACCTCCTACCTAAATATCAATGTGTCGTGTGATGCCGGCTTAGAATAGCATCACACCATTTCATTCCCGTGGGAGTCGTAAGAAGCGACTAAGGGACTCGAAGGTGTGTATTGCAATGTTACACAATTTTCCGAAAATCCCTCAAATATTTGTCAAACGTGGCGTAAATGTCCGTTTTTTGCGGCCGTTTGCGCTCTGCCTACCTCGTAAAGGATTATAGGCGTGATATATGTATGTAAGTATGTATCTATCAATTAGATTATAGGTGTAGGTAATATTAGCGATCACTACTTTAAGGCGGTTTTCCCACTTATCGTCCGTCGGTGCGTATTTTTAACGCACCGTAACGCACGCGTCTGTCAGATGAAAGGGAATTGCGAATCTTTTTCCCATACAAATACGGCTACGGTGCGTTTACGGATGCGTCTGTCAAACGACTTGACGACAAGTGGGAGAATCGCCTTCAGATATTTGTTGAAATTTTTTACTTAAGGTAAACACTGATACGTTTTTTACGTAATATTTTACGCTTACAAAAACTAAGTGACATTGAATCGACTTTTTATCACTCATTGCGTTAACGTTAATTAATAACCGTAGTATCGCTGTTGTAAATAATAAAAAATTGAGGCTAATACCTTCGTGCGTGTAAAAATTTGCTAAATCCAGTCTTCCGTACAGTATCTATCTTCATAAATCAAAACTGTATGTAAGTAGAAACTCTTTAAAAAAAATTATGGACATAAACATCGAACACAATTCGAGCGAACACCAAATTAAAAAGCGACTTTTAGTGGGAAATTTTCTAGGGATTCTCGAGTGTCATGTAGAGGGCGCTGAGCTTAATTGAAATAACGTTTTGTACCACTTTATAAATTATTCTTTATTTTGTGTTTATTGAATTGTTCTAAATTTATTATTGGTTATTTGTTTACTCACACGAATGACACTCAATATAATAGCAAGGCGATAAGTTTATTTTGAAGTAAATGTCTGCTGTAAGAAATTTCTTATTAGAGATAAGCAGTGCCTGTTGTGTCTGTATTCTTTATGAGTTTTTCTCTTTAATGTTCATGTGTACAATAAATCGTAAATAAATAAATCAAACTAACATAATTAATTTGTAACGAACACAACGTGAAACGGAACCTGTGACAAAACTATGGCTGACGCCAGCAATATTGAAACGTCATTATTTCAGTTTAGCACAGCGCCCTCTGGTTTGACATTCTGAACTATTAACAGAACTGTCAACAGGAAAACTCCCATTCAACTGGTCTATTTAGGATAACTGACAATAGACCCATGACCAAAAACTGTATGGCATGGATTCCCATGATTGCTACATCCACTTGCTTGGCAGGTGGTTTGGCGAGTGAGTCCAAGACTTTATGTTCTCACTCTCAGGGAACGCTGCTGCGCATTCCCTGCATTCATGTTGTCAAAGTCGTATCTTACGACAACTGTGGCCAAAGATTACATAATAAAACTGAAGGAAGTCTATTTTATTCTTGTCACACAAGAGTGGCTTCATAAAAAATTTGAAAGAACGGATCATTAAACAGTCGAAAAACAATCTATTCCATGATTTTTTGTGTCTCTATATAAATAGCTGTGCCGTGTGGTGCCGGCTTTGAATAGCATCACCCTAATTCTGTCCATGGCTGTCGTAAAAAGTGACTTAGGGATAATCATTCAGGGAATAGGCAGCAGCGATCTTTGTGAATGTAAAATCTTGCACTGCTCGCGTTAAACCGCCTGTTAAGCGTGGTGAGTATGGCAATACCCCCCGATAGGGGGAGGCTCTTGCACAGCAGTGGACTGTTGTGGCTGTTAATGTTAATGTTTAAGGCGAGTACCCGTGAACGACCTCGACAGAGGCGCCTCTTCGCAAAAAAATATTTTCCCGTTTTACAAACAGTCTATCAGTATATCCGTTGCCCAAGTATTTAGTATTATTCTTATGTAAAATTAGAAGTTGCAAACTCAATGAAATATTCGCTGCAATCAAAATTATGGAAAAAGTTACCTAAAAACGGCCACTTTTGGTATTAATTGAATTGCCATAACTTTACTTACAGCGAATATTTCATTGAGTTTGCAGGTTCTCATTTTACTTAAGGATAATACTAAAAACTTGGGCAACGGATATTCTGATAGATTGTTTGTATACAGAGTTCTTTTTTGTGAAGTGGCGCCACTGTCGAGGTCGTTGACGGCTACACTCGCCCATGCTGGCTCGTTTCAAATTGAGTCACACCAACAAAGAAAGCAAGCAACAATCGTTCATTTCGTAATCATGTGCGTAGGAGGCAGGAAAACCAGAAAGATCGCATCAACAGGATGCAAGTAAATTGTAGTGCACTGCACACTGCACTGCACAAGTGCACTAAATTCTCGCGACAAGTTTTGCAATTGCACTTTTTGCGGCCACATCCTCTTCTTGATGTGCATTTCTGATGCGGTTTTTTATAAGACTTAAAAAAACGTAGGAGTTTTCGTGGGAATCTTTTTTAGGGTTCCGTACCCAAAGGGTAATAACGGAAACCCTATTATTGAGGCTCGTCTGTCCGTCTGTCCGTCTGTCTGTCCGTCCGTCCTACAGTTACGAGGCTGTATCTCCTGAAGCGTTATACCTAGACAGTTGAAATTTTCACAGATGATGTAATTCTGTTGCCGCTGTAACAACAAATACTAAAAATTTGAAAATAGTATAATATTTAAGGGGGCTCCTATACAAAAAACTTCTTTTTTGTATGGAGGTTATATCTCATGAACCGCGAAAGTTAGACAGTTCAAATTTTTACAGATGTTGTATTTTTGTTGCTGCTATAACAACACATACTAAAAAAATATATATTTATGGAGGCTTCCATACAAAACATGAGGTTTTATTTTTTATTTATTTTTATTTTATTTCACAGACGTACACAACAGTTTACAATCAATGCAGATTCACACATTATACATATCTTAGGTAGTATTCTAGATTGAAAACCACAAACGTGAACGTACAGCTTGGTTAGGCAAATGGCTACTATTAAATTAGACATGGTTATTAAATAGCTAATAAATAAATTTGAAATATTTAACATGCAACATGCTAACAGTAAGATTCTGGAATAACATTTACTTAGACTGACTGTTAAAAATGCGTAATTAGACATACCACTCAACTAACAGCAAAATTATATTTTACTTACGGAGAATTCAACATTTTGCATATTTAATGAAACAGTTTTGATTGAATTTGGGGCACTTTAGTTAGTTTTTCTACGCCAGATGTCGAGGGTTGATTGAACCTCTCGAGGTCTTTTTTTTGTGATTTTTATATCATATTTTGTCTATTCAAACCCAAACGATCTAAAAATGATTCTACATGCTCAACTTCAAATGTTTCAACGTTCAATGTGTAGAACCTGTACGTTATTGTCTCCAAACGCTTCAGAAAAATCAGAAATGTTTTCCTGTACCTACATAACAGCCGTAGGTGGTACGTACTAATTTTGGTTATAGTCATGATAACCCTTTAAAATCTCAATACAAACTAAGAGCTAACTGCATTTTGCTCTACTATGATTATTTATACGACGCACGCCCGTTATTTACGCACTTACACGCGTTTCACGCCCGTCAGAGGAATTTGTTCCGCGTGCTAGCTGGAAAGGTGCAAATTACAGACTATGTGTGATGCAGTTGTATGAAGCGATAATTTTTTTAATAGGCAATAAGTAAGTGCCCTAAAAATAGGAAAGAAATGTTAATGATTTGCAGAATTTTAACTAGAACAGGGGTAGTCCGTTATTTGAAAAGCATCTCAATTGTGTTTCAATAGAGTTTCAGCTGGATGATTTTGGCCGTATCGTATTCCGCTAACAGTTTGAAGTATACAAAATCACAATGGCAATACAATGACATTTGTGTTTCGATGGCATTACAATGATCAAAAACTAAGAGAATCCTTCTTTTATGAAAATACAAATAAATATTACTCTACAAGTACTTATTATAATACTTAAGACTTTTCTTTTCGTTTATCGTCTTGCCTTGACACCGTTTTTAAATCGGGCCTGTCGAGAAATACAATAATATTATTATTTTATCGGTTTCATTGACATTGGTGCTTATTTTTTAGAATTCCTTACCCAAATGGTCAAAATGGGACCCTATTACTGAGACTGGGCTGTCTGTCTATCTGTCACCCGGCTGTATCTCATATCATAAACATAAACGTGCTGGTTAGACAGCAAAAATTTTCACTGATGATCTTTCTTCTTTTTCGTGTGGGACAGCGCATCGTCCAACGACACGATGAACCCTGGTGTCAGAGTTTTTCAACCGCCTACTACCACTAGTAGGCCTCTGACATGGTTGCGTTACGACCGCCGTCTAAGTAATCATGGAAAGCAACCTAGACCGACTGCTTAACGTGCCCTCCGAAGCACGGAACCATTTCTTTTCGGACAATCAGTTGGTTCACCCTGCAATGTCCTAACCAGACCGGAAACAAATTCACAAAGTGATAAATATCAACTTTGTGAGTGCGCCACCGAGAATCGAACCTGGAACCTTTGCGTCGCAGGCAGTCGCACTACCATTGCGCCACGTCGGTCGGCCGTCACTGATGATGTATTTCTGTTTTAAGTGGGCTCCCATAGAAAAAACTTTTTGCTTTTAACGATAATAGAACGGTGGCAATATCTCATGTCATAAACGGTAATATAGTTAGGCAGTTGATATTTTCACAGAAATAACAAATATTCAAAAAAAATTGGATAAATAAGTATTTAATTCCCGTATCAAACGTTATTTTGCCAATCTAAAAGATGTATATAGTACGGAACCCTTCGTGTGCGAGTCCGACCTTGCATTTATTTTAATCAAAAACTAAAATGAGGTCAAATTTATTTATTTTACCGTCACATATTTTGATATTTTAATTTGTTTCAATGATTTTTTTATGGTTGTTTTTAATTTTATACTTCATTTTCTAAATTTTTTGGGACTGACTGCAATTGTGGAGGATTTGAAGAGATGGAGGAAATTTGATTTCTGACACAAAAAAAAAACAATGTAGGCTTGTGCTCGGTTGTGATTACACCAGCCAGTCGGAGAACATCAATAAAAAATTAAAAACCGGCCAAGTACGAGTCGGACTCGCGCACGAAGGGTTCCTTTACCATTATTTCCTTGCAAATAACTTAAATTTCACCAAAATTAAACTTCGTTTTAACTTCATGAAGGCAGACTATGAAACAATACGCTCTGAAATTAAAAAGATAGACTGGAAATCAAATCTTCTTAACAACGAAGACGTTGAAATGGCCCTTGATACATTTTACACGAAGATGCAAGACATTTTCATAAAACATGTGCCACTAACTACCTATAACCCTAGTCAATATCCTATTTGGTATTCGAAAAGCCTTATCGCATGCATGAATGATAAATTAAAATATCACAAAAAGTATAAAATGTACGGTAATCCCCGTGATTACGACACCTTTTCTCTGTTACGCGCAAGATCAAAAACATTAATCGAAGAATGTTATCAAAGTTTTGTATCCTCCACCGAAAACTTTTTACATATTAACGATAAGGCTTTTTGGCATTTTGTAAACAGCAGAAAGAAAAATAAAAATGGAATTCCCAGAATTATGCGGTTAAATACAGAAATAGCCTCAGATGTACAAGGTAGCTGTGAACTTATGTCTAAATATTTTGGATCAGTTTTTGAACCACCAGACACTAATCCGAATCCTATGCCTAAACTGGATATCTATAATAGCAATGACACTTTGTCAAAAATAACCTTATGGGAGTCTGATATAAAACGTAAACTAGAGAAATTAGACCCTAACAAAGGTCCAGGGCCAGATGGAATACCTTCCAAGTTCCTACGGGAATGTGCCGCAGAACTCAGCACTCCACTGCTTATTATTTACCAATGGTCCCTGGATTCTGGGGTATTTCCTAATGACTGGAAGGTCGCCCACGTAGTACCGATTCTTAAATCCGGCGATCCGTCGCTATGCAGCAACTATAGGCCAATAAGTATTCTATCAAGTGTTGCAAAAGTTTTTGAGAGCTTAGTCTACGATCATATTTTGAACCATGTTAAACCAATAATTTCAGAAAAACAACACGGCTTCGTCAAAGGGAGATCGACTATTAGTAATCTTTTGGAGTATAAGCACTATATTTGTTCAGTATTTGCTAGAAGAGGGCAAGTTGACTCGATATACACTGACTTTCAAAAAGCCTTTGACAAAGTTAGTCACAAGCTTCTCTGTCATAAACTTCAGGCATATGGAATCCATGGCAACTTATTGCGATGGGTGGAATCTTATTTAAGCAAGCGTAGTCAACTTGTAGTCATTAAGGGTTATCTGTCAACACCTGAAATCATTACTTAAATGTTAATAAATGTTTCGTAGTGTCATTCACTAATAAACGTTCAAAACTAACACATACTTATAAAATTAATGATTATAACTTAAACCGTAAAACCGTTGCTAAGGACCTGGGTATTTGGTTTGACGAACAACTAACGTTCAGATGTCATTTTGAAAATATTGTTACTAGGGGTAACCAACTTCTTGGCTTCATAACCCGAACTACAATTTCTTTTAAAAACCCTACTTCTTTTTTACACTTATTTGAGTCTCTAGTCAGAAGCGTGATTGAATACGGCTCCGTAATCTGGTCCCCTCATTATAAGCTACATAGTGAAACAATAGAAAGACTGCAACAAAAAGCTCTCCGGACGGTCTTCTTTAGACAAGGTTATGTATGGTAAAAGACAAATTCCATCATATAATGACAGACTGGCTAAATATAATTTAAGTAAGCTTAGCACTCGACGTGATCACTTTGATTTGATATACCTTCACAAAATATTACACTCTCAAATTGACTCCCTTCTCTCCTCTCTCAATTGGATATCTTCACGAAACCTAACCCTCGCCATCCAAAAACATTTCTGTTAAAAGTTTATAAAAACAATACTAGCTATTACAATCCCTTAACTAGAATGTGTCGTTTGTATAATGACCTATGTATGAATAAAAAAGATATCGATATATTTAATTCAAATCATTATTTATTTAGGAAATCAGTTTCAAGAATCCTCAACCTCAAATAGTTAATGTTCTAAGTAAACAGTAACAGTCAGTTTGAGTTTTCATGCAAGTGATTTCCCCTGCTTTTTAATATTTCTTTTATAGTTCTGGACTCTACAATTTTAGCCCCGGGGCTACGAAATCTACTCCTGACTGCATGGTGGGGAGCAGGAGCTCAACCCGAGAAGTTTTGTGGGTGTTCAAACAACTAGAGGCGCGACTGGGCTAACGAGTTGTTCTGGGAAGAACGGATTGGACTGAATCTACCCGGCACGTGCCGGTAGTTCCCAAAATGGGGAACAAATGAGGGACCTCCGCGCCCCCGCCGGCGGGGGCGTAGGTTGCTTGAGGAGCTTGTGGAGTGTGATCTACTCGCAATGGCTGCAGCAGCGGCTACTATGATGTCGTCATCCTCTTCCGAAAGTACGTGTCTGAGTGCTCTTTAATAAGCTTGTGGCCTACTCAAGAAAATTCTATAGTTCCATGGTCCTACTTGTCAAACGAGCTACTTTTCAAAACGATATTTTTTAATGCATTACTGATTTGTGACGTTACTATACACTATATTTAATTTACGATGGCGGCGTCAAAATAGAAACTTTTAAATTGTTTCGCAGTTTAATGAAATATTATCTGGTATATTTTGAAAAACGATTAATGAGAACTATTCTCTTAAGCTTGCACAACTATTACTCATCACAATAAAACAATTTAAAACGTAAATTTGACACGTTAGAATTGTAAAATCCTAAATAAACGCATCTTAAATCTGCCTAATTTTTTTTTATTTTGAGAACTATTGTACGTTTGGGCACTGTTTTTTATCGTTCAAGTATTTTATTTATAACGCTGGACACACACCACCCTATGTATCCCCTGGCGCCACTATGCTTGTTCAGCATGGATTTCCCTACACTTCAGGTAGGTAATTGACGAGTCCTGGTTTTCCCCGTGGGGCAAATCATTGCATGTCAAGCTAATATGCCATTACAAGCTAATATGCTCGTATTGCGTTTAGGTTTACCTCAGTAAGGTTTTATTAATTATACAAGGGAACTAGAAGTTTTTATTTTCTATAAGTATTCTGCGATTTTTTTCACAACACATAGCGTGAAATAGCCACCTAAAAAAGCAGTAAGGCAAGTACTTAGTTAGGTAGAGACTACATAACATAAATAAGTTTGGTACCTACTACTTGCATGCCCTTGTATGCGAAATACAACAATAACAGTCCGTGCAGAAATGTGCTACAAATTAACATCGGAGCTATTTATTATTTGGAAACTGATGTGAAAATATAGGTAGGTACATGCATTAACGAACTTTTAAACGTACGTATTTCCCTATACGTGTACGCGGTATTTATCATTGCATTGCTAGGGTTTGGGTTCTTTGTTAGGGTTCCGTACCCAAAGGGTAAAAACGGAACCCTGTTACTGACACTACGCTATCGAACCGTCTACAACCAGGCTGATCTCATAAACCGTGATACTCGTAGGTAGAATTGATTTTTGACAGGTAACATATTTCTGCAGTCGCTATAAATCTAACACAAAAATTGGAATTAAATAAATATAGGCTTCCAAAAAAACCGGTTTTTATTGCTAGTTTTATCTATAATAGTTCAAAAGAGGTAACGTATGAACCGTGATAGACAATTGAATTTTTTACAGAAGATGTATAATTCTGTTTCCGCTATGACAACAAATACTAAAATAGAGAATAAAGTTAATAATGGGGGCTCCCATACAAAACACGTGATTTTTTGAGCCGTTTTTAGGTTGCCGTACCCAAAAGGTCAAAACGGGGCCCTATTACTGAGACTTGTCTGTCTGTCATAAGATCGTATTTTATGAACCGTGATAGAGAGTTGCCATTTTTACAAATGCCGTATTTCTGTTGCCACTATAACAAATAATACTTATTATTACAATATTAATGATTAAAGGGGCTCACATACAAAAATCAATAATTATTTTGCAAAATTTTATCTTTAATGGTTCGGAGGCTGTATCTCATGAACGGTTACACTTAGTTAGACAGTTGATATTTACACAGAATATGTATTCTTGTTGCCGCTATAAAAAAATAAATAAATTGTAATTTTAAATTTACGGTGGCTCGACCTATTCAACGAACGTGATTTTTATGGAATTTTTACAGATATTGGTACGGAACTCTTCGTGCACGAGTCCGACTCAAATTTAGCCGATTTATTTGACTGCAGTTAGAGGTTCTTGCATAGCGCAGATAGTCCCTATAAAAAATTTGTACCATCGTCGATATATTTTACAAAGTAATACTTTTAAACACATGCCATGTCTTTCTATTGTTATTCGATTTTTATACAAATTCTCACTGCATGAATCATATTGAAATGCCTTCAATTGAGTTGCATTTTTACTGTGACTTAACACTACGTTGTGTCAAGTGAGAATGCGTTATCGAGAGAGTTTTATTAAACGTTAAAAATTATAAGGCTGGCATTTTTTGAGGGCATAACATAAAAAACTTTTAAAGTCGCTTATTTTTTGTACGATTGGGATTGTGTGTCTGTTAAACACATATTACATTTTGTGTCATCTTTGACGCTTGAATAAATTTTCGATTCAGTATATGGTAGCTCATTTAGTCAATTAAGTTTTTTTAAGTGTCTTCAATAAAAATAATAATAAAAATATACCAGTACTGTATATGTGACAGTTTACCCAGTTTGAGTTGTTTTTATCCACTGCGAACGAAAGTATGTTAGCAAACACCACGGACTTTCTGCTCCGTGGCAAACACCTAAAATGACATGACACAAAATAATAAATTGGGTACGGTCAATGGTCCAGAAGCTATATAGACTTTAATATTTTTGTAACATTAAAAGCTAGTCATACTGGGCTAAAATACTTATATTTGTAACTACAATATCATTAGATATTGTATGCCAAGTATCTCAGTATCTAGGTAAGACACGCGATGTGCCCATTCATAGAGAAATTACGTCTGTATCCACTTCTGATGGCTACTGTCCGAGATAACCAGCGGTAGTACTAACTAGTTCAGTTTTTTGACGAAACAGTTAGTTGAGATAGTCTTAGTTTTCCAGTGATGTTCACACACGTGCAGTCATAGAGTCGACAAACGACTCGGGGATGGAAAAAGGAATCCCTGAATTTAAAAAACCGATATTTCCAATAAGTATATTAATTCCGGTTTTTAAAGCGTTAAAAAAAGAGGTATTTTTATGTTTTCCCATCATTTTCGGGGTATAACCATTGAAAATAATGTAGTTTGCTACTACCTACCCCAGTTTGCAAGTATTTTGTCACGCAAATACCTAAGAACTGTTCACGACTCCCGCGATTACTTCCTGATATTGGAATAATATTGATCGTTATTTTTACTGTTTATTATAATAACTTACCAAAACCGGAATTCCGGAATTGAGCTCTTATATCGTAAATCAAAACCAGTTTTGAGAACCTTCCTATTTTACATGCCTGAACACATATCACGCCAATTATCCCTTGCGGCCGCAAAAACGGACATTTACGCCACGTTTGACATATAATTTGAGGGTCATTCGGAAAATTGTGTATCGCAATATTGACTGGTTGTCAGCTCATCGCCTAAAACTGCAATACACACCCTCAAGTCCCTAAGTCGCCTCTTACGACTCCCACGGGAAAGAAATGGGGTGATGCTATTCTAAGCCGGCATCACACGGTAAAGCCAGCATCACACGGCAATACATGCTTTAACGACCCGATGGAAGCGGTGAACCCCCGCAGGTTTTAAAACGAGTAAAAATCGCTAGCATCTCGAGTTGCCTATAAATTCCATGGGGTGAAATTTTACTAGTGACCGATACCGAAATCTCAAGGCGGGCTGCTGATAAGAAACAACTTTCCCCAAGGAACAAGGTTGAAATATTAAAAAGCAATTGACATAATTCCATACAAAATTGCAATGCATTCAAAATATTTTTGATATATTTCGAGCTATGTTCCTTAGAGAGAGAGATTTCACCCTATATTGGACCTTCCATACAAAATACAAATAGTCTCATTATGACTTAGTCGCCTGGTACATTTTGTGTGGGAGTTCCATAATTTTTTGTCATATTGCATACTTGGAGGAATTGGTTCCTTGTCACTAGCCCGTCTTGAGTTTTCGGTATCGGCCACTTGTAAACTTTTACCCTATATATCACTATGTAAAACCAGTATGTATTGATAATCTCTCTCTTTTCGTGTGGGACACCGAGTCGTCCAACGACCCGATGTACCCTGGTGTCAGGGTTTTTCAACCGCCTACTACCACTAGTAGGCCTCTGACATGGTTCACAGTTGGTTCACCCTGCAATGTCCTAACCAGACCGGGAACAAATTCACAAAGAGATAAATATCAACTTTTGTGAGTGTCCCACCGAGAATCGAACCAGGAACCTTTGCGTCGCAGGCAGCCGCACTACCACTGCGCCTCATCTATTATGAGTAATGCTAAAGTAGCATTCTCTTCCAGGCAAACTTTGGGTTGGTTGATTATTAGTAATGATTGCTTAAAATGTACTATAAATATATACATATCATCACTATCACTTCACTATCACTATCACTATCACTATCACTATCACTATATAGTATAAAATAAAGTCGCTTCCCGTTTGGTGTCTCCTTATATCTTTAGAATTACCCAACGGATTTTGATGCGGTTTTTTTCATTAGATAGAGCAACTTGAGAGGAAGGTTTATAAGTATAATTTAGTCCGGTAAATTGTCAGATTCCCATGGGAAAACGGGTAGCCCAACTGGTAGTAAACTTTTGACCCCCTTTTGACACCTTTAAGGATTAAAATTTGAAAAATGCTGAAACACGTATTTAATTATTTTAAGTTATGAATCTAATCAGATATTTTGAAACAGATCACACTTAAAATAAAAAACTTTCATACAAACTTTTAACCCCCTTTTCACCCATTAAAAGGTTAAAATTTCAAAAATGCTGAAACACGTGTTTAATTATTTTAAGTTATTAGTCTAATTACAAATTTTGAAGCAGATCACATTATCTTAAAAATACGAACTTTTATACAAACTTTTAACCCCCTTTTTACCCTATTAAGAGTTAAAATTTCAAATATGCTAAAACACGTGTTTAATTATTTTAAGTCATAAGTCTAATCTCTACTTCTGAAACGGATCACACTTAGGACAACGAACTTTCATACTAACTGTTAACCCCCTTTTCATCCCTTGGGGGACTAAAACAAACCGGAATTTTATCTATAATGGTTGCTTTATTACATAAAAAACTTTATGTCCAAGTTTAATCTCTCTAGCTTCAGCAGTTTAGCATTTATACTATCACGAATACTAGAAAAAATAATATTTTAGTTCCATAATACAAACATAGATGTCGCTGTTAGTTTTTCAAACGCACTATAGTTATGTTTTTTCCAAAATTATATGGTATTTGAATTCTCAATGCAAGAGGTGCTCGATTAAAAATCGTCTAACTTTCTTTATACTATATAGGTGTCGAAATCGTAGATAGATGTACTATGTAGGTAATTATAGGTGTCGTATGGTATTTTTGTTTGGTCGTTTGGATCTTTGGTTTAAAATAGTTTGTCAAATTTATGTGTTTTTGGGTTTAGAATCTATCCAAGCTGTGAAGTTTTACTATTTAAAAGGGTGGTAAATATATCAACATGGTCGTAGAGATTTTAATGGTACAATGCTACCCCATGATGTTGTGCCAATTATTAGCGACGGCGCCTACTTATTTCGAACAATATTGAAATTACCTCTTATCTGGGCCCGAAGTCTACTAAATGAAAATCGTATAAATCGTTTACCAATGTAGTCTCAATGGCATGGTTTTAGTCGTTTCGTATTCTGTTAAAACTTTGACTGTCAGTAGCAAATCAATGAACTACAATTCATAAGTCATTGTCATTTTTGGTATTCTACTATATAATGACGAATCGATGGTAGATGAAATTCGTAGTCTACTAATTTTTTGACGTTTCTCTCAATGATATCCAAGCCGTCAAACGACCACTGAGCAGACACTGCTTTTTTCACAAAGGATTCACAGTGAAATAGGTGTTTGCGTGTTTTTTTTCACGTTTTTGCTGTTATCGGGCAATTATTATAGAATGAGACCATTCGTGTCGTATTTGCTCCGATGGAGAGTATTGGTTTTGGCTGATCTACAGTCCGCCGCCGGCAGCTCTTGAGGGTCATACAGTGTCGCCGGCTGCGTGTGTTGGCCCGAAAAATAGTAGACCCAATACAAGACGTTTCCGATATGGGTTTGTGAAGACGTACTGCCTCGATAAGAGGTCAGGTAATCCGTCTTATCCAAAATATAAGAGCCCACATCCTCCGATCAAAGGGAGTAGATGGAATCTCTGGTAGGACAAAGTTCATTACATAATATCTGCCAGACACCGAGGCCTGATCACCACGAAGAAAGATATATAAATAGAAAGGGTTATCACTCCCTCAATGTTTCAATTGTAAGTATCTACTAGTATTTTTCTAGATAGTCTTAATTGATAATTTATTGGACATTAACAATTGTATATTATTTATTTTAGACATGTGATGCAGACCTTATCATATTGTGTGTAGATGCTAGCTCCCCTGGGTCAGCACACAATTCATTGGTGTGGCAGAGCCATCCATTGAACCTACACCGGAAGAACTATCAGACAGGGGTGAACAAGTGTTTTTTCTGGGTAAAAATTTGGCTAGTTGATAATTTATTGGACATTAACATTTGTGTATTAATAAATAAAAAATATGTAAGTATACAAAATATTTTTTAATAAATAAAATGATCAATGCATGTGTAAATCTTTTCAGGTGCTTGCTAGCTGCACATGCATTGTACTACAGTCCCATAACTGCAGGTAAAATAGTGAATGTCTGTTGTATTCAACATAATATAACTAATGAAAGAAGGTTGCCCATCGCTGCATTAACAGCTGCCGAAGTCCTTGAGGAACATGAACATCAACTACAGGTAAATAATCTCAGCTATCGCTATCGCCTTTCTGTGAAGATTAAGAAATAATTTTGATTTCTTTTTTAGATAGCTCACGAGTTACGAGTGACTTCTGATAATCTAATTGATTTGCGGAACTGGCACATAACTTGGACCTGCAGAGGGGCAGAGCACTCGAAAGGGCGCATGTTGAAAATATGGACTAAATAGAGGCTGACCCACAAGCCTAGAAGCATCAAGAAGATACTGGTCTGGCGTTCGCACACAATGGTGGAGCCTTTTACGAATCAGAGAGATCACATACTTACCTAGCTACAAAAAATATATCAGCATTTTTCAAAAAATATTTATTTTAAATTTACTTCTGTTTCATTCAAATATTTCATAAAATTAAATGATATACATCTTCCAGATCCATGTTTTCATTCTTTTTCTAATTTTTTTCTTTGCTTCTTCTTTCTTTCTTTTTTTCGCTTCTTGATACACTCTTGGTTATTCTATTTAATATAGATTATAATTTTTTTTTCCAAATTAATTAGATCCTCCACTTCTTCTAGGAGTTGTTGTCTGAAAAATAAATGGCAGACCACTAGTTAATATAAATGTAGTCTTTGTCAGTCATCACTACTCATTACAATAGAATCAATTGAATAGATGCTGCCATAAGAATAGGCTCTTGTATAAAGGTAGGAAATTGAAAAATACCTTGCGGTTCCTTGGTCTAATATTTCAATCTCAACGTCGTCATCCAAGACATGTATAGGGTCTTCCAATGGCTTCCTGAAGCAGAAGGTTAAAGTTATTTTGGTATAAAAATTTAATAGATGAATGAAAATATATAGATATAAACATTAAGTCAAAAAGATTCATTGTAGTAAACAAAACTAGGCTAATGAAACTTATGAAAGATAAGGACAACTAGATTTAGGCATATTTAAATCAGGTTGCAACTACTGCATGCCTACTAAGAAGAATAAAGACAACCTAATTTACCATGTTTTAACTTAAATATTATATAGGCAAGAGGGCACTGGTTTTTCCATACAGTTACATACATACCTAGCGGTTTCATCTAGCAAGTTTTGCACCAAGAGTGGTTGACTGGCTGTGGTTCTGGTGCAGCGACCGAGTGCTATTTCCCTATAGGACTCCAAATAATAATATATAAGTGTGCTTGACCGAGCCACGCTTACGACGTTTCCCCGTTGCCTGCCAATCTAAAAAGATATTGCTCATCCATGAAAAATGAATTAACACTAAGAAAATAAATTTATATCAAACAAGATAGTTGTGTTGTTACTTACCAATTTCCCCTTAAGAATCCTCCAATGAAACGGAAAGCACTTTTATTTTATAATTATGTATGATCTTTACACTTTTACAAACAATAACATGTTGTTTACCTTTACTTGTCAAATTGACAGTCTTTTTTTTTTAGGCAAAGCGTTCGCTCCATTCTGCCGGTTTACACTGAGCCAGTAGCAAAAAAGAGTGAATAATTGAATGAACAAAATTAGATCGGTAAACCATAGAGAATGATGACACTATTCCGACGACAAGCGTTTGCAATTCCATTACGAATGTGTTTGAAGTTTAGCAGAATACCAAATTTTGACAAAATGGCAATAAAGTCGTCATGGACTGGCGATGGTCGATGTTTTAGAGAAAAATAGTAGACTTGGGGCCCTGGGCTTCAGACAACATTTTATCTACATCCTAGCCTAATGCGTTAAAGCACCGAGACGGATTATTACTACATAGTATAAGGTAAAGACGCTTCCCACGTCTGTCCCTGTCTGTTTGTATGCTTAAATCTTCGAAACCACTTACCGGATCTGGATCTGCACTCGCCAATCCGCCTGCCAAGGCCCCTATCCAGTAGTGGAATATTGTGGCTGTTAATGTAGGTTTACAACACAGATATGTACAGGGTCCTTTCAGTTAGTATTACTCGACTGTGTATGAGATTTTACCGCAATCTTTTCGTCCGAACATTAACCACGAGATGGCGCTGTATGTATTTCACCGTTCCGTTCCAACATAATTAAAAAAAAATATATATTCTGAAAAAGTGATAATTCATTACGATGCGTATCTTTTTCTAATAAACCAAAAATCTCATAGTACAGCTATGTTCATACGAGTAATAATAAAAAATTAAACATATAAAAAAATATATTTTTTCAAATCAATTACATCAAAAGGAACGTGTGCGGCCATTTTGAAGTTAGCTGTCAATGTCAAATCATTCATATTTTCTTTCCGTTTTCGACTCGTGCGCAGCGGAAGTGTTCATGGTGTTTTACCGAAATATTCCCCATTATTCCCAACGACCCGGCTTAGTTATATGGATTCTGCTGTATCTGCTTCAAACGATCGACACTTGGCACGTTTTGGACTCCGAAGATTCTGTTTACTTCGATTCTACCTCGGCTACGAATTCTGGACTACGATCTCATGAAATGGCAGCAGAAAAGAAATGTTGTGTACCTAAATGTGGTAAGTTAACAAGCATTTTTGTTCCTTAAACTATTATCAAAGTTATTCCAAAAAATCATTGTCACTAAGATGGGTAAAAATGTTTTGCAATTTTTGTTTGATGCCGGCTTAGAATACTTAGTATTACCATGTACCCACATACACAACTTTTTTGTTTGTTCAACGATTTGATGGTGATTGTTTTCAAATGTTGTTATCATCATTTTATTATAACATACTATCATTCATAAATGTTTCAGGTGCCGTCAATGAAATACTGCACAAATTTCCTAACCCTGACAAAGAGCCTGATCGTTTTAGGTCATGGCTGTATAAGATTGGAGGAGAAATACTGGCCAAAGAAAACTTATACATATTTAATTACCGACGAGTCTGTCACTTGCACTTTGATGATAAATATTTCACTCGTAGCAAAAAACTAAGTGCAAATGCTATCCCCACGCTTCGCTTATCTGGTAACTATTTTCACAATCATAAAATTTATTATAATTTTTATTTAGTAGTTAAGTGTCCTACTGTGATGTGAACCAATAACTGCAGATTATTTAATGTTGGAGCTGGTTAAATGATACCTAATAACACTGTTATTAACATAATATTGATGTTAAATATCGTAAAAAACAACAATTGCATCTATTTTAAACACATTTTACTTTTTCAGAATTTTCTTCAGTTAAACGACGCCCCCTGGGACAACTTAATCAGCAGACCTCCAAGGTTTCCCCAGATAAGCCACCAGTATCAGGTAGGCATAATTTTACAATATTTATTACTTTCAATAATATTCACCGATAAGAATTCTAAAATAAATTCAAACAAAACAAGCTCCTCAATCACAATTCTTTTTATTTCAGATATTTCTTCTGCTAAAAAACGCCCTCTGGCAGAACTTATCCAGCAGACCTCTGATTCTCCAGATGTGCCATCAACATCAGGTAAACATTTAATAATATTTTTATTTCTCGCTTGCTTATCATGTGAATCAACAATCCGGTGAATACTTGTTTTAACCACCTATAATACCTAGGCCAATAAGCCGAGAAAAAGAATATAAATAACTTTAATGTGTACAATAAATTCTTAAATAAATAAAACTTATTCTTCTTATCGACCGGGACACCGAGTCAACCACCCGATGAACCGTAGAGTCAGAGTTTATCAACCACTTTATTTTTCAACTAGGGTAACAACCGCTATTTAAGTAATCATAGACAGCAACCGGGACTGAAGGCTTAACGTGCCCTCGGAAGCGCAGAATCATCTTTCTAGGACAAATAGGAGATTCAGGCCTGTAATGTCCTAACCATAACAGACAAATGAATACTGAACCTGACAGATGGCAAATGTGCCCCGAGAAACAAAACAGCTTTGTTAATTTTTTATTTATTTCAGGAACTGGTTTTACTGAAAGACAGCCTACCCCGGATCCACAGAAAACCAAACAAAGTAAAACCACATATGTTTCCCCTTCTTTGCTTTCAACATCAGGTATTTATTTCTATATACTATCTATCAACCAATATTTTATTTTTTTATGCATTAATATTTTTATAACGGCCAGTGTAGATGTTTTCTGCACAGAAGTTTGTTACCTCTTTATGCTCAAATGTCTTGCCGGATTTGAATGAAATTTGGTATACAGTTGGGCTATAACCTGGAGTAATACATAAGCAATGTTTTCAGAGCAGAGACCCACTGGGGTGTAACTGCTGGGCGCAAAGCTGGTGTTACATAAACTCATAAAAAATTAACAGACTTGTGTGCAAAAACCAGCAAGCTTATTTTAATATTTTTCATTTTTTAGGGGCTTCAAAGAAAAATGTGGTCAATCAAAAAACATTGCTCCAAACGATCAAGAAACTGCAAAAGAATGCTGATTCTTACAAGCAAAAACTAAAGAAAGCACAGAAACTTGCAACTAATACAATGTTTCAAAATGCGCTCAAGAAATTTAAAACTTTGGCTGCCATTTTCACTGTGATGCAATTTCGTGAAATAATAAAACCGAAAATGGGAAGGAGATTCACAAAGGAAGAGAAAATAATGGCTCTTTCATTGTATAAACTTGGGCCTAGAGCTTACAGGTGGCTCGGGAAGATTTTTATTCTACCATCTCCTATAACATTAAGTAGGCTCATATCAAGAGCAGGATTACAGCCTGGTATAAATGAGAATATTTTCAACCATTTGAAAAAGAAAGCACTTAAAATGAAAAAAGAAGACAGACTCTGCTCACTGATTTTTGATGAAATGGCGATAAAACCACATTTTGATTTCAACAATAAAAAAGACAGAATAACAGGATTCGTAAATCACGAGGGTGAAGCAACCAGAAAAATCGCAGATCACGTTTTGGTATTTATGATAAGAGGAATAACAAGAAATTACAAACAACCTATTTATTATTCCTTTAGCTCTGGAAGCACACCGAGACATGTGTTGTCGAAAATGATTACCAACATAATCAGAAAACTCCATTCAGCTGGATTTCAAGTTCTGACAACTGTGTGCGATCAGGGCACTTCCAATACAAGTGCCATAAATCATTTAATTAATGAAACTCGAGCCAACTACCTGAGGCGGAATGAAGTCTTAAAGCACTCTGTGTTTGAGGTGGATGGAAATATGATAATCCCATTATATGATGTCCCTCATCTTCTAAAAGGAATGCGAAATAATCTGTTGACCAAAAATTTAAAATATACTATCGACGGACAAGAAAAAATAGCAAAATGGGAACATATCACAAAATTATATGAAAACAACCCATGTTACAAAGGGCTGAAAATAATTAAAAATTTGACAGAAAGTCACTGCAATAAAGAAAAAATACCAAAGATGAAAGTCAAATTTGCATCGCAATTATTTAGCCAGACAGTCGGAAAAACGATGGGTTATTTGGCCGGTAAGCATGCCTTAATAATATATAAATATATATAATATTTTAATTTCCAATTACACCCTTCCACCTTGCTTCTTGCTTGACAGTAAATATTTTAATTAAAATTTAATGTTTTGGTCCTTTCAGAAATTGGAATTTTACCAAAGGAAACGAGAGACACCGCAGACCTCATGATTTTCGTCGACAACCTGTTCGATTCTTTGAACGGAAGTTATCAAAACTCAAAAAATAGAAGTGGCAAGGACCTTCTAAGAAACGTGACGCCTTCATCACCCCACAACGAAGTATGGGCTCAGTCCAAAAAAGTTCTAAAATCTATGAAATTTGTAACTTTTAATGGGTCTAGTTCTGGCACTGTTCCATCTATAAAAAACTGGTTACATACTGTAGAAAATATGGAGCTGTTAAGAGATACATTGTTCAACAATTTTGAAATAAAGTCTCTATGGTGCAGGCATCTTAATCAAGATCCCTTGGAAAATTTCTTCTCAAGCATACGTAGCCATGGTATAAGAAATGTTCATCCTACGTGTGCTGCCTTTGAAGCTGCATTTGCTTCACTTTTAATAAACAACATGAGTAGCCAATATACGCCTGGGTCGAATTGCGAGGAGGATTCCTGTCAAAATTTAACTGATTTTGAAGAATTGTTTAGTGCTCAAAACAAAAAAAAAAATGAAATTAATGAAATTGATTTTAACGACTTGGAAAATCAGGAAATAATTGAAAATTTTGAATTAAAGGACAGGAATCCTATCGTAAGTGCTCAACTACAGTATGTGACCGGTTATTTACTAAGAAAATGTAATCCTATTATAAAAAACTGCAAGACATGTCGTACAAGTCTGTTTGAAAAAGACATAAATAAAAATAAATACATCTCACAAAGAGAATATAATAAAAATCAAAGATCTCTAACTTATCCAACTAAAAATGTAAAAAAATTGTTTTCATCAATCCAGGATATTGTTTATTATATTTTGAAAAAGAAAAGTCACATATGTAATCTGAAATCATATATTAAATTAATTTTAGAAGTGTCATTAGATGTAAACTTTATCAATTGTGAAGATCACAAAAAAGAAATAAAAGATTTGATGTACGACTTCTCTAGCAGGTTCTTCTGTTATAATTGGTGCAAGGCCACCAACAAATTGATGGACAGTTCAAGTCAAGACTTTGATCCGGAAGATGACATACAAAAAGAGGCATTTATATATTCAGATAAAAGGAGAAAAAATAAATGATTATTAATCTAGATGACAGTGTTTTAATAATAATCGCAAGTATATCATCATTATATATCGTGTGATTCCTGATAATGTGTACATACACACATTTGGGAGTGATGTGTAAATACCACATTACACACCCAAAACGTGTGTGCACATTATCAAGAATCATAATATAAAAATAATACCCCTCCATATACCTGTAGCCTGTGGCTATATGCAGCTATACGCATATAAAATAGATGCCTAGTACGAACATTCTGCGATAGATGGCGCTAGTATAAAATCTGAGCTGATGACTCTATACCCCCAATATTATGTAAAATATCTCCCGCCTTTCCAATCATCCGGCCATTCATTATGCAAAGCTTGGAATTTGCATACAAAGAACATAACACCGACGCACAATGTGTTAAAAAGAGCAATTTCTTCGTGTTTTTTATGAAATCGTCGTTTGTAATGACTTCCGAATGCATCTAGATCGCATAGGTGCGATGTTCGTGATAACTGTCAGTTAGTAGTTTCGTATCTTGTAGTATTGCTATGGTGAAATTTTACTAGTAACCGATAGCGAAAACTCAAGACGGGCTGGTGATAAGAAACAACTTTCCCCAAGGAATATAAATCGAAATATGATAAAATAATTTGGACCTCCTACACAAAATTGCCGATCAGCTGATTTCGGTTACTTCGGAAGCTCAAAATATTTTTGTCTTATTTCGACCTATGTTCCTTGGGGAAAGTTGTTCCATATCACCAGCCTGATCTGAGTTTTTGCTATTGGGCAATACTAAAATTTCAACATAAATAATTTTTTTTTTTTGGGGAGCCTTAAAAACACAAATAACATAATATTTATACAAATGCCAATTACAAGATTCCACATTATATGCTCTTAATGCTCTGATTTCCGTGTGATGCTGGCTTGGAATAGCATCACCCAATTTCTTTCCTTTGAATCAGACGGTTTCATGTGTATAACAATTTTAGGCGATAGGCTGTCAACCTGTCACTGTAGTACACGATTTTTCTGAAACGACCCCCTAGTATTTGTCAGACGTGGCGATAGCGCGTTTGAGGGCCGTTTACGCTCTGCCTACCCTGCAAGGGATAAAGGCGTGATATGTGTATGTATGTGTGTAGGATACTCTTTCTTCTTTTCGTGTAGGACAAGGAGTCGAAGAACGACGCGATGAACCCTGGTGTCATTTCTAGTAGGCCTCTGACATGTTTGTGTAACGACGGCCGGCTAAATAATCATAGACAGACAGCAACCGGGAACGACGGCTTAACGCGCCTTCCGAAGCACGGCACCATCTTACTTACAGACAGTCAGGTGGTTCAGCCTGCAATGTACTAACCAAACTGGGAATAAATTCACAAACTGACAATATCAAATTTGGGAGTGCCCCACCGGGAATCGAACCCGGAACCTTTGTGCCGTAGGTAGTTGCACTACCACTGCCCCACATCAGCTGCCAAGATTATAGACTTGGATAGAATTATAGAAACAGATCCATATGTGTCGGTTGCATTATCTCAGGCCTTTTTTAACTTTCGACTTCACCAGCCGCTATATTATGACATTTCATACTTGATAGATAGATAGATTAAACGTTTACTTGCTTCTTCTTCTTCTTCCTCGGGTTGGGACATCTGCGGAGCTCGCAGACGGGTGTTCAGCTCCGCTAGGAGGGAACCATTTCACCCAATTCCCAGGTTTGGGGCACTGGGTTCACTGGTGCTCCGGCAGCGTCACCTCCTCGAATCTTCTTATTGCCCTGCAGAAATGCAAGACATCTTTTAGAGATATGTTGGCTAAATCCCTTTCTTCAAGTTTGTCATTACCTAGATATTCCCATCTTGGCAGCGAGTATTATTTGTTATACTTACAGTATTACTTGCTTACTTATCGACCTAGTTCTATAGAGAAACATAGAATTCTTTTTTTTTTCAACATGAATCGATCAATACCTAATTACTCAACAAAAGCATTAAAACATGATTTCCACTTTCAGTGCCCATTCGAGCTACAGAAGACGCTGCAAGCTGGGGAGGAGCAGTCGTGGGTGGTGAACACAGCCCGGAAACTGACCTGGAGAGTCTACACGACAGAATCCGATCAGTACGTCAGCGCCAGGAACACAACGTGAGTAACAGGGGACTGACAGGGAAGGGCAGTAGTAGGTAGTGAACGCAGCCAGGATACCGACCTGGAGAACCTACCAGACAAAATCTGATCAGTACGTCAGCGCCAGGAACACAACGTGAGTAACAGGGGACTAACAGGGAGGAGTAGACGTGGGTGGTGAACGCAGCCAGGAGGGAGACTGATCTGGAGAGTCTACACGACAGAATCCGATCAGTACGTCAGCGCCAGGAACACCACGTGAGTAACAGGGGACTAACAGGGAGGAGTAGTCGTGGGTGGTGAACGCAGCCAGGAAACTGACCTGGAGAGTCTACACGACAGAATCCGATCCGAGTCTCATCACTGGACTGGGCAGCATATGGAAAGTTGCGTCATATTCTGGAGTTATATACCCTTTGCCACTCACTATACAAAAGACCAAGGTGTTCGATCAGTGCGTTCTACCAGTCATGTCATGACTGCTCACCGGCTTCACGTCACTCAGAGGGCTATGGAAAGGTCTATCTCTATAATGAATAAAGTCTGGAATGAGACTATTCATCCACCAAAGGATCAAAGTAACGGACATAGTCTGGAAGTGTAGCAAACTAAAGTGGCAGTTGGCCAAGCGTAGCGTTGGACGCCCTCCGGCAAGATGAACCGATGACTTCAAAAGGCGGCCAGTAGGACCTCCCATACAAAATGGTCCAAGCGACCGGATCAATTTGTATGGAAGGTCAATTTTTTTCATATGTTTCTTCGGGAAAGATGTTCAATTTTATAGACTGGTTCAACCCCTAAAATATTTGCAGGTAATATTTTCACATCCCGAATACTTCCCGCCAAACAGATGTAGATACCTTACTCTTTATTCACAAAACTTTATTTATTTTAGTAGTCAATCAAATATTAATATTATGTTAACTGACTATTAAAATAAAATTAAGAAATCAATTTATACATTTTTAATTTGTTCTTGATAATCTTGCAGCCTGTTTAACTTACTAATCGCATATTTAAAGTGGAATCAAGTAAAAATTGTGTTTAACACCTTTACATCAATCTATTTTACATTTTATATTATAATATCGACTTACTTTATTTGACGTAAAAACTTATTGATTACCATGTGACCAGGCGGTCAGGTCAACTGCCATAACTGCGATTATGCCACTTTTACGTAACCCGCCGATTCGCTTCCCATTTTGGGATTGTTTACGTAATGATCACGGTTTTGGTAGAGTTACTTATGGTTTTATTATTGCGTAGGTAGGTACTTTAACAATTACTGCTTGAGAAGGCTTGAGATCTATTGTGCCATTCTGATCCGTGATATCACCCAATCTAGCCTTATTTAGCCTAAATAGCCATATTATGACAGCTGTCAGATTCATGCTAATGCTATGGCCAAGGGTCTATTTTCCATTGTTGACATCTCTTTTAGCATGAAACTCACAGCTATCAAATATTAGGCTGATTAGGACGGCCATTTTATCGGGAAAGAAAAACAAATAACAACTTTTTCTATTTAAAATATAGGGTGAAATTTTACTTGTGACCAATAGCGAAATCATAAGTCGGGCTGGTGATAAGGAACAACTTTCCCCTAGGAACATAGGTTTAAATTTGTCAAAAATTTAAATTGTTGAAAAAAAAATCGAAAGCTATTTTGTACGGGAGGCCCAAATATATTTTTCATATTTCGACCTATGTTCCCTGGGGCCTGGGGCAAGTTGTGCTCACGTTGTATCTTATCACGAGCCTGTCTTAAATTTTCGCTACCGGTCACTAGTAAAGTTTCACCCTATATAAGTAGGTACGATTAGTACCTAAGTATGGATAGTTGTATATTACTAAAGATTCGTACTTTTTATTAGTCTCGTTAGGCCTTTAGCTTTTATATATGTCAGCAGTCCGTGTTTTTAACAGCTACGGCTTTTTTAAGTGTTTGTCTACAAATATTTTACATACATTTTTACACACAAATGAAAATAAGAAATTGAAAAAAATGTCAGCGCCCACACTGTGAGTGCATACTAAAACCATAGTAAGAGTGATCAGGCTTCTTCTGGGTGAGCTCGCTCCATCTTAGACTCGCTGTCTCTGTCCTATGACCTAGACTAGAGTCAAGAGCAAACCCATCATTAATAAAAAAAAAAAAACATACTTACACAAATATTTCTCTGTGCAGAGGCATGTTGTGCCAACTACGACCAGAACTGGGGCAGTTCGGAGTGTACCGACTGAACATCACTAACGAGGGTTGTGACGTCACCACCTCCAAGGACCCAGTCGATATCTATTCACGTAAGTACCTCTTCTCATCGATGATTGACTAAAATTTAAAACAAATGTCGTTTACAAATGGTGTGCAAAGGCAGTGCCTTTATTTTTATTTTTATTTTTTTATCCCGCCCGAGCCGGTTTTTTATGAGGACAATACAAAATTGTTATAAAAAAAAAGAAAATTGCGTTATACAAATTTCTTTTCTTTACAATGACGGATCATGACGTCTATAAGTGATAATACTATCCTACATTGAATAAAGTTATTTCATTTTCATTTTCATCGTCCTCAGCAACATTCATAACAGTCCACCTGCCACCTTATAGGGGCACTCACAAAGTTGATATTTATCACTTTGTGAATTGATTCCTAGTCATGTCATGACATTGCAGGCAGAACCAAATATGGCTCCGTGCTTTGGAGGGCACGTTAAGCCGTCGGTCCCGGTTGTTGTCTATGTTTACTTAGACAACGGTCGTTACACAACAATGTCAGAGGCCTACTACCAGTAGCAGGTGGTTGAAAAACTCTGACACCAGGGTTCATCGGGTCTTTGGACGACTCGGTTTCCCACACGAAAAGAGAAGACAGAGAGAGAGAGAGACCACTCCGTGTCTGCGAGGGCCAGCAGCAGGCCCCTACGCGACATCCTTTTGCCATCCTCACCATGCTTGGCAAGCGGCCATTTTTTTTTGAAGGACCCAGTACAAACAAATACATATAAGGTGTAAAAAAATTAGCTGAGAATATTTTAAGGGGTGAACCAGTACGTGAAACTGAACAACTTTCCCTAAGGAACATAGGTCGAAATATAAAAAATTATTTGACCCTCCCATACTTAGTGTGTTACCCGGCCGGGATAATTTGTATGGGAGGGCCAATTTTTTTTTAAATTTTCCGACCTATGCTCCTTGGGGAAAGTTGTTCAGTTTCACGTACTGGTTCACCCCTTAAAATATTCTCAGCTAATTTTTTTACAAAATGTATACAAATACAAAGAAATTTATTGCAATACTGTGTGTTGTAGATCTTAAATAAACAGAATAGTAACAGTCTGACACAAATTCAATCAATTTGAATACCATAAGGTATTATTTAATTCAGTTCAGAATTCAATTCAGAATATTTGTGTTCTTATTAAATTCAGTGCAAATATTTTTAGAGCGAATCCTACTCGTCAAACTGAACAACTTTTCCCAAGGAACATAGGTAGAAATATGAAAATAATTTTACCTCCCATACCAAGTTTTAATTTTATTTTTCATATTCCGAAAGTTGTTCAGTTTCACGGGTAGAAATCACCCTTAAAATATTCGTACTGATTTTAATAGGAGCGTAGATTGTAGGACTATTAGAAGGAAATTTGAGTTTTTTCTCTTGAAGATGCATTTTGCGGTATTTGCATACCACTTTGCATACAGAAAACCGTCCTGTTTTGCGTCAAGGCAAGTTTGTTATATAATTTTACCTCGATAAAAAGAATCCGAACCTTCCTTGACCACAGCCTTGACATAGATACTATATATATATATAGGTCTGCTGTAAGAAATTTCTTATTAGAGATAAGCAGTGCCTGTTGTGTCTGTATTCTTTGTGTTTTTCTCTGGAATGTTCATGTGTGCAATAAATCGTAAATAAATAAATAGATACTTAATTATGATGATAATGGTCTTCCTCTTGGTTTGTTTGTTATTTTATTGTTTACGCTCTTATCTGGCTTTCACATCTTCCTTTCTTCAACGCACCTGTATCAAACAGTCTGTTTCAATTTAAATCATAAAGTATCGGTCAATAATTTTTATCCTTTTAACACCAAAACGTTATCTCTATCGACAGATGACTAACACAAACAAATATTTCAAGGGACGAACAAGGCCATCCCATGAAACTGAACAACTTTCCCTAAGGAACATAGGTCGAAATATGAAAATTAATTTGGACCTTCCATACAAAATGTTCTAGCCGATCGGGTCAATTTGTATGGGAGGTCAAGGTTTTTCATATTTCGACCTATGTTCCCCGGGGAAAGTTGTTCAGTTTAATGGGCTAGTTCATCCCTTAAAATATTTGCAACTAATATTTTTACATTCCATATTTTAAACAATTAAAAAAAAACGTAGGACCTATCTAAGAATATGCACCAATCCAATCAAATGCAAACCCATCACTGAAAACCGAATTAACATTGGACTAGTGGTTTTGGAGATAAATGGTAAGTACACAAACACACAAAACATAATTGGTTTGCACAAACATAGGTATGTACACACATTCTTTGATCCCAAAATGAAATCTTTGCGCAAAAATCCACATTATTTTAAGTTCGTTAAAGTAACATTTGGTGAAAATTTGGAAACCATCGTAATTTTTCGGTTACTGAAAATGAATGAGAAAATAGTTACATGATAAAAATTTGTTCGTTAAAGTAACATTCGAGCAAAATTTGGAAACCATCGTATTTTCTTCGGTTACTGAAAATAAAACATAGAATGGCGAAATTATAGCTCTACTAATATCGGTGCAACCTCTTAGACTGGTGCAATACATAGGTAATGAAGTAAAACCGAAACCACAAAACATTGTTTTTTTATTTTATTTCTGCCTTGGTCACTTAACATGGGTCAATGCTCTCGAGCGTAGATAGTATAATAATAGTTCTATTGGAGTGAAATAAAATACTTAGTAGATAAATGATAATGTAGACAAAGAATGCCCTTGTACAGTGTAGTAAAGAATCTACTCTATAAATAGTCTTCCACATATCAAAAATATACACCGTGGGTACCTCAGTAGGTACTTTATTACTAATTTATAGAGCACATAATTGGCGTAAAATAAACCAAAAGATATGGCTAGTTTCTGTCCTATAGCGAATCTGCCGAACGACGCGCGAGGGTTTAAATCTACAAACTATTTACATTCAAATTTGTGTCAGACGTTGCAACTTGCGATGACGATGGCCTTTACGACAATTTACGGTTTGCCTATCCTGCAAGTGTTTTAGGCATGAATTCAATTCAATTTTATTATTTGTGGAAACACGTGTACTATATAGATCTTATATTAATACATTTTAGATTCAGCGATGCCGAGCCAATGTGTGTTATGTGTAAATAGCGTGTAAATTTGGACAACTTGGTATGTGGGTGCTTATTATCCGGGATGTTATCAATCATCCAATAAGAAAATGCCAAGTGTTTGAAACGCGCATATCGTCAATGCCATACAAAGTAACAAGTGGGATGACAATGGGTTGGTTCGCCGCTTGCCCCAGATCCTTTACAAACATCAAGATGGACTGATCGATGTCATCCCTATGAGACGAATTTAATTTTATTATTAATTATTTTATTTTATTAGGTTTACTTAAAGGCAAAAGATTAAAAATTTCCCTGACAAAAAGACACATTTAAACACACATTAATCCGAGGCCAAACAAAACATTTATTTTTTAAAAGCAGTCTAGTTTTAATTTTTACATAAAACGATCGATAAATACAATAAAAATTGGCCGATATAGTCAAAATAAAAAATAATTCAATTAGGTACTTACATGAAAAAAAAAATTAAAAAGATATGGAAGACGATAATAAGAAAAACAATCAGTACCTGCACTTTTATCACTTTTTATCAACTTTCCCTTTATTATCTTTTCTTTTCTTATTACAATAAAAAATCTTCACACAAGCTTAGTGTCTGAATCAAATCTTTGTTTAATCATGCATTGCCGAGCCAGGCGCTGGTTGCTCGCGTATCTTTCGAAAAAGAGGTCCCAAAACGCCATCCTGTCATGGAAGACTCTGCTCTTCATCTGCAGCTCCTTGTCTAACACCATGTAAGGTCTGGTATCTTCTGTAACTGGTTTCCATTCCACGGGTAGTAAGTCTGACGCTGATGGAGTTGGATTTCTGAAAAATTCCCACAACATTTACGTTTAAGTTGCAGATTTACATTAGATTGCATTTTAATACTCAATACTCAATATATTTATTGCATACCATGTGGAATTCAAGATATAAAAGGTGGTAGTTTATTATTGTACTTACAACATGGACCCTGTTGGGCACAACGATATTAATAGGCGAGAAAAAGACTTATTATTAGGTAAGTATGTAGTACTAAGCAGCATTGGTAATAAGTTATCAAGTTATGTATTTAAGTCTATATAAAAAAATACCTTTCACTTACCCGAATTTTACGAAGTAAGCCCATAAAGTGACCATACGTTTGATCATCTGCCGATTCTCACTGTTATCAGATGAAGTACCCATATCAAATATGTAATTTAGATCCTCTGAGTGTGATGTCTCTGTTTCGTCACTATCATCACCCAGATAAGCAAACACGTACTCATACACTGGATTCGCGTTGTCTTTTAAAACTTTAGTGATCATTCTGTCTATAGGATGATTAAATAGAAAATCAGATTCGAAGTTAGCTATCTCGTGAGCTACTTCTTTAGATACTGCTTCGTCACCAATGTAAAAATGTCTTACAAGACTTGCCGCTTCTGATAACTGTTCTTCACTCAAATCAAAAACATTTTTGACTTTTGGTAAGAATGGATCACTGTCGTAGTAATCATTACCAAAATATCCTTTAGCTTCAAATTGGCCTGCTTCTTGAGTGGTGTGACCAATTAAAATAGGTGTGTTCTTTATTTTCTTTTCGTTTGTCATAAAGAAGGGATAACTTTCTACTAAGTTTTCAATACCACTGAACGATCTTTCCTTACAAGGTTTTAAGTCCAAAGACAGTTCTTCGTACGCACCAATTACAAGATCTGAAGGTGTTTGTGCCAAGAATACTAAAGCTTCCTCAGTGTCAGTCGTATTGAAACCCAAATGTTCAGCTAGCTTGTTAGCTGCTTGAATATCAGACTCGACAAACATACCATCAGTAAAAGGTGTTCCACTCTGGGCTATCACCCTCTTGAATAGTTTCTCTTTAGGTGAGAATAATTGTAATAGAACGGAGCAAGATCCAACGCTCTGGCCACCAATAGTGACCTCGTAAGGATTGCCTCCAAATGCAGCAATGTTTTTTCTTACCCAACGCAATGCTTCGTGCTGGTCTTTAAGTCCTTGATTGCCGGGGACTGACGGAGAGTCCAGACACATAAATCCATACGGTCCTAGACGATAGTTGATAGTGACCACGACAATGCCTTGTTCCATAAAATAATTAGGACCGTATTTAGACCCTTGATTAAAAATAAAGTCTCCCCCGTGTATCCAAAATAATACTGGCAGCGGGTTCTTAGAGGAAGCTTCATAGGGTACATAGATGTTCAGTCGCAGGCAGTCTAACGATTGGGGCAAATCCCGGTTTTGAGGACATGCGATTGAACCATCGTAGGCGTTGAATATGTCATTTCCGAAACCTGGGTGAGGTTCACTTTGCTGGAACAAAACATACGGCATCAAAAATAATATTAAAATTTTAAGAAACCGAACATCTACCTACATAGATAATAACCTATCTTAGTAAGAGTACCAGCTGTTGATAGAGATGAATCTTTATTAACCTCTGAGTGTAAACAACTGGTCGCTAAACATACAATCTAGGTAAGTACCTACTTACCCCAAAAGGATTACTAGGATTCACTTGAGCATAAGGAACTCCCAAAAAATAGGCATATTTCCCGTTGTCGGCTATCTGCCCCCTCACCAAGCCTTGATCTATGCGAACCAAAGGGTCTAATTTAACTTGGGCACCGTTGACAACTGTACATATCACAACTAAAACTATTAAAGATAACTTCATTTTCACAGCCATTGTATTTGTAACCTCAAGAGTGGTTACAGGAATACTACGTTTCAGCTGAAACTGTAGTTTAAATGCCGCAATTTAATCTTGACAAGTTCGACAGAATCTCTCAAAGATTTGGCTTATCTATCATCAATCAAACATTTCATTTCAACTGTATATGCCTCGCCACGCATGAACTTATCACTTGCTTAGGTGATAAGGATATCATGACACACTTGCCTTTATAACTTCCATTAACTCTAGTCCTCCCAAGCACAGTGTGAGACGGCTTTCAGCCTACAGTTGCCGACAGTGATTGTTAAGGCAGAATGGATAAAGTTGACATAAAACTGTGGTCTTTGGATGCGCCTGGCCTATGCCCTTGTCAATCAATGTACGTTTCACGACTGTTAATAACTACAGTACATAATACAAAATCGCTTCCCGTGTATGTTCCAATGTATGCTTAAATCTTCAAAACTTTTAAACTGATTTTAATGCGGATTTATTTAAAGATAAAGTGATTCAAGAAGAACGTTTTTCTGTCTTTTTTACCGCGGGAATAAGCTTTATTTCTGCAGAAAAACGAGAAGCCGTAGGTGAAACTAGTGATGATAATAATGATCAAATTCCATAAGAAGATGTGCTTGCATCTGCAAACTACTTACTCGACTAGCCTGTACTACTTGCCACAATGAAAATATCTAAGAGTATATAGTACTTTGGGTACTATATACTCTTGGATTTGAACCTTAGAAAGTCAGCTACTTTTGATGCTGGCGATTGTAAACAGTATGTTTCCCCACAGCGTTGCTGCTACTCCTGGGAGTGCTGGGAGTGGCATGGGTCCTCTACGGCCTGGGGAAGCTCATCATGTCTCGAGTGAGGAAGACGGGGAAGCTCAGATACGGAGACAAGGAGCTCGCGATCCAGCAGCGGCTGCGGGCGCTTGACACATTCAGGGGGTTAGTATTTTAATACCTCGGTCACTTTTACACCTCGGCCATGCTCCGGAAGGCATTTGACGCACGATATTGGTCTGGTGAAGGCTCGCACGGACATAGATTTCATTACTGTACATTACGAGACTCATCCCCTTTTTGCAATCATTAGTTGATTGATTTCATATTAATTTTGTGTCATTATCAAAAAACAATGAAAAAAACTTTCTTTCCACGGTCCACGGTAGCGGTTAGCGTTACAAACCATGCGAATAGGCAGTATGTGTTAGACGTTGTAACAATTGAGTGCGTATCTAGGCAAAAGAGGAAATCACCGATAAACATCAATTACTTGCTGTACAGTAGACGCTACATCGAGTTTACTGCCATTCATTTACTTTACCATCGTCCACCCCATAATATATTTCGCGTCATCTTTCATGACTTGAAACTAATATCGTCATTTCGAACCTTTTTCTGGGTTGCTTCTGATTACTTTTGATTAACGTTCTTAGTAACAATGTCTGACACCGACCGTTCATTGGTCATTCGTCGACTATGTGATCCACACGATAACAATAAAATAAAGCAGGAGTGTCATAAAATTCTAGTACTTACTTAGGTACTTACCTACCTATTACTTATTACTGACTGGCCCGATGGCGTAGTGGATAGTACCCCTGCCTGCTACACTGAGAGTCGTGGGTTCGATCCCCACAAGACACAAATATTTGTTAAGTATTTTTTTTTATATTTGTGTATAATTTTTGAAAACTTGCAAAATTTTCATTAAATTTCAATTTGTGTATAGTATGGGTATTATCATGTATCATATGTATTTATTGACAACATAAGTATACATTAATTAATTTCAGGTATCTTGTTCTCATAGTAAGTACAAGCTTTGCTTGCTTTGGGGCTTTTTGGCGCGTTGTGAATTGTCCAAGATTTATTTATTATCATTATTTATTAAAAACATTCAGAAAAAAATAATTTTGCTGAATAGCACAGTAATGCAATTTTTAATAAGTTTTATGTGGTCAACTGTACTGTAGATCCCCATATCTGTGGTCATGGTAAGACGATGCGTTACCAAAGCATTACTCAACTGTGTGGCAACTACCTATGGACGAAACGTACTCGTACATATAGATCACTGTATGGAGCAATCTTATTCTATGTGATATATATGTTAATACAATTCTCCAACTAGCATTTTATAGCTTTTTACATAGTTTACCTTTGCTGTAACTTATTCAAATAAGTTTCATTATTACTAAGGACAGTATCCCCCATAGTAGCGTTCACACCATGTACCTACGTGTGTATACGTACGTTCAAACTCTGATTTGATTGAACACTTCAATCGGCACTACTTTTATAAGTACATCTAAGGTATATGGTATGGTATACGTGGCGATAACGTTCGATTTTAGTGCTTTTTACGGGCGTTTACGCTCTACCTACCTTGCAAAGAATACGGTCGTGATGCATGTTGATGATGTATATGAAGATATAATTCTGAGTGTACAACGCGAGCTAAGCTCCACCGTATTATAATTTGTTCGGTAGCTTACTGCCTCTTATTTCCACAGGATAGCGATAGTGATGATGATCTTCGTGAACGACGGAGCTGGAGGCTACTGGTGGCTGGAACACGCCACGTGGAACGGCCTGTGTGCTGGCGACCTGGTGTTCCCTGCATTCCTTTGGATCATGGGCGTCTGCATACCGTTGTCAGTGAAGAGCGCCTTCGCCAAAGGAGTTCCCAGGTGGAAGATCTGCGCGCATATACTGAGGGTATGTAGAACTTCATTCCTGGACTCACTAAACTAGAGTATCTCGAAATACTAAATCTGCGCACCAATTCTAAGGTTATAAATCAGTGTTTTTAAACGAATTCTTGCCAATATCTCGGTCTGTGTTGATCCAAATAACCTGTACTATTATTTTTGATTAGCAATTCAATCCGAATTATCTGTGACAACTTCTTGAATTAATTAAAAATCCGTTTTGAAATCAGACTCACTATTAACGTACCTATATGCTCTCCAGCATCGACTGACAACTGCCAGTAGCTGCTCATTATGATTTGCAAAATCACAATAAAAAGCCCATGACTTTTACCACACCAAGCTCCAGATTATTCCCACATTGTAGACAACAAAAGCATTTTGCAAGTTTGTGCAAAATCACTAAAGAACTGCCAATCCTCAGCACGCGATCTGTATATCTGGTTCACTTTCACACATAATATTGCATAAGTCTGAGTTCCTTATTCTATCGACGTAATCTTCCATATTTATTCAGTTAATAAAGTCACACCAAACAGGTTGATCCATCACGGCTCAGAGAATACTTAATTGGAAATTCTGTAGCGTGATACGCAGTCGACTCTCTCCAATAATTTATTCGTGATGATTACAATTGAGCTGTACATTGCTCTGTGCGTTTTGTGTGAAGCTAGGCGGTGACTCGTATATGCTTCAATGTATGTGTGAAATTGAATGCTTGTATTGCGTGGTATCTTAAGATGGGGCTGAATGTGATATGACCTACTCACCTGGTTTAGATAAGCGGAAGGAGGCTGATATATTCGTATACCTAGAACAAATGGTCAAGTGTGGTCGTGACGCGAACTAGGTGTACAGCTATGTAAAGCTATGTACCTCACTATGCAAGGGTCGTACGATTTTTTGATATTCGGATTAATTTCCTCAGAATGCGCCCCCGTCTACCGGGTATTTTTATTCGTCCCGTGGTCCACCAGGTGGACCAATTGGTGGACTACGGGACTCATGCGTCCGACTCCAAAGGGATTTGGTTGGATGGATATGGACAGGAAGATATCTTCTTCTTTTCATGTGGGACACCGAGTCGACGAACGATCCGATGAACCCTATTGTCAGAGTTTTTCAACCACCTACTACTACGAGTAGGCCTCAGACATGGTTGTGTATCGACCGCCGTCTAAGTAATCATAGACAGCAACTGGTACCGACGGCATAACGTGCCCTCCGAAGCACGGAACCATCTTTCTTACGGATATTATTCATATATTCATATTTATATATTTATTTGCTTATAAATATATTGATTTGGATATATTCTTTATTCTTTATTGTGTACCAAATTATTACAATAAATTTGAATATTAAACGGTGAGCAACGGTCACAAAGGTGAGCTTATCTCTATGAAGAGATCTCTTCAGGCCAACCTGCACAGTGAAATTATATAATAAGGAATGACAAAACCGTGTACACATACAGATAGGGACTTGCATATAATATATTATAAACAAAACATACTTAGTAATAAAAACATAAATCATTATATATTTAAATTTATCCACATACATCAAGATTGTTCCTATATATAGTGCTCTTTCATTCTGCGTTTAAATGACGTTATACTTGAAGAATCCTGAGTGGACTTTGGAAGTGCGTTCCATAATTACGTAGCTTGAACCGTGAAGGAATTAAAAAAGAATTTAGTGTTGGCTCTAGGACACTCAGGTGGTTCAGTCTGCAAAGTCCTTACTAAATGGAAACAAATTCAAAAATCAAATAATTTAGATTTAGATTAAGTTTCTACAAACGAAAAAGCAAAACAGATAATTGATGATAAATAATTAATAAATGTGTTTATTAATATCAGTAATATATATTTTGTTACTAATAAAATATAACTAACTAACATCCGACAAAAACAAAAACTAAAAAGTATTATCTTCATCAAAAAGGATCAAAACATGTCCTATAATAACTTAATTAAACTTCTTAAAATGTTGTTTCTTCATTAAAGCGAATTGTACAGTTTGGATAAATAATCTTTTATAGAATCAATTTTGTTGAGTATAGAAATGCTCTTCAACATTTCTACCAGGAGGTATTCATGCTTCTGCTCTACACAGTACTCGATCCACTCCCAGAAACATTCTGGTTTCAAATTATCAACTATTTTTAAAACTGCTTCTTTTTCCAGTTCTGGTATATTGTAACAAGCTGCAAATGTTATTAGTTTGGCGCAATCCGTTGAAACCTCTGGTATTTTGTTCAGGTATATAAAATCCTTCAAATGCTGAATACTCAGGTCAGAGATATCGATTGATTGTATATATCCATGGTTAGCGCCTTTCCATTCGTTTAGAAACAATTGTTTTAGGACCGGACTAAAGGCAGCAATCACGTATCTATGAATGTCCACTGAACTGTACATGTTGTCGTCTCCGGTTCGTAATTCAAAGTCGACGAAATCTTTGTCATCATATAGATAATAGTATTTACTGGAAGCGCACTTCGGTTTCAACTCAAAAAGCGCTTTATATGGACCATTTAAAAACAGTTTTTCTATATCCACGATTGACCAATTTCCTGTATATTGTAAACTGTGTAACAGCATCACTAGCATTTGAGTGTCCTTGTGATGGATACAAAATTCTAACCACTGCCAAAGATCCTCCGGACTAAATTTACTGTCTAGCTTTGTTGCAACATCGCTCTTTAATTCTGGCAGCTGTTTTAGCATGTAGTAACCAGCTAAACATAAAAGTTTTGCGCAATCTATTAGCAAATCTGGAACACTTTTCAAATAGATGTATTCTTTTAAATGTCGAAGAGTGTTCTTCGAGACGAAAGGTAGTTGAACATTGCCTTGTCTTGTTTCCTTCCAATCTCCGAGAAGCATTGATTTGAGGACGGGGCTCGAAAAGGCTAGAACATGACTATGAAAGGAAACTCCTTCTGTGTCATCAGTTTGTCCGTACAACTTAAAATTAGTTAAATCGTTGTCGTCATAAAGCTCTTTAAATGGTATACAAATCGCGGGAATAAGTTCAAAACGTAAGCACCACCGTCGATTCTCCCATTTCCTTTCACAAATCAATCGCCATATATTAGAATTAATGTTTAAAATTGAATTTTCTCTTTTAACTTCGATATAATTGTACATATTGTAATCATAATTATTTAACTGGTTTATAAAATATGGTTTCACAATACCTTCATTATCGTTCAATTGCACAAAAATCATTTGCTTTTTCAACGTAGCGCTTTTATCATATGGAAAAGTAACTAGAAAGTGGCATGTTATTGTGTTGTTAAACAATTTGCACTCAGCTAACAAGTCTTTACAATTTTTATTATTCAAATCCCGCAGCTCAATTTCGAGATTCGCTCCGGTGGGATGTTTGTTAATCACTTCAAAAACCGTCATGCTTTATTTCTGCTTTGTTTTACCTATTTGTTATTTTCTCCAATACCTAGGTGGTTTTTCCTTGAATGCCTGGATCACGCCAGTGATTATACTTACTTAGTATTTTTTGGCCTGGATGTTACAGGTTCCAGTTGAAAACAGATGAAAAGCTTTTTTTTATCTGAAGCAAATAATACTATACTCACTGGCGTGATCTGAAGTCAGTATGCAATCTTGATTTGAAGCAATCAGAAAGAAAACAGTAGACAAAAAAGCTTTTGACACATGGAGGTATTAAATAAAAATAGGTGAAATACTCAAGTGTGGGAGATAAGTGAGATGATAAACCTCAAACCTACTCATTTCGCGCGCTGTCTCCTTGTGCATTTATGAAAAATGGGGAAAATACATACTATTATTTTGGGAAGCTATTTATAATTGTCCTATCATTCAAAGAATTTGGGTCGTAGCGTGGATTTAGACTATTCAACACTGTGTCAAATAAGGTACCTAGTACCTACACACATGGGCCTCCCTTATTGGGTGGTATTGCCATACTCACCACGCTTGGCAAGCGGATTGGCAAGCGCAGTGCAAGATGTTGAATTCACAGGGAAAGCTGCTGCCCAGTCCTTCGCTGGTTATCCCTTAGTCGCTTTTTACGACACCCTCGAGTAGAATTAGGTTGATGCCATTCTAAGCCGGCACCACACGGCAAAACATATAGTAAAACCTACTCATATAATAAATAATAATAATATTTTTTCCAGCAGTGGACTGCAATAGGCTGATGTATGTACGTAGTAGAGAATTGAAATCTATAAATAATTCTAAATGGCGTGGCTATGGTGTATTTGCCATACTCACCACGCTTGGCAGACGGATTGGCGAGCGCAGTGGAAGATATTCACAGAGAACGCTGCTGACCATTCCCTGGATTCATCCTCATGTTTTGCGACACACACGGGTAGAAATGTATTGATGTATTCTAAGCCGGCACACGGCGAATATGTACATATGAAATGTTCTTTTCTTTCTTTTCTTTTTTCGTGTGGTACACCGAGTCGTCCAACGACCCGATGAACCCTGGTATCAGAGTTTTTCAACCGCCTACTACCACTAGTAGGCCTCTGAAATGGTTGTGTTACGACCGCCGTCCAAGTAATCATAGACAGCAACCGGGACCGACGGCTTAACGTGCCCTCCGAAGCCCGGAACCATTTCTTTACGGACAATCAGTTCGTTCGCCCTGCAATGTCCTGATCAGACCGGGAACAAATTCACAAAGTGATAAATATCAACTTTGTGAGTGTCCCACCGAGAATCGAACCCGGAACCTTTGCGTCGCAGGCAGTCGCACTGCCACTGCGCCACATCGGCCGTCATGAAATGTTGGTTTCCTCCACAGAGAACCGTGATCATGTTCCTGCTAGGGATGTCGCTGAACACGGTCTACGGCTCCAACATGCTGCATGAGCTGCGCATATTCGGAGTGCTGCAGCGGCTCGCGATCTCCTACTGCATTGCCGCCGGGTTCTACGCCCTCACCGCCCCCAAATACTACACTCCGCCCCGGGTCAGTACCTATACTTGATAGATAGATAGATATTCAAATTCAAATAATTTATTTGTGAAACATAGGTTACATAAGATCTTAGTAAAATAAAACATTGTCCGCTATGTTCAGCCTTTCAGCGTACAAATATACAGTATTTACATAAGTCAATTATATACATTTTTTTTAAAGATTCTCTAATATAATCATTTAGAAATGTCAACAATTAATTCAGTAAAATTTGCAATGTCAATAAATAAAATAAGTTATAAATTTACAATATTAAATAATGAAATTATAAAAGCTAAATCTAATCTACCTAGCTATTGAGAAATTCATCGATCGCGTAGAATATATTTTGTTTAATAGTCGAAGAGATAGCGTTTAAATTGTTTAAGATCTTGGATGTCCCGTATGGTTTTTGGAATTTTATTGCATAATTTTGAAGCAACTGTCATTATACTTTTCCTATAAAGTGCCGTTTTGTAGGGTTTTGTTATAAGTTGATCACAGCGCCTTTTGCTCGTAACTTTAGGAAATAATGCATCGTTTTTCCTAATGAATACTGCAACTTCGTAAATATATAGAGATAGATAGATAGATAAATAAATCATTTATTCACCATTCTGCATGTGACAGTGAAAAGGTCCTAACTCAGCATGTTGTCACAGCATGCTGTGACGCTGGTTATTCTGCTAGAACCTTGTGATAGTGAGTCGACGCTAACGAGACAGAGAGGGCAAATTACATGTTTGTTGTCCGACTGCGCGAATATGGAAACCTAAAAAAAACAGCTTATGTAAGTAATGTTAGTATTGGGATTGTTAGTAAGAATTAGTAAATATTTTTTTAATAGTACATTGTTGTCGAGGTATGGAAAATAAGACTTTGCTGGACGAGTATAGTTTTAAGTCCGAGCCGCAGGCGAGGACTTCAATTATACAAGTCAAGCAAAGTAATTTTCCCCGAGGCTTACATAGTGCTTTTCTCAAAAAAAGGCTAGGAAATGAAAGATTGTACTTCTTTTATAAGTTAGCTAGCGACCACAACACAACGAAACAAATAAAAATTTACAATTTTCCCACCAATTGTAATTTTTTAAAATAAATTCGCCTGTAAGGCACAGTATTACGTAATATTCAGCCATACTAAATGTTTAGTTCATTCTTTTCATTTTTAATTCTGGACAGGCAAGGGTCTTCACATCATACAGCCTCGTCTTTAGTTACCTGTTTCATACAAAATTACGTTCCGTTTCTATGAGAGTCATCGAGATAATTTTGAAATCAAATTATGTGGGTTTAGCGTATAACGAATTTATCTTAATGGACACCAGCAAAGGATTTCAATATAACTTTGCTGGCGTGATCTGAGACGTGACAAACAATGTGAAACTTCGCGGTTTATTTTTTTGAAAGAAATGAACATATTTCCTAGCATGTTTGAGAAAAGTATATATATTTATCGGTATAAGTATTAATGTCCATGTAGTTGTAGTATTAAATGAATAATTGAAGTATATGAATAGTAGATAAATCAAATAAATGCATGTAAGTTTAAGTCTACTTTCAGATACAATACGAATTTTCACGTTGAATTTTGTAAAAGGTACTTGCACTTACTTTACACCACAGAACGAGTAACTCTTGCGTCTAGTGCCACATTCTATTAAAATTCAGTGCAATTTATGCTGGGTGTGTTCTGTTCGGGAAATTTAAGACCTTGTATTAACAATTGTCGAAATATACCTGACACGTGTAAAAATATTAGCTGGAGATACTGTAAAGGGTGGATCAATCCTTTTTAACTGAAACAACTTTTCCCAAGGAATATAGTTTGAAATATGAAAAAATTTACCTCCCATATAAATTGACTCGATCGGCTAGAACATTTTGTATGGAGGTCCAAGTTTTCTTCATATTTCGACATATGTTACTTGAGGAAACTTGTTCAGTTTAATGGACTGGTTCTCCTCTTAAAATATTCGCAGCTTATACTTTTACATCCTGTAGATATGAGGAAATTTTGGACGCCCCATACAAACTATTAGCGCCAACGCTGCGTCGAGCCGGCTGCACGCGGACGCCCCATACAAACTATTAGCGCCAACGCTGCGTCGAGCTGCACGCGCGGGCTAGATTCAGCAAAATACTAAACAGCGCTTCGTGATGCGTGTCGCCAACACGCGGCGCGGGCGCAACCCGGCCGAACACGACGACACCTCAACGTATTATAGCTACTTAGACGCGATGCGCCTTCTAAATTCGGACGGATAATAATGTCAAGAGGCGCCCCGGCTCGGCGAGCGTTGGGCCTTATGAGACTTGCTTTGTATATTTTTTGAGTTTTTTGTATGGGATGTATTATTTCCAGGGCGCCTGCGGGCAAGCCATGAAGGATGTGTTGTCTTGTGCCTGGTGCTGGGCGCTGGCGGCGGCGCTGGTCACCGTCCACACGGTGCTTACCTTCGCAGTGCACGACCCGGACTGTCCCGCGTGAGTACTTTTATGGGTTTTCTAGAACATTCGATAGAAGCCGATGAAGACAGTTTGTCCGTGCCAGACTTATCAACCTTAACCACGATCTTTAGACAAGAAGGACCAGAGAGAGAGAAAGGTCATCACCCGCCGAAACCTTGACTCTACGCTAGGAGGTAGTTTCCATACCATCTTACACACAATAGTTAAAGCGGTTCACTCACTTGTCGTCCGTCGTTCCGTTTTTTAACGCATGCGTGTGTCAGACGAAAGGAAATTGCGAATGTTATTCCCATACAAATACGGCTGAGGTGGGTTTACGGTGCGTAACGGAGGAGTCTAATGTCAAGTCGTTTGAGTTGGCCGGTCGTGAGGTTGGTATCTACCTATATTTAACCGGCGCTTAGTTATTGCATTTCTAGGTTATCAAAGACCCGAACACGAGGCAAAGAATGATCTATTTTTAATAATTATAGCCTTGCGATATTCGACTTGCATTACATTACCGGCTGGCGTGAAAACTAGGCGCTTGTTCTTGATTACTTTTTGCGATCAAATTGATTGATATAAAGAGGACGCGCGTGTGCCTTAGAAACACGTAACTTAAAACATCCGTCCAATTTGCCTTGCCCTAATCTGATACTTTAAGGGCGCCAAGAATGGCATCACCTCATTTGTACTTATAGGTGTCGTAAAAGGCAACTAAGGGATTAATCCAGAAAATGGGCAATGTTCCAGCGGAGCAGCAACGCAGGACATTTAGATATCTGTAAGCTTAGAGCATCACGGTGTAGTTGCTCTAAGTTTGTAAGGGTTGCAATCGGCCCAATATCGCAGTATGGAGACGCCTGAGCAGAGATAATTAATACCTGCTAGCCCAGGGGAAACCTATGCTATGAATATGTTATTGGGTAATAACAGTGATGTCTCAGAAGCGCTGATGATGACGATGATTATTTTCCTTTTCCAGTGGCTACCTCGGGCCGGGCGGCAAGCACGACGACTGGGTAGCTCCGAACTGCAGCGGCGGCGCGGCCGGGTACATAGACCGGCTACTCTTGGGGCAATCGCATATCTTCCAGCTCAGCGACGCAAGGAAGGTTTATGGAGGGCTGCCTACCGATCCTGAGGGCTTATTGGGTAATAATGGTTTGATATCATAAGATAAACCAACTGCTGGTGGGATAGTTTTTAAGTGCTAAATAAATAAATAAAAAGGGATTTATTCACAAAATGTTTTACAGTACTTTATTTTAACATAGTATCTAAAACAATTACGGAAATTAGTGGCTGTAAACACTTGTGAAAAGAATGAACCTCAGCAAAGTTGCTGTTTTTCAGGAACCTCCACCGAATTCACTACATTGGAGAAACCAATAAATCTTAATGATCAATACGTAGTAGTATTAACCAGAGTCGTGACCTGTATATCTACCCTTAAAGCCCTATAAAGGCCCCGTTGCTCGAAGGCTGCTTGAATTAATGCGTTTTTTTTTACGTAGATAAATAGATTCAGAAGGAAGGTTTATATGTGGATATAATAAACGCATATAGGTAGGAATTTACTATGGGAAATAGTCCCATGGGGAAACGGTTAGCAGCGATGCAACTACTGCGTGTTTGCAAGTATCTATTGCATAAAATGATCCGGCCAGTCAACACGAGAGGTCAATTTTTTTTCATATTTCGCAGTTGTCTGGTATTATGGCCACGAAGATCACTTTGCAAGTGTCCTAACAACTGTTCTTTCTTCTAGGGTGTCTCACATCAGCTGTACAAGCGTTGCTTGGCGTGCAGGCGGGAGCCACAGTCTTGCTACAGAGATCGCACAAGTCGCGAGTGTCACGTTGGCTAGCCTGGGCGCTAGTGCTAGCTTTAGTTGGCGCCTTGCTGGCGGGATTCTCAAGGGAACACGGCTCCGTGCCTATCAATAAAAACTTATGGTATGTGAATTGGTTTTGACCACAGGGTTACCTACATTTTAACACAGAATGTGCATTCAAATGAATCAACAGATTGCAGCTGTGCACCTGTATTTTTATTATGTCAAAAGTATGTTTTACTTGCGTTATGTTATACTACATGCTTCTGGTGAGTTAAAGGTCTTTACCTCACCATATTATAGCTAAGCAGATACAAAGGCCAATAATTACATAACTAAAAGTTTCAAGATTTTGCAATACTTATTTACCCTATTAAACTTTACAAACACATTGTCCCTACATGTTAACAGAGAATATCCCATACATACGTACATCAGCCCATTGCAGTCCACTGCTGGACGCAGGACTATACCATACTCTATACACAAACACACACACTCACAAACACACATACACACACACACACACACACACATATCACGCCTATAATCTCTTGCGGGGTAGGCAGAGCGTAAACTGCCGCAAGAAACGGACATTTAAGCCACGTCTGACAAACTATTGAGGGTCCTTCGGAAAATTGTGTATCGCAATCGTAACAGGTTGTCCGCCCATCGCCTGAAATTGCAATACACACCCTTGAGTCCCTCAGTCGCCTCTTTCGACTCCCACGGGAAAGGGGTGATGCTATTCTAAGCCAGCATCACACGGCAACTCTACGTACTCTATTCCAGGTCAATATCTTTCGTGCTGGTGACGTCTGCCTGCTGTCTCGTGCTGCTTGCCTTCTGCTACATCTTCACGGACGCCTGGCGTATCTGGGGCGGAGGCCCGTTCAGGTCTCCAGGTCTTAACGCCATCGCGCTTTATATAGGTCAGTACACAGGGATTTTTTTTCAGCCAGTTCACTATACGACCGCCGTGCAATCGCGAAAATAACCTTTGATTCCCCGATGGCGTAGTAGATAGTACCCCTGCCTGCTGCGCCGAGGGTCGAAAGTTCGATCCCCACACAGCACAAATATTGTAAGTTAATTTTCAAATATTTGTGTAGAGTTTGGATGTTTTTTATTTATTGTATGTATTATATTACAACAAAAAAAAACGTTTAAGCATTAATATCAGCTATCTAGTTCCAATAGTTTTGCTAATTTTGGGGCTAGATGGCGTTGTGTAAAATGACCAGGATATTTATTCATTTAAATTTAATGTCTATGAAACAGAAAAGAGTTTTTATTTTTCTAATTACCCAACCGGCACGTTAAGCCGTCGGTCCCGGTTGTTGTCTATGATTACTTAGGTGGCGGTCGTAACACAACCATGTCAGAGGTCTACTAGTGGTAGTAGGCGGTTGAATAACTCTGACACCAGGGTTCATCTGGTCGTTGGACGACTCGGTGTTCCACACGAAAAGAGAGTGAGAGATTACCCAACCAAGCCTGCAAAGTTTGCGTACTGACAAATAAATAAACCACTGTAGGAAGTTACGTGTTGTGTAATTAACCTGGCCAGCCCCGAGGCAGTGCCTTTATTTTTATTTTGTGTATCCCGCCCGAGCCGGTTTTCTATTAGGACAATACAAAATTGTTATAAAAAAAGAAAATTGCGTTATGCAAATTTCTTTTTTTTACAAAGACCGATCATGACGTCAATAAGTGATACAACCATCCTACATTGAATAAAGTTATTTCATTTTCATTTTCATTTCATAGTTTATAGTATATTTCGTGTATTTTGTTGAGTAAGGTTTTTCATTTGGTTTTTTATTTTTATTAAATATTTTATTTTTGTATAGGCCACTCGGTATGCGCACACCTGTTCCCGTTCCACTGGAGGATACCAGACATGAGGACCCACAGCCTACATCTGGCTGAGGCGGTGTGGGGTACCGCGCTATGGGTCATCATCGCTCACGTCATGGCCAAGAAGAAAGTGTTTATTAGTCTGTAAAACAACGTGTGAGGTGTATATGTTTTTTTTTATCAGCAGTTTAACAGACCTATGGATTACAGTACACACAGTCCATTTAGAAACCAAATTCTTGGATAATATATACAGGGTGCAACGGACAGCCCTCCGAATACTCCGAATACTGATAGGGGGTGCGTGCAGGCCATGATACTGAAAAATTTTCCCCTCAATACATATGGGGACAAAAAAAGTTTGACCTCCCACAAAAAATCACGATCAGCTGACACTTTAGCTATTTGACTACAGCCTTTACTAGGGAGTGAAAAAATTTATTAGCCAGAGAATACGTTTTCTAATCTAAAATAATTATATTTTTTTAATAAAGTTTTATCAATTATTGTCCATCTCGTCATACAAAATATAAATACATTAGTCAACTTAATAAACAGTTTAATCATAAGATAAAATTATTGACATTATCAAATTAACTGTATGTAATAAATATTAGATTATATTATTGGATTTGTAAAATTTGCATAAAAGGTAAATTTGCAAAATATGTGAAACGATAAAAAGTAATTTACCAAATAAATTTAGCAAATAAAGTATCCTTTACTAATCATCCTAGGGTAAAGTTTATTCAGTTTCATGGTCTGCACTTCAATGATGGGGGGGGCATCATTATTCGTGGGGCTGACCTTACACCTCGTGTAGGTAATTAAGTAAACATTATCGACTTCTTTTCATTTAGCGAACATTATCGATGCCGTGTGATGCCGGCTTAGAATCTTCTTCTTCTTCTTTTCAGCATAATAATGTCCACTGTTGAACGAATGCCTCTTGATGCTTCCTCCATTCAGATCTATTAGCGGCGATTCTGGTCCAGGTCGGCCCTGCCGTCTTTTTGATATCGTCCGACCATCTTGCTGGTGGTCTGCCAACACTTCGACTTCCTGCATGGGGCCTCCAATGTAGCACTCTATGGCTCCACCTGTCGTCATCTCTACGACACACGTGTCCTGCCCATTGCCATTTCAATTGCGCAATTCTTTTTCCAACATCAGTCACTTTAGTGCGTTGGCGAATGAGTTCGTTCCGAACTTTGTCGAGTAGAGTGATACCAAGCATAGAGCGCTCCATAGCTCTTTGAGTTACTTTGAAAGAGTTAGTCCTAAGAGTTAGTCTTTGAGTTAGTTAGTTGGCTTAGAATGGCATTACCCCATTTCTTGCCCATGAGTGTCGTAAGAGGCGACTAAGGAACTCGAGGGTTAGATGTGTATTGCAATTTTAGGCGATGGGCTAACAACCTGTCACTATAGTGATACACAGTTATCTGATTTACTCAAACTTTTGTCAAACGTGGTGTTAATATCCATTTTACGGCCGTTGACGCTCTGCCTACCCCGTAAGGATATAGGCGTGATTTATGTATGTTATCGACTTCTAATTTAAACCTTAAAAAATAAGTACTTTAGTTTAAAAGTTAGAAAGTTTTGCGTAAAAAGCTAGATATAATACTCTTTAATTTACATATGTACCTCAGTAATAGTTATGACCCTTGATTTCCCAATTTATTTGACCCGTAAGTCGTAACATATAAATAAATAAGACTGATTTTATTGTTAAAATAAAGGATTGGGATTTAAAACAATAACTCGAATTTGCTGGTTTGTGCATAGTGAACTAACAAATATAATCATCAAAAATATTAGTTTAGAATGTCTAGTCTTAAAAGTATTTTGTAAACAATTCTAAAATCTATTGTTAAGATTTGTAAGCTTGACCAATTGAAATAAAGTAAATCGAAAATTTTAGAAATTATTTTTTAATACGATACTCTATGCCTGCTAGCTGAAGGTAAACGATTCGTCAAAGGTTTAAATTTGGTTTTCATAGTTTCGCTAGTAATATTATAATAATATGATCATTGCTCGCCGGCCATTTGCACGTATTTTTTTGTAATTTTGCATTTATTTGTTTCTTTGTGCTGAAAACAGGATTAAATGCCTACAATTTATCACAGAATATAAATTTTATTGGTTGATGCGAACGGTCTTTACCTATTTCAAACAAAAAGGCGTTATAAAAATATTTTTTTACTTAAAATAGATGGGGTAATTTACAGTAAGTTTTGTTCCCAACTGCCACCGAATGTCCTTAGGTTGATAAGGGTGGCAGATGGGAATAACCGTCTTTTTAATTTTTATTAAATGGTAAGTGCAGTACGATGAGCAAATTACTACAGTAAGGGCAGCCGCAGAGAAATAGCAGTTTTTGCGAGCGACAGCTCGAGCACTTTTGGCTAGAAAATTTAAAAGGAACTCTATCGTTACTGAAATAAAGGTGACATTAGCTAGAATAACAAACGGCTCTCACGGTCACCCGGCGGCAATCGGTGGCGTTTGTCATTCTAGGCAATTTCACCTTTATTTCAGTTACGTAAAGTTCATTATCGGATTTCTTTGAAAAGTACTCTTGGTGTCGCTCGCGAAAACGTACGTTCGGTCTGCGGAGGCCATGAATTATGAAATGATGGGTATTTCTTAAAATAATGAACTTTACGTAACTAAAATAAAGCTGACATTGCCTAGAATATCTTCTAAACGGTGTCCCGACTAATTCTGGTTTTTGTCCGACAAATTTCGACAATTAATCGACAATTATTCTGCATACTCAAAGTTATGGTTTTCCATGGTGACCATGCCAGGAAAATGCACACCGGTTGTGGCTGTTCATGTATGTAATGTATGCGGGAAGGTTAATTTGTTACAATAAAACTACTGGCGTTTTTACAATATTTGTCGCTTTATTAGACCAAGGGTGACAGTAAATCTGCAATGTCATTGGAAAATAAAAACAAACGATTCAACAAATCATGACTCAAGGTAACAGCAATAGTTTTAACAATAAAACTATATCAATAAAATTACACTTTAGTTAATAACAACTTATCGGACAAAAGTTAAATTTGCTCTTATCGCGTCAGTACGATCCATCTAAGTAAGGCATGTTTAAATTATCTGTCTTGTAAAATATTTAATTTAACAATATTAATTTTTAAAAGAGTTAAGCAGGGCAGCACAAAAATTATATAAGATAACATTTAATTGAGTACAAATATTTTGAAAGTGAGTTCTACTCCTGAAACTGAACAACTTTTATTTTAAGAAAAGTACTTAGTTTTGTTAAGTTTAACAAGGTTGAAAAGCTCTAACACCAGGGTTCATCAGGTTGTTGGACGACCCTGTGTCCCACTCGAAAAGAAGAAGTTTCACAAGTACAATTCACCCTTAAAATATTTGTACTTATCTAATTATATATAGTAAGAAACTGACAAAAAAAACAATGAAATGTTATAGTTTTCCCTAGTTTTTACGCCTTTTTTCCTTTCAACAGTTTTAAATAAAAAATAACGAAATATTTAATACTATACTGAAATGTTGGTGTTATGAAAAAACATGTACCTATTTAACGTTATTACGTAACGTATATTGTAACGTTTAACGTTAACGTAGGTAAATCTATGTTTTTTCTAGTTTTATGTATATTCATATTAGAAGAATTTGGTAAGATTAGCTAGTGAAGAGCATTTATAAATAAGGTAAGTAACAATAATAGATTGACCAATTACAAAGTAAAGGCTATTACTCAGTAGATTTTGGATGGATCGTGTTCTTTTGGCACCTAAATAAGTGTGGTGCTTGCATACATGTAAAGTATGTTTGTATTTCAATTACATCATGTGATATCATCGGTTAAGAGGCTTCGTTGCATATTAATAGGGTAGAATTTTACGTGTTCTTTTGTTAAGAGGCTGTAAAAATGGCTCCCCCCAATCAGGTCATACTTTAACCATCCATCACGAAGACACCACACAACTCGCGACGTAATTAAGACAAATAATTTTCCATAAGTTAACATATTATTATAACATATTATTAAACTACTTTAGTTAATATAAGTCGTTTCTCAAATAAATCACTCTTTTTGTAGACGGTAAATGCCGTATAGGAATTAAATATTTTACACGTTAAATACTTTATTTTTAAATATGTATGTATAGTATCTAAACAGTAAAGGATACTTCCGAAATTCATTCTTATCTAGATCCGACACTTATATTGTATTGGTAAAATCAATAGATGACAGGCAGGCACGTTTGCAATCACCTAACTACTTATATATAAGGGCAAAATTACATGAAAGATGAATTTGTTTCAACCGCATATTTGGCATTCATCGATTTATATTAAAACATGCAGAAAAGTGTACTAAATGTTTTAGTTCAATAGAAAAAAAACTAAATCACTGAGAAATGCTACCTAAAATGTTGCTACAATGTGATTAAATGCAGAATCAAATCATTATTTTGTAAAATCGCCCCTATAGACCATCGACACTATTTACACACCTATCAATAGCGATAAAGATACGTAAAACAGTGTTATATAATAAATTGTATATTTTCTAAAAATGTATTAGAAAAAATCTCTTAAAATATATCTCAATTATTTTATAAAACGATCCCTGGAGAGACGGGAATACAATAACGATAGGTATATGTTCAGCGCGATATAAATAGAACATTTTCTTAAAACTCTAAATAGGAAGAACTTTTTAATAATGTAAAAGAGACCGTTATAATTGCACACAAGAGTAAAAATATCAGTACCAAATAATATGTAGATATAAGTTGTATAATTTCGCTAGGTTTCAATTGATACGATTATTTACAGATATAAATATCTTCTTCCGATATCAAGCTATAGATTATGCTATAAAAAGTAAATATATCTTGTTAAAATTTTACTTAGATAACAGTAATTTGTACAGAGAGATATTAATTGTGTGTTGTTACATATATTATATTTAAACTTTTATGATTAGAGTAATAAGTACTCGAGCTCACTTTAAGTCACTCATTCTATACTACCGAAAGAAATTGGAATGTTTAGTATATTAGAGAATGTTAGTTGCGTCGTTTTGCCACGACAACACGCCGAGCTGGCAAGACCGGACCACTCAGCGCTCGCTACAGACTGACACTCATTATATGGAACAATATGGCGGCTATTGCATTACTAATATAAAAATACTGTTCGTAAAGGCTAAGGTATAGCTTAAGCTTTATGTTACGTTACTTTCTTTGAAGGCATGCCATCATTTTGTACTTGTCGATCATAAGAGCGCAGTAATATATTGAGACACAGCTAATCTTTCTATCTGAAGCCTCCACAACGAGACCTGGTTTAAAAGAGACTAGACATTACCGAAAACACTTGTCATACAAATCGGTCTTTAATATAGGTCCTTTAGATACACATATCTAACCATATCTTAACAGATAAAATCTCTAGGACGATACACATTTCGCTATTAAATGCAAATTCATGGAATTCAATATGATTTGAGTAAGACGTACGTATATTATGGTGTGCGCCTTACATATTATGCTACTAAGATTCCCGAATAATCACACCGCACTAATCGATGATCGTGCAGTTCGATATTTTCCAGTTTCACGTATTTCATTAGTCACCGTTACGAAAAATTACATTATTTAAGTAGTTTAGTCACATGCCTATCGTCTGATCCGTTGTTTGTCGGACGAATTGGAATCGTATCGGAAAAGAAGCGGGAGATCGCTTTTAAACATAGCGACATTATATTATAACGTATGCTTTGGGTAACAATTTAAAATCCTTAACCTAATTGCACATTTTAATAAAAACACGCACATATTAAGACTTACATTATGTAACGCTTTTACAGCACTATTAAAATATATTACGAGATTTCAAACAACACGCGTATAACTATCGACACTTAACTAAGACCCCAGTACTATTCCCTGTCACTTACGTCGTTCTTCCACTCTCACGCAAAACTACAAATTGAACATTCCGTATCGCTCAAAGCCTTTGTTCCCATACTATGTCACCACTAGTGGCAAGTAGGTAAAAAATTCCCATTCACCACTGGTGGCGTATGGGATCAAAATTTCCATTCACTATTAGTAGCGTAGGGAAATGATTGCCCACACTACTTTATGCAACTTTACACAACTTTTTGCAATTTTTTCTCAACATTTCGTAGCTTTGTTTGAAAGAGTTATTGCACGACGCGACGAAAATAAATATCTAGTGTGGCACTTGACAGCTGTTGCCTACAGAGAATCGTAGGCCTTCGCAGCACCACGGAACCTAGCCTAACTATAGTGAGCAACCATTCAAACGCTAACAGCCGCAGCCGTTGGACACCTCTGACATTTTGTAAAATACATCCAAAATATACATTAAAGCAGACGTGCCTCAAAGACGCCCAAAACTGTGGGAATCATCGGTGCATAATTCCTCACAGCCATAGTATGCAGGGTCAAGTCACAGGTTTTCCATGATAATACTTTTATTCGTAAAAGTTTAAAAAGCTCTGTAACCCGAACCGATTCTAAGATGTCAGATTAGTAAGCAAATGATGCTCGTTGAACGAAGCTTTCATCCAACTCTTTGCCAAGTAGACACGATAGTGTACAGACTGTGTGACGTCGTGTTAGCATCTAGGGGTAACTAGCGCGACCGGCGGAAGCGTGAAAAAAATATATTTTTAATCAGAATAAATGCAAAGGTGAATAGATTTCGAAGAACACAAGAACTGAATCCACAGAAGATCGGCACGCTAGTTACGCACAAATGTATCTTAAGGGCATCTCTCATGATTACCGCCATCTACATAAGACAAAACAGCCCTCACTTGATACGCTGCTCTTCCAAAATACGAAAACGGTAAGTCCTTAAAGAAGTAATTTTGGGGGCTTATGGTACCCACAAATAAATAGCGGGTTTCGACCAAAGTATTCAATAAATCATCGAAATTATCTCTTACAAATTATCTTTCGCCACCCAAATTCGTTTTCAGGAGAGCGTCGTCTTCCAGCCCTACTTTTTCCTACATAGAGGGCGCTAGAGAGAGTGCACCTTACACACTACAATGACAGATGGCGGTGACGTGACTGGTATCCCGTGCGACGTCACTTGCGCCCGCGAGCCACCAGCGCCTGTAGCGCGGCTAGTTGGCTGAGGAGCGACGCGTTTTTGCTCTCCAACGTCTCCACACGTTTCCTGTAGTCGGTGTTCTCTGAGATGAGGACTTCCACCTTCCTCTCTAGTTGGTCCATGTATTCTTTCTTCTTGCGTCTGCTCTCTTGGGCCGAAATCTGTGAACAGAGGATAGAGTGGTGTAGCGGACATGTTATTTTGTTCAGGGTGCATGTAGCGCCCAGTTAGTTTAACGTGAAACGTCACTTCGCTTGCAATACTGTTTCCAGTTAGTATTCAACGAGCTTGCTTACGCTTACGTCACTAACGCAGTTCGTCATATTTGGCTTTTGTCATAGTCTTCATTCGTCACAAACGCTTTTTGTCACGTAAGCAGTTCGTCACATACGCAATTAGTCACAAAGGCATTTCGTCACAAACGCGTTACGTCATGTTAGCACTTTGATGGGTGGGTGGTAGCGTTGCCACACTGTATCTATAGTTTACATCTGAAAAACGGTATCCTATCGATAGCCCTTCTACCTCATAGCCAAACTGTTTCGCCTAACTGATTTGGCTACGAGGAACTCTATATCCTTATGGCCAAACTTGTCATAGTACAAAAGTTACACTACGAGCGTATTTAGCGGAAGGTTCGGCGCCGTACAGATCGTTCCTGAGGGCCGCAGATGTGGCGCTAGACAAAGTACACTCGCCACCGAAGAGGACCCTTCGTGCTCTTTCGTAACCAGTTTTTCGTAACTAAGTAGCTAAAGTTGAAGTTGGTGAAGTGGGAAGTTGGTGAAGTGGGAAGTTGGTGAAGTGGGAAGTTGGTGAAGTGGGATGTTGGTGAATTGGGATATAGAATTAGTGAGTTGGCTATTTGGGAAGTTGTCTTTTTGGGACAGTTGTCCAGATGCTCCGGAGGGAGCACGCAATATCTATTATGTCATTGTTCTAACGTAAAACTGGGAACTCACTTCGCTCGCATTATCTACCTATTATGTCGTTGTTTTAACGTAAAACGACGAGCTCACTTCGCTCGCAATACGTATTTCGTTGGTATAGCGCAGTAGCATCCCACTCACGACGTTTAAGCATATTTGCAGTAGACTTTTATAAAATTAAAAGAAAATTTTCAGGTCCGTTACCTTATTTTTGATTTTCCTCCTGATCTTTTTGAGCGACTTTTCTTCAGCTTTGGTTAGAGGCAGGCGTGTCGGCACCGGGTACCCTTCTGCTAAGAGAGTACGTTTTTCTTCCTCAGTGAGGACTAGCGTGCCTGTTGACCCTTTCTGGAAATTACAGACAAACATGATAAAGTAACTACCAATTTTTCATGAAATTCCTGGAAGCTGTTCGCCTGGGTTAGGTTTAAACATGTGTGAATAAGTAGAAAAGAAGATCAAACAGATTTTTATTATTATGTCGAAGTTAAATAAACCAGAGATGCTGAAGTTCTAAGTACTTTAAAAATAGGCATGTGACTTTCCCTGATGGAAAAACGCAGCGTGGAAATGTACCAGGAGTACCAATGATCTTGTACCTAAGCGTTTCTGGCATCTGTTGTATGCAGTCGGTCCAAATCGCGGTATACGAAGGCGCCTCGGGTAGGGTAGGCTTATGTCCATGACTGATTGGACGTTCTGATGCTGTGGCAGTTATACTAACTAGAAGTCTTACCGGCTGGTTGCTGATGAGGGGCGTGTTGATCGGCTGCCGCGAGTGGTGCGACACGTACAAGTGGGAGCGTCTGGTGGGCGCGGGGGCTGTAGCGGGGGCGGGGGACGCCTCGTGGGCGGGGGACAGCGCCCCCTCGCTGTCTGATGATGAGAGCGATGATGGTGGCGTCGGGGGTAGATTGAAGCCTGTAATGTAAAAAAAAAATGTATAGAAAGTTCTTTTCAATCAGTTTTGAAGAAAGAAAGTTAAAAACAGGTCAGACAGATTAGGGAGACCTTGTTAGGGTTGCAAGCAGCCATTGTATGAAGTTGACGTACAGACATGGTCAATGTCGGCACCTGGAAGACGCCTAGGGGACGTATCACGAGAACTGTTGATAATGGGTAGACCCATGCCCAGCAGACAACGAGGACCGGCTTACCTGACGTGCCAGAGCTGGTCACCTTGATGGACAGTTTGTTGTTGTTGAGAGAGTTGGCTAGTCTCGGCGCAGCGCTGAGTAGCAACTGTGGCACCCCCGCCGCACCGACCTTTTGCAAAACGGCTTGTGGCATGTGAATTGTTCCCGTCTGAAATTGAAATATAAAGATAAATTTAATTATATTTTTTAACAGAAAATCGCATAGGCTTTACTCACTTTGAGTCGCCTAATTCAAATCTAATTCAAAAGTTTGCAAGCACGTAAGCATTTTTTTAACAAAGTCCAATAATCGCAGGAAGAATAGAAGAAGTAAATTTTCTAAATTCTACCGTCTCAAATAATAAAAAGGTTTGAATAATACTATACCTATAGCGTTTTACTTCTACCTACTGAAAACCAATCTGCTCTGTTATAGGAAGGTACATAAGTCTATTTATCTAAAAGATCTCATGCAGGTAATCCATGCAAAAAGCTGCGTTTTCCACAAGTAAAATGTTAATAAGTAAAACGCGCTGCTTTTGATCATAGATATGTAGGTAGGTACATGAAACAGACATGTATATCTTTGTAATAAATAACCCACTCGTGCGCAATATACATGGTATCTAGAGTGTTGCTAATATTATTTTAATTCAGTGCCTACTTAAACGGCTATTACACTATCCTGAATACAGTGCACGGTCAGGAATACATTGCTGGTTATTATATGAATGTCATTTCAATAAACTTAACAGAACCAGCGGTGTATGTCGGACCGTGTATGATATGCAGGAACAGCGTAATAGGGGTTTTAGATCATAATGAACTGTTGTTACTCCTATGCGTGATCGCATTGATATTGTAATTTCATTTGCGTTTTTTCTGATAAGTAGAGTAGGTAAAGAACGTTTAAGTCTACAACTATTTTAAACCACCTACGTTCCTTGGAGAATGTTGTTCATTTCATTCATGTGATTGTGATTGTGACTACCTTTCCGTTCGATATCACGATTACCGCGTTAGGTTTCTTTTCTTCGTAAAAAAAACTCTATCTAGCATACAGTTACCGTTTCCCTGCCTGTGAATTGCTTCATACTGTTTGGTATGCAACGACTCTACCGGCGCGGCGCATGCGTTTAACCAGAATACATAATATTTCGGAGAAACTACGCGCCTTCGATAATTATCCGTGCCAATTGCCTTGGATCTCACGCATTACTGTATGTCACGTTCACACAGTGCCAATATGGGCAGGGAAATAGTAAGGGAAGTGGGCAGTGCGCGTACGTAAACGGGTAACTCGCGCTGCTAGCTGCTACTCGTCATGCCGCTGCCACTTCCCGTGCTCCCGAGTGTTGGCTTTTCGTGCGCGCGTCAAAGGAACGGCAGAACGATCGCGAATGGAATGTATTGCGATCTCGCTAACTCGTATTGGCGCAAGAAGAGTATGACGGCAGTGTGTTCACACTCACTCACTCGCGTTGATACTCCCGCGGAAGTATTTCGAGCAATATTCGCGACAGCGGCAGAAGCAGAAGCAGGTGCATAGTGTGAACGTGCTATTAGATACCTACGTTACGAATTTTTTGTACAAAAATGTGGTTAACCGCGTGAGCGCGAGTAACTTTGTACATAGGTAGGTAGTAGGTACGTAGAGCCCGCCGCTTACGCCTGGACCCGCTCTTACTAACCTTATTGTATGTTGTTGTTTAAAGACTTGGCATAAAGGGTTCCTCGCGTCTCGGTCCAGGGTTCATACGATACGCAACGCAAGCAAATTTATAATGAACATACTTCTTCTATCATCGAATCCCAATACCTACTTGCATGCATGTCTTATGGTAGTACTTATTCTTTGTTGATAAAATTCTTAAAACTAAGGGCCTTGAAACTGTGCTGATACGCATCGATAGAAATAAACCACTAAGTACGTACAAACTGGTTTTTAATATTAATGTATTTTTTAACAAGGTTAAAAAAGTTAAACGTTGATGATGAATTGATGAACTAGAGAAAGTTGCGAACAGCTTGTCTGAACTTTGGTGACCCCTGTTTTTTGACTGGGGTCAGTTAGCTTAGAAAAGGAACAGCCGAATAGACAGATCATGCGCGTGACTCGCCGAATTATGGCGGTTCTCACACGCACCGCACAATTGTCCGGTGTTTTTCCGGATCTGGATAACGAATAGAATAGATATACGAAAACACAAGGCACCGCATCAAATTGCGTCTGTCGCAAGTTGTCATTTGTATGGTGGCAGTCACGAACCGCATATATCGTCTGGTGCGTGTGCGACTCGCCTACTATAGTTTAGAATGATGGCCGCTTTTACACCTCGGCTTCTCACGATGCGGGCTCTTGATTGCTGTTCTAAATGCCCAAATGTCGACACGCATTTGCCCGATAGTGCTAAGCAACGGTAGATAATGTGTTAATAACTGAATAACTTATTTATAAGGTCTCTCCCAGGATATCGTGTATACTTTTTATGTTTCTTATTCCTGATTGAATTTAGATATCTTGGCGAAAAGCAGATTTATGTACGTGACATGACGCGAGAGGCTACAAACTTATGTACCTACTTATCTAATACTCTTTGCTACACCTGCCTAAGGGCGTTAATATTCCGGCCCTCAGGCCCTATCACGTTCTTCTTCTAAGCGTCGAGTTAACCTCAATTTTCTTTTCTTTTAAGGTCTGGACTCCTCAATTTTTAGCCCCGGGGCTATGAAATCTACACCTGACTGTATGGTGGGGGAGCAGCAGCTCACGCAGATAAGTTTTGTGGTTGTTCAAACAACCAGCCAAGTCCAGTGGGCTTACGAGTTGTTCTGGGAAGAACGGATTGGAATGAATCTTCCCGGCACGTGTCGGTAGTTCCCAAAATGGGGAACAAATGAGGGACCTCCGCGCCCCCGCCGGCGGGGCATCGGTTGCTTGAGGAGCTTGAGGAGTGTGATCTACTCGCAATGGCTGCAGTAGCGGCTACTGTGATTTCGTCATCTTCTTCCAAAAGGACGTGTCTGGGACGGCATTTAAAACGTGAAGTTGGATGGGGGAAGTAGTTGTACGCGGCAACTATTAAGGGGTTTTTATGATGGGGAGCGTTGTCGAAGAAGCGACGAGACGCTTCCTTCATATACGCTTTAATTATATTTTTCAAGATAAAACTATGGGGCTCAAAACACGATTTATTGAAATTGCCTTAATAGAAAAAAACGCTGAAAATGTTCACTGAAAAGGAAAGGGATTTATTTTTTGGGGCGGATGCAACCTTAAGGGGGAGACACCGAGGTATCGTCCATCCCGACTTATTTGCAGGAAAACCTACGGCCACCAGATATTTTCTTGAGTACCAAATTTTAAAACACTTCCCGTGTTGGGTATACAATTTTTGAAAACTTGCAAAGTTTTCAAGCGCGGTCGCCACTAGTAATGCGAAAGTCGCAGGTTCAAATCCTGCCCGCGCTTGAGAATTGTGCAAGTTTTCAAAAATAGATATTTTTTTGTACTTACTGTGTGGTCAATAACGTAGTCGAGGTGTGTGAGAGGCGTGGTGGGGGTCGGTGAGGGGGGGCAGGAGGAGGCGGGGGAGTCGGGCTCCGACTTGGGCTCGGGCTTCACCTCGGGCACGCTGCCCCGCCGCCGGCCCCACGCGCTCGCCGGGATTGTGGGGTAGCATTCGTCTTCCATGTCTGAAAGTTGGAAACAAATAGTTTTCAATTTGAGGCGCAAAACACATCAAAATGGCGAGTGGCGGCAGTGTGGCGTGGCGCGAAGGCAGTAGCGTTCGATTTTCGATCGTATTTGTATTATCATAGATTTACAAATGGCGCGGGCGCAGCCCAAATCGGGTGCGCGGGTGTGGCGTGCGGGGGTGCGCACTTGCATTGCCATTTGTAAATCTATATCAATACAAATACGATCGAAAATCGAACACTACTGCCCTCGCGCCACGCCACACTGCCGGCACTCGCCATTTTGATGTATTTTGCGCCTAATACTAATACATAGGATAAATCAAGGTAGGTAAACGCCAGAAACGTTGACGGCCGATGTGGCGCAGTGATAGTGCGACTGCCTGCTACGGCAAGGTTCCGGGTTCGATTCTCAGTGGGACACTGACAAAGTTGATATTTATCACTTTGTGAATTTGTTCCCTGTCTGGTTAGGATATTGCAGAGTGAACTAACTGATTGTCCGGAATGAAATGGTTCCGTGCTTCGGAGGGCACGTTAAGCCGTCGGTCCCGGTTGCTGTCTATGATTACTTAGACGGCGGTCGTAACACACACAACCATGTCAGAGGCCTACTACTAGTAGTAGGCGGTTAAAAAATTGACACCAGGGTACATCGGGTCGTTGGACGGCTCGGTGTCCCACACGAAAGAGAGGGAGAGAACGCCAGAAATACGTAATATCACAGAATAATAACTAGTAACTAGGTAATATTCGCTATTTCATAGGCCAACCAGAAGTCATATTGTTATGATTTAAGCATAGGTTCTGAACTTTAAGTGAGGGTAGTAAGGTTTATAATCGCTGGTACACAAGGGTAGATGGGTTAATGCCACAGATGACAGAGCACCAAAACGTCATGCGCAGCGGCAGAAGCAAGTTCTTGGGTATGTGTGGTTAATCCACTTTTATCCATTTGCCTTTGGAAATAACATGTGTTTTGTGTCCCCTAAAGTTGTAAATGTTATTAGGAATGCTCAATGATAGATTGGGTTCAAAACAAGTTCAACAAAATCTTTTCGCCCCCAAAATCTCTACTCCTGCCCCAACTATTCCCAGCTTAGCTTCCCCCCCCACTAATAACACCCCACAATTATATGCACATACCCAATGATGCGTAAATACTCATAACTGCAAAAGGTAACCGCGGTTAGTTAAACCGTTGAATATTGAAGTAAACGGTTGATTGACTTGTTAAATACTTACATCGGCGCCTGTATTATTAAGCAACCGTTTTGTAATGACTAACATTGAAACAAAAATATGTCTTTATGCATGCCCATTTATGTAAGCATTCAATTCAGTGCAAATATTTTAAGGGTGATTACTTCTCGTCAAACTGAACCACTATCCCAAAGGAACAATCATAATTCAGCAACATCATACTCGAATCTAAAAGAAATAGGGCCGTGCGCATTAAAAACAAATTGTGACTTTGACGTCCAATTCAATTTTTTATATTTCGACCTATGTTACTTGGGGAAAATAGTTCAGTTTCACGAGTAGAACTCACCCTGCAATTTTTGCACTAAATTTAATGGGAACTTATACACACATCTCGCTCTTGTCCATTGTGGGGTAAGCAGTGATCATCATCAGCCTACATCAACCCACTGCAGGGCATAGGCCTCTGCCTAAGCAACCCAAAAGAACTGAATTATTTTTATCCTCAGTTAATACATAAAAAAAATGTTAACTTATTATCATAAAAGAAGTGATTTTCTACTATTTCAAGAAAAAAATATTCCTGGGGACAGAAAAAAATCAGTTCTTTTGGAGTACCTACCCCTGGTACCTTAATGTGCTACAACCGACTGTAGGTACATAAGTGGGTCATTCATTATCGCTACGCCAGACAATTTATAAGAGGTTCTGAAGTAGCAGTTTGTCAGCATTAATTACTTATCTATCTTTGCATAGAATAGCATCACCCCATTTCTTACTCGCGGATGTCGTAAAAGGCGACTAAGGGAGTCGAGGGTTTCATGCGTATTACAATTTTAGGCAACGGGCTAACAACCTGTCACTAGAGTGTCTAGAGTGATACACGATTTTTCTGAAACGGCCCTCAAATATCTAGCAGAAGTGGCGATTGCGACCGTATTTTACGGCTGTTGACGCTCTACCTACCCCGCAAGGGATAGAGGCGTGATACGTATATATATGTAGGTATGTAATATAAAGTAAGAATTTGATTTCGTCCTGATGTTGCATAAATTAAGTAGATACAGATGTTTGCGCCATTGTGTAAACTGTACGTATCAATAATTCACTTTTACTTGACACAAATATTTTTCTTCGTAAAACACTTGTACTTATTTATTTGTATTGGTATTGGTATTACTGAAAAGTAGTAATTACAGATAAAAAAAACATATTATGAAATAATTCCAATGACTACCAATTTTGTTTTCAAAATGTCAACTTCTTAAAATGGCGATTTTCAAAACAACAATGTCGCAAAGTGGCAATCAGGAAAAACCTACGTGCATATGAATGAAAGTAACTTTGTTTTCAAAAAAAAGATCCATATCTCGATATTTTTTGTTGTAATAATAAATATAATGATGCGTGCTATATAATCAAACACCAACATCAAACACACATACACACTCACACACACACACATACACGCACACATGATATTACAACAATAATGTTTTTATTCTATTCAATGACACAGCTGTGAAAACTCGACTCTAGAATAATCGTGAATAATTCTTTTCACATGTGTTCATATTTTTCCAGAGTAAAAATGGTTTTTAATGGCATACAATTGGCGTATTATAATTCAAAAATATTAAAATTCATGGTTATGTAAGTAGAAGGTGAAAAATATGAAACTAATTCTAGGCTAGCGTTACGCGGATTTGGCACAGTTTCTTTTAAAATTTTCTCTGCAACAGATTTACTTTGTGCTTGAAAAAAAAAACTTTTGATTTTTGTATTTGTTTTTGTTATTGGGGTTTAAGGCGTATTTAAATTGCCAAAGTGAAATTTAAAGTATTTATTTGCATGAGTTTCTTTTCTCTTTTCGTTAGTTGTCCGAAATTACACTAGGACTCCCTCTATCGGGGTTCAAATTAGTATAGAATTATATTAACAAACCAGTCTTGTAATAAGAGTTCATCCATTCGTCACAAACGTTTGGGCTTCTCAGCTTTGAAAAATATATACTTTGGGGTGCCAACGACATGGACACCAAATTTTGCCCAACTGGTTGTGCCTTGGGTACTTTTAATTCCCTTTTCACTTCTCTTACGCGGTTCACTCACTTGTCGTCGGTCATTTCGTTTTTTTTAACGCTACGTAACGCATGCGTCTGTCAGATGAAACAATCTTATTCCCATACAAATACGGCTACGGTGAGTTTACGGTGCGTTATGGAGGCGTCAATCAAGTCGTTTGCGTTAAAAACGGAACGAAGGTCGACAAGTGAGAAAACCGCCTCAGCCCGGATACATAAGCCATTTAATGTATAAATAAAGTTCCTTCCTCCATCACATTACTGGCTGTAAAGGTCCCACAGGCCCAGGGGATCTCCGCCTAATGTGGACAGATGAGATTGTTGCGTGTATTAGGTCAGTAGGCATGGGGTTTAGAGACTTCAAGAATTTGCTGGTTTATTTATCTAAACAAGCTTATTATTAAAAAGCAAAAAACCAACTGCGGCTCGTGGAAAAGAAATTTCAGCGTTATGTTTTTCGTTTAAAGTCCACCATTTTGAATTTATGAAATTTTCATATAGCCAGCGTCATAGAGTAGAAATCACATAGAGATGACACTCCCGCTCCAGACGCGCTCAAGGTCAATCCGTCTGGCTGTCTCTTAGCGAACAATTCAGTTGGGAGTGCGCTTCGCCGCGGAAACGTTCGTCGTGCGGGTCGAATTTTCATTTTTTGTGTAAAATTTAGCAATTCAAGGTGTTGTATTCATAGGGAGAACGCGTTTTACAAAAACCACACGGCGCCATTTTTGCACCTATTTTAAAATTCTGTGCCTACCTATTAACAATAAAATGGTAAGAATAGACTATAAAACGGGTAAATATTTTGTTCCCATGGGAAAACTGTTAGCAGCGGTCGCAACCGCTCGACTGGCCGCTATTCTGGAATAAAATTATTGGCACGTGACAGCCCCGACTTAAAGCGCGGGAGAGTGCGGGGCGTTACGGGCTGCGGGGGGAAGTAGGTATTTAAAGCGCGGCTTTTGGGGCCCAGACAAAGGAGTTTCGTTTCTATACGCAGTATTATTATCTATTCTTATGCCAGTGTCACTCGCGGAGCTGAGACTTGAGACACTACACCTAATATTACTTCAACGTCCGTCTAGCCGTTTGGGCTGTAGCCCGTGAAAAAGAATTTACTTGTACACAAACATCCATACACAATCATGTAGGAACACCAGTTTGAAAGCTAACTGGGTGTCGACACCAAACCTTTCACTACCTTGATATTTACGTATGTATTTGTATGTATTGTATTTGTATATTATGTATTTATATTTATATATTGTATTTGTAGTTATAGTTCTATTAGTTTAGGTATGTGTATTTATTTGACTATTAGCAAATAATTATTTATCATATTTTATTTTTCTTTAACTTTGTGTGCAATCTTGTCACGTATTTATTTCTAACTTAGTTTTACAGGTTGGCTGGGAGAGATCTGCTTATGGAGATAAGCTCACTTTTGTGAACTACTTTAAAAACAAAAACTATTGTAATTAACAATACAAAAGTTTTTGACAATAAAGAATATATTTATTTTCTACAACTGTGGCAGGTAGCGATTCAGATGCGTCTCTACGAATATGGCGGGTTTCATGGCTTAGACAGGGTCGATGGTAAACATCACGTACCGTCAACTTTGGTGTGGTGTGGCGAGGCGGGCGCGGACTCTGCATCAGAATGGAGGCTGTACGAGTGTTCTGTCTTGATGGGGGCTGATCCTAAGGCGGCGTCTGTCATGAGCCTGTCGTGAAGCACCACGCCACACTTGGAGTCGCGCTCGATGAGCCAGTCGCTCATCTCCTCATCTTCGTCCAGCACCTCCTGCATATCCTGGAGACAAAGAGAGAGACAAATTGAAACAAATTACTAAACTACTTGAAAGTTGAGGACTATTCCTAGATGAACTACTTTCTGTACGCTTTTCTTGTTGTTCCTGTTGTGATTTTTATTATTTTTTATTATTTGTCTTTACCGTGCATGATGGAGCAACTCAATGAAACAAATCCAAAAACTATTTCGACACCAAAGCGACAGAAGATGTGATGTGATCATTCGATGGTGATGGATAACTTGCCTACTTCTGCTTTTCGTAGAAAATAATATATATATATTTTTTATTATGGATGGGTTTCCCTCTTGACTCTAGTCTAGGTCATAGGACAGAGACAGAGTCTAAGATGAAGCTCACCCAGAAGAAGCCTGTTCACTCTTACTTTGAAGAGATTAGGGTTGTATGCGTTTGGAAACACAGACACAGATAGTGAGTTCCACTCTTTAGCAGTGCGCATTATAAATGATGACTGGAAGCGCTTAGTCCGAATTGGTGGAATGGCGGTATATAATACAATAACACAAGTATAGCCTAATAAACTGTCGCCCAGTCCGACAAACATTGTCGTAAAACGGAGCACCCGCTATCAAGTTATTGTCTTTCAAAGTGGCTGTTAAGTGGCGCCCCCTGTGGTGGTGACAACCATTCTGTTGCCCTTTTTACCCGACTGGCTCAGAAGGAGGGTCCATTGCCTTCTATGATAAAAAACAGGAGCCTTATAGCGGCCGACATACTTTATTTTAAATAGGCTATAATAAAAAAACGTTCAAAATTCCTGTTAGTAAAGTTCTTGAATTGCCTGACAATAACTTGAATTGCCTAAAATATTCCAGAATCTGTTACCTTATTGTAAAGTCAAATAAAATGTCTTACTCGCGAGTCCCAACACAACAATATTTGTTAATTTTAATTAGTTAGATAATAGAACTAATTTATTGTAGGTACCTGCTCAGTACTTGCTCATCTAAGTACAGAACTCAGAACTCAGAACTTTATTTGTAATTATGGGTATAGTATAAAATACAGATAACAGGTTAATTGGGTACAGTCCTCCATAATTTGCCATCACAAAATAGCATACAAATATTTTGGTCTTAAAACTATTTAACACTTAACAGTATAGTAGGTACTTATATATTATCAATAACATCAAAACAAAACAATAACCTAAGCAATGAGATCAAGAAAAATTAAACATTACATAACTACTTAATCTGTAAAATATTCGCTTAAATTGTAATAGGCTTTGTCTACTAAATATATAAATAGCTGTTTTTTAAATTGTTTTGAATTTAAACTCTTTATATTACTAGGCAACTTATTATAGAGTTTTGGTGCCATAGCGAATACACTATTATGTAGTAGAGTCGTTCGTGTTTCAACAACAGCCAAGTTATTTGTGTACCGTAAATTTAAATTGTGTCTTTCTGATACTTTACTAAACAAATGAGGATTATGTATCACAAAAAGTACTACTTCAAATATGTAAAGTGACGTTAGAGTTAAAATATTTAAACTTCTGAAAAATGGTCTACAGCTGTCTATATTATTAAGGCTGCATATAGATCTAATGCAACGCTTTTGGGCTTTGAAAATGGTTTCCTTTTCACAGGAATTGCCCCAAAAAATTATCCCATACCTTAAACATGATGCAACAAACCCATGATATATGCAGCCATGACAGTTTCTCTGTTAGCAACTTTATTTAATTCGTATAAAGCATACGAAAATTTATTTAATCTTTTACAAATGTCTGATGCATGAGATTTCCACGTTAGTTTGTTATCAATGGTAAGGCCTAAAAATTTTGTGTTTTCTGTGCTGTCTATGATAGATCCATTAAAATTTATATTAACATTTTGTATGAGATTTGAAGGATTACGTTGATGAAAGTGCATCAATTTGGTTTTTTCTAAATTTACTTTGAGTTTGTTTTGATCTAGCCAGAATATAATATCTTTTAGTGCATTATTGATATCACTTTCATATTCATTCGGTTTGTTGCATTTAATTACTATAGTGCTATCGTCGGCGAAGAGTAACATAGGTTGGGACACACTTTTAGGCAAATCATTGATGTATAATAGGAACAAAAGGGGCCCCAGTACACTCCCCTGAGGAACTCCGGATGTTATTTTAAGAGCACTTGATAAGTATTTTATTTCTGTATTAGTTATAGGGCAAATTTTTGTTATACTAACATACTGCTCACGATGATAAAGATATGATTCGAAAAGTGCAAGAATATTACCGCGTATTCCATTTGCTTCGAGTTTCTGTAATAAAATGCGATGGTCTACAAAATCGAACGCTTTAGTAAGATCCATATAAATGGCGCAGACTGGATTACGTTTATCTACCTCACTAATGGTACGATTTAAAAATTCGTATAAAGCCATATTAATGGTATGGTTTTTACGGAAGCCTAATACACAAATATATCTTTATTTATTTGTTATAAATATAAGTAAATTCAAAACAAAACTTCCAGCCAAAACCTAACGTAACCTTACAAATAAGTAGTATTATAAAAATAAACGTTTTATTTATGCAAAGTGTTTGAATTGGTAGGAATCTGTCTGCAAATAGTCGGGTTAATGACTGGCCATGAATCCAAACTATGCTAGTTCATAGATCGACCTCCACCTTGGCCGCCAAATAAACTTGCGACCATGAAACGTACGTACAAGCTTAATCAGTATTGCAAAGTGTCACACAGGGTACGCAGCAGCCTTGTCTATTCCTTGGATTTACTCGTTACGACATCCACGAGTAACCAGCATAATAAATTAAAAAAATTAAATCAAGACTGCTTTCTGAATTAAAACCTAGCCTATGACACTAGGGATAATGTAAGGATTCTTCCGATACGATTCGTATTCGAATTTGTTCAGTGGTTAACGAGTTGCAGTTTTTTAAAGAATCGCATATATACACACATACATACATACATGAACTCTAAAAACATTAGATACACTCCCTTTTTGGTTGGGCAGTCGTGTAAAAGTTGGGTGACGCTATTCTAAACCAGCATCACACAGTAAATTCCTTTTATGTTATTAAGCTTATTATTTTATTTTAATTCGAAGGTAAACTACCTACCTACCTATTTGAGTAGGTAATCTATCTCTATGAACATACTTACGTCTGAGTCAACGAACTCGAAGAATTCGCATCCAAAAATGGCCGCCATTATATTTCGGAGCTCACCTTGAACGAGTCATAATCATAATAAACAGACGCCTTTCTTTAATATCGTTATTTTTACATTTAAAGATATCCGCTGCATTCTGTGAAAAAACTAGCAGCGTAGGAGGAAAATGAGCGCGATAAGAAAGGAAAAGTTTTGTTTATTATTATTATTAACTATGTACCTACTTACCTACTTATATTTATAGTTCACTAAAATTAAGTAACTATCTAGTTAGCTGCATGATCTAACTAACCAAGACTGACAGAGATAAACTTCCTAAGATAATGAATGGCTACATACTGGTCTAAGGAAATTTAGTTTCGTCCTCGACACGCAAAGAAGAAGAAGAAGGAGTTTTGATTTTATGTTTAGGAAAGGGTCCCATAGCCTGTTATGTACCTTTAAACCTACTTATTGTACTTATATTATTTGAAAATTGGATTAACAATACTGAATATACAGTAATATTTGTTAGCTATTTAGCCTTTTGGAGTGTGAAAATGTAGAGGTAGCTCGGGTTTTTAATTTTCTTAAGATATTGTTGCTTGTCAGTGTCTTAACAACTTAGAGCAACATGAACACCGTTTAGCTTTAAGCTGAGCAACTTAGTGAATCCAAAAACGGCAGCAAAATCAAATAGTTTCTCTACATTTTATTTCAGAAATAATTGGCAGTTTCTGTTCGATTCACACTTTACTTCCGAAAATATCGACTCTATCGTTTCCCAGCATTCATCGCCAACTGCAATTGAATTTTCCACGGTTTTATTGCTATATACCTACCTACTGAATAAGACGATGTTTATGAAGATTTGGTGTCTGTAACTGTTATGTTGTAAACTTAAATGAATAAAGAAATTGAAATGAAGAATCTGAGCAAACATTTTGTCAAACGAATGTTAATTGGCAAACCACAACGATAGTTCTACGGCACTGGCAGTTTTTAAGGTCAATAGCACGGCCATAGTAAGTTAATCGCGGCTCACACATAGTTTGGTTGGCCTCCACCTTGGCCAAGCGAGGCGTGGGTAAACACAGCCATTTGCTGTGTTGCCAGATAGTCACATGTGCGGACCATAGTAGAAAACCATTCATGTTATGTTTTAGTGTTAAAATGATTGGAAGCTGCTGATTGGCTGTGCAATAAATGAAGATATTCTAATTATTGTAGCATACGCTGAATGACATATTTTATTTTTAATACCAAACATGTTTTCATTATATTTTATGTCGTATGACGGCTGGTGCTGTGGAATCCCGGTGGAAAGTCCCGCCATTTGCGTTTTCAAAGCTGTGTGACGAGCAGCATTATCATATTTTAAAAACTTTCGAATCTTTGCTACTTCCCAAGATCTATCATGCCGGTACATCCTAGCAAAAAAGCTAGCAATGTTCACGGCGGACGTCGTTCACCGCCGAACTAGGTCGTTCACCCTGCGCGCGCGTCGACGGACTGCCAGATGAGCTTGTACTCACTGGTCACTGGCCTTATTAGCATTTACTTTGTACTTACATGCCCATCAGATTGCTATCGAATACTAGGATACAATAATGTCTAGTATGGCATCGTGGTATGCGAATTGACTCTAGACTCGAGTCATCTCTGGCGACAATTTGCAAATCTTTCAATATTCATTATTGGAGAAAGTCTTCACGTTAAACGCATGTGGTTACTGGCCCATGACTTATTACATTATTCATTTAATTAACATTTACCAACAATACCATCTATTACCGTCACTTTAATGTCCATCATACGTACGAAGTAAACTTACATATTTCTCCTCATTAAATGTTTCAAATCAACATGAATCTCCGAACACCTAGCCGATACCTTTCCAGCTTCTACATACATACATACGCCTTTATCCCTTGCGGGGTAGGCAGAGCTTAGCGGCCACAAAAAACTGTAATTTTCGCCACGTTTGACAAACATTTGAGGGTCATTCGGAAAATTGTGTATCGCCATAGTGACAGGTTGTCAGCCCATCGCCTAAAATTGCAATACACACCCTCTAGTCCCTTCGTCGCCTTTTACGACACCCACGGGAAAGAAATGGGGCGATGCTATTCTAAGCCGGCATCACACGGCAATCTAAGCCGGCATCACACGGTTCCAGCTTCTACTTATCATAAAAGGTACTCTTACGGAAAATGCAAAGCATCAACAACACGCTCCAATGTCATTTTCACCTTTGTATTTGCCTAAGATGACAGAAGTATACTCGCAGGTCTATAACGTACGCAGGTACGTAGATGGGTGGACCAGTTTCTCTGATCCCATAATTGCGGAACCTACGCATTGAGACGGGGTGATGCTATTCTGTAACTGGGCGTCACACGATCTTTACAAGATCTTCAACATTCATTATTCATAATAACAACAACTGGGGGACTCGAGGGTGTGTATTGCAATTTTAGGCGATGGGATGACAACCTGTCACTATGGCGATACAGAATTTTCTGAATAACCCTCAATTATTTGTCAGACGTGGCATAAATGTCCGGGTCTTGCGGCCGTTTCCGCTCTGCCTACCCCGCAAGGAATTATAGGCGTGATATATGTGTTTGTGTATGTATGTATAATATAAAAACAACATTGACGCATGGATGTCGAGTTGCCAGTGAACCCAAGACAGCTCAAGTATTTGACAATACTGCCACGCCTTATGCTAATTCCTATGTTATGGAATCCTCCTTCTCTCATTTTTCGCAGCACCAGGCTACTGACCCGATCATGGGGAATACCAGAAAACGCTCAGGTGTACCAAACGTGACAGAAATTTACAATTTATTAGCATCATTTTCAAGTGATTTATTTATTTTCATTTTTATCTGCCTCCTATCGGATTTTAGGCATTTAGCATTGTCAAACTACATGACGATATTGGTAGTATGACAATGTATATAGCCTAAAAAAACGATAGAATGAGGATGATGATGATGCACGTGAAAAGCTTGGCTAAAATGTCCGACAGTCCAACAGGTCTTTAGTTTATCTGGATCGTGAGACAGGTCATTATTTTATATTATTGGTTCTTATGCCGTGTGATACCGGCTTAGAATAGCATCACCCCATTTCTTTGCCATGGGAGTCGTGAGGGGCGATTGTAATGTATTACAATTATAGTCGATGGGCTGACAACCTGTCACTATGGCAATATACTATTTTCCGAATAAGCCTCAAATATTTTTGTCAGACGTGGTGCGAATGACCGTTTTTTGCGGCCGTTTGGGCTCTGCCTACCCCGCAAGGGATTATAGGCGTGATATGCGTATGTATGTATGTATTGGTTCTAAATTGTGACTATTTTTAGGCATTATATACTTACTTAGTACCTACCCTTCACAATGAGAAAATCCGCGAATGCGTCATAAAAATGCACCTTCTTGCTAGCCTTCAATCAACCAGATAGTTATAATTAAGTTTTCACTTGCCTTCTGTAGGGCTAAATCATTATCAGTGTAATGAGTTAATTGAGTGACTCAATTGATGACGTAAGCCGAGTAAACGAGTTAGATCGCCCCTCTTGGTTCATTCATCAATCATCGTAATACGACAATCTAAGTAGTGTAAATTGGTTTCGCTAGCCTAGTAGAGATCCTCGAGTCAGACTGTGTGTTTGTTTAGCAAACAACAAGAAAAGAAACGAGGAAAAATGGTAAGAAACTTTTTGAGAATTCAATAAAGTTTGGGATTCCAAGAACTCTGTAGATGGCATTGACTTGACTTTTTACTAGACTAGACTAGTTGAGTTGACTACGTTACTAGATGCCAAACAAATCAAAAAAGTATAAAATAAAGGTACTTATTTTGCTTTCCGAATCTATCCTCGTATTTCGCGCTTTATAATTAATTAATACACTGTTTTGACGTTGTTTTCGTTAATATGCTGGAAAACCCATCAAAGTAAATATTTGTGTGATGCGAGTGATGTAACAATGAGTAGTTAGGTTTCGTTTTACGATATCATACATCCAATTGAAAAATCGATAAACTATGTTGCGTTCCGTTCCTTACGTTAACGTACCAAGTACAGCGCCATCTATCCAGCGACTAGGGAAGAGTTTTTTTTAAATATAACTCCCTATTAGGACCTTCTGCTTACAAGTGGGGTGGGTAAAATGGATTAAACTTACTGGACGAAGACCAGAAAAACCTATGGTTTTAGTTATTAGATATTATCTATCATCGGGTCGTTAGTCGACTCGGTGTCCTCCGTGAAATGAAGAAGTTTTAGATAACCAGTATGTCTCTTTCCGGGTATACTGCCAGCTAAGCGGTAAACAGTTCAAAAATAAATTACACCTTTTGACAGATTGTTATTTCTGCTGAAATCGGTTTAAATTTAAAGTTGAGATGCACTGACTATGGTTTTGGGCGACTAGCCGACTACCGACTAATCGGCTTAAAAACGACCGAGTCGGCTACGCCGTCCATTACTTTGGTGACGTTTGGAAAAATAAATCGCGTCTGTGCACGTTTTTATATTATTTTCATCAATTAAAACAGTTGTGAATTCATTTCAAACATGATTAATACTGTACTGGTTCAAATTAATTATTATATTAAAACTCAATGTCTTTAGTAAAGCTGACTAATCGGCTATTTACCGACTAGTCAGTGCATCTCCAGTTCAAAGCATTAGCGGATTACATAGCGGCTTAAAGTGGGATTATCCTATCAAAACCCATTTGACACGAACCGAACACTATCGTATGCAACCGCAGTTGATCACAAGTTACGCAAGTGCTTTAGTCCACACCACACTAATATACCTACACTAAGTGTACATCTGTCTGTATGTTACATCTTCACACCTTTTAATCAAAGCCGCCATTCACCGATTTAATACAAACTTTGCGTGTACACCAGAATCACAATATACCAAGGAACAATAGTTTAACTTCATACTAACGCTCGGTTTGCGCACTCACACATGCACGCCTGACCAACCTATACGTACCTACACGACTACTACATATAATCTCGTGCCGCTCGTGTCACACCACAGTATAATTAATAGTACTAGCGTAGTCACACACAGCAAACTGTACTGCCACTACTGCCACTACTGCCGCCGCGCGTTTTTGTTTGAGTATCAACAAATCGGTAAAATTAATACCATAAGAATAGATAATAATACTGTTAATACATAGAAACCTAACTATTTATAAAATAATAATGTAATTAATTGTTTCCTTACTGTAACTAAGTATTTTGGTCAGTAAGTGTAACAACACTTATATTTGGATTCAAAACCAATGTTTGTTTTTTTTTCTTCAATTTATTTCAGTAAAGGTAAATACATTTGATTATAATTAATATTTATTAAGGGATGTGTTGACATCCCTGTTAATGTAAGTAGATTTAAGCGGAAAGGAGGTACTACTGTTACTTGGTATATTGTGCCAGTATCAATATATGTTTATTCCCTGATCTATCCTCCAACGGGTCGTCGATTGTCTATATTGTTCGCCCAACAGCTTCCACAACTTAAAAAATACAATTGGACATGAGCTCATATAAACATCTATCTAATCGGACTTTTTATAGTGGTTTCACTCTAGCTAATTAATCTAATTATTGATAAAACGCGAACAAAGCCACGGATGGACAGTTAGTCTGTTAATAAACACGATTGGCTATAAACATCCACTTTCTCGAGGCAAATTCGCAGACGGAGTGGCATAAAGATGCACTTTCATTGACGGCTAGCATGAATAACTTTAGCTTGGAGATTGTCGCTTGCCGGAAACTAGCTTCACTCCATTATAGCCCGTGGATATCCTAAAAATCTATAAAAGGATAAATCCGGGGTATGGTCTGGAATGCCGTGTTATGTCCGCTTAGGATAGCATCACCCTATTTCTTTCCCGTGGGTGTCGTATGAGGCGACTAAGGGGCTCGAGGGTAACAAGTGTTATGCAATTTTAGGCGATGTGCTGACAACCTGTCACTATAGTGATACACAATTTTGAGAATGACCCTCTAATTTTTGTCAGACGTGGCGTAAATTACCGTTTTTTCGTCAGTTTACGCTCTGCTGACCCCGCAAGGGATATAGGCGTAATATATGTATGTATGCATGTATCGTCAGGAAAAACTCTATCACAGGTTGAGATATGTTGAGATTAGTACGTTATCATATGTTATTGTTTGGATAGGTTTTTAGTTATTATTATGTTGGTACGTTTCCGAATCTCGGGCCCGCAGGGACCCTTGGGTCCTTTGAGGCATGAGTGGCCATTTTGCACCAAATAATGTGTTGTGATTGCCGAAGCCTAAGCCAACAGCACAGAGGCCATTTTGCACCAAATAATGTGTTGTGATTGTGACGTGTACATCAAGCGAATTCTCACTCTGTCTTATTATACTTATTATTTATTTATACACAATAAAAAACAAAGGACATTTACGTAAATGGAACAATTCGTTTATTTAAGTTGCCTTTTTTTCTTTTAGATTTGTACGTAATATTTTAAAAGGAATGTGCAGTACCGACATAAACCTTAAGGTTTAATGGTGTTAAGATATTTACACTGTATTTATGTTTTGTAATGAAAAAGTAAATACATTAATAAATAAAACAGTGTTCCCTGTGGAATACAATACCTAGGTATTGCACAACGAATGCTAAACAAGCCGCCTATCTTGGCCAGCTGTCCCATTTTGTATAGGAGGTCTAAATTTTTTTAAATAATTCGACCTATGTTCCGTGAGGAAAGTTATTCAGTTTTATGGGCTGGTTCATCCCTTGAAAGGAACGCAGTACTTTTCCTTACAATTTATATAGATAGCGTGTCAGTCGCATGGTTTTGGCGTTTCGTATTCTGCTCACAGTTTGAAATATAGAACATCACGGTGACAATAATATGACAGTTGAGTGTCGCTGGCATTGCAGGGGTTAAAAAAGAACAGAATCCGGGATACGGGTCCTGGAGACGGTTGTCTCTTCTCTTCTCTTTTCGTGTGGGACACCGAGTCGTCCAACGACCCGATGAACCCTGGTGTCAGAGTTTTTCAACCGCCTACTACCACTAGTAGGCCTCTGACATGATTGTGTTACGACCGCCGTCTAAGTAATTATAGACAGCAACCGGGACCGACGGCTTAGCGTGCCCTCCGAAGCACGGAATCATTTCTTTTCGGACAATCAGTTGGTTCACCCTGCAATGTCCTAACCAGACTGGGAACAAATTCACAAAGTGATAAATATCAACTTTGTGAGTGTCCCACCGAGAATCGAACCCGGAACCTTTGCGTAGCAGGCAGTCGCACTACCACTGCGCCACATCGGCCGTCGGTTGGTCGAGACGGTTGTGATTCTTGATGATGCGTGTGAACCTTTTAATCATGTACGGCATTGTCTTCAGCATAACCTTTAAAGATTGATTGAATAGGCATATTTTGTAAGTTAATTGTATTGTTCGTAAAATCTAGGTACGTACATAATGTGTGTGATTTTCATTACGACCAAGTCACGACTCAAGAGTTAAAGACTATCGCTAGCTAATAGAGGACATCGTAAATTGCATCATCAAAATTGGTATTGCTGTATAGTATCAATACTAAGAAGGTATTAACAGTTAGAAACTATGTTACAGCCAATTCTTGTAAATAACAATATGTATATTAAAAGTAGAAGGTACAATGATGGGTTTGGGAATCATAAACTGTATTACCTACGGACGATGATCCTACGAAATTTCAAATTTCATCGACTATTACATACACATACATACATACGCATATCACGCCTATTATACCTTGCGGGGTAGGCAAAGCGTGAACAGCCGCAAAAAAGGCCATTTACACCACGTCTGACAAATGTTTGAGGGTCATTCGGAAAATTGTGTATCACAATAGGGACAGGTTATCAGCCCATCGCCTAAAATTGCAATACACACCCTCGAGTCCTTTATTATTACATGACTATTACATGAACATCAAGATTCAGTGGTTAATCAAAAACTTGCACCGCATCTAAGTATATATAATATTTTCGCGTCAATAAGCCAATTTTGGAAGCTGACAAAATCATGTTTGTGCCCAAGCACAACAAGCGCTTGAAAATTTTGCAAGTTTTCAGAAAACCTAAGCACAAATTAAGAATTGGCGGCGGCGTGCACTTAAGGTCTATTTGTCTTTGTTGACATCTTCTAATATGGGTTTGACTGAAGCCAAAATTGGCTTATTGGAGTGACGCGGATATACCTCCTTTGGTGAAGAAAGCTCGCATTCGAGAACGAGCTGCATGGTATACCGATCTACCTATCACTGTCTGCCAGTGCAGTCGCGACAGTATTAGGAACTAAGTATAAAAGCTCTGAATTTCGGTTTCAGTGGTGGTGGCCGACGCCTCTGCTACCAAAGAAGCGAGTCGAGTGGTGGTTTGCCGGCAATCCGGAAGCATAACCCGCCCGGCGCCGGCATATAACGTGCTATTGCAAAAAATTTAGACGCGCTTTGCAGTGTTTTAAATAATTTTCTATACGATTAGACGCTGTCAAAAAGCTTCAACCACGTCAAACTTTTTATTTTTATAAGACCGATAGTGTGTAACATGCTTAATAACTACACCTATACGAAGATTTGCCGTGTGATGCCGGCTTAGAATAGCATACCCCATTTCTTGCCCGTGGGAGTCGTGAGAGGCGACTAAGGGACTTGAGGGTGTGTATTGCAGTTTTAGGCGATGGGCTGACAACCTGTCACTATGGCGATACACAATTTTCCGGATGACCCTCAAATGTTTGTCAGACGTGGCGTAGGTGTCCGTTTTATGCGGCCATTTATGCTCTGCCTACCCCGCAAGGGATTATGGGCGTGATATGTGTATGTGTGTATGTATACGAAGATTCGTTCACATTCGCATGTCGCATGTGCAACAATAGTTCGCGACAGACGATCGCTTCGTGACTCGTTGTGTGTGAGGTAACCCGTCGACTGTCGATATCCGTTCCGATGTCGACATTATGAAACCCGCGTGTCTGCTCTAGAACAAGCCTTTCACACGGTCATGCATTATTTTTCACGTAACGTGACGGTTTAACATCCGCGACAGGACTATACGCGTGGTTCGACAGACATTTTTCGTGCAACTTATAAAATAAGCCGTGTGATGCCGGCTTAGAATGTCATCATCCCAATACAACCCGTGGGTGTCGTAAAAAGCGACAGAGGGGTTAATTCGTCCAGGCTATGGGCAGCAGCGTTCCCTGTGTAAGCAATATCTTACACACCCTCAATTCGAGAAATTAAATTCTTTTAGCTTACCTTAAAGTTTTCTAAATTGACTGAAAGTAAAAGCACTTTCCGTCAAATAGGTTTAGAGAAAGATGTGAGATATCTAAGTCTTGTCATGTTTAAAAATGACAATGGGTTCTTCGCAATTTCTAGTAAATTTAGTAGCCATTGTTTTCATGTGGTTTCATCGATGTCTTATTTTGACAGACAAATCGTATTTTGACGGAAGGAGAAGTATCCTCTTCTAAGACCTATTTGACGGAAAGTGGCAGCACTAATTTATGTTAAGTTAAGATAATTTGTATCCCGAATTGAGGGCAATGTCCCTTATCCTTAACAAATAAGTTTAGCTAAGGATAGGAAATGTCTAAGGCATGTCATGTTTAAAAATTACAATGGGTTCTTCGCCGTTTCTAGTCAATTTATCCGCCATTGTTTTCATCGTTGCCTTATTTTGATAGATAACACGTATTTTACGTCAAATTATCCTTTTCTAAACCCAGTAGACGAAAAGTGACAGCACTTATTTAAGGTAAGTTAAGAGAATTTACATCCTGAATTGAGGCCTAAATTTAACAGGTAAATGAAGGCCTAAACTTGTTTACGTTATTTTCAACACGGACTTGAAATAATGATAATGAGTTTGTTTAAAACGTTGCACGTGGATTTAACCAGTTTTCTCATTAGGAGCTGTTCAATGATTTGTTCTGTAGCCAGGCTCCCAATAATTAAAGATAGTAAAAATATTACGTATCATCTGGTTGCCGTGCGATGCCGGCTTAGAATATCATCACCCCATCCCCGTGGGGATCGCAATTATCTCAAAATAACGTATATCTAAACAACTTCAAAAACGGACATTTACGCCATGTTTCACGAACATATGAGGGTCATACCAAAAATTATGTACTTATCTATCACCGAAGTAAGAGTTTATCAGCCCATCGCCTAAAACTGCAATTAACACTCTCGAGTCCCTTAGTCGCCTCTTACAACTCCCACGGGAAAGAAATAGAGTGATGCTATTCTAAGCCGGCATCACACGAGATACCGAGACAAGTTTTTCAATAAAGTGTCAATATGAAAGATAACTCGGTAGTTAAAGTCGTTAAAATTTAATGGAATGAGATGGGACTGAGTTTTCTCGCATATTTTTTATGTCGCCATTGCCAACAATCAATTTTAACAAGAGAAACAATTCATAATGGTTCGTTAGTGATGACACCAAATTACTATGTACAGTTCCAAGTACCGGTACTGTTATTATTTTTACCAACAAAATTTACTCATCTTATGCCGATACCTTATTGTAAAAGACTGTAGGTATGTTTTATTGGTTGGTGAAAGAAGCCTACATTGATAATATTTATTAGACGTGCGTGACGATTAGAGGCAGACGTGGTGTAAATGTCCGTTATTTGCGGCCGTTTGGGCTCTGCCTACCCTGCAAGGGATTTTAGGCGTGATATGTGTATTTGTAACAAAAAGGGTATAACAAACCGAAAAGAAGTCATGGTACTCATACTCATGGGATAAAGCGCTTCCAGTCATCATTTATAATGCGCACTGCTAAAGAGTGGAACTCACTACCTGCGTCTATGTTTCCAAACGCATACAACCCTAATCTCTTCAAAGTAAGAGTGACCAGGCTTCTTCTGGGTGAGCTCGCTCTATCTTAGACTCTGTCAAGAGCAAAACCATCATTAAAAAAAAAAGTGCCTTTTTTATTAGTAAGCTCAACTTGACGGGCTCACCCGCAAAAGTTTGAGAAGCTTTGCCTTACAACACCGTAGTGACAGACGGTCCGTTATGATCCGTAATGTTATCACGACGATTCATCACAGGCAGGGCCCCTCATCGTGTAACCAGCAGGGCTGTCAAATTAGTTCACTTGGCATGCCATGTGCCTCCACTAATTACTTTTATTTTTATAATGAAGAATGTTTAGATAATCATCTCTAAGCCTACTTGTGTGCAGTTATACGGGTTGAATTGAGAACCGGAACTAGTAAGGTGTGATCGAACCAACAACGACAACGACAAAAATATGTCAAACGATTTGACAGACGCATTCGTAAACGCACCGTAGCGGTTTTTGTATATCGTAGAAGATTGTTCTTTATACGCACTAATAGTGTTTTATTTTAAATGCGACCTAGCACTGATAAAATGAAAATGAAATTACTTTTGTATTGACGTCATGACGCGTCATTGTAAAAGAAAGAAATTTGTATAGCAAAATTTTCTTTTTTTCTAAATTTTGTATTGTCCTAATAGAAAACCAGCTCGGGCGTGATGAAAAAAATAATAATAATTAAGGCACTGCCTCGGGGCTGGCCAGGTTAATTACACAGCATGTAATTTTTCGCCACCACCATTTGTAAATGACATTTGTTTCAAATACTTATATCTACTACTATTACATACTTAGCTACTAACATAAGGCCCATACTAAGAGCAAAAATAAAAAATCGTAGGCTATCGCTATCACGCTCGTATACCTACGCATACCTATATTTCATCAAATGCTACATGCACACATACACACACATATCACGCCTGTAACCCTTGCGGGGCGTGCTATCGCCACGTCTGACAAATATTTCAGGGCTATTTCAGAAAAAATTATATCACTATAGTCCACTATAGTGACAAGTTGTCAGCCTGTCGCCTAAAATGGTAATACATGAAACCATCGGGTCCCTTAGTCGCCTTTTACGGCACCCGCGGGAAGAAATGGGGTGATGCTATTCTAAGCCGGTATCACACGGCAATCAAATGCTAACCCTGACTGAATGATTGTATGAGAGCTAAAATGTGAAACAATAGTTCTTTCTCTCAACTACAATGCTGTGTTGGAAAAGGACAGAGATACAGCACCGTATAAAATTAAAAACATTAATCAATTACAATCGGTTGAAACAGCATTTCTTTTATTTGATTGGCCTTTGGCTGTGCGCTATTATTTTTGATTTGTTACGCAATTTTCTGTTTCATTATTTATGCATTATTTATTTTCACTGAAAATTTGCTGTAAACCTTACTTTCTAACCTAAGGAAAGGCGTAGCTTTAAGGTGTAGGTGTAATTTAGGTGTAGGTTTCTAGTCGTGGGTCTCGTAAAGCGACTAAAGGATAAATTTATCCAAAGAATGGGCAGCAGCGTTCCCTGTGAATGCAACATCTTTCAATGTGCTGAGCGAATACAAATACAAATACAAAGAACTTTATTGCAATACTGTGTGTTGTAGATCTTAAATAAACATAATAGTACCAACAGCTTGTCCATCTCGGACGTACAATAATACATTATTTAACATGCAAATTTCAATTTTAAGTATCTCTATGCACACTACTAAAATACTCATTTAGGCTGTAGAAACCTTTAATTAGAAGCCAATTTTTCAATTTTAGTCTAAATTGCTTACTATTTAACATTTTTATTGATACTGGTAAGTGGTTAAAAATTTTAATGCCAGTATATAGCGAGCTTTTATGAAGAATGCTACTTTTTACTGATACACTTATACACATGTCATATTGATAGTTTGGTCTTAAATTTCGATTATGGCAGTAACCCCCATGTACAGCAGTGGACTGTTGCGGCAGTTAATGTAATGTAATATATACTTAAATGAAAGTTGACACCCCGCAAGCATACTTAATTTTGCGTATATGCTCAAAAAAAAATCTGAAAACTGGTTTGGTTTTGGTTGGACTGGATGTATTTTAATGGTCACATTTAGGGCGTACTCCGACTGTAATTGTAAAAAAAATACAGTTATTAGCGCTTGTCTCCTGGCGATTGGGCTGGAGTGGTCCTGGCCAAACCACTCTGCCTCTGCATGTCTATTTACTGTCAAGACTTTATGGAGGATGGAAAACCTAAGGAAAAGAGCATGTGCAAAAATGGGTGCAAATATTGACACCACAGATTTGTTGATACGACATAAAATGTAAAGCTGTAAGAAGGAACAACCAGAATGTTGACATGCAAACTAGTCGCAAATAGACCTGGCGCGCGCTTAAACACAACTAATGAGCTAAGACACACTTTATTCTAAATACAGATTTGAAAACTCTCCTCTCCATAGTATATGACTAATTTAGGGAGTAGGTATTTTGTATTTTTGAATATTTATTTGTGCTTTTTATTATCACTGTACAAATCTGACAGCGGCGAATTTAAACATGCTTTATTTTGTGGTACAAAAGTTCCCTATAAAATCTTCTGTTGCTTGCAATTTATTAAGCCTCGGAATAAAACTTTAAATAGGGTGTTTTCTTTTTGGGAATTAAAAACAAGTTGACTATTCCAAGAATTCTCTTTTGTAGATGGCGTTGAACTGACTACGTTACTAGATGCCAAATCCAGAAGGCATGAAAAAAAAGTAATTGTTCTTTACGAATCTATCCACGTTTTTCGTGCTTTGTTATAAATTAATACTCTGTTTTGTCTGTGCGTTCTGAATTTCATAAAAGTACAAAATGTGATGCAAGTGATGTAACAATGATTGGTTACATCACATACGTTTTACATATACATCCAAGTGAAAAAATCGAGAATTTATGTGACGTTCCGTTAACGTATCTACCAAGTAAGTACGCCATCTTTCCAGCGACTAAGGAAGATCCGTTAGATAAGATAAATCCGTTACATAAGATAAATCCGTTTAAAATTGTTTTATTGTGATGAGTAGGTAATAGTTGTGCAAACTCAAGAAAATATTATGCCAACTAAGGAAGAGTTAAAAAAACTCCCTATTCTATCATACCTTAAACTCGCTCCTCTCTTCCCAGCCCCACCGGCAAGTGAACGTCTCATGAAATATCAACCGGTGCAAGGAATGGGAGCATTTTTTGTGGAGCGTACTTTCACCAGCGTCGTCCGGTTGTTCGGCTATGGATGGATATCGGCAATCGCGATCGAACGGTAACGCAACTATCATTGTCAATGGAGGCTGTCGACCTAGTCTGATTGAGGTTCGTAGAATTGGTACATGAAAAAATCGGTGTATGCGACAGTTTTAGGTATAGGTTGAAATGGCTTTTTGCAAAGGGACAGCTGCAAGAATAACACATAGTGATTCTTTTATTCTTTCAGCAGTCCCTATGAGTACTTAATTTTCATTAAATTGCGGAATTCAATTCAGTAACTCAATGCGTTACTGTTATAAAGATACACTTGCATAATTTCACCAAGGGTAGCTACGCCGTGGTGGCCTAGTCGGCAGAAGCATCGCTACTAATGATAGCGAAAGTCACAGGTTCAAATCCTGCCTGCGGTGCAATTTTGAAAGTTCTTCAAAACACGTTCAAGTAAAAAAAAATAGTACTCAATTCATTATAATAACGAAATAAAAGACGCTAAAAGAAGGCAGGTAAGTATCATTGTATTGGTAAAGTATCTTACCTAATGATATGAGTTTTCTAAGTTGACTGTAAGATTTAGTCCGATACGACTGGCATTATTTGAGGGCATAACTTATAAAAAGTAGTTTATTTTTTGTACGATTGCGTTATGCGTGTATGTAAAGTATTACATTTTGTATGTTTTTAACGCTTGCAGAATTTTTCAATTCGATGCATAAGTAGCTAGTTTAGAATATTTTTTTTTAGTTTCAATAAACATTATTAATTGTACTAGTATTGTCAGTGTGACAGTTAATACAAGGTACAAACGTCGTTTTTATCCGCGGGACACAAAACTACGTTAGCACATTATACCTTAAATGAAAATGACACAAAATAATAAATTGGGTTCGGCCAATGGCACATCAGAAACTATAAGCCAAAAATCGGTTACTTTAATATTTTTGAAACATGTACAGCTAGCCATACTGGGCTATTTTGTCAAATGCCACATATTTGTGTGATTCAGACCGTCAGGTATTCTGTTCTGAAATTAGAAAGGGCCCAACCGTTTCGGAGCAAGCCTGAATCACGGCATAGCAATGCGCTGAGTGTCCAGTTGTCGACTTACGTGCAAATAACTACGTTCGACGAGCACGTAACGCTGGCATTTGTGATGATTATTAAATCTACAGATTACAAATTGCATTTTTTTTTTAAGATAAAAAAAGGTTAAGGCGGTTCTTTCTCTTGTTATCCGTCGATGCGTTTTTGAACGCACAGTAAAGCATCAGTCAGACGAAAGGAAAATACGAATCTCGATCTTATTCCATGCAATACTAATACTACTACGGTGCGTAACGGATGCGGACACTAAATTACTGTCATGAATGGCCGTTTTTACGGCCGTTTACGCTCTTCCTACCCCGCAAGGGATTATAGGCGTGATATATGTATGTATGTTTACCTAAGATACAGGAATTCCAATTCTTAGTTTAGGAAATGGCTAAGCCTCATAATTATTTCATATAAGTGTAGGTACCTATTTATAATTAAGTTTCTTTTAAAAATAAATTATCTTAAATATCTAATCTTATGTTTAAAGCTATTATCCTAGCACTAGTTCCCCGCATGCATATGCCATCATGTCCAGAGCATCTGTTGCTGCAATTCACATTGAGGCCAACGTCCCAACGTGACGACTGAAGTACCTACCATGCGAAATAGGTCGCACTATAATGGTAACATTGGTGTAATAAGTAAATATATTTACACTTGCGACCAATCATTTACTGCTCGCAAACATGCAAAGAAATAATATTATCAATAAAAACAATAACATAATAACAGTTTTGTCAAACTATGTCTAATATAATGGGAACTTAATGTGTTTAATGAATAAAAATAAATAAACGATAATAATATTTAATCCATGTTCTTTATGTTTAAAAGAAGACGCTTATTTTAAAATTTTTAGTTAACGTCTTATCGCGCCGGCAAAGTAAATAAATTAATTCTTAATTTAATTTGTCCGGTTTTATCGTTATTCTTTGTATATTATGTCTCTTGTAATGTTTTTTGTGTGGAATAAATGGTAAATAATAATTAATGAGATTGTAAAAAAAACAAACAAATAATATTAAAAATTTAACTCGAGCGTGGCTTTTGCATAGACTCTACATGAGACAAAAAGTCTAGAATAACTTAGCTCTACCGGAACTGGCAAATGGTTTTTTAAGTATCGCTAGGCAGGTGGGTAGTGAATTAGGGATACTTGGAAAATAGAGGTCTCGACTACATTTGGACCCGTATTCATTGCTCGCGGGTGTAAATAAATACTATAGGGTATAGGCCTTCTCCGCAGCAGTAAAACAATACTACCACGAGAATTGAGGAAACGATAAAGTGTGAGTGCGAACCGAACTACTCTTCCACTAACAGGAGACGTATTTCTGAATCAGTAGAAAATCTAGGCAGAGCGTACACGGCCGTAAAAACGGTCGCTATCGCCACGTCTGACAAATACTTTAGAAAAATCGCGTTACACTATAGTGAGAGGTCGTCAGCCTGTCGCCTAAAATTGTAGTGCACATTAAACCCTCCAGTCCCTTGGTCGCCTCTTACGACACTCGCAGAGAAGAAATAAGGTGATGCTATTCTAAGCCGGCATCACACGGCAACAAAATGTTCACGCCTGAGTTTATTGTGCCAAACCGGCGGCAATGGAGAACGAGCGGTTTATAAAACATACTAGGGAAGTGCTACAGGGCGACACACAGGCGCCCATAGTATTTAAATACGTAAATTTGTAAGCCAAGGACGTGAAGGGAAGGAGAGAAAACATGTGAAAACAAGTTATCCTGCATAAAACACATACATTATATGCCTGTTCAAATATATAATATAATTGTGTGACACCGGCTGAGAATAGCATTACCCCATTTATTTTCCGTTGGAGTCTTAAGAGGCGACAAAGGGACTTGAGGGTGTGTATTGCAATTTTAGGCGATAGGCTGACAACCTGTCACTATGGCGATACACAGTTTTCCGAATGACCCTCAAATATTTGTCAGACGTGGCGTAAATATCCGTATTTTGCAACCGTTTACGCTCTGCCTTTCGCGCAAGGGATTATAGGCGTGATATGTGTATGTGTCAAAAATACCTTGTAGGGAATGAAACAAAATTTTCTTCTGCACTCCCACCGGATGGGACATTAATGAAAGTTATTAAAATTCTAAAGATTTTACTTCGGATAGTGAAAAGTTAAAGTGGAAAAATCGCAACACTACTGCAATAGGGAATATCTACTGAAAGTTCTTGAACTGTTTTTAAAATGTCATACAATGTGCCTATGTTATGAAACTACAGGGTACAAGTCTACAGGTGAAATTCTTAGTACATTGCATAGCAGTTTTGTATTCGTGGTATCATAATGGCTCACCAACTACGCAATGAACATTGAATTTCACCTGTAAAATTGTAGCCTGTAGTTTGACAATATCGGACACAGATGGCGTTGTGCAAATTTGAAATTTTTACTTTTGAGTCATAAATACATTTCATTTATTCTCATAAGTTTCTATGAAAATAAAGTTCTTTAGTTTCGCTCAGCGCCATCTAAGTAAAATTGAAGATTGGTCAGCAAATTTCCCTTTTTCTACAGTATTTATTTCAGCGGTTCATAATGAAAATAAATACACATATCATGCCTGTAATCCCATGCGGGGAAGGCAGAGCGTAAAAGGTTGCAAAAACGGACACTTACGCCACGTCTGACAAATATTTGAGAGTCATACAGAAAAATTGTGTATCGCCATAGTGACAGGTTGTCAGCCCATCGCCTAAAATTGCAACTCCCACTTACGACTCCCACGGGAAAGAAATGGGGTGATGCTATTCTAAGCCGGCATCACCCGGCACTATCATAATAAATATGAGTGATTCTACTGAAGCTCAATTGAGCAAGTAGGCGCTGTGTGGGAGCGATGACGTCACGCCGTGGAGCAGTCTAGACCGTGACGTCACCGGCTGGATGATGGGTGACCGCCACCATAAAAACATGGCGGCCATCAAATGATATGACGTGAGCTTCTATCATAATAAATGAAAATAAGAAATTTGGAAAAATGTTAGTGTTCGTGATTTTAGCCCAGGGGCTATAAAAATCTACACCTGACTGTATGGTGGGGAGCAGGAGCTCACCCGGAGAAGTTTTGTGATTGTTCAAACAACCAGCTCAGTGGGCTTACGAATTGTTCTGGGAACAACGTATTGGACTGAACTGAATCTACCCGGTACGTGTCGGTAGTTCCCAAAATAGGGAACAAATGAGGGACCTTTTTCGGTAGAGTCAATATTTTCAGTTACAGTAACATTTGTTACTTGAAGCAGATTACTTATTTTTTTCTCCTGTGGGACACGAAGTCGACACACGACCTAATGAACCCAACCCTTACCAACATTGAATGGCATCATTTCTTTCCGTTTACCGTCTTTATGTAACATAAATAATCTGACGCAGCGCTACAGGTGGTTTTCACATCACTCACGATTTTGCCGTTGTTTATCAATTTTATGTCTAAGAAATCAGGAAATACAGAATGGAATACGGCCGTTAACGCTCTGCCTACCCCGCAAGGGATAAAGGCGTGATATGTATACACATATATTACAGAGAATGTCGGTCAACGCCCTTCCAATTTTCCGCCTTCGCCGACAGAGATACTGAATCACGGTTAGATACATAGACACAACAGGCGGTAGACACGTGAACCGTGTTTAGGATGAAAATACCCCAAAACTGTAAAATCATGAAAAAAAATACGAAGGTTTGATCAGGTAAAATAGTTTATAAGTACCTATGGACCATCCCGCTTAACTAAACATACTCTTTCTTCTTTCTCCCAAAGTTTGCCTCACGTTTGCCTGGTTGAAATTTCTACCTCATCAATTAAGCCGCCTAAATAGTACCTACTTTTCATTTATTGTATCTGTTCCTTTTGCTGTGTTTTGTACGAATGAAGTATATTGTGTAGTATTGGGTGACATAACGGGTTGAAGAAGAAGAATAAGTTGGAAATGAAGGAGAATTGGTCAGCGCCCTTTCAATTTTCCGCCTCCGCCCACAGAGATACTGAATTACTGATACATATGGCGACGCGAACGCGACGGTAGACGCAACAGGCGGTCGACAAGTGAATCGTGTTTGGAAGGACCTGAACATTCCCAACAAACAACCATTAAGAAGAGGTAGAAAATGTAAACATAAAACAGGCCAGTTTTCTGGATAAATAAGGATACGAAAATGCGCAACAAGCATTTTTATACAGGGTGTAAGGGACAGCCCTCCGAATACTGAAAGGGCGCAATGAGACCATGTAACTGAACAACTTCCCATACGGTTTTTTTTGGCTTCTGCTAGTAAATGCAGTCAGCTGATCGTGATTTTGTATGGGTAGTCGAATTCTTTGTCGTTTCTAGGGGAAAGTTGTTCAGTTTCATGGTCTGCATGTACCCTATCAGTATTCGGAGAGCTGTCCCTTACTCCCTGTATAACAAAATACTATTGAAATAAAAGGGCGGAAGATGCAATAGTAGATAATAATGATAAATAATCCAATCCAATTTTAACTTAGTAGAAAAAGCAATCAAGTAGACAAAAATATTAATTTTCTAGAGCAGATAATTTCATATTAACGTCATTATTACATTACATATATTTGTGTTCGTGATACTATTTTATTGTATTGATTTAGGTTTATTATTGCATTTATTTTGCACCTGCCTCGTCCATTTCCACATGCCCTAAGGTAGACTGGTAGTTAATACCTTTGGCATTAAGTACGCCCGTGTAAATTTATTGCATAAAGTTAAATAAAAAAAACTTTACAGAACCATCTCCATCCATATTTTTTCTTCAATAAATCAGCTACTCTGTAACGGGACGCCCCGTATATTACGTAGTAAGGGATGCGGTTACGAAACGGTAACGAGTTCCGTAGCGTAAAATTATTTTTAAATGTCACTAGAGTACATTTACGCCCACAAGTGTCGAAGTGTTATACATGCAACATGCTAGAGGATTAAACTTTAAAAAACTTAGTTAAGTATTTATTTATTTTTGATACTTTTGTTATCGTATCGCTAATTGTTATTGCGTCTTCTTTTATTGTGTAGGACACCAAGTCATCGAACGACCCGATATACCCTGGTGTCAGTTTCCAACAGCCTACTACTAATGACTGTTACTTATATTCAGGATAGGTCAGACTATCTAAATAAATATATATTTAATTTCGCATCGACATTTAAGGCCGTATAATTAAAAAGATAAAATAAATTATTCATGCGTTCATACACCAGCGGCTACACGTGCATTTTATTAGAAGGGGAGCGTCATATGACGTCACAGCGGCGTCATGGCGCGCGTCAGCCTTAGGTCAACCCACGCGTATAATTTTCTCACAATTTTCTTCCTATCAGATAGAGTACGTTCAAGTTATAAAGGGCGTGCCGTGAGATTTTTTTTATTTATATGGATGCACGCAGTTTCGTTGGTGAATAAGATTTATAAACGCCTTATTTTTATATGTAATGATTTTTCATTATATTATCTAGATTCTGGTCTCAGGAAAACATTATTAAAGAAAGTTTGCTCGATAGATTTAAAGTTCGGTCTATTTCTACACTTTTTTGCGTAGTGTATAGCAATTTTATGAACATAACACATTATTTTTTGCGAATACAATACTTCTTGTAAATTAGTACATTCTAGTCGTACAGTTTTTTGATTACTTGTTTATTTGGCGAGAAATTTCCAAAAGAGTGAAAATTCGTCTAAATATGGCGAATCCGCTCTGTTTTAATTATAACACACAGGATTTCCCATTTGTGGAAAAGGTAGTTTAAAAGTTTGAGGCAGGCCCTTAATTTTGTATTATCAACCATCATAACTGAGCTTAATATAAATTATCAGTAGGTAACACAAATTAAAATGTCTCTTCTCTCTCTTGAACTCTCTCTCTGACGACCGATGTGGCGCAGTGGTAGTGCGACTGCCTGCGACGCAAAGGATCCGGGTTCGATTCTCGGTGGGACACTCACAAAAGTTGATATTTATCTCTTTGTGAATTTGTTCCCGGTCTGGTTAGGACATTGCAGGGTGAACCAACTGATTGTCCGAAAAGAAATGGTTCCGTGCTTCGGAGGGCACGTTAAGCCGTCGGTCCCGGTTGCTGTCTATGATTACTTAGACGGCGGTCGTAACACAACCATGTCAGAGGCCTACTAGTGATAGTAGGCGGTTGAAAAACTCTGACACCAGGGTTCATCGGGTCGTTGGATGACTCGGTGTCCCACACGAAAAGAGAAGAGACAGAATTTATCGTTTTTCTTATATCGTGTCGATGACAGATTTCGTTCGAGACTAGTATTTCGCCCGCACACAGCATTGCCAGTAGCTGAAATTTTTCGTTTTGGTGTTCTTAATCAGGTTTTCACAAATTTAAAAAATATAAATCCTTCCTAACCTAATTTTATTACGTGGACGGAACGAAATTATTACGAAATTCTTTTATGTCCTTCAAAAGTAACTTTCGCGTGTCACTTCTAATCGGCCGGTAACAATTCCGATATTCAATTTTCCGCCCCCGTTGCGCCGCCTGCGCCCGCCGACGTCTCGGATAAGCCTGCGCGGGACAGATGAGCTTTATTTAATTTCACTCAATCTATTTTTAGATCGCACTTTTCTACGCAACAGTACCTCGGTGGCTGGTGTTAGTTTTTCTAGCTTTCGTTTTATTTATGTGAAATGCTAATGGTGGATGCTGGAAATCATGTTTTTGCGGCATTAGTGACTTCTGGTTGCAAAATCGGAATCCAAAATCGCAATTGATGCTATACATACAAAAACTTATTTTTGATGCGCATAAATATTTATTTCGTGAATTGTTTTATAGCTCTACTTTAACGTTTCACGATATGATCATGACAATCTATAAACATATAGTTGGGTTCCTTCAAAATGAACATACAGACACCGATTATCGTTTTTTTTTTTTCATTGTAATGCCATCGAAACTAAACTCTTATTCTATTGCGATATGCGATCTATACTTCAAACTGTTTGCAGAATACGAAATTACCAAAACCACTGACACTGTTTTGAAACATTACTAAGACGCTTTTCAAATAGCGGAATACGGCCCCTGTACTGGACCATCGTAGGATCAATTTAGATTGGTTATACTTAACAACCATATAAAGAAACCAATACACATTGATCCCTCAAAAAGTCCTGCTTATATACCTAGTACCTACACATGGCTGTTATCGTTTAACATGAAAATGGCAAAATAGCGCCTCAGTCGAGCCTAATGGTGTGAAATAATAACATGGTGGGTGTTTGCGGAGATTTATAAGCGGATTTAATCCAAATCTCGCAAATAGGTCACGCAATAGGTCTAAAGATCAAAGGTTAGTGTACGTAATACCAAAATATTGTAGGAATTATTACTCTTAGGTGATATTGGCGGAGTTATCCGGGTATAAGACCTTAAGTACCTTACCTAATATAAGTATTAAAAGAATTAAAAGTAAGCTTAATACAATTTTGAGCCCCGAGTGAAAAATTCTGCATTAGCTCAACCGTAAAAAAATGTGTAAAGAACAGCTGAAAATATTTCAAGAAACAGTCAAACTGAAACTTTTTCAAAATATGCACCTCCCATTTTAACATGTTTCTTAGACGAGGTAGACTCTATAAATAAAAATAAATACTTGATGTTATAGTAAAAGATTATAAAAATGCGTAAAATCGTAAGCAATTGTAGACGTTATTATATTTTAACGTTTTTACTTTTAATTTACTTCAAATAAAAGCATTTTTAAAAACATTTCGAGACGACTTATCCAGGATTTTGGGTGACCCGAGGGCTGGCAATTATATCAAGGAATTAGTTTGGCAATTCAGAGTATAACTACAAATAATAAATACCTTCTCTGGCTGAAACCTGTGCTGAAACCAATCTTACTGAACATTGTTCTAGGTATTACAAAAACTCTGGGTGTCACCATACAAATGAGTTTCCATACGATTTCACACTGGGTTACCGGCGCAAACCATTTTTCCATATTTTTATTACAGTCAAAGTAAATGTTTAGAAATATATAACAACCTGTTCAAATAGGCATGACCATGCTTTTGTTTATCTAAATGTAGGTATACATAGGGTTCCCAACCATACTGTTTTGGACAGTATTATACTGTTTTTAAGTCCATACAATATTAAAAATTCTGTTTCCACGCAATATCGGGGCCCGAAGTCTGCTAAAGGACAATCGTTTTAGTTTATTTTTAATAAAAAATTGGTAAGTATTTGTCTGCCATCTCACCTGATGTTAAGTGACGATGCAGACGATGTTGGAACATGCTCACCTAGATAATGCCTATTCACTCTCGCCTTGAAAGTTGTATGTAAATAGCGTGTCAGAAGTATAGAATATCACGGTGATAATGACAGTTGAGTGTCGCTTGCATAGCAATGGTTAAAAAATAAGAGAATCCGGACCCTGTACTGTGGATTGAATAACGATATATCCTTGATTTTACAAAATACGGTTGAATTTCTTTCTTCAACCTTGATATATACATTTTTTGTGAAATAAGTTGGCAACCCTAGGTATACATAGCTACCTAATAGCAATGTTTGTTAGATATACAATTTCATACTTACTTTTGGAATTCAAGGTCGCATGGTGGAAATTATGGATAATAACAAAGTTGATTACAAAATGCGGTAGACAACAAAGCAATTTGTCAATTTTTTCGGCTTCAAATGGAGGAAAAATTGGTAAGTGAATCAACTAGTATATTATTTTTAAATTTTACTTTTACATACACATATCACGCCTATAACCCCTTGCGGGGTAGGCAGAGTGCAAACGGCCGCAAAAACCGACATTTACGCCATGTCTGACAAATATTTGAGGGTCATTCAGAAAATTGTGTATCGCCATAGTGACAGGTTGTCAGCCCATCGCCTAAAATTGCAATACAAACCCTCGAGTCCTTTAGTCGCCTCTCACGACTCCCAAGGGAAAGAAATGGGGTGATGCTATTCTAAGCCGGCATCACACGGCAATTTTCACTTTAACTTTTTTTATCTTCTTCCCATACGCACATGCAATAATTAAACCCAATGTCTGTCTATTAACCTTTTAGCGTTATTCCTCCAAAGGTACATGAGTAACCATTACAATCACCAGCTACCCAGGAGCTGCTTCCGCCACCAAAGTCCACAAGTAGACGGTTCAAAGTACGTTGGCAATACAGTTCGTATTGCAACTTGCAACCACCAGTTACCCAAAAATTTCCATCACAACCATAACCCAAAAGCGGATGGTTCAAACTTTGCTGGTGATACGGTTTCAGACGAAGAACCTGTTAAAGCGAGTGTACTCGTGAACGGCCTCGACAGTGGCGCCACTGCAGAAAAAAATATTATCTTTATACAAACAATCTACCAGAATGTCCGTTGCTCAAGTTTTTAGTATCTTCCTTAAGTAAAATTAGAACCTGCAAAGTCAATTAAATATTCGCTGTTATTAAAGTTATGGCAATTAATACCAAAAGTGGCCGTTTGTAGGCACATTTTGCCATAACTTGAATTACATCGAATATTACATTGAGTTTGCAGGGTACTAAAAACTTGGGCAATGGACATTCTGATATATTGTTTGTATTAAGAGTAAACTTTTTTTGTGAAGTGGCGCCACTTTCGAGGCCGTTCACGGCTACTCTTGCCTTCAGCCGCCTGGTAATGTCATTACCATACAAATAGGATTACCGAGGCAATAATTGGGCGAACAGACAATACTTGTGTAACAGGATTTTGTTAAGCAATAAAAATGTTCAACAGTTTGGTGATCCCACGATTGTGAAACGAAAATATGAGGTACCCAGAGTAAATAATTACTTTAGTGACAGAACGCTAGACAAGCGTATCTCATACTTACATAATACTTCGCCTACAGATATAAGAAAAACAAGAAACTAACAAAAATAGGTTTTCATCCAAACTTAAAGAGTATTTTTAAATAGCTTGTAAAGTGACAGAAACATTTATATTGTACATAACATATTATAATAATTAGGTATATATTAATTTTACAGAGACTCAACGATCCCACAGACAAACTTCGAAAAGTGATTTTGCGGGGCTATAGGAATACTGTACTGATTACTTTCTAAACGACGTAAAACAACAATATAAAAAAATATATTTCGCGCATAAAGGGCCTAATTTCCGAGAGGTTCGCGTTTTTTAAAAATTGGGATTTTCAAAATTATTTGGATGTCTGTTAAAAAAGTGTTAGAAGTAGTTTTTAACAGTCAGTATGATACAGGGATTATTTATTTTAGATTCCGAAATGGGTCTTTAGTCTAACATTTCCCTTCTAGGGCTTTGAGATATTTGCATTTTTATAAAATTGAGTTTTTCTGAGTAACACCTTTGGAAACCTGTAAAAAAGTTTCAGGAAATATATTGTTTTTTTTATTCAGATGAAGGAACCATTTCAGATTCCGGAACTAGTCTTAACTTAATACCCTACTTATAGACCTTTAATTGTTATTTGTTATAAAAAAGGAAATAGTGCTAAACAAATTTATTTATTTTATTAATACTATAAAGTTATTTCATTTTCATTTTCTAGCGGAAGCCCGCATTTTAGTTTCCTTGAAGCAAAGAAGGCGATCCTAAGAGCGAGAATGACGTCATAATATGACGATGACGTCACGCCGCGCGCTGATTGGTCGACGACCTAACGCCCTCGGGATCCCGTGTGATATGATTACAGGGGACAGTTGTACAGATTATTGCTAGGATTACAGGGAATCTGGGTGGGTAGGTACCTGCCTGTCCATAGTACTTGCCGAGCCGGTTTTCTATTAGGACAATACAAAATCGTTATAAAATTAAGAAAATTGTGCTATAAAATTATTTTTCTTTTACAAGGACGGATCATTTTTTTTTTAAAGGAGTTTTGTCAAAATATGACAATGCCACTCCATTGTGCAACACATAGTATAAGACGTCATTAAATGATAATACTATCCTACATTGAATAGAGTAATTTCATTTTGAAACGAAACTGCGTCCATATGGACTACTAGTGCTCTACCAGTTCAGCGTAAAAACTGAACTAAACTACATAATTTAATTTTAATTTTTCTTGCATATCGCAGTCAGGGGCAGAATATTTTAGTGAGACCTAGGGTTTCTTACACAGAGAACCAAAACTTGCACGAGTTCTTTGGTCTGTTTTCTTCTTATTTTATGTGGAACACCTAGTCATCCAACGACCCGATGAACCCAGGTGTCAGAGTTTTTTAACCGCCGCCATCTAAGTAATAGTAGACAGCAACCGGGACCAACGGCTCAACGTGCCCTTCGGAAGCACGGAACCATCCTTCTTCTCGGACAATCAGGTGGTTCAGCGTGCAATGCCCTAACCAGACTGGGAACAAATTCACAAAGTGATAAATATCAACTTTGTGAGTGACCCACCGAGAATCGAACCCGAAACCTTTGCGTCGGAGGCAGTCGCACTACCAAGTTTTTCAATTTCATTGGCTGTGTAACCTTTTCAATCATTGCCAGTAATTCATTTTACATCCTGTATTAAAGTGCATCTCGTTCATGGAAAGTAGGTTATCAATTTTCATATCAGAGTAACAACTCGACGAGTGAATCAGAATTAGTCACCATCCACCATCACATCACGTTACTTATTGCTTTCAAATCTAGTCTTGTAAGCAGGTACTTCAAATTTTTTAAACTTGCAATAGTTCAAGTGCGGGCAGGATTTGAACCTGGGACTTTCGCATTACTAGTGGCGACGCCTCTTCGATCTGGGCTACCGCAGCTCATTCCTTGCCCGCCAATTCTGCAAGTGTATTTTAAGGCCAGTAACGCACTAGGAAGGTACTTCCAGCTCTTAGCATCATCTCAGTCTGGAGATCGGAGTTGTTTCATTTGTATAACTTGCTCTTTATGCAAAAGATTTTACATACTTATCTCATGCACTTGCGGTAAGTGCTAAGAACTATGACTGAAGTTAGGTAAATGCGATTTACCACAGAGGTTTTGAAATTAAAATAGAACTGCCATTAAAACCAAGATGAAAACCTACTCTATTTTTTTTATTTGGCATACATTGTTAGTTATCTTTAGTTAATTAAAATGATGACAATGACAATGTATCAATATAATCTCGCCGCGCCGCGATTTTTTTTTGTGTCATTTGATTTAAAAAAGCAATGCGGTTTAAATTTGTTGTCAATATTTAAAAGCGATCGGCAGATATTTATGTGATACTCGACACCTGCGAAAGACGCGACGGGAATTCGTATTGTATGAACACGAGTAAGAAATGGAAGGTTTGTTCAATCTTAATAGCACGTTCACACCATGCTAATATGGGCAGGGAATTGTAAGGGAAGTGGGCAGCGCGAGCATGTAAACAGGATACTTTCGCTGCTCTGCTACTCTTCATGCCGCTGCCACTCCCCGTGCTCCCTCGATTGTCGGCTTTTCGTGCGCAAGTCAAAGGAACGGCAACACGAACGAGAGTGGAATGTCTATCTTGCTCACTCATATTGGTGCGCGAAGAGTATGACGGCAGTGTGTGAACACTCGAATTGCGTTGATACTGCCGCGGAAGTATTTCGAGCAATATTCGCGACAGCGGCAGGAGCAGGAGCCGGTGCATCGTGTAAACGTGCTTTGATAAAGTTGTCAGGCAAAAAAATACTGCTTCTTTCATAATAAGGGAAATGGAAAACAAATTAACGGCCTTAGCAAAAATTAAATAATGTAAAACGTTTTTCTCTGTGGTCATCTCATTGAATGTATCTATCTACAATAAGTAAACAAGTACCTACATAATCTTGTTAGTGTTAGCAATTATGTCATGCCTACTTCCGTTCACGGGGCTTCATTGGTGTAGGTCAGTACGGATTTCCCACGGAACTATGTTAATTTTCCTGAGGTAAACATGTCCATACATATATCACGCCTATATCCCTTGTGGGGTAGACAGATATGATGATGAGGTAGGCCCATGTCCAGCGGTATACTATTGTGGCTGTTAATGTTAATGTTGCAATGTAGTTTCGAAGGTACACGCCCTCAATTCTGGATATAAACCTTACCTTACCTTAAATTACTGCTGTCGCTTTCCGTCAATTGGGTTTAGAAAAGGATAGAAAATATCTAAGTCCTGTCATGTTTAAAAATTTCAATGGGTTCTTCGCAATTTCTAGTCAATTTAGTCGCCATTGTTTTCATCGTCGCATTATTTTGACAGATAACACGTATTTTGCTTCATAATAAAAGACATGGCTACAAATTGCTCCTATCTTTTTCGGAAAATGACAGCACCAATTGATGGTAAGTAAATAAAAATGTATATCCCGGATTCAGGCCATTGTAGGTGTTTAAGTTAGAAGATGGAACGCGCGTGTGATTACAAGTATAAACAGCGCCAAATGTAGAGATAACAAGGGCAGGAAGGAAGCATCGCTATCGACGGAAGTTTAAGTAATAAAATGCTTATTTTTAAATTAGTTGGATTATATATATTTTCGATGCCATAACCTGGTCAGCGTCCAGCAGTGGACTGCTATAATGTCTGATGTGTACCCTTTAATTGCACTATTAATAATATATGACTTTATTTTCAATAATATTTTCTTATTTATTTCAATTTCTTAGACTCAACTTACGCTTGAATCTTTGTCAAAAATATGAAAGGACAAATCTAAGTTCTAAACTGAATTGCGGGTTGACTTTATGACTGGTTTATTTATACATCAAAATGTAGCTTAAACTCGTATCAATGTAATAATATAAGTCTGATGTTGAATGGCCCGTTTATAGCTACGTAATAATTAACCTACATATTATTCAGGTAGGTACACAGAGTTTTAAGATACTTCCATAATCGATTTAAAGAAAAAGCAGCATTTTGATAATCAAAGAGCTTTTAAAGACCCCATGCGACCAATCTAGGGTTAATAAAATACTAAAAGTTACTTAATTACTTTTATTTACACTCGTCTCATAATGTTCGAATTATGAATTCGAAAACAGATGCATAATGACCTACTTTATGCATTCTGCCTATAAAAACTAGGGTTTACTATAAATTACAGAAGCGTAATGACTTAATGACAAAACTCTTAATACGATAAAGTTGAGAAATGAAACGAAGTTTTTTTTCCAATATTCAAATCGCTATCTTCCGCCGCACCTGACAGTTGTTGTTGTACGGTAATTTTTCGGATGTTGTTCAGTTGTTTTAATAGGTTTTTGTTCTGTTGTTGTTCAGATGTTGATTAGTTGTGGTTCAGATGTTATTCCGATGTTGTTCAGTTGTTGTTCAGTTGTTGTACAGATGTTGTTCAGATGTTGTTCAGTTGTTGTACAGATGTTGTTCAGTTGTGGTTTCGATGTTGTTCAGATGTTGTTCAGATGTTGTTCAGTTGTTGTTCAGATGTTGTTCAGATGTTGTTCAGTTGTTTAGTTAAGTTATTGTTAAGACTCCAAATCTAGTAAAGATTTTTAAAAATTCATATCAAGCCATATTACGTTCTCGTATTGAATTTGTCCTTGTATCGGGCCTTGCAATGGCCGGTGCGTACGTTTAGAAAAGTGTTTGTGAGTTTTTTTGGAGAGTGTAGATAAAATAGTGTATGCAACTGCTATAATTAGGCATTAGAATGCTCGTGTCAAACTATTATTACACTCGGCTGCGCCTCGTGTGATAAACAGACACTCGCATTCTAATGACCCCCATTATACGACAGTTGCATAAACTACTATTTCTTTCCCAATTTTGACAAATCTAGGAAAAAGGCGTGATTATATGTATGTATGTAATTAATTACAAAAAATTTAAATCACACTACATTTGACCCCATTTGATCAATTTGTTTTACATGGTCAAAAGAATTGCGAGACCAAATAGTTATTTGTACAACAAGAGGGCAAAGGTAATTTTTGCTTCGAGTGTTAATTTTCAATTCCGAGGTAGCGAAGGATACTAAAACTCGGTAGGTACGCTCGTTATTCAACAGTTGTATCCTGAGCTCTGTGAGGATTCAACAGCACGAGATGCGAATGAATTTGCTCTCGTGTGGTAACCACATATTTTCACCCCTACCAGTGAGAAAATTCTGCCAATCGGGAAATTAGCTGTACAGCTCGAATGCCTCAGACAAAATAAAAATTCCCGTCAAATGATTTTTTTTTCAAGATTCGTTAAGAAATATTATATATTATGTACCAATATTCAGAAAAGTCAGAAATATTTAATAGAGCTAACGCTTACAATAAGAAATAAATAACAGGCTGTCACGATTAGTTCTGATAAAATGAGATGTTCGAAATTCAATTTTTCTCCATCGAATGGATAAAAACGACTTTTGCCTCACTGGATTTACGCGGCAAAACTGTTCTTTTCAAGCTGGAGAGGTGAAAATATATATTTTTTTTATTATTATGAGAATGGTAACCTACCTACCTTCATATTAGATGGAATTATTAACCTCCTTTTTATAGTCAGTAAAAATAAGAGATGAATAGTTGGAAGGAACTTGAAACCAGTATTGAACTAGCCTGACAGATGTTACGTCACTCACTGCCCTCGCTAATCCGATTGTAGGCTTTTGTGTCGAGCAGTCTTATTTGCCAACTACCGACATCTCCAACCCTGTTTACAGTCCTTAAATAGTTCTAATAAAGTTTATTATCATTGAGTAGTAATCTTTATTGTCTACATTTTATAAGTGGCAGTAGAAATAGGAGTAACCTGTACTATATATAAAGCCACACCGGTGGACCCAGGCTCATGTCCAGCAGTGGACTACTATTGTTATACTCAATGCGGCAAGCGGATTGGCCAGCGCAGTGCAAGATAATAGGTTATTTTTGATAAGTGTATGTAAAACTAGAATATCTTGATCCGTTTTTGTAAACTTGATGTGCTGCTGATACGCGCCACGAAAGGAGTCTTTCGGAAAAAATACACGCGAAGACAGACATTCTTTGGATGATGCGTCTGGAGTTCCTCATTTCGTGGCGCGGTCTCTAGTACAATATCGACATATTATCACATTCACATTTGCTTGTAGTGCGTACGTCCCGTGAGAAAGCAAGTCTGCGTTCCAACGCGTTTTATACGACAAAATGTATGTACAGGCCACGAATATAACATCTACCTATAGAATACTCTTGAATTTGCCAGCATATTTCCTTAGCTTATTCTCAATGAACGGCACAAAGGTTCCTCAAAAGGTTCCTGGTTCAATTTCCAAAGATGATATTATCACTTTGTGAATTTGTTTCCAGTCTGGTTACGACAGGCCGAACCACCTGATTGTCCGTAAGAAAGGATGGTTCCGTGCTTCAGAGGGCACATTAAGCCGTCGGTCCCGGTTGCTGTCCATCATTACTTTGACGGCGGTCGGTACACAACCATGTCAGAGGCCTACTAGTAGTAGTATGCGTTTAGTATGTTCTTTTATGTGAAGTGGCACCACTCTCAAGGTCGTTCACGGCAACACTCGCCTAAAATAAGAATAGCTAAGTAAGTTTCTTGTCCGAATAGATGCCAATGTTTTTATATCATCTTGACTTGAGGTGAATGGTCGTTTGCGTGCTAAGGTTTAACCTCTTGAAAATGTGTTTACAGTAACTTTGAACGTAGGACGACGTGGCATAGAAATGTGACTTTGATTTGACTTTTATAATTGCCAGGAGATTAATCATGACTTTTTGCGACAGAACAGAATTGGCTAGCGGTCAGATAGGATGACAACGATTTGGTATTAGCAGTATAAAATATGGATGTGAATTCCGTATAATGAAGCCGAGAATTTAGTAGCCGAATTATTGAGTTAAAAAATCGATTATGTAACAAATATAATATACTTACATTTCCTTCCAGCGGTTTCACCCGCTGCCACTCATTTTCCCGTGGTAATAGTTGTTTTCCTGCGTCAAAAAGTGGCCTTTGTGTTATTCCAGGTTATACTCTACCTGTCTTCCAAATTTCATTCAAATCGGTCAAGCCGTTTGAGCGTGAAGAGGTAACAAACATACATAGACAACCACAATCTCCCAGATTAATAATATTAACACTTTGCCAGCCGAATCTATAATGTAATGCCCCACCGCGACAGCGGATCACGAGCTCCACTCGTGATTTTGTTATGCCTAAGTACGCCGCGTGTTTTTTAAAGCGTCTTCTATGGTTCGCCGGCGTTTTTCAGCGACTTTGCAAGATTTTTAAAAATAAGATGAGTTTATATACAGGAATAAATCTTTTTGTATTTGGAAGATTATTTCATATTTTATAGGGATAAAAATAAAACAATGTATTCATTTATTCATTCTGATTATAAAGTAATTATATCCGAACCAGGTATTTTGAAAAAAAGAAAAACTCTAACATATCTTTATGATTGATTTTATATGGTGTAATCTTTTTGTGTGTGAAATATTTGAAACAAGGATAATGACATAAAGGTACTGCACAATCAGAACAATAAAAAATGGTTTCCTTGCGCCATTGTTCACGAAAATTTCTCAAATTATTGTGCACGTCGCTAGCCGGCGGCGCACTGCAAGGAAGCGCGGGCGATGCATCGTCACGCCACCCTCGATCACTTACACTAATGAATTATATGTGTGCGTGTAGCTAAATCATTACTCTATACGTTGCTATTAAGCGGATCACGAATTGTGTTCGGTATTTTAATACAAACAGTATGAAATCTGATCACGAGTACTACTCGTCATCCGCGACTCTAAGAAAAAAAGTGCGACGAGTGGTACTCGTGATCGGCGATTAACGCGTGCCAGTTATTTAAATGGCTGGCGAAATAGCGGCAAAACTGCAAACCGAGTGGTCCTCGTGATCCGCGTGCAAAGTGTTAATACGGATTGCTTTTACACGATAATAATGCTTCTAAATCCAATTCAAAATATTTTGGTCACTTTACCAACTCACAGGTCTTGAGGTTAGAAACCTCTGGCACCAGGGTTTTTTTTTGTGTGGGACACCGAGTCGTCCAACGACCCCGATGAACCCGGGTGTCTGAGTTTTTCAAACGCCTCCTACTACATCTGCAGGCCTCTGACATCGTTGTTTCACGACCGCCGTCTAAGTTATCATAGACAGCAACCGGAACCGACGGCTCAACGTGCCATCCGAAGCACGAAACCATCTTTCTTACGGGCAATCAGGTGGTTCAGTCTTCAATGTCCCACCGCGAATCGAATCCTGAACCTTTGCCCACATCGGCCGTCGATCGGTTTATTTGTACGTTTGCCGCTATCCCACTTTAAGAGGAATTAAACCTTAAGGCTGATGTTTAATTAATTGCCGCAATCAAAAAGAAATGTGAAAGTTTTTCAGCCTAATCCGTTCTTCCCAGAGCAACTCTTATACCTAGTCGCGCAAGTTGTTTGAATAACCACACAAACTTCCCCGGGTGAGCTCCTGCTCCCAACCAACTAATTTCGAAGAGTCCAGTCTTAAAAAAACAGTAGCAAATTGAGAATAATCTTTTAGAATGTTTGAAAGAAAAGATTGTCCGCACATGCAAAAAAAAAACAGTACTGATCGCAGCAAGGCTCGGTGTCGTTTGCTCATGCCAGCCTATAAGGACTTTACTCCAATTCTTCTTCTTCTCAATCAATGCCTCATTTCTGTGTGCGGCCTAACTTTTCCGGGCTTTGTGGTCTTCTGCCATTTTGAAAGGAACTCAGGACTATGCCTTACAGCCTTTATGTATTACCAGCTTAATATAAAGTACAGCAATGTATGATTAATATGATTATACTGTCCCAAATTCGAAAGTGTTATGAGGTCCATTGTTTCCACCGGCGAACGAGAAGGGCGTACACTTATAGGGTGCATTCAGACCATGAAACTGAACAACTTCTTATGAGAAAATATTTCAGGAAACGTCAAGTATTTTTTGACTTTCCATAGTAATTGCAGTCAGCTGATCGTAATTTTGTATGGGAGGTAATTTTTTTATCGTTTCCTGATATATGTTCCTACAGTAAACTTGTTCAGTTTCATGGTCTGCATGCACCCTATCAGTATTCGGAGGGCTGTCTCTTACACCCGGTATAATATAAGCAATAAGAGAGCATTAAACTCTGTATTAACTTCAACAAGTCGTTAAGAACTCGCTACTTCACTATAAATTTCGGCGAAACTGACGAAAGAAACAGCTTTTTAAGGTTAACCAGAAAAAAGCACCTTGCAAGTTTGTAAGGGCAATAAAAATTCAACGACAAAGTTTACTTTATCGGGACAATAAATTAAGTGCATATAAAGTGCATTATTCCGTTTTTTGGATACGAAAATGCCGGCGGAAATAATATGTTGAAAATTTTTGACACCAGGGTTCATCGGGTCGTTCGTCAACCTGGTGGCCATCGCGAAAAGAAGAAGTTTAAAAAACAAGACAAGTTTAAATAATAAAATGTCTACTAATAAACTGATAATCGGAAATTACAAGCGTATGTTTAGTCGTGGTTTTTTATATTGCGTGAGCGATGAAAACTTGCACGGAAAATCTTTAATAACATATTCGAACAATCTGAAATTTTGCAACTTAACTATACCTACCTTGCCGGCCGATGTGGCGCAGTGTTAGTGCGACTGCCTGCGACACAAAACTTAAAAACAAAGGGTCCGGGTTCGATTCTCGGTGGGACACTCGCAAAGTCGTTCTATTTACCATTTTGTGAATTTGTTCCCAGTCTGGTTAGAACATTGCAGGCTGAATCACCTGGCTGTCCGAAAAAAAAGATGGTTCCGTGCGTGCGATGGGCACGTTAAGCCGTCAGTCCCGGTTGCTTTCTACGATTATTTAGACGGCGGTCGTTATCGTTACACAACCATGTCAAAAGCCTACTACTAGTGGACGGTTGAAAAACTCTGACACCGGGGTTCATAGGGTCATTAGACGACTCGGTGTCCCACGAGAAAAAAAAATTATACTTTCCTAGATAAACCGGTGGAGTCCGACCTAAATAACATAAATGGAAAAATTAAATAACATGTACGTATACCCATCAATACAAAACTTCTTAAAGAATGTTACGACACCATTATTTTTGTAAGCTGAGTTTTAAATACACTTTGCCACAGCAAAACCTCACACTTAAATCGTTAAATAAAAAATTAATAAATCCTTAGTAAAGGCAAAGTAAAGGTATGGAAGGACGTCCCTTTGACATATGAAGATTCGGCTTCTAAAGTTCTTTTAGCATTATGACGGACATCATCAATCATCTTGTACGTACTTAGTACTAAAGTCACTTAAAAGTTCCAGAAGACCTTCAATAGTCTAGCTAGACTTTGTTTTTCGAAGCCAATATTTTACAATTTGAAGGGTCTGATCGGAATACACCTTCGTATTGTAGAGATATGGATTATAGGATTGACAAATATTTTCCACACCCGTTTTCACCATCAATATTACCCATGAAATTACCACATTGAAATTCTTTATTCAATGTATGACATAGTATTATCACTTATTGACGTAAAAATTTTGTATAACTATAACATAATTTCCTTTATTTTATAAAAATTTTTGAATGTCGTATTTGAAAACCGGCTTGGGCGGGATAGAATAATTAAAATAAAGGCACTGCCTCGGGTCTGGCCAGGTTAATCACACGGCATGTAACTCACACGGATGTGGCCAGGGCCTGAAGCCTGAAAATTGTTTCAGGTGTATGTCGATAGAGTATAAGTTGGATGGTTTTAAGATTTGAAATAATTTATTCAAAAGCTTAATGTCAGTATTTACATAAAAAGTAAAATTACTTAAAAATACTCAAATATTACAAAAGCCTGAACTAGGATTGCCCTGGTCTCATCTCCGATCGTTTCGTATTCTGCTAACAGTTTGAAGTATAAAATATCACTGTGGCAATACAATGACAGTTTAGTGTAGGAGGCTTCATCTATGGATAGTTTGATCAGTAATTTTTTTTTCGATTTGTTGAAATTTTGACAATATGTGTGGAAAATCTTTGATGGAATTTTCTTACAATTCAGATTGGAAAAGTTGTTTCAACTAACCAAACACTGCAAACATAAATAAGTATAAAAAACTTCGTGGTAAAATTTTACAGTTAAATGTGATTGAAGGTCACCCATCATAACGGTGTACCACTGAGTCTATGAGAACGACTGCTAGGTACAGAAAGCAACATAATTAGCTCAAAATTGTTTTTATTTTGTAAAAAGAAAAGCTCTCAAAAATACCTAATGATAATTTATGGCGAGTGTAGCCGTGAACGGCATCGACAGTGGCGCCACTTGACAAAAAAAGTTTTCTCTCTATACCAACAATCTATCAGAATGTTCGTTGCTCAAGTTTTTAGTATTATCTTTAAGTAAAATTCGAACCTACGACCTCAATGAAATATTTGCTGTCATTACAGTTATGGCAAAAAGTACCTAGAAACATCCACTTTTGGTATAAAATGCCATATCGTAAGAAAAAAATGCGTTTTTGTGTTCTCTAGCTACAAGCCGAATGAAAATTACATTGCATGATTTAGATAAGTTTGCACAGCACATCAAAAGATGACAATAACTGCAGTGCCGAAAAAAATTATAAGCTTTATTGACAGACTACACAAACACACACAAACAAAAATCACGCCTATAATCCCTTGCGGGGTAGCAGAGCGTAACCAGCTTCAAAAAACGGATATTTACGCCACGTCTGACAAATATTTGAGGGTAATTCGGAAAATTGTGTACACAGACAAAAGACTACAAGCGGGAAAATTTAAAGTAAAAAGAAATGACACGAGCAAAAACGGTGAAAAGTACACTTTTTATCGAGACTGTACACTTGAAGAATGTCGAATGCAGTTATCTTCAGGTTCAGATATGCTAACGACGTCTTGGTAATCAATTTGCCGATTGTTTGCAGCCGACCGATGTAAACAGTATTTAAGGCGAGTGTAGTCGTCAACGACCTCGACAGTGACGCCACTTCACAAAAAAAGTTTTTATAACAATCTATCAGAATATCCGTTGCCCAAGTTTTTAGTATATTATAGTATGTACGTATATACATACATGAACTCTAAAAACATTACACTCCTTTTTTGGTTGGTCAGTCGTGTAAAAAGGTGAAGGAAGCACCAATTAAAATAATGGCGCAGAATTGTTAAACTCTCATTACTTACTTACTGTTGCTACTTAAAACGAAAATAAGGAAAATACTGTAGGTTACTAGGTTGTAATTGTAATTATGCTTTTTTGACGAAATATGCGGGCTTGGTATGGTTGTGAAGTGTGCATGAGATTTATGTCATCAAATTCAAAATGCTGCAACTGATAATTATGAGGGTCGATACTCGCCTGCTTAAAGTTGGCATTGTTCAGTTATAGATACTATAACGGATTGAATGAATATGCTATAAGGTAGAGAATGCTACTTAAGCCGCCTTCTTTTATCCACTACAAACGAAAGTATGTTAGCATAAACCTAAAATGACACAAAATAATAAATTGGGTTTGGCCAGTGGTTCAGAAACTATAAGCCAAAAATAAACTACTTAAATATTTTTGATACATGAGAAGCTAGATGAAAGGAGAAGAAGGAGGCCTTTGCCCAGCAGTGGGATGGTGTGGGCTAGAGAAGACAAGACAAGACAAGAGAAGCTAGCGATTCTGGACCAAAATCTACAAACTAATTTGAAAAACGCTTAGTAAAACTTGACTTCAATTTGAAACAAATGTCGTTTATAGATGGTGGTGGCGTAACGTTACATGTCGTGTGATTAACCTGGCCAGCTCCGAGGCAGTGCCTCTATTTTTATTGTTTTATCCACCTTGAGCCGGTTTTCTATTAGGACAATACAAAATTGAAAAAAAAAGTGTTATACAAATTTCATTTTTACAATGACGGATCATGATACGTCAATAAGTGATAATACTATCCTACATTGAAAAAAGTTATTTCATTGTCATTATAATAATCCGATCATTTGCCAAAGATAGAATGTACCTCCAATGTGAACCGAGAACACTTCCTGTGCTGTCCATATGTTGCGTCATACGAAGTGATCTATCGTGTTTCGAAAGTAGTTTCAAATAAAATGACATGTCCGCCATAATGATCACGAGTTTCGTGGTTCGGGGAAATCACTTTCGTTTTCACTGAGCCAATCCTGCTTCCAATAAAAACTATCAAAAATAATAAAAACTACGATGTCGACGATCGTTTTATTTCATATAGAAAACCTTTCTTTTTTAAGTGTGAAAATGAAAATTACTTTATTCGATGTATTTTTGACGTCATGATCCTCATTGTAAAAAAAGAAATTTGTATAACACAATTACATTTTTTGATTTTTTTTTCCTAATAGAAAACCGGCTTAGACGCAATAAAAAATTAAAAATAGAGGCACTGCTTAGGGGCTGGCCAGGTTAATCACTCGGCATGTCATTTTGTGCGAATGTAGTACGGGGAGTAGGCGAGATTTCCGCTATATCTCCGACATCTTGTATGATGGTATGTCGATAGAATAACCTACCTTTGAAACTCTGGAAACATACAGAAGTATTAGGGACGTATTCGTATTGCTTACCTGAAACAAACAGAAAATAAAATCATTAATCATTTAATCATTAAATAGTCAAAGATCAGGAGGATCACTAAGATCTACTTAAATATTCTATTTTCGAATTAATTTCAATGAATTTGGCAGTTACCAATTCCGGTCCCTGTCATTGGATGATATTCGATAACAGTAGTGAATGAGACAATGGAATCGAAATCGTTTGTAGTTTAACAAACCAAGCCAAGTCCTACATTACAACGTAGGGTCGACATGCCAGTCCTAGACCAGTTCGATTTAGGCCCTATTCAAATATGAGCGGTTCCGCGCGGTACGTACGTGGGTACCGGTATTCCGATGGTTACAAACTGCTAAGCGATTGAGTACCTACCACTTTCCACGTACTGTGCGGATACCGCTAGTTTTGAATAGGGCCTTAATATTGGATTTCATTTAGTGTTGCTATTATATTATCAACTGAAAATAAAAGTCTTAAGAGATTGACATAACTAATTTATTATTATTTGCCGTGTGATGCCGGCTTAGAATAGCATCACCCCATTTCTTTCCCGTGGGAGTCGTAAGAGGCGACTAAGGGACTCGAGGGTGTGTATTGCAATTTTAGGCGAAATGCTGACAACCTGTCACTATAGCGATACACAATATTCCGAATAACCCTCAAACATTTGTCAGACGTGGTGTAAATGGCCGTTTATTGCGGCTGTTTACGCTCTGCCTACCCCGCAAGGGATTATAGGCGTGATATGTGTATGTATGTATTATTTCTTAATATTGTCGATAAATCTTGTTCTTTTCAAGTTTTAATTCAAGCGATCCACGCCTGTGCCTGGTTTGCGACCGGTACATCGACCCTGATGCATTTTAAACTGTCGCCCGAACACTTTCACTGTGATCCAGTTACGCTTACGCCACCCGCGAACAATGGTGGTCCCCCCTCTCCCCCCATTTCCCACCTCTCCCCCCCATTTCCCACCTCCCCCCTCGCGCCATTCATCACGCTAGATCAATGAGATGACGTGAGATAGCGCACACGCATACTTTCTGCCTGTCAGTTGATGTCATATACTTATAGATAGTAATGCCGTTTTTAGGGTTCCGCACACAAAGGGTCAAAACGGACCACAAGACTCGCCTGTCAGTGTGTCTGTCGCCAGCCTGTATATCGTAAGCAATGACAGTAAGACAGTAGAGCACAGATTATATATTTCTTTTGTTGCTATGACAACAAATACTAAAAAGCAGAATCCCATAAAAATTTTAGGGGCTCCAATACAACAAACGTAATCTTTTTGCATTTAAGTCACGCTAAAATGGCACGGTCTGACATGCACTTGGCTGGTTTTTTATATGTTTAATGACAGATATTATGAGAAAATTGTGCGATGCCTTAAGAGGTATATGAAGAATTGCGTAATTTGTTATTGTACGGCAACATTGTCTCGTATCTACATAATGAATTATTATAGTATCAACAGCATTTATACAGGGTATAAAGGACGGCCCTCTGAATATTGTTAAGGCAGACCATGAAACTGAACAACTTCCCATAAACAAATATTTCAGAAAACGTTAAAATTGTAAGTGCAGTCAGTTGATTGTGATTTTGCATGGGAGGCCGATTTTTTTGTCATTTCCTGACATATGTTCATGGTCTTCATGCACCCTATCAGTCATCTTATACTGGTAATCTTTAGCAAGAGTATAAAAATATGAAATAAGTAGTGGATGTGCTATTACTATGCAGATTTCAAGCAATTAGTCTTAGTTAAAAAAAACTATACAGGCTGCAAAACCTGAAAATATTTTAAGGGGTGAACTAGGCCGTGAAACTAAACAACTTTGTCAATACCTATTTCAATCTATGTGCTATGTGTGTGTGTGGTTGTTCAATTTTGCTTGGTTTGACAGGGCAATTCACCCGATGAATTTTCTTTATACCCTTATACCACAAAGTAAGTATTGGCGGCTGCGCTCCGAATACTTATACCGTATTGGAATGACATTCATAATGACAATTCATTCGTGGGTAATGGATGAGGCGCGGTAGCCCAGATAGAAGAGACGTCGCTTCTAGTGATGGCGTGAGTCGCAGGTTCAAATCCTGTGGTTTTGAGGTAGAAAATTTTACAAACTGTGCGATGCCATCGAAGATACATGAATTCTTTTTTTTTTATTGCGAAATTACTAATTTTCTAACTTTTTATGACATGTTCTGTAACTTATCCTATAAGTCAACTTTGTCCATAAAAATCTAGAACTAACAACTTTCCTACCACAAGTTTTACAAACTACTAAAAAGTCCTTAGTCGCAAAATTAATGGTACACCAGTAAGGGCATTTTAATTTACCCAATTTAACAGCTGTCACAGTCGTGCTATTGCAATGGCAGAGGGTCCATTTCTTTCTGTTGACATCTTTTTTAGTATGGCACTGACAGCTCAAATCGGGCTTGTTAAGTTAGTCTGACTGTAGTACGTCGTGGAGCGCAGGTGCAATCGCGAGACAGTGGTCCAGGCAAGTAGGCAAGTGGTCAAGTAGGCAAGTGGTCAAGTAGGCAAGTAAGCAGTCGGCCTTCAGATACAGACCCCACCTCATAAGTACCTGCCGACATTCCATAAATAAAGTATAACCCCTGCAGCCCTAGAATAAGTAAATACATTCATACATACATATATCACGCCTTGCGGGGTAGGCAGAGCCTAAACCACCGTAAAAACGGACATTTACGCCACGTCTGACAAACATTGAGGGTCATTTAGTTAATTGCGTATCGCTATAGTGACAAGTTGTTAACTCATCTCCTAAAATTGTAATAAAGATGTTACCCTCAAGCCTCTTCGTCGCCTCTTACGATACCCATAAAGAAATGGGGTGATGCTATTCTTAGCCATCAAACTTTACTAAGACATCACACGGCGTAAGATGAGATTGGAAATACCTTCAGGAAATAGAAGTACTTAGATTTCCAAAAAACGCTTGCTCAAAAGTCTTCAGGTATTAACAATACGGGGTGTGGGGGACGGTGAACCGGAAACTTTGCAGGCATGATCAGACTATGAAACCGAACAACTTTTACTGTGGAAGATATGTTGGTAAACGGGAACAAATAATCGACCTCCTATACAGAATTTCCGCTGCTGACTGACTTTTCATGGAAACTCGAAGAAAATTCTATCTCTATGGCGATATACCATTTTTGGAATAACCCTCAAATGTTTGACTGAGCCGATGGCGTAGCGGATAGTACCCCTGCCTGCTACGCCGAGGGTCGTGGGTTCGATCCCCACAAGACACAAATATTTGTTAAGTCATTATCAGATATTTGTGTTTACTCTGGTTGTTTCTATTTATAATATGTATTTATTTACAAAAAAAAAAGTATATAAGTAATAGTATCAGCTATCTAGTTCCCATAGTACAAGCTTTGCTTAGTTTGGGGCTAGATGGCGCTGTGTGATAATGTCCAAGATATTTTTTTTTGCCAGACGTGGCGACGGTCCAGATATTTTGCGGGCGACATGCCTCCTAAGGGTTGTTTTTGCGGCCGTTTACACTCTGCCTACCCCCAATGGAAGTAGGCTTGAGGTCTATTTAAGTATATATTATCATGTATTTAGCTGTGTATTCGCGCGCGTCAACTCATAGGTACAGAAGACACCAACGCGCTCTATTTTGATTAATTATAGAAATTCTTAAACTAACTTGTGCTAAAGCTAGATACCGCCGAACGTATCGTACAAAGTAATTTATTTTAATATAATTTTCAGCTTCATACTAAGCCTCATACAGTATTCACAGGGGACCAGAATAGAACCACCATGAGAACTTATGGCATTATTAAGGTGCAGCGAAAGTCGAGGCGGTCTCAGCGAGTCAGGCCCAGACATTATAACCCGTCCGAAATAAGAACGCGCATCGTGCCTAAGTAGCTTTAATACGGCAATATATCGTCGTGTTTTTTTGTACGGGTTGTACCGGCGCCGCGTGTTGGGCGACACGCGTCACACAGCGCTGTTCTAGTATTTTTCCAAATCTAACACTGTCCGCTCGACACAGCGTTGGCGCTAATAAGATAGGCCATCATCAGTTTATTTTAGGATAACCCCACATACACGAGAACGTCTTACTTCGTTTTTTTTGTGTATGGGCACCCGCTTTGACTCATCTGTTTATCTTTTGGTTGGCCGGTAGACAACGTGGCATTAGGCCCGCCCTTTGTAATTTCTGTGCAATTAAGTTTCATAAATAAATACCTACATGTCAAGAGGCCTACTAATAGTAGTAGGCGGTTGAAAACCCATATTGGGTTCAACGGGGCTGTGTTAGTGACCCACACGACAGCACAAGTTACTATCATCTACAAAGATAGTTTGTAGAGCTGCGTATTCATAACATAGTCCTGCACAAAAAAATACAGCAGGTGAAACCGCTGGGCGGGCCTCTATTCATCAATAAACTTGCGTTACGATAGGTAGGTACGGCATTCCATCTACAATCTGAGCACTTTGCTAAGAGCCGCCGATTATAAGATGACTCGCAAAACTGCACGCAATTCACTTTCGAGTACACTGGATTCTTAAGTGATGTCGTGCTGGTGTTACCAGCTTAAATCTGATATAACATAATAGGGTAAAATTTAACTAGTGACTGATATTGTAAGCTCAAGACGGGACGGAAAAACTTCCCCGAAAGATCGAAATATGAAATTATAATTTGGAACTCCTATACAAAATGATGTATCAACCGACCAATTTGTATGGCAGGTTAAAATATATTTTTTTAAATTTTTCGCCCTACATTTCTCGGGGAAAGTTGTTCATTATCAACAGCCCCATCCCAAGTTTTCGGTATTGGTCACTAGTAAATTTACCATTTATATAGAACGGATACCCAAGAACGTATCGTATACTCTTCGGTCATTTTGTAGACTGAACTTTGGATTCCATTCTACCTCTAGATAGCAAACGCCACATTAACAAAGCGCGAAATTGTGCAATCCCTAATAATTCTTATTCACAAGTAAATATTGTAAAAATAGGCACGGAAAATGCAAAAATATTATAGCTTTTAAAATGAGAACTAAGATCTCTCATAAAATAACAAGCCAATTCAACCCGAGACAAGAAATAAACTCTACTGACCCAATTGTAAACTTTCGTGGTTATTTTCACTATTTATTGCCTGCTATTAAGTATCATAGGATATTCAGTCTGTTTACTTCTTACAGAATTTTTAGTTGTTATTTATGCACTCAATTAAAGGCCGAGTGATGCCGGTTTAGAATAGCATCACCCTATTTCTTTCATTGGGTGTCGTAAAAGGCGACGAAGGGACTCGAGGGCTGACAACCTGGCACTATGGCGATACACAATTTTCCGAATGACCCTCATATTTTTGTCAAACGTTTTTTTTTTAAGGATGGGTTTGCTCTTGACTCTAGTCTAGGTCATAGGACAGAGACAGAGTCTAAGATGTATCGAGATCACCCAGAAGAAGCCTGTTCACTCTTACTTTGAAGATATTACGTGGCGTAAATGTCCGTTTTTTGCGGCCGTTTACGCTCTGTCTACCCCGCAAGGGATAAAGGCGTGATATATGTATGTATGTAAATTAAAGGCAATGCGTCTGGCAAGACCGAATCGTGCAGCCGCCAGTTGTTCATGGTTCTGTGCGGCTACGTCTTTACTGCTATGCAATTTAATTGTTTTCTCATTTACCTACCTAGGTTTTAAAATTTCTTAGCATCACATGTTGGGAAACGACTGTATTAATGCTCAGATAGATTTGTTTATAAAGCGCATTGTTTTTTCTTGTGTATTTATATTCTATACTCGCAAATGTTATGCCTTATTTACACCGCTAAGTTTAAAGGCGCGATTGGGCTGGTTGTTTGAACACGACTAACTTCTTCGGGTAAGCTCCTGCTCCCCACAGTTAGGTGCAGGTTTTAAAATGTCCCCGGGGCTAAAATCGAAAAGAACCGAAATCTTAAAAAAAAATGGGATCAACTTACAATGATTTTCCATACAGTTATAAGAAATAAATACCAAGTTAACACTAATTTTTTAGAGACACTCGAAGATCCCACAGACAAACCTCGAATAGTGGTTTGTTTGTATGTATTTGTTTTAAGAATATTTTATTGATTAATAAATAAATTGATTCATTAATTCAAACAGTTAAGATTGATCAATTGAATTAAACTTAAGGCGTTGCTGAAAGGAGACTCATAAAGTAAATATTATTCAGGTTACTGAGTTAGTAAATACGAAAAATTATTAAGCGTATAATGACCTTTTGATTCGAATACGAATTTATCGTCATCATCGGCTATATTTGATTCTGCAATGCCTAGAATTTTCGCAACACGTTTCGCGAATAATCCTCAATTGTTTTTATAACCCACTTTATTTTCTGCTTGATATTCATCAGTATTGATATAGCAGTAATAAAATACCTAATATAATAATCGCATCAGCAACTAGGCACGTACGACTAAGGTAAAATGCCTACATAACATCTAGTTTTAGAAGGAATTTGCTTTTAAAGCGAGTGTACTCGTGAACGACCTCGACAGTGGCGCCACTTCACAAAAAAAAAACTCTTTACACAAAAAATCTATCAGAATCTGCGTTGCCCAATTTTTTTGTATTATCCTTATGTAAAATTAGAACCTGCAGACTTAATGAAATATTCTCTGTAATTAAAGTTATGGCAATTAATACCAAAAGTGGCCGTTTTTACCATAACCTTCACTCTGACACCAGGGTTCATCGGGTCGTTGACGATTCGGTGTCCCACACGAAAAGAAAGAAAGGGGCGGTCTGCCGAAAACTTTGCAGGCATGATCAGACCGTACAACTAAACAATATTATGTATCGATGCTATGTTGGTAAACGAGAAAAAAAACAACCTCCCATACAAAATTCTCGATCAGCTGACTGACTTTCCAAGGAAAATTAAAAGAACCTCGTTTTCCAAAATAGGATATTCAGTAAAAGTTGTTCAGTTTCATGGTCTGCACATGCCTGCAAAGTTTACGGTACACCGTCCCTTACAACCTGTATAATTGAAATTAGACATTTCCGCATGAACCGGGGCGCTAGATTGCGGTGCAATTAAATTTAGGAACAGGAAAAAGTACAAAATAATGCACTGAAGAGATCGACAAAGCGATAGCATTAAAAAAACTTGTCGAAAAGAACAAAACAATTCAGGCCGTAGTTGAATTGAAAGATCCAGTACCTTTGTAGGTATTGTATTCGGCCAGGATTTTACTTTTTGAGGTTTTATTGCAAGCAGCACAGGAATTTCCCTCAAACAGCTTTCACACCGTTCCTTTTTTGAAAATGTTGTCACGTCTGTGGTCACGTAAAGTCACGTTATTAGTAGCACGTTCACACAATGCCAATATGGGCATGGAAATAGTAAGTGAAGTGGGCAGCGCGAGCTTGTAAAAAGGTTACTCACGCTGCTACTCGTCATGCCGCTGCCACTTCCTGTGCTCCTGCTAGTTCCTTCCTCCTGCCTGCTAGTGCTTCGGCTTTTCGTACGCGGGACAAAGAAAGGGCAGCACGAGCGTGAGTTGAATATAATGATATCTCGCGCAATAGTATTGCTGCGAGAAGAGTATGACGGCAGTGTGTGAACACTCACTCGCATTGATACTTCCGTGGAAGCAGGCAGCGTCAGGAGCAGGCGCAGGAGCATGGTGTGAACGTAGCATTAAATGTTTTATTGCAAGCAGCACACGAATTTTCCTCAAACAGCTTTCACATGGTTCCATTTTTAAAAATGTTGTCACGTCTGGACAGCGACAACGAACTATGTCGCTAAAGGGTTTGCTAGGGTGCGATTGAGCTGGTTGTTTGAACCACCACACAAACTTCTCCGGGTGATCCCTAGCTCTCCACCTAGTCAGGTGTAGGTATATTTCAAAGCCCAAGCGCTAAAAATGCAGAGTCCAACCCTAAAAAAAACAGTGAAGTCCTGCAAATTCCATTTTTAAGTTTTTCAAATCAAATCTATGTTTGCATTGTAGGTAGTTTACATAAAATCGATCTTAATGGATAAAATATTATGGTCGCAGAGAACAAGGTGCGTTCTTACGTGGATTTTCAGAATATATAAGATATTACCATACAATTATTTTTGCGGATTTAAGTTAGTTTTGTTGCCGAAAAGTAGTAACTTTTAAATAACTGAAGTAAGGCTATCCCAGTCATATTCACAGCTATAACTTCCATAAAAGAGTTGTCAACTAAGGAAAATAGACCTTTTGCCATGGCATCAGCACGAATCTAACAGCTGTCAAATATCGCTTATTAGGACGCCTTACTTTAATAGAACTAAATTTATGTAATAAGTTCTAACTGTCAAACAGTATCATCTACGATAATTATAGAGATTTGGAATGTCATCTAATTAACATAGAAATACTTCCTAGTCACACCTAAGCCAGCTCACCGCTTGATCAAAAGTCTAGATATTTTCTAGGCAGCTTGGTTTCCTTGACATTTGAAACGGCCTTGCTTCTTGGATTGTATCATGATTAGTATTAAACCCCATTTATTGTTACCGATTCTGACAGAACATTTCCTAAGCTGATTCATAGTTTTAAATCCCATTTTGATCTCGATTCTTGTAGAACATTTGTTTAGCTAATTCATAGCTATTCCTGACACTTTCTTAAGAACGCGATAAGAAAGAGACATGAAATCTCGTTAGTTTGGCCATTTATCTGCTGTGAAGTTGGAATTGTAAAGTAAAGCGAAATTAGAGAATATAGTCTATGATCGTCGTCAGTGAGCCCAGTGTAAACAGTTTCAAAAATAGACTTGACAATCACGTATAAAAAAAAAACAATAAATTAAGACATAAATGCAGTGATATACACGCATCAGGTCATAGGAGCTGCTAGTGTATTAAGATATAATTATAATAATAATTAATTAATGTGGCATCAAAGAAATAAATGACCAGATCCGACGATTTGCTGGCTCTTTTCTATTGTGCGTTTAAGAAAGTGACAGGAATAGCTGAGGATAAACTAAGGAAGTGCCCTGTTGGAATCGAGGCCATTTATCGGGTGATCGCAAATTCGAAGAATAATAACCTCATTATAAGATCGAAGTTATAAATGTTGATAACAATAATTACAATAGATCTTCTGACGCCATAGAAAATGAAGGGGAAAAACTTTTGAAAAGGTTACAGTGGGAATAGCATTTAAATAGTTTGACATGTATGTACCTTGATTGTAGTATGCACTTACAACGCTATATTATTTTTATAAATAAAAATAAGAAATTGAAAAAGTGTCAGCGCCCGCCGGGACTTGAACTATAGTATTCGTTACAATAACTTATACTAGATGTCGCTTGTACGTCGCTTTGAGACGAGTACCAAGAGATTGAAAAATTGGCAAGGGTCAGTCGGGGCGCCGATAGGTCAGTTGGCAGAGCAGTGGGACGGTAACCCACGGTCTCGGGTTCAAGTCCCGGCGGGGGCTAACATTTTTTCAATTTCTTATTTTTATTATTGTATGTACCTTACCCGTTAATATATGGTTAATTTACTACTGACCGATAGCGAAAACTCTAGACGAGCTGGTGTCCGTGTGTATTAAACTGCAGGCTACAATTTTACAGGTGAAATTCGATGTTCATTGCGTAGTCGGTTAGCCATTATGATACCGGGAATATCAACCGGCTATATACTACAAATTTCGCCTGAAGACTTGTAGCCTGTAGTTTCATAACATAGGCTACTGATGATAAGAAACAACTTTTGCCAAGAAACATAGGCCGATATACGAAAAAAAATTGGACCCCACATACAAAATAGCCGATCCCTGATTTGAGTTACTATGGAAACTTTTTTTTGACATATTTCAACCTATTTTCCTTTGGAAAAGTGTTATCGCCAGCGAGTCTCGAGATTTCGCTATCGGTCACTAGTAAAATTTTACTATATACTATATGGTAGTTTTTCTCAAGAACAAGAAAGAAAAAAGTGTTAATAAAGTAATAGTTGGCAGATGAAAGGAAATGTCTATTAGTTTTATTTGTTGCCTTATCTAACGCCTATTTACCAACACTTGGCAAAACGATAAGGTAACATTGATATGAATCCAACAAAATGTTGCAATAGCAATCAATTAATCTTCTACATAGCGCGTGGCCAACAGTCGCGGTCATTCTTCAATATATTTGGTTTGCGTAAACTCGTGGTATATTTTGCCAAATCTGTCTGTTTTGTCAAATACTTACGGCGTTTGTTTTTACATACACACATATATCACACCTTTATACTTTGCGAGGTAGGCAGAGTGTTAGGCCGTAAAATACGGTCGCTATTGTAACATGTGACAAACATTTTGAGGGTCGTTCGGAAAATGGTGTATCACCAGATCACCACAGTATTAGGTTGTAGACACATGCCTAAAATTCAATACACATGTAACCGTCAAGTTCCTTGGTCGCCTCCCACGGCACCAAAGGGAAAGAAATGGCGTGATGCTATTCTATAACCGGCATCACACGGCAACGACACGGCGATTGTTTTTAGGATTGTTTAAAAATATATAATATCGTTTAAAAATCCGTACCTACTAATATTATAAATTTGAGAGTCTGTGTGTGTGTGTATGTATGTTTGTTACCTCTTCACGCTTGACCGATTTGGATGAAATTTGGAACACAGGTAGAGTATAACCTGGAATAACACATAGGCTACTTTTAACCGCAGGAAAACACCTATTACTACGGGTAAATGAGTGAAACCGCTGGGCGGAAATCGAGTAAGTATATAATATATTGAAGTATATCCAATCATTCTAAAAAACTGTGTTTTAATAGCCTACTATCTAGGCACAATGAGAAGAGTACTGGCTACCACGGAACCCTGACGGTAGCGCTACGGCATACTAATGATAGGTCGCGGGTTCGAAACCTCGTGGTTACACACTCCGCCGCTCGGCTAGTGTATCATTGGTTTTATAATTACGAACATGTTCACTATGAATATCTTAGGGTAAAAAGAATTTGAAAATAAGTTAAATTTCTTACAGATTTCAAGGTTTTATAACAAAAGTAGATTTAAATAAGACCTAATAGTAAAGGATTTTTTTTCTTTAATATTATACATACATACATACACATATACATATCACGCCTATAATCCCATGCGGGGTAGGCAGAGCCTAAACGGCCGCAAAAAACGAACATTTATGCCACGTCTGACAAATAATTGAGGGTTATTCGGAAAATTGTGTATCGCCATAGTGACAGGTTGTCAGCCCATCGCCTAAAATTGCAATTCACACCCTCAAGTCTCCAGTCGCCTCTTACGACTCCCACGGAAATGAAATAATATACATACTTTGAAATTGTAATACTTAAATGATGCCCAAAGATAACAAATAGAAATCAATATGCTTCGTAGACTGTTATTAAAACTGTACATTTGGTAAGATAACATTTAGTTTTTATTGTTCACTAGCAGCCTGCCCAGCGGTTTCACCCGCTGCGTACCATTTTCCCGCGGAATTGTGACATTTTAATACAATTAAATCAAACAATCAAATCTTTCCTTTTATAATATTAGTGTAGGTAGACTTGACAGAAGCGAAATGCCTTTGCAAACTACTACAGAACATGTAGCTTGTAAGTTGATCAACGAAGTTAATTAGATACATACATACACACATATCACGCCTATTATCCCTTGCGGGGTAGGCAGAGCGTAAACGGCCGCAAAAACTGACATTTACGCCACGTCTGACATAATATCTGAGGGTCATTCAGAAAATTGTGTATCGCCATAGTGATAGGTTGTCAGCCCATCTCCTAAAATAACAATACACACCCTCGATTCCCTTAGTCGGCTCTTACGACTCCCACGAGAAAGAAATGGGGTAATGCTATTCTAAGCCGGCATCACACGGCAAAGATAATTAGATACCTTTTCGAAAAAATAAGAAAAGTCGTTCAGTTTCACATCAAGACGCTCCGAATGTAAGAATGTGCAATTATCTCTGTTCTCATCCCAACATTATGCAAGAGATTTTGATATATATTTGAAATATAGAGGAGGAAGGTTTATATGTAGGTATACATGCCAGAAAAAGTTTTTATTCTCACGTAAAAACAGTTAGCAGCGGGTGAAACCGCTGTACAGGCCGCTAGTGCTGCTGTTTCAGTATAACGGAAATACAAAGAAGTAGCTAATAATCAACGATAACAAATCAATAGATACATATCTCGTACTTAATTAGGCTCACACAGACCCGCTGGTTGATAAACGACACTATAATTTGTACCGTGTGAAGCCGGCTTAGAATAGCATCACCCCATTTCTTTCCCATGGGAGTCGTAAGAGGCGACTAAGGGTCTCGAGGGTGTGTATTGCTATTTAAGGCGATGGGCTGACCAAATGACCCTCAAATATTTGTCAGATGTGGCGTAAATGTCCGTTTTTTGCGCCCGTTTACGCTCTGCCTACCCTGCAAGGGATTATAGGCGTGATATGTGTGTATGTATCATTTGTACAGACCGACCGATATAAATCAAACAACACAATTACATTAAGACATCACAATACGTATACTTAGTTCTTTGAATTGTTCACGTAGGGGAATCACTTACTGCAAAAAGGCAAGAGGTTGAATTGAACTGACAAGCGAATGATGTTTAAAAGGAAAATAAGTAAAATAAAATAATTCAATGTGTAATCGTAAGTAATAGAAATAACTAAGCACATATTTACAATCAGTGTGTGTGTGATGTATGTATGTTTGTTACCTTTTCACGCTCAAACGGCTTGACCAATTTGGATGAAATTTGGATCACAGGTAGAGTATAACCTGGAATAACACATAGGCTACTTTTTGGCAACGGGTGAAACCGCTGGGCGGAAATGTAATTATTTATAAAATAGCCTACAAAATTACCTGAATTTAAACAAAAACTGCGGAATCGTACGCTGTTGTTAAGTTACGAGTAGCTTTTAGTTTATACAATTTTAAATCTTTGTTTATTTTTGAAAAGCGAAATAGCTAAAACGCTCCCGAATCTTACGCACGGATCAGGCTTAAGTCACGTGAGAAGGTACTTCAGATTTTAAAGTTACTTACTTAAGTTACACATTACCCCGAATGTTTCTTCTGAGTATTCCGGGGTATTCCCTGACACCAAAACAAATAAAGTGTTGTTGGGATATTACTGGTATTTTCGCTCATTTACTTTACTTACGTCTTATCTTATCAAATTGCTTATTAATGTAAGTAGGTATTTACGGTTCCCAATAAAATCTAAAGCTGTTTTTTCCCCTCGTATTTATTATCACCAGACGTTTTGTTGAATTCTTTTAATAATTTATGCAAGTAACACAAATGCTGAGGATGATGAATAAACTCTATCTCTTCTCGTGTGGGACACCGAGTCATCCAACGACCCGATGAACCCTGGTGTCAGAGTTTTTCGACCGCCTACTACTGAATAAACTGACGGACCATCTGTCCGAATTTTCTCATATTTATTTACTAGTGCTGCCCCCGGCTCAACTATGGTTCGGTGTATTTGGTGGTAGAAATCGTATTAACTGGCCTTGGACGGACTTTTCGATAGGATGTCGATATACCTTTTATATATGGTGAAATTTTACTAGTGACCGATAGCGAAAACTCAAGACGGTGGCTGGTGATAACTGAGGACCAACTTTCCCCAAGTAACATAGGTTGAAATATGACAAAATCAGTACCTACATCAATCAAATTTTTGGTCTGTGGGGAGCTCCAAATCTTTTTTCGGTTTTCGACCAACTTTTCTAGGGTAAAGTTATTGCTTGTCACCAGGCCGTCTCGAGTTTGCACTGTCGGTCACTAAAAAAATTTCACCCTATATATGATGTATCCCCAGCATACAGTAGTCTCTCACTTTCGTATGGGACACCGAGTCATCCAACGACCCGATGAACCCTGGTGTCAGAATTTTTCAACCGTCTACTACTATTAGTAGGCTTCTGACATGGTTGTGTAACGACCGCCGTCTAAGTAATCATAGCCAGCAACAGGGACAGACGGCTTAACGTGCCCTCCGAAGCACGGAACCATCTTTATTTTCGGACAACCTGATTGGTTCACCCTGCAATGGTCTAACCAGACTAGGAACAAATTCACACAGTGATAAATATCAACTTTGAGAGTGACCCACCGAGATTCGAATCCGGAACCTTTGCGTCTCAGGCAGTCGCACTACCACTGTGCCACATCGGCCGTCATAGCATACAGTAGTTAGTTTACCTACGTTTACCTACTACCTATTATCATAAAAATATGTCGCTTGACTTCCGGCAACTATAAAATATTGTGTCACATTACATTACATACATAAACATATGCGACAAGATAAGTACAGATTGTTGCGAAAGTACTTAGTGATAATACTTATAATAACCGTTCATAATAAAGTCCTCAAGTACTAACCTGTATCACCTATTATGTAACCGATTGCTACAAAAAAAAACGAATAGTACCATTTTTTGTTTCAGTATAACCGTCTTGATATTAATACATTAGTTTCGTCACGTTTCGTTTAGATATGACTTAAGAATAATAATTTTCGCACTACCGACGGGTTGGCTGGAAGAGATCTCTTCTTAGAGATAAGCTCGCCTTTTCTCACACTATTGTATTTTGTTAAGTCATATTCCTACCATGCCAAAAATTCAGATATGTACCTACATACTTATCGAAAATGATACTATCTATTTAGCAAAACTGTTCCTAAAAAAAACATGCCGTCGGATTTCCTATTTTGAAAAGAAACTTGTTTCCGAGCAAATAATGTGAATCAAACGGATGTTGTTCATTGCGCTGCGCCGGCGCCGAGGTAACTATCACTGTAGTCTGAGAGACAGTCACGGAAGAAGCGTTACGAAAACTGTTATAAATTGCCCGCTTCCGCCTCTGGAACTTGTTTACGACTTCTGGGAATCCGTAAAAATTTTGTCCATACCAATTAGTTGATACCTAATTAAATACTAATTGATAAATTCAGAACAAGTGCATCAAAAACATTTAATTATTTTAAAAAACCTGAAACAGAAGTAGAATTCATAAAGAGTTAAACGGTCTAAGAAAGTGTACTGAAAGGTTTGCAATATATCTTTGAAGTCTATCAAATTCTACTCACATATTTAATTTGAACGTCTTTGAATCCGTCCGCATGATGCTCCAATGCACTGATTTGTTACATTTTACAGCTGAAAGAAATTTCTTAGTAGAAATAAGTTGTCCTGTTGTGTCGTCATCCTTTGTATATTATGTCTCTTTTAATGTTACTTGTGTGCAATAAATGGTAAATAATATTAATTGCAAATCTTTTTACGTGGCTATCTCTCCAACTACTTATATGACAGTGTCAGATCAGCTGATAAGATTGCGGTACAGTCGCGTGGGAGAGTGTTCTCTAATTAATCCGCAACATAGTCTCGGCGTGTGTTTTTGTGGGTCTGTTCCCACACTCATCGGGAATGAGACCTCAAGAGTACACGATTCACTGTTCGTAATCAATGATTAGCGGTGTGGTGGTGGGTTAAATTAGCATCGCTCCATTATTTCCCGTATTTTGTGACGTAAAAGATGGTTAATAATAAGAGATGTAAATTCTTCATATGAAATGCCGATAGTGAAGAATAAGATAATACTTATATATATAGAAGTATAGAACACGATTTTTCTGATACGCCTCTAAAATATTTGACAGACGTGGAGATAGCGACCGTATTTCACGGCCGTTAATGCTCTGCCTGCCCCGCAAGGGATAAAGGTGTGATATGTGTATGAGTTATGAGTTATGATACATTGCATTGTGTTCTATTTCTTTCTCATTCGTTCACACGCATAAACTCTTACTTTTATTGTCGAAGTACTAAGTCTGTCTGTGTTTGTTAGTACGAGCAATGTCACTTACCTATACAAAATCGTAAAATAGTAGGTAGGTACTATCCGGAAACAAAAAAAAGATCTGAACATAGGTACTAAATAATTATTCTGGACAATTCACACAGCGCCATATAGCCACAAAATAGAGAACGTATTGCCGCCGCCAATACTTACTTTGTGATATAACCCCAAACAAAGCAAAGCTACTATGGAAACAAGATAACTGATATTGATACTGATATACGTTTTATTTGTAAATAAATTCACATTGTACATAGAAAACAGACTAAGCACAAATATCTGAAAATTGACATAACAAATATATGTGTCTTGCGGGAATCGAACTCACGAGCCTCGGCGTAGCAGGCAGGGGTACTATCCGCTATGTCGCCAAACCGCTGGTTTCCTATACATTTATTTACAGAAACAAGTATAAGATCTCCTAAATAGGTTGATTAAAATGCAGCTGACAGATCAGTGATCTTTTTCAAATCACAATCGATAGAGAAATACCATAAGTATCGTGACGTGACTAAGATTTTCAGGAGACGTAAAGTTATCTGCAACTCTTCAGATAGGGTCGATACATTATCATTGTGTGTCAGTATGGCGAATTGAATTACATAATGTAACAAGATAAATTTAAACAGTTTTTATATTTCGATTCCTAACATGTGTGCAACAACGTCGAGGCACCATGGTTTTGAGTCTATAAGCTCATACTATACCGTGCAAAAGATATGTCGAATACCAAATTTTAAAACATTTCCCGTTAAGTGTACAATAGGGTATAGGCGTATAGGGTAAGGTATTAGTTGCAAAACTAACCCGTTAGATGGAGCCGGCGGGTAAGGAACGAGCTGCGGTAGCCCATATGGAAGAGGCGTCGCCACTAGTAATGGCGAAAGTCGCAGGTAAGGTAAGGCAAATCCTGCCCGCGGTTGAAAATTTTGCAAGTTTAAAAAAAAAAGATTAGTCATCTTCATGGGGATGGGTTTATATAGGTAAATAAAATTTTAAACTTAGATAAGGTAAACTAAACTAAATTAAATATATAAATAATTACAAATAATTACCAATATATAACTAAACTAAAAATAGGTCCTCCAGTGCACCCCCATAATTATTTCTCTACCCTTATCCCAATTAATTCCGGATTTCATAACTCAAAATGTAATGGTCAATAGGAATAGCTCAGTTTTAGCATGAGATATGTAAAAACATGATAACATGCATACCTACATCATGTTGAACTATCACAATTCAAACAAGAGTAAAAAAAAACTCGACAAGGGGAAATAAAGACAATCATCTACACTTAATAATTGCTGGGCAATTTATTAACTCAATTATGAACAATTAGACGTTACACAGAATAAGAACTATCTATAGGCTAGGAAATGTAAAATGTACCTTAGTATTTTTGTTCGACATTCTATAGATACGAATCTTCTTTTCGTCTGGGATACCGAGAAGACGAACAACCCGATGAACCGTGGTTTCAGAATTTTTTACCGCAAACTCCTGGTACCTAGTAGAGTTGTGTCACGACCGCCCATCTAAGTAATCATAGACAGCAACCGGGAACGACGACTTGCTTGAAGAGCTTGTGAAGTGTGATCTGCTCGCAATGACTGCAGCAGCGGCTACCGTTATGTCGTCATCATCATCCGAAAGAACGTGTCTCGGAAGGCGTTTGAGATGTGAGGTTGGATGGAGGAAGTAGATGGACGCGGCAACAGTTTAAGGGCTTTTATGGTAGGGAGCGTTGTCGAAAAAGCAACGAGACACTCTCCTCATATAGGGTTTGGTAGGGAGACCTAAGTTGATATGGATGTTGGCGTTTCGCAAGTATCAGGACGCCCCGGTAGCCTTGCGCATGAAACGGTTTTAGACTCACCCTTGAAAAAATTGGGTTTCAATCAAACCTTTAATCATGCTAATGAAAATAATGTGTACTTACAATATTATTTTCGACTTTAATAACTTTTAGGCATAAACGTAGAAGAATTTATAATTCTTATCTTAATTCGTTTGCCATGAAGAATGTTATCGTCACTTCAGCTCGGTCTCGGTCTCGGTCTTATGTGAGCGAAACGAATACTGAATTTCTGAACGATCGATTACATTTTGCAGCGAAAATGCATTGCATGGTTTGAAACTTTTTACTAAACTATTTTTATGCTGGTTTAGAAAAGCCTCAGCCTATTTGTGACGGACGTTTCCGCGTTCGATTCCCGGTGGGACAATCACAAAGTTTATATTTATTATCACTTTGTGTTATTTTTCCAGACTGGTTAAGACATTAGCCGTGTGATGCCGGCCTAGATAGCCGTGTGATGCCGGCCTAGAATAGCATCACCCCATTTCTTACCTATGGGTGTCGTAAAAAGCGACTACGGGACTCGAGGGTTAGATGTGTATTGCAATTTTAGGCGATGGGCTGACAACCTGTCACTATAGTAATACACAGTTATCTGATTGATCCTCAAATTTTTGTCAGACTTGGTGTTAATATCCGTTCTACGGCCGTGAACACTCTGCCTACCCCGTAAGGGATATAGGCGTGATTTATGTATATATGTATGTAGGTTAAGACATTGCAGGCCAAACAACCTGTTTGACAGCTAGAAAGATGGTTTCGTGCTTTGGAGGGCACGTTAAGCCGTCGGTCCGGTTGCTGTCTATGATTACTTAGCCGGTGGTCGTTCAGGTCAGAGGCGTACTAGTAGTAGAAGGTGGTTGCTTTTGGTGGCTGTTCGTCGATTCGGTGCCCCACACGAAAAGAATAAGAAGAAGATCAAGTGGGCAGTGCATCACCATTATCTATGAACGCAACATCGTACACTGTGCTCGCCAATTCGCTTACCAATCGTGGTTAGTATGAATAGGGGCAGGTATATGCAAGGATTAACTTAAAGGGTATATACAGGTTGTATAGGACTGCCCTGCGAATACTGATAGATTGCTTACAGAACATGAAACTGAACAACTTTCTCCTAGATACATATGTCAGGAAACGACAAAAAAACGACCTCCTATACAAAATCACAATCAGCTGCATTAACTATGGGAGATCAAAAAAATTTAAAAAAGTTTCCTGAATATAATAATTTAGTTTACTAATCTCTTCAAAGTAAGAGTGAACAGGCTTCTTCTGGGTGATCTCGATCCATCTTGGACTCTGTCTCTATCTTATGACCTACACTAGAGTCAAGAGCAAACCCATACTTAATAAAAAAAAATATGGGAAGCTATTCACTGTCATGGTTTGAATAGGGTGCATTCAAATCCGTATTCGGAGGGCTGTCTCTTACACCCTGTATATTTTTAAATTCCGACCCATGTTTCCATGGGGAAAGTTGTTCAGTTTAATGAGTATCTTGACCTCTTTTCGCCTTGTACCCTTACCCTTTTACCCTACCCTTTTTGGGTAGGGTAAAAGGGTAAGGGGTAAGGGTAAGTAAAATTTGGGTTTTTGTTACCTACTCCCTGTATGCAGCAGTAGAGTATTGTGGCTGATGATGACAACTTAAGGTGAAATGAGCTTAGAAATCAACCGCGTAAGGTTGGATAGTGTTCGGAATTTTGTATCACAATTTTTGAAATCTCCGAATTTTATGACGATATTTTTCTTAGTAATAATTCAACATGTTATAAAGCTATGGTGCTCAAAACACGATTTATTGAAATTGCCTCTATAGAAAAAAAAATCGCAAAGTATAAGCTCTTATTTTGCGTTTTTAGTCCGGTTTTAGACTATAAACCTGAACGATTTGGTTGTTATCCATCATTTCAAATTTAATTCATTGTCCTCTTCTTCCTCATTATCTGAGTAATGAAATAATGGGCTTACTTTTTTATTATGTGTTTACATTAAATAAATGTTCGGTTTTTCGGATCTGCGCTGTCAACGTCTGTGTCTCTCTAACGCAGCGAAAAGGAAAGGGACTGACTGATGCCGCCTTAATATGTAGAAACAATTGTGTCGCCGAGTTCCGGCCGCCGGTGTCTGCGCAAGAGTGGCAAGACGAAAGCGTGTCGGCAGTTGGAAGTCGGAACTGTCACGCTTCACAACCCGACGACACTCGATATTAATGGCTGATTTGTACCCGCACTTACACCAATAAGATCTGATATCAAGTAGCACTTACAAAGAGAGCAAATAATTGACATACGGATGTACAGACAAGCTCACGTGCGGTTAGATACTCAAACTGGCAATGTAAGTCTTATCCGCGCGGCATAAGAACGCTCCAAACTGTGTAACCCAGCCTGCACATATCCGCACATATCACGCCTATAATCCCTTGCGCAAAAAACGGCCATTTACACCACGTCTGACAAATGTTTGAGGGTTATTCGGAAAATTGTGTATCGCTATAGTGACAGGTTGTCAGCCCATCGCCTAAAATTGCAATACACACCCTTGATTCCCTTAGTCGCCTCTTACGACTCCCACGGGAAAGAAATGGGGTGATGCTATTCTAAGCCGGCATCACACGGCAGCCTGATCTTGATTAAACGCTATTAGCCTCCGTGGTTTAGCGGTCTGAGTTCAGTCTCAAGATCCGGAGGTCTCTTGTTCGATTCCTGGAGGGGTACACAAAACTACTTTACGATATGTTTGGTTGGATAAAGCTTTACAGACTGAATTACCTGATTGCCCGTAAAACTCTTAAAAGGGCACGTTAAGACATCTGGCCCCGTCGCAGATCCTACTGATTCAAACATAAATCAACATTGAAATTGGTTATTAACACCTCTTAATAAATAATAAGTATTATGTTTTTTGTAAGTAATAATAAGTAGTACAAGTTTTGCTTAGTTTGAGGCTAGATGACGCTGTGAGAATTGTCCAGAACATTTGTGAGTAACATTAGGTACCTACATTTGTAAAACTTTGATAAAAATTTAATACTAGAGTGCATACGCACTTTTAATACAAAAAGTTCGTATAATTTCCGGTTCTTGATTTGCACACTCCATACCCAGGACTCATACCGATGGTTCATCGGGTCGTTCTACAACTCAGTGTTCAACAATAGAGACTGCGATCTGATTTATAAATCTTTTGTATTTACTTAGTTTAGGTATAGTAAATAAATGTATGCAGTACTTTAATTTGCCGTGTGATGCCGGCTTAGAATGGGATCACCCCATTTCTTACTCATGAGTGTCGTAAGAGGCGACTAAGGGACTCGAGGATTAGATGTGTATTGCAATTTTAGGCGATGGTCTGACAACCTGACACTACAGTGATACACAGTTATCTGATTGACCCTTAAACTTTCGTCAGACGTGGTGTTAATATCCGTTTTACGGCCGTTAACGCTCTGCCTACCCCGTAAGGGATATAGGCGTGATTTATGTATGTATGTATTTAGTACTTTAATTTTATATCAGTAAAATTATTTGTATGCACAGTTTTATTTTGAAATAAATTATCTTTATCTTTTTGCAATGCGATCGTTGAATCAGATTTGCCAGAGAAAGTACCTATCTATTTGACCGGCAGTTTTTTTACCAGAGTAACGGTACTCTTTTGTCATTGGATGGATAAAAGTTTATTTATTCGACTACTATTGTATTATTTGCACGACTTAGAAAGGTAGAGAAGGAAAGAAAATACTTGAAACTCGATTGCCTAGCATTTAGGTACAGTTCAAACACTTAATTAAAGCTTGCTCTCATTTTATGATAAAGCTAAACAATCTTACCTCAACCCAGAAACCCTTCGATTGAGGAAAATCTACAACTTTTAACATATACCGGTGTAAATCAATAAATACCTCGTTGAATTAATAAAATTGATGGTCGATGTGGCGCAGTGGTAGTGCGACTGCATGCGGCGCAAAGGTTCCGGGTTCGATTCCCGATGGGGCACTCTTAAAGTGCGAGTAGCCGTGAACGACCCCGACAGTGGCGCCACATCCCAAAAAAAAAATCGTTATACAAACAATGTATCAGAGATTAATCCTTATGTAAAATTAGAACCTACAAACTCAATGAAATACTTATTCGCTCTAATTAAAGGTATGGTAATTAATACCAAAAGTGGGGATTAAAAGGAAGTGCTCGGCCCAGGCGCCGGTAGCTCAGTTGGCAGAGCAGTGGGACGGTACTCCACGGTCTCCGGTTCAAGTCCTGGCCGACGCAAATTTTTTCAATATTTTAATTTTATAGTACTGTGAGTGCAAATAAAAAGAATAAACTCATGCTGCTAGACCATGCAAAAGTTTAAAATTAAATATCTGGGTTGCAAAAAAGTGGGTGGTATCTTCGTCGAAAAAAATACTTTACTTACACGAATACAATTAAGCACATCAGCCTATCAACTGCCAAAAGCATATAAATGCGGGTAAATGAAGGAAAAGCTGGCAATTACTCTCTTTAATTACTCTGCAGGTACCCATAACAGTATACTATAAGCGTGCTATAAGACTTATTATAGCGTATACTTATGGTAAATTTATACAGGGTGTTAGGAAAAGCACTATTTTTATTTCAAAGGCTTACCAATCCCACGGAACAACGACCATACATATCATATAATACAAAATTTGAAAAGTTTTGGAGCCGTCATACAATTGTATGTTAGCCGATAGAGTCATATAGTTTGCGAACTCAATATTTCGCAATTTAACACTTTTCTTGTAAAAGTTGAGTAATTTCATAGCCAGAGCTGATTCCCCAATATACTCCACTGGAAAAAAAATAGCTTTGAATTTTTAATTTAATGGCTGGACACTACAATTTTAGCCCCGGGGCTATGTCTAAAGAAAGGTCAGGTCAAGATTACCCTAAACCGACGAGCATGTATGAAAAGGTTGATGCATGTTGAAGAAGCGAAAGAGGTGTGTCAGGATCGTTGCAAGTGGAAAGATGTAGTCTATGCCTACCCATATGGGAAAGAGGCGTGATTATATGTATGTATGTATGAAACCTACACCTGACTATTTGGTGAACAGCAAGAGTTCACCCGGAGGAATTTGAGTGGTTGTTCAAAACCCTAGGGCGCGACTAGGCTTACGAGTTGTTCTCAGATGGACAGATCAGACTGAAGAAACTCTTTTAGAAACATTCTGTATATTATATTATGGTTGAAAGAGGTCGTTCACTCCGAGTCGTGAACTCGGGTTTCAAGGCTTTTGCTATCATCCATTGCACAAATGATTGTGGTGTGTTAAACTGATGATAATTTGAAGTGTACACCAAAATAAACGAAGCTTATTTTAAATAATCATCAACTGTAAAGTTTTAAGGAGTTCCTTAATACGACCCTATTGTAGGTAATACTAATAACTAATAAGGAGGTATGTGGTATGTATTGGTCACAATTCAAAATTATTTTGTTTATTGATCTATCCTTTGCTAGAGGCTACTAAACGAGTGTGCAACATTTTAAATGTGCATTGTCTACATAAAGGTATCTCAAATATTACAACATCAATTTTGATGATTATTTTTTACTGGTCGCAACACATCAAACTCAGATTCGTATATTTATCCAGTGTAAGGTGAAAAACACACGCGCACTTCTATGTACTTTCAACTAGTATTCTTTGATAATATACCTTGCTACCCGCATTGCGCAGGCGCCATTGTCAACTGTCAACATAATTTCAAACGGCTTCATTACATGCGACCATGCGACGCGGCTATCGTAAAATTATGGTGCTTCAAATTAGGCCGCTGTCATTTACCGGTCCGTGGTTTACGCATAAACATTACTGCACGAGTAAAAATATAAGGTAGATAATTTTTTACATTTTATGAGCTAGTAAATAGAAATATTACTTTTAGTCTAGGCTAAGGCGTTTGATAGCTTCAGTTAATAAGTCAATATACCATTTTAAGATTTTTATATTATCTTCAGCTTTACCCTCCAATAATACATATTTATTGTGATTTTCCAAATAAACAAACCATTGATATATTAGAGATGAGATATATTATTGTCAATCCGCAGGGTTGCACTATAGGTCCATTTCTATTTGTACTTTATGTCAACTAATTAAAATACTTCTGTTCGTTTGCTGTTGATTTATCATTTAAATCTATATTTGCACTATCACGTTCGTCAGTAATCAAACCGATCCAATGACCTGAACGAAACGAGCAAGCAATTATAAGCTAGTGACTCCCTTGAGTCTGCATATCATTACTGATATTCGCTGAACGGTGTTATTTAGTACAGATAGCAGAGTAATTAGCAATACCATAGGTACTTATGAGTACGTAAAATAGCGCAACTTTCAAGATTGGTGAGAAATATTATCCATAGCTGTTCATCTTCTAAGTAGGTAGATATACCAACTTTTACTTTTCCATTTCTTTTTCATCCGTACTAATATTATAAATCTGAGAGTTTGTGTGTGTGTATGTATGTTTGTTACCTCTTCACGCTCAAACGGCTTGACCGCATTTGGAACACAGGTAGAATATAACCTGGAATAACACATAGGCTATTTTTACCGCAGGAAAATAACTATTACCACGGGAAAACGAGTGGCAGCGGGTGAAACCGCTAAACGGAAATCTAGTAAGGAATAAATACAAGTCGTTAGATATAACACAGACATGATATTTTCTGTAGATTTAAAAAAATCTTTTTTATACACGTCACGGGAGATTCTACTGCTGTCCGTATTTAGAAGCCATAATTACATATTTATACGTGAACTCGATTACACGCTTATAAATACGTAGATAAATGATAAACACGGATTTACCATTGACTCATTCCTAGAATGTGTAACTTGTGTGTAATTATTTGATAACATCTGACCCGATTCTTATGTCTTTGTAATTACGACTAAATTAATATTGCTTATTGTAAACTAGCTAGACATAGAATGGACAGGTCTTGTAAAATATTTTCTGAATAGAAGAAAGGCAATTTTTTATGACTGTTACCATCTACTGCACTATTACAATTACAAAACATGCAATTTTATAGTTGAGAGCGATGATCTAAATCTAAACACCTACTAAAACAAAATTGTTAAGCGAAAGGATTAAATTTCTGAAAATAAGACGCATATCAAAACAATTCAGCGAAATTATGAAATTCATTTTCTAGAATCATACTAAAGTTATCATATAATATTTCCAATTACTTTCAGATAACAAAGTATGTCATCAACATAAATATTATAACTAAAGATCGGAATTTGGGGCAATTTTTAGAGTATTCAATAACATGGAAATGGTTTTTTTACATCCGCGACAACCGCGGAATGCCAGTGAATCGTAAATTGGGTTATTTTTAATCCGTACGCAAACATTGCAGGCATTAACAACGTTTAGCTCCAAAATTGCGAAAAGAATTATCTGCTGTTCCATAGAATATTAAGTACTTGAAATGCACCAACTTCGATTTTGGCCGACTATCCAATTACCGAGTAAACTACCTAAAAATCAGCCGAGTAGTTACTGACCATTCGCCGACTTAAAAAATGGCAAACTAGTTAGCTTTACTTCGGTCACATTCAGCGATGTTTAGAATTTATGGTTCGATATATGATTTTAAGCCTTATCTACAAAAAAAGAACAGTTGTAGCGCCCTTTCAATCATATTTAAATCATTAGTTTTATTAGATGGTTATAACACTTAATGTCATATAAACAGCCGACTAATCGCCTATGCAATCTTCTAGTTACAGACTAGTTGCCATCTACAAAAATTACCCAATAGTCGGTCTTCCCGACTAGTCAGTGCATTTCTATTTAATATCAACTCAACCAAAATGTATGAAAAATTTAAAAGTTTTTGCGAGATTACTAACAGTCTATTACATTTTTAATGTCGAAATTTTACGAGTTTCAATTTTTAAACATTGAAAGTGATCATTCAAAAAATAAGCGTAGCAACGGACGACCTCCGGCCAGACGGACCGATGACTTAAAAAAGGCGGCTGGTAGCTACTGGATGGCGAAAACGAGAGATCGTGTATGGCGTGCCCTGGGGGAGGCATACGTCCAGCAGTGGCAGTGCATTAGGCTGATATTTATTTATTTTATACTTTATTGCACATGGTACAAAAGGCGGGCCTTATGCCACGCGACATTCTCTACCGGCCAACCAGAAGGTAAACAGAGAGAAAAATACACGGGTATTCAAAAAATACTAACATCCGCGTCCGCGTCGGTGTATCCATATTAGTCTCATTGTTGCCCCCTCCATTTCGATCTATGATCTAATCATATCAAAGTGTATTGCTTTCGTTAGGTGACTCTACAAACTTACGCACATATTATGCTAATTTATCAGTTTCGTTACCAATGTCAGGGTGAACAGTCAACTCAAGGTTGTTGGAAATTAATATCAAAGCAACTAGTCGTTTGATAACTACTCAAATTATATAATAATAAATAATAATAAATATCATTGACAATTCACACAGCGCCATCTAGCCCCAAACTAAGCAAAGCTTCTACCATGGGAACTAAATAGCTGATATTCGTACTTATATAGCTTTTTTTTGTAAATAAATACATATTATACATAGAAAATACCAAGACTAAACACAAATATCTGAAATAACTTAACAAACATTTTTGTCATGTGGGGATCGAACCCACGACCCTCGGCGTAGCAGGCAGGGGTACTATCCGCTACGCTATCGGGACAGTCATACAATATGGATTAACTTATTTACTTATGTAATATTAAATAACCTATGCATTTTTTTAGCTTATTGGCAGAGAAAATGGGACTGACTTTTGAATTAGATACTCACATTATATAGGTAATACTAGGTTTTATGCCGTGTGATGCCGGCTTAGAATAGCATCACCCCATTTCTTTTCCCGTGGGTGTCGTAAGAGGCTACAATGGGACTCGAGGGTGTGTATTGCAATTTTAGACGATGGGCTGACAAGCTGTCAATATGGCGTTACACAATTTCCCGAATGACTCTCAAATGTTTGTCAGAAGCGGCGTAAATGTCCGTGTTTTTAAGGATGTTTACGCTCTGCCTACCTCGCAAGGGATATAGGCGTGATGTATGTATATACTAGGGTTTTGAACACCGTACCTATTTAGATACCCGAGTATCGGGTAAAATTTTTAACATATTCGGGTATACCCCGGATATTCATTTTCTTTTGCATAAATGTTTTTGTAAAAAAATAACAAACTTAAAAATCTGCCTAGTTAGAATGGCTAACTCATAATAAAAACTAAACTTAACATTGAGGTACAAAAAGTAGTTCAATAAGACTCACTCTTTATCACTTACGGTTTCACCCGCAGATAACCGTTTTCCCGTGGGAATAAGATATTTCGCCATGGTAAAAAGTTGCCTATTTCTACTCAGGAATAACGTAGCATTCTAACTGTGATTTATGCGGTTATTTTTAAACTTAGTCCAGTACTATTGAGTCTATTACAAATATACGAAAATCTTTTCTCTTTTAGTTTCTCTCCGTGTGGGATACCGAGTTGTCCAACGACACGACAAACCCTGGTGTCAGAGTTTTTCAACCGCCTGCTACTAGTAGTAGGCCTCTGACATGGTTGTGTAACGACCGCCGTCTAAGTAATCATGGACAGCAACCGGGACCGACGGCTTTACGTGCCCTCCGAAGCAAGTACCAGCTTAAGATGCATGAGGTGTTATCTATTAATAAATCTATATCTAGGAATAACATATTTTTAATAAGGAACTGTACCTTGAATTGATAATTCGAAATACATATTATGATAGATAATATTATCTTAATTCATAAGACCTATTTCTATAACATTACAGATAAAGGTTGACCAGATTTAATACCCAACTGCTTACGTTATATATTCTATATGTACATACCTAGGTAATCATATGCACTCAGGTTTTTTTTGCCTTCAGCCTTATATACAAATTACTGCTAATATTTCATGGAGTGAACCAGCCCATGAAACTGAACAACTTTCCTTACGAGACATAGGTCAAAATATGAAATAACATTTGGACTTCCCATTCAAACGGTTCGCTGGAACATTTTGTACGGGAGGTCCATTTTTTTTCATATTTCAACCTATGCTCCTTGGGGAAAGTTGTTCAGTTTCATAGGCTGGTTCACTCCTAGTTAAACAGTTAATTTTTTTACACCTTGTACCTTATATATACCTAATTTCCTGCGTACGTTATTTTATTACGTGAATACCATTATAAAGAAAATTATTGAATTATTAAGAAGTGCCCACTTAGATAGCTACGTCACAGTATAATTAATAGTACTAGCGTAGCTACGTACAGTCTATTGGCAATATGTAGCCAAGTTTCAAGGATAATTTACAATTCCTCTCAATAATAAGGAAGTAAGTAGATACCTACATACCTACCTTCTGCTTATTATTAGGCATTGTAAGCCACCGGTTTCACACTACTGTTTAAACACATACATATCACGCCTGTATCCCTTGTGGCAGATGATAATTGATAACAATACGGTCGCTATGGCAGTTTCAGAAAAATCATGTATAACCATAGTGACAGGTTGTCAACCTGTCGCCTTATATTGTAATACACAAGAAATGGGGTAATGCTATTCTAAGCCGGCATCACATTGCTCTAAAACACAAAAGATCGTACACCTACCTAGATTGATATGGGACTGTATTTGGCATGATAAATACGTGGATAAGTATTGACGTTAAAACATTTATTTCAATTTATGGTGTCAACAAAAGAGAGGCACATGTTAAAAAAATCAGGAATTCTGATAAAATTATAAGTTAGCATAAATTTAAGACATTCTTCTTGTTTGCATAAAGATTTCACGCGTGCGTGTTAAACGTTTTATTTGCGAGATTAAAGAGTGTATTCCACCCATCATGCCTACGAGTACTTAGGGTAAAAATAATCATAATAAACTTCCTTTTTAGAAGTAGTTACCTACTATTCTTCTTGCTTATTTTCGTATTCTTTCTTACCATGCAGCATCTTTCTTCACCATCTATATTTACAGGCAGGAACTTACCTGAAAATAAAACCAAAATATTGAAAACAAAATAGAAACTTGTACGTAAAAATGTGAGTATAAAACGGTATAATCGCTCGCCACGGCTCGTTTCCGCCATCTCAAGTAAACTCGCCGATATCGCTATGAAAACATTCCTTTACAGCCTAACAAAACAACACTGGCCAAAAACTACGCGAGGATTATGAAACAAAACGAAAACTTTGATTGGCGCATTGGCATTCGAATTTCGAAAAGAGTTTGTTTCCTCTTTTATTTCTCGTGTATGAATAAGAACGAAATTCACGGGTTAATGAGGATTCCGTCACAGCATTGTTTTAATTATTTATTGTTGTAAGTTCTAGTATGTTCATTTATTTGCTACCTAACCAAACACCTGCTCTGAGCGTTGAAAATTAAAATATCGTCTACAAAATAACATACCAAAGCGAAACGAAAGTAGAAGTCAATAGGGAAATAGAATTGATTAGACGAGCCTTTGCGAAAACAACCAAAATGTGTCAAGTGAAAATACAAGTAAGTAGGAAGGTAAGTATGCATTTTATGTTTTCCTTATAGTCATCTGTTTGAAATTAACCGGCTCGTAGTCATAACAGTGGACACGTTGTCATGATTTCCCATAAACCGAATATCTGCATCCGCCGGACCACCAGAATGGCGTCATGTTTAAAAAACACGTGTAATACGAGTTTCGAGAAACCACTGATTATAATGAGATAAAAATAATGGAACCGCAGCAGATTTTTGAAAATTTGTTTTGTGGCTTTCACAGCTGTGCGACGGTTACCTATCAGTGTACGTACGTTATGGTTATATTATCAGCCAGGCGGGATATGTTCTAATATAAATAATAAATAAATATAATGGACATTTTACACAGCGCCATCTAGCCCCAAACTAAGCAGAGCTTGTACTATGGGAACTAGATAGCTGATATTATTACTTATATACTATTATTTTTGTAAATAAATATACATAATACATAGGAAACACCCAGAATAAACGCAAATATTTGAAAATGACTTTACATATATTTTTGACATGTGTGGTCGAAGTGGTCGAACCCACGACCCTCGGCGTAGCAGGCAAGGACTGCTATCCTCTATACCATCGGCCTAAGTTATATTTATACAGACAAAAAAACATTCTATGGGTGTCTTGTTGCGAATGTTGTTTGACACCGTTTTTAAAAACCGCCACAAAACGCCCACTTAAAGATTTTTGTCACTGTCATTAATCCCATCCTGTCACCCGCAAAAACTGCAACTTGTCAGTTGTCAGTGCTGACACAGGGCCGGTATTGTACGAGTCAGGTGTCGACGACCCCGCTGTCGCAAGATGGAGTTAGCAACGCAACAGGAGCGGACCTAGGTGGGGGTCAAGGACGTTCAGGACCAAACGGCGCGAGGTGGTGGCGCCATGCCTTGTAGTGAAAAATGTAGTTCCATAACATAAATTACAGTACACATTTATTGTAATACATCACCAATACATAACATGTTCTGTTACAATCTCTCATAATCTAACAAACATCTATCAAATACGTATTATTTAAAATAAAGGCGCGGATTTGGTGCGGTCGCATGACTAGCATGCGTTTCATCCCTTATTAAAAATTATAGACACACATGCCTGGGCCCGAATTATGCTATCGGAAAAGCATCTCATTTGTGTGTCGATAGTGTGCTGATATTATATTAAATTAAGACCCACCAAAAATAACACTGAGTACACACCTGTTTGCCACAATTACTAAGCTACTGCGTTTTTGCTGCACCGCGTAATTTAATATCTAAACTGCTAAATCGAACCAGCTTACCAAGAGCTCTACCAACATTTTAGGTTAGCTGTTTAAGTACTACGCAAATAACACAAGAGATGATAGTCATAAGAAATAATATACCTATAGACCTAAAATTCGCTATAGTCAAAACGACTTCTATGCAAAGGCATAGATTAATTATAAGTATTCACATTAAATTATAATGTAACAAGCGGCCCGCTCCGTGGTGTCACCCGCTGCTAACTGTTTTCCCGCAGGAAAAAGACCTTCTCCTGGCATGAATTATACATAAAAACCTACCTCTTGAATCACTCTATCTACAAAAGAAAACCGCATCAAAATCCGTTGCGTAATTTAAAGTACAAAGGGACACGGGAAGCGAGTTTATTTAATACTACATACCTATATTTAGGTAGTGATAAGTGATATTTTGATGCATCTTTTTCAAATCATTCTACTAAGCATTTTAGTCTGAAGGCAGACAGGGCTCTACGTATATTTGTCGTAAGGTTTATTTTTTGTTGGTTGCAGCGATTCCTTAACACAAATTACAAAATACTTGTCACCATTTTACAAAATATTGTTAAGTAAGCGAAATAACAAGAAAATTGTTCTTTATAAGATTTTCTTGCCGTCAGCAAAAAAAATGCAAAATAACTTATGATAGGAATTTCAATGCCTTCCCTATTTAGAGAGGAAGAAAGCTCTAAGTGGATTCCTATACAACCTAGACGATGATCTGGCTGTCCCTTACTATCTTATAGAAAGTAAAAGAGAATGTAATAGGTACATTAGTGTAGGTATTCATCTCAATGAAAGCATTCCTCTCCGACGGCGCAGACACAGCGGCGAGAATATGACACACAAACCTACTTAGCCGACTTTGACACTAAAGCTATGTTTGCTTCGAAACTAAAGGTTCTCTTACTTAGTTTGTATTGGATTTTCATTCCAAGTTCAAGATTTTATTGAGTCATCAAATTGTGTACCTTAACTTTCCCAGAACAAAACAAATAATTACGAAGAAATTATTTCGAATCAGACCCGAATAAAAATGTAAAAATATTGCATCAAATCGATCCCTAAAAATAAGGATGACCTACAGATTGCTGACATAAAAATCTATAAATAAAGAATGTTAAAAATAGAATCTACGGTACGAGGAAAATTATTTGACATCACAAGTCAATATTGTGTTTCTTTTTGTAAGTCCTGTTTTTCGTTTTTTATTTACGATAGCTACGTACGATAGAGTAGCGTCATTGGTGCGTTCCTCCATAACAACCAATAATCTACAGATGATATAATAATAAAATAAGTAATAATACCTAAATGCGAATTCGAGCAACTTTCAACATTGACTTTAAAAGAAATATATATGGAGAAAATAAAGAGCTCATTTGCCCCGACAATCGACTGCTAATAGTGGTCGTGTCCGAAACCGGCCGGTTACCCGATTTGTTTTATTTGTGCCTGTGCCGCAACAGGTACCGGCTCCCGGCGCGGCGCCCTGAAGCAACAAGTGACTTACGAATTCTACGACACACAATGTGGGTACGGAACGGGTTCCGTATCAATTCGATATTCCCCGATTTATTCACACAGTCTGCAGAATTTGCAAAAATACTGAAGATATTTTAAGAAGTGAATCAGTGAAGGACAGTGTACATGTTTTTTTATACTGTTTTTAAGACTGGCCTCTTCAATTTTAGCCCCAGGGCTGTAAAACCTAAACCTGACTGATTGGTGAGGAACAGGAGCTCACCCGGAGAAGTTCGTGTGGTCGTTCAAACAACAAGCTTAGGAGTTGTTCTAGGAAGGACGGATCAGACGAAGACGGTACATGAACATGAACCTATTTACCCGTGGAACGTGTTGAAAAATTAAAATGCTTCTCATAATAAAACCCTCTTTTTTGGGGATTTTGTTCAGTTAAATGGCCTGATTGATGATTTTGCTGTAATTTATTATCCATCAAGAAAAAAATATAGCTCAAACTCTCACAGGCCAAAATACTTATCTCATGCTAATAAAACAGATTAGAATCTTTTGACTTTTTCATTTATATTTAGCTCTGGGAGTGCTAAGAACACACAGAAACCAGTTTTCCATACAACCAAGTTTTGCGCCTTATCACCTTGCTTAAATATATTCTAAAATTGTTTACAGAGTGTAAGGGACAGCCCTCCGAATACTTATAGGGTGCATTCAGACCATAAAACTGAACATATTTCTATGAACAAATATTTCAAGAAATGCCCATTTTCTTTTTTACTTTCCATAGTAATTGCAGTCAGCTGATCTTGATTTTGAATGGGAGGTAATATTTTTTATCGTTTCCTGACATATGGTCCTAGAGGAAAGTTGTTCAGTTTCATGGTCTGCATGCACCCTATCAGTATTCGGAATAAGAATAAGAACCATCAATAGATTATTTTTAGGTTGTAAACATGTAACAACGGAACCCCGATGCGTGTAGCGGGCTGTAACGGTACTGAGGAATGCAACTCGGACAGGTGGCCGCTCTATCACACCTCGCCCCAATCACTACGGCTCAATGGATTCGCACAACGGAACTCCAAATTTGAAACATTTTTACTTTTTTCTTTTTGCAAGGTGAATGTGCCAGTCAAGAAGTTTTTAACATGATAAAGTTTTTAAATTTCCTGCAAGACAAACTTATCAACCTGGCCAGTACCTATCATTTCGGTTGTAAGTAGTTACGTAGGTAGATACCTGTTTTATGCATGGTTTAACGCAAAGACCAACAAAAGTCCGTAGTTTTTACCCTTTTATTACTTTACAAAATGTTTCCCGATTGATTGGACTAGTATGCGAAGGTTGGATGTATGTTGATAAGCCTGTTATTTATGACACCAATAAAAACAAGCGCTCACTTCCAATCAGGTGGAATTTCAATGAATTGCTGCCGATAAACGCAACCGTGACTTAAAAACCTGGGTAGATAAGAGTAATTGAAAGTAAGAATAGACATACACATACTTACATACATACACATATCACGCCTATAATCCCTAGCGGGGTAGGCAGAGCGCCGCAAAAAACGGACATTTACGCCACGTCTGACAAATATTTGAGGGTTATTCAAAAATTGTGTATTGCCATAGTGAAAGGTTGTCAGCCCATCGCCTAAAATTGCAATACACACGAAGAAGAATAAGAATATGCCGTGTGATGCCGGCTTAGAATAGCATCACCCCATTTCTTTCCCGTGGGAATCGTAAGAGGCGACTAAGGGACTCGAGGGTGTGTATTGCAATTTTAGGTGATGGGCTGACAACCTGTCACTATAGCGATACACAATTTTCCGAATGACCCTCAAACATTTGTCAGACGTGGTGTAAATGGCCGTTTTCAGCGGCTGTTTACGCTCTGCCTATCCCGCAAGGGATTATAGGCGTGATATATGTATGTATGTAAGAATAAGAATAGAAGTATTTCTTTTTCAGACTGAACTCTTCGATTTTAGTCCCGGGGCTTAATCCTACACCTGACTGAATAAAAGTACATAGGCTAGTAAGTAGGTACCTATCTATACTTTTTAGCGAACCTCAAAAGGAAAAAAACGGAGCTCTTATAGCATGATTTTCTTGTCCGTCCATACGTCTGTCACGACCCTTTATCTCTAGAACGCGTAGAGATATCGAGTTGAAATTATCAAACCATATAAGTAGTCAGGCCGCTTGTAGTTGTAAAAACTATACTCCTAACTTAACATTAAAGAATCTTACTGTTAAATTGCTTGTGCAACCACTTGCACATCTTTCTATTTGTCTATTTTTATTGTAAAGGTTGCCTAGAAGAGATCGCAACAAGCGATAAGGCCGCCTTTGCTTTCTTTTAGTTTTAAGTTTTCTGTATTGTTTTGTTTCTGTTGTAACAATGTGTGTTTATCTATCTATATATCTTAACCAAAAAAATATACGGCTGTTTATCGATTATGAAATTTGACTGTTAGTAATGTAATTGCGTAAGTAAAAGCACTCTATTGCACAAACATAACATTCAAAAAACGGGAAAATTCGGCCGACTAAGAATAGCATCACCCCGATTATTTCCCGCGGGTGTCGTAAGAAGCGACAAAAAGAGTCGAGGGTTTCATGTGTTTTACAATTTTAGGCGACAGGCTGACAATCTGACATTATAGTAATACATGATTTTTCTGAAACGGCTCTCAAATATTTGTTAGACGTGGCTATAGAGACCGTATATTTACGGCCGTTAACGCGTTAACGCTCTGCCTATCCCGCAAAGGATAAAGGCGTGATGCGTGTATGTAAAATGAGAAGTAATTTAATAGAGGTTATCGTTTTCCTCCATTTCCGACTTTTTAACCTCTCTAGTATGGTTTAAAGTAAAAAGAAAAACATATTGGGAATTTTACATACATACATATATCACGCTTATAATCCCTTTCAGGGTAGGCAGAGCGTAAACGGCCGCAAAACGGTCATTTACGCCACGTCTGACAAATGTTTGAGGGTCATTCGGAAAATTGTGTATCGCTATAGGGACAGGTTGTCAGCCCATCGCCTAAAATTGCAATTCACACCCTCGAGTCCCTTAGTCGCCTCTTACGACTCCCACGGGAAAGAAATGGGGTGATGCTATTCTAAGCCGGCATCACACGGCAAATTGGGAATTTAATTGTAACATAAAATATATGAAACTTTACATTTTAGTTAGATAAACTTGTCGTCGATTCATTTTAGCATAGACACTTGTCAAGTTGACATTTTCATGGAAATGCCGCGTTGACATCCTGTTATGCAAATACTTACATTTGAATATCTATCTACATTACAGTGACAGATTAGATACCTATTTGTGTCGTGGTGATTTCATTATTAATTACTTTAGGATCGTGGTGAGAAGGATAGTTTACGTAAACCCACACACACATATATCACGCCTATAATCCCTAGCGGGGTCCGCAGCGCTTAAATAACTGCAAAAACGGACGTTTACGTCACGTCTGACCAATATTTGTGGGTCATTCGAAAAAAATGTGTATCGCCATAGTGACAGGTGGTGATTAAAGCAATACACACCCACAGGTCCCTTAGTCGCATCTTAGGACTCCCACGGAAAAAAAATGGGATTATGCTATTTTAAGACGGCATCACATGGCAAATTGTCCGATCAGCTGATTTGTGTTACTATGAACGCTCAAAATGTTTTTGCCTTATTTCGTACATTGTTCCTTAGGGAAAGTTGTTCCTTGTCACCATCTCGTCTTGTGATTTCGCTATCGGTTACTAGTTTTTCCTAGGTATAGATGTTTCTAAGAACAGTAGGTAAACTACTACTTTTTCTTTGTCGTGTGGTACACCGAAACGACCCGGTGAACTCTGGTGTCAGAGTATTTCAACTGTAAACTACTAAAGCTTACAAACATCTATTAATTTTAGTATTTTTTTCACCGCGTGCTTTTTTTCGTAGCGCTGTCTTCAGCAACCGACCAATGTTTTAAATGTAACGGTGCCTTCGTACATTAGCATGTCGAAAAAAACCTAATCGGACATTCGCCAATACATTGGGTTCAATGACTCTACCGAACGTAGAGTAGTCACACACGCACCGGTCGATATTGCGGTACAGGTAGTACAAATCACAATCTGTGACAGCCGCAATTTGGTGCGGCGACAAGTATCATGATATCCGGTTTTTGTATGGGATTTCGTGAACTTCTTTCGTCAAATGAAAATAAATGGTAATTTTTCAATGTAGGTTAGTACTATCTATCACTTATTAACGTAGCATTACATTAGTACATTGTAAAAAAATAGTCTAACACAATTTTCTTCATTTTAGAATTATTTTATATTGTCCTGATAGAAAACCGGCTACAGCGGGATAAAAATATAGGCACTGCATCGGGGCTGGCCAGGTTAAACACACGGCATGTAACATCACGCCACCACCACTAGTAAACGACATTTTGTTTCAAATTGAAGACAAGCAAAAAAACGGATCCGAGAAAACACCGAAAGATCATGCGGGGCGTGTGAGAACCGTCTTCATCTATTAAATCAAACTGTCGTTTCATTTAGTACTTTTTATTTTGGTCTTATTTGCCGTCTATAAGTCCGCAAATTTAAACACTTAACATCTGTATTGCCTAGGGAATAGAGCTAAGTTTTGTCTGGCAAGTCGCTTACGTCTGCGACCCGGATTCGCTTGATTTCTTCAGGAAAGAGTTCTCTTCGGATCGATTCACACGAAATATAACTGTTTAGTTCAGATAATGCATCTTAGTTCTATTGCAAATAGATTATCTTTCAAAATGTAGGGTGATATTTTACTAGTGACCGATAGCAAAATCTCAAGACGGGCTGGTGATAAGGAACAACTTTTTTAAAGGAACATAGGTTGAATAAAGAAAGAAGTAGTTTTAAGAGATCACTATTAAGAGAATTGGCAAATTGATTGTTTATTGTAAGTCATAAAGATAAAACTTCGTAAGTATCCTAAACATGTTACATGTTATAATTTATCAGCCTGTTTCTAAACTACCTACTCGTTTATATTCAATCCGTGAATAGCGTAGTTGGCTGTATATAAACTTATGCTTTGTGTACTATGTATTATGTAAGTAACCTATGTATACAGTTGTTTGCTTTTCCAAATAAGCAAAATAAAAAGAAAGGAAATACATTTATTTCGGTCCACACAACACAACAACAAAAAAGACAACATTTAAACTTATTCAGTAGTACGTCAAAAATATTTTTGATTTTCCACAGTAGGTAACATAAATCAGCTGATCGTCAAATTTTGTGTGGCAGGTCGAAAAATATTTTCGCATTTCGACCTATGTTCGTTAGGGAAAGTTGTTCCTTATCATATCACCGAACATCTTGAGTTTTCGCTATAGCTTAGTAGTAAAATTTCACTCTATATATAATGCTAAGACAGGCTCTTCAAGCAAAACCTAATAAAGTTACTTAACTTTGGGGATCAAACTTAACTGGTTTTTCATACATTTACCAACAATAATGAACTTATAGGTTGATACCTACTGGACCCGAATCCTCTAAGAAGACAAACACAACGGCTATAAAAAAAAACACATGACAATATATTTTTTAATTTTTTTGAAAACTTGTATACCTAATACGGGAAGTGTTTTAAAATTTGGTACTAAATTATTTTTTTCTTATTATGGAATACAATGCGTCGGATAGTACAAAGATTTTTCCATGAAAATACAATCACAGTAATTTAAAATACTTCAAGGAATCCATTTAACGGACCAGCCTACAATGGTTATACGTAACAACTATATGAAAAAACAATTTCAGTTAATCCCTTAAATGTCAACCCGAGGTTATGTTGACAGTAGTTCAGTACAAGGCATAAATAAATGGTATTATTATGTTTACCAGGGTCAAAGTAATTTTAAAAGTAAACTTCTGAAAAGGTAAATCCTTTTGGTTTTAAAGCTATTAAACATGTCAATGGGTTTTAAAGTTCGGACTAGCACCCTTGCAACGAGATCTTGAAGTATTGATACTTACTTACGGTCAACAATGTTTTTTAATGGTCACAATAAAATTACTTAAAACGGATTTATATATTTCGACGTTTAATGATATGTTCCTAGGGGAAAGTTGTTCAGTTTTATGGTCTGTATGCACCCTATAAGTATTTGGACGGTTGTCGATTGCACCCTGTATACTTACCATTTGTATTACCAATGGCCTCAATTCGGCATATAAATTCTCGTATCTTACCTTCAATTAGTGCTGTCACTTTTCGTCAAATAGGCTTAGACAAGGATAGGAGATATTTTAGTCGTGTCATGTCTTATAATTTCATGCAAAATTCGTGTTATCTGTCTAAAAAAGGCGACGATCAAAACAATGGCGACTATTTGATTAGTAAAGGCGAGAAAACCGTTTTTAGAAATGACAGGACTTAGATAATTATCTCCTTTCCTTTTCTAAACCTATTTGAGGGAAAGTGACAGCACAAATTTAAGGCAAGTAAGGACAATTTATATCCCGAATTGAGGGCAATGTATCCCTTTCACTACACTACCTAGTTTTCTTAGTGTGGGGACTGTTGGTAATAACCTTATGCTTGTCATATGTACCTATATTTTTTTTGCAAATAAAAAAAATATTCTGTCAAAGAAAATATGTAGGTACCTAAGTAGGTCGAGTATAACCAGAAATGTTGCTTTGCCGAATTATCCAGCACAGTATTGCCAATGCCGGATGCCAGCTATTACGTAGTTTCACCGCGTTTTTCAACATACCGACTGGCGCTTATTGTTCATTCAGCTAACCTACAGCTAGGTACTCTACCCGACGCAATTTCAATACAAATTGGCAGTAGCATAAGCTACAATAATCAAAACTGACGGAAGAAAAGGACTCATGACTCAACAGCTGATTGATAAAAATGGTTTATATATTATAGAAAACGGGCTAAATTTAAAACTGCCATCCAACCATCTCATCATTATAATAGTGTTTACCATCATAATTATTATCTCTAAAAGATATTATCACTTTGTGAATTTGTTCCCGGTCTGGTTAGGACATTGCAGGGTGAACCAACTGATTGTCGCCGTCGGTACCGGTTGCTGTCTATGATTACTTAGACGGCGGTCGTAACACAACCGTGTCAGAGGCCTACTAGTGGTAGTAGGCGGTTGAAAAACTCTGACACCAGGGTTCATCGGGTCGTTGGACGACTCGGTGTCCCACACGAAAAGAGAGAGACCATCATAATATAGAGAAAGAAACATTTAAGGATCGGAAACGTAACTACGAAATACAAAAAGATCACTCGTGCTTTTTTTTAGGGTTTCGTAGTCTACTACAAGCAAACCCTTATTATTCCTTCAACTCTGTCCGTATCCCACGCTTTAATAACTAGTGACATGAAATTTGGTACTACGATAGATAGTATTGACGCAAATTTAAAGAATAATATTTTTGGAACCCTCACATATAAGCGAAAGGTTATTTTTATTATTCTACTATATTAACACAGGGTATCGTTGAATAGGTCAAATCTTGTAAAACTAAGGGAAGTTTTCTTTGTCTGCAAATCATTTGAATGGCTCTGTCACGAGATTATCATCCTTAACTTGTTCCAGCGGTAACTTTTTAAGTATAGTTATAGAATTAGAAAAAGAATATACTCTAACTTTTCAATCTATGGATTTATGTATTTTGTAAACTACGTAGGTATTACGCTAATTGTCGCACTGATAGTTATTGAAATATTGTGAAAAACGGGTTCTCAAAACTGTACCAAACCTGTCAAAGTACAATGATCTTGAAATATGGTTCAATTCATATTTAATTACTACGAAACCCGATATTTGGGCGGGTCCGACACGCTCTTGGCCGGTATTTGAATCTCGCGTTTGTCGCTTTGTTACATAAAGTGGCTACTGTTGCTAATAGGTTATGTACGTACCACCTGGGTATTTTTATTTTATTTACTGGTAACTTGTCTAAATTCTGGAACTTACCTGAAAGCCAAAAGAAACACAAAGTCAGAAAATAAAGTGGCGTTGTTACACTTTATACAGGGTGTAAGGGACAGCCCTCCGAATACTGATAAGGAGCATTCAGATCAGACCATGAAACTGAACAACTCACCCCTAGAAACATAAATGTCGGGAAATGTAAAAAAAATTACCTCCCATACAAAATTACAATCAGCTGACTGTATTTATTATGGGAAGTAAAAAAATGAGGTATCCTGAAATATTTTTAATGGAAAGTTGTTCAGTTTCATGGTCTGAATGCATCCTATCAGTATCCGGAGGGATGTCCCTTACACCCTGTATATATGTTTAATATAAGTATAAGTAGGAACAAAGGTTATGACACTTTTAAATGATTGGCATTTAAATTCTCACCGCTACGCATTTTGTTTTCATATTGTCTAAAGTTATTTAAATCTCGCGATACCTCAAAGAGTAATTAATTAAGTAATTGAAGCCCGAGCCAGCGAAGAATCTTAAGTTTATCCGCCTACTCATTTTTAAAATGGATCCTTAATTAAGGGAAATTTTTATATCTTTAGGACTAGTGACGAGCCCTGGCTTTGCCTGTTACAAAATACGAAATAAAAATGTTCTATCAGTAGGACAGTTATACCAAGTACCAAGAGATTTAAAATTTGGAAGTGTCAGTCGACGCGCCGGTAGATCAGTTGGCAGAGCAGTGGGACGCACGGTACCGGGTTCAAGCCCCGGCGGGCGCTGAAATTTTTCGATTTCTTATTTTCATTTATGGTTATTTTTAGTTACTGAATCAAAAACCAGTATAAACTTTGAGTAGATACCAATTCAAAATCTGTCTCTTGGTTCAGGGTCTATCTCTTTAAAGTAAAAAAAAAGTATTATTAGTAGCTAGTATTAATTGGTCCATGGTAGTATGTTTCTTGATTCATGTTGTTTGTCATTGTAACAAAAAACTTTCTACTGAAAATGCTACAGATATGCCTTTCTTAGCTCTCAATGAACAATCTATTATAAAGAGGAATGATTTGATTGTTTGAATTGAATAGGCTCCGAAACTACTTGACCAGTTTATAAAAAATACCGTTACTATCCTAAATTCCCTGATGAACATAGGCTATATTAAAATGTGTTATTCCCGCCGGAAAACTATTAGCAGCGGGTGAAACCGCTGGGCAGACTAATGTTTTATCAAATATTTGACAGATTCTTAATAATACTATGGCAGAGGGTCAATTTCCTTCGTTGACATCTCTTTTGGAGATGACGGCTGTCAAATACGACTTATTGGAAGGGCGGTACTTTAGGTACATAAACCAGCCTTGTCTAATAGCACACCTCGGACACTCCATACAGCGGACTCTTCATAGACAACTGTCATTTCTACATGGGCGTGCATGTGTAGGTGGGTGATCACATATGTGTGAGTGCAGGGTTGGCATGCTCGTTGATTTTTATACCTAACCTAATGAATACATATAGTAACTACCAAAGAGGATGTAACAAGCCTAGCGCTAATTTCTACTTAATTCTCCACTGGTTTTTTGACATTTCTCGGGCGAGGGTGGGTCGGGGGCTGGGGTGCGGGGAGGTGAGTGTTCGTTCTATAAGTATAATATAATATACTACATACTATTGGTTATTCTGTGCTAATAGCGTCTATTTGGGCGTGAGAGCGGTTTCGGACGCCGGTTCCCTACATGACATGACTTAACTGGTTTCAACTAACGGTTCATACACTAAAAAACATTTCAACCATTACATTCTTCTCGTGCTGGTACCTACTTACCAATCGGTAAAAAAAGTTGTAAACGGTGTGAAAAACAAACTAAGGAAATAGGTAGGTTAATGTAATGCCTATTGGCCGTGTGATGCCGGCTTAGAATAGCATCACCCCATTTCTTTCCCGTGGGAGTCGTAAGAGGCGACTAAAGGACTCGAGGGCGTGTATTGCAATTTTAGGCGATGGGCTGACAACCTGTCACTATGGCGGTACACAATTTTCCGAATAACCCTGAAACACTTGTCAGACGTGGCGTGAATGTCCGTTTTTTGCGGCGGTTAGCGCTCTGCCTACTCCGCAAGGTATTATAGGCGTGATTTGTGTGTGTCTGTGTATGCCTATCTATAAAGCCCTATTAAATTCAGTGCAAATATTTTTCGGGTGAGTTCTATTCGTTAAACTGAACAACTTTTCCCAAGGAACATTTAGGTCGAAGTATCAAAGTAAATATTAGACCTCCCATACAAAGTGACTCTAATTTTTAACATTTTTGTATGCGAGGTCCTATTTTTTCGTTGTTTTGTTACTTGGGAAAAGTTGTTCAGTTCACTGGAACTCACCGTAATTATATTTGCAATGAAATTAAAAGCACCATATATAATTCTATAATCAGTTACATTTATATGGCAATTATTTGATTAGAAGTAAAGTTGTTACTAATAAAATAAATCATGTTGATTTAGTGTAACAAAACATTATGTTAAGTTAATTTAAAAAAACTGAACAGTTTACACTTATAAACTTAATTTGTAAATAAATACATATTATACAGAGAAAACACCCAGACTAAACACAAAAATCTGGAAACCGACTTAACAAATATTTGTGTCTTGTGGGATCGAACCCAAGACCCTCGGCGTAGCAGGCAGAGGTACTAACTGCAATATTGACCCAAAAATAATTGTTTATATTACTCCTGAAACACTCTTCACTCGCGTCCAAGTAAATATTTTTTATTATTTCTAACTGGTATTGTACCCTAGTCGATACGTGCGGAGCCAGGTCGACTGCAGGAGTCTGCCGCGCGGATCCAGCCAGGAAGGCTGAGAGGGTGGCGCAGGTCCTGGGCAGCCCTGCGTTTTCCATAATTGCGTCCCAGGCAACGCAGTGTTTTTCAGACAATGATTAAATCGTCTGTCACAGACGTGTGAGGCCAATGATGATGATGATTGTACCCTACCAATACGGGCTGTAAGGGACAGTCCGAATACTGATAGGGTGCATGCAGATCATGAAACTGAACAACTTTCTCCTAGGAACATTTGTCAGGACACGAAATTTATTTTTACCTCTCATGCAAAATCACGATCAGCTTACTGCAATTACTATGGGAAGTAAATTTTGCTTGACGTTTCCTGAAATATGTTCCCATGGGAAGTTGTTCAGTTCCATAGTCTGAATGCACCCTATAAGTATTCGGAGGGCTGTCCGATACACGCTGTTTTAAAATAATAATGCCAAAATAACGTTCATACCTACAGAAAAGACTAGAACACATTACCTAGACAAAAACGGGCAGTCTTATGAAATAGCTATTCTTTCTATGCTTTTTTCCATTCTATGCAACAGACAAAATAGTGTAATGTAATGTAAATGCATATGCATTAGATACGCTGAAATAGTCACTCCGTTTGGACTTTAGCGTGAAACAAACATCAATGAGACAATAACACTTTCGCATTAAATAATGGTTTTTGTAACGCGGTCTCCAACTTGGTATTTTTAACACACGTTAACGCATGCGTTTGTCAGACGAAAGGAAATTGCGAATACTGATCTTATTCCCATACATATACGGCTACGGTGCGTTACGGTGCGTAACGAATGCGTCTGTCAAGAGTATCAAGTCGTTTGAAAGAGGCTTCAGTAAACGCACCGTAGCCTATTTGTACAAGAATAAGATCTGAATTCGCAATTTCCTTTCGTCTGACAGACGCGTGCGTTACGGTGCGTTAAAAATACTCAGCGACGGACGACAAGCGGGAGACACGCCTAATAGCTGCTACCAGCTAGACTAGACACTGAATGTCATAGATACAATATATCCTATATACAGTATAGGATTTTAGTCACAAGTTGCCCAGACCAAAGAATACTAGATTGAGTAACACCTGAAAGAAATCATTTTTTTTATCTTTTCACCAGAACATACATTTTGGTCGCCGCATAAGTAACAGAAAGCAAATCAAAAAGTAGGATACAAAAAAATCAGCTACTTATTTGTCGTCTTTGATTTCATGGTAAAAGCCGTTCTGTTATGTAAACATACAATACAGTAAGTAAGTAAGGTAGGTTGTCTTGTCAGTTACTTACTTGCTACTTGGTAAAAAAGCCATTTCGTCTAGTCCCTTCTCGCTTATGGTGCACAAAATGTACGCGGAAATTTATTAAGCACACCACAATATACCAAGGTGCAGAAGTTTAACTCCAGCACCTTTCCGTTTGAATCTACCTACATTAGCAATGTCAACAAATGGTTTTGCGAATCCGAATTTAAGTGATGTCACACTTATAATGTGCTAAGTTTCGTAGGAAAACAATTAAATCACATTATTATTTAATGAATAGTTACGTTTCTAGGTATCCATTATTCTGATTTATTGATACTTCAACTGATATACGAGTAGTTCGCTGTGACACGAGTGGTTCGAGATTCTATGTAGTAGTCTTGTACGTGGGCGTGTGTATGTGTGGGTTCGAAAACCGGGCGTTAATATGAAGTTAATCTACTGATCCTTGGTATATTGTGTCTTTACGGTGAAGACATGGAAATACAGCTGGTTCTTGGAAATTGCGATGCCTTAACAATTTCCAGAAAAATGTTCTCCTTGTGTCTTTTAATAAGGTTTATTTTTGCACAGGTAGGTTGGAAGATAAGTCTATCACACATTTGCGTGTAAAAACTCTTCGGTCCTTGTAATAAGGTTCCATTTTACACGAATAGTTGACATGCAAATGAAGTCGCGTGCCATCAGTTTAGTGCACGCATAGCTAAGCATACCTGTTCTTTATAAATGAGAGATTGGTTTAGTAATTGATTCTTTGAAGATATAATGACTAATGATTCTCATGTAGAAAGTTTAGCTTTGAATATTGGTATTCTGATGTTTCCGTTATACCTTTCCATATCGTGAATATTATCCTATCATTAAACTTGTAAATGGTAAATAAAAAAAATCGATTTGCTCGTCTCATTAATTTAAGAACACGCCCCCTCCAATTATTTACGCTTAGGTAAGTATCAACAACATTTTTCAATACCAGGTAATACTTATTTTTTCTTCATATTTATCTGCACCGGATTCCATGATACATACATACATTTACATTCCATAATACATTCATTAATATCACGCCTATAATCCTTTAGAGCCTAAACGGCCGTTAAAACAGACGTTTACGCCACATCTGACAAACATTTGAGGGTCATTCGGAAAATATGTGGATTCTATAATGCATAAATAAAATTCAAAAGTTTGTAAATGCTTAAAAAGCTTACTCAAAACCGCATTATTTACTAAGAAGTAAGTATAACTTGTCACAAAACGTGACTGCCGATTGAAATAAGGTTACCGGAACACGCCGTGTCGCCCTTAATACGTCCAGACACGTTCTATATTCTGTCGCATCGTCCGCAAGCGTTTTATAAAAGGTGCAAGTAACAAACATAATAAAAATTAGATAAAACACGACTGCTTTCTGAGATAAAACCTAGCCTATGACACTCGGGATAATGCCAAACTTCTTCCGATACAATTCCTATTCGAATCTGTTCAGTTGTTAACAAGTTGCAGTATGTATTTTGAAGAATAGCACACCTATTTAATATACCTATACGTATATACATAATATGAACTCCAAAACATTACACTCCTTTTTTTGGTTGGGCAGTCGTGTATAAATGCTGTAAATTAAAATCATTATGAAATTATATAATTGAAAATAAAATTAAACAACTTTCTAAAGGTACATAAAGGTCATAATGTGAAAAAGATATGTATTTTCCATGCAAAATGTGCAATCCGGTCGCAAGTGTTTTTCTTATTTTGTCATGAATATAAATTCAAAAATCGTTTGAAAATATGAATTCTCGCACTACCGGCGGGTTGGCTGGAAGATACATCTTTTTATAAGATCACCTTTGCTTACACTGTTTGTACATTTTTATTTGTTTTTATGCCGTAAAGGATGTATATATGTTCCTTGGTGAGATCCAGTATTAAGTTCACCTCTTGAAATATTTCAAGCAAATTTCTTACACCCTGTATTGTGCAGTGCATCGCAACAGCATAATTTATGTGAAACTGTTACATACGGGTGGTTGGATCACGATAGATGGCGTAATTTGTCGTACAGGGTACCTAGGTACCTACGGCTTGAAATAGATCAAGAACAGACGTATAAGTAACCTAGGTAGGACCTAGGTAACTACTGGTGTGCTGTTGTTTTCCGATAGGTCACAGATACTCGTCTTGTTTTTCTGTTGTCATCGCATTCATGTTAAAAGCTATCCACAGATGTAAGTAATTACTTTCCTTGTATAAAGAAACCAACCATTTCATCTTCTTTGGCTAAGTCAAGTCGTTTGACAGACGCATTCGTAACCGTACCGGAGCTGTATTTGTATGGGAATAAGATCGGAATTTGCATTTTCCTTTCGTCTGACAGACGCATGCGTTACGGACGACAAAAGGGATAACCGCCTTAGATATTCAGTCTGCAAGTCTGATTTTTGCGTATCGGACAATTTATTAATTTCTATTGACTTTCTGTTTCCTCGATAGTTCGTGGTTCAAATTTTATTGGTTTTTCAAGAAGTTTCGTAACTAACCAGTGCTTATGGCAATGCGTAGTAGTCAGCTGTTAATGGCCGCCCGTGGACATCAAATGCTAGGCACACCTTGACTTCTGACGTTTCCACGTGCCACGTTTGTGGTTCCCGGAGCGATCAACTTGTACCGGTTTTTCAACCTACTTATACATATACCAAGGCCCTGATTACATTATTTTTTAGTCATTGCAATGCTATCGAAACTCAATTGTCTGTCTATTGCCATTGTGATTTACAATAGTTCCAACTGTTAGCGGAATACGAAACGGCGAAAACCATCCAACTGACTCTATTGAAACAAAACTGAGACGATTTTCAAATAGCGGAATTAGGTGGATATTTTATACACCTAAATATTTATTTGTAGTTCTCATATACATCTAGATTATTCTAGGGGTTGCAATTGGTTGTAAAATGCCCCGGCTTTGCACAATAGAGCATGACCTCTGACGTTTCCACGTGCACGCGCCCCGCTTGTGATTCCCGGAGCGAGGTCCGCTTTGTTTACCTGTTTGTTTCTGTTTTCTGACGTCTGTGGGCGTTGTTGTACTGGATAGGTACCTACGTAGACAGGGAGTCTGGGAATAATCTGACCTTTTAGTGCAATTTATAGTTACAGTGCCTTACGTACCTGTGGACTTCCTTCTTCTGTAATAACAACAGCCATAAAAGTCCACTGATGGACATAGGCTTTACCCTATTAGCCATAGAACGGTGCTGCCCATTCCCCCAGGTTCATCCCTTAGTCGCCTTTTACTCCACCCACGGATAGAAATTGAGTGATGCTATTCTAAGCTAGTACCTTAACTGCTCTTTTATTAAGACCCTTCGAAAATACTTTTCTTATGTTTGGATCATCGCACACACCGAACAATATTCTGACAGCCACCATCCAAACCGTCTATAAATTGACCTGGTCAACTGAAACATTTAGATTTGCAGTTATTATTTTTATACCTGTATAATTTTAATAACTTGGCAGTTCTAGGAACTTATAATTTATATAGTCCAGACCAGACCATCATCCCGTAGTCCAATCTTACTAATTTAATTTTCTATGCTAACTTAAGTAATAAAAAGCTTTTTCATTAGGTATAAAATCCATTAGGTAATTGTTTCGTTCCTATCCTGGGTAAGATAAAATAGCCACGTGTAGTAAGAAAAAATAACTTAATGTCTTTATTTTCGTGTGGGACACCGAGTCGTCCAACGACCCCATGCAACCCTGGTGTCAGAATTTTTCAACCGCGTACTACTAGTATCATCATAGGCATCTTACATGGTTGTTTAACGACCGCCGTCTACGTTATCATAGACAGCAATCGGGACCGTCGGCTTAACGTGCACTCCGATGCACAGAAATATCTTTTATTTTTTTGACAACCAGCCTGCAATGTCCTAACCAGACTGGGAATGGGATCAACTTTTGTGAGTGCCCCACCGAGAATGGAACCCGGAACCTTTGCGTCGCAGGCAGATATCATACTATGCCGGTAGCTATGTTTATGATAGAGAGACATAATAAAGCATTTATTTTGTAACCGCCTCGCCCATTTACCTACACATGCCCTAAGGTAGACTGTTAGATAATGCCCTTGGCATTAAGTCCGCCCATGTAATATAGTATAGGACGTGTGATGCTGGCTTAAAATAGCATCTTTCTTTCTCGCAGGTTTCGTAGGAGGCGACTAAGAGACACGAGGGCTTCATGTGTACTTAAATTTTAGGCGACAGGCTGACAACTGACACTATAGTGATACCCGATTTTTCTGCAACGCCCTTGAAATACTTGTCAGACGTGGCGATAGCTACCATATTTTACGACCGTTAATACTCTGCCTATCCCGCAAGGGTGTCTGTAATATTTTTTACATAAATTTAAATAAATAAATAACACACGATATAGGTATAAATGTATTTCCCTATACAGACAGATCCTTTTACAATGACCTTGAGATGTACTAGATTACAATTTATAACGCCTAGAGACGTGGGGAGCACAGTCTAGTTCCTAGATACGTAATAAAAACGTGTGTGTGTGTGTGTGTCTGTTACACAAAATAACGAGGTTTACTAAAGGTGCCGTGTGATGCCGGCTTTGCATCACCCCATTTCTTACGCAGGGGTTTCGTAAGAGGCGACGAAGGGACTCGAGGGTTGGATGTGTATTGCAATTTTAGGCGATGGACTGACAACCTGTCACTATATAGTGATACACAGTTATCTGATTGACCCTCAAACTTTTGTTAGACGTGGTGTTAATATCCGTTTTACGGCCGTTAACGCTCTACCTACCCCGTAAGGGATATAGGCGTGACTTGTGCGTGTTACTGAAGGCTCATTCTAACAATTTTCGAAACTAGGTAATAATAACAAAAAATACTTTTATTTTTTTAGGGTTGCTATAAAATTACTACAACCAAACAGAGTGTTTTGTGGAGGAGAGTAAATATTTTCAGGACGTGTTCTAGATTTGAAATTAAACATCTATTTTTTTGTAGGTACTATTAGGCAAAATGTGAAAAAATATTTGGCCCTCACATACAAAGTACTCGAGAGATTTCGTATGAGAGAACCTATTTTATATTAGTTTCACGTAAAATATCAATTCAGCCCTGAAAATATTTACCCCCCTCCACCAAACACCCTGTATATCGTTCGAAATTTAACCAGATAAGGTACTACTTATGTGAACCATCTGTATAGTCGCGCGCCGTGCGTCATAATCATAATACGTAATCTATGGAGTATCTGTAGTCCTAGTCTAATTCGTGGAACATATTGTGTGTGTACGTCATCCGCAAGTGTGCATCGGCCTTTATCTCATTAGACCGGATGTAGCTTGGTTAGATGTGGTGAGACCTTTAGATGAACCAGGAAAATATCTGATTGAGTAGATATGTATTTCTTAACTACATTATATTATATCGCCAATACATAATCTCATAGGAACTAACGTTATAGGTATACTAAAGGAAAATTTCGGCGGGTTCTCCCACTAGTCATCAGTCGCTGCGTATTTTTAACGCACCGTAACGCATGCGTCTGTCAGACGAGTGAAAATTGCGAATTCCGATCTTATTCCCATACAAATACGGCTACCGTGCATAACGGATGCGCCTGTCAAGTCGTCTGACACGCGTTACTTTAACAGACACAACAGTCCACTGCTGGACATGGGCTTTACCATATCAGAGGGTATTGCCATACTTACCACGCTTGGCAGGCGGATTGGCGAGCGCAGTGCAAGATGTTGCTTTCACAGGGAACGCTGCTGCCTATCTCCTGGGTTATTCCTAAGTCGCTTTTTACGTCACCCACGGGTAGAACTGGGTGATGCTATTATAAGCCGGCACCACACGGCAGCATGCGTTCAATGCGCTAAAATAAGCAGCCTTACTTTTATATACTTTGACCAGAGTTTCTAACATCTTAGTTGAGGAAAACTGTGCAACCTACTTACATAAAAAAGTTGAAGAAAAAAAACATCAAAGTGAACAACAAAACATAAATAGCATTGTAAAATTGCGTAGTTTTTCTAAGGCTTTCTTTCGTGAACTTATACTAAGTACGTTTTGTCCTCGTAGCGGAAACTTAAGTTTTTGAGGTTTCTATTTCTGTGCTCACAAAAAAGTGACCAGGTAAAGTTTACAAACAAAACACATGATAACAAAAACAATGCCCTCAATTCGAGAAATAAATTCACCTAACTTAGCTTAATTAAAGTAGAGTAAGTTATCTCCTACTCTTTTCTTGACCTATTCTATTTCCCATTTGTTAAACTCACGGCAAAGGTAATTAGGTGGTTATTAATTGTTTTGTTTCTTTATACTTCATGATTTTTTGCATTTGTTTAATAAATCATTCCTTCTTTTTCTTCTTTTCGTTTGGGACAACGAGTCTACGAACGACCCGATGAACCCTGGTGTCAGTGTTACAACCGCATACTACTAGTAGGCCTCTGACATGGTTGTGGTAACAGCTACCGTTTAAGTAATCATAGACAGCAACCGTTCCTACTGAAAAATAGTCAATTTTCGTAAATTAAAATAAGTTATAGTATAGTAGACAATTTTGGCAAAAATTGGCAAGGGTCAGTCGGGGCGCCGGTAGCTCAGTTGGCAGAGCAGTGGGACGGTACCTTACGGTCCCGGGTTCAAGTCCCGGCGGGCGCTAACATTTTTTCAATTACTATCGTGCATAATAAAACCATAGTACATACAATTTTATGCGTATTCACGTGTATAACCCAAAATCGGTCTATAGAGACGTCTAAGGGAGGCCTATGTCCAGCAGTAGACATCCCATGGTTATTTTTGATGATGATGATAAGAGAAACCATATCTTTGAAAGGAAAGGTCAACTTACAAGAAGTTTGTTCAGATCCAGAGCTCGTGGCACCAATAAAGCTAAGCTAGGTAACTTCCGAGAGATTTAAAACGGTTTTTCAGTTCCATGGCAAATTAGATCCAGTTAGGTCCGCCACGACAGCTGTCATCCTAGGTTCTAGCATACGGTAGAGAATATCTAGACGCAGGTAAGGTGTAAGATATAAATAATTATATGTACTAAACTGAATCGTCTCAGTAAGAGAATCAGTATCTTTTGGACGCTATTTAGGCAGTTTTTCCACGGTAAGCCAGACTTTAAGATTGATCCTTGGAGTGTGTCCTCCAGTTTTACCTATGACTTGACAACGGAACATACTCTGTGGACGTGTCAAAATTAACGACGTCACGTGCCCTGGCTGTCCCCGAAGAACCCCTGGTGGTTTTACTCATTAGTTTTTATATAGGCTATATTCTTCTCTTGGCCGCGGCTTACATACATACATACACATATCACGCCTATTATCCCTTGCGGGGTAGGCAGAGCGTAAACGCAATGACGGTCATTTACGCCACGTCAGACATATATTTGAGGGTCATTCGGAAAACCATGTATCGCCATAGTGACAGGACGTTAGCCCATGGCCTAAAATTGCAATACACACCCTCGAGTCTCTTAGTCGCTTCTTATGACTCTCACGGGCCCCGTGGGCCGCGGCTTATTTGGCTGTTTTACATTACTCACATATCATTCTCGAATGGACATGATTCAACCTGTGATTTAGGTATAAAAGAATTAACCTACGCATGTCACGTATTTATAATGAATAGATGCGGCAACCAATAGTGTCCTAGCCGTGGTCCTAGCGGATATAAGCAATAAGCAGCAACGAGCCGAAGGGCGACGACGACAGGGCAGTTCGTGGCAAGTGGAACAAGTATTGCCCGGTAAAATGGAGATGGCTAGAATTTGTAATAAGGTTACATACACGGTTACATACCAAACAGAAAATATGTCGCGCGGCAGGGGGCAGCGTATGACGTTTCCGTGCCATAATATGTGTCACATAGAGTCTGAGCGAAAAGAGAATAGGCGCGGGCAAAAAGTGAACTAATATTTTTTTCATAGGTTGCTATAACGTTTATGTAAAGTTCAAAATGACTGGTACACATGATTTACCCGGGTAGATAGTCCTTAACGGACGCATGAGGTCGGTTTAGTTTTCGTTGCTGGTTACGCTAGTTATCGTGAGAAATGCACGCCGAATCGGTTGGCAGGGTAGTGTTATAGCCGCTTTAGGAAATTCTCAAAGTTCGCGACTTAAAAGAAACTATATTCGCAGCACCCGACATATAAGTACATAGTATGGCTAAGGTAAGAAATCATTTCAATAACTTTATCATCAATTTTGTGCCCCCACCTCACGAGAATCGAACCTACCTTTGTATTCTAAAGCCAGACTCAGACCGCTAGACTACGTATACCTATATGTACTAAAATGATTCGTAGTAATACCCTAAGACGGTTTGAACTTTGGACAGTTCTTATGCCGTGCGCGTAAGACTTGCATTGGCGCCTCGCAACTGTAGCTGAGTTTGACTTTCGCTATTATATAGTTTAATTTCTTCTACATTATTTTTTTTATTCAACGCCCATCGGTTCTATTGAAATCAGTAGCACGAGATATCACAATGGTCACTTCCTACAATATCAACTACTTTAGCGAGCGTTGGTGTGACCACACGTTCATTCCTCGACCACGCGGGACAGGAAATTTGTAGGGATCTAAAATCGGAAATATAACTACTTACTTATATGTAAACTAGCAGCCCGCTTAGCGGTTTCACCCGCTGCAAACCGTTTTCTCGTGGAAAAGACCTTTCCGTAACATAAATTAAATAACGAAACTTTTTTCTTGAATCACTCTATCTACAAAAGAAAACTGCATCAAAATCCGTTGCGTACTTTTAAAGATCTAAGCATCGGGAAGCGACTTCAATTTATAGTACACATTAGTAATAAGTGATTTATACATAACATTAACAGCTAAAACAGCCTAATATGTAAATTACGAAAATATATATCTAAACTAATAAATAATCGGGACATGAACAAGAAACGACACTATCACTTCGCCTCAATACGATTAAGTACTTTCGTGATGGCCACTCAATAGAAAAATCTTGACATAAGTTCCAAAAATTCTACCATTGTGTTGTACGCACACGAGCAAGCATTAGGTATGGAAACGCACATGCGTAAAATATTGAGATGGAATTTCAGATTGCTCGAATATGTACCTATGACACAAAAGATTTTAGTCTGGAAGTGTAGTATACTGAAGTGGCAGTGGGCTGGGCACATCTGTCTTAGAACCGACGGACTGTGGAATAAACGGGTTCTCGAGTGGTGGCCACGCTTAGGCAAGCGTAGCATTGGCAGCCTCCGGCCAGATGGACCGATGACTAAAAAGCGGGCTGGTAGCGAAAATGAGAGATCGTACCCTATGGCGTACCCTTGTGGAGCAGTGGACTGCAATAGGCTGATGCATGTTAAAGGTTCCCAAAGATGTATCATAAATATGACACATACAGGTTAGTTCCAGCCCGTAACCATTCCACAGATTTAAGAAAGTCTGGCGACCCTTTACAGCTCCGGTATGAATAGACCTTTTCAGCTCAGACATATCATATCTGTTCTTTATGTAATATTATGTATGTATGTGAACTTCACTAAATATGTTGTTAAACTATCACAAAGTCGTATCGTAGGGAATTAGGTAGCTACATAAGTACAACTTTCTTGCATGTACTTTAAGGAGCAGTTCGAACAGTTCATGTAAAGGATCACACGCCTCCCTCGTCCTTTATGATTATGATAGCCTGATGGACATATTTCAGACGAAAGGAAATTTCGAATTCCTATACAAAAATGTATCAACCATGGCACGATTTGGCCTAGGTGGTTGACAGACGCATCCGTCAGTCCGTCATAGTGTGGGATTCGCCTTAACATAACAAAGCAAAGGCAAAAAGCTAATAGCTAATCGGATACTTACAGTTAACAATCAATTCACACTGAATACAATGGCGAAATTCTTATCAAAATATTTTTAAATCTGAGATCACTCTGCACTTGAATATGTTCCTATAGTAGGTATAATGTTTAGTACAGTCAAGATCAAGCTGGGTTAGACAGTTTGGACTATGGACCGTTTTAATACCGCACGCATAAGTCTTACATTGGCGATTCGTACCTGACTGTACCTACGTTTCAGAGCTAACATGAAACGAATTTGTGATAATAAAACATACCCAACGGAAGTTTTCAAGTTTTAAGACGAGCAAAAGAGTCGATGGTGGTCCGGTGACATCAACAAGTCAGCGGGATTTCAATAAATAAGAATGGCACATGATCGTGAGGATTGGCGCAATAGATCCGAGGAATATACGGTGAAATTTTTCTAATGACTTATACTAAACAGAGGACATGGCCTGGTGATAAGGAACAACTTTCCCCGAGCAACATAGGTCAAAATATGAAAAAAAAATCGGTAATTTGGCATGGGAGGTCCAATTTATTTTTTCGTATTTTTACCTATAAAGTTAGTCTCTTTACCACCAGCCCGTATTGAGTTTTCGTTTTCGTAAAATTTGCTTATACAGAGGATGTAATGTGGGTTATGATTTTCGGATCTCGGTGTTCTAGGTACATGCATGTTTCTGTTCCATGGCACCCTGATATAGGGAATCCTAGTGGGAGCTATGAGCGTAAATGCGCAACGTGGGGCAGCCTCCAGCATCTTACCAGCTGAACCAACTACCTTGGGAAGCAGCTCTTGAATGCAGTCAGTCCAAAACTTAATCGCGCGATCTATGGAGGTGCCTGGGAGCTCACGGCTGTTGATAATGATGTGCGGTGAATGAGTGACTCAAAGAGGATCTTAGCTTCCGACATCAGAAGTCGTCAGATTTCTCTGTCTTGAGCTGTAGTTGAGCTGGAGCTGTGTCGAAACTGCAGGTCTTTTTCCGCTTCGTCGGCCCAGCGATATCTAGAGCAGGCCATCCACTTAGGCATTAAATGATAGGTCTCCCCACCTTCTTAACTATGCTCTCTTAAGGCGTGATCCTCTTCCGTCCTTTCTAAGTCTCCGAGCCAGCGGATTCGTGCTGATTAATTCGCATATTTTCTCTTTTGGTGGCGCTAGAATCACCTTGAAGTAACATTGGAAGTTCGTTCCAAGTTATGGTGTTTTTATGGGAGACGTATCGAAACGATCGCACGCCGACTATGATAAAGTTGCACGTGGCCGGCCACTAATGCCGATTGCTATGGTGCATGCTTACATAAAACCATAAACCATGCGCGATTGTGATTTGACGAGGGCTTGTGGCATTTCGGTGACTATTTCGTGAAAAACTGGAAATATTACTAGTATAAATCGTCTGAGGAAAGTGGAAATTGAGAGAGAGACGTAGTGTATGATGTCCTACGAGTAGATTGTTTGATGATATTAAAATAATGCATTCCGCGTAGGACAGACACTATACCGATTCACCGAATAAGAAATGCCTTGATGACAGTAGCCGAGTACCCAAGTGCAAGGGGCTGTGCGAGAGAGAGGCTCAAAGTACTGTACCTATGTAACTTAAAAATGGTCAAATTAAGAAGTCATACGTATTATTATGTCGTCCAAAAACGACACAATTTTTACAATTTCAATCCGTTTGGAAGCGAGCAAAACAGTAAGTATACAATTTGAGAAGACTTGCAAAATATTTCAGGATTCGAACCTGTGACTTTCACCATCACTAGTGGCGACGCCTCTTTCATGACGGTCGCAGGTTCAAGCCGCGGTAGAAAATTTTGCAAGTTTTACTCAAATTGTAGGTATACCTAACACGGGAACTGCTTTAAAAATTTAGTATTCAGTAGGTAGGTAGGTATAATTGCCTACAACGTAATTTGTTGAAATCGCATTGGTGTGCATTTAGGACCGATTTGAAACTCGCAGTGTATTTCCATTATTTATGACTATAATTGCTGAAAACGCATTCTTTAGGTACAAAGTATTTGGAGCAATAATATTTATTGTTTGATTGTGCGAAACTTTAAATAAGTAATAATGTGTTTTTATTTAAAGTCATCGATGTTGCTGTTTCGTGATACAAAGCCATTTGTTTGGGTGAATGAACCAAGAGAGTGTAGGAATTTTCTCCTGGTTTTGTCAGCTAAGCAACTAAAAAGAAATTATGCAAAATTTCAATTTATGTAAGAATTCAGGGCGATGAAAGGCAGAGTGTTGAAACGATTTACACGTTCTGCAAGAGTCAATAAATTTTATTGTTTGTTCTGTTTTTCAAACACTTTCGTACCTATTTAAAGTTTGGTAAATACATGCTACAAAAATGGTTTTTAACTTGCAAGTACCTTTCTATACCTTCACTACTGTTATAATCGTGTGGGACACCAAGTCGCCGAACGTCCGGAGCGCAACTAGTGCCCTTATCAATTAAAAATTTATAACTCGATGATACGCTTCTATCAAATTGAAGAACAGGTACTGAATGTGGTTTATTTAAAAAAATATATCAAGGTATTTACAGATAGTGACTGCCAAAAATTAATACAACATTCTGTAAACATGAGTACAGATGAACCTACTTACATTGAGGATTTTCGATTTATTACGTTTTTACCAAGTTATTGTGCAAGTACCTTCGCTCCAGAATGAAACAAAACAAAAGAGAAAACTTAGGCGATTCTCCCACTTCTAACGCACCGTAACGCGTGCGTCTGTCAGACGAAATATACGTATTTTTATAGGAATAAGATCGGAAATAGCTTTACCCTTTCGTCTGACAGAAACGGACGACAAGTGGGAAACCACCTTATTTTTACAATTCGTTGTGAAAATATTCAGTGAGATTATGGCCTCAATTCGGGATACTAATTCTCTTAACTTATCTTAAGGCGAAATCTGGCCGAGGTAGCCGCGTTTTCAAGGGGGTGAAGCAGCCGCGCGGGCGGAGCAGGCGCGGGGTGTACCCCCCGCACGGGCAAGTAGCAAACGCAGCGTATCAGGCTCCCGCGCACGACAGTATAGGCGTAGGGTAAACGTGCTAATAATTGAACTATTTGTTTCATTGAAAGGTTGTCTTTTTTAATGTTATATAATATACCTATTCAATGTTTATGTTTTTTAGACATGTTAACCATGTAAAACTTTACGTATTGCTACTACGTAAAGTTTTTAAATCAGTCATAGTTAGGTAGGTACAGAATTATTTATAAAAAAATAATGTCTAAGGATCCGTATGATAATTGATTATTTATGTTATATGGGGAAAAATTCAAATAATATAGGTACATCAAAATGTAATCAAAATTGATTTACAAGACAAAAAATATATATTCAAATTAAAATATCTGCTTCATTTACTGACGCCAATAAATAGGGTTCCTTCCGTAGTCTGTTGAAATTATCGAGGCGAGGCATACAAACGAACAGACATAGAAATAGAATTGGCAAAATAATAAGGGATTGAACTAAGGAAATCTATAACAGCCCCAATAAACAGGATCTGACAGTCCAGCGTCCCACTTTCTTGGTTATATAGCCAGTTTTTAGAACCTCTCAAGGCATCCCACGGGCTCGACGAGAATCTACCATTCTCATTCAGGGAGAATATGATTCTATTTTAGTTTACCAAAAGTTGTCATATCTTTTTATATACTGTCTCCATTTCATCAGATTGTTTTCTCCATATAAACAAATCTTATCTTTCCCGTCGCACGTAATTGTCCCTGAACTTGGAAATACCAATTACTATTTTTAATTCACAGTTACTCGATCTTGCTTTTTATAATATTTCCATATTTGCACCTTATTTTGTTTTATAACATTTTGAATGCCATTTTTGAGGCAGCAACTTGGTATTTCACTTCCACTGTGGTATCTTCACCCACGATGCCGAAAGGCGTAGCACCTATGAAGAGAAATTTTTCATCAACAGTCTACATTCCTCGATTCTCAAATTCTCTTGGCTGCTCAAACAAACTGTTGAGAAATCGGTGTAGTCGTCTGTGTAGTGATGCGAAAAGACGCCACATTGATGATTCTATCGATAATTATAAGCCAGCACAAGTCTGGGAATATTTACGCGCGCTTGGTGTTGGGAAGTCGCCAGCTACCCCTAGTGGTGCTGTAGATTTGTCAGCACTCAACCGGCATTTTTCGTCTCGTCCTGTCACACTGACTGATGTCGTCAAAGCAACGACTATCGCTAACATAAACCGTCACCACTTCCACAGTGTTCTTTCTTTTCTTTTAAAGTTGTTGCCGAGGACGATGTTAAGAAAAAACATCATCCATCAAATCTACTGCCGTGGGCAATGATGGTCTCTCCTCACGTATGATCTCCCTTATCCTTACCGAACTCATGCCAATCCTCACACACATCTTTAATTTCACTCTGGTAACGAGTTCTTTCCCCTCAGCATAAAAACATGCAATTGTTATACCTTTCCCTAAAGGTTCCAATCCTTCATCTTTCTCCCAATTTCATCCCACTTCCATCCTTCCATTCCTATCCAAGATCCTTGAACACATTGTCCTCAAACACATCTAGTTGTCTTCTTTCTACGTATCAGTCTGGCTTTCGTGCTGGTCACAGCACTGTGACAGCACTTATCAAAGTCACCGACAATATTTACCATACCATGAAGAATAAGTCTTTGACTATTCTTATTTTACTTCATTTCAGTAATGCCTTCAACTCAGTTGATCTTGATGTATTTTTCGCATCCTTTCGCTCTCTTAACATCTCTTCTCCGGCAATAACTTGGTTTGATTCATAATTTCGGGGTCGGGGGGGGGTATTATGTGTGTGTAGGCAAGTGGACCATCCAATTATCCTAAACGTTATTTATAACGGCACGTCTATAGCTTTCAAAAAAACTGCCAATAACCTTGGTATTTTTCTGGATTCCACTTTCATTTGGTACTGCGCAGGTCAACGCTGTCAACAGTAAAGTATTTTTCTCTTTTCTATCGCTTTAATGCCTTCGAAATTTCTTGCCTCTTAAAACTAAGATTATTCTTTCTCAGACACTTCTCCTCCCCCGTTTAGACCACGCCGACACCTGCTACGTGGATGCCACTGAGGAGCTGTTTAACAAACTTGAGCGTCTTCAAAACCTCTGCATCAGATTCTTTTCGGCTTACGCAATTACGACCACAGATTGGCTCACAACTCACATTGAATCGTTAAAATAGGTTGTACGGAACCGTCCTCAATGATCGAGTCCAACTCGCACTTTACCGGTTTTTATCTATCCACACTAATATTACAAATGGGAAAGCCTGCATGTTTGATTTTTCTTTCTTCTCGTCGCAACGGAGCGGTTTTATGTAAAATTGAACCGCCCATACAAGGTGTACTAGCCGGCCTAGTCAATTTGTATGGGACCCATATGTTACCTACTTGAGCAAATTTGTTCCTTATTCTCAAATTGGTGTCTGGTAGGCATTTCATGGTTTTCGCTATCGGTCACTAGTTAAATTTCACCCTATACAATAGTAAAGTTAGGTTGTACGGAACCTTCCTCAGCTATCAAGTCCAACTCGCACTTGACAGGTTTTTATCCATCGAAGCGTGTTTGTTTGATTGTCGTTCCTTGACGTTGTAATTGTAACGTCACGTTGCGTTGGGTTAATTGTGAGGCTGGAGTGACATTATGCAACTTTTTTTTTTTTTTGGAGAAATATCTTTTTGGCGTAAATGTCCGTTTTTTGCGGCCGTTTACGCTCTGCCTACCCCGAAAGGGATTATAGGTGTGATATGTGTATGTGTGTGTAAATATTACGCCGCAAACTACCTAATCCTCTGTTTTTTATAGCAAGGCTTGGAAAGCTTCATTTTTTTTCTTTAACTTGGCATTTTTCTTCCCTGCTCATTAAATGTCGTAAATATCTCCGCGGCTGGAAAAAAGTTGTACATGTCTGCTTCCGACGAGGCTCAGTGGCCGACTGAGGGGAGCGGGCGCGGTAGAAACCGACGTGCCCGTGCGCAAACCGAACATACTTTTGTGTTTAAGTGTTCTTTTTTAATGATAATAAGTAGATAATTGAAAAACTAGCTCCATACGTTGATTACACATACAATAAGGAAGAAAATGACTTAAAATAAATTTTGAAATATTGGATACCGGTCAAATGGTACAGGTTTTTAGTCTAAGAAACAGGCCAAAAACCGCAAAATTAGAGCTTATTTTGCGATTTTTTTCTATCGAGAAAATTTTAACCAATCGTGTTTTGGGCCCCATAGTTTTGTAGCATATATCTTGAAGTAGTCCTGAAAATAATTATGTCTCGTGTTTTTGAGATTTGAAGAAATGGCATAGAAAACTCCGAACCCTACTCCGCCTTTGCTCGGTAGATTTCTAAGGCCACCTCACCTTAAATCAGTGCTGTCACAATGCGTCTAATATATTTAGAAAAGGATAGGAGATATCTAAGTCCTATCATGTTTACAATTGTCAATAGGTATTTCGTCCTTTCTAGTAAATTTAATCCCCAATGTTTACATACATACATACATACATAAATCACAAACCAATGTTTTAATATATGAAATAACGCGCATTTTGACATGACAGGACTTGGATATCTCCTATCCTTTTATAAATCTATTTGACGGAAAGTGACAGCGCTAATTTAAGGTAAGTTAGGACAATTGTTATCCTGAATTGACGCCTAGAAAATACAATTCTATCTGTTTATCTAAATTACTAGATTTCAATTAAAGCTAACACTAACGCCATGCATATAACAACAGAAACCAGGCATATCTAGATACAATACAGGAAAACTCAAATTTTCCTCATTGCAAAATTATGTTTTGTACCTACAAACATATTTTTATACTCACTTGACAAATCAAAACTAATTAACTCTATGTGACAAGGTAAGTATTTATAATAATGTAAACAGCCACAACAGTCCACTGCTGAACTTGGGCCTCCCCCTATGGAGGGTATTGCCATACTCACCACGCTTGGAAGGCAGATTGGCGAGCGCAGTGCAAGGTGTTTCATTCCCTGGATAACTATCTCCCGGGCGCTTTAAACGACACCCACGAGTAGAATTAGGTTGATGCTATTGATGCTATTCTAAGACAGTAAACACGGCATCTTTAATGCAGAGAAATAGAGTTAGTTCCTAAAGTTAATGACGTAAATTAACTGAACAATTATAACTATAGATACAAAAGTCTTCCCTTTCGATTTAGTGCTAAGTACCCTTTTGCCCGTGGTAAAAAAGTGCTTCAGAAACTACCCGACTGACTCCCCCCTTACTGAATGCCCCACCTCTATATTTTGTACAAGTAGGTATTTAAGAAAATGTAAACAAATTAGATAAAGAGGGAAAACGTAATGCCCTGTGACAGAAAAGAACAGAGAATAAATAGTAGCTGTTAGTCAGCATAGTAACTTTTAGATACCTACGTGGACAAAGTATACAATATTAGTTAAATTTAGTAAGTATACTCAGAGTGGAACTCCCTTTCGGGTTATCATACGTATAGATTGGCCCATCAGATTATTGCAGTCCACTGCTGGACGTAGGCCTCCCCCAGGGTACGCCATAGGGCACGATCTCTCGTTTCCACCATCCAATCGCATTTTTGAAACCATCGGTCTATCTGGCCGGAGGGCGTCCAACGCTGCGCTCGCCAAGGCGTGGATGTTATCATGAGTTGGCAATACTGCACTCGACCTAGTCAACAAAAGATAAACACCCGTAGATAACGAGTGCACAGACAACGCCTTAATCATCTTAAACACCGGCTCTTTGGTTATGTAACGCTTGTGTTGCCAGCAACAGGAGAAATATTAACTGTTTATTTATTTTTTATGCGGATGTCGAACAAACATTTTAAAAGGAAAATTGATCAAGCTCATAAAACTGAACAATTTCCGGAAGTCGAAATATAAAAAATAATTTGTACCTCACATACTTGAATAGATATGACTCGGTGACCGCACTCACACATTTTGTTTTGGTTAGGTATTTTTTTTTTACAATTCAGACATGTACTATGTGAAAACTTTTTTAGTTTCATGAGTACTATTACCCTTTTTGGGAAAAATATCAGTTTGGTACAGTTAAGCTCAGGCTAGGTTTGGCAGCTTGGACTTTGGACCGTTCTTGCAAGCGCATAAGACTCATATTGGCGGTTCGAGTGTCTCAACGGAAGTAAGCTTGAATACCAATAGGTACATGGATTATGGTTTTTAAAGAATCTAACCATTATTTCATGCAATCGAACCTAAAACTTCTGAGCCGAAAACAGGTGCACTACCAGTGCGCCACACAAAACGTTACATTGTGTGTATTATGCCGGTAACTCACAATCACGGTCAAGGCGAGGAGGTGAGGACAAGTCACCTTCAATAAGAGCCATGTAAGGCTACAAAGTACAGTATATTGGAAAAGGAAGAACGAGAAAGCCGTGTCAAGAATGTCATAATATCTGCAACACTTCTCAATCATATATACCTACAGGGTGCGTTCAGAAGGCGTGTTTCGTCTTTGATACGTCGTTGCTAATACTCTTTGCATACTCTACGCCACACCACGGATAAGTGTTTCTTTTAGTACCATATGCGAATGTTTCTAATTAACCTGTTTGTACCTAAACTCGTAGTACTTTTTGTAGATTGGTGCTATTAGCATTCATCAAAAAATAAAAAATAAATAAGTGATAATTCTAAAGTCATTCTGAATTCGGGATATAAAATCCCTTAACTTACTTTAAATTAGTGCTGTCACTTTCTGTCAAATAGATTTAGAAAAGGATAGGAGATATTTTAGCCATTTCATGTCTAACAAATTGACGCGAAATACGTGTTATCTGTCAAAATAAGGCGACGATGAAAACTGATGAAAACTAACGGCGACTAAATTGACTAGAAGTTTCGAAGAACACATTGACATTTTAAGGTTGACGGGACTTATAATATCTCCTATCCTTTTGTGAACCTATTTGACGGTAAGTGACAGCACTAATTTAACAGAAGTTATATCCCGAGTTGAGGGCAACGATAATAGCTAGTATTTAGGCTAGCAACGAAGACGCAATCTGCTGTATGAACGCACGGTAAAGTTATTTTAATTGCAGGGACTTGGCAAACAATATAAAAAGATTTAAATCTATGTATTTTTATTATCATATGTACGAAAATCATAATTAAAGTAGTACAAAGCTCAAACGGCGGCTAAGAAGCTGGGTATACTGAAAAGAGTGAAGCGTTACTTACGCCTGGACAGCTTTTAACTATTTACAAAGCACAAGCCTGATTCTGCATGGAGTATTGCAGTCATCTTTGGCTCAGCCAAATACCAACTTGCCGCTCTTGACTCAGTGGAACGCACGGCCAAGAGGCTCATAGGCGACATAAAACTGGTGAACACCAAGCTACATAGCCTGGCACATCGCCGCAAGGTGGCCTGCTTGTCGGTTTTCTACAGATTGTACTTCGGAGAGTGTGCTCAAGAGCTTCACGACATTGTTCCACTAGCTCCCTTCTACCATCGGACATCCAGACGCACCGCCGGATACCATCCATACCTGGTTGCTATTCCACCAATTCGGACTAAGCGCTTCCAGTCATCATTTATAATGCACACTGCTAAAGAGTGGAACTCACTACCTGCGTCTGTGTTTCCAAACGCATACAACCCTAATCTCTTCAAAGTAGAGTGAACAGGCTTCTTCTAGGTGAGCTCGCTCCATCTTAGACTCTGTCTCTGTCCTATGACCTAGACTAGAGTCAAGAGCAAGATAAGACTTCACCTTCACGTCATCGAAATATAAAAAATTTAAACATGTCAGATCTGAGCAAATAATTTAACTTGATATTAACTTTGTTTTGTTTAACCTTTCGACCGTTGCGGTAGGTTATGTAGATATGCAAAAAATGCAATTTTAATGAATGAACCGCCATATCATAAAACACTAGCGAACCGCCTAGCGGTTTTACCCACTGCTACCCGTTTTCCCGTGGTAAAAAGTAGCTCTACTGCGTAGTTCTCTAACTGCCCCTCGGTGGGCGAATCCCAAAAGTAAAGAGACGAATTTCGGGGATCCTATACAAGAATCTCTACTTGTATTAGTTGTTTATAATAAATATTAACCGTGTGATACCGGGTAAGAATAGCATCACCCCATTGCTTTCAAGTGGGCGTCATAACAGGCGATTAAGGAACTCCAGGGTTTCACGTGTATAACAATTTTAGGCAAAAGGAACAACCTGTCACTCTAGTGATACACGACTTTTCTGAAACGGCCCTCAATTATTTGTCAGAAGTTGCGATAGCAACCGTATTTTACGACCGTTAACGCTCTACCTACCCCGCAAGGGATAAAGGCGTGATGTAAGTCTTTATGTTTATAATAAAATATTGTTCACGCAGGTAACACACGTACTCACCTTTAATTATTCATTTCGTTTATCATTTTTATTACGTTTTTTTACAAATTGATCCGGTTTTAAATTGCCTTTATCAGACAAGTACCTACCTACTTGCGTTTTGTTATTATAACGAGAGTTTCTGAATGATAGTTACAATGTGATGTAAAAGTACAAGTTGATTGTTAAAGGTAAGGCGGTTCTCTCACTTGTCGTCCGTCGTTGCGTATTTTTAACGCAACGTAACGCATGCATCTGTCGGACAAAAGGATATTGCGAATTCCTATCTTATTCCCATACAAATACGGCAACGGCTGTCAAGCGACTTGACAAACGCATATGTTACGCACCGTAGCCGTATTGAGGATAGCCATAAGATAGGAATTCGCAATTTCCTTTCGTCTGACAGACGCATGCGTTACGATGCGTTAAAAATACGCAGCGGTGAGAGAACCGCCTAAGGTTATATGTATTATGTAGTGTTATGTAACATGACGTAGCGTTGCGACACTTCAAAGTCGTAAAGACTATTTGAACTTGACTTACGTGCTTGCTACAGATTTTAATTGACTTAGACATACGTAAACAGCCACAACAGTCCACTGCTGGCCATAGGCCTCCCCCTATCGAGGGGTATTGCTATACTCGCTACGCTTGGCACGCGGATAGGCGAGTGCAGTGCAATATCTTACATAGACAATAAACGCTGCTGCCCATTCCCTGGAGAATTATCACTTTTTAAGAAAGTAAAAAGTTTTTAGTCGCTTATTACGAAACCAACGGGTAGAATTTGGGTGATGCTATTCTAAGCTGGCACCACACGGCGAGCTTTACTTATAAGTTCTGTGAATTTAAGATGAAGGTAGGTAGTTGGTAACTTGGATCTACGAGTATCTAAGCAGGATTTCGAGTTAATGCGTTTTAGCATGATGCTAGTGATTGAAAGAAATTTGGCAGGTGATATAATAAAGGAACAACGTAGGTATATATGCAAGGCCTGCAGTCATTGAAAATTGTTTCATTTGTGTCAATAACGTGTCAGTTGGATGATTATCGTTACCTCTCGAACTCTAAAGTGCAAGCCTATGACGGGCCTAATACTTGTCGTCCATCGCTGATATAGCGAATTCAGATCTTATAAATACGGCTACGGTGCGAAACGGGTGCGTCTGTCAAAAGACTTGACCGACGTATCCGTTACGCGTAACGCCCCGTATTTTTTTTTATGAGTAGCAGCGACGAACAACAATTGGGAGAACCGCCTATACAAGGTGTAAGGGACAGCCTTCCGAATACTGATAGGGTGCATTTAGACCATGAAACTGAACAACTTCCCATAACAAAATGTTTCAGGAAACGTCAAAAAATGTTGATCTTCCCGTAGCAAATGCTGTCAGCTGATCGTAATTTTGTATGGAAGGTCGAATGTTTTTGTCGTTACCTTTCATATATTCCTAGGGGAAAGTTGTTCAATTTCATGGTCTGCATGCACCCTATCAGTATTCGGATGGCTGGCCCTTACACCCCGTATATGTAATGCCTAAAGGTTAAAAGAAAACTAGCATAATATGCTATGTTTTAGCAGTTAAGTCATAATATATTTTGCTTATGACGAAACGTTAATCTGGAGAAAGTTATAATATCTAAGTAAAGTAGGATTAATCAGCAGACAACAGTAGATGAAATCCAAACAATAACGTATACAGAGAAAACAAAAGAACAACAGCTATATTTACAAACGATGCGTATCTACAGTTATTAAACCGTTAATTAATGTGTTTGCCGTGCGATGCCGGCTTAGAATAGCATCACCCCATTTATTTCCCGTGGGTGTCGTGAGAGGCGACTTAGGGACCCGAGAGTTACATGTGTATTGCAATTTTGTCAGCATGGCGATTCTCAACTTCCTGAATGACCTTCAAATGTTTGTCAGAAATGGCGTAATTGTTTACGGCCGTTTACGCTCTGCCTACCCCGCAAAGGATATAGGCGTGATTAACGTATGTATTAATGTGTCTTTTGATGTTTCGTTCGCAATGTTGTTTAAATAAAATATGTTATTAAACAATCTGTTACCTTCTCGTAAATAGGTAGGTACTATAAATGTGATATTTTACGTACGACGACTTAAAGAACCATGGTGTCAGGATTTTTAAACCGCAAACCAGACCAGGCATTGAGGGAGTGTGAAATTAAGATGTATACTATCAACAAATATTTACCATTTCGTTTGTTACTCCGCGGAGATACAATGATTTGTGTGAATGTGGACACTAAATTTATTAGGGCTGGACTCTGTATTTTTAGGCCCGGGGCTTTGAAATCTACACCTGACTATTTGGTGGGGAGCTGGGGCTCACCCGGATGTAGATACCCTACTACGTTATAAACCGAAACTAAGTAACCAAAAAATTTTGAAAAATGGATAGCACAATGTCATCCCTTGTGGCGCAGTGGTAGTGCGACTGCCTGCGACGCAAAGGTTCCGGGTTCGATTCTCGGTGGGACACTCACAAAATTGATATTTATCACTTTGTTCCCGGTCTGGTTAGGACATTGCAGGGTGATCCACCTGATTGTCTGAAACTGTCGGTTCCGTGCTTCGGAGGGCACGTTAAGCCGTCGGTTTCGGTTGCTGTCTGTGATAACTTAGACGGCGGTCGTTACACAACCATGTCAGAGGCCTACTACTTAGTAGGCGGTTGAAAAACTCTGACACCAGGGTTCATGGGGTCGTTGGACGACTCGGGGTCCCACACGAAAAAGAAAGAATCCCTGCCTGCGTAGAAAGAACCAGGGCTGCAACTCTCTTATTAATGCATTGTGTAAAGCCATCGACACTCAATTTTCATTCTATTGCGTGATTATCTATACCTCGAGCTGTTAGAGGAATACGAAACAGTCAAAACCCTCCATCTGACTCTCTATTGAAACTAAGACGCTTTTCAAATAGCGGAATACGGCCACTGAGCAGACTCTGTAGAGCAGTAGGTTCATATTAGTAACGACATTATAATTATCACCCGTAATCGTTATCAAAGGTCAACGGGCGTTATTATTGGAGTTACGCAACCGATAACGCGACACACTATTTATTTTTATACTAGCTTTTACCCGCGACTTCGTCCGCGTTAGATAGTTTTTTTAGAAACAGGTTCAGGTTTAGGTGGGCTCCTGATGGTACACCTGGTGGTCTACATAAAATACTCCGGATCCTCAATGTCCTTGTGAAAAGAAGCGGCCCATCATACTGAACAACTTTTGTTTTGAACCATGCCTGTATCTCTAATAGTTTAGCTGGGCTCCTGATGGTACACCTGGTGGTCTACATAAGGTACTCCAGATCCTCAATGTCCTTGTGAAAAGAAGCGGCCCATCATACTGAACAACTTTTGTTTTGGAACCGAGCCTGTATCTCTAATAGTTTATCTGGGCTCCTGGTGGTACTCCTGGTGGTCTACATAAGGTACTCCAGATCCTCAATGTCCCTGTGAAAAGAAGCGGCCCATCATACTGGTCAACTTTCGTTTTGTAACCATTTCTGTATCTCTAATAGTTTAAGTGGGCTCCTGATGGTACACCTGGTGGTCTACATAAGGTACTCCAGATCCTCAATGTCCTTGTGAAAAGAAGCGGCCCATCATACTGAACAACTTTTGTTTTGAACCATGCGTGTATCTCTAATAGTTAAGGTGGGCTCCTGATGGTACACCTGGTGGTCTACATAAGGTACTCCAGATCCTCAATGTCCTTCTGAAAAGAAGCGGCCCATCATACTGAAAAACTTTTGTTTTGGAACCATGCCTGTATCTCTAATAGTTTAGCTGGGCTCCTGGTGGTACACCTGGTGGTTTACATAAGGTACTCCAGATCCTCAATGTCCTTGTGAAAAGAAGCGGCCCATCATACTGAACAACTTTTGTTTTGGAACCATGCCTGTATCTCTAATAGTTTAGCTGGGCTCCTGGTGGTACACCTGGTGGTCTACATAAGGTACTCCAGATCCTCAATGTCCTTGTGAAAAGAAGCGGCCCATCATACTGAACAACTTTTGTTTTGAACCATGCCTGTATCTCTTATAGTTTAGCTGGGCTCCTGATGGTACACCTGGTGGTCTACATAAGGTACTCCAGATCCTCAATGTCATTCTGAAAAGAAGCGGCCCATCATACTGAAAAACTTTTGTTTTGGAACCATGCCTGTATCTCTAATAGTTTAGCTGGGCTCCTGGTGGTACACCTTGTGGTCTACATAAGGTACTCCAGATCCTCAATGTCCTTGTGAAAAGAAGCGGCCCATCATACTGAACAACTTTTGTTTTGGAACCATGCCTGTATCTCTAATAGTTTAGCTGGGCTCCTGGTGGTACACCTGGTGGTCTACATAAGGTACTCCAGATCCTCAATGTCCTTGTGAAAAGAAGCGGCCCATCATACTGAACAACTTTTGTTTTGAACCATGCCTGTATCTCTTATAGTTTAGCTGGGCTCCTGATGGTACACCTGGTGGTCTACATAAGGTACTCCAGATCCTCAATGTCCTTGTGAAAAGAAGCGGCCCATCATACTGAACAACTTTTGTTTTGGAACCATGCCTGTATCTCTAATAGTTTAGCTGGGCTCCTGATGGTACACCTGGTGGTCTACATAAGGTACTCCAGATCCTCAATGTCCTTGTGAAAAGAAGCGGCCCATCATACTGAAAAACTTTTGTTTTGGAACCATGCCTGTATCTCTAATAGTTTAGCTGGGCTCCTGGTGGTACACCTGGTGGTCTACATAAGGTACTCCAGATCCTCAATGTCCTTGTGAAAAGAAGCGGCCCATCACACTGAACAACTTTTGTTGTGGAACCATGCCTGTATCTCTAATAGTTTAGCTGGTCTCCTGATGGTACACCTGGTGGTCTACATCTGTACTCCAGACCCTCGAATGGTGATAAAAAGTAGCCTATGTCCGTTCTCGGTATGCTAGCAATCTCTGTGCCAAGTTTCATGAAGATCGGTTCAGCGGTTTGGCCGTGAAAGCGTAGCAGACAGACAGACAGACAGACAGACAGACAGAGTTACTTTCGCATTTATAATATTAGTGTGGATCATTAAAACATTAACGGACGGTGGGGAAGCGGGTTTTCGAGTGGAGGCGGTCGAAGCGTAGCGTTGGACGACCTCCGGCCAGATGGACCGATGACTTCTGGATGGCGAAAACGAGAGATTGCAATAGCGTACCCCAAAAATTATGTTTGTAAAAAATATAATTTTAGAACTTGATTTAATGAATGAAAGTTATTGTGCGCATGTCAACAGGTAATTAAGTAATTAGAGGTGATTCTGATATCAGAGATCATTGAGATATATGCTTGGCCAAATAGTGCTATACTCATTAGTGCTACTCTGTATAGTGCTATATTCGCGTCACTCCAATAGGCCAATTTTGACAGCAGTCAAATTCATGCTAATGTTTTGACATAAGGTCTATTTTCCTTTGTTGACGTGTCTTCAAGTATAAAGTTGTCAGGTGCCAAAATTTGGCCTATTGGAGTGATGCGAGTTTAGTCTAGAAGTAAACAGTAACGACTAACGGTTACGTTGCGCCGGAGCGCCAGAGTGAGAGGAATGCAAAAGAGCGCATGACGCATGCGCGCCGTGCGTGCGTGCGTGCGTGCGTGCGCCTGCGCCGCCTTTCACACGCAAGCGCACACGAATCCGCGACGCATTTTCAAACGATGTGTAGATAGGTACTACTCTGAATAGTGATTTAGAGGTAAAGTTATGTGTTTGCTAATATTTGGGAAAATAATGTCTTTTTTAGTGTTCAGGCGAAAAGTACCAACGTTAAATTATAAGAAACTTGAAAAATCATTTTCCGCAGGCAAGATTGAGACTATTCCGGGGTTAATCAACTAACTAAGTTATATAGTTTACGCTACATAATGAACTAAGCAGATTTGACGACTGATATTTCAAGACCTTAGTCTAGATCAGTCGGTACTACCAATTGAAAAGGGCTGCGCAAGGTCGCAAGGGTTTTCACAAGCTAACCTTCGTACTTACTTCATTTTAAGATCGCACTACATGATGAAGATGATGAGGTCTAACAAAAAAATAGTAAGAATAATCTCTCTGGTACGAAGCCGCAGGCTTTCTAACTGAAACCCCTAGCCTAATAGGGTTTTTCGATCAGTGAACCACTGGACTCATTTCCATGCATTCCAGAGTACTCCGAAACACTTGATCGAGCCATTCCAAGGCCAGTTCACTTTCAACGATTACGACATCCTGAAAATATATCGATGATTACTAGAGATCGGATTATATGCATTTGCATATGCAATTTGCATATTTACCAAAGCCCTGTTTGCCGCTGAAAGCATATTTTTTGTTAAAATATTATCCTAATGCATATTTTCGACACACTATAGATATTTTTCACCTTTTTTTCGTTAGACTCCCGTCTACATATTACGCATGCTTTACAAGAATTGTTCTCATTGTTGGCGAGTACGCTTATTGATCTGGTAAAATTGGTAACGGACCGTGCTCCATAAACAAAATGTTTGTGGATATCTGTTTATCCTGGATCGTTTTAATACGGCGGAAATATTCTTTATCGTTAAGATTGGGAGAAAAATGTTAGTTAATTAGTTTTTATGCCTAAAATTTGTAATAAGATTTTGCATATTTTGCAAGTTTTCGTGCATATTTCATGCATATTTTATGTTGCATATAATCCGGTCCCTAATATTAGATTTTGCATATTTGACAGTTTTCATGCATATTTCAAGCTGTTTTCATGCATATTTGCATGCATATTTCAGACTTTTTTCATGCATATATGCATACATATTTTAGGCTTTTTATCTTGCATATAATCCGGTCCCTAATGATGACACTACAGACGAGGCACAATGTCCCAGCACTTGAGTCAACATGTTGTTGAACATTCGAACAGGCATGAGGCTTGCCACGTGACGTCATACGTGTTTACGCAAGCCACCATTGTTTCAGACAGGCCGTTCGTAGATGCTGCCGATTCTTAGGACAATCTCGACGTGAGAATTTGGATCATTGTTAACACCTTCCAGTGTAGAATAGTTACAGTTCTACCCGTGGGTGTAGTATAGGAGTAACAAGGATTAATACATACCTCCACATATCACGCCTTTATCCCTTTCGGGGCAGGCAGTGCGTAAACGGTCGGAAAATATGGTCGCTATCGCCACGTCTGGGTCTGACAAATATTTGAGGTCGTTTCAGAAAAATCGTCAGCATGTCGCCTAGAACTAAAAATGAAAACTATGAAATCCTCGAGTACCTACTTTAGGCGCCTACTACGAAACCCGTGGGAAAGAAATAGGGTACCTAATGCTATTATAAGCAGTCATCACACAGCTTTATTGGGACAAATAGTCTACCTACGTTACATGTACCTATGTATGGTACTTATGCCCTGTACTTTTCCATATCACGATAAATAGCCAATCAAATATCGTAATACTACCATAATAAAACTACTTATAGGCAGGTGTTTCCAATCATTAATTTTGCATGAAATTGAGGGATTTTTGTCAAGCTTTTCTTTATTAATATTTGATATTCATAATATTTTGTAAGTTAATAACTAACTATAGCTTGACAACTGATCGTCAACATCATTAACATCATCATCAACAGTGAACATCATCAACATGCCGGCATCACCCCCAGTTCTTTCCCACGGGTATCGTAAGAGGTGACTGAAGGGCTCAAGGGTTTCATGTGTATTACAAATTAGGGCGACAAGCTGACAACCTGTCACTTTAGTGATACACGATTTTTCTGAAATGGCCTTCAAATATTTGACAGACGTAAATGCTCGTTTTGAACGGCCGTTTACGTTATGCGGGGTACGTAAGGGGTTATAGGCGTGAGACATCCATAAGGTAAGTTTTAATACCGAAAGGAAGTTGATATCTTCATAATTATTTCCTTTTGTTTGGATGCAGTTATGTAAGTAAGTACTTAATTAAAAATAGTCTACTTTTTATTAAAGCCTTGAAGCCGTAGCCAAATACACGCAAATATTATACTCGTAATTGCAAAGTACTAGGTACATAAGTATTCAAAATGCATTCTAAACGGTTTAGGCCAATAGGCCAGGCTATTAGATCTAGACCAAAGTTATTAGTAAATTGCATAATACTGCCATATGCATTCTGTAACCTAATTTCTCGTGGTTTATCTAGGTAACCAACAATTTAGTGCAATTTGCTAAAAACCGCTTACTACGACTTGTTGGATTAACCTTTAGGCGCTAGTTGATTGACAACGACAGTTTAGTTTGAGAGTATGTACCTAACAATTACCTTGAAAATAAGTAAGGGCCAAACTGACTCAAAATTATTTCAGAAACAAAAAACATTATATTACCAATCCATTTGCTCAATTTCTGAGGTAGACGTTATGTGGGAAAGAAAGACACGTCGTCAAAATCTCACGTTATATTTAAGTACCAACAAAGTCACTTTCCTCTAGGTTAGGATAGGAGGACAAAGGGAAAACCGAGACCCTATTATCAAGACTCGACTGTCTGTCACCAGGCTTTCTCAGGCTAGTTAGAAAACAATTTTTGAGATGCCCTTATTAAAACAAATACAGAAAATATAAACATAAAAAGTTTTTTTTTTTATTAAGTGAAATAAAGGAGGAGATTTAATTAGATAAAATTGATAAAAGTTAAGAAAAAGTTTATTTTTATCGATTGTATCTATGTTTTTAGTACGCAACCCTTTGAGCGCACTTGGCTGATTTTACTTAAGGTTCGGCAAACGATTTTAGAATAGTAAATTAAACGAATTAAATACTGCATTTGTGTAGATACGAGAACGCTAGTCGAATCAAATCTCAAAAAAACTAGAAATAGCCGGACGATGTTTAACATCCTTCTTCAAAATATCAATAAACCGACGTGAAACCGACAGATTGACAAATAACATTTGTATTGACAAGACACCACGCCCCACCTGTTGCCTTCCTGCTTGCGTCTGCATTCTCGTCTGGCGAGCTCCAGGAAAGGAGTCTATTAACATTATAATGCGGTCGAGATCGCACGAGTAACAGTACCTTAGGGCTGGCACTGGCTGGTGAATACAGATATGTCTGACAGAGTAAAAAAGTATAAAAAATCCGGCTTGATTGTTGACCAGATATCTTATCACTTGCCAGCAATGTGTTCAGCTGAACAATTTGAATAAGAATGCTGGATTGGGTTTATCGCGATAGTATTAAATAATTCCAATTCACCTCCTGGGCTTAAGTTTCAGCTCGTTTGTCCGTGCAAAATATTTAGCAAAGAGCAAGCGATAAGGCCGCCTTTGTTTACTTAGTTTTAAGTTTTTTGTATTATTTTGTTTTTCTTGTGTATGTTGTAAGCAATAAATTGTTCATCTATCTATAAAAAGAGCCATAGACCCAGAAGTAATAGTGTGAAAGTATTGAAAATTACAAGTGTTGGATTTAAGAAGAAATTTCAGTAAGCAACGTTTATTTGAACTTTGATCGTAAAGAAATCCAATCGAAGCATTGCATAACACACGCTGTACCTACAAAACTACTTGCGTATCGCCGACCGATAAAGTAAACTTCAATGATTTGCCAATGTCGAAACGCTGAATAACCTAAAATTTTAACACAATTTGTTGTAAGAATTTCAACTATTAGTACGTTGAATTTAATTCTGAGCTTAGTTGTTGATCCCCGAAGGACTTGGGTTATTACGGAGTCTACGATTTTATACTACGGGTTTTAAGTTAACTTTCACGACAATGCCAGCATGCTTTTCAAGGAAGATAGCGATCTTTAGAGTACTATGTCAAAGATTAAGTACACAATGATTTCATAAAACTTATGATCCGCGTAACATGACAGACGAAAGTCTTACTTAACGATTAATTTGATTGATTTTATTAGAACTCACTAACTAATGTGCTTCTAATTAACATACTAATTATGACAGCCCTATTGACGGTAATGGTAAGTGGAAGTGCGGTGACGTAGTTACCGGATGAACCGTAGGACAAAACGGTTACTTTTTTGTAAGCAGAAACAAAACTTACGTAGCGATTAGTCAGTGTATAAGACGAAATAAAACTACCTACAGATCTATTTTTTATGAACGCCCGAACATTAAAACATAATTTACTTTTAAATAAATGTTTCTTCTCATTGTGCTATATTTTCTTTATTCTTATGTAATTACTGAGCAAAACACAATTAGTCAATTAACTACATTAGATACGCCAATAGTTCACGGTCCCTTACAAATTTTAAAGGCTCTTTCAATATTAGTGTGAATTTTATAATTAGTAACTTATTTCCCGAAAACCTGCTTAATTTTAAGGCCACGAACAAACCAGATTAATTAAGAGAAATACAGATATTTCTGGGAGTTTAATTTAGTGCGCCTTAAGGTCAATGAGAATTACGTAAGGATAAGAAACTAATTAAAGGCATTTTATAGGCTTTCAGGCTGAAATTACAAGTCTGAAACCACGTTTGTTAGCCTTCCTTAAGAAAAGTCTACTTACAAATTTACTCATTTTCCAAGGCTTCCCACCTATTCATATTAGATTTTCTTTCAAGTGTATTTTTATCCTGTTCCACGTGCCTTCTAAAGGTGGCCACAGGCATAGCTATCAATCACGTAGTGTTTTTACTAAAACTACTGTTTTACTTCTCGATAGTCAAAAATCTCTTCTGGGACTACGATTTTAAACTATCAAACGGCAACAACACTACGACATTTATACTCTACGTAAGTGGCCAGCTTAAGCAGTCGTAAAGTCGAAAGTATCTTTCAATAAGTAGACATGTGCAGGGCCAAGCGATCTTCACAGAAACTATGGAACCTCAATTGCGATGTACAAAGCACTTACTAACAATCTCATGTGGATTGTGGATTTACCAGCAGATAATTCTCTATCACTCATTCATTATAACATCCGTTATCTAATTTTCTTCTAAGCAATTGCCGAATCATTCTAAAGCTTTCGCGTTTTTGCTTCGCAGTTGAGATAAGCAAGATAGATTTGGTAAAAAAACGCTTGGCGGCGCCCGGCCCCTTAGTTCAACGCACGGTCGACGCACCACCGGGTACCGTACGCCGCAACCATAAGAAATGTACGCCCAGCAACCTGGCCAAACGTGGAAGCGTGTGGTCCGTAACAAGTAGGAAAAGGCGACCGCCTCCGCAACTCCGCCGGCTTGTGCGCCATTAACGTTGTGTGTGACGTCACCGCATAGCAGAGAAAACAAGTTACAGGTGCCGAGGTCTCAATGACCTCTCCCGGAATCACCAATTCGATGTCGGGTTTTATTGCCATGCTAAGTAGTGGACGCTTAGTCGCCAACCATTTTTGTTTGTTCGGCTGGTAAGCGGCCGGCAACGTCGTGCAGTAAGACTCTCTGGAAGCGTTATTTTATTGGCGTTCAATAAAATATTTAATATTTGTAAGCTGATTGTGATTAACTATTTATTTCTCTTATCTCTTATCGAAGTTCGCATACTTGTGTAACTTCAATCAACAATATTCAGTAATGGCACTTAATAAGTTGCCAACTGGATCAAGTTTACGAATTTGGCGTTTGGGTGGAAACATTCCATTCGTTATGAACGTTATCAGCACTATACGATACCGGTTTCCATTCCACTCACACTGGCGCACCATGGCTCAATGTCATAAGGAGAGGAAAACGTGATGGTTATAGAAAAACCCACCGTACATACCTAGTAGGTATTATGTTATAAATATGATGAGTTGCAGACAGAGTAAGCGTAAGGGGCGTCCATAAATTGGTACGTGAGATTTTTTATGATTTTGCTTGTCACCTCCGCCCTACTAGCATCTACTAGTTAAAAGTATCGTTAGACGTGTCTAGCTAAACCTAGTCCGCTCTCTAAAGAAACAGCACGTATTTTTAAAAATGATACTGGAGTGTTTTTTGTGCATTTATTGTGGCATTCGCATAGTAACCACGATAATACCCTGTTCTCCAACATAAAGTTTCGTGAGATTCAGCACTACCCTCCTACTCCTGAACAAGCTCACGTAATCTATGGTAGTCCCATAAAAAGCTAAAACCATGCAGCGTGCGAACCGGCAAAAACCTGCTTTTCTTTTCGGTCCAACGGCTGCACCTTACTTGGAGCTGTTATGGAGATCCCTTTCTATCTTTTTTGTGCTTCTATGAGGTCAACGTCCAGAGAATTGGATTTTTTATGGGTGGACCTGTTATTCATCTTGCTATTAGTAGTCAAAGTTATTAGAAGTTATTAAAGGGTAGGTCCTGTGTAATTTATTAGTTATTATCGTGCACGGTAAAGGAGGAATGTTTAGTTCTGGATGGTTGTTATGGAGGAATGCTACACCAGGTGAAGCGCTGTTTTGTTTGTTCTATCGTAAAGTTGCATAGTTGTCGAACACCCTAATGAACTCCAAGATGGCAAAGGTTTAGGTACACTGTTTTTTCACCTTAACTACCTACCTAATTTTACGATAGATTGTATAAGCGGGGAATTACTATAACTGCGTAAAGAATGTCACGTCCAAGGAAACTAGGATATTTATCTATCATCTACGAATGTTCCAATGGGATATGAACCGGCGGTATCTGAATCAAGACCCCGAAGCTCAGGCCAATAAACTTCAGAGTCAGGTTGAACATTGGAACTGAAAGTTGTCGGTGAAAGAAGCAAGGCCGTGCCGCGGAGAGATTGGCGAGGAGAATGTCTCACACACACTAAAGAGAACCAACTCGCCATTTTGGACCGCTCACAAACTTATTAAAGCAAATCGGTGGCGCTATTAACATACTTTACGGATCAATTAACTTGCAATTATGAGCAATGTGACCATTTTGAGACATTTCAAGCATTTTTATTACGGCCGTAGATATCATAGGTGGAAATGATATATATGTGGCTGATAATGATATCCGGCATATCAACATCGGAAACAGTAAGTGCAGTTAAAAAGATAAAATAAACGATTAACGGACAAGGCAATTAGAAAGCATAGCGAGAAAATACGCGAGTTCTCAACAATCAATCACGAGCATACCTAATTGCAATGACAGTGAGTCAGGCATTCGTGTTTATTTTCATTCTGCAACACGAACTATAGGAGGTAGATTACAAAACAAGGCCGGTATATGGACGTTATCAATGTTATCAACAGTCGCCGGCAACATCTACTTTCAAATAATTGCTGGTGAGTTTTATTTAGATAAGCATTTGATTTGTCTGCGATCTTACTTGATGGTTGCAGATGATTTTAGAGTATTCTCGCCTATATGACAGTTTTGTTTCAGAAAGACCCAGGTTGTATTGTTACCTACAGCAGAATCAGTATGGAATCAGGGAGTTACCTACACTCTTCGGCTAGCATATCATGAATGTGGAAGCGAAATTCTGTTATGTCTTCTACAGTAGGAATAACGATGGAATCCCGGCTGGCATCTCATGCCCCAGTTATAATGACAGAGGTGTATCAAGGAGGAATAATTCCAAGAATACTTACAACAGGATGTTATCTACTTACTACAAGCCCAAGCTACTTTGCATTCCGCAAGCAACTTTGTTTGCGACGGTGTTCGACGCCTGCAACTTTGCTTCAACAAGTGTTCCTACATTCCGAAGGACCTGATAAGCACTATCACGCAAGGTCGACTCACCGGGTCAATGTCCGCATCCCAGACGTCCTTCAGGTCGTTAGAGATGTCGAAGTAACTCTCCATGTCGGGGCCGGGTTTATACTACGGCCTCCGACGCACTCCAAGTGAAAACTCCTCGGGGAAAAACTCGCACAACACAATCTGTCACTCTGTTGGAGGTCTTTGTATGTTCACAGGTTCACCGTTTTCACACACAACACAGTTGCACAGTATAAGCCCATTGGCTGGCGCGGGGAGTATTTTGAAAAGTTTGACAGTACGCGGGGTGCGTTCGAGCGCGACAGGCGGCGTGCGTCCGACGCAGAGAGCGGCCGGCGAGCGAGTGTGAGTGGGCGCCAGTGTTGCCGTGCACCGAAATGTAATTTCACCAGACTTTTCCTAAGAAGCGACTATGGGACTCGAGGGTGTGTATTGCAAATTTAGGCGATGGGCTGACAACCTGTCACTATGGTGATACACAATATTCCAAATGACCCTCAAATGTTTGTCAGACGTGGCGTGGATGTCCGTTTTTTACGGCCGTTTACGCTCTGCCTACCCCGTAAGGGATTAAAGGCGTGATATGTGTATGTATGTATGTGTATGTTTCCTAAGTCTTTGTAAATCATTTCTAGAAAATATTGGAGACAAATAATAAAATATAATCCGCTTTAAAGTAAAGAACAAACACACTGTATCTTAGTAAGTGTAGTAGGTTCTACAAGGTCTTTTAATAACGAAATCAGACCATAGCGAAAAAACCACTGTTATATAGAATCGACAAATACCTACTTAAAACAAAATGTATGGAAATATGCATTTTTTACGCAATATCACAGATTCAAATAAAAAGTTAAGACAATTTTTGACATATTTCCATACATTTTGTTTTGAGTAGGTATTTGTATAACAGTGGTTTTTTCGCTATGGTCTGTTTTCGTTATTAAAGTTGTCTATACTTGATGTATAGCTACAAATGGCTACAATACAACCCTGTATCAAATCCGCTAGGTTCCAAGTAAAACAACGATACGGCAACACTAGCGCGTGTGACGAAGGACGCCCCCTCGCTAGCTGGTCCATTCATAATAACGTTATAGGGGTGACACCGTGACGTAAAGTACACTATAGACCAGCAAGGGAGATATGTTGCAGAGGGAACCCTATGAACAATTACGATGAAGCCAGGCAAAACTCATCGCACACACACCACACTACGTTTTGAGCACAGATTTAAAATGTAGGTTCATTTCAAATAGACTAAACTAAAGCAGTATTTTTTGACGCCGCACATAACTGAGTGCACAAAAACAAAATACCACTTTCACGTAAAATTTATGTAGATAATGATAAAAGATAAAATACGTTTATTTTAATCACATTCAATTAGATACTTAATTAAAATACAGATATCTGAAATGTAGGTACTTATGCGACTAATAAAGGTCTCCACTCAGCATAATTATGTTACAAGCAGAGTGAGTTGCCTGTAACGATGGTCATCCGTGAAGCCAGATGTACACAGCAAAACCGTGATCTGTATAAATAAGTATAATACTTATTTTAATTGAGTATTTTTGTATAATACCCACAAAAAAATATACTGAAATATTTTTGAGAAAACGGCTTTAATGTTATTTTTAGCATTCTGTTTAAAAAGGTAAATTCAAATTAAATGAATATAGCGTGTGTTATTTTATTTGTATTTCAGCGTGCAAAGTCAGCAGTCATGCCATGCGAGATAGCGATGAGTTTTTCATGGCTTCATTTTGATTGTTCATAGAGTTCTCCCTATAACATTTCCTTGATCGGATGCCCACTCACAATACGTCACTAATTATGTGGGTACTTATCTCAATGAGATCTTCAATGGCAAAAGTTGTGAGAATCAACGGTCAAAGTAATAACAATTTAGGTAATACCTTTTATTGTTTATTCAACAATTTCCTCTTACGGTTAAATATTAAATAAATCATGCGGATTTACTACAAAACCAATTATAAAATATTGTAGAACTTATTTATAAACAAGTATACAGTTTTACCTTATAAATAACTTTGGAATGTTATGCTTGAGTTCTAACATTTTGCATTAAAATAATTAATCCATTACAAAGAACATAAGCAAGGAAAAGATGGAAAATTATGTTTCTTTCATCAGATCTTTTAAAATACATAGCATAATAAACATTATTTATTTACAAAACTCTACAAATTCTGGTCCTTCAGTCCGGATTAATACAAATATACAAACAGCTAAACAGAGGTATACATATCAATATCACCTACTTAAAAGTAATTGATTAAACGTATCTTATCTAGTTTTATCTGGCACGTAATTTAATTTTGCCGTTTCCTCTATATACAAATAAATATACAATAATATATCATCATAGTTATACGTAGCTTTAGGAGATAAGACAGACGGCTATCAAAAATACCGCGATAATACTACTTACTACTATATCCTGTCAACAGTGGAACAGGTGTATCCGCCATTGTGGAAATCTGTGATGCCGCCCTACGGCACGCTCACAGTAAGGGTGTTTTTTTATATTTTTTTATTCTGTATAGTTTAGTGTCACATTTAGACACAAGCACAGAATATATAATAGTACTAACGTACAGAAGAATCACTCCCTAAGAAAATACATGTTTAGGTATAAATTAATACCTACGCTCGGTGTACCCAACCGCTCACAAACAAAATTGAAACTTAAGAACGCGCGCGAACGCTCAATCTCCCTTGCGCATCGCAGTTTTATGACTGAGCCGCCGGCGAACTCCAAGGGTTGTAACTTGTCATCATGTTATTCGTGCACGAAGATTTTTTGTTACTGATTTTGCTATATATCTTATTTGTTCACTTAATCTACGGAAGGAATTGTAAGATTTGTAAATATTTATAAACCTAAACGAAATTATTAATGACTACTGTTTATATAGAAAAACAATTAATTATGCTTGTATCTTACTGTTCTTCGTATCGAGTGGGACACCGAGTCGACGACCCGATCGATTTTTTAACGAATAAATGTACTAAAACACAGAAAAAAATCATGTAAGTGTGCGCGCGAGCAGCACGTACGTGCGAACAGTGCGGCGGCTAGCGGCACACTGGCGGTCTGGCGACGACAAGTGACAACCCGCGGAGATTAGTCCCCGTAGGGAACCCGCCGGCGGAACATACCTAAACCGTGGAGTGAGACCCCCTGACACAAGGCACTTTTTTTGCCCCGCAGGTACTCTGGAAATTTAGCAAATTTAGGTAAATTATTTTAAAGATCTACAAGGTGTAAAAAAATTAGCTGAGAATATTTTAAGGGGTGAACCAGTACGTGAAACTGAACAACTTTCTCCAAGGAACATAGGTCGAAATATGAAAAAAAAAATATTTGGCCTCCCATACAAATTAACCCGGCCGAGTAACACACTAAGTATGGGAGTTCCAAAATTTTTTTACATTTTCCGACCTATGTTCCTTGGGGAAGGTTGCTCAGTTTCACGAACTGGTTCTACTTAAAATATTCTCAGCTTATTTTTTTACACCTTATATAACAGTCCACTGCTGGACATGGGCCTCACCCTATTATGGGAGTTCCAAATTTTTTTTACATTTTTCGACCTATGTTCCTTGGGGAAAGTTGCTCAGTTTCACGAACTGGTTCAGTACTAGAAATATTCTCAGCTTATTTTTTTACACCTTATATAACAGTCCACTGCTGGACATGGGCCTCATCCTATTATTATATTTTAGTACACTAGCAGCTCCTTTGAGCTGATGCGTGTATTTCACTGCACTTGTGTCTTAATTTTTTTATTGTTTAGTTTGTAAATGATTGTCATGTCTATTTTTGAAACTGTTCATATTGGGTGCCTGGACTACTATCTCAGGCGAAGTGTTCCACAGATCTACAACACGGTTAGGCAAGAAGTGTTCAATAGGAGGGTTTTTGCCACACTCACCAAGTAAGCAGGCGTATTGACGAGCGCATTGCAGTGTATTCACAGAGAGCACTGCTGTCCATTCCCTGCATACCTACATGCCTTACTCGATTTTTACCACAACTACGGGTAGATATGGGGCGATGCTATTCTAAGCCGACATCATACGGCGAATATTTAGTTTAAGAAATATATCACATGGTTTTAAAACAGTTGAATCCTCGATCTCGATAATAAACTTAATGGGTGTCGTAAAAGGCGACTTAGTACCTCGAAGGTTACATGTGTCTTGCAATTTTAGGCGATGGGCTGACATTCTGTCATGGCGATACACAACTTTCCAAATGACCCTTAACTTAAATGCTTGTTAGATTTTACGGCCTTGTACGCTCTGACTATCCCGCAAGGACCATAGGCATGATATATGGATGTAATATTCGCTTATTTGATAACGGCGCAGTACTTTCTTGGCGTGGCAAGATTGGTATGCCGGCTATTTTGAGACGTATCAGCGAAGCGAATGCATTCGTTTGAAGCATGTTTAAAGTTGAAATTCATTTTGTTCGTGTTTAGTGATAAGTGATTTTTTGTATACAGAGTGAATATTAAAAATCTTTCATCTTTATACAATGTTAGGAAAATAGTGCAAAATATCTTTTGATCTGCAAGTTCTGGAGAATAGCAATAACTTTTTGCTGTTTTTTGCAATCAGAAATTGAAAATATGGAAGCGTCGGCCGGTGGAGTGCATAATAAACCATATGACCATGTATCCCTAACGAAATATTTTTAGGCGATATTTCAAAAGTAATAAAATGAATGTTTTAGCACCCGCCGGGGCTTGAACCCGGGAGCGTGGGGTACCGTCCCACTACTCTGCCAACTAAGCTACCAGTAGTGCCTCTACTGATAGTTCCAAATCTTCAATCTATTAGTCTAGTATAAGTTATTGTAACGAATACCATGGTTAGTCCACAATTAGAGCAGGAATTCAAACCATGCGATGAGCTTTGCTCATTTGAATGTGCTATATGTTTTTTTAATTTCTTATTTTTATTGATGAAAATATATATACACCCTGTATATTTATTGCTCAACATATTTAGCAAATGCATTGCTGTAAAATACTTCATCAAAAACAGAAGGTTTCTAAATTGCCCTGATTGAGTCTAGCTCAGATTTTACCCGAGTGATGTCAAGGGCAGATATTGCTACAATCATTCATTATATTCTCATCAACCACTTTCTTCCAACGACCTCTCGTTACAGCAGTAATGCTCAGCCTTAAGCCTGCGCCGAGCAAAATCCGACCGTACTGTGGCGCCTTCCCATGATTTTACCATATTTCTCTAAATCTGTAACAAATATCAAAAATCTCAAACGGACAAATTGTTGTCCTATACGAAAAGTTTGAATGATTAAAATACAGGTGAGGGCACCACTAGACGGTCGGCGCCGCCTTAAGAAAATGGGTGTTAATTATAAAGGGTCTTAGGAATAGTAGTGTTGATGCTTTCAATGAGTTAACCAGCCCTCATAGTTTTTTTAAAAGTTATCATCATCATTTAAATAACCTGGATATGGTCTGATCCGACCGATCGCAAGCAAAAACAAAAATATAAAAAATATATACCTATGTATAAATATCCTGCATAAGAATTTGTTTTTGGGGTGTCTCGCGACTCGCAACCCCATACACTAATTCTGTTTTATAAAACATTTTATACTATTACTTTTTATACTATATTACCGTTGCCGTGTGATGCGGGCTTAGAATAGCATCATCCCATTTCTTACCTGCAGGTGTCGTAAGAGGCGACTAAGCTCGAGGGTTACATGTATATTACAATTTTAGGCGATGGGCTGACAACCTTTCACTATAGTGATACATTTTTTTTCTGAATCAGCCTTCAGACGTGGCGTACGGTCGTATATTACGGTCGTTAACGCTCTGCCTTCCCTGCATGGGATAACGGCGTGATGTGTGTGAGTGTGTATTACCATTGCGTTTCTTGACGTTTTTGTGTTTTTTTAACAATGAAGTACAATAAAAGTTCATTGTATTGTATAGTATGTAACTTTGGGGCGTAACGTTAGCAATTTTTACCATGCGGGTAGGATATTGATTAATTTCGCTTTTATAGTCGTAGTTGATTTGTGATATTGTTCATAAAGGTTGATAGCTGTGTTTTGTTAGCCCAACAGGAAGGGATAGCCCTTAGAACTTCAAATAATCCCCTCTACATAAAGTCTGTTTTTTCTACACTACAAAGAATCAAATAAAGTCGCTACCCGTGTCCTGGTGTCCCGTTTTATGCTCACAGCTTTAAAACTACGTAACTGATTTTGATGCAGTTATTTTTAATAGTTAGAGTGATTCAAGAGGAAGGTTTATATGTAAAATACATGCCGGGAAAATTTCTCATTACCGCGGTAAAACGGTTAGCAGCGGGTGATGGGCGGGTAATAGTGACCCAACAGTTATAACGTTATAACATTATAACTTAATAGAATACAAAATATTTCAGACGTGGTGTTTGAAATATTTACGCTTTGCCTACCCCACAAGGGATTTAGACGTGATATATATGGTATTAGGTACTTCACTTTCTGTTTTAAGTTTTCGTCCATTGTTTAACACCTATTTCTTACCCGTGGGAGTCGTAAGAGGCGACTAAAGGACTCGAGAGTGTGTATTGCAATTTTAGGCGACGGGCTGACAACTTGTCTCTATGGCGATACACAATTTCCCGAATGAGCCTCAAATATTTGTCAGACGTGGCGTAAGTGTCCGTTTTTGCGGCCATTAGCGCTCTGCCTACCCCGCAAGGGATTAAAGGTGTGATTTGTATTATGTATGTATGTTTAACTAGAAGATGCGGTTCCATCCGCTGCTACCCGTTTTCTCGTGGGAATGTGACCTTTTCCCGGCGTCAAGTATACATATCCGCTGCTACCTGTTTTCCCGTGGGAATGTAATTATACATATAAACCTTCCTCTTGATTCACTTTATTTATTAAAAAAGCGTATCCAAATTCTTTGCGGCATACAACGGGACACGGGAAGCGACTTCAGTTTACACAATGTAGTATGCTATGTAGTGATATTGGTTTATTCGCATGTGCTGTCCTATCTCATCTATACAAAGTGAACTTTTACTGACGGGCTGGTGATAAGGAACAACTTTCCCCAAGAAACATAGGTTGACATATGACAAAAATATTTTGATTTTTCATAGTAACTCAAATCAGATGATCGGCAATTTTTGTATGGGAGGTCCAATTTGTTTTTTCGTATTTCGACCTATGTTTCTTAGGGGAAGTTGTTCCTAATCACCAGCCCATCTTGAGTTTTTGCCATTGGTCACTAGCAAAATTTCACACTATATATTTCTTATATTTTAAGCAAACTTTGACATGTAGTATCTTATTATTATAAACATTTTTACAATAAGTAGAATAGAGAAATACCTGGTCAGGTACTCCATTTCTGTTTGCCATTCCGTCCATTCTTTAGCTATAAACTCCACATCTACTTGTATTGGCTGGGTCCGTTCTTCTTTGGCGGTGGTGTAGTGAACAGGGAAGGTATATGTGTGTGTAGAGTTGATACACCACCATGCAAGATACACACTCTCGGCACACCGCATTTTACCAGGTAGTCGCTAAACTGTGGACAAGAGATGAACATTGGTAAAGTAGTAAAAGAAATAAATTCCCTTAACTTTAATAGCGCTGTCACTTTAAGTCAAATAGGCGTAGAAAAGGATAGGAGTTATCTAAGATCTGTCATGTTTCAAAATGTCAATTGGTTCTTCGCCATTTCTAGTCAATTTAGTCGCCATTGTTTTCGTCGTCGCCTTATTTTGACAAATAACGCGTATCTTGCATCAAATTATAAGACATGACATGATTTAGATACCTACATACATACATACATCAGTCTATTGCAGTCCACTGCTGGACGTAGGCCTCCCACAGGGTACGCCATAGGGCACGATCTCCCGTTTTCGCCATCCAGTCGTTTTAGACGATTTTATCTATCCTTTTCTAAACCTATAGACAGCAACCGGGACCGACGGCTTAACGTGCTCTTCGAAGCACGGAAGCATGTTTCTTTTAGACAATCAGACGGTTCAGCCTGCAATGTCCTTATCAGACTGTAAATAAATAAATATATACTTGTGAGTGCCCCACCGAGAATCTAACCTGGAACCTTTGCGTAGCAGGCAGTTGCATTACCACTGCGCCACATAGAAGAGACTGCTTCTGTGATTTGTGTTCATGTTATCCATTCTCACCAGTTGTGCGGTCTCCTCCTCGCTAGAAGCCACTACAGCAATCTTCTTGCTTCTGATGGCTTCGGTCAATAGTTTATGATTGTCTTTCCCCAGAGCTTGTAGAGTGTGTTGGCCGAGGTGGACTCCGCTGTAGGGAATGTTGATGCTGCCATCTATGCACGATTTCTCGAACCTAAGAAGTACATTTCAATGGGTTATTATTTAGTATGTATGCAATGTTAGTGGGTCTTCATATTTTCTAAAGGAGACAATCGAGAAAAAGTTAAAGTAAGTTCTATACAAAAATAAAACTACGTTCAACTTATTGTGTCACTTATACTACCTCTACAATAAACCACTGAACTATGTTCTAGCTCCACACATACATCAGCCTATTGCAGTCCACTGCTGGGTCCCCCAGGGTACGCCATACGGAACGATCTCCCGTTTTCGCCTTCCAGTCGCTAACAGCCGCCTTTTTTTAGTCATCGGTCCATCTGGCCGGAGGTCGTCCAACGCTACGCTTGCCGAGGCGTGGCCTCCACTTGAGAACCCGCTTACTCCACCGTCTGTAGGTTCTACGACAGATGTGCCCAGCCCACTGCCACTTTAGTTTGCTACACTTACAGACTATGTCTGTTACTTTGGTATTTTTGCGGATAGTCTCATTCCGGATTTTATCTATTATAGAGATACCGAGCATAGACCTTTCCATAGTTCTCTGAGTGACATGTAACCGGTGAGCCAGTTTTACTGTCAGGTTCCACGTCTCGGCTCCATAGGTCATGACTGGCAAGACGCACTGATCGAACACCTTAGTCTTGAGGCATTGTGGCAAGAGTGATTCCAAGATATGACGCAACTTCCCAAATGCTCCCCAGCCTAGCTGTACTCTTCTAGTATTATTCAGCCTCAAAGTTGTCTCTACCCAGCTGCAAAGTTTGCCCAAGGTACACATACTCCTGGACAACTTCAAGGGCTATACCTTCGACGGAGACCGGCTCGGGGATGATGTGTTGATTGAACATGACTTTCGTCTTGTCCAAGTTCATCCCGAGTCCAACACGTCTCGAGGCGACGTTGAGACTAGTATACTAACTTATCCTTGTTGGTTGGTTCTGGTAGCCAAAATATTAGGGAAGCCCAAAATTTGAATAATATTTCGTTGAACTACTTTTTGCCAAGGAGAAACTCTCATTCTTATGGGAAAAGGAGCACCAGTGTTTTGGTGGCACCAGTTGGTGTATATAGCAACCTAGCATTTTTAATTTTAGGCTCTTTACACGTTTTTATATCTATTATTATTTATATTGTAATATTATACTAATGCAATCTTAACTTAAACCTGTATGGACCCTGTGTCTGAAATAAAGTGATATTATTATTATTATGAATTCTTCGGCAGCCGTGTGATGCCGGCTTAGAATAGCATCACCACATATCTTTCCCGTGGAAGTCGTAAGAGGCGACTAAGGGACTTGAGGGTGTGTATTGCAATTTTAGGCGATGGGCTGACAACCTGTCACTATAGCGATACACAATATTCCAAATAACCCTCAAACATTTGTCAGACGTGGTGTAAATGGCCGTTTACGCTCTGCCTACCCCGCAAGGGATTTTAGGCGCGATATGTGTATGTGTATGTATGTATGAATTCAAGTAAAGGAGAAGAATAATGCCGTGTCGTATCAAGAGGTCAAGTCGCTGGCAGAAGATAGAAAAAAATGGCAATTACTCCACCGACAAGAGACAAGCTCTTAAATTTGAATGAATGAATGATGAATTCTTACAACAAGTTGGATCTGATGTCGATGACGCAGCACTTGTCCTGGCACACGAGCGAGAAGAAATCTGACAAGCTGAGTCGCGGGCACGTCTCCGAGAACAACTGCTCCAGAGAAATCTCCACCAAGTCCTGGAAAAATAGGTTTTGTTAAGTTGCATACGATTGATTTTAAACCGTGGCACTATATACACGTATGTGAAGTAAATCATATGATTGAGCAAACTGGGGAACTAATGGCGCCACTCTCGCTGTGCCCTTTTTCTGTGGTTAGACGAAAATGTGTCAATGTCCAAATTCAGTTACTTACTTGCGCCTTCTGCCACCTGCATAAGTTTTCAAAAATTGTATACCTAACACGGGAAGTGTTTTAAAATTTGGTATTAAATTTATCGCGGATCACATTCTGTGACTGAATTATTCGCCGGTTATTAGTTGCAAAACTAACCCGGTAGATAGAGCCGTGCCACGCGTTACTGGCATAAAAATACACTTGCAAAATGCGCGGGCAAGGAACGAGCTGCGGTAGCCCAGATGGAAGAGGCGTCGCCACTAGTAATGGCGAAAATCGCAGGTCCAAATCCTGCCCGGGCTTGAAAATATGGCAAATTAAAAAAAGAAGTGGTTTGTATAGACTATTCATTTCGGCTAATTTAAAAAATGCACCCACGTTGGAAAAAGCTATGGGGCACTTTTTATGTAGGTGTAGTATAAAAATAGTTGATGTTAAAAGCACTCACCATAGTATCAGTGGAGTGTGAATCCTTGCAGAACCTTCTATAGCTGATGCTGCGAGGCGAGCTGCGGCACATCTCTATAGACTCCTAAAAAAAAATTTCATATAATTTGTAGATAAACTAATGTAAAACTTGTTGTGCTACGAGTAATAAGACGACTTCTCGCAGACCATTGGCACATGTGTAATTTTCAACTCATTAAAATATATCTACGTGTCATGTCTGGCAAACTTGCAGGCCAGGACAAAATTTAAAACAGCCTTGTCTCGCGCGTTGTTTACTTTTCTCAAACATGCTAGGAAATGTGTTCATTTCTTTAGAAAAAAGAAACCGCGAAGTTTCACATTGTTTGTCACGTCTCAGATCACGCCAGCAAAGTTGTATGGAAATCCTTTGCTGGTGTCCATTAAGATAAATTCGTTATACGCTAAACCCACATAATTTGATTTCAAAATTATCTTGATGACTCTCATAGAAACGGAACGTAATTTTGTATAAAACAAGTAACTAAAGACGAGGCTGTATGATGTGAAGACCCTTGCCTGTCCAGAATTAAAAAAGAAAAGAATGAACTAAACATTTAGTATGGCTGAATATTACGTAATACTGTGCCTTACAGGCGAATTTATTTTAAAAAATTACAATTGGTGGGAAAATTGAAAATTTTTATTTGTTTCGTTGTGTTGTGGTCGCTAGCTAACTTTTATAAGAAGTACAATCTTTCATTTCCTAGCCTTTTTTTGAGAAAAGCACTATGTAAGCCTCGGGGAAAATTACTTTGCTTGACTTGTATAATTCAAACTATACTCGTCCAGCAAAGTCTTATTTTCCATACCTCGACAACAATGTACTATTACTTCGCAGTATAAAATTCCTGCACTTCATTTATAGTGAAGTAGTGCGCGCATCTGAGTATGGGTCTACAGACCCATTTTTTGTCAGAGTTGGATAAGGATTTAAAGATAACTTTTGAAAAACTGTCGCTCAATGTTAGCAAAGAATGCGCATATTTAACATGGAAAACAATTACTTGTTTTTTTATTCTAACTTGGAAATCAAGATGCAAATATATTTTCCCACCTTCACACACTCTCCGATGTCGATCTCAGGCAAGTCAGAGAACAGCAATATGCACTCGTTGAAGCCCGACTCGAGTAATGTGTCTCTCAGCTGTCTCAAAATGGCCACCCCCATAAACAGGGGCAGCGACCCTCCTTCGACCAGTAGGGCGTCCCATAGGTGCACGATTTTGTGGATCGGGAACACGTCTGAAAAAAAAAATCGAGTTGAAGCAAAGTTAAAATGTGTGTATGACAATTGTGCGATTTTTCAATAGTGCCATTAAAAATAGAATCTAATAGCTTTATCTATTTTCAATTTTAATAATTTTGCAAGGATAGGTCTGGTCCCTATCTATTTCGTTTCCTTATTTAAATAATTAATATCATCACTGGTCCAACATATAATTAATTACATACATTTATGTAAAATAGTAATGAGGCTTGACCATTTACTCAACCAAGGATTAGAAGTTCTGTATTTTAGGTAAATTAATAGCCGGCATAACTATTGTTTTACAAAGAAAACTACTACACTATACAATATAAACAAACTTAAATAAACTATACTATATTTTAAACTATTACTTATTATAATCATCATGTGTGAATTGCGTGATATATTAGTGTACATGAACGTGTCCTAGTTTAACATTACATTACGTACTGCAATATTGCAAATAAGGCATATCTTCGGACGCGACACAAATAAAATACCAATTCGGACTTTTTACGTATTCTACAAAATAACACAACTAATATCTATGTCAAACAACAAAAAATGGAAGTTATGAATTATTCTACAATGTCCACATGAATAAATCCTACTAGATTTGCGCCCGGCCTATGTGTTATTCCAGGTTATACTCTACCTATGTTTCAAATTTCATCCAAATCGGTCAAGCCGTTTGAGCGTTACGAGGTAACAAACATACATACATACACACAAACTCTCAGATTTATAATATTAGTACGGAAGTACGGATAATAAATAGACTAGATTTTTTCTCACAACGATGTATAATATCTCGCCTGTTTTGTGATTGTTTTGGGTGCATTTTGCACATTTAACTGGCCGTGTCCTTACAGTACAGTCCTTGATAGAATGCCCCTGATTTCCACAAACACCACAAATGCGATCAGCATCACGACAATGTTTTGCCGAGTGTGCATATTGCTCACACTGGAAGCACCTCGTTACATGAATATAATCTCGTATGTATAACCTTGCAGCAGGGTCTTCAATTGATGAACACTTGATCTTGCAAAATACGATTTTTTCTAAGCTCGACAGTGATTTCTAGAATGCAATTGCATTATGGGAGTTATTTTCTTCCAGATTTGTGACTCAATCTCACTGACTTCCTAAACAGCTCACGAACAATGCTTATTTTTTCCTGCAATATTCTGTAACATTTTGGACTCCGTTCCGTGGTCGCTTCAACTTTCAAGCCCGATGATATTAGCTGTCCCGACTTTTTAAGTTTCTCGAAATAATTTTTTTGGCCAATAGGCTGATGTGGTGATGAGTGCTGTGAGACGTAATTAATAAGTGTAGGTAACAATATCAAAAATCAGAATGAATGGCAATAAATTATAAAAAAAAATTATATCTTTCTCTGTATCTATATTCCTCCCTTCTCCTCTCTCTTCCTAATCTCTCTGCTTTCTCTGTTCATCTCTCTTACTACGCTTCTATATAACTTTACCTCCCTCTTTCGCACTCTCTCTTAACCACCTCTTTCTCACTCTATTTCTCGTATAATGTTGGACACCAAGCCGAAAGATGACAAGAAATGGAAAATAGAAAAATATGAAGACAAAACTTACGTGAAAACATAGTGAGGAACCAGGGTATAGCGAACAGTTCTGGCACGAAACTTATTTCATGCAGATGTGTGGCTAACACTGGCTCGTGGAAGGCGGTCATCTGCCAGAACTTGGCTAGGTATTCCTTGATGACAGAACTATTGTCCTTTAGGAAGAACTTGTGGAGGAACTTTGGGACGAACGCTGAAAGGCAGGCAAAGGCGCGAGCTGCAAGAAAGGTAATAGAAATCCATACTAATATTATAAATGCGAAAGTGTGTTTGTTTGTTTGTTTGTTTGTTTGTTTGTCTTTCTTTCACGTTACAACAGAGCGATATCATGCAGTGTTTTTTAGGTGTGCAGTTAGGTGAGAGGCTGGAGAGTGACATAGGCTACTTTTTATCCCGGAAAAACATATTTTTCCCATCGGAAAAGCGATTAATGTTTAGCAATAGAATACACCCATACTACGAACATAGATGAGTATCATGCAGCGATGTAAAGCATTTTTTTTTTTGAGAGCAGCTAAATGAAAAGCTGGTGAGTGACATAGGTTATTTTTTATCCCGGAAAAACATATTTTTCCCTTCGGAAAACCGATTAATGTTTAGCAATAGAATACATCCATACTACATACATAAATGAGTATCATGCAGCGATGTAAAGCATTTTTTTTTTGGAAAGCAGTTAGATGAAAAGCTGGTGAGTGTCATAGGTTACTTTTTATCTCGGAAAAACATATTTTTCCCATCGGAAAACTGATTATTGTGTAGCATAGAATACATCCATACCACATAAAAAAGATGTATATACAGGATGTAAGGGACAGCCCTCCGAATACTGATATTCCCATAGTAAATGCAGTGAGCTGATTGTGATTTTGTATGGGATATAGAAAAAAAGAATTTAATCTATGGCAGGTTGTTCAGTTTCATGGTTTGAATACACCCAATCAGTATTCGAAGGGCTGTCACTTACACCCTGTATAGCACTACTATGAGAATGTCTCTTGAATATGAGTTTTGGGATATGAATGTGGCTTTAAGGGTGATGTGGGTATGTACTTGAGATACTTCTTACCACAGTAGTAAAGTTAATTTCTACAGTTAAACATGATTTGAAAGTCCATTTCTATAATAATAACCATTTTTAGCACAGTAAGTTTGCCCTGCGTATACTTGCGAAGACACATAATAAACTTAAATTTTTTGGTACCATAGTCCTGAAAATTGAAGACTAGGCAAAATCATTATACTGCGTATTCATATTATTATAATTCCAATCCAAGAACATCCATCCCCAAGTTAATTTGGTTTGGAGCTAATATAGGTTTTCAAATCCTTGATTACATACCCACTCCTTTCTTTCATGTCTTCTTGGAGCATGTTTGTATGTAATAAAAATTTCAAAATAGCAGGAATATTAAAAAAAAATTAAAGCTATATAGCAATCTATACTTTCTTATTATTTATTAACCACCAATATAACCCATTTTGACACAGGGATATGGTATTATCCCGCCGCGGTGAGATGTTCTCATTCAGGATTCTTTTCCATCGCTGCGTATCTTTGGCGACATAGAGCGCTGAGTGTATTTAATGAGACCACCTAATTGTACTGAAACCTCTTGGTCGTTTGCCATCGACTTTTCCAGTGATCATGAGTGCAAAGTGGCAAAAGAACTCAAGGATCATTCTTGCGCCTCATTACTTGATTTTACAATAGCCTGTATTAGTGATGGTAGCGCCAAGGTACCACAAATTATATACTTTTTCAAGGAAGTGAACCATTCCAGTGTAGTGTCGTCTGTGTATCGGTGAATAGTGATTTTAGTGCCCTCCCAGTTTACACAGTTGTTCGCCTTACGATGTGTCGTTTAGAATACACAACTAATTAATAAAACTCTATGAGTACGCGGGCGAAGCCGCGGGTAACAGCTAGTAAGGTTATAAAAATAATACATTGTAGACAATGGGCAGGAGATCACAGCTTCTTCTAAAAGGTCAATACCTTTTAGAAGAAGGCTGGTGATATGTTCGTAGATATGGAGGTTGAAAGGTTCATGAGTGAGGATCGGAAGGTATTCTAGTGGTGTTCTGGAGGTTAAAAGATTAAGGTTCTAGTGTTGGCTTTTAGAAGGCTTGAGTCGAGTCGGAAGGTTATAAACTGGGGATCGGAAAGGGCAGCGTGGAATAGTAGCTTACCTTCATTGCAGAAATTCAGGTATAAAAATGATGCTGCGTTCGAGTCCAATCCTTGCCAGTACCTACCTTGCACATACTGTGGGTTTGTCAATGGCCTTGAGTAATCGTTTCAGCGCGCGATGCCCGGTCAAGCCGCAAAGCAACCAGCAGTATTGGTGGTTGATGGAGTTGGAGGTCAAAAGTAGACATTGAAATGTTCTAGAGTGTGCAGCATGAGATAGTGGCTTACCTTCATTACAGAAGTTAAGATATAAGAACGGCGCAGTGAGAGAGTCCAATCCTTGCCAATAGACATACTGCGGATTCGTCAATAGCCAGGCCTTGAGTAATCGTTTGAGCGCGCGATGCCCGGCCGAGCCGCAAAGCAACCAGCAGTATTGGTGGCAACGCGGAATGTCCACGTCTATCTGTATGGAAAATCACAACATACTGTCTGGCCATCCCAATAAGCCATATTTAGAAGCTCTCAGATTCGTGCTTATGCTATGGCAGAGGGTCTTTTTTCCTTTGTTGTCATCTCCTTTGAGTACCAAATTTTTAAAACACTTCCCGAGTTAGGTATACAATTTTTGAAAACTTGCCAAATTTTCGAGTGCGGGCAGGATTTGAACCTGCGACTTTCGCATTACTAGTGGCGAAATGAGCTGCGGTAGCCCAGATGGAAGAGGCGTCGCCACTAGTAATGCGAAAGTCGCAGGTTCAAATCCTGCCCGCACTCGAAAATTTTGCAAGTTTTCAAAAAAAAAAAAAAGTCATCTCCTTTAGTATGGATAATGTATAATGGCTTTTTGGGATGGCCTTACTTTAGTATGGACATTACGACATAACATACATAACTTTGTATGTAACAATAATATGGAGAGGAATAATCAAAGCTTATTGCAGATGGCAGCAAGCGACACTGTGCCTAAACGCGGCCAATTAGAAATAACTGAATTTTGACATTGATTCATTTTTGACTAAACACAGAAAAAAGCGAGTGTGGCGCCAATAGTTCCCCAGTTTGTTACCTCATTTAGATACAACTTTAAACACACAATACAGCACCCCAAATTGCGTTATATTAGATGAAATAGGTACCGCGATGAGATGCCGGCTTAGCATTACCCCATTTATTTCCCGTGGTCGTCGTAAGAGGCGACTAAGGGACTCGAGCGTGTGTATTGCTATTTTAGGCGACGGGCTGACAACCTGTCACTATGGCGATACACAATTTTCCGATTGACCCTCAAATATTTGTCACACGTGGCGTAAATGTCCGTTTTTTGCAATTGTTTACGCTCTGCCTACTCCGCAAGGGATTAAAGGCGTGATGTGTGTGTGTGTATGTGTGTGCGCGTAAATAGGTACCTACCCTGGCCTTGCACATATATATATTTAAGAGAAACAAACCTTCTCACGAATTTTATGGAAAGCAAGCGTAGTCTGTTATTAGAATGAAATTTACGATGTAATGAAATTAATTCAATTTAGGATAGTACTATCACTTAATGACGTCATGATTATTATATTATGGTTGGCACATTTCGTTTTTACTTTCGCCACAGTAAAATACGTAACAACTTACTTGTCTATCAGTAGGTGTAGGAGTTTCCTTATCAATCCTTTCGTACTGGTCTTCAATATCGCCCACCACGCCGAGCAAAGCTGCCCACACATCCCCCCTTAAAAGAGGGGGCACGTCTGTTTCTGCTTCAGCTCTGATGTACGGTGCCGTGAAGGGGTAACCCTGTCGACAAACACAAAAATAAAGATTAAGGCGAGTGTAGCCGTCGACGACCACGACAGTGGCGCCACTTCACAAAAAAAAAGTTTTCTCTTTATACAAACAATCAATCTCTCTTTTCGTGTGGGACACCGAGTCGTCCAACGACCCGATGAACCCTGGTGTCAGAGTTTTTCAACCGCCTACTACGACTAGTAGGCCTCTGACATGGTTGTGTTACGACCGCCGTCTAAGTAATCATAGACAGCAACCGGGACCGACGGCTTAACGTGCCCCCCGAAGCACGGAACAAACAATCAATCAGAATGTCCGATGCCCAAGTTTATAGTATTATCCTAAAGTAAAATTTGAAAATGCAAACTCAATGAAATAATCGCGGCAATTAAAGTTATGGAAAAAAGTGCCTACCGTACCGGCCACTTTTGGTATTAATTGCCATAACTTTAATTGCAGCGAATATTTCATTGAGTTCCCAGTTTCAAATTTTACTTTAGAATAATACTAAAAACTTGCGCATCGGACATTCTGATAGATTGTTTGTATAAAAAGAAAACTTATTTTTTGTGAAGTGGCGCCACCGTCGAGGTCGTTGACGGTTATGTAGCCCGGAGGCCGCAGGTAAATAAAAGCAGGCTGTAAATTTCTACATTTATTTATTGAAGTCAAGGACGAACCCTCTTTGAGGGTTCCTTTTCACACCACACAATTTTTCCACAAATTAAGGATAATGTTGGCCTTATGGCCTAGTAAAATATAATTATACACAGCACGGAACTATAACGGCACTGGTAATCTTGTTACGATCAATGTTTTCACGTGAAAAGCTAGCTGTTGAGTGCGTCAGGGAGAAAAATACGTCTGCACGACGTTCCAATTCTTTTATTTGATTTGAATTTTAACATAATTCGAAAAAGAAGAGGTGACATGGAAAAGGATGCCGACGCAGAGTTTTCACTCTGCTACAGTTACACTCGCCTTAAACAACCATCAGCTCGGTGGTCCAATGATATCACCATATCCGTGTAGATTGGCGCAATAGAGAAGAGGCATAGGCAAGAAGCTCACTCAAAATGGTTCACAAGCAAGCAAGACGCAACATAAGTTCCAAGATGTCTGCAAGATGGCGCCAGGTGACAGAGTGGCAGAGAAACAAAGAGCCTGAAACGCGGCATCAAAGTGTTTCACCACGCAACGCATATATACAACCTCCAATTCTATCCAGGTGGACCAGTCGGCGGCCACAACACCCGGCCAGGCAGGGTAGCTACTCTTTTCCCGACACTACCTGGAACCCTCCATTCTGCCTATTGGTATTATTCCTATCATCCGCCATATTAGTGACCCCGGCGTGATTTCGAATCCGACAGAGCGTAGGCTCTGCAGTGGGTTGATAGGGCTAATGATGATAATTGACCATAAGTAGTAGCTTATCTAGATAGCTTAAAGCGATAAGGCCGCCTTTGCTTATATTGTTTGATTTTGTTCTTGTATAAGTTATATTATTAATGTGAGCAATAAAGTATTTCTGTCTTGTCTCATCATCATCATCATCATCATCTGTATCATCTGCTATTTCTCATTTACGGTTATGTGCGGCACGCTGAGACGTGTGTAATAATATGCAGGATAATAACAGTTTCATTAAAATTATCTCATAACATAACTCATACCTTATAGAGTCAAACTCACATGCAATAGCCTGTGGAAGCAGAGCAGCCTGTAGAGCTGGTACTCCGTGTCCCTCTCCCTGATGATCCTGGGCAGCGTCACTCAGTTGTCCAATCAGCCTTCTAAATTGGCTCAACTATAGTTGATTCACCTGTCATATTGGTCTTACTAAATTGGCTTAACTATAGTTGGTTCACCTGTCATATTGGTGTTTCCAAATTGGATTAACTATAGTTGATTCACTTGTTATATAGATCTTTCCAAATTGGCTCAACTATGGTCGATTCACCTGTCATATTGGTCTTACCAAATTGGCTCAACTAGAGTTGATTCACCGTCACCTGTCATATTGGTCCTTCCAAATTGGCTTAACTATAGTCGATTTACGATACGATTTACAATTTTACAAAACAATATTTAAAAATTCTCTGATAACTAGTAGAGTGGAACTCACATGCAAAAGTCTGTGGAAGCAGAGCAGCCTGTAGAGCTGGTACTCCGTGTCCCTCTCCCTGATGATCCTGGGCAGCGTCACTCAGCTGTCGAATCAGCCTTCTAAATTGGCTCAACTATAGTTGATTCACCTGTCATATTGGTCTTACCAAATTGGCTTAACTATAGTTGGTTCACCTGTCATATTGGTGTAACTATAGTTGATTCACTTGTTATATAGATCTTTCCAAATTGGCTCAACTATGGTCGATTCACCTGTCATATTGGTCCTTCCAAATTGGCTCAACTATAGTCGATTTACGATACGATTTACAATTTTACAAAACAATATTTAAACATTCTGTGATAACTAGTAGAGTGGAACTCACATGCAATAGTCTGTGGAAGCAGAGCAGCCTGTAGAGCTGGTACTCCGTGTCCCTCTCCCTGATGATCCTGGGCAGCGTCACGGCATCGCACTGCTTCCGCTTCTCGTGCATGAGCGGGTAGTAGTCGTGCGGGGATACGTGAGCCAGACGTTGTTTCAGCAAGGATAGACTGTACTTGGCGAAACGGCGGTCGTATTGTGGAGGCGTCTTGCCGCCTATTGTACAGCCATCGAGAAGGATCGCTCTGGAAACAATGTTTGTGTGATTTGAAGGGGATACCATCGTTTTGCATATTTTTGAAGTTCCTCATATACTTTGGCATACCTCGGTTTGCATATTTTTTTGTCATACTATTTGTTTGGCATAATATTTATGTGTCATACTGCATTGAAAGTCATACTTTTATTTTGATCTATTTTATAATTTGAAACACTTTTAAAGTAATAGGTTATGGTCCGGCGGGGGTGGCCCTTAAGCCACCCCTAAGCCGCGAACATGCTTTTCTAGGAGTATGTAGTCGAGTCGACATTATGACTTGGTAATTTATGCTTCAAGGGTTATGCGTGTTGTTTTTATGACTTTGAATAATTATGACTATATAAAATATGCGTAATACAAATATGACTTGAAATTTTTTGCAAACCGACCCCAAACCGATTTTAAGAGTTACAGTATGTCTATAGCGCATAAAAAGAAACTTAAAATCTTAAATCTCTAAAGTAGCAATAAAAATATCACAAATGAGAATTTATTAACCTGATTGAATAGTATGTCTAAAGTTATGTTTGGCTGATCGTTAGTGAAACCCAATCAGTAACATTTAAAAATCAATTGCTGACTTCCGCCAGATTGCCTGAGAACCTTGTAACCTAACCTAAGGTGCCCAAACTCGGTCTTAATGGAGAGTCTAATGTCCAAGCTCAAGTTCTTCCAGAGAGCGATGGAGCGCGGCAGGAACCTAGTTATAAGAACTATATTGTCATACAACATCAGAAGAGACATTATGCGAAAGGTGCATTTTGCGAAAGGGACATTCTGCGATGAGTGGGACCTTATGTGTTGAAAAGTAAGGGTAATGGGCAGCTGTTTTATTCAATGGTGCCCTGGTTGCAGCCTCATGTCCAGCTGTGGACTAGGATTTCTCACAGCTGGTAATGATAATGATGATGATCAAGTAATTCTACACATACTTACATAGGCATGGTCAAAATAGGTGGTGTGTTCTTAATCAGGTAGTTCTTTTTCAACTCCCCCTGTATATCCCCACCAGCCAACTGCCACCAGTGGTACAGAAACTGCAGTTTACATCCCAGCAGACCTCTGGGCCTTTTCACTTCAACCAGCACTTTGCATTTTAGCTTAGACAAGTCCTCAATAAGTTCAGGTAAAGAAGCTCTCTCGCTTGGGTAGATTTTTAAGCATTTGTCTATCACATTTTTTAGGTCATCTGGTATTCTCTGGAATGAAATAAAGATTTGAAATTAATTGATTGATTCAGTGAAACTATAATGAAGTAACATTACATTATTAGAGAATTTAAGGATGCCCTTATTAAACAGAAATTCCTTGTAACGCCCAGGCCTCTGTGAGCTTTTTACAGATAGCCGCCCAGATGCATTTTAAAAGGTTCTTCAAAGTAAGATAAACCATTGAATTTCTTAGTCTTGGAAATTACAAATGCGCATTTGTCTGCTACAAAAGGTTCTTGGTTTAATTACTTTTCTACAAATGCCCTAATGTCTAAGTAAACCACAGAGCTCCAAAATCTCTTGCGCTGAACCCCTGGGCGACTTATTTTCTATAAGAACTTTTAGTAACATACCTTATAAGCATCCACACAATCATGTTCCCTAGCAATCCTCTCTGCAGGGTTACTGGCATGCACCAACGTCAGTATTCTCCTCAAGATTGGAGCCGGCTTTAAGTTGGGCCAGAGTTTCCCGATGCATAGCTCCATAAGTATGATACCAAAGGTCCACACATCCCCTGCTGGTCCACCGCCTTTTAAAATCGTTTCAGGGCTCATGTATTTTGGCAAGCTGAAAAAAATATATATATTGTTACATAAAAATGAAATTAAGTTTGTAGATGGTACATTAGAAGTTATTATCTACTATTATATTTCATTATATTTAATCGGTAATGCGAAAGTTGCATGTTTGCCGTGTGATGCCGGCTTAGAATAGCATCACTCCATTTCTTACCCGTGGGAGTCGTAAGAGGCGACGAAGGGACTCGAGGGTGTGTATAGCAATTCTAGGCGATGGGCTGACAACCTGTCACTATGGCGATACACAATTTTCCGAATGACCCTCAAACGTTTGTCAGACGTGGCGTAAATATCCGTTTTTGCGGCTGTTTACGCTCTGCCTTCCCCGCAAGGGATAAAGGCGTGATATATGTATGTATGTTGTGTGTAAACTTTCTTCTTACCCCAGCGGAAAAGGCACCTCACTCCCTTGCACAGTCATGTAATACATGCCATAGTTCCACAGTTTGACCCTTCCATGGCTATCAAGCATAATATTGTCCGTAGACAGAGTTCTATGTACAATGTTCTGCTCATGTAAGTATAAAAGTGCATTGGCCACCTGCTGAGCAATATTGGTAACTTCATCATAACTGAACTTGCATGAATACTCATTCAAAGGTTTGCCGATTATTTCTGCTACTACAATTATCCTCTCTGAAATAAATATAAGAACAGTAAAACTAACAAAAAAGTAGATTTAAATAACAGTGATTTAAATAACAATCTACAATATTGATTTACAGTATAATATGTTTTTTTTCTTTTTTTTAACTTGCAAAATTTTCAAGCGCGGGCAGGATTTGAACCTGCGACTTTCGCATTACTAGTGGCGACTGCAGCTCATTCCTTGCCTGCCAATTTTGCAAGTGTATTTCAATACCAGTATAATATGCTTAATTGGGAATTGGGTGAAATGGTTCTCGCCTAGCGGAGCTGATCACCCGTCTGCGAGCTCCGCAGACGTCCCAACCCGAGGAAGAAGAAGAAAGAAGAAGAAAAGAATATGCTTAACAAATTATTGAAATACAAATAGCTCATGAAAAAGCAATTTTAAAGTCATATTTAAGTTATAAAGTTATATTTAAAATCCACCATCTTGAATTTATGAAATTTGAATATAGCCAGTGTCACTTGCACTGCTGAGGCAAATATTTGACACCTTATATGTTAACCCTCTCAGACTTACAACTGACATTTCCCAGCTACCGTTCGCTGGTGTCAAATTTCGCAAACAAAAATGGCGACTAATTTCGCAAGGAGTAGGGTTGCAAAAATATAAATTATTTAAAATTTTTACGGTTTACATTCAAGCCACTACTAAATACTAGTGCGGAAATATATTACCGGTTTATTTACACATTTTCGGCATGTTTATGTTGTTTTGTTTTTTATTTTCTGGGCCTGGAAGTTGCATGTCTAGAAATTTTGCTGACGTCGCAATATATAATATAATTACGAAAAATATATGATGTACCGATAAAGTTCAATTATTTTAGCACAATCTGTAATAAATATGTGATGCAATTATACATTTCTCCATTAGTCTATACATACATATTTTTTTCATATGAAAAGCACCAAAAACATCATCCACCAAAAATTTCCGACGGGCGAAAGCGGTTGATCAACTTTGACAGTTTGTTATTTTACTTTTTTTTTCTAACGCTTTACACTTTGTGTTGCTAGTATAATGAAAATTTTATTCTGAACAGTTCTATGCACGTTTCATTCACCAAAAAAGTTAAGTTTCGTCTATGAATCATTTTTGACGGACCGAAAACGCGCGAAAAACTTGACACCATACTTAAAGCACACATGTGTGCTTCGACGAGCGAACGGTAGGCGGCCATTAATGTACACATGTGTGCTTTGACGAGCGGGGAGGTTAACATCCTAAAATCAGTTTGGGCTGTACCCCAGAAAACAAATTAACTTCTCTAAAACATATATACTTTTGCAAAACATAACCCTCCCTCTGAGGCAGTTGGATAAATACATTCAAAAATATAACTAATGTGTGTGTGTTGCAGGATAAAATGCAACCCAGAAATAGGTTGAACTAGCCCATGAAACTGATCAATTTTCCCCAAGGAACATAGGTTAATATATGAAAGAAAAAAATCCGATACAAAGTACCTATACCAGCTGATCAAGTCAATTTGTATAGGAACTTTGGTAAAAAATTGGGTCAGAGTATAATTTTCGGGGTTGAGTTTAATGTGCTGGTTCACCCCATTTCGGGGTCGCACATTATCCTGAGACACACCGTATACAGCTTACAAGAAACTTTTTAGAAAGACAAAACATAAAATAGTTCTATCAGCTCAAAGTTGCCCAAAAACCAAAGAGTATCAGAGAACATTCTCTCTTCTCTTTTCGTGTGGGACACCGAGTCGTCCAACGACCCGAAGAACCCTGGTGTCAGAGTTTTTCAACCGCCTACTACTAGTAGTAGGCCTCTGACATGGTTGTGTAACGACTACCGTCTAAGTAATCATAGACAGCAACCGGGACCGACGGCTTAACGTGCACTCCGACAATCAGGTGGTTCACCCTGCAATGTCCTAACCAGACCGGGAACAAATTCACAAAGTGATAAATATCAACTTTGTGAGTGTCCCACCGAGAATCGAACCCGGAACCTTTGCGTCGCAGGCAGTCGCACTACCACTGCGCCACATCGGCCGTCAACATTGATAACAACAATTTGAATGGAATTGATTACTCTGTGCTATCAACTTGTTACATTTTTCATTGTATGAAGTTTCCAGAGCCCGAAAACAAACAGTTAACAAACCATCAAATTTTGACAATAAGCCAGCTTACCGTGCTTGCCGCGTATCACATCCAAGTAGGTACACAAATTGGGATGTTCAATGGTCAGGAGCCGCTGCGCCTGGCCCAGGATAGTCACCGAGCTAGGCGTAAGTGGAAGACCATTACTCCCGCAGTTTTCCCCTGGATGGTTCTTGGCGAAAAAGGTGCATGCAGCAAACTTGAAGTCCTCCTCACTTTCTTCGTTCATTTTAGTAGATTTCTAAACAAACAATTTGATAGAAATATTTTTACTATATTATCTAAAAAGAAAGGGGCGAAAATTGTTTGTTGACGTTATTCAATTTCCGAATCACAGATCACATAAATTTGAATTCCGTTCCGAATGATCCGAGAGGGAGAAAATAAAGAAGTGAACGGAGGAACGATTATAAAAACAAGATTTGTAAGCTGGTGAAGTTAGGTTGTATGGATTTTGTATGATCATTTAACACGGTTTTCTCGTCTTTGAAAATGGTCGCATTATTCATTTTGATTGGTTGTAAGAAAATCACTCATTCATGTCATATAATTATGTTGCCAGACAGTTCTGGATTGCTTTGTTAATCTTTTTCTGCAAACGTGTCGGCCTTCGCTATTGTTCCCATCTGCCAAGACATCAAAATTTAACGTTACAATTTTTCTACCTAAAAAAAAATTAAAAATTGAATTTTAAAAGACCATGGCATTAATTATCACATGACAATCACGGTTACCCTAAAATTAGACCTAATTGTAAACCCATTAGACAGTAATAAATAATTACTGATTACATGATATAGGTAATAAATATAATTCATGAGATACCATAATTTAGGAACCCTCTCTGGGTTACATGTGTTTTGCAATTTTAGGCGATGGGCTGACAACCTGTCACTGTATTGATATATAATTATCTGAATGACCCTCAAATGTTTGTCAGACGTGGCGTAAGTGACCGTTTTTTCGGCCGTTTACGAACTGCCTACCCTGCAAGGGATATATGCGTGATATATGTATGTTATAATAACTTGTATGGAAAATTTCAATTAAACTATCTTATTCCTAAACTTATAAACTCACTACCTTTTAACGTAAAACAAGACATTAATGAAAAAAATATTAAAACTAAACTTAAAAACTATTATATTAGTAAATTAGATTAAAACTAGTATGTACTATTGAACATATTCTCTCACGTTCTTCCGTCTTGTGGACGGGACACGCTGTATGCGCGCGCTCGGCAACCGGTTTGTATAAGCGCTCGTGGTTGTACTTGCGATCTCAACGCTGGTACAAACAACTCTGTATACATGTCATGTACTTTATAATTTGTATCGTGAAGCGCCACCGTAGTGGCGATATCAGACCGCACGGACAAACCTTGACAGGTTTTTGTTGCGTTCTCTTGTAATTGTTGTTTATCTTTTTTGTAAATATTTTAATAAATAAAAAAAAATGCATGTAAGTTTTATTAAATAAAAAAGACAGTATTTTGTTACTTAGTGTTACATATTTTTAAAGTTGCAACACCAAATTTAGTAAATATATCCTTGTCAAAATCAAATTATATTCCTGTCAAAAACTTTGAAACAAGGCTTTTTTATATGCCACACACATATGAACTTAGTTTTATTTAGCAATTTAGAAACATTATATGATTGAATCGTAGAATCGGGACCCGTTGAAATTAGTTAATGTTAACGTTTCAAAGTAGTTTATGCAATTGTCCTATAATGCCTAATTATATGCAGATGCAAACACAATTTTATTCATATACACTCTACAAAAAGTTCACTTATATACTTTTCTACCAATACGAGGTCAAATTCAACATGAGAACGTAATATGAATTGAAAATAATTTTTTTCTGCAGTTAATGTCGGCCAGTTCAACACACAGTTGAACAGTTGTTGCTGCTAATCAAAACCCGAACAGCAAATTTGAACAACATCTAAACATCATCTAAACGACACCTGAACATCAACCGAACAACAATCAAACAACCACATCATCTGGCGGAAAATTAGAGTATCGGCATAGAACCAGGGTTGGAAAAAAAACATGTTTTTTTTAAAAGATTAAAAACATTGTGTTTTATTTCAAATGTAAAAAAAAACATGTTTTAAATCAAAGTTTAATTTAAATTTCAAAGTAATCGTTTAAAACTGTTTTAAACATGTTTAAAACAATAACTTTGAAATTTAAATTAAACTTCGATTTAAAACATGATCATACTCACATAGCTTGTTTTAACGACATATTTTCTTCAAAATTCCGACTTTTTATATTTACGTATTCACACGACTCTACTGCTAACTACTGCCGAACAAAACCATTCCAAAGGGAAACTCCCGCGTGTTGGTTTGGGGAATACCCGCGCTCTAATTTTATGGGTTGCCGTACCGAGGTTGCTAAATATCTATATTTTTTATAAAACTTGTAAATAAAAAGACCATTAAAACGGGTTTGTTTTTTTCTGATGTTTTAAACGTGTTTAAAACAAAACATGTTTTAATCTGTTTTAAACAAACGTGTTTTTTTAAGGTGTTTTAAACACTGTTTTAAACTTATGTTTTAAACGAATGTTTTAAACATTGCCAACCCTGCATAGAACATCACTTTGAGAACATTATGAGACGAGTGTAGATAAAAAAAATGCTTAATTTTACACCTCCTGGAATTGCAGTAATCAGCTAAAAACTAAGTTTAATCCTGTTCGTACTGTACGTGACTGTGATACAGTGTGATAACGATAGGGTATGTGCAGTTAGGGTTTTCGTTAACGAGTGGTCGTTTCTTGTGATAAATGTTTACATGCCTACGGATACCACAAAAAATCTTCCTATATTTACGGACTGCATGAGTGCTATAAGTGCGATTGTCAAAAGTGCTGAAGTGGATTGCGTATACGTGTTGGGTGATTTTAACGCAAACATCGGACAACCTTTTGGTAAGGAACTATTAACTTTCTGTGCCGAGCAAAAGTGGTTTTGTGCCGATTTCGAAAAACTTGGACACGACTCTGATTGTTATACTTTTGTAAGTGACGCTCACGGTACCCAAAGTTGGCTGGATCACTGCCTCGTTACGGAATCGGCATGGAAGTCAATTGTAGATGTGTATGTAACATAATGATACATACCCGTCGGACCATTTTCCATTGTATATTATATGTAACTTAGATATTGTAAGGACTAAATTTAACTCAGTGATTAAGCCTAGAAATAATGTTTTGTGGGGGGACAGGGATGTTTCACAGATTGACATATATAATGAAATTTGCCAAAAAGAACTATGTAACATTAATCTGCCCAGTGAGTGTGAAAAATGTTATTATAATATGTGTAAAGACATGGGTCATAAAATCCTTATAGACAAATTGTATAATGACACCATAACCGTTTTATCTCAAGCAGCGATTAAAAGCAAGAATTCAAACAAACGAAACGAAAGACTGTTAAAAAACCGACTGTAACTGGATGGAATAAACATGTCAGAGACGCGCACGGGCAGGCAAGGCAAGATTTTGAACTCTGGTCACAATATGGTAGACCAAAAACGGGAGTTTATTATGATAAAATGTGTCTAAGCAAGCGGATATTTAAAGCAAAATTGGCATGGTGTCTTAAACATAAAGAGCAGATTAAAATGGACATTCTAGCCACTAGTCATTCAAATAAACGCTTTGATAAATTTTGGAAAGATGTTGAAAAACTAAATATCAAGCCACGTCTGCCTGTGAGTGTGGAAGGGGTGAGTGAACCAAAAGCCATTGCCAACTTATTTAAAGATCATTTTCGTGTGCCGCCGCAACCGGTGGAATCTCGCAAAACTGCCAATACGCGTCAGACTCTCTCGCACCATCCACCGCTGCTTATCACGGCTAAAGAAGTTGCGAAAATAATCGCAAATATGTCTAGGGGAAAATCTCCTGGGCATGATGGCCTAAGTGTGGAACACTTTAAATATGCTGGGGTTCACTTACCGCGCATTCTGGCAATACTTTTCAATCTTTGCATTGGACACTCGTACTTGCCACCTGATTTCATGAAAACCTTAGTTGTACCAATTATTAAGAACAAGACGGGAGACGCTTCAGACAAGTGTAATTATAGACCCATCTCGTTAGCAACCATTACAGCAAAAGTATTTGATGGTGTGCTTGATAGACAGTTGGACATTCACATGAACCTTCATGATGCCCAATTCGGGTTAAGAGCAGGTTTATCAACCGAAAGTGCCATACTGGCTCTCAAGCACACGGTCAGATACTACACAGACAGAAGCACGCCGGTCTATGCGTGCTTCTTAGATCTATCTAAAGCTTTCGACTTAGTATCCTACGAAATACTATGGGACTAGCTTGAAAAATCTAATCTCCCGTCAGAACTCATCTGCATATTCAGGCATTGGTATGACAACCAGGTTAATATTGTACGGTGGGCGGGTGAGCAATCGGACGAGTACAGGTTGGATTGCGGTGTAAGGCAGGGCGGGCTTACGTCTCCAAAGCTTTTTAACCTGTACATGGACCAGCTAATTCGTGAGCTCAGCAGCATGCACGCGGGATGTTCCATCGATGGCGTCAACGTCAACAACATCAGCTACGCAGATGATATGGTGCTGCTGAGCCCATCAATCAGTGCGCTCAGGAAGCTGCTGCAGGTATGTGAGGCCTACGCTGATACACATGGGTTGAAATATAACATCAAGAAGAGCGAGCTCATGGTTTTCGCTGCCGGCAGCAGTTCTCCAAATGTAGTGCCACCTGTTAAGCTGTACGGAAATGCCTTGACACGTGTTAATCAGTTTAAATACCTGGGCCACATAGTCACGGAAGACCTGAGAGATGACCAGGACATCGAGCGGGAACGCAGGGCGCTGACAGTCAGAAGCAATATGCTCGCCCGTAGGTTTGCGCATTGCACAGAAGAAGTAAAGATAACTCTTTTAAAAACTTTCTGTCAATCTTTTTATACAAGCAGCCTATGGGTGAGATACAAGCAGAAGACCTACAGTGCCTTGCGAATCCAGTACAATAACGCATTTAGGATGTTTTTGGGGCTGCCGCGTTTCTGCAGTGCATCCGGTATGTTTGCCGAAGCCCATACCGATGGTTTCCATGCAATTATGCGGAAGAAAGTGGCGTCATTGATGAGCAGAGTACATGGCAGCTCCAACTCCATCCTGAAGGCTATCGGGAGTAAGTTCGAGTGTCCTATTGCCAGTCACTGGACGTCACTATTAGTAGGGTAGTTGTAAAGATAGTTTCATTTATTATTATTTCACTTATTATAAATTTAACCCTAAATTATTATTGACATTTTAAATTTAATTTTATCTTATTTAATTTTCTTTTCAATTGAAATATTATTGTTATTATGTGAAATAATTGAATGACATTATCAACATATTCATTTTGACATTCATAACTTAGATAACTAACTAACTAACATACATGTATTGATTTTAATTTTGTTTACTAACACACTATCTATGGAACTCAGTTTTCTGAAATAAATGATTTTGAATTGAATTGAATTGTTCGCTATTTTTGAAGATTTTGATCTGTTATTTGAATATGACAGTAACTTACAGAATAGGAAGCGGCTTAATCATACTTAGCAATTTCAAAAGCGCGCCTGGAATTGGGTTTAGTATGTCAATATTTTTTAAAATATTCTATCGTTTTTACAAAATTTTGCAATAATTTTAACTATTTTCGGTATTATTTTACTGATCTTAAAACTATCGGCATGTCGTTGTTGTTTTTTAATTCATTACAAACAAGATAGAAAATAAATTTTGACAAAAGATGTGTCTGTAGGGTCCTAGGCACGTAATGTAATGTCAGCAGTTTTGTATCGAGTCGCTGCGGCGGCGAGCCTCACTCGCCAGTCGTCTCTCACACCTTACACCGTGCGCGCGCACCACCCACATCAACTTTGTATTTGGAAACCTAAGTAAATAAATAACAACCTTCTGATTTGGAGTCCAGCCTTTCATTCAACAATGTTCACCCTTCTTACATAACATATGCTTACCATCAGAGCATACGTTACATGTCACTTGCGTGAAGTGACTCGTGGAGTCCTCGAAGTTGGTTCATTCATTTAAGGGCTGATGTTATCAAAGATGATATTGGAAAGCTTCTTCAGTACCTACCGTTTGATAAAATAGAAAACATCAACAATGATAAGTGGTCCAATTTTGAATTACCGGTCTGGTATCCCTAAACTAACATATTTTACCTTGTCAGTTGTCACTTCGTCAATCGGCAATCGTTCCATTCATTCATTCACTTCATTCATTCGCGTAAATCACGCGAGAGGAGAAGCGAAAGAAAATTTACGTTATTTCTAGGGATTTGTAGCTGTTTTTTATCAATTTCGTGCCATAATGTGTTAAATTTGCTAGGGTATGTATTATTTATTTAGCTTCTAAGAAAATTTACCTGCTTGTTTTTCCACTGCCAGGTTTTCAATTGTGAATCTTACATTTTAGAAAGGGATCAAACAAAATGGCCTGTGTTGCGAATGCTCCTGCTAATGTGGAGTCTGAGATGGAGGAGGGTGAGATAGTGGACGATTTGGACGACTTGTCAGACATATCATCAGAAGAGGAGTTCTTATTACGACAGCGGCTAGAAGTTCTAGAAAACTACAACAATGTCCTTGAGCGTAAGAAGGCTAAGAACTCGTCCTTTGGACCAGGTAATGGCGCAATAAACAGGTTTTATATCTGTCTGCTATAAATTAGAGGACAGACATGATGCCTTGAATGTGCTCTTGTCTATACTGATGTTATTCCTTTCACGCTATGTTCACACTGCTCCTGTTCCTGCTGCTGCCGCGAATATTGCCCGAAATACTTCCACGGAAGTATCAACGCGAGTGTTTACACTCTGCCTTCATACTCTTCATGCAGCAATACAAGTGAGCATGATAGCAATACATTCAACTAGTGCTCGTGCTGCCATTCCTTTGACTCGCACAAAAAAAGCCTACACTAGCAGGAGCACAGGAAGTTGCAGTGGCAGGATTAGTAGCAGTAGGGTAACCTGTGCTCGCCCTGCTCACATTCTTCACTATTTCTTTACCCATAGAGACATAGTGTGAAGGTGGGGTTAAATATCATATTTATAATGACCTTGTCATAGATAACAGTGGTAGTGCCTTGCACCTTTGTGATATAATAATATTCTTTAATCTTGGTCATTTGTAGTGCTTTTGGCAGCCCCCATAAATGCACACTTACTGAAATATAAAGTTACTAATATCTCAATTTTGTAAATAGTTCCCCCTGCCCCTTTTTTTCAGTGGAAACATGATAATTAGAAGTAGCTACTGTAGCAACCAACTGGTAAATAAACAAGGTCAAATTTGATACCATAGTTTCAAAGAAGACTAACATAGATCATGTAGAGGAGTTCAGATTTTTAATTAATGGACTACCATCTATAGTAAGTTCAGTTTTTATGCTGAACAATCATATAAATAGTCAGATTTCATAATTTAATTTCAAAGAATTACAATGCATCTCAATGTGTTTATCAGCAAATCAAATTAATGTTTTAACTTATTTGGTCCATATTCTTAAGTTCCAAAGTTCTATTTCTACTCACTGTAAAAGCATTATAGTATTACTCAAATTAAATAATGAGGCCACATCTTGGTTCTGCTGACTATGACAACAATTTCCAGTCTGTTAACACAAGTGTATTAATTATACCTTCTTACATTATTTGTTGATATGACTAAGTTAACACTCTATATTAGTCTCTTTGTTGATTGGATTAAGAATTAAAATTATTTGAATGATTTGAAATGTACATAATAAGTTATGGTACTAGCAATCAGTTAGCAGTATTTTTGTTTCATGCATGAATTTTACGCCAAATTACTTGTTATTTTTACCACTATTACTATTTTTGACCAAACAAATGTTGTCCAAAAATATCTTTTCTTGGCATGTATTTTACATAAAAATCTTCCTCTTGAATCACTCTATTTACGTAAGAAAACCGTATCAAAATCCGTTGCGTTCTACATAGGGACACGGGAAGCACCTTCATTTAATACTATTTAGTGATTTAGAATCACATTAAAATTTTATACTGGAATACTGGTTTGTTTGGTAAATTACTGCAGTCCTTTGAGGCAAGTAGTGCTGCAACATTAGTGCCACTTCACAATAAAAATGATATCTTGTCACACAAACAATTTACTATGTTCTTTTCTCAACTTCTTGGTATCTTCTTAAAGCAAAATTGAAATCTGCAAATGCTTTAAAATATTGGCTGTGATTTTTGTCTGATTGAAGTCATGCATGAAAGTGCCAAACATGGCAATTTGAGTTAAGTATTAGTACTTTTAGTAAATTACCACAAATATTTCACAAAGTTTGTAGGATGTAATAGATGGTCAGAGGTGTTGTTTGCATTGAGAAATATGATTTACTTTGTGAAGTGGCGCTAGCTATGCGTCACCACTCGCCTAAAATCGAATATTATACTTTATCTAGAAAATACAATATAATACCTGAGATACAAGTAAATATCTGTACAAATTACTGTTAGCACTGTCTTGAAATTGCGAAATAAATTAACTTAATTATCTGTATAATCACTATGAACACGTTATATTCATTACATTTTAGGCAACAAAACAGAAGAAATGTTATGGGATTTGTCAGACATATCTACCACAAATTTGGAAGACAACTTTTCTAATTTTAATTCTAAAGCTTGCATCGTACTTCGTAGAACAGTTAATAATGAAAGACATACTATTAAATCGCACCATAAGCCAAAAAGAAGAAAAGACTTAGAAACTAATAATTTGCCAAAACCAAAAGATAGTAGGAAAAAAGTACATCGAAAAAAGAAACCACAACTAAAAGTCATAAGCGAGTCTAGTGAAGAATCTGAAGATGAATACAGAAATAAACGAAGAAAACTAGCTGACGCTGTTTCATTAAATAGAAAATCCTGTGACAAGTCTTCCTTACAAGATAGATTACAGAAAATGCTTGGTGGAAAAGGTACATTTACAGAAGAGAAACAAACAGAGACTGAAATTATCCATAATATTGAAGATGTTAGTTGTTCGCCTATTGCAGTTGATAGTCCAGAGTATGTTACTGAAGAAGTTGATAATATAAAAAATATTGAAGAACCAGAAAGCATATCAACAGAAATTAAAGAAAAGCAAGACGTGTGTTTAATGATAGATTTATGCACGGATGATGATGTAGCTGTTATAAATAGTAAACAATCATCTGTAGACACTGTAGATTCAGTTATCAAAGAAAGCAGTGTAAATAACGCCAAAAAGATTTCAGAATCTGATTCCGAAGAGGATCTGGAAAAGCTAAGGCAGCATGCTCTTAAATCCAAAGCTCTAAAAACAAAATCAGAGGAACAAAACGCTGTATCTGAAAAACCGTTGCAACAATCTGAAGACGAGGATAGCGATACTGCAGAGTTGAGACTTATATGTCTTAAATCTGCGTTGCTAAAAAAAGCAATTGAAATGAAACAGAAACAAAAGTTGAGAAAAAGAATGTCTCAGTCTTCCTTTTCTATGCAAGATGACTTTTTGGAGGAATACAATGCACTTGGGAACTCAGTGGATCCTGGAAATAATACGGATATTGAATCCGTAGACATGGATATGGGTTCTGATGTTGAAGAAAAAGGAAAAGAAACATCTAATAATAATACAAAAGTCACACACAATATAGAGTGGATAACCAATGGACCTATTGAAAAAGCTGATGTAATAGTTTCAGAACCCAAACCTAAAGATGATGAACTTGAAGAAGATGAAGATTTGCTTAGAGCAAAGCTGCTAACTTCACTGAGTAAGAATTTACCTAATCTTGTTGATCCAAAGGTCATTCCTAGTATTGTTGACTCAAATGTTACTAAAACGTCTGAAGAAGATAAACAGCGAGAAAGTACGCCGCCAGCCCCTAAAATCAAAGTTCCTGAAAATCGTATTGTTATTAATCTCGGAGAATCAGATTCAGAAGGCGAACATGAAGCTACTAAGAATTTAACCAAAATGCATATGAAATTGTCAGAGCAGGTCGATTTCCAACAAAAACTTGATATGTTTCTGAAGTCAACGAGGATGGAAGTAGAAAAGGAGAAGTTACCAGATGTTGTTGTACAAAACCCTGTGTCGAAACCACCAGAGAAGTTTGTTGCAAAGGTTAGTTGCTGTGATAGCTTTAATTACATTATCCTTCATATCAAATACTTTACAATATCTTTTGTATTTTTAGACTGTTAACCATTTACCAAAGTCGGAGCAGATTGAATACAAGAATTTAGTAAAAAAAATGGCAGAATTGGAAAAGATAAAACAAGCAAGACAGAATGCAATGCATTTAATGAACTATCCACTATCCAAAGATACATTGAAGCCCAGGAATGTCTCTGTAGATACCACCAAGATTGTTGCGTTTAATATGTTAGAAGAACAAGTCGCCATGTCGAGGTCTGTATTAATTAATAAATTATGCATCAAAACGTTTACTTTCACAAATGAAAATGTTGTAATTTTTACAGGAAAAAGATAGCAGAAGAGTCAGCGAGAATAATGCAACTAAAAGAGGAAGGTATAAAATTAATACAGAAATACAAAATTGTTGCAAATGAGCTGAAAAATATTTCGACAGCTATCACATTAAATAAGAAGGAACAAAGAACTTCTCAGCAAAGACTATCTAAAATCAGATTACAGCACCAAAGACTGCTAAACAGGTATGTGAATCGTTGTGAATCTTCATTTGTTTTTGCACTGTTTTACTTTAAAGCACAGGCAGCTCTTTGTCAAAATTTTCTTTTTCAGCTCACTAAATAAACATTCCAAAATAAATGGTAACACGCTTACTGAAAATCGTCTTAACAATTTGCAAAAAGAGAACAATCCGTTGAAAGAAGACTATAAGTCCACACAAATGCAGAAGGCTGTAAAAGTTAGCGTTGTCAATGATAGAGTAGAGGGAAAAGTTACGCCTACAAGACTGTCTGTTCAAGTAGATGTAACTAATAATAAAAAGACTGTTACATCGAGTGGTGACACCGGGGGAAAAGTGAATGAAATGCAAAGATCAGAAGAAAACATGGAAATTGTGAATGAACACGACGTTAGACTTCCAGTAGTTGAACAGGGACGGGAGGCAACAACAGTTGTGGAAGACCTGAGTGCTGTTGAAGCAACAATTGAGAAGAAGAATGAATTTGATGATTACAAGTCACCTTTACAAGCTTTAGAGAGAGCTAAGTAAGTGTTTATATTTTCTATTCGTCTGATAATTTGTAAACTGTTGCAGATTACCTTAGATAATAATTTTTAGCATACTCTTCATTTTTAAAAACATATTATGAGATATTTTAGAAGACATATTTTATCGTTTAGGAAAAGGTCTATCACATTAGCAGTGGTTTCGTGCTACGGAAAGCATGTTCAGCCGTCGATTATTTACTGCCAGATGCCTACAAGTAGTAGTAGGCCGTTGAAAAATTCTGACCCCAGGGTTGATCTTGTTGTCGGACGACTTTGTGTTATAAACGAAAAGATGAAGCTGTGGAGAGAATTTGAGAACGTCGAGGACCTCAAAACTAAAACATATATTTTTCTCTCATTCATTACATTTTGCATCTAATTTTTAATAGGTCTAGACGTAGAAGTCGGAAAAGAGCATATTTCAAATACTCGTGTAAATACAATCAATTTCGATGAAATGTGGATGGCACGTGCTTACTGAACGCCGCTCGCCGCGCGGTGTAAGTATGCATCTGATCTATCCACTCACATCTGTATATCTTATGTATCCTGTCAAAATGAATATTTTTCAGCTGGGAGGCCGACCCGAACGCCATCATGTGCCCGTTCGAAGTCGGCGGCAATTGCAAGGACCCCGATTGCAAATATTTGCACCCTAAAATCCCTCCCCAATGACACTGTACATATACTCGCTACATTTTTACATACATAACGTAATACACTTAACAAATTGTCCTAATCCCGTGACTCCTCGACTGCGAACGGACTCTTCGATGATGTGTAATGTATTATTTACAGCTTCTATCATTTCAATATTAAAACATTCATGCATGACTCTTTTCATTTTAGCAAGCTCAGTTATGTAAATTTGTTTACTTCAAATACGCTCCTTATCAAAAGGTATAATGTTGTGGTAATGCTTCAGTTATTTTAATTTATATATCATTCCGGCGAACGATAAAATTTGTATTTGCGTGTTTTACATCTGATAAACCACTACTGTTATCAACAGTAAATTTTATCGAATACTTCGCAAGAACATAATATTTACATTAGTCAATGCAGCCGAATCCAATTAAGAATTTCTTATTGTTTGACCGTTGATTTAATTACATGTTCCCAATTCAGAGCAGCAATTACAGGCATGACATTTCAATTGTTCCTGACATTTTAATTTATAACGTGACACGACATTACTCGTTGAATTTATAAGACGCTATTCTGAATCAATGTTATTTAAATTTCCTCCCATAAAATTTTGCATCTTGCTACCTGACATTAACTTTAATAAATATGCAATTTTAGTTGGCGCTGTCGTCGGGTTGCTAAGGGCCTACTTCACTACGGCTGCAGTGGTAAGTGTCGTGTAAGTTAGGTATAATAGTGAGTAATAGTGCTCCTTGACCGTGTTATACCTATATGCCTATGGCTTTGGACCGGTGCGAAATCCGACTCAGGACTAAGGACTTCGAGACTCGAGACTGCTCTTATGGTAACGTGTCTGTGCTACCAGAATTCGTTTGTATTTAGTTTTTACGTATAAGTACTCCGAAATAATGATTTTAGTAAAAAAACATGTTGTAACAATGTACAGTATTTTTAAAAGTTGAATAAAATATTTTAAATTATTGTAAAATCTTGTTTCAGTTAATTGCCAATTAGGGCTCCTACACCAATATTTGGAAATCTTTGTAAATCAATATTTGGAAATTTTTTGTTATTTAACACAAAATTATTATAAATAGTTTCAAATATTCGTATAGGAGAACACCTGAACCCCTAAATTATCAGACATATAAAATGAAACAAATGATAATCTTACAAATAGACATTTTATTCAGACATTGTAAAGAAAAATACAAAGTAAAATACTTTTCTTTCTCACACATACACTTAGATAAAAATACGTATTCTTGTAGATATTCTTGGAATAAAATTCGATATATTCATTACACAAACCCTTTAACAGAAGGGAGATATTTTGATTGCACGGAAATTCTACTATGTAGTTCAAGTAATTTACTTATCGTTAAAAGAATAGACTGTGGGCACATCTGAATATAATTACATCTGAATATAATACAATAGTAGAAGCTCTAAAATATACAATAATTTGGACTGGACATAGAAAACTTACAAAATAAATGTTCTCAATCCTTTTTTCTAAAATATTTCTATAAATTCATAAGATTATGTTTGGTGTCTTCAAAGCTCAAATATACAATTTATTTATCTCTAAAATCAGTAAAGGGAATGCACAAAAAGTATATAAGTAATGTAGATATTTATATTATAATACGTTTTTTATTTTTATATTATTTATACATAAATATTAAAGAGCCCACAGTTGAAACTGGATAGGTACACATTCATACAAGAATTTACAATGTAAGTATTATCAAATCATGGGACAGTTATTATTCAGCTCAAGGAGACTTAATATTTTTTCAGTGTGTAATAATTACCGTTGTAAAGCGTTCGTAGTATTTTGATGGGCAACGCAAATATACAGGGTGTTCGGAAACGTACTGCATTTGAAACTTGAAACCCCGTTTCTTTAGGTATATAACAAAGTGTGTTAATCGTGGAATAAAAACAGTGTGAGCGGCGTTAGATTTGGGGGCGCCTCTGTGCCTCAGTATGAGAAATGTCATAGAAACCAATGAAAAAAATATTAGTTCACTTTTTGCCCACGCCTACTCTCTTTTTGCACAGACTCTAATATTTTTTTTTTTTTTACAAAAACTGTTTATTAAATTGTTAACTCTAGCAGGCCTGTGTCACTCCGCGTGTAGGTATTGAAAACATACCTCCAGGCGCCGGCCACTGCGAAAGGGCTAATCTAGCGGGCTGCCGCAAGCGAAAGAAGTCACACGCGTGCGCTATTTGTTCAACTTTCTCGACAATTTTTTGCAAGATGGACAGACGAAAACATACATACATACATATATCACGCCTATAATCCCTTGCAGGGTAGGCAGAGCGTAAACGACCGCTAAAAACGGACATTTACGCCACGTCTGACAAACATTTTAGGGTCATTCAGAAAATTGTGAATCGCCATAGTGACAGGTTGTCAGCCCATCGCCTAAAATTGTTCGTCGTCGCCTTTTACGACACCCACGGGAAAAAAAATAGTATACATTATAATATTATTATTATTAGTATACATTTTATTATTATTATGTTGGTATTCTTTTCGGGTCTCGGGCCCACAGGGACTTTGAGGCATGTGTGGGGCCAAAGCCAACAGCACAGAGGCCTTTTTTATACCAAATAATGTGTTGTGATGTGTACATCAAGCGGATACTTGCTCTGTCTGCACTATAGAAGTACTCGTACACCCAGAGCCAGCACCCGCCTGATGCAAGGACTATTGCAGGTTTATTACTTCATTGAATTAAATCTTCGGCAATAATCGTACAGCATATACAATTATGCTGCTAGGTCTAGACTACATGAACGTACTCGTCGCTGCCTGCTGCGTGCCCGCCAAAAGTAGGAGTAAACGCTCGTGTTGTGCGCTAGATGGCGTAAGTAGTTTCTCGAAGTAAGCAACCCTAGACCGCGGCTCATATTCCCTCAAAAAAATATTTGGCAGGTATGCAAATGAACACGTGGTTGACTGGAACGCGAGCTAAATTAAATCATATTGTCTATCAGATTGAGTACATATTTCTTTGAAAACCATTGCGAAGTAAAGCTTCTGTAACGCTAGTTACTAGTTATTATTCTGTGACTCTAGGTCAAAACATAGAGAAAGCTCGGACAACCTTGTACCGTTACTACGCCACGCGTAATAAGATCTACAATGGTGCAACTGCAGCTGAACTCGCTTAACACGCTTTGTTATATATATCTATAAAATACGTAGTGTAAACGACCGCATTACTCATCGTAACACTGTATTAATGAATAAAAAATATATTCACAAAGTTATATTTCCATGTTCCGAAACACCGGATAAAAATTCGAAGTAAAGCGGCCTACTACAGGGTGTAAGTAATAGTAGGTATTGCGTTCCTTTTAACGGGTGCACTAGCCCGTGAAACTAAGGAACTGTCGTTAAGAAACGTAGGCTGAATTTGCAAAAAAAATGGCTCGATCACAGAAATTGTTAGCCGTCTGGCAATATTTGTATGGGACGTCTCATTTTTTATTTTTATATATAGGCGTTCACTCGTTAAATGGAACGCAGGACTTTTCCTTTCAAACTGTATAGGCTCGTTAAGATTTCCACAATCAAAAAAATATTATATTTAGGCCCATCCATCCACTACACTATCCATCTTCTTATTGTGGAAGATACGTACATACATGTAGTTCACATTATAACATGTACTTAATTAGTATTGTGTAAGGTGCCACGCCATTTGGATTGACATCTAAGGCTACAATAAAGGAAGTAAGTAGATATTTGTGCTTTATTCCAATTCGTCTTAAATTTCCTATTTTGAGACCTACTTCGTACTTATTTGGGACTGATACTTATTTAAAGTTGATGGTATCAAAGAAGGTAGGGAATGATGAGTAAAAACAGATGATTGCAATTTTTGAACCTTTTCTAAGTCGCATAACCTGGATATAGGTAAGTTGGCCGCGCTACTAAGATTGTCAACGCATACAGCTGCACCCTCCATTGTTCGATGCATCATCGATATTAATTAGAAAAATGTGTGGCTTAGAATAGCATCACTATCATCCTGGAACCTTTAGGGGATAATGTTCCAGGGAACGGGCAGCAGCATTCCCTGTGAAACATCAGGGTTACAATGAATGACTGGTGATGAAAATTCAAGATTAGGCAGTGTTAAGACATCTCATACTTATATGAACTTCTTTCCGATGATACAGTAGGTTCATATGACGTGATAATTTATAACTGCTTGCTGTTGCTTGCTTAGTATCGTCCCTTGGCTGCTTACAGCTGCTTTCCATCAATGCCATTTCATAACTCAACTTCGGGGCAAGAATAGTTTGAACAAGTAGGTATTTAGATAAATGGAAGAGGTTCGCGCAGTTTTATGACATGACATATATTACTCTATGAGATGACTTTACATGATAACGTTGTCTATCTGAGCGTGTGCCACATGGCGACGGCTTTGCGCGTCTCGTGGCTCATCTGGGCCCAGTGGCGCCCCTCGGCCGCAGGTTCAGCAGCGCCCACGCAGCACCAGCCCACGACGAGGTTGTTGCTGCCCCCGGTCACCACGCACACCTGCAACGAGAACCGGTCACACTTTAGGATAGACGTTACTAGTATTCTTTATAGGGATGACATGGATAATAGTCACTACATAGTATAAAATAAAGTCGCTTCCCGTTTGGTGTCTCCTTATATCTTTAGAATTACCCAACGGATTTTGATGCGGTTTTTTTTATTAGATAGAGTAACTTGAGAGGAAGGTTTATAAGTATAATTTATTCCGGGAAATCGTCACATTCCCATGGGAAAACGGGTAGCCCAACTGGTAGTAAACTTTTGACCCCCTTTTGACACCTTTAAAGATTAAAATTTCAAAAATGCTAAAACACGTATTTAATTATTTTCAGTTATGAGTCTAATCAGAAATTTTGAAATAAAACACATTGAAGATAAAAAACTTTCATACAAACTGTTGACCCCTTTTTCACCCATTTAAGGGTTAAAATTTCAAAAATGCTGAAACACGTGTTTAATTATTTTAAGTTATTAGTCTAATCACAAATTTTGAAACAGATCGCATTCATTTCAAAAAACGAACTTTCATACTAACTTCTAACCCCCTTTTGACCCTACTAAGGGTTAAAATTTCAAATATGCTGAAACACGTGTTTAATTATTTTAAGTCTTATGTCTAATCACCAATTTTGAAACAGATCACACAAACATCGTCTAACTATCGTTCATCGGAATTGAAAAATTATAGGTGTCATTTGGTATTTGTTTAGTCGTTTGGGCCTTAATTTTTTTTTTGTCAAATTGATTTATTTTTGGGTGTAGAATTGATCCAACTTGTGAAGTTCGTTTGGCAAGTGGATCGTCCCAGCCTGCGTCGAGACAGATATATAGTAGAGAGAGAAAGACAGAGAACTAGAGAATTGTCCCCACGCATACGCCTTAGAAACACCGAGCAAAACAGATAGGAAGTTAAAGAAAATTCTGCCATGAATAACAATCTGAGTATTCCATACAAAAACAACCGTGTTGTATCAATAGGCACCATGTCAGTAGTGTGAGAAAATTGCTCAGCAATGAAATTTAAGGATGAATCAAAAGGCATGTGTTGCTCACAAGGAAAAATAAAATTAGAAGAAATTTTATCTCCACCTGAACCATTTCAGTCTCTACTTACGGGTGACCATCCGAAATCTAAACAATTTATGCGCAATATACGTCGTTATAATAACGCATTTCAAATCTGAATAGTTCTGTTTTTAAAAGATAAAGTGGTTCAAGAGGAAAGTTTTTATGTTTATGTCGGAAGAAGGTCTGTTTCCCGCGAAAAATCGGTTAGCAGCGGGTGAAACCGCTGGGCGGGCCGCTTGTTGGAAATAAACACAAAGTTTGTCTAGAACTTAAACATTATTCTGGACAGACTCCAAAATGTTCAAAATACCTACTAACGCTTGCTTCTGTAAATCCAACGACAAAAAGCCCTGATAGACGCCCGCCCCACAATGATGAATACTTTTTAGCAACACCTTCTATGTTCCTGATGTAAAATGGCGCGCATTGGTTAGCTAGTAATAGCTAGTAGACTGACCAATCAGCATGCACGCATGACCCCAGCGCCCGACCCGCGCAATTCAGCTGCTATGTCAGAAATTTTTGTTTTGAGAAATTGACATATTAGACGCATTAAGCTTTGTGATTGTGGTCTTTGTGTAAATCTAAAACACCAGGATTGACGAGGTTGACAACTAAGTCGGTACCTATATAGGGTGTAAGGGACAGCCCTCCGAACACTGATAGGGTGCATTGAGACCATGACACAGAGCAACTTTTCGTTAGAAAATATTGCAGGAAACGTATTTTTTTTTACTTCTCAAAGTAAATGCAGTCAGCTGATCATGATTTTGCATGGGAGGTTGAATTTTTATTTCAGGGACATATGTTTCTAGGGGACAGTTGTTCAGTTTTATAGTCTGCATGCACCCTATCAATATTCGGAGGGCTGTCCCTTACACCCCGTATGTAGGTACCTAGTTCGATAATTTGCTCAGCAGACGTCATCCTCTTAACTGTTACGTACCTCAATGGAAGCCTCCTGTAGGTTACTGGAGGGCAGGCTGAAGGACAGCGCCTCATTCCACACGGGGTTGTTGATCTCGCGCCGGTTGGTCTTCTTCTTCTTCACGCGTTTGCCGTTCACCAGCAGGTATACCTTCACGCACACATCTGGACAAAAAATGGTTCAAGTTTAGTTCTAAAATTGTATGAATCTCTGATCCGATGAAACCTGATGTTACTTTTTTAGTTTCCATGTAGATATAAGACTTGTAAGTATAACGCGGTAATCAAAGCTAAATACTGAACCAAGACCTCCGATTTATTTTGGACAATTAAGTGGTCAACGGTCGAGCGATAGGACAGAAACGGTTGATGATAGTTTCACTATACCTAGTGCATCCTTCCCTTCCTGAGGAGGCAGTAGATTCCTGGCCATCAGCACGACCACAGTCAACCTCTCCGCCGACGGTAAGTAAGACAAGGACTGCAATAGTCTTGTCAACACATCATCATACCTAGAGCATCCTTCCCTTCCTGAGGGGGCAGTAGATTCCTGGCCTTCAGCACGACCACAGTCAGCCTCTCCGCCGATGGCAAGTAAGACAAGGACAGCAATAGTTCCTGCAGCTCTTCAGGCGGTCTTCTCTCGCGAGATAACTCCGCCCACACTTCGGCTCCGCCTGCTACTTCCACCTTTGACAGCGGGACCTTTGCTGAGCCCATCACTTCGTTGCGGGAAAATCTGGAATGTATGTATAATGATTTGATTAGGAAGAGTAAAGTTCCAAACGTAATCCAATAATATCCCAATATTCATAATCTACTCATCCACCAGATACCTACGTAGGTATGTAGGTATGTACTTATCTTTTATAACTTAATTATGTCAAACGAAGGTATCACGTAGAAGGCTTAGAAATTCCTGTAAGGTATACAAAAGGCGCTGTGACATCATGACATAGCAGGTAAAAAATGAATTAGCCGCAGGGAATTAGTTACAGAACTATCCCAGTAGATTGAGCTATGCTATGCATAATTTCGCAGGCAACGATTGAACCGCGGTAGCCCAGATGAAAGAGGCGTCGCTAGACTGCTGGCGAAAGTCACAGGTTGTAAACATATTTCTAAAATCATAACATAGGGTTTGTGATAGAAGCCGCGAAACCTCAAGCACACAGTTTAGCATGCCACACATGCATCTGCCCCTGAAGGTTGCCTATATATCCTCTAGAGGGTGAAATTTTAATAGTGACCAACACCGTCAAAATTTCACCCTCTAGTTAAAATATCTAGTCGAAATGTGGTGCTGGAGAAGAATGGTAAAGATCAGTTGGACAGAGAAGATGTCAAATAAGGATGTGCTAACGTTGGTTGCGGAGGAACGTTGTATACTAAAGACCATTGAAAACTGTAGAGGGAAGATGGTTGGTCACTTGTTACGGCACGACAACTTTATTAAGAACATCATTGAAGGAAAGGTCGAAGGAAAGAGAGGAAGAGGAAGACCTAGACGCACATTCTTCACTCATATAAAGGAGAAGATTAATACCGTGTCATATCAAGAGGTCAAGTCGCTGGCAGAAGAAAGAAAAAAATGGCTATTACTCCACCGACAAAAGCCAAGATCTTAAATTTGAATGAATGAGTTGAAATATAAAAAAGCACCTTATTTATCTACGTATGATTCAACCTTCCTTACCTGTCATAATCGAAGACCTGCAGCAGCAGCGTCTTGTCGGACAGCTCGTCGTGCGACACCGGGAACTTGAAGTGCTGGTCGAAGAAGGGGTTCGCCTCGTTCCGGTGGACGGGGGTTTGTCGCACCCGAGCGTCCACTTCGGGGAGTAGACTCACCCGCACGTACGGGTCGTTGAACCCGCCCGCCTCGTAGCCGGCCAGGTCATGAGCTGGAAGGAAAGTTATAGTGATTTATTAACAGCCATAACAGACCACTGCTAGACATGGGCGTGATGCGAGCTAACTTAGAGGGATGTTCGACGTACTCGCCACTATTGGCAGTGGGGTTGCGTTGAAACCAATGTTTGGGTAATACAGCTAGTAAAACCGCTGGGCAGCCCGCTAGTTTATACATTGGTACATCAACCAAATGACTAAGTAAATCGAAAATATTCTAAAAATACCGTACCTTCAATAAGGTGCACTTCCAAATCCGATCGATCAAAGTCGTACTTTAGCCGTAAATGGATCCGGCCTAGCGAGGGCCCTGCGCCTTCCAGCTCTATCACCAACGGGGCCTCGCGCTTGGTGTACAGGTCCGGCTGCAGGGCCCCCAGGGCGCTAGTCGCTGCCCCTGCTCCCGGGCTGAGGGGGCCAAGGCCACTGCTGCTCTCCACCAGAGAGTTGCTGCGGTCCATCCGCCTGGAATCACAGATTTATCATTTAAAATATACGAGTACCTAACATTACCCCTTCAACATACTTACTGGTTGAAACTTTTTTGAGTGAGACGGGTAGGTAGAATCCTAAATTACTTAAAGGTCGCAATTCTGACAATCATATTCCTATACATCCTAGAATAAAATGAGGAAAAGTCAGAAAATCTAGAGCAGAGACAAGTGAAATAATGAATTAAGAGTGCTTGATCTTAAAATTCTAATAGAGGCCCACCCAGCTGTAAGTATCACCCGCTGCTAACCATGTTTACGTAGGGATAAGGCGTTTTCCCGCGGCAAAATGTAGCCTAAATTACCTAGCTAACTACTACCTAGCTAACTATTACCTAGCTAACTACCTTTCTAACAGTAAGAGGTTTAAAAATCGGTGGCTTAAGGAGATAGAATTACGGAACTGAATAAGTTTGCCAGAATTGAGAGAAATATGTTGTACCTATACGGGGTGTAAGGAACAGCCCTCCAAATACTGATAGGGTGCATGCAGACCATGAAACTGAACAACTTTCCCCTAGAAACAAATGTCTGGAAACGACAAAAAATATACGACCTCTCATACAAAATCACGATCAGCCGATTGCAATTAGTATGGGAAGTCAAATTGTCTACGACGTTTCTTAAAATTTTATTTTATGGAATTTTGTTCAGTTTTATGGTCTGAATGCACCCTATCAGTATTCGGAGGGCTGTCCCTTACACCCTGTATACAACAAGCGACGTCCTAAGGGAGCTAAGAACATCCTATGTGTGAGTTGGACTCAATCTGAAAGCGTTTTGTCCCAAATTGGCAGGAACTCAATTTTCGCTCATTCTCCATCGAGCCGCGGTAATCACATCAGTGTCTATTTGCGAATATTTCGCCTACTATGAATTTCTTCCTGATAATGATATTAGGAAGAAATTGTCTTGTTTGTTACCTATAGGATATAACGGAAATAGCGCATAACCTCTCGTGGTGGGTTTACGACGTGATATGTGTGTAAATTAATTGCATGAATACAAACTCATTCAAACACTTTAGTGCAAGGCCGGCCAACGGATTTTCCAGGCAAGCATAATTTTTAAGTTTACTGGGGCGCCGAGCCACGATATTTAAAGGCCATACTACTTTTAGCATTGTACACAAAGAAAACCGTAAAATTGCGAGTAGAACTTGCCCACCGTAAGATTTTATGAATGTTGCGCGGGCCAATTCAAATGGCTTGGCTTAGCGGGACACGTGGCCCGCGGGCCTGGGGTTGGTCGGCCCTGCTTTAGTGTCTTCAGTGAGCAGCAACCTACATACCAAGAAACTTTTGTCTATTGTCTACTAATGTGTCGTGTGTCGTAGTTTATTGAGATTGACAACGACTGACCAAATAGTCCGGAATAACCGGTCAATAGGCAGTAGTAGTAGGCGGTTGGAAAACTCTCGACACCAGGGTTCATCGGGTCGTTGGACGACTCGGTGTCCCACACGAAAAGAAGAAGGGAACTCTTCCCTAGTCGCTGGATAGATGTCGCTGTACTTGGTACGTTAACGTAAGGAACGAATGGTCACATAATTTTGAACCTTTTTCAATAGGATGTATGAGATCGTAAAAAGAAACGTAACTAATCAAAATCATTGTCGCAATACTCGTATGACAAAAATATTTACTTTCACGGGTTTCTATCACTGCATATTAACGAAAACCACTACGAAAACAATGTACAAAAAAACAGGATGGGGACTAGTGGTTCTACTCGGTGGTTCTAGTGGTCATAGGAGATTCGAAAATAACAATAATTTTTATTTTTCATGCCTTTGGCTTTGGCATATAAGTAGTAACGTAGTCAGCGCAACAAAATTTAAAGAGTTCTTGAAATAAAATTTATTTTTTTTAATTTCAAGATGATAACTTCTCATTTTAACGGAAAAAGGGTTTAACTTGCTCTCTACGGAAATCATTGTTTCAAAATGTGGCCGCTTTCCACAAAAGTACGAGAATCGTGTCGACAAAATGTCGAGGCGCTTAGCGAGTAGAAATTACCCATTTAAGTGCTTAGTATGTCGGCTACAACCTACAACTTCAAATCTAATAATCGATTGACATTTGATTGACATCATCCCCGAAACAGGTCTCTTGACACCAATGGAGCTATTAATAAACTTTATTGGGAAAATTGAGCGCTAAAGGTCGAGAGGCTATCTTCTAGGTGCTTATGAGTTATCAGGACGCTTCGCCAAATTCGACAGGCAGATTGTTGTAAAAGATAGGCGGGTGTACAAGAATTAAGTCAAACTAGGTGACTAGTTTACAAAAAGTGCACCCCTCATACAAAAACAACAGTTTGAGACACACCACCGGGAGTTTAGTGGGGCTTACTAGAAAAAACAAAGTCCTAAGCTGGTTTTCGAAGATCTAGTTAGTCTAGTCTAGTGAACATAGATGAGAAAAGGAACATAGCTTGTTGGGTGGGTGTTGTGACCTGAGTAGCGACCTCCAATTAGATAGATTTGGAAGTTGTGCATATGTAGATCGCCGAGAACATTTAGCTTGCGTGTTTCAGGTTCTAAGTGCTGATGCTATTTTGTCTTGAGCGGTATCTTTGTCCTGTGCTCAGAACTTGTGGTTAGTTTTTGAAGCGCGTAGAGGCGATACCAGTTTACCAGTGAAATTTATCATTCATCCAGTAAGTACTACCTAATAGGGACATAACGCACTCTCAAATACAGGGAGAATTTTTCAGATTCATTTATGTCTCGAAATATTTCGAGGCTGTTTGGGGTTGTCAGCTAGGGGCGACAGTGATCCATGATCTAATGGAACAGCAGAAATATTCAGAGAGACCGTTCTTAGATGAAAAGTGACTCCTGACACCTCAAGTTACCTTGGCATTGGCAGTAAGGGAGAAAGACACCTTGGTGGCATATGTCTCGGGCTGGGCGGTGCTGGAGTGTCAGCTAAGGAGGCCAGGGACCCGTGGGCTAAGGGGGCCGCTCGGACATCCAATGACGCTGCTCTTAGAGGTGATGGGGACCGTGGCATGCCTGATATGCCAGCTTCCAGAGTACGGCCGTCGGGAGCGAAGGTACGGATCGCTGGGGATGAACCGCGGTGACTCTGTGGAGCAAACAATTGTACCATTAACAATTTATAAACGGTAGTAGTAGTATGTAGCTCTGGCTCGATAGCGTAGCGGATAGTACCCCTGCCTGTTACGCCGAGGGTCGTGGGTTTGATCCTCACAGGACACAAACAGTTGTTAAGTACATTTTTAAATATTTGTGTTTAAGGGTGTTTTTTATGTATAATATTTATTAAAAAAAGTAAACAAGTATTACTATCAGCTATCTAGTTCCCATAGTTCAAGCTTTGCTTAGTTTGGAGCCTGCCACATTGCGCACGAGAGTTCGCAGCATAAAATTGCTACAGAAGCCATCTCTGAGCGCATCAGCGACAATCTGACCAGGAGTTTTCAAAATATTTGAAGTGGTCGCCATGGCTTAAATCGATCGGAAGAATCGTTATCATCAGTTTGGGCTAGTTGGCGCTGTGTGGATTGTCCAGGATATTTATTGATTATGTAGAACTAATTCTGTATTGAGTTTTTAAATAGTGATTTGAGTTCGCTGCATATTTTGTAGGTATAAAATAGAAAAACAAAGTAATTTTACGTAATAGATCACAAATACGTTTCGTAGTAAATATAAGCAGCGAGCGTGTTATTGCCGAGCACTGAATCAGAAACTGCTTCGGCTAAGTTAGGATACCTGACTCCAGCCGAACTACGACATCCGATCTCCTTTGCACTAGTTAGCTTTCACGCCGAAGTTAGTTGCGAATATTATTGTAGGGTTGATGTGCCAGTCCCAAGCCAGTCACCAAACGTAAATCAATAAAATGTTGCTTAAAATAAAATAAAGAGAGCTCGAATCCTAATAGTTAGGTGCCCAATTTCAAGATTAAGAGCTTGTATTTTCAAAAAATTTAATACCGGTGTCCCGCTTCAAGTGATCTAAAGTAAAAAACTAGGTTCTGGACATGCTGAGCTAAAAATCTAGCTAATAAATAAATTAATGTTTCAAGAATAATAATCGTTTATTCCATACAAAATGCTCTCTCTCTAAGCATTATTATAATGGGAGGTCCTTTTTTTTGTTAAATATTAATTCTTTTTTGGCTTGATTGGTAGCTAAGGATATGTCCGAATCTAGATTATTTCTTAGAACCACTTAAATCGAGACACCTGTATGTGGCTAGGTTTGCTATAATTTAGACTATTGTAAAAATCCACATTTCTTTTAATTTTAGCAAATACGACTGAATTTGATTTGTCATTAGAATATTTCGTTTGCGACTGGCACGTCGACCCTATAGGTACTAACTTGCCACCCCACGGTTTCACTCTATTATTTAATATTCTCAGAATCAATAATTAACTGTGAGAAAGCGTAGAGCAACACAAAATATCACCTTAAGTGATTTTGTATACTCCTTAGTAACCTGGTGCTTGTACCTGTAACTTGTAAAATTGTGGAGTTTTGCATAAAAGCCTTAGTGGTAAATCAAATGATTTTATAGGTAACTTTACTTTATTTTGCATAATAAAGAAAACTATTTTCTTACCTGTACTACTAAATGCTAAGCTATGATTTCATTAAATTCAACAATAAGAATTTGCCTTAAAATGAGAATTGTCGTCAATTCGTCATGCACAATCTTGATTTAAGTCACGTAGCTTTGTACATGGCTAAGGCGGCCGATGTGGCGTAGTGGTAGTGCGACTGCCTGCGACGCAAAGGTTCCGGGTTCGATTCTCGGTGGGGCACTCACAAAAGTTGATGTTAATCACTTTGTGAATTTGTTCCTAGTCTGGTTAGGACATTGCAGGCTGAACCACCTGATTGTCCACAAGAAAGATGGTTCCGTGCTTCGAAGGGCATATTAAGCCGTCGGTCCCGGTTGTTGTCTATGATTACTTAGACGGCGGTCGTTAAACAAATATCAGAGGCCTACTACTAGTAGTAGGCGGTTGGAAAACTCTCGACACCAGGGTTCGTCGGGTCGTTGGTAGACTCGTTGTCCCACACGAATAGAAAAAGAAGAACATGGCTAAAAATTAAACCGTACGTAATCCATCATAACGCCTAGAGGTGACATTTTATAGACCATTTCAACAGCTTTTTGTGTAGCTTATAAAGGCGTTATCTAATATTCAAATCAGAACTATGAAAAGGTTTTATGACTGCTTACCTAATTCCTTTTCAGCCCAAAAAACGGCTAATTAGAAAGAATTACGACAAGGAATAGAATGATTGACGAGAAATTGTGATAAAAAATTTACCTGTTTAACGAGTTTTGAAGCAAGCAATTCTATACCATTACCAAATCCTGACCGCGGTTTAAATTATGCAAGTTTTCAAAAATCGGTTTATAATTATACATACATACATACATACATAAATCACGCCTATATCCCTTGCGGGGTAGGCAGAGTGTTAACGGCCGTTCAACGGATATTAACACCACGTCTGACAAAAGTTTGAGGGTCAATCAGATAACTGTGTATCACTGTAGTGACAGGTTGTCAGCCCGTCGCCTTAAATTGCAATACACACCCTCGAGTCCCTTATATAATTATATACCTTAAATTCAGGCAGGTTAAGTTAAAGGTTATACAGGGTCTTTACTTCGTAAATACAGGATGTGAACAAATGATACTGAATATATTAAGGGGTGAGTTTGCCTTCTGGACCTGTCATACGAACAGTCTAAACTAAATCATTACCTAATTCTTATATTTATGCCGCGTGATGCCAGCTTAGAATTTGATCATCCCATTTCCTTCCCGTGGGAGTTGTAAGAGGGACTCGAGGGTGTGTATTGCAATTTTAGGCGATGGGCTGACAACCTGTCACTATGGCGATACACAATTTTCCGAATGACCCTCATATTTGTCAGACATGGCGTAAATGACTGTCTCTGCTTATGCTCTGCAAGGGATTATAGGCTTGATATGTGTGTGTATGTATGTATGTATATCTAAACAGTACCAAAGGAAACTGCCCTCAATTCGGGATATAAATTCTAATAACTTACCTTAAATTTGTGATATCACTTTCCGTCAAATAGGTTTAAAAAAGGAAAGAGATTTCTAAGTCCTGTTATTTAAAAAAATTACAGTGGTTTCTTTGCAATTTCTAGTCAATTTAGTCGCCATTGTTTTAATCGTCGCCTTATTTTGACAGATAGCACCTAGATAGCGTAAAATTTTAATGCGTGACATGACTAAAATATCTCCTAGCCTTTTCTTAACCTATTTGACGGAAAGTGACAGCACTAATTTAAGTTAAGTGAATGTATATCTCGAATTGAGGCCATTAATTTCCTAGTGGATATTCCTAGCTTCGCCGTGCGATGCCGGCTTAGAATAGCATCACTCCATCTTTTCCGTGGGTGTCGTTAACGGCGATTGCAATTTTAGACGATGGGCTAACAACCTGTCACGATGGTGATACTCGATTATCGGAATGTCGCTTAATTTGTTTGTCAGACGTGGCGTAAGTGTTTTACGCTTTGTCTCCTCCGCAAGGGATATAGGCGTGATATATGTAATTCCTAGCTCGATATACCTAAAGAGGAACATTTTCGTTTGTTCTTTAACCTTTAACTGATGACCTATACGTCTCACAGACGTCAATATTTTTGTATTAAAAATATTTTCTGAAATACGCGGTGCGGAGCTTCCCCTCTCCCGCTACCTTCCTCTGCCGCCATTCTGAAGCCGCAGTCGACGTCGTTGCAAGTTACGAGTGCACAAGAGACTGTATCGGAGTCATCGCCGTCTCACAGACGTAAGTACGGTGTTTATGTACAAAACTTGATACGTCTCTCAGTCGTCACCTCAGTGTTTGTGTGTCGTCACAAGGTCGTCACCCATAGTGTCTCCTGGACGTGATGTCGGTGTATACGCTTTTTACAGAATGACTAAGATGAAGAAGACTGCTACAAAGAAGCAAAAGACTGCTTCAAAAGAGCGGGAAGCACCCGTGGTGAATGAAGCGTCATCTAAAAATACTATAACGAGTTCGAAACCTATAATTTTGAAACTCTCCGCGGTTGATAAAATTCAGATTTCTGCGCCGCCGAAAAGGACTCGAAAAAATATTAGAGCTAAAAGCTTGTTACTATGATCACTAACTATAATAAAAAAGACTAAAGGTGGCATGGACGAAGTAGACAAAAAGTGCTCTAATTATTCGTGCTATCGAAGGACACGTAGCTGGCCTATGGTTTCGTACTTCAGATTGATAGATCTGGGTGGTGTCAATTCTTATGTGCTGTATATTGGTTCTACCTGAAATGAAGTTACGCGTGTACAACGAAAGAATCCTACACGAATTACGGCTTACTATAGAGCAAGTTATTTATTGGACCTACTGATATGCCTGAGCTTCCACTTCCAAAACAAAGTTCCGATGTTGATCCAGGTATTCGAAAGACTTGTGCAATATGTCCCAGTAAAATGAAAAGGCGAACAAAGTACATTTCCCATCAATGCACGAAACCAATGTGCCTTACTTGCTGCCTTCAAGTCTGCAGTGACTGCAAAGTGCGAAAGTGAAATGTGCCAAATATATACGTTGTAATTTTTTTTATTTTTGTAGTTAGAGGTTCTTATTTCGTTTTATTTTGATAAATATTTTTAGAAGTAAGGATTTTAAAAGTCACTTTATGGAAACATATGATTGTTCAAAAAAAATTAGGACTGAACTATGCACCTAAATTTAGTAAGCCAATTATGCGATATCATAAATAAATGTTGATTATTTTTAAATTTCAAGCATAAATTAATATTAATTATATCTTATTTCGTTACCTAAGGCCTTTATCTAACAACTATAAAAACTATTAGTCGTTGGCACGCTTATTCACGTTTTATTAAATAATTTAAATTTTTACGTCTGTGGGACGTAACCGCGGCGTAAGTGTGTCTTTTAGACCAGGTCGTCAGCCAAAGGTCAATTCAATCAAAAAGTTGTAAGGACCGTCATCGTCGTAAAGTCACAAAGCAAAATAACTAAATGCGCATGTCAGTTTCAGCTGGCTTTGATCAAAACTCTGATGTACAGTCGGTTATAGCACATAAGGTACCAGGGGTACTCCAAAAGAACGGAATTATTTTTGTCCCCACCAATATTTTTTTCTTGACATGAATATGTATTAGTAGAAAATGACTTCTTTCATGAGAATAAGTTTAAATTTTAATTATGTATTAATTGGGGATAAACATAATTCAGTTCTTTTGGAGTACCCCTGGTACCTTATGTGCTACAAGCGACTGTACGTAGCGAGAGCGTTTCGGAGTTTTAGTATTTCGTTGGGCCCAGAAAACACGAAAATCGGCGCCGTCCAAACAATGGACCACTTTATTATTAAACTAGCGGCCTGCCACCTAACATATCTAAAGTCTCACTTTCTGTAGATCACCTGGAAGAAATCTCTTAGTAGAAAAAGGTTGTCTCGTTGAGTCGTAATTCTTTGTATATTATTTCTCTTGTAATGTTTCTTGTGAGCAATAAATGGTTAATAACAATAATAATATCCATTTGACATTTCAATATACCCTATGTTCACCAGGGATAATGTAGGATGCTAATGGTAAAAGATTTTTTAAATCGGTCCAGTAGTTTAGGCGCCTATCCAATTTAAACAGACAATCAAATCTTTCCTCTTTATAAAATTGTTGTAGACATACAAGTATCACTCATGATGTAGATTTACGCGACTTACACAACTATCTACAGCTAACGGGCGGGAGTATGTGATCTGTCGACCTCCTCCGTTAAGAAGGCTGTCTTAACCAGCAGAAAACTTGAGGGCTTACTCTACTAAATCATAAACAAGTAGTACTAGAAGCAGGCGGTTGAAAAACTCTGACACCAGGGTTCATCGGGTCGTTGGACTACACGGTGTCCCATACGAAAAAGAAAGAAGAACAAGTAAGTAAGGACCACCTAATATCCCGTCCCAAATGCTCAAACTTGTACGCTTCATTACTTGCAAGAGACGAGCCTCAGTGGCATATCAGTTGCCAAATATTGGTCGCGGAAAATTTTACTGTTGCCATCGGCTCGACGAAGAAGAAGAATAAGAAAGCGAGAAAACTAGTCTTCCAAAACAAATTCAATGTTTGATAGTTTGTATCAAACTTAGACAGGTAGGTAGTAGGTACAATCAGGATCAGACTGGATAAGACAGTTTGGACTTTGGACCGGCGTACGCATAAGACTTAAATTGGCGGTTGAGGTGTCTAACCCAACGTGAGCTTGACTGTACATGAATTTGTTTGCAAATTACGCAACGTGTACCTAAAACGGGCGGCAATCTTGTTTGCTTAGGTATATGCTTTGATATTCAAAGCCACCAACATTTCACTGTGCAGCACAAAATGACGTAGACAAATCCTCATCCGGGCTGACTGAAAGCTGAAGCTTTAGCTCAGGAAGTGATGATGGCTATCCGTCCTGGACCGGGTAAATAAATCAGCTGGCAAAGCTGACAGCGAATTTCAGTTCGTATCAGAAATGTTTGTTTAGTACAAATTATCTGCGAAAATAAATCCTAATATTATAAATCTGAGAGTTTGTGTGTGTGTATGTATGTTACCTCTTCACGCTCAAACGGCTTGACCGATTGGGAACACAGGTAGAGTATAACCCGGAATAACACAAAGGCCACTTTTTACCGCGGGAAAACAACTATTACCACGGGAAAATGAGTGGCAGCGGGTGAAACCTCTGGGTAGGAATCTAATAATAAAAATAAATATTCTGGTCAATTCACACAGCGGCCTCCAGCCTCAAACTAAGCAAAGCCCGTACTACGGGAACTAGATAGCTGATATTAATACTTTTACTTGTAAATAAATACATATTATATACATAGAAAACACCCAACCAAACGCAACCCAAATATTTGAAAAGTAACTTACAGATTTTTGTAATGTGTGGGGATCGAATCCACGACCCTCGACAGGGCAGGCAGGGATACTAGTAAAATAATAATAATATAGCTTGTTTCAAATTCATTAGCATGATTTGACATTTTACAATCTATTTGGTACTTGTAAGGGCGCACTTGGAGGGATTGACAAACAATGTGAAAATATTTCATGAGTTAAACAATCCATGGGTAAATAGGTAACTAACTACTACCTACTAGCATGAAAAGATTTGGTTAGCTAATAGGTACACGAAGAAGGATTTTTCATATTTAGACCCGTGTGTCTAAGTTATTCAGTTTTATGGACTGCCTCACTCTTCAAAATATTTTCAGCTAATCTGACATCTTACATTTGGATAAAATTTATGAACAAATAATCTTGTCAGTGTTTCTATACCTCAGGAAATATAATTATTTAGATCTTCTATCACGCGGTAAAAAGCATTAATATTTCAGGAACATCTGGCCTAGAATCAGCAGTTTGCATGATAAATAGTTACAATATGAAACTACGGGCTACAAGTCCACAGGTGAAATTCTTAGTACAGTGCGTAGCCGGTAAATATTACTGGTATCATAATGGCTAACCGACTACGCAATGAACATCGAATTTCACCTGTAAAATTGTAGCTTGTAGTTTAATAATGTCGGCACTGATATATGCTGAATCTACAAAAAAATTGCTAAAACTAAATATAACTTGGGGTGGCTCAGCCCAGGAAACATAAAAATTTTCGCCGTTAAACATATTATCATCATATATATTTTTAAAACATCGTAGGTATAATATTTTCTTGAGTTTGCATCTATTCATCATCACAATAAAACAATTTAAATGGATTTAATCCTCAAATAAACACAAGTTAAATGCGTTTAAATTGTTTTCTTGTGAAGTCAAAGGTAGTTTTTAGAAGTTGTTTACTTCCATGTAACTTTAGATGATATAATAATTATAAAAAAAATATATATATTCTGTATTTTCAAAATTGTTTTTACGTACTCATTTTCCAAAGAAGATTCGTCGGCAAGATTAAGTTACTTCTGTGTGCATTTCAAAGAGTCAGCCCCGTCAGCCCTATAAATGTGTAACTGTATTTATGTAAAATAGAAATAACAACAGCCTCTTCTTTCCTTTTTCCAGTCGCTAAGCGAAGAAATGTTGTATCCACAGGGAACTATGTTGCTTATTCCCTAGTTTATGACTTGCACGACTTTTATGACTTCAGATAAGGCTGCATATTATAAAAGTATCTTTAGAATGTGACAAAGTACAAACGTTACCGTAACCTACCTTCGTTGGTAGCTAAAGACAATATAATAATCATAAAATATCTGATCGAAAACCAAAGTCTCGACTTTTGGATTGCTAAGTTTTGGTTACCAAAAAGAATAATTGGTCAAGTGCGAATCGAACTCTCGCCCTAAGGGTACCGTACCATTTTTTTTCAAGATACACGTTTGTTGTATGGGAGCCCTCTTGAATATTAATTTTTAGCTGTTTTTAGTATGTGATATATGGTGGCATGTTCTGTGAAAATATACCTATAGTATCAGTTTTTTTTGACAAGATTAATTATTATTTGATTCCAAAATTTAGTATTACTTATTTGTTAAAGGGCAACAGAAATACGGCATCTGTGAAAATTTCAACTCTCTACCATCACGGTTTATAAGATACAGCCTGGTGACAGACAGACAGACAGCCAAATCTCAGTAATAGGGTCCCGTTTTGACTCTTTGGCTACGGAACCCTGAAAAGTATAACTAAGTCATTTAAAAAGGGACATGGCAACATTATTTTTTGTGTCTCTTTCATAATATAAGCGGCAGGATTAAGACAAATTCTAAGCGGAAAGTCAACAATATTGTTGCTATTTCGGTTCCGTTGTTAATTTCAAGGGCCAAACAACATCAACAAATTAAAAGTTTTCTTCAAGGATGGTTTTTATTATAGACAAGATTTGTGTCCAGCAGTTTCACCCGCTGTCACTCGTTTTCCCGTGGTAATAGTTGTTTTCCCGCGGTAAAAAGTAGCCTATGTTATTCCGGGTTATACTCTACCTGTGTTCCAAATTTCATCCAAATCAGTCAAGCCGTTTGAGCGTGAAGAGGTAACAAACATACATATTACATACATACACACACATACAAAAACTCTCAGAGTTAAATAATAATAATACGGATATTTTGACCTATTTCGAGTTTATTTTTTCACCGCGGGACCCCTTTCGTGGCGCCCACTCTTTAGTGTGGAAATTGAAATGTAACCAGCATTTGACATGATACAACAACACGTAGCTGAAAAATGTTGCGATGTAACAGCTTTTGTTCAGGAAATTCAATTTTCGTCGTTGAATTACAGATTGATTTGCGTTAACCATATTTGGCAGTGACGTCACCAAATGGAAGCTACATATTGATTCCACATTGACTGCGCTTGCATAGCGGAAAGTACTCCTGCCTGCTACATTGAGGGTCGTGGGTTTGATTTCCACACGACACATATATTTGTTAAGTCAATTTTTTATCTATGTTTAGTCTGCTTAGAATAGCATCATCTCATTTCATTCCCGCGGATGTCGTGCAAAGAAGAGGCGACTAAGGGACGCCAGGGTTTAAGGCGATGGGCTGACAACGTGTCACTCTGGCGATACACATTTTTTTGAAATGGCACTAATTAGTCAGACGTGGGGTAAATATTAGTTTTTACGGCCATTGACGCTCTGCCTACCCCATATGGGCGTGATATATGTAGGTATGTATTTCATAAAAAGAAGTATTTAAGTATTCTTCTTCTTCATATCGTATCAATGGGATACGCCCAATACAGATGTACAAATCTTGTGTTAAAAAAAAAGCGATTGCCAATGCATGGCAACAGTTATCGCTTTTGAGTTGGCCTCTTTAAGGTCCTCGTGTGTGCAGGTCTCTGAGAGGCTCGGGCCGTAAGTATTAATAACAGCAATCTAGTTCACATAGTACAAGCTTTGCTTAGTTTGGGATAGGATGGCGCTGTGTGAATTGTCCAGGATATTTATTTATTTATTGAGTTTGAAGATAAAATCAAGCTCCTAACTTAACGAGAAAACAAGATACGGCCGTTTACGGTGAAAAACGCGTGTTAACGTTCTCAATCGAATCAAAATTCATAGGCTACCTCCCGTGACATAGCACTACGAAATAAGGCAACTAGTTTCGGTTTGAAGTAAAGAAAAAAGCGTTTTTTATAACATTGTTTTTTTTGAGGTCCGAAAAAGATCAAATTTTATGATTGTGTATTTTGAAGCTATTAGTTCAAGTGGGGTAGCATATGAAAGGGCTTGATGTACATGTTACGGAACCCCCGAGTGCGACTCGCACCAGACCGTTTTTTTAAAATTACCTACGTATTTATAAGTGGCAATTATTATTCATCCCCAACAACTGAAAAGCGAGAAAACGGCTAAAAGGGAAAATTCAATTAAAACTGAGGTAGCTGTCAGGTAGCCAGACGGATTATGAAGGTGCGTAGCGAATGAAGTTGTGCGGGGCTGCTTAGTACTTCTAATGGGTATGCCAGTGCCAGGGTGGGCGCACCTGGTACTGCTGGAGAGACGTGGTAGATGCTGACCTGCGTGATCTCCAAATCAACGTTTGCGAGGGGATCGCGCAGGACACGGAAGATCCTCTTTAGATCGCTGGGTCAGCGGATCTAGTTATGCCACAGGGACGACAGATCTAACAGACACATTTACTGTAATATAGTACAGTGCGCAAATAAATAGGCTGCACAGGTCTAACTAAAACTACGAATAACGCCATCTATAATAAAAATCAAATACCTCTGAGCCGGCAGAACTCAGAGAACCTGTTTTACGCGCACGCATATCATGCGCAGCCGCATACATCATATTCGCACTTTACAAATTATAGCAAGGGTCGGTAGGACGTCATAGGTAAGTAGTTAAGTGGTTTAAAAATTCGATGCACTCGTCACAGCTGGCATAGCCGAGATAGTATGCGTCTGGTTTTAGAGCGAGTTAATATTATGGTAGGACACTGGGTCGATCCCGTCCCCCATGTGTATTGTTTTATGTTTTTGTTTTTTATATGTAAGATAATTTTTAGTTAACGGCCCATTTGTTATTTTGAATGAATGATGTTTGTGGGTATTGCACATAATCATTATAACTATTAGACGGTAAGTAATAAGCACAGTCATCTGATCCGTATCGACTACTGCCCGTATCTAACCGTTAGCTTTCGATGTTTCTTTGTGTTGTTGTTTGCTATCGTTTTATCGTAATTATGTCTACCTATAGTATGCTCCTTTGTCTACATACAGTGCTTAGAGCAAAGATCATAGTGCTATATGAAGATAATCTTAGTATTATGAAATTTCTCGACGTCTTCAATTAAATGTAAGTTAAATATTTTTATTTTACAAAATTAGCGCAAATGCTTCAGGTCAGGTCGTTCATATTATCCAAACATTAAGTTTCTAGATAAAGATACCTACTACATACTACCTGCCATACGTTCATTATTTAAAATGTTTAAATAGGTATTAGATTGCTTATTATATTTAGTTACTTAGTTTCCTATTTATTATTATTGGCATTTACCTACATTAAATACTTGTAGATTGACTAGGTATTTTTCTTACAGAAAAGAACTGTTACGCTGTGGGTTACGTTACGCCGATACCGGTGACATCCTGCCTGCCCGGAAAGGTCGTAAGGCCGTGATGTTCACGGATGCATCAGCGCGTCACCGAGGGATAGTTGCCAAGCATGCTAATACCCCATTCTTGTCAACTCGCTCAACAGCAACGGAGTTCGGAGTGACATTACAAACTGTAAGGACCCATTTACACGCAGCTGGTATAAGTTGTTATCGGCCAGCTCAAAAAATTTGCTGTCAGCTGCTCATCAACAAGCACGAGTCCGATTTGCATATATTTATAGAAACTTTGATTGGGAGAATAATGTAGTAATATTCACTGATGAAAAAGCTTTTAAATCGGATACAGATTGGACGCAAGATTTTATGGCGCTGGAGAGGCAAGCGTTACAGACCAATTCACATTCTCCCAAATAGAATGAGTGGGACTGTGGTGTCTTCTATGGGACCTAGAAAACTAGTTGAAATAGAAGGAAGGTTCATTAGCGAGAGTTATGTGGAAATATTGCAGGACGTAATGATGCCTACAGTGCGTATTGCTTACCCAAATCAGTACATTTATTTTGTGCATGATAATTGCTCTGTGCATAAAGCCCGTATCGTCCAGGATTGGTTGCGAACCCAGCACAACGTGACTGTTATTAACTGGCCGTCAAAGAGTCCGGATTTAAATCCCATAGAAAATTTATGGGGTCAAATGGTCCTTAACTGGGACCCATCTGAAGTCAGGACCAAGAAAAATTTACGCGACTTAGCCATGTTCACCTGGGAGTCCATGCGTGGTAAACCAATGTGTTCGAACATGGTAGCTAGCATGCCAAGCCGTTTAAATTAAAATTAAATTATTATTAAATTGAAATATTTAAATAGGTAGATATTAATATATTGGGTTGGGAATTTTGCAGAAGATTTATTTTATTCGATACTTACTGCTTAGTTAATTTCTGAAACTGTTCAAGCTCTCAAACAATCAAAATACCAAGTTAACCTGTCACTTAATACCTAATTATTCTGCATAATTATTTAACTTTGTTTACACAATCTAACGAAGAATGTAAATGAATTGATCCCCTGGTTCAGTTTAGGCTTAATGTGTTACCAATAAAAAATATGTTAAGTGATGTTATTGTTACAATAAATGCAGGAATGAGGCTACCTCGTTATCTCATTTATAACATGTTTATTCACTTTGACATACCTATTTATTGTTGCACATTAACAAACATTATGCAACCCAACCCAATATCATTGAATAGTTAAAAACCAAAATAAATACCTAACTGATAAATATTATGGTAGTTTTATTCATTTTACCTTATATCCTCAAAACTACTATATTTATTCGATATCACACACTATACTACACAGATAAGTATAAAAATTTATCAGCAACAGCAAAATAATCATTAAAAAATAGTAAGTATAACCTATATAAAAAAAAAACAGGCCTAGACCTGCGACCAACCACGACTCGATCCTTAGCTACCTGTTTCCAAAGTCCGCTATGTTAACCATTGAGCTACGACTGCTGTGATGCAAGCAGCGAAATTAAGGTTTAAATTATTATTAGTCATCAAACTGCGCGTCTTAAATTCTAGGGTGTGTGCGCGCCAGTCAATGTGTGTGTTTTAATGTGTCTATAATGGTATTCAATGAATTCAATTTGTCGTTAAAAGATGGCGTTGTCTGGCTGTGCAGGTTTAGACCACTTCGTGTGTACCAGTTAGGTAGGAAGATTGTCACGATTCCGTATAATATTGTGTCATATGTAATGAAAGGAGTAAAAACACAGAAAAGTTTGATCTAGTTATGCCACAGGGACGAACAGACCTAACGGACACATTTACTGTAATATAGTACCAGTTAGGTTGGAAGATTGTCACGATTCCGTATAATATCGTGGCATAGTTAATGAAATGCGTGAAAACACAGAAAATTATATAAACCACTTTCTCGTTTAATTTAACACGAGTTTAATGTGTGTGTTTATTAAATATTAAGACTTATTCCTGGTTATTTTGTTTTTTCAATACCTATCACTAAATAGTATAAAATAAAGTATCTTGCCGGTGGATGGTGACCCGTTGTATGCTTAGATCTTTAAAACTACGCAACGAGGAAGGTTTATTTGCATAAAACATACCGGTGAAAGGTCTTATTCCCGCGGGAAAACTGTTAGCAGTGGGCGAAACCGATGGGCGGCTCGCGCGTCCACACTAATAAGAGGAAAGATTTGATTGCTTGTTTGAATTGAATAGGCTCCAAAACTTCTGGACCTATAAAAAAAATCTTTCACCATTAGAATTTTACTTTATCCCTGATGAACATAGGCTATATTAAAATATCTTATTCCCGCGGGAAAACAGTTAGCACCGAGTGAAACCGATGGGCGGGCCGCTAGTATTTTATAAAGTGACCAGGTGAGGGTTTTTTGTTCGTGTTATAATTATTAACGTGTGCAATAAATTGTTTCTGTCTGTCTGTCTGTAAGGAAGGCAGATAGCTACCTACTTTGTGAAAGTTCCTCAGTATTTCTAATAGGCATGCCATGTTGGCGAACGAGCTGTGTAATATCCTGTCTTGTGATGTAGGCTCCAGGACGTTATGGTTTCAATAGTGCTAAATTGCCATATTTTCTACAGATATGGCTTGAAATAGCATCATCTCATTAATATCCATGCGTATCGTAAAAGGCAAATAAGGGAACGGGCGTTTCTTGTAAATACAGGGTCATTTTTTATTCACCCCAGAAATTTTATAGGGTGATTCCTCTCATGTTTCTGAACAACTTTTATTATGGGGTCACCTGCGAAATCGGGAAAAAAAAGCAGCTGTTCCATAGAAAAATTCATACCTACTCGAACAAAATGTATGGAACGGCTGGATTTTTATTAGCGATTTCGCAGGTGACCCCGTAATAAAAGTTGTTCAAAATCATGAGTAGATTCACCCTGTAAAATTTCCGGGGTGAATAAAAAATAACCCTGTATAACACCTGGGCCCATGTCCAGCAGTGAACTGTTTATGAACTTTTGACAAACTTGATACCAGTATATTTTCTTTGGTTAAAGAAAGGGACAGGTGTAAAGTAGCTAAGAATTAGCTATAAAAAATGCTGCCGGAAGCGACGCCAAGAGAAACCAAAAAAGATACCCAAGCAAGCAAATAGAAGCACCTAAGGTGAAATAAGCTTAGAATAGACATCAACCGCGAAAGGTTGATCGAAGTTTTGTATCCCATTTCTTAAAATCTCCCAATTATGAGACGATATTTATCTGAATAATACTTAGTGATATGCTACAAACACGATATATTGAAATTACCTCGATAGAAAAAATCGCAAAGTCAGCTCTTTTTAGGACTGATGCTGCCTTAAAAATAAAATAACAGTGTTGCGTCACAAAGCTAGCTACTAGTGGAAGAAGTGAAAACCATTTAAGTCTTGAATGGAATTCTCTGGGGACTGTTTGCATCTACTGTATACGTTTATTTGTTTATAGGCATCAACGTAATGGGCGTATTCTTATAAAAAAGGTTTATCGTGTATTTTAGTGCCTCCATGGTTTAGGCCCCAGGTTCTATTCCCGGGAGATTCACAAAGTTTATATTTATCACTTTGTGAATTTGTTCCCAGTTTGGTTAGAACATTGCAGGCTGAACCACCTATTGTCTGAAATAAAGTTGGTTCCATGCTTCGGAGAGCACGTTAAGCCGTCAGTCCCGCTAGCTGTCTAGATAACTTAGACTTCGCTCGTTGTACAATCATGTCAGCCGCAAACTCGTATTAGTAGACGGTTAATATTCTCTGACACCAGGGTTCATCGGGTCGTTTGTCGACTCGGTGACACACACGAAAGATCATTTGTTTAACTAGCTTACTATAACGTGCACCTCGACTGGTTGCGCAGTCTTTAAAAGCTGTCTGGCCTAAATCGTATTCTTTAGAGGCGCTGAGGGAAGCCAATGTCCAGCAGTGGACGTCTCACAGCTGTTGTTTTTGTTGACGATACATACATACATATCTCTCTATCTACATATATCACGCCTATATCCCTTGCAGGGTAGGCAGCGCGTAAACGGCCGTAAAAAGACATTTACACTACATCTGACAAACATTTTAGATTGTCATTCAGAAAATTGTGTATCACCATAGTGACAAGTTGTCTGCCCATCGCCTAAAATTGGCCGTACACATGTTACCTTCGAGTCCCTTAGTCGCCTCTTACGACTCCCAAGGGAAATAAATGGGGTGATGCTATTCTAAGCCGGTATCACACGGCACTTCTAAGCCGGTATCACACAGCACATTTGTTGATGGTGGTGGTGAAAAGCTGTTGTTTCATAAGATACAATTACTAAGAATGACTACGTTAACGTTTTAGATGGTGTCTCGAGGAACTGATCATAATTGGTAAGTACATACATTATGGTGTCCACCACCAGCCTGTTTGAAGGTTCATAGGTCTTACAAATAAATCCATCGATAAAATAATCTCGTAGCTGGTATGTCCATTATCAATATTAATGTAATAGTTATAACTAAAACATCATCGTTCTCGAGTGGAGGCCACGGCTCGGCAAGCGTAGCGTTGGACGACCTGCTTCCAAATGGACCAATGAATTAAAATTGGCGGCTGGTAGCGACTGGATGGCGACAACGAGAGATCGTGCCCTATGGCGTACCCTGGGGGAAGCCTACGTCCAGCAGTGGACTGCAATAGGCTGAAGTATGTGTGTAATAACTGAAACATACCCAACATCAACTATGAAGTAAGCGTGAACAATACGTCTGCATAATTAAGTACCCAAGCGTCATATCACAGCGTAAAGCCATGATAAGCTCATGTAAAATTTACAGCCCTACGCCCTTCGGCGGGTGCCGTGCGACGGACCCTTTATGTAGATATTCCACGTATGTATTGTATAGGATTCTGTCTATTAAAGGATCACAAACACGCAAATAATTTTAAGGTTTTTGAAATTTTAGAAGAATATTTTATAAGAAATTACGCATGATAATGCTGTCAAACTGAAAAACTGAAATAAGGACTTCAATTTGCGTCATTCAACATTTTTTTCGTTGCCTGTACTATAAGCAGCACCTCTGGTTTCCATACTGTTTTAGAAAAAATACAATTCAGGTTGATCCCTTAAATTGGGTAACTCGAGCTACTGGCGTTAGTAGGTACAGTCAAGCTCAGACTGAGTTAGACAGTTTGAACTTTGGACATTTCTTATTTATTAGCACTTATTCGCGCTTATTTATTAGCACGTTCACACGATGTCAATATGGGCAGGGAAATAGTAAGGGAAGTGGGCAGCGCGAATGTGTGAACAGGTTACTCGCGCTGATATTCGTCATGTTGCTGCCACTTTCCGTGCTCCCTCGAATGTCGGCTTTTCGAGCGCGAGTCAAAAGAACGGCAGCACGAACGCGTGTGGAATGAATTACTATCGCGCTCACTCTCACTCGTATTGGTGCGAGAGTATAACAGTTGTGTGTGAACACTCACTCGCGTTGTTACTTCCGCGGAAGTATTTCGAGCAATATTCGCGACAGCGGGAGGGACAGGAGCAGGTACATGGTATGAACGAGCTATATGACTTACATTGGCAGTTCCAGTGTCTAACCAGACGTGAGCTTGACTGTACACTCCTCTTTAATGAAGTTTGTGTAACAGCCTTGTAATGTAAAGCCTAAGCCTGAAGCGATAGAGGTATGAAGGTGAGGTAGCTGGAATTGAAAATTAAACCTACTTGCCACAGTAATAGGGCTGGAAATGAGATGTGCAGCGTGAAGCTACTAAATTGGCTTCCTTGTTGAGTGGAAATCGAGTAATTTCGTGTTGAGATTACATTTCCGGCTTGCTCAAAAATGAGTAAAATCATACGTACAGTCAAGTTTCGTCAGATATTAAAAAACAAATCGTAATTTAGCAAAAATTAAACCAACTTTCTTAAAACATATAATTACAAAATAGGTAATTTTAAAACCAATTATGACTAAACTTGCGTAGTGAGGTGACATTAGATAAAATTAATCCTCAAAATCAATGCGGTACCTACTTTCTGAGGATGAGGCGTTCACAAAGCAGAAACACATATTTATTTCTCAAATTTTGCGTAATACTTGCTCAGAAGCTTAGAAAAAATATATTTCATCTACATTAGTCTCAAAATGACCAGATTACTTATTCGAAACCAGTAGTATAATTCTGCCTATGGAAAATACAGTGTATTCTCAAACGCTGTATATTAGTTATTAAGGATGTGGTAAGCCTTTTGACAAAATTCAGAAATGAAACAAAGTGTTCTTTGACTAATACTCAAATTTACCACCATCTTCCAAAACATCTGTCATCCGTGCTGTTTTGTTGTTTGGTAAGCTTTGTTTTGTTTTGTCAGAATTTTGTAATTTTTCTTGTTTAGAGTAGGTACTGTTTCCATATTTTATACAAATTGAAAGTGATGAGGATATTTCTGCGACACCTGAGATCTTGGACGAGGCGTGAGATAGGCGGTGCGAAGGTTAAGAAAAGTATGCGTAGTTGATATTTCAATTTTTTTTGTGTGTAGATTAAAAAGCTTAATCTTACATAATTATGGGTCGAATTAATAGCCTGGATTTTTAGACTCTAAATCATGCACTACTATTACACTTATTTATTATCTGTCTGTGACTTCTACTTTTTACTAACACTTTATTAGTAATACTATTGAATAATTAATAATTCTTGGTCTGTACTGAGTGATTAACGATCTTTATTGTCAAGGTAGTTTTCAAGAGAACATGTCAGTACTGCGTTCTATAAAACTTACAGCGACATCTGTCGCATAAGTATTTCAACATTCCGCCTACCAAGGTCGTATTCCCAGTATTTCCAATCATATTTTCTATTTCCATGGAAATGGCACTAATTGGATAGGTACGAAAAATTCATAGGAAGTTTGCAACGGTTGTCGCGGAATTTTACCAAAATATTTGTTTTTCTGAAAATTCTATCTAGGGACAAATTCCGTCACTCTTTATTATTTTTTGCAGGAAACGTTAATTAAGAACTACAAAAATATCCAGTATATTTTATTCACAGAAAATAGAGCGATACTTTGGATTTTTACCTACGACGAGACGAGAATTCATATAGACTGGGGGGACTGTATATGCATTTTCGGTGAGAGAATAAGTGTTTGTGCAAATCAATGTTACCTCCAACACCAGTGGTCCGAATATAATTCGGTTTTCAGTAATGTGTTAAGGTTTGATTGATGAGTTTTATTAGATAGTTAACAATTCACCAGAGAGTTTCCGTGAGGCGCTCTGTGAGGGAGCCCTAAACGGGAGTGGGTAGGCAGCGAGCTGGTAAACCTGGCCCAGCATCTACAGCTACACTACATACCGTGGCTCTGGAGGTACCGCTGTCGAGGCTGCTCTGCGAGGATATTGAGGGGGTCCTGGCGAGCCTGGCGTGCGGCAGCGAGCTGGTAAACCTGGCCCAGCATCTACAGCTACACTACATACCGTGGCTCTGGAGGTACCGCTGTCGAGGCTGCTCTGCGAGGATATTGAAGGGGTCCTGGCGAGCCTGGCGTGCGGCAGCGAGCTGGTAAACCTGGCCCAGCATCTACAGCTACACTACATACCGTGGCTCTGGAGGTACCGCTGTCGAGGCTGCTCTGCGAGGATATTGAAGGGGTCCTGGCGAGCCTGGCGTGCGGCAGCGAGCTGGTAAACCTGGCCCAGCATCTACAGCTACACTACATACCGTGGCTCTGGAGGTGCCGCTGTCGAGGCTGCTCTGCGAGGATATTGAAGGGGTCCTGGCGAGCCTGGCGTGCGGCAGCGAGCTGGTAACCCTGGCCCAGCATCTACAGCTACACTACATACCGTGGCTCTGGAGGTGCCGCTGTCGAGGCTGCTCTGCGAGGATATTGAAGGGGTCCTGGCGAGCCTGGCGTGCGGCAGCGAGCTGGTAAACCTGGCCCAGCATCTACAGCTACACTACATACCGTGGCTCTGGAGGTGCCGCTGTCGAGGCTGCTCTGCGAGGATATTGAAGGGGTCCTGGCGAGCCTGGCGTGCGGCAGCGAGCTGGTAACCCTGGCCCAGCATCTACAGCTACACTACATACCGTGGCTCTGGAGGTGCCGCTGTCGAGGCTGCTCTGCGAGGATATTGAAGGGGTCCTGGCGAGCCTGGCGTGCGGCAGCGAGCTGGCGGCTCTGGTCTCCGCGCTGAGAGGCTGGATACGGCATTGCTCCTTCGGGATCAGCATTTCCTGTAGACAAAACAATACCTTTAAAATGGTGAACAAAGAATCTGGACATAAGTTTACAAAAAAACTAATCGTCTAGTAGACAGACAAGCGACCAGGTGCACGGATGACATGGTGGCAATTGCCTGTAGACACTGGGGTGGGTGTGGGAGCACTCTAACAGAAACTAAATTTGTATGGGCGGACCAAATCATTTTTCATATTATTTCAAAAAAATGTTACTTACAAAAGTTTCACTTTGATAACACGTTAAAATATTTACTCCGCCAAATGCCATGTAGAAAAGATAGAATAATGATTTGTTACTGGCTGCGGTGAAGTCGATAATTAGGTCGATTTGTACGTAGCGGTGAGATGAGATGAGATGAGATGAGACTGTAGCAGCACGCGCCACTCAACTTAATGAAGAGTGCCTGAATGCCCCGATGCGTGGATTTAATTATCAACTTCCTATAGATAAGTGGTTGTTGAGGTTCTCTTATTTTCTAGTTAAGTAATAGAGTATACAGGAACCCGTGTGATGCCGGCTTAGAATAGCATAAACACATTTCTTTCCTGTTGTTGTCGTAAGAGGCGACGAAGGGAGTCGAGGGGCTGACAACCTGTCACCATGGCGATACACATTTTTCCGAATGACCCTCAAATGTTTGTCAGACGTGGCCTAAATGTCCGTTTATTGCGGCTGTTTACGCTCTGCCTACCTCGCAAGGGCTATAGGCGTGATAAATGTATGTAAGTATGTATGCATACAGGGAGTAAGGGACAGCCCTCCGAATACTTTTAGTGTGCATTTACACCATAGAACTGAGCAACATTCATTTTGGCCTTCCCGTAATAAATGAGCCGAATGAGAATGCAGATCGTGATTTTGTATGTTCCTAGGGAAAAGTTGTTTAGTTTCATTGTCTGCATGCACCCTATGAGTATTCGGAGGGTTGTCCCTTACACCCCATATATTAAAATATTTCTGATATTGAAGTAGTTACCTATCACAAGTTTTATATAAATGATTGAATTTTCAGCCTAGTATAAAAAACCGTCGTATCAACGTGAACTTTTAGGCAATGTTTCCATTTCAAAATAATGCCTACTTACTTTATATAATACCTAATGATATGATTGTTGTGTTTCATACTGAACAAAAGGTAGGTCAAGTTTTTTTTCAACGTTCATTCAAAGAAAAAAGAATCTTTTGTGTGATCCTCAAGACCGACATGCTAACATAATATGAATTTACTTACCAACTTAAGGCGAAATCCATTCAAAGAAGCGCGATTTAACTTTGTGTGCTTAGAGAAAATTTAAAAAGTGTCAAGGAACGCACTTTTCATAATGAACAATAAGAGGACACAAAATAGGATTTCAAATATTAAATTGTTATTCTAATACCTAATTATATGCAGATACAAACACAATTTTATTCTACACTCTACTACAAAAAACTCTGTAAAATCAGCTAGGTAGGAACCTACACTCTTCCAAAACTTCGAACAGGCGACCCAAGATACTTATAGTTTCTTGAACACTTTCAATTTTCATAATAAAATATGGCAAAAGTACTTTGAACAAGTAAAAAAACAAACAAAGCTAACCACAAAACACAGCACGGCACGGATGACAGTTGCTGCGAAGATGGCGGCAAAAGTACACATTTTGAACATTATGAGAGAGTGTAGATGAGGTTTTTATTTAATAGCACGTTCACACCATGCTCCTGCTCCTGCTGCTGTCGTGAATATTGCTCGAAATACTGCCGTGGAAGTCTCAACGCGAGTGAGTGTTCACACAATTCCGCTATACTCTTCTCGCACCAAAATGGGTGAGCGAGATAGCAATACATTCCACAAGCGTTCGTGCTGCCGTTCCTTTGACTCGCGCACGAAAACCCGACAATCGAGGGATTACGGCATGACGAGGAGCAGCGCGAGTATCCTATTTACAAGCTCGCACTGCCCACTTCCCTTACTATTTCCCTGCCCATATTGGCACCGTGTGAATGTGCTTTAAGGTATAATCGTGAAACATATCTAAAATCGTAAAAGTTCTCGCTTTGTGAATATTTTCTATACATTTTTATCAAATTATGTTTGGGGGTTCCTTTAACTTGTAGCGAAAATTTTCGTGTGACTTAAGTATACATACTAAAAATAACATCAATTTTGTTTGGAGAAAACTGTTATTATAATATAAAATTACTCGTACTCAACGATCGCGCAGTGGATTTTGAGACGCGTACCGCCTTAAGTAAAACTTTGCCTCAAGCAAAAGATCTGCTTGCTAAAGAAATATTTGATCTTAAGGTTATTAGGGGAGCTGAATAAATAAAATAATTAGGTTAAGTTGAATAACAATAACGACATAAGATGTAATTTCTTTCTAAGAAATGTTTACATGGATTGGATGGTAGTATCAGGTACATACTTAGTTAGATATATACATACTTAAGTAGAAAGGTGAATAAATAGAATATAGGTAAATAAAAAAAAACAGTAGGTAGATACAGGTACATGTTAACATCGGACCTCTCGTCGTTGCATTATGCGTAAGTGTTAGGTTAGACGATACTACTACTGTTCTGTAGTTTTGACAATTTATTTAATTTAATCTGGCCAGCCTCGAGGCAGAGATTTTTATTTTTTTATCCCGCTTGAGCCGGTTTCTTACCAAGTTAATACATTTTTTTTATAAAAACAAGAAAAATGTGTTACACATTTGACGTCCATATGTGACATACATTCATTATCATAAATTGCACACATTTTTGAGTTTGCCTGAAATATAATAAAGACTTGACCGCTCCTGCAGACATCATTTTTTGACAATTCTTGACAGTATGACGTTTGGTCCGAAGTTAGTTTAAACACTAACGATTATTTACATGTAGCTAAGTAAGCACTATAGATTATTGATTGAGTTGATTGAGCCTACGTACCGTTCGTATTATAATTCTGTTTACTTTCATCCACTTGCTATTCATACTCGTTTGACCCAATTTCGAGGAAACACGGTAAACATACGCGTTTTAATGAATTAAAAATCGGTAAATAAATGATTTGCAACGGCGAGTTTTTAATCCCTTCTCGTCAAAATTTGGGTCTTAAGTCGTCGTTTGATTGAAACTTTGGCGAAACGCGAACCATTTGAGTTGTAATTTGAGCCATATCATTAGGGTACTGCTGTCTCGTTACCAGCAGCTACACCAGCTATACTCAAAGTGCGCTCCGCGGAGCCCTGGGGCTTCGCAAAGCCTTTGTGGAGGCTGGAGGAGGAGAATACTAGTAATATAGCGAAGAAATATGCCACTTCTATCCATCAGTGTCCATTATGCATTCGATTAGGCATTAATGAAAAAATTGACACAACTTTTAAATTTTTTTCGGGGTACTGCAACGAATTGGAGTATTGGAAAAAAGGTTCGCTATTTTAAAGGGTTTATATAAAGTTTGAGAGCTCCTGCTCTTCGCCGTCTGTGATACCGTGTTACTAAGTGGGATTGAGTTACAGTTACAGCCGTCAAGGCTTACAATAAAATTACTAACAAAAAGATAAAAAACTAAGAAATGGGAGTGCGGCGGGAATCACAATTGTAGTATGAAAAAAAATATTTACAAATTTATACATTATTTTTTGTGACACAGCTGGAGATTTTGCAAATTTGTTACGTGCCTATAGATACAAATTTGTTTTTGCTAACATAGCGCTAACACCATCCAATCAACCTGAATCTGAAAGTTCTAACTTGCAAATGGCGGAATATTTTGCACTTTATTTTGATCTGTCCCCGTGGTTGTTTTACACGGGGAATGTATGACCCTTTAGCCGAATCTATAATACAGGTTGTAAGGGACAGCCCTCCGAATACTTATAGGGTGCATGCAGACCATGACACTGAACAACTTTCCCCTAGACACATATGCAGGAAATATAATCACGATCAGCTGACTTCATTTACTATGGGAAGTCCAAATTTTTTTGACGTTTCCAGAAATATTGTCTTGTAGGAAGTTATTCAGTTTCATGGTCCGAATGCACCTTATCAATAATCGGAGGGCTATCCCTTACACCCTGAATAGTTTAATACCTTATTTGTTACAAAACATCTTAATACACAAGTAAAATTAAAAGCTCTTTGTAAAGTTTAAAGTCTGACCACAACAGCCATTTTATAAATTGAGCCTAAGTAGAATACGGTTTCCGTGTAATGGAGGTGGCAGGCGATAGAAAATATAATATTGAAAGCTAGCAGCAGGTAAGGAGCTTATATAAGTTCATAGCTACTATTCAATTGCGCTTAAGCTTAGAGTGAAGAAAGCCAAAGAACTGACACGTGGTAGTAAGAAGTTGAATTTGCTACAAGGTCGACTGTAGGAGTTTCTCAATTGTTGTTTCTAATTATAAGTTAAAAAAGGTTTTTTATTTACAGTTTTTTTTTGCATTATTTTGCCAATAGATGGCGTTAAACGTCGGAGGGTTTTTCAAATAGCTATAAAATAGCGTTCTAGAAGTTGTGAACTTTTTTTCTTCCTCATAACACTAACACCTTGCTGGCGTTATGTATGAGGAAAAAAGCGTAGTGATATTAGAATACGCTTAACTGCCCTGAGCACCAGAGTCAACTTTTAATCGAACTTCATGATAAATTTTCAAGGACGTTCATTAAGTCGTTGGATGACTCGGAGTACCACACGAAAAAAATAATAACCTAACTCCGCTGAAAAGATGCCTGCAGATGTTTAACGACATCTATCGATGATTTAAGTACTCTCTGTGCGCTTATTTTTCTTTTTTAAAACAGCTGTCAAAAAAGGCCTCATTGTAAATACTTTGTAAGGTTTTTTACACTTACTCGATACATTTTGAATGTGGTCGAGACTGTAACAGACACGCAGACAATAAGATCGCGGTGGGTCAGTTGGAAGAGCAATGGAACAGTGCTCCACGGTCCTGGGTTCAAACCCCGGCCGCAGTTGATATTTTTCGATGACTTATTTTTAAATTTATTGTAGGTAGGTTAGGTACTAGTAAAGTCTCTGTACCTTACCTGTTATCCTGAAATATTTTTAAGAAAATTATGAACAAGAGAGCTTTTCTTTAAAAAAACCTTTTCAGGAACAACAAAAATAACAAATTTTGTTAAAAAGTTACCACAATAATTATCAAGAAGTATCTTTCAGGCTTTTGCCAACAACGTTTTCAACTAAAGACAATACAAAAAAAAGTACTTCAGTGTTTTAAAACGGTGTTTTGGAACCGTTTACAGGGCTTCCAAAGTATAAAGAATGGTGATACCTTTAGAGGTTTTCACTTTAAAAACCTACAAAGTTTTTAGGGTTCCGTACTCAAAGGGTCAAAACAAGATCCTATTACCAAGATTCGGCTGTCTGTCTGTTTTTCATGGGAAATTAGTTGCAAAACTAACCCGGTAGATGCAGCCATGCCACGCGTTATTGGCTTCAAGATACACTTGCATTATTTCGCGGGCAATGTATAAGCCGCGGTAGTCCAAATGAAAGAGGCGTCTCTTCCAGTGATAGCGAAAGTCGCAGATTCAAATCTTGCCTGCGATATAGAATATTGCAAACAAAAAAAATTATAGCCAACACGGGAAGTGTGACAAATGTATACTTTAAGATAAAATAAGATAACACAGGGCTTATATCGGGACTCTCCTTCAAATACTTCAGTCCGATGTAATGCCGGCTTAGAATAGCATCACCCCATTTCTTTCCTGTGGGTGGCGTAATGAGCGACCAAGGGACTCGAGGGTGTGTATTGCAATTTTAGGCGATGGGTCGAACCGGTCACTATTGCGATACACAATTTTCCGAATCACCCTAAAATGTTTGTCAGACGTGGCGTAAATGATCGTTTTTACGTCCGTTCAATCTCTGCCTGCGCAAGGGATTATAGGCGTGATATATGTAAGTATGGTTCCTTTAAATAAGCAGACGGATAAGATAAATAAGGATCACGATTCCGTTAATACGTCTTCTATCAACCCAAAGGCACTATAATGTAGCTCCTATGTCGAGAGGGGTGGTTTATACAGCGCCGTAAGCAGGTTATAGGCTATAACTTTATGTTTTACGATGCCGACGCTTTCACTCAGCGGTTAGAAGTATATTATATAACCAATATATATGGTAAAATTTTATTAGTGACCGATAGTATAATCTCAAGATGGGCAGGTGATGATGCACATCATTCCCCAACGCACATAGGTCGGAATACGAAAAAATATAGGACCGCCCATACAAAATTTCCGATCAGCTGATTTGAGTTACTATGGAAATTTAAAATATTTTTGTTATTTTTCAACCTAAGTTCCTTGACGATAGTTGTTCCTTATCACCAGCCAGTCTCGAGATTTCGCTATCATTGAGTGGTAAAATTTCTCCCATCTCAATTTTACAAATAAACTCACTCTAAAAATTTTTGCACTAAATTTTATAGGACCTTACAATTATTTTCTTTTATCGAATATAGCAATTGAGGCAGTTGAGTTTGATTGGAAACTCATTACTTATCCAAATTTGTAGGTTACATTGTTGAAAAAAGAAAGTGTAATATGAGTGGATTTCTCAAGCGGAATTTTTTCATGTCCTCGCTGAAAACGAGGTGACGCTTTGCAGATATGACTATGATATATTTTTTTCTAAATATAAGACACTTGTTCCGATATGAAACCATATAAATAATGTTTGGAAAGTTATTATTTTTTTAGATAAAAATTAGAAAGTGTCGAATTTCAATGTTCGGTGGCTTGTCCCCAATCCCTTTTTTACAACATATTCATCTCTCAGAAAAATTGAGTCCAACATATTTAGGAAAATTAATTTTGATTATGTTAAGGATGAGTGACCCTACGAGAAATTATTAAAAATTAAATTTTTAGACGAATAGTTTATGAACTGTGGCAAAACTAGATTTGTCCCAGCAAAAATAGCAATATCGGTGGCAATTTTGTTTCGACGCTTCCTGCTCACACTGTTGATTATATCCAGACGTAAAACCCCTCCCCTGCTAGGATCAGCCGAGCACTCATGCGCAGTGTGAACGGTTGTGCACTACCTCCTTGCGTCTTCCCGCCAAAAATGAAAGTACATGATTTCAGTTTACTCGGAACAAAATTTTGCAATTTCGGTGCTCGGGATTAAAATGTTTCCTCAAGGTTTAAAAATATTACAGTAATGCATTCTAAATAGCCTTTAGGTACACTTTTGAAATATAAGTTGCAAACTGGAATTACCTTCATACTTTTGTATATTTTTTAAATAAATGACTAGTTTGCAATATCGGTGGGCACATTTCGGTGGCTTTTATGGCTGCTAGAAGCCCACCAAAATTGCAAAGCTCCACCGCAAGCTCAATTGATACAAATTACAAACATATTTAGAAATATCACGCTTACACTCCTTGCGGGGTATACAGAGCGAAAAAGCTTGTAAAATGCGGTCGCTTTAGGTCGATTGTTTGACAAAAAAATTGCGGTTATTTCAGAAAAACCGAAATCTGCGTCGTAAAAGAAGACTAAGGGATAAATTTATTTAGGGTAATGGACAACAGCGTTCCCTCTGAATGCAAAATTTTGTGCTGCGCTCGCCTATCCGCCAGCCGAGCGTGTAGAGGATGGCAATACTCCCGATAGAGGGAGACCCATGTCCAGCAGTGGATTTTTGAGCCAATCCGGCGATCCCTAGTGGCCTTCCTGCACGGCGATCCCTCTTGGCCCTCCAGCCCGGCGATCCCTCGTGGTCGTCCAGCCCGGTGATCCCTCGTGGCCCTCCAGCCCGGCGCTCCCGCGAGGTCCTCCTGCCTGACGATCCCTTGTGGCCCTCCAGCCCGGCAATCCCTCGTGGCCCTCCAGCCCGCCATTCCCTCGTGGCCCTCCAGCCCGGCGCTCCCGCGAGGTCCTCCTTCCTGGGGATCCCTCGTGGTCGTCCAGCCCGGCGATCCCTCGTGGTCCTCCAGCCCGGCGCTCCAGCGAGGTCCTCACTGCCTGCCGATCCCTCGTGGCCCTTCAGCCCGGCGCTCCCGCGAGGTCCTACTGCACGGCGATCCCTCATGGCCCTCCAGCCTAGCGCTCCCGCGAGGTTCTCCAGCCCTCGGCGCTTCTGTGAAGTCCTACTGCACGGCGATCCCTCGTGGCCTCCAGCCCGGTGATCCCTCGTGGCTCTCCAGCCCGGCGCTCCCGCGATGTCCTCCTGCTCAGTCATTGTCAGCGGTAGCCGAAGACGTGGCTACTATTTGTAGTCGCAGGTATCAGTTGATTTGTCGACCGGCAGGTGCTATCAGGTGTGGACGGCTGCCGCTAACAGGGGTCTACGGCTATCTTCAACACAATGCCATCCATTTGTAAGCAGCCAAACAAGGCATCTGAGGCACAATTGCAACTTCGGTGGCACAAACCCAATTTCGGTGGCATGAATTCAATTTCGGTGACAAGGCAATTTCGGTGACCCAAATAACTCACCAAATACTATTGTTACATTTTTCCCTGTTAATATATTATATTCAAAATAAGTATCTTTTGCTATACAGCTACAAAAAACAACAAAAAACCAAAAAAAATAAAAATCCACCGAAATTGACAAAAATATGCAGTTGTTGAAAATGACTCATATAACAGTAATTGGTTACACATTATCACAAATAATCACAGAGTTTTAATTTACTGACTTTTATACTTCTTGATATACAAAATATAACAGTAAGCGAGAAAGAAGCGAAGCTGAGTTCTGAAAAAATAAATAAACGCTTCGTTGAGCAAACATATTTTTGTGATTGCTTTAAATGTTATGCCCAGAAAATATTGACCCTCTTCCGCCAAACTTCCTGTAAGTACATACATTTCTGCACAGATAACCTCATACATAGATCTTGAAAGAAAAAAAAAATGTTTATTCAGTTACAAATGTTACAATCAAGTACATACAGGGAGTACAATAGCGTACACAATATACACTTATGACTGAGACTGAAATGGAGTCCAGCTCAGCATAATATGCTGTAGCTTAAAGCTGCAGCGCTGATTTTCAGCTGGAACCGTCACATTTGAGCAATAAAGTGCGCTGCCCGGCTAGCATACATACTCGATGTACATTAAATTACTATAAATATGAATTAATATTAAAGAATAAACATAAATACTAATACCTACACACACAAACTGGTCTGTGAAATCAATAACAGTATTTCAAACGTGGGAAACGTATTATTCCATCGGAAGAATCCAATAGCGCGGTGGCACGTGGCTGCGGAGATAAAGTGTGTTTTATTTCCTCTCCCCGGCAGATGCAACAGTTTGACTCCCGTAGTAAAACGTAGTTAGTACTACGTTCGTAGCGGTGTTAATTCTACATTGTTGTCGTAGCAAAATGCTACGAGCGGTGTCTGTAATGGTTTTATTTTATTTCGTTTTGATAGGAAAACCAACATTGAATACAAAAATACTATTGAAATGAAACAGTCAGCCAATTATAGTGTTCCACAGATAGACAACAAAGTATGTTAGAAAATGAACACTTAGAGTAACCGTTAAATACCAATTAAATAAAACATCATTAATCACATATACCGAAACAGATAAGGTAATGAAACATTCATGCAAAATAAAATAAACATATGACAGTAAAATTAAAACAATTAAGTTCCCCATAATGCACAGAGTTGGTAGGTACTTACATATCGTCGGTCGAATCACAAAAGGGCGTAACCAACAAAATGTCGATTTTTAGTTTTATACACCACGGCTTTGAAAAATATGCATATTTTAATGTCACAAGAGGACTTATCTGAATTCCTGTCCTAGAAGACTGCACGAACAATCACGAAGAGACTTAACTACTGTTTCATACTTCAATAATTTTTCACGAATAGGCGACTGCAGTTCATGCACTCTTTGGGTGTGACCTGTCCATCTCCATTTCATCTGAAGTACATGCTTGCCAACATTCTTGGCTAGCTTACTTCTATACCTCTTTGACACACTCTTATTTGGTTCAACGTTATTTGTGTTAATGGCCATAGTTGGCAAGCGTAAGTGAGGCAAGGTGTTAAACAAATTTCCATGTCTTTTGTTTTTAGCTCTAGTAGAAGTAACTATAACTCATAACTACCTCGAATGGTGTAACTGTCACATCCAGAGATTCTCGCTGAAATTGAGGACTTCTACGGAAATCTGTATGCCTCGCATGCGCAGAAACCGCCATCTGACGCGACCACAGTACCCAGAGCTCCACTCTCTCGCCACTTTACAGACGATCTCCCGGACGTGGATGTAGACGAAATCGGGGCAGCGCTTAAACAGCTTAAGAATGGGAAGGCTCTCGGTGCAGACGGAGTGGCCTCTGAGCTACTTACAGCTGGTGGAAAAACTGTTCTGGAGGAGCTGTAAAGGCTATTCTGTTAACTCTGGCATCTTTGTTATAGCCAATGAGACAACCCCGAAAGCGTGAAGCAGAATTGTTGTGGCATTGTTTTTCAAGAAAGGAGACAAAACACTTCTCAAAAACTACAGTCCGATCACACTTCTGAGCCACGTCTATAAGCTGTTCTCGAGAGTCGTTACGAATCGTTTGACTCCATCGAAGCCTGGGCTGTTTTGGTGTCCTTGCAGCGGTGCCATTAAGATTTGACGCCTTCCAGCCACCGGAACAGGCCGGGTTTCGTAAAGGCTTCAGCGCCGTGGACCACATCCATACTGTACGGCAGGTTATACAGAAGTCAGAAGAGTATAACCAACCTCTGTGTAAGGCCTTTGTGGACTACAAAAAAGCCTACGACTCCATCGAAACCTGGGCTGTTTTGGAGTCCTTACAGCGGTGCCAGGTAGATTGGCGATATGTGGAAGGGCTAAGAACCCTCTATCAAATGGCAACAATGTCCGTCCAAGTACAAAATCACAAAACAGGATCCTTCAAACTACTCCGAGGTGTAAGACAGGGTGAAGTTATTTCCCCGAAACATTTCATCAATTCGCTGGAGGATATCTTTAAAACTTTGCAGTGGGATGGACTAGGCATCAACGTCAACGGCAAATATCTCGCACATCTCCGCTTTACCGACGATATAGTAATAATGGCCGAATCGCTGCAGGATCTGCAAAAAATGCTGACCAGTCTGAACGTCGCCTCGAGACGTGTTGGACTCGGGATGAACTTGGACAAGACGAAAGTCATGTTCAATCAACACATCATCCCCGAGCCGGTCTCCGTCAAAGGTATAGCCCTTGAAGTTGTCCAGAAGTATGTGTACCTTGGGCAAACTTTGCAGCTGGGTAGATAACTTTGAGGCTGAAATCACCAGAAGAGTGCAGCTGGGCTGGGCAGCATTTGGGAAGTTGCGACATATTTTGGAATCACCCTTGTCATTGCCACAATGCCTCAAGACCAAGGTGTTCGATTAGTGCGTCCTGCCAGTCATGATCTATGGCGCCGAGACGTGGAACCTGACATTAAAACTAGCCTACCGGTTACATGTCACTCAGAGAGCTATGGAAATGTCTATGCTCGGTATCTCTATAATGGATAAAATGAGAATCGAAATTAGACTATCCGCAAAAAGATCAAAGTTACGGACAGAGTCTGGAAGTGTAGCAAACTGAAGTGGCAGTGGGCTGGGCACATTTGTCGTGGAACTGACGGACGGTGGAGTAAATGGGTTCTCGAGTGGAGGCCACGCCTCAGCAAGCGTAGTGTTGGACGACATCCGGCCAGATGGACCGAGGCCTTAAAAATGGGGGCTGGTAGCGACTGGATGGCGAAAACGGGAGATCGTGCCCTATGGAGTACCCTGGGGGAGGCCTACGTCCAGCAGTGGACTGTAATAGGCTGATGTATGTATCTAATAAAGAATATATGTATATCTCTTTGAGAGATGTTCAGACTGATTTATTTGATTATAAGTGTCAAACTGTACGTTAAAATTTTTAATAATCCATACATTTTATTTTTATGTTTTTTTAGACTGATTTATTTGATTACCTATAACTGTATGCATATCTCTTTGAGAGATGTTCAGACTGATTCATTTGATTATAAGTGTCTAATTGTATATTCAAATATATAATATTTCATACATTATGTTCAAATTTACTTTAATATAAATGGACACAAGTGATAATTATAACAAAATGTTACATCACGAATAGGCGTAAGTGGATCTTCAGTGAAAAAAAGTAAAATATCTCATTAATTTATAAAGTTATCGGAAATCTATTAATAACTGGCTATAAAGGATTAAATTTGCTATGAAATAATTTAATTACCTTCTAAATAAATATTAAGATAACTTTTGTATGACCGTCAAACTGGTCGCTGATTTCTTTAATTTGCTCTCCTGTAAAGTTATACAAAAACAGTTACGCCCTTTTGTGATTCAACCGACGATATTAGTTTGCTTGATTAGTCACCACTAAAAAACAACTGGTCAAGGAGCATTGTACACATTATAATGATATACATTAATGCACACAAAAATAAAATAGGTAACAACAGAAAAGTTTTACGTGCATGCAACTGGGCTGAAATATCGGACAATTCAACAAAATTGAGTATTTTCAGCCATTACAAAGCGTAGTATAAAGCAACACTTATAAAGGTTCATTTGTAATGAATTTCAGCCAATTAACAAGTTGCTACCTCTATAAAAAAATTTTTTTTGCCTTCACCGAGGCAATAGGCTGCCAACCTGTCACTATGGCGATACACAATTTACGAATGACCCTCAAATAATTGTCAGACGTGGCGTAAATGTCCGTTTTTTGCGGCCGTTTGCGCTCTGGCTATGCCGCAAGGGTTTATAGGCGTGTTATGTGTAGTAGTGTAATCGGCTTATTGCCGCCTATATGTCGCGTTGAAAGGCGACGATGAAAACAATGGTGACTAAATTGACTAGACATTGTGAGGAACACATTTAAACTTTTAAATATGACAAGACTTAGATATCTCCTATCCTTTTCTAAACCTATTTAACGGAAAGTGACAACACTAATATAAGAGGGATTTATATCCCAAGACAGAAAAGATCTACATGGTGTAAAAAAATTAGCTGAGAATATTTTAAGGGGGGAACCAGTACGTGAAACTGAACAACTTTCCTCAAGAAACATAGGTCGAAATATGAAAAATAAAATTGGCCCTTCCATACAAATTATCCCGCCCGGGTAACACACTAAGTATGGGAGGGTCAAATTATTTTTTCATATTTCGACCTATGTTCCTTGGGGAAAGTTGCTCAGTTTCACGTACTGGTTCACCCCTTAAAATATTCTCAGCTATTTTTTTTTACACCTTATTATCTATTTTTCTGATTAGAAATAAATTTCGCCCACCTCTATCGTACCGTACACACACACACTTATACATACATATATCACGCCATTATCCTTTGTGGGGTAGGCAGAGCGTGTAGCATTCTGCTACAATTACTACCATTTTTCTAAATATTTCCTGAAATCCATTTTATTTTATCAATTTGTTTGTTTACTTTCTTGATGTTATGTCAACCTCTCAAAGTTGACGGCTATCTATACATCATAGAGCCGCGTAGCTTTCTACTAAAAAGTTATTATACATTGATCTACCTCTTCGTATTTTCTGACCTCCTGGTACTTGTATCTAAATTTACTACGCCTGGCACTCTCCCTCTCCCTCTCCCTCCGGAGGAACTGAGGTCCCGAGCCCTCCAGCGTGCCTCGGAGCCATCCTCATAACCACCTCATCATCAAGCTAACATGAGATGCCAACAGATCTCCATGGACAGCGACGACTGGCCACTGACAAGTTCCATGATCTCAAAATGACGGCTGACGAGGTCGACGATCGTCGATTTACTACGCCTGGCACTCTCCCTCTCCCTCTCCCTCCGGAGGAACTGAGGTCCCGAGCCCTCCAGCGTGCCTCGGAGCCATCCTCATAACCACCTCATCATCAAGCTAACATGAGATGCCAACAGATCGCCATGGACAGCGACGACTGGCCACTGACAAGTTCCATGATCTCAAAATGACGGCTGACGAGGTCGACGATCGTCGAAGATTCTAAACCGAAGAGAATGACGATCGAAATGAAGAGCGCGATCGTCATCGAAGCTTCTGGAAATGAACATGACTATCGAAATGAAGACTGTGACAGTCAGCGTCAGACGAGGGTATAAAAGCCACGTCAAGCAGCTAGGGGATCAGTTTGGTCTGGACTCTAAGTTGTGATCTCGAAGACTCCCAGTATAGTCTCTCACTGAGTAACCACTGTAACAGTCTATTTTAGTCCTAAAAGTCTCCCCTCAAGTGACGGAAGCTTAAAAGTCTCCCCTCAAGCGCCTACGCCTCGTCGGATTGAAGATACAGCTGCTGCGAAGACGCTCCTCGCGCTGGACGCGCCGCCGTTACCTTCTGTGTGAGTGGCCAGGTTATAATTTTGGTTTTCGTATCAGGAGGTGGTTATCTGTTAATTCTTTAATAAAGCCTTATCGTTTACGTTCCCTCTTTTACTCCCTCGGCCCCTCACTTAGCGTGCGGGCGCGAGGCTTGCTAGGGTGCCTACACACAGGACACTCTACCCACACTTACTCACTCACGCCCTCCGGGGTCACAGGCACTCGTGTTCGCGAGACCACTCTACAAATACTTAGCTATAAGTATTCACCTGCGGTTACCTTGGCTCCCTGAGCGCCGTTTAGCTGAAAAGTATGAGCCTGCGTTACTAAGGGCGTAGTTTTTCCGCCAGACGAATTCGCCAACATTAAATTCCTTGAAAGGATGTTTCAAGTCGTACCGAGCAGCGTTCCTAGTGTGGGCTATGTAAAGTGACGTCTGGACCCTATCGAATATGTTGGCCAGCAGGCCTACGTTATTCGCGTATATGTCGCGAGGTAGTAGAGTTATTTCGTCCAGATTGTGTGTAGGTGTGTAGAGAGAACCACATGTGACGATTTCTCGTCCGTACACTAGGAAAGATGGGGTGAATCCCGTTACGGCATTGACTGAATTATTCATGGCATTCTGAATAATTGGTAAATGAATGTCCCAAGAGCGGTGATCTTCGTTTACTAGTGATGCTAGTGCTGTTATGATGGTTCTGTTATATCGCTCTGTGGGGTTTACTTGTGGGCAGTAGTGAGGTGAGTAGGACGGGAAGGGTATTTTGTACTTTGTTATTAGGTTATTGAACTCCCTAGACCGAAATTGAGGACCGTTGTCCATGATTATGGTCTGTGGGATGCCGTGGACGAGAAACACAAAGTTTTCGAGGTTACTTATGATGTTTGATGCTAGAGCGCGTTTAAGTGGAAAAAGAAGGCAGTACTTAGTAAAACAGCAAGTGACGACGAGGATGTGCTGGTTGCGACGTCTCGACATGGGTAAAGGGCCTATCAGATCGAGAGATATGCATTGGAAAGGCCTGGAGCAGATTCTTGGTTTGCCCATAGGGCCGTAAGGGGAGTGATTAGAATATTTGTAGGCCTGGCAACGTTCACAATGTGAGATAAGTTTGGTTATGTCTTTAAACATACCTGGCCAGTAATGTGTTAAAGATAGCTTCTTAAATGTTTTGAAGACACCTAGGTGTGGCTCGGAGGCTGAGCCGTGGCAGTTTCTTATTAGATTTTCTCTATCTGGAGGGGGTGGAACCTCTTTCCATGAGAAGTCATCTTGTATACTGAATGGTGAAGTGATGTGGCGAAATAGTTTGTCATCACTGATCATGTAGTTTGGGTATGAGTCGGGGTTGCTACGGCAGCACTGGACGAGTCTGTTGTACTGCTCGAGCTCTGTGTCAGGGATAGGTCCTGAGATAGGGGCGATGTGAGTGAGAGTGCTGGCAGGTTTCGGAGTTCGAGAGAGCAAGTCAAGTACAAGGTTATCCTTACCTTTCTTGTGTTTTAATATAAAGTTAAATGATGAAAGGCGTATAGCCCATCGGGCAAGTCTCCCGGATGGGTTGGAGAGATTAAGAAACCATTTTAAAGCCGCGTGGTCCGTGTAGACTGTAAACTGTTTGCCGTTGTCAATGTAGCATCTCCAGTGTTCAAGGGCCGTGATGACTGCTAGAGTCTCGCGTTCTGTGGTAGAGTAGTTCTGTTCGTGTTTGTTAAGTGCCCTACTCATGTAAGCTATGACAACCTCCTTATCGCCTTGGGTTTGGGTTAGCATGGCCCCTATGCCGAAATTAGATGCGTCGCAGTGGACGGAAAAGGGGCTGTTAAAGTCCGGGCAAGCAAGGATTGGTGTTGTAACGAGAAGTTCCTTTAGTTTAAGAAACGCGGAATTGGCTTCGCTTGTCCAGTTGAATTTGGGAGCATTTTTGCCGGAAGTAGTTAATTTATTAATCGGTGAAGCGATAGTGCTGAAGTTTGGAACAAATCTGCGAAACCAGCTGCATGTACCAATGAACTTTCGAACTTCTTTGCGCGAAGTGGGAACTGGGAAATCTAAGATAGCGCGTATTTTATCGGGGTCGGCACGGAGACCGTGCTCATCAACTATGTATCCGAGGTATTTTAGTTGACCCCTGAAAAATACACTCTTTTCGAAGTAAATATTTCCTTTTATACCTCATCACCCTCATGGCATCGCTATTTCGGCCAAAGCGAAGCCAACCCTTTAACTTAGGCTCATAAGCCAGTCAAAGCTTTTCGGTTCTACTACAAAATCCCTAGCTGAATTTCTTCGGACTACTTCATTGGGCTCTTAGTCCAGGAACCTGACTCTAAAACCTCCACTACTCTAAAGGGCTCTCTTTATACCCTTTCTCCTAAAAGACTCTTACTAAATGGGTCTATTATAATGTTCCTTACCTGTTGGGTCATCTCTATCCCCACTCGAGCTAAGGTTCATACCTCTTCGTGCGGATTGTGACACGTAAAATAAGCCTACACTACTACACTCTACACGTGCGGCTAGTGACACGCTAAATAAGCCTTAACACTACCATGTAGGTTTTAAGCTGGAGCGGATGACAACTCCTAAAACAAGCCTTGCGTCATTAACTGAGGTATACTCAGAGAGCAGCATACTTTGGAGTAGGAGCCATTGAATGTGAGCCCTACCCCAAACTTTGGATGTATGAATGAATGGTGAAGCCTGAAAGTAAATTTATGCTAGGTAAGGTAGCTGCTCATAACCTCAAAATTTTTGTTACAGCAAAAATTTTCTCGGGGTCGCGGGGGAAATGTAGCATTCTGCTACAATTACTACCATTTTTCTAAATATTTCCTGAAATCCATTTTATTTTATCAATTTGTTTGTTTACTTTCTTGATGTTATGTCAACCTCTCAAAGTTGACGGCTATCTATACATCATAGAGCCGCGTAGCTTTCTACTAAAAAGTTATTATACATTGATCTACCTCTTCGTATTTTCTGACCTCCTGGTACTTGTATCTAAATTTACTTCGCCTGGCACTCTCCCTCTCCCTCTCCCTCCGGAGGAACTGAGGTCCCGAGCCCTCCAGCGTGCCTCGGAGCCATCCTCATAACCACCTCATCATCAAGCTAACATGAGATGCCAACAGATCTCCATGGACAGCGACGACTGGCCACTGACAAGTTCCATGATCTCAAAATGACGGCTGACGAGGTCGACGATCGTCGAAGATTCTAGAACCGAAGAGAATGACGATCGAAATGAAGAGCGCGATCGTCATCGAAGCTTCTGGAAATGAACATGACTATCGAAATGAAGACTGTGACAGTCAGCGTCAGACGAGGGTATAAAAGCCACGTCAAGCAGCTAGGGGATCAGTTTGGTCTGGACTCTAAGTTGTGATCTCGAAGACTCCCAGTATAGTCTCTCACTGAGTAACCACTGTAACAGTCTATTTTAGTCCTAAAAGTCTCCCCTCAAGTGACGGAAGCTTAAAAGTCTCCCCTCAAGCGCCTACGCCTCGTCGGATTGAAGATACAGCTGCTGCGAAGACGCTCCTCGCGCTGGACGCGCCGCCGTTACCTTCTGTGTGAGTGGCCAGGTTATAATTTTGGTTTTCGTATCAGGAGGTGGTTATCTGTTAATTCTTTAATAAAGCCTTATCGTTTACGTTCCCTCTTTTACTCCCTCGGCCCCTCACTTAGCGTGCGGGCGCGAGGCTTGCTAGGGTGCCTACACACAGGACACTCTACCCACACTTACTCACTCACGCCCTCCGGGGTCACAGGCACTCGTGTTCGCGAGACCACTCTACAAATACTTAGCTATAAGTATTCACCTGCGGTTACCTTGGCTCCCTGAGCGCCGGTGCCTCTCGGAGCCTAGATAACACGACAAGCGTTACCGCCAATGAAACAACCACCGGCCTACAGCAACAGCAATTTAATCCAGTAAACCTTTGTTCGGCCTGTTTCAGCCGTCCTCAATACGGGATACATTACGAGGCAAACATTTATTGTACTGGTTATGCACACAGAGGCGGCGCGGCGCGGCTGAGTCAACAACAGTACGTGCGTGGTTTAGTGGGAAGTGAGATACATTTCCCTATTCCGCTTTCACTCGATAGCCGGTTTTAGTGCAATCGAGTTGGAAACCTACCACGAATTTAATAAGAAAATAATTAGAATACGAGCCATATTATAATTTGCCATGTTCTCCTAATTCGATGACGGCCGCAATATGGCAGTGCTTTGATTTTAATTTTTTATCCCGCCCGAGCCGGTTTTCTATTAGGACATCACAAAATTGTTATAAAAAAAATTAAATTGTGTGATACAAATTTCTTTTTTTTACAATGACGGTTCATGACGTCAATAAGTGATATGATAATACTATCCTACATTGAATAAAGAATTTCAATTTCAATTTATGTGTGTTTTTTTTCAGAAACTGTTTAGACCTCGTACTGTCTTATCAGACACGATAGCATATGAAAGTGTGGCTTGGCTTAGATACGTTACCAAATTTTGATCAGTTTTGTGTGCCGTGTCATGGTGGCTTAGAATAGCATCACCCAATTTCTTTTCCACAAATCGTCAGAAGAGAAAAGTAAGAGATTTGAGGTTTTATAGGCGACAAGCTGACAACCTCCTATAGTGTTACACGATTATTTTGAAACGGCGCTCAAAAATTTTCCAGACGTGGCGATAGCGACTGTATTTTATCGCTGTTAAAGCTCTACCTACCCCGCAAGAGATAAAGGCGTGATATGTGTATGTGTTAATTACAATATTATACGACACATTTTTTTATTGTTTTGTTATCGTCTGTACCACAGTATAATTAATAGTACTAGCGTACAGTATGGTCACTCCCTGCCTCCCCCTACAAGCGCCGCCCACCCGCGCTCGGAGGACGATCAGACACCGGCTAAGCAAGGACGCGACGACGAAGGTCATTTCATACTGCCGCACATTGCATTCCCGATTCGCGAACGCAAGATGGCGGCAACCCTGACGTGTTGTCTCACACACACAAGCATGGTCCGCGTTCACCTACGCGAGCTTAGACTGTGTGCGTAGCAACGCATTTGATTCATACATTTGAGCGCCAGTGTCCGAGGTGTGTCTGTACGCTAGTTCGATGTCGTAAATACGTGGAAGAAAGGTCACAAATGCAATTAAAAAGTTTCCTCATCTTACTCACGGGTCACAGGCAAAAGGATTCCCAACTTACATCTTGGAAACTGTAATTTACAACGCTCACTTGTGTCGTCAAGCAGAAATGTTTATATTGCATCAGATCAGTCATTACACTTCTATTCGTTGTTATGGAATTTTACGCTTTGACATTTTTAAAGGTGGGTTACTTTTCAAACTGTGGATGGACAAACTGCGGATATTTGAATCGTAAAGTCGCGCAATTTTTTGCAATCGGTAGTCACATTCGTTGCGAATATCATCCATCACGCTTGGCTGTTTACTAGTTGGTTGGGTTGATAACTGAAATCGATTCTGGCACTAGACAAAGCCTCTCATTTTGACGCTCCTCTTCAGACCAGACTGTCTTGCAGTTGACTTCCATATGCGGTCGGGGTTTATTGACAGGTGAACTTTTGTTGCCGACTCTGTGAAACTAATATGATGGACGAGGGTTGTAACCAATTTATATACATCTACCTAAGTATTAATAGTTACATGAACGTATAGGGTTGGTAATTAATAACTAATAACTAACTTACAAAGTGGTTTCACCTCTAGCTGTTACTCATTCTTTTGCCGTGTTAAGTCAGCTTAGATTAGCATCACCCTAATACAACCCATGGGTGTACAATAGCATCACTCCAATACAACCCGGTTGTCGTATAAAGCGACTGAGGGATAAATTCATCCAGGGAATGGGCAGCAGCGTTCCCTGTGTCGATCCGCTTGCCAAGCGTGGTGAGTATGGCTTCTTCTTTGTTTTTCGTGTGGGACACCGACCCGTCCAACGACACAATGAACCCTGGTGTCAGAGTTTTTCAACCACCTACTACTAGTAGGCCTCTGACATGGCTGTGTAACGACTGCTGTCTAAGTAATCATAGACAGCAACCAGGACAGACTGCTTAACGTGCCCTCCGAAGCACGGAACCATTTCTTTTCAGAGGTTCATCCTGCAATGTTCTAACCAGTCCGGAAACAAATTCTCAAAGTGATAAATATCAACTTTTGTGAGTGTCCCACCGAGAATCGAACCCGGAACCTTTGCGTCGCAGGCAGTTGCACTGCCACTGCGCCACATCGGCCGCCGGTGAGTATGGCAAATAATGGAAATACCCATCAACAAGGGGAGGTCCATGTCCAGCAGTGGACTGTTGTGGCTGTTAATGTATGTCTAATCTGTTGTTTTTTAATTTGTGTTGCTTTTTTCATAAGCTGATTCACTTTTAATTTTTTTACTTTGTTTGTAATCGTAATCATCGTTTATTGGAAAGATCTTTCGAAATATTTACTCTTTTAAAATCATTGATTCAAAATGTTGGATCGGGGAATAGTGTATATGTCCGACTTATACTACTACTACGAATAGTGTGTGTGTAGATGTCACGATCTTGCCACAAACCAAATTCACAAATTCTTAGCCATAAATGAGTAACAATAACTTATACTAGATGTCGCTTGTACCTACGTCACTTCGAGACGAGTACCAAGAGATTGAAAAATTGGCAAGTGTCAGTCGGGGCGCCGGTAGCTCAGTTGGCAGAGCAGTGGGACGGTACCCCACGGTCCCAGGTTCAAGTCCCGGCGGGCGCTGAATTTTTTTTTATAAATAATATAGCATTGTGAGTGCATAATAAAATCATAGTCAAAATCTTAGCCATATTTATGATTTTATACTTTCACTGCGACATATAGAAAGTAAACTCCTAAGCAATTATAATGACAAACATTTGCTCTATCTAAACAGAACTCCTAACTGGCATGCAAACACGTGCATCTCGTGTGCAGCTGCTGTGACAGAGTATGTTTTCATATATTGTTGCATATGAGTGCATTCGTCGAGCACTCGCCAGTTGATGCCAGTTAGGAAAGTTTTCACGATGTCGCGTCAACTCACTTGAAAATACTCACGCCGTTAAAGGTGAGAGTGAGAACTTTAGTAGTTTAAGGAGCATATGAGTACTGAAATGTCTTTTGAGGTAAAATATAGGGTGAAATTTTAGTTCTGACAGATAGCGAAACCTGAAGGCGAGCTGGTGATAAGGAACAACTTTCCCCAAGGAACATTGTTAGAAATATGAAAAAAAAGAGTTTTTATAGGGACTCAAATATATCAGCCGATCGGCAATTTCGTATGTGAGGCCCTTTTTTATATTTCGACCCATGTTCTTTGGTGAAAGTTGCTTTTATCACCAGCACGATTTCGCTATCGATCACGAGTAAAATTTCACTCTATATATTGTGATAAAAAGTTATGAATTCTATCTTAAAATCAGCCAATATCATCCCGTCAGGTTAATGATTGCGATAGTTGGCATCTGCTGAAACTTCATGATGGAAACTGTGAAACTGCTACTAGTATTCTGAATTCTATCAATGTCTTCTATTCTATCAATCACATCACCATATCAAATTAGTCATTATCAGTGATATCACGGCTGCAAATTATGATTGTTTCTCATCCGTTCAACACATGCGATGGTGTTTTTTTTTCAGCATATAGAGTGAAATGTTACTAGTGACAGCTTCTGAGAACAGAACATACAACATAGGTCGAAAAAACTAAAATATATTAATAAAATATTATTTATTTACATATTTTAGAAAAAAAAGAACCTCGGCTTTCAATATACTAAAACATTAGAAACAGGAAACAATTTTTGGTTTCTCACAAATACTCACAGAGACAAATTAAAACCTTAAACATATCGTTTTCGTTTATCAAAGGGAGGGGAGCCAATGACTTTATCAAAAGCTTATTACTATCACATGTGGCGATGTGACTAATAAACTTGTAGGTTCCTATGATGATGACTTCGACCTTTCCATAGCCTTTGCGTGTAGTGACGATCGTGTATGATTGGCGCGATGTTCACACAAAGAAACTGGAAAGAAATATATATAGAGAACTGGGTATGAAGAGAAAGTTTTCCCAATTTGAATATTCACAAAATACAAAAAACTATTTTACCAATTAGTCTTTTGAGTTCATATTAATAGCAGCCCTTTTGAAAAAGTAATTAAGTCTATCACGAGTCACCATCGGCTAGTTACCTAGTAGGTAGTGACAAAATGCACACATAGAAGTTTGTATGCAAGGTTGATCAAAAAAGCTGACCCGTAAAATTTTCTGCAAAAAAGTAGTTTCGACGTATTAATCGTAAACCACTAGACTTGAACTAAAACATCATATTTTATGTTTGGGGTTAATTAGGCTGCTGTTTTGTTTGATTGATCATACATAAAGTGTTGCAATATATATTTGGATTTAACTTAGGAAAGGTACGTTGACCTTATCTATTAACCATAACGGCTTGCACATTGTCGAATATTTGCCCGGAATTTTGGTTTCCGCACGCGCGTGCATTGATCGAATCACCGTCGGTTCACTGTGCAATAAAATAACTGCCTATGTTATGATATCGGCATTGTGTGTGCGGGGCCGCGGGCTTTTAAGTGCGGCTTTTAGCCACCTTTGACATTCCGCGCGGCTGTTAGCGTTAGCTTCACGTGCAGTTAGGTATACAATTGTCTCGGTTAAAAGGACGTGTGGCTGGCAATACCTTTGTGTTTAGAAATATATAGGTATAAGCAAGGAAAAAGAAGAAAGAATTTTATTTATCCATTAGGCTAACAGGTTGGATATAAAGATTATGTTACTGAGAAAGTATTAGATTGAATCGTCGTTAGTTATTACAAAAAAGACTTTGCCTAAAGTGGAAAACTTGTTCGTGACTTCGATCGCTCCGGCAAAACAATCAACCTCTTTACTGGCAAAGTAAATTCATGTCCCAAAATATCACCAGTCTTCGGCGGCGGTTGAATTGTGGCTTTGTCCCCCCACTCGCATTAAAATTTTAGATTTGTATTTTTTTAAAGAAGTTATGATTCACATTTTCTTATCCTGTATAAACTTACACTGGGGCTTCCAAGTAACTTGTCATCGCCCTAGCTGTAGGTGGAGTTGTGGCCTTGCTCTCCACTTAGGAGCGTTGCACGCCCTTGGTCATCCAAGCCCACGTCTCAAGTCGTACCCTGGCCACCCACACATTTAGCAACCAAAAATTTACAGATACTTACAGTGGGGCTTCCATGTGACTTGTCATCACCCTAGCTGTAGGTGGAGTTGTGGCTTTGCCCTCCACTTAGGAGTTTTGCAATCCCTTGGTCACCCAAGCCCACGTCTCAAGTCGTACCCTGGCCACCCACACATTCAGCAACCAAAAATTTACAGATACTTACACTGGGGCTTCCATGTGACTTGTCATCACCCTAGCTGTAGGTGGAGTTGTGGCTTTGCCCTCCACTTAGGAGTTTTGCAATTCCTTGGTCACCCAAGCCCACGTCTCAAGTCGTTACCTGGCCACATACACATTTAGCAACAAAAAATATATATACTTACACTAGGGCTTCCATGTGATTTGTCATCGCCGTAGCTGTCGGTGGAGTTGTGGCTCTGTCCTCCACTCGCGTTGGAAGCAGTCTCCTTGGTCACCCGCGCCCACGTCTCCAGCCGTTTCCTGGCCGTCCACACGTCCAGGAACACCGAGTCGTCTTTCCGCACGCTAGGACTCTCGTTCTTCTCGTCGCCGAAGCTGTCTGTGGAATTGTGCGATTGACCGCTGCTGGCGCTTGACGTATCGCGGCCAGCTCTTGCCCAAGATTCTAATCTTTTCCTCGCAGCCCATATGTCTTGGGACTTCGTTTCGCAGTCTTTTCTCACGCTCGGGCTGCCGTGTGATTTGTCGTCAGTGATACTGTCGTTTGAATTGTGGCTTTGCCCACTGCTGGCGCTGGACGTGCGCTCTCTAGCAGCCTTTGCCCAGGATTCTAAGCGCTTTTGCGCGGCCCAAACTCCGGGAGGGCCTAAACCACTCATGATGTTTTTTTTTTTACACTAACATTCTTCACGTATGTTTGGCAAGTTTTTTATTCGAATCACAGATAGTTTGTATAAAGCGTAAAATATGGTTAGGTCCGGTCCGATATCGTTGTAGGTTAAATTATCATCACTAAAACATTGTATTTTGGAGTCAGTAACTTGCAGAGGGTTTAGAAGAACAGCTTTGTTTAAACACACTTTGAGCCAATGAACTGTGAGTAGACAATAAACAGACACAAATAAACCGTCGAAACAGCGTCTGTTTTATATTCCTCGTAGAATACAATATTTAATAAAAACTAAACACACACTTGGTTATACGAAAGTACCGTAGAACAAATAAAGGCTACGGTTCGTAGAGCTGTAGCATTATGCGAACGAGGCGCTACGAGGCGCTACGACGTGACGGAATGAAATGGACGTAGGTATATCTAATAGAAAATGCTTGTTATACCTAACTTTCGTAGAAAGGTATTGTTTCTTTAATCCGAATACTGTTTTTGTTGGACTCACTTTGTTCATAGATATTTTTTCATTGTTCATTAAGTTCCCTTAAGATATATTTGGACCTTTTCTTTATACAAAACAAAGATGTAAGAATTTAAAATCAACAAGGAATAGAAATAAATAGATTGATGAATTACAAGTCATCACTTAAGTTTCTCTATGTCAAACAAAACTACTTTGGGGTATTTTCCATAGCTACGGTTGGCAGGTGAATTTGCATACATCAGCTTATTGCAGTCCACTGCTGGACGTAGGCCTCCCCCAGGGTACGCCATAGGGCACGATCACTCGTTTTCGCTTGTTTTTGCATTGTATGGGAGTTCTAAATCAATCTCAATTTAGGTCGATATTTTGAAGAGTTGGGCGTGTTCAGTCGTACGCTTTGAGCACGCGTATAGTCCGCATACGTCCTCCATACACGTACATTGTCAGGTGATTACCCTACGTTCATCTTTTCTTAACAACCTGTATTGCTTGAATTAAAAACATTCAATATTCAAAAAGACAGTCCGGTTTTAGCAGAGTAATGACAACTTAAAAGCATCAAAGCATTTCTTTCCACTGAGTGTTGTAAGAGTCAACTAAAGGACTCAATGGTTTCATGTATAAAACTATTTTAGGCAACAGGCTGACAATCACTATGGTGATACACGATTTTTCCGAAAAAGCCTTCAAATATTTGTCAGACGTGGCGACAATGACCGTATTGAATACCAAATTCGTAAACACTTCCCGTGTTAGGTACACCATTTTTGAAAAAAGAGGTGTTTAATAATTTGGTATTCAATTTATCGCGGGTTCTCATTTTAGAATACATTCAATCTGTAAAGAAAGAATTAGCCGCCGGGTATTAGTTGCACAACTAACCCGGGAGATGGAGCCGTGCCACGCGTTACCGGCATTAAAATTCACTTGCAAAATTGGCGGGCAAGGAACGAGCTGCGGTAGCCCAGATGGAAGAATTGTCGCCACTAGTAATACGAAAGTCGCAGGTTCATATCATGCCCGCGCTTGAAAATTATGCAAGTTTTCATAAAGAATAATGACCGTATTGTTATGGCTGTTAACTATCTGCCTGACCCGCAAGGTATAAAGGTGTGATGTGTGTCTGTCTGACTGGCAGGGCCTTAAGTCTGCTAAATCAAAATCGTTTCATTTGTGTCGATAGCGTGTCAGTGTCATTTCATATTCTGCTATTCGTTTTAAGTATAGAATATCACAGTCGAAATAGAATTAAAGTAGAGTGTCCCTGTGTACAATTGCAAAAATGAGAGGATCGGGGCCCAAGGCCTGATATCTGCTAGATAAAAAACGTTTCAGTTGTGTGTCAATGGCCGGTCAGTGGTACAGTTTTGGTCATTTAATATTCTGCTATATCAGTTTAAAGAATAGAAAATCACAGTGACATTATAATGACTATTGAAATTCGATAGCATTCATCATCATTAATTAAAGAGCCTCGCTCTTGTCGGTAGAGTAATATCCAATCTGCTCTATTTTGAGCCTTCTCTTTGACTACCTTATACGACAGCATTACAATGACAAAAAATAAGAAAGTCGGGATCCAGGTATAGGATAACCACAGACAAAAGAACTCGCGCGCGGTAGGGGTGACAGCGCATGATGTTTTGATGCTCTGTGAGGGTAACGTACTACGTGGGCGCCTCCTTACTACGTTCACGTTGGTTCACGGTGTACGTGGGTGTTTGTTTACACTGGACTGCCACACCCCCCGATAAACAGATTAATTAGTTGTTATACATACACATATCATCCTCATTATCCCTTGCGGGGTAGGCAGAGCGTAAACGGCCGCAAAGCGCACATTTACGCCACATCTGACATATATTTGAGGGCCATTCGGAAAATTGTGTATCGCCATAGTGCTAGGTTGTCAGCCCATTGCCTAAATCTGCAATACACACCATCAAGTCCCTTATTCGCCTCTTACGACTCCCATGGGAAAGAGATGGGGTGATGCTATTCTTAGCCGGCATAACACGACAGATTATATGAAGTACTATTTTCTTTGTGTGTCAGCTGATCTTTGAGCTAGCCAATCTAAGGGATCAATTTATGATGGTCGTTCTAAATACATGTATGGTAAACCAGTATATGTTGATCTCTTAAGGGAAAATGTATGTTTACATTACTTTTCATTAGAATGATCGCACACGTGCCGCATGATTTTGACAGGCAGCAAGCAAATGTCAGTCTATGACGGTGTTTGTATGCGGATTTATACAACTCCTTTCTATTTATAAGACCCACAACATACCGCAAAATAATACAATTCACTTTATTAATGTAGCGAATTCGAAGAAATGAATAATAATAATGATTATTTCAGCCTAAAGTGTCCCACTGCTGGGGAACGGCCTCCACTCTTATCAAGAAGTTAATAAAAGACACATAAATCCTAGCGTTATAAATATTAATAATATGCTTTATATAGTAGGGTATACATAGTAAGTAAAAACTCTTTATTACACACAAATACAGGATAATCAAAAACAGAAAATCTTAATCTAAAGTGCGCAAAGGCGGTCTTATCGCTGAAAGCGATCTCTTCCAGACAACCTTTGGGTAGAGGAAACTGGTAAAGAAAACAGAGCAGTGCATTAATAACTATTTAACAGCAGCAACTATTGAATTATAGAATTAAAAATTAAAGCTATACATAAATAATATAAATATAATAACTCTTACATACATATTAAATATAAATAAATTTAATTTTAAGTTTAATTATTTACATTACATACATACATTAACAGTCACACTGTCCACTGCTGGACATGGGCCTCCCCCTATTGGAGGGTATCGTCATACGCTTTGCAGGCGGATTGGCGAGCGCAGGGCAAGATGTTGCATTCGCTGGGAACGCTGTTGCCCATTTCCTGGATTAATTTATCTCTTCGTCGATTTTTACGACATTTACAGGGAGAATTTGGATGATGGTATTCTAAGCCGGCATCGCACGACAATATTATCAAATTATAATTAATAATTTAATTATTTAATTATTTATCACCGACTTATGAAAGCACTACGATCCCGAGTTCCAGCAGGGAACACTCTAATTATACATCCGAAATGGAATACTCAGTCTAGATTATCCCATTCATAACGTAGTGAGGCCCTTTTCCATTTAAAATTTACACTTAATTAAATTTCACTACAGTTTATTAGGCGACCCTTAAAATTTTGTGGAATTTTTCCTTAGGGTGTAACAAAGTTTAAATGAAATGAAAGTGTATGCTTTGAGTTAAATTTACCTGTTATACTCGAAAAATAATAATTTGTATGTAGGTACATACTTAACTAATCACAATCTTATCTCATTTAGCAACTCAACTTAACAAAATATGCTTAAATGTGAAATACTAAAAAGCACTTTCGGAATTATCCCGTCAAAACATCAGATTAAATGTTTAATAAGTAGTAGGATATACGCTTATCTAGCGGCGTTCTATAAAAAAAGTAATTATTTACTCTGTGTACCTCATATTCACCTGCTATGCATACATACATGAACTCAAAAAATATTACACTCCTTTTTGGTAAGGTTCAGAATATGGTGTGTACCGTGTGTGGTTACGCAAAGACGCAACTGGCAACTTGCCAAGCTTACTGGCTAACTGTTGCGCCTGCCGAGAGAATTTAATCGCGCCTGTCTCGCGGAAGGATTGGGGCAGAGCTTCCATGGCATAGTAGGAATCATTTTCACTAGGCTGATCTGTTGTTGTGGGTGGTGGTACGTTTTAGCTTCTGTGAAATATGCAACAGAGGAACAATTTCCGGTCATGTCAATATGTTTATTTTTTCTAATCATATTCTAGGATGTATCTGAAGAGGTGAGACCCATGGTACCCCGTATAACCATAGTATGTTCTCATACCTACTAGCCAAAGTGTTTTTTCCATGGAATATGGGCCGAAATATGCTTGTTAAAATAATTTAACAACTTCTCGTAGTTTATAAAAACTGACCGTGAATTTTGTTTAGGAGGTTCGGTGTTTTTTTTTTTTCATTACTAAGCCTTTGTAAAAAATGTTCTGCTTAAGGACACGCATTGGTATAAGAGATTTCAAAGGAACACTGTGTGAAAAAACACAGCAAAGGTCGAAATAAAGAGGGGTCAAGTAGGTTCAGTGGTTACGCACGCACTTTTGGACTAATGTGCTAACGGTGGCACGAAACATTATCTTGAGAGGAATTATCTCGACGACATAGTGTATATTTATTTAGCGTAAGAGTTTAGAATCACCCGCATACTGTAACCACATACTGAAATTTAGTTGAGGTCCAACTTAGAATTACGCTGCATTTGTTATTTAATGATCATTAAATGCCTGTTAAATTTATGATTTTATTACGTTCTCTTATAAAATCAGTTAAATCTTTAATTAATAAGCTAACCACATATTAAACCTCAAATTCGTACACCAATCATGAGACAAACAATCACACAAAGCACCAAATTCAGAAGTAGCGAAGTGACCCTCTGCAAGCACTGACTCAAAATTAAACGCAATTTTCTTAATTTCACTGGTTTCAGTAATGCACGTTGATAAGGGCGTGATTGCACTGGGTAGGCGGCACGCGCGGCGAAAGACTCGCGCATACTACCGCCGCCCGGGCGTGCAATGTTGCCAGCCCTATTTCGCCTCCCCCAGATAACTTTTCTTGTACCGTTTTCAAGGTTTCACCTGCGCGGGTTTTGGTAAGAATAAAATACATGAAATGACTAAAATGACTGAGTATCGAGTTATGAAAAACGAACTGTTTAATATACCTAGACGTGAGATAAATGTAGAGCAAACAATACTTTAAAATCAATCCAAATAGATGCGACTTTTTTTGTTGGAGGCCAAGATCCTCCTTAGGCTACTGAGATATTGCTTATAAAAATATATGGTATCATAAATACCAAGTATATCAGCAGTCTAGCTTTAAAAAAAACTACTCTATAATAGCCTGATTGCCTGTAATATATCGCCATTGTAACCAAAAGGGCGGTAATTTTACTAACTTCTCTTCTTGTTTTCTGTATTCCTCGTGTTTTGGTTGTGCTATACTGTATATCCGATTTGGTTCTTGTTTGAAATCTCCCCGAACCTGGGTATGTTTTCACGGCTGGCAACACAAAGGGCGCGGCGCAATTCAGGCGCGTCACTTTCTCCAGGCCCAAGCAACAGGTAAGGAAGGTCATGGGGCATCTCAGCTACTTTACGCGAGGTACCTAATCAGTAGTGGACGGTAGATTCGGGCGAAAATGACATATTTACTTTTTGCAATTCTGTTGTTGACAATTTAGGAATATTCTCGTTCTGATGAGTGACCTTGAGGTGAATGCATTTGAGTAGGTATCTCGAATAATGCGAGACTGTTTACAAAAATACTCTTATTATGAATATCGACAATAACCTACGTAACTTCATCGTAACTTATGTAAAAAACACTGATTCTCCCCTGATGGGCACCAAAATGAAGAATATATTAAGCATATTTTTGACGTAAACTTTGCAGATATGTACATATGTAGAGAGCAAGCGAGTAGAAACTCGTATATTTTAAATTTTAAATCCACTCCAATAAAAGCCCCACGCTGGGCGCCAAGGCGAAATTTATATTCAAGCCACGAATAAGCGAACTCTACGCAACAGGTATATCTTCGCGAGGCTGTGGTCAAATGAGGGTTAATAAGAATAAGACGTTGGCCGTGTGATGCCAGGCTAGAATAGCATCACTCCAATTCTATACGTGAGTGTAGTAAAAAGCGATTGGGCAGCAGCAGCAGTAAATATAACCTTTTAACCTGCGCTGCCAAGTGTGGTGAGTATGGCTTAAACTTCCCCCTATTGGGGGAAGGCCCACGTCCAGCAGTGGAAGGTGACTAGTAGTCTGTTTCTTCTGTGGGTTCTAAAGAAGAACGAACAACCCATTTAACATGGGGTGCCAAGTGCTCAGATCTACTAAATAAACATCAGACCAGCGAATTAACGAAGTAAGAAACCTTTAAGTAGAATAATTATCAAAGCAAGCTGAGTTGGTCACATCTGCCGTAGAATCGATAGACGGTGAAGCAAGCGGGTTCTAGAGTGGATGCTTGGCAAGCTAGCGTTGGACGCCCTCCGGCCAGATGGACAGAGAGGGAGGCTGGTAGTGACTGAATGGATGAAACGGGAAATCGTGCCTTATGGCGTACCTATCAGGGGAGGCCTACGTCCAGCAGTTGACTGCTTTAGGCTGTTGTGATGTGGAATTAGATTAATTTACCTAAAGCATTAGAGTACGAACGTATTCCTTATGGTTAGTTATCTATATGGCTTACCTATCGCAATTTCACAACGTAATAATTTAAGGGTTTAAATAATGTATTTCAATTATAAGTTTATAACACATTGTTACCTCGACGAAATCTACTCTTATTAGAGGTGTGAGGGGAACCCCTAATGTAAATCTACCAAGTAAGGGTAATACCATGGATATAGGCTGTGCTAACGATTTTCACTTTTTGAAAGTAAGTATATAAACTTGGGCGCCATTTTTACATTCATGTTTTTGATAAAATTTCCTCTTCCGGACTATCCAGTGATACAGCTTGTGATGTGATGACGAACTAATAAAAAACGGCTAAGTGCGAGTCGGACTCGCACATAGAGGGTTCCGTATCATGCACATCAAACCTTTTCATATGATTAACTACTACCCCCTTGAACAATTTAAAATTTTGTTTTTTTTGGCTCCCTAAAATATCAAGTTAAAGAAGTTTTTTTTTTATATTTTCCTAAACAATTACTTTTTAAGCAAAGCTTCGTGCCAAATTTCATAGTTCTGGGTCGGCGGGCCGTATCTTTTTTTACGTTAAGTTAGGACTTCTTTTATTTTGAACTACAAGCGGCCGTAGACATTAATATATAGTTTTAATTTTATTTAACTTAACTCTACGCATTACCAAGATAGAAGGTCGTGACAGACGGAGAGACGGACTTACGGACTACAAAATGATGCTAGTTCCATTGATTTTCTTTTGAGGTACGGAACCCTATAAAACTGACCAATCATGTGCTTAAAAACGAGCATCAATTCATGAACAAAAATTGCCAGACCACAAAGTAATTCATTTCTTTCATTGACTAAATGGCTGAAGTGACCCAAATAGGACTGTGTATTTTCGTTGTCCGGTTGTCAGACAATCAATCGCACAAATGAACGAAGTTTCTCATTGTATCGACTTCTACCGTATTGTTGGGAAGCAGCTGGTTCATTCTGAATCGTATAGCTTTCATGGCAGCCGAGAACATAAAATAAATTTAGTTAAATCTTTAGCGCACGTAGTATTTAAACATTTAGCATTTAGCATTGCCGTGTGATGCCGGCTTAGAATAGCATCACCCCATTTCTTTCCCGTGGGTGTCGTAAGAGGCGACGAAGGGATTTCGAGGGTGTGTTTTGCAATTTTAGGCGATGGGCTGACAACCTGTCACTAATGCGAGACTCAATTTTCCGAATGACCCTCAAATATTTGTCAGACGTGGCGTAAATGTCCGTTTTTTGCGGCCGTTTACGCTCTGCCTACTCCGCAAGGGATAAAGGCGTCATATATGTATGTATGTATGTATTAAATTTTACTAGTGACCGATAGCGCAAGCTCAAGACGGGCTGGTGATAAGGAACAACTTTCCCAAAGGAATATAGGTTAAAATAGTTCGAGTAATCAGATTTTGTATGGGAGACCCAATTGTTTTTTGTATTTCGACCTATATTCCCTGGGGAAAGCTGTTCCTTATCACCAGTCCGACTTGAGTTTTTGCCTTCGGTCTCTAAAATATCACCCTATATAGAAAGATAGACCCGGTTAATCGACTTAATGTAATAAAATACAAGTTCACAATATTCGATGAAAAATAAATAAGTATTAAATTTCCTTTCTTCCAAGAAATAAAGTATCCAGATGCCATGCTATGTAAATGTCAACAAGTCGGGGATAAATATTTAATTAAATTCTTCCTCTGGAATGCTTTTCCTCCAATAATGTCAATATCCAATTACACAGTTAATGCGGGTGTCACTACCGAGCAGTCTTTATGGAAACAAACTGCATCCAAACTGCAACATAACGGCATGCCGTGTAGTTGTAAATTTTTGATTATATATATAATTTATTGTAAAATAATAATGAAAAGCTTTACAATAAAATAAGTTGCATACCAAATTTTAAAACACTTCCCGTGTTATAATAAATATAATTATTACTTTTTATCGCTTAGACTACATTCAACCTGTTAAGATAGAAGTAGTCGCCGGGTATTAGTTGCAAAACTAACCCGGTAGATGGAGCCGTGCCATGCGTTACTGGCATTAAATACACTTGCAAAATTGGCGGGCAAGGAACGAGCTGCGGTAGCCCCGATGGAAGACGCGTCGTCATTAGTAATGATGAAAGTCGCAGGTTTAAATCCTGCCCGCGCTTGAAAGTTTAGCAAGTATTCAAAAAATATATATTACATGGGCGAGCATATAGAGAGATTTTTTCAGTCGACCCATTTTATGTTAGAAAATTCATAACTTTTTGTGTAAGTAGGCAATAAGAAAAGAAAATAGAATAATAATTACAAATATACAGTCTGCTGAACTGATTTCTTACTGCTATATCGTGTGAAGTTACTGGGTGGGTTAACTACTTCATTAACGAACGATCGACGACAATGTTGTGGTTTCAAAACGGTTACGAATTTCAAAAATGCCTTTGAAATAGTGCTCGCTGAGGTAAAAATAGGGTGACGCCGGCACCTCACAGATACTTAGAGTTAAAATTTACTCAGAACTGTTCATTGCAAAATAAAAACAGATTGTATAATTACGCAACTTTTCTTGTCCATAACTTATTGTACAAAAACAAAAACAACTGACGCGGATCGTTTCGTCCCCAAACTGCTCTACTATGTATGTCTATAATGATAGGTACTATAAAGTACCTACCTCCTGTCAAAAATGAAACAGAGTACCAGGACTTCACAAAGCGAAGTAGGTGCAACTACCTAATTTCACTCAAACGGCATTTAGCAGTTGAAGTCGTAGAAGCAGTTCCATTGTATTCACGTCTGTACGCACTCTTAAGAATCCAAGATACTTAGGCACTTACAATGTTCAAGGGCACGGAAAACAACTTTGCATTTCTACGCCAGTTTCATTCCCAGTTGCAAAAAGCTGCACAGCGAAATAAAATGTCGGTTCTGTTGAGTCTTCAGTACTTAAGCGTAGAGAACGACTTAGACCCGGTTTGCCACAGTAGTTTTAATTTATCCAAACAATGTGTCCCGGTTCGTAACACTCAATTTTTATAATATTACAATAAAGGCACAACACTACACTGCTGGACATGGCCCTTCCTTCACATAATAATAATGATTTATAATTCAATGGCTGGTTAAAAATAACATCAACCTATTTCTTTCTCGGGGGTGTCGACTCTTGAGTCCCTCAGTCACCTCTTTGATGACTGAGGCACTCAAGAGTTATGTGTGTACTGACATTAAGGCAATGGGTTGTTTTTTGAATGACCGACTTGACGTAAATGCCTGTTTTTTACGGGCGTTTACGCTCTAACTAGGGGCGGTGTACCAAAAACTTTGCAGGCATGATCAGACCACAAAACTAAACAATTTTTACTACGTAGCCTTCATAAGCCAAAGTTGGGAAAAAAAAACAAATACGAGTTCCCATAGAAAGTCAGTCAGCTGATCAGATATTTTGTATGGGATTTGTATTTTATTATTACCAACATATTCTCTATAGAAAAACTTGGTCAGTTTCATGGTCTGATCATGCCTGCAAATCTTTCGGTTCACCATTCCCCACACCCCGTATTTGCTAAGTTTTGTACTGTGGAAACCTAAGCCTGTGGCGAACCGGGCCTAAGAATTTAAAAATAATAGCTCTGTCATGAATCGGGACTTGTTTCTTATGTGTAATTAAACTAGGTCTGTGACGAACTGGGCCTACTCCCGAGAATTTTCCGTTTCAAGGCTAGCTCTAGTTGGGAGTGTAGGAACGGTATTTACAAGGTCATTCATTCGTATTTGTTGTAGTAGGAGTTAGGAGACCGAGTGAATGAACGACCTGGTAAACTGTGGTGCCTGTTTAAAAAAACTATTTAACTGACCTTTGACGTGGTTGTGCAATAACTTCATCTAAATAATTATTGACAGACAGCAACCGAGATCAACTTGCAACTTTCTGTGCCCTTCGAAGCATGGAACCATCTTTCTTACAGATAATTAGATAGTATATCTTTCAATGTCCTAACTACTTAATCGCTAGTAAATACTACCTAATCTAGTTTGAATTACTTGCAAAATTGTAAGATTTGAACGTGCGACTTACGCTATCACTAGTAGCGACGCCTCTGCCGACTGGGCTACCGCGGCTCAGCTCCCGTGGCGAAATTATGCAAGTGTGTCTTAATGCCAGTAACGCGTGGCATGGCGCCATATACTGGGATAGTTTGGTAACTAATTCCCTGCCCGCGCTGCGGTGCAATATTGCAAGTTCTCTAAAATTTTATACCCAACACAACACGTCAAAGTGTTTTAAAAATGTTGTACTCTACTCTACAATACACTACACATATCACGCCTATAATCCCCTGCGGGGTGGGCAGAGCGTAAACGGCCACAAGAAACGGACATCTGCCACGTCTGACAAATATTTGAGGGTCACTCGGAAAATTGTGTATCGCCATAGTGACAGGTTGTCAGCCTATCGCCTAAAATTGCAATACACACCCTCGAGTCCCTTTGTCGCCTCTTACGACTCCCATGGAATAGAAATCGGGTGATGCTATTCTAAGCCGGCATCACACGGCCATGTTGTACTCTAATTCTACCTAATCTGTGACTGAACTGGAAACAATCTAACACAGTGACAAGAATGTGTGTGTGTGTGTGTATGTGTGTGTGAAGTGTGGTAGTATGATGTGTACCTTGGCATCCTCTCTCGTTGAATCTTCTTGACGACAAAATCCAATACTTCCATTAAAGCTTTATGGATGCATTCTCCTTTAGAACTGATCAACTTTAAGCACGTTCCCGGAAATAGGTAGACTTTTCTATCCCCTATAGGAAACCGCTCATGAATATCCACTTTGCAATCACATAATAGTCTTTTTAGAAATTGGAAACATAACGCTGTCTTAGCAAATCCAAAAGAGTAATAGAATAGAATGATATGTATGTTATATATTTATATTTATTTCATAGTAGTTCAATTTGTTATTTTCCATTATTATGATCACACCCGAATGCACCCGTGTCTTTTTCTCTCTGTTTACCTTCTGGTTGGCCGGTAGAGAATGCCACGTGGCATTAGGCCCGCCTTTTGTACCATGTGCAATTAAGTATAAAATAAATAAATAAAGAGGAGTGTATTTTTTTCTAGAGCATAGGTTTTAAAGAAAACAACATCAGCTTATAGCAGCCCACTGACGTAGACCTCCCCGTACGTCATAAGGCGCGATCTCTCGTTTTCGCCAGCCAGTCGCTAGTACTAGCCTAAACCTTAATATGGTCACCTAAAATTGAACCTAAACTACCCGCAATAGCTATAATAGTTCAAAACCAACGAAAATATTTGTCATGCTCTGCCCATTATAGGGTTAAAACGATATGGTATTCAACATTAGATTGGTTTTTAAATTATGCAATGTTCTAATACAACTAAAGTCCTGTGTCAGAAGCGGTAAATTTTTGATTTCCTCGTATCATTTACCGTTTTATTTTATTTGCCCCGCCGCACGTTGAGCAAACTGATATTTTTTTTATACAGAACTGTAAGCTGTAACTGGAGAAGCTCTGCTGTAGCTTGAATAAATAAGCTGTACAGCGAAGATAATGGTTCATGCAACTGCAAATCTGATCTTGGCATAAAAAATACCATAAAAGTAATGATTGGCTTCATAAGGGTCCTGTACCTCAATAGGAAAAATGGAAACTATAAAGGATCCGTCCGATAACGACCGTTTCTACGGATACTACGCTCTGCCTACCCCGCAAGGGATATAGGCACTATATATGTATGTATGTTATCATAATTTAACTTTATCAGGCAAACGACAGAGTTGTTTACACTATAGTTATGATGATATTGACTATGAATAATAATTCGTCGGTAAGAACCCGTATTTGTCTCTTTTCTTTCATTCATTTCAGAGAAAGACAGTGATAGCTTAGAAAACGTCCCGCAGAATGCAGGGCAAGTATTTTACTCTGGAACATCTGTCGATATCTCCGTATCCGTTTCCGGTCATTGATTGGCAACATTGGCGCTATTTCCGGTAAAGGTACAGATGAGTGTTGCTTAATTATCGTGCCGCAGGCAGGATTTGAACCTGCGATATTCGAGCAAAACAATTAGGTAGCTTAGAATATAATTAGACTTAATTTTGCTTGTGTTTGGTACTGAAATCCCTCAAAATTTTCATTTGAAAATGCCGTTGAAAATGTTCCGCACGTCTATTACAATGGACATAGGTAGAAAGAATGACGAACTTACTTCTACTAACATTTTCCTTCCAGCTGACCTACAAAGGTGACATTTTCACAATTCCGACACAAATGCTATTCAAGTTCAGTAAAAGTTGAGAATTTTTCAAATGTTTTGAATACAGCATTTTACCCGTAACTTTGAATAGCGCTTGCAAGGGTTCGCGCTTTCTTCAGCGACTTTTTATTTCTGAAACTTTGTTTAGACTTAGAGTTTATTGTGAGACAGCAAACAAAATTTAATGAAAACACATTTTTTGATACAAAAAACTGTGGGTTTAGAAAAGAAGAAAAAGAAAAGAAGTAGATTTTCTAGAAAATACTTTTCACGGGAAATTTTGATTTAATAGACTTTCATGCACTTACTATATTTTGACACCTCTCGAATGTGGGCTTGCCGTCGACTGGCACTTCAGTGTCAGTCAACTTTGTAAACATAAATGATGTGTGAAAAAATTGTATGGGACCCTTGTAAGTTTACTTTTTATTGTAAACTTAGATATTTTTTTACACTAGTTTTACCAGTTGAAGGTCTCACACGCGTGAAGTTAGGATCTGATGATGGAATCCTAGAGAAATGAAGTGAACCAAGGTCTTTTAACATTGTTGTTTACATACAAGTATAACGCCTTTATTCCATGCGGGGTAAGCAGAGCGTAACGGGCGTAAAAATACGGTTTTTATCGCCAGTCTGTCATATATTTGAGGACCGTTTTAGAAAAATCGTGTATCACTAGAGTGGTTGTCAGCCGATTGCCTGAAATGGTAACCTTAGTCACCAGCCGAAAAGAAATGGGGTGATGCTATTCTAAGCTGGCACCACACGACAAATGGTCGTATGAAGTATCCTAATTAGATTGTCCTACTTCTCTGTGCATAAACAGAACAGACGCCGATACAAAACAAACACATCGTAGTGGTTATGCACACAGGAGGGCGTGTGTGTCAACAACTGTACGTGCGTGTGTGATACTTCCCTGTTTAGCCTTACTGTTTTGGTTACCGACCTACTTATATAAAAAACCATACTAAAATAGAAATAGAATAAAAACTATTGTTCCTACAAGGAGTAACAAACAGAGAACAAGCCGAAAGGAGGTTGGGCAAAGCACTTGTAAAACTGAACAACTTTCCCCATGAAACATGGGTAGATTTTAATTTTATACATAGATCATATTTAAATCTCCAAATTTGCCAATCAACTGGTAAATTTACTATGGGAGGTCTAATTTTCTTCCTATTTCGACCTATGTTCCATGGGGAAAGTTGTTCAGTTTCATGAGAACCTTTATCTCCTTTCGGCTTGCTATAAATAGAATATAAAAAGAATACGGGTTTGTGTCTTTAATAAATAGAGCTTAAGTAGGGACTTAATGGGTGGATCAAATTCTATTTTATATTTAAAAAAAATGTTTAGCTTTACGAGTAGAACCCGCCTTATAATATATGCACTGACTTTCAAGTGACAAAAAAAGTTTGTCATACAAAAAGTAGGTACTGAAATACGTAGACGTTCCGAAATAAATCAGTAAATGTCAAGGACAGTAATGTCCTTGGTAAATGTATAGAAAATGACAGTCACTTAGACACACTAAAATTAAGTAGATACACCAGCAATTATATAGAAAGGTTTAAAATTAAACTGTAGCTCACATTAATGGTATATTTAGTAGTTAGTTTGTTGTAGTAATCCGTATACATGTTGTTGTAGTTTATGATATTTATAAATATAAGTATTGGATTGTGTTGTCCTGATTGTTTTTAATCTGAGAGACCGGTCGTTTGGCTATTCTTCGAATCCCCGTGTATATTCATTGACATTGGCAACCTCGACATTGGCAGAATTACTCCTGTTGACATGCCATATTTATAAAATTGCATTGAATTGAATGGTTTATATCATGAATGATCTCGCAGATTAGGCTAGTTCTATTATATTATCTTTGGTTTAGTAAAGTGACTGACTCTACTCACCACTTAGTAATAATTACGTAGGAAATAAATTTTGTGCGACTAATATAAATTAGTTCATCTACTAGCACAGGATAAAGCTGTTACTCTGTTAGCTGGTTTCAAACACGAGGTAATGCGATTCAAAGTTAAGCTGTGGCCGGCAACAAGCAGCTCGCTGAGCTCGGCGATTGCACGCTGCAGCAAGCTGGATACTTTAATCCGTGGTGAAACTTTTTCTCCTTTATTAAACATACGTCGAACGTACCGAGGTACGAACATACAGTCAAAGAATATTATAAAAGTTTATACTTACGTACTAAGGAAGGTAAAATTATAAAAGAACGCGAAAGTTTAATGATCATGTAAAAGTATCAGACAGACGCCCTAGTAACACGTAAAAACTGTCACTGTTACAGCCTTAAAACATACGTAACTTAATATATAAACAAAATCTAATACAATTTTCCACATAAGTATATATCATGAAGTACGAGTATAATATACATGATAATCTAAGACCATTCTACGAAAACTTGGCTTTGTTTAGATAAAGACAACTTACCCTCACTACATTTAATATTGTTAATTTCACACGCACGCAAGTATATTCATGAAATTTTTTACCGAGTCATAATTTATTCCAACGGAACAAAAACTGTTACAGAAATGATCAATTCAGTCACCACGGGGTCGCATAAAAGTACACCCAATAGATAAGTAGGTAAAAGGTATACAGGGTGTAAGTGACATTGAACCGAAAACTTCCCAAGCATGATCAAACTATGAAACTGAACAACTTTCACTATTGAGCCTATGTTGGGAGTCCAAAAATTACGAGAAAGCAGTCAGCTAATCGGGAACTTTGTATGGGTGGTCGACATTTTATTCTCGTTTCCAGCACAGCCTCCGTAGAAAAAATTTATCAATTTAATGGTCCGATCATGCGAAGTTTTCGGTACACCGTCCCTTACAACCCGCAACTGGCACGATCTACTTAAGGCATTTGCTAGAGTCTGTTGAATGCCTTTGTCAGTGGCAATTGAGAGATAATTGGACGAGCGTAGCCAGATGGGCTCGTCTACTTTACATCTATCTCGGACTCGTTGGATAGTACTTTTATTTATAAGTAAGAAAAGTTTTTAGAGCGTGTATGGCAGTAATTTGCAGCACATTCAAAATTGACGAAATTACTTATTTTAAGAGGTGATTAAGCCCAAACTGACAACTGCCCCAAAGAATCATAGGCCATACCGAAAAAAATTAACAAATCCGTTTGTTTGACCAGGTCCACCACAATGTAGATAGATACTTCCTATGTCGTGAAGGACGCCGAGTCGTTCAACGACCCGATGAACCCTGGTGTCAGAGTTTTTCAACCGCCTACTACTATTTAGTAGTCTACTACTACGTTCTAGTAGTAGACCTCTGACATTTAGAGTATCATAGACAGCAACCGGGACCGAGACGGCTTAACTTTATATTCTGTATGTTTGAGAGCCCCTTTTATTTTTAATTTAGTATTTGTTGTTGAAAGGTCTTCGCCCAGCAGTGGGACAGTTAAGGATTATATATTAAAAAAATGTTGTTACAGCGGCAACAGAAGTACGGCATCCGTGAAATTTCAGCTCTCTACCTAAATATCTTTATACAAAAATAAACGCCAGACACGACTTAATGCGCGTCTAACTTTTTGTGTTAAGGTTCTGTGTATCAAACATTTGACACAGCCGATTAACACGAAAACTAGTAATTTGATCATATCATTATTGTTGTTGCGTGCTTTACCATATTACTATGATGATTGTTAGAATATGATAGTGAGGCCCATAACGAATAAACACACTCAATGAAATAATTGTCAATTTTGAATTGTGTTACTTTTCGCCATCTAATCGAAAACACCTATAGCGCCTATTTGTGTCCCTCAAGCTGTAACCATCACTTAGTTTTATTTTTAACGAAAAGCAATTTTGGAAATGCTAAAAAAATTACCTGAAATAGTGTCATATGCGAGAAAATTTGTGTACTTATAATTCCGAAGACATAACTACAGCTTGATGAGGATTACAGATCGGGGCTTGAGCTGTAATCCTCACCTCTCGTGTAAACGCAAACGGTGAGGTATTTGCACTTGCTTAACATTCCAAAAAATAGTGTCTAGTTATGCTAGGATTCTCACCAACATTTTTTTATAACTTCGAAACTATAAAGCGACTAATTCTCATCTTTTGTCACTATTAGGTACTAATTAGACACAACGTATGTGAACCAAGTGAATGTACCGTTTGTTCACACTAGAGGTGAGGATTACAGCTTGAACAAATCATAGCAATATCATCGGAAATACGAAGGCACAAATTTTATCGCAAAGGACACTATTTAGCACATTTCAGGACTATTTTTAGCATTCCCAAATTACTATTCGTTACGTTTTCATAAGTGAGGATTACAGCTTGAGGGATACGCCTATTTGATTTCTCTATGGGGGTGCCATAGACTAGACATTAAAATAGGTACACATAAACAAGCACAAATTAACACCCAGAACTGGAAACAGATATTTAAAACCGAGAATAGAAGCCGGAACCGCTGCACAAGGTAGCAGATAGGTCGTCTAGCGCCACAGGTTCGCGCCGTTGTTGTCGATGGCATAATGCTCGGTTATCTTATCAGAAGGAAATACAAGACAAACGCCTATCATTAAATAAATCTACAGGCTGTTTATAACTATAACTGTAATATAAAAAATAATGAAAACTCCTATGAAATTCAGCTGATCGATAACTTTAGCGTGATTTGACTTTTAGGGTTCCGTAGCCAAAGGGTCCAAACAGGACCCTATTACTGAGACTTAGCTGTCTGTGTGTCTGTCGGTCTGTCACCAGGCTTTGTCTCATATCACAACAAGCGTAATTAATTTTCAATTTTTATGGAAAATAGTACGACAACGTGTGTCATACGTACACGTATAATACTCAAAACTCTGAAATATCTAAATAATATAATATCAACATGTAAATAGAATTTTATCAAATTATTTATCTTAATTATGCAAGACTCTTAGAATTATAATGACACTAAATTTTAATTAGTTGTTTATCCTACAGTGGGACATGATATGACTTCCTCAAAATATTTTTAAAGCTAGTTTGGAAAGACTACATAATGACTTTTAAAATTATTCATATTTTGTGTTCATTATTTTTATTTCAAAATATATCTGGATTTTCAAGACAAAATTTAGTAGTGGAAACAAAAGTTGGTTTGATCCGCGGTATTCGTCTTGATGATGGGAACTATACTATGTACTTAGGTATACCATACGCTCGAGTTAACGAATCATTTCCATTTGGGGTAAGCATTTTGAATATTTTATACAGATTTATACAATGTGTATCAGAACTTGGTTAATTGGAAAAATACGAGAATAGCTTTATGATTACAAAAAGTTTGCCCATAAAAAGTAGGCAGTAACGTTAAAATAATGGGCCACATAATACGAAATTCATGAACGGGTAATTGTTTTACCAAAGGAGGTTGAAACTTGTGTTCTACACATAAAAAAAACAAATATCCTCACTGTCTGACTCATTTATTAATGCTAGAAACATGAAATTTGAGCAGTTAGTTAATTTTACTATATAACCATCAACTAAGATAGAATTTTTAGAATTTTAACCTCTAAAGGGGTAAATTTTGATAAAAGTTTTGGGGGTTGAAAATAGTCCAAAACGTGTAACTAGATTTTCTTAATTTAAATCCCTAAAAGGGGAAACATTTAAAATATTTGTATGGAAGTTTGTGGTTTTGAATGCGATCCGTCTTAGAATTAGTAACGAGACATCCTTTTCAAATTTAAGAGTCAAACTCTTGCCAGTGAAGAAACTTCCAATTTTCCCTCGTCTCTGCTAGTCAAGTCAAGTTACTAAACTTGACCTCCTAATAGTAGAACGACATAACATTGACTTAATTAGTAATGATAATGAGACTAAGGAGTGAACATGTATTTTTCAGCATTTGCAAATTTATAACCCAAAAACGGGTTGAATGTTTATATTAAAAAGTGTAGTCTTTGATTGATGTGATCTGTTTTAAAATTGGTGATTAGATTATAGTTTTTTTTATTTTTAGCCCCCAAAGGGGTAAAAAGAGGGCTTTAGTTTGTATGAAATTATGAAGTCTTTGATGTCATCTGTTTTAAAAATTTTGATTAGATCATGAAGCTTAAATAGTCGAATAGAATACGTGTTAAAGAGTTCTTTTATTTTTAACCCCCTTACGGGTAAAACAGAGGCAAAAATTAGAAAAAAATTTATGGGCCTTTGAGGCGCACTCATTTAAATTTTGGGGTCAAACTAAAGAGCTTAAGTTATGAAATACTCGATACAGATTTTTAAATTTTAACTCTTCACGGGGTAAAAAGTTTGTATGAAAGTTCATGGCTTTTCAATGTGATCTGTAAAAAAAACTGATTAGACTTAGGATATAAAATATTTTTTAGTAGATTGGTCGGTTCTTTCGTTGACTCGGTGTTCCGCACGAAAAAAGAATGCGCGAGTAAAACCGCGGACGAAAACGACTGTTTTATATTTCTATTTATGTTTTTTACGTAGCTTTATAAATAGGTAGAATATCTAAAGATAGTATAATGTTTTCAACACACATAATAATTAATGTACAAAGCGCAGTTAATGCATGTAATTAACAAATGTGTACAAAACGCAAAAGTCATAAACAGATGTAATGTAATAAAGATATTACCTACACACAAAATTTCTTTCAGGATACTTTGCCAGTTCCTGCGTTTGAAGAAATTTTTGACGCTAACAACGACGACGTCAGATGTCCTCAATGGTTCAATGGTGAAGTGACTGGCACGCTCGACTGTCTGCACATAAACATCCACGTCCCAGACACGGCCAGCTCAGACAATCGTCTGCCAGTAATGATCTACGTGTTCGGCGGACGATTCGTTATCGGCACTGCAGGACGATATCTCTCAGGTCCACAGTTTTTAGTCAGACATGACGTCATCTTCGTCTCGCTGGGTTATCGACTTGGACCTTACGGGTTCATGTGCCTCGATATACCTGAAGTACCAGGGAACGGTGGACTGAAAGATCAAGAGAAAGCTTTCGAATGGATCAAGAATAATATTGAAGCATTCGGTGGGGATGTAAATAGAATGACTTTGTTTGGAAACAGTGCCGGTGCCATGTCTATCGGATTGCACCTCATTTCCGATACTGAAAAAATATATAGAAATGCAATTTTGCAAAGTGGTTCATCTTTGTTTGGAAATCTAGCACGCCGGAGTGACCCAGGGTTACCAATTCGTTTAGCAGCTACACTTGGCCTTGAAACTGATGACATATATGTAGCTCTTAACTATCTTGCAACTAAAAATCCACACGAGGTTGTTGCAGGCGATGGCCCTTTTCCAGCTTACAATCCCTGTGTTGAAAAATCTTTTCCTGGAGTCAGAGGATTTTTACTCGACTACCCTGTGAATATAAAACATAAAAATGTTCAAGGAATGTCGATATTACAAGGATTTACATCTGAAGAGGAATTAGCCTCAATCACAGAAGAGTCTTATCACGACGATCTATTTAAAAATTGGCTTACTCAAGATGGACGTTACACTTTTGAAGGGACGACTCTTATCCAAGCAGAATCTTCTGTTCGTAGATTTTTCATAGGAAATGAAGATATAAACGAAACAGTGAAATGGGACTTAATAGATTTCGTTTCGGATTTCAGTTTTGCTTATACTTCATTGAGGATGATTCCAGAATATTTTGCGGGAGGCGTGCAGAAGGTGTACCAATATGTGCTTTCGTATGATGGTACAATGAATTATGGTAAAATTTCCCGGAATTCTACTCATCTTCCCGGGGCAATGCACGCAGACTGTCTTGGATACTTGTTCTTGCTTCAATACCCTGGTGTACCTTTAGAGCCTTCAGAACAAGACAAAATTACTCGCGACAGAATGACGGCCATGTGGGCCAATTTCGCCAAATTCAAGTAAGTAGCCAATTAAATGTTTAAATCCAAAAATTTGTGACTTTACCAGCTATTTGCACTTCATTTGGGTTACAAGTAAAGAAGTGATTAGATGACGAAAACGAGAGATCAAGACTTGAAGCATACCCTTAAACAGCACGTAAGTAGCTTATATACAGCATTGCTCTGCAATAGGCTACTAATTTGTATTTGTCACACATCACAATAAATATGTGATGTGTGACAAATACAAATAAGTAGTACGCAAATAGTTTTTCGACAAAAGTAGTTCACTTTACGGGTTGTTTGTTTCAGTGATCCAACCCCTGTAACCAGCGAGTTGTTACCAGTTAAATGGGAACCAATGACCGTCAACTCTTCAGAATACTTCCTGAACATCAACAGCACGTTGACCTTGGGGAAGGCATATCAGCATCGGCGTATGAACTTCTGGAATCTGTTTTTCCAGCTGTACCAGAAGTACGAATTTGGTTACAGAGATAACGATGAAAAAAGTAATGGTAGAGCGTCTTTAGCATCTTTCAGTCCTATGATAATTGTTTTAGGAATAATTTTAAACTTCATTCTGAAGACGTAGCTTGGCACAGATGATTTAAAACAAATCGAATATAAGAATACTTAGGTATCTGATTATAATTTAAGATTTAAGATTGTGATGGCTATTTAAGATTGTGATGGGATTACTAACTGAATAAATGTAATTATTTACAATCTTAACTGAAAATATATTAGGTAATCAGATAAGATACTAGATGGGTCATCCAATGTACAGTCTGCATGTAAATCACATGATAATTATAAGTATTACCGTACCTACCTTCTTATCTACCCTTTTATTTGTCATTATTTTAAGGTAAACAGCACAGCTATAATGCCGTTTTTGCATACTTTTAGATCGAAGATATCTGTATTGTTTTGTTTATCTTGTGTATGCTGTTGTAAGCAATAAAGTGTTCATCTAACTATTTAACTTAACTGTCTGACTTATCGTCTTGTTCTTTGCATTGCTTTTGTATTTGTCAAAGTTTATTTATTTATTTATTTATTTAAGAGCCCAGGTTGTCCCACTGCAGGGCAAAGGCCTCTCTCCTCTTTTTCCACTTCTCTCGGTCCAGTGCTAGGCTTTGCCAGTTCGGTAGATAGGCGCTAAGTTCATCGCTCCACCTCTTTTGGGGCCGTCCACGTCGCCTCTTAACATTCTTGGGCACCCATTCCGTTGCTATTTTAGCCCATAAAGCAGTTGGCATGCGGGTAACGTGGCCAGCCCAATCCCACTTTAAGCAGGCAGCCTTCTGAGCTACGTCCTGAATTTTTGTTTGTGAACGCAGCACTGAGTTCCGAATTCGGTCGATCAGTCTGACTCCAAGTATGCTGCGTTCCATATTACGTTGGCAAACCCAAAGCCTGGACTTCTGAATATCATTCAAAGACCAGGTCTGAGCTCCGTAGGTAAGGATGGGAAGAATGCGCATGTCCATAAGCTTGCGTTTTAAAGATATTGGCAAGTAACCTTTCATGAGGTCTTTCATAGCCCAATAGCTCTTCCAGGCGTTCTCAGTCCGTCTTTCGACTTCCTTATCTTGTCTCGCCTGGAAAGAGACTATTTGGCCTAAGTAAAGGTACTCTTGGACATATGCTATTTTCTCCCCATCCACTTCCACAATTTGCTCAGTTCGATTTGTCATGACCTTAGTCTTTGACATATTTATCTTTAGTCCAACCTCGAGGCTTGCCTTACTTACATCTTGTAGCATGTGTTGCAGCTCAGAGGCTGTTGAAGAAAATAGAACAATATCGTCCGCGAAACGTAGGTTGGTTAGTTGGGCATCGCCGATTTGGAGACCCTTGCTTTTCCATTCTGGAGCAATCGTTTGAAATACCTCCTCGAGAACGCTCGTAAATAGCTTGGGTGAGAGAGGATCACCCTGTTTTACACCTCTTTCTATTGGAAATGTTTGCCCAGGTGCCTGCAGTTTTACATGAGCTGTACTGTTATTGTAAATGTTTCTTATAAGGTTAATATACGTAGTGGGAATGTTTTGTTTTTCGAGGGCTGTGAATATGGATGTGTGTGTCAGACTATCAAATGCTTTTGAGTAGTCGACAAAGGCTAGGTACAGTGGGAGATGATATTCCTGATGTTTTTCGACTATTTGATTTAAGGTCTGTAGCTGGTCAGTAGTTGATAATCCTGGGCGGAAACCAGCTTGTTCAGGTGGTTGGGCTTTATCGAGGAGACCAGATATACGACTTTCAATTATCTTAATAAATGCCTTGTTGAGGTGTGATATGAGGCTAATTGGTCGGTAATTGCCGATATCTGATCTGTCGCCCTTTTTATGAAGCAGAATAATCTCTGCATGGCAAAACTTTTCGGGGAACTTTCCTGTCTGTAAGATGGAGTTAAATAATTTTTGGAGGTGTGGAAGGAAAACAGTTTCGCCTATTTTGAGGGCTTCTGTAGAAATACCATCCTGTCCGGGGCTTTTGCTATAGTTCATCTTCTTCAGTGCACAGTGAACTTCGACTTCGGTTATAGGTGGAATCTCGTCAGGACAAAAGTAATTAAGAGTTGGTTGTGGTGGATCTATAGTTGGATTTGAGTATAGATCTTTGTAAAAGTTTGTACAAATGTCTTATATTTTACCTCTATCTTTGTGTTTTACACCGGTTTTGTCCTTCATGCTTATTATCCATGACTTGCCTTTTGATATGCCTTTTCTTGCTACTTTTAACGAACTGTTTCTTTCTAGTGCGACTTGAACTAAGTTTTTATTGTATGAGCGGATATCTCTGCGAATATTTCGCTTAACGGCTTTATCTAGTTCTCTTTATTCTATACTGTTTATATTATTACTTCTTTCCTGTCTGTCTTCTATTAACTGTATTGTTTTTAATGTTAATTTTTTCAGTTTACACTTGGTCTGTTTGATTATTCTGCTTGCAGACTTAATGCTTTTTTCTATGCATTTGTATTGTTGTTGTACATTTTCTAACTCCGTATCTTTTAATATATCAAAGCTATTTTGCAGTTCTAAATTAAATGTTTTTTTGTTCGCAATTAGCGTATTTTTGTTTAGATTTTTAATGCGACTTCTAAAAATTTACTGCCTTAATATCTTTGCTTTAAATACCAAAGTTGTACGAACCGGACGATGGTCTGAGTAAAATTTTATACTATTAATAACGTTTATATTGTGAATTATGTTTTTATTTGAAATGAGGGTAAAATCTATTTCGTTTTTGGTACTATTATTTGGAGAGTCCCATGTCCATCGTCGGTGTGGTTTTTTGTAAAATAGACTGTTTGCTACGATTAACTTCCGACCGAAAGCAAATTGGAGCATGCGAGTGCCTCGATCGTTACGATCTCCGAGACCATGAGGTCCCATGATATGGTTGTTGTCTGTGCTCAGCCTTGGTCCAACCTTCGCGTTGAAGTCACCAAGTACAATGGTCCATGATCCGCATGATCTTTGTCAAAGTTTATCGGAAAATAAATGATTTCGAATATACAGCACCGAGTCAGGCAATAGTACTATCAGAATAGTAGGTTTACTTTACGTAATATTTTTTATTTATTATCCAAATTCATTTTAAAATTTAAACATGCTTCGTCAAAAACTAAGACTAGATACTTACAAGTCATTATCAGCAATATGCATTATCAGCAACATGCTTCGTCAACGGTGACTTTACATTAATGGCCACAACAGCCCACTGCTTGATAGGGGCATCTTCATTTTTATTTTGTATTATAATATATTCTTTTTGGGGGTTATTGCCATATTCACCACTGCTTCCCATTTCCTGGATAAAGTAACCCTTAGTCGCTTTTTACAACACCCACGGATAGAAATGGGGGCGATGTTATTCGAAACGGTTGCAAATTTGCAATACCGGTAGGTATAGAGAGCAAAAACGATAATTTCAATGTAAAAACTTTAGTCCTCTTTTTCGAGTAGCAACATAAATTTTATAGGATATTCAAATATTTTTTCATATTCCGGAAAACACTAAGTTAAGTAGGTAAGTTTCAGGCCTAAAACACGCCCTGAAAGTTTGAACTGTCATTTTCCTAACACACTGTATTATAACTACCTAGCTTTAGAAAAATAAACAGACTTGATACTTTAACACGGACGACTTCCCCATGAATATAAATTGGAAAAGTTTATAATTTTTATCTTTTTATCAAAGCTTTGTTAATTCCACTCTGCACCTACCTAATAAACTGCTCGTAGCTCATGTTGATCTAGTAGTAGTATATAAAGAAGTAGTATAATAGTTTTAAGAAATACAAAGGCACATTTCATTTAAAACCTTTCAATATTTACAAGCGCGGGCAAGTTTTCGAAAATGGTATACGTAACACGGGAAATGTTCTTAATTTGGTAATCTACCAAGGTACTTATTTTGGCTGTGTGATGCCGGATTAGAATAGCATTACCCCATTTCATATAGTAATACGCTAAATTTGTGGAACGGCTCACAAATGTTTGTCAAACGTGACCATTAACGCTCTGCCTGTCCCGCAAGGGATAAAGGCGTGATATGTGTAAGGTACTAAGTGGTGTCTATTATATGTGTGACATGGTAAATAATGTCTGAGATAAAAAAATTGGTAAGTAATCCTTTTTCTAAAGCAGTCGGGTAAAATTTTTACACAAGAAATCTTTATTTTATACAGGACCATAAAGAGTGCAAGCTTGCGCTGAGAATAACTCCAAACATATTCATAGGAAATGAAAATAATACCCTCTTTTATATATTTAAGCCGAATAAGAGTGGCTTCACAAACATATGCCTTTACCCGAGAGAGGACAAGATAATAGACTATTTTAGGGCAAAATCCCATCCGGTTGTCCTTGTTCGTATTTATTCAGGAAAAATGTGTTCTATTTAAAAACCCGTTTGTCAAATCACATTTCAAATCAAAATTAGCTTTTCTCACAAAGCGGTGTTACCAAGCCGGAGGTACTATGAAACACATATTACGCATGGTCATACTCAAAACTGGAAACTGTAAGAGGTTTCAGCATTGACTGGCCCGATGGCGTAGCAGAGAATACCCCTGCCTGCTACGCCAAGGGTCGTGGGTTCGATACCCACAAGACACAAAGATTTGTTAAGCCAATTTTTTTGATACTTGTTTTTAGTCTGGACGTTTTTTATGTATGATATGTATTTATTTACAAAAAAAGTAAATGTTTAATATTTAGCGTTGTTATGCTGGGGTGAGTTGGGTATTAATGACGGTCTATGAATGCGGCGCGGTGCTCGATCGCACGCGTCGCTCTGGGCGTGTGTTGTCCCTTTCTCACTCGCAGGGCGAGACTGGCGACGTGCGCGCGGGCCGCCTGTAGGCGCCAGGCGGTGATTTCTGCACCGCACTCAGTCTCTCTCAAACGGTTCGGACGTCGAGTATCGTGTTTGTGCGGATTTCCCGCCACGAGTTTTGTGATGCCGCGTGTAATGGACGATTCAATTTGAGATCGCGCGTGTTGATGCATCGTATTATTGCGGTTCTCCTGGGTTATACTAGAATACCAGGCTTAGTGATTGTTGGATGTCTCGACGTCTTCCACGTGAGCGTCGCGTTGAATAGGCATCAGGTGGCCATTTTGGCCCGCGTTTGTACGGCCCAAATTCGGGTTGGGTCACGCGTAATGACTAATATCAAAGTGGAATACGAACAGAAGCTGTGAGTGGTTTGACGTGAATAACGCGCCAAGGCTGTAGTGGAATGCTGGGTGTCGATATCTTTTCCACCCAGCCCTGTAAGTACCAACGGAATTCCTATTTGATCCATTCCCTGAACTTCCTTTCTCCGTTGGGTATTTATGCATTTGCGCCGGCACGTGACTGTAAGTGATAAAACTGTTTATTCGTGTTAATGGTGTGTTCCCTTTAGTCATATTTGTTGTACCATATCATTGTGACTCCTTAGTACGAATTGCGGAATTCGTGGGGTGATATAATTTGGAGGTACTTACTTATAATCTAGTGCTAATACGTGTGACGTAACGCCAGATCGGCAGACGGTATTTACTACCGACTTGAGTTATGTAAGGGTTGGAACACATCATTAGCCAATTTCAATCAACTTAGTTAATTAAGTTAAATAGATTTAGGTTCACGTTTAATTCATAGTATGCGCTGCTATATTGTGCAGCGTATGTTATTTAGCGCTGCGTAACGCAGCCATTGTCTGCCTCCAGTTGAACTCCTGGTATTTTGCTCGAAATTTATCTGTGTAAATCGCTTCCACTGCGGGAGTTTGGCTTGGAATTAGACAGTAAACAACTAATAATATCAGTTATTTAGTTCCCATAGTACAAGCTTTGTTTATTTTGAGGCTAGATGGCACTGTGTGAATTGTCTGAGATATTTAACATTCTGTATCCATATTTGTTTGCTAGTAGGTTTTGGCTAATCGCTGTACACGCATTCAGCCTAGAGACGTATTTTTGATTTAAGGGATTTCCAGTTCGCACTCGAAATAGCCATTCTCGCATGCTTAAGTAATCCTTTGATACGAAATTTTGAACTGTAAAACTCTGCAGAGAGTGAGTCTGAACTTTCGTTTCATTTCTACTACTCGACAGAACAGCTAATAGACAAAGTTACCTATCATTGATTACGGACTTCTTACAATTTGACACATGAACTGATTAATTATTGGAAATCACTCAATATCAATATTTCTACAACAAAAATATAAGGTATTGAAATAAAATAGCACATAGCACATCCTTCTACTTTTTCAAAATTGCGACATAATAGTAGTAAAATATTATTGAAATGGACGACTGATTCCGCACGCAATTTGAATCCTAGGCGTGTAAATAAGTAATACGTTCACTGTTTCACGGCCGTCGCTGGGACCCTGTTGAACTTCGCAACAAGTGCTGCATCGATCAGTGACTCACAAAGCACGCCAAAAAACCGTTAACTAGTTTGGCAGGAAATTAGTTTTAAGTTAATGTGCCTAATTAATAAAAAAAAAACCTTTCCTCCATCCCCATACGGTGCCGTCCATTCTTACCTCCTTATGACCTGATTTGCTGAGCATATTGTTCACTCGTGACGACTATGTTACTAGTAAATGATTTCATGACCGATTTCCACGCGAAACTTTTCTATCGAATCAAAAATACGTCCCGTGTTTCACGGCCGTTGCTCGGAGCCTGTTGAGCTTCGCAACAAGTGCTGCATCGATCAGTGACGCACGTAGCAACCCCCCCCCCCTTCCCCTTACGGATCCGCCCGCTCGTACACCCTTACGAGCTGATTTACTGAGTCACACGGACTTGCTCACTCGTGAAGAGTTTTTATTGTTGGATTAGTATTCTTTTCTCGTATAGTAGTAAGTTTACTTTTTACTAAAAAGTTGGTGAATTTGTGAGTATGCGTTTTGATGATTGCCTACACTAATATTATGAAGAGGAAAGATTTGCTTGTTTGTTTGAATTGAATAGGCTCCGAACTACTAGACTGATAAAAAAACATTTTTCCATTAAGAATCCTACATAATCCCTGATGAACATAGGTAATAAAAGTCTTTTTCCTGCCGGAAAACGGTTACCAGCGGGTGAAACCGCTGGGCAGGCTGCTAGTCATAAATATTTACATACCTGCCAATCATGTCAGTATACTAGTGGTCGACAGTGCTAATCTAGAAGGTTTGATGCTTGTAATTTTTTTTGCCTCATTATACCAATTATTTTGCATAGGGGAGGGAAGAGTAATTTTATAAGTATTTAAACCTAATGTTTATAGGCGAAAGTTGTTCAGTTTTTATCAATTTTTTGAACATTTTTATAATGAGCCACGCCTTTATCCCTTGTGGGGTATGCAGAGCGTTAACGGCCGTAAAATAAGGTCGCCACGTCTAACGGATATAGTAGGGCCGTTTAAGAAAAGTCGTGTAAGTATCACAATAGTGACAAGTTGTCAGCCTGTCCATGTTGTGATGATACTTAGAGAAGTGATAATTGAGCTATTCTTGTCGGGAATCTATAACATTTATTTGATTATTTCCTCATACTAAGTATTTTTTACCGAAGGCAATAGACAATGCTCTCTAATTTCGACTATCCTACTGAGTCTCATATAAAGTAGACACATGGGACACTGTATAAGGTCTTTTTAAATTCAGTGCAAATATTTTAGGGTGAGTTCTACTCGGGAAATTGAACAACTTTCCTCAAGGCAGATAGGTCAAAGTATGAAGAAGCAATTGGACCCTTCATACAAAAGTGTTCGAAAATATGTCACTTTGTATCGCAGGTCTTTTTTTTCATATGTCGTCCTATGTTCCTTCGAAATTTGTTCAGTTTCACGAGTAAAACTCACCCTAAAATTACTTATATTGTAGTTATCCTAACATTCTGTACTTGTAGTCTAGACTATAAGATGGACTACTAAGTGGCCACACTACTGTTCGCTAAGTGTGCTTACGAGAGCAAATTGTAAAATTATGCAAGAATAACAAGTGGTTGCAGTAAGGCCATCTTAATAAGCCCTAATTGACAGCCGTCAGATTCGTGCTAATGTTATAATAGCAGACTTAATTTTTCTTTGTTTTCATCTCTTCCGGGCAGCCATCAAATTGGGCTTATTGGGATGGCCTTACTGTAGTGTAGATAGAACGTAGATATGGACCATTGGTAGGCAGGAAATAATAATGATAACCCAATAAGAATTGCAAGGAAGGATTTGAAGGGAATTTAGAAGCTTTTTTCCGCGATATATTACGATATCGCGTTCTGTATATGCGTAGCATTTCAAACATATTTCTGCGAGCCGAGCCCGTTTTCTATTAGCACAATACAAAATTGTTATAAAAAGAATAACATTGTGTTATGCTAATTTCTTTTTTTTACAATGACGGATCGTCACGTCAATCAGTGATAATACTATCCTACATCGAATAAAGACAACTTAATTTCAATTTCATTTCATTTCATTATATTTAGTAGGGAACTGAACAGGGTGTAAAGGACAGCTCTCCGAATACTGATAGAGTGCATTCAGACCATGAAACTGAACAACATAAAATAAAATAAAAATTTGAGGCAACGTCAATAATTTTTGCACTTCCCATAGTAAATGCAGTCAGCTGATCGTGATATTTTATGGGAGGTCGAATATAAGACTGTAAAATAAGACTGTAAAAATTATTGTAAAAGGAATATGAATATATGAATATTTTTTGTGTGTAAAAAAATTGATCAGTTTTATCTGCATGCATAAAACTGATCAATTTTTTTCTAGGAATATATGACAAACCACAAAAAATATTCGACCTCCCATAAAAATGCTGATATTATCAGCATTCGGAGGGCTGTTCCATACACAATGTAAACATTAAACAAAATAAAACGTTAGACAGGAATAATACAAGGTTTTGAATTAGTTATCTATCGGTTGGCTCTGTTAATGTAATGCATAATTATATCCTTTATATTATAACTGTATCAATAGTAGTATCTATTAACGAAAAAGAATTCCGCAAGAGTTAGTAGCGCGGGACACGAAAGAAAACGAGAGTCAATGACCTTGCTACGGGTATTGACAAGAAAGTAACCTGCAGTTTGCATAGATATGAAAAAAGCAATAGTCATTCCCATAAGCCGTGTGATGCCGGCATAGAATAGCATCACCCCATTTCTTTCCCACGTGTGTCGTAAGAGACGACTAAGGAACTCGAGGTTTTCATTTAAATTTTAGACGACACACGTGGCCGTCGGTCCCGGTTGCTGTCTATGATTACTTAGACAGCGGTCGTTACACAACCATGTCAGAGGCCTATTACTGGTAGTAGGCGTTTGAAAAACTCTGACACAAGGGTTCATCGAGTCGTTGGACGACTCGGTGTCCGACACGAAAAGAGAGAAACGACAAATGTGACCAGTCCACTGCCACTTCTAATATTATACTAATTTAAGGTATTAATCAATGTAAAAAACAAATTTATACTTCCCAAATTTCCATTTCGATAAAAATTTAAGCGCAGAATTATCCAATCTGAACCTTTCAACTGCATTAATTATGCCGTCGGCCCTTTAAAATCCAGTCCGGTTTTTAATACATTACGGGTCAATTTGAAAAGCTCGTGAATTCGGTTTGTAGGTCAAGTACGCAGAAACAGTGTATACCAACAAATACTACTGTATATGTCTAGCTTTATTCTGACTGGGGCACTTTTGAAAATGTTTATCTACTATTGCTGTTTCAGTATGAAGCCTGTAACAAAGGTTTAGGTGTCGGACAGCGGTGGAACGGAAGACTGATAGTAGCAACAATTTCAGTAATAAAATGAGACTTCAGATAGAAACCGGAGTTTATGTTATGGTACTAAGATTTATTTTACTATGCTTCTTTTCTACTGACGGGAGGTCCTATTATTTTATATTTCGACCTATGGTCCATTGGGAAAGTTGTTTAGTTTCAAGCCTTGATTTCCTTTCAACTAGTTACGTTTTTGTTAGGTATGCCTTGATTTTTTTAAATACTATTTTGATTCAAATGCCTACTCATAGTTTCAATTTTATGTGAAGTGTTAAGGAAATAGCGCATCATTTTTGTAGGTTTACTCCTATGAAACTGAACAACTTTACAGTAAGTTCTTTTGAAAATGTTGTTGAGACCATCACACTTACACGATAATTAAACTGATAACGGCATACCTTGTTTAATTAATTATTTTCATCACCAGGGGCTTTGTGGCATGATGGCTTCTCTCGTCCTATTGTAAACATAAACACCTCATTGAAACACAAGCCTCCTTCAGAGGAAGTCAGGTAAAAAGGAAAGTGGGCCGGGATCACCTAATTAAGAGGTTCTAAGAGAAATTAAGCTCAATTGTTATTCATAACTCTCAATGACACGAACATGTTTTTCAACTGAATTCAAATTAGGAAACTAAAATTAGAATCAGGGATTTAGTTAGAAAAAAGTTTTTTCAGAAGTTGTGAGTACATAATATTTATCACGGAACTGTTACTACGATCGAAAGTCGATTTTTGAGCTGTACAATTTGACCCAGTAGCATAATGCACTGAAGAAGTTGTTCAGTTTCATGTACCGAGTAAAACAACGAGCGATTTGAAATTATTTTACGTACCTACTTTTTTTTATTTAAAGACTATTCTTTCCTTCAAAAAAATATTTTGTAGCTAGCAGCTTGGTCATTTCAGTAATGGCCGGTTTCATATAGGTTTTCCTAACCAAACACAAAAAAATTGAACATAACTAAGTGTAACCACAAGTATTTATTGCAAATAGTTATTGGTCGGTAATTTGTTACTGTATGTGCAACTAATGTAAACTGTATTTTTTTTTCATAATAATGTATAACAGTTATATTATAACGCAGTAATTATTTACTTTCATCTTTGTAACGGTCGAAACAGAACTTTCAAAGCATTCCCAGACGTGAAAAAATAATAAAGTAGAATAAGCCTATCAAAGGCTACAAAGGTCAAATACAAATCCCGTAATACCCTTCTACAAGATAGAGGAATTATCGTTAAATATTCAGCTAATAACTTCGGTTAACTTTTTTTGCCTGACAGCGCCATCCCTTGGAAGTTTCCGGAACAAAAAAGACCGCTAAGGAAACAGTTCAGCTGTTTCCACTGATAGGGGCTGCCAGCGTTGATATTAATACAGGCGCCACCCGCTAGATGGCGTTTGAGAGGATTTCCCAAAAATATTTTATCAAAGGAGGTTATTTTCAACCTGCAATCAAAGGGTTCACCCAGGTAGAATATCAGGTGATTAGAAAGGACGGGTCCCTTTTCACTCGATAAAAAAACTAAACATTAACCTCAAGCAGACTTTCTGCTAGAGATTCTTTATTACCTCTTACAAAAACTAAACAAAAAAGTATTTTCAAATAATTCTTATCTACTTACCATCAAAAACAGCATAAATATGTCCCTACTTTTGAAAAGATAAGTATAAACAGTCAAAATCAGGCTGGGTTAGACAGTTTTGATTTTGGACCGTTCTTATGCCACGCGCACAAAACTTACATTGGCAGTTTGAGTATCTAACCGCACGTGAGCTTGACTGTACATATTAGTATATAACGTATGTTATAAATGGAGTTCTAATACCCAATAGTAGTATTGATAAGCTTGACCCCGTTTTGGGTCGTTGTACTTAGCCAAGTTAGCAGATGTGAGAAATTGGTGACGGATATGGCGAAAACCATTCTATCAACTAAATAAAGTTAGTATTATTCACATTATACGTATTGCTCTAAAGGGGTATCTATAGCCTGGTTTGATTTTATCTCGTGCAAAATGTTATTGACCTTTTTTTGAAAACATGCAAATTTTAAAGTGCGGGCAGGATTTTAGGAAAATTTTGCAAGATTTCAAAAATTGTATACCTAACACGGGAAGTGTTTTAAAATTTGGTATTCAGGTTATTGACCCATCATACAAAATGACCTTACAAACATGTCATGACATGATTTGCGTTAGTTTGCATGAGGGGTCAATGCCCCTTTTAACGAGATTAAATCAAACCAGATATAGTAGGGGCAACCTATGCGACATCTATGTTCTGTGATCAAGAACAGTTGATGGTCACCCGTCTTGAACAGAAACCTTGGTTTTGGAGGACGAAATGAGAAAATAAAGGACGAAATTGGAACAAACATAAACCTTCTTGCCGTGTGATGCCGGCTTAGAATAGCATCACCCCATTTCTTACCCATGGGTGTTGTAAGAGGCGACTAAGGGACTCGAGGGTGTGTATTGCCATTTTAGGCGACGGGCTGACAACCTGTCACTATAGTGATACACAGATAATGATTGACCCTCAAACTTTTGTCAGACGTGGTGTTAATATCCGTTGAACGGCCGTTAACGCTCTGCCTACCCCGTAAGGGATATAGGCGTGATTTATGTATGTATGTATGTATGTATAAACCTTCTAAGGGATTATTGAATTATCGCAGGTAGACGAAATGTATTGTTAATGAACTAACTGTAAAGAATTTGCAATAAGTTAAAATACAAAATAAGTTAACAAGTTTAAATGAGGAATGATTGAATTCTCTGAATAACTATAAACAATAATATTATCATTATCAATAGCCGTGTGATGCCAGCTTAGAATAGCATCACCATCACCCTTTTAATTTCCCATGGTATCATAAGAGGCGACTAAGGTGCTCAAGGTTGCGTATTGTTATTTTAGGCGATGGGCTGACAACCTGTCACTATGGCGATACACAATTTTCCGAATGACCCTCAAATATTTGTCAGACGTGGCGTAAATGTCTACCCCGCAAGGGATTATAGGCGTGATGTGTGTATGTATAGCCACAACAGCTTAGCTGGACATGGGACTGCCCATATTGGTAGATATTCACCGAGCATGGCTAGCAAGCTGCTAGGCGGGCCTAGTGTAAGGAGTTCTATTTATTTACTATAGCATATTTATTGCACATTGTTCAAAAGGCGGGCGTTATGCCACGAGCGATCTCTACCGGCTAATCAGACGCTAAATAGAAAGAAAATTATATTGGTGCACTCGGGTGCATCTCATGGAAAAAAATATATTGTACACAATTCACAACTACTTAGGAGATACATACCTACATAAAACCAATACATATTTCAAAAATCACTCACTGAAACGAAAACTCATCGACATGTGTATTCTGCCTGTCTTAACCTATGGTGCGCAAACCTGGTCACTATATAACCGAGAGCCAAACGACCAAACTGAAAGGTAGGCCAAAGAGCTATAGAGCGCAGTGTCCTTGGCGTCAAGCGAACGGACAAAGTCCCCAACACTACTCTTAGAGCAAAAACCAGATGATGTAGGACGCAAGACTGCCAAGTTGACGTGAGATTGGGCCGGGCATGTATGTCGGATGCACCCGGATCTGTGGGCCAAAATCGTTTCCGAACCGTGGGAACCTCAACACGGATCTCGGCGTAGAGGTAGGCCCCGAAAACGATGGCGCGACGATCGTTTTTTTTTTTTAATCTTTATTTAAGGAGTTTTGTCAAAATATGACAATGCCACTCCATTGTGCAACACATAGTATAAATCACAAAACAAAAAAGAAAAAGGAAATAAACTATGCTGATGGTACCCGCAGAAGGTGCTTTCGTCTTCTGCGAAGACCTATCAATACAACCCTGTACAGCAATCTGGATACATACTCAAAAGAGTGGACGAATTTGGCACTGGATCGCAATAAATGGAAGAACGCGTGGAGGCCTTTGCCCGGCAATGGGATCTCTCAGGCTAATAATAATACATTTTTCAAATATATCTATCCAAATACTTATGTTAATAATAATTCAATAATACATAAATTGAGAGAAATAAACAGAAAGCTGATGTCTATACCTTGCATGAATTTATTTTGCCGCTTTTCACAACACCCACGGGTAGCGCTATTCTAATCCGTTTGGATAACAATTATTTCTTCGTTTTATACGTACCTACCTGCAAAATACGGATAACGTCAATTGTTAATTAATACCAACCAAGACCCAAGGACATGAATATTTTATGACTTATACCGCTTTCTTAATTGAAGCAATAATTAGAGGCCATGGTCAGAATATAATTGTGCCCTGGAGTTGTAATGAATATACTTAGTATGCAATATTGATAAATTATGCATATTATACTGAAAATGACTGAAAACTAGAGATTTATTCGGTGCTATTCGTATTTTCGTAGAAAAGAGAGTAATTTCCGTAATTTACTCAAGAATATCGAATGCAGCTTTGTAATTGTAAAATAACTCTTAAAATCATTGCTGTAGTTTCGTTTCGTTTGGAGATTATCGAAAAAAAACAAAAACAAAAACTAAACTAAACTTTCTTTCACAATACCGTTCGACACTCACTCATATATCATACATTCATACACATACAAATTTCACGCCAATAATCCCTTGCGGGTTAGACAGAGCCCAAACGGCCACAGAAAACGGACATTTACTCCACGTCTCACCAATATTTAAGCGTCATCCGGAAAATTGTATAACGCCATAGTGACTAGTTGTCAGCCCATTGCCTGGAATTACAATACATACCCTCGAGTCCCTTAGTCACCTCCTACGACACCCAAGGGAAAGAAATAGGGTGATGCTATTCTAAGCCGGCATCACACGGCACTCATATAATAGGTATTGCATATTTGCCCCGAATGGGAATAAACCTAGAATACTTTGTACAGAAGACAAATACACAACCACTCCGTCGTTCAAGGTGCCAGTTATTTCATTACTATTCCAATTTGAAAAGTAGGTGCTTGATTTCCGCTACGGCGCAGGTTGCGGCTGTCGAAATTGGGTCACGAAATATTCTTATCTACGTCCGTGAAACTTTTTTTTAATCCAACAGTTTTGAAAAGAAGCTATGGGTGTAGGTAGCTGAATAAGACGCCTATTCTGAGGTAGTACATTTTTACGAGGAATGAAAGTGACCGATTACTAACTTGGGTGTAGTTTGAGTTTGCCTTAATTCAACAAGTTAGTAATCGTACTTTCTTCCAAGTGATAGATAGTGCTGTATACTACACCTACGAGAATAAAATACAGAAACGAAAAACCGTTCAGTAAACCTAAAATTAATGCCATAAAATATCCTAAGAAAATTCGCGCGTCATAGTATTATTCCGGATGACAGGAAGGTATGCCAATAGGCAGAATGGAGAGTTCCACATGGTGTTGGGAAAAAAGTAGCTTCCCTGCCTGGCCGGGTGTTGTGCCCAGGGGACCGACTGGTCCACCTGGATAGAATTAAAAGTGTGTGGTGTGCGGTGAAACACTTCGATACCGCGTTTCAGGCTCTTTGTCTCTCTGCCAATCCGTCACATGGCACCATCTTGCAAATATGTTAGAACTTCTGTTGCATCTTGCTTGCTTGTCGTAGCTCCCACAGGTCGCTACAGTATCATATCGTACTAAAGCAAACGCAATAAGTCCATTTAGTCAAGTCTTCCATTTTGTCTGCTACAATATTTTACAAGTTCCGTATTTATTACCTCTTAGTAGGTAGGTATGCAGCTCGTACATTAGAAAGCAACCTTATAGCTATAAACTGGGGTACCTATATATTTATCCTTTATTTATGTAAACTTTTAAAGTAAATATCTGTGTCTTTTAATATTTTATGGTTCAAACTAATTAACAAGAGGTTCCCTCAAACATGTGATATGTCCTATATCAGTACACCCAGGATATGCTGGAACTGCAAGCTTCCAGAACAAAGAAGTGCATATAAGGTGTATTTTACTTTGAAGAATCATACCTTAAGTACTTTCAGTATAATATGCATAATTTATTAATCATACCTTTAAAAGGCATCTGCGTAGCTATCTGTGAAAAGCTCCCAGAGACGTGGGTGTTACGAGGATAAGGCACTTCTTAATGTAGGTGTGGTATAAAAAATATCGTGTGCGATATGATTTGCTACACCGTAGCTAGAGTCTACGCGTTGTAGCGTGCTACGCCGCCATAGCAGCTACAAGTTCAATTAACATTAATACCACAACAGGCCACTGCTGTACATGGGCATATACCTATCTAATCACCATGCTAGACAGGTGGATTGGCGAGCGCAGTGCAAGATTTTGCATTTACAGGAAACGGTGCTGCCCATTCCTTAGACAACATCCCTTTGCAACATTGCGACACTTACGAGTAGAAATTGGGTGATGCTATTCTAAGCCGGCACCACACGGCAAGTTAAATAAATGAATTTAAAACTTTTTACCCTCCTCTCTGACAGTCAGGTGAAAATAAAACACAGTAATGAGAAACGGGGCTAAAACTCAGCACGTTAATAAGAGCTTAGTAAATAGTGGGAGACGCTAAGACACTGTCCACATGGAGTTCAAGGTATTTTTAACTATTCTTAGCCTTAATTCTACGGGTGCTTTATAAGTACAAGATTTATGACAATTTCAAATTATAACGTCAATGTTTGTAATTGAGAAAGTGTTTCGTGTAATGAGAAAAATATAGATGTTATTAATAATAAGAATCCATAGCTAGAATTATTACGTCGCACGTAAACCTATGTTTTGAGTGCTTGGCTTCTCCTTCAAACTGTCATGCAGATATTATATTACATATTCTAAAATAGTGCAATATCTTACGAAAAAAACAGAAAGGTTCAGCTTTATGTAAAGTTTGAGTTAGGAAAGTTTGTGTGTACAGTTTGTAAACTTAATTAAAATTGTAAATGCTATTTGAATCTAAATGATTGTTAACATTTATCACTCAGACGAGGTGACTGATCTAACTAAATAGACACATTGTTATTTGTCAAAGATTCATTGAATAGAAAATTATTCATCAATTCTGATATAAAATTGTATTAGAATTTGATTTATTAACGTCTTAACTTTGTTTAAATTTGGTAGTTGTGTAATTTTGTCTAAAATATGAACGCTCTAAGTAGATTTAAAAATATATTCTTAGGACGACTTATAGTCGTGAAACTGAACAACTTTTGAAATAAACTTTCTTTCGATATATGAAAAAAAGTTGGACGTCCCATACCTACAAAATGAAATATTATTTGCACCTTTTTGTTGATTTTGGGAAGTCCATTATTTTCATATTTCGAAAAAAGAATGAATAAAAGCTGTTTAGTTTCACAATTTGTAGTTAACTTAATGTTTTTATTTTTATTTATTTACCTTTATAAATATTTTACAAGAAATAATTACAAGGTCATCTTCTGAAGCCTAACACAGGCTTATCTGTAGATGGCGAGTTCTCTTAAAATAATAAAACTACATTATTAAATTGCATGCAATGAAAAAACTTGAGTAATCTTCACTTTATAATGATATGTAATGTTTTGACGCGGTTCTGGTATTTATAATCGAGGGAAGAATTTGTAACCTTATATAAAGTTAAAGGTAATTCGACTGTATATTGCCGTGTGATGTCGGCTTAGATTAGCATATAGGGTAAAATTTTACTAGTGACTGATAGCGAAATATTAAGACGGGCTGGTGATAATGAACAACTTTCACCTAGGAACATACTTGTCCCTTATCACCAGCCCTTCTTGAGTTTTCGTTATCGGTCACTAGTAAAATTTCACCCTATATTATTATAAGCATTCGATTCTCGGTGGGGCACTCACAAAGTTGATATTTATCACTTTGTGAACTTGTTCCCAGTCTGGTAAGGACATTGCAGGCTGAACCATCTGATTGTCCGAAAAGAAAGATGGTTCCGTGCTTCGGAGGGCACATTAAGCCGTCGGTCCCGGTTACTGCCTATGATTACTTAGATGGCGGTCGACACACAATCATGTCAGAGGTCTACTACTAGTAGTAGGCGTTGAAGAACTCTGACACCAGGGTTCATCGGTGAGACTTGGTGTCCCAAACGAAAAAGAATAAGAAGAATTATAGCACTGTATATTGATACTGCCTTCAAGTGTCGGCTAAAACCGGCTAAGATACTGCAGTTTTATTACAATTATAGGGAAATGGTGTGATGCCGGCTTAGAACAGCATCAGCCTATTTCTATCCCTCGGTTGTCATAAGTGGTGACTAAGGGACTCGAAGGTTTATTTATTTATTTATTTATTTATACTTTATTGCACATCGTACAAAAGGCGGGCCTAATGCCAGACGGCATTCTCTACCGGCCAACCAGAAGGTAAACAGAGAGAGAAAGAAGCGGGTGCACTAATGAGAAAATAACACTAAGGAAAACAACATGTCAAAACGACTATCAAAATAAATACCTACCAATACATAGTTATTACACTATTATAAGGTTTTATGTGTATAACAATTTTAGGCGACAGGCTGACAACCTATCACTATAGTGATGCACGAATTTTCTGAGATAGCCCTCAAATATAGGCATATGTGGCGATACATACATACATCAGCCCTTTGCAGTCCACTGCTGGACGTAGGCGTCCCCCAGGGTACGCCATAGGGGCACGATCTCCCGTTTTCGCCATCCAGTCGCTACCTATGTGGCGATCGCGACCGTTTTTTTACGACCGTTAACGCTCTGCCTACTCCACAGGGATAAAGGCGTGATATGTGTATACTCACAAGTCACTTCATCAGAAGGTACCTACGTACACAATATCTACTGTTAGACGTGGCGTAAACAACCGTGTTTACAGCCGTTTACGTTCTGCTTACCCCACACTGGGGATAAAAGCTTAATTTTGTATCTGTGTTTGAGTACCTATCTATGATGTATTCATGTTAGCACATAATTATGCGCACCAGACAGCTAATGTAAATGTGGTCTACATTAAAAGCATGTAAGCAAAATCTATTTAACGAATAGACTAAGCGACTAAAATTGTCTAAGTAAGCTTTTACTTCAAATTATATCTATGCTCTACTTGTAGATTGGTATACCTAATAGAAAGACGACATTATATTTTTTTCCAAGGGAACATTGGAAGACTATAAGCGGAAAATTTGAAAAGTCGGAAATAGTGGGTACAAGATTAATTTTGCCGTGCAATGTCGGCTTAGAATAGCATCACCCCATTTCTTTCCCGTGGGTCTCGTAAGAGGCGACTAAAAGACTCCAGTGTTTCATGCGTATTGCAATTTTAGGGGATGGGCTGACAGCTTCTCACTATGGCGGTACACTATTTTCTGAATGACATTCAAAATTTGACAGACGTGGCGTATACGCCCTGCCTACCCCGTAAGGGATTTAATGCGTGATATTATGAATATGTAAGTTTTCCTATCGCACTCAACCTATCCATTTCAGTTATCAACTTACACAAAATTATAAGTTCATCGAACTGTGTAATTCAAAGTGCTGGCGATAGTTCAATAATACCTATTCTGTACATAACAATGCATAAAATATACATTAGTATACCGAAAAAGAACTAGGTTTAGGTTTTAACTTCAGTTTAGTCCGGTACGGCTGGCATTATTTTAGGGCATACATTACAAAATTCTCAAGTCGCTTATTTTTTTGTAAGATTACGTTATGTGTGCCTGTAATGCCTATATTACATTTTGTGTATTTTTTTACGCTTGCTTAAATTTTCGATTCTATTTATGGTAGGTATTCTATATATTTTTAAAGTGTCTATAATGAAATTATTATTTAAAAATCATACCAGTATTGTCTATATGACAATCAGTATACACAGTGTAAAAACCCAATTACTTATAGTCGTTTTTATTCATTACAACTAATTGCAAATCATAAATATGGTAGCAGATGCCTAAAATGACACAAAATATTTAATTGGGTGCAGCCAAGGGTCCAGAAATTAAAAGCCAAAAATAAACAACTTTAATATTATTGGAACATGAAAAGTCATACTGGGCTAGTTGCCAATTCAGGAGAGTGAACTTATACTGCGTTTCCAAGAAATCTAGATTTAACAAGACGTCCGAGTAACATGACCCACGACTGAAATGTAATAGAAAACCGGACAGAATCATTTCTAACTATATAAACGGTACAGAATTATTCATTTCTAGAAGTTCCTTTCTAGGTACTAAGTATAATAATACTTATATTATAACTGATACACAACCATGTCACAGGCCTACTACTAGTAGTAGGCGGGTTGAAAAATCAGTGACACCAAGGTTTGTCGGGTCGTTGGACGACTCAGTATCCCACACGAAAAAGAAGAAAGAAGACTGATTATTTGCCCTTACTTTAGAAAATAAAATATTGCAAGACTAGTTGCGATTGCTAACTGCGAATCTAACAAATAAGTAAGAAGGTAGATTGTATTCAAAACACAAATTCAAACATCTGCCAAAGAGCACTGAATATAAATTGTTCACGTAGTAGAAACGTGCAGACGGCGAATAAATATCTAAGATTTAGTTCGATAAATAAAAAATATCGTTTGGGTTTAGTGACAAAAATATGCTGCTCAAACATGCTTTTAGCTCAGAAAAAATAGATTCAAACTCTATCGTTATTTCAATCAACAAAGAAGGTTGAAAATTTTGCAAGTTTTCAAAAAAGAAAATAATAAAAGGTCGTTTATAAAACCATGTGTTGGTTCAATTCTACCTGTGCCTGATATTATCAATCCACAGACTACAGTTTTACAGGTGAAATCATTGATCTACAGGTGAAATAATAAATATCCTGAACCATTCACACAGCGCCATCCAGCCCCAAACTAAGCAAAGCTTGTATTATGGGAACTAGATAGCTGATATTAATACTTAAATACTTTTTTTTTTGCAAATAAATACATATAATTCATAGAAACACCCAGACTAAACCAAAATATCTGAAAATGACTGAACAAATATTTGTGACTTGTGGGGATCAAACCCACTACCCTCGGCGCTCAGCGCAGGTACTCTCCGCTACGCCATCGGCCCAGTCATGCAGAAATTCGATGTTCATAGCGCAATGAACTAAGAATTTCACCTGGAGACATGTAGCCTGTAGCACGGCAGTGATATTATTTATTCTATGCCTGTAGTTTTATAACATAGGGCACTGGTGATGGGATAATAAAATTCTTTAATATTCGTTGGGATGGATCAGCCTCCACAGTGATATTGAAAAACTGAAAGTATTTCTGTGTACAGAGGTAGAGCTCCTTATTTATATTCTGCGGTAAATATTTAGCTATTCTGTGTAAATCTACGGTTACTTTAGTAAGAAATTGTAATATTGCAAATGATATATGCATGGAATTGTAGTAGGATTTCATTTAGAACGTTTAGAGTAATTATGTTTAAACTGTTTGAATGTTTTGCGGTCACACATTTATATTTTTCTTAATATAAGAATTTTAATCGTGATGACGGCTTTTAATTACCTTATGCGTGGAATCCATTGATCAAAATGTACAAAAAGAGTGACCGTACTAATAGAGATTAAACAAGAGGACACTGCGTGCGTACTGTCGTGACTTAGTGAGTTCGGTTGCGATCGACAGAATCGTAGGAAGTGGGTGCGCAAAAAATGTGTAAGTATCTATCAAAATAAAGAAGGGTAGATTAAACCCAACCGCAGGACGTCACTTGTGAGTAATTTTTTAAGTAATTAACACCTAATGTTTACAGGCGAAAGTTGTTATTTTTTTCATTCTGTAGATACTTTATAATGAGCGATCCTTAGTGGTAACGAGTCTGTGTCGTGAGCCTATAAAAACTATTTTTCCGCAGAAATCAGACCTTTCCCGGCATACATACATCTACATATCACGGCTTTATCCCTTGCGGGGTATGCAGAGCGTTAACGGTCGAAAAATAGGGTCGCCACGTCTGACAAATATTTTAGAGAAGTAAATATTAAAAGTCGTGTATCACAATAGTGACAAGTTGTCAGCCTGTCTATGTTGTGATGATATGAAGTGATAGTGAAGTGATGATTTACCTATTTATGTCCGAAAACTATAACACTTATTTCATTCTTTCCTAATACCTACTAAGTATTTTTACCGACGGCATGCTCTCTAATTTCGCCTATCATACTAAGTCTCATATAAAGTAGACACATGGGACTCTGTAAAAGGTTTTTTTAAATTCAGTGCAAATATTTTAGGGTGAGTTCTACTAGTGAAATTGTAAAAGTATCTATCAAAATAAAGAAGGGTAGATGAAACCCAACCGCAGGACATCACTTGTTCCGTGATCATGGCCCATGCAACTGTCCGAAATATCGGGCAATTACAAAAATAATCCATCGTAATAAGCATCTCGTTTAAAGGCAAGTGTAGTCGAACGGTCTCGACAGTGGCGTGGCGCTACTTGCGAAGCACTGCTTGAGTTTGCAGGTTCTAATTTTACATACATACATATATCACGCCTTTAGCCCTTGCGGGGTCGGCAGAGCGTAAACGACCGAAAAAACGGCCACTTACGCCACGTCTGACAAACGTTAGAGGGTCACTCGGAAAATTGTGCATCGCCATAGTGACAGGTTGTCAGCCCATCGCCTAAAATTGCTATACACACCCTCGAGTCCCTTCGTCGCCTCTTACGACTCCCTTCTAATTTTACTTAAGGATAATACTAAGGGACACGAGGGTGTGTATTGCAATTTTAGGCGACGGGCTGACAACCTGTCACTATAGTGATACACAGGTATCTGATTGACCCTCAAACTTTTGTCAGACGTGGTGTTAATATCCGTTGAACGGCCGTTAACGCTCTGCCTACCCCGTAAGGGATATAGGCGTGATTTATGTATGTATGTATGTATAATACTAAAAACTTGAGCAACAGACATTCTGATACATTATTTGTATAAAGATTTTTTTTTGAGAAGTGGCGCCAATGTCGAGGCCGTTCACGGCTACACTATCTTCAAATATTTTTAAGACGTTATTTTTATTTCAGCTGCCTACAGTTATAAACAGGATATGTAAAATGCATATTATGTGAGTAGGTAGGTATTCATTTATATCGATCGACACGCAAAAAAGAAATATGTATCGTTGATTCATTAAGGTTTGAGTATGCCTAATAAATCCTTGACGCAGACTAGATTGGTAACCATCCCAAAAAGTAATGAAATTGCGCAGGTAACCTTCATCTTAATAAGTTGGTTTTTCATAAACGTTAACTTAATAAAACAAAATGTAGCTCAAAGACAATTTTGTTGAACAGCTTCCCCCAATATTGATAATGATAATTAAATTTTATTAAATGTAAAAAACACTGTATATGTGTAAGTAGGTTTACTTATTTTGAGTGGTCTGATGGCATGCCGGCTTAGAATAGCATCACCCCATTTCTTTCCCGTGGTGGGAGTCGTAAGAGGCGACTAAGGGACTCGAAGGTGTGTATTGCAATTTTAGGCGATGGGCTGACAACCTGTCACTATAGCGATACACAATTTTTCGAATGACCCTCAAACATTTGTCAGACGTGGTGTAAATAGCCGTTTTTTTGCGGCTGTTTACGCTCTGCCTACCCCGCAAGGGATATTAGGCGTGATATGTGTATGTATGAATGTATGATGGGATTAAAAACTTGTTGGGAAGAAGAAAATCCAGCTGAATCGTCCCAATAATTTTCTGTGATTGATGATATTTAGCAAGATGAATGCAGACTAAAAAAATGATAGTGACGACCTTTTGGATACACAAACGCAAGTTTTTAGGGTTCCGTGAAAACTAAGTTTTTGTTAGTTACTCATTTTAAGTATTAGACCGGGTCTATCGCGATAGTATATAGGTAAATATTAGTAATTTACCTGTGTCCCGACGTTTCAATACAGTTTCATGTATTGTGGTCGCGGGTTGACTGACTCAACACAACAGTAATACTTAAAATGAGTGAAAGTGATCGCGAGTGCTTAAAAAGTTTTTGTTAGTTATTTATTAAGTCAGTTTGTCTATTGTTGAATACCAAATTTTAAAAAAAACTTCCCGTGATAGGTCTAAAATTTTAGAAAACTTGCAAAATTTTCATAGGCTGTCTATAGTTACTCTCAGTACCTACTTGCAACTCCAAACTCCAACTGGTTTCCCATGGAAATAACGCATCGTCTGTAGTAGCACAGTATAATTAATAGTACTAGCGTACAGTATGGTCACTCCCTGCCTCCCCCTACAAGCGCCGCCCACCCGCGCTCGGAGGACGCTCAGACACCGGTTAGCAAGGACGCGACGACGAAGGTCATTTCATACTGCCGGCACTGCCGCACATTGCATTCCCGATTCGCAAACGCAAAATGGCGGCAACCCTGACAATTTTGTCTCACACACTCAAGCATGGTCCGCGTTCACCTACGCGAGCTTAGACTGTGTGCGTAGCAACGCGTTTGTTTCATACATTTGAGCGCCAGTGTCCGAGGTGTGGTAGTAGAAAGTAGCATCAGATCCTCGAGTTACCTATTTTTTTATGGTATTATTCATGTACACTTGTTATACTTTGATCAACCTATATAAATTATTCTTATTCTTGAATACCAAATTTTAAATAATTTTCCGTGTTGGGTAGAAATTTTTTGAAAACTTGCAGAAATTGAAAACTTGAAACACTTGCCCGCGCTTCAAAATTGTAGATGTTTTCAAAAATTCTTATTCTTATTGTAACTCCGATGAAGGCGAGTGGTGCCGGGAAACTATCGCCACTTCACGAAAAAAAAATGTACTCATTACAAAAAAAAACTGTGTCAAAGTCGTTTGACAACGACAAATCACATGGAAAAATATTCTCGTGTAATTTTTTTTGAAATAATACGGTACCTGTCTTAATGCAAACAATACACCAGAATGCCCATTGCTTAAGTTTTTGGTGTTATCTTAAAGCAAAATTAAACCAGCATATGCTATTAAATATTTCCTGTAACAAAAGTTATGGATGAGAGTGCCATTAACGGCCGCTTATGGTACTTATTGTTATAACATCCATTTCATCGAATATTTTACCGGGTTTGTAAGGTCTAATTGAACATTAAGATAATGCCAAAAACACGTGCGAAAGATTTCGAGGTATTGTTTGCATGGAGAGCTATGATTTTTTTCGTAAAGTAGCGCTAGGTCTGCGACACCAATCGCCTTAAATAGTTAACTCAAGATGATACTGGTAGCATCTAGCTGGTAGTACTTAATTTAGTATGCAAAGCCGAACTCTTAACTAATCAAAACAACTTTTCTTTTAGAATATCAAACGTCTATCAAGCCCTTTATAACAGTTTATGAATAAGCTTAGGGAAAATTTGTTATAAAAGCTCACGTTTATAAAGACTTTTCAAAACCAAAAAGTACCTGTAATATTTAATAACGTGATTGACTGGTCATTGCTCGGCTTTTTTTGTAGGTACAGCGCGTTTTTTTAAAATGAGTCTTAGCTAAATACCGCCTTTAAAACCCCTGCTCAGCAGAGGAGGAAGCCCGCGCTCCTGTGCTGAGCAGGACCGACTGACTCTTGCAAGCCTTTATTTGAAAAGTTGGGAATTCTGCCTTTTCCTTGTTCATATACAGGTTGTAAGGAAAAGAACTGCGTTCCTTTTAATGGATGAACCAGCCCATGAAACTCAAAAAATTTCCTCATGGAACATAGGTCGACATATAAAAAAAAATTGACCTCACATACAACCAGACTTGGTCGGCTGCTACATTTTGTTTATGGTGGTGGTGGTATAGGTTCTCATCTACACTAATATTATAAAGAGGAAAGATTTGATTGTTTGTTTGTTTGTTTGTTTGTTTGTTTGTTTGTTTGCATCGAATAGGCTCCGAAACTACTGGCCCGATTTTAAAAATTCTTTCACCATTAGAATCCTACATTATTCCTGATGAACATAGGCTATATTTTATACGAGAAAAAAATAGGGATCCGCGTGAAAATTTCGATAATGTAACCCAAGGTGTGAAAAATTTACCAAAAAAATATCTTATATCGCGTACGTTGTGGAAATTATTGACAATAGAGCAAAGTGATGTACTACAGTTAAATAGAGGACATCAATATCTATAATAATGTCCGCGATACCATATGTCTAACTATTACAGTTATGCCACAATAACTACTTTTTCATTTAAAAATGTACCAACTACGCCACATTATTCGTACCAGTGTAATGAGTACATTTAATCATTACTGTATTAAAGGATGTCAGGGATAGCCCTCAGAATACTAATAGGTTACATGCAGACCATGAAACTGAACAACTTTCTCCTAGGAACATATTTCAGGAAACGTAAAAAAACTGACTTCCCATAGTGAATGCAGTCAGCTGATTGTAATTTTGTATGGAAGGTAATTTTTTTGGCGTTTCCTGACATATGTTTCTAGCGGAAAGTTGTCCAGTTTTATGTTTCATGCACCCTATCAGTATTCGAAGTGCTGTCCCTTACTCGGTATAAAAAGACGACAAAAAAAATTAAATAATGCATTAAAAAAATCTACACTAAAATAATACATACACATACATCACGCCTATTATCCCTTGCGGGGTAGCCAGAGCGTACACTGCCGCAAAAACAGACATTTACGCCACGTCTGACACATGTTTGAGGGTCATTCGGAAAATTGTGTATCGCCATAGTGACAGGTTGTCAGCCCATCGCCTAAAATTGCAATACACACGCTCAAGTCCCTTAGTCGCCTCCTACGACTCCCACGGGAAAGAAATTGGGTGATGCTATTCTAATCCGGCATCACACTAAAATAATAATTATATACATACATACACATACACATATCTCGCCTATAATCCCTTGCGGGGTAGGCAGAGCGTAAACGGCCGCATAGAACGGACATTTACGCCACGTCTGACAAACATTTGAGGGTCATCCGGAAAATTGTGTATCGCCATAGTGACAGGTTGTCAGCCCATCGCCTTTTATTGCAATACACACCCTCGAGTCCCTTAGACGCTTCTTACGACTCCCACGGGCAAGAAATGGGGTGATGCTATTCAAGCCGGCATCACACGGCACATAATTATATAATCTACACTAATATTAGAAACAGGATTTTATTTATTGTTTGTTTGAATTGAAAAGGCTCCGAAACTACTGGACCGATTTAAAAAATTCTTTTACCGTTAATTGAAATTGAAATTCTTTATTCAATGTAGGATAGTATTATCACTTAGTGACGTCATGAACCGTCATTCTAAAAAAAGAAATTTGTATCACACAATTTTTTTTTAACGCCTCCACCATCTGAAAACGATATTTGTTTCAAATTGAAGTCAAGATTTTTAGAATCCTACATTATCCCTGATGAACATAGGCTATATTAAACTGTCTTATTCCCGGAGGGAAATTGTTAGCAGCGGGTGAAACCGCTGGGCGGGCTGCTAGTTTTATTATACAATAGCTTTATATAAAGTTCCATGTCTGGCAACTACATTTCAATTCGTCTTCTAAGAATGAGTATCTAACTAAATTTCGAATTGTAATTGGTAATTTGGAGATTTGAATAAAATTTGCCTTTATTTAATCTTGATATCGAGTTTAGTAAGTAATAAAACTTTAATGCGAATAAATTACTAGCGGTAAAGATTTTGTAGTTATCCCAAAAAAATAGGCCTCATACATAAATACTCATATCACGCCTATTTCCCTTACGGGGTAGGCAGAGCTTGAACGGCAGTAAAAAAACGATTTTTGCCAAGTCTGACAAACATGCAGAAAATTGTGTATCGCCAAAGTGACAGGCTGTCCGTCCGCCCATCGCCTAAAATTGTAATACACATGGAACGGCAAATAAATAACCCAATTCAAAGGAAAAAATTATGTTGTTGGCATAAATATATATATTTTTTTTATTTATGATGGGTTTGCTCTTGACTCTAGTCTAGGTCATAGGACAGAGACAGAGTCTAAGATATATAGAAGTTCGTGTAAATACTAAGTATCCGATTGGCGGTAAACAAGGAAAAATACATTTTTATGTTTATTTTAGGAGAAAGAGGCAGTTTCCAGGGAAGTCAAAGCTCTTGTGCCTTCGTGTTCGCCCACACCTAATTCTGAGACGATATTTTCTTAAAAACTTACGGATCGGTTGAACAAAAATGAAACCGACACTAGGGGTGCTACTTTTACACATCGGTCCGAAAAGGACTATCAAGGTTCGTCTCACAAGTAGAATTGTGAACGATATTATGAATGTGACAATATATTACTTGCCTGCTACGCCGAGGGTCGTGGGTTTGATTCTCACTACACACAAATACTTGTTAAGGCGAGTGTAGCCGTCAAGCTGCATGCTCAATTAAATATTCGATGTAATTATGGTTATGGAAAAAAGTACCTAAAAAGGACCACTTTTGGTATTTATTGCCATAACTTTAATTACAGCGAATGTTTTATTGAGTTTGCAGGTTCTATTTTTACTTAAAGATAATACTTAAAACTTGGGCAACGGATATTCTGATCGATTGTTTGTATAAAGAGAAATATGTTTTTTGTAGAGTGGCGCCACTGTCGAGATCGTTCACGGGTACACTCGCCTTAAGACAATTTTATTGTGTTTAGTTTGGGTGTTTTCTATGTATAATATGAATTTATTAAAAAAAGTAATAATATCAGCTATCTTGTTCCATTGTACAAGTTTAGTTAGGAGCTAGGTGGCGCTGTGTAAATTGTCCTAGATAGTTTATTTATTTATCCCATGAACTTAATCGATTATCAGCCAGTTCTTCGAGGAGCTTATTATACTAGATTTTCACAGTCATTTCTTCTTTCGTGTAAGATACCGAGTCAACGAAAGACCCTATGAACCCTGGTGTTTAAGAATAACGACTTTAGGTTGATTCCGTAAATCGTAAAGGGGTAAGTCAAGGTGATGCTGAAAGTACTCATATATGTAGGCAAAGGCAGTATCTCATCTATTACTCAGCATTAATAGGCTTTCATTAGCTTAGAGCGGGGCACACCGGCTCCGTATCCGTTCCGTATCCAGCTCTCGTCCGTAGTCACGCACGAACTTATGACGTTGTAATGTATGGGACTGTATGAGACACGGCACACCGCTTGCGTTGCGTATCCGTTGCGTATCCGTTCCGTGCTGCACGTAAGCGGTGTGCCGTATCTCATACAGTCCCATACATTACAACGTCATAAGTTCGTGCGTGACTACGGACGAGAGCTGGATACGGAACGGACACGGAGCCGGTGTGCCCCGCCCTTAAGTGTTGAAGGCTTTGAATTAATGAATCTACCACCACCACCATTACAAAGAGCCTATAGGTACATTTGCCGCATAATGCCGGCTGAAAATAGCATCATCTTATTCCTTTCTGCGGGTGTCATAATAGGCGACTAAAGGACTCGAAGATTACACGTGTATTGCAATTTTAGGCGACGGGCTGACTATTTGTCACTATGGCGATACACATTTTTATGCATAACCTTCAAATCTTTGTCTTGCGATGACATTTTTAATATTAGTTTAGAAATCATCGAATTAAGAAACGCAACAAATTTTTATCAACATTCATCGGTGGAATTTACGATACCTACAGGCTATATAGTGTTTTTGCACTTTAAAGCCGTGAAATATTTTGCTAAATTATTTAATTTAATAATGCCGTGTAATGCGGGCTTAGAATAGCATCACCCCATTTCTTTCCCGTGGGAGTCGTAAGAGGCGACGAAGGGACTCGAGGGTGTGTATTGCAATTTTAGCCGATGGGTTGACAATCTGTCACTATTACGATGCACAATTTTCCACATGACCCTCAAATATTTGTCACGGCGCGGGTGACCGTTTTTTGCGGCGGTTTACGCTCTGCCTACCCCGCAAGGGATTATATGCGTGATATATGTATGTGTATTTAATTTAATTTAAGATCGAACTTGATAGAAGCGTCCTGCGTCTAAATTGTGCAACTAATTATGATCATCTTCAGAAATAAACAAATGTAATACAAACAGCTTAACAGTTCAATTCCACGAAATCATTCAATGCACAGAACTGGTAAGCCGTCAGCCCTTCAGTTACACAAACTCTATTCACGGCGGTTAATTAGCGAGATGTGCCCTATGTTATGAAACAACAGGCTATAAATCTACACGAGAAATTCTTAGTACATTGCGTAGCCGGTTAATACTCCAGGGCCCCGATTCCCTTAATTTTTGTCATTGTAATGCCATCTGAACTCAATGGTCATTTTATTGCCATTGTGATTTTCTATACTTAAAACTGTTAGTCGAACACAAAACAGCCAAAACAATACAACGACACTCTATTGAACCACAACTGACACGCTTTTTAAGTAGCGGAATATGGCTGCTGGTTATAATGGCTAACCGACTACGCAATGAACATCGAATTTCACCTGAAAAATTATAGCCTGTAGTTTGATAATATCGGGCACTGGTCAGGAATATTCACACAGATGAAAGGGACGTTTTGTAAAACAATTTTGTTTGGTACATAGTTGAATTTGAGTGCTACAAATACGATGATGCCGGCTTAGAATAGCATCACCCTATTTCTTTCCCGTGGGAGTCGTAAGAAGCGACTAAGGGACTCGAGGGTGTGTATTGCAATTTTAGGCGATGGGCTGACAACCTGTCACTATGGCGATACAATTTTCCGAATAATCCTCAAATATTTATCAGACGTGGTGTAAATGGCCGTGTTTTGTGGCGCCGTTCACGCTCTGTCTACCCCGCAAGGGATTATAGGCGTGATATGTGTATGTGTGCAAATACGTATGTTTGTAAAATATTGCAAATGCTTTGCAATGATATATTCTGACATTCGTCGTAATATTAAATTCCGACTTTCCGCTACATAAAATTTATCCATATCATGACAATTTCTATGTCGTAGCCAAAGAGTACATAATACTCACAAGTACAGTCAAGCTCAGTCTGTGTTAGACAGTTTGGATTTCGAAACGTTCTTATGCCGCCGCGCGCATAGAACCTCAATTGGCGGTTCGAGTGTCTAACCGGACGTGAGCTTGACTGTACAACCTTTGCGAATTGAATTGTCGTCTTTGGACAAAGGCCTTTATTGTCTAAATAGAGTTTCTGGTGAGTGATACAATTTTATCCTGTGGCCTTATTACAGATACGATAAATATTGCTAGATACACCTCTACCAGGTAACTTTTGTGGTCGTAGGAAATCTTTTCCAAAATCAACACTTGCTCTTTACCAGCCCCAAAATCAGCCACCATGAAAACCAGTGCTGCTCTCTTTTGGGCATTCCTTGCACTGAGCCTTGGCCCTTTGCATCGCTGCAGCACACATGTGCGTTTAACTGTGTAAGTAATTACCCTATTTTATTCTGAAATGTATCTACACTTTTTTTTCTTATACTGTTGAATGTATGTGTGTGTTGTTAATTATGCAATAAACGTTTAATCTATCTATCTACCATGAGAGCACTACTGCACGCGTCTGTTTGGTATTTAAATAGCAGTATTAAAAAAAAAACAATAAAGAGCGCCATGGTACGAATCTTCTGTTTCCTCGGTCGCTTCCACAGCAACAGCAATGCAGCAATGACACCAAATACTGTACCTATGACTAAACCCCACGCATCTTTTTGGTATTTTAATAGCACTTACATTGTGTCCGACATCAAGAGGCGCCAAGGTAAGAATCTCCCGTTTCCTCAGTTGCTTCCATAGCAACATCAAAGATCAGCAGAGAACCAGCAAAAAATACTGCACCTATGACTAAACTCCACGCATCTTTTTGGTATTTTAATAGCACTTACATTGTGTCCGACATTCAGAGGTGCCAAGGTACGCTTTCACAGTTACAACAAAGCAGCAATGACACCAAATACTGCAGCTATGACTAAACTCCACGCATCTTTTTGGTATTTAAATAGCACTTACATTGTGTCCGACATCAAGAGGCGCCAAGGTAGGAATCTCCCGTTTCCTCGGTCGCTTCCACATCAACAGCATAGCAGCAATGACACCAAATACTGCACCTATGACTAAACTCCACGCATACTTTTGGTATTGAAATAGCACTTACATTGTGTCCGACATCAAGAGGCGCCAAGGTAGGAATCTCCCGTTTCCTCGGTCGCTTCCACAGCAACAGCAGAGCAGCAATGATCAGCACAGTGCCGGCTCCAAACACAGCACCCATGGCTGCACTCCATGCGTTGCCATGGTCCTCCCAAGATGTGGCTGAGCTGAGACGAGCTTCTGGTTTCATGATTGGTATTTCTGAAGCAAAAATATATATATTTCGTTGTACAATAAACCTCATGACAAATAAACACTCCTAAATTGCAAATAATTTAACCATAGCCACAGAATAATAACTAGTAACTACCATAGCCACAGAATAATAACTAGTAACTAGCGTAACACACTTCACCTGTTCTAATAATGTTAGCAATAAAGTGTTTCTGTCTGTCTGTCTGCCCGTCTGTTTTATAATAATCTATGTGAAGAGGCAATCTTGTTGTTCAAGGCTGATGATTGGAATTTAAAATATTCAATTTAGCGGCAGGGGTGGGCGTTCGAAGATTATTAATGTTCCGGAATATTATCCATTGAACTTCTTATTTCATTTTTTCGAGCCTACCACAGCCAAATTTCCTTTTGTGCCTTCAAAGTAAGCAGGCGTAGGCTCTTAAATATTGACACTTAAGGGCTTTTTGTGTTACAAAAAATTATATGTCCTTGCAAATAATTTATCAATTACATACATACATACATATATCACGCCTATAATCCCTTGCGGGGTAGGCAGAGCGTAAACGGCCGCAAAAAACGGACATTTACGCCACTTCTGACAAATATTTGAGGGTCATTCGGATAATTGTGTATCGCCATAGTGACAGGTTGTCAGCCCATCGCCTAAAATTGCAATACTCCAGTCCCTTAGTCGCCTCTTACGACTCCCACGGGAAAGACATGGAGCGATGCTATTCTAAGCCGGCATCAGACGGCATCTATATAATTTATCAATTATTGACCTAATATTAAGTTATCCACGTATACAGAGCGTTAATAAAACTAGAGAATTCCTTTCAAAGGATGAATGAACGTGCCTTTAAAAATTATCAATTTTCCCCAAGTAACATAAGGTCAAAATCCACACTAATATTATAAATGCGAAAGTAACTCTGTCTGTCTGTCTGTCTGTCTGTCTGTCTGCTACGCTTTCACGGCCAAACCACTGAACCGATCTTCATGAAACTTGGCACAGAGATTGCTAGCATACCGAGAACGGACATAGGCTACTTTTTATCACCATTCGAGGGTCTGGAGTATAGATGTAGACCACCAGGTGTACCACCAGGTGCCCACCTAAACTATTGGAGATACAGAAATGGTTCCTAAACAAAAGTTGTTCAGTATGATGGGCCGCTTCTTTTCACAAGGACATTGGGGCTTTGGAGTACCTTATGTAGACCACCAGGTGTACCACCAGGAGCCCAGCTAAACTATTAGAGATACAGGCATGGTTCCAAAACAAAAGTTGTTCAGTATGATGAACTGCTTTTTTTCACAAGGATATTGGGGCTCCGGAGTACCTTATGTAGACCACCAGGTCTACCATCAGGAGCCCAGATAAACTATTAGAGATACAGGCATGGTTCAAAAACAAAAGTTGTTCAGTATGACGGGCCGCTTCTTTTCACAAGGACATTGGGGCTCTGGAGTACCTTCTGTAGACCACCAGGTCAACCATCAGGAGCCCAGCTAAACTATTGGAGACACAGATATGGTTCCTAAACAAAAGTTGTTCAGTATGATGGGCCGCTTCTTTTCACAAGGACATTGGGGCTCTGGACTACCTTATGTAGACCACCAGGTCTACCATCAGGAGCCCACCTAAACTATTGGAGATACAGAAATGGTTCTAGGACAAAAGTTGTTCAGTATGATGGGAATAAGTTGAGAAAGGACATTGCCTTCTTTACCAAGGACAGAAAAACATAAAATGTGGTATAGAGGTATAAAGATGTATTACAGAAACTTAAATTACCTTTTTATGTCTTATCAGTAGATAAGACAGATAAAAAAATGGTCAGCATAAGTATATGCTGACCATTTTAGTGTACTCTGTTATCTACCAACTTTTGTATTCAATGGTTATAAATATTGATCTCTCAGGCCGGATAGCAAATTTGGAATTGTCCCTTTAACAACAGAAGCAAGCAAGTCATCTTTAAACAGTAGAGATAAGAACTGTTCTAATATTACTGTTACACTTACTATGAATATACATACCTACTTCAGAACTTCTGCCTAAAAAAACTGTCTAACGCGGACGAAGTCGCGGGTAAAAGCTAGTAAGAAAATAAATTTGGCTTCCCTTATAGTTTGTGTTACTCTACAATTCATTAGGGGTAGGAACACCTGTTTAAGGATATTTTTAATAGTTGCTGGTTTACTTTGCCCTTTGAAAAGAACGCAGTACTGTTTATAACACCACTAGCGGCCCGCCCAGCGGTTTCACCCGCTGCTAACTGATTTCCCACGGGAAACAGACTTTCTCCCGACATAAATCATACATAAAAAGCTTTCTCTTGAGTCACTCTATCTTTTAAGAAAACATCATCCAGATCCGTTAAGTGGTTTTGAAGATACATACAAACAAACAAACAGACAGGGACAGACGTGGGAAGCGACTTTACTTTAAATTCCGTTTTTTTTAATCCCCCAAGAGATGAAAAGGGGGTTAAAAGATTGTATGAAAGTTCGTTGTCTTAAGTGTGATCCGTTTCAAAATTAGTAATTAAACTTATGACTTAAAATAATTAAATACGTGTTTCAGCATTTTTGAAATTTTAATCTTTAAAGGTGTCAAAAGGGGGTCAAAAGTTTACTACCAGTTAGGATACCCGTTTTCCCATGGGAATGTGACAATTTCCCGGAATAAATTATACTTATAAACCTTCCTCTTAAGTTACTCTATCTAATAAAAAAAAACGCATCAAAATCCGTTGGGTACGTCTAAAGATATAAGGAGACACCAAACGGGAAGCGACTTTATTTTATACTATGTAGTGATATAGGTACATATTGAATCGAGCCTGCGTCCATATGAGGACTGGTGCTGCACTGCGAGGCATCGGTCTCATGAGTGTCTTACGCCAACTCGAGTATGAGTTCCGTCCTCTACGATAAGCTTCTTTTACCCGAGCGGGGCAATCCCTAAACTTTATGTAGTTTAGTTCAGTTCTTACGCTGAACTGGTAAAGGGACCTGATGAGCTGAATAGAAAGCGAAACAGTTGCCGACTTATTTTGCAAATATACTTTTCGCCTTTCGTATTCCTTTACCAGTTCAGCGTAAAAACTGAACTAAACTACATACATATTGAATCATTTAGCACCAGCTTACAGTAATTAATAGACACAGGCAACTTTGTCATTTTCGAAAGTTATGTTCACTGCCAAGTACATGTCGAATCTTCTTTTTTGTTGCTGGGCTCCGCAATTTTTGCCCCGGGGCTTTGAAACTTACACCTGACTGGTTGGTGGGGAGCGAGGACTCACCCAGATAGGTTCGTGTTGTTGCTCAAACAACCTTGCCCTTGGGGCACGACTGGGCTTAGGAGTTGTTCTGGGAAGAACGGATCCGACTAAATCTACCCAGTACATGCTGGGAGTTTCCAAAATGAGGGAGCAAAATGGAGAATAAATAAGGGATGTCTAGGCTTCTGAGAACGCCAAATATCATGAGAAAAGGTACCACGAAGTGACAGACAGGGGTATGCAACTTTTCGATTAGCCTGAGCGCTTCGTTGGTTACATGTCCATCATGATGGTCAAACTTTAATATACCTACATACGAAGGTAATTCCGAACAATTCTGATTGGTACTGATAGGAGTTCTTAATGTTCCGGGTTAAATCGTAAATAAATCGAATCTTTTCATTTAATGCCGTGTGCCGCCGGCTTAGAATGCCGTGTGCCGCCGGCTTAGAATAGCGTCACCCCATTTCTTACCCATGGGTGTCGTAAGAGGCGACTGAGGGACTTGAGGGTGTGTATTACAATTTTAGGCGATGGGCTGACAACCTGTCACTATAGTGATACACAATTACTTATCTGATTGACCCTCAAACTTTTGTTAGAAGTGGTGTTAATATCCGTTTTACGGCCGTTTATGCTCTGCCTACCCCGTAAGGGATATAGGCGTGATCTATGATGATGATGATTTTCATTTAATAACTTTTCATTCTTCTTCTTCTTTTCAGGCCAATGGCAGTCAACCCTTAATTACAGCTGGTATGCCCAAAAAGTATCCACTTTATTGGCATTTTTGTTGGCTTTATATAGGTCCTCTTGCGTGCAAGCAGCAGGAGAGTTAGGTTGGCTATTAAAAATTACTCCATACTAATAGTTAATTGCAAAAAACTAAATTTTCGGAGAATCCTTGGAAGAACAGACTTGAAAATCACAACATAGTTCTCCCAGTGTCGAAATCAAGATAAAGAAATGTTATGCGTTAATTTTCGTAAGCACATAATTGAGAAATTCGTCAACTGGATTGGACTAGGTACCTAAGATTTGTAGAGTTAATACTTATAGGTTACATGAGTAAATAGATAACTAATTGATAATATGGATGCGGTGATAATGATCAAAGACAAGCTCGGGTAAGTGAAACCTTTCAATACAGATCACAAACCCTCATACAATTACCAGCTGATTGAAACACCATTCATTAAACCAATGCCGATGTATCTTAATCGAATAAGTACATACATACATACATAAATCACGGCTATATCCCTTACGGGGTGGACAGAGCGTTAACGGCCGTAAAACAGATATTAACACCACGTCTGACAAAAGTTTTAGGGTCAATCAGATAACTGTACCTATACGACTATAGTGTCATCCCATCGCCTAAAATTGCAATACACATCTAACCCTCGAGTCCCGTAGTCGCCTCTTACGACACCGATGGGTAAGAAATGAGGTGATGCTATTCTAGGCCGGCATCACATGTGTGAATTTTCCAGGATATTTCTTTATTCAATAAACTTACTTATAAATAGGTGCACTTATACAAAATAAGTATAAGGCGTACTATTTCCTGAACTAAGAATATGAATTCCTGTATCTCAGGTAAACAGATAGCCCAAATAATTATCTCTTTTAAAGAAACAAAAGAAAAATACTATACAATACAGATAAACTTACAAAAACATATTATACAATATAACATTTCATAACTAACTACGCATTAGTGCAAATGAAAATTAATTAAAAACTTAAACAAAAACAACAAAGACATAGTTTTGTAACGAAGCAATGATCCGCTGTGTCAGCAACGTTACAATTTTACTATAAAGGAGGCCATGTCTAAAATATAACAAGTCACGCATGAAAGAAATGCTAACTTAGCACAACTTGTTTTCTAAAATTAAACTCTAATAATTAGTCAGCGATGTACTATTGAACATTTTAGCGGAATATTATTTTTATTCAGAATATCCCTTCCTTATGCTTAGCGACTTGATAATTTTAGGAGCACTCATAGTCTATTGAACTAAGGAGTCTTAGTTCAGCGACTTTTCTGGCTGGGCATTGGTCGTCTCCAGTTTTATGGTTGCTGGGTTTCTTGAAACGCTGACACGTTGCACAGTGTCCAGGTTGGTCCTTTTTGACACAATCTTTGATGCTGTGCCCAGAACATCCACAGTGGCCACAAGTGGGGTTGTCGTCTTTGCAAAATTTCGCTGAATGACCATACTGCTGACATTTGTAGCATCTGGTCACATGGGTGAAATCCTTTACAGGGCAGGAGGACCAGTTGATAAATACTCGCCCCTGCTGTATGAGCACTTTTCTTATTTCAGCCGTGACTTCTAAAATGAAATTACAGGATGCAGCTTCCTTCTTCCTAGATTTATGGCTGAGTCTGATTGAGCTCAATGTACTTTCTTTTGTCAAGCTTAGGCATTTATCGGCAATATTTTGATCAAAAATGCAATCCTTTAGCTCATTTTCGGACATATAAGAGGGTACACCAAGCAGGATTATTTTCGGTCTTTTCTTGACGGTCAGTTCAACAGTCAGCCCAGATGTTCTGAGTTTTTCTGATTTTTTGAGCTTTTCCAAATCATCTTTTCTGTCTGTGCTAATTATAACTCCACCGTTTTTGGTTCCTCTTACTCCACGAATGTGCAACTTCAGTTCTTCAGGCTTGATAAGTGATTTTACTAATTTCCTCGTATCTTCACTTGACTTGTCCTTATTTGCAGGATAGATAGTAATGCTGCTGCTTGCGGTAGGGCGAACGATCGAATTATTTCTTGTCTTGACGGTGTCAGCAAAAGATAAGACAGGCTGTGCTACGGGAATCGGAGACGACTTCATACATTGTTTCAAATCTGAAATTTGCGCGGCAATTTCTATTTCTTCATCTCTATTACTAAGTTCATTATTGGTCAGCATATATTTGTATTTTATTGACTGATATTTTACAGTCAATTGCGCTATTCCACAAAGGATTTTCCTACTTTGGGTATTAATACGAAGTTTCTGGTCTGCGTCTAATTTTTTTGTCGATTCGTTGCTGATACTGCAGATTTCATCCAGGCTTCTTTGTATATGTATATGTGTTAATCCAGCGGTCTATTTCTGGAGTGGTCACAAGCTCGATGTCAGGATCTAACATGGTTGGTCCTGGTATATCTCACAGATATGTATTGAAACATAAGTACATTATACGCACTATTACACTTGCATAATTGTCACGTGCTGACTATGCGGAATGTTGACACAGTTTTGAATTTGTTGTTATGATTTAAGTAATTTAAAGTTGCTAAAAACACGTCTGATCACTGCCACTGCATGGCGTATCCATTTATCCACTACGTCATCAGGCCAGTCTTGTAAACGCGTTTTATGGGTCAATAAAGTTAATACACACATAGAACATATAAGATAATTGCATACGAACATGCCAATCACTCTCGATTAATTTATTCTGTCGTCTATACAATAGTTTTACCAATCTTGTGGATGGCAATGATGCAAACGAACTGATTAAGATCTTGTCATCTGCAAACTGTAGTAAAACAGCGGACCTCGTGACTCAATTTATACGACAGATAGATACCACAGCACATATACAGGATGTAACAATGTTAGCTGCAAATATTTTAAGGGGTGAACTAGTTCTAAGAAACTGAACAACTTTCCCCAAGGATCAATTTTAATGTGAAATGTCGAGTTCGCTTCGCTCGCAATACGTGCAGTTGTAGCGTACCACAGTGTGTCTCCACGCTTGCCTTTTTTAACGTGGAATGTCGCTCGCATTTCGTGCAGTGTTGCTGTGCTGCTCGCAATAAGTAATGTTCCTAGCACGCAGTGTGTCTCCTTGCTTCGTTTTTTTAAAATGAAATGTCGAGCTCGCATCGTTCGCAATACGTTTAGTGCAGCTGTGGCGCGGAATAGTTTTGCCTTCTGAATGTGAAATTTTGAGCTTGCTTCGCTCACAACTAGTAATGTTCGTATAGCGCAGTGTGGCTCCTCACTATGATTTTTTTATATAAATGTAAAGCTCGATTCGCTCGCAATGCGTAAAGTGTTGATGTGGCGCAGTGTGGCGCATATCTTGCCATGTGTTTTACGTAAATTGTCTAGCTCGCTTCTCTTGTGATGCATATTTTCTTTCGCACGATGGCAGTCTACATATTATTATGCTATGTGTTATGATCCCCCCCATGACCTGAAGCTGTATACGCTACTGCTTGAACATTTTGTATGGGAGGTGTAAATTCATTTTTCATATTTCGATGAAAGCTGTCAGTTTCATGGGCTGATTTACCTTTAAATATTTACAGTGAATATTTCTACATCCATACTAATATTATAAATGCGAAAGTGTGTTTGTTTGTTTGTTTGTTTGTTTGTTTGTCTTTCTTTCACGTTACAACAGAGCGATATCATGCAGTGTTTTTTAGGTGTGCAGTTAGGTGAGAGGCTGGAGAGTGACATAGGCTACTTTTTATCCCGGAAAAACATATTTTTCCCATCGGAAAAGCGATTAATGTTTAGCAATAGAATACACCCATACTACGAACATAGATGAGTATCATGCAGCGATGTAAAGCATTTTTTTTTTTGAGAGCAGCTAAATGAAAAGCTGGTGAGTGACATAGGTTATTTTTTATCCCGGAAAAACATATTTTTCCCTTCGGAAAACCGATTAATATTATAAATGCGATATATTATGCATTTATAATACTAGGACGGAACATAATTGGAGCCACCATCTTAACCGGCGTTGGCAAGGGTGAAAATGTAATAATACCACGGATCCCAATTATTCCCACAGATCTTCCATTCCAATTCAAGAGGCTGCAATTTCCTATCAAGCTTAGTTTCGCAATGACAATCAACAAAGCGCAGGGACAAACTTTAAAGGTAGCGGGGGTCCACTTAGAAAAACCGTGCTTCTCTCATGGCCAGCTATATGTAGCATGTTCGCGTGTGTCCAATGCTCAGAACCTCTTCATTTTATCCCCAGATGGTAAAACTTACAATATCGTTTACAATAGCGTATTAAAATAGTGCTCTGTTCTGTGTCCATTAAGCTGTGTACTATGTCTTTAACACTCTTCTGGAAACAAACGCTCCGAAACACTGTAAAAGCATAAATCCCTCCCCTTTGAAAGACAATTTTTGTATACGCGCTCTCCATCAAGATATGTCTTCCATATTACTCACGATAATTTTTCCGGTTTAGTGACTGCGTCTCTATTAAAATTACGTTATCTTTACTTTTAACATTAAATGCCTGTTTTTCCTTACACTATAAATGTGTCATAATCTTCTTTCTAGCGTCGTAATATCTTCATTATTGAAGGTCGTAATTCCCCTGATGGGAAATATTTTTCTCATTCAGGATTCTTTTCCATCGCTGCGTATCTTTGGCGACATAGAGCGCTGAGTGTATTTAATGAGACCACCTAATTGTACTGAAACCTCTTGGTCGTTTGCCATCGACTTTTCCAGTGATCATGAGTGCAAAGTGGCAAAAGAACTCAAGGATCATTCTTGCGCCTCATTACTTGATTTTACAATAGCCTGTATTAGTGATGGTAGCGCCCAGGTACCACAAATTATATACTTTTTCAAGGAAGTGAACCATTCCAGTGTAGTGTCGTCTGTGTATCGGTGAATAGTGATTTTAGTGCCCTCCCAGTTTACACAGTTGTTCGCCTTACGATGTGTCGTTTAGAATACACAACTAATTAATAAAACTCTATGAGTACGCGGGCGAAGCCGCGGGTAACAGCTAGTCCTGTATAAAGATACTTACTTAGAACAAAACTTGACTGAATGCTGAATAGTTTTGTCTGAGGTAGGTACATGAATCTTACAAAGTTGGAAATGTTTAAGTTGAAACCTAAATTGAACATCACCATCGACTTAATTAATGCCCTTATTTGATTAACACCAACAGTTTTGAACACTTTAATAGTAGTAGCTAAAGTTAGGCCATCCCAATAAGCCATATTTGACAACTGTTATCTCCATACTAAAAAGTATGTCAACAAAGGAAAATGGCTGCCATAGCAGTAGCATGAATCTGACAGCTGTCAAATACGGCTTATTGGGATGGCCTTACTGTAGCGACTTATTCATAAACTTGGAGCATAAATTCGCTAAAAATTTAGGTAAGTTGTAACAGTTTTACCAAGATCTTAACATGTAACATTAACATTACTTATCAGCCACTAAAGTCCACAGCTGGACATAGGCCTCCCCTATTGGAGGGTATTGCTATATTCAACACGCTTGGCAAGCGAATTGGCGAGTGCAGTGCAAGATATTGCCTAGATGATTATCCTTATTGGCTTCACAACACCCACGAGTAGAATTGGGGTTATGCCATTCTAAGCCGGCACCACACAGAAGCATTCGTATACAAATACTATACAGTTACATGGGCCATTATAAATTAAACTAATTAAAACACGACTGCTTTCTGCGATAAAACCTAGCCTATGACATTCGGGATATTGTAATCATTATTCCGATACAATTCCCATTCGAATCTGTTCAGTGGTTAACGAGTTTCAGTCGATTAAAGAATCGCACATATATACCTACATATGAACTCTAAAAACATTTCACTCATTTATGGTTGGGCAGTCGTGTAAAAATAGGTTCTTGCAAGTACGAACCTTATTAGAACTCGGGATAATGTAAGCATTCTTCCGATACAATTCCCATTCGAATCTGTTAAGTGGTTAACAAGTTTCAGTCCATTAAAGAATCGCACATTTATACATTATATACACGTACGAACTCTAATAACATTTCACTCCTTTTTTGGTTGGGCAGTCGTGTAAAAATAGGTTTATGCAACTACGAACCTTATTAGAGTTTCATTTTCAGTACTGCTATTGGATTTTACTCTCTGAGGTATTGCTATTCCCCGAGGTTATTCCTGTTCTATTGTGAGAGAAACACAAGGCTTATTGAATTGCATGACGACAACGTACGTATGCCATATACCTATACAAATAACGTTATACATACCTAGGTATGTTCCTTGTGTCATAGTATCACAATATTATTATTATTATTATTATTATTATTTATTTGAACAGGCAGGCAGTTGAAACAACTGATAATGCCTGCATCCTATTATTCACTGTTCAAGTTCGTCACTATATAGCACTTATAGTTCACTTTAGTTATTTATGTTAAATTTTTGATTTGCCACGACACTGTTTTTGATGTTCGTCTAGTTTGTTTTTAAATGCATTTATGCTAGTTGCCGAAACTACACTGTGAGGCAGGTCATTCCACGGTTTGACCACTCGGTTAGTCAGAAAGTGTTTGTGCGGGTTGTTGTGAGATCTTTGCGCCTTTAATTTGAGATGATGGCCACGCAGTCGAGTGTTCTTGTCATATTCGAATATTTCTTCAAAATTATCCAGATCATAGTGACCATTTAGAATTTTGAATGTCTCGATCAAGTCTCCACGTTCCCTTCGCTCTTTGAGGGAAGTTAGTTTCAGTAGCTGTAGTCTGTCATCATAAGTTCGGTTTTTAAGTTGCCGTGGTACTTTAGTAAAGCTACGTTGGACTTTCTCAAGCAGGTCAATATCCTTGATAAAATATGGGTTCCAGATTTGAAAGGCGTATTCTAGTATGGGTCTTACATAGGTTTTATGTATTTTGATCATCATCTCTGGAGTCAGGATACCAAATGCTTTTCTGATTAGGTAGATTAGACTTTTGGCTTTCTTGGATATCGATGCCACATGATGTTCCCATTTCAGGTTCTCAGAGATGATGACGCCTAGGTCTACTTGAGTTTTCGTTTCCTTTAAATCAGTGCCACCTAACTTGTAGGTCAAGTGAGGATTTCGGCTTCCAATATGCAAGACAGTGCATTTTGCTGCGTTTAGGTTAATCAACCATTCTTTAGACCAGTTAGCAACTGCGTCCAAATCTTTTTGAATTTTATCGTAGTCGACCAGAGGGTTTGCGAAAATTTTAGTATCGTCGGCGAATATACTAACGTCGCATTGGAGGCCACGTGGCAGGTCAAAAGTGAAGATGATGTATAGAACTGGGCCTAAAACTGAGCCTTGTGGTACCCCACTTTGGATGGCATGCTGCTCAGATAAAACTTCACCGATTCTAACTCGAAAGCTTCTGTCACGCAGAAAGGCCTCGATCCATTTGAGTAATTTACCTCTTATGCCGATACAATCCAGTTTTTGTAGAAGTCTTGTAATAGGGACTTTATCAAAGGCTTTCTCGTAGTCTAAATAAATAACATCAACTGGCTCTCTCGTGTTGAAACTGTGAGTCCATGATGATAGGCATGACAGTAGGTTTGATACCGTTGATCTATGAGGGCAAAATCCATGTTGCTGATTTCCAATTATTTTGTGTCTTGAGATAAATTGCCGGATATGCTTAACTATTATCTTTTCCATAACCTTGCAGATCACACTTGTCAGGCTTATAGGCCTATAGTTGGCTGGGACCAGTTTGCTACCTTTTTTAAATATTGGAGTTACTGTTGCAGTTTTCCATTGTGACGGCAATAAACCATTGTCGTAGGATCTCTGCATTATTGTTGCTAATGTATTGGCAAGATCACATTTTTGTAGAAATCTAGCAGGTATGTTATCTGGTCCGGGAGATGAGTCTGATTTTATCTCATTTAATGATTTTTGGATCTTATCTGGTGTAAATTCAATTTCTGCAATACTTTCTTCTATTCTGAGAGAGGGATCAAGAACAGGAAGCGGTGTTTGTGGTTCTTTTTGGAAGACGTCTTCAAACTGGTCAGCAAATGCTTCTGCAATATCAAAGGCAGCAGTGACCAAATTCCCTTCTTTATTTTGTAGCACACGTGGTACGCTTACTTTTGATGCCAACTGTTGGCTGATGTAAGAATAGAACTTCTTCGGTCCAGCATTTATAAGGTTCTGTTCAAATTTGGTGCGCGATGACTTACTCCAATTAGTTAGCCTGTTATTCAGTTTTCTGTACTTCTTGTATGTTTCATCTAATCCAGTGATCATGTATCTATTCCAGAGATGTAGTTTTTGTTCCGAAAGTGTCTTTATGTCTTTTGAAACCCATGGTTTATTCATAACTTTTGTATTGTTTATTTTGATGCGTGGTACATGTAAAAGAGTGGCTCTATTAACTTCCATAAGAAAAACTTCATATTGTTTCTCAACACAGTCCAAAAATTCTATTTCCCCAGGAAGTGATTCGAGTAACATTTTACAAATTTTGTCATAATCTGCTTTTTGATAATTCCATTTAGTGACAGGTGTAGTGTTGTGAATTACAGCTTCGATTTCTATAGTTGACAGTAGGCAAGTATGGTCACTCTTGCCAATTGGCGCTTGGTGGTTGACATGGGCTATCAGAGCATCATCATTGGTTAGGATCAAGTCTAGAGTTGATGGTTGGTTTCCATCCCTATACCGAGTATGCTTGTCCACTAATTGATCAAAATTGCTGCTATTGAACCATTGTACAAAATGATCTTCTCTTGGTGTAAGGTATCCACAGTTAAGCAAGGGCCATTTTACACCAGCGTAGTTGAAGTCACCCATTATGATTACTGTTTGGGTTTCAGATGCTAGTTTTAGTTCCTCGAGTAGAATGTTGTCTTGTTCCAGGGTCGAGTCATGGCCTCTGTAAACACCACATAACAAAAACTTTGTATTACCTATTTTCACATCTAGCCACAAGCACTCCCACGCTTCCTTTTTTTTGTTATAATTAGTACTCAGCTTACAAGTGACAAAGTCTAATCTGTTTGTGGCGTATATAGCCACTCCACCACTTCTTTTGGTCATTCTGTCATCTCTAAATAAGTCATATCCGGGAATTTTTACCATAGTGTCAGGGATTTCAGGTTTTAACCAGGTTTCAGTTAGAATTATGAAAGTAGGCTCCTCATTGCTAATTCTTGCAATTAATAAGTCCAGCTTAGATGTTATTGATTGAATATTAGTATAAAAAAATTTAATTGTATAAATTGGTAGTGATTTGTTAATTGTTTTACATGCTGAGGTAGTTTTTTTAATAGATGTAGACTGATTAGTTTTTGAGAGGGTTAATGGTTTTTTGGCTTTTTTACAATTTGTGGGTGACCTCGAACATATTTAATCGTGATGTCCGTCTCCCCATTAGTGATGCGTTTATCCAATTCTTCCCGGAGATGTTTCATGTATTCTCTTTGCATAGGTGTTAGGTCAGCTACAACCGAGGAAGGCTTCGCTAGCTTGGATCTATTGCGGAGTAACTCCACCGCATCTCTTTTGCTGTTTAAAACAACCTTGATGGGTCGTGGGGGGTCGTTAGGGTTAGCTTTTGGTGCGCCTAAACGAAACACCTTTACCCGGCTACACTCTATTTTATTGGTGACACTGTCAATCACTTTTATACATTCTTTTTTATCATGCTCCTTTCTTTCTTCCGAGTCATCGCTAGATGATTCTTCAACATTATAAATAATCACATTGTTGGCGCGGTTAGCCCTCTCACTTATTTCTTGGATCGCAGATTCAGTGGCAAGCATGCTCTGACGCAACCGTAATTGCTGCACCTCTGCGGTGAGCTCCTCGAGCTTCTTCATTATCATGGGCAGCTTCGTCATTGCGGCCTTGCAATCTCCGCACAGAAAACTAATAACGCGAGCTACTGTTTTTAATTCGAACACGCGTACTTCTGTCGGCGATAGACCATGACAATCCCCACACACAACACTTCTGCACGAGTCGCACATGACCGCTAGCTTTTTTTCATTGGGCAGCTTGTTGCACTTCGAGCACTTTCCGAGCCCAGCATTTGGTGCAGGGCTTTTTTTTATTGCCAGTCATTTTTAGGTAGGTTGGCAGTTTTTATAAGTTTTTACTGGCAACACTGGTTTTGACAGTTGATATAGATAAGTCACAAGAAGTAATTTTTATGAGGGTATGTAAATAATTTCAGCTCAGCAATTGTCAAATGTTCACTTATTCTCACTATTTTAACTAGTTAAATCAAGTCTTTATGCACAAATAACACTAACACAGCTTCCGAAACACACTATCTACACAATTACTATGTTTTTAGATGCGAAAACACAGTATTTTCGTAAATTTCGAATAAATTGTACGAGCGCGATTTTATCGTGGCAAGGTTCTGACGGTACAATAGTCATAACATACAAAAAGTCGCTTATTTTTTGTTGGATTGCGCTATGTGTCTGAAAAGCTCATTATTACATTTTGTGTCATTTTTAGCTCATTTATTAAATTAGAATCTAAGTGTCTATAATTAAATTATTATTGGAAATATACCAGTATCGTTTATGTAACAGTTTACACAGTGTAAAAACCCAATTCAAGTCAGTTTTATACACTGCAAAGGAAAGTAGGTATGTTAACATATTCCTAAACTTACACAAAATAAATGTTAGCATATTCCTAAAATTACACAAAATAATAAATTATTTGCGGCCAATGGTCAAGAAAATTTAAGCCATAAATAAATGACTTTAATAATTTTGAGCCATACTTGGCTACAAGGGCAAGGTACGATCGCGCTACTACAGCAGCAGAGACGAGATACTACTTACTCCTAAGTCCTTTTGGTCAGTAGCAACAGTTGCTGCAACACAATGTATGAGGTAGAAAGATAGATCATATTTGACACAGGTTTAAACTTGGACGAAATGGTTTTTTACATTACTGCAAATTGAAATTTAAATTCAAATTTAAATATAGTGCCGTGTGATGCTGGCTTAGAACAGCATCACCCCACTTCTTTCCCGTGGGAGTCGTAAAAGGCGACGAAGGGACTCGAAGATGTGTATAGCAATTTTAGGCGATGGGCTGACAACCTGTCACTATGGCGATACACAATTTTACGAATGACCCTCAAATATTTGTCAGACGGGGCGTAAATGGCCGTTTTTGCGGCCGTATACGCTCTGCCCACCCCGCAAGGGATAAAGACGTGATAAATGAATGTATGTAGGTATGCAAATTTACTATAAGTATTTTTTTATGTGTTATGTTAAGTTGATTTTTATTTTGTAAAAGAGTATCTTGTGAATTCTTACTAAGAATTATAATATTTTATTTTAGGATTCTAAGGGCCGGGATCACAGATCTGCCACCTTTTGACGCTACCGTTTTTAGTCAGAGTATAACTCCACTGCTGGACGTAGGCATTAGTCAGGGTCACAAAGCACGATTGCCCCGTCTACGCCACTACAAGTTTTTCCAGTCACTGTAAGCCGTTTTTTTAAGGCGAGTAGTGCCTCAAAACTAACGCCACTTTACGAAAAAAATCATAGCTCCCAATACAAACAATAAATAAATATACCTTTTTTGGCATAATCTCAATGTTCAATTAGAACATACAAACTCAGTGAAATATTCGCGGTAAATTGAGTTATAACTATTAGTACCTAAAGTGGCCTTTTCTGGCACTTTCATCCATAACTTTAATAATGTATTGAATTTGCAGATTTTAATTTTGTTTTAAGATAACACCAAAAACTTGTGCGAAGGAAGGACATACTGATGTATTGTTTGCATTCAGATACTTGTTATTTTCGTGAAGTGGCGCTAGAATCGCGGCACCACTCGCCTTAAGACAGTAGCAAATGGAAAATTTACTGTAAATGGATACAAATCTTAAAAATAAAGTTGGATATGAGTCTGTTCGCTCAAGGAGATGCCAGAGTTCTTTTGCTAAAACCACTATTTCATTTTGTGTACATTTTAGTGCTGCAAGAAAAGAACTAAAAAAGGAACAGAGTTTTTAGCTTTTTAGGAGTGATGACTCCTCGAACAATACCTAGTTCAAATCTCGGGTACTTTTAGGATATTTGTCTCCTAGCAACTCTTATCCTATTTCTGGAATATAAAAGGTTTGTCCCTTTCATGTCGTCTAGATATAATCACACATTGACGTGAATATATAATATTTTCTTGAGTTTGCACAACTATTACTCATCACAATAAAACAATTTTGAACGGATTTAAAATAAACACAACTTAAATCCGTTTAAAATTGTTTTATTGTGATTACGTGAATATATCCATAATTCATGGCGGTGACATCTGGCATGTACCCCTATTCCCAATCGCGATATTCATCGTGAGCCTCTCTGTCCACGGTTCATAAAATAAAGGCTTAAGGACCTGCCGTGAACTTGTAAACGACCCTTCCCCACTAACGGCAAATCTCCTGTGTGAGAACCGAGCGGAATAACCATTTTTAGACGATATTTCATTCTTTTCGAAATTTCTTGCCAAATAAACAAGAAATGAAGAATCTAGTAATGTACAAGACTTATCGTATTAGCAAAAAAAAAATTAATTTTGTTCTTCTTCTTGGTCGAGTCAATGGAAACAGGATTACAGTAATTTAGACCAATGTGTTGCTACGGCGATAGCTTTGTCGTTCGCCTCTTGCAGATCCTTCAATGTACAGGAGCAGGGGTATTAAGAGCAGGGGTAATGGAAATAATTTTGTTTATACGATTGCCATACCCCAGGTAAAAAAGTGCAAAAATAGACCACACTTTGAAAAATGAATCCATCCAGTAAAGTTTCTTTAATCGTGTTTTACTGCGACCAGAATGTAGATAATATAGGTAATATTAAATAAATTCTACATAAAAAGAAGATGTTTATCGTAATCGCCAAGGAAACTGCCTTATGGCCCTGTTTTTCCTGAAAAGTTAGTCCCTTTCATTCGCGCTGCGCCAGAGAGAAACAGCCAATCATTTTAAACTCAAATTTTGGCGAGCTTCTACGGTTTTTTCGACATAGAAACTACAATATAGAAATTAGAGGTACAATGTCTAATTCAGACATTTTTACTATAAAAGGTAAGTATGTATCTAAACAATAGCATAAAAAATGGTAATAACTTTACAATTGTAACTGTAAACATAATATTGAAAGAATAATTCAAATGGATGATACTATTATATCAAGTAAAGTAATAAATTTGTCAAATTTTGTAACTGATAGAATCTGTAATCTGTTAGATTCTCGACAATAACATCATATTTTTTCAATCATCAAATTGTCTAATTAAAACAGGTTTAAAAAAAATCCCGCGCGCTATTTGTGTATCTTAATAAAACAAGCTGAATAACAAACTAACCGTAATCCACGGTGGTGGCATGTACCGGTTCCCAGTCACCATATTCGTCGTCGTCAACAACCTCGCCGCCGCCGCCGAGCCTCTCTGCCCACGGTTTATCTGCGAGATAAAAACATCACATATAGATAAGTCGATCGGGTAAGTGCGAGCCGGACTCACGTAGTACAGGGTTCTGCTGCAATGTTGCTGACTGTTACTGACTAGGCAAATGTCAAGCAGTTTCACTCTCTATCTCCCGTTTACGCGTTTTACTATAGAAAAGGCTTAAATACTTAAGAATCACTAATAATTAATGTATTTATTTGTTGAACTTTATGCACAACAATGTACAAGGGCGGACTTAGGTAATGCCAGTGGCATTATCTACCAGTCTACTTTAGGGCATGTGGAAAGTACAGGCAGGTGCAAAAATAATAATAAAAATCGAAATATACCAAAATAATACAGCTAAATAAATACAATGATATTTTATTAATAAATATATATAAATTAAATTAATAATGTAGCTTTCTAACATTGAAAGATATTTTATCGTCCCTATTTACTACAAACTGATATTCCTCTTTTATTACAATAGTGTTAAGAGAATCTAGGGAAAACATGGTAAATTTTTATGTGACCGTTTAAGACTAAGCGCACGTTGACAAAGTCTTACCTCATAAGGTTGCCGAACGGAAATATCAAAAGGATAGATAATATTCAGAGATTCAGGAAAATATTGCCATTCGATATCCTGGCAGAATTGGACCATGGAAACTGCCAGGGTTGGAGCTGAAAACCTAAATCCGATTCTTATCTCCAACGGCATCTCTTTAGATGGGTATACGTTTCGAATGGTACAGCCGCGTAATGTAATTTTTGGTATTCATTTATTAACTCGAATAAAAAAAAACTGCCAGCCTATCCGATGGCAAAAAAATTTCTGAGCTACTGAATATTATCTATCGTTATATTACTATACTTATTACTATACTATACGAGTAATATACTTCCGTTCAGTAACCTTATGAGGTAAGACTTTGAAAACTGGCGCTTAGTCTATTATGTTACGAACCTTACATACTTTGTGGCTCTAAAATATTTTGACTTTGACTTTGACTTTGACTACGTATATTTATTAAAATAAACAATAATCTTTTTTAGTCAACAACCAAAATCGTACCATATATTTTGTATACGACATGTCACTTACAAAATAGGGCCTTGTTTGTGTTGTAGAAACTTTGCGTACGGAACCCTGAAAGTATCACACATAGTACAACCGCATCGATCGCCCGATACTGTATCAAAAAGTATTGTTTGTACAAAAACGATCCTTTTCCTGACAGCGATCTCTCGGGACAATGGGACGTAATTTGAGAACAGAATTGGATGTACGCTGATATTTACTTGGAAAAGGTGTAAACATGACATCAGTTTTATTTTCCGATAAATAAATGCCTTTACACTTATCCTTCACATATTTTTATTGAATTTCGTCCGTATTCATCTTGCTTTAACAAGCAAGCATGCAACAAGTAATTTGATGTAGCAGATGCTACGGCGCGGCGTAGCAAGCCAAGCGTATTAAGTCGTAGTACCGTAGATGTCGTACTACGAAACTACTTTAAATTTTTGATGGTTATAGAAATAATTTAAAACTTTTTAGTAGCGTTAATATGACGGGAATAAACATATTACTAGTACTTAAATCCTGTCAGAATCAAGAGCAAATGAACCTAGCACCTACCTAGTTTGAATTTCTCTCGGATAAACTCAGTCGTTGAAATTCACACTACATTGCTTGAAAAGTGCTGCTATTAGCATTGCTTACATATTTAGATGCAAATGCCAAGAGAAAATGGACACGCAATTGCATTGTTTCATGTAAAGTGCCAAGAGGCGATAGCAAACGAAAAGTATATTTAATATTTTGCAGAATTTACTAAGGACAAAACGGGACACAATTTTTTTTCATTTATTTTATTTTTATACGTTATGAAACATATAACAAAAGGTGGGTAATGCCATGACACATTTTTGTAAGATCCCATTTAGAGCCAAGTCTGATTGTTCTAATCCGTACTAATATTATAGAGGTAAATCTGAGAGTTTGTGTGTGTATGTTTGTTACCTCTTCACGCTCAAACGGCTTGACCGATTTGGATGCAATTTGGAACATAAGTAGAGTATAACCTGGAATAACACACAGGCCACTTTTTACCACGGGAAAACCACTATTACCACGGGAAAATGAGTGGCAACGGGTGAAACCGCTGGGCGGAAATCTAGTATTAAAATATCATGAGTTGGCAATCGCATAATCAGACATCTTCATGCATTTCTTTATAAGGCGTTGTAAAGATTGTCTGATTGATTGATTGTCGTGTGACGCCGGCTTGCCGTGTGATGCCGGCTTAGAATAGCATCACCCCATTTCTTTCCCGTGGGAGTCGTAAGAGGCGACTAAGGGACTCGAGGTTGTGTATTGCAATTTTAGGCGATGATGGGCTGACAACCTGTCACTATTGAAATACACAATTTTCCGAATAACCCTCAAATATTTGTCAGACGTGGCGTAAATGTCCGTTTTGCGGCCGTTTACGCTCTGCCTACCCCACAAGAAATTATAGGCGTGATATGTGTGTGTGTGTGTAAAGAAAGTACTGTAATGTAATTCCTGAATGGGCAGCGCGAGCATGTAAACAGGTTACTCGCACTGGTACTCGCTGTTCCCACGAGTGTCTGCTTTTGGTGCGCGAGGCAAAACACGCAGTACGAGCGCGAGTGGAATCTTTGCTATCTCGATCACTCGTATTGCTGCGAGAAGAGTACGACGGCAGTGTGTGAACACTCACTCGCATTGATACTTCCACGGATGTATATCAGGCTATATTCGCGGCAGCGGCAGGAGCAAGAGTATGGTGTAAATGTAGCATAAGACGTAAGCGTCTGTAGGTACCTACATGTGATATCTCAAAGTAAATAGATAGACGTAGGAACGTCTAATTAAATAACCTTTCATACTGCCTTATTATGCAAAGGGTCATACATAATACAGCACCTGCTTGTATGTTGACAATATGATTCGCAATAAAAATATGAATAGGCGAAATATAATAGAGCTTTTTCTCAACTGGATTGAACTGGAATTTTCTAAAATGCCCTCAAACTTTTGTCAGACGTGGCGATAGTAACCGTATTTTACAGCCGTAAATGCTCTACCTACCCCGAAAGAGATAAAGGCGTGATATGTGAATGTACGTATAGTTTCATCTTTTATTCGTTTCTATTTAGTGTAAGGGACAGTATACCAAAAACTTTGCTGGAATGGTTAGTTCATGAAACTGATCAACTTTTCCCTTTTAATCTGATCATGCCTGCAAAATTTACGGTACACTATCCCTTACACCTTCTATAGTGTTAGCACTTTATCACCCGTGACAGTATTTTATCCGAATAATAAATAATAGAGCAAGTACAACGGAGCCAACCTACAAAGCCCGATTTGACAGCGGCCATCTCAATACAAGAAGAAATATCAGCGCTGGTAAATAGACCTTGTGCAAAAGCAGTATCATGATTCTGACAGCTGTCAAATCGGGCTTTTTAAATTGTCTCAATTATAGGAACCGGAAGGCAAGGTACTAAATTAATGTCTTCTATCAGCGTAGCTATCGTGGTAAAGGTCACGAGGAATGACGTCGTGTTCAGTTTAGATACAACCCTCCTTCTGAGGTAGTCGGGTAAATCTACAGAGCGTAACGGATAGACTAATAAAAAAAATACGAGATGAATATTCTAACACCTACTTGTGAAACAGGAAATAGAGAGCAGAAAACTTACCTACCTTAAAGTTATAAGATGATGGAGATTTCGACCTATAAGTTCATTAACATAATCTAACCTTTAGGTGTACTGCGCAAATGTAGGCGGCTTAGTGTGTGGCAGCCAGGCTCAACACCGTGGCTCGATAGACGTGTAATTAACTTTTATCTACACTCATCTCATATGAATTCTCACAACTAATGGGTTAAGAGTTTCTTTCTTAGAGATAAGCTCGCCTTTGCTTACACTGTTTATTTTTAATTCGTTTTTATGCAGTATATATCTATCTATCTATCACATAATGTTTGGATCACAAATTCGAAAACAGTTGTTTAAAGACCTGATTTATGAATTCTGCCTATAGAAATGACTTTTCATCTAAAACGCTGAAGCATTACAAGTAAGGATGTTTTTGCCTTTCCATAAAATGGAGAAATGAAACGAATTTTTGTGCCAATGGCCTCGATTACATACATACATACATATATCACGCCTTTATCTCTTGCGGGGTAGGCAGAGCGTAAACGGCCGCAAAAAACGGACATTTACGCCACGTCTGACAAACGTTTGAGGGTTATTCGGAAGATTGTGTATCGCCATAATGACAGGTTGTCAGCCCATCGCCTAAAATCGCTTTACACACCCTCGAGTCCCTTAGTCGCCTCTTACTACTCCCACGGGAAAGAAATGGAGTGATGCTATTCTAAGCCGGCATCACACGGCATGGCCTCGATTCGGGATATAAATTCTCAACTTACCTTAAATTATTGCTGTCACTTTCCGTCAAATAGGTTAAAAAACCGGCCAAGTGCGAGTCAGACTCGCGCACAAAGGGTTCCGTACTATTATACCTTTACCAAACAAATATCGATGATTACGCGCAAAAAAAACAAGTGTTTTGTATGGCAGCACCTATTAATATTTTTTAAATTAAATTTTATTAAATGTTTTAGTATTTGTTTTTATAGCGGCAACAGAAATACATCATCAGTGACAATTTCAACTGTCTAGGTATAACGGTTCAGAAGATACAGCCTCGTAACTGTAGGACGGACGGACGGACAGACAGACGGACAGCCGAGCCTCAGTAAAAGGGTTTTCGTTATTACCCTTTGGGTACGGAACCCTAAAAAGGATAGGAGATATTTTAAACATGTCATATCTTAAAATTTTACGCAAAATACGTGTGATCTATCAAAATAAGGCGACGATGAAAACAATAATGGCGACTAAATTGACTAGAAATTGTGAAGAACCCATTGACATTTTTAAACATGACAGGACTTAGAAATCTCCTGTTCTTTTCTAAACTTATTTGACGGAAAGTGACATAACAATTTATAACCCGAATTGGGCGCAATAATTACCTCTTTATTTTGTACCAATACTCAAATCTTCAGAAGTGCCATGTTGTGTTTAGTTTTGTTTGTTTTTGTCAAGCTTTTTGCTATTTTGCTCGCTTAAAGCTGGTTTAAAGTACTTCTCCCATTTTATTACGGAAATTTAAAGTAATGAGGACATTTTGCGCCACCTGATATTTTGAATGCGGTGTTGGAGCACCGGCGGAAAGGTTTAGAAAGTGTACGTCGTTGATTTTGATTTGAGTTTCCTTGTAGAGTGTATGATAGATAAGTAACAACTAAAAACGATTATTTTATTCTTTTCTGGTACTATCAGTAGTACATCGAGACATGTATTTTACAAATCAAGTTATACTGGTTACTCTTAATAAATGTATGAAAAACCAGTAATCCTATATATGGGTAGCTTGACCGCGATGTGCTGCTAAAACGGCTTCAATTAATACGTAAAAAAGTTGTAAGGCTTCTTACAATCAAACTTTTTAAATTGGTCAGCATTTCATTGAACTTTTTCAGCCACGAAAACACTGCAATCATACCATAATCAAACATGAAAGTGACTTATAAATTAGAATTTCCCGCTTTCGAGTGACACCGTCCAAATTTATACCAACTTTGTAACTTTCAACTGACAACGCGGCACCAACAGTTGGTCATGGTACTCTAAAAATCCACTTGCTTAATAACAACAATATATCAGGCTGGTAAAACAAACATAAATTAGCAACACACTCACCCATTATCGTCACTGAAAAAACTATCACTTTTTACTTTATCTTTTTTTTAATTTCTGTGCAACCAGGGACACGTGTCTAGGGCGGGCGGGCGCGCGCGACTGACTGGCGGCGCGGCGGGCGGCCCGTACCGCCTTATCATTAGACTTGTTTACCCCAGTTGATCTGGCGCTATGTTGACATTATTGCGTCGACGTGAACAACCGTAATCACGACGTGAGCTTTTTTATTTTAGACGTGCGACGTTGAAAGGGTTTGTTAGCGGTTATTGTGTGATAGTAAGTAGTTAAATTCAGCTACGTAGTTAGCGAATCTACACCGTGCCGACGAACTGAAATCACTGAATGTAAAAGACGGTAGAACTCTTTCAGTTACTGTTACATACCTACTGCTACTAACAGCTTGTTTACAAGTTAGAAGTGCTATGTACAGTCGGTTATAGCACATAAGGTACCAGGGGTACTCCAAAAGAACTGAATTATTTTTGTCCCCAGCAATATTTTTTTCTTGACTTGAATATGTATTTGTAGGAAATGACTTCTTTTAGAAGAATAAGTTTAAATTTTTATTATTTATTAACTGGGGATAAAAATAATTCAGTTCTTTCAGAGTACCCCTGGTACCTTATGTCCTACAACCGACTGTACCTATGTAAGTAGGTAGCATGGAAGTAGGTAGATACTTTCTCCTACAAGAGAAAAGAACTGGACATTTGTAAACAAAGGGGCAAAACATGGTATTCGTTCAAAAAGGAAGTCGGGATAAGACACCTGACCTTTCCTTAAGGTGAGTGTTGCCGCAGAACTAGCGCCATTTCAAGAAAAAAAGTCACGTCTCTTTATGCAAACTATACCTAAGAATGTCAAAAAATAGAGAGGGGAATTTAGGCATGGTACCTAGGTATTTTCCTCATTGCCGTGCTAGCTCAGAATAGCACCACCCCATTTCTTTCCCGCGGGTGTCGTAAGAGGCGACTGAGGGACTCGATGGTTTCATTAGTATTACAATTTTAGGCAACAGGCTGTCAAGCTGACATTATGGTGACACACGATTTTTCTGCAACAGCTCTGAAATATTTGTCAGTTGTGGCAAATATTTGAAGGCCGTTAATGCTCTGCCTACCCCGCAAGGGATAAATGCGTGATATGTACGTGTAGCCGTTTGGTGCCGGCTTGGAAATTACCCCAATTCTACCTATGGGTGTCGTAAAAACGACCAAGGGATGGTCGTCCAGGGAACGGGCAACAACTTTCCTTGTGAATGCAACATCTTGCTTGCGCTCGCCAATCTGCCAAGCGTTGTAAGTATGGCAATACCCCCCGATAGGGGAGGCCAAAGATCAGCAGTTGACTGTTGCGGCTGTGTATGTATGTGTGCTAGCTGTAATAAGTTGTTGGTAAGTACAAGAGTTTGTAGTCTGTGTAATCCTGTTTACGTGGCTAATGACGGTTCATAACTTCAAGTTTATTCAAGGGTCCTTTGCTGCGGTTCAGATCCGTTTGCTTGAATTAATGGTCCCGAGAATTGAATGGTATACAAAATACTTCAAGCGTAATTATATCTAGATTTGCCGAAATGTTGAAAATCAATCAAATATAATTTATATTTTCTGAACGATACGTAAGATCACAAAGATAAGAATTTAATAGATACTCATAGAGACCAGCTATACATTGGTGAGAGAATAAAACTAATAATTGACTAAGCTGAATTAAAATAAAAAAATGAAATCCTGGACAATTCACTCAGCGCCATCTAATCCCAAACTAAGCAAAGCTTGTACTATGACTAGATAGCTGATATTCATAATTATATACTTTTTGTAAGTAAATACATATTATACATAGAAACACCCAGACTAAACACAAATATCTGAAAATGAGTAAATAAATATTTGTGTCTAATGGGGATCGAACCCACGACGAGGGCGTAGCAGGCACGGGTACTATCCGCTACGCCATCGGCCCATACATTGATACACAAGTATCCCTAATAATCGTAAGAAAATTTAAGTATTTTGAGTTCATACCCATTAGACGCAACAAACGTAAACTTCGTTCATTTAAGAATTACCTATAATGTAAACAAACTTTGTATGAATCTGACAGCTCGCGACTGTCAGATTCATACAAAGTTTGTTTTTACATTATAGGTAATTCTTTAATGAACGGAGTTTAACATTGATATAGGATGAATAAGCAAGCAACTAGGTATGTTAGTTTGTTCCTAGGTAGGTAAGTATGTCACTACGAACGAATAGTCACAAAATAAAATCCCCAGTTGAAAAGGTCTGTTTCGCAATTATACATTCATATATCACGCCTTTATCCCTCGCGGGGCAGGCAGAGTGTAAACAGCCGATAAACGGTAGTTTACGCCACGCCTGACAAACATTTGAGGGTCCTTCAGAATATCCTGTATCACTATAGTGACAGGTTGTCAGCCCATCGCCTAACGAAACACATGTAACCCTCGAGTCCGTTAGTCACCTCATACGACACCCACGGGAGAAATGGGGTGATGCTATTCTAAGCCGGCATTAATAATTAAGTAATGTATGTTTGTGTGTGTGTGTGTAAATATATCAGTCCATACATATATCACGCCGTTATCTCTTGCGGGATAGGCAGAACGTTAAAGGCCGTAAAATACGTTTTGAGAGCGTTATTAGAAAAATCCATTATCAGTTTTGTCACACAGGTTGTCAGCCCGTCGCTTAGAATTGTAATACACATAAATTCCTCAATTCCCTTAGTCGCATCTTACGACACCCGCGGGGAAGAAATGGGGTGATACTATTCTAAGCCGGCATCACACGGCACATCATATATCAGCCCTATTTTTTATCTTACATCTCCACTGGACTGCTAACTATACATTCAGGCCAAACCACATGATTTTCCTAAAGAGATATGTATCCGCGCTTCGGAGGGCACTTTAAGTCGTCAGTCCCGGTTTCTGTCTATGTAGAGTTAGGAAATAGTTACGGCTACCAGCATTCTAAATATTAATTACTTATCTAAGAGGCGTAGTGGTAATAGGTACCTAAGTAGCAGGCTGTCATCTCTGACACCAGGATTCATCGGATCGTTCATTGATTCGTTGTACCACACAACGCACATACAATTATCACGCCTATATCCCTTGCGGGGTAGGCAGAGCGTAAACGGCCCTAAAAAACGCACATTTACCCCACGTCTGACGAACATTTGAGGGTCATTCAGGAAATTGTGAATCACCATAGTGACAGGTTTTCAGCCCATTACTTAAAATTGCAATAGATTTGTAACGCTCGATTCCTACACAACAAGTGAAGATGTACATAATGGTTAAGATTTCAATTTCAGATAAGGTTACTCTATCAGGAGTAAAGTGAAGCGGAAACTTCTAAGTTGCAAAGTTTTATTAGTGACTTGTATCCCATAACATGCCGTTAACTTTAGCAGTTAAGAGTTCAGAGGTAAGTACCTATATACCTATAAATTATCTTGAGATAAAATAAAAAATACCACTTCATACGTTATAGGTGCCTAGGTATTTACTAACTACCAATTCTTCTTATTTTCGAGTGGAACAACGACTCGACGAACCACCCGATGAACCCTGATGCCAGAGTTTATCAACCAACTACTACTACTAGTAGGCCTCTGACGTGGATATGTAATGACCGCGCCGTCTAAGTAATCATATACAGCAATCGGGACCGACGGCTTTACGTGCTCTCCGCAGCCCGGAACGGAACCATCTTTCTTACCGACAATCATATGGTTCATTCCACAATATCCTAACCATACTGGAAACAAATTCACGTAAGTGTCCCACCGGGAATCGAACCCGGAACCTTTGCGCCGCAGGTAGTCGCACTACCACTGAGCCACATAGCCCATCGTCGATGTTAAGTACCTATCAAGTTAACGAACGATATAATGAAACCTCGTGTCCGACTTTTTAAATCGCCTTGCCTACTTTGTAACTTGTAGGCTCTGACGTGCCCTCCAAAGCGCGATAACAGCTTTCTTTCAGTCCTAGCCAAAACAAAACCGACACCTTTGCTAATTTTATAACAAGGAAACGAATACTACTCTCTTGTCCTTCCTCTTAATGCGCCGTACGTGTTAGATAAAATAACATCGTTGATAAATACGTCAATTTCCTTAACGTAGGCTGTTACCCCGGGTGGTCCCAGTTCCTTAATTGAAGTAGGAAGTAGGGACGTAGGTACCTATAAGATCAGTACCTACAGCAACACTTCAAGTTACACATTTAAGAGAGCGATCAATGTTGGTTCTTCTTAAGGCGAGTGTAGCCGTGAACGACCTCGATGGTGGCGCCATTGCACAAAAATGTTTTCTCTTTTCGCAAGCCTGTGTTGCCATTGCCCGGGGTGGACCGCTAGGAGGTAGATCCCATACCACCCCATAAATATTGTATAATAATTATTATATCATTGAAAATTTAACCAATAAAATTAAAAGAAAAGGGGAATTTGCAGTATGTTATCAATATCCATATGTTATCAAAGGGATAAACGTTCGTGTTACGTGAAAGGAAAGTGTCTTTTGTAAACGCAATTTTCTTTCTTTCGCCCAATCAATTTTGATTGATCGTGTCTACTCGGGCGCGAGGCTTATCGGCATGTCAAGCAGAGCTTATACAACTGGGTTTGCAGCGTAGGTTTATAGGCAGGTAGGCATTTTGTTACCCTTTTCTTCGGAGTGTACTTATTTTTCTTAGACATACATACACATATCACGCCTATTATCCCTTGCGAGGTAGGCAGAGCGTAAACGGCCGCATAGAACGGACATTTACGCCACGTCTGACAAACATTTGAGGGTCATCCGGAAAATTGTGTATTGCCATAGTGACAGGTTGTCAGCCCATCGCCTAAAATTGCAATACACACCCTCGAGTCCCTTAGACGCTTCTTACGACTCCTACGGGCAAGAAATGGGGTGATGCTATTCTAAGCCGGCATCACACGGCTTAGACGTACCTACTTTACCTTAATTTATAATTATGAATATGCCGTGTAATGCCGGCTTAGAATAGCATCACCCCATTTCTCCCGTGGGTGTCGTATGAGGTGACTAAGGGACTCGAGGGTTACATGTGTTTCTGCGGCGCGACTGTCAGATTCATACAAAGTTTGTTTACATTATAGGTAATTCTTTAATGAACGGAGTTTAACATTGATATAGGATGAATAAGCAAGCAACTAGGTATGTTAGTTTGTTCCTAGGTAGGTAAGTATGTCACTACGAACGAATAGTCACCAAATAAAATCCCCAGTTGAAAAGGTCTGTTTCGCAATTATACATTCATATATCACGCCTATATCCCTCGCGGGGCAGGTAGAGCGTAAACAGCCGATAAACGGTAGTTTTCGCCACGCCTGACAAACATTTGAGGGTCCTTCAGAATATCCTGTATCACTATAGTGACAGGTTGTCAGCCCATCGCCTAACGAAACACATGTAACCCTCGAGTCCGTTAGTCACCTCATACGACACCCACGGGAGAAATGGGGTGATGCTATTCTAAGCCGGCATTAATAATTAAGTAATGTATGTTTGTGTGTGTGTGTGTAAATATATCAGTCCATACATATATCACGCCGTTATCTCTTGCGGGATAGGCAGAACGTTAAAGGCCGTAAAATACGTTTTGAGAGCGTTATTAGAAAAATCCATTATCAGTTTTGTCACACAGGTTGTCAGCCCGTCGCTTAGAATTGTAATACACATAAATTCCTCAATTCCCTTAGTCGCATCTTACGACACCCGCGGGGAAGAAATGGGGTGATACTATTCTAAGCCGGCATCACACGGCACATCATATATCAGCCCTATTTTTTTATTTTACATCTCCACTGGACTGCTAACTATACATTCAGGCCAAACCACATGATTTTCCTAAAGAGATATGTATCCGCGCTTCGGAGGGCACTTTTAGACGTCAGTCCCGGTTTCTGTCTATGTTTCGTTCGCGATGCAATCATGTGGTTTGGCCTGAATGTATAGTTAGCAGTCCAGTGAAGATGTAAGATAAAAAATAGCGCAGATATATGATGTGCCGTGTGATGCCGGCTTAGAATAGTATCACCCCATTTCTTCCCCGCGGGTATCGTAAGATGCGACTAAGGGAATCGAGGAATTTATGTGTATTACAATTCTAAGCGACGGGCTGACAACCTGTCGCTGAAGTGATAATGGATTCTTCTAATAACGCTCTCAAAAGTTTGACAGACATGGCGATAGCCACCGTATTTTACGGCCGACGATTTTGTCTTGTACGCAAGTAGCAATAGCGTAACCGGAGGATGTTGTAAAATACAGGTTGCTTTAAATGTTTTGGTTAAATTGTTAAATCAAGTTGGATTAGAGATCTCAAGTGTAAAAACAAAGGTTTGTGTTTTTAAAAGAGGGTATAAGGATGACAACATAAATATTAAAGTTAATGACCAATGTTTACAGGTAGTCAAAGTAGTTAAATATTTGGCTATGTGGCTGGACAAGACATTGACATGGTCAAAACATGTTAATGAAATTCGAGAAAAAGTCCTTTTATTTTTAAATATTTTACAAGTTTTAAGGGGATCTGGTTGGGGGGTACATCAAACTCATTTACGGAGTCTTTATATGGCAGTTATTCGTAGTCGGCTTGATTATGGCTCTTTTCTGTATGATATTAGTTGCAACTCAAATTTAAGTAAAATTGACAAAGTTCAAAAT